>OY720165.1:19612295-24612295 GCA_963082805.1 Hemicrepidius hirtus | reverse complement strand
CAATTCCCCAAACATATATTGGTCGTGATATTATTTGGGAATCTTTTTTGAACCACTTGCATTACTTTCAGGGCTGTTTTTTTATAACATTACGTACAAATTTGTTTTCAATTGCGGTTTTAATTGGATCTCCAAAAAGTTACGACACAAGTTTTGCGGTACTTATTTAATAAAATTTTCTGGCGATGTTTCTGATGCGAAGACTTATAGCGGTATATCAATGTATAAACGATAAAAAGTGGCATATTGATTTATATAGTAGCAGGTACGTTCCTTTCACTTAGTTATATTGTAAAACATGGAATATTAATATGTTTTTCTCATCTTCATACAATTTAAATGTCATTTTGATATTAAAAGAAATATATTTTGGCAGAGCTTATACGCATTTTACACGCATAATAGAAGGAAATTAATAACCCGGATTAGGTACCCATGATGTAAAAGAAGAGCATAGCATTACATAAAGTCAGGTCCGGCTTAAAAAGAATTTAGAAATTTATTAGTTTTGATTATTAATTTTTATTTGACTCTTTTCTGACTTCCTACTTGTATTTAACGACCTTTGATACCAAAGTTGATGAAAGAGACAGAAGTCGAATACAAGAAACCAATTGAGTTGTCAGTTTCATAGATTTGAGTATGACGAAACCAATGAACTAGAGGAGGATTACTGGAAAGAGTGCCACCGTAGCGATCGCCGGTAAAACATGAGCGCATGCTATAGATAGAGTACAACGCTCACTAAGGAATCGACTTCCTCTTCCCACTCATAGCGTCAGCGGTACTTGTATCTACACGTGCGGTTATATTCTTCGTTTCTGCTTGTTAATAAAAGTTAAAACGCCAATATGGTTAATTACTGTTGTGCATACAGCTGTACAAATATATGGAAACCTGGCGAAACCATCAAATTTCACAGGTAAATCATTTCTGTTACAAAATAGCTTGCTACTCTGCTATATCCGAAGTAATAAGTGCAAGTTCTATTGAACCACTCTAGCTACTGATTGCTGAACTTTTCTTGATTATTTAATAAATTCAATTAAGCTATAAAATATCTGTGTATTTTATATTCATATAAATATAATCATTAAATTTGCAGATTTCCCATGAAAAATCCAGAACGTTTAAAATTGTGGATACACGCGATTCGTCGTAAAAATTTTAAACCAACAGCAAATTCTGTAATCTGCAGTGAACATTTTAAAGAATGTGATTATCGAGAATCATCTTTTAACAAAAAACTTTTAAAATCTGATGCAGTACCTACAGTGTTTAATTTCCCTTCTCACCTTCAGAAACCTGATGTAAAGCGAAGAAAACTCGTGCGTGAAGACTTTAATGATCAGGTAATGTTTAAAACTGGCGGTATTTTTATGAATAAGTTAAAACCGCGCAACATATGGATGTGTGCAAATGTTTGTACATGTTCGAATGGGGCCATAATATGACCATAGCAGTATGTACCCCCGTAAGTGTAGCTTGAAAAAAATTGTAGCAATTTCCTTTAAAAAATAAAATGAAATGACTCATAATGATAATTTATTTATTTTAGAATTTAGTGGAACAAGATCTCCAGGACAATGAACAGTTGAAAACATGTGAAGTTGCTACTCAGACCCCAGAAAGGTTTTTGAAATCTTCAAAAGAAATTAAATTAAGAAGACAAGTGAAAAACATGAAACTAAAGGAGAAACGACGTGCTTTTAAAATAACAACTATGAAAGACGTAATACGGCATTTAAAAATTAATAGTAAGTGTTCAAGTAGTATACAAGATGTACTTATGAATAACTTCGAAGGGTTCTCTCTTGAGTTGTTTAATAATGAGCTGAAAAATTCTAAAGTTAAGTGCAGAAGCCAGAAACGTTACAGTGACGATATGAAACAGTTTGCACTAACTTTGAATTTTTACTCTCCAAAGGCATATTCATTTTTGCGCAGAAAATTAAATTTGCCACACAGTGCCACTTTGAGGAAATGGTTGTCCTCTGTTAATTGTGATGTAGGCTTCTTAACCGAGGTCTTCGAATTTCTCAAAGTGCAAGCGGATCAAAATAACTATTTGAAAGACGTAGCTTTAATTTTCGATTCCATGGCAATAAGATCACAAATAATTTACGATAAGAAAAGCGACAAACATTATGGTTATGTAGATTTGGGAGGAATTGCTAATGTTTCTTCCGAAGAACTAGCAACGGAAGTTCTTGTTTTCCAAATAGTATCTTACACAAAAAAATTTAAATGTCCTATTGCCTATTTTTTTGTTAACAAAATTACAGCTGCTCTGCAACATACATTTACTTTACTTGCAATTGAGAAACTATTTGACATTGGTATTATAGTTAGATCTGTTACATGTGATGGGTGTACCACCAATGTTAAAACGTTTCAATTGTTAGGATGCAATTTATCGGCTGACAACATATCACCAGTATTTCGACACCCTAATGATAATAACATTAAAATTTATTGCATTTTGGATGCATGCCACCTTATAAAAATATTAAGAAATGCTTTCTCCGAAATTTCTATGTGTTCTCCTAAGGGATCAATTTCTTTTAAATATGTAGAAAAACTGCACATGCTACAGGAGGAAGAGGATTTGAAACTTAGCAATCGATTATCTAGATGTCATATAAATTTCGGTCAGAAAAAAATGAACGTACGTTTAGCCGTTCAAACAATTAGTTCAAGTGTCGCTGATGCTATTGATTTTCTTCGTCAAAGTGGTCATCCTCATTTTGTTGGCAGCGAAGCCACAGTAGAATTTTTGAAAATTTTCGACCGTGTTTTTGATGTAATGAATTCTAGAACGCCATATCAAAAAGGTTACAAGGCACCAATGTATTTAAATAATACACATTACTGGAGTAATATCTTTACTGAAACCAAAAATTATATAGCCAATTTGAAGGCAGATAATAAACCAATCGTGCTACATCGAAGAAAAACGTTTGCTATTGGCTTCTTAATGAATATGGTGAGTTTAGAAAACCTTGCAATCGATCTACTGAGTAGGCCGGAACATCCTCTCAAATATTTTCTGACTTACAAGTGCTCACAAGATCATCTCGAATTATTTTTCTCGTGCATACGTTCTCGTGGGGGTTGGAATGATAATCCCAACAGCCTGCAATTTAAGTGGACCTTGCGTAGACTATTATTTACATCTAGCGTACAAGAAAGCATTAATGCGAATTGCTTAAATTACGATAGTAATACCACGCCAATTTTTCAAAGTCGTAGTTCGAAACGAAAACCAACACCCGAAAATAACATGGACAGAGCAGATGGTACCGAATTAATAAAATTAATTTCAATTGTCGACAATAATGTTTTGACATCTTTCCAGGAAAATATATTGTATTATATTGCAGGATTTATTATTAGAAAATTAATAAACAAAAACTCGTGTGTACATTGTCACGCAATTTTAATAAAACAATATAATACTGAACAGGATGACTGTACAGGTTTAAAAAATTACGCTAGTTTTACAAAATTTATAACTCGAGGAAAACTGTATTTTCCATCAAGGGCAGTATTCGACATCGTTAAATATACTGAGAAGGTATTTAGAGCAGAAGTTATCTCGGGTTATATGGGAAAACCTTGCTTTAAAAGTACAATTATAAAGTTAGTGTACCAGAATTTTATTAGCCAAGTATTTTGTTTGTTTGAACCTTCACATCCCGTTGTGGATATGCACGAAGAGCTACATGAAGTGCAAATAATCAAATATATTGCTGATGTATACGCAAATATACGCATTCAAACGCATGCAAAAAAAAAGACACTACAAATATTAGGTGACAAAGCAACAGCAAGGCAACACTTGCACAAAACTATTTTATTTTATCATGTTTAGAAATATAAGAATAGCTTAGTTTATAAGTATTATGTATCAAAATAATATTGGTAAAGTAAATAACGCATACAACACTTTAAATAGAGAGATTATTACTTAAAATAATGCCCTTTTACCTGCGCTGCGGTCGAGTGTCATATACCTACATAAGCTAAAAAGAAACAGAAGTACCCAGTCCAACAGTCGCGCTACTCTACGGTCGTAAGCTCACAAACGCAACACGACGCGTTCATTCCAGTAATCCTCCTCTAGTTCATTGGACGAAACAATTTATCATGTAGCTTTGCGTGGCCCGTGGGTCGTGTGAAATAAATTTATTAGGTTAAATATAATTACAAGGATCGCGTGACGACCTTCGCAGTGATCAGCATGAGGCACCATCTCTGCGTGTCAATATCCGTTTTTGGTGTTCTGATTTATACTAGGAAGTATAATTTGATTACTGTGAATCTGATTATAAATAATAGTGTACTAGAACAAAAATACAAACGACATAAATAACCGTTTTAAGTCTTTGCACGTGGTACCTATTATGAAATCTTTCGATTTTTGCAAAGAATTAATTTTTCCCATTGCATTCTTATTATTCTTTTTAGGATACATCAAGGTTATATGGTTTCTTTAGAACTAATTAATTGAAACTAAATTTGGTTCAAAATTGTAGGTTTATTATAATATTGTATTATATTTTTAGACCTTGAATATAAGGAAGACATCACTCTAATTACTATTATTAGATAATATAACTAAAAAAATTCCCTGGAGCTAAAATTTTAGAAGAGTAATTATGTAAACAAACAAATATGCAAGGTATCCTGGGAAACATTCAGAATGATATCATTTTGTTCCATTAATATAAATTCTTTTTAATTCTTTATTGTTTAGAACGTACAGTTGGATTTTGAAATATTTCGACAACGAAGACGGAATCTATCAGAACATTAATAGATAGTTTAAATTTTAATTTGGTGCAGGACTGGATTTAATAGATTTGGATCTTAGCGAGAGCGACTTTAAATAATATATCTCAAATGATGTTATACATTACACACCACACCCGCATACACCCTTTCCACTCACACACCCACGACATTTTTTCTAAAGAACTTTTTTGGGTTCCTGAAGGTCCAAAACACGTATTTCCGCGAAAGGTGTCATGATATCAAAACATTCCATATACCAGTTGTGGTATGGGAAAGTAAAAAGAAAATAAAACACTTTATCAAAATTCTGGCTCAATTTTTTCAATGCTAGATTCTTTGATCTAACCCACGACATTCTATGCATAAATATGTTGTGGACCTGGTTTTAAATAAACAAAATTTTTAAGAAATTAATTCAGAGGAAATAAATATTTCTATATCTAAACTTTTTTATCTTGTATCTAATTTTTAAGACATAATGAAGTTTTTAAAAAAATTAGAAAATCATCAACGGAATTTATTTAATTAAAAGTCCAACTTTAATATCTAAGTCTTAATTTAAACTGTAAACCCCTGCAGATTCACACATTAATTCATGGTCGCACCCAAACAGAATTATTTAGCATTTAAAAAGTAGGTACAGTAATCTCCATTAATTAATTGAAATCGCTGTGGGTGAGAAAGTAGGCATCATAATAATAATAAGAAAGGACATACTAGTTGCTTAGGAGAAAATCATTACACAAAAACACTTCAAGTTTGAACATTAATTGTTGAGTTAATTTATTAAACGCAAATATTTGGGCAGGAAACGCACGGGCTTAGATATAATAGTACCACGAATCACCGCAGACGTCGATGGTATTCGTACAAGCTCTTCAGGAATTAGAGAACGGTTTGCCCACCCATGCGTTGTTCAACATTAGCGTAATTTATAGTTGTCGATAGATAGTAATTACTGTGGTTCTTTTTCGGATGGACGTGGTCATCTACAGATAGGAAAATAGAATAGTAAACTGACTCTTTCGAAGCCAACGTTATCCGTAGTGTTATTGATAATTTATTTTCGATTGAACTTTGAAACTCAACTAAAAACATACTTTATGAAACGAACTTTTGATTCATTGTTATAGTCAACAAGTGATACAAATTTTACGTAATTACTCCACAAAAACCAAGCCAGTGAATATTGTAATTACTCCAAACAAAAACCGCTTTAGTAAAAATCACTCCTGTAGTATCCTCTCCCGCAAGCGATCGGGCATATTTCCATTACAACATCAATTTCGATTAGAAATCGGGAAAAGTATACCTATACGATTATATCACTCATATATTATAGACCAATAGAATTTAAGATTTTTTTAACAATGAACCAATCACGGCGGGAATTATTAAGGATATACCTTCTTGGTCCATCGGTATATTCGATTTGGTGTTTCGGCTTCCTATTGACTGTGATATGATGGTGTCTGTAGCAACCATAAATAACAATAATTGATTTTTTTTTCAGTCAAAATTTTTTCAAAGGTCAGACTGACAATTTGAGGAAAATGAACCTAAAATTCGTGATACAATCGTGACAAATATCATTCGATCACTTCAGCGTATTCTAAGTACTTTTTTCTCCGATTGACAGTAAAAGCGTGCTTTGACTGACATTTGACTGTCTCCAAAGTTCCACATTTACTGCCTAGGCAAAAGTGATCATTTTTACTGACAGTAGCATTCAAAATCAGGTTGCTTCGAAAAACAAATAAATTTGAAATTTATATTAATTAAATTTAAGTTCCATATTTTTCACGATTTCTTTAATTTCGGATGGGGTGAACATTTCTTCGTCATTTTCCATTGTAAATATATTATAAATTAATTAATATTGACGAATTAACAAGATTAAACTATTCTATTCACAACAAATAGAATGACATTTCTCAAGTATGTTTTTTCATAGCAACCAATAAGAACTGCATAGCAACAAGATGCTTGCTGATACTAATACCACAAAAAATATTAAAAATAATCATTAAATTAATGTTAAACGTAAACAATCGGAGAAAAAATTATATGTTCAACACGGCAGAAATGCAGATTTACTGCCTTGGCTGGTTTCACAGCTTTGGCTTCGCCTCAGCTGTGAAATACCAGCTGCGTCAGTAAATATGCTACTTTTCTGCCTTGTTAAACAAATAACTATTCCCTCTTCAAAATTGATGTTGCCGTGGAAATATCCCGAGAGCTTGCTCGAAGGATATTTCCTAATGGTAACATCAATATATCATCATCATCCGAATATACGAAAGCGCTATTATGATACTGCTATCAAAAATCAAATTTGGATGGTATTTCAAGTAAACGAAAACAAATAAAAAAATCTTATCAGCCTTCATAGGCAGCGTAGGATCGGCAGGTGCTTACCTCTACTTAGGTAGAATTGTTTGAGAGTGATTTTCACCCGATACGCCCTTAAATAACCAACAGCGTTGTGTATATACTGCTTAAGGGTTAAATTAAATTTTTGGCGATTAGCTTAAAGTGTAGTTTTTAAAATAGAATTCGTAGTGGATCCAGAGAAGCTTAACTTAAATAAAAAAGTTTTGAACTTGTTTTATTGAAATAATGAAATTGATAATCTATCATCAATTTTTGGAAGCGACGATATTTCTCTTTTTTTTTATTATTTCGTACATGCACTCCATACATAAGATACATGTTTTGTGTGTGGTGAAACGTAATAACTTACGGCAAATTAAAAAAAAAACTATTATAAAGTACGACAGTTTTGAAGATTTAAAAGCACAAGGCACGTACCTAGCTAGATATAAAAGTGGGTTTCACGAATTCAGGGGTAATAACAGGTTCGAGTCGATGTTTATTTTTGGTCTTACGCGCTCGTGTGTTATTAATTATGTTACCTACTAATTCTAGTGCACACGATTCTGATTTATAGAGTGGGCGCTCGAGTATACGCTCTATCTAAATACTAATGGGCAAATTCAATTTTAGTATTCCCACACTAAAGCAGGTCATACCTGGTAAGCATCAACGCATGACCCATAGTCCAGATGAGCTGATTTGTACCTGTCAAGTTAGCAGAACCTGTAAATAAACAAGCGTGAGATCTGTCTTCGCTAATTTTTCATGCTTCTAATTTCGAATCATGTGAAGTAGATTAGTATTCAATTTTAGCATTGTCTGAACGATTTTCCTAGCCGTAACTGCGGGATCGTGACCGTTCTGAATTAGGTAATAACAGAGAAAAGAATTAATTTTCGCAATTAGAAACACGTCAACATATTATGACCGCACCAACCTTAACCGATAACGTGTGTGCCACACACCAACGAGATGCAATTTTCAAACTCTGACCATCACCTTTTTTACCTTTTACACAATACTTTCTTACCAACCAAAAAATCACTCCCAACCCTCTCTGTCTAATAAAAACATCAAAAGATAATTTATTCTTAATTTGCAATTCAATTTACATTTCCAATTAATAACATATCAGTTTAAAATGCAAAGTGTTTATTTAATATTGATAATAAAATAAAAATTCTATTTCAGCTCTGTCATAATTTATAACAGTTGATATTTCGAAAAATCATTTTTTTTAATAGATAGTTCGTTAATAAACTGCACAGTTTCGTGTAAACAACTAGAACGTGAGAGAATCGAACTAAATGCCAGCAGTCGAATTAACTCAAGGTATTACTTCTGATCCAGTTACTGCGGTTGCGGTAAAATAGGTACATTAAATGGCGCTTAAAGTCACGCTTGCTGTTTTGATTTTACTAAATTAAACTCGATACCTGCAGTTTTGTAGTAGTTTATGTCCTATTTTATGTAAGAAATTGGTTTGTGTAACACAAACCTGAGGTTTTACCTTTCTAGTTATTATTTTATCTATTATGGAAGGCATTTCCTGAAACCGATCCTAATCAGAATAGTAAGGAATTGAATAAAACATATGACAGATTTTTTTCAGATAAAGAATTAATTTATTAATGTTCTCTGTCTGGATTATTGTTAAAGTTATATAATTCGAATTTTAATCTAAAATTAATATTAAAACTCCGATGTAGATGACACCATCCGTTAGTCAAAATTTAAGGAAACGTGAAACCGAGAACGGTAAAGATCGTTTGAAAATGGCAATCAAAAATGAAATTAGCATTTTTAATATTTATCCCAGCGCGTATCATTGTTAAACTGTTTCCATATGTATACATATTTTATTGATTGGGGACAACAACGTGGTCGAACCGGTTAGAGAAATCTCGTATTTATGGCCTGTGCAACCTTTAACCCTGGCACACCTTACACTAATTGATAAAATATCGACTGGATTCAGTATATTAGGATTATTTATAAAAAGCGCGAGTATGTTCGCGCTCGAACTACTAAGGAGCAACTAAATTTCAAATTTATGACCTTTTAAAGCACAACCTAAAGAAAAAAACGAAATTCACGTTTAAAAATAAACCAGACTCCGGTCAATATGAATAATTAAAATATTAATTTATTAAGTTTTTCAGCAGCTAATTTACAGTTACTTTTCTATTACCTTCATTATCTTCGAGAAATAGGATATTTTTTCCTAATAATAATCTATTAATTGTATATCTCTTTTTTTACCCTTCCTTGCATTTTTTATTATGGAAGATACATAGAAAAAATCTAAGGGCGAGGTAATTATTAAATACTTATCGCAGTTACTACAAAATATAAATTAAAATGAACTCTAACCAAAGGGTCACTGGAATAGCACAGCTTACATAAAATATGTTAGCTACATCATATTACCCTCACGAATATCAAGTCAACCATTGATACTTCTTTGGTTGCCATTCTCAGTACAGCTTACAGCATTCCCCGTTATCGCGTTGCAGTGCAGTCATTGATATAGCACACATAATAGTCAAAAAGTTATTTAAAGTAATTGGGTTCACCCAACCCAATACTCTCAAAATAATTCGGCGCACACTGTCTATGCAAAATAGTTAGCTCACATACCAACAGTTCCTATCGTGCTCACAGAGTATGATCGAGATATCTAGGGTTACCTAACTGAGCTCAGACAATGCTTTCAAAGTCCTTGATAGGACGCGGAAAAAAGGATGAAGAGGCATAAGGTCTTCGTAGGTTCGAAAATGTCTCCTTTCTTCTCCCTGGCTTTTCGTTATGTTTTTGGCTCCAGGCTCGTTCCTTTCAACTGCACCTTCCTTCTATTTCACTTTTCGTGATAAAAAATAATTATGACAGTAACTAAATTATGAGATGACACGACGGTTTACAAGATAAATTAAAGTATCATAAAAAAATATTTAATCCAAAACATAGGTAGTATGTGTACAGGTCAAATGCTGGCAAACGACTGCCTCTCCCCTTTCACACTTCCCCCTAGTTCCAACACATTCTTTTCTCACCCTTAAAATTTCTAAACTTATTCCTACACTTGAGTTTAAACATAAACTATTTTAGAAAAGTAATTAAAATCAATCATGGGCTGTTTAGTCGCCTGGGTTTGTTTTTGATGGCTGGCCACTCGCTAACACAAGTTATTACCTAATCTGACCTACTGTAACGGTATACGCTTAGAAATCGAAGATGAGCTTGAAAATTACCCATCAGCATTAAAATGTTAACACATAACCATATATAATCTCTGTGAACTTTCAGTTCTTAATAGTTATAAACTATAAAAATGGTCTCATAATTTCATCTATCTACCATTTTATGGTTTCCCAATCAGCAATTGTTAACAAAAAATAAACAACAAATTATTAGGACGCAAGTAAGTACTCCATAAACAGCATATCACGCACCACGTACCATTGGATCAGTGGAAACGTGCAAGAAAGGCCCGTATGCGATCAGATAGATACAGATAGGTGCGAATTATCTGTGAGTGATGAAATGCCGCTTCAGCGTTGGCCTGCATTAAGAAGACCAACACTTCTCTTCAAGTAAGTTATCTCAAGCTGCGGGTTTCTTGGAAGAACTGGATAAGCTCTCGTTTCAGAAGGGGCCTGAATGCGGGGCTAGGCCGCGTTCAAGCGCGGCGCTGCAGGTCAGTGAGTTCTCGCGACCTCCGACCCATTCCGCGACTCGCAACAATGCACACGTTCCATACAGATAACATTGTTATGGCTGGAACGCGCGATATCCTGGCACGGACTAGCATTAATATGTGCTTGTGATTGGTACGTTATGGAAATTTTTATATTCGATTATATATGCCACGATTTAAAGGTTTCAATTTAATTTAAAAGACAAAAATTAATTTTGAAGAAGGTGAGGCCCAAGCACAGATTTAATAAACAATATAATACTACAGGGGATGGTTAAATGAATCATTTGACAGCAGGTAGTAGTATGTATCTTCCTTGTAGAATTAACCAGAGTATCAGTAAAGTACTCAGTGTGTACCACCCCTATTCTGTAAGCCGTAACGACTCGTTAGCGACTCGTTCACCAATCACTGTCGGTGTATGAACAATTTTTCGGCTCTAAAGTTACTTTAGAGAGTAGTGCCTTCTTGCTATACGGTAAAGCACTAAAGTAGAATACAAACCGAAAAAACACTCGTGCTAACGCACTCGTTTTTTTAGATATTGTGCTCTCGTGCTTTACCTAGCAACAATGTTTCGGGAACTACTACTGAAATTTTCCGATAAAAATCCAAGGTCTTGTTATATTGTATAATGATAAAAACAATTTTCTTTTTCATCCACTATTCACTATTTCTCGCTTCAGGTGTACTGTGTGTACACACAAGGAGAGCGCAGCGTGCTCCTAAGACATTCCCAATTGCTTATTCATTACTACGGCCGTAAACCATATCCGAATGAATCAACCGATTACTTTGATATTGCTTCTACTCTTACAAATCCGAAAAATTTATTCCAGTAGAATAAACTAATAATTATTTATCCACTATTGATGAATAAAAGAAACTGGTACCCTGAAATACATTTTATAAAAAAATGTTAGGTGAGATGCTAGTATATTTCAAGACTATCATATTCTTTAGACTTTTAACGTTTAATTAATTTTTTTTGCATTAAAATGCATTAATGTATTTTTTTAATTCTAACATCTCGTATATGTTTTGATTATAAACCTGAGGCGCAGTTCTTATTTTTCTATCTTTAATTTACTGTCAGGATTTAATTATTTATAAGATCCTTAAAGGTAGACCTGGCCCAGATTTTATTATAGTTAGGCAAAGTTGAACCGCTGTAAAAATTTCAAGCCAGACGTTTTATGTTCCAGAAAACGTGACAGTAATGTGGTTAAATTAAAAAGAATAATCAGAATAACGCTGTCTACTAAAACACAACAGGGATCTGATATGTGTCTCATAGCACACGAGGAATTTTAATTTTTATAGCTGGTGCGATATAATGTGGGGTCAGCCATTGGAGCTCATCGATGTCCTGCTGAGCGAGCCTTATATATTTTCGTTTTATGTTAACGTCTCGTTCCTCAAGGATTGTATATCACACGAGCTATTTAGTGGTCTCGGAATAACCCAACTAAAACCGGAGTTGGTCCAAATATCTGTGACATAAATCCAGAAATAATTACGAGACCTAACAGAATTTCATTTATAATCGTAACCGACAGTGAGGTGCTTAAATTACAGGCTGCGAGTCGTTTGGTGATACATGCGCTCGATTAAGTATGGCCATTGGCGACGCGCTTAATTTCACCGAAATTTATTAACGAGATATCCGAAAGCTTTCGTGTTTTTTGACGCAAAATTATATGTATGGTGGATAAACGCAATCGCTCGTATTCAGGACAATTTATTTCTTAATTGGATTTGACTTGCTACAAACCATCTGTCGTTAACGCGATTTTTCGCTTGATATATTATGGTTTAATCATACGTTTTAGTCACTTTAAAGATGGTTATTTTAAACTTACCACATTTTTCGCTATTTCAATAATTATTGCAGTTATTTTCATTTTTAATGTTGAGTAAACGTATAAAGAATCGTAGCTATATTAGATTTTACTTTCACGATCCGGTATACTATGTTTACGTTCTAATGTAAACACCTACGCAATGAACATTTCTTCTCATACAGCACAGTTTTTTCCCTTCCTGTTTCTAACCCCTCCCTTTTGGACATAAACCCTCCTATAAAGATTTTGAAGCAGAAATTTGAAACTTTTACTCCAAGATGGCAACCATCTATGGCGATAATTTTGTTATTGTAATACTTATACAGAGTCGGCTCATTCTCGTTTTTGACCGACGTTTCTGAAATATCCTGAAAAAGTTAAAATGCTTAAATTTCAATTATTTGAAACCGTTACAGATAGAAGAAAAGTACAAGATCGCGATAGATAAGGGCTCTAGCCACAACGGCCAATAACCACATCGGCCAATCGCTATTTTGGCTTTATTTGTCCATAACTGCCAACAACCACAACGGCCAACTAGATAATCTTCCATAATGGTTATTATGACCACAACGGCCAAATCAAAATCCCGCCCCATATGTTTTGGCATCGCTGACGACGCGACGTCGTCGACCACATCACTCAATATATAGCGTAACCACAACTGCCTAAATGACAATAACGGCCAACTTTTGGTAGTCATGGTCACCACTGTTGTGGTGGACGTCGTTAGCGATGCCAAAACGAATCTAGGAAAAAAAGTCTCCGGAAAAGTAGTCCCCCGGAAAAAAAGTCCCCCGGTACAAAGGTCCCCAGAAAAAAAGTCCCCCGGTAAAAAGGTTCTCGAAAAAAGTCCCTCGGTACAAGGGTCCCCGGAAAAAAGTCCTCCGGTAAAAATGTTCCCGGAAAAAAAATCCCCAAAAAAAAGTCCCTATAGTTTGAAAAATAAAAGTCAAAATACTAGAAATAAATATAATTATTATTCCTATAAAATACAAAGTTTATAAATTTAAATTAATGTTCCGAACATATTCGTTGTCTGATGTGGTCGACAAAGGAGACATCCATCGATCTGGACCCTCATTTTGAAAATGACACAGGAATTGGGGCGGATAGTTCCAAAATTTAAAAAAATCATGTTGGAGTTGTTACACAAAAAAGAAAACGTCCACAATATGAAGTTCTTCAGGGTCGACTGGAGATGGACTACGAGATATTCCGGATTTTCTTCGAGCAATCAGCCACAACATCAGACAACCGACAACGAAATTTATAAACTTTGTATTTTATAGGAATACTAATAATTATATTTATTTCGAGTATTTTGACTTTTATTTTTCAAACTAAACGGACTTTTTTCCTTGGGACATTTTATACCGGGTACTTTCTTTCCGGGAACTTTTTTACCCGGAGACTTTTTTCCGGAGGCTTTTTTACCCGAAGACTTTTTTTCCGAGGACTTTATTTCCAAGACTTTTTTTCTGGAGACTTTTTTCCGCCACCCGCCAAAACATATGGGCGGTGGCCGCTATATGATCAAAATGGCGATGGGGCTTGATTTACAAGGTGTAACGTGTGTAACGTACTTCCCGAATTTTTTTGCGTTTTATCATTTTTTGAATTGAAGACAAATCAACAAATACCACGTTCAGTGGCAACTGGCAACTTGTATTCCACGCATTTCTGAATTACAACTTTATAAATCCTGAAACCTGATCTGCTTCCTTCGTTACTGTTTACTAAGGGCTGGCAATTTCTCAATTTTAATTTTGTCGTGATTTTCCGATATGTACTTTTCATTAAAAATACTACGTTAACGTTACGTAATACTTGCTCAGTATATTGTATTTTCTCTGTAGTACTTATTCCATCTAGCATTAATCGAATGTTTACACTTTTCATTTTAAATGATATTTTGTTACGTTAGCTATAAATTGGTGTGTACTACATAAACTTACAAATTTAAGTACCATTTTGTAATAAAAAGGTGTTAAATGTTAAACGTTTGAAAGTTATTGCTGGAAATTAACGAACGTAGGTTTATTGACGTTGCAGCTCTAAAATTAATAACATAATTGCATTACAAGTAATTTTCCCTTGTCTATTACTGACCACACACGTGTGTTGTTACTTGCTAATAGAAGGTAAATTCCGTTAACATTCAAATAGTTAAAGTGGTATCCATAAAGCAGCTTGACGTTTGCGATCTTTGAGATATACTTTTCTGTTATTGAATAACTGTGTATATTTTCTTAAATATCGTAGGCGTCTTTTTACATTCTTCCAAAAGTGTTTAACATAGACTCTCAAAAGACCTTTATGGAACTTCCACGTTGCGCCTACGATGTAACTCGTACAAAATCCGCTATATCTATCCAAAACAATTAATTTAACCTTTAGTTTTGTGTAAAGAAATGCAATTTGCATTTATAAAAAAATTAGAAAACACAGTAAATGTACAGTCGCTAATCATAGAAGATGAATATTAAAGCACGAGGTTTTGTGGTTTCGAGTGCGGTTACAATGCTCGCGAACTACGATAAATACTAAGACGACAAGCAAAAGACGTAAATAAATGGCGAAGAAGTTACCTTCGCTATTTCTGTAGGCAAATAAAATTAGCAGGGAATTAAACTGCATCTTGATTTGATTAAATAAATCCCTAGCGACTCGTGTTCATTGAAGATATGTTCAACTAAACGTATATGTTAGGCTTTCCTTACCACTAAGTTGACAAGTATGAAAATGTTTTGGTTGCATTAGCTTCTCCAGTATTTCGATTTATAATTGCAGAATTTGTCATCCTCTAATATAAATCCCTGCATGCATTTACACACAATTCCGTGGATTAAATAAATAAATAAACATCATGTCCGTGGGTGCAATTATAAATTTAAAATTTCAAAACACTTTATCTCTTAAGTTTTCCAGTGCGAGTTCGTTTAAAGTCACTAATGAATTCATAAATAAATCTCGCGTGACGGGAAGGAAATCTGTTCACTCGTTAGTTTAGATTTATCTCCGTATCTATATCTGAAAATTAGTAGGTACTAATTGATTTTAATTCAGGCTTGATTGGCTTCTTAAGGTTTGTTTCGAGCGTTGTAACGAAGAACCACTGAATATTCATAACAGATTTTATTTTTAACAGTCTATATAGCATGTCTTGATACTTGTTAGCGGTTTAAGTGCAAAACAACTTGTTGGAATTTCAAAAATAAAGCATACTTCTCTGTAATTAAGAATCTAACACTATTATACTTATATTTTGCGATATTTTGTAAAAAATTTAATTAATTAATGTGATTAAATGTGAGTATTTAATAAATACGCCTGAGTTGCACAAAATAAAAGAAAGAAAGTCCAGTAGAGGTATAAATCTGGTTTATACTCAAAAAATCTTAATCTAAAACTTAAAATCCGTTAAAATCGCTTAACCGAAATAAATAAAATATATAGTTTTTAATTTTTTTATCTCAATTTGAAGCGAATAAAAAAAATAAATAGTAGAATGAATTCCTTCTGAAATTACCTTTCCAACAATATTCGACACATGGTATGATGTTATTTGAAATTTTAGAGAGGGTGGCTCTGACGGCTAAGGGGTTGATGACGGACGTCCGCTTTTTACGTAAAAAGAAGTCCCCCTTGCTGTCTTTGCTGACATGTCTTGGCGATTTTCAAGCAAACAATAGTTTTGAAACATTCTGAGGGTGGCTACTTTTCGTTGAAAACCCTGTGTATAAAAAAGGTACTAAACAACGGGCCTTAACATTGCGGGTTACGATTTGCTAATTTGTAGAAGAAAGTTCAATCTCCAAAATATTCAAAACAAACCTTTGTTTCTTTATACTGAGTTCCGGGTGGCGACCAGGACTAGGAAATCCCCTACCTATCATGAAAAGCGACTAATTGGGGCGACTGTCCTTTATTCTTTCTGTTTACCTCAAAATTTTCTTAACATACATGTAAGATCTGATATGCCACGCTCAGGTACCCTTTTGTTCTCTGTATGCTATCCATCTGGTTCCGGATAAAGAATAGGCCCAGGGAATCCCCGGCCTATGATAAAAGGTGACTATTTGGGGCGGACTGTCTTATACCAAAATTGTCTTATCATACGTGTTAGATCTGGCATCCAACGTTGGGTTACCCTTAATATTGTTCGCTGTTGTAACCGACTGGGTTTTGGAAGAATAGGCCCAGGGATTCCCCTGCCTGTCGTAAAAGGTGACTATTTGGAGCTATCATCCTATATATTTTCTTGTAACCTAGTGTCCTGCTTACCTATCCTATCTTAAATACGAAATATGGGAGTCTAATGAGAGAAAGAGAGAGAGAGTGTTTATCCAGTACTTTTCGTAAAATACGTCGAAATATTTCTTTTATTTAGTTTCAGAGACAAATACAAAAGTTCTGACCGCCGCCGCGCCGGTGGTTCACAGCTCACAAATTAATCATTTTGCGTTCCCAAAAATTTTTTATAAAGCTCTTTAATTCTCGACCAAACAATGCAATTGAACATCCTGCTGATAAATAATCCAAAACGTTTATATACCAAAACACTAATGTGTTGTGTGTCAAATGAAAATTCTAAACTTGTAAAATGAAAAGTAGTAGCATGAAACTAGCTGTATAGCGGATGTTCTTTCCTAAAGAATTCAGCCTGCCCTAAGTCCTTAATAGTTAATACAATAAAAAATATAACATCTAACTAAACTTCCCATTGTTACCCAAGTTTCCTTTAACTCTGGAAACCAAACCGACAGACACATCTTGTATTTGTAATCCAGTTCACAGAAGCATTCTAAGTGCACGTGACCTTCGCTGAAATGCATCATCGCGTTTGCTTATCATCGTGGGAAATGTTACCATCCAGTTTTCGCGTATTTATCTGCTCTACATCTAGATTATCAACTCTACAACATGTTATCGGTACATCCACAAGTAACAAGGCCGGGAAGAGCCCAGCAGTAGCAAAACTTCTTCTTATCTTAATGGTGAAAACTTTTTTGCCATTTTACACTTCAACGGTTGTACGTAATGAGTCAATTACATGTTATAATCAGATAGGTACAAATTTATGGATCGAAATTGTGAAATTATGCTTTCCTCGTTGCCATTTAAAACTATTGAACTTAAAAATAATTTTCCTGGGAGTATTTCTAGTATTAATATTATCCTCGAACTTAATGTATCTCGTACAAAGTTATAGTCTGAATGTTGTGTAAATTGCTGAAATAAGTATCAGAATGAACTTTTATTTTAATTAAAATTGATTGTAGAGATGAATTAATTTATTTTCATTTTGCTTGAACTTTAAACTACATTCCTCTTTACACCTTTTAAAAGTATAGACTTATCCATTAATAGGTCAACGGTTACATCTACATAATGTATTTTAAAAGGGATGCATTTTTTATTTATCTGTTCTATTTGAAGGGATCGGTTCAGTTTTACAAATTGTTTAGTAACAAATATCGCCTTTTTTCCATAACAAAGATATAAGGAGTTAGAGAGGAACAATTTTCGACTAGGAGAATATTTTCAGGAATCTGTCTAAATGCGCTATAATTTTTAAAAAAGTGACTACATTAATCTCTTCTCTTTTTAAAGTCCATATTTATTAATTTTTTTGCCTATCAATTGGAATGAAATATAGAGCACGGTGATGCAGCATGACAGGAAAACAAAACTTAATAATGTGCAAACTGCTTCAAATAGACTTGGCTATATTTCAAAGAGCCGATACTTTTATATTTACCAAGATATCAAATATCACAACATTACTCCTTCAATGGAACAGGTTAAATTTAAATGTTATCCGTAAAGCGCTATACGTGTCTATTATACATGCTCTACTTTTATATCTTATCTGAAACTAAGTTGCAAACTTTAAAAAATCAATTCTGTAACAATAAAAAAAAGCAATCCGCCCACACCGATGTATAGATCTACATCACAGAACTAGTCGCACAACTAAATCGACTTCAAATACATTTCAAGCTCGTATTTTCTGTTGATGGAACTCACAATTTGTTAAACTAAGTGGAATGTCAGCAATTCCCCACAATTCTAAAATGATTGAAGCTTAACACGAACTCTATCCGAAGTTTAAAACCATTTTAAAAAAAGAACTAATCTTATTCATACCCATCTATCGCGGTAATAATTAAATGATGTCTAATTTATGCGTTGTGATTATAAAGCCTTAAATTTACGCCAAGTTTTAATTTTAAAATAGTAAGATTGTTTCTTGACAACACCGCCGACAAGTTTAAGTACGACTGAGGGACCTCACAATACCATATACGTGCGAGATCATTCCCTGATGGGAATACGTACGCTTGTAGATCATTCAAGCCGAAGTCGTTTGTTCTACGATTCCATATTAGTTCAGCTAAGAGCTATCGTAATTTTTTCTAAAAGAGCTTTTAAAATCGTAAAATCAACATAAATTAGTTATTATAAATAAATTAGAATGTTTAAGCAACATTTTTACGCAAATCAGGTAAATGGGCGGCTTAGAAATGCACAGTTTAAGAAAATTCTGGTAAAAGACTTCAACGGTAGATCCGGCGATGAACCTGCTAGGGTTCACACATTTGTTTTGTAATTTGTTATTATATTATTGCGTCGACATAAATAGTTAATATTGCAAATGTCACATTACCTAACGCTTAAACTGGCGATGTTTTAATGGTTGTTTATATTGTAATGCCGTAAAATCAGGCATTAACGACTCTTAACAGTAAATCAGTTTTGTACTTAATCCATTATGATGTCGATTAGGAAATAGACATACATTTGCCTATACATTATTTACAGCTACCGTGCGCTAATGAACTTTTCATTGAGTAAAAAATTGAAAAAGCAATGAAGCAGGTACTGTAGATGAATGAAAAGTTTGGCTATTATTTATCCAATAAGTTGCGACTTGTAAAGACAAACATAACTTGGATAATCGCATGCTAAATTAATTTATCTAATGTCCTGTTATAACAGAGTATTTCTTGCTCACAGTAGAGCTTTGCCATTTCAAGATCTGTGCTTACATAAAGTACGGATGATTATCAGAACAACTGCTATGCTGAGATGCACCCGACAACGACCAGCTAGTAAATTGTTAGCGGAATCACAAACAGAAGAAACAATGCTGGGTGACTGAACCTACTTATGCATCAACATTGCAATTGAAATTTGTTGAATCAACGATACTAATTTACATTTTTTTCACATCACTACTTAATTTATTATTCTTAAAAACAATTGAGAGAATAACTTCCTTTAGGGTCTATTCTGTATTCACCTGTTAAAATTTAACGTGGCTTTAAAATTGTAACCAACCGCTAAATTTAAAACATTGACGTTGATTGGTTAATCGGTAGTTTTAACTGTCATAATTAAGCGTAGCGATTGGATAAAATTTTAACGCCGCGTTAAATTTTAACAAGTGCTTACAGAATAGACCCTTTTTCCTGTTTAATAATATATGATTATAGAAATTATTTCTAATAATTGCATTTTGCATAACTTCAAACTTACTTTAATTCTATTTCACAGTACCTACCATTCTCTTAGTTCAAGATTTGATTTTATCTTGCGGTGCTCCTATTCCTTGCTCCATCCACTAATATATTTTGATAGATTAGATTATTAAACTTCATCAAGAGAGCCGTTACTACATTTTAGCGTTAGCTCGAAGAAGTAGTTTTGTATTCTGCATTCAAAAATGTAATGATACACAGGGTGTTCCATATAAAAAAAGTGGAGGTGCAAACCTCCCCTGGACTTTCCCATACTAAAAATAAACATTCGTTTTTGGTATTCAACAGTATTGTTCGCCACAACCGATAAACTAAACTTGAAAATTAGTATACTATGGAAAATTAACACAAGTGCCGATTGTGTTCATCTGCGCATGTGTGATTATTTATATTCATAGGCTGCTAGGATTAGCCGGCGACAAGGAATTCCCGTCCCGCGCATGGTCACTTCAACATATCGGCACTTACAAATTTCACCCTACACTGTTTTAAAGTTCAAAATTCACGAATTTCTCATTAACCGTACATTTTAGCCATATGAACACCTTATACTATGTGATAGACAATTCAATTTTGCATTCAATTATATAATAATATATAGGGTGTTTCATTTAAAATAACAAAGTAGCTTATTGTACTGTGAAAACCAAACACCCTGTATACGTGATCTAAATTTAAAAAAATGCAAATCTATATACTGAACAACTTTTGTATTTAAACTTCTTTCATATTTTGACTAATACAGGCGCTATAGGAGCATCAATTTCCGATTTTCAAAATCTCGTAGAGGGCGCCACAGTGGAATTCTGGCGTTCATCAAAAAACAAAAATGTAGCTAATACCAAGCTGTATAAGTATAGAAAATTTAAACAAATTCCTTAGACCAGTTTTTTTGTAATAATTTTTCAAAAATTTCAAAATTTTTGGAAGCGCGTCGTTGCTACCGTTTTTGGATTTAGTAAATAATTTTTTTTCTTGGTGTAGTACAGCCAAAGGGCTTTCAAACAAGTTGTTACGGAACCTGATCAGATAACTGGTTTTTGAGTTACGGGGCGTTAAAGTCGAAATTTTGAAAAATTCATAGCGACCGCCATTTTGAAGTTAGAGAGTCCGGTAAAAAACTGTTTCCCTTGAATTATGCCCTTATTTCATATCCCCTACTCAGATTTTCAAAATTCCGCTTCTGAAAAAAATGATACCAAAAAAACATGTCTAACTTCCGCTTCCGGTTTCGGATTTTTTTGAAAAGCTTATTTTGTCGATGAATTTTCGATATACCCCTTCATTTAAAATTTCATCAAAATCGGTTCACTAGTTTTTGCGTTAGAGGCGTTACATACCCACCCACCCACGCACCCACCCACAGACAGACATTTTTTCTAGACCACTTTTTTGGGATCCTGGAGGTCCAAAAGACGTATTTCCGTGAAAATCTCGATTTCGAAAATTTTCATGATATCAATACTTCCCTATACCAGTAGTGGTATGGGAAAGTAAAAAACGAAGTTGGAGAGCAAAGTAATTATACAGACCACTACACTTCAATAAGAAACATCATGGAACTTTTAATTCGAAATACGGTCGTGTTTTGGTGGGTCTAGGACAACTGGCCGTCCCCGACTGCCCGTCGCCGATTGGTCGTCGCCGATTCGCCGTCGGTCAACTCGCCGTCAGCAGAAACAAAATAATTATTATTACTTTTTAATAATATTTAAACATTTATTATGAAACGAAACATTCTGAAATCCCAATTAAAAAAATAAATTTTATAATATACATTATAGATTCACATTTCATAATTATGCTAACCCCCTAAGATATTTCAAAATATCACTATCGTCACCAAAATTCCGGACTAGTGACAAGACGTGTTCGTCGGCGTCCCGATACTTCTTCAATTTTAGAGGTGGGGGGTTACTAGCTACCAGCTGTTCATAGTAAGCACCCCTGTCTCTTTGCACCTTCCGTAATCCATCTATGAACTTCCAAATGGTTCGGTGCTCCATTCCCAATTCCAACTGAAGCCTCCGGTGTGCCGCCTCTGCACGGTTGTTCGTTCGGAACTCTCCATTCAATGTTCGGTGTAGAAGGCTCCACATTTCATGGGGAAAAAGGGCAGCCCCCTACCATTTCCTCGTCTGTAATTCAATAAATAGTATTCGTATGAAAAATTGTAAAAAAAATGTATATACCTGTTTTGACGTCCAACATAATTATCTTCAAACCAGTCGAGAAGTGGTTGAAGCTCCGCAGGTAAATCATTAGCGAGGAGATCAATAGCAAACTGATTACAGTTACAAAAAATAATAATTTTGTTTCCGCTGACGGCGAGTTAGTCGACGGCGAGTTTGCCCGTCGGCGAATCGGCGACGGCCAGTTGTCCCATCCCCTGTTTTAGTCTCTCTGGAAAACCACAGAAGTAACATCATGGGTACTTTGCTATGTCGACTCTTTAGGATAACAAAGCCCACATTCTTACACAAACTTATAAATAAAATGGCTCTTGGAATTTTTACTAATAGAGACGAAGTAAGAATTTTCTTAATAATAATTTTATTCGATGGGTGAATTATAGTTTCTACCCTGGATTTCTATTGTATTTTAATTCTCTAACTCTCATTTATTAGACCTGAAAAAATATAATTTTATGTCGTACCTACTTTAGGTCATGATTCATAACTGATACGCAATGCATTAAAAGCATCAAAATGTTTTACGACTATCAGTCTTCCTACAGATGCATAGCTAGTTTATGAATACGGGGCATCATAATCTTACGAGATGATACATTACTATTCTCATGAAAGACCACCGGGATAGAGAAGAACTCGCACATATCCTTTGACCCTGGTATAATTTCATATGTAGATAATCATACATCAGTAGCAAAATTCAATCTCAACCTTTTAAACGCTTCAAAAGCTACCAAGTCAGTAATCCCGGAAATAATGCTTTCACTCCAACTTGATTGTTATTGCTTGAATTTATTTGTTTGGCATCGCATTTAAACTGTTCCTGAGCGTTTTCCTGCAGTTTGAATCCTGAAAGACAAGTTGAACGAGTAGCTTCTTTTATCCTATATGTCATTTAGGTTAGAAATGTGTCGCCATCGGCGTCTATATCGACAAGAGTAGTTCAGTTTTTGCTACCTTATTAGATGTTATGTGAAACTGGAAAGTTTTTATTGGAGTAGGTAATTTCCATTTATGTTTGTGATATTTTACAGTAGCGGAAGAATTGGAAAGATTTTTTTGGGTCTAGATACGCCCGTTACGTGTCACTTTAACGTATGGGAAACGTCAAAGGTTATTCTCCCAACCAAAAACTTTGCCACTCTTTTTAGACACGATGGGTGTGTAGGTGAACCTGGCGTTTGGTGTTTAATGTAGTTGGGAATGTTAACATATAAAAATTAACATAATTGGGTGATAAACTAACAGTCAAACATACTTGGTAGGTGTTTATTTGTGTGCGATCGGTTTGAAAATATTGCTTTTCTTGTGTCACATTGACGGAGATTTTGTTTCTAGGTTAATAAAACGTGTTTGACCCAGTGCACTTTTTTGTGTGGTTCGCCAAATATCGCCCACCATTTCAATATTTGCACTACAAGTTTAAAACGTTTTCCTGCTTGGTTTAACTTGTTTCGCGGTTTCCTTTGATGTGTTTTATTTACAATTCCACTTTTATTCTGTGTGCGGTAATGATATCATTGAAGACATTTTTGTTATTGAATAATAATACTCAATGTCTTTTATAAAAAGTTCTTAATTATCCCACCTGTCAGAGATTTCAAGTTAATTATACGCGATGATGCTTGAATAAGGATAAACTATTTCTTTTGTACTTATCTGTTCTAGGACGGCTAATAAGAGCAATTATTGTCTAATTTCATAAGTCGTCTTTATTTGTGCACGTCAGATATGACAGTAATAATCACCCAAAGGCTAATTATACTAGGAAGCATTTAGGGAAAGATAATTATAGATGAGGCTTGCCACACTCTATTATTATACATTTTTATAAGATAGTTTACGAGTTCGTATAAGGCCATGTATTTTATTTGATAATCCGTTTATAAAACGCTTTTGATAAGCTCTAAATAATATTACCTTGAGGGGAAATCCTACTGTTACTTTTATTTATACCATTTTTAATCGCATTAAACGCACTTCTAACTGTGAACATAAGTATTATCAGAAACTGCATTAAGTCCTACAAACACTGTTACTTCTACCTACAACTCATCGGCAACTCGACATTCATAGCCACTGCAGCAAGTAGCATGTCACATTAAATAGCATACATAAAATGTAGATAGACTTTATTTAAAACTTTTCTATAATAGTAACTCGTACTCCCGATAACCGGACTTTATGCTAGCAATTTATTTTACGATCGACTCGCTAGAAGTCCGGCAAGTTTCTCCACCGTGTATGATACAAATTCGAACAATTTTATACTCATGTAGGTACCTATATATAACAACGTATGCACCTGTGTTATATTTCTGCGATAGCTTAAGTAAAAGCGTAGGTATGTCGTCTAAAAATAAAATATACAGAAATTACAGAAAAATAATTCTAACAAACTCATTAAACCCATAAACATTGCCCTACGTTATTTACAAAATTTTCACGTTTATACAGAAAATTGTTAAATAAAACATTTTATTTTAAAACTTTATGCTAACAATGACTTAAAAAATGACACCAAAGAGTATAACTAGTTCCCAGTATTATCTAACACCGAAACCCTTATAGTCGCGAATGTTAAGCTATTGGCTTAACGATAAGCTGCAGGTGGTTTAGGGTCGTAATAGCCAGTTAAGAAAAAAAGAGTTCGGGAAAAGTTTTGAATGCGTAAATACTCCTGCGATAAAATAACAATTTTACAAACTAAGTGCATCCCTGACCACAGATCAACAAACACCAATCCTATTGTTCAGACTTTACATCCTACATGCTGGCCAGTATTCGCTACTAAAAAAGTTAGGTCAGACTTTAACAAAGAATGTAAGGACGTATTAACACTCGAGGTATAGGAATACGAGCCGAAGCGTAGCTAAGGATTGTGGCTTACGTTGGTATTGTTGAAAAATTTTACGAATTTAGTGGTTTTGTAGAATTTCAAAGAGCGCGTACTTAAAAGAGAAAACAGAGTTGGGAAAACTATCTTGAAGGAAAAGAAGAAGCAAGTATACGCTGATATACCGCTGTATTTTTTTTTTAATTTATTAGACGGTACTCTGTGGGTACTGTGCATGGAAGAAGGTCATTTTCCTTCACTGCTTTCCCCTACTAGCCCCTTATTCATCTGCTTTACAATAAAGGGGTGTTTGCTTCTTCATCTCTTGTATGTATATTTTATCTTTCGATAACTACATATTATGTAAGATAAAGAGTGCAAGCATGCGGAGATCTCGTAAACGGATTTAGGTATGTGAGATTCGATTACATGAGAAGAAATGCTAAGCGTATTGAGCACTCTAGTACGATCGCCATTCAAATTCTATAAATTTTGTGCAGTTTTCAGTACTACAGGCTGAAAAATCTTAAATTTTCAATTTTCTATTTCCCTGTGTAATTTGATTATTATAGGCCAGCGGTTCTCAACCTGTGGGGCGCGCTCCTCCAGGGGGTTGTGATAATACTAAAGGGGGGGGGAAGAAAGAAAAAACATTATTAAAATATTGCTTAAAAAATATTGCAAATTTCGATTAACAATATATGTTATAAATGTCGATTAATGGAAATGGAAATAAATCTTGCGCTTAAATAATCAAGCTTGTATTCCGAAAATTTAAAGTGAAAGAGTGGCTATTTCTGAATCTTCCTAAGTAGAAATTGTAATATAAACTGCTTTATGGTTATTGTGGCAATCAGAAGCAAAGTTAGCATGTATTCAGGAAAGTCGGGATGATGCAGGCCAAAGGTCAAGCAGTACCTATAGATTGTCACGCAATGAAGTTATTTATTTTAATAATTGCTAGTTTTGAGTCATATCTGAAAATTATAGACTTGTTATTAGCAATAAGAGTAGGATGATATTATCGTTACAGAAACGGCTGTGTTTAGAAATTCTGTTAAATTGTATGATTCCGTAAGATCTTATATTAGAGGAAAATGTACCAACGCTTGACCCAATTAATTAATCAACCATTAAATGGTTTGCATATAAGTGGGGCTCAAGCACCCCAACTTCAACCGAATGCTCAGATTATTACAGATATTTTAAAATCCCAAGTTGCCATTTATACAACTTTCGTTAAGAACAAAAAAGGATGTAAATTGTTAGAAAAACCTGTAGGACAGGACACGTATGGGTATGTGGTGTTACTCTAATCCCATTTCATTCTCAGTTCATCGTTTTTAAAGTCTGTTTGTGTTATTATTTGACACTTTGAGAGTTTTTAATTTGATCCCAAAATTTTCCAGATGGTATAGAATAGCATTTAAATAAGCCACACCCACTTTGAAATACACTGTGCTCCTCCAAAAGTTTTTATATTGAAAAGTTATAGTGTGTCTATACTTTGTTTACCCAAGATATGCATATAGACTCCGCCCCATAAACGCTGTCAAAAGTTGAATATAATTTTTCAATTGGTCGTATTTTTAAAACCCACAACACACAACTGCGCTAATTTTCAGTGACGTTTACGAACCACTTCCGGTTGTTTCTTGTCAGTCTTGTCAGAACGTTTCCGAGCTGAAAGATATTCTTTAAAATAATTAAATCTCATATACTGACACTAGAAGTGTTATCATTTAAAATAAAAAAAAATTAAATTAAAAATGAATAGTTTTTGAATTTCCCGCTTTGTACCATGTACCATGTGAAACTGGCTTTAGTGTTCATCACGCTCAAGGGGCGGAGTCTATATGCATATCTTGGGTAAACAAAGTATAGCATTAATTTAATCTAAGCTATCTAGATTTAGAGCATACCTATTCTGGTTCTTCAAAACTTTTAAAAAGTGTACACCTAGGACATAGATAATCGTTATTTAATTTATGGGTTATACAGGTACGATAATTTAAAATCCTATTAAGTATTCAATTATAGTCTTAAGAGTTTGTTCTTTAATTGAAAACGATAGTGAATAGATTATGATGATTTTAAGATTGAGTAAATGAGGACCACTAAACTTTATTACAACATTATAATTTTTTGTTAATTATGCCAGCGCGGGTTTTAATGTCCCCAATTTTGTTATAACCTACGTTTAGACTCTGTTTAAGCAAGATAAATAGCGTTGTACGTCGCTTAAGGTTAATGATTTTAATAATAATTTCATCGCATTGTATGGCAGTCCTTCGTATCTGTAATAAACATATCACTTAATGATAAATTAGTCGATCAGGATGCTTCTATGGCCTTGTAGTGTTTCTTGATTCGATTTTAATCATATGTTATGATTCTTATTACCAGTTTGCAAAACTATTGCATAATGATGCAATTTAGACAAACGTTATAAATAACGAACTAACAAGAATAATCTTTTATGGGAAATTTAAAGGTTGAGTGGTAAAATCGGTTCGTTCTTCTAAGAACGACCAAAGACGAATGTAGTTGTATTCGTATTTGTCAGTTTTCGAAGGAATTTTGTTAACTGCTTCGATATTAGATTACGCTGGTTAAAGTAATCTGATCTATTATAGAAAAATTTGAAGTATTTTTTACTGAAACAAACTAATGATGTTTTTAATAAAATTAATTGGAATAATTAGTCATTCGGTGCTTGTAAATGGAAGTGTTAAAACTGTTATTTGTCAAGTCATAAAACTATCGAAAATTGATTATTGCAATTAATTAGGGGCATCTTTGTTGATTCCGCCACAAAATTCTATACCAAACATTATCAAATCTCTAATCTTGGAAAGATTTATCTTTTGATAAAAAATCTGATGGACATTCGTAAAATGTTCACTGCAAGAAGTCGTATGTACACATTTGCAAGACAAGTTGTTAGTAGCCCCAATTTCATGTTAGACTTGTGTAACTCTAGGTAAGCAGTGATTCTCATATCTATAACAATTTTTCTCTTTATAGATTCCCATCAGATTTTATCTTATCTCGACATTAATGCCCTGGAGTAATTCTCTATTAAATTATTTTAAAACTCCGTTAGTTAAAACGTATTCGTCTTAAGATTATGTTTATTAATGACCGTTAAGAATATGTGAGCCAGTCTTACGTGTTTTTCCAATACAATACCTTATAGTTGGATAATAAGAACGTACACCGGTACTGCTACGCATTCCTCTCGACAAACAACCAAGACCTAATCTGCATACAATCCACTCGTAAAATCCCTGTTATATTTATATCACTGCGAGTTATAAAAATACAGGTGCATGCTATTATTTTAATAATTTTTTACTACCTATTACTTGGGTAATTAATTACAGGAATATATGACTGAAATGCTAGTTAGAAAACTGGTTAGCTGTAGAAAAGAGGGAAAGTATTGAGTGTGAGCACGGTAATAAAAGTCATTTCCATACATAATCTATCGAAATCGAATTTAAATTCGCTTACAAGAACCATAGTTTTTTAAAAAATACTTATCTAGTAGTGGATCACGTTTCTTAGAAAAATACCGTAATACTGCAAATGATTTGTATGAATTATAATTTTATTAACCCCCCAAAACGCTTAAATAAAGACTTTTCCTAAAACCTGATCCGCATCAATCTTGAAGTTAGGAGTCACAGCTTGATTGATTTAATTCTTTGAAGAAACTTAAACGTCAAATTCTGATTGTACTTTGTTTATTTTGTACTTATTTGGTCAAATATTTCTGATTTACTTGCGACTATGTAATATGGCTTGATTTACGACAACGATGAACGCTATGATATGCTACACATTTATTTAGAATGTCACGAAACTGAAGCTTGATTGCTTCAAGAATATGTATAACATTTTAGCTACCCACTATAGGTACTCGGCCTTTAAAATCGAGAAAAGTGTTTTCTTAATTTAGCATCAATACGCCTGCATACTGCCGTCATTTAAAACACTTATTTTCGCATTTTCTCGATTACAGTAATCGAATTGAAGTTTGATGGCTGTCAGAATACACTTCTGTAATTGGTGGAAATTTTCACGAGGAAATATTTACATAAATAGGATATTCCGAAACTCTGAAATTTGTCTCTATCTTACGCAGTTTTTTCAAAACACAGTACACTACACTTGAGACTAGTTCTGCGTAAAATTTCACAGATTGTGACTTACATAGAAGAATAGCAGCTGTTACTTTTTACTATACAGGGTGTGTAAAAATGGTGGTGCAAGCTTCAGGTAAAGTTATTCCTTGAACAAAAATAAGGAAAAAAGCTTATTGCAAAACAACTGGCAAAGGCTTCCTGAACTTACACGAAGCCCTCAAAGTTCAAAATTTGTAACAGTAAAGAAAGCTGCTATTTCAAAATCAAGTTACTTGATGTGTACATTCAGTGAAAATAAGCTGCTATTTCAAAATCAAGTTACTTGATGTGTACATTCAGTGAAAATAGGTAAAATTTATTACCATCGATCGTTTAAAAATAAAAAGAAATTAATAATTTTTATTATTTCAAATCATTTAATTTTTCTATATGCGTAAAAAATAGATTTGGCAATATTGCAATGTAATAGTGTTAGTTTTAGCGTCTTTCAGAGTGCCTTGATGCAATGACAGATAATAAATTGTGGTCATCAGTGATCAAGTTATCATAGTAGGTGGCTACAAGGTTGCCAAATGTGCATTTCTTAAATTGTTATGGTGAGGGGTAGCCATGCTCCTACGAACTTTCTTGCAATAAACTTTTTGCCATATTTTTGTCCAAGGAATAATTTTACCTGATGCTTGCACCTCCATTTTTACGCACCCACTAGAGTTGCCCAAGTAAAATAGTAAAATAGGCAACCCAAATAACAAATTGAATAGCTGCCTAGATTATAATTTCATTAATAATAAATAATAATCAATAAAGATTCAAAGATACCTTCGAATAATTTTGTCATTAACCAAAATAGTATATTATATTATTAGGAGTAGAAAGAGTTCTTTTTGTGTTAAGCTCATATTGCGGCCGAGGCGCACGCGCCAAGGCTGTGCAAGTGAGCGAAACACAAATAAGACGTTCTACTCCGAATAATATATACTATTTTTTCTTCAAGTGTAAAAATATTCTGTTGCTGTAAATAAATATTTCCTAAAAAGTCATTTCCACAGGACAACGCTCTCCCTTCTACCAACTTTGGGGGCGGAGCTATGGGCAAAATACTGCCGTTGCCATGGATACGTAAACACATTATTGTACTAGTAACGTTATTTTCATTTTTTGACTACTAACAAAATGCCTTCCTTCTACATAGTCAGTTCTGTACAACAATACAGATATTATGATACGCTTGAAGAAAAGTTATATTTTATGGAGCTCACTCCATTTTGTGTTATAGTTTTGTTTATTATTTTAGAGAATTTTTTGTAAAATAATTCGATAAATTGATTACTTTATTGAAATGTCATATATTTTTTAATAATTTACAGTTAAACAGGATTCTCTGATTTTTTACTGTTTTCATATTAAAAAGAAATCCAGGATCCTATTTAATTTGTTATTTGGGTTGCCTCATCTACTATTTTGTTTCGGTGATTCAATTAATAGAACCATGGCCAGCTTCATTCTCCTAGAGAATGAAGCTAGCCATGATAGAACTTTTCGACATTCTAGGTATCCCCTAACTCTGCTGTTTAATAACGTCAGCGATGATCGCCCATTTTTATCCTTCGGTACTTATTTGAGACTCGATGGACATACAGACCTAATCTCTGAAAATCGACTCATAGCTACTGTACCAACGGGTCTATATTGGCTATAAGGTACTTATATAACATCTCTTTATAAAGTGGCTGCTAGGATTGTATTCAAAAGAATTGTGTTGTACTTTGAAGTTCCCAAATACCCAACGAACATTTTCCCCTTTTCATATCTTCCAATATCTACCAAATTAACAATTTAATTAACAGTCACTTTAAACCCAATTACTTGAAATACACTTGTATGCATATAGACACTTATATTTCACTCAGACCGTGTAGTCTGATACTATGGGAAAATCAGTACCGCCATAAAGTACTTCGCGCTACGTGCGCTGTACACTCCGACACTAAATTATGTTTTAAGTAAAATATAATAACTTACGTACAACTGAAGGAATTTCAAATGTGTTTGAAATTACTTTATCCCCGTTTGCTTATCACTTAATTTAGTATCTAGATTTATCGTTTTTAATTTGGCCTATTCACATTTTAAATGCAAATTTTCGATATCGAGAAACACAGAGGTGGTATTTTCTTAAAATCCTGGACATGAAAAATGTTAGGTGTACTATTTTAATTGGAATTTTTCGAAAGTAATTTTTCAGAATTGAAATTCCTTTAACTGAATATAAATTGAGCGCCTTAAAAGCGCACCGTTGAAATGATTGTAGGTGAGTTGTCTTAGAAGATAGAAAACTCTCGAAAGTGCTAATTCTAACAATAAATCAAGTCTAATTTAATTTATCTTCGTATTATGTATGTAACGAGTGAGATGCCCTCTAGGATGGTACGGTATGGTATAATCATAGGTCACACCTTTACGTGCTACATGCGTTAGGAGGTGTGAGAAATCTTAGACCCAACATCAAACTTTAAGTGCAAATTATTGGAAATTGTTCGCTTTCTATCGCATAAATTGATTACATTTAGCGAAATATAAGCGATTGTTTTAAACATCCAGTTTTCTCTTCTTGACCTTCACTTTATTGTAACTTTCAGTTTGCATCCAGTAGCGCTTTACAATTATTGTTGACTCGAGCTTTTACGTATACTCGCCAACTTAGATCTCACCATGTTATGCAGTTCGTAACTCCTGCAACGCATCTCGTTTGATCTCTGGATGTATGTAAACGTAGTAATACAAAATCATGTGACATGTACTGCTTTAAATCTTCATAGAGATATCGAGCATTGCTAAACGCGGACGGACATAACTCACCTCGACCGATAAGCTAAGCTTATATATTCAAGTTTCTCACAGCACGATGCAAACTACTGGAAAGCGAACCTCATATTTTATGTTTTTTTACAATTTTCTGAAAAGCGCCATTGGGATTTACCGGCAGAAGAAAACTATAAATACTAAGGCTGGCAAAAGATATATCGAACAAATTTCGCAGTAATTTTTCTAAATTTCATTACCACTTGACTTTCTTAGCAGTTATTGGGGAATGAAGTAAAATATGTTTACGGTTAGCCATACATCATAGCCAGTTCTTGACGTTTATGTTGTTTAAGATTACACCTTGCACTATTTTATTGCAGCGCGATATCCTTACAAGGAGCATTATTCTTAAACATAGATACAAATCGCTAATTAACAATAAACTGTTAAGTATGGAACATAGGGCTATTAAGCTAACGTGTAAGAAGCTGGATGAGCTTCATTACAGTACCGAGCATTTGTTACAAAAGCGGGACGTTTAGTCGTAAATCAGTTTAATTGTCTGCAGTATTCTTTTAACAACTGCATACCTTTGGCGGCTTTGCTTTACTGCAAATCACTGATTTTCTTTAAACTAACATTTTGACATGTACTTCTTATTTGATTTTTATTGTTTTCACTAACCGAACACAGGCATAACAATCGATAACGAAATTGTTATAGGTACAGGAAAGATTCAGTTTAAAATTCTTAAGTATCAAATAAAAAGTTACTGTTAGGTAATGTGTACTGTATGTGCCTTGGTACTATAGGCAATTGATCACTCCAAGAATAGAGCGGTTAACAATAATCCAACTAATGGCTTCTCTCGGTCAAGTGGCCCGCGACGTCGAAAATGTCATTTGAAAAAGTCGCCATCCGGATTCGAACTCAAGATGTTTTGCATGAGTCCCTTATGCTGTACCAACACGCTTTAGTTGCCTAGCAACCTTCCAAAGTCAAACCATGTTATATTATTCCTTGTTTCTCTTTAGTATCTTGACGTTTAAACAAATCTGTTTGCTGCAAGATTTCGAAAGGGCTCCTGTTGTTCATGTTGACAAATAATCAGACCCACCCCCCTTATTTTTGCCTAACATGTATACTTAAAAAGTTCGACACGAATTTAAATTGCCATCTAACTCGATACGACAGGCTAGAATACGTAAAATTGGGTGGGATACGTGACAGGGAACTCAAGAAGGTGGAATAATATAAAATTAAATTATATTTTACGCAATAGTCCACCCTATATATAATTACTTCTATAGTTGGAAACTGTTATAAAAGATATCCAATCACCAGTCACATATACAGGGTGTGTAAAAATGGTGGTGCAAACTTCAGATAAAATTATTCCTTGGACAAAAATAAGTCAAAAAGTTTATTGCAAAAAAGTTCGTAGGCGCATGGCTACCCCTCACCATAAAAATTTAAGAAATGTACATTTGGCAACCTTGTAGCCACCTAGTATGATAAGTTGATCACTGATGACCACAATTTATTATCTGTCATTGCATCAAGGCACTCTGAAAGACGCTAAAGCTAACACTATTACATTGCAATATTGCCAAATCTATTTTTTACGCATATAGAAAAATTAAATAATTTGAAATAATAAAAATTATAAATTTCTTTTTACTTTTAAACGATCGATGGTAATAAATTTTAGCTATTATCACTGAATGTACGCATCAAGTAACTTGATTTTGAAATAGCAGCTTTCTTTACTGTTACAAATTTTGAACTTTGAGGGCTTCGTGTAAGTTCAGGAAGTCTTTGCCAGTTGTTTTGCAATAAGCTTTTTGCCTTATTTTTGTAGAAATAACTTTACCTGAAGCTTGCACCAGCATTTTTTCACACCCTGTATATTTTTCATCGCTATTCTGGATGGTGAATATTATAGGAGCCCTTCACAAAGTTTAAATACATTTCCAAAATTAATATCCGCAGCAGATCAATGATTACGTAAAATCAACAAATAATTTTACAACATAAGCTTAAAAATTGCAATTTGCAAAAGACATTAACGTTTAATAAAAATTCAATAAAAGAAAATTAATCAAGTGTTTGATAAATCGATTATTAATTAAATCCAATATCGTAGGAAGTAAGTTAGTAACTATAAGTAACCCAAAGCAACAAACCATAAATTTTGTTATAGATTTAAATTCTAATTTTCCGCCCGCAATCTAAATACCTCTAAAATTACTGTTTATTTACTAGGAGTTTATATTACAAATATTTTTATTGCTTAATTATAAAAGTGGAACATTAGTAAAAGAAACCTATAATTAAGAACCAATTATGATACCAGTTATTGATTATTGGTCGCATATTAATCGATTAGATAATTTATTTTGCATACAATTTGCCATGTAATTAAATATAAAAATCGTTTATTATAAAATATGAAAGTCCACAGTGTTAAAGTTGAAGCTTTAATTAGATACTGCTGTTGTATATTATATCTGGAACTTTAAATGTACTTGTACCTAATACAATAATTAAGCAAGATTAGAGATCTTAAAAAAACTTGAAATTGTTGAGAAATTAAACCTACAACTAAAAAATTACATTAAAGTAATGATTTTATCAGGGACATTTATTTTAAGAAAAACCCACAAGCAAATGGATTTGCGGTAATAAATTTCTTCGTGTGTTTATTATTCCCTCTATTAGTATAAGTTATCTTCCTAGATGTTTATTTTCTTCGCCCATACGTTAGTTTTAGACGGACGCAACCACATTATGCATTCGGGTGGCATTTACGTGTTGTGCGGTGCAGTCTCTCGAAGTCTCCTCTATCTTTACTCTTCACCTGCTATCGTCTGATAGTGCTAACGTCATTCATATGTCACACACTCTTCTCTTTTTCTCTCTCAACGGGTGTCACGAGTGTGCGTTGACCTGCCTTTAAAAAGACTAGTATGAATTTCATACTTGTAGATGAAATACCAGGATTATAGGTGCTAAAAGATTGCAGATAAAACCGATAATATTAGATTAAACAGGAGTTTTGCATTAGGTACTAGTTCGTTATAGGTATACCTGTTTCGGAGATAAAATCTTCTAGATTCAAAACTAAAATTATAAAAATAAATAAAAAAAAGTTTACATTTTTTATTTTAAAATTTCAAGCAAATAGACCAGTTACAAAGATACTAATTGCTACAAAATAACAGTTTATTGCTATAAGGGTCAACCAGTAAATAGTTATTTGTATCACAAGGCCAGAAACAGCACATTTGCGAGTGCTAGTAAGGTTGCAGGGCGAGGCGGAACGCTGAGTCCTGCAAGTAGGAGCACTCGCAAAACTGTTTCTGGACGTGTAATACACAAGATTTTGTGTGCCGATATTTGTTTAAATAAATTAAATTTACATTTAAAATTTAGTATTAGGATTTTTTTTTATGATTTTAAAATCAAGATTCCTTGTTTCCTTTGATTCATTAAACTTAATTCATTTATTTTCTTACAATTTCCATTGACGTTTATTTATAATTTTCATTAGTTATCTTTGATTTAATAATGGATACACAGGCGCATATTACAGATTGTATGCAAATCACCACAGTGGCTCAAATAGGTAATCGTATTTGTAAAATTTTGCTAATTTATTTGTTTGATCGTCTCCGACCGCGATGCACAAATTTGACTTTGACAGATTGAGCCGATGCTGCCAACCAAGAACCTTCAATTCCCACTTTTTGCCGGCCTAGGCCGGAGAAACCTCTGTTACTGGCGGATTTCGCGATGCAGAAACTCAGTGATGCCGACCGGAGCCACAAAAAATATATTTATTTTTATTTTTAAATTCATGAAATACATTCAGGCCTAAGACCCTGCACACGTTTCGGCTACCCTGTATATTTTTACAGCTAAACCAAGATTAGTTCCCAGGGATACAACTATTTTAAAAATTGCATTCCATGGCAGTTAATCTGGATTTCCGGACCTTAGGGAATCAAAATATTAATTCTTGTAGATTTTATTAACACAACTAAATGTTTTAAAGCGACTCAGCGACTTCAACGAATGTCCCGAAGCTAGGAAAATATCTCATATAATTATGTAAATATAAAAAGAAAAATTTTCGTAAACCCTACCTCATCATTAAAGATTTAAATATCAAATACGAAAACTATACATCATCAAGTATTAAAGTTCACAATCTGAAATAAATAATAATGGGCTGTAAACTTCAATATTAATTAAAAAAACTTCAACAATAAAATCAAATACGAACTTGTCTCGTGAACTTTAGGACTAATTTCATAAATTAAATGAAACAAAAATTTAAATGTCAAAACAATATTTTGCGATGAACCTTAAAGCATTAAAAGTGAAAATGAAATGTAATAATTAAGTTTCCTAAACTTGATTACATTGATGTAAATTTTAGTAAATTCTAAGATTTTTAAAACTCGCGATTAAGATCTCAGCATTAATTTAGAAAAAGTCTTGATAGTTTATGGACAAAATAAATGAGTTGGCTTTTGTAATTAGCACCCATTGGAATTTTGAAAAGTCATCGTCTATAGCGCGCTACAAATCATCGGCAAAGCGCTACGTAGTTCAAGTGCAAAAAATTAGCTCCATTGCTTCATTTCCAGTAAATTGAAAGCAAGAAGGTATATTAAGTGTAATCAGTGTAACTACCTGTAGTAGTTTTATTTATTGCCTGAGAGCAGAAGCGAGTGTTATATGTAGCATATGGTTCTTGCCTGCACATCTTCCATTATTTAGTCCACTTCCTTGTTTCTGAAATGTAAGTCGAATGTCGTAATTTTAACACCTGTGGATATTCTACCTTATTTGTACTTCTTTAAAAGTACAAATTGCAGATGATCTAGTTCTGCGTACCAATAAAGGTGTTGCAACATATACGTGCAGATGTAACTGTCTCTAATAACAATTAAAGCTTCTGCAACAGCGAATACGTAACGATTATTATATCCGAGTTTAATTGCATCACCAGATGTGATTTCAGATTAATTTTCCAAAATATAAATTAATCCTGAAATGGTTGTAATTAATTTAATTTATACTGAAAGACACTCTTGGATATAGTCTTAAACAAAAAGTGTAGTCTAGGAGTAGCAAAAATAGTAAAGATAAGTCGACTTCTACTATCAATAAATCTGAAATATATTTCTTCTTAAGATACTTAACGTCCATTTACGCCAACGAGTCCATTATTTATCCGTTTCTTTTCTCATACATGGAAATAAATTGATTCTGCTGCTCTTATTTCTTTTAGTAATGTTCTGTCTGTTTTATAGTTTTGTACTGTATACTGACGTTTATATATTTATTCCCGGCTAGGGCAATTTGTAATTTCTTCTTTGTAAAATAGTACTTGCTTGTCTTTAACAGCTATAACATATTGCGGATCAATAAATTGTATAAAAATACGTTTAATGTTGCATATTTGAAAGGGAAACTGATAATACCTTATCCGTCCTTTCTTTATTAAATCAAGTTATTTTATTCACGTTTCTGATTTCTGGGAACGTGCAGATGTTGGTTTAACCACAACTGTCTCAATCCTCCAGGCGAGTGTGAAGTAGTTTCTTTAATTCTGTGGAGCTGTAACTGGATTAACAGCTGCAATTCTTCTTGGTGCAGTACATACAAATTGCGCTATTGGCTATCTTTGGTGAAGCAGTAAAAAGATTAACTTGGAAGATTTACTTACTGATATCTGTGTGATTTACTTTAGATATTTCAATGAAACTTTGATATGGTTTGCGGCAACTTTGTGTCTTGTACCTTCTTAACAAAATGGGAAAAACATATTCTCTTCACATTCCGACTTGTGAAAATCGAAATTTCTACCGACGTATTTAAAAAATTTCCACTTTTGTCTTTATGTTTTAAACACCTGCTTGAAGTTGCTATAATAAATAAATTGTAGTACCTTAATATTCTTGCTAAACAACCTCTACGTATTACTTTAATTTATTATTTTATTTACTATTCCAAATAGACGGATAAGACAATTCTAAGAATTGTGTATTGTTATTCTTGACAGTACATACAAACAACTAACATATTCTATGAATACCACAAGTATAAATAAAATTATATTATATATTTATCACGATCATATTTACTATTTCGTTCAATGATGACACTAAAACCACGAAGATGCTCGTCGAAACTTAAAGATTTACTTCAAATTATAGTAGAGCTTCGATCCAGAATTACAACCAAGATTAGAATCACCACATGACTGTAATTAGATTATTCCCAACGGTTTTCAGAATATCCCTGTCGGAGTAATATTTTATTTTGAGTCAATAGAAACATTTGAAGGATCTTGTAATTATTTTCAGTTTATTCTACTTTTCCTCAAATTAGACATTACAAGAGTCCTCGTAATTGTGGGTCTCTGACCTTTACATTTCGTGAATGTATGAACCCTCTTAGGACCAAATCCGGGGAGGAAGATAACCTAACCCGTCGAAAGAAGAATTTCACTAGAAGTTGCTAATACGGTATTAGTATGACAAGAGCGATCGATTATTTTACGTGCCCGCCGTAGCACGAGGCACGGGTCACTCATCCAAGGCACTGACGAGACAGTACAATGTAACTCTTCTGATCGTACGTGAATGGTAATCTAAGCTACGCAACCGAGGACATTATAGGAATAATCATAAGTATTAGTTAAATTTTTGAGGTAGTAGTATTTTGAATTTTCTGAAGATCCAAAACAATTCACGCCGATTACATTACCGGACAGAGCTGAAGTCGTTAGTGAATTTATTGTTATTTTATTTATAATATGTTTTTAATTAAGAAAAGTAAACTGGCCAAGGTATACATCGGTAAAGCTTTATCAGCCAACTTTAATTTAGCCACAATTTGAGTAAACATGACACACGTAGTTATAACAAAAACAAGATACAAGACCTCTAAAAAGTAACTGTTTGGAATACATTCTAAGGTATAACGAAATCTGCAATTTGTAGACAGAAAATAAAAAATCAAAGCTTGCTATACCGCTGAACTTATAATACCCCCTATTTATTATTCCACCGTGCATTTATGCTCAAACTGTAAACATACGATGTGCAAATTACTGAAGCCTAAGGAAATTCGCATTGTTATTATTATTTTTACACATGCCTGTTTCCGATATTGGCAAGATCAACAAATAAACTTGTAGAATAGTAAGAAGAAAGAAAGAAAAAATCTAAATAGTATGTTAAAATTAAATGCGCTGCTCGACTTCATACATTTGTTTAAATATAGGGTGAGTCTGCTAAGAAGAATCGGCTAGATATGAAGTACATATTAAAATAATTCTGGCTGGGTAGGCAACTATCCCTATGTATAGGCACACTTATAGTTATTTGTATCACAAGGCCAGAAACAGCACATTTGCGAGTGCGAGTAAGGTTGTAGGGCGAGGCGGAACGCCGAGTCCTGCAAGTAGGAGCACTCGCAAAACTGTTTCTGGACGTGTAATACACAAGATTTTTTGTGCCGATGTTTGTTTAAATAAATTAAATTTACATTTAAAATTTAGTATTCGGAATTTTTTTTATGATTTTAAAATCAAGATTCCTTGTTTCCTGGTATTCATTTATTTTCTTACAATTTCCATTGACGTTTATTTATAAATTTCATTATCTTTGATTTAATAATGGATACACCGGCGCATATTAAAGATTATATTCAAATCACCACAGTGGCTCTAATAGGTAATCATATTTTTGTAAAATTTTGCTAATTTATTTGTTTGATTGCCTCCGAGCGCGATGCACAAATTTGACTTTGACAGATTGAACCGATGCTGCCAACCAATAACCTACAATTCCTAATTTTTGCCGGCCTAGGCCGGAGAAACCTCTATTTCTGGCAGATTTCGCGATGCAGAAACTCCGTGATGTATGAAAACTCTTAAATTTTCAGTTTTCTATTTCCCTGTGCAGACTTCAAATCTCTAATTAATTTTTTTGTAAGTCACCAATCTTTCAACATTATAACTTTATTTTTTCAAACATGGGTCAATGTAACACGGCCATGCCTTCCATTGCAAAGAGCTTAAGAGATTAAACAAACACAATTTTTTTTATATTTAATAAAAAATACAAAAATTATGTTAAAACTATCTACTAAATTAAAAAGGTAAGAAATAGAAAAAATTAAAAGAATTAAATTTTGAATTTTTTTATTTGATTTACCGGCGATGTTGGTGGTTGATCATGTGATCTATGACGTGCATTACCTGACTGACATGCATAATGCAATTTTATGCAGTTGCATAACATTGTAATTTATTGTACCTACAGTATATGCAGCAGTTTAATTATTTAGAGTAATTATTTTAATTCCTAACTAGTTTACAACAACAGTAACTAATATGAACTAATTTTTCGACGGAATTGCATTTATTTATAAAATTTTTGATTAATTAAAGTACATTGTTATTGAAATGTTCCATTTATGCATTTATTAAAAGTGAATATTAATGGATTGGTCAATATACAATCCTCAAGCTGTTTCAAGTGGATAGTTTTAATGCATCGCATTAAAGAGTATCTTACCTGTCTCTCAGTTTTATGTAAACTAATTAAAGAAATTACTTACCAATCCCTATTATGCTAATCTTGTAAATGACTCGCAATAAAAATTAAACTAGGATTATGTTAAAAATAATTATACATGTAGAATATTCAATTTAACCGCATATAACTGAAACTGATTTATTAATATTAATAAGTATCGTACTCGTACGTTATCTCTTTGCTAGAAAGCTATCTTACACCTAGTAAGATCACCTAGTAGAGGTTAAAGGTGGCAGGTTATAAAGATTAAGAAGTAATAAAATTTATTTATCACTAGTAAATTTTTTCATAGTTAAACGGTTTTCTTTTTCACAATATATAAGTTTGATTTGATACCCACGTTTTCTTGCACAACATAACGTATGCGTTCAGTTCATAAAAAACCTTTTTTGATTTTTTCCATTGAACCATACTTTACGATATTGCAGAATGTATTGGCTATGACATTTCAATTAAAAAATGTTTACGCTGTCATTTATAATACTGCTAATAAAATTAGTTAAACAAGTTTTTGTATTTAAGACACACAATACAATTTGTAATACGCTTGATTGTTTAAAACTGGGTTCTGCATGCATAAACATCAATGTATTCACGCTCTTTTGACCTCGATACATTTAAGTAATTTCCTTCAGGCTTATTATTTATAAAATAAGCCATTGTACTTCTTGTTACTTATTTTACAAAGGTAAAGTACCCCACAGAGAGCGTTAATGTATTGGTCTATGTGGCTTCCTTATTGCCACCATGTTTATGTTTCAAGTCTAGTGTAGGAAACTAAATTTTATAGTTTTGTTGTTTAACCACAGTTAGTGGGAAAGTCATTTTCTACCTCCACTGAAAAATCTTTACTATATACCTTTACATTGTTACATAAAAACACGTTTTGCATTACTCTTCAAACATTTTTCACATATTTTATGTTCATTAGGTAATTACCAATTAATTTAATGTCGTTTCTATTTCAGGTATGAATGCGTATCTATAAATAAAGTCTATTTTTAATTTCCCTAAATGGAGCTAAGTTTGCGCCTTTACGTGTTACCAACAAATTCCTTCAGAATACGATTCTCTTGTACATGAAATACCTTTATGTGGGCTATTAAGTTTTACAGCCAATACGTTACACGTTACTTTTTAATACTGTATTGGATAATGTCGGACATAAATAATTTTGAACGTGGCTGGAATCTGTGATCGTAAATTTAATTATCCGGTACTATTAATTTTGTTACAATTAAATAAAATTAGTAGAAAATGTAATCTTTCACAATGAGTTTCATGTTTACTTTCTTGATTTCCTTAAAAACTTTGAATAAATCACTGCTCTCTATAGAATGATGTAAAGTCTATCTTTGGTACCAATTATATATCTTTATAACATCTAGTTAAGATTCCAATCACAGGGAATTACTTAATTAGTTACTCAATCGTTGTATCGAAATAACTTTCATTGTTTGCACTTCACTTTATAATCCTAATTATGTTCATGTTGTGATTTTTATTTTTCCTTAAAAGTCGGCATCTATTCTTCTTTACCAATTGCATAGAAAAATTAAAATCTCATTGCATATAGTAATCATGCACAATTATAGTTCTTACATAAGGCGCAAGTGAGAGTAAAATATCGGAAATTCGAGAAAAAAACTTGTATCTGACAATCTAATCGTTAGTCATCGAACAAATGATAATTAATTATTACATGCAGGATGCAGTTTATAATCAGCGTGACATTGACCTTGATTTCATAATATACTCAACTACTCAATATTTATTTAGCGTTCAATATTAATATAAAGAGCTCTTTTTTCTTTTCCAATGAGAGAAGGTTAGATGATTTATTTTGAAACATTGGGGTTATAATGGAAATCTGGATTTGTCATAGTAGACCATCAAAAATATTTTTTTAGTCGACTACGATAAAAACAGCTGTTTTGCGTATCTTTTGACAGCCGAAAAGTGTCAATTTGTAGTAGGCATTTGTCAATTTCTATTTTGCGGCCGCAAATGGTTTTTTTCGGCCGCAATTTGTTTGTTTTTTCGGCCGCTTTTACTTTTTCGGCCGCTGATTTATAATTTTTTAGTCGACTATGATAAAGGTCACGTGACCAAATGTCATTGGAATATTTAGATAAAAATTTAAATTTGTTAATAAAATTTGTAATATTCGCCTAAAAAATGTTGTTTGCACCTCTGCCAAAAAGATTCACTTTTTGGCCTTGATACAAAAATAACTATTTTGTGCCTCCGGTCGGCATCACTGACTTTCTGCATCGCGAAATCTGCCAGAAACAGAGGTTTCTCCGGCCTAGGCCGGCAAAAAGTAGGAATTGAAGGTTATTGGTTGGCTGCAGCATCGGCTCAATCTATCAAAGTCAAATTTGTGCATCGCGGTCGGAGACGATCAAACAAATAAATTAGCAAAATTTTACAAATACGATTACCTATTTGAGCCACTGTGGTGATTTGAATATAATCTTTAATATGCGCCGGTGTATCCATTATTAAATCAAAGATAATGAAATTTATAAATAAACGTCAATGGAAATTGTAAGAAAATAAATGAATTAAGTTTAATGAATACCAGGAAACAAGGAATCTTGATTTTAAAATCATAAAAAAAATTCCTAATACTAAATTTTAAATGTAAATTTAATTTATTTAAACAAACATCGGCACAAAAAATCTTGTGTATTACACGTCCAGAAACAGTTTTACGAGTGCTCCTACTTGCAGGGCGAGGCGGACGCACTCGCAAATGTGCCGTTTCTGGCCTTGTGATACAAATAACTATTTGTACTGGGCTAAAGCACCTTTTCGTGTATTGCTCCGTTGCTACCAAAAAAATCAGTGGAAAGAGAGAAAAAGACATTAACTTTGCTTTTTAAATTATGCGGCATAGGCGGACATGCCACCACGGTTAAGAGCTCTTTTTCTATTATAACTCCACTATTTATCAAAATAAATCCATCACACCTTACATCAATCAATAGGAAAAGCTCTTTGGAACGGTGGTATGGCCGCTTTTGCCGGCTATTTCCAGAAGCAAAGTTAAGGGCAATATCTTGAAAAGATATGAAAGATTTGAAATCTGCATTAATAACCGCCTTAATATTGTCCAACCTATTTTGCGCTACTGCCTATAATAATGAAATTCCTCACGGAAATAGAAAACTAAAAATTTAAGATTTTTCAGCCGGTACTGAAAACTGTGGAAAATTTATAGAATTTGAATGGTGATCGTAGTAGTCCTCAATACGCTGAACATTTCTTCTCGATTAATCGAATCTCTATCTCTTACCGTTTACGAGATCCGGCCTTGCATGTGCTCCTTATCGTGGACACTCTGCAGTATACACAATCCGCTAACCCCTAATAGGGAGTGTGTACCACGGGGAATACCATGTAGCAGGCTCCACTTGTCTCAACGCCCGGTTTTATCAACGCCTAATTTTCTTAGCGTCGAGCTGTCCCTGTGGTCAGCTTGTCCCGCGCCGCTTGCTTAGAAAAGATGGCTGAACTAAGCTACCTGGGACGTATTTAATAGTAAATTTGATATTAAAATACAATTTTGTTCTTCTTCTTTTTCTTGAATCCTTATACCCTTGGGGTGTCAGATTTATTCTTCTCACCTCTGATTCAGTTCCTCCATCTCTTTCGGTCCATCGTCAGTAATTTCATCTCTTCTCTCGTCTTTCCTCATTGCCTCCCTAATTCCTCTATTTTTTGTTGCCGGTTTTTGCATAGGTCTTCCTGTTTTTCTTTTCCAGACTCTACCTGTTTCCATTATCCTTTTCACTTTCAGTCTACTTTGGTCCATTCGTATTACATAACCATACCAGCTCAATGGTTTGCTTCTTCTCAATTTTATCCGTGATTGCTTCTTGTTGCACTATTTGTTTTATATAATGTTCATTTTTGACTATCCATTTTTGTTATCCCCGTGATGTTTCTAAGGTATTTCATTTCAGCAACAATAATTTTTTCTTTGCATAGCCCATGACTCACTTGCATATGATCAACATTGGAACCACTATTGCATTGTAGACCCTTAGTTTCGTTTTCATGTCTTATCTCCACTTTTTCCAAATACAGTAAAATACCATCAATTACTATACAGGGTGTCTCTAAAATGTGGTGCCATAGCTTAACCACAGATTCCGGGGATCAAAATAAGACGATTTAACGCAACTTACCTCTATCCGAAATTGCTTCGTTAAAGCGCTATCGAACGCCAAAGATCTTCAAACAATTTCTATTTTTTTAAATAACAAAAGATTGTTTTTAGCGATTAGGATGAAATTTGGGATGTGATTCTTTACTGGAAAAAGGTGTTTTTTGACATCATTTTTTTGTTCAGGAGGGTCACGTAAGTGGTGAAAAGTTGATCATCCACAGTCAAAGAAGCTCATATCTTTTTAACAGTTAGGCCAATAGTTTTCAAATTTTTTTTACAGAGAGACATTTTTATTTCAAGTATTTTTTGTCTCTTCTTTGATTTCGGTATCTGCCATAGTTTAGGCTGAAAAAATTATTTTTATTGGCTGCAGTGCATTTCGTAAAACAGATGTAGTAATCTAGTTGTCCCGTATGTTGAGAAATAAATCACGAAGAGACAATTTGATATAAAGTTTATTACTAGCAAGTATGTAAAGGGTGGCGCAAAATAATCCGAACCATTTCTGAATCAATGATTCAGCTTATTTTGTACCACCGGTAAATTAATAGATTTACAGCAAATGCTCAATGTGACCACCATTTTCCCGGATGCAAAAGTTGATTCTAGGCAAAAAATTGTCTCTTCGTCACTTATTTCTCAGGATACGGGACATCTAGATTACTACATCGTTTTAAGAAATGCACTGCAGCCAATCAAAATATTTTTTTCAGCCTAAACTATGGCAGATACCGAAATCAAACAAGAGACAAAAAATATTTGAAATAAGAATGTCTCTCTGTAAAAAAAATTTTAAAACTATTGGCTCAACTGTTAAAAAGATATGAGCTTCTTTGACTGTGGATGATCAACCTTTGACCACTTACGTGACCCTCCTGAACAAAAAAATTATGTCAAAAAACACCTTTTTCCAGTAAAGAATCACATCCCAAATTTCATTCTAAACGCTAAAACCAATCTTTTGTTATTTAAAAAAATAGAAATTTTTTGAAGATCTTTGGCGTTGGATACCGCTTTAACGAAGCAATTTCGGATAGAGGTAAGTTGCGATAAATCGTCTTATTTTGATCCCCGGAATCTGTGGTTAAGCTATGGCACCATATTTTAGAGACACCCTGTATAATAATAATAAACAGTTTGCAAATCCCGCAATAAACTTGAAGAAACTATTTTGTTTTAAAAAAAATTCTGATGAACTACGTCTAATATTTGAAAAACGCATGTTGTTTCAAAATTTAACAAGTTTGAGTATTAACTAAATTTTGCTTTCCAGATACTTTTAAAAATACTTGAATAAGTTCTAAAGCATATTAGGTAATTAAACATTTAATGAGTTTTACTTGATGTCCTACTGAAAAACCATTATTCTCAATAAATTTTAATATATACTGCTGAACTGAACTACTTATTCTATTTAGAACAAATTTCCTGCATGTACATTATATTATAATGGATTCAAAACGGTAAAGCCTGCATCGTGGATTAGATGCACAGAAGCAACAATGCTAATTACTTTAGCAAATCCCCATAATGAGTATAATGGAGAAGATTTTTGTTCCTTTATGAACACCTGCAAGAGCTAATTCTTTGCATACTGCACAACAATACTCAATATTGTACGAGTAATATGATTCTAATGGCGGAATTTACTATCGCAAATAAGCACTCTTAGCATAATTATACTTGTAAATGGCGAAGACGATTCTAAAGTGCCGTAATAAAATAACACATAAAAGTGGAATGAATAGACGCCTGCAAAATTTATAATCATGGCTAGCTAAAGCACTCGCTCGGTACTTCTTGACCTTAGCGAATTTACTATATCATAAATATTGCATATTATAACTTCTATTAATAGTTTCTTGACATGTTTGTTCAAAGTAACACTCAAGACGGGAGCAGTAATTATCTTTTAAGATTGCAATACCACCCCCTAGAACTGCCTTCTTGTTTACCAATAAAAATAAAAGTTCCTTTCTACTTTATTTGCTAACCAAGATTGTATTTTTTATTCAATTGACTCTAATAAGTTAGTAATCAAATTACCACCATTAAGAGGTGACACCTGCTTTTCCCAAACAGGACATTCCGTTTAACACATCACATTGCAGTTAATGACGTTGTAAGACTTGCAATTACCCAACTCCTACACAGTTTCAACCAAAGTACACTATCTAATACTAGAGTACCACTTAACACTTAACTTATACAGTTTGGTATAGGTTTTTATCAAGTATACGATGTTTAATCTGGATATTAAACCTGTAGTGCTAAAAATGGGTGGATGGAATTGAGGCACGGAAAGAAGACGTGTTAAAAGCCTGCAGCAAAAACCAATTGTTAGATCACGGAAACGAACAAATGATGTAGTAAAGGTTGCTCGTGATCTTCTTCATGTAAATACGCGGCGGCGTCCTCCATCCTTGAATGGTTTTTATATTCGCAAATTAGAGAATTGCAAATTGAGTTAACTGATCGTACTTTAGATACCCTATAGCTCTCGGCGAGTAAATCAAATGAAGTTGCGAAAAAGCGGACCTACAAAACAAAATATTACGGTAGAGCTTTTTGACTTGTTTATCGTCTGGTTGGGTAAAAAGCTCAAAGATTAACAAGCCGATGCTTGGTGCACGAGATAACGAACTATCTTTGTTAGTATTTGCTTTATCTTAACGGCGAGAACTTTTTACTAGTGCACACCTATTCGCTCTATAATATACAGAGTCAATTACCGGTTCTCATCAGATAACACAATGCGGCCAGTGCTGCACAACTTTATAATTACCGCTCGGTGCTGCAACTGGAATTTACATAAACACGATCCCACTGATTAGCTATCGATACCCCATAGAACACGTCTCTATTAACTTAACTCAAATAAATTTAACGAAGTTACTATCATGCAAGAAATTTCTGTTGCACCGCCGTGCCGTGGTTTGCTTAACTACCTCTATTGCTAAAGAAATTCAGATTCGCGATTAAAACCTGTGTAAAAGAATTTATTACATTCCAAATAAATCCAGTACCACACGTAGTAATTAAAATTTTGGTAAATTACAGGGGACACACTTACTTTTCCTAATTACAACTGCAATAATTAATTACCCACGTGTACATAGCACTTAACTTTTAAAATCGATTTATTTCAACCAATATTGTACATTGTGAAAGAAAAATTTCAATTTTCATAATACAGGGTGTCCCAAAAAGAAACGCCATCCAGTTAAGGGCATGTTCCTTTCATGAAAATAAGATAAAAGTTCCTCTTAACATGGATCCGCAAATGCTTCGTTACCGAGATGTATGGGGTGGTGTATTTATTCCGAAATGATTATTATTATTATTATTTTAAAAATAATGTTCAAAATGACCGCCATTAACTTCAGGACAAGCTTCTATTCTTGGAACAAAATTTTGAGGCTAAAGGCGGTCATTATTCAAAAAACGGATTTGCAGAGTTATTTTTTTATTCGCATTTTTCATCTTTGAAGTGTGATTTACACGAAAACGGTTAATGGTAGGAAAAAATCTCAAGAGACTGTTTCGACCGTAAATTAGTTGATAAGTTTGAAAATTGTGTCAAACACAAAAAAACAGTGGCGTACCATTTTTTCCTCGAGAAATATCCACATACCCACCTGTAGTTACGCCACTGGAGAAGGAAAAAACTGACTAATATGGTCCACTTATAGCAAATGTACATACATACGTATTGCTTACTTTTTAAAATTTAATTCCTAAGACATTTCCGAATCAAAAGAAAGATCGATATTTTTAAAACTTTCAACACCCTATTTTAGCAACGAAGCATTTGCGGACCCATGTTAATAGGAACTTTTCCTCTTATTTTCATGAAAGGAACATGCCCTTAACTGGATACCGTTTCTTTTTGGGACACCCTATAAGTCAATAAATTTAAAATTGAAATGTTGTTCAATTTTGATTTCTTGTTAAACATATGTAGTGGTTGTTACTTTAGAGGTCATATTTAAATGCAATACTAAATTTTAGTATAAAAACTTGTGCTATTTTCACCTACGTATACAAGAGGCATGTGCTTCAAGTTCCAAATATGGATAAACCCAATTACCCAATTTATTGACAAAAACTCACCTGAATTCAGTGATTTTATGTTTTACAACACAATATATTTGCCGAAATCGACCTCCCAAGCACCACTTTATGCTAAATTTAAACATTAGAACTTATTTATTAGAAACCTACACGTATTTCACCAACAACTATTCAATACATTTACAAAACAGCTAGAAAACAATATCAGTTTGTTAGAATTGGAAAAACTTAAAAGGTTATATGGAACACGATTCTCTTTTTTTATTTTAATTTATCCCTCATTTAGTAAATATCAATTTTTATTTCTTAACTTTTCTTATAATTTCATTTTCCTGCTTACTTTAGGTTTTATTTTAAATTCTCTTTAGACACTTATTTATTAATGAGAAACTTGGATGACTAATTTAACAATCTAAACAATATTTTTTAAATATAATTACACTTTGAATTCGCAACAATGGAGTTGTGGTTATTTCAACCTCAATAGTGCAATTAGTAGCAATAAGATTTAAATATAAATTATATCCGGCAAGAGCGTCAGCCAAACAATGAAAATTCTTAATTATAAAAGTTTCTTAGTAATAAAAGGCTAGTTTTACCACAAAATACGTAAACGTAGTCCCTGCTAAAGGAAACAATCAGCAAATGTAATAACGAAAATATAAGATAAATAATTTATTATAAAAGTGCTTATACATGGTAGCAAATGGCATCAATATATCTACTGGGTGTTCCATAAATATACCGACACACTTGTAGTGGTTATAGGGGACATCAAAACAAACATTTTTCGCTTGATAAACATATGTCCGAAAATGCTTCGTTTTGGAGAAAAAAAATTGAACTATAGAACGTGCACCAATATCTGGACCAGCGATTTGGCAAACAGTGGATTGGAAGAGAAGATCCCGTGGTCTGGCCTGCGCGTTCTTCCGATTTAAACCCCCTAGATTTCCCATACGTAATAAAGAAGATTTAGTCGCAAAAATAATGCCCGCTTGTGTGCAAGTAGAAGCTTTCCCTGAAATCTTTCATAGGGTGCGCGAGTCAATAATCTTTGTATTGAACCAAAAAGTCAACATTTTAAACAATTATTGTAAACTCTAATTTCATTAAAATGCAATAAACTTAATAAAAATTAATAAAAAAAAAGATATTTTTACAAATTTCAACACTCTTGGTATCTCGAAAACGAAGCTTTTACGCACATATGTTTATAAATCAAAAAATGTTTGTTTTGATGTCTCCTATCACCACTAAAATTTTGTCGATATATTTATGTAACACCCTGTATATCTAAAAATGACAAACTTATACAAAATATAACAAAAATCTAATTATTATTCAGGCAAACAAACTAAACCTGAGCTTTTAAAAGTTTAATGTTCATTTTCTGTACCACGTTATAAATAATCTGTGATCTTAAAGGTTTACACTTTTATATCCAGAAAATTCCTTTCGTGATAGCAGAGTAGATCACTGCAGACGATAATTCTAGGCTATAGCCATAAATTTCTTGCTGTTATAGCTGTTTTCAGCTTCTTGCTCGCTTATTTTTGCGATTGTAGGTGTAAAGTGACCATTACTAAGTTTCTGCTTTTTGTACAGCCATTTCGTGTCTGAAATCGAACCGTTATTAAATCAACCTACGAATTTTCTATTTTGCAAGTGCTAATTTAAATATTTTCTAATAAATAGTTAATATTGCTTCATTATTTGAAAGATCCAGATTTTATTTTTATAACGATATATAATTATTACTTATATCAATCAAATTATGGAGTTTGATTAAGTTTAATAAAATAATTCTGCTACAGTTTTGGTAAGGTGAAGGTCTGTTATAGAAAAGAAGAAGTTTAAAAGTTTACAGAAACATAAGCTACTGGAAATTGCTAACCTTTTACTCGTCTTATTGGGTCAGCACCATAATTGATTACTAATTTCAACTTAGTTATGTAATCATAAACAGAAGCAGAACATCTAAAATTATTATGACATGTGATATAAATAATATGGTAATGAAACTTCTTCCATTCTGAATGTGAAGCACCGAGCTCCACTTATCGTTGGCAAACTAGTACCTGGTTTATTTATGAGTGAATCGCAATGATCCAGTCACCAATTAATTTGTCTACTGCCTCCAGTAATAGTATATTTCCTAGTCTTTGAATTTTACTACCGCACTGTCGTGGCAGCAAATGCGAACGTAAACTTGCTATGATTAATCAGAACAAGTGGTATGCGGAGATGCGCTGGGTATATCGAGCCTTTAAGATAGGCCAATAAATTGTCAGTGAAAACGAATATAATAGACAATGTTGGGTGATTGAACTTTATAGCATAGTAATAAAACCTATTCCAATGACTTGGAAATTTAAACGGATTGTTGTGCGTGTACTGCCCATAAATAACAGTATAGTACCTAGAAGTTTTTAAAATAAATAAAAGTAATTTTTCCTGTTGGGTAATTCAAAATTAAAAAATGTGTTAAATGGATCACACTCAGCTTATTACAATTCGGGTTACAAAGGCATTTAAGTTTGTTACGATCAGTCAAATGAATACTAATACAATACAAGTTCACTTTAGAGGCTAGAGGGGCCCATTAAATCGTTGTATAACATCACAGTTCTGTAGCTTCAATAGGCGCCTCCGACAATCAAGTAGCCTTGAGGATACATCGCTTGTACATTAAAGTTGAGCTACAAAGAGTGGAAAGGGAATGGAAATTATTTTTTTCCAGTACCAGATTTAGAGGGTACCTTTATTTAGTTTGTTTTCAGGGCAAGAAGTTGATTTTCTCAGCTAGTGGTCACTAATTTTTTATTATTGACCACTGGTCAATAATAGAAACAAATTATCTAGCATGCTAGCCTGGTGCATGCCTTTAAAATTATGTCAAATATCGAATATTATTCACCTTCATAATACAACAACCACTTTCTAAAGCTTATTTATTTCAATCTAGTATTGTTTCTTATTAATTTTAATTATAATTATTTGTTAAAAATGAGAAATAAATATGTTTTACATAAACGTCAAATTTTATACAAATGTCAGTTGAAATGTTTTCAGGCAAAGGCTACTTGATTTTTGTGGATATTTAGAAATGTAATCTTATTTTTTATTAACGTAAAAACGATTAATTATAAAAGTAATAAAGGTGCTAGTAGTGGAAAAAATAGTATATAAACCACGGTAGAGAAGACTTATCAGCTTCGCACCTTATTTCCTTCGATGCTCCGCATCTCAGGAAATAATTCGGCCGAGAAAAATGTCTTCTCTACCTTTAATTATTCACTACCCCGCGTTTGATTAAGTAGAAGAAAAACAAATTCATCTCTATTGGGTGAAAGTTATTATATTCTCGGCATAAAGTACCTACACTATTTGCGTCATATGTCAGGATCCAGAAACATACAGGAACATGTTTAAGTAACTTATCAACACGTAAGACTAACATTGTTTCTATTCAATTTTAATTTCAGCTAGGAAGTTCTTCCAAATCTAGCACAAAAAAACAACAGGAATTAGGAGAACAAAGTATTACGGTAGCGGCTTGCTGTTAACTTTAATTTAAAGTAAATTGATTTGTTTTTGCTTTAATGACATGAACAAAAACGTTATATAGGTGAAACGTGCGTGAGAATCTGTACCTACCAGACGACTACAATATCCAATATGTTTTGTGTAAATATTAAATTAACATTAATCACTTTCATCCGGTACTGCACCGTAATTTCTTTTTGTGTAATACTGCAATGTAGATTAGAAGGTGAAAGATGATTGCGTATTTTAGGAGACATGAGAACATCATCGCAATGACATTTTTGCAGGTGGGAAAATTTGCCTTACATAAACTTTAAATTGCTTTATCGCGTATTTTTCAAGATTTTTTAACATCAGCCATAAAGCTGTATTCGCGTTATCGTTTTCTAGACATGCTCTGACCCAGATTAGATCTATACATGTAGTACAAAAAATATGCATTTAACGTTTCCCACGAACGTGGGCCATCTAGATGATTCACTTATATGAGAATTGCCGTTACAGGCATTCAAACTTTCTTTTTGTTCAGAATTCTCTGTAAGGTAGTATTAGAATGCAAATTTTCAGTGGGAAATCAATTCGGGGTCAAATGGGAGTGTTAGTTGTCCAGGAGGCAAGAAATATATCAGAAAAGCTAAGTTACGGTAATATTCAAAGCATGAACTCGTTTTACTCTCCTGACTCATTGCTACACCTGAAAAACTGCAAAAGCTCTCCTCTATAATTGAATTGTTTAAAAAACGTGAATCTAGGAAAAGAGCTCGGGGTATTTATTGTTTTATCAGCCAAAACGTGATAGGTATGATATAAATAAAGGATACAAATAATAAAGATGACATTTGCAATCGTGTGAACCTTACAATTTCTTTGTGGAGGTGTCTGTTCTCACGTCTTAAAGCAGGACATGCTCGATAACAGCTATCATCAGCTATTCTGCAATGAAGGTACAGACGCCGACACATTAACTGAAACTTTTTTTTAATCTGCATGCAATTTGTAAAATTAATAGCTAACTAATATATGCTTTTAAAATTGTAACTTGTAATTAAAATTAATTATATACAACCATTTTACGAGCACATCAAATTAACATAAATTAGATATAAAAAAACAAAGTTAATAATTAGTTAATTGTTGTGAAGCGGATAAAAACTAAATACCAACGATTTCACTATGATATCTTTGGAAGTCTTCAGTTAGTACTCCCATACCTTTGCACTTAATTGCAATCTAAATTTATTACAAATTTTTAACTTATAAACTTTATGCTTCGTTATACTTTATTTGCTGAACACGGTATTTGTTTTTTGGGAATCTCTCTCAACTTCTGCAATCTAATAAATATTTTTTCTAAGAAATGCAATGCCCAATCAATATAGTTTCTGAAAAGATATAATTTTGTCGCCCAATTCCAAATGGGCTTCCAAAAATTTAGGTTCATGATGACATGATACAGTCGGATTCGATCTTATTTTGCTGCTGGTCCGACCCTCTACTTTACTACATTAGCTTACGAAACGAAAATAGATGACATTTTGTACCCGCAGAATAAAATCGAACGCGGCTGTAGGTAATGTGGTGACCTTAAAAAACCAAAAGAAAAGCAAAACAATTTTTGTTCCCCTTAGTAGAAGCATTTTTCGATTGAAAAAATGATGAACATAAGGTAACTATAGGCGCTTCCCAATATTGCACGCAGGAACAACACCGAGTAGAACCGACTAGCTCCCGAAGTGCTTGTGGGTTCCACAAGTAAGCAAAGACTGGAGCTTATTGCACCTGAGCCAATCGCTTTACCTTCCCTCGACCCCCCGAGGACTTACCTTTTTTCTGGGATAGCAGGGATAACCATGCATTTCTTATGCATCACGTGATATTAAAATTAAGACCGGGGAAGTTTAGAGTAGATCACTACAGGATCAATCCATTTGTAATTGGAAAGCGCATCTGAATCCACAATAAAATTTTGAATATGAAATCCGAAATTTGTTTATCGGGTTGCATCTCACCTTAGGCGTTGCTTTTATAGGTTCTGAATGGATAGTAGGTATCAGCAAACAAATTTAATCAAAGTTGATTCGCAAGTAGTGGAAATAAACTCTCTGATGCCGTCTTACGAGCCAATCTGAAGGTGTGAGTTCCACTATTTTTAATTTGTCAATCAATTCAGCTTTAAATTGATTCGCTAGGGTAACATTGTAAGAAAATTATTAGCGGCTGAAGTGTAGTATAAACTCACTACCTTCCTAGTAGTGCCGAGAGGCACTAATAAAAATAACAACTGTATACAGGGTGTCTCTTAAATATGGTGCCATAGCTTAACCACAGATTCCGGGGATCAAAATAAGACGATTTAACGCAACTAACCTCTATCCGAAATTGCTTCGTTAAAGCGCTATCCAACGCCAAAGATCTTCAAAAAATTTCTATATTTTTAAATAACAAAAGATTGTTTTTAGCGATTAGGATGAAATTTGGGATGTGATTCTTTACTGGAAAAAGGTGTTTTTTGAAATCATTTTTTTGTTCAGGAGGGTAACGTAAGTGGTCAAAGGTTGATCATCCACAGGCAAAGAAGCTCATATTTTTTTAACAGTTCGGCCAATACTTTTCAAAATCTTTTTACAGAGAGACATTCTTATTTCAAATATTTTTTGTTTCTTCTTCGATTTCGGTATCTCCCATAGTTTAGGCTGAAAAAGATTATTTTGATTGGTTGCAGTGCATTTCTTAAAACGATGTAGTAATCAAGTTGTCCCGTATGCTGAGAAACAAATGACGAAAAGACAATTTTTTGAGTAGAATCAAGTTTTGCATCCGGGAAAACGGTGGACACATAGAGCATTTGCTGTAAATCTATTAATTTACCGGTGGTACAAAATAAGCTGAACTATTGATTCAGAAATGGTTCAAATTATTTTGCGCCACCTTTCACATTCTTGCTAGTAATAAACTTTATATCAAATTGTTTCTTCTTGGTTTATTTCTCAACATACGGGACAACTAGATTACTACATCTGTTTTAAGAAATGCACTGCAGCCAATCAAAATAATTTTTTCAGTCTAAACTATGGCAGATACTGAAATCAAACAAGAGATAAAAAATATTTGAAATAAGAATGTCTCTCTGTAAAAAAAATTTGAAAACTATTGGCTGCACTGTTAAAAAGATATGAGCTTCTTTGACTGTGGATGATCAACCTTTGACCACTTACGCGACCCTCCTGAACAAAAAAATGATGTCAAAAAACACCTTTTTCCAGTAAAGAATCACATCCCAAATTTCATCCTAATCGCTAAAAACAATCTTTTGTTATTTAAAAATATAGAAATTTTTTGAAGATCTTTGGCGTTGGATAGCGCTTTAACGAAGCAATTTCGGATAGAGGTAAGTTGCGTTAAATCGTCTTATTTTGATCCCCGGAATCTGTGGTTAAGCTATGGCACCATATTTTAGAGACACCCTGTATATTCTCATAAGGCTGTGCACGTCCGACAAGTAAACTGTTATCCAAATGAAAGTTAATAAAACTACATACAGACATACGAAATTCGAAAACTTTGTTTTGACTGTGCAGGAAAACATATATGGACACGAATTGTGTTCATATTTTGAAACATAGTATACGTACCCCCACTAACAAAGTTAGGCGCACGATCTTAGAAAACGAAGACACTGTGACCAGTGTATAAAAGGAAAAAGTTAATGCTTTTACTTTTTTTTGTTACTATCATCATTCTAAAATCACTTAAATGAGTTTATATAGTTGAAATACCACTATACTTTCAAAAAATCAACTGCTAACAAAAAGAAGTAAATAATTGTTATTGGCAAGAGATGATTTCAAAGAATTCCGTAATCGTCCACTTCGGGGCAGTTTTTATTAGGCGCAGAGTATGGTTTAATGGTTAAAGGTATCGAAACATTGACAGGTGAGATTACACGGACAGCTTTCCATTAGTGACGTGCGCGCTTTAATTTCAGTGCCGGTTCGTGAATCAACGGAAATTCATAGAAATTCAATTTTATTTTCTCAATTCAAAGAATTTTCATTCGCATTTCATCTTCTTTTTTTAATTTGAAAGGTTTTTAATTGTTTGTTGGAAATTTCACCTTAAAATGGATTAACTTTTTGTAAAAAATAAAAATATAGTTTGCTTTGGTGAGTGCCGACACTGCAGACCACACACGCGTTTTAGTCACAGTTAGATAAAACGCCTTGTACAAGTGGTCGTATCCAAACGCTTAACAAGTTGAAACCATAAACAAAACGATCTGAACTCGTCGGCGACTAGGAAAAACATATTCAGTATGTTACATTTCAACCATTGTCCTTTTTTAACAGTTACCAAACCAGGACGTACTTTCATGATATCTAACGCATCGTTTATCTATTAAAGGTTTTTATTGCAGTCCGTCACGTAAAGTAAATACCGGATTGAAATAATTTGCACTCTGTAATAGAACTAACCCATAAACGGTATTCTAATTGAAATAGCATCAACTATTTTGTTTGAATGTTATACTTGTCTCATTATTCTATCATGTTGTACCTAATTTACTTGTTAGCACTATTTTATCGTCAGAATCTGCCTAACCACCATTTAATAAAATTGTGAGTCTGTTGGCCTCCTAACATTTTGCAAAATCTCTAAACGATGGAACTTTTAATTTTATAGGCTCTGGATGAACTGGAATATGTTGGGAAATGGAATTTCGTAGGCGGCCTGAAAGTCATGGTACCCATCGACGCTGACTCCATGGCTGGATACGATTAAAATTCACGTTCCCAAATATTTAAGGTATATTCTTTGAACATACACTGCTCCTTTATGAAAAGAGCATACCGGTTTGACATAAGCTCAAAGAAGATTTACAAAGAGAGACATATAATAGGAACTAGTATTTTCTGCGCGTGCGCAAAGCGCCACGCCCACATCTGTTTGCTTTTACGCATCCGCATTATGCATTTAGTTCCTGTTATATGTTTATCCTTGTTGCACTTTTTAACAATTATATTGTCGTTTCTGACAATCTTCATTGATCCATCGGGTGTGCAGAGCAACATAGGGAAACATTGTCTTTCCAGTCAGGGAACGGTGTATGTTCAAAGGGTATTAAAGAAATCCCCCCTCCCAAAAATTAAACCTCCTCGTGGAATATGTAGTACCAAGATATGTAGATAAGTTTTGCACTTTACATAAATATAGTAATGCAATATTGCTGAAGATGAAAATCCTTTATAGGACGGCTAGGTTTTCCATTTTCATATAAATTATCATAAAAATTATCAAACCTAACTCATAAAATTGAAATGGAGCGCACAGTACTGTTTTATGTTTCTACTAACTCAAGAATGAAAAAGCATAAAGTATATTATCTGGCTCCAGTAAAGTTTTCGCATTCAGTTCACATAAAAATCAAGTTAGAATTTTTATCGTTTAGATCATCGTATAAGGCAAATCAAGCCACTCACGTGCACCTAAGCACGTGTCTGTGTGTATAGGGCCGACATTACCATTACGATGTCTTAGAGCTTCAGACGGTCGCCTGAAAGACATGCGTTAATTAAATTAGCGGCTACCGTCTCTACCGGAGGGACGAGATACTGTCGTGACCATCTACCACTTCTCCAAGATTAACTACGGGAAGTAATTCTTGGAAAAGCTTGCTGCAGAAACTTAGATTTATCTACCTACTCACTTATTAAATTTTTAACTGAATTATAAATTTTTCAAACTTGTACTTTTTGTTTGAAATGTACGTCGCGGTTACCAATTTTTATTCTATATTCGAAAGAACCATTTTGGTATTTACTTCTTGACTGGGATAGTCATAATTTTAGTAATTTAAAAGAAGTCACTAAAAGTTCAAAATTAAAGCATACTTTTATAGTAATAAATAATTTTATGTGCGGCTTATAGCTACTTTAACGCTATATTTTTAATTTAACATCCTGGTTGTGTCACGGCCAGTTAGTATTAAAAAAATTCAAACCGTTAACATTTTAAAGTCATCACTATTCTAGTAATACTGCTAAAAAGGTTTAAATACTTCTTTTCTTTCAAAAGGTTGTAGTCAAATTGTATGGATTATTTTCTGGTGATTTATCAGTTTTTTGGCACCAGATTTAAAAGGTTGTTAATCAAAATTTAATTTAACGGTGTTTCTAAAAGATTTACATTTTAGGAAATAAAATATATTCAACCAGATCCAAATAAAAGGCTCATAAAAATCCAGTATGGTACATGAAATTGCAGGAAGCTGCAACAGTAAATTTTAAAGTAAGTGCCATAACTGAGATTGTAATCGCATATCGGATTACACGCAACCACTTTCGTTGCTGTATTCCAAATTTAGACTTTTATATCCTTGATGTAGGATGTATTCGCGGATATAAACTTACACGAACAGGTACTGCAGATCACGAAAGACCTTTACATTGCACCAGATATCGACATCCGCAATCTGCAGAACACTTTCACTGATGGTTCCCAGAGGTACTTCTTCGCAGTTTCAATGTCGAACTACATAAGATTCAAACGGTAGACAATCCTTGAAAAAAGGAAACGATTATATAATACAAATAGATATTTATAAATACAGTCTTCTCTTTTAAAAAATAAATTAAGGAAACGATTTAGTTTTGCGGTTTGTCGGGTCCGTTACTGTAACAAACCACATAAATCATAAACACTAATAAATTTTCTTCTGACATTTATGACCTTCTTTGGGGAGGAAGCTGGTACCCTTCAATTTATACAGAGCAACATAACAATTAGTTTAGTAAAAATATTTATTTATTTATGACTCTAGAGATAGGATTTGAATCAGTAGTGGCTCTAGGAAATTTATACAGTGGGTACATAATACTGGTAATACCAATTAGGGGATTCTTTATCAGCAAATTATGAAAACCATGGAGATAAAAGTTACTAACGCAAAAGATGTTATGAACAAGGGGTAGCAGCATACCCCCCGTGGAGCCGCCAGAGCGAGATATAGCAACCGTCACTGATTGCTATTCCTCTTCTTTCCTATTTAATTTCTATCCAAAAAAAAAGTTTTTGTGACCACCTACACTCGGTAGCCAAATTTTTTACCATAGACATATTAACATATTCTGAAAAATAGGAGGTTCCAGAAAGCTAGCAATGAAATAGGGAAAAATATTTAAATTTGTAGTCTCAAAATTTCAATTATTTCCGCAAGCAGTGCTGTCAGTTTTGTCTAAAAATTTAATGCATTGTTCGTTTCTGTAATTTTGTTTTTAGTAGACCATGTATAATTAAAATAAATAAAACCCTCAATATGTATTTTCGTATTATTACAATCACTGCAATATAAAATAAATTGTAAGTAATGGTCTTTTTATACGATTACTCTTTTGCGATAAGCTGACTCATATCACAAAAGAATAATAAAACCATTTCTAATGCTTATCTACTTTAAGAACAAATTTTCTATAAACCTACAAAATCAAGGTTGGCCTTATTATGTTCTTTATCGTTTCCAGTTCCCTTTGTTTGATGTTATGCACGTTTGTAGATAAGAAATTGAAAGAAATTTAGTTTTAGTCGCGGAATGTCTGTGGTTAGTGGTGTTTAAAGTGTCAACGTACCTACCTACTAAATATACAAATACTAAGTAGGTTTGCGTATTTGATTTAATATTTCTAACTTTAAATAAATTAAAATGATTGTTGAAAGTTTGTGTATCACTATTACTTGTAGGTATGTGTATTTACAATAAATTTCTTTTGCAGGATGAAGATCAGAAAACTTCTAGAGCTGGGCAGAGTGCGGGTTGCAACGATAAGGTAGGATTTTATGACAATATTCGGTGATGGGTTATAGTTAATTATTATTGATGACACTTTCATTAAAATTTTCATGCGAACAGAAACATTGCCAGGTGTAAAAATTGACCCGTTATTACTACTGGTAATATACTCCTACTTATTGCTAAGAAGCAATTTCTATATTTACCGTTTTTATAAAATGCCCTAGGCCTCGTTTTGGGGAAATGGGAACCTGCAGGACTAACACTTGCTCCCCGTAGCATAATACCAAAAAGAAAGATTGTAAAAATTTATCCTTTATTCTGCGTTTTCTTCCTTAAAATGTTTTCATGTTAAGCCTGGTTGACTGCCCTGTTATAGTATTTCCTCATTTTTTAGACATTTTTTTGGCCCCCTCAGATCTCGTTAAGATTTTCCCAGAATGTTATTTGGAGGGTGTACGCTTGGAAATTATGGAGCAAACTTCCCTCATCCCTTCCCACTGCTTCGCACCTGATGAGAAATTGTTCAGAAACGGATTTCTTCTGAAAACTTTCTGAATTTTTGTTTGACTAGATGGGAGGGTAGGAGGGATGTTTAGCACATATTTTTGAAGTGTTTAACCTTCATATTACATTCTGGAAATTTCCTAAGAAAATCTGAAGGAGTGAGGAAAATGTCCAAAAAAAGAAGAAATTCCTCATTTTTTGGAAATTTTTTTGACCCCTTCAGTTCTCGTTAGGATTTTCCCAGAATGTTATTTAGAGACCCTAGACTTGTAAATTAACGGCCAAACTTCCTTCACCCCTTCCCACTGCTTCGCACCTGGTGAGAAAATTTACAGGAATGGCTTTTTTCTGAAAACTATCTGAATTTTTTTTGAGCAGTTGGAAGGGAATGGGGGATCTTTGTCACATATTTTCCAAGTCTTTAGCTTTCATATTACATTCTGGGAATTTCCTAAGGAAATCGGAAGGGGTGAGAAAAATGTCCAAAAAAAAAGAGACTATTTATTGTAGGACTCGCACTAATAACAAGAAATAGGGCAAATTAAGATGAACCTAGCTTTAAAATTTTTGTTGCTTCGGAAAGAGTAAGAATTTGCTTTTCGAGACAGTTTTTCGAAAGCTCGGGGTACAACCTAGCACAACGCCGTTTTGGTACGTATTACAATGCGTCATCGGTCACCATATCCAGTGTTGAATTCAGACTTTTTTATCAGGGGGAACCCTGCAATATTATTTGGGGGGGCGCAACATTATTTTGTAATAGAAATTTTAGCCTCTATAAATAGGAAAAGCGATGCATCAATTTTACTGAATAAACTACAAAAGGTTAATTCTTTGACTACATAAAGTTATCCTAGTAGTGTTTAGTAGTCGTGCTAGATAAATTATAAATAATTCTATATTACAGATACCTATATCCAGTGTTCCTATACACTAACTCTGAGAATAGAAATGCGATTTGACTTTAAAGTTGTATTCACCCTGAAATAAAACACATTGATTTACAGTAAAGCACAGAACATAGTGCGTTATTACAAATGCTTTTAAGCGCAGTTTATATGAAATTTTTGTTTACACAAAAGTACATTCGCATGTTTAACGTCATGTAAAAACGTAAGGCATGGTGTTAAGTGTAATCTTGGATGTAGTGGTAAACATGATTAATTCCTCGTTCCAAGATAAGTCCTCGCAATTAATAATGAAAGCACATACTAAAATCTACATTGAACTGTGTTCATGATTAAACAGAACTGTTTAAAGCGTAAGTGAAAAAAATCCTCTCAAAGGAATTTATATTCCACAATGTATTCTAATGAGGTACATTAAAAGAAAGTATTTATAAATGCAGTCGTGTTTAAATTCAAATCTACCTTTTAATACTTCGTAAAATGTCTCTTGCGGATTAATCTGACATTTAACCAGATACGGGCAAACAATCAGTACCGACTTTAATTAAATGCAATAAAATCACTGCATACTATAATGTAATATATTTCTAGTTAATTATTATACTTTGGAAGAATCATTAACACAATTCTTCATTTTTTAACTTCCATGTTATAGTTTAAATGTTACGCAAGGTATAATGGGAATTACTTAAGTTTCCAGAAATTACAACAAAATCATAAATTATACACTCTATTTAAAAAAAGTTTAACCTTAAACTGGTTCATAAATTTCAAATACAAAGAGCTTACATAATTATTTTAAATCAACCTAAAAACAACGATCTTGTTGTCCTTATATTCTTCAACTTTATCATGTAATCTTATCCAAACCCTTTTTGCTTATCTAACTTTATCATTTTACTTGATTTGGTCTTAAGTTCAAAGGAAATTTCTATTAAGGATTAAATAAAAACAATTGCTTCTAACGAGAGGTTTAATTAAAATAAAACTGAGCTAGATAAGCTTCATCCTTAATGGATGTAACCGGCTTTTTCTAAATCACGGTCACTCTCATTAATATTCGAGTTTACAATTTATTTCAATTTATATAGAGCTGCTCGAAATCCTTGACATTCAAATGGCACCGGACGTTAGCGGAATCGCCAAATCTTAAATTTTCCAAACGATAGTGAAAATGACGGGAACTTACACTTTTATTCTTAGAAGATTACTTTTATAGTTTGATCGTGATATCATTTCAGAAGTCTTTGACATAATTTTTATAATAATTGTAGGATTTTTAAAATTTTAACAGCAGAGGTGGATAAACAATGACCAAAATACCGATTACATAGCTATAGTGCAATATAACGGCACTCGTCGTCGGAACAAAGTGAATAATAGTTGTATCTCCGTGGGAATCGTACAATCGTACACAAATAGATATTTATAGCTGCAAACATGTAGGTTATCTTGCTTATTATTTTTTTAAACTTAAGATTATTGTCAGTAAAGTTATGGTTGTCATACCTTACAATTAACATTAAAATGCTGCTTAATCACTGTTCAAGACGTTTGGTAAAGTTGTTTTATTTTATTCCGAGAGAAATTATATTTTATGACCAATTAAAAAGTTTACGTAAATACAAAACCTAGAATAAAATGATTCATTTTACATATTTCTAGGGAATATCAGGTTATCAATTTACATAATAAATTAATTTTTACTGTGTAACTAGTTGTCATTTTAATTAGATTCCTCCGTATTAGAGCAAACTTAATTTATTGCTAAATTCACTTTAACTTTGTAAATTAATATAATTACCATATCGTTTCTACATATAATTTATTTTTATTTAAATCTTAGCCGATAATTATAATTTCAAACAAAGTAAAGCAAACCGCGTTATGTCAACTAATTAATTTTGAATATAAAACATTAGCATCCTTGACCTTCAGCTGAAGTGACAAATTAGTCTTCATTTAACGACATAATATGAAATCGTGTTTTTATTAATTATGTAAATGAGATACATATTGTTAACCTGAACTTAGATTGACACTTTATTCAAATTTATGTAGTAAATTTGATTTTATGTGAAATATTTTAGTCTGTCTAAATTTTTGAAATAAATATTAGAATTCCCTATAATAAATTTACAATTTTAGAATCTGATGGTAAACTTTATAGATATTTTCTACTAAAATGTAAATCAGAATATTTCTCCTTCAAATTACAAAAAATTGAATTTTGTGGTGGTAGCAAAAAAGCCTCGAGCTATTTTAAATTTTGCCCCCCACTAACTATAGGCTTTTCCAAGTTAAGTCTGCACTATTGCCAACTACGTTATTATAAGAGCTACGATGTCGGTTAAATGAGCATACTAGTAGAATTTTTTATGCTGATGAAATTTAAAAAAACAATTGAGCATCGCATTTCCGAAATATTTACGAAAACATCCTTTTTTTTAAATGGAACACCCTGTATATTTTTACATAAATGGATATAAAATTAAATTCTGAACAAAAATACTCATATAACTTTTTCTGATAACATTCAAAATAACCAAGTTATTTGGATATAACTGTTTTAAGCCTTTAAATCAAGTAGCCATGAAACAAAAAACATTCGTTGTTGTAAATTATCCTAATGTCTCAAAATACCTAATAAGCACAATAATTATTATTTTGAGACATTAGGATAATAGACAACAATGGATGTTTTTTGTTTCATGGCTATACTTGATTTTAAGGTTTAAAAGTTACATTCAAATAACTCGGCTATTTTGAATTTTATCAAAAAAAGTTATATGGGCATTTATGTTCAGAATTCAATTTTCTATCGATTTATGTAAAAACTAAATTTTGAGTTTAGCATTTAATAGTTTCCAGTAAGTACACAAAAAATCAGAAGGTATGATCAACACGTTAAAAGTGTGAGCTTTCATGCTCGTGCAAAATTATTTCACTCGCTGCGCTACCCTCGCTGAATTAAAGATTTACATTCGCTGGAAAACTGTGATTTTTCATAAGTTATAGAAGGATCTACACAATTTATTTACTCTCTCCCTCTCTCCCCCTCCCCCTTAAAGGCTGTGTTTATTTGTTATCTCATTTATATATTAAGATCGCAGCTCCCTTACATGATATTTCCACTTCGGGAAAAATTGATTGTCTCATAGGTTCTAGTGTACCTATTGTTGCGGTTGCTGGGTTAGTAACTTTTCCCTATACCGAACTCTCCCCATTCTAACCTTGGATTAGGGCCGCCAATGAGGGAGTTAAAATAAATTATTATCAATTAAACTGAGAAATAGTGTAAATAAATTTTAACATTAGTTCGTGTTTCCTCTTTTCAAATTCTGTGGTTTACTAGCTGCAGTATACTATAAGTATAGTCAATGGTGTTTCTAACTGTATTTTGCTATTAACCATATAATTTATTGGAAACTGTTTTGATTTTATTACTGCTATGGAAAATATAAGCAGGGTACCTACCAATGAAAATATCATCCGTGTTTCTACATTTCTTAACGTTACGCTGGAAATTACGTCCGATCAGTAATAGTTAGTTATTAAAGTTGAGTCTATGCAATAATTGTTGTTTCTTTACATTTTCTTTAAATTTTTGTTGCTTAACTAAGAAGAAAACAGTCACGGTGGTATACTAATTTGAAGGAATTTGAAGGCATTCCCCAGAAGACACAGAGGGAATTTGTACTTTGAATGATATGAATGTGGTGGGGAGTGTCATCATGGTAGTAAATTCCCCCTGGCAGGGTACCTACATAATAATTAAAGAAACAAAATAATGAAAAATTATTATGTAAATAGACATAAACAAAGACTAAACTCGTTGTATAAAGAATGATCTTCGTTTTCATAAAATGGAAAGTAGTTATAAATAGTTAATGCGTATTGTGTTTGATAACTAGCACTTCAATTAGTATTTCAGTTCTAACTTAATGACTTTGGTAGATGAGATCATAACCCAACGCATAAATACCTATTTATTCGTTTAGCGGTTAGTCTCATGGATTATATCTTGCACGTCAACCTACAACTTCGAACTTAACAACTGCATTATTCCTTATACGTTACTCTAGCAAATTAAAACAAGTCAAAATTTCCGGTTTTTAAATCGGAAGGAGACTCATTATAAAACATTTTGACAAAAATGAGATAAAAACACGCATGATATTATTTTAATTTTAGAGTAGTTCCCTATATTTGTTATTAAGTTATGTTGCTTACATATTTATGTCGCGAGTATCGTTTAGTTTTTCTCGGCTGGAATTATATAGCATATCAAGCTATCTATGAATTCATTTGTTAATTTAAAAGTAGTTTTTAATTTTATTTGCATTATAAAATATTACGAAGGATTATTATTTATAGAATACAACTCGTGCATAACACGCTTATATTTTTATAAATTGCTTATAAATTTTTATTTAAAATATTTTATACCGGATTAACTTACAAGTCTAACACTAAAAATTTATAATTTATTATTCAATAAAACCATAAAAATCCAATTAAAATTTTCTTGGTAGTATTAATTCAAAATTCCACATTTTTGAAAATTTTATACATCAGATTCAAATATTAACATTAAAAATAAGGTCGGAAAATGTATACGATTAGAGAATCAAATTATAGGTACTACGCATTTTTTTATTTTTCTAATCATAATCTCACTTTTTATAGTAGCTAGTTTAATAAGAACAGCGTAAATAATTTGGAAAAGAAACTGGAAGGATATAGAGGTCGTTGATTTCGGCAGTAAAAATCTAAATATTTATTACTACATTTTGAACATTTAATGAATTGGTTTATGACATTATTAACTGCCAATAAAACACCAAAACTTGTGTGAAAGATTACAGTTGAAACCATAAAAATCTAGGTAGCACTTAATTTGTTAATCAAATATACACCATCTATTCCACAAAAGTTAAGAATCATAAAAATTAAATCTTAGAAAACACCTAAAAGTTTGGTAAAAGCCAGATCCACAAGTTTTATTGACAATAAAATGGATTAATGTTGTTTTGATGATGAACTGGTAAAAACTTAAGCAATTTTAAGAATTTTACAGAAAAATATGCAAATTTATTTTGTTAAAATGTGACAATATTTTTATATCTTTCTTACTGAAACAAGTCTTAATTAAAGTTTGCATACTTTGTGTAGAATAAGAATTACAACAATCTGAAGGTACATTTTATTATCACCAGTGAAGTAGTATATGGAGGTAAAAAATGTATAAAGGTACGTGCAAGAATTTAGTAATGGTAACGTAAAGATTTTCAGGATATAAATTTTCAAGAGTGTAGGAAGTAGACAATTACTAAGTACGGACAAATTAATTGAAGGCAGGATCATTGCAATTCTGTCGTAAATAACCCCGAGGCCATTTATAGTCAGTACAGAGCCGGTTTCAACACATTCAATGCAGATTCATCCCCTGGAGCGAATTGGTAAAACCTGCCACAATTTGCTACTGTGTTTGGACATGGTGAACGGTATCAATACGTGTACTATAATTTAAACTGCATTTATGAATCACAAATCGTTCCAACCATAATGCAGAATTATGAAAATTCATTCTACTGTAGTGTTTTTGCACAAATTCATTCATTACGAAGCAATTTACGATGATAAATGCATTTCGCTAATAAAGTTTCATACTTGAACAACTTCTTCGATATAAAGACAGTTTCAATTTAGTTTTTCACGTCGCATTTGTTCTGAAGATAATATTGCTAAGCAAACAAGAACTAATTTCCTCACTGCGGCGGATTATTCTTCCTGCTCTTAAATGAGCATTAGAGTACAATTGTTCTACGCTAGATTTTTTCTGCTCATACCCTGATTACTCTCAATGATGTATTTTAAATTGGTTCTTGTTCCTTCGTCTATAAAAACCCATCTTAGGTGTAGGTACGTGTGAACCGCATCTTTTTGTGCATCCGTGATCTAATTTCATCTTTTCTGTAGCACATCTACTATAATTTTCTATTTCCTGTCAGGAAAGATGTTGTTGTGATTTGGAATGACAGTTAAATTACAACAAACATTTGGACTAAACCAAACATTATAATACTAACTACTGTTATTTTCTTAAATCCTTACTTTTTACATATTTCTGTTAAATTTTTGTTTAAATTATTTCTTGATTATAGTTACTTACATAGTAAATAATTTTCTTGGTCCATGCTTATTCAGTAATAAATCAAGATTTTGATTTAAAATATAATTTTTTGTATACAGTGAAGTCCATTTATTGTGCCATATATTACAAGTTAAATGGTCCCACCACTTTATCATTGAAATATAGGCAACCCAGTATACACTGCTATCAATCTCGCCCCAGCTTACTGCTTCTTGTTCTGTATTAAATATTTTAAAAAACAAATTTAGTAGGTGACAAACAATAATTAAAAGCAGGCTCAAGACCCGATAGTCGTGTATAATGGGTTGCCTATATTCCAATAATAAAGTGGGCGGACCATTTGACTTGCAATATGCCTATTTTGCACAATAAATGGACTTCACTACATGATCCTTGTCTTTGTCGACTGCTCATTATGAATAAGAGGTTTCCCACCCTTCTCTTTCTGCTACCTCCCGCCTTCTCTTTCTGTTACCCCCTTATATACTTGTTATAAGGTTCAGTAACGAATATTTTTCTCCTCTCCTAATATTATTTATGATTCCATTACATAGGAGTATTAAAATAAATCTATATAATATACAGAATTTATAAAGCACAATATACCTTCCACCTTGGAAACGCATTTCGGCATCAATTTCTTATTAGTATTTCACAAAACGCGGATGCTTTCAGGATTGCTTATTATTGCATTCAGTGATTTACAAAAATGTGTGAATGCATTACAACGTCAACATAAAACTCGTATGTAACGCACATGTATTGCAGAAACAAATTTATTTAACGATCCTATAATGATTTGCATAATAATTTGGACACTAGAACAGAGTTCCTTATACGGCCGAGTACAATACCTGCATATGTTGTTTGTTAATTAGCTCCATTCTTAGAGTCAAGAGGAAGTATATGCACTCTGCTAGGTGTTCTAAGCCATTATTGTGTAATAAGCGCTTAAGCGTATCGTGGAATCTAATTTGTTCGAACATTGTGCTTTCGGATACACAATACGCTCATAATAATAAGCATCTTTCGATTAAATTATTTGTTAATGCGTCTCATGAATAGGAGCATTGTTGTTGTAAAGTGTTGCCCGTCACGAAACACCTACATTTAACCTCACTGCTTGTGAGAAAACTTGTATTACACTGTTCATTGTGAATACCTTAGAGATTTTTGTTTGTTTGTTTAATTTGTTTATTTATTTTGGTTTCCAACTAATTTTCTTGAGATTTAAATATTTAATCAAATAAATTTATTTTACCATTTTGCTACCTACTTATCTTCAATGTAAATTAATGGAAGCAGTAAGTTAATGCAAACGTTCAGAAGCTTATTAGCAATTTATGAATTTGAAATACACTGCATAAATGAATTACTATTGTGGTTTAAAACCGCAAGCCTTCAGCGTACTTCACCGCAATTGTGGTTTATGGACCACCGTGCGAATTAACTAAAACTTAACCTAAGGTCTTAAACCTTGCAACTTCCGTGTACAATTGTATTGAATGAAAATTATTTTTTCTATAGCAGATGTTAAAGTGTGCTTTGTTCGACTAAAAATAGTTGATCAAGTATTACTTTAACCGCAAGGGTAGATAAAGTAACACTTTAACCGCAAGGATAGATAAAGTACTTTAATTTTCTGGAAACTCCATGGAAACCGAATGGAAACCTTTGCTACTGAGATTTTCGGGTTTAATAGTATAATCTAATTTTAAATTGTTTTTTTTACAAATTTTTCTTATTTTTTTAACATCTGCTATAGAAAAAAATAGAATTTTATACACGATGATAAAATTTAAATATCGACTCGCGAAAATTAATTCACTCGCGATTTCATCGCTCGTGAATTAACACTTTCCGCTTGTCGATAAAATATAATTTTATCGTCTCGTATAAAAAATAACTATTACTGTATTTAAACTTAGTAACAATAATATCACAATATTTTCAAACAATACTCTAAGCACATACATTATACGTCACTGTTCAAAGATTAAAGTATAAATATTTTAAACACCAAAAAGTCGACTAACCGAGTTGCATCCCAAAGTAGGTACATTTTCAGCTTGGAATGTATGTTTATTTTTCCGCTCCTGTGTATGAAATGAAAATAAAATATCAAGTTGGAACTTGAAAAATAAATAGAAATGAAAACAGAAAAAAAAATGGCCGCAAGGATAAAATATTAATACGCCATAACAGGACTGTAGATATAGCGAGAAAAACGCAAAATATGTTAAGGGAAAATTAAGATATTTTGGAGGGGCTCGCATGCAGCAATAAATAATAATTATACGAACTGCATGAAGAAAAGAAGCATAATCAGTTATTATACGTTAAAAAAATTATGAGCGCCATCTATTGAAAGCGGGAATGTAAAAATCAAAAACTGCTGATATAACCCCAAACTGAATTTTTAATTTGCTAATAAGATTTTATATTTCTGTTCGTTACAAAAAATGTGCAAGAAAGCATCCGTGCATTCGCGCAATGAAGAATTCTCTCGCCTACGCTCGCTCATGCTTCAAAACACGCTCATGCAAAAACATCGCCTTTCCGCATTTGGTTTGTAAATAACTAATTATTTTCGATTTCTATTCGAAAATAATGATACCATGGAAATATTCCCGACCGCTTGCGGAAGGGATATTTAGAAAGGGTATTTAGAATATAGGAGAAGGTCAAATCATATTTTCCAAGATTATATCATAAATTTTATAGTTCAGTTTGGTTCTTTTTTTTTTTGTTTTGACAAACTCAAAATGTCAGTGTGACGTTCGAAAAAATTAATTTATAAGGGAAATCATGTTGGTTGATCTTTACGCGGTTGCTATAGATACCATCCGAAACACCAAATCGAATATACCGACTTGGAGGGATGCTGTGGTCAGTTTGCAATGAACAAGAAGGTATATTTTAGAAACACCGCCGTGATTGGTTCATTTTTGAAAAATTCTTAAATACTATTGGTTCATTACATTATGAAGGTGATATAATCGTATGTAATACAACTAGACGATCGAAAATAATCGATTATGCGCGATGTATTGCCTGATTCGCACTGCGGTCTGATGCCTTTTAATTTTTAGGGTACAAAATGTTTTTTTTTTTCGTTTCGTAGGTAATCGCTGTGAATTTTATAAAACGTTAGTTTTGCACTCGCTCTAACTTATAAAGCTAGAAACAAAGAAGTATAACTAGAAACACGTGCAGTGGTTCGAACGAACCGCAAAATACTTCAATTCCGAGCGTATAGTGCAAGGCACGGGCTCGGCACGGACTCGGCACGGACTCGGCAAATATTTTTTCAGGAAATCTATACGGGGGTATGGTCACTGGCTCGACAAGCGGCGATAATTGCACGTGGGGATTTTTTTGAATCATATTTATCAAGACGGTGGGGACCTACCTCCCCATATAAATTTCATGAAATCTACTTTGCCAGGCGCGTGCCTTGCACTAATGCAGATAAAGCGCAAAACAAAATTTAGTTGTTGGATATTAATTGATTCAAACTTTTTATTAAGTTGAAGACTTTTAGTTTTGAACAATTTACAAGCTTTAAACCACTTTCGTAGGAGGGAAATAAAATGTCATATTAATATCTAGCATCACTTAACTTATAGTAAGGGCATTCTATGACATTTGCATAGCGAAGAAGTTAAGTTTATTTATTGAATAGATTACTTGTATGCTTTAAATTTACAAAATAAATTACTTTTCGATATGTTTATAAACGTCCGTTTTGTAAACTTTTAGAAAACATAACTGACATTTTATTTAATTACAAACAACCCAGTAAACAATGACATTTTATTTTTCCGTTAAACTTGTGCTCATTTTCTGCACATAAGTATTTTCACATTTTTTGAATTTCAGAATTTTAATAAGATGGCTATGGTGTAGGTGCGAAATAATAATTTACATTATAAGAGAGCTATAGGCATCCGATTTCTGTGCCCCGAGCAAAAATTGTATTGATTTCAGTTCCGGTATTCGGACAATGTTAATTCCATAGTTTATTTCTGTTATACATGGGAATAGAAATAAAATGTCAAATATCTGTCCAAATAACGTAAATTATAATTGATAATTCCCTGTGTCAATTTTAGGAATTTCCCGGATATTTAAGAACCTATTAGAATTTATTATAATTCTTTATACGAGACTGAGTCAGAGTTGGTCGTAGATTATAACCATTCTACTTTCACGTCTTCAAATTGTTTGATATCACGACTAGCATGTATTTTATCTTGTTTCAAAGGCAATTTTTTATGCTCAACCTTCTTTTATGTTTAATATTACATTATAAATTCATATTCATGTGAAGACCGGCTTCGCATTACGTAAGTTTCGATGAACGAAGGCGAGTGCAACATATATTATTTCGTAAATTATTACCCAGTGTCGTATTGAATTAAGTAGAAAGAATTCAAGTAAATCACAAGCATTAATAAAGTGCACGTGCTTTAGCATCCCAAGCTCGTTGTAGTCGGAACACCAAACATATTAATAAATATTATATATCAAAACCACTTCTTAAAAGGTTACAGGTCACTAAATTTAGTACTAGGCCTAAACCACAATTTTATTAATAGTCAAATTCAAATACTACTTTAAATTCATATATGTGCATAAAAAGGAATTTTTATATGATTTGTTTTTAATGATGTATGAAGTGATCAAACGTGACCAGTTAATCGAATGAATTGGCAGCACTTCCTTGTTCAGAAGCGTGTGTGTGTTCTTGGAAAGCAATTTTCTTCACTAACTGACTATAGAATTTTTAAACTTAAAAAAAAGCAATAATTTTTCTAAAAAACCTTGTTAATCATTAAATTAGCTTTTCTATTAAATGTCAAATAACTTATTGTAACTGTCATTGGAAATTCTTCTAAGGAAGCTCATCTTGTTAGTAAACATAATATGAAGCAATAAGTACTGTATTGGAAAAGCAGGTTGTGTTTACTTATTGGATGCGTTGATGCATATGCCGACATTATATGTAGGTATAGAAAGGCGTTGTTTAAAGATATTACAAACATAGTGTTTCCTTATTGCGTCACACCCGTGTTAAGGCTTTACAGGTGCGGGAAGAGCAGCGCTTATAGACCACTTATTACTAGAATTGCACCTTTGTACTGTTAAAATGGCGGTACTTACGTAAAACCTGCAGTTTACGACTTGGAATTACGACGTTTCTAATCATTTTAGATTACTACAGCTCTTTCCTATTAAATAAGTTATAAAATCTAAAATAATATTTTGGTATTTTTAATTTTGCTTGTAGGTGGATACTGCATACATTTTTATTATCTACCTCTACCTTACGGAAGTCTTGAATTTCAATCAACAACCTGTTGAATACAACTTGTTAAACAAGAATTTGAAATTTATCTGAAAATAAATTTGAATTTTACAAGCAACTTTTACATACATGATGTATGTGCAAGTATTGGTCAAATATCTGTTCATCCGTCTGTTAAGTAATTTATCATGTCACAACCGGTATCTCACCCTTTTAAACGATATCTCATTTATCACATAAAATCTAATCAGTCTGGTGTCATAGGACGTCACCTCTCGCTTGCTGCCTTCATCAATCAAATTCGTGAATAAAATGCAAAAAATTTCCTATTGAAATATCAGTCCAGGACATTTAACATTTTTAATTCTTTCAGAACGTTCTAAATTTATTTAATTTCGCCAAAATAATAAAACAGTTAACCACAATGAATTATAATCAAAAATACACAACTAAATAATATAATTTTTTATTGTTCACTCAAATTAACGTATTTTTGTATTGCTACATTAGAAAGTTAAAATGTTAAACATGCTATTAACTAATATAGCATGGTGATGCATTTAAAAATGTCTTAATTACACAAGAAGGAGTTGTAGGTGCCATAACCTTGCCTGTTGTACACAAAATACGCTGTAGGAGTCAAGTGGCGCTAAGAATTAAATCTAAGGATAAAACCAATTTATTTAACTACACATTTTGGAAACTGAAATTGATTACGGTAATTACATATGTAAACACATGTAAGTTTTGAAAACGTTTTGACAAATATCAAAGAAACAAATGGAAACCCATTTTTTATTTTGGTCTAAGCTAATATGGTAAGGTTGCAGAGGGTTATGCAATTTACTTTAGCTATACTCAGAGTAGACATTGTGTGTGTGTTGCAATACATTCATTTATTTATCGAATGGATACACATAAATAATCATTTTAAAAAAACGTTTATGTTTTCTATATGAAACAATTATACCTATATCCGATACAGAATAAGGCTGTAACACCTGAAAATTATATATTTTTTTATAAATGAGGAAACCTGACGAGCGCTACAGTCTGTTAGTCTGTTGCGGAGCCACCAAGAGCATTATCCAATATTCAAATAAACTGTCCTAAATAGTTTCAAATAATATCTCACGTTGGCCCAAAAATTATCAAAGTCTACTTAACAATAAAAAAGTTTTATGAAAAATCGACTTTTAACACTTAACTTTTAAGACCCTATAATAGGGATTTTTCTTTAATTTTCTGCAGTTTTTCCCATAGACCTAAAATTACATCAAAAAGTAGTTCAAGTCGTTATGTCGGTTTACGACTTAATTGCACTTTTATGACGGAGATGAAAAAGAAACAATAAATCCTGTGAGTTATACAGCTAAGAAAAAAAGCGTTTACTACTTTCCCCGTATAGTTCAACCTGTCCTCTGCATCACTCACAGCTAGATTTCCGCAACAGATTTAGAAAAGTGAACAATGAACATCCATTCAGTATTAGAACTAGATCTATCAGATTTAGGTAATGGGAATCACCAAACGCAAGTGTTCCTCCCAAGCTATTAACAATATTTACCGGTGCGTAAAAGTGTATGGGCTACTATCTCCATAATGCGTGAAATCAACGACATAAGTAATGCTTAGGAGTTTATGCATCAATGTTGAATGTACAGGGTGGTCCAAATTGGTTGTCCGTATAAGGTAACCCAGTAGCTATTGTCGTAAGGAGAAAAGGGAGAGTACATTCTCGAGTTCGTTTTTTGAGACAAATTCAAATTCTATCATTTCTCATTTTCAAGGAAAACGCGATTTTCCGTATTCCTATTATGCTGAATAACTTTTTTGCTTTATTAGCTATCTGAAAACTATAAAAACATTCTCCAGGCACTTCTTTTAGTAGAATTCCGTGGCGTACTCGATTTTTTAACTAGGGTTCAAATTTCGGAGATATTAAATATAGTTGTGTTTATTTAAATACAAACCATAGTTGGCTATCCCCCTATTAAAACAATTTTTGCTTTCTGATTTTAAAAATATATACTTTAATGGGTATATTTCTAATAGTTTTTCAGCAAAAGTGGAATTTATTTGTTTCAGTTACATGGATACAGATATTCAGAATAAGTAGGTTTTCTGTACTAACTGTGGAAAAACTCCATGTAGAAAAGTTTTTCAGAATTTGAAATCATCACCCCATGCAAGCTTTCAGAAATATTGGCAACTTATTTTTTTTTTAATAATAAATACCTATGCAGACACGATTTCACAAAAGTAAACCAATATTTCTGAAATTTTGCATGGGATGATGATTTTACATTCTGAACAACTTTTCTAAATGACGTTTTGCCACAGTTAGTACCGAAAATGTACTTTACCTGAATACATCTAAGTAAAAGACAAATTCTAATTTTGCTGAAAAACTATTAAAAATATATCCATTAAAGTCTATATTTTTTAAATAAGAAAAAAATACCTGTTTTAATAATAGCAACGATAATAGCCAACTATGGTTTCTATTTAAAAAAATAAACCTATATTTAACATTCCGCCATTTGAACCCTAGTTAAAAATTTAAGTACGCCATTGAGTTCTACCCAAAACACTGCCTTTAGAATATTATTATAGTTTTGGGATGGCTTATAAAATATAAAAGTTATTCAACATAATAGGAACAAGGAAATTTCGGAAAATCGCGTTTTCCTTGAAAATGTGAAACTATAGCAAAATTTCATCTGCGGCATTAAATTTATCTCAAAAAACGAGCTCGAGAAAGTACCCTCAGTTTTCTCCTTACGACAATAGTTGCTGAGATACCCTATACGGACAACCAATTTGGGCCACGCTGCCATCAGTGTGTGAAGCTATGACTTCACATACTACATCAGTAGAAAAAATAATTTTCTTTCTGTTTAACTAATATCGACAAATTAATCTAAAATATCTAACCATCCTATATTAGTCTTAGATAGCGCGTCCCAGAATCTAACTAGAATAACCCACTCATCTCGCAGTTGCGATGTACAAATGGTTGTATTTGGCTAATTTCAATTAGGTGCCAGAAATTAGCATACCGAGACCTTGGCGCATTACAAACCAAATTAAAAGCAAAACCATCATTAATATCACTACCTCAATAATGGCCCTACAATTTGGAAATTCGCTTTTTGTTCTAGGGGAAGAGTTTTATTCTTTTTAGGAAGAATTTTAGAAAAAGCTTTTTAGCTCTTAGTCTAAATTATTAGGCGAGTAGCAGTTATTTTAACAACATTTCTTTAACCTTTTAATAAATTGACAAACTTCAAAACTTTTATTTTTGTTTCCATTTACTTGCAGTAAGTAAAGTACTAAGTAATATACCTAAGTGGATCACTATAAAATGTGTTATAATTTTTCAGTAAATTATATCAACAACGTACGTAAGTTTAGAATATTCTTCCTACAGTATAGAAATATTTACATAATATGTTATGACGATTGCCGAATCGTTTGCTAGAAATTGTATTTCGTTTTATAAATGTATTTTTATCTTTTTCGTGTCATTTTTCTACCGCCATATGTTTTAAAAGCCCACTTTTCGAAATTCTTAGCATATTCGCCGTTGATCTTAAATGTTTTAATCTGCTTCGCAACATCCATAGCAACTTCGTATAAAAACAATCTGATACGGGTTAAAAATGTGTTCCATGTATATTTGGGAAGTCTAATTTATCTTGCCTTTGTTTCGAGTGTTTTACATGACCGCTAATGTGCGGATAGTGTAGTGTAGACACAAGCGGGTGTTGTGTTGACTGATTGTATCTATCATCGGCAAGTACAATAGCGTTTTTCTTGCTGTTTGTAGATTAGTGGGCTTTTTCTATTTTTATTCAAACTTTCCAAGGTTTTATTAAGACACATACTGTTTTGACCTTAGCCTTTTTAGACCAAGAAAAATTAAGACATTTAATTAACTCGTAGGTATTAAAAAATGTTTTCCATCTTGTCGTATCCTAATTCAGTTACGTTATATGACAATGAGTAGTTATTGGTTGAAATATTACACTTTATTTCAATGTACAACCATTTGTTCCAAAGGAATTTATGACAAGCAATAATTTTACTCGTATTGACATTTATTTTTACTTGTTTATGTAAAGTTTAACGTATTTCCTTTCAAAGGTTGCGGCTGTAGTGTTAAAGCTATTAATTATTTCTTAGTTAAAAACATTCTAGGACAATCAAATCCTATTTCTTCACTCTACTCTCACTAGAGTCCAAACATTCACTGATAAAGTATGGGTTTTGATTTTTCTTTTGCAAAAGTACCTATGTATGTATTATAATAATGGATGATTGTTAATTTATTTATGAATTGGTGGGTGGGGTTAGGTGTACATATAACCACTACATAAGATCAAGATGCGTTCGAGAATGCTCTACTAACTACTGATGATGGCAACCAAGCAGGTTCAATACTAGACGTTAATACGCAGGATTTACATCCCAAGTTGTTGATGTGTATTTAGACAACATTACTCACATCTCTACGTTTTAATTGATTTTTTAATCTAAAATTAATTTTTTAGTAACAAATTCCAAACCTAAGGACTTCTAGAGAGAATTCTAAATTAAAAGTAAATTGATTGTTGAAGAATTAAGAACGAGAGTCAGTTATCATCAATAATCGTTTACTGTTTGTTAATTAAAGTTGATTAAGAAATATCACAGAGACATGTACCAGATGATATCAATAATTTGGCGCCTCTATATTTCATCTCGACCACGCCCGACATAATTTCGAAATTACCTAACTGCAACTTCGAAGAAATTAAATAATTACTTGCCAAAACGAAAGTTGAATTGTATATTAAAAACTAGCAAATCTTTCATCAAAAAGAACTTGAGTGCAATTTCTAAAATTCTGTCCATGTTTATTTTTCACGCAGTAATGAAACAATGAGACGCGTCGCGTCGCGTCATATTAACAAAGTTTTTCTTAAGAGTCTTTTTCATAGAATCCAAAGGATTGTACACAATTTTAAAATTCTTTCGATTAAAATATAACATAGAGGGTTAAAGGTGGGTTTTTTCCAACATTCCAAGTAGCCCATAATTTCAAAGCCATGAACCAGATTTCTCCTAATAACTTCACAGCAATAAAACACTTTCGTTCCGAGAAGAAGCCTCGCTTTATAACTGGAGCTACAAGAATTAAAAGAATGTATTGCGGTTTAACATTTAATCCGAATGTTGATCAGACAGTCGGGCTGCTCTGGCTGCAACTGCTTTATTTATGGTCGTGCGTAGATGTACGGTATTGAACCGAGCATGCAAGCTCACATTCCGGATAAACTGTGCGGCTTTATCCAGGGGCGGAATTAACGGTGGGAAAATTTCATAACAATTTGAAATTTACACCTGTTATTACTCCATTGAAAAATTTCAATAAATTGTTGCTTATTAAGAAATCTGTTCATTGAAGACAAGCCAGCATATCTCTACTGTTATGGCTTATAATTCACCTAACGTGATGATTTTCCTGCAATAAATTTAAGCCTTCTAGAAATTTATCCGACAACCCCTTTAGAACTAGAATCAATTAGGCCCAACCATGTATAAAACCAAACTGTCTGATAAGATGATGCAAACATCGTTACACCATAAAACCAGCAAAATCTAGAAAATGTGCAAGCTGTGTGGCATGAAAAAAAATATTGACGTAAAACAGTAACACACGAATTTGTACACATTTCTATTTTTTCTTGGTCTCTATAAATCATGTTTTCAATAAATCGGTATTTTTCAATCTTGTTTTGTATTAAATATTTAAAAAATAGTATATTAAGTATTAAGAACGGTAAGGACATTTTACCGATCGAAGACAATAGTTTGGAGGAGGAGCGCAGCGACGACTCCAATTATTGTCTGAGATCGGTAGTCCTTAACGTTCGTGATGCTTATGACGTTTTTTGCGCTACTGAATCCGGTAAAAAGATTTTTTAATAAATTAATAATTAATACAGATTCAAATGCGATAATTGTCCGTCTCCGCATCACGTTGCCGTATTGTCGATTGATATATTGCGTTTCTATAGCAATCTGTAAACAGTTATCGCCATTGCAGTTTTTTGTGAAAATTATTTGGAGTTCCGTGCTAAAAATTAATGAAAATGATTCCGAAAACGAAATAGAAGAAGCTTGGAATGTGGGGTGTTCGGCTCTCATTCCTGATAAGTCTAGAGAGACGCTACGAAGGTACCTACAATCATTTTAAAAATTGGTGTACCAAGAAAAGTACAAATATTGATGAAAAATCTTTGCTGGCGTACTTTGTTACAAGAAATGAGAAATTAAAAGCTCCAGGATTTGTTTTAACTAACATTGGAAATTGCATTCATTTTATTTAACTAAACTGACATTTGCGACTGACATTAATTTATCAAATTACATGGCACATTCGTTTTGAGTAAATTTACTTACCGTTCTAGAACCCCAAAGTATTTTACCGACGACTTTATCCTTAGCAACTAGTAAACATAACTTACTGTCTTGGAAACAGCCGCGGTAAACAATGAAATAGAACACAGTAGCGCAAAAACAAATTTACCAGGTGACAAACAACAATCAAAATCAGTAAGCGGGGGCAAGAGTGCTAGCAGTGTTTAATGGGTTGCCTATATACCAATGATAAAGTGGGCGGTCCATTTAACTTGCCATGTGGCTCTATTGCACAAAAAATGGATTTGACTGTTTTATCGTTGAATTATGTGTTTTCGAATAGGCGTTTAGTTTGTAAAGATTTATTTTTCATGGCTCATATGATGTGTGATGTCAAACATGGATCACACTTTTACAAACTAAATCTAAAATATAACGAAAACAGATAATTCAACCGCAAAAATGCAAGGGTATTTTCATTTTCTAAAATAAATTATATAAATTTAATTCTTGCAGACAAATTAAATTTCGTTAGTGGCGTAAAGTATGCTTTTGCAAAAAATTGTTTTACCCACCCCGTAACTCCATCGCTGGTCAACCTATCATAACAAAACTTAACACTATATTTGATCCCTACTAGTAATATCTGTCCATAAAATTGCGTTTGAATAGCAAGTTTCAGTTGTGAAATATTTAAAGAAATCCAACACTATAATTTACGGTACCTGCCTTCCGCTGCCTTCTTATCCTTTAACACATTTTCATTTGTTCGTTACAGCATATCCTGTTTCCCTAAAAATTGTTTCTTAATTATTTTTACCGAAATCTGCACTGGAAGCAAGCGGCGCCAACGTACCTACTTGATAAAATTTTATCAAATTAGAGGGTGTGTTGCATATTTTTTTACTGTTAGAAGAAAATCGTATTCAATGAATTGTCAAGAAAAATAAATTTATATTCAAAAACTAAACATTTTAAATTAAATATCGTTCTAAAAAATTTTCATACACATAAGTCTTGCATATATAAGCTTTCAGTAAGAATATACATTACAGTATTTTAATGTGAAGCAATGTCCTTAGACGGCATGCTCTAAACATGCAGCTACAAATTGCCAATTAACAATAGATCGTTAAATAAGGAATAGGGACCCATTACAGCAGCAACGCGTAAGATGTAAGGAGCACTTTTAGTTCCTGGCATTACTGAACGTTTGCTACACAAACAGGAAAATTACTCGTAAATCAACTTGATTGTTTTCTGTTTATACCACCACTGCTACTCCTTTGTCGGCTTGTATTGTTTTGCAATAAGACGATTTGTAGGAAACGGTAGGATTATACAGAATAATAGGAAGTGCGGTTTTCTACCTTGAAATGAATTTCAGAAAAAAAACTAAGGAGAACAATGAATAGAGGTTTATAAAACAAAGAGAAGAATATTTTACAAATATAATAATAAAATTTAGGTTTCCGATGATGTTTAACGGAATTATTGAAAGTCAGAAATATTAGATCGTGAAAACCCAACGAATTAGCACATAAAAACTTAATTATTTTCAAATTTATTAACTAATTTCACCAACTACCGAATAATGTATCACCTTTAGATTTCCAAATGTTTCGCCGCTAGAAAGATCTCCTCATTATACTCACATTGTGTTTAAATCACATTAGACATAATTTATTCTACGCTTTAGCTGTTATACGTGGGCTTGCTGTAAGTGATATTCTTGGTAGGAATTAATACCACGTAATTAATCTAAATAGCGGTTGATTCGAAGAACATGAGGATTAATTTTCTTCTGTAAGCATAACCGTAACAAATCATGTAGAGCTCGGAATATACTGAAAACTTTAAAATTCCATTGAATCGGCTTCCTGAAGAGTGAAGACATCCTGAACTTCTGACCCAAACTATCAAATCCTTAAAAGCTTCTTCTACTATAGAAATTAATCTTTGTATTTTATTTTTATTTGGCGTGTTTGTGAAATCTTTAGCAAAATAGATCTTTAATAGCTTTTCGCCTACGCTGATATAAAGGCGATTGTTTTCATGTTTTCCATTATAAAAACAAGGTCTTCGTCACTTTACTAACTTTTAAAGAAACCAAAATAAAAGTTTGAAAGAAATAAAACGTTCCTTGCATATAACGAGGAAACAATTATTAGGTAATATTCAAACTAAAAAATCAATCTCTCATCGTTACATAAAAAGATAATTACGTTTTTGAAAATAAAGATATATTTTCAATGATGATGTTCAGTTTGAAGAAATACGTCTCCATTCAGCATTCCTTACGTCTAATAAACAACAATATATTAAAGAGTATTGAGATGAGTTTGAGATAAATTGACTCTTACAAAGGCAAACGCAATAATTAATTTCTCTGGCATTCTTAGGTGTAAAATTGTCATGATTTGTTATACAGAAAACTCGTAACAAATTAGAAAAGCACAATACATATACTTTGACAGTTAATTAACCCTGTTGAGGATCCCCACTTCCGTGTTGTGCATTTACAGGTAGTAAATGCAACCAAAACAATCGATTTTATGACGCGTCAAAGTAAATCCGTTTGATCGATGAATATTATGGTCCTTTGTCGATTACCAACTGAACATTTAAGAATTGTCTGACATTAAGAAAGAAGATCCTGACTAATTAAGTTCAATATAATTCTTAATTTATCAAAGCTTGTTGAGTGTAAATATCATGAAATGTTCAAGATTGACATTTCATAATTAATAGGGGCGGCGACCTTCGTAGCATCAAGAAGTTGCTAAATTTATAACTGCCTACGGGTCGTAAAACTTAAATCAATGTAAATTTACCAAAAGCTAATAAATCTGATTTGTTATTGATTCTGGGTGAGATCAGGAAACCTGTAAGAATTATTTTAATGTGCATGTTGATGATAGTTTTAAAAACAATGTAGTATGTGTGACTTTTAGAATATTTTTATTTGTCCATTCCAAATGTCATGGTTTCTATACAAATAAATACACGAAATTCGTGTAAGGTCTTCTGCCCTGTCTCTAATCTGTAAGTTTTATAATATATAATATGGTAAAGGAATATTGAACGCTCGATTTCTGTATTTTTAATTAGACAGCGAGAAACTAATTACTGCTACTAATTATTTATTTATTTTAAAACCGACTCCTCTTCTTCCTTCTTCTTTTTCTGTTGCGCGGATTGAGACATTCTCTCACACTTAAATCCCAATGAGGAGCCCCATCTTGCTGAAAAATGACGGAATAGCAGAATCTGGTGATGTTTTTTTTCTTCATGGTTTGCTAATTTTTTTGAAACAGCTCATCAAAGATTCACCTTGGGAGTACTCATTTTTGTTCAACCAAAAGGAGCTCCTTGCAAAGGTGCTATGGCATCCTTAAACGCATATTTGAAAAGGCAAAGTTAACATCAATATCTTGAAAAGTTGGAGACTTACAAAAAAAATAATAAAAACAATCTTTTTTTTATGTTTTCATGGTAAAAAATGTTTAAAACATTTACCACTCTTAAACATTTCCATGCACTCTGAGAAAAATGTTGTACTCCTAACAAATAATTTGTTGAGACTATACTATCAACAAATACTAATTTGTTGGGCACAAAAAATATCAGGGGCAGTACCTACATATCTCAAATCTAATCTAAGTTTGGTAAAATTCTTGAATCTATATGTTCAAGTTATGGTGATGATGATGATTAATGATGGATAGCTTTATTTAAATAATTTTCTTATGTTATCAGTAGGTACCTAGGCGTTCCCAAAGCCAGTACATATAATAGTTAAACAATGGGAAGCAATCATCATAAAACAAAGGATTTTTATAGTCTACCATAATATATTTTCTTTCTTCTTTCTTAAGTTTTAATAAAATTTCTTTAGTCGGATTCTGTTTGTTAGATTCTGTCTGCCAGTTGTAGTTGTTTCACCATTTAATCAAATTTCTTTCGAACTAAACCTGACTTTGACAGCTGTCAAGAATGTAAGCAAAAATAAACCAATCGTGTGGCATAAATAAAGACATACAGCTCCACCAAACTTACAAATGCCCCGGAAAATATTAATTATTAATATACTAAATTTTGAAAGACAAGGCGCGACAATACGTCACTAATAGCAAACAATCATACTCAAAAGTACATTCACTGGAAAAATTCAATTGACGTTTGAAATTTTAATAATTTCAGTGCTTGTCAGATTGCTTTGACGTTTAAAATCTGTCAAGTATGAATCCTAAATCGAAGAAAATAATTCATTTTGAAGCCAGAAATATCATTCGGAAGGTCATCGAATTCTTCGAATGAAAAGTATTTATAATTATTTAAATTTGCCGCCTAAATGTTTTTATTTTGACTGTACTTTGACAGCGCCAGACACGCCCCTTTTCAACTTTGTAAGCTTGGTGCAGCTGTACAATTTATATTTCATGGCCAAGCCTGATCGAAAATTTTGTTGATCATTCTGTATTGCATTTGTATTCACAATTTTTCAGAAACATTTCATATTCTCATTGGTTTTTCTACTCATTTTTGATACAAGGATAGTTTGTTTCTGATGAACAATAAACAAATTTGTATGCGTTTGTAAAAAACTATTTATAATTTCGACTGCTCAGTGCTGGTTGCCTAAATACAAGTTGTAATAAATTTAGAACAGGACTTCTCATTATCCCATAATAACCCACTTTCGAAAGCAACAAGTGCTCTACTAAATCAACCATTTTTGAAAGGTCATAATTAACATTGGCTATAAATTTATTGGTCTTTAAATCTTTTATAACCACACATGAAATATGAGTTGTAGTATTAGTGGTTAAATTTTCAACTTTTGCAGCAGTTATTATCTTAAAATTTAAAAACCTTTTTAAAATAAAACATTAAACAAAAATACTTTTAATGGTTTCACATAATTACTGTAAACTTTTAACGGTGATTTACCGCAATCTCATCTAATTCGCGTAATTTTACAAGTCTTCTTCTTTTACAGTTAATTTTTCCAAATGCGTCTAATGAGGTGTTGAATAGAAGCTAAACTCATTTGTAAAGCCAACGTTAATGATCACAAACTGTCTTCATTTACAACTTGCCCATGTTATAAGTAAACAAACCTACTTATCATTGTTTACATATAAAGTTTTAGCTACCACTTAAATAAAAAATAACTTTGTTATATAAAAAATTGCATTGAGATATTGAATTTTTAGGAGGCCAAAAAAATAATTTATTAAAGTTCATAATTCAATTTCTCATAATTTATCTGATCTTCCTAACATTAAAAATCTAACAGACATTTTGAGTACACGTTCAAACTGAAAATATTTCCCAGATTAAATCCTATTATTACGTAATTTTATTAATTATGAACCCGAAAATAAATTCAAAATAATTATAAAGCTCGGCGTGATTTCTAATTAAAAGTAAAGTAGCTCAGTGAAAGATCAAAGCAATAATTTTGATTATCTCTCTGATCGTCGTGATTGATGAGCTTAAAAAACACGAGTGCAGAACAGCTACAAATTATTAAAGACGTGATTATTGCTCCAATTATTATAGTAATTAATAAAACGGAATTGCTTGATGTGAAAACAGTTTTCGCACGATTATTTTTTTTACCAAAGAGAAAAGACCATCGAGGTGAGCTTATGATTATGAGTGAGGAACTGAATGATTATTTGGAAATGATAATTCACGCAAAATCTAACATGAATATTAACAGTCCAACGACCTAGCGGTAATAATCGAATAAAATGAATAGCCAAAATAAATTAATATGCAGAGCTTATGCGTAATTTCGGTTTAATGAAGATTATGAGTCCAAATTTCAGGTTATGCCAGGTTGTTTACCCGCAGCATATGGACAGATTTAACAAGTGATTTGATTTCGAAATATGATCAAATTAAGTTCCTCTTCTTAATTTTTTTATCTGTAACATCTGCTCAACGTAGATATAAAAAGTAATTTAGTGTCATGACCTCTCAACAGTTTCTGTCCAATGAAATATTTGCAGGGATAAATATTATTTTCGGTTTTTATAATAGTTTGAAAAAAAAGGTCGTAGGTGCTGATAGCTTTTAGATATTACACAAACTGATTGGGCTATAAAAACTATTACCAAATAACAGGTATATTCGCTTATCATCTTTTAGATAATTATTTTAGATACGTTTTCTAATAATTTTTATTTTAATTAGTAAACACAACAGTATCAGATTGAATATACAATAAAAATAAATATGAAACTTTAAAAAAAACTCCAACAAGTCTTTTTCAACAACTACCTACAACATTTCTGACTAAAAGAAAAATGTCCAAGTATTCCAGAATGAATGAGTAAGGAAGTGTTAAAACAGCTCACATATGTTTTGATGTACGCAGGTCCTAGCACCAATCAATTTTAAGGATACCTGCGGTGCTTAGTACGAGCAAAACGTAATGACCAACTTTACGTTTAATTCCCTGTCGTCGCCTTTTTTTCGTCGTGCATGTCCTGAAATGTGCCGCCAAGTTTTTCATGCAGATTTCCTTAATAAAACAGCAGGTGAACGATTATTATAAATGTTTAACACTCTGTTCTATGCCTAATTTATTTTTATGTTAATTTTGTCGCATGCCTTGCGTATTATTCTACTTGAGGTCGTGGGAATTTGCACCAAAATAGGTAGAAATATTATTTTTCAACTAATGATATCTAAATAACTAAACGTTGGTTTGTTAAATATTTCTGGATTATGCATATTAGCCATATATTTGGATTAGAATTGTGTTGATAGCAATAACTTGAATTTCAAACCCCATTAATATTAAAAAAACCCAAATCGTTTTTCTGAAATCTCACAACTTAAAGAGACAATTCACAATTCATTAATCTCAGACTGTGGATTTCTGGCACCTCCATCCTTTCTTTCTTGAAATACTACCCATATAAAATTAAAATAAAATCTCTACATTAATATTATTATTATTACTTAATAAAACAGCTATAAAAAGTTCAAGATTTTCTAACTAAACAAGTATATTTATTATTATTATTTATCTGTTAAAATGTTAAAACGAAAAAGAAGAAATTGGCTTCGTTACCTTTAGAAAAAAACCAGACAAACTTAAAACAGCGCTGAGCGTGATGATTTACGAGACATCTTAAAATGTAATTTTTAGTTCAACATGAAAAGCGATTAAAATTTAAATTAATTAGTGGCGCTTGGTTCACGTTTATTGACCCGATAAAATAATTCTATGTACCATAGTACAGATAGCATGGACTTTTACGTTTCTTATACGTCATAAAATATCACAAACTGCTGTCCAAGCTTATTTTTCTTAAGGAAATCTAAATTAATAATTTGGAACATTACAATTGCCTATGACCAAAAATGTTTAATAATTTTAATGATCATTAACACATTAAGAAATCGAATTAAACATACAATTTCCTAATAGGTGGCCTTTACAATCGCCGTACCCGTTCTAGATTCACAAACTTCTACATGTATTACAGAGATCTTTATGAAATGAAGATGAAATAGTAACGAACTTCCAAAGAGAAGCGCATTCATAAAATGGATGTATTTTAAAGGTGGGCCTCTATAGTTTATGGTGCATTACTAGCCGCATTTGTTCGATTGGGTTGCAAAGTTGTAACTTGCTACGCTATCAATTAATCACAACTAACTAATTTAGTCTCGCACGTGTAAAATGAACAAGAGCAACAAAAGAGAATTAAAAACAAAAGCAGCTTAAGTTCAGTACTAAACTTCTTAAAGGCTAAAACGCTAAGGAGATCAAGAGGGAGCAGAAATTGCGAAAGTTACACGCCACAACTTACATCTTTTAATTTTTTGATATTGTGATAACATAAAGCTATAAATTTTTTAACAAACCTTACTAAACTCACTATAGCGAACTAATAGGTACCAAATACTAACCTAAACTCATTCAAACCCTAAGCGAATCCAACCCTCAATACAATCTGCTCAAAAAAATTATGTAACCCAACGAACCCGTCACACCGTAAAAAAAATAGAAGTTAAAATGATATGCAAGTACATAATTATAACATTAATGTAAAAAGCAATTTATTTTCATTAATTTACAGCGAGCGTGAGCTGGACACAAAAATCACGCGGGCCGAATTCGGCCCGGAGGTCTAGATTAGCCCACCCATGATCTAGCTAGTTCTTTATTTAAACAACGTTCATCACTTAAACTTTACAAACAGACTAAAGGAGAAGAAAGCGATTTCTTCAAATTAGTTAAGTAGGCGTCCATGTTTCGTAGAAATAGAATAGTTACAAAGTTCACTAAAGTAAAAGTAATCATTCACATGACCATAACAGAAGCATAGGGAGTCTAAAATATGCTTTTTCCAGAACAATAGGGAATTCAACTAAAAAATCTATTATTTTTTTATTTTATTTAATACGTGGTATAGTAGTACCTATAATATTATTGCAAACAGAAACATGAAAAACTTTTTCTTGGTTTTACAATAATTAAATAAAGAAGGTACAGAATAATTTCAGAATTATCATGTGACCACAAATGTGATGACGTCATTAGCCTTACGCAAAATCAACAAGAACAAACTGACCTACGCTATGACACAACTACCTCCTTTATTTAGGGAGGTACCGTATAAGACTCGCTCTCTCTCTATCGGCAGAGGGTAAAATTTTACGCAGAGGCACTGTATATGTAAGCGAAGCGAACGAATGCATTTCTCAATAGATTAACGGTCCCTAAGGCTAAACTATTAATATTAGACATATGGTTCCGGGGAGTTTTCTTATAGCAAATTTTATTTTCTATAAGTTTGACCTTATGTTATTTTCACTTATATTGCGCTATTTTCTCTGCGTTTTAATTTTAAACCAAAATCACTGTTTTATGCTAACTTTCAACGGTTCTCAGGCCTAACCTATTAATGTTAGACATACACTTTTTACGGATTTCTTGTAGGAAATTTTATTTTCTACAACTTTGATCTTACGAAATTTTCACCTATCTTGCGCTATTTTCTCTCCATTTTAATTTTAAACCAAAATCACTGGTTATGCTAACTACCAACGGTTCTCAGGCCTAAAGTATTAAAGTGAGACATACACTTTTCACGGGTTTCTTGCAGTAAATTTTATTTTCTACAACTTTGGTCTTATGAAATTTTCACCTATCTTGTGCTATTTTCGCTGCGTTTTAATTTTAAACCAAAATCACTGTTTTATGCTAACTTCAAACGGTTCTCAGGCCTATACTATTAAAGTTAGACATACACTTTTTAGGGATTTCTTGTAGAAAATAAAATTTTCTACAAATTTTGTCTGACATTATTTTCACCTATTTTCCCCCGTTTTCGCTGCGTTTCAATTTTAAACCAAAATTGCTGGTTTATGCTAATTTAAAACGGTTCTCAAGACCAAATTGTTAAAGTTAGACATGCGGTTTCGTAGAGTATCTTGTTGGAAATTTTATTTTGTACAACTTTGTTTCTATAGTATTTTACCCTATCTAGCGCGGTTTCCTCTGCATTTCAATTTAAAATGTTTCTATAATGTTGTCTTACCCTTGCGGTATGGTAGATGACGTCACGCACCACTATTTATACGTTTTTCTAGCCTCTATTGCGCGACAAAGTTTTTCAGGCGTTTATTGCTATAAAAAGAATTGAAAAATCAATAAATAAAGTACAAAACCTGATACCTGTAGTATTCTGTGTCTCTGGGATTTTTTCCACCCCTAAATAATTCTTTACATATACGGCTCGTTCTATTTAGCCACTTTTCGTTTCAGTTATTATTCTTCTCATCCATTGGTTTGATATGTTAGTTGTCAGCAAATATTGCACGCGCTATGGTAGAAGAAAAGCTATTTTCGCGTATCCGTCTGGGTTCCGTATAAACAATTTATCCAGAGAATTCTCATCCTGTCCTACTATTCTAGACGTCGGCGTCGTGTCGTCCTGTATTTCCCCTTATCTTCCCTCCTACATACCTGATTGTTTCAGTATTGACCTTCCTTTTAATAATACTTTTTTTAATCCTTCTAGGAGTGCATTTGAAGAAATTACTCCTCTGGTCATAAATATAGCAAAATCTTTATGTAAATCTTTCTACAATTATTATCAATAACCATCGTATATTTTAATATCCATAAACCACAACTTGATGTGAAAAGTATTTATTTATATTTATTACATCGCATAAAATCCCATAAGCAGTTGGACCCCCAACAAAGCATGTATAATCTAGACTGTGATAAAACTAAACGCAGTATATCACGTTCAATATTAGCTTTAATATCAAGAATGACGCATCCTACTGTGACACTCTGTAGGTTTTGCAATAGGGCCCACAGATAATACTAACAAAAATCGTTTCAGAGTTGAATAGATGACAATTACTGCGTTTACAATTACGAAACCTGTTTGACTAACAACATTTAAAGCTTGAACGTCAGAACAATTAAAAATAATAGTATTTTAAAATGTGAATTAAAATAATTAAAGCTGTAAATGTATGTTTACAATTCAAGAGTAAATAGATAAACCTGGATATGCAACAACTACACTTTTATTTAAAAAAACAGGTAAACGTTAAGTTTTGACATTCATTAGTTATCTTATTAATGTTAAAATCTTGAAGCAAATTGTGCTACTCTATGACCTTTTCTCTAATTTGTTGTCAGATTACTAATAAATTAATTAATAATATCTTTGTATTCTATGGTTTCTAATAATTATGCAAATATTTTAATGGTGTTCTTCTAGAATTTTTTAATCGATGTCAAATTTGTTATATGTATTATAAAAGAAACTTAATTAGTAATTATATTAATGTGGTAATGGAACGCATATAAAATTTAATTATATTCCAGATGTGTACAACGAGAATTCTAATACTTATAAACTAAATTCACTTTCGAAAATAAATTAATTAAAAATAATTATTAAAATTATCTAACAAATTAAATATGTTTCATTAAACACAATTTCGGAAGTGGTCATCACGTAAATAAAGTTTTAGAAATTGGGGATAATCATGAAACTCTTGAAACTTATTTTTTGGGTGAGAACCTTTAACGTAAAATACAAAACATCAATGAAATGAAAAGTACGCAAGGGAACAAATATAAACATAACAGAATATGATGAAAAACACGCCCGCCTTAATCCAAGCTCTTAAAACCCCCTTCATATATGTGCCCGATTTTATTTCCGATTTTTTCTTTCTGATTTTATTGATTGAATTTGGCGGCAAATTTAATTTTAATCAATGAAAACAAAAAGAAAAATTCACAAAAAAAGTATCGTGCCTATGATGCCATCCCAATGCGAGACCCTGCGAGGAGAATTAATTGGGCATCACAAAATGAATAAGGAGTCCTAGAGCCAGGCCAGAGCCGGGTTAGGTCCACTACACCCTTTCTTGTATGCCAGAAATGCGGTCCGACGACGATACGCAATTATTTTGTTCTGTATCAACCAACCCCAGTCTTGTAACAACTAGCCCCACTCAGAGGTTGGTTGTTACAAAACAATAAAAAATTATTTCTGTGTAAAATTAAACTAAAACATTATTTCTATGATAAAAGGCAAAGATCCAACACGCTTGATCGCCCCAAGAAAAGCACATCGCTAAAGCAAAATGTAAATAAAAAATTTAAATGATTTCCTAACAACCAACCCCGGTTTCCCCTACTCACGAAAAATGATTTTCAGGACTGTTTCAATATTGGAATAAATGCCTGGAAAGCCAAGAGACTTAAGTCATATTTATAGTTTAATTAATAATTTTTTTTAATCCACCCATCCACCGTAGATATTATTTGATCAAACCTCGTAATTTAGATATTGGATCAGTATTCATTTAAAAAATCAAACACGATTAAATAAAAGAATCAATTTCTCAATACGTAATTTCATCTTATAAGCATGAAGATTGTTACATCACAGCCATTGAAATCGATAGCCATTCACACAATGAACATTTTAACAGGCTTTGATGTAAGTAAATAATTATATCTTTCTGGAACGTGTTGGCAGTATTTAGATTAATTATCCAAGATAGTATTAATCATATTCAACCCGCTTTTGCTAATTTAAACTTTCGCTAAGATTAATCATAATCAATTGACACAACAACAAACAAAAATTGTATTGTTAAGTATTTTTATTAGTAGACTGTTTGAATAGACGCTAATTTTTAATATTAAGATAATGATCGTCTTTAAAATGTCAAAAAAATCTGCTTCAATGAACTATTCTGTTATTTAATATGAACTTTCTATAAACTTATACATATTTTAATTAAGACCAAAATTTAAAAACCAACAAACCCAAATTAGTTAGTGTTCAAAAGGCAAACGTTAGGATCGTTTTTTGCGCTCTAGCTTTCTCGTCTGACACTGAGATGCCAAAGAGTAAACACTAAATGGGGTTCATCCTTTGATCTTCGTAATATTTCACCGATAAATTGACAGGCTTCGAACAAGACGCCGCTATTTTGCACAAAAACTCCAATACATGTGTACCAGGTGCTAGACCACACTCGTGATGAGATTTTGTAATCAGACACTTCGGTGACAGACTCTTTTTTAAAAGAGAAATGCGAGCTCGCGACCGATTCCCAGAAGACCTAAAGTAGGAACGTGCGACGAATTATAACGCTAGAAAATTCGCCGGACGTTAATGATAGTCGTTTAAAAAAATTAGACTTTTCTGTTTTATTGTTACCACCCATAATGTCGAACAACTTAAAATTCTAATTTTCTCAGGGCGTTTTTTTAGAATTCCCTGCATTTTATGTAATGTAAGTAGGTAAAGACAAAGACAATGGCTATTTAATTAGATGCAGAAGATCTAAAGAATGGAGAGTTATATTGGAGACGAGCAGTAAAATGTAACTTTCTGCATGCCGGGCTGAATATGGAAAGAACTATGCCAGCACTTCTACAGAAGGCGATCATTGGAATTCGTGTTGACAGAGGCTGTGGCGAGATATGGAGCGACTGAAATCACAAGAAGTGGTGTATGGAGATGTCGTTCACATAAAATTCAGAAAGTTATAGCCTCGAGTATGCAAGTTTTCTCCCAGTGCTATAGTAATTCGTCATTTACAAACTATACTCCCCAGAAGGAGCGCGTACTCATATATCACCTATTCTTCAAACGAAAAAGAATGTAGGTTAAGTTCGAAAATCTCGCGAAAAAAACTGTAGGTATTCAATTTTCATTTCAACGTTCATTAATTATAACTACTAGCCGTTTATTATTATATGTTTACCTCCACGTATGTAAATATAACCTCATATGTCACATCAAGCGGCGGAGGAGAAGGTATAATGCGTATATATCTGCTTTCTACATCCGCATATTGTACTCATTAGCATTAAGATACCATCATGTGTTTCACTAAAGCAGGTGGATGAGGTCAAAGGTTCCTTTCTGAAGCAAAATATTTCAGCATTAGCCAGAGACGTACGTAGCTTGTCTAAATTTTTTGCTCAATTACAGACAGGGCTTTCGATTCGATTGTGGATTGATGGACCTGCCAACTGACAGCATTTCTAAGCGAAAGCTGCATCATGGGAACAACTTTTGGTTTAAAAATACAAAAACTTTAATTAACTTTTTCTCCTTTTTCTATAACTATATAAGTATTAACTATCAAAATGTGTTTTAGTTTTTGTAGTTTATGTATTTTCCGATTTCCAAACATTTTTCTTAAGTCGAGATTTCAAAATTAATACAATAGGGACTATTAAAAAAATTCCCCTTGACTTAGTATTCCTCCAGGTAGGCAAAATTTTCAATGTAATGGTCTTCAACTGGCCTAAGTGCAATGATGTGCCAGGGATCCGCATATACCCAGACCCATTACAACCAATCAATCAAGCAAGTTATATTCAACAAATTATGGAAACATCATTTGCTCACGCACTTAGACTCTTGTTGATGCCAAATGTTGTTTTAGTGAATATCAATATCCCACCAGCATTACCTACATTTTTCTTAATTGGGCTGCACTATTATACAGTGCTTCCCGAAAGTAACGGATAAATTCAATAAAATCGTTGAGAAAAATATTTCAAATAAATGCTCGGACACGTCGATTTTTATTTTTAAATTATGATTTAGAGATGTAACTTTCAACCGCCCACCACCCAACCCCTAAGCGCTGCCAACTCCAACTTTAAAAATTTAAATAGCAAGGAATCCTTTCTGATACTTCATCTGATAGCTTTATTTATGCTGAATACAATAAAAAAAGTTTTTCAAGATCGGTTGATAAATAACGGAGATATTTACCAAAATGTATTCAAATTAAAGTGCCAATATTCGAGCAGGCGCTGGTACTGGGTGGTAAAAACAATTGCAACTTGTTGGCAATTGAATGTAAACAAAATGTATTGACATTACTTAGTGGAGTACGATTGAAAAATAAGATAAGAAAAATTAGATTTACCGAAGCCGAAAGAATCGAAGTTTTAATGATGGTTGGGGTTGGAGATAGATAGATACATATTTGTTTACATTCAATTACAAACAACTTGCAATTGTTTTTTACCACCCATTGTAGAGCCGTACCAAAGCGTGCTCGAATATTGGCACTTTAATTTGAATACATTTTGGTAAATATCTCCGTTATTTATCAACCGATTTTGAAAAACTTTTTTTTATTATATTCAGCATAAAAAAAGCTATCAGATGAGGTATCAGAAAGGGTTCTTTGCTATTTGAATTTTTAAAGTTGGAGTTGGCAGCGCTTAGGGGTTGGGTGGTGGGGGGTTGAAAATTACATCTCTAAATGATAATTTAAAAATAAAAATCGACATGTCCGAGCATTTATTTGAAATATTTTTCTCAACGATTTTATTGAATTTATCCGTTACTTTCGGGAAGCACTGTATACTTCAGTTATCGATATAACTCGCCTTCATAAAAATTACAATCATTCTCAACTTGTCACAAGATTCCAAGCAGTTAGTATTATGTATTTTAGATTATCTCAAAGCAATAACGATATTATAACTATTTCAAAATCGTGCCTTCATAATTGTGACAAGAATTTGAACGCTTGTGCTTGTTAAGATCTGGCAATGTACCACTTGTGCAATCCTCACCTTTCAACAAGTAATTATCTCCAAAGTTGTATTTACTCGTCATATTATTTACGGTAATTATCTCATTAAATTTACTATTGAATTATAATGTTTGGTTAAAGCATTCAATAACGCTTTCAATTCCAATATGGAAACTCTTAAAAATATTAAACTGAATATTTTTTCTAAAGCACGTGAAATATCTGAATTAATAAATCGGAAAATGTAAAGAGAAATCCAGGAAAAGAAATACCAGAGAAGATAAAAATAAAGAGAAATATTGGAAATTAAAAAAATTAAAGAAGCGGAAAGAGGAAAGAGTTTAAAGAAAGACGTGGAAAATTGTTATGGTATACAGCGCAATGTAATCGTAACAACCTTTTTACAGGTTGAGGTTATTCCCAGCTAAATCCGCCGGAAATGGGGACGGTAATAATGGAAGATTATCAGTACCTAAGTACCCAGGTCTGTGTACATGGTGCCGAGGGTATTGTTCTGAAGCTGAACAGTCGGCACTGTTCTCTGCCGCTGTATGTTTCCGTACGTTAAAAATTCTTCAATTTGAACATGTAAATAAGTCAATTTTAATTGTAACGAGCTTAAATTAATTGAAGAACTACTTTTGTCGATATTGCACAACTGTGCGTCCAAACGTCTCTACATCCAAACATTCCTGCGTCCAAACGTCCTTGCATTCAAGCAACCCCGTTGAACTGCTCTAACATCCAATATTGAAGACAAAGCTTTGTTTTGTATCATTATAAATACAAATTCTGTATTTTTTTATGTTTCCTTGTTTTCTCCACACTTTCCCAAAATTTTAAAACAGCGCAGAGCCTGTAACAGTAGGTACGTGCGTGTTACAGAAAACTATATCCGTATAAAAAAAATGTAAAAATTTATGCCTCCTCAAGGTTGCTTGTTAAAAAAAGTAGGATACATTCTTTATAAACAACAACAATTTATTACAAATTTGTCTGTTAATAATAACGAGTCGTACGCTTTTGATCTGCCTAACTACTCTATTAACGGAATAATTTGGACGCGGCAATAATAGAACGTGTGGCATAAAAATAAGAAATTACAGAATATTATGAACGTCCTAAGTATAGTATTTAGTTAATAACCTTGTTCAGAAACAATATCTGCATACCGCTATTACAATACACGAGCACGTCCGTATTTCCATATCGGGCAAGGCGTGATATATATAACGACCCAAATAATTGCTCGTAATAGGCCTGGCCTGTTAGAGATCGTGCGAACAGAAGTAAAGTTCAAAATCATTTTAACTGTTATACTCGGAACGAGACAGATTTGGAACAAAAGCCCGAATAATTTATTATAGGTGCTCTTCTGTAACAAACTCTCATTATATTTAAACATTTTAGCTTGCAGTTAATTTACAGTCCGCATACCGTAGTTAAGGAAAACATTCTTTAAGAAGATAACACCCTGTTTTTTTTATTCTACCTTCCATGTTCCACCTTTTAATATTGCATCGAGTGTATCCAACTTTTCAAAAGAGGTTTAGATTAGAATTTTCTGCATGACTTCCGTTCAATTTTCTCTTTGTAATTGGTTAACTCCAGCATTCACATTTATCAAAGCAGAAGGTAAGAAGAATAATAAGTTCGTTTAGCAGAGCACCGGTAGCGTAAGCAGGGAGATCGTGTTTATGTAAATTTCAGGTGTAACGAAGTAGTAGCACTTGTTAATTATAAAGCTGTATATTCTAAGTCGTTTTCACTTATCTGATGAGAACTGGTAATTGATTCGTTATACCAGAGCGGCAAGTTGTATTACACTAAAAAGTTTCTGCTTACAAAATCAGCCTCTTTGTTTTACTAACACGCACTTATCTGGTTCATTACATCTAACGAATACATTAGATAGAATAACAAGAAATACCGTTCCAAAGGTTCTTCCACTAATCCTCAGACTAAAAATTTATTGACTCACAGTTCATAGAAATTTTAAATTCCTAATTGTTCTTTGAATTAAAATAAAAAGAATGAACTTCGGCCAGAACTAACAAATAAATAAGAAATTCAGGGAATCGTACAATGGAACCGCCATATAGCTTCGTTTTTATCAGGTGTAGATTATGGGCTTTAATGGTCAGAAGTAATCGAAACACGAACCGTGAAGATTAAATAGGCAACAAGTTGTCCATTAAGCTCTGTGCCACACGTTACAGTTTCAAGAGTTCGCTAATGGAAGAATCCTTCTGACAGGTTTTTACGTTTTAGTTTCCTATATTTAGAAAATCTTTAAAAAACGCTTTCTTAAAGATGTTGGACCCTATTGTTCGTATTAAATACTGGGCGTATTTTTTAAACAATTAAATTGAATCACAATTTTTACTTTTATTTTAAAACTCTGTTCCATTCAGCCTGAAAATTGTTCTCCTAACAAATAATTTGTTGGTATAGTCTCAACAAAGTTATTATTATTGGGTCAACACAACAATATTGCTGTGATATCAACCCAGTTTGATGATGTGAAAATTAATTTAATAAAAGTAAACGTCACTATTTTTTTAAAATTAAATTATGGCGGTTTCTTAATTTTTTTAATAAATAAAATTAAATGTCAAAATTTGACAGATAAAATTTTAAAATTTTGACAAAAGATAAACTATTTTAAAAATTTGATAAAAATGTTTTTGATTAATGTAAATTAAAGTATAAATTGTTGTTAGATTAAAAATTAGCTAATTTGGGTAATTTAAAAAAAGTGTTGAATAAGTTTAGTGGGGTTATGGATTTATTATATCAAGGTAGTTTTGTTTAAAAAAGAAGAATATAAAAGAAGACGATAGATAGTTGGCATGGAGATGAAAAAAGTAAACAAGAGGTGGAAAAGAATGTTTGGAAGTGAAAAGACGTATTTTTGGCAGAGAAAAGGCGTTTTGAAGTAAAAAGTCGTGTTTCAGTGCAAGTAAAATATTAAAAGAAGAAAAGTTGTTAGAAAAGCGTTTTGAAGTAAAAAGACGTGCTTTAGTACAAGAAAATAGTTATTTGTATACCAAGGACGCGAAATGTGTCTTTATCGTACCGAGAGAATATTATTTTCATATTTGTTGTCTGAGCAAAACGAATTTGTGGCAAGAAATAATAATAATAATAATAATAACATGGCATCATATTTATGGTATTGACCCAACAAATTCGTATTTCCAGCTTGTGCAAGTTTTGAAGATGTAGTAAACATGATGGCGGTATTATTGCTCTTACTTTAACTGGTACTAAATTTGTATTCCAAAGCTCGTTCAAGAAATACAGTAGCAAATTATGGCATGTGCCAGCGGTAGCTCGCGGGGATAAATTTGAATTGAATATAATCCAAACCGGCTCTGGGGAAAGGCTATAAGCAGTTGGCGTATATACGATCGCTCTCTAGCAGTCCATTCGTGAATTAATTTGTCCATTGCTTAGTAATTGTGCATTTCCTGCAGCATATCGAGATGCATTTTACGCTAACATTTTTAAATTCAGTTTAAAATACCCCGCAATTACGAAACGATATGGAATCATCAAAGCAGAACCGACAATTTCATATACAACACATCTGTTGTCCACTTTTTGGTACGGTACTCATTTTCAATCCGTTTGAATTCCGGAACTGTAAAAACTCCTGGTAGTATAATAGGATTTAATGTTTTTATATTTTAATTGAAATCGCTTATCGTTAATTTTAATGCAAATCGAGCTATGAATATTCATATCGTGATATGTTATTGTAATTAACTAGAACCCATAGTGTTCGAAAACAAAGCAGATGCAATAAATTTATTTTTCTTCGTTTCTTATTACTAATTAATTAGCAATTGCTATCAGAATCGTAAGGATTACAGAAGAAATATTATGGGTAATTAAAAGTAAAGATTTATTTATTACCAAAATTGAAAGTTGGCAATTTGCTTGCGTTGTAATGGAATTACAATTATTATAAAACCCTTATACGTATTGAATAATTGAGATTGACAACAATTTTGCAGTAAATGAACGAGTTTTTCTTCGCAGGATATTTCTTATAATTTCTTAATTAGAAGACTAATAACTATTACTCGTTTTCTATTAATAAAATAATTTCAAGGTTGTTCGTTTCAGCAAAACCGGATTTAAAAGGAAGATTGTATTGGAATAAACATTGTTTTAAGTGTATCACCTCATATGACTAATACTGGAAACATTTTTTAATTACCTTTCGCAGAATTTGTTACATAAGTCGTGCAGGTTTTGTTCGTGAATAAAATTAGAGCAGCATCATTACTCATGACTTTGCTTAAATGAATAGCGAATGATAGGCCGTCAAAAAGTTGCACACAGAGATTTATTGTAATTATGTAATTCAATTCTGATAGCCCTGAAAGAGTAACCTTGTATTTATTTTTTTCTATTAAACATTAGTTTAAAGAATTACATAATTCGGTTTATTCAGTTTTTAGACACCTAACAAATCAATATGTCAGTGTTTTATAACATCTACGTAAGGTTGGAATAGCTATTTAACAATTTTATGCGAACTATTTATTGTTAATTTCTAGATTTTAATTAACCGGATAGTAGTTATTTAAAACGTTGCTTTAGAACATTTACTCTATTGATTAATTTAATGGCTTAACCTATTATAGCCTTTTTATTTTAGTTTCTGTGTGTCTCTAGTGCTACAAGTCTTATTTACAAATGCCCCTATATGCAAATTCAAACCATTTTCTTATGCATTTCTGTATGTTATTGTCGCTCAACATGGGAGTACTTACAATAAAAGAAATCTTAATTCTCTTTATCTTAACTTCATTTTTTTGTTCTTAAGTAAATAGCGAATAATGACGTTGTTTAGTTACCATGAGCCATAAATAGTAGGAGGTAAATATGAGAGCCAAGTATCTTTGGAACGTCGATTGAAACTTAGCAAGTCGCTAATGGTTGTTAATAAAAATAAAATGCGATATCAGAGTTATTTTAAAGGTGTTTAGCGGCGTACTAGTAATAGGTTCGAATTGTCAAGGTCGGTAACGGCACAGGTTCAATCACGACTTTATCCTATTTAGATCAATCTGAAGTCGAGACATCGTGCAGGTATGGAGCACACGACTACAATGGCTTCATCACGATACATATAATTATGGAAAGGAATTAGAATATCAAAATGTTACGGGAATAATAAAAGCATATTTGTATCGAGTACTTTTTCCAAATTCTAATGCTACAAGAAGACGGATTTTAATCTCCAAATACTGGATTTTTTCATGTTAGGGTAATCTCAAACCATTGCCCTGGGAAGGGAAGTTAATACCAGTACACAGTGTGCCGGAAGCTGACTTGGTTTCACGCCGGTGTTGTTATTAATCAAATTATCTTCGCAATCGTTGAACGCAAACGCTACGAATCGCAGAAAGCGAAACAGTAGATACACTCAGAAACGTCAAAAGCAGCTGTTCTGCGACTATTGGCTAACCAAAGTTTACCGGTGCCTAAAAGTGTATAGGCTTTTATGACCATAATGCGTGAAATAAATTCGATAAGAAATCCATAGAATTTTACTCATCGAGGTTAAATGTCTTATTGCAATTAGTGTGTGTGTGTGACTTCGCGTAAGAGACTAGAAATTTTTTTTCAAGAAAAATTGATATACTATTTAGAAATGAAATAAAAAAATTTTATGTGCTATTTATCTCTATTTCTATTTCATATTTTTCTGAGAGAGGGTTATGTCGGTTATGTCAGTGGTTTGCTGCTCCAGATGGATTTATTTTGGGGCACTTTCCTCTAGGCTTTTTTAGTTTTTGCGATTCTGCTAACATCGTCCTCAATTTTCAATATCCCGGAATCCCTGAATCCCTGACCCGAATAATTCATTTTCTGCTCCTCTGCCTTATTACTATCTCCTCTATTTTTCTTCCACTAGAAAATTTTATCTCTATAACTAAAACTTCACTCTTCTGCCTTTGTGTCCAACTAAACTAACATCTCATTGCCATATAATGTATTGGTCGGTATAAAATTATAAATAAATTGCTTTATAAACACTTATACCACTTCCGTTTTCTTGGAAAATTCTTCGAGTGTACTGTGCTCTAAATCTTCCAGTATAGTATATTATACACCAAGGTAGTTAGGTAGAGAAGACATTATTTTATCTCAGTCGAGCATGAGGCTGCGAGGCTGATAAGTCTTCTCTACCGTGGTTTATATACTATTTTTTCCACTACTAGCACCTTTATTCCGTTTATAATTAATCGGTTGTACGTTAATAAAAAATAAAATTACATTTCTAAATATCCACAAAAATCAAGCAGCCTTGCCTGAAAACATTTCAACTGACGTTTGTGTAAAATTTGACGTTTATCTAAAACATATTTATTTCTCATTTTTAACAAATAATTATAATTAAAATAAATAAAAAACAATACTAGATTGAAATAAATAAGCTTTAGAAAGTGGTTGTTGTATTATGAAGGTGAATAATATTCGATATTTGACATAATTTTAAAGGTATTAGGCTAGCCTGCTAGATAAATTGTTTCTGTTATAGACCAGTGATCAATAATGAAAAATTAGTAACCACTAGCTGCGAAAAGCAACTTCTTGCGCTGAAAACAAACTAAATAATGGTACCTTCTAAATCTAGTAGTGGAAAAATTATTTTTTTCTTAACTTCTTAAACTTGCCACCACTTTTTCTTTCCGCACTCACTATTAGTATAATCAATAATTCCCACTTTTTGCATATCTATCTCAATTTTCCTTTGTTCATGTTCTCAGCATTAATTTTTATGAATACCTTTACAGGTGGGCAAATACACTCCAATAATAACGATAAATCAATTCGATTCCGTATCGATGTTAACTGTAGAAGTTTAGTTCTTCAAACTTATGTTACACCTACCTGGTTTTCTAATTCAATAGATCGACTATAAAATTTCATAACAAACACTAATTGCAATATTAAAATAGAAGATGCTCTCACAATATAGTTCTTTTTAATTTCCTGCTTTCAATAACTGAACAGAAAACATTGATAACAATAGTCTAGACGTATTTTAAGTTTAAGCAATATAATATAACTGACCATCCAAATAATAAAAGAGCTCATTAATCCCATTACAAATCTGTTAGTTTATAATAATAAATATAACTCCAAAAATTTAATTCTGTAACTACTAAAGTAATTGGGCGTAACTACAGTAGCAGGTACCAATTATAATTAAATAAATATTCTTTTTAAATTTAACATCTGTTCTTATACCAAATAAAAATTCCATTTTATTTGACAGCACAATAACTGAATATCAACCTACACTGCAAATTGAACCTTAACATACGGAAGAGTAGTGTTGCAAAGCATTTACTGTTCTACAATTCTAAATAAAAAAGTTGAAACGATTAGTGAATTAGAAAAATGCACTAAAATGCATTAAAAATAGTTGCATGAGTACATTATCGCCTTTATAGGTATCTGGAACTAGATCATCTTTGGTAATTACTATCGATTGAAGAACATCAAATTGTTCAAATAAGGGGGCAACTGCAGGTGTTGAGCTTACTAATTAGTCTTGGTGCGACTGGTTTAGAAACGAGGAAATACTTGCGAAGGATGCTACTTGACACGATAAACTTTAGATAAAACAGAAAATATATTAATTTTAAAAAATGGTTTTTGTTAAGTAATCTTTGATATTAAAAACGAGCACGATCTAATTGACATTTTTACAAGGTGTAGATATGCGAACGTATAGGTACCTACTTTTATGTTAACATTAAAGGAAGATACCTCTATACTTAATACATTTATATTAATAGACTAGAATGTCGCTTTGCAACTTCTTATATACTAATACAAGCTTATTATAGTGTTTTAATGAGCATTGGAGAAACACCCATTAGAGTCTTTTATTGCCATTTTGTATATCTTAGTTTCACTATTAAAGAACATTGTATATAACATAATTATGATAGGATAATAGTAATCTTATCACCTATATAGTATCATTACTCGGGTACCTCTTTTTTTCTAAAACTGCCACACGAACCATAAACTCTTTTTATTTACACATACCATAATTTAATAAAAGAAGCCGTGATTGAATTACTACTTATTATGATTTACAATATATTAGCAAAAACAGAACCTTATACATACAGTAAGTTGATTTGTAGCGTCACCGCAAAAAGTAACAATGTCGTTTAACTCGTATGTCAGGTACGTGGATCGTCATATCTACACACAGAGAAATAGATGCCTAGAAATGACTACTAGTGTTGCTGTTATGGAAAGCTCCCGCATGTCTAACTAGAGTTTTTCTTCCTTTTGGTTTATGACGAAGATACGCCATGTATGTGACCGCAATTCTCTAAGGCATCGTCTGAGCATTTCCTTTATTTATTTGGGCCTGGCTGTTGGGTGATATATAATTCCACTTCCAGATTTATCGCTCCTTTGTCGGCTTTTTGTAACACTGTTACTTGGTATTTCAACGTATTCAGTGTACAAATCACAATCAGGTCGCTTTGTGAACCGTTCATTTGTTCTCTTTTACCAATTCCGTTTCAGACCTTCAAAAAAGTTTCAGGAAACCCCACTGCATTTCAATTAAGTTTCTAATCACCCAGAGCAAAGCCAGATAGTTATTACCTACGTGTGGTTTCCTTTCTTATATTCTTCTTTTATATTTAATGTCTAAATAAATAAATCAAAGTATTACAAAGCCAGGAAACGTAGAGAATATGAAAACCTTCAGTTCAAAACAAACTTGCATAAAAGTAATGACATTGAGAGTATTCTGAACAACTCTGGGAACCTATAGGGAAAGTGTTTTGATTGCAAATGCCGATAACTAGTGCAATGTAAAGGTCGACCGTGAGTACTGGTGCCTACTTAAAAACTAAACGATTGTTACTGAAAATGATACTGAAAGTTTTAGTGAATCAATATCAATTACCTATCGAATGTTGAGAAAAGGGAACCAAGTGTAATTATTGTTTTATGCAACCGTACCTCATCTATGAATCTCGCAATCGCAGATTATTTTTCTTAGCTGCTATGATTAGATGCTGAAAATGTTTGGTTGATAATAAGTCTTCAAGAATAATTTAGGTATCGAAAAGAAGAGATAATGATAATCGAGATTGGAAGAAAAATATTGCAAAAGGCAAAATTGAAAAAGCAGAAGAAATTATATAACAAAAATACCATAGGTAACAAGTTACAAATAGAAACAGGGGAGAAGAAAACAAGAATCTGAGAATATTACAGAAATTGGTAAACTGGACTATTTATAGATAAAATTCCCAATCAGATTCAAGTGTAGAAAAGTGCTAGAGATCAGCATACCAACAAGCACTGTATTTCTGCAAGATAAATGCAAAAACTTTTTTTATATACACTCCAAATTAGTTAATAAAACTGCTGATCTGAAAAAACTAGATATACTTTACAATAGAAAATTAATGCGGTTCTATAGAGAATTCCCAGGAGCAGAAACAAGTAACAAGTCGCTGCGGAGCTTAAAAAACTACAGAATTATTTTTTAATAATAATATGCTGACAACCAATGACAATGATAAATTTCTGATGATTTCTCATTTCAACAGGTGTTAATATTTCCCATAATTTTATTCGTGTTTAGGAAAGTATTTTTTCATATTTCCACTTTATTATTACTATGATTAAAATTTAAGATTCACACAATATTAATATCTTTTTCGTAGAATAATTTATTTGATTCTACATGAAAGGGAAAGAAATTCAATTTAAAAAAATGTCTATTCGTACCAACTCTATTGGGTTCGAATACTTTTTCATAATCAAATAATTTTTTTACAAATTTAAATTAAAATTTTTCCGTTTAATTTTATACATCAATACAATACAAGGTTGGTGATTTCAATGCTCAATTAGACGACGAACCTCATACCCTTACAAATATCCTTATACAGGCCTGTCACCCAAAAGACGTCTCAAACCATAACTTCGTTATCTTAAATTTTGCACCCCACAAACTAAACAGAGTGTCCCAAAAAGAAACGGCATCCAGTTAAAAGCATAGTCATTTTTTTATTCGCATTTTTCATCTTTGAAGTGTGATTTACACGAAAACGGTTAATGGTAGGAAAAAATCTCAAGAGACTGTTTCAACCGTAAATTAGTTGGGAAATTTGAAAATTGTGTTAAAACAAAAAAAACAGTGGCGTACCATTTTTTCCTCCAGAAATATCCACATACCCACCTGTAGTTACGCCACTGGCGAAGGAAAAACTGACTAATATGGTCCACTTATAGCAAATATACATACATACTTATTGCTTACTTTTTAAAATTTAATTCTTCGTCATTTCCGAATAGAAAAAAGATCGATATTTTTTACAACTTTCAACACCCTGCATTTCGGTAACGAAGCATTTGCGGACCCATGTTAATAGGAGCTTTTTCTCTTATTTTCATGAAAAGAACATGCCCTTAACTGGATGCCATTTCGTTTTGGGACACCCCTGATAACGTTTAGTTTTATGGTAGCACACGGCTGTCTAGATGCAACATATAATTATTTTAAAAAAATATGCATATCAAAAAATTAAATGACACACACCACTGTGTGCAGAATTTCACGTTGAATCCAGATACATATGTAAAAATATACAGGGTGTTCCATTTAAAATAGAAATGTTGAACATCGTAGCTTAAAACGGTTGATTGATGTTTATGAAAGGGTGATGTCAAAAGATAGCTTTTCTCTTACCATTTAAAATTATATATAGATTGTGGGGTCGAAAATTTAAAATAACGAAGTTATGGGTTGGGGCGTGTTTTGACAATATGTATGAACATCATCCCCAGAACTAATTCGATTAATTAGGCCTGTGTTTTAAAATTTTACCAATATAACTTAAAAAACGAGGCGTAAAAATGTTACTTCCTGAAGTGACGTTGTCATTAAAAAAAAGTATTAATTTTAATGTGTGACCAACATTACCGATTTATGCAAATGATTGTGGTTCATGCAAATTTAATGGGTGGAATGAGTCAAATCGTTATGAAAAATTACGATTTCTTGAATAGTTTACTATTGGGCTATGATAATTTATGTGTTTTTCAAATTAGTTCGTTTTGCCTTTTTTTTACTAATTCTAAGTTATTACAATATAAAACACAAGATACCTTTATAATGTTAAAATTTTCACACATTACAGGTTTAATAATTATTCATCGAAATGTTACTTTTATAAAAGAATACGCTTATACTGCCAACATCTACTTGATTAGCGTACATTCAATTTGTATAACAAGTTGTGATGAAATACCTTGTTTGCTTTTGCATATCCAAGGTTTTTGCTCATCTTTCATTAATATGCAGAACAAGCACCATAATCTAATTTATATAGTGGTTCATCAGCAACCTTGACATTTCCTACAAGCAATTAATATAGTAAAAATATCTACAAGTTATTATTCCATTTCATGAAGGATATTGTTTGTATGCATGCTGAACATAAATAGCTTTTAGTGTATAAAAAGTAAAATTATTCTACACCTGTATCATACACTGTTCGAGAACTGATGATGGAATCGAAATATAATAATAATTAAAATATTTTATCTGCAAAACATTCTTCTTCTTCAGGGTTATCAGAGAATACAGCACAATCCTGCTACAAACGCAATCTACTATCTGAAATAAAATTCGTAAATTACATTTTGTTGCTTCCAGTGCACTTTTCTGTTCCTTGTTTCAGGGCCGGCTTTAACCACGTTGGCGCCCTCGGAGGGCAGAAAGCGCCCTTTAATATTTTTAATGACCATAATATTAAAAAAAAAGCGAAGAAGGCGTCCGACCTCGCCCTCCCCTCGACCCGTCCCTGTCTTGTTTAATAGAATATTATCTTTATTAATTTATTATCTAATCTTTTAATAATAAGGTTTTTAATTTCACTTCGAGCCATTTATAAAGGAGTATGCATCAAAGAGACGTGGAGGTTTCTAAACACCCCCTCAACCCACCGTTTTATAATAATAAATAAAAAAAATTAAATATTTGCTGAGGAACTATCCGAAAGTCCACTGAATGAATAGCCTCCCTCGCCGCCTCCACAGAAAACTTTATAACAATAACTAGAAGTTTCTTCTTCTTCTTTTTACCTTTTCACTCGATCCACTGAGTGATTGATTGGGTTTTTATTAAAACATTCGCAAGTCATTCATCGTTTACTCTTCCAAAGTGGTCTCTCATCCTGTATCTCCCTCTTGATCTTCTTCTACGAATACTCTCACTCCCTAGTCCCTACTCGGTGAATACCAATTGCGGACGAGATTGATACACCCTTATATTTAGTTGCATCCGGGTCAGATATGGTCAGTTAGTTCTGTTTAATCCTCAGTCTAATCCTTTCCAGAATTGCGTTGGTAATATTGCCCATTTAAAACTTAAAAATTAGGTTACGTTACGTTATGTTGCGTTACGTCACGTTACGTTACGTTAGGTTAAATTAGGTTAGGTTAGGTCGACTTTAGGATTTGCGGCTAGCAGCAATTTCGACCGGCGAACCGCAATCGCGACCGGCGAGCAGCAAACGCGCACGAGAACGTGTGTCACGCGTATAAAGAAAATGTGTCTTACGCGTGACATTTATCTAGGGGTTCACTTCCCTAATTCTTAGAATGGCACTGGACGCAACTTACCTGTATCCAGATAACTAAATAAAATAACCGCCCGACACAGCTACGCTCCCTACTTTTGCTCGCACCGATTTGTACCAACCATGGTTCTGTAAATTACAATTCTTGAGTCCTTGTAGTTTGCTTGGTTTTTGGTATTTCCACAAATTTTTTGAATTTCAACTGTTTATTACTATATAAGTCAATATAATAAATGAAAGAAACTGCAAGCTCCAAAAGATTTTTTTTAGATGCATCTATCATTAATACTAAATTTTTGTTGACCCTGTACAACACGATACGCTCTGGTAATATCATTATTAAACCCGTAAGCGTGACAAAATAAATTTGGAATGCTTTATAAATAAGAAGCTTGTGCTGTTTTTTTGTGAAAACATTTTAATGGTTTACAATTTACATGCAAACAATTTGCATTCTACACTCCCAGCCAGCAAACATTAAGTTATTCTTTGTTGTAGTAAAATTAAATAGACTTTCCTATTCTCCTCGATCGTGACAACATCCAGCCGCATTTTTTAAGTTTTAGTAATCTTAATATTAGTGCGGCTTGTTTAAGGCTCTTAGGATGATAACAGTTATCATAGTTCCCCGCAGCCGTGAGAACAGACACCTCCACAAGAAGCTGCGGTTCACACGATCCCGAATGCCAACTCTATTATACACCAATTATTTAGGTTGTGTTATACATATCACGCTTTGCCTCTGCCCAATATGGAGATGCAAACGTGCGCACGAATTCGTAATTTTTACCTGGACATCTGGCATTATCGGAAGTTTCTGCTGCACACCTCTTAGATCCATCTAAGATATTATGCAGGTTGAAGAAAAAAGCTCCCGTGGGTTTTATCCTTGAGCGGCAACCTTATTGTCTGAATCATCAATTAATTATTAAACATCCTTTAGCCTAATTGATTTTCTTTGCTCACCCACAATTAGAGCTTCGCGTTTTGCTTTTAGGCAATACGAATTTTAAATTAACTCGTGTCGGAAATAACATTGTAATTTATAATTTATGAAGTATGTAGAGCGAAAGAAGGTCGCCATCCAATCGGAATAAATTCATTTTCAAGTTACTCAACAGGATACGCTCCGTTTGTAAACAATAGAATGATGCATGAATTGAACTTCAGAACTAGAGCGTTAAGTTGTCATTGTTACGCAACACTAAGGTCATTGCTTTAAACTCGCTTTTATTTTCTACTTCATGTCTTGTTTTTAGTTTTTTTAAATCAATCTTCGTGTGATTATCCTCCCACAAATTAATCCGGAAAAAAAGCTTTCTATTATTTTTGTTTAACCATCTCAAATTTTAAGGTCAAGGTTATATTTCAAAAATAATAAAAACACAATTTGAACTTGTAGAATTATTTATTGATTGTTAAATTTTAACAAAAGGTTTTATAGCACACTAAAGAAAATGTGAATCTAGGGGGGCGGGAGGGATTATCATAGAAAAGTAATCAAAAGATATTTTACTAATCCCCAATTTTTTTTCAATTTTATTACAAAATTTTATAGTTTTGCAGGTTTTGCTAACTATTTTTTTTATTTTATTTATAGAATCATTTGTCTTACGTTTCTTACTGTTTTATCTGTCCTTCAGTTTATTTTTAGCTTTAAAGTATTACTAATTACTTTTTCATAAATTTGAAAGCTGGTTTTTTGTATAAACCAAATTCCATTGTGATTAAATAACCAAAATATAGATATTACGTTTAGAAGTCACCTGAGAGACAGTAAAATGCAAAAATATATAACCTTCCCCTGTACAATGCTTGCGCACCTACGCTTGTCATTTGATTGCAATAAAAATGTAAACAATGGCTTACATTTTATGTATTCTCAATAATACTCATAAAGAAATAGGTAATAAATAATAATCCTCGCAAACGTCAAGTCGCATCAATGGTTGCTCTTTTAATAGTTCCTTACATAGTAAATTTTCTCATTAAAAGCATCTAATAGTAAATCAATATCATCGTGCAAACCCATTTTTTGAAATAAATAAATTTATAGATCTGCTTTCATTTGCTTAATGGTGTGTCTATCGCAAAGGGCAACAAATCTTTATGTTGTTGTCTTATAAATGTGAAGTTTGTCGAATTTTTCTGTAACAACTAATTTTATTAAAAAACTAAAATAAAATTCTAATAAATTTAAATAATTTTTAATAGCTGCACATGGTTCCAGGTTTTTATCGCACTATTTTATAGCCCCAAACTCTCCCTTACTAGGGCTAATTAAAAGTATCTATTTTGTTATTTAAAAAAAAAATCTTTAAATGCAAATAATGAGATTCATATGGAATTCCACTTGCAAGTTCAAAAACATTTATTTCCTTTTAGATCCGGCGATTTCTTCTGTTTCATGTCACGTTTTTTTTTCTAGGCTTAATATTAAGGTTAAAAGTCAAATTTATTTTTCATCAAATCCTGGTAATGTCGCCACTCCTTTGGATAAGGTGAGATCAGTCACCAAGACCACCAGCATCGTCCAAACACCGAACACGTCCTCTGACCCCGATCCTAATACAAATGTATGCGCATATCTCACGCTGTTCTGTGACGGTGTCATCTTTAAACCCATTCTTTTGTATCTTGTACAGGTTAAATCAAAATCATTTCGATTTCCTGATGGAAAAGTTCCGTAAATCGCCGAAAATTGCATCGTGAACTTTAAGGTTTCCAAATATATTATTATAAGGCCCGCACTCGAAAAAGTTTTCTAAAAAAAATATAAATTGCAAAAAATATAAAGCACTCCATAAATACGGAGATTAAATAACAACAGTCACTGATATGCAAATTTTCAAGGAGGCTCGCATGCACATAAAAGAGCACGGTAAAAAATAGATCCCAATATTTTTCAGAATTCATTTGACAACGCTGTCCAAACAGTGCTCGTTATGTTGTCAGAAGTTTTTTCACGTAAGAAAGATAAATGCTCAGAATTGCTTTGGATACACACACGCCCTTCTTACCACAATTCGGACTGACTATTTTTATTTTCCCTTCGGCTTCACGGTCGTGCTTTACTTCCATATATCGCGCTTACGCGGACAAAATGAATGGGTTCGGTATATTATAATCCCCATACTATTATTACCACAATATCTGATACATCTGGCACATTCCAGTCGCATATTTAAAAGAAAAATAAGAAAAGTATTTTATTTTATGTTATTTATATTTTTTGTTGATTTAATTAGAACAAGTAGTACCCACCTACACAGCCAGAGAGTTCAAGGTTCGTTGTCGAATCAAACGTTGAAGTCTCCAGCGTTTAGAATAGTTTCAAGTCACATTTTATTTTATTTACGATAAATCCACCTAAAAACGAAAACATAAAAATTGACAGGTAGAATGACATTTTTCAGTGTATCCAAAGCAATCAAAACCACATCGACCATTAAAGAAAATTTCATCTGAATATCGTTAACTGTATAATCCACCAACATTCCAGCTGCGTGATTCTGACACCATGGGTGGTTTAGTTCCACACTTGTCTTCGCCCACTTAAGCTACATTTTATCTCGGTATCAGCATGCTCTTCTACTATATATCAAGCCTGACACGTGGATGGATCAGTTTCCGACAAGGAACGATCTCATTTCGTTTTGCATTTGTCGGGCAGTGGGTTTCGACATCTTAGATGCATTATAATGTGGGAAAGATGATGCTTTTGTGAACTTTTATGAAAGTGTGTAATTGTTTGGCCTTGTGAAGATCTGATACTTCCAAGTAACAAGGAAATTTATGTCTTGTCAACATTAAAAGTTATTTGTATGGTATGATGGCTAAGATTATGCATAAGAATAGGTACCTACAAGCTTGAATTTGATCTACATTTAATTCGTAGCTGGGAAATAATAAAACAATACATAGAAGTGAAAGAAATATAGGTGGGTGCGGTATATTCCAAAAGAAACTAGAAGTTGTAAACTTTATTCATGGAAACAAACAGTATCTCTACATTTTCAAGCTGATCAACCATTTACCATTTAAAATTTGATTGTTACAAATTTTAGAATGTCGAGATTCAATGTCAAAATCAAGAATAGTAAGATTTGAGAAAAAGTACAACTGATGCAAAACTGTGAAATATACCCCAGAAAGTTACACAAATGTCCGCAATGTTTACACAGTTATACGTGATAGTGTATATGTGTATATGGCTCTTTTCAGTGGTATTAGTCGAAGACTCTGGCCTTCAAAACTGCCACAACTGTCGAAACTGTAGAGTACACTGCCCAAAACACTATGCAGGAATCAATAACACATTTAGATCTATCCTCTACAAAACAAGAGCACAAAAATACTTTTGAAATGGAAAACCAAGCCATACAAGTATATAACCTGAATAACCTCATATAGACGTAACTGATTACTGCGTGCGACGGCTGAGCAGGAAAGCTCCCAATAAAACATTTTACACACAAAGACACCTCACGGAAGTAATGGTAGGGTGCAATCAACAAAAACTGAAACGTTTACAACGCATCTATCCAATGTTTTCCAACTTTTCTACTCATTAAATCATCGTAAAAGTGAATAAAAAAATTCAGGACTATATGGAAGAAGCCTCACTGCACTTAGAAGCAAAATCAAGATCATTCTAGCCTGCAATTTATATCTGAATAAAGCCCCAACCTATCCCATCTCTGGTATGGAAATTAAACACTTAGGAGGAAAAGCTCTCAGTGTCTTTAATTCCATCGTAAAAACTCGTCACTTCTTATCGCGGTGGAAGCTAGCCGAAATAGGTCTCATACCACAATTTGGTACCTAAGCCTTATTCCTGTTATCAGTTTACCTTCCAAGAGCAACGTGCCACCACTCCGCACATGTTTCATGTCGCTGAAATAATTAACCACTCAGTATACAGTGCTTCCCGAAAGTAACGGATAAATTCAATAAAATCGTTGAGAAAAATATTTCAGATAAATGCTCGGACACGTCGATTTTTATTTTTAAATTATCATTTAGAGATGTAATTTTCAACCCCCCACCCCTCAACCCTTAAGCGCTGTCAACCCCAACTTTAAAAATTTAAATAGCAAAGTACCCATTCTGATACCTCATCTGATAGCTTTTTTCATGCTGAATACAATAAAAAAAAGTTTTTCAAAATCGGTTGATAAATAACGGAGATATTTACCAAAATGTATTCAAATTAAAGTGCCAATATTCGAGCACGCTTTGGTACGGCTCTACAATGGGTGGTAAAAAACAATTGCAACATGTTTGTAATTGAATCTAAACAAAATGTGTGACATTACTTAGTGGAGTGTGTGTTACTTATTAGTAACGATTGAAAAATAAGATAACAAAAATGAGATTTACTGAAGCCGAAAGAATCGAAGTTCTAATGATGACTGGGGTTGGAGATAGATACATTTTGTATACATTCAATTACAAACAAGTTGCAATTGTTTTTTACCACCCATTGCTAAAGCCGTACCAACGCCAACGCCTGCTCGAATATTGGCACTTTCATTTGAATACATTTTGGTAAATATCGCCGTTATTTATTAACCGATGTTGAAAAACTTTTCTTTATTGTATTCAGCATAAAAAAGGCTATCAGATGAGGTATCAGACAGGGTTCTTTGCTATTTGAATTTTTAAAGTTGGAGTTGGTAGCGCTTAGGGGTTGGGGAGTGGAGGGTTGAAAATTACATCTCTAAATGATACTTTAAAAATAAAAATCGACGTGTCCGAGCATTTATTTGAAATATTTTTCTCAACGGTTTTATTGAATTTATTCGTTACTTTCGGGAAGCACTGTATAGTCTCTATGGGGATCACCCAGGCGTTGGATGACGTGTTGCGGTATTCTCAAATTTTACCTACATTCTTATTTCTTGAACAACTACTTTTATGGTAATATATAAAAAAAAAGAAACAGAACACCCTATGCATTATCGTGTACCACAGGGAGCATTCGTAGTCCCATATTGTGCCAAATCTTGAAATGAACGCCACAACCCTGAGCCACATTGCATATATTGCAGTTGGTACCTACTCAGCAACTTACCAACATTGCGTATGGTTATAAAAATCACAGCCAATGGAAATAAATTGAACCAACTTACCTTCACACTGAAGAAAGGTGCATTCTCAGAAATGACGCTGAATTGGAATTAATTTCCAATCTTGGTCAACCGAAGGTTGTCGGGAAAACACTTTCCTACAAAGATGGATAGAAATGATAACTATGAAGCACCGCTAGCAACTTAAATGCACTAAAAACGGTGCATATGGAGATCCCTTGTAAATTAAAAAAAATTGGTGTGCGTCATGGGACACACGACTGAAGTGTAACTTCTTACTTCTTGTGTGTTTGTTGCATTTATTTTGACGCACCCTGTATGTGCATTATTATCCATTTGGTTGCATTAATTTTGACGCACCTTGTCTTTAAATGTTAACAAACACAAAATGTATACAGAGTGATGATAAAGTATCGCACAAAAATCATATTCTGGTTATTTAATGTTTTTGCGGAAAATCCTGAGACCCGTCGATTTTTGTTTTTAAATCTCCATTTAGACATATAATTTTCAACCCCCCACCCCTCAACCCCTAAGTGCTAGCAACCCCAACTTTAAAATTTTAAATAGAAAGATACCCTTTGTGATACCTCTTTTGATAGGTCTTTTTATTCTTAATATAAGCAAAAAAAGTTTTTCAAAATCGGTTGATAAATAACGGAGATATTTAACAAAATGTAATCAAATGAAAATGTCAATATTCGACAAGAAACGGCTCAAACACGCCGTAAATGGTAACATTAAAATGGGCACTTCCTGACCTAAAAGTGTGGTTTTGATCGCCCATTATTTCTACGCTGTGACGTCATAATTTTTTTTTAAATGTCAACCCCATTATTTACATTGATTACATTTTGTTAAATATCTCTGTTATTTTTCAACCGATTTTGAAAAACTTTTTTTTGTTATATTAAGAATAAAAAGACCTATCAAAAGAGGTATCACAAAGGGTATCTTTCCATTAAAATTTTTAAAGTTGGGGTTGCTATCACTTAGGGGCTGAGGGATGGGGGGATTAAAATTACCTGCCTAAATGCCAATTTAAAAACAAAAATTGACGGGTCTCAGGATTTGTGCCATTATTTCTACGCTGTGACGTCATAATTTTTTGTTGAATATCAACCCCATTTTTTACATTGATTACATTTTGTTAAATATCTCCGTTATTTATCAATCGATTTTGAAAAACTTTTTTTAGTTATATTAAGAATAAAAAGACCTATAAAAAGAGGTATCACAAAGGGTATCTTTCTATTTACATTTTTAAAGTTGGGGTTGCTAGCACTTAGGGGTTGAGGGGTGGGGGGTTGAAAATTATATGTATGAATGGAAATTTAAAAACAAAAATCGACGGGTCTCAGGATTTTCCGTAAAACCATTAAATAACCAGAATATGATTTTTGTGCGATACTTTATCATCACTCTGTATGTATTGAATATAAACACACATTGCGTGCGTCATTCCTCGGCGATCGCCACCTGCTTTATCTTCGAGTCTGCGCAACACGCACGCTTAGTCGCTTAATGTATGAATTTAAAACCCCCGCGCGTCACGTGCTTCCGTTACGCGAAACGTCATATCCGTTTCACGTCCAAGATTTTACTACCCATCGCCGCATAAGAAGTTACACTTCAAAAAATTTTAAATATGCCTTGGGGCACCCGCTACCGAATTGGAGTCTCGGTTTCCGCTACTGCGCTATTTATAAGTACGCCATTGGAAATATTGAACTTGATTACGGAAACATATTACAAATAATCACCGATGGTCATCTTTAAGTGATTTAAGTCAGAGGACTTTGATGACCACTGAAATTGACGCGCTATGACTATGATGCATACATTTATTTCCCTATAATTATGATAGTGAACTGTAGGGTTTGGGTTTATGTTAACTTGTATATTTTCATTTAAATCAAATATCTAAAAAATATCTGCATGTATTCCCTCATTGTTTGTTATAAGATTTTTCAAGGAAACCTTTGATTGAAATTATAAACACTTACCTCTTATTTGCTTGTTGTAATAGGATTATGCGATTGGACAGACTTTGAAAAATTACTTCTGCGCGAGTTCCGAGTTTATATGCTACAGGCAGGCAAAGTATTTTTTTTAACACAAATACTTTATTAAAGCAAAATACGTAACTACAAAATAAGGCACATTTTTACTGGCCGCATAAATCCAACTAACAATATTAGAGACATCATTAACAAAATCTGGCCTTATAAAATAGATAATATAAATAAAATATATATAGTTCTATATGCTATTCGCATTTCAACATATACTGACCTTTTAACACTTGACATTTAATAAATAACATAGTTATAACAATAAAGTGCTCGATTTTTATGAGGCTGATTACTGACCAATAAGGTGTTTTATTACAATGATTTTTGTTTTACAACGAAAATGTTTCAGGTACCATTTAGCTAGATAATATTTCGTAACATTATACTGACATTTTCTTGTATTAATATGGCTCATCTATAATAGCACAACAGGAACATAACATATACGGATTAATAACGTTTTATCAATAAAATACAAAAAATAAAAATCACAACCTATTTCCTTCGTTACGGAAGCCTTTTCTTATTATCATAATTAATTATTATTATTTCTTATTATTAATTCGTCACAATGTCAGCCTGTCTGTCTAGAGTCAAATCTAAAGGCACCGGTTTCACAACTTCATCGACACCCACATCAATACTAAGATCGGGTTCAATGTCTGATTGCACGTGAGGTTTCGAGTTAATAGGACGCACTGATAAGTCAATCGGTTGGTCCTGCTCCGGTGCAGGTTCCGCTACTGGTATAGGTCCCCGCAACCATATATCTCTCCAAGAATTTGGATCTCCTATCCCTTGAAACGGAGACAACCACCTAGGGAAGACCGCAGAAGGTGAAATGGCCGGAACCGACGCTGAAGAAGGGGGTAAACAATTCGATAGCTTTTTCCGCGCGAAATACTCACTATCGCTTGCAGGTGAGGGCAACTTTTTGCTAGACACAGTCGACCGGTCACTAGCTGCAGGAGAAGTGCTAATTCTGAAGCAACTCAAGGCACTTGCAGATCGCAAATCATCCTCTGGGTCAGCAGATGATGCTCCACTATCGGACGCGGAACTTTTTGCATCCGATGTAATAGGGGGAGGATTTCGAAACAAGGGTAAATATGGATGAGGTCGTAATAACCCAGCTGCTGCTACTATATTGGCTCCAGCTTGTTGTTGTTCTTGAAGAAGGCAATGGATTTTGAACCAGTTGGAGCGGCGTCCGTAACGAGAGCCGCTCTTCGACATCCCCACAAGAAGACATTTCCGTAATCTGCAAGCTTTGCAGGCTGTACGGTTTTTCTTGTTGATCACGCATTGTCCGTTGTTTTTGCAGTCGGATATCGAACCCAGATTGTTGTACGTTCGTCCGAAGAATGACTGAAACAAAAGAAATTCTTTTAATTACAAGTTAATATAAGGCGATTGCTATGTAATTCAGAGAAACGACGTGTTTCCAGGAATTCAAAAGAAATAAAATGCTTGGCACACAGAAATTCTTCTCTTCGGTTTGGGTATTACAAAATATAATGTCAAAAAATTTATATGGAACTCTTTTTCAAAAGAAAACATAAATCATAAGTTTAATTAAAATTATGGTAAACAAATTTAATAATGAACTGGAAATTAACTCTTAGGGATGCATTAAAATTCATGGCAGAGTAAATGAATAATTAATTCCGTGCTGATACTCATTGAAATAAATATCCAATAACGAAATGCAGTCAGAAATGTTAATTAGTATTATTAGCAGATCATGCACTTGGGTTCTTCACATGTCGAGACACAAAAAGCTGCATTTCCGAGGCACGAGCTTGAGTTATGCATATAATTATAAGGACACAGGTCCTGTTATAGGTGAGTTGAAAGTGTATCAAGCAAAAAGTCTTTAATAACACAGTGGGATGTAATAACTTGTAATTATATTTTATTCAAATGTCTCTTAATACAATAGTCTCTGGGGTGATTAGTGTCAAACTTACTATGCCAAAGATAGAGAAAGTAGACCTTTTGAAATTGAATAAATATCGCTGCATTTACAACAAAAAGATTGCATAAATATAATTTCTCCTTGTTGCAGTTTGAAGAATATTGCTGGGAGAATAAGCACCTCTAGATTAAAAAATTCTTAGTTTTCAACAAAAAAAAAACTCGTTTATTATTTATAAGGAGATAATATCAAGTTTGTACTTTGCACCGTTAATTAATTGATTGTTAAATGTCAGAACTTGACGGCAAGACAAGAATGTTATCTATTTATAGTATGTAAGAGCGGTATCTTCTCCTGTTGTTTCTGAAGAGTGCAAGTGACCCGGGGCGAATTGCTCGATCGTGAAAGTAGCAGATTAATACCCAGCGAATTGTTTATGTTCATAAATATAACAAAAAGGAAAGTTACACCAATATGGAGGAGTGATAAAACGATATGGTCTTCGTTCCGATTTGCTTATTAACTTTCTTGCGCTTAGAAAGATGCGACGGGTTCAAGGAAGAGCGTTAGTTTTTAGTAGGAAAGAGTATTATTATTCCGAAGCTAATGGTGAAGCTAATACCGTCTTCAGGCGATCTCACATACTCATAAGTCACCTCGTGGTGACCGAATTATCTGCATCTACTTTCTAGACCCAGATAAACTCTGTCAAGATGGGCTCGTCATGTGTATTACTAGGACAAGTGTGGGGACGTCAAAGGTTATATTCCACAAACATTTTTTTTAATTTATAGATTTACGGTTTTGCGATATTTATGAATAAGCTGCATTTAATCCAACGGTTCTCCTTATAACAAGTTCGAACGGTAATGTACAGTTTGCTACTATTAGATGACCCGTGTTTGACCCATCACAAATTTCCATAACGCGTGGGTTTGTCAACTTGGCCTCTCGATGTCAATAAATTAATTTTGGAATTTGGACTTTTACGTAATGAGGGTGAGAAAAAATATCTTTTTATACTGACCTGAAAAATTATGCCTACGAGTTACAAAATTCATATTTTTAGGTATTTAGAGCGAAAGTCTTCCTATAAGATTAATTAGTTGCCAATTAATTATTAAATATTAATTGAAGGTTGTTCGACAAGGTCATAATATAATGATGTCCAAGAACGCATCATTAGATTTATGAACGTGATTTCAAGTCGTGTCATATAGTTAGAACCAACGTATAAAGTGATTTACGTAGTTCTTGATGATTCTGGATTAATTATCGTGATTAATTAAAAGTTAAACTTTTATTGCATACCGGACAGTAGCTTTATCGACTAGTTTTTCTAACCCACGAACGAAAAGTCGTACTTTTCAATTGTCATTTCAGTTTGAAGCGCATTAGTTATTAACATTATATTAATTAATAATTATATTAATAATATAATTATATTAATACATACATTATAAATTTATAAAAGATATGGAAAAAGGCAGCCAATAAGCAAAATATAATTTTTTTAATTAGGAAACATTAAAATTAAATTTAAAAAATTTTAAAATTTTTTTTGCTATTAGCTGGATTTTTCCATATCTTTTATAAATTAAATAATTTTACCCGTTGACTGACTTTTGAAAAAAAAATTTAAAGCATTTTTCTTCAATATTACACAAGAAATGCCTGAGAGTTCTCCATACCTCCCGGATCATTCACCACCCTCCCCTCCTCCAGAGAATTTCTCTAGATCCGCGCTTGAGGCCATTTGAGATCCATTCCACAATAACTTGCTATCATCCAGTGAGACTTATTTTTTGCGGTGACATAAAGTTTCTCAATTCTCTAAAATGCCTTCTGCTGTTTATACCGTGCCTTCATTAAAGATTGATACCCACGTGACCTTTGATCCGTGGTGTCCTTGGGAGTTTCAGATTTAAATGTTGAAGTCAGGTAGGATTGGTACTCGTTGTAACTAAACTAAGTAACTAAAGTCACTAAAGTTACTAAAGTTACTGTCAATTTACGTACAAATAATCAGTTAGGGAATTATTGGATAAAGGTTAACCAATTGTGTAAGTAGGGTTGCCTATATTTTGTGGTCACGTGGGTATCAATCATTAATGAAGGCACTGTACTTATACCCCATAAGAAGATCCCATTAATCAGGTTACCCGATACTCGGTAGCTGGATCCTTCCCCTTGCTTCCTACCCTCAAATTTAGTTAGTTTAATTCTTGTCCAATTTGGTTGCTTGGTTTACTAAATTTTATTAAATACTATAAATTATAGGTACTTTTTGTGGTACGTTTCGGACGACCGACCGTTAGTGCATGAACTGGAAGCCATAGAATATTCATCACGTTATTAATTGATTACGATCAACATAGATTCCGAACAGTAAATTATCAATTTGTGGCTTAATAGCCATGAAATAAGAGCATACTTAGCAGTCCTCACAAAAACATCCAACACTGATTAAAATCGACTTTATATATTCCTTTCACATTATTGGTTTTGAATACTAACACGTTTTTAACTTTACACCATCAACATAAAAAAAAATACACTATTTCCTGTTTAGATTAAAATCTTATCCAACTGATGATAACCCTTTTTTTGCGGTCAGCCAATGCAACTAATTTTAGTGATCCAATAGATTTCACTTACGAATCAACTTAGTCTAGTGCGGATTTTTCGAGTGGTCGGGTTAAAATTTAATTACAAACACGACTGACTGTAAGTACCTATCTAATATTTAGTATAAAATACAAATACGGACTAAGGGCTAGAAGAATATACCGGATGGTGACTTGAGCGACGCAACATAGGGATTACAATGGAAAATTCTTAATGTTCAATTATTGGCTCCCCTAATTATTTTAGAGCAAAAGTGTGTTTAGGTTTTTTGTAGAGAAATAAACTCTGCATGTTTTCATACTATTATTTACAATTTTCCATTTTCCGGAAGCGTAGAAATAGAAGAAATTAAAAATGGTCTTTTTAGAAAAATCAGTGATGCCATGGAATTATAAAATCAAACAAACGCACTGACATTTCTGTCTCATTACATTTTTTTTTCATTTTAAAGCAATAAAATGAGTAGGTAATAGGAACATATTTTACGCTAAACAAGGCACTTTATCATTCCTACATTTTCTTTCGTTGAATACATTTTAAAAATAATAGATTTTAATAATCGGTTATAAACTTCAAACCGTAATGACAGATGTAAATGCGAATGTTGATTGTTTAAATAATTCCAAGGCATCTCTGATTTGTTTAAAAGACCATTTTTAATTTCTTCTATTTCTACGCTTCCGGAAAATGGAAAATTATAAATAATAGTATGAACAGATGCAGAATTGTTTTCTCTACAAAAAACCTCAACACACTTTTGCTCTAAAATAATTAGGGGAGCCAATAATTAAACATTAAGGATTTACTATTAAAATCCTTATGTTGCGTTGCTCAAATCACCACCCTGTTGATTTGACCAATATTTTTGAAAATATTTCAAACATCTGAAGTAATAGAAAAAAATTGTTAGTGGCATATTTTATTCTCAGAATTATTTTAATATCAAAATTTTGCCACAGCATTTCAAATTGCTTCAGAATCCCCCTCGCTACATCCACCAGCATTTAGGAGGCAAACCCCTTTCTTCTAAACAAATTGGTCACTTTCTTTTTGAAACTATGTATTTATTGTTAAATAAGGCTGGTACGATAACAGAATAGCGGAAGAATAAAAATAAACAAGTCTGTTTCATGTTGTAGGAGTGATGATGTGAGTCTAGCATTATGGCAAGTGCTCTTTCCAAGCCAAAAAAAACAATAATTTTAAGCAATATCATCTGTAGAATGTTTCTTTCACCTGTGCTTCATCCTAACAACTTAACTGACATTTGTAGTTCCTGTTGTGGAGGCGTTTGAAAGCATTTTAACACTTAAATCACTTGTGAAAAATGCAGCCGACAGTTAGAAAAACATAATATGTCACACACACATACAGACATCTTCGTAGACTTTGCATAATTTTGCATAATGCATTTTTTCAGATTATGATAGTTTAATTCCTGAATTCGAATTATAAATTCCTGCAACCTGTTGTAAAAGCCCAAGGTTTGACCTTTCTTCAATAAAAAAAATATTTTCACACCGTATATCAGAAAATTAAATCTAGCTAATCATTTTAGATATTCGTATTATTATTTATTATATTGTGCAAAACTTTCATTAATATGTGATGTAAGAAAGCATATGATTAACATATCCAAACAGATTCTTAAACGGTTGTAATTGTTGCTCCAGTGTATGATTTTAATAGGTACTTGCTGTCGATACAATTATTATATGCTACCACATGAATAAATTATGATTTACATACAGGGTGTAGCGGGCAATACCCCGTTCGTAACCTGCTAAATACTTGCGATATTCTGCGGTGTGTGGTGGTATACTCTTGTGGAAATTTTGACTTTACCATCACAAAATATATCCTTCGTTACCTGCTAGCATGAGGTGTGCAATTTAGAAGAATAATTACTCGAAATCTATGTAATTAGATTTGGAGGTAGTGGGCGAAAAATTAAATTATTTCACGTGAGACGTTTATCCTGGAAATCAAAATAATCTAATAATTTATCCGTAACGATTATGTTAAGTAATACAGAATAATTAGATTTTCTTACTGTGGGTTCACTCATACCCCTAAAAATATGTATAATTATGGAATGGTAATCGAATGATAAAACCTTCGAAAAATTTATATTCTTTGCCTGAGACACACTATCACTTTCACATATCCAATTCAACGACATTAAAGTCGTAACGAATATTTTTGAGATAGAATAAATTATATAACCGGATACGAATAAATCTAATCTAATAGTAACAAGTGCTTTGGGCAAAATTTCGTTTGGATTGCTTCTGTCTATGGCTAAAGGTCTGAGACTCCCTACTGTAAACATCGAGAAGTGATAAATGGATCTGTCATTAATGTGGAACCCAGAAATAAAACTCGCTCGAATTATGGATAGTATTATATTACACGGAGCCATACTGATATTCTCCCCGAAAAAAAAAAAACGATAAAGTGGAAATAAAATTCCTACACGGTGGGTTGTTCGTTATTAATTATCGGTCGTAAAATTTATGTCTGCTATATAACGTAAACGGCCGTACGATTAGTTCGTTAAAAAATTCGCTTAATTAAGAAATTTCTAGGTTTCCCACGTGTCAAAAGGTTATGACAGCAATTCACATTTTACCGTTACGCTATAATCTAGCAGATGTTATAGATGAGAAATTAACATAAGATAACCCGAGCTTATTTCGAGTCACGTTGTCTAGTCTGAGTCTCTGTAAACTAATGATGCCAAATAAATTTCTAATTTAAGATTGAAAAGTTCATATAGCCCACACCAAAACTAGCGAACACGCGCATGTTAATTAGACTTTGCCGGAATATAATGCGGTATTTCTTCAAACAAGAATAAGACGGTAGTTCGTCGATCGATGCTAACTGCTTGCAAATTACAGGTTTATAAGCATTTTACCATTAAAATTATTCATTATACTTCCATACCTTTGTAATCACAGCAAATTATCGGCAATATAGACATGTTTATCGTCAATTTAAACCATTTTAATGCTGTCAATGATCGACTATAATATTTAATTTCTTCATCGTATATTAAACATAAACACCGACCTTTTCACAACGAGACTGTGATCACTGAAACTTTTACTTGCAATTCTTTTTTCAAATTAGAAAGCTATATAATCAACTAGTAGTTTCTAGAAATGACTTCCCTTTGTACAAATTTAAGCAATTCCTACTTGGAGTTTACTGGTGACCTCTTTCAAATAATGAAAACAAAAACAAATCAGATAAACTACAAGTAAATTAATTTTCTAATTATTACAAAACTGTTGATCATAATTTTAATCCCAACTTTAATTTCGCAAATAATTGCCCCAAATCCAAATGTAGTCCACCAATAAAAACAAACAGAAAAATGGAAATAAAGAAAATAACCATTACCAACATTAAAACAACTCTGGAATGTGAAGAGAGATGCTGAATATCACCAACAAGAAAAAATTAATTAATCGATTAGATAAGAAAGAAAACAAACGATATAGACATGAGATAGGGAGGCCATGGAATGAGAGATGATAAAAAAAATAATAAGAGCGTGGGGAAACTTCAAAAAAGACGCAGAAGCATGGAAATTGCAACGACGCACGCCAACACTGAAAATCCGATGTAATGCGAGCAAGAACACAAACAGATTGTTACTAAAAGAAAAAATAGGGATAATTAAGGATATGTGGAAAGACACCCACACTTTTAAGAAGCGAGAGAAATAAAGAGAGAGTTTATTTAATAAATAAAAAGTAAATACAAATTCAAAAATAACTTTGAAATAAAATACAATTTAAATCAATTTCCAGAAATTGCCGTGCTCTAAGCTACGCGCTCGCGCATCGGCTGTTTTTCTCAATCGGCAATCTGTTACTTTGCGATTTTGATATAAGTACAAACAGTTGCTATACAGTGTGTCCCAAATAGAGTAGTATTGCATGGCTATCTTTCTTATTAATAAAGATACAGATTCGGTTAAATGGCCAATGTTGTGCAGTTTTTCATGCTGGTTTAGATGCTGCTTAGAGAGATCAAACATTCCGAACCCTTCAAAAGATATCCGCAGAAAACCAGAAAATCCATTTTTCGAAAAAGTCGATTATTTCGCTTATTATAAAAGTTACAGAAAATTGTTTTATACAAAAGTTACTTGATTCCTTAAGATAAACAAAAATATGTTTGCAAAAAAAATATCGCAAAAGCCGTTTTCGAGATATTGATAGCAACTTTCTTATTTTAAATGGGCGCCATCTTGGATTTTCAAATGAATAAATTGCATCTTTTTTTCTGCGTTCAACGATGTATAACAATCTATGTTAAAAATAAAAAATAACGGCATACGACGTAATAGTTTTTGTATTAAATAAAGTAAGCCATGAAAACAAGTGAATTTTAACAAAAAAAACTTCGAACAAAATGTATTTACAGTTATTAACGATATTTAGAATAAACGTTAAATCTACAATAGCTAATTTTAATCACTGTAAATGTTCAAAATGTTGGCCATTGTCAAACATAACTGGCATCTTTTCAAAATACTTGCAGTTACTTTACGTAATGTATTGCGATTAATAGTACTATTAACGCTTCTTGTCCAGATTCTTCCAATTCGTTAACATTGTTGTAATTAAAATTACTACCATACACTTTATTTTTTATCGTACCCCACAGAAAAAAGTCAAGAGGTGTTAGGTCTGCCGACCTGGGTGGCCATCTAATAAGTGTGTTAGTAGCTATCACTCTGTTATTAAATCGGTGATTTAATAACAAAGATGCAAGTTATGTTTGGCTAACAATGGCTAACATTTTGAACATTTACTGTGATTAAAATTACCTATTGTAGATTTAACGTTTATTGTAAATATCGTTAATAACTGTAAATACATTTTGTTCGAAGTTCTTTTTGTTAAAATTCACTTGTTTTCATGGCTTACTTTATTTAATACAAAAACTATTACGTATGTCGTTATTTTTTATTTTTAACATAGATTGTTATACATCGTTGAATGCAGAAAAAAAATGCAATTTATTCATTTGAAAATCCAAGATGGCGCCCATTTAAAATAAGAAAGTTGCTATCAATATCTCGAAAGCGGCTTTTGCGATATTGTTTTTGCAAACATATTTTTGTTTATCTTAATGAATCAAGTAACTTTTGTATAAAACAATTTTCTGTAACTTTTATAATAAGCGAAATAATCGACTTTTTCGAAAAATGGATTTTGTGGTTTTTTGCGGATATCTTTTGAAGGGTTCGGAATGTATGATCTTTCTAAGCAGCATCTAAACCAGCATGAAAAACTGCACAACATTGCCCATTTAACCGAATCTGTATCTTTATTAATAAGAAAGATAGCCATGCAATACTACTCTATTTGGGACACACTGTATATATCATATCACAAAGAGGCATCAAACCTAATAAATAAGGATTCCCAAGCTTTTTAAAATAACGAGTTACCTATAGTTCGTCCATCGATATTCTGAATTTTTTTTAAAAGGGATTAGATTGTAACAACCGGATAATATTTAAGTTAGTTTAGAGCTTCGAACGTAGACTACCCCTTGACTGGAAAGAGCATATTCTCACGTTATATTACTGCAACAACAAACGATGGTTCAAAGAAGACTGACAGAAATGACAATACAACTGTTAGAAAATGTAGCAAGGATTTTTTAGAAACTGCAGTAAGGATAACAACAGAAACTAAGTGCATAGTGCGTAAAAGCAAACAACTGTGGACATGGCGTAATGGACGTCATCACTCAATAGCCAATTACCGTGCTCCAAATTACCGCACATGCGTACTAGTTCCTATTATATTTCTGTCTTTGTCAATCTTCTGTAAACCAATTTCAAAGCGGTATGCTCGTTCTATAAAGGAGCAGTGTGTGTTCCAAGAATATACTTTAAATATTTGAGAACATGAATCTTAATCGTATCCAGACAAGGGGTTACCACCGATGGATACCATGGCGTTTAGGCCGCTTACGAAATTCCATTTCCCAACATATTTCAATTCATCCAGAGGAAATTAATAAAACTTCCATCGTTCGTTCCTAACTTACAGGAAGACGAACGGTGCATTAGACATCAAAAAGTACTTGGTACTAGAACCTCCACGAAAAGCACCATTTGGGTGGTAATATTTACCATGTCATAGTTCACACGGGGCTCATACCCTTCCTATTCAGTGACATTTAAAAAAAAACTATATAGTAGATACATACCTAAATAGTTTTAGATTTATAATCCAGAGATATTTAAAAGTTTTATTAAATATTGTTTTGCTCAGTTTGTTTATATTGACAGATACATTTCTGAATCGATAATAACTCTCAGTCAGTTTGGTTTTTGTAATTCCAAACCGTGAAATTAATCCTGTGAAAGAGAACAGGAATCGAATTTATCAAAAGCGACTATGAATTAATTACGTTCTGCTCTAACCAAGACGAACAAGATAACTTTATTAATGACCCAGTGGGACGCTTCTGTGTTGCGCTGGCCTAAGGATACGATAAATTATTTCGTATCTTAAAAATTGTAACAGTTTCATTAATTATTATCATTATTGCGAATGGCAATAATCGTGTCATTTACTGTTTGTTATAACCGTTACAGATCCCTTTCTAGTTACGGTTACCACATTTGTTGCTCAATCGCGATCCCAGCAATAGATATTTCCTTTACTCATTTATTTAGTTTTATGGTACACAGAGAATCAATCATGTTTTCTAAGAACACATGGTAGTTTTTTTTAGAGAGATCTTTTTATTAAAACACTTCTTTCTATATGTAGCTTAATGAATTCATAACTGCTTGACTTTGAACCACAGGTGTACGTAATATTTATTTTGGAAAGAATTTAACTTGAAAAGAATTTGGTTTCGCTATTTCCATAGGTATTTTGTAACAGATCCAATATTTATATCTCGTACAACAGCAAGAAATACCTTTTAAATTTCGCATTCCGTATTCAACAGTGACTCGCATCTCTTTCCTCCTCTCTCTCTCTTTCTCTTTATATATTAATATTAAATTAAAGTACTTACAGCCCGTTGTACTTAAATATCAAAAGTTACTTGGCGCAGCTTGAGATGATCTGTTAACCCATTTCTCATGCCTCCTTTTCCTGCTGTGGGTGTATAATAGCAATTTTATCCGATTTATTAATACTTACAAGTGTGACTGCTTTTATAAGTAAAATTCCTAGGTTTATATGCAGAATTAAATCATTTTAATCTGCTTAGTGTTAAGAAGGTGAAAGTCAAAGTGCCGGTGGCATTTGTAGATTATTTCCTAAAAAATGAACTCGAGGTTTTGTCACTGCCGCCGAGTTGAAGAACGTTTAATAGAATTTGATGGTTAATTCCTTTACAGGACTGACATTTAAGCTGTAAAATGGCAAGATGCACCAGTATCGAATATTTGGAACCGGTATTTTAATCTACAACTCGTGCCATAAAGATCACAGGAGAGGTTTGTATATCACATTTTATCTTACAAAATACTTGTAATGTCCGGTGAATATTTATTACATAGTAAACTTGTCTAATATCCATTTTAATCTCCAAATCTTTTCGGAATTTATTGTACACGTGGTCATTCTGAATATGCCTTTATGGGCATTGAATTTCTATATACGATATCCTGTTATAACAATAATTTCTTCTTTCCCTTTTGGTATTGGCAACAAAAATTTTATATGTTTTAGCATTTTTATTCTAACTTACAGTTATTAGGATCTTGTAATAGCCTACAAATTATTCAATCGATTTCCATAATAACATCTCAAATATTTAAATCTTTATACAAATTCAGAAATTACACAAATCTATCTGGAAAACAGGAATAAAAAATTAATTTGGTTATAGTTTTACTTGAGCGGTTCCGTTCTTTGAACGCCATGTCGTTGATTGTATAACACATGCAAATTAAAATAATTCAGAACCCACAATAGCAGATCGCAATGTTTTGTTTATGATCATTTGGTTGCATCATGGTATTAATGATTATTTCCGTGACCGCCCGCGTAAGTGATTTATAATGAACCACTGAGTTATTAGGAGTGGTCAGTAACGACACTGACATGACTCACTTTAACATCTCAAATGTAGGAGGATAACTATTTTTAGATTTCAAAAAATCAGATTTCGAAATGGATAATCTCACGATTTACTTGGGAAGGACCAAATATAGAAAGGATGTGAATAAACGTAGGACTTCCGGTTTCTACATAAATCTAAGAACATGATTTTTTTGAAAAATTGGTAATAACCGTAGAATATTTTAAGTTTGAATAAAAGTACAAAAAATAAAATATCTAACTGTGATTAGTACTCAGTCAGTCACCTAAAAATAACAAATCAATTAAATAGCTCAAAAAGATTTTACGATGCAGTCTTGAACCATTCTTGGAAAATATCTTTTGCTTCTTTCGTTCGTTTTGGAATCGGTCTACTGTCTTTTTTTATAGGCAGTGCTCTCTCTCAGAATGTTTATAACAAAACAACAGGATTCATTGAATTTTACTACATTTAGCTTCCTACATGAACAACATTCAACAATAAGGGTTGGGGAACCATGGAATTTCGGCTTCTAAGATGAAAGAAAAATTGTCTGTGAATAAAGGGAGATGAGAGACAAAAAAGAAGATGGATGGGCAAGAATTACGAAGGATAGGTAGTATAAAATCGAAATAAAACAGAAAAAAAATCTGCAAACTACAAACTAGTAACCCATTACGTCTTACAGTGAAAGCTAGAAAACCATCAGGAATATGTACAGTAAATACGATTAGCGTTTCTAAAATATTAAAAATTTATTCTGCAAGTAACTTTTCGTAAAGCTTGTATTCGCGTTGCGTCCCAGATATTATATGTAACGAACGAACGCACCCATCCACCCACACCCACGTAGTATAATTCATTTGTTTCGTGCCTAAAGTTATTTCAACATATCCCTGACGTTACTTCCATTCAAATTATATATCATATAACCTACATCTATTATTATCATTAACTTCTTATTCTTCAGTATATTTTTTTTTCATAAATAATTAACATTAAAGCTCATTATGTGCATAAAATAAGCGTTGATACTACAAGACTACTACCTATAATTGGTTGTTAGGCTAACGAAACCTTCAAAGGATGATGAAGGAAGGGGGTGGGAAAATTCGCACCTTTAACCTTTAGGAACAGGATAAAAGATCAAACCATCTGGGAAACATGGCGAGTACTACAGGATGTCGTGAGGTGGGTGAGACAGTTCGGACGCTGATGGAATTAATATATTAAATGCAGGGACAACAACCAATTAGAACGTATAGTTAGTAACCGGAAATCCAAGGAAGAAGTTTAAAAGACTGCTACGAAGATAGAACTGGTAATCTACATCACAAGAAAATACGAACTTAAGACTTGGATCAATTTACAAAAGGAAACTCTTAAATGAAACTTTTAAAAAAATAATGGGAAACAGGGATGTAAAACATCAACCACATATTTTCCGAGGTCATACTGAATGGCCGCAGAAAATAAATACGTGGACAGGAAGATGCTAGAATTGATCCTTTATTTATAACAGAAAAGATAGCCACGACCAATTTAACATAAAATTTGACTAGAAATTGCCATCGACCCTTTAATAACAGACTTTAGGAAAAAAAGAATGCATCTAGCTGAAGAGCGGCATCATTTTCAACAAGATGGTGCTCCAGCACATTAAGTTACAACCGATTTGACGGTGATTGAACGACATTTGGTAAACGAGGATCGAAACAGTGACCAGCACGATCGCCAGATTGAATGCTCCACGATTTTTTCTTTCAGGACATTTAAAGTCAATTATTTATGACGACCTCCGAAAGTAGAGGACATCATTGGAAGCTTATGGCAAACCACGAAACGAAAGTATATCAATAATTTTTTGTACTCACTGATTAGGAAACGACATTCCACGAACGCTACCATGACTCGAAACGTCAATTTCCCGGTCTACTCAACCGGGAAAAATAGCAAAAAGCAGTGCCCCTCTCAAACATATTTCAAGAAAATCGTTCTAATAGTAATTAAGTTAAATTTATAAAGTGCAATTTCCGCGATTTTCATTCAATAATATTAACAAATAAAAGAAAAATCGCTAATTGTATGTTAAAAATATTTGTGAGCGCCATCTATTGGAAGCGGGAATGTCAAAAACTGCTATAACTCTACTTTTTTATTTACCCCTGTAATTCCAAAAGTATGAAAACTGAGTTTTTAATTTGTCAAAGGTTTTTTGTTCATTACAAAAAATGTTGTACAAACCTTATGAGAGACAGCGTCATTCGCGCAATGAAAAACAAAACACGCTCATGCAGGAAATTTATCTTCCCGCATTTGGTTTGTAACTAATTATTTTAGTACGGTACAGTGGAGGTACGTCAGCAATAACAACAAACTAACTTTTCCAGGTTTGTTTATTTCAAAACTTTTCAATTTCTCAATAAAAAATATTTTCAAAAATCGCGGATCTGGCTATTTTCTTTGCCTAAAACCAAAGTTTTTCATGATAGGGCAGGTGAGGGTGATAAGGTCAGTCCTAGCGCAACGCATTCCCAGTCTAGTTTCCCCGTCGTTCTGTAAAACTAGTTTTTGCCCATTTTTTTTCGTGTAATTCCCCAGACATTGGAGATATAGGACGAGTCGTTTTTAAATGAACACCCTAGTACGATACAGGGTATCCGAGATAAGATGATGTAGATTGAGGTCGTGGCTACCTTCCTTAAGAAAGAGATTCAATTAAATTAGAGAAAAATTGTGTAAATGTACCTATATGTCTCTTGCAAAAATATATCAATTTGTTATCTACAATCGCTTCCGAATTATCCTGAAATAGACTGAAATTTGTGTTTTTCGAAAATCTCAAATAAATCTTTTATTATTAAGATGCGATTGAAAGTCGGTATACATAAGCGGACACGAGGACTACAGTTTCGAGAAGTAAAATTTTCTAAACCCCAACTATTTTCAGAGATAGGTACCATAGTCGATATTTCCCATCCTACATCATCTTATTTTCTCGTACATCCTGTAGGGTATTTATGCATTTAATTTATTTATACAGTCACACAGAGTCCATTAAATTGCGTGCAAGGAGCTCAGAAAATATTTTAATTGCCGATTTAACAAAACCAACAATTCTTCATCGAGATAGTTACCAAAATTATAATTTTTTTCGAGAAACTAAGTTTAATTATTATAATCACTAACATCCACGATCGTCTAGTTCACTCTAAAATTACATAAATATTCTCCAAACGATGCGACGATGCAACGCATCCATAAATAAATAACTTTTACCAGCATCAGACTGATCTGGCTTAGAATTCTCACAACGTGGTCATAATTGGATTTTATATTCATTTGTGAGAATCGCTTTAAGCTATAATTAGCCACGAATTGAAATACATCACGCAAACTATTACGTGCTCTGTATAAACTGGTAGGTATATGACTATTATAGCAAAAACTGATCGCGTTCTTCTTGTAAAACGATATAAATTTCAAACAGTTTGAATAAATCTCCAAATAGTCATTTAATTTTAATTATGATTAGGTAATAGTATACAAAGTTAAAAACCTGTAAATTATTTTAAAAGCTTTGTGAATAGATATTAAATTTACATGCACGTTCATAGAGTTTGTAAACCATGATTAATTATGAAGACTTTTGCTTTCTTGCTTTTTCTATTGATATTGATCTTGTAAAACGTTACAACGATAAATGTATAATGGAAAAATCTTTTAGATAAATAAAATTCAGGTAAGATAAGAAAACCTGAAATTTCTGAATTCTTGTCTTGATGCCAGATAATAAAATTTTGAAAAGTTATTTAAAAAAACAGTCTGCGGAAGTAAATTTTGTAATGTGGGTCGATAAAATGATGTAATTTTATTATTTATTATTTCTGTTGGCGTTTTGTAAAACTTCTCACATATATCACGAGTGAGTGAAATATCACAAATCTTTTATAAGTACCAGCTAATCATGCACGAATCTATCAAGGCAGCAACGACTACCAATCGTTAATAAGCTGAAAAATTATGGCTTATAAATAATAATTTTATTACCCAGTAGACTATGAAGCATTTAAAGGTTTTTATAATCTAACAATCCATTAATATAATACACCCAACTAATGAGTGGGCAAAGATGAAAGTTGCAGTTTCTAGTTTCACACTAAATTGAATAAACTAAGCAATATAAATTCGACGGCGCATCTCTTTGTGGACTAAAATAGCTTTAGTTGGATCTAGAAAGTAAATGCAAAAAGAAGAATTGGCATATTTAGCGCACATAATAAATGTGGAAAAAATTACAAACACCCAACTCTCTTACTTTTGTTCTATAATGAAAACTAATGATGTTCATGTTGGAATTTATATTAGATACTAGTTTTATATATGATGGGCTGAAGAATGTTTTTATTCAAGGGCACATTTCGATACATAAATTATTTATATTCATATAATATATCGGATTGAGGTCAGAGGTTGGTAGTGGGTGGAGGAAATGAGAAATACTGACCTTGCAGCCCTCGCAGGTGAAGGCACCGAAGTGGAAGCCGGCCGCTGGCTCTCCACACACCTTGCATAGCTGGTTCATCTGCAATGAATTTCTAATTAGTTTCCTATATCGTATTATAATTTTAATATGGATTCACTTTTACCCGTGCATTGATGCTAAGAAGAAAGTTAATTTTTTTTAGAGAAGAACCATCACCCTCTGAAAGTCTGCTGTCTATAATAATTATTTTTGAAGTCAAATTTCTTCGTTTTAAATCTTTAAACACGCATAAGGAACTCACTAATGTTACTTCCTTTCCGTATCTTTTAATGCAGTGATCTGGGAGGAGTTTAAAGACGTTTTGTAAGTTGAATAAGAGTTGAGAATTCGGAGGCAATCAGGGAATTTTTTTCTTTAAAAATTAAAAGTAAATACAATCAACATTGTCTTTGACACAAAAATATTCTTTAGGCCTTATGGAAAATTCGTTAAGGTGTTCTAACCTCGTTATGCTCCCAAACATTTTATTTTCGACATTTTCTCTCAATCGTCATGCAACAACCGAATTTCAAAAAACACTCAAAATAATTTACACGGAAGTCCATTCATGAAATGATCATCATCATCTTTCCAGTCAGTACGTCCAACATTGGTTCTTCACACACAAATTTCGATGTAAAAATCTCGATTTTAACATTTCCCTGACCTACCTCCCTACCATGCCCTTTTCAGTTCTAATTTAGTTTTGATATAATTTTCATGAAGAAATTTAGACTTTGTCTTCAGTTTGTTTGTAATTTTCCCGTGTCACTCTTAATTTTCTTCATGTTTTATTTGTCTAGAGTCCAGAAGAAGCATTTCCCAGAGAAATTCCAACCTGTCGTAAAAGGTGGTCATTATGTCCATAATTTTCCTGTATTTTGATATTGCCCTTATCAACCGACTTGCATACATATTTTATATCGTTCTGGTAGTTTTTAAAGCATTTTGAAAGTCTGTCTATATTTTTACAAGTTTTTTTTCGGATGGTTTATTTCTTAATTCTTTTCACCGTAAGCCAACAGAGATTCACTAAAATGTAAAAAGGGTTTGTTTTATGGCTGTAAGATATAAGGGTAGAACTCGATCAATTGAATATGCAGTGATAGTTTTGTCAGGTTTCATTAGTATAAAAAAAATTTCATGTCGACCAAGAAATCCCAAATATTTATCTTATGTCATTTTCATTTATAATACAACGAGTGTTCTAAGTTTTTCCGACAATACCTACATATTTTCCAAAAACAGCAGCAACGAGTAATGAATGAATGACAAATATTGAAGAAAAACTCAGAGTAAGAGTTGTATTCGGATGACAATTCACTGAAACAAGAATTTTTAAAATAATAAGTTTTTTGACGTTTGTTTGACGTTTATCTGACATAAATATTGTTGCTGAAAGAATCTACTGCTTTTCAGTTGTCAGAAAAATATTGTCAGTAGTAATATCATAAGAACGCTTTCGTATAATATATTCGGATATACTTTTCCCGATAGAAATAAGAGGGAAAAGTATTTAGAATATAGTACGAAGTGCTCGAATAATATTTGTCACGATTATATCACGAATTTTAAAGTTCCTTTTGCTCAAAATGTCAGTTTGACGTTTGAAATTTTTTTTTTATAAAAAATCAATTATTGTTATTTATGGTTGCTACAGCTACCATCCTATCACAGCCAATAGGAAACCGAAACCACCAAATCGAATATACCGGTGGACCAAAAGGATATCCGAGAAACACCGCCGTGGATTGGATCATTTTAAAAAAAATCTTAAATCCTATTGGTTTATAATATTTGAGTGAAATCAAAATAATTTACTCCTGCCAAATATTAATCACTGTACACGAATTCGATAGTTTATCATTCGCCCTACATACAAATTTATCAAAAGGGTTTAGATAGAAAAGCTTTTAACTTTTTGGTTGTGAGTTTACGCATTTCAAATTTATTTTGTAAAGGGGTGTCCGTACGCTAGGTCGGTTTTGCTAGCAAATCGATGTCGACACAGTTTCTCTTCAGAAACTGTTAGGGGACATCCTAGAGAGTACCCCGATGTAAGGTGGACATCCGGAAAATTGAGCAATCAGCCGCCATATTGGAAAATGTGAAAATGTGAAAAAAGTGTTTATCTCACGAACGAGTGGTCCGATTTTCACAAACTTTTTTTTGTTTTGTAGCTTATTTAATTGTTATTAATTTATATGCTGAGCGCAAATGAAATTCTGGACGTAAATAATTGAAAAAGGGCTCTAACTGAACCCCTGAAACGTACACAATTTTAAAACGCTTCCACTTTATTGAAACACACGGATTTCCTAAAAGTTATATGTATCATTGTAACCGCCATCATTAGTAGATCAAAATGTTTTTTTAAAGTGCTTGAATAATGTACTAGATGCCGAGATATTAATTATTTTATAATATTACGGCACGTGCGATGTCCAGAGTATGGGCAGTCGCGGCTGCTTGCGGGGGTAAGGGACGAAGGTCCCCACCAGGTTACGCGCATAGTACAAGAGCTGCACTTGCAATCTATCTCAATAGGTGCAATTTGTTGTATTAGGTTTCTAATACTTAAATTATTTGTTAATTTTCCAATAACAATGAGTGCACCTATTACTTTGACAAATAACTGTGAATTTTTTGATGATCATAAATGTATATTTAGTCAAAAATATACAATGAGCGACTTTCAAGTACCGAACATGGCAAAAGAAGAATGAGAGATAGTGCTGCAATAAAAGGAAAAAATAATGTAATCAATAAACATTTGAAACTATTAGACGCCAATAATTCCCCTTTTGTATATCGCTCGGGAAATCTATGCTATAAAACGTTTACTTACTGAAAAAATATACCTACATAAAATAATGATCACAAAAATCAACAATCGAACAATCCGAGTACCAGTACCAGTACTACATGTGTCTATTAGTTAAACACTAATTTGTTTATGAATACGGCTGTAAAAAACCAAATTGTATAATAGGTAATAACATAAAAATGAAGGGAAATGTCAGATTTGCGAAAAACTCACATACTTTTTAGAGGCTACAAGTTACTTTGAAGATTCTGTTTTTTCGCGTAGGTACACCTTTATTAAAGTCTGTAGAAGATGTATTTGGACAAGACATTTATGTTCATAAAGATTGTTTGCGCAAATATATAATCAAATATGAACACGCAGTTGCAATTGATTGCGAAATCAAAATGAAATTTAGTGTAAGATTGACTTTACCTGCCAAGTGATTAAATGTTTCTCGGCAGGTAGTGCTTTATTTATATCTTCTCGAATATTTGTTAAAGCATAACCCTTTCACCTCAATAATGGGAAAATATGGTTAGTAATCAAATCTATCACATCTTGGCAAACAGATTCAATTTTGATTTTGTTATCATTTGCAACCGCGCGTTCGTATTTGATTATATATTTGCATAAACAATCTTTACGAACATAAATGTCTTGTCCAAATACATCTTCTACAGACTTTAATAAAAGTGAACACGAAAAAACAGAATCTTCAAAGTAACTTGTAGCCTCTAAAAAGTAAGTGAGTTTTTCGCAAATCTGACATTTCCCTTCATTTTTATGTTATTACCTATTATACAATTTGGTTTTTTACAGCCGTATTCATAAACAAATTAGTGTTTAACTAATAGACACATGTAGTACTGGTACTGGTACTCGGATTGTTCGATTGTTGATTTTTGTGATCATTATTTTATGTAGGTATATTTTTTCAGTAAGTAAACGTTTTATAGCATAGATTTCCCGAGCGATATACAAAAGGGGAATTATTGGCGTCTAATAGTTTCAAATGTTTATTGATTACATTATTTTTTCCTTTTATTGCAGCACTATCTCTCATTCTTCTTTTGCCATGTTCGGTACTTGAAAGTCGCTCATTGTATATTTTTGACTAAATATACATTTATGATCATCAAAAAATTCACAGTTATTTGTCAAAGTAATAGGTGCACTCATTGTTATTGGAAAATTAACAAATAATTTAAGTATTAGAAACCTAATACAACAAATTGCACCTATTTAGAGATAGATTGCAAGTGCAGCTCTTGTACTATGCGCGTAACCTGGTGGGGACCTTCGTCCCTTACCCCCGCAAGCAGCCGCGACTGCCCATACTCTGGACATCGCACGTGCCGTAATATTATAAAATAATTAATATCTCGGCATCTAGTACATTATTCAAGCACTTTAAAAAAACATTTTGATCTACTAATGATGGCGGTTACAATGATACATATAACTTTTAGGAAATCCGTGTGTTTCAATAAAGTGGAAGCGTTTTAAAATTGTGTACGTTTCAGGGGTTCAGTTAGAGCCCTTTTTCAATTATTTACGTCCAGAATTTCATTTGCGCTCAGCATATAAATTAATAACAATTAAATAAGCTACAAAACAAAAAAAAGTTTGTGAAAATCGGACCACTCGTTCGTGAGATAAACACTTTTTTCACATTTTCACATTTTCCAATATGGCGGCTGATTGCTCAATTTTCCGGATGTCCACCTTACATCGGGGTACTCTCTAGGATGTCCCCTAACAGTTTCTGAAGAGAAACTGTGTCGACATCGATTTGCTAGCAAAACCGACCTAGCGTAAGGACTATATACCTTCATCATAACAAGTTGTTCAAATAAAAAGCATTATATTTTGTGTAGTTAATTAGAAAAACAGTTTATTTTCTTCTTAATTAATATTTACGACTGTTTGCTTACTAATTTCGTGCTTAACTAAGGTTAAAGAGTTTATTTATTAATAAATAGTTGTTTTTAAAGAACTAGATATTTCTATATGGTAGGTAATATTAAATCACTCCCAAAGTCCATTTAATAAATCATCATTAACTGACTTACATAAACCGAAATGGTTTTCTACTTAAGCGGCTAATAAAAATTATTAATTCGTTAATCCAGGAAAAACTGCCAGGTGTGGGCAAATAAGTGCTGGTCTCTTCTTGGATTAATAACTTATTTCGAAAAAATAAGGCCCTCAACAAGATACACATTAAAGTCCTGGTAATATATTTTATTTAAATTTGAGAATTATCCTCTCGACACAAAGCAGAGTGAAATAAATTCGAAGAATTATCCTCATATTTCATAGCAAATAGTGCAATTTGTCCTAATCGCCTGGTACGGCGACATTTTGTAAAAGAGCAGGTTATAATGTTACAACATCTCTCGGCAATAAATTTGCAAGCAAGCAGCTTCGGGTTTTACATTACAAATGTAATTTATTTATGGCATGGATTGAAATTACACAGGCGCGCACTTTAGTGTATTTTTTGCATTTTATAGAATCACTTAACAATACTTGAACGTTGCCAGTTAAATTTAAATCTTTAAAGCAAATCGAAACTATTCCTAAATCTGTTTTCTACTTGTTAATCAAAACTGTCATATATTAGCAAAGTTTACATTGAGTTAAGCGCATCAAATCAACGCACCCTTCACCACATTCTTCTAAAAAAACTATTAATTATTAAACTCATCGCACATTCAGTAATATACTGGAGGCAACATAGAAATATCGTGATCTGGGTTTTTCCGATGGAAATAAAAAACTTATCAGTGGTTCTCAAAAGTGTTATAATTGATATAAAGTTTTATAATAATTACAGTCAATTGTTTTGGTATCGTTTAACTTTTCCCATTATCCAAACAGTGTTAGTATAACTCGTGTAGAAATCTGGGATTATTTATGGATCCTCTAACACGTTTGCCCTGCCTTTTCAAATACGTTCTACTTTGCTAACTATTTGCGACTTTGCTTCAAAACGAAATACCATTAATAATGAAACCATGAAGTGAACATGACGGGATATCGGCATATATGTTGTCAGATCGTACCCTCTAATTTTTCAAGCAGAGGATCATTTGTAATAAATTACCTTCTCGTAAAAAGTGAAAACTCTTCTGCAAATAATATAATAATTATTTATAAGTTATGTTAATTTAACAATTAAATATTACTTTGAGTGCTTTTGAGATTAAATACTACGGCCGTTGAAAATTTTAAAGAACGTTGATTTCTGGGGTTGAACACAAAACCATCAGTAGGTACTTGCTACACACCATTTATTAAATGCGATTCTTTCTACTAAGTGCCGATGGTCTCGTTTCAGTTTAGTTTGCAAATCAACTATAAAAGAAATTTCTTAATAAACCGTAAAATCAGTTGTCTGCAATATTTTTTTATTTATCTAAAATTTCGGGAATAATGTTGAGTAAATTGGGAAACGTTGTTAATAGCTTTGGGTTAGCACGGATTTCCAAAGATAAGAATCCGGGACTCTTACTATATTATACAGTCCGAAAAACTGCAATTGGTTGAATTACTCTAGGATAATTCAAAGACAAATTATGTTAGGGTCCTTTGTTCTCCACCAATCCAGTGGCGCAGCGAGGTGGGTTAGAGGTTATAAACCCCTAACCCCTAGACCTATTAAGATCTAAAAAATGTTAATCTTATACCTTGGTAAAAAAAATTCATCTTGGCAACAGCGTTACCCAATTGTTCTATAATATATTCTCGTTTTTTAATACTTTTCTTAATTTTTTTGAAAACCCCCCCTAATACAGAATTCTGGCTGCGCCACTGCACCTATCTAAAGAATGGTCAGAAAACGCAACCATAACTAATGTGGTCATGGTAATACGATCTAAATACTGGGCCCTCTACAAGAATTTATTTGTCTCCATATACAGACTGTTACATAAAATATGTCTCAAGCCATAACTTCGTTATTTTAAATTTTGGACCCCACAAAGACAAACTATATATAATTTTCAAAAGTAAAACAAAAGCTATCTTTTGACATCACCCTTTCGTAAATGTCTATCAACCGCTTTAAGCTACGATGATCAACTTTTCTATTTTAAATAGAACACCCTGTATATTTTTACATAGTATTTGGATCCAGGGTGAAATTCTGCATATAGTACTGTTTTATTTGTTTTTTTTTTATACAAGACAAGTCCGTTTTCAATCTGTCCATCTGTCCATCGTTCCTGTATTTTCATGTGCTAAAAAAGAAAAATTAATTGAAGTTATGATAGATGGCTTGAAATTTTCATGGACTGTCCTGATTCCCTTACCTTTGAACAGACGCAGACGGTATTATGTTTGTCGTCGTCTGCGTTGATCTATATCGACGAGTTTTATATTAATTTTATTTACTTTTTGTATTCCTTGATTTTGCTGACTATAAAATTTTCCATATCATTTTAGATCTAGCGAGCAAACAAGAAAGTTACATTAATGTGCTTGTAATGCTATCAAAAATGATTACAAAAACAATTTAAAACCTAATTTGACCCCTTGTTAGGAGCTTTATAGCATTCTTGGGGTTTAGTTATGCATTTACTCATAAGTCATAACATAGCGTAGTTTACATGAATTTCGCCATGAATCACCGACGTTATCTAAAACAAGGATGTAATGCGAACAGTTTGCATATTAGCTGAATCATAATACATGTAACTATAAAGTTTTAGTACCATGCCCCATTAGAATAAAGATAGTATTGAAGCATCTCCGATTATATTTAAGTACCTAACATACATTGTTGCATATGCATATTTTAAAATTTATGGGCACAACGTTCTTCTTTAACGAAATAAAAATGTCATCCAAATGTTAAAATGCAATACCCATCCTTAAAACAATTATCATTAGAGTTAAAGCATTAAATGAAAGAGAAGCTTCTTAGAAATGCAATTAAATACCAAAAGAAGAAAATTTTGCAACAGGGTGTCATTGGACTGGTATCTCTCGCATCAGAATGTTTAAGTCCACCTAGGAAGGTATCTTGGGGGCATTTAGCATTATCGTGAATGGGCAATTGAATACGCAGTTGCGTTTAAAGTATGCGGACACCGGTCATCAGCAATGGGCAAAAGTGAAATAGTGGACATTCGCGAGTTCCCATTAGCAATCATCAGTCCAGAAGTCTCAGCTTGAAATGTCACTCAGAAGAGCCGCCGCGCCTCATTAATGCGTATCACTGGCCAGATTCAATGGGTCTGATTTAATTAAGTGTCCTTTACTAAGATGCATCATGCATACGGATCAATTGCTTCACTTTGCCGCGTGCATGTGATGTTTGTATGCCTCATCGTTGTCATTCTTCTTGCCGATGTTAATGATATGATGATAGGATATATGGACCTTTAGACCTCGTGGGAATACATTGACCTACAGAGGTGTCTCTAATACGTTTACTGTGCGTTCGATAAAAAAAATTGCATACGATTTCCATTTAAATCTACGTGCTGGAGATATTGCTAACTAATGTATTGAAGAAGACCCGCGGTTCTTGTAACGTGTCGTACTGGTTACGTTCCGGTATTCATTCGCGAAGATGCTGGAAGTTTAGAAATAACTGCACGACCACGTTTGCAGAAGAAACTATTATTTTTTAATTGCTTTCTCTAGTCTGAAAGTGCATGGCGGTATTTTATATTATAACTCAACAGTTTTCAGAACACTTACGGTAAGATGTAATTAATGATAGAATGTAGATTTATGTCGAACGTTACAAGATTTGAATTTGTATTTCTATCTAAATTTTTTGTTTTTGAACATTAAGAACATAAATACAAAATCCGGATTTATGGAAGAACCATAAATCGTATAAGTCATCACCAATGAATCGAATACAAGACACAGTGACGTCTTAGAAACATGAACTGGAATTTAGGGCACAGAAATTTCCACAAACGATGATTAATTTTTTACTTTTAGTATTTTCCTATTCTTTGAGTTCAAAAAATTTTTCGCTAACCCTCAACAAGTTTCAATCAGTTTTTTTCTTAAATACAGGCTTTATACAAATACTAAATATGTTTTACTTACTTACAGTTACTTTTCTATTGAAGGGCCACATAGAAAACTGAAATAAAAAAAGGGGTAATCACGATTTTTGTATAGTACAATATTTATAAAGTTTTACTAAATTTATTCATTTTTTTATAAGATGGTGCAGAGTATTGGTTTTACAGTTTACAGAAAACTAAATTTACTAATAAGTTCTGATATATAGGGTGAGGCAATAGTGCATGGAAGTTCGATAGCTCCTATACCGTAACAGATACAAAAAAAATGCAGATGTAAACTGTGGGTAAATGCGCATACATAGAAATAATTTTTGATCGATATCGTAATCAAACAAGAGTCAAAAAATGTGTAAAATAAGAAGTCATGTCTTAAGTCTTGTCTTGTCTTAGTAAAAGTTTAAAAGGTATTGGATAAACCGTTATAAAAAAATCGAGATTTTTGAGATTATTTTTTTCAGATGGACGATGAACTTTTGGCCAACTGTGTAGCACTCACGAGCAAACAAATTGTGTTAGAAAATATTATCAATACTTAGTACAGATTCGCATCCCAAATTCCATCCCCATCGTGTTAAAACATTATTTTGTTACTATTTAAAGAAATAGTCAATAGACGCTCGATACAGCCTAACGAAGTACTTTTGGGTATGGGTTAGTTTGGATGTAGCCAGGGGGGCACAGGGGGCACGTGCCCCCTGCTTGTTTTAACAAATTTATATTTCATAATATTAGTTTTCCTTAAATAACTATTTCAAACAAATTTCATTGTACAACGCTACATTTTGTATTCCTATTTTAACAACAAATAAAAATTTGAAACTGTTGTGTACCTGTTAACCTGTTATCTTAACATTTCGTACACTTGTATAATTATAAGGAATATATTTTTTCCAATAAAAGTGTGTGTCCAGTGTGCCCCATCTCGTCTTTTTTCTGGCTACGCCACTGGATAGATCGTCCTGTTTTGGTGTCTCGGGAATATGTGGTACCTTTTTGTACTACAGACCTTTCAGGGACACCCTGTATAACAAACCCAACAACCCAGAAGCTTTTTGGAATTGCTCAAATTTTGAAAAAAATTATGAGATAAAACTTTGAAATTCCTAAATTCGTGGATACAAACTAAAAGCTATGACACACACTCAAATTTTAGTAGTAATTCCAAAACTATTGAAAACTAAAATTCAAAGAAACTTTCAATTTATTTTTTATCGGAAAATACTGTCCCACAAGCTTTATCCGTGAATTTGGTCGTACTATTTGAGTTTGAATGTTTTTTCAGTCTTCTGCATTGGACAAAATCCAGTGTCCGATTTTCATTAATGCCACCTTTTTAATTTTATTATCTTAGGAGGCCCTCGAATTACAGTATTTGAGAAGTACTGATCTAGAATGCTGTGAAGCTTTATTATATAAACTGAACGTGAAACACCAGCTAAGGAAAATAATTACAATACCCACCGCATTATCCTAAAAAACATTCCCACTGCATAAAATAGCAAACACGTTGGGAGGTATACTATAAATTGCATAGCTATCAGTAATATCCGTAACCTGTCCGAAAAAAACAGAAATCTTAGATCATTAAAGTTGTCAATGAAGGTGCAAAGAAATCTGTTCTCTCAGAGTTCGTCTATAAATTTAATATTGACAGACCGTCGAACGGAATATCATTCCAGATTGCTAAAATGTTTAAAACGGATACCTAATAAGCTAATCATTGTAGATTAGCATGGTAATAATCTAATCAATAATAAAAGTAGGTATATCTGTGGAAGAATTTAGAGATGTTGATGTTTACGTGACAATATTGATTTGGTTGTTGGTTCACTGATATACCATAGGTGTAATATAATAAAGAAAAACTGTAAACTGATTTTTTATTCATTTTCTTGTTAAAAATAATTATCTTGTCAAATTATATGGTTAACCTCTCTAATTATACTAAAGAGGAATGTACTACTCTACACGTGTGTAGGTACAAATGTACAAGGAAACCTATTTTCTGTAGATATACAAACAGAAAACTGGTTTATTTTTTGTTGTGGCAATTATACATCGTAAATACTGCAATATAATAAAATGTTTAAAATTAAAACGATCGCATACATCACAGATTTAAGTCCATTTTGGGTTAACTTATATCCGCTATTAAAATTCCGCATCACTCTGATAACATCCAATATCGTTTAAATCTAGCTTTTATAAATGATTTAATTTGGTCATGCCGGGGGACATCATATGCCGTCGCCATTCGCGTCTGCATAACAGAGTAATGCTGTGCAAATTGGAAGTCACGAAAAAATTTGTGGCTCACTAAATTAATTGACGTACAGTATAAGTATGTGGATGCAGAAATCCTGCCATGGTCGGTTCGCCGACGACCACTTAAAATTATTAATCTTATACACAGAATAAAATATTTAGATATCCTCCAAGTTAACTGTAACTGTTTCAATTAAATTACTTAGTGCATACGTACAAAATAATTGAATGCTATACAAGTTTATTAATTTTCCTTGATGAATACCATTAAGTTCTACTTTCCTTGTATAAATTAATTAAAACCAGTTAACTAGTCTTAATTTATCTTAATTTCACAGCGGATACTTTAGATAGAAATAAAATTACTTTGAAATGTTGATGCTTTTAAACGAAGTTAACTCACTTTATCAAAATTATATTTTATTTTGAATACTATATACGTACTATAATTGAATTAAAAGGTAGAAAGTTGAAATACATAAGGGGTGTCCAAGATAAGGAACGCATGCATGGAGATCTCGTAAACGGTAAGAGATAGAGATTCGGTTAAAATGAGAAGAAATGTACAGCGTATTGAGGACCACTACGATCACCATTTGAATTCTATAAATTTTGCGCAGTTTTCAGTATAGGCTGAAAAATCTTAAATTTTCAGTTTTCTATAGCCTGAAGGTGGAGGTATCGATGGGCGAACTATAAGATTCTTATAAATGCAGTGTAAAGTAAATTTATTAAAGTTTTCGGTTTTCATTAACAATACATAAAATAGTTATTTACAAACCAATTGCGGGAAGACGAATTTCCTACACGAGCGTGTTTTGAAGAATGAGCGAGTTTGCGAGCGAATTCTTCATTGCGCGAATGCACGGATGACGCTTTCTAGCATAAGGTTTGTACAACATTTTTTGTAACGAACAAAAATACTATTGACAAATTAAAAACTCAGTTTTCATACCGTTGGAATTACAAGGGTAAATAAAAAAGTAGGGTTATAGCAGTTTTTGACTTTGACATTCCCGCTTCCAATATAGATGGCGCCACAAATATTTTTAAAATATAATTAGCGATTTTTCTTTTATTTGTAAATATTATTGAACGAAAATCACGGAAATAGCACTTTATAAATTAATAATATATATATTAATTGTAATATGTTTGAGGGGACCAGTGCTTTTTGCTATTTTTCCCGGTTGAGTAGACCGGGAAATTGACGTTTCGGTTCATAAGTAGCGTTCGTGGAATGTCGTTTCCCTGGCAGTGAGTACAAAAAAGTTATACACAGTTGAAACAATCTTCCAATATTTTTAACCAGACTATCGATGGGATACCTATAAAGATTCTTATAAATTTATTAAAGCTTTTACTTTTTATAAAGAATGCATATTATACTTATAGTTGAAAAAATCGTCCAAATTTAATATCTAGTAGTATCGGTGATACTTCTATCATAAATATTCATTCATGTCATTTATCGCTGAACGTTAATATTATTTCCTAACATTATCTTTATCTTATTTAACATCATTCCCATTGAAAGTCGAACACTTAGTATAGGAATTCGAGAAGATGTAATGAAGGTACTTTATTAAAGTTATGAATATGGAAAAGCCCTAGTTTAGTATTACATAATTAAGTAAATGTGTCTTGTACTACTTGTTTACACTTAAGAGTTAAAGCAATTCCAATAACCTTTTATTTATAGTTATTTCACGTAAAATTGCCCATTGAAATCTAAGCAACACTATTTATATCATGTAGAAATGCCTTTCTATATTTTCTTTATATAAAATAACCATTACAGCATCCTGATGTTTGCATTACAAACCGAAGCTAATCTACAATAATTGATGTTACAGACATTCTAAATTTACAACCAATGAATTATTTCACCGTCTAGTCAGAAGTGGAAGTTATAATAATAAAATTTATACTGGGTGATAAAGAGTAGAAAAAACGGAGCGGGATATTCTGGCTTACCAAAAAACTACCATCTTTCATAACGTAATAGCCTCATCGTTAAAACTATAAATGTATTAAAGAATAATCAAACCACGCAGCTATTTACGGTTATGGCTTTGGAAATTGCAAGCTAGTTCTACTTCGCTGTAAATTTGTAAATGTTAACACGGATCATAAAGATGATTAGCGATTTCAAAACAAATTTATACCCTTCTACATTCGAGAACACGTTTGTAAATTTACTGCCCATCATTAATACGATCTGGATCGAAATAAAACTAACTACATCCGACAAGAAATTATCCTACATCGTGGAGTTGGACTTTTACGCCACAAGCAACAACATGAAGTTGATTATGATTTAAACTACTTGTAAAATTTTATTTACATGACGAGGCGTCACATTTCACTAACTAAACATTAACATTTTTTAACTTCCTTGCTCATAAAAATTTGAACTCGTTTGAATAACTCCGCTTGTTTATATCAACATCTCACTGGGAAACTATAGGATTTGTTCATGTTAGACAAAAAATTTTAAAAATTCCTACTGCGTAGGACATAAAATTTAATGTTTATAGACTTACAAAATTTTTTTGTCAGGTGCTTTAAATATTTGCTTCTTTAATATCAATATTTTTAACATCATCCTTATAATGTTTTACAGGATACTTCCAAGTATAGGTAGGTATCTTTGATAGAGTAAGATAACATGCAGATTTTTCATTTTTAATTACCGAAATTAAATCATATGGAAGAAAAAAATATATACTTGGATTCAAATAACTCAATCAAAATTTTTTTTATCTATCCAACCCTAGGGTGCCTTAAATTCATATTCACAGATTTGTACGAGAAAAGCCGAGTCCGTATCGTGTTTTAGCGTGGACCAATAGGCATACAGTGATTACGCGTTAAATAAACAAGGATTCTAAACAAATCGATCCGATAAAAAATATATATTGACACTACCCAATATACAAGGGCGAGTTAAACTATACAGTGTGTCCCAAATAGAGTAGTATTGCATGGCTATCTTTCTTATTAATGAAGATACAGATTCGGTTAAATGGGCAATGTTGTGCAGTTTTTCATGCTGGTTTAGATGCTGCTTAGAAAGATCAAACATTCCGAACCCTTCAAAAGATATCCGCAAAAAACCACAAAATCCATTTTTCGAAAAAGTCGATTCTTTCGCTTATTATAAAAGTTACAGAAAATTGTTTTATACAAAAGTTACTTGATTCATTAAGATAAACAAAAATATGTTTACAAAAAAAATATCGCAAAGCCCGTTTTCGAGATATTGATAGCAACTTTCTTATTTTAAATGGGCGCCATCTTGGATTTTCAAATGAATAAATTGCATTTTTTTTTCTGCATTCAACGATGTATAACAATCTATGTTAAAAATAAAAAATAATGGCATACTTAATAGTTTTAGTATTACATAAAGTAAGCCATGAAAACAAGTGAATTTTAACAAAAAAAATTTCGAACAAAATGTATTTACAGTTGTTATATTTATAATAAACGTTAAATCTACAATAGCTAATTTTAATCACAGTAAATGTTCAAAATGTTCGCCATTGTTAGCTAAACATTGCTGGCATCTTTTTAAAATACTTGCAGTTTACTTTATGCGATGTATGGCGATTAATACTATTTAACGCTTCTTGTACAGATTGTTCCAATTCGTTAACATGGTTGTAATTAAAATTACTACCATACACTTCACTTGTTTTCATGGCTTACTTTATTTAATACAAAAACTATTAAGTTTGTCGTTATTTTTTATATTAAACATAGATTGTTGTACATCGTTGAATGCAGAAAAAAAAATGCAATTTATTCATTTGAAAATCCAAGATGGCGCCCATTTAAAATAAGAAAGTTGCTATCAATATCTCGAAAACGGGCTTTGCGATATTTTTTTTGTAAACATATTTTTGTTTATCTTAATGAACCAAGTAACTTTTGTATAAAAAAAATTTCTGTAACTTTTATAATAAGCGAAATAATCGACTTTTTCGAAAACTGGATTTTGTGGTTTTTTGCGGATATCTTTTGAAGGGTTCGGAATGTTTGATCTTTCTAAGCAGCATCTAAACCAGCATGAAAAACTGCACAACATTGCCCATTTAACCGAATCCGTATCTTTATTAATAAGAAAGATAGCCATGCAATACTACTCTATTTGGGACACACTGTATATGTGGTGCTTCAGAAAAAGATTTGGGGTAATATGAGGAAAGATGTTATCCCAAGGAAGTGAAGTTAAGGGTTTATTGTATTCGACAACGTGATGCGAGTTCAATAGAAACCGCTTTAAGCTTCTAACAGGAAAACAAGAAATATACCTTCATCCATCCCTATCTTATAGCCTCTCTGTTGATAAATTTGAACACAGGGAAAAATATAAACTTTTGCACACTTCTTCAGAATCAGTAATTTACTGGAAATCGTGACTGGAAAACACAAGAAGAGAAGAATAATGAAAGAAGCAGCACTTTAATTGGAATGCTTAAAACAAACCTGGAAGGGGTGGTGGGAGGAAAAATGCACCGCGACGCCTAAGCTTGCAATCAGATAATGTCCGCATACAAGGAGATCTCGGAAAGTCGGAAACGATAAGAAAAACTAGAGATTCGGTTAAATGAGAAGAAATGTTCAGCGTATTGAGGACTACTATGATCATTATTAAAATTTTATAAATTTTTCGCAGTTTTCAGTCTGTAAAGGCTGAAAATTCTTAAATTTTCAGTTTTTGATTTGCCTGCATTAATGGTCCGTTACAACTACCCCAGAGAAAATGCACCATTTTGGATTTACCCTGTATTTTGATTTAAATTTAAATTCTTTATTACTTCCAATACAAATTCGCAGAAAATATGAATATTTCTCAATCGATTCACTGATAGAGTATTTATTTTTTTATACATATTTTTAGTAAGTATATTTAAAACTCTTTAATTTATTCCTACAAGTTTTGTTTGTTTCAAAATACGAATTTCATTTAAAAAACCTACTATACTATACCTACTGCTTAAATAATAAAAATTGTTCACAACTACCTACTCCCATTACAGGCAGTCGTAAAATAAGAAAATTTATTGCTATTATTATTATTTTAATTTCTTTACGTAGTATCCACTTCCTTCATTTTAATATACCTACGTGAAAGTGGGAAATTCGGTGATAAAAGTTTCAGTCATGATTCTCAAATAATTACAGCTAGTTTTATTAAATTATAATCAATGTAGATGTTAAACAACCTCTCAATAAATTAATGATAATTCTATTAAAAGCAGGTAATAGGTACCTGCCGTTATGTAATTTTAAGGAGTGTACCTACTACCTATAATACTACGTACACTCAAAAATCTTTATTAATGTTAAGCAATGTTTATTTGTAATCGAAACTCGCCGTTACTTCCGTACTCCTTTTAAAGTCAATGTTTTAGTTAAAAGAGATAGATAAAAATTCTTAATTTCTCGACGACTATAGAAAAAATAATTTTTAAACATTCCAGTTTTAGTTACTTCTACTGAATTTGAAATACAAAAGGCGTATAAATTTCTACACATTTTTGTTGTAAAAGATAGGTACCTATTCAGTACAAATTTATTTAAAGGAATGGCCAGGCTGGAAAAACAAAATTCCTTTTCTTTAATCTCTTGTTCTCCCCAAGTATTTCTAATGTCAAAAAATAAGTGAATTTTATTAGGTAAATAAATAATAATGTCCAACGGCAAATATTAAACGAAACGGAGTTTGTTGTCTATACTTTCGTTGAAATCACATAACTTTAAGGTTTATCGTCTTTACTTTCATTAGAATCACTTAGTACTACCTACCTATAAAGCAATTCTTAACACTTCCATGAGTACAATTTTAAGAGTTGCTCACTGAAAATTAACCGACAGGAGGACAGGGGTGTTTATTGTTCGAAAATTTTATGTAGGTAGTAGTAATAACTTTCACAAATTTTGTGTAAAAACTTGAATAATATAAAGTGAGGTATTAGATACCTACCTAGTTCAGAAATTAATTTAATGTCCAAATCCCTGATATATACTACTCAAAGAGTCAATCCAGACTAGGATTATTGATAAAAACCTTAACATTTTCCCATACTTTTCAGTATACCAAAGGAGTTTATAAAGCTTCATTATTTACTGATTTTAACGATAACAAAAACCAGAAACTTTAATTTAATTTAATTTAATTAGTGGTAAATTTTTCTAACAAGTAAGAAGGTATTAAATAACAAACCACTGAATTAGAATACGTTTCAGTTTTATCTAGAATTTTATCGAGTGATTTCAATGCATGTGAAAGCCTGAAACCTTTTAGATAAACCCAAGCAGAAGTCGCTTTTTACTATAAAAATAAATGAATTTTCATACAAAATTCACTGAAAATTTACGCAAGAAGTACCTATATATTTGCTAAATTAATAAATAGCTAGTAATTTTGACGAGGATGTGTACCTATAGTACAGCAAACCTATTGATACAGGTTCACTATTTAAAAGAGCAAAAGGAATACAAACAGGAAACTTCTATTTTTCGAATTTCTGTACTAATATTAGCATTTAACGAAGAATAGGAATAACAAACACTGATTTTGCAAATGCGTAACTGGGGACAGTTATAGACAAATCTTTTACTGTTACAGAATAAACCAAAAGACTTTCAATAATATAGGCAGCTTCAAATTTTTGTCCCTTACGCCATAGGTATCTATACCTATTTAACACTGAAATGTTTTTGATATTTTCAAAATTTTGAAAAATAAAAAAATTCCTTATCGGAAGAAACGTCAAGGATTTTTTTGAACCCTTAATATCAAAAATCACAAACAATTCCTATCAAATAATTTATTATCTCCCCCCTCCCCAAAAAAACACACCTATAATTAATTTCATAAAAATACCAAAAAGAAAATTTAAAAAAGGACTAACCTTTTCTAATTTGTGTGACGAACGAACAGCGCGGCATCCCGATTTCACAGAACACGGAACATCCCAGGTGAGCGGCAGATGAGTCGCGCAGGTACTGATCAACCTTTTCACCTGCATCCATGCAAGAATCATCTTTCCTCATTTTGAAACCGTCAGCGGCGCTAGCTGCAAGCCTGATATTCCGCCTCTACTTCCTTTGAGGCTAACAAATCCGCCCAGATGGAAATAGTGTTAAACCGTTGGAGCTGGTTAGCAAGCCTTTTTACCATCATCCAATACTCGGTCGTGGGAAGGCCGAGGAATGCCCCGTGGTGTGGCTAAGACTTGATACAAAACTGCTCCAAACAGGAAGTGAAAGAATACTTATATAATGTGATTGTTTTGAAGAAACTCTGTATGAGATCATTTCTGCCCCAAGCCAAAATGGTAATACTCTAATTTTATTGTTTTAATTTTTAAATTGACACTTTGTGTTATTTCTTATAACATCAAGTCTATATAATACAGGATGATACAAAACAATAAGGAAATTCTTCTAATAAAATAATAAATAGGTACATATTTTAAATAAAAGTACACCATATCGAAGCAGGCGAAGTAAGATGCGTATTTTGACCTATACCCTGACTAAAAGGACTTGTTTGCTTTACAGGAAGGGGAGAACATTCACTCCTTCGCTCTATTGCAATCCTGCAAAAGTGTTCAATTTTGTTTGGCTAGAAGCCGAAGAGAAGCTTAATACCGCTTAACAAGTGCATTTTCACTATATCCTTTCATTAAAATTTATATTAGGACAATATTGACACAAATATGAAAACACAACTACAACAATTTTGTAACCGAACGCACAATATAGTTTTCTGGCCACCAACATTACCAGACTTTAGGCAATACTCCACTTAGTATAATATTTGTCATTGTAAAAATTTTGACATTTTCAGATTTTTTCATTTCATCCCCAAATATTTTGGTCAAGGGCCGATACTTCTATTTATTATTAAAAATATTATGTAACAAACGATATAATAATTTATCGAGATTGTTTTACAAAATATTCTCTAAAAGAATGAAAAACTCGAGAGTATACGCAACCATACGGAAACTACAGCTACAGACGATGAACTTGTTTTTAATTTTCTTTTCTTGTTCTAATAATTTTCTCACATCCTAATAATAATTCTGGATTATTTAATTTTTTTACAGGAGTCTGCAATTCCCGAAACACAACCCATTTTTTTTTCTTAGATTAAGTCTAAACTATTATTTACAATTTACTCCAGCGAATCTTCCCATTAAATACCTTCGGGGTCTCTCTTTTCCTCTTGTAGATCTCCTGCAATATTTAACAGTATATGCTCTCCTCTATCGTGGGAATGTGATTCTTCCTTTCTGTTTCTCTTTTTGTTACTCACATCGTAGAGGAACAAGTTATTTCTTAAATTGTGGGGCTTCGTCGTATCCCACTATTCATTAAGGTCCTTAATCTCACAGTGAGTTTGCGAACAGGACTAGGTTTTTAGTACAAAATATAATTGTCATAATTTCCGAAAAAAAATAGAAAATTTAAGAACAGTGATTCGTAGGTAGGTACAAATCATGTAAAGATTTTTTCATAACTGAATTACACATTACTTCAGAAAAATTAGAATAGAATATGAAATATGACACGTTTTGTAGAGGAAACAAAAAAAATCAAGAACCGAATTCCTGTATAGAAATGGAAAATATTTCTTGATCGGATTCTGAATACCCAGAATACCTCAATTGACGAAGCATCTCCGGAAAATTGTTCGTATTTTGAGACTCTAAGTAGTTCCCATTTTATAGCAGACATGAATCGAATATTTGTCTGGTCGCCATCACAAACTTGTTCTTGAAATCTTGGGTGCCATCCTTCTAGAGATTATTGGATTTTGGTAACCCTTACAGCACAATAATAGTAAAAATTTCATATAGAATGCAATATCTCGGCGGACGCCGCCGCCCGTTCGCATCGATCTAAAAATCGAGTCTATTGTCTTGAAGATCTGCAACATGTTTCCCTTACACGATTTATTGCAACGAAAGGCAATAGCATAGAGCAGTCGGCGATGCAGAGAGAGGGAAGTGAAAATCTTTATAATTATAAACTAATTTTAAGAACAAAACGTATTGCATACATATAAGATAAAGATCGACTTGAGTGTACCCATCGATTTCACTCAGCGAGTTTAATCAAAATATGCAACGGATGGGTACTGGGTAAGATTAGTGCGACTATTCGCCGTTCGATGAATGCCACAAGGGGTTGCTTGAAACGCAATATTGGAGGAGCAAGGTCTAGCATTCAAAGGCTTACAAGAGCTACATACATAATTATGCTCTGCTATTATAGATGGTGAACTGCATCCCACAACAATTTGTGCTTCCGGCTGCCCCTGTATGTGTCAAAGAAAAAAAATTATAATTAATTTGTACTCGCGTAATATAGAATTATTCATAGAAGCGGATAAAAAAAATTCGTACTGTTATATTTAGCTTTCAGCATAACGTGTTAAGGTCTAACATTACATCTTAAATACACCCACACATACACTTAGAATTTAAAAAAATCTTTAGACAATAAACTAAAATGCAGACAGAAATCCTAACGTAAGCAGCAATTTCTCGCTGCTCTAGGGTGATCTACGAATTTTTATGACACAGTATATAACATTTCGGCTGTCTAAGATCTAGAGATCTCATATATGAAATATAGTGTATATGCTAACTCGCCACACCCATTTCACTCTACTTAATTGAATGCCTGAAGCATCCACACAAAGATATTAAAAGAATAGCTCGCACGTGTGAAAACGTCTGAGCTAATACGTGTTTTTTAAGTTTGGAATTTTAGACACGTTCGTCTTTCTTTGCTCCTTTACTTTATGTTGTAAGTAATTGTATCAGGGTTCAGAGCAACTTGCACTTAGCACTCTTTTAGTAGTTTGGCATAATAACACACACCATAGAATCGTCTTAAAACATTTATTTTCTGCTAATACACCAAACTTAAACTTATCAGCTCAAAGAGCTTTAGTGGACTGTGCCCTATAATGTTTCACCGGAAACACTCGGATTCGTCAACCCCTAAGCGGGAAGATTCAAAACTTGAACATACTCCCCCCATTGAAAAGAATTTTCAAATAATAGAAATACAATGAATTATATATGTGAGTAAATACAATTATGAACTAAAATTATTATACCATGCCTTAAAATTAATTAATTCCCTTCTCTAGTCTATGATTTTGTTGTCTCTGAAACTGGTAACGGACAAATCTTTGTGATAGCGCGTTTCACTATTTGTGTGGACGTTTTCACCGACACCACTCTCACAATACCGTCATTACCGGGATGAATGTTGACAACTCGTCCCAATCTCCAACGTAGAGGCGGCAAGTTGTCTTCCATCAAAAGAACCAGATCCCCGATGTTGATGCTGTCCTTTTGTAGCAACCACTTTGTTTTCTGCTGCAATTCAGAGATATATTCTCGCGACCATCGTCGCCAAAAATGTTGCACTATTCGTTGTAGATGTTGAAATCGAGATAGGCGATTCAGTGGAATATCTAACACATTTGGATCTGGTACAGCTGTTGAGCTTCGTCCAATAAGGAAGTGCGAAGGAGTTAAGGGTTGGTAATCATTAGGATCGGATGATAAAGGATGTAGCGGTCGGGAATTAAGAACCCCTTCAATCTGAACCAGTATTGTTAAAAAATCCTCAAAATTTATCAATGTATTCCCTAAAACTCTTTTTAAATGGTGCTTTGTTGATTTAACACCAGCCTCCCAGAGACCTCCAAAATGAGGACTATACGCCGGAATGAAATGCCATTCAATGTTTTCTCGATTAGCAATAGAATTCATTACATTGTTATTTTTGATTAAAAATTTTCCCAATTCACGTAATTCCGATGTAGCCCCAACAAAATTTTTGCCATTATCTGAGTATACTCGAGAGGGTTTTCCGCGGCGAGCAACAAATCTTCGCAAGGTAGCAATGAAGGCCTCAGTCGTCAAATCTGTAACAGGCTCCAGGTGTATAGCCTTTGTCGCAAAACAGACAAAAAGGCTAATATAACATTTGAATGTGCGTCCTCCCCTCCCTTTATTATATTTTAACATAAATGGCCCTGCGTAATCTACCCCCGTAACATAAAACGGATACATTGGCAATACTCTATCTGAAGGTAGATTTCCCATAATTTGATTACATGATACTGGTTTAGCTCGATAGCATTTTACGCATTTATGTACTACCGATTTAGCTAGATTTCTACCTGCTGTAATCCAAAATCTTTGTCTTGCTGATGCCAACATAAGTTGGGGGCCAGCGTGTAATAAGCTAACATGCTCATATTCAAGAATTAACTTGGCTAATGGATGTTTCCCTTGAATTAATAAAGGGTGTTTTTTATCATAACTAAAATTCGAATTCTTGAGCCTACCTCCTACTCGTATTAAACCTTCATTATCTAAAAATGGCGATAAATACATAAATTTGGTTTTTGGTTTCGTTTTTGAATTACCGTCAAAAAGATCCAATTCGTCAGAAAAGCTCTCAATTTGAGATAGCCGTACTAACCTTTTTGTTGCTTGTTCAATTTCTAACAAAGTTAAACTACCGCTTTGTTTTTTGTTATTAACTAACTTGCAATTGTTTTGAAATCGTAAACACCATGCTATTATTCGCTGTAGTTTAGTAAATGAGGATGTAAAATTAAATGGAAATATATCCCTTTCAACCTGCACTGCATGTATCATTGTGATTGCATTTTTTATTTCCGGAATTTCCTCCCGTCTTTCTTGATAATTCCAAGACGGCCACTGATCATTTGGTAGGCATAGCCAACGAGGTCCCTCCCACCAAATCGATGCATTTAGTTTGCTTGGTACGACTCCCCGAGAAATTAAGTCAGCAGGGTTATCTAATGTGTTTACGTAACACCAATTATCAATATTCGAAATTTCTTGAATTTCAGCCACCCTGTGCGCTACAAAAACCTTTAAGTTACTTGGTGAAATTCGTAACCAACTTAGCACGACTGTTGAGTCGCACCAATAACTAATTTTTTCGAATTGTGTATTCAATGAATTTATGACCTTTGAAACTACTTGTGCTGATAGTAAAGCACCACATAACTCTAATCGTGGAATTGTAATGCGCTTTATAGGTGCAACCCTCGATTTGGAGCACAAAAGTTTTACCGATATTTTATTTTTAAATATTGTTCTAATATAAACACATGTCCCATATGCTGCTTCTGAGGCATCAGAAAAGGCATGCAATTCGACTTGAACGCGATCTGGTCCTGAGCAAGGTACGTATCGTGGAATCTCGATATTATTTATATTTGATAATTCGCTTTTGAATGAAAGCCATTTCTTATTTAGCCCTTCTGGTAAAACCTCATCCCACTCAATTTTGTGTTGCCACAGTTCTTGGAGCATTATTTTTGCAATTACAATGCACGGCCCTAAAAGTCCCAGAGGATCAAAAATTTTTGAAATTAGTGATAACATTTCCCTTTTTGTTGTGTTTGTTTTGTCAAGTCGTAATTCACCAACAGTATATTTCAGGTGATCAGATCTTGGTGCCCAAATTAAACCTAACGTCTTTGTGTTTTCATTTTCCCCAATATGTAAGATATTTTGTTTTCCCCCCTGAGATACAGTCATTTGCTTTTCAATTTCTGCACAATTTGAAACCCATTTTCGCAATTTGAAACATGCCGACTCCAAAATACCCTTAATCTCGTTATGTAACTGAATAGCATCCTGTACTGTATTTGTTCCTGTAAGCAAATCGTCAACATAGAAATCGTTTAGAATTACTCTAGCTGCATTGGGATACACATCGACGTATTCATATGCAATTTGATGTAGAGAACGTATTGCTAGATATGGAGCAGCCGTTGTTCCATAGGTAATTGTATTGAGTCTGTAATGTTGTAAAGCATCCCCCTGATTTTCACGCCACAAGATTCTTTGATAGTCCCTATGCTCATTTGTTATTAGCACCTGCCTATACATCTTTTCGATGTCCGCCGACAGTACGTATCTGTAAGTCCGAAATCTTAATAAAATGTTGAATAGTTCCTCCTGTATTTTAGGTCCCGTGTGTTGTGTGTCATTTAAAGATATCCCATTCGTAGTTTTGCTAGATCCATCAAAAACCACTCTCAGTCGTGTGGTCAGACTTGTTTCCTTAATTACACCATGGTGTGGTAAATAATATGATACATCTAATCCTTCCGAAGGATTTATAATTTTACTCATGTGCCCTAATTCGTGATATTCCCTCATAAATGCTACATACTGATCCCTCAAATCAGTATTTTTCCCTAATTTCCTCTCTAAGTTATAAAAGCGCTTGATTGCCACGTCTAATGAATTTCCAAGTTCTACCCTTGGTTGTTTAAACGGTATCGAAACTATAAATCGACCATCTGAATTTCTTTTTGTAGTTGCAGTAAAATTTTGTTCGCAAAACTCCTTGTCACTTGTAATTACCGTATCTTTCCTAACCTCCTCCAATTCCCAAAAATTCTGTAATTGATCTTGGATATCGACATTGACCGACATGTTGCAAGCTATATTTTGTTTATTATTATTGCAATTATAACTAAATGGACCTGCGATGACCCATCCTAATAATGTTTTTTGTAGCACTGGCTGACAGTTCCCCAATTTAATTTTTTCAGCGCAGATTAAATCCCAAAATATGTTTGCTCCTAACAAAATTTCAATTGCATTTGTAGTATTAAATTTAGAATCCGCCAATTTGATTTTGTTTGGTATATTAAATAACGATGAGTCGTACGTATTGGATGGAATGTTTTCTGTGATTTTGTCCATAACAAAACAACTGATCCTTGTTTGAAAAGAAGAATGACACGACTGTATGTGTACTTCAGTTTTATATTTTATGTTCGACTTCACCTGATTAATACCTACAACTGATAATTTAATCTCGGTTTTCTTTAGTTTTAACCTATCGCAAAGTTCGCTTGTAATGAAACTACCTTCTGATCCGCAATCTAACAACGCACGAATTAATTGAAAATTACCCTCCTGATTCTTTACTTGAATTACTGCTGTTGATAATAGAACTCGCTGTTTTGTGATACTGCCACAGTTAGCTGTTGTTATACCCTCACTTGTTTCCCCTTGAGCGGTTACAGGATTTGCAATACTATTTTCTACCTCAACCCTATTATCATTAAGTAAATAGTGCAACAATGAATGATGTTTCTTATTGCAATTCCTGCACCTCCCTGCTCTGCATTCTGTCGAAAAATGATTTTTCTTTAAACAGTTTAAACATAGTTGCTTCCGTTTCGCCTCTATTGTTCTGTTATTTGGACTCAATAGTAAAAATGCTTCACATGTGTAAATTAAGTGTTCCTTACTATCACAAAAATTGCATTTCAAATAATTCGTGTCTCGATTCGTGTTTAGTGTTGTTCCTAATGACATAGTAGACTCCGTTTTCACAACTCGTTTATTGTTAAAATTATGATATTGACTTGGCCTTTTATCACTAGTACCCTCTAGCTTTTCTAATAATTCACACCGTCCCTTTAAAAATATTTGAATGTCATGAACATTCGAAAACTTTTCGTTTAACTGACTGATTTCCCATTCCCTTTTTGTACGAGAATCTAATTTCGTTGTGATCATGTAAATTAAAATCGCATCCCAATGTTGTTGATTTGTTCCTAAAACCTCCAATGACAATAAATGCTTAGAAAAATCGTCTAACACCTTTCTTAATTCTGTTGCAGACTCTGACTTAGCCATTGGTAAATTAAAGAGCGCCTTTATGTGATTATTAATCAAAACCTTTTTGTTATCATACCTGTCGCAAACTAGTTTCCACGCTACGTCATAATTCGTACCAGTTATTTCCAAGGACCTAATTATTTGCGACGCCTGCCCTTGCAGGCTGGATTTTAAATAATGTAACTTTTGAATCTCACCAATGCATCCGTTGTTATGTACTAGAGATATAAACAGATCTCTAAACTCCAACCACTGTTCATAATTCCCTGAAAATTTGGGTAATTCAATACTCGGTAGCCTAACATTATTATTTACATTGCTATTTACGCCTGTTACTGAATTGGCGCCTGAAAGCTGCACTGTACTTGAGCTCGGTTGCGCTTCATTATTATAGTATTTACTAATATGCGATTCGGCCTCTGCGATTACCCCAAAATATGTATTTTCAAATGTATCCCTCTCTTTATATTGCTCATCCAAATTAGTTTCCTCGCAAATACCCTCAATACTACATTGAATTTCATTAAATTCCGTGTACAGCTCTTCCATTTGAGCCACCCTTTTTTTTAACTCTTTTATTTGTGCAATTGAAAATTGATGTTCATCGTTAAATTTACCTAAATGAATCTTAAAGGAATTTAAACTTGTTTTTTTTCCACCTCTTTTGCGCGTCAGTGCTTTTAAATCATCCATTTTTGTTTTAAATGAGTTCTTTTTGAGAATTAGGACTAAGGATATAGAAGGAAGCTGTTACCTGGTTCCAAAAATAGACCAAAGTTTAAAGTTCGCCAACCAAACGATGCTGATAGCCTTTCTCCCATGTGTTGCCGACAGCCAATTAATTATGTTGCATATGAAATTTCTATTGGTCCATTGTAGCTAGCAGCCCTTAGAATTTTGTCGCCAAGTTGCAGATGCTCGATGAATACCACAAACACTTTAGTTTTAGTTTATGAAATTTATTATTTATTTTCACTGAAAATCCGACTCGATATGACCAATAATTGTATCAGGGTTCAGAGCAACTTGCACTTAGCACTCTTTTAGTAGTTTGGCATAATAACACACACCATAGAATCGTCTTAAAACATTTATTTTCTGCTAATACACCAAACTTAAACTTATCAGCTCAAAGAGCTTTAGTGGACTGTGCCCTATAATGTTTCACCGGAAACACTCGGATTCGTCAACCCCTAAGCGGGAAGATTCAAAACTTGAACAGTAAGACAAGATAAGAAAGTGTATTAATTATGTAAGTAGCACTAAGATTGCCTCCAGTAAGTAAATTAATCATTGGGGTTATTTTAAGTTAAAAAATTCCTTATCAAAAACCAATTAATTCTGTCAGTTTTACTTCGAATTATTTTTAATTTATGTTTATGTTTAAAGTTGTTACGCTTGTATTTTAGCTGCTAAACACAGCTTTTAAAGTTTTACATCTGCATTTTTACTTAAATTGAAAAATTTTATGTTCAAATGTTAAGTCTTGTATATTAGCAATAGTAACTTAATAGACAATTTTAAATTTCATATAATATTTAAATATTTTATTACGAACTTGACCTTTGATTTTATTCGATAAAAATGTAAACAAATTAAAACTCAAATAAAAATGACATTTAAATCAAATTTTACATTTTTCATCAATATTTTCGTTAGCAAGATAAAAGCATTTGAACGCTCATTTACTATAGACGATGACTAAAATGTTTCTTTTTATAGGTACTTCCTATATCAAACTGCAGGAATTGATTATTCATGGTAAGTCGCAACTAAAAATGTAACGTAACAGTCACAGGGGCGGATCTTGACATTTAGGGGCATTATAGCGACTAGTCCACCAACGATTGTCTTTGTCGGTGTTTGAACGATTTGACGTTCTAAGATGTTAGGCGAGTTATACGAAAGACGCCTACGGTTGTCATTCATGAACGACTTTTAGCAGAATAGGGTTGTTAGATTCATCGTCCGTTTCCTCATTTCCTCACACACACGGATTTCGGTAAACAGTCAAAATTGGTCTCCTTAGATTCACAAAATGGAAGATGTTCTGGTAAAACCAGTCAAATTTAACAATAAGTTCCAAACGGTTACCAGTAAGCGAGAGTCCCACTTTTCATCATGTCCTCGGACTTACATATTATCTACCTTTCTCTCTTAAAAATTAAATAATATTTAACGTTGTTAGATGAGAAGACGATTTCGTTTGTGAGTTATCTAAAGACAATTGTAATAAATCTGCAAACAGAGGTTTTTGAAAACTGGGGACCCCAAACTAGTTTCATTAGTTGCCTCTGAACATTTAGTGCAGTCGCCGTATTATAGTTCAGTCAATATCTGGAAACCAGTAGCACTTAGTTTTAAAGTTCGCATTTCCACAGGAGCTATGGATTTTTATTAACTCCCATGCAAGTTTGATTAGAGCCCAGACAACCCTGACAGTGGGAGTTTTTTGAAGGCCATTGCTAGCTCCACGGCTAACGTGGATATAATTTTGACACTAAATCCACGGCATTACGTCTTGTCAAGGGGTGACGTCATTAATTCGGCGACGCGAATACGAGCTGCACCTACAAACATTCTCATATTTTAAATTGATTTTTAATTAATTTTCAAGTTGAATATGACCAATAAAAAATACTAGAGTAAAGTTTCTCTAAGTCCGAGCGATTGATTTTGTTTGTAGTTAATAATTATTATAATTAGATTTCTCAGAAACTTTTACGCCTTGGGAATAGGCAACCAATCGTGCGCACCTCTGTCCCTATAATCTCAAGAAGCTGAAATAATTTTCCAAGTCCCCAGCCGTGGAGCTAGCAACGGCCTTTTTTGAACCTATATCCAAAAATGCTGCGTTAAGTCACTACCGACCATCAAGAAGAATCAGTAGTGCGACAATACCTGCACATTTTCTTTTTTTGTCATGGTGGTCTAAAGTTGGACATTTATTTCCAAAGTATTTTACAAACTCTACCTACAGAAATTGGAGAAGACATGACCCGGGAACACTACGGAAAAGATGGTACATTGTTTCGGATATCTTCTTCTTCTTCTTCTTCTTCTTCTAACTTCTTCGTCTACTAAGATCCAATTTCTGAACAGAGTTAACAGGGAGAAAGCTCAGGAAGGTCTATGCGTTAGTTATTGTAGTAATTGTGATTCTATTGACGTACTCATTCCATTACCATCCCACCGTCATCCCCAACGATCTTTATCATCAATACTGATTTTTTTAGATATGCCACAGATGTGGCAAAAGTTGGACATTTATTTCCTAATAATTATACAAACTCTACAGCAATTGGAGAAACGGTATAGTTCACCCATCGACATTCTGAAACCACCAGCCTATGGCTTAATATTTGTAATGGGTAGTACCAAAGAGTATATAAATATAAATATATAAATATCTTTGGTAGTACCTTACACCTTTTACGATGTAACCAGCGGTTGGTCCAGTCCAGCAGATATAATTTTGAAAACAAAAAATATTGGTATACCAGCTTTGCTCTTTCTCTATGTGTAAACCAACTTAAATATTATTCGGTCGTTGCAATGTAATCCCCCTTAAGATTTCAGAATATCGTTGAGCGAACTATATTCCATCAGTTTCGTAGTTTTATTTTTAACAGGGAGGCGTAAGTTCTTCAGGGCTAATTTTCTGGGTGCAGGAAAATATTTTAAGAAAAAATAGTTACCTATTGCACACTACACTTTTTGTGCGGTTGATCTGAAACACCCTGTATATACCCCCTGCTACTCTAGCTTCCTAATCATGTTGAATGTGTCATCATATTGTCTACGCAGTTTCTCTACTTCGAAACATTTTTTTTTCAAATGATTATAAATTTTTCTCTCTTATGTTTTCTCAAAGTCTTCTTTTCGACAACTTAAAAAAGGGACTTCATTAATCATTGCAACACACTGTTTAGTTTCTCTGAAGACTTTGTTCATTGCAATTTATCAACTACGTTGTCTTCGCCTGTACCGATTAGTGCTGGAATCCACAGTCTTTTTATATTTTCTATTACCTTGTTTGTTTTTCCTACTTCAAATAAGCTTCGGATTTAATTTCCTGTTAATTTTCTGATTTTACATGTTAACTGAAAGGGTATTTTTCACAGTTTGAGGGGTATTACATATAGGTAGAGTTCCCAGCCATAACATGATCATCTTGGGAATGAAGAGCTATAACGTGGTAGTTTTTTATTTACATCCTAGTATCCTACGCTATAGAATGAAATGAAAATAAAGACCCCTACCTCTGAATACCCTAATACGTAGCATATAGAGGTGCAAAAAGTAACTCCCAAATAGGAAAGATAAAAGATAGGATCTGATAAACACCCCAGTTAAGCCTGAGTTACATTATACTTTTTTCAGCTAGAAACTTGGCCAAGTTTCATACTAGAACGATTTCTACAAACTTGTGTAATGTAATTCAGAAAATTTGCAACCAAGTTGTCGTACTAGAAATGACTAGAAACTAGTTTCCAAACTTGGTCGGGAGCTATTTTCTGCCCAAGTTTTAACCTAGACTTGCGCACTAGCGCAAAGTATGTGTACTGCCAACTTCGATTTGATCAAAGAACGTAACCTCCAAAATCTTTCCGTGTTTGTTAATAATTTATGTGCAAATTCGCAATAGTTTCTGTCTTCGAAAACGTCGAAAATCCATTGAAGGCAGATGAAATTTTAGGATGTTTTATTTAGGTTAGAAATACATAACTTTTATGTCACAAACTGATAAATATTTTTTTGGACATTGGCAACACTGAATAGCTAAAGCACCGCGGCTGTGTAAAAAGTAGTAACTACAACATGCGCGATTACAACAGTTTCAAACAACTTTTTAAGTTGAAAAAAGTATCAAACTTGTTTTGAAACTTGGCCAAGTTTCTAGCTGAAAAAAGTATAATGTAACTCAGGCTTAGGGATAGTACGTCGGCATTCCTAATTTCCGTATTTAAATACATAATTTTGTAATTAATTTATTATCTACTGATTTATAAAAATAATGTCAAAATAATAGACTAAAAGATTTAAGAACAAAAAGTGACTGACTTGAGTTCAAATTATTTCTACGATGAGTGCGTGAAACTAAAAGTAAGTAAAGAAAAGGGAATGTCTCTTTAATGTTGTCTCAACAACTAATAATTACATAATTTACGTTAAAGCAATTATAGTTTAATCGTAAACATTTTTACTGTTACTTCCTCATTCAACTTAGTTTTTTTTTCGGATTTTCCTTTCGTTTAACAAACTTGTAGTGAATTATTAAGTATTACATTTGGAATTTCAGTCGCCCGCGTGTGATCACCACAAATTTTTATTCAGATTTTATTGATTATTGTTACCTTGGAATTTTTATCGTTTTTTTTGTTGCAGTTTCTTGCATAATATGGATTTCTCTGACGACTATTATAATCTTAATAATTATTAATTCATGTATTTTTAATTAGATACGACGTTTATGGCAATAATTTCAAGATGAAGTAATTAATTATTGTAAATGTCCGTCCCACCCACAAAATCAACTATAGAATAATAATTAAATATTTTTTGTAGATTAAAAAAATTGTTTATTAGGTTGTATTCTTGACATGTTCTTATGAGCAACCAATACTCAAATATCAAAGTCGTAACTTATATTTTCTGTTTGCATCCACGCACAGACACCATCGCATCGCGTGTTTCGTAATTAATATGTTGCGTGATATATTATGTGTAAAAATATTTTCATGTGCTATTTATCAAAACGTATAGGTTCCCTTGAAATATTACCCTTCCAATGTTTTCTTTTGCAAAGTATTCTCAGGCTTTCTAAGGATCAAAATTAGAAATCAAACGCCGTATAAACTAACTCTTTTTTTTTAAATTTAATTAACTAATCAAACCATTCTTTTAAAATATTAATAACTAATAAGTGAAACATGTATGGACAATCGAGTCAAGGATATAAATTGCAAATCTATTAAAGCTAGTGGTTCCTAGATGGTTTTAAACCTCGTCGCCAATATACAGGGTCATAAAACACCAGGGCGTGAGCGGGCTTCGTGCGTGTTGTATTAGATAGACATGACGTTAATAGAAAAGATGCGACTCGTTAATTGGGTAATTCATAACTCTATAAAAACGCCCCGAGGACTTGACTGTTCTGTGTGGCCCAACGAATCTCGATGACCAACTTAATATTTTAAGTGCACTTGACCCAGTACTTTTGCATCTGGGCATTGTAATCTTCCTCTTCCTACATTTCGAAAATGTGATGGTATCCGAAAATATGTTTACGAAATTAAAAAGCATGACCGTTTCATAATCGAAAAAACGCTAATTAGTTCTAAATCGAGTTCAAAGGATGCAATTTTATTAAACCTTGCATTGAGGTGCTAATCGAATGTTTGAATTATTTAGCGAACCTTGCTCTTCTAACGCTTAATTATAAATTTGACCTCTCGTCATTAATTATTTTAAAGTAGGTAGATAATATTATTCTTCATGTAGGTAATCACAAAGAAAAAAAGGCATAAACATTATGTTTGGGTAAGCCTTATGTCTGAATAGGAAGACGGCAATTTATTGAGTGGATGATTTTTTTTACAATAAAGGTAACCGAAGTATTGGTATCCATTTATGTAAATGATTGATCAAGTCGTTCAAAATTTCTGTGAAGATATGTTATGGACAAAAGTAATGTCCCTCGCCGCCTTATGCTTATGCAACCCCTTTAACGAGTTGCAGTACCTGTCGCGACATTTGAGTGGCAGGGGCTGTATTCTCGAAATCACTCGACATTTTCTCGCACACGACAAAAAAAATGAACCAATCAAACAATTTTTTGTGGCATGACATATGCTCAATTGTCAGGAAAACAGCCTTCGGATTGGTTCAACTTTTTTTGTCGAACACGACAAAATGTCGAGTGATTTCGAGAATACAGCCCCAGGTAACAAGAGACGCGTATCGAAGATTACTGCATGAACTTCCACTAAAATCGTTAAACATTGAAACGAACTTTTGTCTTCTGTTTTTAATAGGAACCCTCAAACACGTAAAGATAATCAATAGTTGAATATTTTCAAAAATACAATGAAGCTATAGGAACAGAAATCCTATACTTTCTCTATCTAGGAATTATACTCTGCATGAAATTTATGAGGAAGTAAAAGGGACTGAAATTGTTTTTAATGTAAAACATTTTGTGAAAGCTACAAAACAAATAGAAATTTGAGGGGTGATTTCTTTATATCAGCAATTAAAGTTTTTTAATTTTGTCTTAATTAAGAGAAACTCATTAAAATTTATTATTTGCTTGAATATTGTTTCCCATGCATTAAACCTTACAATGTAATCAATTTCTATAGATTTCTTAATGACTACATGATTTTGATCTAATAATGTCTTAGTAGAGATGTGTTTGAAAGCTCCATACCTTCTGTGTAACCTTATTTTCCGCTTTCTCCCTTTACAGCGGTCAACTTCCAAATTGTTACCGCGAATCAACATGACATTTAATTTAACAACACACCGTCTTCTAGGATTCGTTTTTATGGCTTATTAGTACTTGAATTTGTAGGTCAACTTTATCCATAAACTAGAGAAGAGTCTAACCTTTGACACTTTGGAACGCTACAACCGCAACACAAAATACCTCTTGTTAATTACCATAACCCATAAATTAATTCACAGTAAATTGATTACACCTTAAATATGAAAGACCGTGCCTCGTATTTTCGTCGAATAATTTGTGAGTATACCCATCCGAAGATATAACTCGCTCTTGTAATTTATGTATCAGTTAATATGGTTTATTATTAGAAAGGCTGTGGGATACTGAAAATGGAGCAGGTATTAAGACGAAGAAATCAGATCACGTATCAAATGCAATTTTATGGCGGAAATTGATTGTTAAAATTTTTATTGCATTTTCCATCTGCAGTAATACAAAATTTCCATTATTAAATCTGTTACAGTATATATTACTTTTAAATTGGTTATATGGAGTAACTCAAAAAAATTACATTTCAATTTCCACTTTAAAATTTTATCCTTCTGACGTGAGTATCAGAAAAATTAATTCTTTGTTTTAAATTACCATTGAGGAACTACAAAATTTCTTTTGTAGTCAAAATTTTTGTTAATATTAAACTTATAATAATTTCTTCAAATAAAAAAGAAAAATAACATCTACACCATAGAATAGAAAAATATTAGAAGAGATTATAATTATTATTATTTCTTTATTCCCATTCTTCTAAACGTGGATAATTATAAACTGTTTGGGCAAGTATGTATTTGGTTAGATAACCAGTACTTTTACCGGGGAGGGGGGAGATCTACAAAGGGGTTTTCAACGAAAGTAGCCACCCTCAGTACAAAACTATCGTTTGCTTGAAAGTCGCCAAGACATGTCAACAAACACAGCAAGGGGGACATCTTTTTACTTAAAATCCGGACGTCTGTCATCAACCCCTTAGGCGTCACAGCCACCCCTGACCCCCTCTAAAATTTCAAATGGTACGATACCATGTGTGGCACATCGTTGGAAAGATAATTTTATAAGGAATTCATTCTACTATTCATTTTTTGTTCTCTTCAAATTGAGACATAAAAAATTAAAAACTATATTTGCAGTCTACCTATAGTCCGTACCAGAGATCAATGTCAGTGTTGGTCATATGGAGACCGGTATTGCCAAACCTACTGCTCACTTTTGTTCTCAGACACAAGAGAAGTTTCACTTCAAGTTTCAACCCCAGGGTTGAGAAAATTGGCAACACCGTGTAAGATTTTCCTATAAAAATTACCACGACCTTCTTGATTACCGAGACTTGACGTCTCTATCGGAAATCAAGAAGGTCGTGAAAATTACATTGCCCTATGTCCAATGTCATTCATCTATGTTCCCTACAGAGACTTTAATCTCTGGTACAGGCTATAGATGCTTTTGTTTCACGACAAGTTCTCGGAAATGTTCGTTGTCTCTTTCAAAGTCGTCTGTATTATTGTATGGAAGTTAACAGAAGTCATTTTGAACAGTAATTACTTTTTAACTATAATTGCTGCGTCCCTATACCGGGACGGGTAATTTCTACTTACTACTTTACATTCTTATTCTGTAAGCCCTAACGACTCGTTAGCGACTCGTTCACCAACGATTGGCGGTGTTTGAACGATTTTTCGCTCTAAAGTTATTTGTGAATTATACGAGAATCGCCAACGATGATTGTTAGCTAACGAGCCGTTTGTAAACGACCTTTACTTTTTCAGTCGCAAGACTTCACAGCAACATTTTCTTTACGGCCGCGTTTTCGTGTCATAAACGCGATCTGTAACTAAATGCGACCGCTGACTACTTGAGCAGTCATTGGCAGATTGCAGATGACTACTACAAATTGACACTTTTAAGGGTGCCTTCACATAAGCGCGATTTTTTTCTTGCGATTTTTACTTTTTGTTTGCATCGGTTAAATTTGAATTCTCCGCCAAATTTAACCAATGAAAAAAATCGCAAAAACAATCGCACCTGTATGAAGATACTGTGGGTATGCGCTTACGCAAAAATTTAATTTCCAAATGTGTTGCCGCTTATGGTTTCGTAGTGTGCTTATGGTATGAAGTTAGCTACTCAATGCTCGCATCAAACATTTTGAGCAGCACAGATTATTGCGATTGTTGCTGCTTTCACTTAAACGCGGTTTTCGTTATAATTATTTAGTTTATAATTTTAAGTAAAAATAGTGCTAAAAGGTAATTTTTAACTACATTCTGTGAAATCTCAATTTTAATCGACTTTGTATCAATATTACAGTGGATACTTTGTGTCTGTAGAAATGTAATTAATTTATTCTAACCTTACTTTCTAGATTAAAAACGTCGGAATGGATATTCGACCGAATAATACCATTTATATTAACAATTTAAATGAAAAGGTTAAAAAGGAAGAACTAAAGAAGTCTCTTTATGCCATCTTTTCACAATTTGGCCAAATATTAGATATCATAGCTCTTAAAACATTAAAGATGCGAGGGCAGGCTTTCGTTATTTTCAAAGAAATCCAGAGTGCCACAAATGCGCTCAGATCCATGCAAGGCTTTCCGTTTTATGATAAACCAATGGTAATATTTTCTATTTTAAAAATTCTTTCCGTAAATTAAATAAAATTTCAGCGAATTCAGTATGCAAAAGGTGATTCAGATATCATAGCAAAAATTAAAGGTACTTTTGCTGAAAGGCCCAAAAAAATACGACCGCCTCCTGCTAAAGGTGAGGAAGATGCACCAAAGAAAAAGAAGAAGAATAAGGACCCCAATAGGATACCTGGTGGCAGCAACGCTGAACAACCTCCCAATCAAATTCTGTTCTTAACAAATCTTCCTGATGAAACCAGCGAAATGATGTTGTCTATGTTGTTTAACCAGTAAGTTTTTTTTATCGCTCAAAGAATTATGTTTGTTTAATAAATTAAATTACAGATTTCCTGGTTTTAAAGAAGTGCGTTTGGTTCCAAACAGGCATGATATTGCGTTTGTAGAATTTGAAAATGAATTACAGTCGGGTGCAGCAAAGGATGCTCTTCAAGGATTCAAAATAACACCTACACATGCCATGAAAATATCATTTGCTAAAAAATAATTTAGAGTAACTTAATATGTATGTTTATATTATCCAATCTACTTATAATCTTCTGAAACTAAATAAAACTTTTTTAGTTATTTATATACAAAGCGTTGGAAAAAATTTTACACAAAGTTTCAGCCCTCCAAAGGACTTTAACCCAAATAAATGAGTATTAATGTAACAATGTAAATTATAATTTTTTTTGTATAAATTTAGACAGAATATGATTTTTAGTTAGAAAAAGCATGTATGGCTCTACAAGAGAAATTTTTTTAATTCTCTTTTCATTAAGTATAGTTAGAAATTAAATAAAACATTTACATAGTAATATTTTTTGTACAATCCAATCGGTAAAACTTTTTATAAGTGAATCATTTATTAGATGGTAGATCCCTCGATACCTAATGGTTAATGAGGAATCCAATAAAGTAAGTAAATAGTTGGGGTAGGGACCAACAACAAAACAATAATTTAATTTTAGTTTTCATATATTTACAGGTTTTTACACATTATTGCACTACTTTAGTTCAACACAATTGGAACAATAGATTTCCACCGAATTTCATTAAAACATGCATCACTTTCTTTGTTTGCCAACCATAAATCCAAAACGCTTTTTCCTAAATAAATATAATAAAACAAATTAGTACACCTTACAAGACTATGTTGTTATCACAAAGCTATGTACAATTCCAATTATTAGGGAAATGAACTCAAAGTCAATCCATGGCTTAAAACAGCTGCCTGAACATAGATCTTACTATAATACTAATTTGACTATGCCTACAGTCTTATAGTTAATCACTTCAAACAACCACAATTTATATGCAACATTTTCCAAATTACATTTATACAACAGCTATCATTAGGAATGTATTAATCATCGTCCGTAACCAACCCTGTCCGTGCCGGCTGATGTTGATTCCTTTGTAAAATATTGAGACACTGAAACAAACAATGCAGAGATGCTGCGGAAGTGGCTTTCAGCAGAAGAAGATTAGGATCAGTAAAGGATTTGCTGCCTGATGATTCTATGGCACGACAAAGGGCAGCATCGGTTTGTTCAGTATTCTGCAGCTGTGTTCTAACACTACCCATTGCATCTAACACTGCTAGGTGTTCCCGGGGTGGTAATGGTGGACTATGCATACTAATAGCCTGTAAATTTTATTATGTCAATGTTTATGTTATATCAATTACAATAATTCACCTTTGTATGTGATTCAGCAACCGCTCTTAATCCGTTCACCCATTCTTGTCGAGCTCTGGCATCTTGCGCTCTTAATTTAAGCATATCACCAGAAGCACAATTCACAGTAAATGTTTTTGAATCTTCATCGCTGGGACAAATGACAGCACCAGCTAAATGTACCGATCCTCTGGGAATATTTCCATCCGGCTTTTCTCCTTCACATAAGTAATAATGGAGCAACCCTGCATGAGCATCCACCATGAAATACCTATATTGCCACCCTTTCATTACGTTTGTGTATTTATATAATTGTCCAGAAAAATGCCTGGGCTTTAAATGTGAATCCATAACTTAGCTACCAGTTAGGTAATTTGAATTAACTGGCGAAATATACAAAAAGTGGGTTGAAATTCAAACGATAAATTTTGAGAGGTTTCAAGTCTAACCTGTTCTAACCTTAATCTTAAACGTCAAAAATGACACAAAAAAATGATTCTTAAACATAAAACCCTGTTTTACCGACATCAAAAAATAAAAAAAAACGCGCGTACTGAAAGTTTATGAAAATTATAATATAAAATTATGACGAATATTCCTATTCTTTATCTAACGTACATTAAATGATCTCTTCGTGTGTGTATATTATTTATTTTGTAAATTATTGAAAAAGAAAATTATTATAATAAGTTGGACACCCTGTATGTTTTTGGACACCTGTCATCCTGCGATCCTACACACTAACCTTACTTTAAAATTCTTTCTCGTTAATATTGAACTTATAAATTCCATGTGAAATATGGCTGGATCTGCATTAAGGCGCCTTATGGCAGAATATAAACGTAAGTAAATTCATAATACTACGAGTTTCTATTAAAATTTCGTATTCCAGAACTAACCCTAAACCCACCAGAAGGAATTATTGCTGGTCCTATAAATGAAGAAAATTTCTTTGAATGGGAAGCATTAATAACGTAAGTTAACCATAATTACTTATCAGATTTTAATTTTACCCAAACAAAAATTTCAGAGGCCCAGAAGGAACTTGCTTCGAAGGGGGTGTATTTCCAGCAAAACTTATTTTCCCACCAGATTATCCCTTGAGCCCCCCTAAAATGCAGTTTACCTGTGAAATGTTTCATCCAAATAGTAAGTATATTACTATAAAATTAGTAATAATATTTTATTTATTAAAACTTTCTCCAGTTTATTCTGATGGCAGAGTTTGTATTTCCATTCTTCATGCTCCCGGTGATGATCCAATGGGATATGAATCAAGTGCAGAACGTTGGTCACCTGTTCAAAGTGTAGAAAAAATATTGCTTTCTGTTGTTAGTATGTTAGCAGGTAATTTGTGCATTTATATTAATTAAGTGCACTTATACCTACTTTCTTTATATTTTAGAACCAAATGATGAAAGTGGAGCAAATGTAGATGCAGCAAAAATGTGGCGAGAAAATAGAGAAGAATTTAATAGAATAGCAGAAAGAATAGTAAGGAGGACATTGGGAATACCAACATGAAATCAAAATTACGCATTATTAACTCTTACAGTTTTGCATTGTTCTTTATGATATAAACCACCTAGACACATGGATAAATAAAAAGTTCCACCAGCTAATAGGTCACGCTGTCTATCCCTTGCTTGTAATAAATTTATAGGCTGTTAAATGGTGCTTAATGGTGATTTAATGTGTATTGGAATTTTTACCATATATTTCCATTGTTTCAAGTTTAATTTTAAAAATTTCAAATGGATATTTTATTATTGTTTAAATCATTTTCTGTAGGTTAGTGGTAAAATGTAAATATTTAAATTAGTAGGTAGGAACCTACCTACAGTAAAGTAAATGAAATTCAATCGTTTCACTTTAACGTTGCATGATTTGACTATCAACTATCACACACCTACTTTTTCAACAAAAACCGCCAAACAGAGTAGTTTACAATCCAAACATTTACCTAGTGAACCTATGGAAGGGGATGAGGTATGTTTGGCACATATTTCCCAAGTCTCTAGCCTCCATATTACATTCTGGGAATTTTAGAAGGAAATCGGAGGGGGTGAGAAAATCATCCAAAAAAAGGAAAGACTATATAGTCTTTCCTCATTTTTTGAAAAATTTTTTGACCCCTTCAGATCTCGTCCGGATTTATCCAAAATGTTATTTGAAGGGTGTACACTTGTAAATTATCAGACAAACTTCCCCCACCCCTTCCCACTCCTCCCTGCCTGGTCAGGAAATGTTCAGTCTTTAGCCTTCATAGTACATTCTGAAAGACTATAGTCTTTCCTCATTTTTTGGAAAAAAATTTCACCCCTTCAGATCTCGCCGCGATTTGCCCAGAATGTTATTTGGAGGGTATACACTTGGAAATTATGGGGCAAACTTGCCTCACCCCTTCCCACTGCTCCACACCTGGCTAGGAAACGTTCAGAATTGGGTTGTTCCAGAAAACTTTCGGAATTTTTTTAGACCAGATGCGAGGGAATGGGGGATGTTTGGCACATATTTTTCAAGCCTTTACCCTTCATATTACATTCTGAAATTTTCCTAAGGAAATCGGAGAGGGTCAAAAAATCTTCGAAAAAAAAAGGAAAGACTATAGTCTTTGCTCATTTTTTGGAAAAAAATTTCACCCCTTCAGATCTCGCCCCGATTTTCCCAGGTTGTTATTTGGAGGGTATACACTTGGAAATTATGGGGCAAACTTCCCTCACCCCTTCCCACTGCTCCACACCTGGCTAGGAAACGTTCAGAATTGGGTAGTTCCAGAAAACTTTCGGAATTTTTTTAGACCAGATTGGAGGGGTTGGGGGATGTTTGGCACATATTTTTCAAGTCTTTACCCTTCATATTACATTCTGAAATTTTCCTAAGGAAATCGGAGAAGGTCAAAAAATCTTCGAAAAAAAAAAGGAAAGACTATAGTCTTTGCTCATTTTTTGGAAAAAAATTTCACCCCTTCAGAGCTCGCCCCGATTTTCCCAGAATGTTATTTGGAGGGTATACACTTGGAAATTATGGGGCAAACTTCCCTCACCCCCTCCCACTGCTCCACACCTGGTTAGGAAACGTTCAGAATTGGATTGTTCCAGAAATCTTTCGGAATTTTTTTGGACCAGATGCGAGGGAATGGGGGATGTTTGGCACATATTTTTCAAGTCTTTACCCTTCATATTACATTCTGAAATTTTCCTAAGGAAATCGGAGAAGGTCAAAAAATCTTCGAAAAAAGAAGGAAAGACTGTCTTTGCTCATTTTTTGGAAAAAAATTTCACCCCTTCAGATCTCGCCCCGATTTTCCCAGAATGTTATTTGGAGGGTATACACTTGGAAATTATGGGGCAAACTTCCCTCACCCCTTCCCACTGCTCCACACCTGGCTAGGAAACGTTCAAAATTGGGTTGTTTAAGAAAACTTTCGGAATTTTTTTGGACCAGATGCGAGGGGATGGAAGATGTTTGGCACATATTTTTCAAGTCTTTACCCTTCATATTACATTCTGAAATTTTCCTAAGGAAATCGGAGAGGGTCAAAAAATCTTCGAAAAAAAAAGGAAAAACTAGTCTTTCCTCATTTTTGGGAAAAAAATTTCACCCCTTCAGATCTCGCCCCGATTTTCCCAGAATGTTATTTGGAGGGTATACACTTGGAAATTATGGGGCAAACTTCCCTCACCCCTTCCCACTGCTCCACACCTGGCTAGGAAACGTTCAGAATTGAGTAGTTCCAGAAAACTTTCGGAATTTTTTTGGACCAGATGCGAGGGGATGGGGGATGTTTGGCACATATTTTTCAAGTCTTTACCCTTCATATTACATTCTGAAATTTTCCTAAGGAAATCGGAGAGGGTCAAAAAATCTTCGAAAAAAAAAGGAAAGACTATAGTCTTTGCTCATTTTTTGGAAAAAAATTTCACCCCTTCAGAGCTCGCCCCGATTTTCCCAGAATGTTATTTGGAGGGTATACACTTGGAAATTATAGGGCAAACTTCCCTCACCCCCTCCCACTGCTCCACACCTGGTTAGGAAACGTTCAGAATTGGGTTGCTCCAGAACACTTTCGGAATTTTTTTAGACCAGATGCGAGGGGTTGGGGGATGTTTGGCACATATTTTTCAAGTCTTTACCCTTCATATTACATTCTGAAATTTTTCTAAGGAAATCGGAGAGGGTCAAAAAATCTTCGAAAAAAAAAGGAAAGACTATAGTCTTTGCTCATTTTTTGGAAAAAAATTTCACCCCTTCAGATCTCACCCCGATTTTCCCAGGTTGTTATTTGGAGGGTATACACTTGGAAATTATGGGGCAAACTTCCCTCACCCCTTCCCACTGCTCCACACCTGGCTAGGAAACGTTCAGAATTGGGTAGTTCCAGAAAACTTTCGGAATTTTTTTTAGACCAGATTGGAGGGGTTGGGGGATGTTTGGCACATATTTTTCAAGTCTTTACCCTTCATATTACATTCTGAAATTTTCCTAAGGAAATCGGAGAGGGTCAAAAAATCTTCGAAAAAAAAAGGAAAGACTATAGTCTTTGCTCATTTTTTGGAAAAAAATTTCACCCCTTCAGATCTCGCCCCGATTTTCCCAGGTTGTTATTTGGAGGGTATACACTTGGAAATTATGGGGCAAACTTCCCTCACCCCTTCCCACTGCTCCACACCTGGCTAGGAAACGTTCAGAATTGGGTAGTTCCAGAAAACTTTCGGAATTTTTTTAGACCAGATTGGAGGGGTTGGGGGATGTTTGGCACATATTTTTCAAGTCTTTACCCTTCATATTACATTCTGAAATTTTCCTAAGGAAATCGGAGAGGGTCAAAAAATCTTCGAAAAAAAAAGGAAAGACTATAGTCTTTGCTCATTTTTTGGAAAAAAATTTCACCCCTTCAGAGCTCGCCCCGATTTTCCCAGAATGTTATTTGGAGGGTATACACTTGGAAATTATGGGGCAAAGTTCCCTCACCCCTTCCCACTGCTCCACACCTGGTTAGGAAACGTTCAGAATTGGGTTGTTCCAGAAAACTTTCGGAATTTTTTTGGACCAGATGCGAGGGGATGGGGGATGTTTGGCACATATTTTTCAAGTCTTTACCCTTCATATTACATTCTGAAATTTTCCTAAGGAAATCGGAGAGGGTCAAAAAATCTTCGAAATAAAAAGGAAAGACTATAGTCTTTGCTCATTTTTTGGAAAAAAATTTCACCCCTTCAGATCTCGCCCCGATTTTCCCAGGTTGTTATTTGGAGGGTATACACTTGGAAATTATGGGGCAAACTTCCCTCACCCCTTCCCACTGCTCCACACCTGGCTAGCAAACGTTCAGAATTGGGTAGTTCCAGAAAACTTTCGGAATTTTTTTAGACCAGATTGGAGGGGTTGGGGGATGTTTGGCACATATTTTTCAAGTCTTTACCCTTCATATTACATTCTGAAATTTTCCTAAGGAAATCGGAGAGGGTCAAAAAATCTTCGAAAAAAAAAGGAAAGACTATAGTCTTTGCTCATTTTTGGGAAAAAAATTTCACCCCTTCAGATCTCGCCCCGATTTTCCCAGAATGTTATTTGGAGGGTATACACTTGGAAATTATGGGGCAAACTACCCTCACCCCTTCCCACTGCTCCACACCTGGCTAGGAAACGTTCAGAATTGGGTTGTTCCAGAAAACTTTCGGAATTTTTTTGGACCCGAGGGGATGGGGGATGTTTGGCACGTATTTTTCAAGTCTTTACCCTTCATATTACATTCTGAAATTTTCCTAAGGAAATCGGAGAGGGTCAAAAAATCTTCGAAAAAAAAGAAAAAAATTTCACCCCTTCAGATCTCGCCCCGATTTTCCCAGGTTGTTATTTGGAGGGTATACACTTGGAAATTATGGGGCAAACTTCCCTCACCCCTTCCCACTGCTCCACACCTGGCTAGGAAACGTTCAGAATTGGGTAGTTCCAGAAAACTTTCGGAATTTTTTTAGACCAGATTGGAGGGGTTGGGGGATGTTTGGCACATATTTTTCAAGTCTTTACCCTTCATATTACATTCTGAAATTTTCCTAAGGAAATCGGAGAAGGTCAAAAAATCTTCGAAAAAAAAAGGAAAGACTATAGTCTTTGCTCATTTTTTGGAAAAAAATTTCACCCCTTCAGATCTCGCCCCGATTTTCCCAGGTTGTTATTTGGAGGGTATACACTTGGAAATTATGGGGCAAACTTCCCTCACCCCTTCCCACTGCTCCACACCTGGCTAGCAAACGTTCAGAATTGGGTAGTTCCAGAAAACTTTCGGAATTTTTTTAGACCAGATTGGAGGGGTTGGGGGATGTTTGGCACATATTTTTCAAGTCTTTACCCTTCATATTACATTCTGAAATTTTCCTAAGGAAATCGGAGAGGGTCAAAAAATCTTCGAAAAAAAAAGGAAAGACTATAGTCTTTGCTCATTTTTGGGAAAAAAATTTCACCCCTTCAGATCTCGCCCCGATTTTCCCAGAATGTTATTTGGAGGGTATACACTTGGAAATTATGGGGCAAACTACCCTCACCCCTTCCCACTGCTCCACACCTGGCTAGGAAACGTTCAGAATTGGGTTGTTCCAGAAAACTTTCGGAATTTTTTTGGACCCGAGGGGATGGGGGATGTTTGGCACGTATTTTTCAAGTCTTTACCCTTCATATTACATTCTGAAATTTTCCTAAGGAAATCGGAGAGGGTCAAAAAATCTTCGAAAAAAAAGAAAAAAATTTCACCCCTTCAGATCTCGCCCCGATTTTCCCAGGTTGTTATTTGGAGGGTATACACTTGGAAATTATGGGGCAAACTTCCCTCACCCCTTCCCACTGCTCCACACCTGGCTAGGAAACGTTCAGAATTGGGTAGTTCCAGAAAACTTTCGGAATTTTTTTAGACCAGATTGGAGGGGTTGGGGGATGTTTGGCACATATTTTTCAAGTCTTTACCCTTCATATTACATTCTGAAATTTTCCTAAGGAAATCGGAGAAGGTCAAAAAATCTTCGAAAAAAAAAAGGGAAGACTATAGTCTTTGCTCATTTTTTGGAAAAAAATTTCACCCCTTCAGAGTTCGCCCCGATTTTCCCAGAATGTTATTTGGAGGGTATACACTTGGAAATTATGGGGAAAACTTCCCTCACCCCCTCCCACTGCTCCACACCTGGTTAGGAAACGTTCAGAATTGGATTGTTCCAGAAATCTTTCGGAATTTTTTTGGACCAGATGCGAGGGAATGGGGGATGTTTGGCACATATTTTTCAAGTCTTTACCCTTCATATTACATTCTGAAATTTTCCTAAGGAAATCGGAGAAGGTCAAAAAATCTTCGAAAAAAAAAGGAAAGACTATAGTCTTTGCTCATTTTTTGGAAAAAAATTTCACCCCTTCAGAGCTCGCCCCGATTTTCCCAGAATGTTATTTGGAGGGTATATACTTGGAAATTATAGGGCAAACTTCCCTCACCCCCTCCCACTGCTCCACACCTGGTTAGGAAACGTTCAGAATTGGGTTGTTCCAGAAAACTTTCGGAATTTTTTTGGACCAGATGCGAGGGAATGGGGGATGTTTGGCACATATTTTTCAAGTCTTTACCCTTCATATTACATTCTGAAATTTTCCTAAGGAAATCGGAGAAGGTCAAAAAATCTTCGAAAAAAAAAGGAAAGACTATAGTCTTTCCTCATTTTTGGGAAAAAAATTCCACCCCTTCAGATCTCGCCCCGATTTTCCCAGAATGTTATTTGGAGGGTATACACTTGGAAATTATGGGGCAAACTTCCCTCGCCCCTTCCCACTGCTCCACACCTGGCTAGGAAACGTTCAGAATTGGGTAGTTCCAGAAAACTTTCGGAATTTTTTTAGACCAGATTGGAGGGGTTGGGGGATGTTTGGCACATATTTTTCAAGTCTTTACCCTTCATATTACATTCTGAAATTTTCCTAAGGAAATCGGAGAGGGTCAAAAAATCTTCGAAAAAAAAAGGAAAGACTATAGTCTTTGCTCATTTTTTGGAAAAAAATTTCACCCCTTCAGAGCTCGCCCCGATTTTCCCAGAATGTTATTTGGAGGGTATACACTTGGAAATTATGGGGCAAAGTTCCCTCACCCCTTCCCACTGCTCCACACCTGGTTAGGAAACGTTCAGAATTGGGTTGTTCCAGAAAACTTTCGGAATTTTTTTGGACCAGATGCGAGGGGATGGGGGATGTTTGGCACATATTTTTCAAGTCTTTACCCTTCATATTACATTCTGAAATTTTCCTAAGGAAATCGGAGAGGGTCAAAAAATCTTCGAAAAAAAAAGGAAAGACTATAGTCTTTGCTCATTTTTTGGAAAAAAATTTCACCCCTTCAGAGCTCGCCCCGATTTTCCCAGAATGTTATTTGGAGGGTATACACTTGGAAATTATGGGGCAAAGTTCCCTCACCCCTTCCCACTGCTCCACACCTGGCTAGGAAACGTTCAGAATTGGGTAGTTCCAGAAAACTTTCGGAATTTTTTTAGACCAGATTGGAGGGGTTGGGGGATGTTTGGCACATATTTTTCAAGTCTTTACCCTTCATATTACATTCTGAAATTTTCCTAAGGAAATCGGAGAGGGTCAAAAAATCTTCGAAAAAAAAAGGAAAGACTATAGTCTTTGCTCATTTTTTGGAAAAAAATTTCACCCCTTCAGAGCTCGCCCCGATTTTCCCAGAATGTTATTTGGAGGGTATACACTTGGAAATTATGGGGCAAACTTCCCTCACCCCTTCCCACTGCTCCACACCTGGCTAGGAAACGTTCAGAATTGGGTAGTTCCAGAAAACTTTCGGAATTTTTTTAGACCAGATTGGAGGGGTTGGGGGATGTTTGGCACATATTTTTCAAGTCTTTACCCTTCATATTACATTCTGAAATTTTCCTAAGGAAATCGGAGAGGGTCAAAAAATCTTCGAAAAAAAAAGGAAAGACTATAGTCTTTGCTCATTTTTTGGAAAAAAATTTCACCCCTTCAGATCTCGCCCCGATTTTCCCAGGTTGTTATTTGGAGGGTATACACTTGGAAATTATGGGGCAAACTTCCCTCACCCCTTCCCACTGCTCCACACCTGGCTAGGAAACGTTCAGAATTGGGTAGTTCCAGAAAACTTTCGGAATTTTTTTAGACCAGATTGGAGGGGTTGGGGGATGTTTGGCACATATTTTTCAAGTCTTTACCCTTCATATTACATTCTGAAATTTTCCTAAGGAAATCGGAGAAGGTCAAAAAATCTTCGAAAAAAAAAGGAAAGACTATAGTCTTTGCTCATTTTTTGGAAAAAAATTTCACCCCTTCAGAGCTCGCCCCGATTTTCCCAGAATGTTATTTGGAGGGTATACACTTGGAAATTATGGGGCAAACTTCCCTCACCCCCTCCCACTGCTCCACACCTGGTTAGGAAACGTTCAGAATTGGATTGTTCCAGAAATCTTTCGGAATTTTATGGACCAGATGCGAGGGAATGGGGGATGTTTGGCACATATTTTTCAAGTCTTTACCCTTCATATTACATTCTGAAATTTTCCTAAGGAAATCGGAGAAGGTCAAAAAATCTTCGAAAAAAAAAGGAAAGACTATAGTCTTTCCTCATTTTTGGTAAAAAAATTCCACCCCTTCAGATCTCGCCCCGATTTTCCCAGAATGTTATTTGGAGGGTATACACTTGGAAATTATGGGGCAAACTTCCCTCGCCCCTTCCCACTGCTCCACACCTGGCTAGGAAACGTTCAGAATTGGGTAGTTCCAGAAAACTTTCGGAATTTTTTTAGACCAGATTGGAGGGGTTGGGGGATCTTTGGCACATATTTTTCAAGTCTTTACCCTTCATATTACATTCTGAAATTTTCCTAAGGAAATCGGAGAAGGTCAAAAAATCTTCGAAAAAAAAAGGAAAGACTATAGTCTTTGCTCATTTTTTGGAAAAAAATTTCACCCCTTCAGAGCTCGCCCCGATTTTCCCAGAATGTTATTTGGAGGGTATACACTTGGAAATTATAGGGCAAACTTCCCTCACCCCCTCCCACTGCTCCACACCTGGTTAGGAAACGTTCAGAATTGGGTTGTTCCAGAAAACTTTCGCAATTTTTTTAGACCAGATTGGAGGGGTTGGGGGATGTTTGGCACATATTTTTCAAGTCTTTACCCTTCATATTACATTCTGAAATTTTCCTAAGGAAATCGGAGAGGGTCAAAAAATCTTCGAAAAAAAAAGGAAAGACTATAGTCTTTGCTCATTTTTTGGAAAAAAATTTCACCCCTTCAGAGCTCGCCCCGATTTTCCCAGAATGTTATTTGGAGGGTATACACTTGGAAATTATGGGGCAAAGTTCCCTCACCCCTTCCCACTGCTCCACACCTGGTTAGGAAACGTTCAGAATTGGGTTGTTCCAGAAAACTTTCGGAATTTTTTTGGACCAGATGCGAGGGGATGGGGGATGTTTGGCACATATTTTTCAAGTCTTTACCCTTCATATTACATTCTGAAATTTTCCTAAGGAAATCGGAGAGGGTCAAAAAATCTTCGAAAAAAAAAGGAAAGACTATAGTCTTTGCTCATTTTTTGGAAAAAAATTTCACCCCTTCAGAGCTCGCCCCGATTTTCCCAGAATGTTATTTGGAGGGTATACACTTGGAAATTATGGGGCAAAGTTCCCTCACCCCTTCCCACTGCTCCACACCTGGCTAGGAAACGTTCAGAATTGGGTAGTTCCAGAAAACTTTCGGAATTTTTTTAGACCAGATTGGAGGGGTTGGGGGATGTTTGGCACATATTTTTCAAGTCTTTACCCTTCATATTACATTCTGAAATTTTCCTAAGGAAATCGGAGAGGGTCAAAAAATCTTCGAAAAAAAAAGGAAAGACTATAGTCTTTGCTCATTTTTTGGAAAAAAATTTCACCCCTTCAGATCTCGCCCCGACTTTCCCAGGTTGTTATTTGGAGGGTATACACTTGGAAATTATGGGGCAAACTTCCCTCACCCCTTCCCACTGCTCCACACCTGGCTAGGAAACGTTCAGAATTGGGTAGTTCCAGAAAACTTTCGGAATTTTTTTAGACCAGATTGGAGGGGTTGGGGGATGTTTGGCACATATTTTTCAAGTCTTTACCCTTCATATTACATTCTGAAATTTTCCTAAGGAAATCGGAGAGGGTCAAAAAATCTTCGAAAAAAAAAGGAAAGATATAGTCTTTGCTCATTTTTGGCAAAAAAATTTCACCCCTTCAGATCTCGCCCCGATTTTCCCAGAATGTTATTTGGAGGGTATACACTTGGAAATTATGGGGCAAACTACCCTCACCCCTTCCCACTGCTCCACACCTGGCTAGGAAACGTTCAGAATTGGGTAGTTCCAGAAAACTTTCGGAATTTTTTTAGACCAGATTGGAGGGGTTGGGGGATGTTTGGCACATATTTTTCAAGTCTTTACCCTTCATATTACATTCTGAAATTTTCCTAAGGAAATCGGAGAGGGTCAAAAAATCTTCGAAAAAAAAAGGAAAGACTATAGTCTTTGCTCATTTTTTGGAAAAAAATTTCACCCCTTCAGAGCTCGCCCCGATTTTCCCAGAATGTTATTTGGAGGGTATACACTTGGAAATTATGGGGCAAAGTTCCCTCACCCCTTCCCACTGCTCCACACCTGGTTAGGAAACGTTCAGAATTGGGTTGTTCCAGAAAACTTTCGGAATTTTTTTGGACCAGATGCGAGGGGATGGGGGATGTTTGGCACATATTTTTCAAGTCTTTACCCTTCATATTACATTCTGAAATTTTCCTAAGGAAATCGGAGAGGGTAAAAAAATCTTCGAAAAAAAAAGGAAAGACTATAGTCTTTGCTCATTTTTTGGAAAAAAATTTCACCCCTTCAGATCTCGCCCCGATTTTCCCAGGTTGTTATTTGGAGGGTATACACTTGGAAATTATGGGGCAAACTTCCCTCACCCCTTCCCACTGCTCCACACCTGGCTAGGAAACGTTCAGAATTGGGTAGTTCCAGAAAACTTTCGGAATTTTTTTAGACCAGATTGGAGGGGTTGGGGGATGTTTGGCACATATTTTTCAAGTCTTTACCCTTCATATTACATTCTGAAATTTTCCTAAGGAAATCGGAGAGGGTCAAAAAATCTTCGAAAAAAAAAGGAAAGACTATAGTCTTTGCTCATTTTTTGGAAAAAAATTTCACCCCTTCAGAGCTCGCCCCGATTTTCCCAGAATGTTATTTGGAGGGTATACACTTGGAAATTATGGGGCAAACTTCCCTCGCCCCTTCCCACTGCTCCACACCTGGCTAGGAAACGTTCAGAATTGGGTAGTTCCAGAAAACTTTCGGAATTTTTTTAGACCAGATTGGAGGGGTTGGGGGATGTTTGGCACATATTTTTCAAGTCTTTACCCTTCATATTACATTCTGAAATTTTCCTAAGGAAATCGGAGAGGGTCAAAAAATCTTCGAAAAAAAAAGGAAAGACTATAGTCTTTGCTCATTTTTTGGAAAAAAATTTCACCCCTTCAGAGCTCGCCCCGATTTTCCCAGAATGTTATTTGGAGGGTATACACTTGGAAATTATGGGGCAAAGTTCCCTCACCCCTTCCCACTGCTCCACACCTGGCTAGGAAACGTTCAGAATTGGGTAGTTCCAGAAAACTTTCGGAATTTTTTTAGACCAGATTGGAGGGGTTGGGGGATGTTTGGCACATATTTTTCAAGTCTTTACCCTTCATATTACATTCTGAAATTTTCCTAAGGAAATCGGAGAGGGTCAAAAAATCTTCGAAAAAAAAAGGAAAGACTATAGTCTTTGCTCATTTTTTGGAAAAAAAGTTCACCCCTTCAGAGCTCGCCCCGATTTTCCCAGAATGTTATTTGGAGGGTATACACTTGGAAATTATGGGGCAAAGTTCCCTCACCCCTTCCCACTGCTCCACACCTGGTTAGGAAACGTTCAGAATTGGGTTGTTCCAGAAAACTTTCGGAATTTTTTTGGACCAGATGCGAGGGGATGGGGGATGTTTGGCACATATTTTTCAAGTCTTTACCCTTCATATTACATTCTGAAATTTTCCTAAGGAAATCGGAGAGGGTCAAAAAATCTTCGAAAAAAAAAGGAAAGACTATAGTCTTTGCTCATTTTTGGGAAAAAAATTTCACCCCTTCAGATCTCGCCCCGATTTTCCCAGAATGTTATTTGGAGGGTATACAGTTGGAAATTATGGGGCAAACTTCCCTCACCCCTTCCCACTGCTCCACACCTGGCTAGGAAACGTTCAGAATTGGGTAGTTCCAGAAAACTTTCGGAATTTTTTTAGACCAGATGCGAGGGGATGGGGGATGTTTGGCACATATTTTTCAAGTCTTTACCCTTCATATTACATTCTGAAATTTTCCTAAGGAAATCGGAGAAGGTCAAAAAATCTTCGAAAAAAAAAGGAAAGACTATAGTCTTTGCTCATTTTTTGGAAAAAAATTTCACCCCTTCAGAGCTCGCCCCGATTTTCCCAGAATGTTATTTGGAGGGTATACACTTGGAAATTATAGGGCAAACTTCCCTCACCCCCTCCCACTGCTCCACACCTGGTTAGGAAACGTTCAGAATTGGGTTGTTCCAGAAAACTTTCGCAATTTTTTTAGACCAGATTGGAGGGGTTGGGGGATGTTTGGCACATATTTTTCAAGTCTTTACCCTTCATATTACATTCTGAAATTTTCCTAAGGAAATCGGAGAGGGTCAAAAAATCTTCGAAAAAAAAAGGAAAGACTATAGTCTTTGCTCATTTTTTGGAAAAAAATTTCACCCCTTCAGAGCTCGCCCCGATTTTCCCAGAATGTTATTTGGAGGGTATACACTTGGAAATTATGGGGCAAAGTTCCCTCACCCCTTCCCACTGCTCCACACCTGGTTAGGAAACGTTCAGAATTGGGTTGTTCCAGAAAACTTTCGGAATTTTTTTGGACCAGATGCGAGGGGATGGGGGATGTTTGGCACATATTTTTCAAGTCTTTACCCTTCATATTACATTCTGAAATTTTCCTAAGGAAATCGGAGAGGGTCAAAAAATCTTCGAAAAAAAAAGGAAAGACTATAGTCTTTGCTCATTTTTTGGAAAAAAATTTCACCCCTTCAGAGCTCGCCCCGATTTTCCCAGAATGTTATTTGGAGGGTATACACTTGGAAATTATGGGGCAAAGTTCCCTCACCCCTTCCCACTGCTCCACACCTGGCTAGGAAACGTTCAGAATTGGGTAGTTCCAGAAAACTTTCGGAATTTTTTTAGACCAGATTGGAGGGGTTGGGGGATGTTTGGCACATATTTTTCAAGTCTTTACCCTTCATATTACATTCTGAAATTTTCCTAAGGAAATCGGAGAGGGTCAAAAAATCTTCGAAAAAAAAAGGAAAGACTATAGTCTTTGCTCATTTTTTGGAAAAAAATTTCACCCCTTCAGAGCTCGCCCCGATTTTCCCAGAATGTTATTTGGAGGGTATACACTTGGAAATTATGGGGCAAAGTTCCCTCACCCCTTCCCACTGCTCCACACCTGGTTAGGAAACGTTCAGAATTGGGTTGTTCCAGAAAACTTTCGGAATTTTTTTGGACCAGATGCGAGGGGATGGGGGATGTTTGGCACATATTTTTCAAGTCTTTACCCTTCATATTACATTCTGAAATTTTCCTAAGGAAATCGGAGAGGGTCAAAAAATCTTCGAAAAAAAAAGGAAAGACTATAGTCTTTGCTCATTTTTGGGAAAAAAATTTCACCCCTTCAGATCTCGCCCCGATTTTCCCAGAATGTTATTTGGAGGGTATACACTTGGAAATTATGGGGCAAACTTCCCTCACCCCTTCCCACTGCTCCACACCTGGCTAGGAAACGTTCAGAATTGGGTTGTTCCAGAAAACTTTCGGAATTTTTTTGGACCAGATGCGAGGGGATGGGGGATGTTTGGCACGTATTTTTCAAGTCTTTACCCTTCATATTACATTGTGAAATTTTCCTAAGGAAATCGGAGAGGGTCAAAAAATCTTCGAAAAAAAAAGGAAAGACTATAGTCTTTGCTCATTTTTTGGAAAAAAATTTCACCCCTTCAGATCTCGCCCCGACTTTCCCAGGTTGTTATTTGGAGGGTATACACTTGGAAATTATGGGGCAAACTTCCCTCACCCCTTCCCACTGCTCCACACCTGGCTAGGAAACGTTCAGAATTGGGTAGTTCCAGAAAACTTTCGGAATTTTTTTAGACCAGATTGGAGGGGTTGGGGGATGTTTGGCACGTATTTTTCAAGTCTTTACCCTTCATATTACATTCTGAAATTTTCCTAAGGAAATCGGAGAGGGTCAAAAAATCTTCGAAAAAAAAAGGAAAGACTATAGTCTTTGCTCATTTTTTGGAAAAAAATTTCACCCCTTCAGATCTCGCCCCGATTTTCCCAGGTTGTTATTTGGAGGGTATACACTTGGAAATTATGGGGCAAACTTCCCTCACCCCTTCCCACTGCTCCACACCTGGCTAGGAAACGTTCAGAATTGGGTAGTTCCAGAAAACTTTCGGAATTTTTTTAGACCAGATTGGAGGGGTTGGGGGATGTTTGGCACATATTTTTCAAGTCTTTACCCTTCATATTACATTCTGAAATTTTCCTAAGGAAATCGGAGAGGGTCAAAAAATCTTCGAAAAAAAAAGGAAAGATATAGTCTTTGCTCATTTTTGGCAAAAAAATTTCACCCCTTCAGATCTCGCCCCGATTTTCCCAGAATGTTATTTGGAGGGTATACACTTGGAAATTATGGGGCAAACTACCCTCACCCCTTCCCACTGCTCCACACCTGGCTAGGAAACGTTCAGAATTGGGTAGTTCCAGAAAACTTTCGGAATTTTTTTAGACCAGATTGGAGGGGTTGGGGGATGTTTGGCACATATTTTTCAAGTCTTTACCCTTCATATTACATTCTGAAATTTTCCTAAGGAAATCGGAGAGGGTCAAAAAATCTTCGAAAAAAAAAGGAAAGACTATAGTCTTTGCTCATTTTTTGGAAAAAAATTTCACCCCTTCAGAGCTCGCCCCGATTTTCCCAGAATGTTATTTGGAGGGTATACACTTGGAAATTATGGGGCAAAGTTCCCTCACCCCTTCCCACTGCTCCACACCTGGTTAGGAAACGTTCAGAATTGGGTTGTTCCAGAAAACTTTCGGAATTTTTTTGGACCAGATGCGAGGGGATGGGGGATGTTTGGCACATATTTTTCAAGTCTTTACCCTTCATATTACATTCTGAAATTTTCCTAAGGAAATCGGAGAGGGTCAAAAAATCTTCGAAAAAAAAAGGAAAGACTATAGTCTTTGCTCATTTTTTGGAAAAAAATTTCACCCCTTCAGATCTCGCCCCGATTTTCCCAGGTTGTTATTTGGAGGGTATACACTTGGAAATTATGGGGCAAACTTCCCTCACCCCTTCCCACTGCTCCACACCTGGCTAGGAAACGTTCAGAATTGGGTAGTTCCAGAAAACTTTCGGAATTTTTTTAGACCAGATTGGAGGGGTTGGGGGATGTTTGGCACATATTTTTCAAGTCTTTACCCTTCATATTACATTCTGAAATTTTCCTAAGGAAATCGGAGAGGGTCAAAAAATCTTCGAAAAAAAAAGGAAAGACTATAGTCTTTGCTCATTTTTGGGAAAAAAATTTCACCCCTTCAGATCTCGCCCCGATTTTCCCAGAATGTTATTTGGAGGGTATACACTTGGAAATTATGGGGCAAACTACCCTCACCCCTTCCCACTGCTCCACACCTGGCTAGGAAACGTTCAGAATTGGGTTGTTCCAGAAAACTTTCGTAATTTTTTTGGACCAGATGCGAGGGGATGGGGGATGTTTGGCACGTATTTTTCAAGTCTTTACCCTTCATATTACATTCTGAAATTTTCCTAAGGAAATCGGAGAGGGTCAAAAAATCTTCGAAAAAAAAGAAAAAAATTTCACCCCTTCAGATCTCGCCCCGATTTTCCCAGGTTGTTATTTGGAGGGTATACACTTGGAAATTATGGGGCAAACTTCCCTCACCCCTTCCCACTGCTCCACACCTGGCTAGGAAACGTTCAGAATTGGGTAGTTCCAGAAAACTTTCGGAATTTTTTTAGACCAGATTGGAGGGGTTGGGGGATGTTTGGCACATATTTTTCAAGTCTTTACCCTTCATATTACATTCTGAAATTTTCCTAAGGAAATCGGAGAAGGTCAAAAAATCTTCGAAAAAAAAAAGGAAAGACTATAGTCTTTGCTCATTTTTTGGAAAAAAATTTCACCCCTTCAGAGCTCGCCCCGATTTTCCCAGAATGTTATTTGGAGGGTATACACTTGGAAATTATGGGGCAAACTTCCCTCACCCCCTCCCACTGCTCCACACCTGGTTAGGAAACGTTCAGAATTGGGTTGTTCCAGAAAACTTTCGGAATTTTTTTGGACCAGATGCGAGGGGATGGGGGATGTTTGGCACATATTTTTCTAGTCTTTACCCTTCATATTACATTCTGAAATTTTCCTAAGGAAATCGGAGAGGGTCAAAAAATCTTCGAAAAAAAAAGGAAAGACTATAGTCTTTGCTCATTTTTTGGAAAAAAATTCCACCCCTTCAGATCTCGCCCCGATTTTCCCAGAATGTTATTTGGAGGGTATACACTTGGAAATTATGGGGCAAACTTCCCTCACCCCCTCCCACTGCTCCACACCTGGTTAGGAAACGTTCAGAATTGGATTGTTCCAGAAATCTTTCGGAATTTTTTTGGACCAGATGCGAGGGAATGGGGGATGTTTGGCACATATTTTTCAAGTCTTTACCCTTCATATTACATTCTGAAATTTTCCTAAGGAAATCAGAGAAGGTCAAAAAATCTTCGAAAAAAAAAGGAAAGACTATAGTCTTTCCTCATTTTTGGGAAAAAAATTCCACCCCTTCAGATCTCGCCCCGATTTTCCCAGAATGTTATTTGGAGGGTATACACTTGGAAATTATGGGGCAAACTTCCATCACCCCCTCCCACTGCTCCACACCTGGTTAGGAAACGTTCAGAATTGGGTTGTTCCAGAAAACTTTCGGAATTTTTTTAGACCAGATTGGAGGGGTTGGGGGATGTTTGGCACATATTTTTCAAGTCTTTACCCTTCATATTACATTCTGAAATTTTCCTAAGGAAATCGGAGAGGGTCAAAAAATCTTCGAAAAAAAAAGGAAAGACTATAGTCTTTGCTCATTTTTTGGAAAAAAATTTCACCCCTTCAGATCTCGCCCCGATTTTCCCAGGTTGTTATTTGGAGGGTATACACTTGGAAATTATGGGGCAAACTTCCCTCACCCCTTCCCACTGCTCCACACCTGGTTAGGAAACGTTCAGAATTGGGTTGTTCCAGAAAACTTTCGGAATTTTTTTGGACCAGATGCGAGGGGATGGGGGATGTTTGGCACATATTTTTCAAGTCTTTACCCTTCATATTACATTCTGAAATTTTCCTAAGGAAATCGGAGAGGGTCAAAAAATCTTCGAAAAAAAAAGGAAAGACTATAGTCTTTGCTCATTTTTGGGAAAAAAATTTCACCCCTTCAGATCTCGCCCCGATTTTCCCAGAATGTTATTTGGAGGGTATACACTTGGAAATTATGGGGCAAACTTCCCTCACCCCTTCCCACTGCTCCACACCTGGCTAGGAAACGTTCAGAATTGGGTTGTTCCAGAAAACTTTCGGAATTTTTTTGGACCAGATGCGAGGGGATGGGGGATGTTTGGCACGTATTTTTCAAGTCTTTACCCTTCATATTACATTCTGAAATTTTCCTAAGGAAATCGGAGAGGGTCAAAAAATCTTCGAAAAAAAAAGGAAAGACTATAGTCTTTGCTCATTTTTTGGAAAAAAATTTCACCCCTTCAGATCTCGCCCCGATTTTCCCAGGTTGTTATTTGGAGGGTATACACTTGGAAATTATGGGGCAAACTTCCCTCACCCCTTCCCACTGCTCCACACCTGGCTAGGAAACGTTCAGAATTGGGTAGTTCCAGAAAACTTTCGGAATTTTTTTAGACCAGATTGGAGGGGTTGGGGGATGTTTGGCACGTATTTTTCAAGTCTTTACCCTTCATATTACATTCTGAAATTTTCCTAAGGAAATCGGAGAGGGTCAAAAAATCTTCGAAAAAAAAAGGAAAGTCTTTGCTCATTTTTTGGAAAAAAATTTCACCCCTTCAGATCTCGCCCCGATTTTCCCAGGTTGTTATTTGGAGGGTATACACTTGGAAATTATGGGGCAAACTTCCCTCACCCCTTCCCACTGCTCCACACCTGGCTAGGAAACGTTCAGAATTGGGTAGTTCCAGAAAACTTTCGGAATTTTTTTAGACCAGATTGGAGGGGTTGGGGGATGTTTGGCACATATTTTTCAAGTCTTTACCCTTCATATTACATTCTGAAATTTTCCTAAGGAAATCGGAGAGGGTCAAAAAATCTTCGAAAAAAAAAGGAAAGACTATAGTCTTTGCTCATTTTTTGGAAAAAAATTTCACCCCTTCAGAGCTCGCCCCGATTTTCCCAGAATGTTATTTGGAGGGTATACACTTGGAAATTATGGGGCAAAGTTCCCTCACCCCTTCCCACTGCTCCACACCTGGTTAGGAAACGTTCAGATAATTGGGTTGTTCCAGAAAACTTTCGGAATTTTTTTGGACCAGATGCGAGGGGATGGGGGATGTTTGGCACATATTTTTCAAGTCTTTACCCTTCATATTACATTCTGAAATTTTCCTAAGGAAATCGGAGAGGGTCAAAAAATCTTCGAAAAAAAAAAAGGAAAGACTATAGTCTTTGCTCATTTTTTGGAAAAAAATTTCACCCCTTCAGATCTCGCCCCGATTTTCCCAGGTTGTTATTTGGAGGGTATACACTTGGAAATTATGGGGCAAACTTCCCTCACCCCTTCCCACTGCTCCACACCTGGCTAGGAAACGTTCAGAATTGGGTAGTTCCAGAAAACTTTCGGAATTTTTTTAGACCAGATTGGAGGGGTTGGGGGATGTTTGGCACATATTTTTCAAGTCTTTACCCTTCATATTACATTCTGAAATTTTCCTAAGGAAATCGGAGAGGGTCAAAAAATCTTCGAAAAAAAAAGGAAAGACTTATAGTCTTTGCTCATTTTTGGGAAAAAAATTTCACCCCTTCAGATCTCGCCCCGATTTTCCCAGAATGTTATTTGGAGGGTATACACTTGGAAATTATGGGGCAAACTACCCTCACCCCTTCCCACTGCTCCACACCTGGCTAGGAAACGTTCAGAATTGGGTTGTTCCAGAAAACTTTCGGAATTTTTTTGGACCAGATGCGAGGGGATGGGGGATGTTTGGCACGTATTTTTCAAGTCTTTACCCTTCATATTACATTCTGAAATTTTCCTAAGGAAATCGGAGAGGGTCAAAAAATCTTCGAAAAAAAAGAAAAAAATTTCACCCCTTCAGATCTCGCCCCGATTTTCCCAGGTTGTTATTTGGAGGGTATACACTTGGAAATTATGGGGCAAACTTCCCTCACCCCTTCCCACTGCTCCACACCTGGCTAGGAAACGTTCAGAATTGGGTAGTTCCAGAAAACTTTCGGAATTTTTTTAGACCAGATTGGAGGGGTTGGGGGATGTTTGGCACATATTTTTCAAGTCTTTACCCTTCATATTACATTCTGAAATTTTCCTAAGGAAATCGGAGAAGGTCAAAAAATCTTCGAAAAAAAAAAGGAAAGACTATAGTCTTTGCTCATTTTTTGGAAAAAAATTTCACCCCTTCAGATCTCGCCCCGATTTTCCCAGGTTGTTATTTGGAGGGTATACACTTGGAAATTATGGGGCAAACTTCCCTCACCCCTTCCCACTGCTCCACACCTGGCTAGGAAACGTTCAGAATTGGGTAGTTCCAGAAAACTTTCGGAATTTTTTTAGACCAGATTGGAGGGGTTGGGGGATGTTTGGCACGTATTTTTCAAGTCTTTACCCTTCATATTACATTCTGAAATTTTCCTAAGGAAATCGGAGAGGGTCAAAAAATCTTCGAAAAAAAAAGGAAAGACTATAGTCTTTGCTCATTCTTTGGAAAAAAATTTCACCCCTTCAGATCTCGCCCCGATTTTCCCAGGTTGTTATTTGGAGGGTATACACTTGGAAATTATGGGGCAAACTTCCCTCACCCCTTCCCACTGCTCCACACCTGGCTAGGAAACGTTCAGAATTGGGTAGTTCCAGAAAACTTTCGGAATTTTTTTAGACCAGATTGGAGGGGTTGGGGGATGTTTGGCACATATTTTTCAAGTCTTTACCCTTCATATTACATTCTGAAATTTTCCTAAGGAAATCGGAGAGGGTCAAAAAATCTTCGAAAAAAAAGGAAAGTCTTTGCTCATTTTTTGGAAAAAAATTTCACCCCTTCAGATCTCGCCCCGATTTTCCCAGGTTGTTATTTGGAGGGTATACACTTGGAAATTATGGGGCAAAGTTCCCTCACCCCTTCCCACTGCTCCACACCTGGTTAGGAAACGTTCAGATAATTGGGTTGTTCCAGAAAACTTTCGGAATTTTTTTGGACCAGATGCGAGGGGATGGGGGATGTTTGGCACATATTTTTCAAGTCTTTACCCTTCATATTACATTCTGAAATTTTCCTAAGGAAATCGGAGAGGGTCAAAAAATCTTCGAAAAAAAAAGGAAAGACTATAGTCTTTGCTCATTTTTTGGAAAAAAATTTCACCCCTTCAGATCTCGCCCCGATTTTCCCAGGTTGTTATTTGGAGGGTATACACTTGGAAATTATGGGGCAAACTTCCCTCACCCCTTCCCACTGCTCCACACCTGGCTAGGAAACGTTCAGAATTGGGTAGTTCCAGAAAACTTTCGGAATTTTTTTAGACCAGATTGGAGGGGTTGGGGGATGTTTGGCACATATTTTTCAAGTCTTTACCCTTCATATTACATTCTGAAATTTTCCTAAGGAAATCGGAGAGGGTCAAAAAATCTTCGAAAAAAAAAGGAAAGACTATAGTCTTTGCTCATTTTTGGGAAAAAAATTTCACCCCTTCAGATCTCGCCCCGATTTTCCCAGAATGTTATTTGGAGGGTATACACTTGGAAATTATGGGGCAAACTACCCTCACCCCTTCCCACTGCTCCACACCTGGCTAGGAAACGTTCAGAATTGGGTTGTTCCAGAAAACTTTCGGAATTTTTTTGGACCAGATGCGAGGGGATGGGGGATGTTTGGCACGTATTTTTCAAGTCTTTACCCTTCATATTACATTCTGAAATTTTCCTAAGGAAATCGGAGAGGGTCAAAAAATCTTCGAAAAAAAAGAAAAAAATTTCACCCCTTCAGATCTCGCCCCGATTTTCCCAGGTTGTTATTTGGAGGGTATACACTTGGAAATTATGGGGCAAACTTCCCTCACCCCTTCCCACTGCTCCACACCTGGCTAGGAAACGTTCAGAATTGGGTAGTTCCAGAAAACTTTCGGAATTTTTTTAGACCAGATTGGAGGGGTTGGGGGATGTTTGGCACATATTTTTCAAGTCTTTACCCTTCATATTACATTCTGAAATTTTCCTAAGGAAATCGGAGAAGGTCAAAAAATCTTCGAAAAAAAAAAGGAAAGACTATAGTCTTTGCTCATTTTTTGGAAAAAAATTTCACCCCTTCAGAGCTCGCCCCGATTTTCCCAGAATATTATTTGGAGGGTATACACTTGGAAATTATGGGGCAAACTTCCCTCACCCCCTCCCACTGCTCCACACCTGGTTAGGACACGTTCAGAATTGGATTGTTCCAGAAATCTTTCGGAATTTTTTTGGACCAGATGCGAGGGAATGGGGGATGTTTGGCACATATTTTTCAAGTCTTTACCCTTCATATTACATTCTGAAATTTTCCTAAGGAAATCGGAGAAGGTCAAAAAATCTTCGAAAAAAAAAGGAAAGACTATAGTCTTTGCTCATTTTTTGGAAAAAAATTTCACCCCTTCAGAGCTCGCCCCGATTTTCCCAGAATGTTATTTGGAGGGTATACACTTGGAAATTATAGGGCAAACTTCCCTCACCCCCTCCCACTGCTCCACACCTGGTTAGGAAACGTTCAGAATTGGGTTGTTCCAGAAAACTTTCGGAATTTTTTTGGACCAGATGCGAGGGGATGGGGGATGTTTGGCACATATTTTTCTAGTCTTTACCCTTCATATTACATTCTGAAATTTTCCTAAGGAAATCGGAGAGGGTCAAAAAATCTTCGAAAAAAAAAGGAAAGACTATGGTCTTTCCTCATTTTTGGGAAAAAAATTCCACCCCTTCAGATCTCGGCCCGATTTTCCCAGAATGTTATTTGGAGGGTATACACTTGGAAATTATGGGGCAAAGTTCCCTCACCCCTTCCCACTGCTCCACACCTGGTTAGGAAACGTTCAGAATTGGGTTGTTCCAGAAAACTTTCGGAATTTTTTTGGACCAGATGCGAGGGGATGGGGGATGTTTGGCACATATTTTTCAAGTCTTTACCCTTCATATTACATTCTGAAATTTTCCTAAGGAAATCGGAGAGGGTCAAAAAATCATCGAAAAAAAAAGGAAAGACTATAGTCTTTGCTCATTTTTTGGAAAAAAATTTCACCCCTTCAGAGCTCGCCCCGATTTTCCCAGAATGTTATTTGGAGGGTATACACTTGGAAATTATGGGGCAAACTTCCCTCACCCCCTCCCACTGCTCCACACCTGGTTAGGAAACGTTCAGAATTGGATTGTTCCAGAAATCTTTCGGAATTTTTTTGGACCAGATGCGAGGGAATGGGGGATGTTTGGCACATATTTTTCAAGTCTTTACCCTTCATATTACATTCTGAAATTTTCCTAAGGAAATCGGAGAAGGTCAAAAAATCTTCGAAAAAAAAGGAAAGACTATAGTCTTTCCTCATTTTTGGGAAAAAAATTCCACCCCTTCAGATCTCGCCCCGATTTTCCCAGAATGTTATTTGGAGGGTATACACTTGGAAATTATGGGGCAAACTTCCCTCACCCCCTCCCACTGCTCCACACCTGGTTAGGAAACGTTCAGAATTGGGTTGTTCCAGAAAACTTTCGGAATTTTTTTAGACCAGATTGGAGGGGTTGGGGGATGTTTGGCACATATTTTTCAAGTCTTTACCCTTCATATTACATTCTGAAATTTTCCTAAGGAAATCGGAGAATGTCAAAAAATCTTCGAAAAAAAAAGGAAAGACTATAGTCTTTGCTCATTTTTTGGAAAAAAATTTCACCCCTTCAGAGCTCGCCCCGATTTTCCCAGAATGTTATTTGGAGGGTATACACTTGGAAATTATGGGGCAAACTTCCCTCACCCCCTCCCACTGCTCCACACCTGGTTAGGAAACGTTCAGAATTGGATTGTTCCAGAAATCTTTCGGAATTTTTTTGGACCAGATGCGAGGGAATGGGGGATGTTTGGCACATATTTTTCAAGTCTTTACCCTTCATATTACATTCTGAAATTTTCCTAAGGAAATCGGAGAAGGTCAAAAAATCTTCGAAAAAAAAGGAAAGACTATAGTCTTTCCTCATTTTTGGGAAAAAAATTCCACCCCTTCAGATCTCGCCCCGATTTTCCCAGAATGTTATTTGGAGGGTATACACTTGGAAATTATGGGGCAAACTTCCCTCACCCCCTCCCACTGCTCCACACCTGGTTAGGAAACGTTCAGAATTGGGTTGTTCCAGAAAACTTTCGGAATTTTTTTAGACCAGATTGGAGGGGTTGGGGGATGTTTGGCACATATTTTTCAAGTCTTTACCCTTCATATTACATTCTGAAATTTTCCTAAGGAAATCGGAGAGGGTCAAAAAATCTTCGAAAAAAAAAGGAAAGACTATAGTCTTTGCTCATTTTTTGGAAAAAAATTTCACCCCTTCAGATCTCGCCCCGATTTTCCCAGGTTGTTATTTGGAGGGTATACACTTGGAAATTATGGGGCAAACTTCCCTCACCCCTTCCCACTGCTCCACACCTGGCTAGGAAACGTTCAGAATTGGGTAGTTCCAGAAAACTTTCGGAATTTTTTTAGACCAGATTGGAGGGGTTGGGGGATGTTTGGCACATATTTTTCAAGTCTTTACCCTTCATATTACATTCTGAAATTTTCCTAAGGAAATCGGAGAGGGTCAAAAAATCTTCGAAAAAAAAAGGAAAGACTATAGTGTTTGCTCATTTTTTGGAAAAAAATTTCACCCCTTCAGATCTCGCCCCGATTTTCCCAGGTTGTTATTTGGAGGGTATACACTTGGAAATTATGGGGCAAACTTCCCTCACCCCTTCCCACTGCTCCACACCTGGCTAGGAAACGTTCAGAATTGGGTAGTTCCAGAAAACTTTCGGAATTTTTTTAGACCAGATTGGAGGGGTTGGGGGATGTTTGGCACATATTTTTCAAGTCTTTACCCTTCATATTACATTCTGAAATTTTCCTAAGGAAATCGGAGAGGGTCAAAAAATCTTCGAAAAAAAAAGGAAAGTCTTTGCTCATTTTTTGGAAAAAAATTTCACCCCTTCAGATCTCGCCCCGATTTTCCCAGGTTGTTATTTGGAGGGTATACACTTGGAAATTATGGGGCAAACTTCCCTCACCCCTTCCCACTGCTCCACACCTGGCTAGGAAACGTTCAGAATTGGGTAGTTCCAGAAAACTTTCGGAATTTTTTTAGACCAGATTGGAGGGGTTGGGGGATGTTTGGCACATATTTTTCAAGTCTTTACCCTTCATATTACATTCTGAAATTTTCCTAAGGAAATCGGAGAGGGTCAAAAAATCTTCGAAAAAAAAAGGAAAGACTATAGTCTTTGCTCATTTTTTGGAAAAAAATTTCACCCCTTCAGAGCTCGCCCCGATTTTCCCAGAATGTTATTTGGAGGGTATACACTTGGAAATTATGGGGCAAAGTTCCCTCACCCCTTCCCACTGCTCCACACCTGGTTAGGAAACGTTCAGATAATTGGGTTGTTCCAGAAAACTTTCGGAATTTTTTTGGACCAGATGCGAGGGGATGGAGGATGTTTGGCACATATTTTTCAAGTCTTTACCCTTCATATTACATTCTGAAATTTTCCTAAGGAAATCGGAGAGGGTCAAAAAATCTTCGAAAAAAAAAAAGGAAAGACTATAGTCTTTGCTCATTTTTTGGAAAAAAATTTCACCCCTTCAGATCTCGCCCCGATTTTCCCAGGTTGTTATTTGGAGGGTATACACTTGGAAATTATGGGGCAAACTTCCCTCACCCCTTCCCACTGCTCCACACCTGGCTAGGAAACGTTCAGAATTGGGTACTTCCAGAAAACTTTCGGAATTTTTTTAGACCAGATTGGAGGGGTTGGGGGATGTTTGGCACATATTTTTCAAGTCTTTACCCTTCATATTACATTCTGAAATTTTCCTAAGGAAATCGGAGAGGGTCAAAAAATCTTCGAAAAAAAAAGGAAAGACTATAGTCTTTGCTCATTTTTGGGAAAAAAATTTCACCCCTTCAGATCTCGCCCCGATTTTCCCAGAATGTTATTTGGAGGGTATACACTTGGAAATTATGGGGCAAACTACCCTCACCCCTTCCCACTGCTCCACACCTGGCTAGGAAACGTTCAGAATTGGGTTGTTCCAGAAAACTTTCGGAATTTTTTTGGACCAGATGCGAGGGGATGGGGGATGTTTGGCACGTATTTTTCAAGTCTTTACCCTTCATATTACATTCTGAAATTTTCCTAAGGAAATCGGAGAGGGTCAAAAAATCTTCGAAAAAAAAAGGAAAGACTATAGTCTTTGCTCATTTTTTGGAAAAAAATTTCCCCCTTCAGAGCTCGCCCCGATTTTCCCAGAATGTTATTTGGAGGGTATACACTTGGAAATTATGGGGCAAAGTTCCCTCACCCCTTCCCACTGCTCCACACCTGGTTAGGAAACGTTCAGAATTGGGTTGTTCCAGAAAACTTTCGGAATTTTTTTGGACCAGATGCGAGGGGATGGGGGATGTTTGGCACATATTTTTCAAGTCTTTACCCTTCATATTACATTCTGAAATTTTCCTAAGGAAATCGGAGAGGGTCAAAAAATCTTCGAAAAAAAAAGGAAAGACTATAGTCTTTGCTCATTTTTTGGAAAAAAATTTCACCCCTTCAGATCTCGCCCCGATTTTCCCAGGTTGTTATTTGGAGGGTATACACTTGGAAATTATGGGGCAAACTTCCCTCACCCCTTCCCACTGCTCCACACCTGGCTAGGAAACGTTCAGAATTGGGTAGTTCCAGAAAACTTTCGGAATTTTTTTAGACCAGATTGGAGGGGTTGGGGGATGTTTGGCACATATTTTTCAAGTCTTTACCCTTCATATTACATTCTGAAATTTTCCTAAGGAAATCGGAGAAGGTCAAAAAATCTTCGAAAAAAAAAAGGAAAGACTATAGTCTTTGCTCATTTTTTGGAAAAAAATTTCACCCCTTCAGAGCTCGCCCCGATTTTCCCAGAATGTTATTTGGAGGGTATACACTTGGAAATTATGGGGCAAAGTTCCCTCACCCCTTCCCACTGCTCCACACCTGGTTAGGAAACGTTCAGAATTGGGTTGTTCCAGAAAACTTTCGGAATTTTTTTGGACCAGATGCGAGGGGATGGGGGATGTTTGGCACATATTTTTCAAGTCTTTACCCTTCATATTACATTCTGAAATTTTCCTAAGGAAATCGGAGAGGGTCAAAAAATCTTCGAAAAAAAAAGGAAAGACTATAGTCTTTGCTCATTTTTTGGGAAAAAATTTCACCCCTTCAGATCTCGCCCCGATTTTCCCAGGTTGTTATTTGGAGGGTATACACTTGGAAATTATGGGGCAAAGTTCCCTCACCCCTTCCCACTGCTCCACACCTGGTTAGGAAACGTTCAGAATTGGGTAGTTCCAGAAAACTTTCGGAATTTTTTTGGACCAGATGCGAGGGGATGGGGGATGTTTGGCACATATTTTTCTAGTCTTTACCCTTCATATTACATTCTGAAATTTTCCTAAGGAAATCGGAGAGGGTCAAAAAATCTTCGAAAAAAAAAGGAAAGACTATAGTCTTTCCTCATTTTTGGGAAAAAAATTCCACCCCTTCAGATCTCGCCCCGATTTTCCCTGAATGTTATTTGGAGGGTATACACTTGGAAATTATGGGGCAAAGTTCCCTCACCCCTTCCCACTGCTCCACACCTGGTTAGGAAACGTTCAGAATTGGGTTGTTCCAGAAAACTTTCGGAATTTTTTTGGACCAGATGCGAGGGGATGGGGGATGTTTGGCACATATTTTTCAAGTCTTTACCCTTCATATTACATTCTGAAATTTTCCTAAGGAAATCGGAGAGGGTCAAAAAATCATCGAAAAAAAAAGGAAAGACTATAGTCTTTGCTCATTTTTTGGAAAAAAATTTCACCCCTTCAGATCTCGCCCCGATTTTCCCAGGTTGTTATTTGGAGGGTATACACTTGGAAATTATGGGGCAAACTTCCCTCACCCCTTCCCACTGCTCCACACCTGGCTAGGAAACGTTCAGAATTGGGTAGTTCCAGAAAACTTTCGTAATTTTTTTAGACCAGATTGGAGGGGTTGGGGGATGTTTGGCACATATTTTTCAAGTCTTTACCCTTCATATTACATTCTGAAATTTTCCTAAGGAAATCGGAGAAGGTCAAAAAATCTTCGAAAAAAAAAGGAAAGACTATAGTCTTTGCTCATTTTTTGGAAAAAAATTTCACCCCTTCAGAGCTCGCCCCGATTTTCCCAGAATGTTATTTGGAGGGTATACACTTGGAAATTATGGGGCAAACTTCCCTCACCCCCTCCCACTGCTCCACACCTGGTTAGGAAACGTTCAGAATTGGATTGTTCCAGAAATCTTTCGGAATTTTTTTGGACCAGATGCGAGGGAATGGGGGATGTTTGGCACATATTTTTCAAGTCTTTACCCTTCATATTACATTCTGAAATTTTCCTAAGGAAATCGGAGAAGGTCAAAAAATCTTCGAAAAAAAAGGAAAGACTATAGTCTTTCCTCATTTTTGGGAAAAAAATTCCACCCCTTCAGATCTCGCCCCGATTTTCCCAGAATGTTATTTGGAGGGTATACACTTGGAAATTATGGGGCAAACTTCCCTCACCCCCTCCCACTGCTCCACACCTGGTTAGGAAACGTTCAGAATTGGGTTGTTCCAGAAAACTTTCGGAATTTTTTTAGACCAGATTGGAGGGGTTGGGGGATGTTTGGCACATATTTTTCAAGTCTTTACCCTTCATATTACATTCTGAAATTTTCCTAAGGAAATCGGAGAGGGTCAAAAAATCTTCGAAAAAAAAAGGAAAGACTATAGTCTTTTGCTCATTTTTTGGAAAAAAATTTCACCCCTTCAGATCTCGCCCCGATTTTCCCAGGTTGTTATTTGGAGGGTATACACTTGGAAATTATGGGGCAAACTTCCCTCACCCCTTCCCACTGCTCCACACCTGGCTAGGAAACGTTCAGAATTGGGTAGTTCCAGAAAACTTTCGGAATTTTTTTAGACCAGATTGGAGGGGTTGGAGGGGATATGTTTGGCACATATTTTTCAAGTCTTTACCCTTCATATTACATTCTGAAATTTTCCTAAGGAAATCGGAGAAGGTCAAAAAATCTTCGAAAAAAAAGGAAAGACTATAGTCTTTCCTCATTTTTGGGAAAAAAATTCCACCCCTTCAGATCTCGCCCCGATTTTCCCAGAATGTTATTTGGAGGGTATACACTTGGAAATTATGGGGCAAACTTCCCTCACCCCCTCCCACTGCTCCACACCTGGTTAGGAAACGTTCAGAATTGGGTTGTTCCAGAAAACTTTCGGAATTTTTTTAGACCAGATTGGAGGGGTTGGGGGATGTTTGGCACATATTTTTCAAGTCTTTACCCTTCATATTACATTCTGAAATTTTCCTAAGGAAATCGGAGAGGGTCAAAAAATCTTCGAAAAAAAAAGGAAAGACTATAGTCTTTTGCTCATTTTTTGGAAAAAAATTTCACCCCTTCAGATCTCGCCCCGATTTTCCCAGGTTGTTATTTGGAGGGTATACACTTGGAAATTATGGGGCAAACTTCCCTCACCCCTTCCCACTACTCCACACCTGGCTAGGAAACGTTCAGAATTGGGTAGTTCCAGAAAACTTTCGGAATTTTTTTAGACCAGATTGGAGGGGTTGGGGGATGTTTGGCACATATTTTTCAAGTCTTTACCCTTCATATTACATTCTGAAATTTTCCTAAGGAAATCGGAGAAGGTCAAAAAATCTTCGAAAAAAAAAAGGAAAGACTATAGTCTTTGCTCATTTTTTGGAAAAAAATTTCACCCCTTCAGAGCTCGCCCCGATTTTCCCAGAATGTTATTTGGAGGGTATACACTTGGAAATTATGGGGCAAAGTTCCCTCACCCCTTCCCACTGCTCCACACCTGGTTAGGAAACGTTCAGAATTGGGTTGTTCCAGAAAACTTTCGGAATTTTTTTGGACCAGATGCGAGGGGATGGGGGATGTTTGGCACATATTTTTCAAGTCTTTACCCTTCATATTACATTCTGAAATTTTCCTAAGGAAATCGGAGAGGGTCAAAAAATCTTCGAAAAAAAAAGGAAAGACTATAGTCTTTGCTCATTTTTGGGAAAAAAATTTCACCCCTTCAGATCTCGCCCCGATTTTCCCAGAATGTTATTTGGAGGGTATACACTTGGAAATTATGGGGCAAACTTCCCTCACCCCTTCCCACTGCTCCACACCTGGCTAGGAAACGTTCAGAATTGGGTTGTTCCAGAAAACTTTCGGAATTTTTTTGGACCAGATGCGAGGGGATGGGGGATGTTTGGCACGTATTTTTCAAGTCTTTACCCTTCATATTACATTCTGAAATTTTCCTAATGAAATCGGAGAGGGTCAAAAAATCTTCGAAAAAAAAAAGGAAAGACTATAGTCTTTGCTCATTTTTTGGAAAAAAATTTCACCCCTTCAGATCTCGCCCCGATTTTCCCAGGTTGTTATTTGGAGGGTATACACTTGGAAATTACATTCTGAAATTTTCCTAAGGAAATCGGAGAAGGTCAAAAAATCTTCGAAAAAAAAAGGAAAGACTATAGTCTTTGCTCATTTTTTGGAAAAAAATTTCACCCCTTCAGAGGTCGCCCCGATTTTCCCAGAATGTTATTTGGAGGGTATACACTTGGAAATTATAGGGCAAACTTCCCTCACCCCCTCCCACTGCTCCACACCTGGTTAGGAAACGTTCAGAATTGGGTTGTTCCAGAAAACTTTCGGAATTTTTTTGGACCAGATGCGAGGGGATGGGGGATGTTTGGCACATATTTTTCTAGTCTTTACCCTTCATATTACATTCTGAAATTTTCCTAAGGAAATCGGAGAGGGTCAAAAAATCTTCGAAAAAAAAAGGAAAGACTTAGTCTTTGCTCATTTTTGGGAAAAAAATTTCACCCCTTCACATCTCGCCCCGATTTTCCCAGAATGTTATTTGGAGGGTATACACTTGGAAATTATGGGGCAAACTTCCCTCGTCCCTTCCCACTGCTCCACACCTGGTTAGGAAACGTTCAGAATTGGGTTGCTCCAGAACACTTTCGGAATTTTTTTAGACCAGATGCGAGGGGTTGGGGGATGTTTGGCACATATTTTTCAAGTCTTTACCCTTCATATTACATTCTGAAATTTTCCTAAGGAAATCGGAGAAGGTCAAAAAATCTTCGAAAAAAAAAGGAAAGACTATAGTCTTTCCTCATTTTTGGGAAAAAAATTCCACCCCTTCAGATCTCGCCCCGATTTTCCCAGAATGTTATTTGGAGGGTATACACTTGGAAATTATGGGGCAAACTTCCCTCGCCCCTTCCCACTGCTCCACACCTGGCTAGGAAACGTTCAGAATTGGGTAGTTCCAGAAAACTTTCGGAATTTTTTTAGACCAGATTGCAGGGGTTGGGGGATGTTTGGCACATATTTTTCAAGTCTTTACCCTTCATATTACATTCTGAAATTTTCCTAAGGAAATCGGAGAGGGTCAAAAAATCTTCGAAAAAAAAAGGAAAGACTATAGTCTTTGCTCATTTTTTGGAAAAAAATTTCACCCCTTCAGATCTCGCCCCGATTTTCCCAGGTTGTTATTTGGAGGGTATACACTTGGAAATTATGGGGCAAACTTCCCTCACCCCTTCCCACTGCTCCACACCTGGCTAGGAAACGTTCAGAATTGGGTAGTTCCAGAAAACTTTCGGAATTTTTTTAGACCAGATTGGAGGGGTTGGGGGATGTTTGGCACATATTTTTCAAGTCTTTACCCTTCATATTACATTCTGAAATTTTCCTAAGGAAATCGGAGAGGGTCAAAAAATCTTCGAAAAAAAAAGGAAAGACTATAGTCTTTGCTCATTTTTGGGAAAAAAATTTCACCCCTTCAGATCTCGCCCCGATTTTCCCAGAATGTTATTTGGAGGGTATACACTTGGAAATTATGGGGCAAACTTCCCTCACCCCCTCCCACTGCTCCACACCTGGTTAGGAAACGTTCAGAATTGGGTTGTTCCAGAAAACTTTCGGAATTTTTTTAAACCAGATGCGAAGGGGTGGGGGATGTTTGGCACATATTTTTCAAGTCTTTACCCTTCATATTACATTCTGAAATTTTCCTAAGGAAATCGGAGAGGGTCAAAAAATCTTCGAAAAAAAAAGGAAAGACTATAGTCTTTGCTCATTTTTTGGAAAAAAATTTCACCCCTTCAGATCTCGCCCCGATTTTCCCAGGTTGTTATTTGGAGGGTATACACTTGGAAATTATGGGGCAAACTTCCCTCACCCCTTCCCACTGCTCCACACCTGGCTAGGAAACGTTCAGAATTGGGTAGTTCCAGAAAACTTTCGAAATTTTTTTAGACCAAATTGGAGGGGTTGGGGGATGTTTGGCACATATTTTTCAAGTCTTTACCCTTCATATTACATTCTGAAATTTTCCTAAGGAAATCGGAGAGGGTCAAAAAATCTTCGAAAAAAAAAAGGAAAGACTATAGTCTTTCCTCATTTTTGGGAAAAAAATTCCACCCCTTCAGATCTCGCCCCGATTTTCCCAGAATGTTATTTGGAGGGTATACACTTGGAAATTATGGGGCAAACTTCCCTCGCCCCTTCCCACAGCTCCACACCTGGCTAGGAAACGTTCAGAATTGGGTAGTTCCAGAAAACTTTCGGAATTTTTTTAGACCAGATTGGAGGGGTTGGGGGATGTTTGGCACATATTTTTCAAGTCTTTACCCTTCATATTACATTCTGAAATTTTCATAAGGAAATCGGAGAGGGTCAAAAAATCTTCGAAAAAAAAAGGAAAGACTATAGTCTTTGCTCATTTTTTGGAAAAAAATTTCACCCCTTCAGAGCTCGCCCAGATTTTCCCAGAATGTTATTTGGAGGGTATACACTTGGAAATTATGGGGCAAAGTTCCCTCACCCCTTCCCACTGCTCCACACCTGGTTAGGAAACGTTCAGAATTGGGTTGTTCCAGAAAACTTTCGGAATTTTTTTAGACCAGATTGGAGGGGTTGGGGGATGTTTGGCACATATTTTTCAAGTCTTTACCCTTCATATTACATTCTGAAATTTTCCTAAGGAAATCGGAGAAGGTCAAAAAATCTTCGAAAAAAAAAGGAAAGACTATAGTCTTTGCTCATTTTTTGGAAAAAAATTTCACCCCTTCAGATCTCGCCCCGATTTTCCCAGGTTGTTATTTGGAGGGTATACACTTGGAAATTATGGGGCAAACTTCCCTCACCCCTTCCCACTGCTCCACACCTGGCTAGGAAACGTTCAGAATTGGGTAGTTCCAGAAAACTTTCGGAATTTTTTTAGACCAGATTGGAGGGGTTGGGGGATGTTTGGCACATATTTTTCAAGTCTTTACCCTTCATATTACATTCTGAAATTTTCCTAAGGAAATCGGAGAGGGTCAAAAAATCTTCGAAAAAAAAGGAAAGACTATAGTCTTTGCTCATTTTTTGGAAAAAAATTTCACCCCTTCAGAGCTCGCCCCGATTTTCCCAGAATGTTATTTGGAGGGTATACACTTGGAAATTATGGGGCAAACTTCCCTCACCCCTTCCCACTGCTCCACACCTGGCTAGGAAACGTTCAGAATTGGGTAGTTCCAGAAAACTTTCGGAATTTTTTTAGACCAGATGCGAGGGGATGGGGGATGTTTGGCACATATTTTTCAAGTCTTTACCCTTCATATTACATTCTGAAATTTTCCTAAGGAAATCGGAGAGGGTCAAAAAATCTTCGAAAAAAAAAGGAAAGACTATAGTCTTTGCTCATTTTTTGGAAAAAAATTTCACCCCTTCAGATCTCGCCCCGATTTTCCCAGGTTGTTATTTGGAGGGTATACACTTGGAAATTATGGGGCAAACTTCCCTCACCCCTTCCCACTGCTCCACACCTGGCTAGGAAACGTTCAGAATTGGGTAGTTCCAGAAAACTTTCGGAATTTTTTTAGACCAGATTGGAGGGGTTGGGGGATGTTTGGCACATATTTTTCAAGTCTTTACCCTTCATATTACATTCTGAAATTTTCCTAAGGAAATCGGAGAGGGTCAAAAAATCTTCGAAAAAAAAAGGAAAGACTATAGTCTTTGCTCATTTTTGGGAAAAAAATTTCACCCCTTCAGATCTCGCCCCGATTTTCCCAGAATGTTATTTGGAGGGTATACACTTGGAAATTATGGGGCAAACTTGCCTCACCCCTTCCCACTGCTCCACACCTGGCTAGGAAACGTTCAGAATTGGGTTGTTCCAGAAAACTTTCGGAATTTTTTTGAACCAGATGCGAGGGGATGGGGGATGTTTGGCACATATTTTTCAAGTCTTTACCCTTCATATTACATTCTGAAATGTTCCTAAGGAAATCGGAGAGGGTCAAAAAAATCTTCGAAAAAAAAAGGAAAGACTATAGTCTTTCCTCATTTTTGGGAAAAAAATTTCACCCCTTCAGATCTCGCCCCGATTTTCCCAGAAAGTTATTTGGAGACTGTACATTTGGAAATTATTACGTAGACTTCTTCCAGGAGGTAACCTGAGATCATCAGTCCTGAAGGAGAGACGGCCCTTTATAGGAATGTAAACATAAAAACAGTCCTTTATAGGGCTAACAAAAATTTTAAAGAAAGGTTTTCCTAAGAGATAAGCGGTACGCTGTAAAAAAATTGCATAGAGTTGTGTGTACGCACCCTTAGCTAATAACAGTTACAGTGTGAACGCACCTTTAGCTAATAAAAATTGCAGTGTGAATGCATCTTTAGTTAATAAAAGTTGCAGTGTGAACGCACCTTTAGCTAATAAAAGTTGCCGTATGAACGCACCTTTAGCTAATAAAAGTTGCTGTGTGAACGCACCTTTAGATAATAAACGTTGCAGTGTGAACGCACCTTTGGATAATAAAAGTTGCGGTTTGAACGCACCTTTATCTAAAAAAAGTTGCCGTGTGAACGCACCTTTAGTTAATAAAAGTTGCAGTGTGAACGCACCTTTAGCTAATAAAAGTTGCCGTATGAACGCACCTTTAGCTAATAAAAGTTGCTGTGTGAACGCACCTTTAGATAATAAACGTTGCAGTGTGAACGCACCTTTGGATAATAAAAGTTGCGGTTTGAACGCACCTTTATCTAAAAAAAGTTGCCGTGTGAACGCACCTTTAGCTAATAAAAGTTGCTGTGTGAACGCACCTTTAGTTAATAAAAGTTGCAGTGTGAACACACCTTTAGCTAATAAAAGTTGCCGTATGAACGCACCTTTAGCTAATAAAAGTTGCTGTGTGAACGCACCTTTAGATAATAAACGTTGCAGTGTGAACGCACCTTTGGATAATAAAAGTTGCGGTTTGAACGCACCTTTATCTAAAAAAAGTTGCCGTGTGAACGCACCTTTAGATAATAAAAGTTGCAGTGTGAACGCACCTTTAGCTAACAAATGTAGCAGTGTGAACTCACCTTAAGGTAATAAAGTTTGCAGTGTGAACGCACCTTTAGCTAATAAAAGTTAAAGTGTGCACGCACCTTTAGCTAACAAAAATTGCTGTGTGAACGCACCTTTATCTAAAAAAAAAAGTTGCCGTGTGAACGCACCTTTAGATAATAAAAGTTGCTGTGTGAACGCACCTTTAGCTAAAAAAAGTTGCAGTGTGAACGCACCTTTAGCTAATAAAGTTTGGAGTGTGAACGCACCTTTAGCTAATAAAATTTGCAGTGTGAACGCACCTTTAGCTAATAAAAATTGCAGTGTGAACGCACCGTTAGCTAATAAAAATTGCGGTGTGAACGCACCTTTAGCTAATAAAAATTGCAGTGTGAACGCACCGTTAGCTAATAAAAATTGCAGTGTGAACGCACCTTTAGCTAAAAAATATTGCAGTGTGAACGCATCTTTAGGTAATAAAAGTTGCTGTGTGAACGCACCTTTAGCTAAAAAAAGTTGCAGTGTGAACGCACCTTTAGCTAATAAAGTTTGGAGTGTGAACGCACCTTTAGCTAATAAAATTTGCAGTGTGAACGCACCTTTAGCTAATAAAAATTGCAGTGTGAACGCACCGTTAGCTAATAAAAATTGTGGTGTGAACGCACCTTTAGCTAATAAAAATTGCAGTGTGAACGCACCGTTAGCTAATAAAAATTGCAGTGTGAACGCACCTTTAGCTAAAAAATATTGCAGTGTGAACGCATCTTTAGGTAATAAAAGTTGCTGTGTGAACGCACCTTTAGCTAAAAAAAGTTGCAGTGTGAACGCACCTTTAGCTAAAAAAATTGTTGTGTGAACACACCTTTAGCTGATAAAGTTATTAGCTGTAGGTGCGTTCACACAGCAACTTTTATTAGCTAAAGGTGCGTTCACACTGCAACTTTTATTAGCTAAAGGTGCGTTCACACGGCAGCTTTTATTAGCTAAAGGTGCGTTCACACTGCAAATTTTATTAGCTAAAGGTGCGTTCACACTGCAACTTTTTTTAGCTAAAGGTGCGTTCACACTGCAAATTTTATTAGCTAAAGGTGCGTTCACACTGCAACTTTTATTAGCTAAAGGTGCGTTCACACGGCAGCTTTTATTAGCTAAAGGTGCGTTCACACTGCAAATTTTATTAGCTAAAGGTGCGTTCACACTGCAACTTTTTTTAGCTAAAGGTGCGTTCACACAGCAACTTTTATTAACTACAGATGCGTTCACACTCCAAACTTTATTAGCTAAAGGTGCGTTCACACTGCAACTTTTTTTAGCTAAAGTTGCGTTCACACTGCAAACTTTATTAGCTAAAGGTGCGTTCACACGGCAATTTTTTTTAGATAAAGGTGCGTTCACACGGCAACTTTTATTAGCTAAAGGTGCGTTCACACTGCAACTTTTATTAGCTAAAGGTGCGTTCACACGGCAACTTTTATTAGCTAAAGGTGCGTTCACACAGCAACTTTTATTAACTAAAGGTGCGTTCACACAGCAACTTTTATTAGCTAAAGGTGCGTTCACACAGCAACTTTTATTATCTAAAGGTGCGTTTACACAGCAATTTTTATTAGATAAAGGTCCGTTCTCACTACAACTTTTATTAGTTAAAGGTGCGTTCACACTGCAAAACTTATTACCTTAAGGTGCGTTCACACTCTTACATTTGTTAGCTAAAGGTGCCTTCACGCTAGTACATTTATTAGCTAAAGGTGCGTTCACACTGCAACTTTTATTAGCCAAAGAAAGGTGTGTTCACACAACAACTTTGCTAACTAAAGGTGCGTTCACACAGCAATTTTTGATAGTTAAAGGTGGGTTCACACTGCAACTTTTATTAGCTAAAGGTGCGTTCACACTCCAAAATTTATTCACCTTAAGGTGCGATCACACCGCTACATTTTATAGCTAAAGGTGCGTTCACACTGCTACATTTATTAGCTAAAGGTGCGCTCACACAGCAGTTTTTGTTAGCTAAAGGTGCGCTCACACAGCAATTTTTGTTAAGTAAAGGTGCGTTCACACTGCAACTTTTATTGGCTAAAGGTGGGTTCACACAGCAATCTTTGTTAGCTAAAGGTGCGTTCACACTGCAACTTTTATTGGCTAAAGGTGCGTTCACACAGCAATTTATGTTAGCTAAAGGTACGTTCACACTGCAACATTTGTTAGCTAAAGGTGCGTTCACACTGCAACTTTTATTAGCTAAAGGGCGTTCACACAGCAATTTTAATTAGATAAAGGTGCGCTCACACTACAACTTTCATTAGTTAAAGGTGCGTTCACACTGCAAAATTTATTACCTTAAGGTGCGTTCACACTCTTACATTTGTTAGCTAAAGGTGCGCGTTCACACTAGTACATTTATTAGCTAAAGGTGCGTCCACACTGCTACTTTTATTAGCCAAAGGTGTGTTCACACAGCAATTTTTATTGGCTAAAGGTGCGTTCACACAACAACTTTTCGTAACTAAAGGTACGTTCACACATCAATTTTTGTTAGCTAAAGATGCGTTCACACTGGAACTTTTATTAGCTAAAGGTGCGTTCACACTGCAAAATTTATTCACCATAAGGTGCGTTCACACTGCTACATTTGTTAGCTAAAGGTGCGTTCACACAGCAATTTTTATTAGATAAAGGTGCGTTCACACTACAACTTCTATTAGATAAGGTGCGTTCACACTGCAAAATGTATTACCTTAAGGTGCGTTCACACTGCTACATTTATTAGCTAAAGGTGCGTTCACACAGCAACTTTCATTAGCTAAAGGTGTGTTCACACTGCTACATTTAGTAGCTAAAGGTTAGGTTAGGTTAAATTAATTTGATTAGGTTAGGTTAGCTAATGAGTTGGGTTAGGTTAGGTAATGGGTTAGGTTAGCTAATGAGTTGGGTTAGGTTAGCTAAATGGGTTGGGTTAGGTTAGCTAAATGAGTTGGGTTAGGTTAACTAAATTAGTTGGGTTAGGTTAGCTAAAGGAATTGGGTTAGGTAAACTAAATGAGTTAGGTTAGGTTAGCTAAATGAGTTGGGTTAGGTTAGCTAAATGAGTTGGGTTAGGTTAGCTAAATGAGTTGGGTTAGGTTAGCTAAATGAGTTGGGTTAGGTTAGCTAAATGAGTTGGGTTAGGTTAGCTAAATGAGTTGGGTTAGGTTAGGTAAATGTTTATAATAAAAAAATATATATAATTTACCTAACCTAACCTAACCCAACTCATTTAGCTTACCTAACCCATCTCATTTAGCTAACCTAACCCATTACCTAACCTAACCCAACTCATTTAGCTAACCTAACCTAACCCATTACCTAACCTAATCCAGCTCATTTTGCTAACCTAACCCAACTCATTTAGCTAACCTAACCCATTACCTAACCTAACCCAACTCATTTTGCTAACCTAACCCAACTCATTTAGCTAACCTAACCTAACCCATTACCTAACCTAACCCAACTAATTTTGCTAACCTAACCTAACCCATTACCTAACCTAACCCAACTCATTTTGCTAACCTAACCTAACCCATTACCATGGTGTGTTCACACAGCAACTTATATTAGCTAAAGGTGCGTTCACACAGCAACTTATATTAGCTAAAGGTGCGTTCACACAGCAACTTTTAATAGCTAACGGTGCGTTCACACAGCAACTTTTATTAGATAAAGGTGCGTTCATACTGCAACCCTCAGTAGCTAAAGGTGCGTTCACACAGCAGTTTTTATTAGCTAAAGGTCTAAAAAGTCTAAACGCTCCCCGTGTAACCGCCTACTTGGTCACAATCTAATGTACATTTAGGCCAAGGTGCGTCGAGTATACATTTGGTAAGGTTGCCTACTATCCTATCTTGCAACAGTGACTGAATCATTCCCCCCTCTGATACCTATCAGCCAGCTCCGTGACGTCACGCGTGTAAGGTACTTTTCGCGCCATTCTGAGAGTTTCAGCTCCTTTACTTGTATTGTGTATTCTGCCACTTCTGTTGTACAGTAACAAAAATAATACCAAGTTTCTATATCTATTGCAAGCGATAATTAGAAATTGTTAGCAGTGTTTAGTTGACAAAAGTGTATAAGTACAGGATTCAACAAGGTAAATCAACATCATAGTTATGACTGTAAAACTAGAGATTACAGTTTTGTAAATCTGATTATTCTTTGTACAAAGATATTTTCCTTTAGATGATCTTATTAATTTCTATTGTAGATGCCAATGAGCTGCGCTATTGCAACGTGCACAATGCATCATGCAAAAGCTAAAGCAAACAACCTTACTGTTACCTATTTTACATTTCCCAAAGATGAAAATCTTTGCAAAGAGTGGGTGGCAAAGTGCCGAAGAGGTGACAAATTTAATGTATCAAATTCTAGAATTTGTTCATTGCACTTTAGTTATGTAGATTTCGAAAGAGATTTACGCGCCTATCCATTTGTGATTCCACCTGTAAGTAAACAGTGTGTCTGCGTAAGTTGGCTACATATGGAAAACTTTTTTATTATTGATTTTATGAAAAAAAGTTATTCTTCATAAAAAGTTCTGCATGTTCTAAAACCCAAAATTCAACCAACAGATATTAAATTATATCAGTCGTATCATAATAATAATAATTATATCATTTTTGTTCAAGAGTAAAGTACCTTCATTTTTGACCATATCGAAAATGTTTTATAAGAAAAGATGTTATGGGTTAAAAATAATTTTTAAATATTCAATATTGTTTATAATTAAAAAATATTATTAATTAATTAATGAATTATTAAATGTAATGTATTAATCTTCAAACTTAAACTTTCAATGTTATCGCAGAGAAAATGTAAAAATAATATTTTTTAATTATAAAAACAATATTGAATATTTAAAAATTATTTTTGATCCATAACATCTTTTCTTATAAAAATTTTTCGATATGGTCAAAAATGAAGGTACTTTACTCTTGAACAAAAATGATATAATTATTATTATTATGATACGACTGATATAATTTAATATCTGATGGTTGAATTTTGGGTTTTAGAACATGCAGAACTTTTTATGAAGAATAACTTTTTTTCATAAAATCAATAATAACAAAGTTTTCCATATGTAGCCAACTTACGCGGACACAGTTCAACTACAGCTTTACACGAATGACGTCACAGCTCGCTGCAATCCCCTCGCGTCTCAGAGGCGGGATTTGTTTAGTAGGCAACCTTACCAAATGTGTATTCGACGGACCTTGCATTTAGGCCCGCTGAATTCGTCACAGTCTAAATGCATATTTCAGTTGAGTGATATTCCGTTTCGCTTCTAGCGGCGCTGCGTTCGTCTTAACTTTTGAGCGTATGGTTGGTTGCCTATCCATCCGGCGCAACAAATTACTTTCTTAAAAATTTAAAAAATAACAATTAATCACATGAACCACCTCCCCTTTCCTGTTTCTGGAAAACAACATACAAGACATAATGTTGGTTTAAAAAGTGTATTTAGCAAAGAGGAAGTAACACTTGTCTTTAATTTACATACAAAACATATATTTAGTAAATTAATCAAAAATCTACTTCTAAAGACAATGAATAAAATATATACCCTGTTAATGGGAAAAAATAAAAGCTTGAGCATTCCTTAGTTGGGAAGGTTTAGAAATTGTTTATTCGTGGAAAACAGGAAATGCAAACATGCTCGTTATTTCCAACTTGGAATCTTCTTGCGATACACCTTCAGCTCCTTGTTCGTCTTCACCCTGCCATCTGAGTTCGATCCCCCACGGTTTTTTCTGAAACTCATAATAGACTCTTTAGATATACCTACCTACCCTATATTGACCTATAATTTCCAAGTGTACACCCTCCAAATAACACTCAGGGAAAATCCGGACGAGATCTGAAGGGGTCAAAAAAATTCCAAAAAATGAGGAAAGACTATACTGCCGTCATAAGCACAAAGGGCTTATCTGACAATTGTATCATTTTTAGTTAGAGACGGTTTTATAAATTTTGTTTTGCCAACCTCTTTTTTGCTTTTATAAGATTAACAGGATATTAGTGTATTGGAACGTTTCTGTTTCTCTTTAACTTAGAATCTCCAAAATTTACTTTTGTAAAATGTTTGTATATATCCGCTAGTTTTGATAGATAGGCCCATATAGCTTAGTAAAGGAAACAGGATGAGTTGATGTACCCTAACAATTAATGATATTTTCTACTTATTTTATTGTACATATGCCCTAGAAAGCTTAGTATAAGCTTGAGAGAGGTCTCTAAAGAAGTACTAAGGCATTAACTACAAATATTTAAAATTTGTACTTAGGCCATTTGTGCTTAGTACGGCAGTATAGTCTTTCCCTTTTTTTTTTGAATGATTTTCTCACCCCCTCCGATATCCTTCTAAAATTCCCAGAATGTAATATGGAGGCTAGAGACTTGGGAAATATGTGCCAAACATCCCTCATCCCCATTCCGCACCTATCGTTCAAAAAAAATTCAGAATGGTTTTAGAAGGACAATACTATTTGTATGTAAACAAGTATTCTACATTTTCGGGGCCCTGAAACACCCCCAGGAAAGTTTTACCTCCAGGAGATTCACATATTAACAACTTACCTTACCAAAAAAACAAATCACACACTTCATACGATCTGTTTTTAATCTATCAACATCTTGCTTGTTTTATAAATCCGAAATTAATCAAATTTCCACACAAATGAATCAATCATTTTAAATAAACACAAACGTCAAACTCGGATGTGGCTTAGTACACACCGCCGTGAATACAATAAAACAATACCTCCAAAATCTAGACGTTTTTCTTTTCCAAGGCGGATTTTCTCAATTTTCTATTTTATTTTAATTATAAATAATTGCTTTTATTGGAAAAAACCATTAAAAGCAGACATTTATTTTAATTTTATTATTTTAAAACAGGCATGAATTTAGACAGCGCTGTAAGTCGATAAGGAAGCGACATTCTTTACCGATTGTACATAAAGAATTTCACGAAATAACACAATTGGAACAACCGATTCACGATAATTCCAACAGATGGCGCATGCAAACATTCAAAAATTTATCAATTTACAGGGTGCATCACATTTTTCAATTAAATTTTTTCCACCACCTCCAAAAACTGATATCTGTTAAGCACCCAATGATATTTTTAGTTACACACCTTTGTTTTTTAAGGAAATCATATGAAACCATCCTTTAGAATCAATTCATTTCATATTAAATCGTAGATTAACAAATATTGGTGCTACTTAGCAGAAAGATGCAGGTTACAAGATGTTATGTTGAACGATTTTAGTGCATTCTATATGAAAAATCTTTAATAAATACTGAATGAATACACAACATTACACTGTTATACAATATATTAAATCTGAACCGATACAATTACACAACAAAAGAAAAACAACAAGTTAAATGAATCACATCTTTTACGAAAATTAATTAGGAACCTAAATTAATATTGGAGAAACAACATACTTTTAGCATTCTTACCGGTTATCAATCAAAAGAACAGCCATCGCTTTCAATAATTCCTTGTTCTAGTCTCACTCTTTTGCACCTTAAATGTGTAGCAAAACGGGCTACCATTTTATCATCTACCTACATACTACTTACACTAGTAAACCTACAAACTGTGCGTTTTATTAATTTTACATATACCTTAAGTTTAATTAAGCATTGCTACTGACTCGCAGAGGATTACATACAAAATAGCCTAAAATCTACTAAATCACATCGAAACTTTGGTCTGAAAAATCTTAGAATTGCACAATAAATCCTAAATTTAAATTAGCGCAGTGCCTTAAATAATTACAACAAACTGGTAAGTCTCATATGGACAAGTGCACTTTGCAGTATTTTTATATTCCATTAATTTTGTAATAACACTATGAGAAACAAGAAAATTTTATAAGCTTAACGTTGTTTTCAACATCACATTTATATATGGAAGTTTAAATCCATTTTATTTTCAATCTGCTGCAAAGTGTAATAACTATGCAAGAGTTACACATAAAGCAGTTTAAAAAATATAATGTAACGTTAGGACAGGTTGGTAGCAAGAAATGATAAATGTTGAAGTAGCATAAATATAAATTCTTTAAAACCTTCCGTACCCCATTTTATATTGTTGTAATAAAATAAAAAAATATTTTCATTTTTGAATCTTTAGATTCAGAATATTAACATTTCACTCATCGTTACTTTTGTAGACAGGACCAACTCGAGCAGGGGGGAGCGAGCTTGGCCGCTAAGTTAACTAGAGCACCTTTCTGATCATAGTAGTCCTCAATATGCTGAACATTTTTTTCATTTAACTAAATCCCTATTTCTTACCGTTTATGAAATCCCCATGCACATGCCAGTTATCTGAGTCACCCTGTATAACCAATAAACTTTAGTAGGTGAAAAAACTTTAACAGAGAGAGAGAAATGGCGAGAAAAAGAGAAAGAGAGAGAATAAAGAAGATCTGGCAAAAAAACAAGAGATTGGTTCAGCCAAACTACCTTAGGCGCTTTCCAATTGCAAATAAATTGATCTGATCTGATCTACTCTCAGCTACCCTAGTGTTAATTCAATTGGAATGCCTCATGTGATGCTTAACAAGTAGTAGCTACCCCAGAAAAAAGTAAGTCCTTAAGAGGACGGTGGAAAATAAAAAGATCAGTTCAGGTGCACTAAGTTCCAGCCAATTGGAATGGACAGGTGCAGTTCAGGAGCTACTAAGAGTTACTTCCTCGTGCCATTGCAACCAGCCCCAGACTATTCAGAACACTGAATAAGATAATCATAGCCATCTGTCTGGGACATGTTTAAATATTTTTCCTGATTACTTTCAGGTAGTAGAAAATTCGTCGGTCCCTACATATCCTATTAAAAGTAAGTTATTATGATCCGAGTCTCTATTGCCTTATTTCGTATTTTATGAAGCTTTGATATGTAATATTGTACTAATTTTTATCAGATTCATAATTCCTTAATAAAAATATATCACATCACACCAAAACTGGACTAAAATCAAAACTCCTATTAAAGCAAATAGTTACCGATGTTAAAAAAATGTAAGGAACAAATAGTCTTCATAAAAACAAGAAAAAAATAAAAAATCGCTTCGTTTGCAGATGCATAAATAAAACATCAACTTCCGAATCTTGCTACCGTAAAAATTTTGTGGTTTAAAACAGCAAAATGCAAAATATTTACATACTAAATAAACAGCAGTTATATACACAAAATCCTAGATGAGGTATATCTCAGGATTGTCTAGCATTATTAGCAAACACAGGGCTAGTAAGCTCAGGATTGGGGGCATGAACATTATTTGCAGGTACACTGGTGATAACATTATTATTTGCAGCTGCTATTGTACTTCGAATATTGTCGGTCCCCTGATACAAACTATTATTATTATTTGAAACATTCTCCTCTTGCTCTTCAACAACATCGGATAAATGTTCTGAGTAATAATGTTGAGTATTTAAATAATCGATCATCCGTCTTGGTAATGGCAAGGCTGACAATAAATCTCTCCTCACTAATTTAAGAATCACAAATCTAAAAAAAATGTGTTTCAATTTTTGTTGCAAAAAAATTTTATGTTACACTTACCGACACATATGCTGTAAACTCTGCACTTGTTTAAATCTTGACACAGGATGAAGTAACTGCACCCTTACTGGTCCAATTACAGGTCTCCGGTGTAAGAAAAATAAGTACCTACCACTACGAGAATGTTCAACAGCATTCTCTATAAATTCTACAATTGTTTGCGACTTAAATTTTGTACAACTTCCGAAACTAAAGTTACCTAAAAAATTTTTATAATTTATTTCGTGAATTTAAATAAATTTTTTTACTTACCCTGATCATGTTCTATTCTCACATGGCGAACAGAATTATTTAACTTAAATGTAAGAGAAAATATATAATGGTCATCGCTGCTATCTCTTACTATAAATGATCCATCTGGTTCATTTGAAAGAATTTTTTCAGCAGCTTCACTGGATATTGGACCCCAATACCAACCATACTGAAACAATAATTACCTATCAATCAAATGAAAGTGTCATTTTCAAAAGCATAAAATCATTGAATAACGGTTTATGTAGTAACTCCTTGATTGCATAAGAGTCAGTTTCTATTCCACAATTTCCAGTGTACATAGTCCAGGTACTATCTGAGTAGTCTGGGGAAGTCTGGGTAGTCTTTGGAAAGTCTGAGAAAGTCAAGGGGTAAATCACGTGGGAAGTTTTGTGTACATAGGCCGTATAGTCCCTGGGAAGTTTGGGTAGTCCCTGGGAAGTCTGAGTAGTCTCTGAGAAGTCTGGCTGGTTCCTGGGAAGATGAGCTACTCTTTGAGAAGCCTAAGAAAGTCCCTGAGAAGTTTGGGTAGTCCCTGGGTAGTTTCTATGAAGTCTGGGTAGTTTCTAAAATCTGGGTAGTCTCTGGAAAGTCCCTGGGTAAGCTCTGGGATGTCTGAGTAGTCCCTGGGAGCTCTGACTGGTCCCTGGGAAGATGGGCTACTCTTTGAGAAGCCTAAGGAAGTCCCTGGGAAGTTTGGGTATTCCCTGGGTAGTCTCTGGGAAGTCTGGGTAGTCACTGGGTAGTCTCTAGGAAGTCTGGGTAGTCTTTCATATTGAGTAGTTTAGTGTACACAATCTTTTACCGTGATTTACCCCTTGTTTGTTTTTGAAATATTGCTGAAGCAGGGAACTTTTTAAGACATTTCGCTTTAGGATCGAATATTTGCAGTTACACCTTTTCGGCTTCAAATTGGGACTCAATTATTTTACATCGAAAACAAACAATTTCAAAAGTATAGAAATAACAAAATGTAACATGTCATGTACTTACATCCTTTACTTTCTGAATACTAGTAGTAAAGTCTAACCCTTGTTCTTCTTCTTCATTTTCTTTGGATGGTAATGGAGGTAAAGCACGATTTGTAATGGGTTTCCGTGCTTCTTTATCAACCACTACAATATTTTCTCCATAATCCTCATCTTCAGTTTGCCTTTTTTGTTCAGGTGTTACAAACTTCCGAAATCGAAATATATTACACAGCGTTTGTTTTAAAGATGACATTCGTGCTGTAGACTTCTTGGGTTTATTTGATTTGGTAATAGAAATTTGTTCCTTATTTATAGACTCGCATGTATCCTTAACCCGTTTATTCTTGATGTTAATTAAGAAAGTGCTTTTCTTAAACTTTGGTGTTGAATGCGTATTATATCGTCCATTTTTGGTATTAGATGATAAAAGAATTTTATTATCGGTGGAATATTTGTTATTGTTGTTTGTAACTATAATTGCATCTTTGCCTTTTAAATCCTTATCTTTATGCACTGAAGAATCTGAAGAACTAGAATAAAGTGTCTGCAAATAATGCCGCACTTCTTGCAAAGTCATGTGTATAGGTTCGCCTTCTACATGGGCAGAGGACCCTGCAACACTATGTCGTTTAGTAATTGCATCTGTACCTTCTATAAACCGATTGCACTTCACATAATTAATATAATACTTTCTAACACTACTTTGTCGAGCTTGTTTAATTCGGTCATCTAACTCTTGACAGCAAGATGATGTATTTCTTCGTCTTTTTTTGTGTTGTTGAGTTCGTTTCGATTTTAACGGCTGCCGAATAACATCTGCTGGCACAGCATACATGTCACTATCAAACGGTACATTGTATATGTCACTAATCTGACCACTTACAAGTGTATCGTGCGATACAGCTTGAGTAATAAAACTGGAGTCATCTACTTTGTGTGCAGATGGGACGGATAATGAATTATGAGAACTAGAAAGGCGTGATGAGACCAGTGATCGACGTGAACTTGGAGGGCTTCCAAATGGCAAAAATTCCGAGTTCCAATATGATGTCAAGACTTGAGGCCCAGGAAAATGTACCGGAGAATTTGTTGAAGACAGTTCTATACATTTAACAATAGTTTTGCAATAAATTCTTATTCCCTCACGAATTATTTTTGGAAGTAACTTTTCAGCTAGAGATTCATATAATATAATATTTGGCTTATCTTGAAATTCTGGAGGAGGCTCTATCGGAGTAGTATGTTTACATTCAGTTAGATCTATCCAATGGGGTACCTTCTTTAATGTGTTGAAGTTTTCACCGCACATAATATCAGACATGCCATCTAAGGAATCAGCTTGAGATAAAGACTTGTCTTCACAATCACTATCTTGCAACTATGTAAAAAAAAACCTTATGAATTTTAATCGGATATTTAAATAGATTTATCCTTACCTCTGTACCATAACGACCATAGCTGCGACTTTCTCCACTCATACTACCACTAGAACCACTTGTTAATAACAAACCACTATCATCACTTAAAATAAAGGGTTCCGACCACGTTGAAGTGGATGGGGGCGATTCCATTATACTCCTATATTCACAGCCCTACTGAAGCTCGATCATAATAATTGGAGAGAGTCATTTTAGGGGTAGATATGGTTTATTACTTAAAATATCTAAAAGAAAATTCGTTATTACATAATTTACGTTTCTAAATTATTACATACCTTAAAACTACACAAATTTTATTAGTAGATATAAATGCACTAACACTAAAGCTATCTTAAAAGTTATTCAAGATCATTCCCTGTACTATTTACATTTAATTTATTACGTATTATTATTGACAGTTTTAACAACCCTTTGTATGAGTGAATCATCTGTCAACTCCATATTTTAATTTGTTATGTTGACATCCCTGCTTATCGTTATGGTGTTTGTTGCTATGGGATTGGTAGCCCAAAGCGCGCCAAATTTAAATATCCTTGAAGCTTTTTTCTACCATCCTTTTGTTTTTCGACCGTGTGATTTGTAGTCTTCGTATTAAAGATTTTCTTCTTCTGATTCAAATTACTTTTAGCCTCTTTTCTAAACTTTTATTTTTTAATATATTTTTTTAGTAAAATTGAATAGCTCAGTACATTATTTCGTATGGTTCCCAGGCCCAAACTATTATGTTACACATATGCCTTCCTGGAGTTTCTTGTAGAAAATTTTATTGTCTACCACTTTGGTTTTGTATTATTTTCACGTATCTTGCACGGTTTTTGCTACATTTCCATTTAAAGCTATTAACTTCAGTATTTTACAAGTCTTGCATGATTGATGAGTGACGACACTAGGCCTCACAGAGGGTACGATTTTCTAGCCTTACTCAGTCTGGAAAACGTATTGTACAATTGAGTATCTTTATAACACAGTAATAATTAAAATTAAGCATAAATCCCTATTGTACTTTGCAAAGAGAAAAAAATATCTTTGCCCTTTAAAGTGATGAAAAATAATAAATAAAAAACCAAAAGTTTATTAACATAACTCATTGAATATAATAAATATCTTCTAAAATAGATGTAAGGGTATCTATGTTGTAAATGTTTAAACGCAAAAATTACTCTATTTGTACTTTACAATAATTATATCTACATCGATATTTATTTACAACTGACAATATACAATTAAAGAGATTTTTAAAACAATGAAAATCATTTTACTAAAGTACTCATAGGTATATACAAAATAGCAGTAATCACAGATTTTTGGGTTTGAATTACATGCAAAAATGCAACTACAAAATGGTAATAGTCTCCTCATTGCACTTGATCTAAAACAAAAAATAATACACATATTACAAACATTGTTAATGTTATATAACTATTTTGTTTATTGCCCACTAATATTAGGAAATCACTTTGGAAAATTCGAAGCTAGATTCTTCGGGGTTAAAAGTTCTATGTATTTTTTGCGTAGGAGTAAAAATAGGACAAAGCAACCACAGCATAAAGTAGGAAAAAACCGATCTTCGTGAACTCCCCCCCCCCCGAAAGAACTTCTGACGCCAACACGATATCGATGGGGATAAACCGTATTCACCTAATATTACTGGGCTATTATGTCAAATATTTAAGAATCAATATATTACTCATGATTTGCAAAAGGCTTATCCTAAACGAAAAGGCCCATCTGAATATAAAACTCCAGGATTGTTTTTATTCACACCCTTTTTTGTTTCCGTTTTTCTGGGTCTACCTGCAATTATAATGAGAAAATGATTGAATACTTAAAAAATAATAACCAACCAACCTCTAGGTCGTTTCTGTACTTTTGTACTTGTTGATGGTTCAGAGGGTTTCATTAATTTTTGTGCTTTTAGTGTTGGAGTTCTTTTTCTTCTTGTTCTTATACGTGAATCTGAATAATAAATCAAAAATAAAACAAGTGGTAATTCTAAAAGTATCCGTAACTTACCAGAGCTATATCTTCCGAGATCTTCATTATCTTGACTATAATCTGACGGTCTTTTTAAACCTTTAAAAACAAAATTTTTATTAAATACTGAGAACATTATGTAACACTTTGAGAAAAATTGTTAAAAATACTTTTGACATCAAGTCTTCTTTTTTCTTTAAATTTATTCAAACAGGCAGGACAAAACTCTTCAAAGAAGTCTTCAATATGAAGCAAATATTGAAAAAAGTTTCTTGTTTAATATGAAATTATTATTGTTTAGAATTTAAAAAAAAAATTAAAAATTTGCATGCATGAATTTTTTTTAAAATTCAATGATGATTTTTAAATAAAGGTCTTCTTTTTTCAGTCACGAGTCTTCCAACAAAGAAATTTCTTTCTTCTTTCTTGGTAAATGTAGAAGCACCAAGTTGCGTAGTAGATTTTTTTACCATTTGTGATAGAAAATTTGGAAAAATCCTTACACCAGTCTTTATTAGTTAGTTTTTAAAAAAATAAATTCCATTATAGTGATATTTAAAAACTTTACATTAACAAAAAAAATAACAAGTAACTAAAATTAGCTGCAAAAATTAAACAAATAAATTAAAACGATTTTCAGTAAAATACGAAAATCACAGCCGTCAACAAAATTATATCTAACGAATATAATACTGAGATAAAAGTTAAATCTAAGCTACATAATTTTGGAATCGGATCTTTTATAATCCGGATAATAATTTTCAGTACAGTGCTTATCCTTTCTGGACCGTTTTCTCTTCTCCCTTTTAATTGGTTTGTTTAGCTGATCTTGCAAAGCTTGATGAGAGTAAGGAGCAGTGTTCTGATTAATATTTGTGGTCTCGAAAGGATGGTGAATATTATTAAAAGGCAGAAGAATTGGAGGTAAAGAATAGTAGGACGCACATGGCACATTTATAAATGGTACAGGAACATTACTCATATGATAATTAATAGTAGGATTATTGTAAGTGTGATTATTAATATTAAATTGGTCTGTGATAATAGGACTAGGATCAGTTGTGTTTATATTATAATATACAGGTGGTAAAGGAGGCATTTCTTTGCGTTCAGCGGGAGTTTTAAAGGATCTGTTTTGGTTCCTTTGATGTTCCTGCAAAGCTTCAATTTCTGCAATGCTGATCATCGGTGTTGCAGGATAACTTATTTCTTCTTTAAATGGCGGTATATTAGTCTCACATTTTGCCGTTAATTTTTCATTTAAAGTAAGCATTCTACGTTTCTTAAATGGTAAACAAGTTTCACTTTCAAGATTTTTTAAATTTTCATCAATCATACTTTTAAGAAGTAACTCATCATCAATACTAGTTTTACACTCTGCAATACAACCGAGTTCTTCTGGCGTTTTTAACTTCAACTGATTAGCAGCAACGGTATAAAAATTTGAATTATTAGACAGGAATGTAATATTATTATTCATACTGACAACTGCATCACTCTCGCTAGTTTCCATTAAACATTGCTGAACTATTTGATCAGGATTTGGAAGAAATTTAGGTGACCTTGAAAATTCTGATTCAGGAAGGTTAATATTAGGTGAACTTGATTTTGAAGGAACAGTTAAATTCAAAATTTCTGTATTACATTGATCTAAAAGTTGATCAAACTGATCATTAGAAAGATTTCTACAATTTGCAACATTAAGTTCAGTCTGTTGTGGAGGGTTGTTATTCGACTTCTGCACCAGCTTAACAATTGAGTGCTGAAGTTCATGTACTGGGAGTAAAATAAAACATTTAAAAATGGTAATCAAGAGGACCTAATTAATATCTAACTAATACACATTTACATTTTCAACATTAGTTGCGTTCAATTGCCTTAGCACAAAACTACTCACAGCCTACCAGCAATTGCTACTCTGTACATTGAACAATCCTTCCTTGTTCCAAACCGGAAGTCATGTAAAACCCCTGGCAACTTCTTCCAGTGTAAAAAAATGTAGGCTAAGTTAGCTACTCACAAATAATGAATTCTGGGTAACTCAAGGAGAAACCACTGAGCCTTCAATAACAATTGCTAAACCCATTGAACGCAACTATTGTCTTAAGGATTAACTGGAAAAGAATTGAAGTAATTTTCATTTTTTTTTTACATCAAGCCGAGGCTTAGAATATATACACACGACTGCCCAGTTGTATAAACGATTTGACTTCCAGTTCAGCTGATCCACGATCAATTGTCATGGATATGATTGTTATAACAATTGGTATCCATGACAATTGATCGTGGATCAGCTGAACTGGGAGTCAAATCTTTTATACAACTGGGCCTAACAGTATTTAAAAAAAATTCCGATTGTTTCTGCTCTTATAAATCTTCTAATATGGCAGAATTTCATTAAGAAAAGTTGTTCACAAAGTACTATTGAAGAAATTTCAGAAAGCATATTTTCGATTTTTTTGTCAAATCAAGGAGGCCTTGTTGGAGTGGTTGATAAAATTTTTGTATTCAGGTAAAGTAGTTTTTCTGTACTAACCACAACAAAACTTCATTAAGACACGTTGTTCACAATGGAAAATCATCCCCCCATGCATAATTTCAGAAATATCGGCTGCAATTTCCCTACAAGTACAAAAAATTAAAACTTTCCTAACAAATTCCTTTACGGTAGCAAGTTTCCATTTGTAAACTCATTGAATGTGTGGGTTAAGAATTTAAATTGCTTTCCCTTAAACAACTAAAACAATAAACGGTTGCAGATAAGACTTGCAGGAATTGCTAATGAATAAAATGCTTTCAGTTTCTGTTTGTTTTTCTTAAACCTCATTTGATTAGAAGCTGCCACTTATCTTTCCTCATTGGTTATTGTACTGTGCAAGTGCTAACTGAAAGATGCTTGGTTAATAATTTTCAATTTTGTGTAAATTACGTTGAGTGAAAATAAAGAAGTTTTTGTACCAGTTTGGAAGTGTGATAAATCATTATTTTGCTTTATTATAAGTATAAAAAAAAACTGATAAAGGAAATTGTATAGTGAACTGTAAACTGTATCCTGCTAACTACATCCATTCAACCTACAAAATGAAATTGCATCTTGGGGTAAGAATTAATTTCTATGTTCATGCTTTATTGATTAAAAACTAAATCTCGATGTAAGTCTTATGTATGCAAGCAGCTAATACTGTTTCGTAAATAGCTGGATACACAATTGACGCATAAGTGTGCCTTCATATAGACGCGATTTTTTTCTTGCAATTTTGTACTTTTGTTTTCATTGGTTAAATTTGAATTTGCCGCTAAATTCAACCAATGAAACTAGAAAAAAAAAATCTCAAGAAAAATCTGTGCCTATTTGAAAGAGATTTTCAATGTACTTCAATTATTGTAGTTAATCCTTAATCACAATTACAGTAGTTTCATAAATGGTTGTATAATAACCAAAAACACATGTTGAGTTTTATATGAAGTGATCAAAAAATTTCCAATTAGAGTGGCATTTTTGAATGAACCATAAACAAATGTATGCCTTCTAACATACACAGCCAACTCGATTTGAAAACTTTTTGATCACCCCTTATAATAATCTTACAAATAGGTTTAAAGTTGGACAAAATCTTAATTTTCAAACGAAATTAAAAACGTTTTAATAAACAAGAAGTGTGGATATCCTCCTACACATGTATGTATAATATACAGGGTGTCCTACGAGTACTGAGACAAGTGTATAACTCCCCTATTATTCTAAATAGGACAAAATACCTTAAACAAAAGATGAATCATAGGAAATAAAGTACAAGAACGTCTACTGATGTTTTTATAGCGCTCAAAATAGTCTCAAAATAATAATTATTGTGCCCCTTACTATTTGACAATAGGATAATTAACAAAAAAAATGTTTTTTGTTTCATGGCTACTTGATTTTAAGGTTTGAGACAGTAATATCCAAATAACTCGGTTATTTTGAATGTAATCAGTAAAAGTTATATAGACATTTTTATTCAGAATTTAATTGTCTATGTATTTCTGTAAAAACATACAGGGTGTTCCATTAAAAAAAAGATGTTTTGGTAAATATCTCGGAAATGCGATGTTCAATTGTTTTTTTAAATTTCACTATCATAATCAGCATAAAAAATTCTACTAGTTTGCCCATTTAACCGACATCCTAGCTCCTATAATAACAGAGTTAGCAATAGTGCAGACTTAAATTGGAACAGCCTGTATAGTATGTGGGGCCCAAAATTTAAATAACAAAAATAATGATTTCAGGGGTTTTTAGGTAACAGCCTGTATTTAGTATTAATCCCTATTGGAGTCTGAAAATATTTTTAATGCTTTTACTATACAAAGTTTGGTTTCGTCAACCTGAACTTTTGTTTTTTGATATGATACAGTTTTATCCAACTTTAGCCCATTTTTTTCTTATGCCAGTTTAAAAAATAATCATAACATTATACTTTTAATTCTATAATATAAATAGTAAACGAGGTTAAAACAAGAATCGGTAAATTAAAAAAACATGATAAAAATAACCCTACCTGATCTAGAAGAGTTTAAGGCAGGAATGTAACCAGACGGAGGTGGAATACCAGAAATTCTTGGAGTGTCTACTCGTTTACTTATGGCACTTGGGACTGAAGATGCAGCAGAATATGAATAGGTTGAAGTAAAGGGTGTTGTAACACGTCTATTTTTGGACAGACTATCATCAATGGGTTTCTTATAATCAACTCTGGTCATTATACAACTACTGTCAGCCTTAACCTTCTTCTCTTGCATTAAATTATTTAAAATATTATTTACATATAGTTCGTGTAACTTTCTCTTAATTTCTTCTGGAGGATCTAATGTTAGCACAATTTCTGGTTCACGATATAATAATTTAAGCTCATCAAAACCAACGTTACAGTCAAGCATGGTTTCCGGTGATATGCTTTCATCTAATACTATCTCCGTATCTCTGGGTATAATTATTATCTCGGTGTGACCAAAATTGACTTTTAATTTTTTATTTCCATTTCTTCTATCATCGCGTTTTCTTTTTGATGCGCTAGTAGACATTATAGAATATATAGGCTTTTCAGGTTTCTTATAAATTGGAGTAACCAAATTAAGCTCTCTTTTTTCTTCTTGTACAGTAGTTTTGGAGAAACTAATAGGATGTAACTTATATTCAGGAATTCTTTCAATAAGGGGAGAGGTAATCCTCCTTTGCTCTTTATTATCAAAGATTCTTCCAATCATATGAGAATTATGCTTCTTTTGAGCTTTATATTCCGGAATTTTTCGAATAATTTGTGAATTAAGTTTTTTGTGCTCTTTATGTTCAGGAATTATTTCATTAATGGAGGAATTAAGCCTCTTCAGTGCTTTATGTTCAGCATTTTTTTCGATAATGGGAAAATTATGCTTTTTCAGCTCTTTATATTCAGGAATTCTTTGAATAATGGGAGAGTTAAACTTCTTCATCTCTTTATGTTCAGGATCTTTTTCGATAATGGGAGAATTAAGCTTCTTCATCTCTTTATATTCAGGAATTCTTTGAATAATGGGAGAATTAAGCTTCTTCATCTCTTTATGTTCAGGAATTCTTTCGATAATGGGAGAATTAAGCGTCCTCAGCTCTTTATGTTCAGGAATTCTTTCATTAATGGGGGAACCAAGCCTCTTCAGGGTTTTATGTTCAGGATCTTTTTCAAAAATGGAACAATTATGCTTCTTCAGCTCTTTATATTCAGGAATTTTATCAATGGAGAAATTACGCGTCTTCTGCTCTTTATGTTCTGATATTTTTTCGCTAATGGGAGAACTAAGTTTTGTTTGGTCTTTATATTCAGGAATTTTGAGAAAATTACCAGAATTAATTTTTTTTTCTTGATCCTGTACGGCAACTGAATGAAGAATAATGGAATGACGTTTAGGTTCTTTCCGTGCTTCAGTAATTTTCATGGAAGTGTCAGAAATAGATTTCTTTTCTTCCTTTCGTTCAGCAATCCTCAGAGATGACTTCTTTTGTTTAACATTCTTCTCTTTTGTTGAAAAACTTTCCAAATTTACTCTTAACATGTGATTCTCATATTCTTGAGCATGAATATTTTCGTAAGGTGGAGAAATAGGTGAACCTGCTTCAGGACTAATTGACGGACTATTATTGTCTTTAGAATCTTTTGTTATTACAGATCTATCAGAATCAAATAAACAAAAACTATCATTTGAGTTGGAATTATCACAAGATATATTTGTTCTGCCATTTAAAGGTTCAATCGGTCCAGAAAATGCATTTTCCACAAGATCCGATTGTGATTGTTCAAATTTTGCAAAAAGTGATAAAGGCGCACTCTTTACCCGTTCATTTGAAGTAAAAATAATTTTATCGCCGTTATCTTCTACGTTTTTCTTTTTGGATGGTTTAACAAGTTCACCGTTTTTTGGAGTTTTTGTGTTTGCTTTATCTACTAGTTGTGCCATAGTAACAGATGCTTGTATTTTACCACTTGTTGCAACATTGGTCTCTTTTATTAAGGGCTCTGTTTCGTTTAAAACTTGCTGTGTTAGTACAATCTTACAGCCATTGTTTAGTTGGTTAGATTCATTATTATCAATTAAATTTTCTTCTGCGACTTTAAAGACTGTGAATTTTGAGGGTTCACCACCATCCTCGTCAGTAGCAGAAACCAAAACTATGTCCTTGTCAGGAGAATAACTCTCATCCAATATTACAGTGTTAATTAAATCAAATGGAATAATATCAATTGCAGCATCTTGGAAATCTGTATTTTCAGAGTTGGTTATGATTATAGGCACGTTTGTTAAATTTTCATAGGTACTGGCATTATTTATGATGCTTGGAGAATCATCCGAAACACAATTTTCCAGAATAGAATTGCCGATTTGATATTCCTTGTTCAGGATTATTAAATTGTCAACCTGTAATACATGAAAATATTATTTTAAAACTTAAAATATGTTGAAGAAAAAAGAGAAGGACAAGAGAAAAAATGCAGAAATCAGAAGTCAAGAAGAAAGAAAACAAAAGAGTTTTATATGTGTGCAAAAGAGAGACAAGAAGGTTGGAAAAAAAGACAGCACAGGTTATAATTTATGACATGGATTGCTTTATTTTGCAACCACATTTCATCCAAACCACAAAAATAAAAAACATTTGTTGCATTAGAAAGAGATAGCAGGGCGGGGTAAAATAAAAAAGTGGAGGTGCAAACCTCCCCTGGACTTTCCCATACTAAACATAAACATTTCGTTTTTAGTATTCACAGGCACGCATCTATCTGTAGTAACTGGCTTGAAATTACAGCTGGCGAAACCGGACGATCGCTACCGACCGACGCGCACGATCCGTTTCTCTCAGAGTCCAGCCTAAATCTTCAAAATTTACACAACGCGGTTAAAATTAACGAAATCTTTATCAACCGTACGTTTTAGCTATATGAACACCTTATATTATGTGATAGACAATTAAATTTTGTATTCGATTATATAATAATATACAGGGTGTTTCATTTAAAATAACAAAGTTGCTTATTGTAATGTGAAAAGTAAACACCCTGTATACGTGATACACATTTAGGAGAATGCAGAACTATATACTGAACAACTTTTATATTTAAACTTTTTTCATATTTTGATTAATAAAGGAGCTATCGGAGCATCAATTTCCGATTTTCAAAACCTCATAGAGGGCGCCACAGTGAAATTCTGGCATTTATCAAAAAACAAAAATGTAGCTAATACCAAGCTGCATAAGTGTAGAAAATTTAAACAAAATCGTGTGGTGGCCAGTTTTTTTGTAATAATTTTTCAAAAATTTCAAAATTTTTGGAAAAGCACTGTTGCGAACGTTTTTGGATTTACTAAATAAATTTTTCTTCACGGAATAGTACTGCCAAAGGGCTTTCAAACAAGTTGTTGAGGTCGAGCTCGAAGTCGAGAACTATACTGTTGAATATCAAAAACGAAATGTTTATTTTTAGTATGGGAACATTCAGGGGAGTGCGCACCTCCATTTTTATAGTTTTGATTTTTAAAACGAAACCTTAGTTGGCTGTCTCTGAGTTACTAAAAGATACCTTATACTGACATTCAAATTGGGCCACCTAGTACAATGGGTCACAGCTGGCCTAAGTGCCAGAAATCGGCATACCGAGACCTCCAACCATTACAATCAATCAAAAAGATAAAATTTGAGATCATAATCTAAAGAAGAAGAGAATCTCTTCCTTTTTTAACCACCATTACAGAAAATTCGTTTCAAATTACAGTAAACGTTTCACTTACCTCTTCAACATTTGTCTCCGATGTATCTTTACATTTTTCCAACACGGGCTCTTCTTGGGTTTGTTCAATTTCATTTTCAGCAACTCCTACTTCTGACAAAACCTCACTTAGTTCTTCTTCATGCACTTCAATCTCACTGACCAATTCTGTCTCATCTACATGAGTATCCGTCAATTCGAACTCGGCTTCCTCTTCATCCATACAAGAATCATTGAATTCAGTATCTGCTTCAGTTTCGTCAAATTCATTTTGGTTTTCAGGTTCTAATTCTTCATCAAATTCATGTTCACTTTGTTGTTCTTCCATTTGAATTTCATTAACCTCCTGTTGTTCAGTCTCATTAAATATGCTTTCCGTTATCTGCTTTTCTGGTTCCCTGTTTTCAAATTCGTTTGTAGGTTCTTCAGGAAATTCCAATTCGTTTATAGGTTCTTCTCTAGTGGTTTTGCCTTCGTGATTAGGTGGTGTAATTTCAGTTGGGTATAAATTTTGATCTTGAATATTTTCTCTTGAAAAGTTATGACTTTGGTTTTGAGCATTTCCCGGCTGATCAAAATTGTAAACCTGTGTCGAACTCTCGCAAACACCCGTGTAGTTATGAGCTTCAACTTCAGAGTCGTAATGATTATGTGAGCTATTTTCAGCATAAGATTCTGTCGTCGTAATACTGGGAACGTATGCATACACATTTGTATTATTGTGTAAACTACTGTTACTATGAATTTCTGTTTCTGAACAAATATTTTCTATTGACGAAGGACTATTTTCATCAGCTGTTCTGTCAGATGGAGGTGTAATCATTCCGCAAAGATAATTAAAACTATCCATATTTTCTGTTTGTATTTCAACTGTTTTAAGATTAGGTTTTGTCACGCTTTTATTAGTATGTACTTCACTTTGTTTATTACCGTTATTGCTAATATTACTATTAATATTAATGATATTAATATTTGCTGAATGTTTACAACAGCAAGTACATTTTTCACTTACATTAGTACTTTGCACTTCCTTTGTAATCTCACGATCACTGTTCTGAGATGACGCTACACTCTGGACGCATACACTATTACTATCACTGGGAACACTTATTGTTTTTGAAATTTTTGTTGGTTCTACTATCTCTTTCCCATTATCACTGCAACTAACTACATTTAGTACGTCTGTCAAACAAGTCACTTCCTTTTGCCCATCTTTGATATTAAGTGATTCCAATGTTAATGTTGAATTTTCTGGCATGTCTGTATCCGTTAAAGCCCCTTTTCTACGCACAGAGTCTATATAAGCGGTTACAATAGGAAGGATTGTGGTTTCGGCTGGTGGTGTTGGTGGACCCACCATTTCATCTTCAATCGTACATGTCTGCATAGGACTACTTATACTGTCATCAGGTAGACATATAGAATCCAAAAATGAAACAACTGGTTTTGAAGATGCCGAATGATAACCTTGTTTCCGTCTACGGTTGCTTCTACGATCCTGCACCTAAAACATATTAAACAATGCAAAATATTTTGTACAGATCTTGGGTGATGTCTTAGTAAAGTAAAAGAAAAGCCAAATCTTAATTTTTATGGTAAATTCTTACACAGATAAGGAGGCTACAGGTGGTCGATAGGGATGTTTTTTAAGTAAATAGTATGATAATCGGTAGGTGGGGAAAAGTATTTTTAATTCTTATTCGAACAAACGAAACACACATCAAAATGGAACCAATTGCATCCAAAGACATCCAGGTACAGTTGCAGGTCATAACAAAACACAAACGAGTTGTGAAAATATTTCGAGGACCGACAAAATAGAAAAAACCATACATTACAAAGGACGAGGGTGGAGCTGGAGGGGGGTGGTAACAGTCATGTAAATTTAGAGGCTACTACTATACATTATAAATATACAAAATAAAAGGCAGGTACAGATAGGGATTTTTTTAAAGTAAATGTGTAAATCGGTAGGTGGGGAAAAGCCTTTTTAATTCTTATTCGAACAAACGAAACACACATCAAAATGGAAGCAATTACATCAAAAGACATCCAGAGGCAGTTGCAGGTCATAATAAAACACGAACGAGTTGTGAAAATATTTCGAGGACCGACAAAGTAGAAAAAACATACATTACAACGGACAGGGGTGGAGCTGGAGGGGGGTGGTAACAGTCCTGTAAATCCAGAGGCTACCACTAAACATTATAAATATACAAAGTAAAAGGCAGGTACAAATAGGGATTTTTTTAAGTAAATGTGTAAATCGGTAAGTGGGGAAAAGCCTTTTTAATTCTTATTCGGGCAAACAAAACGCACATCAAAATGCAAGCAATTGAGTTGAGTAGTTATCTTGGACACCCTGTATATATTTTTGATTTGATCATATATTCTATCAAATAATGTTTTACTTACACATACTTCTTCGATATCCGAATCATCATCAATAACACAAACCACCTGTCCATCATTGGAGGATATTTCTACATATCGTGCATTTTCTTGTGTAGGTGTTTTTTGCTTTTCTGATTTAACTAGTCCATTAAGCCTTTTCTCACTTTCACTGGGCTCCTACCACAAGAATAGCAAAAATTAACTCACAATATTACAACACAAATATCAACTTACAAATAATAACTTTTGGGTAATATCGTCATCTTCATCACTATCCAATTCAATAGATTGTGGGAGGCATATTTCATCCTCCCCGTATCGTCCTTCAATATATTTGAAGTAAGCATTAATTATTACTTGTTGACCATTTGTGAGAACATCCACAAGATCAACAAGACAGTCTGTAGAAGGTTTTAAAATTGATTTCAACAATCGATTACTTGTTAAGCATTCTGGTGTTTTATCAAACTTCAAATACATAATTTTATCCATTACTTGATGTTTGTTTTTGTCTGTGATGTTTTTCCACTTTTGAAATAATAAATAGTATCGGCAAAAACTTAAATCCGAGCGATCTCTTACTGGAAGGTTGATCAAATAATGGCTGTAACATTCCAATATGTAGCAATGAATATTATAGAATTATCATATACTTACTTATAAACAATTAGCATAACGTCTTTCCAGGACTTTTCATGTTTAGAATCTAATTTTAACAGAACATGAAAAATTCTCTTCTCTTCATTCAGGAGATTCACAGAAAGATTATCAATCAACCTTCTAGCTACCCTTTTTATGGTTTTATTATACTCTTTGCCAACATGGTTCTTTTTTAATTGTCGAATTACATCCAGTTCCAAATTACAAAGAAATAATAAAATGCTTTCCATATAATCTAAATAATTAACCATATACAAGTCAACATTTTCTCTTGTCGTATAGCACAATAAATGCAACACTTTTAAATGACATGAAATTTTTTCTTTGAGAACTTTTTTCTCTTTGAAATTTTTTGCTTGTTCCTTTAGCAACCTGAAATAATACAAAATCATAATAATGTTTATTTTAATAATTTACCACACATCATAACAAATTTGAATTCAATCAATAATAAATTTTAGGTACACGTTAAATTAATCTAACAAGGTGATACTGGTACCAAGTACTACCAAACAATCTGCAATTAATTTTATTGTCGCTGTTAATAGGTATTTTAAAACCATTAGAATAACAATTACCTCTATAAATTAATCTTACTATGCTTTTAATACCCTTTTAAATACAGGGTATCCAGCCAAAGGCTGTCCTTTGCTCTTCTAAGTGCTTTTAGTAGATAAGAAAGTTCAAACCGAGCTAGTTTGTCAATAAAATGACCATTAAATCGAGAAAGATATCAGAAGAGCTGCAATTTATTAACAAGGGGTAAACCACAGTAAAAAAATTATGTACACTAAAGTACCTAATGTGAAAGACTTCCTAGGGGCTAACTCAGATATCCTAGGAACAACTCAAGACATCCCAAACACTACCCAGACTTCCCAGGACTAACCCAGACTTCCCAGGGACTAACTCAGACTTTCCAGGAACTAACCCAGACTTCCTACGGACTACCCAGACTTCCTAGGGACGAACCCAGGCTTCCTAGAGGCTACTCAAACTTCCCAAGAACTAACCCAGACTTCCTAAACTACTGAGACGTCCCAAACACTACCCAGACTTCCTAGGGACTACCCAGACTTCCTAGAGGATACTCAGACTTCCCAGGAACTAACCCAGACCTTTGAGACATCCCAAACACTACGCAGACTTCCCAGAGAATACTCAGACTTTCCAGGAACTAACCCAGGCTTCCTAGGGACTACCCAGACTTCCTAGAGGATACTCAGACTTTCTAGGAACTAACCTAGGAACTACTCAGACTTCCTAGGGACTAACCCAGGCTTCTTAGAGGCTACTCAGACTTCCCAAACACTACCCAGACTTCCTAGGGGCTACCCAGACTTCCCAGAGAATACTCAGACTTTCCAGGAACTAACCCAGATTTCCTAGGGACTACCCAAACTTCCTAGAGGTTACTCAGACTTCCCAGGAACTAACCCAGACCTTTGAGACATCCCAAACACTACGCAAACTTCCCAGAGAATACTCAGACTTTCCAGGAACTAACCCAGGCTTCCTAGGGACTACCCAAACTTCCTAGAGGTTACTCAGACTTCCCAGGAACTAACCCAGACCTTTGAGACATCCCAAACACTACCCAGACTTCCCAGAGAATACTCAAGACTTTCCAGGAACTAACCCAGACTTCCTATGGACTAACCCAAAGTACCTAGACTACTGAGACGTCCCAAACACTATCCAGACTTCCTCGAGAATACTCAGACTTTCCAAGAACTAACCCAGACTTCCTAGGGACTAACCCAAGCTTCCTAGACTACTGAGACATCCCAAACACTACCCAGACTTTCCAGGGAATAACCCAGACTTCCTAGACCTAGAGGCTACTCAGATTTCCCAAACAGTACCCAGACTTCCCAGAAACTAACCCAGACTCTCTAGGAACATCTACATATCTTAAGAGACTAACCCAGACTTTTTAAAAACTACCCAGACTTCCTGGGGACTAACTCAGACTTCCTAGAGACTACTCAGACTTCGCAGGGACTTCCTGATACTATTCCGACTATGTACACCAAACTTCCCACATGGTTTACGGCTTATTTATTAAATTTAACATTCAGAAGTGTAAATAAGATTGACTTTTCGACTCAAAATGGACACTACTTTTATCAATACAGAGTCATACCATATTAAACAAAGTTAATAAATTAGAAGCATTCTTTCTGGTGATGCAGCTCAGATATTATTTGTCAAATTCAATATCGATTTCATTTTGCGAACAAAACCATTGAAAAGAACATGGTTTTTAGAGGTTTGATACTTAAAATAATCTCCAAAAAAATACACACTGGTAAGCCAAGCACCCTCTATTGCAGTACCGACCATGTATTTTGAAAGAATAAATTTATAAAAAAATAAAAGTGAACAATATTTGAATAAATGTAGGTTGCATTATTTAAAAGTTCTTTAGAACAGAACCAGATCAGAAAGCACGTCACACGATTCCAGTCAAACTCTCACTTGCAAAAGCGCACTCGGAGTGCAAAAACAAAAGCAGTTGTAAACAACACAAATATGTGGGCTTACCGTAAATAGTCCTTTAGCACATCTTCACAAACTTTTTCATCCTTGCAGACAGACAGTTTACTTGCAATTTTTCTGCGAATTTTTGTATCCCACTGATTTACAATATCCTCGTTTGACAATTTAAAATTCATTTCTAAAATAGAGTTATTAATTTATTGTTCATTAATAGGTTGCAGTATTACCTTGTATAACACAGTCGTCCATATCTTTTATATCTGGAAGTGGCAGCGGTAATCCGTTAAGTAGTATGTCTTCCATGATGTAGGATTTAATGGATAATCTCACTGAAAGCAACAACGATTCAATAAAACGGCAAAGCGTTGAAATTAAACCATGGAAAATTTATCAATTTAACAGCTGCTGATAAGACTTACAAAACAAAATCCTATAAACACCTTACAAAACCTTGTTTGGTTAGATTTAATAAAACTTTATAAACTTCAATTGTGCAAGTGGTATTCTAATTACTTACCTTTATTGTACAAAGAGCTGCTGTTAAACACTTTTGTGTCTATTAACAGTTAAAATATTTCAATGCAAATATGCGAAGGCAAAACAAACATGGCGAATGGGAGCGCGTAAATACATAACACACTGGTTATAGGTACTTTCACTTGCATAAGGAACAAAATTATTTGTTGCTTACATTTAAATATTATGCTTCCTTGCACGATATTAAATTCGATCGACAAAATTGATCCACAATCTGCATTTACTTCTCAAATTCCTGTTGACGCATGAACACCAACACGAAGTTGACATTTTCTACTTTTGGTAATAAAATTACAATGCTGCCAACGTAAACAAATTCCCTCTTATTTATAGAGTAGAACGACATACAGGGTGATCCGAAACCCACAGGATTTTCTACCGATTTTTTTAAGGCAAGTAGACAAAAATGATTGCAATGAAGAAGGACCACGGATTATTCTAAGTTTAGCAGACAATAGGCAACTTTCGGCCATTTTCTTTCTCTCCCAGTATTCGTCTCACATTATCATTCTGTCTTTCTGGGTTTTCCTCTTGTATTCCTATCTCTTGCTATTACCTCCCTAACTTTCTTCACTTGCCTTCCACTATCCATTGTAAATACTGACTTAACCGTTGTAACCGTTTCCTGTTTAGTTCTACTTTTAATGCTGTTACACCTGTTCTGCCTCTTATTTTATTATTTCTTACTCTATCCTTTATTCTCACGTTTAATATCATTCTCAAAAATTTGATCTCCATTGGCTGTAGTCCGGATTGAATTATTAATCAAATTATAATCCAGGCAGCTATTGAATTTGTTATTTGGGTTGCCTGTCCTACTACAAAACTAGAGTCCCTCCTGGTCCCTCCCCAAACTATTATTGATATTAATGACGCACCCCATCCCATATTCTGGGACGGCATCAATGTCAAATTAAAAAGTGATTTAATGGTAACTTTGCCCGTAAGTTAGAAATGCCATTTATGGGTATTTACATCGAATATTTGAATGTGACACATCATAATAAATTCTTATGTTAGGGTAACTGAAATATCTTAAAAATGAAGTACTTTCCGGACTTTGTTTTTAAAACCAATGTGTCACATACAACAATATCCAAATAAACGTATATTTTAAATACAAGATACAATTAAAAGCTTTATAAATCATTTTCTTCTTGATAAAAATATATAAAAAATTTAAAGAACGAAAAATATTATGTCATCGTTCCAAATACTGGATTGTGTCTGCAAATACTAGGTCCATACTCTTCATAAGCAGCTTTTGTATGACATACCTGATAGAACTCAGGCTGAAAATTATTTATGTTATTATAAATATCTGAATTATTTTAAATTTTACGTCTTACAGTTGATGCCAACATGCTTCCCCCAAACCAAACAGCATAACGTTGCATATGATGTGATATTACTTGCACATCTATTGGCTTTGGCTGTGAACAAAAATATAATCTTATCAAAACATAATAATAACATGCTAACACTTCACATCCAATAATTCAAGTCTGTTCGGCTTCCATTTAACTTACATGGAACCATAAGCCAGGACTCTGACAGAGAAGGGTTGTCAGACGGTAGCGATCTTCCGGCTTAAAATTAAAGCTGACCAAGGATACCCTTGCGTATTCCCATATCGCCACACGCAAGGTTATACTTGGTCAGCTGTAATTTCTGCTGGACCATCGCTACAGACCAATGACCCTTCTCTGTTAGAGTCTAGCCTAACCAATTCAACCAAAGTTTTCTGTGGAACAACCTTTAGAAACAACTCACCTTAATTCTACCTCCACCTAAACTCTCACTGAGTTTTAGTCTAGCATCTACAGTACGTTTAATATCCCTCTGCAACCTCCTTCCAAAATCCCTAAACATAGTAGAACCACCAGACAGCACAATATTATTATACAACGGTCTCCTAACATCGATGGGACAATTTTGTATTACATCATCTACAATTTCAGACAAAGGAGTTGTAAAATCGGGATTGGAAAACTCGGGGTGGAAGAAAATTTCTGGTCCAAGGAATCTTTCATATCCAACATCAACTGTAAACGGTTGCTTTGTTACAGAATTCATTCCATCAAACTTTTTAATCCATTTGCTAGGATCTGAGTCATATTTTGCAAACTCTTTGGCAATATCCGGGCAGATATAACAATGGCGTTCTTTTATTGCCTTGGCAGTCTCCAAGGACTGTTCTGGTGGAATGCCAATTTCTCGTTCCCTAAGCAGGGATTGAATGAAGTATGTAATGTTACGTCCTGCGATCGGAATGTGTTTTATACAACTACCAATGACATAGCCTTCAGCCTTTTAATTAACAAAATAAAACTTAAATATGGATTAATCAACAATTGCTACCTAGCTTACCACTGGGATAACATGAGTTACACCATCACCACTATCTACAACTATTCCTGTAAGGGTTCTATCATCAATTGATCGGGAAGCCCAACTAGCGGCGAGTGCAAGCACAGCCTGTACAGCAATATACAATCCAGGAACATTAAACGACTCGAACATTATTTCTGCGGTGTATTCACGATTTTCCGGTGTGTTTAGAGGTGGTTCAGTAAGAAGGAAATAATGATCTTCAGGTTCAGCACGTAAATACTTAAAAATACATTGTTCAAGGAACCGCTCCATTAAATCCCAATCTTCAACTAACCCATGACGTACAGGATACTACAAATATAGAATTAAAACTTTGAACAACGTCTAAGCAAGATAAATACCTTCACAGCATATCCAGTAGCATCGAATGCTTCATCGCCAATAAAGAAGTCCAGATCTTCCACGCCCTTTACTAATCTACGACTTGATTGATCACCTACCTTTGCTGTCTCTTTTATTGCTATAGCAGATGGAATAATAAACTGTGGTTCTTTATTTGCAGCAAATCCGAGCTTAGTGTATCTATTTAGGGGCGATTAAATAAAATAAACAAGGAGTCAATAAAATACTGAGGTTATGTTTAAAACTTACCCGGTTCCCACATCTATAACACATGCCGGTAATCTTCCAGCCATGGCTTGGATTTAAAAGTAGAATTTAAAGAATATTTGATAGAAGAATTGATTTATTTGCACAAAAAATTGTCTCCACGAAGATACTGATGACAAATTCTAACCACACCTCATCATCAGACTGCGCAAGCCCAATATTTGAAGTGCCACAGAAATGGCGCCAAATTTAAATTAAGAAATGAAAAGTTGTTTTTGATGATTACATAAATTTTTTCGGTTTTTTAACCTAGGAGGAAATACTTCAATGTCAATATTACTTTAAAAATTTGTGACACATACCTGCTCAGATTTTTTCTATTAATCCACTTGTCGCGTTAATAGCTTTAAATTGAAACCTAGCAAAAACCGCGCAAAATAGACGAAAATAACACAAAACCAAAGTTTTAGAAAATAAAATTTCCTACAAGAAACTCCTAGAAAGCAAATGTCTAACATTAATAGTTTGGGCCTGAGAACCTTCAGACTAGAAAAATGTGTGTGCTCTATTTAAAGGCATAGCTTGAATTTTATGATAAAACCAAAACATTTATGAATATAACAAAAAGGAAACAATTACAAATAATTAAAAAAATACTGTAATAAATAACAAGCCAGAACATTGCACATAAAAACAATATGAGCTTATATATTTCGATAATTATCATAAACATAGTAATAATGCACATGACATTAGTTCATAAATAATACAAACATTGATTCCAGTATAATGAGATATATTTACGTAAGGTAATTATTCTGTTCATCATCATCCTCTGAATCATCATTTTCATCCACATCTGCCTCGTTTGGAACATCTGGTAAGCGAATGTTACTTAGTAGATCACGCATAGCTTCCACTAATGATGCTACACTTCGCCTTAAATCGTTACCATCATCAGCAACGTTCATTTCACCATCTGGTAAAGCTCTAGCTCCATCTTCTTCACTGTTTAATGAAACTTAATTTAGTTTCATTTAAATAAATCTTTGTTATACACTTACGGTTGAAGGAGTTGTTCGGGAATGTCATTAGCATTAAAATTAGGTAAAAGTGAACGGAAGAAAATTCCAACTGCACTAGAATTACCACCGACCAACCTTGGTCGTTTAGGTTTTTCGTAGATATTAATGGAATCAAGTGGAGGAAGAGGATCAAAACTTAACACAGGCCCTGAAAAATCCTGCAAGAAAATATATACAAAGTGATTCTAAATTAAGTACTGTAAGTTATACCTCTGCTAAGGGAGAGACACCTTTAACATCTGACAACAAAATATGCCTACATATACTTCGGGGTAAAGGTCCTTGATAACGCTTTGATCTTTTTGCTTCATAGTCCTTTATAATAGCATCCTTACTATCTACTCTATCCAATACTACATGTACATTTTTCTCTAACCATGGTAAGAGGTCGCTTTCCTTCCACACATGATAACTTCGATTAATGTACAACAATACCAATTGATTTAGAGCTGATGATTGCCTAAAAAATACATATTATTACTGCAAAATATCAAAAACGTTAAACTCACTTAAGCTGAGCAGATGATCCAAAGTAGGAATGATTGGAAACCCGATTATCAATTTGAACTGAGCACTTTTCAAGGAGAGGTATTAAAACGCTAGGGAACATCATTAAAGCATCCTGAAGTAGAGTATCCGCCTTCTTCAGATCCCCATTTGAAATATGGAAGTGTGCAACCGCAATGGAATATGCAAAGTTTGGAAGTTGAGATAAATTCTTTGTACTTTCCCATTCAGTAAAAAGATCAATAAACCATTCATACTCTTTAGCACGTAAAGCATAAAAATCAATTAGTAGTTTAGCAGCAAGTGGATCACCTTCTGGATCCAATGACAACAACAGTTTACAAAGTTCAAGAGCTGTTCTATAACACGCACGCCCTCCAACAAACAGAAGATGTTTGAATATCGTAATAAAGAGTGCCCTGTAAAAATAAAGATATGGGTTGATCTGAAAAAACCTTAAAATAAAAAACACTTACCTATTTTCTTGCTTTCTATAATCAAGCCTACAGTTTCCCTGTGCAATATTAAACAGTGGGTGAAAAGCACATTCTAAAGAATACAAAGATCTTTCGATTAATTCAGCTGCCATAGCCAAGTCTTCACTGAGTTTACATAGATCCGATAATTGAATCAACGCATCAACATGGTAAGGATGCTCATTAATAATTGTAACAATATTATCTGGATTTAAACTTTCCACAGCTTCCAAAAACTTGTTCTGTATTTGTCGATAGTTCTGACTATGCTCGTATGTAAAGAATTGAATTCCACCATATTTTGAGTCCATTAAACTCATCGATAATCCCAGTTTTCCTGCTTGTGGCCAATTATCTTTGCTTGAAACCAACCAAGTTGTTTTTACATGACCCCTTCCACCTCTCATCTTGCGTTTACTTAAAATTAATTATAATTTAACTAAAGGATGTACAAAAAAAAGGGTTAATAAAACCTACTGTTCGGATTGTATAATTTTAGATCCAAATATTCTTTTTAGTTCATTGTTTGGATTAAGATTCTTATGCTGAATACTAAGAATACTTCTTCTCATCTGCGTTGGTTTTTCATGTCTTATATTACTACCAGATGATCCTCCAGGTACATAGTTTTCACCCAGCAGTCGATTCACTTCACGCACTGATCTTTCCACTTCGTCTACCTGTTGGAACAAATAAACATTTAAATAATACAGTGTACGACCAGTATTAAGGTTTTACAGGTCGTTAAACTACGTACATCAGCATTGTCCTCACTGCTGCGCTGTACACTGGAATGTTTTCCAGACTTTTTCTTCTTCTTTTTTTTCCTTCTCTTAACCGATTCATGGGGTTCATCTCCATCACGTGGATTAGTAGCTTCTGTTTCATTATCGTCTTCTTTAACTTCACTTTCGGAAAGTGATTGTTGATTCAACTAAACATAAAGAAGTTATGATTTGGGTTCCTTTATGGTCATAAAGACTATTTACAGATTTAAACATACCAAATCATATCTATTAATGTTTAATTGCTTGCGTCTCGCACCGCCACTCACTGGCAAGTCGGTTTCAGGATCAGGATCTGACAGTTCTTCATTTAACTCCTTGTCGCCCTGCAATTTCCGCATGACCCGAGATGACATCGTGAAAATGGAAGTAATCAATTAAGATTTATTGAGTTTCACACAAACTACATGGATTTGTTGGGAATTTAATTGTAAAAGTACATTTTAAATCTTCCACAAATGTTATGACGTGACCGTCCCTTCTTTGGTGAATTATCACTGGACCACAGCACTGGACCACTGGACAAAATGGTTATGTTTATATCACCAGAAACCCCAAAAATGTTTCAAAAATAAAATTTATTATTAAAAATCATTTTACTGGTAATCTATTGCATTTAATTTTTTATACATTTTCATAAGTTTGACAAGAATTTTGGGAACTATATTAGAAAGTCAAGTCAAAATTTCCTCCTTAGAAGTTTCTCATTTTCCATTTGACATTCTGTTCATTGAACTGTCACCTGTCACTCACATTTTTCATTATACAGGGTGTCCCCAGAAATCATTCTTAGACTGAATAATTCGTCTATTTTTAAAATAAGTCCAATAAATCATACAGTGCGAGAATAAAATAAGAAATAAAGTCTTGTTCATGTAGGTTTGTTCTTTTCATTGGTTAATTTTGAATTTGTATTTAACCAATGAAAACAAAAATAAAAAATGATTTTAAGGTTTCAGTTTTTCACCCTCTTGGCCTTGATTCTGGATATGATATAAACGTAACCTATGCAACATAACAAAACCAAAAGTAACCAAATAAAAAAGGCTAAAACTGTTTTGTTTTGATTTATTGGTTATGTTTACAATTATTGAATTCAACAATGGAAAATAAAGTGAAAATAGAGAAAAAGAAAAACACAACAAAGAAAAAACTCCATCACATGCAACATAATGAAAAGCTCATAGTTTTAAATGTAATAAAATTTTTTGACGAAGAAAAATTAAAGAATGCTCCAACAGTCCCGCTTGCCTATTCCGTAAAAAGAGCAGCAACAGCAACTGGTGTTAGTGAATCAACCATAAAACGCCTACGAAGATTACTTGATTCGGGTGCAGCAGAGTCGGGAACATCCCTTGGTCCAAAACGAAGGTTACGAGCAAGAAAAATTTTAATCGACGATTTAAAAATATGTGCCATTCGCAGAAAAATAACAGAATTTTACATCGATAAAAAAGAAGTGCCCTCATTGAAAAAGTTATTATTATTATTAAAAGAAGAAATAACATACGAAGGAGGTCGCGAACATCTACGAAAATTATTATTAGATATTGGATTTAAATTTAAAAAATGTGCAGATAAACGACAAGTGATGATGGAACGTTCAGATATTATTGCAGCTCGAAGCAGATTTTTAAGAATTTTAAGACTTAATGATGAATTATGTGATACAAAAAAAACAGTTGTGTATTTAGACGAAACATACATAGGACCTTCCCTTACTATTAGTAAAGATAGGAAAACCAAAGATGCTAATGTTACAGAAGAATATCGATGGGTCATTACACATGCAGCCAGAACAGATGCCTTTATACCTGGGAATACCCTAATATATAATTCACGATCTAAAACAGGGGAACCGCATGATAACACAGATATAAAACATCTTACAAACTGGATTGTACAAAAAATACTACCATGTAAGTTATACCACGTTATACCATATAATCTTCAAAGAAAATGTAATGTAAGACTTTTTTAGGTAACAACCTGTATATGCATTCGAACATACACTAAATTATGCCTTGTTGTATGTTCGAAGGTATATGCTGATCAAAGATACCAATTTTAGTTTTTATAGCCATAGCCTTTGTACAGGGTGATCCAATTTGAAGATCTGTGTAGGGTATCTCGGTAACTAAGCTGGGTAATATGTCGTCAGTTTCCTCCTTACGACAATAGTTTCTGAGATACTCTATACGGACCTCCAAATTGGCCCACCCTGTACCTACATTTTTTATTTAATCATCTGATAATAATTTACTTGTTTATTAAATTTTAGTTCTGAAAAGTCCTTCAATAATAATAATAGGAAATGCACCATATTACCCAACAAATGAACTACAAAATCTACCTCAACCTTCAGCAAAAAAACAAGCTTTACAAGAATGGCTTACAACAAATGAAATTAAATTCGAATTAGACATGAGAAATGCCGAATTATACGAATTAGTTCAACAAAATAAACCACCAACAAAACACATAATTAACGAATTGTTTAAATCTCATGGACATGAAGTATTACACTTGCCTGCATTCCACGGTAGCTTAAATCCTGTCGAGTACATATGGAATATGCTTAAAATTAAACTTGGTGTTATTGACCGAACTTCATTTAAATCTGTAAACGAAATTGCAAAGTTAGTTGATGATGGTTTTCAAACAATTACTCCAGAAAATTGGTTTCGGGAAGTTTGGTCCGTTAAAAATTTGGAATGGCAATATTGGAATAGAGATTCACAAATGGAAGAAGAGATTACAAGACTGGGAATTACTGAAGACAGCGACGATGGACTTAGCAGTGATGAAGAAAGTAGAGAAACTGTTTAAGATCTAACTGTAATTATTTTTGCTATACAAATAAATTAATGTAAACGATAATGTATTTATAAAAATATAAATTTTGTATTGTAATGAGAGATTTTTATTATTAGACATTGTTAAGCACATTTTTTTTAAAATGGTAAATGCAAGAATATAGTGGACTTTAGAGAAAAAGAAGATTTTCAGCAGAGTGCTTAATAAAATGTTGCTCAATTTTCAAACGTTTCTGTTTGTAACTTCCTTATTATTATTTTTTACTAAACTACAAAACGAAACTGGGTTACTGATTGAAAAGACGAACAAACTCGATCAGCGGCACTTGTCTCCTTCATAACAATGTATGACCACATGCTACCTTTTTACCCAATTGAGAATCTATACTACGAAACACTTCCACATCCTTTATACTGCCTACATTTGTTACCATGCAACTCATTGGACGCATTCAGCAGACTCAACAGTTGAGGTAGCGCTGTTTTTCAGACCAATTACAGTAAATCATCCAATGGAATGCACTGCTACCTCAACATGTTGAGTTGGCTGAATGCGCTCGATCTTTTAAGTCAAGCCAAACTAGTTTATTTAAAATTGGCTTGAACATGGTCAGCTTCATCCCCTAACTCGTAAGAGTTAGGAGAATGAATGGCTTGACATGCAACTAAAAAAGTTTTATGTTCTGAGTAGAATGACACTGCAGAAAGTTAAAGACAGTAGCTATGCGGAGTATTATATGCCCACACAGGGTGTTAATTTTTTTTACAGCAATTCTGAAAAAGTGCCAAAACCTACCCTCTATCCCCATTGAATTTGAAACACCCTGTATACTACTGTAAGCAAATAATAAGATAAAGCAATGAAATAACTAAAGTCAGGAATAAATAGAAAATTTAATACAAAAAGTAATGACGTAAAAACCAGATAATATATATTGTACTTTTAATTATCGTTAAAACTTTAACCATACAACACGAATAATATTTATTTGGGTGAAAATTGTATAAATAATATAATTAAAGATTTAATTTACTCCTCAAAATTCACATGTAAATAAGCAAGAGGTTAATATTTATTAAAAGACAATAAAATTATTTATTCTGACCTTAACCTACTGCACTACGTGTGAATCATAAATGTCTCGCTTTTACCAATTGATTAATTGCCTGAACGGATGCATCCAGCAGTATTGAAAGGATTATACACACCACTTGCTAACAACAACAAAAGTACTGCATGCTTGTTTATAATTTAATTATACTACAGTTATTTGTATATATTTGGTAAAAGCGAGGCAAATACAATAAAAATATAAATAATTTCCTTTCACTAATAGTTAAACTAAATAGGAAATTATTGTTTTTTAACTTTCTTTTCTAAATCTATGCAGTTTAATAACAGCTCTCCTTACATATAGCATAATGTGTTTAATATAATAAGTAATATATTATCACGTAAGTGAATCTCAAAATATTATTTTATTTCTGCTGAACAGCTCATTGTAGCTAAGCACAATAATGTCCGTTCTTAGATAAGTAGTTTAACCACAATTATGTAAAGTTATAATGAATATCCAGCATAATCTTACCTTTTACTCCTTTCTTTTGACTAAGAAGTCTGCCAAATAATAATAATAATAATCACAGCTAAAATAATAGCAGCAATAATGGCCAAGTACAATTTCTTCCTCCTAATTTTATTTTTGTAGATACTGGCTTGGCCAAGTTGTTGTGAACCTTCAGAAACATAATTCTCCGTTCTTTCCACACTTGCCTCAATACTGTCTACTATCTCTCCCTGCTCATGTACCAAAGCCCCCAACTCTTTAAATATTTGGTTCACATCATTAATATCACTCTAAAACACATAAGTAACCTTATATAAGTTTTGTACTTCGATTACTAAATACTTACTTCAAGTTGTCTAATAGCTTGCTCTTGTTCTTGTAATGCTTGTAAATCCTGTTCTTCTTGTTGCTGCATCTGTTGTTGTTGTTGTCTTGTTGTTGCAGAACTGCTATCTTGCAATTCAATTAATTGTTGATCTTTTTTAAAACCTCCTAAAATGAATTAAATATGTAATAGAATATAATCAAAATTTTATTTAATTCACCTGCAAACGGATCTCCATAAGCTTGAACTTTTGCCTTATTAACTTGTTCCTTTTCCTTCTGAGCGGCACTTCTTTGTGCTGCTTGAAATACATTAAGGGTGGAAGTGAATTCATCTTGTAACCGCTCCCTCTGCATTTTTCTTTGGCGTTGTTCGGACTGCGTAGGAGCAACAGGAGCAGTACTAAGGTCTTTAATATAGCCATTTGTATCTTTTACCAATTGCTGTGTATAATGTTGGATGGAATGTCTGTAATAAAGGACTTCAATATTTCTAATCAAAAGTATTTTGTTGGCTTACAATTGTTTTCTTAATTCACGTGAATCTTGATGAGTTCCAATCTGATTTATCATCCGTTGCATCGAGAACACTGAAAATAAATAACTATATTATTCTTTTGTATGTAAAATTATATACCGAAATACCATTTTGAGATATTTTTTGGATGCTCGATCCAATTGTCTGTGCAAGTTTTTGGTGATCTTGTTCTCGATTTTGCCCTCCATTGTGATACGATGAGAAGCTCTCCATATTGGAATATCTAAAAAGACTGAAGTACAAATAGATTAAATGTGATTATAATGAAATTAAACAAAAATATGCAAAAGGTGGGTATATTCTAGGTTTGTCTGGTTTCAATTAAAGACAAAAGAAATTTTATAGAATTCATACCTTCAGGATTTATTTCACCATTCAAACTTCAGAGATTTCTAAATATGGCCAATAATTTTGTTGTATTTATGCACTTTAATCGATTTTTATCAAAATTCTTCCTCAATTTTACAATAAATGACTCATTTTTGTCATTTGACGTTTGAAGTTGACATTTGTATACATTTTAATTTAGACGAAACAAAATCTATACTCAACAGTTTATATACAAAACGTTCATTCTTATACTGTATTTTACACTAATTCTTTTTATCAGCTCTACAAAATTACTTCTGATTATTATTGCGAGCTATCTAAAATTGCAATAATTACTCTTACGTCCATCAAACAAGTTAAAAAAAATAACAGCTGGAACTACAACTCTCAATAATGATTAGAAAATTAGTGAATAAACATTCCCAGACAACAATAGAAGCTTTTAAAGGTTTGTTACAGTACCTTACAACATTAATTTCCTCACTCATGGTCCTGGAACTTCTTCCACTATTATTTGGAACTAGAAACTGACTACAAATAACATTTTCTGATATTTATTAGCACATCACACAAGAGAAATGTTACTGTTTTTGGTATAATTAGTTATTAATGGAAATAAAAAGTTGACAAATAACAAGTACCTCATATCACTGAGATAATATTCTCACTTCAACTGATAAAATCAGAATAATATTGGGAGATTAAGATAGGTACATAATTTTATACAGGGTATTTTTTTAGTGTGGGATTAGGAAACAAGTTATAATGACAATTGCAAGTATATTTCATTGTTTATTATGAATAACTTTAGGTAACGACAATCCAATATAAAAATAGTTATTATCTTATGTTCTATAATAATGATCATAATACATTAAAATGAATGTGTCTAACAAATCATGTTGATTTTTACTACTTTAATAATAAATTCTAAATAATATTCGAAATAATTCTATAATGGATGTGAAAACAAGCTCATATTCATATCTTTTGAGACGCTCTCATGCCATAATATTCATGTTAGATGGCCCCCATAGTTTAATGCACCCAAAGTTTAGGTAAACTTAATAAATCTTTTAACTTAACTCATATTAATTATAAGAAAATGATAACATCTTACCTTGAGCACTATTATGGTTTAATACAGAAAGTATTTATTACAAAATTGCAAGGGATGTTCTATGAAACATGGATTAGAATTGTGGAGTTAGGTGGCTCTCGTTAAAAAAAACATGTATTATAAGGCGTTATTATTAATGTACTGTTATCAATACATATCACCCAAAAATTAAACAACGCAACATTTTGGAGATATACATAACCAAGCATGTAAAAACAATTAGAAAAAATAACCTTATCGCTATATTAACAGTCAGTGAACTATCCCATCCTCCACCTTATTACCCATGGAGGACCTACAGATAAAAAGAAGATAGGAATCTTGGTAATCATACAGGGTCAAGGACATGTAATACTAACAATTCGTATAAACGTTTTATGGAAAATCCTTCCTAAGGGAGCTGCAGACCCTTCCCCCCGAAATCGAACAAAGTAATATTTGGGAAATGGCTAAGAATAAAATTCTGAAATTTTGTATGCAAGCTTATTTTTTTATGTTTAATTTAATACTAAAAATCAGTTTTCCAAATTATTATTCAGAGGCGTCCCTTATAGGGGGGGGGGGGGTCGTGGTTAATTTCATTTCTGACTTTTTATGCAATTTTTTTTTTAAATCCTTACAGCACTGATACAGCTTTAAATGTGTTTTTATCAAAAATAGTTAACAAGAGTAACTTTTTAGTGTAGGAAGCTGCAGGAATTAATTAAAAAATATGTTGCATAAGAAGTTAGAGAGGCAATTAACCACGGCCCTCTATCTATAAAAGCAAGTAGCTCCCTTAAGAAGGATTTTTAGATATAAGTTTATAGGAACATTTTGTAAGAACAGTGAGAAGCAAATTTGTAACGTAATAGAAATAATAAGGTATCAGTATCAAAGGAATATTTTAACTGAATCCATGAAAATCTTATCAAACAATAAGAATAATTGTTGAATATGAAACATAAACTACAGAAAAAGGATTACTACAGGATCATACGTAATTATTCAGAAAAATTGTTTTTCTACAGTTTAAAAGATTTAAAATTACGCATAAGCTGAAGGAAATGATTAAGAAAACATTAGTAAAGGATTAATAAAAAAAGTGTATAAAACATGTTTGAAAAGTTTTATCGAATGTCCTCAAGTATGATTAGTAATACCCACCTCCTGTTAACAAACATTTCTATAGATTCTATAGAAAAGAATTGGAATACTGAATATTTTTATTTGCACATGCAAATAAATGAATGTATAGAAAAAAAATAATAAAAAATAGGGAGATGTATAATCTCAGAATAATATACAGTTTCGGTATTCCAGTTCTTAGATGTAACGAATGAACATATAAATTATTCAATTCATTGTAATTAAGTATTAGAGATTATAAACTAAATATATAAATTTGAAAAAAAAACGATAAAGACACTTAGAAGAAACTGCAGCATGTTCCATTGTAAATATGAAAAATATTTGCTGAATCTAAGAAATAGTTAATGCATTTTGCAAACATGTAATAATTAAATATTAAGTTATTTACTAAAAAAAAGAGACTAGGCCAAATAGCGAAAGAGAAAAAATGAGAAGGAGAAGGAGTGAAGACCAAAGACTAAAAGAAAGTAAGAAAGAGAGGAAGAGAGGAAGAAATGTGACAAGCAAACAAGAGAAAAGAGAAGGAATAAAATGAGAAATGTGGGAGGATGCTAATGTGGATAGTGCAAGGAAAGAGGGGGACACTAACAGAAAAAGAGCAAAAACAGTTGAATAACGATAAGCCAAGTAGAGAAAAGCCAAAACGAGAGAGAGAGAGAGAAAAATAAAAGAGAGCAGGCAGACTGAAAAGAAAGAGAAGAGTGAGAAGCAAACAGGTAAGAGGGTATACAAATAGATGCATGAATAAAAGTGAGAAAATTGAGAGAAGCGACAGAAAAAAATTGGGGACCAAGAATGGTACAAAAATGGGGATATAGAGGAAGAGCAGGAAACAAGATATAAAGGAAAGAGAGAGAGAAAGCAAATTTTTTTACTCTAAACCTAACATTAGAAGATTTCATAATAAAGAAATTATTCCAGGCTTCTCTTAGTTTTAGCAAATATAACAAAACATCTGCAGTTCCTTTAATGAAAAGTCGTAGCTCATAAAATGAATGGCACATTATCTACTAATAATAATCCCATTTTAACACAACAAATATTATAACTAGTTAACTTCCAACATTTAAATGTTAAACGAGTGAAAACAATTTTTACTTACCCACTATTACCATTGTTATGCGCTTTTTCCATATTATTAATACACTCTTTAACAGTTTCCAAATAAGAAGGATAACCAGATTTGCATTGAATGCAAAGTGCTAAACCAAAATGATATAATTTTTCTCCATCATCAACTACTCCTGAAATAGAACACAAAGTGAATATAAATTTGAATGTTAATTGTTTTACAACGTACCATTACGGGCATGCAGGTATTTCTTAAACTCATCAATTCGTTTCAAGAAAAGCCCATGCAACTTTATTTGGAATACTGGTATCCAAAACTTTGTAAATAGACTTAGACAATTTTCTAGAGTCCATGGTAAAGGGTTCCTTGCCGAACCCATCTTATTCCACAGGTCTCCATAGGCTTCCATTAGCTCTTTCATGATTATATAAGTACACATAAGTTCTAAATGATTTTTCATCTCTTTTACTGCGTCAGTTTCCTTTATATTTTTTCCTAAGTCATTAGACTCTTTTGGAAATGAAACATTAAATGGATCCAATTTTTTAAAAAACGTGTCTTGGTTGTAAGTTTCAAAATTTTCATTCATGAGTTTGTTTCTTAAATTGACATCGTTTGATAATAAAATCTAAAAAATAAATGTGAAGTTATTTATATTTACAGGGTGTTTCAAATTTGGGGGAAACAATGAGGATCTTGGTTATTATAAGAGGTAGAGGGTAGATTTAAATTTGGAACCTTTTCAGAATTTTGTAGCTGCAACGAAATTTAACCCAAATGCACCCTTTTTCTAGTTATACAGAAAAAAATAAAAAAATTGATTTTCCTTTTTTATTTCTAACTTTATTATCGAAAAGTTAATGGAAAACCATAAGGACATTCTTAGGAAAAGTTTTTACTTTCGCATACCACCACTGGTATATGGGAAGTATTGATATGAAAATTTTTGAAATTGAGATTTTCAAGGAAAGACGTGTTTTGGACCTTCAGGAACCCAAAAAAGTGCCAAATTTAAACCTATCCTCTATTTCTTAAAAGCAAAATACCCATGGTTGCCCTCCACCTGTTATAATAAACAAGTCCTCGAATTTGAAACACCCTATATAGTGTTAAAAGAAGATTTTATAAAGAAGTAACTTACTGCTCTATTACGTCTATCGCGAATTTGTAAGCAACAGTGTAATATACTATCGTCAAAATTTGAACTGGAAAAATCTTGTTGTGCTGCATCCCTTATTGATTGCCCTATAAATAAAGTTTCATATAGTAATTAAAGGTACCTTAAAAAAATAATTACCTTTCAAATTTGATTTATTGCTGAAGCATTCATTTATAAAACGAATTGCTTGTTGAGCTTTATTTCTCAACTTATAATTATGTTTACCATCCTTGATGTAATCCAATTCTTGGATAACTATCCAAGGAACAAAAACTATCGGGGTGCAAATTCCTACAAAATTAAACAGATGTAAACATTCATGAACCAATTAATGTTTAAAAAATAACCAAAGTCGCTACTATTCCAAGAGTAAAATCATTTTGTTCTTATTCGTATCCAATCTACAGCGTGGCCCAATGTGGATGTCAATAGAAGATATCTTACTTATGTGGCATATTCTCAAACTCATATTTAGAAACAAAGTATATATTTTTAAAATCAGAATATGCCCTTAGTTTTCTCCATACAACAATGGTAACCAAGATACCCTTTACGGAGATCCAGATTGGGCTACCCTGTACAGGCTTCATGCTGTAAAGTTTGATTCTGGTGCCACAGCCAATTAGCCGATTTGTGGTATTGATAAGTCATTACACCCTTCTGTAGTGAATTATAGAGCAATGTTTAAAAAAATAATCATCATCATTAATTTGTCGCCCCCTAGTCTAAGCCAGTGTTTCTCAACCCCAATTTTGAGAACAACCTGGTCCGGTCTGTTCAAAACTGTAAAAAATGTATTTTATAGTACAAGATGTACCAAACTCAAAACTGACCATTGTGTAAATTTTCAATTTTTAGTTCATAAACAAGAAAATGCATATCCTAGTTCCCCTACTCAAGTATAATTTAGGTTGAGAAAGAGTGGTCTAAACTAAACAATATCTAAAGTACCTATTTCTGTACCATTGATTCGTAGCTTCATAGCTTTTCTAACAGTTTCTAGTTGAGATAAGAAAATATTTGTGTCCACAACAATGTAAATGGTTTTTCGCAATGCTGTGTTGTGTGGCATTTCTTCTGCTTCTTTGGCTATAATTTCTTGAAACTGTGATTGGGGCACAGCCTTTGCAATACTAACAGTTTTTCTCAATTCCTGTAACTGAAAAAATACCTTTTTATTAAAAATAAAATAAAAGAATGATCTAATTTGAGACTTAAATTAATCCTGGGACTACTTATAAATCCTAGCCATTAATTACAGTACCAAAATACTTAATTACATTGGAAATAACTTCTTTTTCATCACAAGGATCCCAGTCCATTGCATCATCAATTTGGTTATCACTTTGTGGAGCTGTTAATACAGAGCCACCATCGCCTACTACGTTAGTAGAAGTAGTAGAATATGAACTTTGACAAACGACTGGTACATCGCTATGTTTGTTGAATTTCTTTGATGAAAGTAATGGTATATCTACAGATCTATTTAACCTAGCTTTATTACGATCTTGACTGCTTGGTCCCGTTCCACTTTTCCGATCATTATGGGTTTTACGCTCCACATCAACTAATTTTACCCAGCCTTTATTGACTGGGTTACGGGAACTTTGTGGCTTATCATTTTTTGAACTAAATTTCTGGACACTTTCAGAATTTCGAATTTTATTCAAACGTTCTTTTAAAGAAGATGGTTTCGCTGTAACTATATACCCGTGTTTCTGATTACAAGACACTCCTGGTGATGAACTGGTTTTTGAAGAAGGGCTGGTGGAAAATCTAACAACCTGTGAGCCACCCTTTGGAACTGAGGGCGAACCTTCAGAATTAGGCGATTCATCAGATAGTCTCTTTTGTTCAATATTACTACGTAGTTTTTGTAAACGGTCGTTAGCTGAATGCCCTTTTTGTTGTTCCTTTGGTTGTCGACCCCGAGGCTGTTCTTTGGCGACTTTAGCTTCTTCAACACGATCATGTCGACTACGGATTAAAAAAGGCTTCTTCATAGGTGGTTCATATTTTTCTCCTTCGTATTTACGTTTCTTCGAATTGCCATTTTTAAATAGACTGTCGGTAAATACTTTTAATCGAGAATCCATTGTAACAATGATAGGTTTATGATAATGTACTGATTAACGCGTTATCGAAGATATTTTGGAAAAATACATCAACAACTTAGGAATTAACCTCACATTTATCTTCAAGGTCACAACATGAACCAAAGTGACGGTCACGTGACGGTTCGTGTTTTGTCTGTCGCAACGGAAATTCACGAATGGAAAACTGAAGGAAACAACCGGAAGTCACAAGCGGATAGGTTTCACCATGGAGCACCCAACAGCTGAGCGTATGTATACTCGTATACACAAGTCCACTGGGTTTTTGTGAAAAATAATTCTCAAACTGCAACTAACCTAAGCCACGACCTAAGCAAAGATTTTGCAAAGGCTAGTGGGGTGCCCCACTGACTTAAGTTTAGTTGCAGTTTGAAAAATATTTTTCACAAAAACCCAGTGGACTTGTGTATATACCCTCAGCTGTTGAGTGCTCCATGGTGAAACCTATCAGCTTTTCCGGAAGTCGGCACAAATAAGAGATGAAAGAGATAAACAGAGGACCAAACGTCATTTAAAAAAAAGGTAATTAACAAAATAAATAAAAAATAGAATTTTAAAAGTATGGTAATTGTAGGGTAAAGTCACACAATGGAAGATTCTCTGGAAGATTTTATTAAAATTACTCGAAACATAAAAGAAGGACGAAAGAATACAAAAAATAATAAGGAAGTGAGGTTAGTTTCATTTTGTGTTTTAGCAATAACACGGAGCAATAAATATTGTTTATTTTTAAATTTCAGAAATGAAGTGCTTATAACATTACAAAAGAAAAAAGAGTGTGAAACCAGAGCTGTAAAAATAGTCGAGTTTTTAATCGAAGGAAAACTTCGCCCTGAAGTGTTTTTGCGATGTGTAAGTAGAACAAATTGTAATCATTGAACTGGTTTTTTTATGGCACTTATTTTAGCTAAAACATATTAATCAGTCATATTATCAAGATGTAGTTGAAGAAAGAGCAATCAGTAAACTTTGTGGATACTCGTTATGTGGGAAACAAATCCCAGAAATGCCCAAAAAACAATATTTTATAAGTACCAAAAGTAATAAAGTATATGATGTCACAGATCGTAAAGTATGTACTTTTTAAGAAATAATTCAAACCAATTCAGATTATTTTACTTTTAGAATTATTGTAGTAACTTTTGTTACAAAGCTAGTATACACATAAAGAAACAAATCGACGACAGTCCGTTGTGGTCGCGAAAACTTGAAGACGGTTCAAAATTTAATCTACTTTCCCCCACAGAAAGGTATACAAGAATAACTTTAATTTCATATCGTTTATTTATGTAAATTTTCTACCTTATAACTTTACACTTTAGGGGCCTTCCTGGAGAAGAAATTGACCAGGGAATCGTAAAACCTATGCAAGCTCCAGTCTTTACATCAGTTTCATCCTTCACAGAAATATCATTAACTGAAATTGATGAAACCAAACATAAAATTAAAGCAAAACCAAGTAACAACAAATCTGTTAAAATGCCAGATATTATGCAAACTCTTCATGAAACCGAAGAAATTTCAGAAAGTAATTTGGATAAACCCTCTACTAGTTCAGTAGTTGAAATTAAAATTAATAATAAAATTAATTGTGATGCAGATATTGTTAAACCGAATTTACCATCTACTTCCGAGACTACTGTAAAAAATATAAAAACAGGGTTTAATGAAGATATTTCAAAAATTAATTTTAAATCAAATTCACAATCTATTTCTAACGAGACAGTTGTAAAAAATACAAAAAAAGAGTTAAACGAGGGTGTTTCAAAAATTAAAATTTCTTCTAAAACTTCCAAATCTAAAAAGAAAAACGATATTTGTAAAGATGTTTTGCAGAACATCAAAAAATTTATTCATGAATGGATTACATTGGAAACTTATGTCTTTTTATATGGGGAAACTAAAATAAAAGAAATGCTGAATGAAACACAATTAGATGAATATTTTAAAAGTATCAAAACAGCGGAATCTACAGCTGCTCAGCAGAAGAAATATACAGAAATTTGTCGAAAATTACACCTATATCAACTTGCTGAAGACAAATTTGATCGAACAGTGATAGGCACTAAGATGAAACCTGTTCCTGATTTCAGAACACTGAAAGAAGAAAGTAAAACTATGAATTTAAAAGTCCGTTCTTTCTACAGTGGAGTGTCATATGAATCTGATGAAAAAAATAAAAGTAATACAACAGAAGAACAAAAGGATACGATAACTAATGAAAATGCTAGCCCACCGGAAGTAATGCCATTACTAGATACTAATTCGCAAACTGCCATTCGACGTAAAGTTTATTTAAACTCCATTAGTAAAACGTAAGTTGGATTATTTAATAAATTATCGATATTTATTTAAATGTAATATTTTTTAGAATGGTAAATTTAATTCCAAGTTTGGGTATTCCTTCCAGCGATATTATGAATGATCTTCAACAGTTGGTAAAGACATTTAAACTTCAGGCTCATAATGTTGTCTTTGCACCTGCAATACGTACTTTAATTGCACTTATTCTTGTTAAAATGTAAGTTACTACTAATATTATTTTTAAATAATGTATTGTAATAATATGGAAAGTTAAGGCCTCCAAGTATGTCGTACCACTGACTATTTTTTTAAACAAACAATAATGATTTAATTTACAGATTAAGTATTCGTGATCATAATTTGAAGATCCAACTGGAGACTAAACAAGCAGAAACATTCATTAAAATATTGTTAAGTCATTTTCCTTATGGAGAAACATTTATGTTGGATTTAATTAAAAATATTGAAGATGTTAACTTATTTTTAAAAGAGTATTTTACAGAAAATGAACCATAATGAATTGTATTTTGTAAATAAATTGCTAAGTAATAAACCAGGATTTTAATTTATAATTTTAGTTTAGCTGTAAAGGTGTATCCACAGTTGACGGGGTAAACTGCATCTAAGCAATCACAGACTTCTTTTCTTATGGGCGATTTACTCTGAAAAAACTTTCCCCCGTTAATGTGGGACAAATATGTTTCGAGTTACACCCTGGGTTACATCTAGTCACTTTTACTTAATCGCCCTGTGTAATATTTTTATATTTAATATACAGTGCCTAAAATACATGCACTAACACGAAAAATTCAGCAACAGTTTCTGTCTGCGTTGATCAACGCAGACAACGCTCTTTTTAAATTAAAAATCAAAACTGTATTTTTAACAAAATAAAAAAAAGTTGAAAATATCAACTTTTGTCATTTACGATAATTTCTGTCAGAACACGAGATAATAAAATTAGTTAATTTGGAACATTTAATAAAAGGCTCTTAAAAAGATGAACATGTTATCAGCTAAAAAGGTACGCATGCACGGTTTGCAAAGTTCGCGTTGGACAACTCGAGATAAATTAACCCAATATAAGGGTCTTATAAATCTTTATAGTAAGTAAATACTGCAATATATTTTTTATATAAAAATAAAATAATATTTTAGCAAGAGATAGAAAAATCTTATCGTTTGATAATTCTGTGAATCGCAAGAAGCAGACAAAGGAATTAAAACAGCTTAGAAAAGACATTAAAACTTGTAGAGAAGATTTAGATAATGCAATTCAAGGCGATCGTCAACAGCTTCGAAATACACTTGCAGAACACAGAGATTTGCAACTTACATTTCAAAATCTACCACCTATTGTAAAAAAGTAATTCTATGCATTGCAACCAAACACTTAAAAGTTTTTTTTTATAGAAAGCCATTGATCACTTACATCAAGGTAATTTTAATAAACGAAAGCTCCTTGATCGAATGGATTATAAGATGAAGCAAAGAACACAAACACTTATAAATTTAAAAGTACGTATTAATTATGCAGTGCTGTGTAGTTCTGAATTTTCCATAAATGGTGTATGTACCGAGGCTTTACTTAAATATCCAAGGTTTCCAAATTCCTAGATCTGTGCGCGTGGTGGTACAACCACTTTTATGTCACCTTCGTTGGTTTTTGCTCAATAACTCTTTACTAGTGTGTCATAAGAAAAAAACTGTTCTATACTTTTTTGTAGAGCACACAATTTTTTACAATTTACCTTTATAACATTTTTTTCCAAATCTTATACTTACCGAAATATAGAGCTGCAAATTATAATTCTTTAAACCGCATAGGGGGAGGGGTATGAACAGAGGGTGTTCTTTGTTGAAAGAATGTTAAAGACAACTAACTTCTATTGTTTGCGAGTTGTGAAACGAACGGGGGTGAATAGATAGAGGGGGCGACAGCTACCGGACACCGCCGTGGAGCCCCCACCCTCCTGTGCTTTTTTTTGTAATTTTTTGAAAAAAAATTGTGCTTTGAGGCACTATATTTTGGGAAGTATAAGAATTAGAAAAAAATGTTAGAAGAGTTAATTGTAAAATTTTGTACTCTACAAAAAAGGATAAAGTCTATTTTTCTGTATGACGCACTAGTAAAATGTTATTGAGCAAAAACCAACAAAAGTGGTCCTACCTATGATTTGGATTTTTAAATAGGGCCTCGGTACATAGAACATACCCAAAATCTAGAACTGTATGACCTTTTGTCAGGTAACCCCCCTTTTTCACGACCTGGCCACTGGACTAATACCAACAATAGAGTTCGGTCATCACGTGGTCTACCCTGGTGGGTAAACAACTATACACTCATGGGTTGTCGGTGGGTAAGCGCAATATTTATGGTAACCACGCGAGCGGTTCCTTGACAGCCGATAAACGTGTAGTTGTTTACCCACCGAGGTAGCCGCATTGATAACATAACCGACCCCTGTTACCATATAATATCATAAAAAAATCTTGTAGTTGGAGTTAGCAGAACTACAAGACCGAATTATATATGAAGGGGATGGCACACTTCCTGTAGAAAAAGCAGCCCAACTAATTACGGGGAAAGTACAAGATGCCACTCTTAAAAAAGAAGCTGCATTAGCTGTGAACCAAACGTATCATAAAATTTTAAACATTCTTAAAAAGGTTGTTCCTTCCCTTTACATCAAAAATAATTTAATTCTAGTTTATTCTTAGGATTCTTTATACTTTGATGCAGTTTTAGAAACTTTAAAATTAGATGGATATCTTCAAGGTAAGTGTATGGTACGTACTACGGAACTGGGTCAACTTGCTACAGAATATTTGGATGATCGTAAACAAGAATTTAAAGAATTAGAGAAAGCTGTAAAGCGTGATATGAAGGCAAGAGAATTGTCTCTTAAAGTCGTACGACAGGAAGTCGAAATTTTGACTAACAATATGCCTAATTTGATTAGAAAAGATGTAAGATGCGCTCTTACTTACTTATTTTTTCAACTGTTTTTATACTATATTTCTGTATTAGAGTGATATTAATTTGGGAAAAGTGATCATACCGCTTACTGCTGAAGATACTTCTCTACGTTACGATCTTGAATGCATTGAAAATATTTTAACAGATTTGAAAGATACTGTGTTTGTGTCTACTTTTGAAAATATTTATACATGGTAAGATTATTAATAGACAGTTTATAAATGTTAGAAATGTAAGGGGGGGCCAAATCAGGATTGATAAAAGTTTGAGTCCCAGTTCAGCTGAACCACAATCAATAGAGTCGGTTATGTGACCTCAGCACGTTAGCAGTTAGCAAGGTGGCCATCTCAGTGGGTAAGCAATACGCTTATGGGTCCGCGGTTACCATAGATATTGCGCTTACTCAACGAGGTAGACCATGTGATGGTTGGTCCCTATGGCAACCCATGAGCGGGTAGTTCCTCATCCACTGGGGTAGAGCACGTGATGCCCGAACACTATTGTCATGGATATGATTCTTAAGAACAATCGTATCCGTGACGATTGGTGGTGGATCAACTGAACTCGGAATCATATCTTTTATACTGGTACAGTTAGGGAATTATCGGATAAAGGTTTACCAACTGTGTAAGTTGGGTTGCCTATATTTTGTGGTCACATGGGTATCAGTATACTGTGTACAAAATTTGGGTACGTTTGTTTGCTGAAGATTTTTTTTACAGTTTAGTGGAACAGCAAGCGCAAAGTGATAGATTAAGAGAATTGTTAGAGAGATGTACGGCCAATAGAGACAGTCTCGGTAAAAAAAGGGATCATGGTCAAGCAATGCACTTGCATTTATTATACACAATGTGTACTACAACATTCGAGTAAGTTCTGCAATGGTATATTTTTGGTGGTAAGCTACATGTTGTATTTTTGTGGTAGATATAAAACTGAAAAAGCACGATTACAAGATGAAATAAAAGCTCAGCTAAATCGTAAAAGAGATGTAAATAAAGTAGATTTACATCAAAAAGAATTATTAGTTAAAGTCCGTTCTTCTTTGCAACAACTATTAGTAAAATGTGCAATAGTTATGATTCCAGAAAAGACTGAAAAAACTTCGGTAAAAGTTGCAGTGAAAGCTCCTATGAAAAGAGTAGGATCTGCTAATTCCATTATATTGCCACCGGCACAAGTTGAAGAAGATGGTACACCTAATCGATTATTATTATATACTAAATACGTTTCTAAAATTAAATTTTTTGTTAGGTATCGATATTATAGCAAAGTTGTCACCAAAGTTACAAATACTAATGAGTAGTTCTGTGCCGGCATTGGATCCTGATAAGGTTGATACTGCGTTTAAATTCTTCCAACAGCTTACTTCGGAGATATATCCAACTGTCCAGTATGAGAAATTCGTTGTAGAAGACTGTAATATTATCTGAGAGTTTTCTGTTTTTACTGTAATTTATTTGATATTATTTTAGCTCTTATAACGGATGTTTACATTGAAGATGCTTCAGTACCAACATATGCCGATATAAAAGCAAAAAGCAAGGAACTGGTTGATATTTCAACTATAGACGAAGATTTAATTCCGATGTTTACGCCAAAGAAGAGAACATTAAAATTAAAATGATGTAACAGTCGTAAAAAAAAGAATGTTTGATTTTTTTCTGTTTAATTACTTAATTAAGCATAAATTAAAAAAAAAACAAGCGAACCTCCCCCTCTCAACAATGGTCATACATTTCTGGGGAGGATTGCCATAGCATACTAGAGCACCCAATATTAAAATTAAGTTTTGACGGGGGTTTTGTTCTTCATTTGAGTAGGTAATGAAAATCTTGTTTGAGGTGCGATGGAGGACGCGTCAAGGTACCGAAACGACCCTATAACCAGAACCAGTCATACCAAGAGCAATTTTCAAAACCGACTCTGCGTACGGTCGATAAAGAATCTCTTACGAGATTTCGGCATTTCGGATATGGTGGGTCTTTTGGTAATTATCTTGTTTCGGCTTCTTGGTCGAGATCGGCAAAACGTCCGTTGGGGAGTTTGGTGTTTTGGACATTATCGCTGGTTTGACCATAGTCTTCTTTCGGTGTCTTGGTCGCGGTTGAAAAGGCGTCCTTTGGAACGATCAGCGTTTTGGAGCCGTTGGCTTGACCATAGTCTTCTTTCGGTGTCTTGGTCGCGGTTTGAATAGCGTCCTTTGGAACGGTCGACGTTTTGGACATCGTCGTTGGTTTACCCATAGTCTTCTTTCGGTGTCTTGGTCGCGATCGGCAATGCGTCCTTTGGAGTGTTCGGTGTTTTGGACATTGTCGCTGGTTTGACCATAGTCTTCTTTCTGCGTCTTGGTCGCGGTTGGAAAGACGTCCTTTGCAATGGTCAGCGTTTTGGACACTGCCGTTGGTTTGCCCATAGTCTTCTTTCGGTGTCTTGGTCGCGGTTGGAATAGCGTCCTTTGGAACGGTCGACGTTTTGGACATCGTCGTTGGTTTACCCATAGTCTTCTTTCGGTGTCTTGGTCGCGATCGGCAATGCGTCCTTTGGAGTGTTCGGTGTTTTGGACATTGTCGCTGGTTTGACCATAGTCTTCTTTCTGCGTCTTGGTCGCGGTTGGAAAGACGTCCTTTGCAATGGTCAGCGTTTTGGACACTGCCGTTGGTTTGCCCATAGTCTTCTTTCGGTGTCTTGGTCGCGGTTGGAATAGCGTCCTTTGGAACGGTCGACGTTTTGGACATCGTCGTTGGTTTACCCATAGTCTTCTTTCGGTGTCTTGGTCGCGATCGGCAATGCGTCCTTTGGAGTGTTCGGTGTTTTGGACATTGTCGCCGGCCGGTTTGGTCATTGTCTCGTTTCGGCGTTTTTAACAGTTTTTGAATATTTTGGCGTAGCAAATGTTTTGCCTAGAGACACCTCCCCAATATACCTGATTTCAGAGCTGTAGATTCAATATGCTAGCACCCTCTGGTGGAGTCGACAGTGATCCCACAGGATTCAAAGACCAGTAAAAATCGCGTTCGTCTATCTATCTTCATTTTCTAAGGCCCCAAAAATGTTACAAGAAAATGCCAGAAACCCACTTTCGAGGTACTAACTTGTAGTCCAGGAGCTAGCGGTATATTAGAGGACTAATTTCTATCAAGCTGAAATTTTTTTTATGTGCTGGTATGGTTATGCCTGCCAAATGTGGGTGGTCGGCAAAATAGGATCGCGGGACATAGAGCGTTAAGAAATAGTATATTAAGTATTAAGAACGGTAAGGACATTTTACCGATCGAAGACAATAGTTTGGAGGAGGAGCGCAGCGACGACTCCAATTATTGTCTGAGATCGGTAGTCCTTAACGTTCGTGATGCTTATGACGTTTTTTGCGCTACTGAATCCGGTAAAAAGAATTTTTAATAAATTAATAATTAATACAGATTCAAATGCGATAATTGTCGGTCTCCGCATCACGTTGCCGAATTGTCGATTGATATATTGCGTTTCTATAGCAATCTGTAAACAGTTACCGCCATTGCAGTTTTTTGTGAAAATTATTTGGAGTTCCGTGCTAAAAAATTAATGAAAATGATTCCGAAAACGAAATAGAAGAAGCTTGGAATGTGGGGTGTTCGGTTCTCATTCCTGATAAGTCTAGAGAGACGCTACGAAGGTACCTACAATCATTTTAAAAATTGGTGTACCAAGAAAAGTACAAATATTGATGAAAAATCTTTGCTGGCGTACTTTGTTACAAGAAATGAGAAATTAAAAGCTCCAGGATTTGTTTTAACTAACATTGGAAATTGCATTCATTTTATTTAACTAAACTGACATTTGTGACTGACATTAATTTATCAAATTACATGGCACATTCGTTTTGAGTAAATTTACTTACCGTTCTAGAACCCCAAAGTATTTTACCGACGACTTTATCCTTAGCAACTAGTAAACATAACTTACTGTCTTGGAAACAGCCGCGGTAAACAATGAAATAGAGCACAGTAGCGCAAAAAAAAATTGGCCAACTAACCAACCCAGGACGTCAGAGAGTGCTTCTGTCCCGCTCAAATTGTCGGACAAGGTGATTTTTGTGATTGTTAAATTAGTATAGGTATAGTTATTTAAAAAAAAATCAGGTTGATGGTAATAAGTCAAATGTCTTAAAAAAAATACGAACCCCAAACGGTAGACATCGATCCAGTTCCGATTTTTTTTGTCGGAAAGTCAATTTTTTGTTGTCGGAATGTCTTAAATAACGAGCAAAAAAGGAATTAGGTTGATTGAAGTTTGTACATTTCATCAAAAAATAATTAAAAACAAAAAATTCTGGGCGCCACGTACATTTGGCAGACATAACCATACCAGCTTATAAAAAAAATTCAGCTTGATAGAAATTAGTCCTCTAATATACCGCTAGCTCCTGGACTATTAGGGAAAAACAACTTAGATAAAGCATTCATGCATAATCCTAAACAGTGTTGTGAGTTATGATCCAAGTTCTTGGAATACAGATTACTGGCACCTTAATGCCCTATTGTAGGCTTCCCCGCGCCAGAGCCTACGACTTTGGTCCGGCAACTAACGTGGCCATAGGTGGTCAAAGTTAGCTTTCTGCAACTTAGAAACCGTCATTTGTTTTAAAATTAATGTATCCTATTGCTGGGCAATAGTTTACTAGTGGTTTCCTAGTGACAGATCAACGCAGACGACAGATTTCCTAAATCAAAATCACCTATCAATGTCATATTCTTAGTTTCTTTATGTAACTTTTTAAGGGTGGGTGTGGGTATTTCTCTATGGTTTAAATACAAATTTTTGTGTAAAATTGGTAATTAAATTCATCATGTCACTACCTAACGTTCCAAAAAAACCTGTTATGGCCGATAAAAGATGGACAGTAAAAGATAAAATCACACAATATAAAGGACTTGTTAAGTTATCCGGTAAGAGTTAAAACCTACTTTAATAAGATTATACCTTAAATAACGGAAATTGCAGAGAGAGACACAAAATTATTACGAAATGATAGACGTGTAACTGAAAGAAAACAAATCAAAGAGCTTCAACAACTGAAAAAAGATATTGATACTAATAGGAAAGAATTGACGAATGCAATTAGGGCTAATCCACAACACCATAAGATTATTTTAAGTAAAAACAAAGATTTGCAACGTACTTTTCAGAATCACTTGCCTGAAGTAAAAAAATTATTTATAACAATATTGTTAACTTAATGTGACGTTGAAACAATTTCAGGAAACTGTAGAGTACTTGGAACACAAAAATTTTAATAAAAGGAAACTATTGGATCGTTTAAAATTTAAGACAAAAAATAAATTAAAGGAATTAACGGCGCAAAAGGTATGAATACAAAAAAATATCCATCCATGCATCCAAATCTGATTTTTATCGTATAGTTAATGTGTGGTAAACTCCAAAACAATTCAACGGTTGTAAATAAATCCAATATTGAAAGAATGGGCGAAATTATCTCTGGAAAAATACAGGAAGCTAATATTAAACTGGAAGCTGCTCTTCAAATACAACACATTTATAAAAACATTCTGAAAGTTTTAAGAAAGGTTCCTAATTTATATTATTATTATTATTTTTTTTAAATATTATTTTTAAGGACAAAATGAATTTTGATTTTCTACTCAATCAATTAATAAAAGATAGTTATAGTCAAAGCAATTGTATTTATCAAGCAACGCAGATAGGCCAACTTGCTACTGAATATGCAGATGATCGTAAACACGAGTTAGAACATTTAAGAAGAGCCATTAAACGTGACATGAAATCAAGGAAGTTACAAATCCATATTGCTGAAGAGCAAGTAGAAGAAATACAAAATTCTCTTAAAGTATTAGTACGAAAACAGGTAATATTTGTGTTTCAAAAAATTATTTTTAATTATAAACAGACTTTCAGAATTCTGAAACCCCTGAAACGGAAAGTATTAGTTCTGAATCGCTTATTCTTGACAGTCAGTTACAAGATAATATAGAAAATGTTGAGAAAATTTTAGAATCGTTACAAACAGTTACTTGTAGTAGCAAATTTGAAGATATTCTTCCTTGGTAATAATTCTTAAGGACGTATACCGCATGACACAGGACCCTGGGTTACCCTGGTGATTCTTTAATATTTTAAGCAATTTAAATAAATGTTTGTATGCGTCATATACACGTAAGAGCTCATAATTTGAACTGAATGTTAATAATATTTTACTTCCGGTTTCGCCGGAAATGACCCCAACTTTCTTATTTCAAATGCAACACCCTGTATATTTTTGCATATTTCAGCTCCGGATTACAGTTTTGAGAACTTACAAATTTGTAATTTCAAAAATACGTTTTAATTGTAGACTGCCATGACTTCTAATATTTTGGTGAACCAATCACGGGTAACGGCGTATTTAATGTCAACAGCGCCATCTATCCAAATTACGCTGAACTTCTTACTCACAATCGGCGGCTATTTTTTTATGCCCTTGTCAAACAGAAACTTTAAGAATGCAGAAAAACATTATTATGCAACATTAATGTTAGCAACATTAAGTTTAGATTCTGTATGACCATACTTAGGTATTCACAGAATTTGACGCAATTTAAAATCATAAAAATTTCTTTTTTGCTAATTTTCAAATTGAAATTAAATTAAGAATCAAAACAGCATTTTACATGAAATTTAGTGGCTACCTAAGTTGCAGTAATGCTTTGTGGAAAATCTTTATCAAAATCCAAATTTTTCGTTTTTGTTCGAGTTTTGCATTCTTAAAATTAACAACGATTTTGTGGCTGTTGCCCTCTATCGACAAAAAGCGCAGCGCCCGCCCTCTTAACATAATAAAAGGTGAATTAGAGCTTTTGTTATGTTAAACAGTTTTAGAAAAGTAAGCGGGTGGTAAGCAACAATGAGCAAAATTCAGGAAGTCATGGCACTCTAGAATTAAAACTTATTTTTGAAATTAAAAATTTATAAGTTCTCAAAACTGTAATATCTTGACACTATTATACACAGAATTTAATCCCGAGTTGAAATAAGCAAAAATATACAGGGTGTTGCATTTGAAATAAGAAAGTTGTGGTTATTTCCGGCGAAACCGGAAGTGAAAGACTATTAATATTCAGTTAAAATTATGAGCTCTTACATTTATATAACACATACAAAAATTTATCTAAATCGGTTAATAAATAAAAAAATAACAGGGGTTCCCCACGGCCAGGGTACTGTGTCACGCCGTATAATAATACATTACTTTTCATAATTGTTTTAAGTATTCAAGATCGAGATTATAAAAACAAGAAAATGGCTGATATATTAAAAAAAAGTATAACCAAAAAAGAAGCATTAGTAAATAAAATAAACCATGCACAATCTATGTATTCACACCTCTCAAACGCAACTAAAGGTTCGACGTTCGAGTAAGAATAAAATAAAAATTAATTTTACTTTTTTTATAATTAAACAAACTTAGGTACATGGAAAAAAAGATTATTTTGAAACAGGGCCTTAAAGACATGTGCAAGCAAGTGCGAAATTTAAAAAACACACTAGAAAAAAAGTCAAATTTGGTAGTTAAAGTGAGATCAATTATTTTACATTTAGAGCAGTTATGTAGACTTGTTAGTAATTCAAATAAAGAAGATAAAGAGAGTATACGCAAAGTTAAGATACCAACAGTACAGACTGATAGTGATCTAATTTACATGCCACAGCAACCAGAAATAGATGGTAACGTTTTTCGATGAAATGGATAAAGTTAATACCACCTTATTTATTTTTAGTTTTTAAAATAATGAGCGATCTACAAACGAGATTATTTATTTTAATGGAAGGTGTTGATGATCATGAAATGGAAAATCTACAACTTGATATAAATACTGAAAAATGTTTTCAGAAACTTATTGTTCAGATTTCGCGGAAAGTCCCCATGGAAGAGCATCATACACAGGATGGTATTCATTTTTTAACTTTATTTACACAGTTTCAGAAGGATAACATTTTAAGTTCCGTTTTCACTCCATAAATCGTTCTAAAAGGAAATTTTTATTTTACACACCCTTACACCCTACGGGTAGGAAAGTTTAGATTATGCAGGGTTTTCCTGAAAGATCTGTACAAAACGCTACCATATATTCCTGAGACTAAATTAGGACGATCTGACTAGACTTACAATTATTTATCCCAAAATACAATTTGAACATTTTTGACGCTCAACAGTGCCGTAACAAAGCACATTAAGGTCCCAAGAATCTATAGGTAAACTATGTCACCATATTTTAGAGATACCCTGTATGTTTATACAAAGTTTTCGTCTTATTTTTGTTAGTATGACATGTCTTTAAAGTTTAGGATAGATTTTATTAACATCCTGTATAATAAATTAATTTCAGCACTAATAATGGAACTAGAGCCCAAAGATGCAACTATCCTTACACGTGAATTTATTAAAAAGGAGAGCCAGCTCCTAGTAGAACATAATGTTAAACCCGAATGGATGTTATAATGTTGTATTAAATACAAAATTATTAAAAATGTGTTTTGAATTTTTTTATTGTCTTACCAAGAAGAATATTTAATGTTGATCAGTCAACAGAGCAAATTTATTGGAGGCACATGGTAATCCTCCTTCTGAAGATTCCGAGTCGTCTTCGCTTTCTTCTGTTTGGGTGTTTGAGAAACCTGGCCCACCAGAACATAAATTCGAACCCATCTCATCTTCAGAGGAATTTACACCTTCATTATGAGCAACTGGATGAGTATCTGATGGGCGAGCTTGAATCCAAAGGACTGTTTCAACTTCGGGATGAGTTCTCCATAATTCTAAAATGAATAAAAACGTTAGTTGAAGAAAATTTATTTACGTTTACTTATTTATGAGCTGTTTTTTAGTCTTATTTCTACCTTTTTTTTCTAAAAATTGTGGTGGTCTTAAACACAAGCATATTTTTCCGTCTAATGTCATTCGAAGTAAATCATTAGCTGCTCTATAAGAATCCAGTCTAGCAGCTTTTGCAGTTAAAAACCCTCGTTTTTTGGCCCAACCATCACACACATCCATAGCTGACCATTCTTCATCTCCCTCAGGATGATTAATTCGTAACATCTTTGGTAAATCTAAATGCTCAGCTAGAAATTTACGTTAAGCAATGATTTTTCTACAATTTTTTTATATTTTACCTAAATATTTTATAACTGTAAATGGTTCTCTTAATTGTGCAATAGGAAAACTTCCCATAAGAACCTGCAGAGTTTTTGGAACCTTTGAAGGAAAAACAAGTCCAGGACAATCACATAATCGAATATTATTTGTTAGGAAAATAGTTTGAAAATGTTTTGTATGTCCTGGAGTTTTTGAAACACTAACAACTTTCTTCCCCATTATTGCATTCATTAAAGATGATTTTCCTACATTTGGTTGACCAATACAACCTATCGTTAAAATTCCATTTTTGTACTTCTCGTATTCAAAATATCCTGTATCAACTTTTTTTAATTCTATCACATTTACAATTTTCGTTTCTTCATCAGATTCTTCAGACATTTCTTCCTTAATTTTTTCTTGCCACGATGATAAATTTACTTGATCTCCAACTATCTCTTTACAAGCATTAAGAAGTAGTTGTGTTCCTTCTGCAGCCATTCGAGGTCTACCTCGTCGACGTCTCACTTGCAATCCTTAAATAAATTAAGACTGTAAAGGTAAACGACTCAACAATTAAATTTTATTACCTCCATTATCAGATTGTCTTCCAATTATATTATATCCAGGACAGGTAGTAAAAATTACAATATGTAATTGTGGGTACCTTTCCTTAAAATATATCTTCCAAGCTGCTACCAGTTCTGCCGGTGCTAAGTCTACTTTGTTTAACACCAAAATCATTCCCTTTTTTAATGTCTGGGTTACATATTCGTACAGTAATGGTGGAAACATTAAAGCCTAAAAAAATATTTTTAAAAATGTGTATTAAATTCAAAATAACATAAAATTACAGGAAACCGAATGTCCACAATAACAAGAATAATGTCGGACATTTCCAAAACCCTCCAAAGTTGTCTCCAGGTTTCTAAATTTAATTCAAAATAACTCAATTCCTTCCAATTAAAGTTCTTTTCAATATGTTGTGTATATTCCTGGAAATTGGAAGTAATATTTCAATAATTTCCAAGACATTTTAGGTAATAAATACTAACTGTGAAATACCGATTTTCTTTAACGTCCAAATTTTCTGATGATTCACTAAAAGACCAAGGGGGTCGTTTTGGAAAATCAAGTTCTTTTAAGAAATAATCATCAATATTAATTTCTAAATCCTTTTCACTCTTAAACTCTAATGATTTACGAGCTAATTCCTTGCGTTCACGAATTTCACCATCGGTTTCACGATAAAAATGTAATGCATATTTATTGGAATGTGCTCTACCACCTTTTGATTCTTGAAAATTAACTTTCTGTGTTTGGGTTGTAGTACCTTCTTCTTCTTCTTCGGAATTGTGAACGAGGAAAGTTTTCTTGTAGGAACCTGAAATGTTTTATAGGTTAGAAATTTCAGAAAATTGTTTTAAAGGATTTACCTTGTGTTTGGTTTTGATTTTTCGTTAACTTTTTAGATTTTAGTTGTTCTTTTTTGGCTTTACCACTAAATGGTGTTTTTCTTCTCCCTTGTGGCATTTTTAAGTTCCAATTCTTTTTCAAACAAACGTAACCTTTTAAAACTCCTCAGAACTAATTCGTTCGTCATCGCTACCACCGCTACCACTCGCTACTGTCTTAACGTGGATATTAGGAAAATCAAAAAATGTTAAATTAATTATAGTTCACCCTGTACTTTGTATAGATATAAAAAAATTCAAAAATGCGCGCCTAGATTTAACAAATTCAATTGTTTTGCAGTTGTCCTTGTTATTAAACGTCAAAATAGCTTTTAATAAAAAATCAAATATTTTAATTGAAATTAATCATAATTTTCTCTAAAAATAAGTTTAAACGTGTTTTCTTGTGTTAGAGTAAGTAGAAAATAATTGTTATCTATAAATTGGAGCTTAAAATTATTTTAAGGTGCTCAAATGCCAAATTAAAAAAGAGCAGCAATGGATGAAAATTTCCAAAATATGATTCCAAATTTGATGGAAAATCAAAACTGTGGTGAAGGGACTATTAATAACGATGGTTTCCCACAAGATGCTCAAAGAATGCAGACTGATATTTTAAAAACGAAACAGGTTAGAGAAAATCAAAACCCCATTGAAGAGATTAATACAGACAGTTTACCGGAAGATGCCAAACTGGTGCAGTATGAACTGTTAAAAATGAAACAGGCTAGAGTTAGTAGTTCTTTTTGTCATTCTATTATAATTTTACCTTACATTCCCATCTTTATTTCAGCAAAAATCATTTGAAAATACTGCAAATCTGCAGCGAAAAGTTGAAGAAGAACTAAAAGCAGTTCAAGAAAAACAAGCAGCAAAAATAAAGCTAGAAAAAGAAATAGTAGAACTCCAAGGTAAATTAAATGACGAAAAATATAATAACGATACGTTGAGAACAGGTATAGGTAAAATACGAGAAATGTCTAAGGAAATCGGAAAATTCTGTGTTCGAAATGAACGTACAATACAGCAATGCTCTCAACAAAAAACATCTATAATACAGAAACATGAAAAAATAAAAACAAAACTTTCTGATAACATTACAAAATTAGAGGAAATTAAAACAAAAACTGAAAGTGAAGTAGCATTAATAAAACAGACTATCATGAGTCAACGAGAAATACATCGTGATTCCCTTGAGAAAAAAGAAACGGAATGTTTAGAAATGAAAGAAAAAGTGGAAACTTTTAAAACAGAACTTGAGAATACAAAACAAAAATCTAATGAACTCCTCCAAATACATAAAACTTCTCTCAACAATATTGCTGAGACAGAAGCAGATAATAAGAAACTTGAAGAGATATGGCATCATAAACAAAAATGTTCAGGTGATCTCTTAACACAAATGGAGGAGGACCTGCAAACCTTTGAACAACGCAAGGAAGAAATATCTAACTTATTAGACGAGGCCCGATACACGTAAGAAAACTTTAATAATTTATAGTATAATGTACGTTAAAAAATGTTTATTTTTTAAGACTGCAAAAGAAGGAAACAGAAATGGAAGGAATCCAAAGGGGGATCAAGAATCAAACTGAATACAATAAAAATTTTCGAGAAAAACTTGCAGCTAAAATTAAAGAAATATCTGATATCCGTCTACAAAATGAGCAGCTTGAAGCTGTACAGAAAGAGAAACATATTGAGTTAGCGAGTAATGAGGAAAGTCTAACAGCTATACTTAATATAAAGCTAGAAGAAGAGAAGAATGCAAAAGCTCTACTCTCTGATGAACGCACAATATTGAATAAAACAGAAGAGGTAAGAAATTTACAATTTTACATTTATTACACTTTTTCTAGTCCCATACTGTAACTGATTTATTAAATATTTACTACCTGTGCTTTAATGACATTCATTGAGATACAGACAGTACATGTACTTTAATAGATTCATTATGATACAAGTTTATAACCAATATCAGGTCATTATTTAACTATATATTTTTTTGTTATAAAGCAAATAAAAGATGCTAAACAAATAAAAGAAGAACTATTACGTCATATTGAGGCACAAGAAAGTATAGTATCTGAATTAAAAACTAAACAAAACAATCAGCTTGAAGCTATAACTGCGTTTGAACAAGAATTATATTCACTTAAGTTTAAACAACGTAACTTGAAAGAAGAATTTAGCAAATGGCAAATGAAATTTGCAACATATGAATGCAACATATTGCAAGTAATAGCCAGTAAGACTGCTGCAGCAAACACAGTTGCTGTAGAAACTGAAGAAATTAAAACTAAAGAACAGGAAACAGCGACGGAAATTCAAGAAATGGAATCTATAAAAATGAATTTTGATATTGTAACAGCACAAGAAACAAGTGACTTTGAAGAAAAACGTAAAGAACTGCAACAGCAAATAGAAATGATCGAAAAGGAACTTTCAAACACACGTACTTTACAAGTACAATTAGATGAAGAACTTCAGCAACTAAATATAAATTGTGATAACATTTCCCAAAAAATTAAGGATCAAGAAAATGCTAATCATGCTTTTTCTACAATACCTGTAGCTTCTGAACCATCAGTTGTAACTTTATTACCTCCAGTTAGGGCTCCTACTAGAACTGGTGCTTCAAGGATCCCTAGTAGTTCACCATTTTCAGTTCCATCAAGTTCAGGTTTAATTCTACCACCGCCAGGACCAACTAGACATCGAGATTTTGATGAATTAAGTGGTAGCAGTGCTGAAGGCAATATGGCCACATCTGAGCAAATTCTTGAATATAAACGACAAAAACAGAGGCGTCACATGGTAAATAGGTAGTTCTAAGTTTAATTTTTATACAACTTAAGCATTTTGTTACAGTTAAGGGAACAACAAAGAATGATGAAATCAAAAAAATCATCTTCTCAGAGCAAACCTCCTGGTAAATAATTACTGTTTGCGATTTGATAAGCGGTGTAGAAAAGTTAAGTTATTTAAATTTTTATATTAAATAGGAGTAATATTGTCTGTTGATTAAAATTAAATGTTTGTTCTATATTGTTTAGTTTTGTCTAAAATTCAATAAATAATATTTGCTTTCTGTTCACAATAATATTTTCTTGTATTTAACTTTCTGTCTTGTGTTCTCCTATTCCTACAGCTGTTTGTATTTGCTCATTTTACAACTCCTGTTATCTATCCTTGTTGCACTTTCTAACAATTGTATTGTCGTCTCTGTCAATTTTCTTTGAACCATTAGTTGTGCAGTGTAGGAGAGGGAGAGGGATATGGTACTTCGACGCAAGTACTGTATATTCGAAGATATGTTCAGAAAAGGCTGAAAAAAAAGAACATTACATTATAGTTATGAAGTAAATTAAAGGATGTAGCTTACCAAGATATTGAAGAAGTTTTTAAAGTGGGTCCAATTTATAATGTAGAGTCGTCAAGTAAAAAAAACTGTATGTTCCAACATAACAAATATTTAATTCATGAATGATAAACTATATATTTTGAACAAAGTATACACAAACAGTGGCTTCATCAGATTGTCAAAATGCTTCTACATTAATTAATATAAATTAAAAATTAATAAATAACTGTTTCTAAAAAATAACTTAATTCTTATTTAACAATAACAGTTAAGTACAACAGAATGAGTAGTACATTAATTGGCACCTTAAAATTGAATTTCTTTTTAATATTTTTTTTAATCCATCTAAGTCTGTGCAGAACCATAAGTTCCAGCAGGTGGTCTATATAGCTTCGGTAATGTTAGAAGTTGTAAGGAATTAAAAGCATATTTACGTACGTTAGTATTTTTTTGGGTATTTTCTCTTCTACATCCCTCGCTATAATAAAATAATTACTTTCATTAATTAAAAATAATATTTATTACCTCCTCATGCAGTCTAGTGCTCTTTGAAATTCGTGCTCTGCTAAATGATAATCAGATGCTAATATTTGGCACTGTTCCAGAGTTACCGCCATCCCTGTACGATCTTTGGCACTTTTACAACTAGTGAACCTCAATCCTTTAAATAAAAGAAAGGATATATCTACGCATTCAAGTTATTAAACACAAAATTACCTTTCATTTGTTTACAAATTTGTGCAGCTAAATGTAAAATTTCAACATTTTTTGATTTACTACTATGTACAGAAACTTTAAGTTCATCTACTAATTCCCCTACGGATCGTTGTGGTGAACATGCAGAAATTCGGCCACTACTTAAACTAATTTCAGGTATATTTAGTTTTCTGTATCTTAAATAATACTCATTCAAACGAATGTAGTTATCAATATTGGATCTTTCCTGAGGTCTTGTTGCACCTATGCTTTCAGCAAGGGTAGCCATTTCATTGATTCCTATATTAAAGAACACTGGTGTAACATGAAAGGTAATTATTTGCTTGCTGGGAATCAGCGTGTAGAGTGCATCTGGAACTGGAAGGGAAACAGTAAGTGAATTACGACAGCCCGTTATTTTAGGTAACGGGTGGGGTTCACTTGAAGCAGGACTAGGACAGCGATTAAGAGTGAACATAACTGTACGGAGATCTTCCACTGCTACTGACATGTCACCCCACATGTCAATTTCATCACCGTGATAGCTTAACAGGCATTCAAAACAAGCTAATGGACCCAGACTACTTAAGCATATGATGAAGGCTGGATCTGGTTTATGGCACCAAAGTCTTGTCATTAGACCAGATACCAGTGACGTAAGCTGAAAAAAAAAAGAATTATATTTAAGAGGAGAAATGATAAGAATTAAAAAAAATTAATTCTGATTTTGATGTCAGTTAATATGGACCCACTAATAGACTGCATGGAGAAGAAATACCATGCTTTAGGAGACACCCCTAACTTGGTGCTTATTGTTTGCCAGGCGCTTGAGGTTGTGCAAGCATTCCCAGATAAGCTTCGATTCACACTTGTAACTTTTTAAGATAGGACTCCCTTCTCGTGAGAATACAGGATGTAAATTTTAATTCAGGCCACTATGGGAATCTTGGAAAAGTATAACGCACACTACTGTACCTATGCAGAATTTCACTCTGAATCTAAATATGTAAAAATATACAGGGTGTTCTATTTAAAATTAAAAAGTTGAACATCGTAGTTTAAAACAGTTGATAGATATTCACGAAAGGGTGATATCAAAAGATAGCTTATGCCTTACCATTTAAAATTATTGTACAGGGTGGGGTAATAGTGCATGAAAGTTCGATAGTTCCTACGCCGTAACGGATAGAAAAAAATTTTCTACTGCAGATGTAAACCATGAGTAAATGCGCATACATAGAAATGTTTTTCAAATATACAGGGTGTTATAAAAAAGTATGGCCCACTTAAGGTAATTTTTTTTAAATGGAATGCCCTAAATATTTTTTCATATTTAACACTTCTCTTGGAATATTTATTCATATCTAAAATATTAGCGCCATCTAATGTCCGGTTTAGAAGTAATAATATTTTTTTCAAAGAAATTGATTGTTACATTACGGCGGCAGCTTTGAACATGAAATTAAGTAAGGACCTTATTATAGGAGGTTGTAGGGTGCTCTTGTTTAAATTACGCAGAGGTACCATGTACAGGGTGTTCAAAATGAATTTTCACATTTTCAAAACTTCAAAGTTATTTTTCTCAATTTTTTCAAATGGAACACCCTGTATATATTTTTTAACGATGTTATGTAGAATTAAATAGCGAAAATTTTTTGTATGAACATCCTCATGGCTACTTGTAACGATTTGATTTATTGGACAAAAATTTCAAAATTCAACAATATCTTTGAAAAAAATATTATTACTTCTAAACCGGACATTAGATGGCGCTAATATTTTAGATACGAATAAACATCCTTATGAGAAGTTTTAAATATGAAAAAATATTCAACGCATTCCATTTAAAAAAAATTACCTTAAGTATGCCACACTTTTTTGTAACACTTTGTATATTTAAAAATAATTTCTATGTATGCGCATTTAGCCACAGTTTACATTACCATTAGAACATTTTTTTGTATCTGTTAAGGTGTAGGACCTATCAAACTTCCACACACTATTGCCCCACCCTGTATAGTTTGGATTCAAAATTTAAAATAACGAACTTATGGCTTGAGGTGATTTTTAGGTAACAGTTTGATAAGTCACGTCATCTGAGTAGACATTTTTGATTGTTCTACTGTGTTTTGCTAAATTAAGGGAAGAACGGAGAAGAACCAAAGTATAGGCTGTAAAGGTATTACTGTATAAGTTACTTATTGCAATTCGCGATGCGCCGGCCATCAGATTCATGTAAGTGAGACATCACGTTGATGACCCCCGTGCTCAATGTGTTAAAGAAAAAATGAAGTAGAAAACAAATAGCAACCATGGGTATCTTCTAATACAGGATGTTTATATGTAAACATCCTGTATTAAAAAAATACAGATTATTGTAAAAAATAGAGGTGATATAATTATGGATGTATCTGACGGATCTGCTATTTTTAAAATGTGGTACAGGATTTCCTTTTAGTGATAAATAAAAATGTTAATTCAGAAAAGGAAAAATGATTCACTTACCGCTTGCGAAAAACAAACATCTCGCCGATATTGAACATTACAGACTCGTTGAGCAGCTTTGGGATCTTGTTGTACTCTAAAAACGGAATGTGTAAGCCTAGCAGTTTTAAGAAGCCCATCCATAGCTTGTCTAAGTTTTCTCATGCTTGGCCTTAATTCAGCAACCCAATCAGCAATTTTATTTAAATCTAATCCATCAGTAAACTTATTTCCATTCTTAATAACTTTTGTAACAGAATTCACAGCCTGGGTTAACGTTTCACCCTCTTTATTTAAATCAAAAGTCTTGCCATCCTTGTTTGTATTAGTACTTGGTTGGTTGGTAATAACTGTTCTTCTACTGCCTTTTGGATTCTGGCGTAATCTTACAGCAGGACTGCCACAACGGCCACAAAGAAATTTTACTTTGCTCACTAAGCACATAACGCTTGCCTCTATGTTGAGTTGCGTTAAGTCCCACGGTTCTGGTTCATCAGTGGGCTTATAATAATTTGCAGATGGAGAACTACTCATAACATTTGTATCCAGAAACATACGACCTACATCAGGTTCTAACGATTTAGGTTCAGAACCATTTGTTATTTCATTTGCATTAACAAAGTCTGCGGAATGAGTGAGTTCACTATGGCTGTCTTCACATTCTGGAAATATTACAAAATTTGTTTCATCAGGGGTTTCCATGTCTGAGCACAAACTTTTTACACCCTCACTTGTATTTAAAAGATTAATTTCGTTAACAGTTTTTAGATCATGAGATGGAGGACAAGGACATCCTGGTATTTTCCAAACGTCTTCCACGTTTTTAGGAGTACAAGGTGTAGCAAAATCATCAATATCAGGGCTCTTTAAATCAAGCGATGTCAATTGTTGTGTGATACGTTTAAATGGAGATAAGATCAAACTATGTTTCCCTGTACTATCTAAACTAAAATCTTCACCAACACCTGAATCATCAGTAACTAGTAATTTATGTTCTTCGATAAAATTTAAAGCTTCTTCAACTAGACTAGGATCCCATAAACTTAAAAGGATTCGTGTTTTTTTGATCATATCTTCACAAATCGGAAGCATTCCTATGGTTTGCTTTTCTTTTGCTAATCTCATCAAAGTTTTCATAGCTTCTACAACCTCCTTACGTAATTGTTTGATTGCCTTATGAAAAATAATTTAATTAAGTAATGTACAGGATGCATTGCTAAGCGTGGCTACAGGCTGTAACTTGGAAATTATTTGTCCTACATTAACGTAAAAAAAATTCTTGTAGAGAAAATCGTCTATGAAAAAATTATTAAAAATATTTTCAGGCGCCAATTCCTGCAGAGGGCGCCACAATCAAGCACCGGTAACGTGATATCACATTTTTTGGAATTTTCTCGAAAATTTCGAATACAACGACTTAACCATTTTATTATCTTCATAAAGAGGATAGAGAACCAAAGAGAATGTAAAAAACCGCAGGTCTCTAGCATATTATCTAGAAACAGAGTTATGAATGAATTAATAAAACATTTTGTTGATTGTGGCGCCCCCTACACTCTACAGGAATTAGCTGCTAAAAATATTTTTAATAGTTTTTTCATGGACAATTTACTCTACAAGAACTTTTTCCGGTTTCTGAGGTACAACCGGTGGCCATGTTTAGTGAATCACCCTGTATAACATAAGTACTAATTTACCTGGATGGCATCATTTGCCATTGATATCTTTGTCGTAATTTGATAATTAGCACTACATCGAGTAGGAGATTCCTTAATTTGTTGGACTAATCTAAAAATACAAATAATCCGGAAATATATCATAAAAACTTTAAAAATTAAATTCGTTTACTTAATTAGTCCTCCATTTTTTGACTTGTGTGAATGTGCTGTGAATGCTCCTACAGTTATCCAGTCATAAAACCCTGATTTGTTAAGAGTGTCGTTATGAACCCACATACGTTGTAAGTGTAAGTTAATGGGTGCAAATTCAAGACTTCTATCAGATCTTCTTGAACTTGCTTTAAAATAACTACCCTTGTGTGCTTGGAGATTCTCTCTAGCTTGAGAGTACAAACGTAGAAGGTGGAGATGTCTGTCTAAAAGCTCAACTTGTCGTGAATGCCACGGTTCTCTTAGTTCACCCATTCCTGCTACTTCTTGCAGGAGTTCTTTTTCCTGATGAATCCAGATTCCTCTAAAATTCAGTCATCAAGTTTTTTTAAATGCAATAATTATTAATACTTACACAAGTTGATGGGGAAATGCGAAACAAAGTCTACTTTCGGCCATAAGTTCATGCACACATATATCTCCGCCTAAACCAGAATGAAATCGATAAGTTTGTAAAAATGGAGATGCAAACAGAAGTTTGAGTTCTGCTTGATTAGGAAAACGCATTTTTACACCAAGTCTTGGAGGTAGTGACTGTGATCTTCGATGTGATAACACCTAAAGTTAAACACAAGTTGTAAAAAAGTGGAGGTGCAAACCTCCCCTGGACTTTCCCATACTAAAAATAAACATTTCGTTTTTGGTATTCGTTCGCGAGACAGAATTGGAAATCACTTGAATGCGTAGCGAGAAAAACGAGCCAAGATCTCACAAACCTACATAATGTATTTACCTGGTGATTTGTAGTTGGAGGAATGCGACACGGAGTATGTTCTGTACTATTACCTCTATCTTCTGATTCCAAAGCCCAAGCACTAATAGTAAGAAATCCAACAGTAGTTTGTGCTCTATTTAAAAGTGGAATACGTAATCGATTAGAGTCCTGTATGGCACTTAATAATACACAAGCAGAACCAAGTGGTATAGCAGTCTGGGAAACACGTTCTCTTACATCAAATGCAGTAAAACGTATTCGAGATTCTCCTGCAAGACCATCTGAAGCTCGGAAACTTACTGTACTAAGAAACCCTGGATTGCTACTCCGCTATAAAATTAGTATTAGAAATTTTAATGATAAACAAAACAAATTAATGTTTACCTCAACAATTTCAGTTCGCGCATATTGGACCCATACTTTTGTTGTGGCCATATACACATCTACCACTAATGTAGAATTTGGTGGTCTGCCATGTCCATCACAGAGAAGATTATCACATGCCAGGGAAACTTCACACAATGGTAACTCGGACATATCTAAAAATAGAAGGTTATCAGCAATAACAAACCACTATCATAATTGACTGTGCTAACCTAACATGTGTTGTCGTTGTATTCTCCACATATTAAGATCTGTTAGGGGACGGTGACTCCGTTTTCTTTCTATACACTGCTGCAGAGCATGTAATTCAGCTCGTATTCCTTCATAACTTGCTGCTTTTATAGCTTGCACCCAACTTGAACGGTCACAATCTGATGTAGCGGCTAATGCTTGACATAAGCCACCATCAAATACTTAAAAGGGGAATATTAAATTAATGCTAAAAATATCACAATTATAAAAAAAATTGCCTCTCTTTTTTTTACTAGGCCCCATTCTCATCTTCAAACTATTTTATGTTATTTAAAGACCCTTCAAATAACTTGACTTAAGGTATGTATTAAGAGCCTGCAAATGCTTTAGCAGGAGCAGGCAAATACTGTGTCAATGGAGGATTTCCAGCCACATACCTGAGTCACGTCCCTGTATATGCTCTGTAGGCTGTAAATGACAATTTTTTTTAGAGTTGGATCTTCATGTTCTGAGGATCGCTCCTGCTTAGTCGCAAACTAAGATATTGAAAAAATGAGCCAAATCAATTAATATACAGGGTGTTTTCTTGGCCGAAATCTAAAAATTAGTCAAGAATAAACTGTCTTTATTTTAGCAGATATAACAAAAATGTATTAGAAAAAGTTGTTTAGAATTAAAAGTTATTGAAGATTTTCAACTTTTATACAAATCAGCCTACTTTGATTTTTTTCATCAAAATCCAATACTTTTGAACTCATGTTTGTAACAAATAAGGTTTAGTATTTTTTAAATAAATAATTATTTGTTTTTCAAGTACTTTGTTTAATTACTCTTCATGCATGGGTCATTAAAACCACAAATAAAAAATCTCAAGTTGATAAAAAAAAACAAAGTAGGCTGATTTGTATAAAAATTGGAAATCTTCAATAACTTTTAATCCTAAACAACTTTTTCTAATACATTTTTGTTATATCTGCTAAAATAAAGACAGTTTACTCTTGACTAATTTTTAGATTTCGGCCAAAAAAACACCCTGTATATTAATTGATTTGGCTCATTTTTTCAATATCTTAGTTTGAGACTAAGCAGGAGCGATCCCCAGAACATGAAGATCCAACTCTAAACAAATTGTCATTTACACCTTATATGCACTCAATACGTGGACACACTGTAGATTCGGTAAAATGAGAAGAAATGTTCAGCGTATTGCGGACTACTAGGATCACTATTCAAATTCTATAAATTTTGAACAGTTAAATAAATGACAAACTTTTGCTTTAATTTACCGAAATATTAATAAATTTCACATAAACGTCGAACTGAATTTGCCTACAGAGCAGAATTGCATGACGTCGTATGGAAATGCTCCATTGTCTTATCTATGACAACAGGGGTGTAAATTTCAGAAAAAATATTAAAATGTAAGCTGCAATACCTAAATAGAATGGAAATTGACCGTCAGCAGCGAGTGATGTAGAAACAGTAGGTGAATCTAGTCGAACTTGGCACTGTTCTAAAATCACCACCCCAATGGGTTCTGACCATGGGTCTCTACTTTTGAAGTAAAAGAGGAGATTCCCTCGCAAGCGACACCAACGTTCTAAACTAACTGTGAACAAAAATAACATCTGCTGTATACAAGATTATTACGTAAAAGTAAATTCAAAGCAAAACCAACTAAAATAATACACAAAATACCAAAATAATTACCTACTTGATACAAATTAAAGTATAGTAATAGAAAATACGAAATTAGGGTGTAAAAAAAAGAATTATTAATAAAAAAATAATCATCGTATAATGTGCAAGTATAATATTAAAAAAATACCATTAGAAGAAGACACTTCACATAAGTGCAGCTGAAATTTAAAAAAGTGTAGCAATCAACATATTGTTAAAAATGCCACATAAAACTGCATGCACATGAAAATGTATTATTTTGCAAAATTTTATATTAGTAAAATGATTTTGAGGTATCACATAAAGAATAGTAGAAAAATAATGAATGAAATCAAAGAAGCCAATCCAACAGCCTTATTATATTACATCATGCACATCATCGTACAGGGTGAGAACAATTGACGGTGTTGTATGAGTAACTTTGTTAATGTATGAGTCGATTAAATTAGAAAAGTTCGACAAAACTAAAAGGCAAGTCTAAAGCCCTTCTCGTTTTTGATGAATGTTGCCAATTTTCTGAAATAATCTGAAAAAACTGCAAATTAAAGCGTTTCTGTTTTTTCCGATTATTTCAGAAAGTTAGCAACATTGATCAAAAATGAGAACGGCTGTGGTAGATTCCAAACTATGCTAATTTAACAAACTGTAAATCCTGTAATAAGAAAGTTATCCATACACCACGGTAAATTATTGTCGCCCTGTATACAAACGGTCAAGGATACCCTTGCATCAGAGATGCATAATGGGGTAAGCTTAAACCTCAAGTCTTTCTAAGTCTAACTCCTTATTCGGGCATCCCTACTTGCAAGGTTATCCTTGGCCAGCTGTCTAGATTTAAAAAATTACTTTGCAATTTTTTTTAACAATGTCTCAGTAAGGTTACGTCTTACAGGCCCTCCAAAATAGCTATTTAAAGAAATAATTCACAAAATGTATACAGGGTGTCCCAAAAAGAAACGGTATCCAGTTAAGAGCATGTTCTTTTCATGAAAATAAGAGGAAAAGTTCCTATTAACATGGAGCCGCAACTGCTTCGTTATCGAGATACAGGGTGTTCAAAGTTGTAAAAAATATAGATCTTTTTTTCATTTATTCGGAAATGACTAGGAATTAAATTTTAAAAAGTAAGCAATACGTATGTAATGTACATTTGGTATAAGTGGACCATATTAGTCAGTTTTTTCCTTCTCCAGTGGCGTAACTACAGGTGGGTATGTGGATATTTCTGGAAGAAAAAATGGTACACCACTGTTTTTTTATTTTTGACACAATTTTCAAATTTCTCAACTAATTTACGGTTGAAACATTCTCTTGAGATTTTTTCCTACCATTAACCGTTTTCGTGTAAATCACACTTCAAAGATGAAAAAATGCTAATAAAAAAATAATTCTGCAAATCCGTTTTTTAAATAATGACCGCCTTTAGCCTCAAAATTTTGTTCGAACAATAGAAACTTGTCTTGAAGCTAATGGCGGTCATTTTAAAAATTATTTGTAATATATGAAAAAAAATTTCAACACCCTGTATCTCGGTAAGCATTTGCAGACCCATGCTAATACGAACTTTTCCTCTTACTTTCATGAAAGGAACATGCCCTTAACTAGATGCCGTTTCTTTTTGGGACACGCTGTATTTAGGGGGATAACTTCACACGTTCATCTGCTTTTGAATACTCAAGAGAATACTTTCTCATGAAGTTGAGATTATAATTCAAAACAGTGGTAAGTGAAACATAAAGCCCTATTGTGCCACACTTTACCTTATATTAATGTTTCTTCAAATCCACTGGTTAATTAAAATTATTTTATTCCTGATACTTGCAGTACCAAACTAGGATTAGTAAAACTTTTGTATTTAAAGTTTATTTGTATAAATGGCTTAATTATTGGTTGAGTCAAACGCACAGTATAAACATTTAATCAGCAGACTAGTACTTTCTTCTTTGATAGTTGTAGATCTTGAAACACCCCGAATGAGTGAGTAGATTTTTTTTATCAATATTTTTTTTCAATAATGGTACCAATCTTAAATATTACAAGAAAAATGAGACACAAGAAATCATGTGCTTCTTAAGGATATATTGTGTAGTATAAGTAATTCCACGATTCATCAAAAACTATTTTTTAAATATTTTCTGATGAATCGTAAGATTAATATGTGGTTCATAAAGCGAAGTGCTGTTATCAAGTACAGTTAAGTTTTGTGTTAGTAGCAACTAAAACGTTAGTGTGTAAAACCCATCACTGTGAAGTTAGTAAAATTATTAGTGTGTCCTGATCTATCTTGTAAGTAGTTTTTTTTACATATGTACATACTTACACTAAATGCTTAGAAATTTAAATACAGGAAGGTACATAAAGCATGTAAAAAACAATAAACAATTAAAAATAAACGAATAGATATTAAAATAAAAAATAGTTCTTCAAGCACACACAAACAAGATAGAGCAGGGATGTTTTAAAAACTTTTGTGCATCGTCATAGTACCTTTAGCTGCGCCACCTACACAGTTCAAATTGCGAAGGCTCTTTTGTTTTTGACTTTTTTCTCTTTTGTTATCCTTGCCTGTAATGTACGATGATCATAGAATAACATTTAATATTACTGTTACAATATTAATTAAACATAGCTTTGCACAACTTTTTACACCCCCTTGGTATGAATTACAATGAATGATTAAACTGTTAACAGGGGTCCAATGGGTCTAGGACACAACGGCCACTGGACACAACGGCCACCTTGGACACAACGGCCACCCTTGGACACAACGGCCACCTTGGTTTAGTGGACACAACGGCCACCTTGGACATAACGGCCACATCTTCAGGCGGACACAACGGCCACCTTGGACACAACGGCCACTTTTCTTACGTGGACACAACGGCCAACTTGGACACAACGGCCACACGTTAAACTGGACGCAACGGCCACCTTGGACACAACGGCCACTTTTCTTGCGTGGACACAACGGCCACCTTGGACACAACGGCCAACGACGTCCAGTGGACGCAACGGCCACCGACGTCGGTCTTCACTGCTACCGTGGACACAACAGCCACTGGACACAGCGGCCACCTTGGACACAACGGCCACCTTGGACACAACGGCCACCTTGGTCACAACGACTACTATTCAAACAGGGGCTTAGCGGGGATACGTACTGAAGAAAACGTTACTAAAGTTCGAACACATAAGAGGTCTAATCTCGTGGATCGCCTATATGAATGTGTGCATGGTCTGTCCATAGTAAATGGAGAAATAACTTTTTAATTTTTATTTGAAAAAGAGTGAAATCGTATTTAATTATTATCTTATATTAATTTCTTATACAGGGTTATCCACGTCTATAGAATGCAGGGTCGAAGATACTTTAATTAAAGCGTTTTTTTTTCACTACTAACCTGAGAAGTCGCCATTACTTACTCCTTTTCTCTAATGAGAAGTTATATTTCTCAACGTAGGTAAATAATGATAATGAAAAATTACCTAGGTAAATAAAATTTCTATAAATCAGATGTTATTGGTTATGTTTTTAAGTTTGACAACTACAGGTTCAGGCTACTAAATATTTAAAAAATCATGTGGAAATGGTAAATTTCAAAAATCTAAATGAATAACATTTCTAGTAGTGAAAAAAATAGTATACTTCGCAGCTCGGAAAATAATAATTAATGCTCAGTTGAGAAAACTGTCGCTTCTCTACCTTGGCCTACAATGTACTATTGTGTTTACTGAAAAAAATATTAAAAAACATGCTTTGTAGAAAAGATTTATAGAATATTAAACTGAAGAAAAACCCTGAGCAGAGAGATAATTTAAATTTGGATTTTTCTTCTATAGATTTTTTCCTGTGGATTTTTTTCCGTGGACATTTTTTTTTGGTTTTTTTTCCGATTACCGAAATTTTCAAATGTTTTCGTCAAAATATGAAACAGCATTCTATTTTGATACTTTCAGTTGTTTTATGAATTTCGCAACTTATATTATACACGTCACAGATTTACCTTTGGATTTACATTATATTAGGTACATAAATTTCCGACTTGTACAAATTTGTCTGTTTATCTTTTAAACGATGCATCTTATCGAGTTGTGATAAGAATGCTGAGTGCTCGTTTATATTTTAATGAAAAAATTCAGTTGGGTAATATGTTGTATATGTAGAGGGTGTCCCTAAAAGGTTTGTACAATACGCTACCTGAGGTCAAATGGGACCGATTAAACCAAACATATCTTAGAAAGTACAAAAGTGCTTCCTTAAGCAGTTGTGGCGCCTTAAAAAGTAGAAAAGATTATTTTTCTAATTCGGTATCGAAAATTCTTACTTATCAACATTCATTTCAGTTAGGAAAAGTACTATTTTTCCTAACTTGTATCGAAAACTGTTTTAAGTTAGGAAAAGTAAGATTTTTCGGTTTTAGACGTTTTGATTTTTCCGTTTTAGACGTTTTTTTGTTCCGTTTTTGACGTTTTGAATTTTTTCGTTTTAGACTTTTTTTGATCTCGGCCTTTCAAAAAGTAAAATTATTATACCGAATTAGAAAAAATTATGTGTGCAATTCGTTAGGAAAATCAGATTTTTCCGTTCACGACGTGTTTTTGATCTCGGCCTCTGGCCTCGATCAAAAAAACGTCTAAAACGGAAAAATCTTACTTTTCCTAACTCAGTACACAAATAACTATTTTAACATTGAAAATATTCAGAAACAAGATGGCAGATTAAGCTGAAAATTAGTATACATCTTTCAGGGGAAGCCGCACAATCTCAAAGTATTAAAACTGTTGCATACCTATTATAGAGGGCGCTATCGGCAGTTTTTTTTTAGAATGTCTATTCTTTGATCATAACTTTTTTGTTAGCTTTTTAGCTCAATCATACCGCTGGAAAGGCTTAGATACGTTTTCCTTGAAAACGGCACATATTATGGAGATATGGACATGAAACAAGTACACCTTTTTATCTAAAAGTAACTCCTTTATCATAAATATTACCCGCAAAAACAAAAATGTTAAGAACAAAAAGGCTATGATCAAAGACATGCGAAAAAAATCTGCCGACAGCGCCCTCTACATGCAATAAGTTTGATATTTTGAGAATGTTCGGCTTCCCTGGGCTTCCCCTGTGGATGTATACCAATTTTTTTATCCGCCATCTTGTTTCTGAAATATATCCAATGTTATAGTAAAGTAATTTTGTAGTACCAATCTTGAAACAGTACAAAACTGTAATTTTTTTTTGTGAATTACGTATTAAAAGTACCTATGCTCTTTATAAGCCCATAGAATGTTATTTTACAGTTATTATTTTTATTAATTAGTTGTATTCATATTATTCCTGCAAAAAATGAAAACGTTTACTAATTAGTATTTTTTTGGTCCTAGAAGTTTCTATTCAAGCACATGATCATTGCTGTTTGTTTTATTGTGTTTATATTGCTCAAACGTCACTTTGACAGTTTGAGAAACACATTAAAGCAAACGACGTTTTGAGAAACAGTAAATAAATATAAACAGAGTAATTCATGACGTCATGGACGCCATTAAAAAATGATAACGTAGATGCACCCTTGGCGTGCCTCAACTATACAAATATTCTTTTCTATTTTAAAACCCCATAACTTCTTAAGGAAGCACTTTTATACTAAGGTATGTTTGGTTTAATCGGTCCCATTTGAGCTCAGGAATATGTGATAACGTGTTGTACAAACCTTTCAGGAGCACCCTGTATAAGCAATTAATATAAGATAATAATTAAATTAGTGCTGTTGAAATTTAAATTCTTTATCCGGTTATAAGAATTTATCCGGTGATCCGATTTTATCCGATTTCGGATAACCGGATATTTTTATTCGTAGATATTTCTTATACGCGGATAATAGTTATCCGTCTATAATTGTTACGGATAACACGGATATTTTTTTATCCGCGGATAATTTATATCCGCGGATAATTGTCATCTACGGATAACACGGATATTATTTAACTGCGGATAACAAGAAAAATTTATATCCGCGGATAATTTTCATCTACGGATAGCATGGATATTTGCTATTCACGAAAAACGTAACAGCACAGACTTTAAAGTTTAAACTTTAAAGGTAGGTACTACAGTGCTCTTTTGTTCATCTTAAGATTCTTAAGTCTTAAGCCGTCTTAACCAAGTGTTTTACTTTAGGGCTTTTCCAAGATAACTTGCTAAGTTGCCTGTTGGCCAAACACGTAATAAGAATAAGCAAGTTTTAAATTTTTATTAATGTTTAGAAGAGCACTAAACATTTTTTTACCCGCACTATTAATGGAATGCAGATAGCAAAATCTAATTTGATTAGTTGTTTAAAAATGTCATGAAACATTGCACAATATCTATAATAAAAATTAAATTATCCGCCAATAGTTGTTTATCGGTCGAATAAAATAATATCCGTTTACCAGTAGATAAATGTTTATGCGACCATCAACGGATAAATTAATATCCGATTATCCGACGAATAAAATAATATCCGTTTATCCGCGGATAATTGTTTATCCGCGGATAATTATTTATCCGACGGATAAATCGATATCCGTTTATCCGCGGATAAAATTTTATCCGGTTAGCCGTTTCCGGATTATTCTAAAAATAAAATATCCGGATAAATCTCGAAGAATTATCCGGTTATTCGGATTATCCGTTCGAATCAACAGCACTAAATTAAATACGATTTCACTCTTTTTCAAATAAAAATTAAAAAGTTATTTCTCCATTTACTATGGACAGACCATGCACACATTCATATAGGCGATCCACGAGATTAGACCTCTTATGTGTTCGAACTTTAGTAACGTTTTCTTCAGTACGTATCCCCGCTAAGCCCCTGTTTGAATAGTAGTCGTTGTGACCAAGGTGGCCGTTGTGTCCAAGGTGGCCGTTGTGTCCAAGGTGGCCGTTGTGTCCAGTGGCTGTTGTGTCCACGGTAGCAGTGAAGACCGACGTCGGTGGCCGTTGCGTCCACTGGGCGTCGTTGGCCGTTGTGTCCAAGGTGGCCGTTGTGTCCACGCAAGAAAAGTGGCCGTTGTGTCCAAGGTGGCCGTTGCGTCCAGTTTAACGTGTGGCCGTTGTGTCCAAGTTGGCCGTTGTGTCCACGTAAGAAAAGTGGCCGTTGTGTCCAAGGTGGCCGTTGTGTCCGCCTGAAGATGTGGCCGTTATGTCCAAGGTGGCCGTTGTGTCCACTAGACCAAGGTGGCCGTTGTGTCCAAGGGTGGCCGTTGTGTCCAAGGTGGCCGTTGTGTCCAGTGGCCGTTGTGTCCAGGTCCCGTTAACAGTGTTAAGGATTAAAGTTGTTTCCTTTTTGATAAATAAGAATGTAAATGGAACTTCATGCTATCACAAGGGCTGCCAGTAGAAAACTTAATGAACTACAGATATTCGGGCGACCAGAGTTAATGCTAAAAGATACTTGAGCAACACTTGGACCTGTTTATGTATCTATCACTTTACAAGCGATTAATGATCAGATTTAACCTCCGGTATGGGTATCGGGATATATTCAACTGGCACATCCAAAAAATTATTTTATTAACTAATCTTTTTGGAACACTAACAGAGTCATTATTAATGTTCCGAGATCTTTGTAGGTTAGTGATTTTGAAAGAGCAACATAGTGCATCTCGGGGTTCCTTGAGGTAAATGTTGGGGACCTGTGATATGCGTGTCAGTAATAATTATGTTTAGAATATTTTAATGTTAACAAAATAACTATAGAATAATAAAAGATATTTTATTCAGGCAAATCCTAGTACGTATCTATAAAAAAATACGGACAATCATGCTGCAGAAAATTGTTTTGCTTACAAGAAAGCCCCTAACGCAACCCAAATTGGTAAAATGCTTTCTACTATTTCATTCTAATGCAAATAATTCATGAATTTGCAGGCAACCCGTTTAATGGATAGTTTATAGGTTGCCTAACATACCTTTAATTTACACGAAGTCATAGGCAACTGAATTCTTTAGGCGGCAGTCGCATTGGAACCACTGTCAACCACCCAACCATCAACTAAAATTTAAACACTCCTAGTCAAACCCTTTGATCTTGTTGGCTGGTTTAGTGGGAACAGCACCATTTCATTACAGGTGTTTAAATTTTAGTTGACGGCTGTGGGTGGTAACGGTGGTTCACTGCTGCCTTAAACAGGAATTATTTTACAGAACAGGAAATGTATAGCAAACAATACTAACATAAAAACATGCTACAGGAAACTCCTTAGTCAAAAATAGCATTGCTAGGCCTCTAAATGGAGACAATTTGGCAGCCCTGTATCTCACAAATTTCATGTCTAAAGTTGAGATCGTACACAAACATAGCCTTTATGTGGTTTCATACACCATAACAAGGTGAAACTTCTAATGTTCTAAGCAACTATGACTTGCAAACTTACATAAATGTTTCTACTTCAACAAACACTGAGTAATAAAAATAATTAACAAATCCTTGAATCATTATGTATTATTATGACAAATACAGTTTTAAACATCCAGGAACGAACACTCATATCCACATTGACATTCACATCTATTTATGTTAAAGCTTAAAAGCTATTTATATACATATAACTTACTTTCTGTTTTTCGAAAAAATCCTTCTTGCCTTTCCCTAACATGCAAAACACCTTCTTTTTCGAATTTGCTGGAGGGCTGCGTTGCCAACGTTATAAGTTCTTGTTTGTTAAACCGCATAGTTCGGTGTGTTCTAATTGCATCCCATCTGTGACAAAGTCACTAATTATTTTAAATCACAACAATATTGATTAAATGATTAGTGTGGGTCACCAATTAATATTTCATGTAACCATGTATGTACAGGCACACCTCTAAAAGTTAAGGATAGTTTAAGTAAACATATGATTAACATTTTTAAATGTTTATTAAGAAAGCAATAAAGATTAATTAAAGATAAGAACAAATTATAACTTGATAATTTTATTATTAAAAAAATGTACACCTACCTGTCCAGAATAAAAAAATAAGTAAAGAGATATGGTTTTTTTTTCTTTTATGAAAAGTGACCTAGTTTTACTTTACTCTCATTGATTTTTATGTACGGCGTCATATTTCGGATGAGAAACCTTTATTTATTTAAAAACATGTTTATTATTAATGAAATTGGATCCCACACATCGTTAAACGTCAACAACCAAAAATACTTCGCTTTCAACTACCGGTGGCAGAATTACCAACCGCACGACTCCACCTGAAATGTAACCTGAATAATTCAAATTCTTTGCATAATACACAATTTTTAAACAAATTAATTAGTATAGGTTTTACTGGTTTCACCTACCACCGTTTTACATTAACATTCAGCACATAATTATAATTTTATTAACAGATAACAAAATTAAAAATATAAAAATTTTGTTTTAGACAGCAGTGTAGGCAACACATCGTACACATCTTCCAGAGGCGTACTCATAATTTTTTTATTTTTGAGTTTTAAAATGAGAACAGAAGTTTTTACGACCTTCTAGGTTTCTATGACTTAACGTCAAGTCACAGATATCATGAAGGTGATATTTAGCATCCAAAGGTGATATGCGTCTAAAGCCGGATTCACAAACCAAATTCAAATTTAACCAATGAAAACAAAGATAATGCAAAATCACGAATCTCAACAAGAAATGGCCCCTACTTGGTTTAGGGAGCTGGCAGCTGGTGTTTGAAGGTATAGTTGGGGCACGCTAAGGGTGCAGCTACGTCATCAATTTTTTAGTGACGTCTGAGCAATATAAACACAATAAAAAAAATCAACATGATCATGTGCTTGAATAGAAACTTCTAGGACGAAAGAAATACTAATTAGTAAACGTTTTTAGTTTTTATGGGAATAATACGAATACAACTAATTATTAAAAATAATTGTGGAGATTGTGGAGAAAAAATTAATTTATTTTATCCAGAAAAAAATTAGAAAGCAAACTAATATTCCTAAACTTATTTCTTTCTCTTTCAACTTCTTGTATGTATAGGTATTTCCGAACTATAGTTTCCAAGGATTTCGTATTATACAGGGTGAATCTTTTGTGAAATTTTCCAACACTCTGTTTCAAGTGCGAACATTTTTAAAACCATCGAGTATTCGACCGGAGTTCGTATCTGTACTAATACCCCTCAAAGAATTTAAAGAGTTTTTATTACCACCCTTTATATTTTAAGTATACAAAAAAATGTTTTTTTTAAATTTGATCCTGTGGTTTGAAAAAAAAATTGTCTTTACCCTACTCGACGGCGAAATCTTCAGGCTCGGCCGCGTCTTATATCGTCGCGTGAGTAAAGGATCACTTTTATGACTGTTACGTAATATACTATTAAAATGTAACTGCATCTGTAGTAGTTAGTAGCTCTTATGCTTTTCGTGATTCCCATTATGATTCTACCTATCTTATCTTTTCAAACACGCTTAGAATTAAATGCCACGGTAATAACGGTAAACTTAACATTATGTAATAGATACAAACGCGTTAAACAAAGATACATAATGCAAATTTAAGAATATTTTATCAAGGAAGAAAATTCAAAATATCTATAAATTAGATATTAATACTTTTCTATAGTTTAGGCCGCCGAAACAACGCACACAAAGCTAGGTACTACTAATATTATTGTCAATTACACAATAGGTGCTTGCAATAGCATTAATACAAGCACGCGTTCGTTTTATAAAATTTAAAATGTACTAGTTCTCCTTCAAATCAACTATTAATGATAAACTTGCGATAAACTAAGATAAATCAGTAAAATGTATTGAACTTTCTAATAACAACAGATGCTGTTATTATTCATCCGCGTTGTATCTTGTGTACTACTGTTTTTTTTAATTTTTAAAAGTTGGTAAGTCTATTTTGATTTTTTTAAATTTATAAGTTAATCAGCCTTGTAGTTGTATAGCTAATAAGTTATAGAAATGTAAAAGTTGGAATTTTTACTTTTACTAAACGAATACAAATATGTAATTGTATAATATCTAATAATTATAATTACAATTTACCGCAATGTACAGTTATACGTACTTGATCAAGGTTCTAATTTTCTGGAAAAATAAGAAATAAATAAATTGAGTATGAAAACTTTCTAATTTCATTAAAGAAATGCACGCTTTTACGTAGCTATAGGTGTAAAAAAACTTTAAAAAAATTTACAAGCAATCTGGATTGGATCCCTAGTCCAAAAAATTCCTTTTAACCATAATCCAATACAATACATCTACATTACAACTTTAATATTTTACAAAATGACTATTTCGTAAGGTGGAGAGAGTATGCGATGCGTTATATCCCACCGGAGAGTGTGCAATTGTCATGTTATCGATATTTTAAAGCAAGAATTTGCAAGTGATGTATATAGCAACCATTCACGTCATTCCTTCTTTATCTAACTGAATATTTACTGAACTGTGTTATTGCCCCCCCGCCTAAAAACTCATCTTGTCAAGTACAGATTTTCTCATTGTTATAAGTAGTACCTACCTACTCTTGTTCACTGTAAATTATTTTTATTGGTATACGAATGTAAATTAGAATTAGAAAATTTTGGATTTAAGCCTCAGCCTGAAAACAAAAAGAAAAAATCGCGTCTGTATGAAGCTCCCTTTAAGCCAACAGAAAATTGAGAAACCAGAAAACGAATTTCTTCTTCAGGGAACAGATCGGAGGAGGATTACTCTTAAATATTAACGCACACATATGCATCCAAATAATGCAATTTATTGAATATACCCGTGGGTTCTGTTTACTGTCTTAATTTTTTCGCTATGGGTGCAGACTAAAAATTCGTTCTGTAACGGAACGGAACTCCTACTGTTGGGTATTTGGTGGATACCTGAAAATTATACAACGACCCTATACGTCATTGTTTGTGTTTCCCAATCAATAAGATCTGAATATTCTTTAAAAATTAAAAACAATATTTGGTACCAACAGGACGGTGCTCCCGCGCCCGCTTCCATATTATACCCCAACTCGCACACACTTTAGCTCACCCAGGCACGTAACATTTCAAGAATATGATTTGCGCTTTAAATTTAATTTTGTATGTCGTACATTAAATTTGGGTATCTGGATTATACAGGGTGTCCAAGATAACGATCACATGCATGGGGATCTCGTAAATGGTAAAAAATAGAGGTTCGGTTAAATAACAAAAAATGTTCAGCGTATTGAGGACTACTACGATCACTATTCAAATTCTATAAATTTTGCGCAGTTTTCAGTAGTACCTACACGCTGAAAAATTCTATTTTAAAGTTTTCTGTTTCCTTGTCTAATTTGATTATTATAGGCGATAGCGTAAAATGGTTGCGACATTATTAAGGCACTTTTTAATGAGGATTTCAAATCTCTAATTAAGTCACCAACTTTTCGAGATATTGACATTAACTTTACTCTCCATCTCTTACCGTTCACGAGATTCCCATGCACTTGCTCCTTATCTTGGACACCCTACCCAGTACCCTGTATTTATTTATTAATGAAACTATACTTAATTTTTTTGTGTTCTCATTATAAACGATGCTCTAAACAAAATTACAATAATGAGATATATATAAGAACTAGGCATGTTTTTTATGTAATTGCATAATTATCCCTGTCACTAACGGCAACTCTTCGTTATCGAAAAGCTAATAATGGACACCTGATGCAAGATCGCATTTTGTGCTGATGCGATATCAAGATATCCCGAAGCGTATTGGACATCAGGTGTAAATCTCAGGTTACAGTAATCTGAAGGCGTCTTCTATTAAGCTCAAATATCGTCGTATTGTATCTAAATTAATATAAGTATAGATTGCAGCGAAATGTTTTTCAATGCTAGGGAGATGCAATACAACCGCAGACTGTCCAGTAATCCAATGTAATTATGTTAACAAATGAGTGTACGTATGCGCATTTTCATTAGCCGGTTTAAATATACAAAACAAACGGATCATAAATCGCATAGAAGGGTGTATCTACGCATTTAGTAGGGGTCCTTATTAATTTAATATCATACGATTTTGTGAATTTAGTTTCCGATTGCTAATCTTTGTACTAGCAAACCTCTATCTCAGATGTAGTATTTTATAACATATCGGTTAGTTTTGTAAAACTTTATTATTTTTTTTTCATAGAATGTTCTAAGAAAAAATCAGCTATAAGTAATAGATTGCACCATCTCATCCTTCAGGCTAGTTTTGTTTAGCCGAGTTCCTCCTCTAGTACTTCCTTCTTGGTTCGATATTTTAAGTCTCTTGACCTTTTTTCAGTTAGGTACTATCTACTTTGATTGCCTTCTTTACCTATTCCGTCATATTTTCTTTAGACATTGCATAACAAACTATTTCGTATCTTCAGTTGCAGTAAGACTTTTCCAGGTACCTATTCGTTGAAAGACTGGTCTTTTAATTTTCTAATTAGTTTTTTTTAATATCCTAACGCCTAGGTCATGGTTCACTGCAGTTATCCCTTACCCCAAGATTTATCAATTTTGTCTAAAAAGTCGCTAGTCACCAATTTTTGTTTAATTGCAGTTTTTAAGATTAGACTGCTTGGGGGAACGGTAGGATTCGCCGGGAAGGATTCGCCGGCTACAATTCGTCCGGTACCATTCGCCGAGAACAATCTGCTAAATCGGTCACAAGCCCGAATAACCGGATTAACCGGCAAGCCCGAATGGCCTTCTTCGAGGCATAATTCGCCGTCAAAAATTTATCCCCAACTAAGCATGATCCTTCCTCAAAAAATCGGGCACCGGTGAATCGTTACCCGACCAATGGTCCCGGCGAATTGTACCCGACCCGACTGCTTGGGACCTGGGGGAGAGAAAAAAAATTAAACGAAGGTGATTAGGACTTTATAAAGTCTGTGAGAAGTTTTTGAATCTAAAAACGGCCAACATAATTATTATAATGGGACCAAAGAGCGGGAGAGAGAGTACCTACACGAGGAGCCACTTTTTGTCCACCAAGATCCGTCCGACTTCCCAGTATTCGATTTTTCGGATCGGGGTTCATACAAGAAAAACAATTGGAAAAAAATCTACATAAGGGATAGCCTGGAAGAGAAAAAACTTAAACAAGAAGTCTGTGAGAAGTCTTTGAATCTGAGAGCGGACAACGTCGTATAATGGGAACAAAACCAAAGACTGGGAGGGAGGATAAAAAGGAGAAGAAAAATTTGATGGTTGTAAATCACAAAAAAAAAGTTTTAAAGTTAATATTTAAACGGATTTGCTAATCACTGTTTTTTTTAAAACTCCCACCAAAAACGCGAAACCTTTTTAGTACCTACCTACAGACATGAATTTTGGTACCTACACGGAAGTTTCCTGGTTCCTAAAAGAAGGCTTTTTTAAAGTTTTTCTTAAAAAACTTCTCTGTCTTTATACCATTCGCAATCCAAAAGAAACAATTTGTCTTGTTAACAATTCCTAGAAAATCGCGTTTATGAAACGTTGATATACAGGGTGATTCCTAAGTACGTGTAGAAAATGAAGGGGGTGATTCCTGGGCGAAAATTAAGGTTACTTTTTCCTATAAACGTGTATCCTAATATGCTTCCCTGAAGAGTTACCCCTCTTCAAAAATGGAGGAAAAATTTGGTTTTTAATTTTTATCTCAAATTTGGACAAAGATAGAAAAATAAAAATAAATGGACGTGTTCTACTAACAGGAAGGCCCTTTATGGATATTTTCTTTATTCACCTGTATTGTTAGAAAGGGATGAAACTTACAACCCCTGTTCATTTTTTTATTAGAACTTTTTAATGCAGCGGAATTTTTAATTTAAAAAATAGGCATGAGAAAGCCTTATTCATTTAGAAAATTATTTGTCTCTTTTATTTTTATCGTGCGATAAATAGTTTTCGAGTAAAAAATTAAAATCGATTGTAATGTGCGCCTCAGTTTAGTGAGAAGTTGTAGTAAATTTCTGAAAAAAAAGTCTAGGTAGGCGGATTTCATTTTTTCATCAATAATGTATGCAAACTTACTAACAATTATTATTATTATCAAAAACAACAAACACAGAAAATGAAATCAACCTATCTAGACTTTTTTTTCAGAAATTTACTAAAACTTCTCACGAAACTGAGGCGCACATTACAATCGATTTTAATTTTTTACTCGAAAACTATTTGTCGCACGATAAAAATAAAAGAGACAAATAATTTTCTAAAAGAATAAGGTTTTCTCATGCCTATTTTTTAAATTAAAAATTCCGCTGCCTTAAAAAGTTCTAATAAAAAAATGAACAGGGGTTGTAAGTTTCATCCCCTTCTAACAATACAGGTGGATAAAGAAAATATTCATAAATAGCCTTCCTGTTAGTAGAACACGTCCACTTATTTGTATTTTTCTATCTTTGTCCAAATTTGAGATAAAAATTAAAAACCAAATTTTTCCTACATTTTTGAAGAGGGGTAACTCTTCAGGGAAGCATATTAGGATACAAGTTTATAGGAAAAAGTAGCCTTAATTTTCGCCCAGGAATCACCCCCTTCATTTTCTACACGAACTTAGCCTGTATAAAGGCTGTTACTATTTATTGTTAAAATAGCTTTTTTTATCTCACTCTAAATCTACCTAAACTCTGTTTCTTAAAAAAAATATCTGCACCTGTCATTTATTGGAACTCATCTATATAATAGGGTTGCATTAGGGTACATGCGCGTATTTTAAATGAAACGCCTCCCGCTCGAGAGGTTGTTAATATATACACATTGGCGGAAAGAAGTTAAATTACTTGCCAGTGTCACCTGCAGTAATAACATTCTTGATCATTTATAAACAAACCAGTAAGAGGTTACGAAAGGCCGGTGCAATAAATTAATGGTGTTCTGTTAATACTAAGGTTACATTCACATCCTGAAAATTTTTGCTTTGCTCACAATGGTTGCGAGAAGTTTCACGGTACAAGAAGTTCCTTATTCGCGTCTTTTGCAAATTCCTGATGATGGTGATTTTTTAACACTTGAAGAATCTAAATCGTCTCAGATGCATGAATTATTAACACCACAAACACAATATAGACATACTTATTATGAACCCAATAGTGTAATCGAGTAAGTTTTATTTGAAAAGTTTATTTCAGGATACTATTTGTTAACTTTGTTTCAGGAATCCTTGCTTATCTACTGTTTCCTATCAAACGTTAACACAGTGCTCTTCTAATTCTAATAGTATGATGGACATTCAACATGTGGACACCATGTATCACGATATTGGTAACAGAAAACGAAAAGCTTCTTTCAAGTAAGTTTCATATTTTTTATAAAATCTGCATTTTAATATTCCACGAAATTCTAAAGAGATTGTTAAAATATTAAAAGTTTTTGATTTCAAAAATATTACTAGTACAATTTTTTTAATATTAATAATAAATTACTTATGTTCCCACCTACCATTTAAATTTTATTCTTAGGTATTTCAAATGCTACTTTTTTAATTGAAATGTAAAAACCTGTAAAGTGATCTGCTAAATATTTATAACAATTCCATGAATATCATTAAATTGTGCAGAAAGAAACAGTTAATATTGAACAAGAAACAGAAAGTTCCTCATTCCAAATCAATTTAGCTTTGAATTAAAGAAAATATAAATTGCAGACATTAAGTAAAGTTGATATTTTTTTTCATTTTTCACTTAATTAGTGATTAATGAAACTAACTAAATTATATTTGAAACAAATTGTTAATAAGGAATTGAAATTCACGAAGAGTGTTTTTTTTTAATTTGGAGAAAATGAGAAAATACATACAGGGTGTGGAATTGGAATACGTTTTTTTATCCATTAGAAAATAAACTTTGTATAGGTAACGTAGAAATAGTGACTATTTCTGGACACGTAAAAGACATTATTGACTGTTATTCCATGTTAAAAAAAATTTCAACCCGTTAATTTTACGTGGGGTCGAGGTCTGTGTACATGGGGACGTAATATACATACAGGGGTTTTCAACGAAAAATAGCCAGCGTCAATATCTTTCAAAACTATTGTTTACTTGAAAATCGCCAAGACATGTTAACAAAGAGAGCAAGGAGGACATCGTTTTACGTAAAATCCGGAGGTCTGTCATCAATCTCTTAGCTGCCACAGCTGTTCAAAATGACTTCCGTAAACTTCCATACAGTAATACAGACGACTTTGAAAGAGGGAACGAACATTTGCGAGAACTTGCGGTGAAACAAAACCATCTAGGTACTGCTATACAGCAGCTTAACCGATATAAACAAAATGTAGTTTTTAATTTTTTTATGTCTCAATTTGAAACGAATAAAAAAATAAATAGTGAGAATGAATTTCTTATGAAATTACCTTTCCAACGATATGCCAGACATGGTATAGTGCCTTTTGAAATTTTAAAGAGGGTGACTGTGACTTCTAAGGAGCTGATGACAGACGTTCGGATTTTACGTAAAAAGATGTCCCCCTTGCTATTTTTGTTGACATGTCTTGGAGATTTTCAAACAAACAATAGTTTTAAAAGATACTGAGGGTGGCTACTTTTCGTTGAAAACCCCTGTATACTAATAAATAGCGCGAAAAATTTGAAATTTTCGCCTGCTATGATATTTGCCGCGACGAAATTGTCATGGGACGAATTTGCATGCGATGAGTTCACCGCTTTGGCTTTTCCGGTGATCAGCTTTGCCGCGAAGAATTCACCGGAACCGCACGGACTCCAATTCAAGAATCTTTATGTTCATTTATGTTTCACCCCTAATTATTTTAGAACTAATCTGTTCTGAAGTTGTTCGTAGAGAAGGAAATACGGAATCGGTACCTTTCAGATTTTGTTGTTATTGGAGTTTTTCCGTTTAGGCCCGAAAAGTATCCACAATCATTTTAAGTACTAATACTAAAATTATCCAAAACTATGACGCATAATAATAGTTGTTAGACTAAAATTATAAGTTAAATTAATTCAGAAACAAATAACAATGTAATATTGAAGTTCTGTATGCTATTCTAAAGTACCTATTCGTATGGGACCTCTACAGAAAATTAAGTAGGTATGATATACATAAATATGAGAAAATTACAATGCATTAATAAGGAAACACGTGCTGTAGTATACTATAATATTATTATAAGTTGACGATCATTATACAATCAGTAACGATCCGTCCTTCAGTGCTGCACAGTTGCAGAACCACCAAAAAAATTCTATTGTATTAACATCACGCGTATGTTTTTCTGTTTAAACATGTCATAGTAAGTTAAATGAATATTTATATAATTTTGCTAGTGGGGTTTATAAGATCGCTGGCTAACATCGCAGTTCCGTAACTTTGTAAGAGTGCTGTATAAGGTACCGCCGGCCATCGAGTAGGCTCAGGGACACTTATTATACATTACAGTAACAATAGTTTCAAACCAGTACAGTTTTTTTTATGTAAATTATTAGACTTAGGTACCATCATCGTCAGTGTATTCGGTTACTTCCGGTATAGCTCCTACTGGGTCCTTTAGTTATTCTTATTGGGCAATCCCATATTGTATAAGATGCTTGTTCCGGTTCTCCATATTCATATCCTGGAGACTATTATACCCTATTATGAAAATTTGCTTTGCACCTACCGTATCCTATTCTTAGGGTCGGTCTTTTAATTCGGGTTTAACTTCTTGTTAAACTAACCCACGTCAAGGAAACAAATCTTTTAACAATAGTATCCATGTTCTTGTTCCATGATAACTGACTATTAGGTAGCTTAACTGGGAGTTAAAATCTGAATTGAAAAATCAATCCCTAAGTGATTAAATTTGTGGGGCCGATTTAATTCCGTGGATGGGTTGGGTTGTCGCATTTCTTCTTCATATTGAAGTTAAAGTTGTGAAGGTGGTGATTATTTGTTGGATGGGTAGTGCGTACTGGTGTTCTTACCCTTCACTTGGCTAAAGTCGTTCTACTTTATGTAATTAAATTTTAGATAAAATTAGCAGAGATGCTTTTGGTGTAATTTTGAAAGTTATTATTCTGGAGGTTGTTTTTACAATTCTGGTATATCCTGTGTTTTATATTTTGGGGGTGAGTTTCTTGTATGGCGATTTCATTGAGTTTGTTATTTCACTCGTTTTCCTAGTGTTCGAACATATTTATTAACGTACCCCCAATATTTAGTTCAAAAACCACCCCTTGCGTTGTGGACTCGAACAACTTTATATACCTACCACTAATCTGAAGTAAAGAGGCAATTACAGTAATTTGCACAGCATGCATTTTAGACACACTTAAATTCAGCTGATATAGTTTTGCGGGTAGTGAATGCAAGGGGTCCTGAAATAGAGCAAACCCAATTACAAGTGAATCCCCACCAGTGCGTTTAGCGGTTCCCAAAGCGCACCAACCAATCAAACCGTGTTGCAAACATCTAAGATTTTACTTCGACAAACGTTACCAAAGCTAATTATATTCATATTTGATTAAATGTTAATTAAGGGCGACTTTTGTCAAGTTCGCACCTAGAGGATCATTTCTAAGAATTCCTTTCCGCTTGCATTTGAACAAAGTTTGAATTTTGTATGAATTCTACATCTACACCGACTACATGCAATTCTTTGAAAGAAATCAAACAATAAAAGGCGTTATTGTAATCTATCACGATTTTTCTTTTAGATAATGTTGAAGACAATAATGAAAGAAGAAATATCGGGTCAGGACACTTAACAAATAATAAACCAAACATTTCTTTTTCCTTTGCTTATTGACTATAAACTTTCTCTCTCTCTTTCAGTGAAACGAGTGATTTTGAAGAAGATGCTGGAGATGATTCGAAATCGGTGAAAACAAACGATGACAATAAAAAGTGAGTAAAAAAATCTAACTTCCACTTCTTTAACAAATTACAAGTACAGGTAGAGTACTACATATTTTGATGGGATTAGCATTTATTCAAATGACGTAATAAGGAAGCCCTAGGTGGAGTTCAAGGTAGCTCTAGCATTTATACATATTACCGTACAGTTTCATTTTCTAGGACGTTATGAAATGTCACGAATGCATTTACTTGTGCATTTTTACAATCGCGCCCACAATCAACTAGTACTTGTTACTTGCGGTATTATCCAATCTCCTTTATCTACTCATAAACTGATTGTGAAGAAAATTAATTATTAAAGAAGGTTACCAGTTTAGAAGGAATTCCTTGCCGTTATTGTTCATTTATTAACATCTAATTATTATTTAATCTGAAGCTATACACAGATGTTTAGTTTATACTACCATTTATACCGAGTGACTTACGACCTCACGGCACCCCTGATATTTTTTTATTTTTTAACCGATTTAGATAATTTTTTGTATGCGTTATATACACGTAAGAGCTCATAATTTGAACTGAATGTTAATAATCATTCACTTCCGGTTTCGCCGGAAATGACCCCAACTTTCTTATTTGAAATGCAACACCCTGTATACTTTTGTATATTTTTTCAGCAAAAATAAAGAAAACCTTGAAATTGATTTTTCCAACTTTAAAAGGCTCTAGCCAACTAAATATGCACTTTTTATTACTTATGTTAAACTTTTAAAAAAGTAAGCGGCAAGGCAATGGATATTCAGTAATAAGTCATGGCACTCTAGAATTAAAACGTATTTTTGAAATAAAAAATTTATAAGTTCTGAAGTTCTCAAAACTGTAATATCTTTACACTATTATACGCAGAATTTAATCCCGAGTTGAAATATGCAAAAATATACAGGGTGTTGCAATTCAAATAAGAAAGTTGAGGTCCTTTCCGGGGAAACCGGAAGTAAAATATTATTCAAATTTGGTTCAAATTATGAGGTTTTACATGTATATAACGCATACAATTTTTTTTAAATCGGTTACGAAATAAAAAAAATAACAGGATTGCCCTGGGATCTGTGTTACGCATTGTATCTACTAACTGTCGTGCGTTACCATTTTACCAAGCAACAATGTTTCGGGAACTATAAAAATATCGATAAAAATGCAATTTCTTGGTAGCCTACCTATATGGAAAGTCATGCACAAAGACAGCGATAAATTTCTATTAGAACGAAGTGTCGGAAAAAAAGGCACAATACACCCTAAATTGTATTGGAATATTGGATTCCCAACCAAAAATGGAAAGCATGGCCTACAAGATGTGATCAAAATGTTCCAGGAATTTCTGAATATCATGCTCTATACGTAGCTACTCAAAAAAAATTTAGAAATCTGTTCTTTTAATAATCGTCAAATCAGTACTAGGAAAGTTGGTATCTCACACGTGAAGTAATTTTTACTGGAGTAGCAGCCAATTTTTTTCTAAAATTATTGAATCTTCAAAAAAATATCATCGTAAAGAAATTGTTGAATGAACTCCCTGATCCTATTCGCAAGACATGGGCCCTTTCGACATTTTCCAGTTCCCAAAGATGAGGAGAATTATGAAAGGGAAACGTTTTGCGACTATAAAGTTGAACGACTTCTAAGTCCGATACAGTCAGCATCAGCAATTAGGGTAATTGTGGATGTCCTCAAGTTCATCCAAAAGATTGGATGGCTTGAGTAGGCTGAATAGGGGAGCTGCTGTCTTGGGGTAGTACAATGGGCCAACCTACTCTGTGGTCCAAGTGAATGTTGGATATTTCTCGCCCCCTTCTCAAATCCAGATATCCAGAAGATAAAATTGCTGAACGAGCCGAAAGCTATACCACACAGTGCGTTTTAGAAGTATTTTAAGGATTAAAAGATGCTAGCATAAATGTGTTCTATCCGATGGGGACTAATTTGAGAAGCACAGCAAAACCCCCTGATTCGTGGACGGACGAACCGTGAACAGGGTGGAAGTAGGAGAGTACCTTTTGAATGTATCGAAAAAGTCTATCACATTTTAGATTTATTTTAGATAAATATAAAACTTCTGTTCATGCTAATCTAATACTCATCTTTAATCTGTTATTATTCTATTTTAAGGCAAAATCACAGCGAAATAGAAAAACGGCGTCGTGATAAAATGAATACCTATATAACAGAATTATCTTCAATGGTACCAATGTGCCATGCAATGAGCAGAAAATTGGATAAACTAACAGTTCTAAGAATGGCTGTACAACATTTAAAATCAATTCGTGGAGCTGTTCACTCATACACAGAGGGGCACTATAAACCATCATTTCTATCAGACCAAGAGCTCAAACACTTGATTCTTCAGGTAAGGCATACTAATCAAAAGTTTAAACAAACAAGAAATTTATTAAAACTTTAAGATTTTAATGCAGGAAAAATATATCGATCGTCTTCTTTATAGGTAGCAGATGGATTTTTGTTTGTAGTAGGTTGTGATAGAGGGAGGATCCTATACGTATCCAAATCAGTATCAAAAGTTCTAAATTATTCTCAGGTATAGCTATACCAAAACTAATCAACGAGATCATTAAATAATTTATAAAATTATATTACAGGGGGATCTTTTAGGTCAAAGTTGGTTTGATATTTTGCACCCCAAAGATGTAGCGAAAGTAAAGGAACAACTGTCTTCTTCAGATTTAAATCCAAGGGAAAGACTAATCGACGCTAAAAGTTCGTCCAATAAAGTATTTTTTATCTATCACTATAATAATTCAAGAAATTTTTAGCAATGTTGCCAGTAAAAACAGATGTACCTCAAGGTGTTAGCAGATTATGTCCTGGAGCTCGAAGATCATTTTTCTGCAGAATGAAATGTAAAATGTTAGGACAAGTTAAAGAAGAAGCAGATACAACCACTGGGTGCCATCGGAGGAAAAAGCATACCTCTGGTAATTTAGTATTTTATTATTATTATTATTATTAGTATTATATTATAAAATTAGATAAAAGGTACAACGTAATTCAATGCACGGGATATTTAAAATCATGGGCACCTGCAAAAATTGGTCTTGAAGATCAAGAAGGGGAAGGAGACGAATCTTGCAACCTTTCATGTTTGGTAGCAGTTGGAAGAATATTGCCTCACATAACTGTAGCTGCTGCAACTGCATTAGTACAAGGAAAACCAAATGTACGACCAATTCAATTCATCTCTCGACATGCTATGGATGGAAAATTTTTATTTGTTGACCAAAGGTACCTACTTATACCGGGTAACACAGGACCCAAGAGCACCCCTGTTGTTTTTTATTTTTTAATCGATTTAAATCAATTTTCGTATGCGTTATGTTAGTAATTTTTCACTTCCGGTTTCGCCAGAAATGTCCCCAACTTCTTATTTGAAATGCAACACTCTGTATATTTTTAGATATTTCAACTCGGGATTAAATTCTGTGTATAATAGTTTAAAGATATTGCAGTTTTGAGAACTTACAAATTTTTAATTTCAAAAATAAGTTTTAATTCTAGAGTGCCATGACTACTAAATTTTTAAATTTTGAAAACTGCCGCTTACGTTTATAAAATGAAAAAAAAAGAAGGCCATGAAAATGATTTTGCCAACTTTGAGAGACTCTAGCCAATTAGTTATTCACTTTTTATTATGTAAACAACTTTTGAAAAGTAAGCGGCAATAATATGAACAAAATTCAGTAAGTCATGGCACTCTAGAATTAAAACCTATTGTTGAAATTAAAAATTTGTAAGTTCTTAAAATTGTCATATCTTGACATTATCATACTCAGAATTAAACCCCGAGTTGAAATATGCAAAAATATACAGGGCGTTCCATTTGAACTAAGAAAGCAGGGGTCATTTCCGGGGTAAACGGAAGTGAAAGATTATTAACATTCAGTTCAAATTATGAATATGACGCATACAAAAATGTATTTAAATGGTTAAAAATTTAAAAAAATAACAGGAATACTCTGGGGTCATGTGCCGCCCGGTATAAAACATCAAAAAATTTAATAATGTGAATATTTTAGAGCCACGTTAGTGCTGGGTTTCTTACCTCAAGAATTGTTAGGGACCAGTATGTATGAATATTATCATCATGATGATATTCATACATTAGCAGAATTCCATAAAACAGTTCTTCAAACTTCAGAAAGGGTTAACACTAATGTGTATAGATTTCGAACTAAAGATGGAGGTTTTATACGTCTGCAAAGTGAATGGAAGTCTTTTAAAAATCCTTGGACTAAAGAAATTGAATATCTTATAGCCAAAAACAATTTAATACTGTAAGTTATTTTTCTTTAATGATGGAACGTATATATTCAATTATTTAACCATTAGGGCTGATGTTGGAACCGTGGAAAGTACTGCTGGACAAGGATTACAAGAAAACTTTGAATTTTTTTCTCAAGGTACTAGTTACTAATATTATAGCGGGGTTTAAGAAAATGTGTCACAATCTTTGAGGGGTGATAATATGGACCAAAATATGAATGGATGCTTTTAACACCCTAATAATAGGAATTAACAATTTTTTAATAACCAAGTAGGTACCTAATTATAGTTTTGTTTAGCAAATGGAAGAGAAATTCATAGAATAATAAACAGTCATGTAGAAACTAGTAAAATTGGTTGCCAAATAGCTGAACAAGTAATGGATTCGCAAAGACATGGAGGAGAATCTTCAGGAAGTAGTCCAGATCCTGAAGAATCTTTACCACTTTCTGCTACAAATGTACCTACCACTTATTATTGTAATATCCTTGAAAACCTATTATCTTTAATGTATTTCAGTCATTTTGCACAAATACTTTACCAGATCGATCAAATCTATTAGGTCAAGAATGTTCTAGACAACTTGGAGGATTTACTAACGCACGTAATGGATTTACTCTGTGTAATGGTTCAACTGATCCTGGTAAGCTATAACAGTTATTTTTGTACCTAGGGCATTATGAAGATGTCTATACCCACTGAGGGTGACAAGCTAGCAAGCCCGAGGGCTTCTGACCAGAGGGTTAGTACCAAGTTTCCCCAGGGTATAAACATCAAGTAGGTAATGCCCTTGGTGCATACGACGTTTTATTTTTCACTTTGAATACGTAAATAAATTGAAAAGTTTGAACGCGGATTTATAAAATAGACACGCCAGGACATGACTTTGGAGGTGACGTTTGTTTATGTATAAAGCCAGCACATAACGCACTAGGGCGTTATGAACTGCTTTATACCTCGTTTGAGAGATATAAACAATTGATATTTGAGAAGTTAAAAATAAAGATTTAAATCAAAATATTTAAAGCCATGGACGAAATAATACCGAAAAAGTTTTAGGAAGTAGTGCAGATGATGAAATTATAGAAATGATGGAAGATGCAGTACGCGAATCTCCAGGGAATGGACCACCAACTGATGGAAATGATGAAGCTGCAATGGCTGTTATTATGAGTTTACTGGAAGCCGATGCTGGTCTTGGTGGACCAGTAGATTTTTCGGGTTTACCGTGGCCGCTACCATGACCTCAAGGATAGTTGTCCATGTTTTTGTATATTTTTAGATAAACATCAAAACAATTTAGATTTTGGAGAATTGTTTTGCAAATTTTGGCAAGTACCAAATTTGCCTTATTTATTAATAAGAATAGTACTTTGTGCGGAAATTATTGCACAGAGAAGTTTAGTTGTACAAAAGAGTAACTGCTAGTCAAACCATAATTTTATAATAAAAGTAGGTACTACAATAAATTAATGTTAAAGTATGTAGTCATAAAATGTAAAAAGATAGTTCTTAGTATTAAATATACTTAACTACTATTACTATTGTAATTGAAAACATAATCTTTTACGTACCAGATATCCACCGCATTAATTTTTCCCAATCATGAAGTTGCCATGATTCTTAAAAAAACATTTGGGTATTTTTTATAACCGTTGTGAGCCCGTGATTTTTACAGTTATCCTACGTTTAAATTATAAAATACGGCTTATGTATTTTTTACGCTTATGGCCATTGCGAAACCCCACTTAAGTCTCATTCATATAAGCATACCGCACGATTTCTTTTTTGTAATATTTTTATTGGTTAAATTTGAATTTGCCGCCAAATTTAACCAATGAAAACAAAAAGAAGAAACGCGCCGACATACGCACCCAAAGTTGCGCTTCCACGTTTTAGCGTGCACTAAACCGGTCCTAATAGAATTGTGGCGTTTTCAAAAATCGGGGAATTCTATTGGTTCGGACACGACGTATTTTAAACAAGCGGATAGGTTTCACCATGGAAGACCCAACAGCTAAGCGCATGTATATACACAAGTCCACTGGGCTTTTGTGAAAAATAATTCTCAAACTGCTAACCTAAAGCCAGTGGGGCGACCGACTAGTCTTTGCAAGGTCTTTGCTTTAGGTTAGTTGCAGTTTGAGAATTATTTTTCACAAAAACCCAGTGGACTTGTGTATATACATACGCTCAGCTGTTGGGTTTTCCATGGTGAAACCTATCCGCTTGTGTATTTTAACAGCTATAGTTTCCAATTTGTAATTTAGTTAATAAACATTAAACTGATATATTTTTATTCTATAATTTATAATCTATTGTAACAATCCGCAACAGTACATTGTGTAACAAGTGCATGAAGCTGGCTCTTTTACACGAGTTTGCGATAAGAACCATCAGGCACCGCAACTAATGGTATTATTTTAAACAAGCGGATACCGACAGGGCTTACAATAACCCGGCAACTGCGCATATGTATTCACAAGTCCACAGTTTAGTTGCAGTTTGTAAATTATTTTCCACTATTTCGCCCAATTGCGAATACAATTTTTCCAGTTGGTGGGTCACTGTAGGCCTTGTCGGTATCCACTTGTCTATTTTAAGCACAGAGTCAAACTGCTAATAAAATTGCCGCCCTCACATAATAAGAGGTTGCGCTGAAATTGCTCTCTCATTCGGTAATGCGCACCCTTGCCATTACTAAAATAAAAATAGCTATTGTGGACCTAGTTTTACTAATCGTAATCTAAGAGTTTTACACACAGGATTAAGATACACAAGCATGTAAATCTGCTCTAACCCGTACACACTCGGTATGAAAATGAACCTTTTAAAATTAAGAGATTTTATTAAAATAAAGTTGTAACATTTACAGTTTTAGAAACTACAATAATTGAAGACTTTCTTTTATATTCATAAGAAAACCAACATCATCAGTACCTATGCATCATAAACGTTTTAAAATAGGAAACACGAAATGGTTATTAGAGGTCTATTAATCGTAGAACATTCATCACAGCCTTCTCCTTGACGTTTATTTTCTGTCCTTGAATTAGTTCCTTTAAAATCTGAATCAGCCGTTAATTACAGTCTCAAAAACTTATATGAAGATGTTGAAAATATTTAACAAAAAATCACAATTAATATCCTAAACTTAATTATCATGAAATTGTTTCCTTAGCATCTTGCTCTGCTGTTACCTTGAATGTTTAACCTTTCTGTCTCTTCAATATTGTTTACATTCTTAATCAGATTCTGCTGTGTAGGATCTTTTTTTATGCTTCTTTTTCTTTTTTTTATGATCATGGACATGCTCCTCATTTAGTTCCAGTTCCTGTTCCTTATGCTTGGATTTTTTATTCTTTTTTCCATGAATTGAATGTAAATGTTCTTCCTCCTCAAAGTTTTCATTTACTTCTAGTTCCAACATAGGTGATACGTTGTTATGCTTTGACTTTTTCTTCTTCTTTCCAGAATCAAAAGCTATTTCCTCATTTTCTAGTTCTGATAAATTTCGTTGGTCCCTATGTTTGGATTTTTTCTTCTTTTTCTTTTCATTTATTGAATCTAAGTTTATTTCGTGATCTGTAGCATTTTCATTTATTACGACATCAGAGTGATGTTTGTGTTTGGACTTTTTCTTCTTCTTTCCACCTATAGAATCTAAATCTACTTCCTCATTAGATTTATGACTTTCTGGTTCCAGTAAATTTGATCGGTCTTTATGCTTGGACCTTCTCTTGTATTTCTTTCCATCTAAATGTTCCTCATCTATCGTATGGTTTTCATCTATTTCCAGTTCTGATATACCTGATAGGTCTTTATGCTGGGATTTTTTCTTTTTTTTTCTATGTACGTGTTCTTCCTCATCTAAATCATGTTTTAATTTTTTTCTTTTCTGCTTCTCTTGATCTTCATTGTCTGTATCTTCTTCCCTTTTCCGTTTCTTCTTTTTCTTCTTGGTAGTTTCTATTTCTTCACCATCAGAACTATTTTCAAATATGATTTTTGTAGGTTTTTTACTTGTTTTATTGGATTTACTTTCTACATTTTCTTCACTTGTACTGATACCACTGTCCTGCTCACCTAATATCGCACTGAAATTTAAAAATACAATTGAAAAATACAAATGTGGCAATGTTCGATTGATTTTTTCATTCAAATCTTTATATTATTAAGGATACTTACACAAATTCAGCTTTAATATACGGTAATCTTCCTTCCAAATTAATAAAAATAATGCGAAAAAGTATTTCTTGTCCTATTTCTACTTTCCCACCCATCCAATCATCATCATCATCTAAACCTTCAGGTTTTGGTAACGAAACATTGAATGTTTTATGAACTAAACATGCTACGTGATCTTTACTTTTCTTGTTTACGGTGCCAGTTAATATTTTCCCAATTTCTGGATTGAATAAAAAGAAAGAGGCTTTAATGTCAATGTGAATAAAAAAACTATCGTTTGTAACTGCTCCAGATTGTGACACTAGCTTGATGTTTTGATAACCGAGTAAAATACCACCTAATCTGCAATGAAAATTGGAATATGAAATAATATGGTGCGCATAAGATTTGATTAACTATAGGAAATCTACACTTACTTCTTATCATACTTTGCAATGCCTTGATTTAAAATATCTTTGAGTGACTCGGTGACATTGTTTAAATGAAAGGGATGCAATGCTAGATGGTAATTTTGTTCTTGTATTTTAACACAAGAACTTTCATCTTCTAGTAAACTATTTAGAAAATCTTTCTCGAAAAGTAATGCAGTATTATTTCTTCTCATCGTTAGAAAAAAACTTGTCAAGCCATGTGTTGGAAGTAGAAAAACGAATTAGGTTATGTTCTCTGTGACATAAGTCATGCTGTTCCAGGCGCATTTATTAAAATCTCATTGAATAAAATTCTCATTTATTCAAAAATCATTCTTTACCGTAGTACGTGTCCAAACTGTACAATAAAACTATTCAAAGTGGTTCAAAATGTTCAAAAAGTTCTATTTAATTGTGTTAAATATTGTGGTGAATTAAATAATTTATTTTTTACTGAATTACAATTTTAAAATTGTGTGAAAATTAAAAATTATAGCAACGAGACCGATTTCTGGAATTTCTTCCTGTTTAAAGGTCGTCTGGATAATTAAATCAATAAAAGTTGGTAAATATTACCGTAGAACTGATAAGTAGCAAGAAATTAAATAAAGAAAATTAATTTTTTGTTTGAAAAATATAATTTTTACTTCCGGTACCAGTGGCGGGGATGGTAATTTACAATTTTGTTAGGGGTAATGAAATGAATATTTTTTAGATAGCTGTAACAAAAGCAGCTGTTTTGCGTATCTTTTAAAAACCATAAAGTGTCATTTTTTAATAGGTATCTGTCAATGATTACTTGACGGGCGCGTGTTTTTCAAGGTCGCGTTTATGTCACGGAAATGCGGTCGAAAACTAAAAGCGATTGTGAAGATGTACCTCTGCCAAAAAATGCGTTATCATCCTTGCCTGTTTTCTGAAAACAGAAAATCAGACTAGACAAAAAACTTTAACTTTTTGACCTTGATACAAAAATAACTATTATGTTACTCAATAAAAAATATTTATGCACATGCTATACCTAAGAATTATTATCAGTTTGTTAGAATTTATATTAAAAATTGAGAATGTTTTGTACTTATAATGCATAAATGTTTCGTTAGCAAACCGAAGCAAAAACAGGCATCAGAAAAAGCAAATCTAATTGCTATTTAGTTACACTGAACCAAGCACAAACAATGCAATTATTTGTTACATAACTATTAAATCACGCAGACTGCTAAACGACTTTCTTATAGCATAGACGTTTACTACTCGTCTAAATAATTTCATTTTGGTTATTCTCATTTTTGTTTAAAGCAAATGATAATAAAAAATAGAATTTGAATTTTTTAGGCTTGGGGGTATAGGTAAACATTTTTTGATAAAAATATTAAACTTGTATATTATAAAATCAGAGCAACTCAAAATTAAAATGATAGAGAAGTTCCAAAATAACTTCAGATAGTACCTATATCCAAAATTCGCATAATTTTGTGCTAGAATTTAATTTGGTCAACACGCTTTTATTTCTTCAGGTTTATTTGTATCTATGTTTCTATTATAACGAGAGATCAATAAAAAAACCAATTAGGGCAGGCTGTGAAATTGAATTATATTAAATTGGTACTGTAGCCACATCGACAGAATGACATTTCTGACATGAAAATTTAAAACTGAACGCTCTTGTCTTTAAGTTTTTTATTTGATAATAATATTTTAATAATTTGATAATCAAATAAAAAACTTAGACAAGAGCGTTCAGTTTTAAATTTTCATGTCAGAAATGTCATTCTGTGGATGTGGCTACAGTACCAATTTAAAATAATTCAATTTCACAGCCTGCCCTAATTGGTTTTTTTATTGATCTCTCGTTATTATTTGAAAAATTTTGTTGTTAATCGTAGAAAAATTATAATAGTACGCAACTAGCAAGAATTGCTAAATTTCGCACTAATATGATTTCGGCACTCCCCTTTGGGTCGTGCTGGACCTCATACTCCGTGCAAAACGGAAAATTAGTCTCATTCTCGCTACCTACATAATGTAATGTTATAATGTATTATTTTCGATGCAAATAAATGTGAGCTGAAATGACAACTCTCTAGATTTATTAAATAATGTATAAAAAGAAGCAAAAATAACGGTTTTGCGTATCTTTCTTTTAACCGGCGCGGCGTCGCGGACGTCAGCGTTGCGACGCTCGTAAAGCTTGTGAAAACCGTAAAGTGTCACTTTATATTAAGCACCTGAGGTGCTTTTCAATTGTACACCGGAGTAACTCCGAGTAGCACTGAGTAGCTCCGAGTTATTCAGTGCTACTTGAAGTTACTCCCGTGTGTAATTGGAAAGCCACTCTGTCAATTATTACTTGCAGGTCGCATCATGTCACAGAAATGCGACCATAAATTAAAAGTGGCCGTGAAGCATATCCGGCCGTGAAGTGAATCGACCGAAAAAATAGTAATTGACAGACGTCAAAATATCTAAAAAAAAATTAAATTTATTAATAAAATTTGTGAAATTCGCCTAAAAAACGTTGTTTATACCTCTGCCAAAAAGTGCTTTTTCGTTATAGCATCAAATAAAAATTAAAAATTCTGTATTCCTCTAGAAATTGTTTAGGACTTTAGCACAGACAACATACGATGTAGTTTGTGGACTTTAGGTTATAATTTCTGTCAGATTACGCCTAGTACCGATTTCAAACCCGTGATCATTGTGAAATCAAGTATTAAAAGAGTCCAATCATAGTCAAACAGACTTCACACAAGAGGCGCTTTCCATTTGCACATGGGAGTAACTCCGAGTAGGTCCGTGCTACTCGGAGTTATCTGATCTGATCCGGTAGTAATCTACTCTAAACTGCACCTCTGATAATTCAATTGGAACGCTATACCGAATGTAATTTTATGTAACAATATTAAGCTACCCCTAAACAAGGATAGCCGTTGAGGCGACAGGGGAAGGTAATAAGATCAATTCAGGTGCAACAAGCTCCAGTTAGTTCAGGAGCTACTCCGATTTATTCCCGTGTGCACTTGTATAAAGAACCTCAAGCGATATTAATTTGACAAACACGCAATATTTTTCACCAAAAAGATATACACTACTGCTACTACTACTACAACTACTATTACATATTACTTTCTTTAATCTTTTCCGTAATATCGAAGACGCATAATTATTATGTAGAATAGTAAAATGAATTTGGCGCTATACAGTTTGTTTTTTTTATTTTGCTAACTTTGAACGAATACCATATGAAGAATAAATATATACTTGTATGATCCAGCACACATTTTTCTTAATACATTATAATATTTACACAGTACGTATCTATAGAATTAACTTAAGCATTTTTCTTTGGATGATTGTCAGTTGTAGATTCATTTGCATCATTGGCATCAATACCAGTTTGTAAGTAGTTTGCGATTCCTGCCACATCCAAGGTTGAATCCCTTGCACTTATCTTTTTTAAAGCGCTGTTGACAATGCAAAGATCTCCTCGTAATTCAGAAACCAAAGCGTTGATTTTCTGGGCATTACTTAGTACTTCAACACTTTGAGTGTAGGGATTGTAACGAATACCAAAAGGTCTATGGATTTGTTCTGCAAATTTCCTGAAAAATACTTGTTGATTTTTTTTACCTTTTCAGTTGAAGATGAGCGCATGCATGGGGATCTTGTAAACGATAAGTCGTTTACAAACTGAACGGACTGAAATTTTCAGTCAGTTTGTAAAACGTTCTGTATTTTAAAAGAGTAATATTAGAAGACGTCGGTCAGTTTGCCAACTGACTAGTCAGTTTGTAAACTAACGGTGTTTGGCATCCAACTGGGACATATACCTACACAAAACACTGTTCTAGCCCACTGCAAAAAATATTTTTCAAGGCCCACTATGAAAAAACAGTTTCCAGTAATCCTTAATACGCTGAACGTTTCTTCCGAATTTCTATTTCTTACCGTTTACGAAATCCCCATGCATGCGCCCCTCTTTTGGTAGACACCCCTCTATTATATGCAATTATTATTCTCTGAAAGAAATGTTTTTAAGCACCTCATCTTTTCTTTCGCTTCTTCAAACGAATCCGTATACCAATAAGCATGTTGAAAGGCGGTAATTATACATTCTTGCTTGCATGTTATATCTGGATCAAAACGTTTGATTTTATGCTTGGATTCAATTGCGTGACGCAATTCAGCTACAGAACTCAAGAGACCGGCACCATATACTTTCATTTCACCATCCTGCTTACACAGACCAAACTCAACCGTAAAAAAGTATAACTGAAAATTATAAATGTACCTATAGGTACTATATTTATTTTTAATTAAAAATATTCATGTTACCGTAGCTAATTTATCTACATCTTCGTCGCAAGCTCCAAGGGAAGCTAGTCCTAATTCTTGAGAAAACTGGGCAAAACTTGAGTTTGCTAGAAGCGGCATATGTCCCAGAAGCTCATGGCAGCAGTCTCTGAAATTTGTTGTAGAAAAAAGAAAATAGTTAGTGTCTTGCAAGTCGCAAATATAAGGCACCAATGTGGCTTAGACAGCCAAAGATTTATAAGCTGCTTCCAGGTACCGGAAAAGCCATGGGATAATCTTGGTGTAGATGGAGATTACTAAGCCGAGAAACAAAAAAAATGTCTTGAAGTTCGTATCTCGCTTGTTTTATTTTTATATACCCATTGGCAACATATTTAGTGATCTTACCTCGTATATGTCAAACTCCTCCACTTTTCCTAGTAATTATCAGATACCCTTCTTATTTTTCATCTAATGACTGAAAGAAAATCACGTTAAATTGAAACGGACAGTTGAATCTGACTTTCTTTTTCTTTGAATTCATCGAAATTCTAATTTTTTTAGTTTCCTTCTCTCGTACAGCATTGATCCGTTGAAATATTAAATGAAATCGATTTCTGTTGGTATAGGTTAGCGGTGGATAGTTCACGAAACCGAACGTTTAGCAATAAAAAGTTAGTTACTGTAATTTAATACATTTGTCTCGAGCTTAAGTAGATCTACGAAAAACTTTAAAAATATCTTAGCTATGTTTGCAAATCAACCTTCAATATTAATATAACGTAATAGGTATTAAATAAAAAAAAACTGTTTAACACAAAAAATTATAGGTAGGTACTACAATGTCATAAGTTGTTCAGATTGTTAAAATTAAAAATAAAACTCTTCCTTCTTCTTGCGCAGTGTGGATAAACAGGATATTCAGGCTTTAAGAAACATTGTGTTGTCACCTATATTCCATAAACATAGTTCTGGCCAACAGAATTGCAGGACGTATGATAGATTTTCAGGGAGGAAATCAAGTGTGTTGTCTTTTTAATTTCCACAATGCTTACGTCTAGAATTATTCACCCATCCTTAATATGGATTATGGCCGATTAGACTTTGGTGCATACATGATAAAGCTTTCACAAAATTAACACAAACAGCTACAAGTAAACTGGAGACCAGTCTCCATTTTATTTTGGGAAACCTCAAAAATTCATCGAGATCAAGTCGGTTCAGCTAAAAAATCCTTCAGTTCACAATATTGCTCTCATCGTTGTCTCAAATTAAAACCTGTCGGAATATGGATAATAGATCAAGGTAAATATGCAACAAAAGGAAAGCTTGCAGTAACCAACTAGAAGTGAACTGATGGTGGTTTTGGGGATCCCTAAAACCGGCCTTGAATCGAATAAGGTTGATAATGCTTTTTGTTCAGAACGTCGTGTCGGCTTCTTCGTTGCCCAGAATTAAAACCTGTTGAAATACGGAAATGTTTACCTGATAGCAAATTTCAAACCTTAGATGATTGTGGAAGTTAGTAATTTTTGACACTACTATCAGTTGGGTGTGAGTACTGCACATGAAACCAGTTCTCAACATTGATTTGTAAATCCAAAGTCGGTTTTGAATCGAAAATATGAAAATCCTCACATGCTGATACACTATGGAAGATTGTGAATGATCGCAATTTTGGAGCCATTCCGCTAAAAGTGAACTAGAAACGAAATCAGTTCTCGATTTGGTCGAGGGATCCCAAAACTGGATCTGAACAGAATGAGGACCGTTTCAACTCATTTGGTCTGGAATACTCCCCTCTTCGTTCTTCAAAATTAAAACCTTTGAAATTATGGAAATACTCACGTGGTAACAGATCATGGAAAATTGCAGAAACTGGAAAATCTTATAACAACCAGATAGGAGAGAATTTGGGACGAGAGGACGAGACCTGTTCTCAATTTTGATTTGGGGAACTCCAAAACCTGATCTGGATCAAGTAGGGGCTACCGCCTTTTCGTCCAGAATGTTGTTCTCTTCGTCCAGAAGTAAAACCTGATGAATATGGAAGATTGTGGATGACCGAAGTCATTTCTCGATTTTGATCTAGGGATTCCAAACCTGGATCTGGACTGAATGACTATTGAGAATTCATTTCGTTTGGAATACTTCCCTCTTCGTTGCTCAAATTAAAGCCTGTTGAAATATTGTAATACTCACGTGATAACAGATCATGGAAAATTGTAGAAACTGGAAAATCTTATAACAACCAGATAGCAGAGAATTTGGGACGAGAGGACGAAACCTGTTCTCAATTTTGATTTAGGGAACTCCAAAACCTGATCTGGATCAAGTAGGGGCTACCACCTTTTCGTCCAGAATGTTGTTCTCTTCGTTATCCGGAAGTAGAACCTGGTGAATATGAAACGCGTACGTGATGGTAGACCATGGAAGATTGTGGATGATCGGAAATCATACGAACATTGAGAACTCATTTGGTCTGGAATACTTCCCTCTTCGTTGCCCAAATTTAAATCCTGTTGAAATATTGTAATACCCACGTGATAATAGAGCATGGAAGTTTATGGAAACTGGTATTTCTTGTAGCAACCAGTTGGAACTGAACTAGGGACGAAACCCGTTCTCAACTTTGATTTGGGGACCCCCAAAACCCGATCAGAACCAAGTAGGGACTGCTTACTTTCTGTTTAGAATGTTGCCCTCTTCGTTATCCAGAAGTAAAACCTAGAGTGAATTATAAAAATTGTAACTTGACGGGAAATTGGATACGAGACCTGTTCTTCTTCTTCTTCTTTTGATTTGAGGAAGCCAAACTAGAACCTTACTGAACTCTTCTTTATCCAAAATCAAAACCTGTTGAAATAGCCACCTGATGGTGGACCATGAAGAATGGTAGGTAGATATTAACAATTTGAGAAACAGCGAACTACAAGCGAAATGAGCCTCTTTCCCATTTCCCAAACCGAGCAGGGCTTGGAGGTAACTTCTGCTGGTCGGACTGCCACCTTCTTCGTACCGTAGACTTAAACATAAAAGAATATGGAAATATCCACGTGATGGCAGACTAGGGAAGACAGTCAGAAATTTTTATACTGGCAATCAGCTAGTAGCGAACTTGAGACGAGGTCAGTTTTAAATTTTGATTTGGGGAATGGCTAACTCGTGGCAACTTCTGTTCGGAATGTTGACCTTAAGGTAGAAATCAGACTGCACGATCGTTCAGGACCGACCGTTCACAGCGAGCGATCGTCCGCGACCGGCCAAAATTTTAAAAATCACACTGCTAGTCCACATTCAGGCACCTGTCAAGTAAAAAATAAAACTGAAGTGACAGAACTTATTATTTAACCATGTTAAATATTGAAACCGTATTCACAAAATACTATCAGGCATTATAATATATTTTATGCTGTCAGCTAAGGTGTGTTTTTTACGTTTGTTAGTAGGTAACCTAAAAATTGTGCATGCGTTCGTAGGTTAAGAGCGTCCAAATTTCAAACAAGTTTGAAATTCAAATCTGGACGGTCGATGCCGGCCTACGTGGTCGTTCGCATCCGCTGCTGTCTGAGTTTAGTCATATAAGTACATGTGTTTGAAATTTTGGTCGGTCTTGGACGGTCGCTCTGGTCGTGCAGTCTGATTCCTACCATACGTTACCCATGAATCATAATTAAATCTTGTTGATATCGAAGCTAGCAATATTTGGATAATTATTGGAACTGAGACTAGTTCTAACTTCTGTTTGGATTCTTCCACCCTTAGTGGAAATTTCCAAGCAATGTTAAACCGTAAAAGATTGTCCAAGTTAATACTTTTTAAAATCTGATTGGCTGTTTTAATGATAAACTGACGATCATTTTTCAATCTTAGTATTCCTTTTTTAATCCTAAATATTTAAGTTATCAACCGAAATCAAAATTAAAAAAATAAAAAATACAAGTAGGTACACAATACAGGGTGTTATACTAAGTCGTTTCACCTGAAAATGCCATTTTCGGATGTAACGACTAGTATAAACACCTTGTATAACCAGATAGAATGATTCATTAATATTTAAATTAAATCTAACACTTATGCAATATGGCTTACGGTTCTGGTGTGTAAAACGGATCAGAAGCATGTCTCAAATATTGAGTGCAATGAAACACTCGAAAAGCCAACCCAGACAAGAAATCTCTCGGACTCAAGTATCCAGCAACAGGTCGTAGCTGGAATCCAGTTTTTCTTTTAAGGAAAACATTCAAGTCTTGTAGTTGAGGAACATTATCTTCTCGATAGCCGCAATATTTCACAAGTTGAGGCCAATTTTCCAGATACTCTTTACAGGCGTGCTTAATGTAGAGTTTGTGAAGTTCACGGAAAACCGTCCCCCTTAAAATCAATTACTCTGTTAATTTGAGCAAACATCGGGTTATTCAGCAAGCTTTTCAGAGTATTAACTTTACAATTACGCCCATTCAAAACTGAGTGGAGACGTAACGTGGTTAATGTGATTGATTTTGTAATCTTGAGATTTAAGATTTCCAGTGAAATAGTAATTAAACTCGTATAGAAGGATGTTAATTAAAAGTAAATTACTGGCTTAAACCGTTTCGTGTTATTACAAGAAACTACTAAGAAACAGGAGCAATTATGTTTGGAAAAATTGAAAACTTAAGAATTCTTACCATGTTTTAATTTCTTCCGACGTGTACTGTACTTTCGGTATTGGTTGACCGCTATAAAAAAAATTTAATACTTATGCAAAATTAATTATTTAACATAGTTTCTCTTACTGCTTATAATTTTTAGCAATTTGGGCAAAATGTTCTCGGCGTTTTCTGTAGATGGGATCCTTGAATCCTGGATGGTCAGCATCCAATTCACTTCCATACATTAACACATTTTGCGCACTATCTAATTCAGAAATTTTTCTTGGAAACCAAGTCATTTCGTCGAAATCTACAGTATAAACATAAAAGTTACAAAAAGGTGTAGAACGGCAATAATTAAAAAAATGATATACAGCGTGTTACCTAAAAAGCGCCTCAAGCCATAACTTTGTTATTTTATGGTGACTTGAACAACGCAGCATAGGGATTTCAATGGTAAAATCTTAATGTTCAATTATTGTCTCCCCTAATTATTTTAGAGCAAAAGTGTGTCGAGATTTGTTGTAAGATTCTGAATCTGTTCATACTATTATTTATAATTTTCTATTTTCCGGAAGCGTAGAAATACAAGAAATTAAAAATGGTCTTTTTAAAGAAATCGGCGATGCCTTGAAATTATCTAAACAAACAACATTCAACAACTGTCATTACGGTTTGAAGTTTATAACCGATTATTAAATTCTATTATTTTTAAAAAGTATTCAATGAAAGAAAAAGTAGAAATGATGATGTGCCTTGTTTAGCGTAAAATATCCGAATAGGCAAATTCCAAATAATACAATGATTCACAGACTAATACATAAGTTTGAAGGGTTTGAAGTTTGTTTCGTAAAATAAATATAATCTTGTTTCCTATTACCTATTCGTTTTATTGCGTCAAAAAGAAACAAAAATGTAATGAGACAGAAATGTCAGTGCGTTTGTGTGATTTTATAATTCCATGGCATCACTGATTTTTTTAAAAAGACCATTTTTAATTTCTTCTATTTCTACGCTTCCAAAAAATGGAAAATTATAAATAATAGTATGAGCAGGTGCAGAATTTTTTTCTCTACAAAAAAACCTCAACACACTTTTGCTCTAAAATAATTAGGGGAGCCAATATTTGACATTAAGAATTTACCAATGAAATCCCTATGCTGCGACGTTCAAGTCGCCACCCGGTATGACGGTGTATATTTTTCTAGCTTTAATATATTAGGGTATTGGGTATTGCATCCCATGTAGTTGCTTTCTTTGCAATGTACCCCACGTTGGCCTATATCCTTTGTTTCCAGGGGCGCTGCAGTTTCCATGGACACTTTTCAAGCAATATTTGAGAGTAGGTATAATAAAAACTATCCCCGAAGAATCAAATCATGATCCCGCACCCCACCCCAATAATCTGCGATGTTCCTCTTGAGTATCACACAGGAAATAAGTATAACTTACCAAAACTAGCAGTTGCAGAAAGTGGTGTAGGTGGAGGAAATTCACTATCACTGCTTGCATATTTCCCGATAACCATAGTCTGTACTTCTCTTTTGAGAAGGCTTCCAAGCTGCTCCATTTTCCTGGGTTCGCATTCTATATCCAAAAGAATATCCGATTGGTTAACGCTTTTTTCCGACGGTCGCGATTCAATGTGCAACACGTTAATTCCTAAATCCTGAACAGCTTGTAGAGCTCTAACTAAACTTCCCACTTGGTTCTTCAAAGTGAAAATTAAGGATATCCGTTCTAGTTCCTGCTGTTGTCTCTCGTCGCCGTTTACCTGTGGAAATTGTAAGATATTAATAGACAGAGATTTTATTTATTCCTTAAAATTTAAACATCTTACTCAATCACTAGGCATGACGATACTCGATTTTGCTCTTAATGCTGAAGTCGTTTTTCGAATAAAAATTACAGATTCTGAGATTTATCTGTGATATTAAATTTATACTTTCAAATAATGGATTTCTTTATCGCCTCTGAGAAATAAAAAAAATAACGTGTCGTAACTACTAACAAAATTGAAATTATTTGTATTGCTTAAAGTTAAAGATCAGGTGTCTCATATGAACTATTTAATTCTATTCTAGAATATTAATTGTAATGTGGAGTAATTTTTTTTAGGAAAATATTTTAAAGTTTTAAATAAAAGTTCTGATCATTAAAACGTCTAGTCTGATGGAATTCTCAGGTTATCTCTTTTAAAAGCATACTATTCAAACAACTTAAGAGAAGTTAAGAAATAGAACCGTAAAGTTTCAGACTTAACACAAATATTTTTCGAACTTGAAGCATCTAGCAGAAAAAGCTTTTATGTAGTCACGTCTGAGTTTCTGTTGGTAACGTTTTTATCATCATTTATCAATCAGTTGGAAAAAAATGTAAAACCAGATCGGATATATTACAAAGAAAACCTTTGCCCACGGCTAATACAAAAGCTATCAATTATTTATGTTTAGTCAAGTATAATGTTGAAGATACTAGATATACAACAGCTCGTATAAAGACACTAGACTGAAAAAAAAAGTTTCCTCCACGATTTTATTTTTATGTATTTTTGCACAACTAACTGAACAGCGCGGATCATTTTGCAACACGCTGTATGATGCCCATCCAGTTCTCGGCATCATTCCCATGGGAACTTTTCCAATAAAGGGATTTTCATGAAAATATTCTCCGGGAATGGCATGCACCAAATAAAATATACCTTTGCTTAACAACGTATAGCACCCCTATTCTCTAAAAAGTCGTTCAGGAACGACTCCTTAGCTAGCAATCATCGTTAACGACCCTCACTTTAAAGAGGGTGGGTAATTGTTTTTTACAAAAATTTATTTTTCCACTCTAACTAGCGTAATTAGGGATATTTTGTAGTTATCGTAAATTAGGTACCTACCGATATCAAATGAAAAACACCAATTAATAAGTTATGTGTTTTTTTATTACATTTCGATCTGGGGAATAAAAAAAAATCTAATAAGCAACTCGAGAGTTTCAACTCTATTGCCTGCCCTCGTTATCGCTCGGGCGCAAACTAGTCCTTAACATTATTTACCTCCGTTGTTGTTTAAATAACTTTTGTTGCATGCATCTTTTGAAATAGTTCTAGTTTTTCATTTTGATACCAACAGAGATTGCTTATAGGGAACATCTATTGCTGTTCGAAAGGAACGTAAAGATGCGAACCCGCACACTACATTCATATTCCTTATTGCCAAACTTGAAATGATTTATTTTATGGGATTATTTACATTATCCTCTAGAGGAAAGTTAAATGTAAACTTAATAAAAGAGTTTTGAGTTTGATCTTCACACACATAGGATAATATTGCATTTTCTTTTAACTCAAACCTAACAAACAATTTTTTCTTGTGTTATTGAGGAGTCCTTACCGTTCTAACAACATTAAATGGTTATTAACAAATGTGAAAAAACCCTTTAAGCACAAAAACCTAAACACGTTTCGGGAACTACGTTCCCATCTTCAGTAAGACTGAAAACTTTTCCGAGATATTGCCTCGCATTATTTTTAAATTTTAATAAAAATCTATTTTGGTATAATATTTGGAAATCAGTAAATTATACATTTTTCAAAAGTACCTGATTTGTATTAGTACTAGGAATTGGACAGTCTTCCTTTACGGCCCAATCTTCTCCGCTGCGGTATAACCATAATCCAAGAAGTGATTTGCCGGATGCGCTCATAATGTAGGGGTACCTACTTAAACGTTGTACAGTGTTTCCGTGTGTTTTCAGCACTAAAGAATGATATCACTGCTGAAACAGCGCTGAAGACCTACCTTTATAAACTCTCCTTCAACAAGCTATTGGTTCGTGCGCAGCTCGTATCTTTGATTGGCCGAATCAAGAATTTGCAGCGATTCTCTCTAAATCACAACCTTTAAAGAGTTTCAGAATAAGTAGAAAATATATCTCGGTAAAAGAATCGTTTTAGCAATTTACAGAAATTTAAACCATTCGACGGTTTGGGGGAGTTATTGCTTGGTATTTACAGTTTTAGTTCTCATTCATATGATCTTATTCTTATGGAACAGTAATTCAAAATACGATCAAAAATATCCCATACAATTAAAGGATATCCATCAAATTTTTTCGAACACAAATCCCTTACGTAGGTACACAATTTTTTAAAGAACAGAACCCCAGTTTCTTTCTCTAGTTTTCATTAACAATCCAGGCTGTTTACACATTGGGCCAAAATTTTATCAAGTTATGTTGCTTGCGTTTGACAAAAAAAATTATGATAAAATTTGTCTAGTTAACCATGCGAAAGAGGCGACTTGTTTTCTAAGGTATCTGTTATTGCAAATATACAGAGTGTCTCTAAAATATGGTGCCATAGCTATAACCACAGATTCCGGGGATCAAAATAAGACGATTTAACGCAACTTACCTCTATCCGAAATTGCTTCGTTAAAGCGCTATCCAACGCCAAAGATCTTCAAAAAATTTCTATATTTTTAAATAACAAAAGATTGTTTTTAGCGATTAGGATGAAATTTGCGATGTGATTCTTTACTGGAAAAAGGTGTTTTTTGACATCATTTTTTTGTTCAGGAGGGTCACGTAAGTGGTCAAAGGTTGATCATCCACAGTCAAAGAAGCTCATATCTTTTTAACAGTTCGGCCAATAGTTTTCAAAATCTTTTTGCAGAGAGACATTCTTATTTCAAATATTTTTTGTCTCTTGTTTGATTTCGGTATCTGCCATAGTTTAGGCTGAAAAAATTATCTTGATTGGCTGCAGTGCATTTCTTAAAACAGATGTAGTAATCTAGTTGTCCCGTATGTTGAGAAATAAATCACGAAGAGACAATTTAATATAAAGTTTATTACTAGCAAGTATGTAAAGGGTGGCGCAAAATAATCCGAACCATTTCTGAATCAATGGTTCAGCTTATTTTGTACCACCGGTAAATTAATAGATTTACAGCAAATGCTCAATGTGACCACCATTTTCCCGGATGCAAAAGTTGATTCTACGCAAAAAATTGTCTCTTCGTCACTTATTTCTCAGCATACGGGACAAGTAGATTACTTCATTGTTTTAAGAAATGCACTGCAGCCAATCAAAATATTTTTTTTTCAGCCTAAACTATGAGAGATACCGAAATCGAACAAGAAACGAAAAATATTTGAAATAAGAATGTCTCTCTGTAAAAAAAATTTAAAAACTATTGGCGGAACTGTTAAAAAAATATGAGCTTCTTTGCCTATCGATGATCAACCTTTGACCACTTACGCGACACTCCTGAACAAAAAAATGATGTCAAAAAACACCTTTTTCCAGTAAAGAATCATGTCCCAAATTTCATCCTAATCGCTAAAAACAATCTTTTGTTATTTAAAAATATAGAAATTTTTTGAAGATGTTTGGTGTTCGATAGCGCATTAACGAAGCAATTTCGGAGAGAGGTAAGTTGCGTTAAATCGTCTTATTTTGATCCCCGGAATCTGTGGTTAAGCTATGGCACCATATTTTAGAGACACCCTGTATTTGCCTTTTTTTTCTGTAACAGTACATTGTCCAAGAAAAGCGTGGCTATAGCAGGCTTCATGTTTATGTTATACATTTATATTTCTTCTATGCCTTTATTTTTGAAATTATAAACCGAATTAAGTGTATTCGCAATAGATTTTCGCAAACGCGATGAATTGCAAGAACTAATACGCTGACAGATTTAGAACCGTCAAACGCAGGTGTTCTGCTGCTGTTCGCCACAGTAATCTATTAACAATGTTTACCGGTTTGTAAAAGTGAAAGAGTTCTTATGGCCACAATGGGTGAAACAGACTTCATAATAAATGTAAAAAAATTTACGCAACGATGTTAAATGTGAGACTGCATAATGTACCTACTGCGATCAGTGTGTGAAACTATTTTTTTTTATATACGGGAGTAGAGAAAACTAATTTAGCCATCAATACATCAATGTAAATATTTCAAAAGTGTCAAGGGAATATAACTCTGGAACGTTTTAAAATATCAAAAGTTTCATGTTTCACATTCAATGATACCATAAACGCTTTCTCATAAGGAAATTGCTGAAACTGTTTACTACGCTTATCATAAAAACGAACCTTAATCAGAATACGAGCGTTCATTGATAATAATCTTTAAACCTTTTGAAAATACATGACAAATAAAATGCATAATAGGGCTGTGTTAAAGTAATACTAGACTATAAATTTAATTCAGTTTGTCAGTAAATACTCGGCAACATCCTCTTTCAACATTTACTCTAAATAAGAATCAGTGATAGAATTGATTCACGATTCGAGACTAGAAAATGCATTAGTGGAAAGTGTTTTCACAATGAAAATATATCACTTTTCTAAAAAGTTCTTCCAAATATTAGCGAATTTATATTGCAATTGTAATAAAGTAATCGACTGTAAAAGTAATAGTTACATAAAGGCAAGAACCTGCCTAAAATAAGCTACCGGAGATTCACATACATATACACCCACACCCATGGGTTTTGCTGCCTCCGTTTTCTTTCTGATGTTCGTCAATTCCTTTCTAATGTTCGTCAATCCAATTACAGTGTTTTTGAACTAACCTACGTTTTCTTATATATGTTTCACAATCCAAAATTGATAGATTTATAGCATTTAGTAATCTTCATAATAGAAGGGCTAATGTAATATTTATGACACATTTTCAGATGGAAAGAAATTACCAAAGTTTAATAATTTGCGTTTGAGCGTTTGTACAATCAACCAAACATAATGCGAGTGATTTAGGGGCCGAAGGTTGCGATGGTTGAGATATTTTTACTTTCCCATACCACCACTGGTATATGGGAAGTATTGATATCATGAAAATTTTCGAAATCGAGATTTTCGTGGAAATACGTGTTTTGGGCCTCCAGGAACCCAAAAAAGTGGTCTAGAAAAAATGTCTGTCTGTGGGTGCGTGGGTTCGTGGGTATGTAACGCCTCTAACGCAAAAACTAGTGAACAGATTTTGATGAAATTTTAAATGAAGGGGTATATCGAAAATTTATCGACAAAATAAGCTTTTCAAAAAAATCTGAAACCGGAAGCGGAAGTTAGACACGTTTTTTTGGTAGCATTTTTTTCAGAAGCAGAATTTTGAAAATCTGAGTAGGGGATATGAAAGAAGACCATAATTGACGGGAAATAGTTTTTTGCCGGACTCTCTAACTTCAAAATGGCGGCCGCTATAAATTTTTCAAAATTTCGACTTTAACGCCCCATAACTCAAAAACCAGTTATCTGATCAGGTTTCGCAACAACTTGTTTGAAAGCCCTTTGGCGGTACTATACCATGAAAAAAAATTATTTACTAAATCGAAAAACGGTCGCAACGGCGCTCTTCCAAAAATTTTGAAATTTTTGAAAAATCATTACAAAAAAACTGTCCACAGGATTTTGTTTAAATTTTCTATACTTATTAAGCTTGGTATTAGCTACATTTTTGTTTTTTGATGAATGCCAGAATTTCACTGTGGCGCCCTCTACGACGTTTTGAAAATCAGGAATTGATTCTCCCATAGCGCCCTTATTAATCAAAATATGTAAAAAGTTTGAATATAAAAGTAGTTCAGTATATAGTTTTGCATTCTCTTAAATGTATATCACGTATACAGGGCGTTTGCTTTCCACAGTACAATAAGCAACTTTGTTATTTTAAATGAAACACCCTATATATTATTATATAATTGAATGCAAAATTTAATTGTCTATCACATAGTATAAGGTGTTCATATGGCTAAAATGTACGGTTAATGAAAAATTCGTGAATTTTGAATATTTAGGTTGGACTCTTGACGGAAACGGATCGTCGCGTCGGCCGCCGAGGTAGTGATCGTCCGGCTTTGCCAGTTGTAATTTCTAGGCGGTACCTACTACAGAGTACAGATAGATGCGTATCTTGGTGTCTTTCTTTTGTTCATATCGAACCCGTATAGTCTAGTTTTTCTCCCGGGGCATTCAAATGATTGATGATGTTGAATAGCAAAAACAAAATGTTTATTTTTAGTATGGGAAAGACGAAAGTCCAGGGGAGGTTTACACCTCCACTTTTTTGTACTTGTAAAGATTTAAACAGAACAGAGTTTCAAAAAGTATGCTTAAGGAGGAAATTTTAGGTACAAGGTACAAAGAGAGTGAGAGTCGTAAGAATGGCCAGAACCCAGGATAGAATTTTCTTCCTGGAAGTCTACGGATAATCATAAAAGAGACACGGCTTACAGAAGGGATGCCCGGTATTCAAAACAAAGTTGTTTGGAGCTCAAATACGTCATCGGACTAGTTTGAGTATATTTAGTACAAGAACTCCATGGCACTAGGGTGAACTTGCTCAGGGTTTCAAGTCAATATGTGATCCAGAACTTGCCTTGGGAATGTGTAGGATCGGAATATGTAGTTGTGTAAAAGAATGAATTTACGGAGATCACCTACACCTACAGGCTACAGCAAGACCTGTACAGGCCCGGATTAAGACTTCGTGGGGCCCGGGGCTATAAGTTTATAGAAAAAAATCTTTCTTGTATATACAGATTGTTTGCATTTCCTACCCGAAACCAGATACGATAGCGGGGCCCCAATCTGGCCGGGGCCCGGGGCTCCAGCCCCCTTAGCCCCCCCCCCCCTTAATCCAGGCCTGGACCTGTATAAACGGACCTTGCACGAAGACAAAAATGCTTGTTCTGGGCAATTCAACCAACTTCAATTCGTCGCTAGTTTTCTAACAGGGAACACAACTGTCAAGGAATAACTTCGGAAGATCAAGAAATTTAATGGACCCAACAGGTAACTTTACAATAGAGAATCACAAATAGATTGATACATTTAGTGGAATCTAGGAAATAATACCCCCGGAATAAATACCCCCAGAAAACATACCTTCAGGAAAAAAAAAACCCGGAATAAATGTAACATGAAGATGTAGTAAAAGGTAAGTTAAAGTTTCGAACACAGGATGTGTAAGTAGTGTAACCATAGATACTATTAATTTTATGCGACTGTCGCATTATAATATCCCAAAAAAAGAATATAACGTGTAAAATACGGGTGAGTCAGACCACAGACCACCCGTATCAGTAGTTTCTTTTTCGAAAACTTCAAAAGCTTTCGAAAATCGTGAAGAGTTCGGGCCAAAATTTTTTATTACAAAGGCCTTCATGAAGAATCGAATGGTGACATTGGCATTCGCCGGAAAAATCGGCATCCTGGAGAGTTTGCTCCAGAATGTCGAGAACTTTCAAATAGCACGCTCAAACTTACGTTTTAGACCTTTTGTTAAATGTAAGCTTAAATAACAGTTTTCATCTTCTTCTTGTCAGCCCGTGTTCATTCATTCCTGATTTTCCATGCATTTCTGTTGTTAGGACGTACATCCTGTCTAAATAACAGTAGCTACAATTACTTAAAAACTTCCATCGAATATTCCTCAGAAAGGGTGGGCGTAATAAAATTATTTTTCCTAGAAAACTTGATTATTTCCTCCTTTTCAACGATACCACTTTTGACTCCCCGTGTTATTTGAAATTTTGGAGTTCTCGATATACTGAAGCAAACTCTTGAGGATGCCGATTTTTCCGCCGAATGCCAATATCACCATTCGATTCTTCATGAAGACTTTTGTAATAAAAATTTGTGGCCCGAACTCTCTACGATTAACCGTTTTCGAAAAAAACTACTGATACGGGTGGTCCGACTCGCCCTAACCCTAACCTAACGTAACCTAAAACTCATAACCCTAAAAAGTAAAATATTACATTACATTTTGAGTAGGTATTTTAAATATTCAGGATCAGAAGATTTTCAGAAATTGGTAAATCAATACAAAGACAAGATCAGGAATTCGCATAAACGTGATATGCAATGTAAACGCCCTATGTTCAGGAATATGACCCCAACCACTCGGTATATTCACTTCCATCACGCTTTCAACAAACTCGCATTTTATTTGGGGGTATTTTGTCCGGGGTATTTTTTCAGGGGGTATTTTTTCCGGGGTATTTTTCCGGGGGTATTGTTTCCAGACACCCATTTAGTGCAATATTGCGTTGTCGAACAAAAGACTACACACATTCGGTCAAATGGAACTGAAATGTTTTAAAGAGAATCGAGTGAGAGACCTGTAGTAACTATAGAACTAAATCGAGTTCTGCCCTTCTTATTTAGTCTCTTTATTTTGATTGTTATTTGCTTATGTTTAACAAGTTCTTGAAGCCTAATCGTTGGTTACCAGGTACCAGCAGCATAAATTATGACTGCTGCTATGCAGGCACCAGTAAAGCAAAATTAACTCCTGTGTAGTTCTGTTTCAAATGCGATCTGTAGAATTAAGTTTCGTGTCTCTGGCCAGAACTTGGATGGATGATCCTGACTGGATGATCCTGACTACTACGTTACAGGACGCACGAGGATTGATCCCTATGGGAGAGTAAGACGAAATACCCTTTACCTACCCGATATTCTGGAAAAAAAAGGCCTATTCCCTGCAGTGGGAAGGCTTATGATGATATGATGAAATTAATGCCAGACTAAATCGGAAAATGCTTTTATAAATTTATGCTGTGAATATATTAATCTACCCTCGTATTCGTAGCCGCAACCGCGACCCGAAATCGCAGGGAAGTCAATTCAATGATAGAATGATATATTGATATTATAATTCTAAATCAATTCATTAAGAAGATGTTTTTTTCCGATCAACTTTTGCAATTGCAATCACGTTAAAACCTACATATCTGGGTGAAATCAAGCTTGATCACACTAGAACATCATTTATTGCAGAAACTGACTTGTTGCTATCATTGTATGATACAGTTCGTTAACGACGAGCAGGGCTTTCCCATTAATCATCGTAGCTTCTGTATCTCGAATGTGTCAGGAAAATGCGGGGGTGTAAAAGCTCGAATCGGAGAAATAGAGTGGGACGTCCGAACGTCGGAGTGCTTCAGCAAAGTAATTGAAATCGTTATATGCATCTCGCTGAATAAACCATGGATCCCATTCTACTATCTCCGGCCCTTAAAAGACCTCACGTTTGTTAAACACTAACCGCAGAGATATTTCCCTTTACAAACAAACCGAAGACGTTGGGTGCCTGTTCATTGAAACTCGGATTTTTTAATTACTGAAATTTTTTTTCTTTTAATAGGAAAGCCCTGCGTTTTTATATTATTTTTTGTAGGGATAGGATTTTTATGCAATTGCGTGTTTTTTTGAATGCAATAAAAATACGCGTTAAATTTGCTCAACACACGTGTGGTTTTGAAAGTGCATTATGCATATTTAAGACAGAAGTAGATGAATATTTCAGCAGTTTTGTGCCTGAAAAAACTCTTTATACAGGCTGTTACCTAAAAAACGTCTAAAGCCATAACGTTGTTACCTATTTTAAATTTTGGACCCCACAAACTATTAACTGAAACGTTAAACTATTTTTGCAATTTTCTCAAAAATTTTCTTATGTAAGGGTATAAAAGTATTACAAGCTTAAAAAGAGAAAAACAATGTCTATCCAATCCGATAATCAAATATACATGTTTCTATTTAAAAAAAAATGTCGATGACGCCACTACAAAAAAATTACTAACGCAATTTTTTTGAAGCATCTTAAAATATGCGGCATAATTTAAATCGCTATAACTGTTCAAGCGTTTTCAAAAAAAAATAATATTAAATTTGTTCCACACTTTATTCACACACTGCAGGTATATACAGGGTGTCTCTAAACCTAGTACCATAAATTTACCAGCCGCTTCCTGACGCAAAAATAAGTCGAAAATGTCTATAAAAATTTTATCCTAAACCGCAGCATAAGGAAGCTACACGTCTTTGAAAATGGTGTTGAAAAAAAGGAAAACAATTGCATTTTAAAAACGGTTTGAGATAAAAAATCGAAATTTTGCAGGCAGCCTAACCTATTAAAGGTATAAATTTTCTACTATTTTTTTTTTGAAAATTAACCATGAGCGGCGCGAATGGGGTTATCACCTTCTTCTTGTAACCCGCTTTTCTTAACCTTTTGTTTTTTTCCATTTTAATTTAGAGATTTGTATTCCCTGTTGCCTAATTAACAAAAAAGGTACTCTTGTTTCAACTCGCTTGGACTAACCGTTTCCTATAAAATGCTGGTTTTCTGTTTAGCCAAAATTAATTTAAGAATGCTGGATGTGTATGTAAATTAATTTATTGAAAAATAAATTAAAATAAAAATAGTTACAGTAAGTGTTCGTACTGTTTATACCTTCAATAGGTTAGGCTGCATGCAAAATCTCGATTTTTTTTATCTCAAACCGTTTTTAAAATGCAATTGTTTTCCGTTTTTCAACACCATTTTCAAAGACGTGTAGCTTCCTTATGCTGCGGTTTAGGACAAAATTTTTATAGACATTTTCGACTTATTTTTGCGTCAGGAAGCGACTGCTAAATTTATGGTACTAGGTTTAGAGACACCCTGTATAATTTGTGGGGTTCAAAATTTAAAATATCGAAGTTATGACTTGATGCGTTTTTTAAGTAACATCCTGTATGTAAAGTATTTCGTTGCACTTACTTCAATCTTAACAATGAAATTTTAGGGTTTAACTAAAAATTAAAAATTATACCAACGACTTTATTCAAGTACTTGTCTTAAATTTCAGTTTGCTATTACCTTGAACCAATGCTGAAACTAAAAACTTCTAAATTGCAATATCATTTACAAAAATAATGCTGTATTGATATTTATTTATATTTAAACTTCCTTTGCGTACTACTATTTAGAGCCAGTTTTTCAATTTTGATTTAAACCCCGGGTCAGCTAAACCAAGATTAATTGCCATGAATACAAATCTTGTAACAGTTGTAACCATAGCAATTAATCTTGGTTCAGCTGAACCCGTTTTTAAACCAGAACTGAAAAACCTGCCCTTAAACTAACATTTTTGTTAAACTGAAGTTCACTGAAAAGAGATACTGTGATACTTTTTAATCGTATATTTGTTATACTACGAGCGTATTACACTGTGGCCGGAACGCACAAAAATTAAACAGGGGTTCGTATGCGGTCGAATTACCATTACTAAGGGCATGCTAAAAATTAACTATCTTAATTGGAATGTTGTCCGCTGTCCATTGATGTAGCGAAATATGTTGAACTGAGAGTAATTGAACAAAACGTAGTACATCAAACTATCTAACTCTTATAACATTATAATGTACAAAAATTTATTTCTGGTAAGACGACAGGGTAGGGGATACAAACTTGAGAGACAAACTATATCCGGTATAGCAACATTGATAAGAGACAGGGGTATATTCTGCAATACAAACGTCATCACCATCAGCATGAAAAACCTGAACTAATTTCCAAGTATAATAGGCCGCAAGCATTGGAGTATCATAATATAAGAGATACGGTTTATGAATCTAGTTTTTTTTTTTATTGTTTCGTTTATCAGAAACATCAGACGAACCAAACCAAATTAAAAAAACCATTGCTTAACAACGCATAACACTGTAACAACTGTAACAGTCATTCACGAACGACCCGTTAGCTAACGATCATCGTTGATGACTCTCGTATTTCTGTAAATCCGGCCTCGTTCACGGTCAAGCCAAAAAACCAATCAAACACCGACGATCGTTTGTGAACGAGTCGTTACGACTTACTGAATAGGGGTGTAAGAATCTGAATCGTACCTACCCTACTCCATCTTATCAACCACACACGGCTTAATAATAAAAATTGAGAAAATTCTAAGTCGATATGGTGAACGCTTAAAAAACCTGTTGTAGTAAGAATCGGATTGTGGCACGGCGAGCGCAGCAAGCATGCTCCAATGGAACGAATACAAACAGTGACTCTTATTACACGAGTAACATAATATACAATTTCCTCTACTTTAGGTCATTTGTTAATGAAAAATGTGGATTTTTCTTTTTTTAAATGAACTCCTAAGTGCTGGTTTTGCAGTTTTGGTTTAAACCTCGGACTCAGATAAATCGAGATTACTCGATTTAGCTGAGCCCGGGCGATGAATATAATTCTTATAAAAATTGAGTCTACATTCAAAATACCAGCTTCGGGATTAAAGGGAATTTTAAGAAACGAACATTTTATGCAGGGCGAATCACATACTCGGGGACAAACTCTTACACTAAGTTTTTGAAGTCATTTTAAGACAGAAACGTTAACAAATCCATGTCCATTTTTTCCTGCTTGAGCGTTAAATGGTCGCGTATATATTTGATTGGGAATGTAACCCTACAGAGTTTTTTTTGTTCTGTTATAACTTTTCTAAAATTAAAAATAAGTTTACAGCGCTTGCATTTCAACAAGGAAGAGGTCAAGACATTATTAACGTTTCTGTGTTCAAATGACCCTACGAACCCCCTATAAAAGTTTGTTCCCGAGTATGTGAATCACCGTGCATTTGGACTAAAATTTTTCATAAACATTCTACGGTTTCCTATTGACTCCAGAAAAGAGAAACAAAACCCGTTTATACGAAAAGAAAAAAATTTCAAAAAAAATATCAACAATCTTATTGCGAGTTGAAAATGATCGAATACAGTGACCTACACAATTTAAAGAACGTCTGTTATAGATTTTTCAGAGACTTACGTCCCGCACCTAGGTATAATAAGGGGGGGACTAGCAATGTAGTGTTTCCGCAAATTCATTTTAATATATTAAGATAAATAAGTTCAAAGTAAACAGATGTAGGTACCTACTATAAGATTCTTGTATTAAAGTAGGTCAAGATAAACGTACTCACAGTGCAGATACTTTATTATTCAATATATCCTCGTATCTGTCTTGTATTAAGACTAAGACTAAGCTAGAATATAGTTATCTAAAATTACATTTCAGTTTAATTCCATTAATACAATGTAATCTAGAAGTTGCGACTGATACATTTAACGCATAACTAATCAGAGATCAAATGTAAATCAAGACCTATCCTGCATCCGAAAGGATATGCGAGGATAAGGGCGCAACAGGAGCGTGACCGCGCAGGGCGGCAAGCGCTGGCACAATGTAATCGATATTTAGGGTTGAAAATAAACATGGCTGACACGGAGTTCGAAGAATTTAGACAAAGCTTTGAAAAATTACCATCGCACATTAAAGCGCCTGCACCCTTTTACTCGTAAGTACATTTGATTAATTCTTCGTTAAAGTTGCGTTCTAGCGTTAATACATTCCTGTAGGTAAGAATTTTATTTTTTTTAAATTGCAGATTGGTACACGACGTGCTCATCGATGAAGACTCCCCCACGTCTTCCAAAAGCGATGTCGAAACTGACTGTGATACCCCTGGGGAGGACGTATCTCCAGCCCCTGTGGGTGCAGAAGCTAACCCCTTACCTACGACACCTAGAGGTACTACTTCAACAGGACCCTGGGGCGGCGCCGGTGAAAGAAGGAGACGGAAACTTCCGGAAATTCCAAAAAATAAAAAATGTATGTATTTTGTGATTTATTCGTTTGCTGCGGTGATATTTATCATGTTGTCAGATTCGTTTTGTTACAAACGGCGTTAATTGATCCATGCTAGTTCGATTTTCTTTTGCAATAGCGCGATTATTATGATAAAAAATTCCAAGCTGCATTTCTTAATGTTATAAATCAGTGAGGTAGTGAGGTGCGCTGAATGTGTAGTACTTAAGATTTTCTTCGTTCCTTGTTAGTTGTTACATGTTACATGTGCTTCTTGTGCAAACGTTACATGATTGAATTAACATGTTACGATACTCTCCTCAAGATTCGTAAAATTGCTTTAGATTTCTTTTGAGCATGAATAATGAGACCACTAAAAGCCAATCTTAGATGCGTGTTTGATGTCGATGTTACTTTTACTTAGCTCTTAGAACTAAATTTAGCATCGTGGTTAAAATAAATCACTAGCATTTTCTTCAAACAGCTCGTTTATTCTTTACTACAGTTTGTATTTGAAGAGATTTAAAAAATCTCTTTTAAAATGAAATAAGTAGGCACTCGGTTATGTCATATGTGAAACAGAGGGAACACTCTGGTCCTTGACTGCCAACACTTTTATTCGGGAATTTTATTTTATTATTCTTATTTGATTATTTTTATTTTATTGCGGATGTATATAATCTGAAAATTTCCTGAAAAATATTTCGTTTTGGTTAATCAGTAGTAATGTTGAAAATTTTGAAACTGCACGACGCTCCAGTAATAACATTGCATCAGAGAATATAATTAAGATGTGAAAAATAACGGAAAATAGCAGAAAATAAAATTATTAAAGAGTTGTTAATCAAATTTTCAGTCTACAACGGCGCGGTGTATCAATTTTTTAACGACCTTAGTTTTATTCACATAATCGAGCGTCTACTGTATTGCCATTTGAAGGACTTTCATTAGAAGTGATAGGCCCCTCTTTGAAATCCAACCCTTTTGTCACAATCACACGAACGATGTTTCCTCGTTTTAGGAACAAAATGCTATTAAAATTAATCTAGGAGCGTATCATTCCCCGATTGTTAATACTTAATAGTCAGTTTATAAAAAAAAGGTTTTTTTACGAAATTTTTATCTACATGTTGATATAAACGTAATTTTTTTTTTGAATTGTGACGATTTTTTTTAATGGGAAGTAGGTACCTAATTAATTTTATGCTACCATTTGATAGAGACTTTTTCTGTTTACATGGTATAAATTTTTTATGGGTTTGCAGTCGTTTGCAGTCGTTTGCAGTCGTTTGCTTAACATTTCTTCTAGAAAGTACGTAGAATTAATTAACTTCCCGATTCGTAAAAGATAGTAAAAACAAATCGATAAACAAAATAATATCACTAGGCTGATTTTGTCAACTTTTTCAAGTTTGTACAATTTATTGCTATATTGACATTAAGGTGAACGTGAAACAATTGAATTATTTATGATGCTGGGTTATGCAAACCCATAAAAGTTTTATAGTACCTATTCTAAAGAGAGAAAAAACTCTCTCAAATAGTAGATTCCCATTTAAAAAATATCACGTAGTCATAATTCAAAAACAATGTAAAATAACGGTTTGTAATTGGTGTAAAATTTACTTTTTGCTGTCGTTCACACAATAACTGCAAAAAAGTTCTAAAGCGTCATAGTTTCTCTGACATTTGCAGAAAACAACCTTTTTATATCAAAATTTCTTTATAAAATGAATATTAACGACAGACAATCTGTGTCTCCATATTTTTAAGACATTAAAGCAAATGGAAGTAATTAATCGTGGAATAAATAAAGTAGATTGCGACTAAGAGCAATTAGCTTTAATTTTGTTAGAAAATATCTTGAAACATACTTTATATGGTTTTCGAAACTTAGTAAAATCATTTTGATTTTACAGTTTTATATGTAGTTTAGGTCGTAGGACCTAAAAACGCCTCAAGCCATAACTTCATTATTTTAAATTTTGGACCCCACAAACTATAGTATAGGTACCTATAATTTTTTTCGTAACCGTCTTAAAAGTCATCATCTTTTAATACCAAAAACTGACATTAAAGTTGATTTTTTTGTAATTAGCAAAAAAAGTGTGTGTTGCTAGGCAACACTTTTAGTTCCTTGGATTAAAGTACTTTTACTTCCTAGGAACTTTTACTTTTAACATTTTTGGTTAAAATTTGTTATGTTCAAACATTTTCGATGGTTACTTGTCAGTTTGACAGATCTTAATTTTTTATTTTTAATGCGGTTGTTCCGATTTCAGAAAATAGTATATTATATTATTAGGAGTAGAAAGAGTTCTTTTTGTGTTGAGCTCATATTGCGGACGAGGCGCACGCGCCGAGGCTATGCAAGTGAGCGAAACACAAATAAGACGTTCTACTCCGAATAATATATACTATTTTTTCTTCAAGTGTAAAAATATTCTGTTGCTGTAAATAAATATTTCCTAAAAAGTCATTTACACAGGACAACGCTCTCCCCTCTACCAACATTGGGGGCGGAGCTATGGGCAAAATACTGTCGTTCTCATGGATACGTAAACACATTATTGTACTAGTAACATTATTTTCATTTTTTGGCTATCAACAAAATGACTTCCTTCTACATAGCCAGTTCTGTACCACAATACGGATATTATGATACGCTTGAAGAAAAAATAATATGTTTCCAGCTAATATCAATATCGTTCAGTTTTATGGTAGCACACGGCTGTCTACATGCAACATAAAACAATTATTTAAAAAAATGTGCCTATCAAAAAAAAACAAGTGAAACACACGGTATGCAGAATTTCACCCTGAATCAAAATATGTAAAAATATACAGGGTGTTCTGTTTAAAATAAAAAAAGTTGAACAACGTAGCTAACAGTTTTGATAGATATTTGCAAAAGGGTGAGTCAAAAGATAACTTTTCGCTTACCATTGAAAATTATATACAGTTTGTGAGGTAGTGAGGTCCAAAATTTAAAATAACGAAGTTATGACTTTTTTAGGCAACAGCCTGTATAAAATTTGTAATATTTCAGAATGTTCTAAATAAGTGGCAAAAGTCGAGAAATTAAATCAATTGTGGGTTTCTATTTCTATCATTTTGAAACTTCAATACTTACGAAGTTGTATTTTTATTTGAAATCCGCATCATCCCAAGAGATGTGACGACAGAATAATTTTCTTTAGTTACGACACAAATTTTGTTTTCGTTTAACAAAGTTTGATTGTGTTTAGTATGATTACAAAGTTAAATTTAATTTTGGTTTAATTCGATTCAAAGTAGAACTTTAAAACGGGTTATTGAACATTTCAGGTCTTAAATTTCTAATTGGAGAAGCGCTTGATATGAATCGTAATTTTTGAAAGTGAAGACTGAAAATGAAAATGTGTATTGAGTTCTTTTTTGTAAATTTCAGTTTTTTTAGGGTAAAAGACGTCAGGGAAATTAGAATATATCTTCGTGGTATAATAGGTATAGCGCTAAAGTTTTTCGACTTTCATTCGACCGACGCGTTTAACGCCAGTTCAACTCTCATTTTTTTAAATTAAACCTTAGCATTTACGTCTTTGTGACTTAAATTTGGACATGAATGAGGCTAGTTGTATTTCTAATTGACTTTACAAATTTGGAATTTGTATTTTATCTGTTACCTATACTATTGCAAACGTAGTCCTCTCAAGAGTTTGTAAACAAGTTCAATTGAATTACCACCCCATTAACTACATTATTACTATGTTCAGTTAAGACGTTGATTCAGTTAACTTGCTAGTAGAAATGAAAATTAAACTTTGTTTTAGTCTGTTGGATTGAATTTATAATTTACTAGTTTAATTTGTTGTGTTTTAACAGTTTATAGTACTGAGTATAAAGTTTTGTACACCATACCTGCTGTTTTAAGTTAGTATAAAAATGTTTTTTAATTTTTAGTAACTTCTGTCTATACAGGGTAGCTATTAAAGATTGGACCAAAGCCATGGCGCTCAAACGCTTTGAGATTTTAATTTGAAATTTGGAACGCTACAATACGACATCACTTCGCATATTTTACAGTATAGAAAAATTTTCTTTGACTCATACTTTCGGAGCCCGGCCGCCATCTTGAATTTTCTTAAATGGTAATAGGGGTAATGCAATACATCATTACAAAGCTTGATTATTTTTCTTTCTAACCATGGTAAATTAATATGGGGTTATATAATAAAATAATGCAAAAAAATTAGAAAACAATTTGCAGTACCTACCTATGCTCAGACGGCTATTTATTGTATGCTTTAAATCTAGGTAGCTCTGCATTAACACAACGTCAAAATTAAACAAAAAACAAAATAAAACAAACAATTAAGAAACAAGGTACCTACTAAAATTAAACAAACAATTCTAAAAGTTGAAAAACAAATACCATATTGTGATTGTTAAAAGTATGGTATCAAGAAACTGCTTAAATTCACGAAGATGTTAAAACTGTTTTCTGTCACCATACCTAATCAGATTCTGTCAACCAATCCATGTTTAACAAAATTCAGATTGTCAAATTTCTACGAAAAGTATGACAATGTACCTACTGTCATCTGCTAAACAATTATTGATTGTTTTTTTGTTTAATTTTGAAGCTCTGTTAAAGCAAAGCCACCTAAAATTAAACCATACCATAAATAGCCACCTGAGCGTGCGGCAAATTGTTTTCTAATTTTCCTCCATTATTTTCTTATGTAACCCCATAATAATTTACCACAGTTAGAAAGAGAAAACATTAAGCATTCTAATGATGTATTGCACTACCCCTATTACCATTTAAGAAAATTCAAGATGGCGACCGGGCTCCGAAAGAAAATTTTTCAGTAGTACAAAATATGCGAAGTAATGTCGTATTGAAGTGTTCCAAATTTCAAATTAATATCTCAAAGCGTTTGGGCGCTACGACTTTGGTCCAATCTTTAATAGCTACCCTATATGGTTGGTGGATCTTTAAGAAAACGGACTTTACTACTTTAGATCGAATTTTCTAAACGACTTTTAGGAGTTATTGATGTTCAGACACTAATAGTAGGAAATTCAAATCTATAGAGCTTTCAGCTTTGGAATGTAAAAAATAAACTTTCTTTTTGTTAACTAATTTGTATGATTACACGTACCTACAGCTTTAAGTTCATATTCCTACAATTACGTACCTAGCAGATACTAAATTATGAAGACTCACTCCAATTTTATACGATATTAGTATTCAATTTTAGAGAAGTCCTACTAAATCAGTTCCACTTTTTTGCTTTATTCATCCTTTGTATACTGGGCACGCTCCTTGTAGGATGGTCAACTCTAAACGCGGTTGGGAAACTTCGTTTCAGAGTTTCAGCCGTTTCAGGATTTGCGGTCTGATAAATTCGTGTTTCCCGACGCCTTTACGACAAATCAGACGCTCCTTTTTATTATTTCATGCCGGAACCGATTACATTTAAAACATCAGGTACCTAGTACTGACAAGAAGATAAATGCAATATCGATCCAACTTTAAGGTTTCGTTCGTAATAAATTTTCATGTAGTTCGTCCTTTGTATTTAGGAAAACTAAAGGTTTATAGTCATTTATCTCAATATTAAGAATCTTCGTCTTTTGTGTTACAATTCTTTCTATGCCTTGCTATGAACTGTTTCACTAATCCTTACATTAGTTTCCGTTTACGAAAAAACGTGTCCTTTCCTATTTGTTTCTTTTCTTTCCATTTAATTGTCGTCTCCGTATTTTTGCATTCTACTGCTAGTCCGACTTCCCCATGTTTTTGATTGGTGTTAGGGTTGTAGCAACGGGATCAATACTTTTTTTTACCGTCCTGAGATGTTTCTTTACCTCCTTGGCTAGCCAAGTTGGAGTTGAGTGTTACACCAAGTGATACTACTTGTTCTGTTTCAGCAGATTTTAGTCAATCAGAAAACTTGAATTATTTTTAAATATTAAAAAGTAGATCTCAGTAGGATCTGCAGAATTTTTTTTTCATGTCTCTGTCAATTTAGATTTTACAAACATTTTATACATCTTGTTTTTTAATAACTGCTGGAAATTTTTTTTCAGCTGCTGTTGTAACGATGTATCACGCGCACCAACTTTCAAGAGAAGTCTCCTTAGCAGACGAATTGGGAGGAATGAGCAGTGGACCAAGTTCCCTAGTATTACTAAAATGTGAATATTTAAGAGATACGGATTCTCCGGACTCCGAGCGACTATTAACTGATGCTGATAGCGGACATAGTACTGCTCACTCCCCTACAGACGGACCTAAATCCATATCACCAGTTTTGGGAATGTCTCCTTCAAGCATAATAGGTGGGATACCATACCCAGATGTAGAAATGCTTGAAGCAACGCATCGGGGATTACATAAATTTATACCCCGACATGAAGATGAAATTGAAGTAGAAATTGGTGATCCTATTTATGTGCAAAAAGAAGCAGATGATCTCTGGAGTGAAGGTTTAAAGAATTAATATTTTGCTTGATTTGTTTTTAAACTTATATTTGTCTAGGTGTCAATCTACGGACTGCCAGGATAGGAATATTTCCTTCAGCTTACGCGGTTGATAGCGACTACAGTGATTGGGATTCTTCATGTGAACATGGACGACGTGAACGTTACTTATTGGGATATTTAGGATCAGTTGAAACTTTAGCTCATAAAGGCACTTCTGTAGTGTGCCAAGCGGTTCGACGTGTTGTAGGTTCCGCACCAGAACCAGCACCGCAGCCATGTATATTAGAAGTTTCCGATCAAGGACTGAGGATGGTTGATAGGAGAAAACGAAACGTAAGAAAAATTCATTTAGCTTCCTATTACTTATTGACGTTTGTGTTATTCCAGCAAAACGAACCTTGTATAGATTATTTCTATTCGCTCAAAAACGTATCATTTTGTGCTTTTCATCCACGAGATCATCGCTATCTTGGATTTATTACTAAGCATCCTACATTTCAAAGATTTGCTTGTCATGTATTTCGTGGTGTTGACTCTACACGACCAGTGGCAGAAAGCGTCGGGTAAGTATGAGATAATTTTAATGTTATTGTTAAAATTTCAATCGAATTTTTTTAGGCGTGCCTTTCAGAGATTCTATCAAAAGTTTATAGAGACTGCTTACCCCATTGAAGATATCTACATTGAATGAACTTATAGCGCAATAAAACTTGTATATATGCTGTGTAACTTATAAACAATAAAATCCATTATAAGGACTATTATTTTTATGAAATTTGATGAACACTGGCTTAATAATAGCAAATAAAAGATTTTTTGAAATAATGTAGATAATCATATCGTGTATGTTTTGTGAAATCTGTCTTTAGTTTAATAGATGAAAATATTAAATAAATTACTACTCATAAAACATTATTTTTGTTATTTGTCACAAGGAAATGCAATTCAGTATACAGGGTGTTAAATACTAAGTAGTCAGACCCGAAAAAGGCTGTCATTAACTTTAACACAAACAAACTTCTTTTTTGGTTCCAATTTTTGATTTGGGATCCTGATTCATAGTTAAGCATTGAATTTCTTTTGTTTTGTAACAATCGTAATAATTCCCTTATTTTTACGGAACATTTTACGAAACGAAAGGTTTTCAAAATAAGCTTTCGGTTCTCTACAACATTTACATTTTTAGTTATTTTATATTTTTTCGAATAACAAAATAACGGTTAATTAAAAACTTCAATAGGGGTTGGTCGTGTGACGTCAGTACGTTAGCAACGCGGCTACCTCGGTGGGTAAGCTGGTAAGCAAGTACAGGCTTATGGGTTGTCAAGGTACTGTTGATGTGACATGCACTTTGCAACAAGTGCATAAAGTCGAATTTTTTTCACGAATGGAAAGATTAACGCACGACCCGAAGGGGAGGCAGTAATAATTTTAGCACATGCGATTTTTGTCAGTTGATTTTCTTTAAACAACTTCGCTCCCCCGTTGGCAATTATGTATGTATGTAGTCAACACCAAAAATGGGAAAGAAGCTTGTAGGAAAAAAAGGTAGAATAACGTAACCAAATTTTAGTTTGCGTGGCTTTGTGTCCTACGAGGGAAAACAGGGTCTTGATTATTTTCAGTTAGTATCTAATACTTCCGGCTCCCTTCGTGGCTCACACAAGTTATTGCCAATTATACTATCATTTGCAGAGAAACTCATGAAGCTAAAGGGATCCTATCTAAAACCAAACGCTGGTCTAAATCTGTTTTATGTTACACTCTGAAAAATGGATTTGCTGTGCAAACAACAATAGAATTTGTTGACTAAATATTAATTGATGTAAAATGAAACAAGTTGCACCTACTAACAATGTTTTCCAGTTTATTGTAGAAACAACAACGAATTAGTTGCAATAAATAATTTTTGGTTCAAAAAAAAAATAGTCTGTCCTTGCAACATAAATTTTTGTTATCCTCACAAATATTATTGTCTTGTTTGCAGTCGGGGCAGCAAATAATAATAACATGGTAAATATCTTTTGAGTTCACCTAACAAATATATTCCAAGAAATTCGTATTTGAGGCTATAGCCACAAAAATTATTTTATTGGGAGAACTAGCTATATTGTTTGCTACGGCAAGTTTTTTTCAGAATGTACTCATTTCATATTTCTATTTATTACGGATTATGAAAGAATGAAAATTGCACAAAAACAAAAATAAAAAAATAGTCAGACATATTAAAAGATTAACATTTAGACTTGTTGCGTAATTAAAGCTTACAATTATCATTTGAATTGTTGTTTAAAGTCGTTATTTACTTAGATAATTTATACTAAATTTAAATAAAAATGTATTTGTCATTAAATGATACCCATTAAAGCCTCGCATCAAGTTAATACCCCTATTGTAAATTCCTCCACTTTTTACAGACTATAGTATTCCGAGAACACATTTTATGAAATATTACCATGTATAGTTATTTTGGTAACAATTAATTAAGCAAATACAGATAAGGAAAAATTTTAATCGGTAGGTATATAAATGCTTCTTCTTTTGCGTATGAGGGCATAGTAATATTTGCAACCACAATCAGTAAATATGCAATCTAAAGTGATAGCTACGTTTGTACTGTGCCTTACGGTGGTCGCGTTTTCTACATTAGGTAATAAAACTTTCATGTTTCTTTTTCATTTATTAAAGGTTTGAAATTGTTGATTAATACTCTTTTTTAAAAAAACAATCATTATGAAAGATATGAAACACATATTTAATCTGTTTTAGGGGAAGCATGTTTCTTGAACTTCAATAATAATGATCAACTACAGCTGTTATTTAGAAGATATCAATGTATTTCTACTTCTGAGAGATGCACTGGTGGTATACCAATACTTATATTTCCTTGCCCAGCCGGCCAATATTGCTGTAAGAGATTGTTACTTTAAGAACTTCGATGTTGAAGGCATTGCGCATAATTATTAAATGTATTTGATATTCTTGGTTTATGGCATTCTAAAAATATATAAATAAATACTTAAGGAAGAGTTTTTCAGTTCTGGTTTAAACCCCGGTTCAGTTAAACCAAGATTAATTGTCATGGATACAATTATTCTTGTAAGTTGTGACAATGGTACTATCCATAGAACTTAATCTTAGTTTAGCTAAACCCGGGGATTAACCCAGCGACACACTCGCCTGTCTGAATTCCAGCAAAGTACGTATTTTATATTCAACAATTTTTTTAGTCGACTTAAGACTTAAGAGAGCAAGTTCCTTGTATCTACTATAAAAATAACGATAATACTAAAAAAAAAGATATCGATAGCTACCCATAAGCGTTGCTGTTGTATAGCAATGGGCATGGGTTTCAGAACTAGGTAGCCTACTCAATACCAAACTAATAGCTAATATTAGAAACGTATTAGAAATACTTCCGACTTCAATGAAAGAAAATCTAGGAATCAAGGAAAACGGCCTATTGCAATGTGAACACTTTAAGGGAAGTTCTCATTGAATAAAGGAAAGTTTAAGAATTGCAGGAGGGAAACGCCAAAACGTCATTCTATATTCGTAACTAAAAAATAATTCTCTTGTCCGCGCAACTAGTTACTGGAGCTAAAAAAAGGTCACGTTGATACAGATAGATGGGATTATTTTTTATTTCGGTACAAAACGTTTAAGCGTTAGTTCAACAATCAAAAAATTAAACTGTTATCAGATCTATTGTGTGAGGATTTAGATTTAAATTCAGTACTTAGTACAAACGTTCTTAAATTTTTGAACCGTTTTATTATTACTAGGTACTCGAGGGCAGCAGGGTCTATCTGTAAGTAGGTAGGTATGGTACTAAAGAATTACATGCGATATGACGATATTATATTAAGTAAGATAATTGGTTTGGTGATATAATAAGATGGAGTGGTTCTATAAAATACCTGTGCAGAATTTATAGGATTAAAATATTTTTTCATGTACCCACCCTTACATATTTAATGATCAAAACCTGTAGGACATAGGACATCATTCTCTAGTCTAGCTCTAGAATAGGTACATATCTAAAAATTCTAGAACTGGAAAAGGAAAAGCATCACCATACCTTATTATCCAGCGTCCGTATTCTTATACGAACCTGCATTATTAATCAATATAAGTTACAAAATTGTTAAAGAAAGAGTAATAATCCACAACAGAGGTAAACAATTGATCTTTGGACACCTGTGATATTACCTACTACAACTTATTTATTAAACTGTCTTGGGCAAAATTTTGATAGGTAGTACCGTTAAGACGCATTTTTGGAATAACAGTGCCTCCTTGCAATACCACTTATCGTGTATTGCCTTCGCCCTAAAAACCTCCACCGATAAATATGATTTACTAAAATAACTTACCATTTAGTATCTACGTCGCAATTGGGGTCTGCTTCTTTTTTAATCTAGTTGCCGGCTCCACCATCATCTTTGTACACATTTAACACAACCGAAGAAGTCAAAGGAACCCCTTTTACTTCTTTGAACACAACGCACTTGTTCCATCTTCACCACTTCGTTGTAAGGAGAACAACTGACTGACGAATATTAGCTGTTTGAGCAATTCTTTTGTACTTGTAAACGGGTATTTTTAAGGTCATATTTTAAATTGAATAGGCGTTATACAATATGTTTGATAGGAATGGAAATATAACAAAGAGATAACATTCAATTTGTACCGACAGATGTTTGAAAAACTCGTTCTCAAAAAGTAGACGCAATTTCAAATGTTTATCTAAGTTTTTATAAACTTTGAGTAAAATATTTATGGTAGGTACAGTATTACGTACCTATCTACGTCAGATTAGCAAAAATCACTAATATGTTCCTGATTTCTAAAATACTATAATAGTATATTATAGAGGGCTTTCATTTTAAAACAAGCCACCTTTAATAACTCTGAAAGTTTTGAAATTTTCAGTTTGAATAAAAACAAGTCCAAACTTTGATATCAAGGGGGAAGATTAAAACCGCCATTGAAGTAATTTATAACTCACCCACTCCACTCCAGCAACCCTTACTTTGAAATTTTAAATGGAACCAACTACTTTGTGATACCTATATCATTTTACAGGTAATAAACTTCTTTATCTAACCATACTATTTTTTATTGCACCCCATCACCCCTCTCAACCCCCTTTTTCTGAAGTTTTTGACATTTCCGGTTTGAAAAAAAATACGTCATTTTTATATCGAATGGGAAGTTTAAAACCACTATCGAAGTAATTTTATATTTCCCCCCTTCACTCCAGAACCCCCCCTTTTTGAAATTCCAAATTTCCCCCTATCTTGTGATATATCATTTTACAGGTAAAAAAATTCTCTATCTAATCACATTATTTTATATTCCACCCCTCAACCTCAACTCCCGCTTTCTGAAATCATTGACATTTCCAATTTTTGAAAAAAAAAAGTTCATTTTTGTATCGAATGGGAAGGTTTAAAACGACTATTGAAATTCTAAATAGCAGAGTTTCGATTTTGGGCTAGAAAAAGTGTAAAACGTTTTTAAAGTAAATACTTAGGTAGGCTACCTACTAAATTTTTTTATAAGACAGGATACAAAAATAGCTAGACACATCTTGAAGTAACACAAACCAAATTTATGTTAAACTATGGACGGATACTCGCCGTGCCCGACAGCCTCGCAAAATAGATAGCAGCCTCAGGACTGTGGTGTTTCTAGTACTATGCCTCAAAAAATCACATTTGGGGTAGGCTGTGCTAGGCGCGAGTCAAAGAACAAAGAACATCGGATTTTGGGCGCGCTCAAAGGTCCCTCGCTATGAAATGCTCGATCTGTCCATGCCATTCAAAATTATTAACGTGCTACGCGCTTCAATCGAAATGGAGAAAGAAAATTTTAAACTTCTTATTGATCTCTATAAACAACATTCTCTATTGGACCCAAAACAAAAAACTATGGTAATAGGATTAGAAAAGATTCCTGAAAACAAAAATAAATTCAGGTGCTAAAAGCTAAAGCTCGTTGACGCACCATTTCGATATTTCTTCCTATTTGTCAAAATTCGATGTATTACTGAAAGGTGAATGCAACAAGAGCAGTAGGCAGAACCCAGCATGATTTCTGCGTCGCTACTTCGCGCGGCCGCCCAAGTTGTAGCTAAATAGAGGCGCAAGTCTCACAAGGCTGACGCGCCGCCGTATCCATACATAGCGACCCAAAATTTAATAAATTACAGGGGAATACAATCTTTTTAACAGTTAGGTGTGTACAATTAGGGACAACATCAATAAACTGACCTTAAAAATGGGTTTTGTCTTTTCAATATAACTAAAGTTGAATCTTTTGCCGTTTGCAAAATTCTAACAGTTTATCGAAATTTGAGGCACCTACTTTAAAAATTTCTGACATGTCTTTTAAGGTATGGTAGAATACTTTTATTTTTATTTAGGGCAATCCAAAGCTATGGAGGTATAGATAATCTTAATTTCTGTTAAATTAGCTTGGTTCTCGATCCCTAATTAATATTTACGTGATTTTAGCTCATGTATTGAATAAGAAAATACCTCTTTTTTAAATTCTATTTTTACTACAAACTTACCCGCTTTCCAAATATTGCTTCCATCTGTTTAGGCTCTAAAGTAATAAGTTTGGGTTCTGTCAGTTTTCATTTTCTTCCACGAATTACTGATTCCATATTTTATATCTAAAAAATAATGTACAAAAATGTAGGTTCACTATCATGATAAAGATAAACCCTTAGGGCTCTGGCTCTGACAAAAAAACTAAAATTGCAAATCATGTGGGTATAGTTGGGAGAAGTCCATATTATTTAGGATAAGGATTGTACCACAGTTATCTAAGCATAATGGAAACACATGAATTAATATAAAAATAAATAAAATTACCACGAATTATATTTATTATTAAAATTGAAAGATAATAAAAAGCATTTATTCATCACAGAGTCACTATATTTAATAATATATTATGAGAATATGCAAAAATCTATACAAGATGTATTTGTATTATAATTGCAAAATAATATTAAATTTACAATTTAGCAGTCAGACTTACATCATAGGTGTAACACAGAATTGAATACAGTAGCTTATACCACTTTACACTTTGTCCGATACTCACTTTTACATAAGGTTGAGGTAGGTACAAACACTGTCCTTTGTATTAAGTATGGCCACTATCAGTCACTTTATTGGTCACACTTTCAGATGTTGTGCCTGAGAAGCTGATCCTGTTGGTACGTTTTTTTTTCTTTATGATGCTAAAACAGATACAGAAAATATAGTTTCATATTTCTTCAATTAAAAAGTTCAGCAAGTATGACCATGGAAAAGAAAATTAATGACTTTCTAAATTCAAATGTAGGTTTTTATTTTTTTTAAATTAACAAATGCACTATGCGTAGAGCAAACTATTCAGTTCACACGTCCCCCCTTCCCCCAATCTAACACTTAACCTGAGCCGCAGGCAAACATCAATGGACGAAATGGTTTTACCCGTTCCGCGGCGGAATTCGAATCGCGGGCGTTTGTAGTTGTAGTTAAAGAGTCTCTGGATTTTGCCTCTGCGCTACGCCCGTCCCTTAGCGAATTGAAATAATAAAGAGAAGAATACAGTAACAACTATTGAGAGAGTGCGCGTAATGCAGCGGTAGACTCGAGAGACTCTTACAACTATGATTACAAACACTGGTGGAGCAAATCCAGCCGCCGATGCCGTTAACGCGGTAAAGCTATGGGTGTTTCTAATTTCTTCTTAGTTATGTGTGAAATAGGGGGACATGTGATTCTAGAATGTCGCGTCTATACAATTTTATGCGCAACAGCCTGCAGAACATCATAATATTTCCTAGCCTAGGAGGAAATAATTTCGTCTGTTACATCTTTTCCTATAGCCAGTTCGAAACTGTATCTGCATGGTTTGGTATAATTTTCAATAAAATAAAAAATCATTTAAATACTTAACTACTAGTATTATTATTATTGTAAGTGCCAATTGTAAAAGGTAGTAAAAGGGCCGGGAGTGCCATAAATCGCAGTACCGTAAATCTTATGAAACAAAGGAAGGGAGGTCCACGCTGATCTGTTATGTTATGTTTATGTCACCTTGTTGGTTCTATTCGTCAATAAGCACAGTTTTAAAAAAACATTCACTATTGCATATGTCTGTCTCTTTCTTCCTCGTTTGTCTGGCAAAGTTTTGTTTTCGTTATGGAAACACTATACTTATATTTTGTTTGTATGGAGTATCAATTCTGGGAATATTGACCTTGTCAGTTTATGTATCTACTTAGGTTAGGGGTTTCCTCAAAATATATACTTTACTTTTATGTACATCAGTACATACCTCAAGTATGCACTTTTACATAAAATAGTGAGCAATCCAATCTCTATAATTAATAAATTCAGAAACAAACAAGGACATTAATTTTTTTCATGGCCAATGCTACTTCTTTGATCATTATTATAAATAAACACTTACAGCAATATCTCCAACGTTAGGCCTCTGATATGGTGGTGACGATTGCAAATGTGTATGATTAGACACTTTGTGTCTTTTATATAAGTTCGTTCCTAAATCAGTACTGGGCGGCCGCTTTGAAACAGTCTTAACTCTTATGGCTATAGGGGGATTGGGGGAGTAAGTATGGCGATCAGCTGTGTTAGGGCAGTCTTGATTCTCAAAGGCAGAGCGAGGACTTGGGGTTGAGCGGCTCTCCGAGCCTGGAGATGGTAAATTTGTAACGAGGTGAGCTATTGCTAGTTCCAGTTGTTGGGGATCTTCTACTGATTGTACTGCTGCCTCACCATTTCCATTTGTGAGCTATAAGTAATTTATAAATAAATTAATTCAAACAACAATAGAAAAAAATTACCGAAGAAGGAGTAGTAGCTTTGATAATGGCAGAGTATCTTGTCTTCATTTCTTTTATCAACCGTTGTCCTTCTTCTTCCGTTACTAATGTATTAATGCAGACAAAACTTTCAACGGTTCCTGAATTGTCTATTTCCAGGAAACCGAACGTCCTTAAGTATATGAATTGGCCTGTCCTAGATAACAGTCGGTAACATGATGAACCTCTGCTTTCTCCTCTGTCATACACTGAAAGTACACACTCTTATTAGAGTCTTTCAGAGAATCAGATATTTATTTATAATGGCTTTGATATAAAATATACTTACTCTGTCGCAAAGCAATCATAACCCAGCGCACATCGTCTCGATGCATGAATTTGAATGCGGACAAGCCAGATACTTCTTCAGTCATATAACCAGCAACATATGATATACGTTGGTCACAATTTATAATCCTTCCATCTACCAGATGCCTTGTAACATATTCGTCTTTAACGGCTTCTATTAACCGGTCAGCAATAGGTTCAGGACGTGATAGCTTCACAAAAAATATCAGCACCTACAAATAAAAGTTGATTAGATTATCAAAAATTAAAACAATTAAATAATTTTACATCAGCATTTGCAGGTAACGTCGTAGATACTTCTCCTGAACCGGACCCATTTTGTGTTGCATGCTCTGGAGATTTGTCATTACTGGTTTTCTGCATCCCCATAAAGCTAACAGTTTCATAGACAGACGCTTCCGAGCGAGGTCCCGCTCGTTTTAAGTGCACGGTGAAGTACTTTCGCCATTCAGAACCCAAAACATCTGAACTTATATGCAATCGTAACCGATCGTGGTCTTCTGGGTGGGTTATGTTGTATATAGATTGGCCCATGAGATCAGTCTGGAAAAGAGTTGGAAAATGTTTAGGATTTACGTAAAAATTTCTTTACTCATAGCTGATGGCATCGTTAACCAGTTAAAACTATATTAATATACAGGGTGATCATTTTCAACCTGGTGTAGGACATACGTTTCAGCTATTCCGCGCAGTGTTTGATACCAGATGCTGCTGGCACATGTGTCGGTAATATTGTTTTGTAGGTTCGCCTATAAAAATGACCTCTTAAAAAGATCGATACCGCAAGTTGGTAAAGCGTCAGGGATCTTATGTGGGAGGTCTCGAGTTTGGTTGGATTACTTTTTCGAAAGAAAAAGTCGTCACTGGGAGGTTACTTGCCCGAGTGAAGCCATTTTGCGTTAAAATTAACGGCTCTATTCGCGGATTGATTGACTGCGAATGACGCATACTGTGTAGTACACCCAATGATCCCACTGGAAAAAGACACCCCTTTGTGGAAATCAAGGAGAAACTAGCGGACATATACCCTTCACTTTGAAGACTCTGATATACCGTTACTGGTAATATTACCAATGCTCGATTCGAGGACGGTCTTACTCAAAGAAGAATATGTTGGGTTGGTTTGGTTTTCACCAACTAGTATTACTGACGATCTACGGAACCCGTTGGGTTCCATAGTCCATAGTTTGTCGAACAAATTGAATAAGTTAAGGGCAATACTGGAAACAGTAAAGGAATTCAGAAGAACGTATGGAGGTAAGAAAGAGTACCGTAGGACAGTCACAAAAAAACGAGAACAAATGGTGTCACGGTAATTAACAGTTCAGGGATTAAGGGAGCAAAACTTGGTTCATGGAATGCGTTTAGTTTTATAATATTGCTTGTGGCAAAAGGTTAGAACATTGTATCTTTGGATTGTAGATATTTCGTAAAGAATCATAAGAGTTACAGTTAGTATCTTGAAGCCGTTGATGGTAATCATTGGTACGATGAATTGCACCGCTGCATACTTCCGTACAAACTATTTGATATAATCAGAAAGAGTTAAAATATCTTTAAAAAATGCAAGTTCGCCATGGTTTTTAAAACAAAATAGTAATGTTACGTTTGGTTTAACCGGAAGTCCTTGAAGAAGTTAGGTTTCGGATTATCTTAGTATTTTTCCTGGGGAAAATTAAATAGGTATTGTTTTTTTTATCCCAAATCTACGATAGGTATATGAATAATTATTCCTTCCTGTATTAGTTGACTGCCCAATCTCAACATCTCACGGTGCCACATGATAACGATTACTACCAAAATTTGAAGTTTAATGGTACAAAGTCTAAGCTATATTCAGAACAAAAAACACATGCGAACCACCCACGCACACCCCTCCCATGCATATTTGTAACACCTTATTTCAGGGGATATCATAAAAATGTAATTCCGTAAACCTGTTTTTTTTTGTACGAAACCAAGCCAGATATTACATTTTTTTTATCTAAACACTTTACGAGTGGTAGTATCAGAGAATATTATAGATTAAAAAAATAATTTTGTTAAGTAAAATATCACAGAATATCTGCATGTAAAGTTTCAAACAAGTACTCGGAAACAAAATTTCCATATAGTATTATAGATAGGAATATATTTATATTTAGAAAAAGATATGTACACAACGTGTTATCTTTAATAAAAAAAAAACGCGTGGGAATACTTCTCCATGTGAAACCTTTATCACGATTCCATCAACTTTTGTAATTGACAATTTTGATAAGAAAATTATCTCCACGACCCACAACAACAAAAAATATCATGTTACAAATTTTAATAAACGACTTTGTATCGGATTACATTAATAGTTAATTTTTATGTAGGTACTATACAGGGTGTCTCAAATGGATTAGGATAGTATGGGTATCTTGGTTATTATTGAAGATAGAGATTCGGTTAAATGGGCAATGTTTTGCAGTTTCTCATACTGATTCATATCCCGATTAGAAAAGTTACAAATTTTCAGTCGTTCAGTTGTTATCTTGAAAAAACTGAAAAATGCGTATTTTTAAAAAGTGGAATATTTCCGTAATTTTAATATTTATGGAGAAAAGTTTCAAATAAAAGTTACTAGGTTCGATTAGCACGATTTAAAAACGTCATTCAATTTTTTTTCAAAATGGCGGTTTTCAAGATATTGATAGCAACTTTCTTATTTTAAATTTTGTTTCATGTCTTCTGTTTTCATGGCTAACTCGACTGCAAATTAAAACATCAGTAAATTCAGTGTAAAACTTTATTTAAACATAGGTTGTTATACATCGTTGAAATCAGAAAAAAAAATGCAACCCATTTCTGTAAAAAAACAAAATGGCGCCCATTTAAAATAAGAAAGTTGCTATCAATATCTTGAAAACCGCCATTTTGAAAAAAAATTGAATGACGTTTTTAAATCGTACTAATCGAACCTAGTAACCTTTGTTTGAAACTTTTCTCCATAAATATTAAAATTACGGAAATATTCCACTTTTTAAAAATACGCATTTTTCAGTTTTTTCAAGATAACAAATGAACGACTGAAAATTTGTAAGTTTTCTAATCGGGATATGTGAATCAGTATGAGAAACTGTAAAACATTGCCCATTTAACCGAATCTCTATCTTCAATAATAACCAAGATACCCATACTATCCTAATCCATTTGAGACACCCTGTATAGTCTGTTCCAAAAGCACAGAGTAATAAATTAGCCTGACAGGTAATTTACCAGTGACGTACCTTTCAAACATGTTTAAGGGATGCATATCAGGCTATCACGTATTAATTTGTGTTAATTATTTAGGAAACAAACCATGACGCTTTATGTACACACCGAAATGTAATTCTTATTTTCGAACTTAAGTAGAATTTCTATGCCAAAATTTATTGTATTTTGATGAACTACCTATTCCTATTCCTTGTGTGCGGCACATTTTAAATAATTTCCTTTTATCGTTGATGTTGTCCGCTAATATGTGATAAACCCACATAGTCCCGTTTTGGGACAGAGTATAGTACCTAATTTGAATTTTCAAGAACACATAAATGGTTCTTACCTGTAAATGACCTAGTAGTTGTTCCACGGTATGCGAAACAAATACTATCTTTCCTGCACTAGTGAGAATCAGCAAAAATCCACTTAACTGCTCGAACACTAGTTGTTCAAGTGCAAATTGGTCAACCTTTGGAAACTGTTGCTGTGGTCTACTTTTCCCATTTAGTAAGGCTGTAACAAACAAAGCAAATTAAAGAATTTGCTGGGTTTATCAAGTGAAAATAATGAGAGACCATTAACATATTATATTATGCAGTAATCTATTAAACTTTACTAACAACATTGGTAAATAGTACCTACGTCAGCATTATTGTTTTCAATAAAAGTTGCAATTTTCGTAAAAAGCGCAATAATTATTTTAATATAAAAGAAGTATATTTCAAAAATCTAGATTCGCATTCATAAAACTTCTAAGGGTTTAGAGAGATATTGGGAAAAACTGGAGGACCCCATTGGGAATCTAAACTGTAAGAAATGTAGGCTCGGTTAATGGAAAACTCAAGTTTATGACTTCTATGTATTATTACTTTTGTTTTTCTAGAAAATTCCCCAAGACTATTGAAATAATTTGAACATTCGTTTGTAGATAATTTACACAAAATTTGGAGTAGTTGATTAAGATGGTTGGAAAAAGGAAAGCAATAAAATAGGAAAAACAACTAAAGTGAAGGGAAGACACATGGGCACAGATTTCCAGTATGGAGTAGTAAAAGGATTGGAGAGACTGACTGGATACCGACCGACGACTCCAAAGTCTTGTCTTCCACGCAGAACTCGCTGCAATCACACCTGCGTACAAGACCTAATAGAGAGACACTATGGAAGTAGACAAATCTTTATCAGGACAGACAGTCAGGCTACCCCAAAGGTCCTACTGTCAGTGAAAGTGTACTCCAAGTATTATGGCTTTGAGTGAACTGGTTATACATAACCGAGTTACTCTTGAGTGGATTCCTGGACATCAGAGTATAGAGGGGAACGGAAAGGTGGACTCACAAACTAGAAGAGGAACCGAAGTGACAATGATCGCTCCAGAGCCCACCTGCGGCATCACTTACAGCAGCGTGAAGGGCTTCATCCAGGACACATTGCAACTACCATAAGGTAGTACCAGGATTAAGGCGGTCAAAGCTGTTTGTTTCAGATCCACCCAGGGAATACACAAAGCAAATTCTGAATTCCGACAGCAAAAACAAAACTACTAGTTAATCTTCTTAGAGGATACTGCAAGACGAGAAAGCGTCCCAACACAATGGGGATGGGATGACCCAACGTACACAGCGTATAACATTCCATGTCACATATTCTGTCAATGTATTGAAGTCAAAAAAACTGAAGAGGTTTGGAGTTCCCTTTTTGGAAACACACGAACATTCGGAACTTCCTCAAAGACTACTTGAAGGTGAATAACATTCACATGAGTCACAATAGGTCAATTATGACAGCCGTGCAGTGGGGGTTAATGACCACACCCAAGGGGAGAAAAAAACACTAAGAATATAGGATAGGTGGTTTAAAAAAATATGGGGTTGGGTGTTTTGAGAGTGAGAAGATTACAAACCAGGCGGGACAACGAATCTACGAACACTGTAAGAAGAAAATTGCCAGAGAAAGAGCGACACATGAAAGAGAGAAGGGTGAATATGAAGACTAATACTAAAATTAGATGACATTAGGGATTTGTTTTTCTTTTCAAGAACATACAAACGGACATAGGACAGTTAGTTCAGAATCTTAATGTGATAAAGCGTTTTGGTCTCAAAATATTTTTTGCTATTTAACAGAATTTCTATTTTTCCCAATCATGCGTAAACTTCGATTGTAGGGCACGTTGTATAGTTTAACCCCGATACTTTACAGCTCCCAGGGTTGCGAAACATTGGGTTCGTGTTATCAATGAACAATGTTCACGAAATTGTTCTGGAAACAATATGGTAATGAAATATTTTCGTATAAAATACGCAACGGAAGAGGTGTAGGGTGTTTTATAATGCATAACAAAGGGTAAATTGTTTTGACAACTAAATCCGTAGGCTATGGTTTCTCTTACAAAAATATAAAGCATTTTCTATTTGGACTTCATTTCCATAACAACATAAATTAAAATACATGTATTTACTGAAAGGTATTCATTTCATGGAACAGCAAAAAAGTTCTCACACAGCTTTATAAAAAAATAAAAATAATTTGGAGCTGAATCGATCAAATAGGATATGAACAATGTTGGTGTTAAAATCTCCGTAAGCTCAAATTACGTATAATACAGGGGATGAACTTTTATATACTCTAAGCAAAAAACATTTCCCTACAGATTCTTGATACTAACTAAGAAAACTGTTTTAAGACAATCAAACCAAACAATTTTTTTGTAAAAATATTAAAATGAGATGGATGAATTAAATATCTCTGCATTTGCTTTGATGTGTAAAAAAAGCAACGAAAATCTGTACTCCAGATGTTGGCAATATTTCTGGAAGGTCAATATGTTTCCTACTGCAGTAAACCAGAAAGACCTCCAACACAAAACCTTGAATACTGACAGCTCAGGGAAAATTGCTTCATGCAAATATAATTTTGAATTTCATTTTAAACATCAAATTTGTGCTTTTTGGTCGCTCTTTCTGGCTAATACATCAAACAATAATTCTTATAAACCTCGAAATATTATGTCGTGGAGATATACTATAGTATCTCGCAACGAAATTGAAAACTTTTGAACTTTATAAATACGTAAGTCAATTTAAATTTTTAAAGAGGTGGATTACAATGTAATCTAAGATCATGGCCATTGCACTGAGAAAATATTTCATGGGAGTGTCATGTTCACCAGATGGAATAGATAACATTTTCATTTTGAAATAAGATTTACAAGCATTCACACCCGTATTATGATAAGAATAGGTAGCGACTACTTTTTTATTATATTCGAAAAGCGGAATAGAGAAACAGTAGGGGGAAAAGATGGGCTGGGGAAGGCTAGGACAAGGTGATGAAGGGGAGAAAAATTAGTAAGGCTATAAAGAGACATTAAATCCCCAATACATTCATTCAGGGAAATTATTCTTTCTAAAAAAAATAAAAATACATACGTGAACGAAAACAATTCAACCCACATTAATTAATAAAATGGAGTTTAGATTAAAACGAAAAATTTTAACTAATTTTATGGCGAGTGAAGGTTAAGTTTTTGTATTTATGGAAACCATATTTACACCAGTTCACCGGCACCTTCTTTAATGCTAATTTAGTTTGACATTAGGTAGGTAGAAATCTCAAAATAAACATTTATCTACCGAAATAAATCGAAAATCAATAGAATTCTTGTAGTTGAGCAAAATGCTTTTGCTACCAAAATATATAATAAAAGCGGTTTACCTTTGCTTATTCTTTCACAATTCAGGTATGTCTAAGAAAGGAAATCTACAAATCAGGATATCTAATTGTGTATTATACGGTGACATTTTGAAGCAGACGCAAGTTTTCAAAACCTTAATCAAATATCAATAATTATTAATTAGTTTTTTAGCTCCTACTAATTAGTTTTTGGTTAAAATTCAAAGATAGTTTAGGATTATAATTATTACATCATAAAAAATTCCAATAGATATGAAGATACTTTTATTATTAGCTAAAGAAACTTTGTTCATAAATCATAAATTTGTTTTATTATCATGTTTACTTTGAACAAACATCTTCATCATCAAATTGATCCAATTTTCTCCCTGAAGACGTGTATAAATTCCACATGCAACATTTTACGTTATTTTGATAGCCCTATCTAACGTACGTCAAAAGATCATTTCTAATCGCTGTCCGCTTCGAAATACAAAGTTCTTAATTTTTCGTTAAAGTAACGAACTGCGCCGCTTTTACCTTTGCATTAATGTTACTTACACTAAATTAAATAATTTAAGTAATCTGACTAACACATTCTGTAAAGATGCAATCAGCGTGTTGAAATGTTAAAATCCAAGGTTTATATGACGTTAAAAAAACATAGTCAATAATTTAAAGTTGAAGTCATATGCAAGGACGTTTACTAAATGCTATGTGACGAATTTAAATGGTTAATAGTGTTATTATCTTTAATCCTATAGAGCAAATAAAATTATGATAAATTATTGTTTCGTCATTTAAATCTATAATTTTATCACATTAGCTTCCTGGTGACTATTATTTAACACCATGGAACTTCAAATCATTTTGTTATGCGATTCAGAATACATTGAATAGATACACTTGTTTTTTTCTTCTTATCTAATATTAATTGAAATTTAAGAAATGTGAGATATTAGCTGTCATCATATTCTTGGAAATCACTACAAGGTGGAGTCGCTACAAAGCATGCGTTTGGTGAACGAAATTGTGAGATTTCATAATTTTTTGACAAAATTAAAAAATACATCATAGGTACACTTTATTTTCAAGAGCTCTTTTATTAGCCGCAAACATAAATACTTGTCCAGTCATTTATTTATTAATTAATTTTGCAAAGAAGGATATTGATGGTGGGGTACCACGGGGATGTAAAATATGTGATAAAAAAATTCAAGTTTTGGATAGGTATATTATTATGTTAAAAATAAATGCAGACGTTTAAAGTACATCTATACTGATTAGATTTAAGATTATAAGAGTTCTTGGTTATAGATCAACAATATTGTAGTTGAAGGACTTGTTAAATGTCGTTTCAATCCGAATTGCTGATCAAAAAATGTCTTTAAATATTGTTTATAAAATGTTTGCCCTCTTGTTTGATCGATGAGGAAAACAGACAATAAAAATATCAAACTAAGAGAAAATACTATAGAAGTCTGCATTATTAAAACTTTAAGAGCAGCCATGTAGCACTGAAAAATTGAAATGTGGTAGTTTAGCGTTAGCCCAATAAAAACGCGCCCTTACTTTATAGTCAATTTTGTGGTTTATGCAGAGAACTCCAGATGCGACATGGCCTAAACAAATTTCGGAATGGCAACTACGACAAAAAGACCACAACGAACATAGTTAACAGAAGTACGAGAAGCCATGGACAGTAAAAACTTGCAAGTAGTTCCCTTAACTTTGTTGCTATAGGTAAAGCACTTGACCGCAATGCACACAAAAAAAACTCTCACGCTAAAGCGCTCGTGTTTATAATGCATTATGTTTTCTTCCATTACCAAGGACTAATATTTCGGGGACTACTATTAAAACTTTTCGATAAAATGCAAGCTTTTGCTACACTGTAAAAAAATGAATTGTTGCATATAGGCTTTTCACAATTGGAATTACTAACCGCAGGTAACAACAGCCGCGTTTAACACTGCCAAAGGTTTCGAGATCACTGAATTATTGAATTTCAATTTTTATTCTGACAAGGCTCGCTTTAATCTTTTAGAGCACGTTAATTTACAAATCATGAGGCTATGGAGTGTTGGAAATCGTAATATTTTACAGAAAGTTTCTGGTATCCATTATTGATAGAATTTGGATTCCTATTAGGAAATCCGAAGAAAACACTAAACGTGAGGATGCGGGAGGGTGCAGAGAAAAAAATATGTGAGTTAGGAGAAGAACACTACTACTTTGCATATGGATGACGCCCTTCTAGAGATACCCTTAAGACAAAAAAAAAGGTTTGTAAGGTACATAATGAGATTGAGCAAGAGTATATATAGGACAGCTAAGGGTTCAAGAGAATTATTAATTTAGGTGTGAAGAACTTTTTTGAGTCCATTTTAAAACTTAAGATTCATTGGGTGGAAATTAAGGGAACAATATGGAAACAAAAAAACTTTTACCCAAACAGTTTGGAAAACCTAATCGCGTTTCAAAAGCTTCAGTTGGACTGAAACTAAGAATGGTGGATCGTTCCCAAAACTTGTTTTGGTTTTCTAAACAATATGTGGTAAGGGGTTTTTATAATTCGTTAGACATTTCCTCAGGAAGACAAGGATTTTCAGGAACGTGGAGCAAACTTACATGATTCTACGATATTTAGAACAAGTTATACATACCAGACGCTTATCCACAATTATAAAGAATTAAAAGATCTCAACACTGTAGAACGTGCCAATAGAAATAATTCTGAAAGGTTTTAATAATAAGTACGCGAAAGCACGCAAATTGCGTTTGCAAGATAAAATTGTTAACACTTTAAACGTTTTCTATAATTTAGAAGTTGTATGTTCGTTGTTAGTTTTGAATAACAAATAATAAGTATATTTATATTTTGAAAACAATAGGTTTTATATTTAAAAAAATATATATGAAGCTATGAATTTTTTATTGCAATGTGTAGTACACATTTTACAACCTTTGGTATCACCAATCACTGTAACCATTTCAGATTAATATTACGTGTAAGGGTACTAATTTTTTTTATAATAGTAAAGGAAGCATTAAATAAAAATAGTAACCTCATTATATCTTTTAGATATTTATACCATTATGTGCAAACATTACCGAGATGATGTTAAAAACAAAAGGAGATTTATTTCAAAAAGTATTTATTTATTCGAACGGTTTGAGCAGTTTCTCCTTCTGCTTGTTTCCATGGAGAATTTACCCCTTTTGTACACAGAAAGTACAAGTTGAAGTGCCCGAAGACACGTTCAATAACTAAAACTTCCACAACGCATTAATCAGTTCCCTGATAATTTTCATCTTAAAACGTAGTTTAACTGTAAAATTTATCTCAATTTTAGTCGGATGGTTGTGTTCGAAACTGATCAAAAATATTTTGGATTTTCCAATTATCTACACGTCTTGAAAAGCATTGCCAACGGGCATTTAAGGAAAAAACAAGTCGACTGCAAAATTCGGGATCAAAAACATCAAATGAACGTTTACAATGCTGTATTTTATAATATTTTGTTAAATTGTCTTAAAATGGCATTATGAAGTACTACTACGATTGTGTCCATGAGTCAATACATAAATTAAATTATCAATTAAATGTAAATTCTATTGACACAACATAAAAAATTCTTGCTCAAGGTGATTGTATTTATAAACTTCCTGCTTGTGTGGCGGTTTTCGTAAATGTGAAGTGTTTTGCATGAAAAAGTGAATGGTCACTTACTTTGGTATATTCGAAGATGTGTAGCTGTAAGTCTGAGAATACTCGTTTTATCCATTCTCTTGGCACTTCTTGCTACCATGGGAACTAATGTAGCGAGTTCTCCAATGTACGAATTTAGTTTGTCTCTCCTCATTTTTTCGGCTCTATTTCTCATTTCTCTACTACTACTGTAACAAAAGAAAATCTATTAGAAAATATTACGCACTTGTTTACGTTAATAACTAATTAACAGATAGTCCTTACTATTTGCACTTCTAAAAATATCAAATATATACAGTAGAGCTATGCACAATTTACCATTTAAATGCCACGCGTTTTTTTTTGCGAATTTTAAAGAACTTGCAATTTATTACTTATTGTGTTGTGTAACAATGCAACTAACTACTGATAACGACTAAATTAATTGTTACTAAGTGTTAGGCGCTGATAAACTATGGACATAGGACGCGGAAGTCAGAAAATTATTATATAAGCAATAGGAGACTGTAAATACAATCGCTAATTCCTTGGAAATATAAAGAATTCTTGTTGTCGAGACCAGCCAGACAAGCCTAACAGCCATGAACTGAAGTTTTAGTATCATGCCCAACAGCGTTGATTATTAAAACGAGGTAAGATTGTACAAACAAATGTGAACACCGATATATAATTATCCTTATCGTCTCAAAATAACCAATTATAGCTACATTTATAATAACAAGAACTTTCCTTGGAAATTGATATATAACGAAGGCTTTTGATTATATCGATGTGTTCTACTGCGAAAATGAGAAGCTAACGAGGAATTTTGGAATCCAAACCTACAGCCCGAATGTGGTAGTAAAATTAGAATCCAGAATTATTTATTTTAAAGCATTTGTAGTTGACTTACTTAATTGAAGTATGGGAGTTCTACAACTTGCGGAATGGGCGTGACTTACAAGTAGAATATGGACTAACTACGAACGATAATAATTACTTGCCATGGTTCGTATTTGTACAGTGTAACAGGCATAGTCCGCATAGTGCAGGGGCGGCGGATGGGGACCAACGGGAGGTCGGGAATTTTTCCGTTGGGCCGCTGTCGTATTTTTTTACATTTAGAAGCAAGGAAAATTATTTTCTTATAATACGAAAGAGATAAGAGACCATGTTTGTAACTGTGATTTGTAAGGACGTTTGCGAATCGAAAAACGACCATTGTCGGATCGGGAGAGTGGTAAGGTCTGATTTCCAAGAAATGATAAAATTTGTTTCCTTGTATTGAGGGCTGATAGTTCGCAAGGATTTTGAAAGGTTAATTTTAAGCTTCCGCCTGAACTGACGAAACCACAATTTTTTCGATCATATGGAGGCTTCTCCGGCGGTTTGCACAGATCTCAACTGTGCAGGCCGCTTGCGTGTGTCTAGCGGCCTTAACTGCTTGGGCCGCCCTGATGTCACATTTCCCGACCTGCTGAATAAATCCCCATACGCCCCTGGCACAGGGGATGCGGTGAGCATCACTCCTTCAACAGTCCTTTTTAGTTTCCGTAACGTTTAGATTACCTACCACGTGCCCGCACAGCACCTTTAGCACCGACCGGAACCAAATGCCCCAAACCTGTTCACGCAGGTCTATACTTCTCGGTACTACTCTACCATTTCAAATGTGAGGAGTTGATGTCTTCATTCGACACTTTCTGCACAAGCAGTGTTTTTGCAACTTTTTACAGTCGTTGAAGTAACTACCGGGTTGGTGTCCGCTCAGTCATAAAAGGGTTAATGGTTAATGTGACGCACTATTTATTATGAAATGAGTCCAAAACGCTTTGTGTTATCATTGGCGATATTAAGAGCTACAAGGGAGAAATCCGAACGATAATCCTAGTGTCTAACCTGAAACCGGACGTGCTTTGGAGTGCACGTTAGGCCATAAGTCCTGATCGTCACACAAACATCTTTGGCTATCCTAAACTATATAGAAGTAACATGTGGGGGACGACTAATAAAAGGCACGAAATACGAGAATCATAAAGAAATTCAAGCCAATCGATGTTTTGAAAATTGGAAGAAGGTACTAGTCTGTTCTTTTGTAACAGTGTTATGAAAGATTGGCCATACCTTTTGAAGAAGGAGTACCTTTGAATAGCAAAGAAATAGAGCATTCAAACAAGTACCGAAATAACATGGCAGGAGATAAGGAAGATGAATGGTGCCAATTAGAGCCCTTGAGATATGAATAACGGCAGTGATAAAAGGCTTCGGACCCCTGCTCTTTTTTCGCCAACGCGGTTGACAACATCCGGCCGAATTGCGCAATTATCATTAGCTTATATATGTTTATTTGATGCAGCTTCTTGCTATTTATAACAGTGAGAGAATAAGTAATTGACTGACCCAACTTCTTAGACATGATCTTCTCATTTTTAGAAAATTTATTTTGTTCAATTTGAAATTTAAAATATTTGTCTCTACATTTATTTATCACTCTCCTTGCATACGTCAGAATTCTGAATTTTTATTAAACAAAGACTTTAAATTAGTTTCTATATTACTCTAGTTTATCAACATTAATTGAGTTCTATCTGTTTTGTTACGGAATCTACTCGAATTATTGATAAACATCTACTTACGATAAAAAAATGATATAAAAATTAATATTTTCGTTGACGTGTTAAGAACGAAATAAATGATTTTTATATTTAAGTGTATGCTAAGTATGTTACCTAAAGTTTTAACTTATCGGGTTGGACGATAAAAGTTTGATTTCTGTACATACTAAAGTTCAGAATGACACACAAAAATGGATGATCTTATTTTTACAGTGCAGATAACGTAGCATCATTAGTAGGAACCTTCCCTGATAACGAGGTATGTAAATAAAATGTTTATCGCATCACAGATATTTATAAAAACTGTGCCAAACTTTTTTGGGTTAAAATATTATACATCCTCTTAAAAAAATCGTATTTGCTGATAAAAATCATAAGATCCTCATAGAAACATTACAATCCAATGGAAAATCACAATTTAAACATGGAATATTCAATTATGAAAAATTATAAAGTAAACAATGTGTGGAAAAAGAGAAATATAATCCGTCTGCATGCTTTTAATTAGACACAGATTACAAGCAAAAAAGCTTTGTAGTTCGACGACCCATGTTATTATCGGCAGTCTTTTACATGTGCTCAAAATTGGGCGAACCTGTATTTAACAAACTCGAAATTCAACTCTAAAAAATATAACAGTCCTGATTACAAATTATGCGTGTGATTTAATTTCTGGCGGCTATTAATTAATGACATTAATGGGGAAAACAAAAAAAAATAAGGAAGGAGAACGGGTTGTTCTAGTAGTAGTATTAGGAAAATGATTGGAAGATTGGATTAAGAAATAAAAACAAAAAATTATTTTGTGTGCCTCCAGTCGGTATCAGTTTCTGCATCGCGAAATCTGCCAGAAACAAGAGGTTTCTCCGGCCTAGGCCGGCAAAAAGTAGGTTATTGGTTAGCAGCATCGGCTCAATCTGTCAAAGTCAAATTTGTGCATCGCGGTCGGAGACGATCAAACAAATAAATTAGCAAAATTTTACAAATACGATTACCTATTTGAGCCACTGTGGTGATTTGAATATAATCTTTAATATGCGCCGGTGTATCCATTATTAAATCAAAGATAATGAAATTTATAAATAAACGTCAATGGAAATTGTAAGAAAATAAATGAATTAAGTTTAATGAATAGCAGGAAACAAGGAATCTTGATTTTAAAATCATAAAAAAAATTTCTAATACTAAATTTTAAATGTAAATTTAATTTATTTAAACAAACATCGGCACAAAAAATCTTGTGTATTACACGTCCAGAAACAGTTCCTACTTGCACTCGCAAATGTGCTGTTTCTGGCCTTGTGATACAAATAACTATTGCCACTAGTTCGGGTATTGCAACACCTCCTTATTGAGCTAACCAACGGCCAACTGTCATGGATACCATTCTAGTAACAATTCGTATCCATGACAATCACAATTGTAGTTCATCAACTCCCTGTTAAGTTAACCACCGGTCAATTGTCATGGATGTGAACTGTTACAAGAATCGTATCCATGACAGTTGACAGTTGATTAGCTTAACAAGGAATTAACTATGGATTGATAAACCTAAGGGTAAGCGGAGCATCATCCTCTTGTAGTTGAGATGCACAACGTTGCCTAATTAAAAAAACTCAAGCAAAAACTATTGGTGTACGGTCAAATTGGAATTAAATTTTTAGTTCAGTTTCCAAACATAGAATAGCGTGACGCAAATATTCTCCGCATGTTTTAATACACCCTGTATAAAAGTCATCATGATGGATCGTAATCGTTTATTTGACGACAATAAAATTGTTATCGTTTATTTTCTACCAAATATGAAGTTCATGTTAAGACTGGTTCGTATCGCGTATTTTCGGGTAGTACTGATCTACTGCAATCGAAGATACACGACACAACAGTCGTTTAAAATCTTAACATCATTTTTTTTCATACAGTAAACGATATCGAAACGACGATGGTTAAATAAACGATTATGATACGCAATAGATTCGATTGAGTCGAAACTTCTACGCCTCTGCAGCCTAAATCTGGCAAGCAATTTCTCTGCTAGAACATATCTCAACCGTTCAAGTCATGCTCCAAGTTTTAGGCTCTGCGTGTTTCGTTCCCCAAAAACTGCGCTTTGGAAAAAAGTAAGAACTCAAATATCTATGAAATATACCACCCTGTGTCATGGTTATCAGACCTCACGTCCATTGATGGGGTTAAACCCAGTGAGTTTAGATTTAATTTCTTATATATTCATCTCACATCAATGTTTTAAACTAGGGGGACCTAAACTATGTCATATTCTCTATTTCAGCTTAATGTGACCTCCCCTTAAAAAATTTGGGACCCTTGCACCTTACTTTAAATAGAAAATCTTGGGAGGTATTGGAATGTTGAATAGCAGAAAATTGATGGGGGGTGGTTATAAACAGCTCCTGCTACAAACTTTTGTGAAATATTTGCGTGGTTTTATAATCAACGATAGCTTTGACATAATTTTACTTCTTATGTAATAATATTACTATTCAGATGTCTTTTCTTATTTTTCTGAGGAACTACCCTATTAGGTATACAGGGTGTCTCTAAAATATGGTGCCATAGCTTAACCACAGATTCCGGGGATCAAAATAAGACGATTTAACGCAACTTACCTCTATCCGAAATTGCTTCGTTAAAGCGCTATCCAACGCCAAAGATCTTCAAAAAATTTCTATTTTTTTAAATAACAAAAGATTGTTTTTAGCGAATAGGATGAAATTTGGGATGTGATTCTTTACTGGAAAAAGGTGTTTTTTGACATTTTTTTGTTCACGAGTGTCGCGTAAGTGGTCAAAGGTTGATCATCCATAGGCAAAGAAGCTCATATTTTTTTAACAGTTCGACGAATAGTTTTCAGAATTTTTTTACAGAGAGACATGCTTATTTCAAATATTTTTTGTCTCTTGTTCGATTTCGGTATCTCTCATAGTTTACGCTAAAAAAAATTATTTTGATTGGCTGCAGTGCATTCCTTAAAACGATGTAGTAATTTATTTGTCCCGTATGCTGAGGAATAAATGACGAAGAGACCATTTTTTGCGTAGAATCAACTTTTGCATCCGGGAAAATCGTGGTCAAATTGAGCATTTGCTGTAAATCTATTAATTTACCGGTGGTACAAAATACGCTGAATCATTGATTCAGAAATGGTTCAGATTATTTTGCACCACCCTTTACATACTTGCTAGTAATAAACTTTATATCAAATTGTCTCTTCGTGATTTATTTCTCAACATACGGGACAACTAGATTACTACATCTGTTTTAAGAAATGCACTGCAGCCAATCAAAATAATTTCTTCAGCCTAAACTATGGCAGATACCGAAATCAAACAAGAGACAAAAAATATTTGAAATAAGCATTTCTCTCTGTAAAAAAATTCTGAAAACTATTGGCTGAACTGTTAAAAAGATATGAGCTTCTTTGACTGTGGATGATCAACCTTTGACCACTTACGTGATCCTCCTGAACAAAAAAATAATGTCAAAAAACACCTTTTTCCCGTAGGGAATCACATCCCAAATTTCATCCTAATCGCTAAAAACAATCTTTTGTTATTTAAAAATATAGAAATTTTTTGAAGATCTTTGGCGTTCAATAGCGCTTTAACGAAGCAATTTCGGATAGAGGTAAGTTGCGTTAAATCGTCCTATTTTGATCCCCGGAATCTGTGGTTAAGCTATGGCACCATATTTTAGAGACACCCTGTATATACTTTATTCTGTGAAATTTTGCAACAATAACAATAACAAAACATAAAGAATTTTTTTATATAATTGTAACTAAAAAAATAATCCAATAAAATATTGAATGTGAAAAATTGAGTTAGTGACTCGACTACACGTAAATCTGGAATAGGTACATTTCCTTTGCGACTGTTTTTCTTTAATTCTATGATTTCTTTACTGTTCAACATATTCAGATCGAGATAACAAATTTTTTTTCAACATTTCATTTTCTGTTGTAGGATGAAATTTTAAAATGCCATATGTTTACTCTTATTTGTTGCTTTGAAGTTTTCAATATTATTTATTAGACTTTTAAAAATATTTGACCGACAATATGTGTTTTTCAGAATTTTATATTCTTAGGTGTTGATATCTTATATTAAATTAATTTACATCAAAGAGATGCATTTCAGTGATGTATTTCAGCGTTTCTATCTTCAAAGAAGGAACTTACTACCCACGCGAAAAGTTTGGAGGTTAATTAATGAAAGAATGAGCTCGTTAATTAAATTCTCTTCATTTACCATTTAAAAAATTAGTGTTTTCGTGATATTTTCAAAATAAATAAACGTGGAAAACGGCAAAACTGTTTAAATTTATAAGTTTTTTCATCACGTGAGATTTGTTTACCGATTAAAACCTTGTCCTTGTATATGTGTTGATGCTAATTTAAGTGGTCATGGAGAAATAGGAAGTCAGTAGCGTAGTAGCTGAACAATAGCCTATAAATTTTTTATTTTATCAAAATTTCCATTCTACATATGCGTTATATCAAATTTAAGATAATTTGATGATTCCGTACTAATATGGGATAATTCCATCATTACATTTGGGTTAGACCTAGAATCCCTAATGTTGGCAAAAATTCTTCTAATAAACTCAGCTCGAATTTAGCTCCTTTGAGGCCTAGAGTTAATGCTAATTCCGGAGTCCGTGGTATTTTTCTCACGCCCACCTACCGTTAGTGTCCTGCTCCTTCATTATCCGTTTCAACCCTATCTAAGCCTGGCCTGAGAAATTTTAAAAAGCTTAAATTTCAAGTATACGAGCAATAAATGTATTTCAATAGGATATTGATATTTGCGCTATTCGCTATTTAAGGGATATGTGGGGTTGTATATCTTGTTTCCTGGGGATTTATAAATCAGATTGTATCTAATTTAAGTCCGGTCTTAAAAGAGTAAATGCGGAAGTATTTTGCAATGCAAGGCCAAAAGAACAAAACACTTCGCAGTGTTGACCAGATTAACAACTTTCAGTGTTGTTTAGTGCGGAAAGAATCTACACTGTTTATTAATAGCGAGCTAGAGATACAACTGTGAATCTTATTTTTGCCCTTGAACATTTGACGTCATTTCTATTCGCTATCCTACCCATCAGAGGTTCTCACACAAATAATATACTGTTTTATAATTGTTGTAGCAAATAATATACTTTTATTATCGATAGAAATAAGAAACAGGTTGGTTTTATGGAAAAACTGCTACAAAAAATCTCAATATCATTTTCTTGTTTATGATAAACAAGATTTGCTGAAGCTAATTAATTCTCCGTTAATAAAGTGTTGTGTATGAAGTATGTGATAAAAACAACTAATTGCCTGCTTGAAAGTAATTAGCAAAGTCAGTTAAAAAAAGAACTGAAACGACACAGGTATGAGGAGGAGTAAACACATTTATTATTAAATTAAAGATTTTATTGGTTTTTCCAATAGCAACGACTAGCTATTCATAAAATTTTGTTTTGATGATAAAAAGGGATTTATTGAAAGATTTACCTTTTAATACAAATTTTATTTTAAAATCTATCCAAATCAAACATGCTATGACCTCAAGTTCTGACTTGATGTGTAAAAAAAAAGGTTGCATTCTTATTAAAATGAAAGAGTTCCCAGCCTTAAATTTTGAAAAAACAGCCAAATTTTAAGATTAAAATAAAATTAATTCAATCCCAGTCCGAAGAATAATAATAATTGTTTCTTATTTTAATATTTCTGAAAATTCTAATTTTCTAAACTCTCAATGGAGGGATCCGCGATCGATACACCATTCTCATATTTTCCGTGATTTGAATTTTTGATAGCGCAGGTTGTTTACTAAAAAGGTTGTTTATGCTTCCAGGATATATTTTAGTATTTATGGAACTGTAGTTTGGCGTAAACAATTAGGCAAATGATTCATATTATTACGATGATATTCTTGTCCAATTACCGTAATCATAATCATCTTCAAATATGATTTGTCCTTCTCAAATTCTAGTGATTACTGCAAATTGCAGATAAGAAAAACAATACTAATACTGAGGTTTACTACTACGTAGCACAGTTGCCTTGATATAGAGGTGTTTATGTGTTTGCGGTTTTTATAATATATAAAGGTTGATAATAAATTGAAAAACGACAAATGTTTATCTTATTTTTACGTATTTATTCCTTCTTGAAGCATTTATCTAATTAATAAGGATGACAAGTTATATTTTTATTTGTGACCGATTGGTATCAAGATCGTACGTATAAGCGGCCCATAGCAAACGCTGGCAAAGGAAATTGTTACTAAACGTTTTCTTATGTAGACTGTTGTAACTACAACGACTAAAGTCTTTCTTGTGAAAAACGCCCCCCTCCCAATTCGTTTGTAAATTAATCTTCATCCGAATAGTATACGGTTTCGAAGTTATAAAATAAATATGGGATACCAAATCTGTATAATTTTAAAGGTAAATATGGTTAAAACAATACAAGGGGAATCTGAAAAAAACAATGAAAAAAAAGGACAATGAAAACATGACTGAACAACAACATGATAAAAAGGAATTAAAAAATTGCTCTCTAGAGAAATAATGCATTAGAGTAGTACCTACATAATAGCGTATTTATGCAAATAAGGAGTCGTAGATAATAAGGTTGGCCACTGACAAAATAATTTAGTTTTAGACTTATTGGACAAATTGTTAAATACATACAATGAGTGTTGTTCTTGTTGGCAACCACAAATTGAAAAGTAAAAAAGTTTCCTGAAAGTTTATAGTAACAAAGTTACTCCCTAATGTACCTACACTGACAAAAATATGTTTTATATTCAAGCTACATTAATCGGAAATTTCCAGGATAGTGTACCTAATTATTATCTCCAAGTACACATGCACAGGACATCCAGGGACGAGACGTATAAATAAAAGTAGAGAAGAATGAAATTTCTATAGGTACTATACAGGGTGTCTCTAAACCTAGTACCATAAATTTACCAGCCGCTTCCTGACGCAAAAATAAGTCGAAAATGTCTATAAAATTTTTTTCCTAAACCGCAGCGCATAAGGAAGATACACGTCTTTGAAAATGGTGTTGAAAAAAAGGAAAACAATTGCATTTTAAAGACGGTTTGAGATAAAAAATCGAAATTTTGTATGCAGCCTAACCTATTGAAGGTATAAGCAGTACGAACACTTACTGTAACTATTTTTATTTTAATTTATTTTTCAATAAATTAATTTACATACACATCCAGCATTCTAAATTGATTTTGGCTAAACAGAAAACCTGTATTTTATAGGAAAGGGTTAGTCCAAGCGAGTTGAAACAAGAGTACCTTTTTTGTTAATTAGGCAACAGGGAATACAAATCTCTAAACTAAAATGGAAAAAAACAAAAGGTTAAGAAAAACGGATTACAAGAAAAAGGTGATAACCCCCATTCGCGCCGCCCCTGGTTAATTTACAAAAAAAAATAGTAGAAAGTTTATCTTTAATAGGTTAGGTTGCCTGCAAAATTTCGATTTTTATATCAAACCGTTTTTAAAATGCAATTGTTTTCCGTTTTTTCAACACCATTTTCAAAGACGTGTAGCTTCCTTATGCTGCGGTTTAGGACAAAATTTTTATAGACATTTTTGACTTATTTTTGCGTCAGGAAGCGGTTGGTAAATTTATGGTACTAGGTTTAGTTACACCCTGTATACAGGGTGTAACACAACTTATTCGAAAAAATTTAACCATATATGCACTTTCAAATAAGAAATCGATTTGTTAAAATATTTTTTAATAAAAGTCCAACACAAAACGAAATAAAAATTGTAGAAAATGTTATATTTTAACATTTTCATTAATTTGTAGTTTAACAATTTTTATCTCGTTTTTTTTTTTATTAAAAAAATTTTTAACAAATCGATTTTCTTATTTAAAAATGCATATACCTATGGTTAAATTTTTTCGGACAAGTTTTTTTTTTTTTTTCATTAATTTGTAACTTTAACAATTTTTATCTCGTTTTCTGTTGGGACTTTTATTAAAAAAAAATTTAACAAATCGATTTCTTATTTAAAAGTGCATATATGGTTAAATATTTTCGGATAAGTTGTGTTACACCCTGTATAGTACCTACGAACTATGTGGAAAAATTGACTGATCTGAAATAGTGATCAGAAAAAATAAGAACTAATAAAATAAACAAGAAAAACAATATTATCATAAACGAACTAAAAACAATCGTCAAAAAAATACGTTCACACAAGATAAATAAATTACAATGAGATAAAAAAACATGACTTGCAAGGACGAGTTTGTTAATTAACTGTAACTTCTATTTACTTATTCCACACTTCAGATAACCAGGTAAAGTGTGTGATATTAATTACCAACAATTTAACAACAAATATAAGTACTAAAACTGCTTTTTTGTCATTATCGTTGTTTGTGAATACGGGTAGTCTCATATCTAATATAAAATTAACATAATATGGTCTCGGTACATTATTCTACAAAAAAAAATTCTTTAGTTACCGTCCTCACGATGCTTATGCATGTTAAATTTTTATTTGTTTCTGATAACATGATTGTTTACGCTTTAATATTATACCAAAACATTGATTTGCAGAAAATATAAAAAGTCCATTTGGAGAATTAATTGGAAAATATTTGCGACTAAATAAACTAAGAGCTATTAGTATCTTCAGGATACACCATGTAACCAGTTCCTTTTTTATGCAAAAACTGTAAATATTAACAGAACTTGCTTCAGTATCTTTTAATGCATACAACATTTAATATTTAATACTGAGCTATACAAGGTTTTCAAATTTTCTTATCGGAATAATGATTACATGGTAAATGATTTTCATAACATAGGTTTTTTTCTTCAAATATCAAACAAACGTGTTCGCATAATGATATGTTACCTATACACCAAAGCTGTTGAGGTTAACAAACCCATTGAATACAATCTTGGATAATATCCCCAAAATCTCTTGCTTATGTGAATACATTCACTGTCTTGGATTATTCGTATAAAGGCCCGTACAGACCAAAGACCCAACGCAAGCCAAAGCACATGTGCTCATATATTCGGAACGGTTGGATTTGGTGTGTACAGCGAACTGAACGGCATCCAATCGTTTCCAACGCCAACGTTGGCGTTGGCCTGCGTTCGCTCGATGAGCGGTCCCTCAAAGAAAGTTTGATTTGGTTTGGACAGGATTTGTCACCCTTTAGCGTTGGTAACGGTTGGCTGTGTCTGGGGCTCACTTGCTAGTAAACTTCACAATTTTTGGTATCAATAAATTAAGCAGCATATCAAATATTTCTGGTGTCGTTCTGCAAAACTGTTTAAAATGTCCAGCATCATCTTCTTGAAGTTCCGCCAATAAATTATTACCACTGTATAGATGTCGATTTCCAAACGGTGCGGTCATCCACCAGCGTCGGGGTTTTCTTTTCTTTTCTTTTTTTATTAATGAATGCATAATTATAATTCCAGCACTTGCAATTATTAAATCATCATCATCAGTTGATGACATTAGATTCGTACGAATTACGAGCGAACGCTAGCCAACCGCAGCCAAACTCGAATGGGAAGCTGGTGTGGACGACAGCAACATTATGTCTCCGAAACCCTTCCAACAGTACCTGCGAACGCCACATGTGCTACCCTTGGCGTTGGTTTGCGTTGGTTTTCGGTCTGGATGCGCCTTAAGAGGAATCGATTAAAAACCCGCTAGAACCTTCAGAGGTATTAAAATAAAAGAATATTTGATAGACAGCGAGACGAAGAGAAAAATGACCAAAACTAGAAGAAGAGTCTAAGGCATAGGACACCGGAGTCGACCCTTATTGACCAGACCCTAGACGGCATTTTTTTTTAAATTTGGTCAGGTTGTAATTCAATTAGGCATTGAAACAAGAGATATGTATAATTGTATACAGTGTGAAGCAACAGAAATGGTAATTAAAGAGAAGTACCTTTATCCTAGTTTTCGGTAAAATTGATGTATCTTCACAGTTAAGGGCACTGATTTATACAGGCGCGATTTTGTTTGCAAATTTTTCTTTTTGTAATCAATAGCCGCGTTCAATTAACTCAGTAACTCGGTACAAACGCGTATCGCTTTTTAGTGTCGACCAATAAAATGGCTCGATTTTTGAAAACGTCACATTTTCTATTGGTTGTCACTAAAACACGACACGCCTTTAGGCTAGGTTCCTGTGACAATTGAACCCAGCTATTAGCTGCGTTCAATTGACTCAGCAACTCAGTACAAACGCGTACCTATAGCTTTTTAGTGTCGACCAATAGAATGACTCGATTTTTGGATTTGTCCGCACTAAAACACGATACGCCTTTGCGCTGAATTACTGAGTCAACTGAACGTACCTAACTATTTATTGGTTAAGGCGGCAAATTCAAATTTAACCCAAAAAAATATCGCGAACTCGCGCTTACACAAATGACATTTAAGGCTGCATTTTCTTTCATATTATTATTCAATCCGCATTAAACCAGTTTAAACAGGTTTAAACAAACGAAATAAAAATATACTAGAAAATTCCATTTTGACATATGAAACACTGAAAAATAATAAATTTCCTCCCTCACTATTTTGGCACCAATTTTATATCTTTAGGAAGAAAACTTTGAACTGCTTGCATTCCTCAGCTTGAAACATTGGAACAATAGATTATCTACTATAGAAACAAAAATAAACAATATTTCTCTTAATGATTTTTTATTACAGTTATCTCATTTGATTTTAATTGCTAATTGTGTCAAGGTGTGAGTATCCGTTGATTGCAGTGATACTTGTACGTTTTGTTGACAACACAGTGGTAGTACGTATAATCGTTTTTGGCACAAAACCAGATCTAACTTGAGCATTGACTAGTATACAGTGGAGCGTTTCTAAATTTAAAAGTACCTACAATCTTTTTAGTTAAGTGAGAAAAAGCATATCACCTAGATCAAGCAAGAGAAGGTACATTACACGGGATATTTTTATTGCGGAAGACATTTTAAATATAAATTACAATTAAAGTGTGCGCCAGGTTCTTCTGCTTGCTACAGAATCACCGATTTATTCTTAACAATGTGCGCAATTTCTGATGTAATTTGAATTGTAAAAACGAGGGTGTATTATAATGCGTATAGGCTTTTTTTTAGTAAAGCCAAAATATATAGAAACTAATCTGTAATTATTCAAATTCATGCCTTGATTAGTAGGTACCTATAATAAATAATTCGTTCACTATTTTGATAGTAAAAATTCACAGACAATGACGCATGCATTGTAATGAATGATAAAACCTAATACGGTCACCAAAATGCTATCAAGGTGTACGTACCTATTTAGTCAGACTTAAAATACTGAAGTCTACAAAGGAAAGTCAATGTCCAAAAACATTAGAAATTCCAGTTTGGTTAGAAATTGATAATATAGGTAATTCTCAGAAACTAATTAAAAAAACCTGATTAAGTAAATATTTTTCTCAATGACGAACAAATATTTTTCTTAATGTGTTAATGAGTTAGAATTCTATTTTCAATGATAATAGTGGGATAAATCAGTTTTTAATAATTTAAAGGGACTGGTCCATGGGTGTTGTTAGTCTCACCCTTTTTACCTCACAGTTGAATTATTGTAAATATGCAGTAACTGTAGGTAACTGTTATACAAACGTTAGCAGTGTTCAAGGGTGTTTAACTTAAAACTATTCTCGTTGACCATACAAAGGTCAAACGAAACTAATTGGTAATAGTAACGAAATTAATTTAAATAATAAATTGCTGCAACCTTCTGTACTGTACATTATAGTACGTACATAAACAACAAGTTAAAATTGCAGTATTTAAATATAGATTTTATCAATGTCTAGAAAAAAAATAAGATTTGATTAATCATTTTTCGGTAGGCTACATATAAAATGTATGCAAAATTTAACATCCAATCAAGATTTCGACATCAAGTCATGTTTATATAATGAAATCGATTATCTGGCGTGACGATGACATGATTTGATGTGTAATCCGTCAAAATAAAGCGGCTTATATGCATACAACAAATTTTTGATTAATAACCAAATAGGAAGGTTAATGTATTTTCGTTGACAAATATACCTTAGTTTGTAGTCAGAATGTTGTGGATTTATAAATAAACAATAAAACTTACACACAACGTATTATATGGTACACGTTACGATAAACGTGAAACAAACACGAAAATGATAATTAGTATACAAGGTGTGTTTGTTAATTTGTGTCGGGCTCGGGAAAAATAATGAAGTTCTGCGAGTCATTTTATTTACAAGACCAACAATAAACTTGTTTTAGAAATTATGCCCCAATTTTGCATACTAGCTCCCTACTATTGCATGGGAAAAATAAAAGGAAAAGTGTCTAATCAACTTTGGACGAAAAGCAAGTTTTACAGAACAGTAACCAAAAAAATCTGTTAGTCCTACAGATTCATTACTAGCAAAAAAATCAGTATTTTAGCGCTGGAAGTAGGGTTTAAAAAATATTCTTCGAAATTGCAAGCAAAATTTTTATAAAGTAATTGATTCAATCTGTAGATGTTTCTTTGGAAAATTTTAACCGCCTCCAGTCGTATTATTTTAAATTTTTTTAGTGGAAAAAACAGTTGATCTCTTGGCTATTTGTTCCATATAAAAACATTTATAGTAAACAACAAAACTTTCCTACGTCTACAATTCAGTTCGTTATAAACGCAACTTTAAAATGCGACATTAAATAAATTTCAAATTTACGATGTTTATTAGTTCGTCTTCTTTGATTTAAATTTTTTTAAGTAAGTACAATACTAAAATGATCCCTTAAGTACTTGCCGTCATTTATATTTTTTTTATATATGGATACTAATCCGAGGCGTAATAGGGATTAACAACAAATTATGAAATTCCCTACAGTTTGGGTTTTCATGTAAACTGGTATTTATAATTCGAATACACTTGCGTGGTGTGGATGTTTGTAAACAACATAGACATCATAAAATACAACGCAGTTAGAACTTGTTAATGACTTTACTAGGAGACATACTAGGAGGCACCTTTGACACAGCACACCCATGGTTCAAAAATTGAATTTAAAGGCAAAATTAAAAATAGTATTTAGTTTTTATTTTTTTTATAGCACATTACATATTTCAACTATGTGGTAGACTTCAAGCAAACTAAACTTCTCTCCAAAATATTTTAGGTGTTTAGATGTTGATCAGGACTAGACGTAGTACGAATTAATTGACCCTTGGCAGCCAACAATCTATTATATGAACATGGGTTTATCATAGGTTCATCTGGCGGGAAATTTCTTGAAATTCGTCGGAAAAACACGGCATCGACATATAGGCCATCACTGTTTTGTTATTGTAGTTTATCGCAGAAACCAAAACCGTAATAACATCGCCTGTCGTCGGCGTCACAATAGCAGAGAGATATAAATATGCCGTCAACGTCCCCGCCTACTGTTTTAATGCAAATATTATCATCCTTTTTACTATCGACCCATTTCTACTTCTGTGGTTTAACACCCGATGTCAGGGAACAAACCTACCATCCCGAAATTTCAGCCGAATCTGTTTTTCATGTCTCTTATGAAACGAACGTATAAAATTAAAAATGGCATCGATAAATCGGAAGAACAAGTCAAACGCAAGTTGAAAAAGGTTGGATCTGATTCAGAATAGAACAAACTTTTTGAAATCGCCCCCAATTGGGGGGGGGGCATCCCACGTGTGAGATCAATCTGTGCCGCATTCAAATAGATTTTAATAACCGGACGAACCTCTTTACTTTAAAAAATACTGATTGTGGTTGCATTTTTAGACATGCTATTAAACTTAAACCATTTGCCATTTTTAGGCCCCATGGAATCGGTTTCTAGCGCCTAGTTCTAATTTGCCTTCAATTGAGACAAATATCCTGACCTGAAGCAAATCCTTCAGAAAATATAGGAATGGTTTACACAAGAATTTTGCCAAGGCTTTACTACCACTATACCCCAAAGAATTTTGGATGATATAAAAAAAGGCGATGTTACCTACTGATAAACTTTAAACTTTATCGGTTTTAATCACTGAATAGATACTTATACTTCTTGCGGTTAAGGGGTGCTAAAATTGTTGTTAAATGAATAAAACAATTTGAAGTTCATGTAGTAGAGGTACTTTTATATATTCCCTAAAGACAAATTTCTGAAAAATCTAGGGTGGGCTAACGGATGAAATGGGAAAAGGCTCGTACGTACAACAATTCTAAAATTTTCATTACTATGGCAATCAGACAATAAGAGTTGCATTACGGAATGTTCGCGAAATTGGCAATTCGAGAGCACTTTGATATTCGAATACTTTGTCAACTATTCAAATCCAAAGTGGAATTCTAATTGCCGAGAAGTTTCAGATTTAGTGGTTAGCATCAATTAAACAACCAGATAATAAAAGTGAATTAAATGTGGCCCCTCTGGCCTTTTCGATAAAATTGCAACTTGAGATAGTGCTAAAGACCTCTATTTGTAAAAATAACATTTACGTAAGTCAATAAAATTAATGTAGGAAATTAACTAATAGAACAAGTTGGTTCTTTAATAACCAAACCAAAATTTGTTAAAACTATCATAAAATATAATATCACTAATAAGTTATCCAGTAATTCGGATCCAAAATTGCATGTAACAATGACTATACTATTTCAAGCAGAGGATTTCTCGCTTAAATAATTCAGCTTTGAAGTACTATTATGATCTGAATGAATTATACGTACAAAAAAAAATACCACTACCACAATAGAGATTTATAAAATGCTCTCTACGTTCAGTTTTCTATTTTTTATGTAAAAAATAAAATAAAAACACCGTGCCTTGCAACTTATAAACGCTTAAAACAAATAATGCGTGGGTTTACAAGAGTCATATTATTACTACAAATATGTTTTCCTTGTTGCACGGCCAACTAAACTTGCTATTTCGGTTTCAGTAGCGTAATGTAATGTGTAATATTTAAAAAAAATACTATCAAAATAGTAATTTGTATATAAGACAATTAATTATATTTACCGATAAGAACTTTAATTAAATTTTATAAATATGTAGAAATCATTGCGCATAGTGATGCCGCCCGAGATCGAGAATTCTCGATCTCGTCTCGATCTCGGCTCGAATTTCGAGACGAGAGTTAGCAAAACTCTCGTCTCGAAAATCGAGACGAGATCGAGAGTTTCTTAACTCTCGTCTCGTTCTCGCCTCAAGAACTCTCGAACTCTCGAGCTCTCGAATTGTCATTCAGATTTTCTTAAGAAACTTAGGAAAAATATTAGGTTATAAATTTTATGCCGCAATAAAAAGATAACAATAAATAAAGATATATAATTACAAACATTTTCATTTATTTATTAAATGCTAGCGGCAAAATTGCTATACAAATTTTAATTAATATCGCTGAAACTATTGATTATAGTAGGAAAGTAGTCAGGTAAAAAAGTGTGATACGACTGATACGAGTATTAAGTAAAGATTGTCTTTTTAATTTGTTTAATTTTTAAAACTCTACACAACTATAATAATAACAAAATAAGTGTAAGTATAGATTATCCGAAAGAAAATAGACGCTTTGCAAATAATTTATGATTATTCTCGGCAGTCGGCCCTGGAACCCCCATAGGATAATAATCCGATTTACTCAAATCTGAAAACTACCTGGATGGAAATTCTAGAAACGTCTCTGTATGAATAGTAAAGCATTCTAAAATTTGTTTAAGCTAAAGCCGTTCTAAGTAGGTACCTAACTATTCCTGATGTTTTATGGGTTTCCCAAGGTTAACTTGCATTTTGTTGTAAACATTCATTTTTAAATTTGCATGTTCCTTAATTCTTGTGCGAACTCGAGAGCTCGAGAGTTCCGAGAATTCTCGCCTCGAGAACGAGAACGAGACGAGAGGTGGGTCTCGAGATCGAGAGGGAAGTTCAACTCTCGTCTCGAAGTCGAGACGAGATCGAGAGTTACCCAACTCTCGTCTCGTTCTCGTCTCGCGGCATCACTAATTGCGCAAGTAGCAGATATCTGGAAGAAAACTGCTACATTTGCGGTATTCTCCAAAGTAAAACTGATTATCATCTTATAGTTTAGGAAATTTTGTTTATATTATATAAGTCTCAATCAATAGGAGTGGGTACTGCAGAAATCAACGTTTGAGAATGAGAAGGGTTAAAAGAGAATTTTCAAAAAATTTCCTAAGATCATGTTAACATAATTAGGTAATCGAAAAGGAGGATAAAGGCAAGAAACAAAATAAATCATTTCTTCCACTACTAGATTTAGAAGGTACCATTATTTAGTTTGTTTTCAGGGCAAGAAGTTGATTTTCTCAGCTATAGTGATCACTAATTTTTTATTATTGACCGCTGGTCAATAATAGAAACAATATATCTAGCATGCTAGCCTGATGCTTTTAAAATTATGTCAAGTATCGAATATTATTCACCTTCATAATACAACAACCACTTTCTAAAGTTTATTAATTTCATTCTAGTATTGTTTCTTATTAATTTTAATTATAATTATTTGTTAAAAATGAGAAATAAATATGTTTTAGATAAACGTCAAATTTTACACAAATGTCAGTTGAAATGTTTTCAGGCAAAGGCTACTTGATTTTTGTGGATATTTAGAAATGTAACTTTATTTTTTATTAACGTAAAAACGATTATTATAAAAAGAATAAAGGTGCTAGTATGTAGTGGAAAAAATAGTATATAAACCATGTAGAGAAGACTTATCAGCCTCGCAGCTTATTTCCTTCGATGCTCCGCATCTCAAGAAATAATGCTCGTCTGAGAAAAATGTCTCCTCTCCTTTGGTGTATAATATACAATACTATTAATAACGAGAAAAGAAGGGGACTCAAAGATATAATTTTCAGAGGTAAAGACCAAAATATTGAATAAAGTTTTCAGTGTGTGCCATAACGGTTGAAATAGGTATGTGCCACATACATAATCCAATTTCAATTTTTCAAAAGTTCGAAAGCCAAACATATTACAGTGTATAGTTAGTTACAACAATGTATTGACAAAAGTGTTGAGGGTACTGTATAATAGCAGAAAACAAACATTACACACATCAATCACTAACACAATTAAAAGATTAAAACGTAACGCAAAATCATGTATAGTAAAGCTTTGCTTTATAGGCAAAATGCCAAAGCGCCACCTAATTGTTGTGTCCAAAATTTTTGGCACGGTAGACATGGCATTTAAAACTCCGTATTAAATTTTTAGCTAATAGCCAACTCGTCGAAAATTAAGTCTTAAACCTCCCATGAAAACGAAAAAGAGTATTAGGAAAAACATACCGTTGAGATAAATAATTAAGGGCCGGATTAATCAATCCGTAGTTAACTCTTTGTTAAGCTAACCAACGGTCAACTATCATGGATACGATTCTTGTAACAATTCGTATCCATGACAATTGACCGTTGGTTAACTGAACACGCCTAATAAGGGCCGTTTTATCAATTTGTACATACACTACTCCTTCATGGAAAGCGCACACCGCATGAAATTGGCTCAAAGAAGATTGACAAGGACAGACATATAATAAGAACTAGTATTTTCTGCACATGCGCGCGGTATTTTGGCACTCCCTAAAGTGTACCCAACACAACAATGGATTAGTTCCAGCTATCTCTTTATCCTTGTTGCACTTTCTACAAGTTGTATTGCCGTTTCTGTCGATCTTCTTTGGACCATCAGTGCTGCAGTGAAGGAGCAGTGTATGTCAATTTTCATGGATACAATTGTTCCTAAGAATAATATCTATGATAATTATTGGCTGTGGGTTAGCTCAACAGGGAAGTAAATACGAACTTATAAACCTGTCTTAAATAAAATGAATTTAACCGAGATTGGATGAAGAAATTTCTCAAGTTTCGTATGTGCTTGCTTCCAACTCTAATTTCAACAATTTGCTATTGATTCAATTTGCTGCTATATAAATGGAGTGTGGTAAGTCAATGTCAAAAAGCAAACACCAGTTGATGAAGTGTTTACCCTATTTTGCTGAAACTCAATATTGGTTAACTTAAGGGATAGGATAACATCATTTCTTATTTTTTCCTTTAAAGATTAAATGAGAATTCGACTATTTCATGCGTAAATCAGGGGGTTTTGATTTTAACGAAAATAAAAGGTTTTTAAGTTCGTACTTCAGTGTAAAAAGTACTCGATATAAAAGACGGGACAATTACGTCTAACCTCAATAAATTATTCAGCATCAGAATTATGTAACAGAAATGTAGACGGTCCACAGAAGTTCCTCGTACATTTCAATTTTAAATTTAATGGTAGAGACGTACACTTGAGAATCTTGAGATAGAAATATCTGAAATTTTTCTTTATTCTGTTGCAGGTTTTATTCGCGAGCTTTTAGATTGAAAATCAAATTATTTCGGTTGGTTGTTATTACAAATCTTTCATATTTGTAGGCTTTAAATTTAGTATAGAGACCTAACATTTCAATCCAAACAAAAAATATGACGTAGGTACTACAAGAAAGCTCTCGTGATTCTTTTATACCAAACATTGAAATATATTCAAGTCTCAATTATTTGCAGATTTAATTTATTCGGGTTATTATATTTTGACAATACGTAGGTATATTGAGAATAAAAATTTGTTACCTCTACATCAAATAACTACCGAAACCGATTACATTACGCTTGAACAACAAAGTAACTTTTAATGGGAATTATAAGAGCTCCAAGGCAATTTTGGAAAGTAAATCAATAACTTAGGTACATGTAACGCAATTTATTAGAATTCCTATAGAGTTCAAAAGAAATTAAATTCGTTTAAAAAGTTTTTGCTGTCTGGGGTTTTACAAAATTTGTAATACTTAATTATTAAAAATTATGTATAAAATAAAATGTAAAATTAAAATGTTTTGATTTGATTCAGATTAGCAAAGGTTGTTTATAGCGGATCACAATGAAAGTAGGAACACTCCCATTGTTAATTATAGTCCAAAACCAATAAGAAATTTGGGTCTACATTATATATATTATAGCAATACGATTAAGTATTTTATGTAACTTTCAGTTTCGCTGGAAGGAACCTGAACTTTCTATTTTAAATTGCATAAGTATACTTAAACCATTTTTGGAATCTCTATCGCAGGATTGTAAAAATAGAAATACAATGGAGTTTTTCAAATATATTTGAGCATTGACAGGGTAAGCTTTCATAAACACCATGTATATCAAATTAGTGTAATACTAGAAAAACAGATAAAATAATGATGTTTGGGTATTGATGTTCGGTATCTCCTTTGTACTTATTTACTAAATTAGATTAGGTAATCTAATTAATACCTAATCAGTGCTGTTAGCAACAAACATTCCAAATAAGATCTCAAAAAAGCCTCAAGGAAAGCCTACTTACGAGTGCGACCGAGTTAAATCTACAGGGTTTAGAGAAACAACATTTCGACTTCAATTGCTTTTGCTTTGCGCGTAGGGCGTGGACAAAGTTTTTCAACGAAAAGTAGCCACCCTCAATATCATTCAAAACCATTGTTTGCTTGAAAATCGCCAAGAGATGTCAATAAAGACAGTAAATTTTAGAAAGGGTTGCTTTGACGTCCAAGGGGTTGATGACAGACGTCCGGATTTTACATCTCTTGGGAATTTTCAAGCAAACACTAGTTTTTTAAAAGATACTGAGGGTGGCTACTTTTCATTGAAAAACCCTATGTAGGTATACGATACGTGGATTGAATTTGTTCAGAAAAATATTCATCTCCTGCGATACTCGAAGTTACAATTTCTGAAACTGTTACTGCCACAGTTCAAATAAAATTTCTATAAAAGTAAATAGAATTAGTCTAAATGTAAGTAAGGAACTTTGGAAAACGCGGACTAACGGACTAACACACGGCAACACTGCATAATCATCAATACATAAAGGAAAACAATTTTTAAACAATTTAATTATTTGGATACACGTGTTGCCATATTTTTCATAGATAAATTTAAGTTCCAAAAACAAAATGATTAATCACAAATCTACAGGTTGTAAAACCCTTCATAAATGTATAGGTAATGACAATTATTTCAAATCGCCCACTCAAACGCTTCAAATTAATACAGAAATGTTATTTTCTACCGAATCCTTTGAATCTTTCTCCAAAAGTGGGCGTTTTTGACGTTACAGAACAAAGTTATATAAATAAGGACTTTCCAAACATTTTTTTTACCCCTAATTACAATTGGACCAACTTTGTTTTAGGTGTCCATATTAAACTAACTTTGAGGAATTATTAAAAATAGTCAAATCATTATTTGTTCCTACAAGTTTGGATTTGTTTGTTTGATTCGAACCTGTATTTGGATAATATTGTTCTAATTCTAAGGAATTTAGAATAAACAACAAAGGTTAACTTTATAAATGCCAAGAAATGTGAAACATGGGGAGTGGCTTTGGATAAACATTAAAATTAATTGCAGAAATTTCCAGTCGATACTCTTCAAATTCGTATAAAGAAACTTTCTACAAATATTTTCTAAATTTGTTACATCAGTTTGAGTGGATACTTGAAAAAGTACAGCTATTAATGAATAACCTGTGAACTTCAATAAACAAGTTTGACTAGTTTAAAATTTTTAGTACAGATAAACTTTACATGTGCCCAATGTAATCGTATCTGACTTCTGATAAACAACTAAATAATATTTAGTATATATCTGAACATTCAAAAATACTCGTATATGATGAATATTGGAAGTGCAAAGTTTTTTTTATAGATTATAGCATACTAGAGGTTATCACATATTTCGCAATTGTTTAAAATGTTTCTTTTAAGAATTTTAATTAATAACAGTGAACTAGTCTGTCTCCTGTTAAATCACTTTAGAAGATTAAGGAGGCTGCTGAGTTTGTTCCACGTATTTTTTAAGGAATTTTAAAGGTGCATAAGTAATTGTAAATTTAAATACGTAACAGGTGTTCACATCCATATAATTCTATGCTCTGCAAATAATTCCTTGTACCTATTTCAATTTTAAGGCTCTTCATATGCATCCATGCATTTATGTAACTATATTAAATTATCATTCAGTAATAACTATAAATACTAGTAGGTACACTATTAGCAGCGTTTAATTAACAAACATTTCACCTGATAATTATTGCCTTCTACAGCAGGAAACATTGATTTAATGATTAATAATCAAAATGTAATATAATATATTAAAGTACTGTAACTTGCCCCCATTAAATTACTTGAGAGTTTATTAATTATTTGTTTATGTCGACCTTCCAACTTTTTTTTTTACAGAACACTCCTTTCGTTGTAATTTAACAGGTGTACTGGGTATACTGTTCAAGAGAATTGTGGGGGGAGTTTATTACCGGTTGTCAATCAATGCAAATAAATACTAATAGCCTAAGGGATTTTACATAAGTACGCGATATTTTTCTACTCTACACTTTTGTTTGTTGACAATCTATTTAATGTAATTTACAATTCTACTATTAAAAACAAGTTAAAATACAATAAATCTAATATATTGCATATCATTATCAGCTACTTTTGGAAATAAAATGTGTCGTAGAAATCACCTACACTGATTCGTCTTAAAATAAAATGTAATAAAATTATTCTCCGGAAATAACAAAGTTATATGTGGGCTTGGCGTAAGACGTATCTTATAAAAAATAAATCAGATCAGAAATCAATTCTTTTTTTTTTAACACCAACACAAAAAATACCGTCATTTGGACCAGGTTTTCACTTCGGTTTGCAATGTCTACCTATCTGAGAATCTACATTTCAAAAAATAAATTCACTGGAGCCTAAAATTATCAACCATGACCTGTTTATAAAACTGTGCCTATTATATCAATGATTATAGGTACATAAATACGTTCAAATGAACATAACGGATAACCACCGAATCAAGGGAAATCCCATTCCACTTGTTCGAATTAGTATTCATAAAAATAAAAATGTTTTAGTGACTGGTTAAGGAATTATTGCGGTTAGTTTTAGAGTAAATTTGATAAAACTACAACTAAAGTTTAAGTTGCATCCTGCTATAAGCATTTCTAATTTCCTGACTGAAGTTATTTCCTTTTTTACGTTTTCTTTATCACATCAGATCGTAGTATATAATATAAGCGTAATTATCCGGATATGGGGATAGAAATCAAGAATTCTTCGATGGTTCTGCAGTGTGGTAGCCAGAAGTAAGACTAGCAGCAGCCACAGTCTTTTTAAAGAAAAACTGAAATTTAGTCTGGCTTTGTATCACGTTTTCGTAATAGGCCAATTGATAAAAATTTATCGCCATAAAGAAATAAAATTAAAGATAAATCCGAATACTTTAGGAAATTTCAAGCACAGGAAATTTCTGAATTAATTCTCGGTGTGGGTACTACATTTCACTTTGACACACCTTTCTGCAGCCAAACAAACGAATACAGACAGAATTACTATTTATTTGGATATTTCAAGGGGGTTTACAAACAATCTCAGTTTTAAATTCTGATCAAGAAACCTAGAAAATTAAATGTCGAATATAAAAAAAAATTGAAATCGAATATGAGGGAATCGAAAAATTTTCGAAGTTACAGGATCACAATCGACAGCTTATGGTGGAGTTTTTTAATATTCGATATGGAATTTTTTTAATCAAATATAATTTATAAGAGGCAATGGAAAGTCCATTTCTGTAAGATTAGTACCTACATCAAAGAAGGACACCAAACGACACTCACAGCCAGTTGGTCTGGGTACCGATTTAACAACCCCCTTTTTTTCCAACAAATTCCGTTTGGATCGCAAAAAACGTGTTATGGGTATTAATTTATCATTATTATAAACATATTATAGTTAATAATGTCTAAAACATATTCAATTTCTTTCCGTAGTAAGTGCACTGACCTAAATGCTTCCTAAGCAAAAATGCATCATAGTTATATAACGGACAGAAGGACGTTCGCCTGTCTGCACGTTTGTTTTGACTTAGTACTAGTATATTTCCACATAGTATTTCCGCTAACGTTTTATCAGTCAAGATCTGATTAGGCTGTTGTTTTTCCCCTGTCTGTTTATTCTATGAAACACCGGATATTCCTCATGACGATTACATCTACCAACAATCGTTTCACAATAGTTTTTTAAGAAAATACTTATTTGGAGTTTAGTTTACATGTCACACCTCCATTTCCAGTTTTTATGAAAAAAAATTCTTCCAGGATTATTTATTTATTGTTATTTATGCTTTTAGACGGTCCAGCGGTGCGGCGTGTCCCAAAAGGTTGGATGCAACATTAGTTTTTATTGCCGTAACAAATCGCGAACAGCTAAAAGGCGTTACCTATACACCGTTACCAAACTTGCAGATCCTCTTGATTGCAGGTGTGTCACCTGGTAATATTTTCTTAGAAACAATGTAGCTATAAGGATTGGGTGATTTGGAAAAATACCATAATTTATACATAATATAAATTATTAATAACTTTCGGATACAATAACAAACCTAATACATAACATAGAAGTGATAACAGTAGATATTTTGACAGGAATTATGAAAATACGTAAAGGTGCGTAAACAAGATAAACTAAGAATAAATGTCAGGGCCAGCTTGAAAGATGATAATGGTTGTTATTACAAAGGGGGTTGGTTACGTAGGAGTATCAAGGGTGTGTAACTGTATCTTGAAGCGCAGTGGGATTTTCTTATATTAATAGACTATTTAAGATTGAAACAAGGTTGTGTGGCCTTAAAACTAAGACACATAATGTATTTATATAACACGTAGGTATCAGACTCCGAAAGTTGCATAATAAAAAATATCGGAAGTAGAATAAACGAAAATAAATCATCAAGTTGTAGGAATACCATCATTACGTATATATGACAAGTCAAGGGCAACTACAAGGTAACTAGTACTATCGAGCACATTAGTAGCTTCATGGTTCTATGATAGATTTTTGTTAAGAGTTCTTTTTGTGGAAAATACAATAAGAAGAATGATCTTTAAAGAACTAGTAAGGACATTATATTTCAGGCAGTGTGGGGGCACATAAGAAAGGGAGTTTCATAAAGAACAGTGACTATAACAAGGTGAGGCGTTTTAGGATGAAAAAGGGTTGTAATAAAAAAAAAGGACCGCGTGGTTGCAACATGAAGAAGGGTGGATGTAACAAGAAAAAGAGGTATAGAAAAACATTGAAACGTCTATGAAATGTTAATGCAGTCGCCCAAAACAAGTCATGGGTGTGACGCCGCGAGTATATCTTCGATGTTAAAGTGTGCAACTGCATTGAGAGTGGTGCGTCTGGTAAATGAAGATATCGTTAATTATTTTTACGTATCATGTCAAATATCGGTATCAACTCGTCCGAGTGTACCAAGAGCCTTAGGGTGATTTACACCACGAGGCGAAAAATGAAGATTCGTGTTCAAAATCTGATTCTAAGCAAAAAATGCGAAATAACTTTTTTCCGATCGGCCTTTGTTTTGGAGATATCGAGCTTCAAACTTCTATAATTTCAAATTACACAAAAAACTAACAGTAGGCCATGCCGATCGGAAAAAAAGTTATTTCACATTTTTTGCTTAGAATCAAATTTTGAACACGAATCTTCATTTTTCGCCTCGTGGTGTAAATCACCCTGTATTTATATAACAGTAACGGGATGATGTAAGTAATATTCATTTTTAGAGCTGTCTAACCTTTACGTTTTTAATTTAACAAGCACCCTTTCTTTATAAATCCATAATAATAATTACATAATCTTCAAGCGTTTTATTTAAATGCGAATTTGGATTAAATGAATCATGAAGTTCCTTAGAGGGAGATAAAGTTTTTCAATGTTAAGTTCCTCCTTTTAAACCGCTTCTATTTTCGTCTTAGCTAATTATTGTGAAATCCTCCAATTGTTAAATTTCGTTAGCAACCTGGTTTTAAAATCAATTACACACAGTAAGGATTTTATAATTGAAATGTAAAAATAAAAAGTGTATTAAGTTAATAAAACGGTATTTTGTTGGCATGGAGAAATAGAAAAAATCTTCCGTTACTTATTGATGTGTCGAGCGAGATGTTATTACCTGCGAATAAAACGTTACGACGTAGTTCGACGTTCTGTAACGTTGCTTTCAACACACACACGTTTACATAAAAGGTGCAAAAAGATTTGTTTTCATCAAGGAAATTTGAACCGCGAGTGCGTACTGTCGTCGTCTTGATATCGACTTCTCAGTCTCCAAGGTAATGTCTGGCCAGATTCATTAGCGTCTATTCTCAACAACAAAATAATAAGCTAAAGAGAGAACAGAGAAAACCGTGTAATGATCTACGATCATCATTACACATTTTAGATTAATGTTGGCGCGACTTGTTTCAAGAGACGGTTCCAAGGCCAACCTAGACAAGCTGCAGTACTGTGGAAAGGTCTAGGAGCTCGCCAACTACGCACGGTGTGTGGCAATCGTTTCGATTTTGTTTTCGCGACAACTTTTTGTGCCCCGGAGTAATGTCTGCTTCCGCCAATGGATAAGTGTCTAAACGAGCGTCACCGATTGGTCGAATGCCGCCGCGCTTTCCACCGTTTCCACATGCTGCCGTGCTGTAGTCATGGAAACGTAGCGACGCTGATGCATGGGGAGAAGGGCATGAAGCCGAACGTGCTATTTTATCAAAGCAATCGATTTGATGCATAGTCACGGTTGCGTTGAGGTAGGATCTAACCGAAAGAGTATTTTGTCCACAAGCAGACAAGATGATGAATTAATCAACTATGATTGGACACAACATCTTGGTCACGATTTCTCTTAAAATAAGAGGCAGAATGAAATGATTTCTTTTTCTGCTATTACAATTAATACGAAGCGGAAGGATATTATATCAAACAAGCGTGCCATTAGAAAATTATGGAATTCAAACGGGGATTTTTCGTCCCAAAATTTTCGATAAACCTAACCAAGGACCTTGTCAGATTGTTAGAATTGCTTTCATAAAATGTTAAATTTTTCTCAAAAACATGTGTAGGTACCTATACCATGACCTATACCTAAGACTAATGTTGAGGGAAAATTATTAGATCCAGATATAGTATAGTAAAACTTCAAATTTGCAGGTCAGGATCATTGATATTTAAGGGTGGGATGGAACTAGAACAACATGTTGATCTTAACGAGAAACGAGAATAAGTAATATTGCTGACGTTTTATGGACGTAGGTATAAAATTATTGTTATACTTACAAAACTAGTTTAATCATTATTAAAGCCCATTTAATAATAAAAGCAACCTCTAAAAAATAAAATAAACTGCGAGGCTGATAAGTCTTCTCTACCGTAGTTTATATACTATTTTTTCCACTACTAGCAGCTTTATTCCTTTTATAAGTAATCGTTTTACGTTAATAAAAAATAAAATTACATTTCTAAATATCCACAAAAATCAAGTAGCCTTGCCTGAAAACATTTCAACTGACATTTGTGTAAAATTTGACGTTTATCTAAAACGTATTTATTTCTCATTTTTAACAAATAATTATAATTAAAATTAATAAGAAACAATACTAGATTGAAATAAATAAGCTTTAGAAAGTGGTTGTTGTATTATGAAGGTGAATAATATTCGATATTTGACATAATTTTTTAAAGGCATCAGGCTAGCATGCTAGATCAATTGTTTCTATTATTGACCAGTGGTCAATAATAAAAAATTAGTGACTACTAGCTGAGAAAATCAACTTCTTGCCCTGAAAAAAAAAACTAAATAATGGTACCTTCTAAATCTAGTAGTGGAAAAACCTATTTATTTTGGGAATCATACATTTAGGGAAAATCCAAAATTCTGAATGAATCAACTATTCGTTCAAAACGTTTTTAAGGAAGGAGATTCTATCCAACAGGTGTCTTTCAAAGATCCGAGTTCAAGCAGATGGGCACCAATGCACACACGTTCACCACCGCGGAACCACTTCGCACAGAATGCCAGTTTGTGGGAGTACGTTGAACCGTAACGTTGGCATATTAAAAGGGATTCCTCAATATTTCGAGAAAATTTTATCTGTGCGATTTTTTTTCGCATTTGGTTTCAGGCAAACAATTCTTTAATCAAAATGTAATTATATAATATTATGGGTTACAAACATTACAAAACACATTTTAATGTATTATATTATTTTACTGTTACGAAAATGTGGGTAGATGATGTTTTTAATCTGTCGGGGTAGTATTCCATTCACTGTTACTTTCGTTTTTATCATTCCTGTATCTTCGTTATTTTATTATATTGTTGGAATGTCTGACATGTCTACCTTCAGATTGAATGAAATATTTTTGCCAATTTAGAAATCGTAAGCATAATTGTATCAGGTTGAATATTATTATTTTCAGAATGAAGAAAAGTATAAAAATTGTGCCTTGAAATTTCGTTTACCAATATTTTAGTAGGTAATAGCAAGGTAATAGGTATACAACATTTTGAATATTTTAAATGGAATGGTTAAAAACTTCTGGATTGTAAACATTTTAACAGTTGCCATATCGCTCCTTATCAATATTGACTTCTCGATTTATTTTAGGAATAGATTACTCAATATGAATAAATTCGCAGATCGTTAAAAAGTTCTTGGTTGGTGCCATTTACTAATATACCCCCAATTTTTATCAAAACCGACATTATTATTAATAGAACTTTTTGACACTTTAAAAAAAACATGAATAACATGATACTTTTCTGAATGATATAAAGTTTGGAATAAAAAGTCGTCTGGAAAGCGGGGATTGTTTATTAGTTATCATTCCTCATTACGATTACACGACGTCTTATTGGTGTTGACGATGGTTGGTTGTTTAGTCTAGCTATTCGGAAATCAAATTTACGCCGGTGTGTTGCGGTATGACTTTGTTCAGTTGTCTATAATAGGTTACCTATCCCGTTACCGAAGAAAAAAATAATAGGGAAATATATTTTAAAAAATGGCCCAAAGCACTTCAATACGTTAGAAATTGGAAAAGTTAAGGAAGAAAATAAGAAGACTAACAGGAAAAAGGATCGCGGTAGGTAAAAAGGAAAAAAGTTACGCAGTGGATCTTCTGAGGTTGGGAGAAACGGGGGTGACTTGGATGCCGGAAATAAATTAGAGCCACGAAGAGGAGAGGCATCTCTAATGATAGGTGGAAAAATCAAGGGAAAACACTTCCAGGAAACCAGAAGAGGTCGTCCCTAGATCTCATAAAATCAGAACAGAAAAAAATGGATATATGAATACATTATAATGATTAAGCAGTCGCTTTAAACCATCCCTTCTGGGTTCTAAGTCAGGTCCGAAATTGAGGAGTACGCGTATCGCGTTTTTGCCTGAACCAATAGAATTGCACTATTTTTGTAATCGCCGTAAAACGTTAAAACTCAATACGCGTCCTTCAATTGCAGACCAGTTGTACAAAAGATTTGACTTACAGTTTAGTTTATCCACGATCAATTCTCATGGATATTGTTCTTAAGAATCATATCCATGACAACTGATCGTGGTTCAGCTGAACTGAACTCCGGGGCTCGAACAGACAACGAAATGTTAGGAAATATAATAAAAAATCAGAAAAAAATAAATATGCCACACTGGAGAAAAGCCTTTTGAATTTTACATTGTGGTGAAAAGCCTTTTCGTTGTAATGTTAAACATATAGTATTGACATGGGATTCATATTTTTGTCAACGGATAATTAATTCTCCATGACAGTGCATCTTTGTAAACGAAACATTTTAAGCAGGTCTTCAACGAATTGTATAAAAAAGCAGGACAATGAAAGCGGTGCGTTTTAATTTATTACGGAAACATGTTGACACCTACTTTATATGCTACGCAAGTGTTGTTTCTCCAAGGGTGACCTATAGGGCTGTAAAGTCAATGGGGTAGGATATTGTAATAAGAATGGACTCACTGCATTCAACTCTGGTGGCGACATTGACATGTAATACATTTCGACAAGGGATTGTAATCCAAGTATTTTTTAAGTTACAGTTCTTCTGACAAGGACCCTAATTTGTACCTACATGGTGGTTTACTTAGTTGGTACCTACCTCTTGGATGAAGAGGGATGATAGTGTCAAATTTTGGTTCAAACCGAGGTTCAAACAATCGGCGAAGAAAAAAACATTTATACTATTCTGGTAATGATGAGGAATCGGGGATATTTTGCCCGTATTTTGCATTTTCTCGAAGATTTTATAAACGAGTTAAAAATCACCCTGTACTACCTACTATACATAATAAAACTTTTATTGTTTCAGGTTTCCCAAGTGAACTTTATGACATAATAACGAATAAATACTGGAATAATGAATACATTCTGGAATAGGCGGTGAGAATTATAGGCGGAGCTGCCGCGAGGGCGCCCTCAACAGGTTGCTGAAAAACAGAATGTGATCGGCGGCGTGATCACGGAGTGAACCAAGGTTGCGGTAGATTGCAACCTGCGAAAACTCAGTCGAACCGCGCAACACATAGAAACTTAAACAGCGATATGAATGTTTTCAAGTCGCGGAATAGTGACGGTTAGGCGTTCAGTGGCAACGAGCGAAGGCCATCCGATAAATAGATGTTTGCAAAGCGCTTCTCGAACATTTACTGCGCCTCGGAGCGCTACTTCTATGGTCCATAATATTATTCAGTTTCCCTCGCTGAAACTTTCAAAGTGAAAGAGATGGGATGATAATGAAATTTTCCGAGCACATTGAAAAATGAAAATTTGCACTAACCTAGGAGGTGTCTCCATAACAAAATTATAGGCCGGGGCCGGTGGTGGATACCATGGAGACGTCATCGTGCAGTTATTACACATGACACTTTTATTGTAAAATCCCAACATTTACACCTGCTTCACTGTCATTCTTAAAAGTAAACTTAACTTCCTATGGTAGCATTATTCATATAAGCGCGCAATAAAATATAATCCAGTATCTACAATGTAATGTGTGTATATTCTATAAAGTATCTGGTATTTTCGCGAACCTCGATATACAAACGCGCGGATAACTCGGCTGCCGAGACGCAACTGCGCACCAGCCAGCGGCAGCCCGTCGTCAGCCGAGGAGGACTCACCTTGGCAACAAGGGGCCTTCCGGGGACACGCACGCCTCTGGAGCGGAGTCCTCCTCCGTCTCGCAGTCGCCGCTGTCCATGCTCATCTTCGCCTGTAAACAAATGTATTACCTGTAGATACCTGTGCTTAATTGAGAGAACAATCAATATGCCAATGCGAGGACTATTGGAAAGGTCAGAAACGGAACTATTACACGTCGTCGGTTTGGTTTAGAAGTCTGACCTCACTTATGCTGATAGATTTTATCTAACATCAGAAGTGAAAGCCCTTGGTCTTGTTCGTTATTAATTATATCGGGTTTTTATTCAACAAACCAAACGACGGGACCGATTTAATTTATCATGCAGATTACTGACCCCAATATATTCAAACATTGGGTCTTTAGAGGCACCAAAAGTTCCCAACCTGCTTATTTTAAATTTGATCGGAACAACGGAAATCAAAACGGTAAAATAGTAATAAATAAAATGTTTTTTTGTATACATGAAGTTCAACAGGTTACGTTTTGGTTTATGCAAATTTTTAAAATTGTTTCTGTAACGTCATCCATGAAGAAGGAAATAGTACTAGTTTTTAGATTATAAAATAAAATAAATGCATTTCAGTATTTCACTGCATTTTTACAGGAAAACGAAATCAATGAACAAGATAAGGTCTATTAAATGTTTAATTTACCTCGATGGTAATCACAAACTTCTGCAGAAAATGTTGGTTTTATGTTACATTATTATTTACCAGAGTTACATGATTATGTAATTTCAGACAGAATATATAGATTCATAACCCAGCACAAAAGCAAATTACATTGTTTATGGCTTTATTCGTATTTGGTTTTTAAAATTTTCTGACACAACGCACATTTTTAGTTTTTATTAAACACTCCTTAATTTTTTATTTAATTTGGTTAGTAGGTATTTTTCTACAATTATTAGATATTAATTGTAAAATTTTGCAGCCGGGTCGGACCCATATTTAAATAATTTTTAAACATTATTGACAACTCCAATGATTTTCAATTAATTTTTAAAAATTTTGATTATCAATTGCTTTCAATGTAACATTGCGGTAATTGTCAAAGTATTAAGTTTTATTGACGATATTTATGACAAGGATATAGGTACCAGCGATCTAAGATACCAGCGTACATCATCTGATCGTTCTGGGGTCAGGGGGCACAGGGGTACGTGCCCGCAGCAAAAAAAACGGAAATCTCACTTTTTTTTAATTCATAGTCGTATTCTAATATAGGTTTTAATTAAATTTTAAAACATCCGTAATTTAATGTATAGCATTAGCAATTATAGCATCTTCAAAATAATATACTTCCATGTCGTCATAGAGCGCTATAGCATGAAACGGGCATATAGCTTTGTTGACCCTTACAACGCCTGCAATTTGTATAGCGCATGTCAAATTTACAAGGAGTTTTAACTAAGAAACTGGGCACACTTCCCGGTAGACCTCGTCAATTTTCGGTAGCAAAGACAAGTTCGGAATGTGCGCAAGCGCGCCACGTGCTCTTAAAATGCTTCGTCCGGTTGATTTCAACAAAATTGCTGTAACCACATTTTTACCTATAAATTACTGAATTCTAAAAATGAACATTCCACGGATATTTTTTTAAATTATATCGTTAGGTTATTACGAGCTTAATTTTTCATTCTAAAATTTTTGACATTTTCAGATTTTTTAATTTCATCCCCAAATCTTGTCAGATGCTCTTAAATCGCGTCTAATAACCCACGCCCACCCCTTCGCTCATCTGTTACTCGTCGAAATATTTTGGTCACAGGCCGCCACTTCATTGTAATGTGCCTTTTAAGTTAATGGGTTTCGAATGCGTAGCAGGTTGGTGGGATACATAACAGTGATCATCCTAAGGCGATGAAATTCTATTAGTATTGCAAAATCTAACTGCAACCGCACATTTGTTAAATTATAGTGCACTCGCTCTAGTAATTACGTGACGTGTAACAAAGTGATCCCACGGGAAGCCATAGAGGCATATTAAAGCGATATAGCACCATATACACCCAAGGAAATTAATTATATGAATATGTAGATATGTAACCTACCTACATTCTATGCTTTCAAATAGGAATTGCTTCCTGATTCTATTTTATTCGTCAAAAATTATGGAAATTTTATACGAAATACTTTTAACAAACTGCAATGAATTAAAATACTGTATTACTAGGTTTCCTGATACTATTAGTAGATACCTTGGTACAGGTTAATATAATCACACGTGTTAAAACCAGATATTACCTGATTAGTATTTGAAATTTTAATCCAGCCTACTTTTCCAGGAACATATTCAAAATGTAAATTATCGGTATAATAGTAAATTTTTAGTAAAGTTTTGTAAATTTACTGTCGAGTTTCGCACTCTATATTTTGTAGGATATTATGTTAAATTTTAATCATTACATTTACATGTTACAACACTAACATAAAGTAGTGCCCCGAAAAATACATATTCCTTAAAACAAAAAAATTCGATTTAAGATTTTTGATGTGCAGGCTGACAATACAATAACATCCACTAGCTTTGGAACACGAACTTTACTAACAACCTTCGCAAATATTTCCGAAACTGCTTATTCACTGACAACCATACCTTATATTTTAAAAATTAAAATTTTTAAGAGAAGGTAGGAAGTAGGTACTATATTTAGCTACGACTACTATTGTTAAAATATTATTCTGTTGCGTGAGAATGTCGACGATTCATTTGGGAGTGGTTCGTTCGAGTACTGACCTTAACTCCACGGTATTTGTTGAGTATGACTTTCGTGTGTCAAGAATTCACGATAACAATTTTTGTATATAATAATACATATGCAACAAAGTTGTTAGGAAAACCGGTCTATAATTAAAAAAATATATATAAGAAGGATTTATTCCGGTTCAATTATTAGTAAATAACTTGTAAACTCTGGACTATTGGATATTGCTCTCTAGCAAATATTTCACTCAAACTAGTCGTCCACTTTTCATTGAAGTATATTTGTTAACCTGATTTCAAATTTTCTAACAATATTTTGGAGAAGTGTAAAGCAATTAGTATCTACGCTTGTCCATTTTATTGACTGCTGAAGGATTAGTTACATGGCAACGTCATTCTCTTTTTTGATCAATGTTGCAAACTTTCTGAAATAATCTGAAAGAACTGAAAAACGCTTAAATTGTCAATACAAAATATTTTCGTAATCGTTGCAGAATAGGCACAAGAGAAATAACTGGTACATATTCTTACGTATAGTATTTTTAAAATGGAGACAGCCAAATAGGAAATTATTTTCTGATTTCAAAAATGCAAGGTTTCCCTGTCTGTCTTTGTTATTGTTCTCAGGATTTACAAAAATAGTTACTAGTGTTCGTATTCAGTTCGCTGTTAATAATAACGCCACGGATTTGGTGTTGAATGTAAAACTTCACTTATTCCTGGGAAGAAAAAATTATATTTTTGTATTGTTACTACATTCCCAATGAACATCTTGATTAGAAAAGTAGTAACATAAAAAGATCTTGTTCTCCCTACAAATAATTTGTTGTCACAAACCTATACAATCAGGAATTCCACAGGGTTCGGTTCTAGGACCAGATTTATTCAATGTATTTACGTATGACATACCAATTCCACACAAGAGCTGTATGGCAATGTATGGAGAAAAAACAAATTATTTGTAGGGAGAACAATATCTTTTTCAGACTGCAGAGTTTCGACTAAGAATAGTACCACGTGTAGCCGTTTTGTCAATTTATATCTACCGATGTATAAAAGAACAAATTTTAAAGCTATTGGTCAGATTCAAATAAATCTAAGATGTACACAAAATTTTTGGAATTTTGAAAACAATTTTTATTATTAAATTGAACGAATCTTGGTTTTACATAAGCAACATAACAAGCTTATAGATAATTCATAAAATATGAATAGTAGGTAGATACTATGTACCGTTTTTAAATTCCATCCTGTTTTTTTTGTTTGTAAAGAATCAGTTAGGGGAATTTAAGTCACTTCCATTTAAGATATCAATGCTGAGACACAATTTTGGATCCCGATCTCATATCGCTATAAATTATGAGAGCAATGGAAAACACCTAAAATTGTGAGTGAGTGTTTAAAAATAAATTGTTGACAATCTAAATGATTGTCCTTGGCCACAACAAATTGGAGAGTGATATTGAGTATTTAAAAAATACCATGGCATATCACAAATAAAAGAGCCTGTGATGATAACAAGGCGAAATGGAGATCTAGGTCCGAAATACGGACCCGTAGAGTCCCCAATTGGGTCACCCGTCTTGATCTTGATACGTTTTTATGGTAGTCTATTATTTGCTTTTTATAGGATGAGTTGCAACAATAGAAGGTATTTTCAAAATATATAGCATGTTAGGTAACTGTTTTGTACGAAAATACTCCATAGATTTCCTGCTTGTTGCCTAGTAGGTACCTACTATCTACTTTTCCCATTTTAATAATTTTTGTATCCATTATGATTATTTAAAAGAAAAGTTCTTTAATGGAAGTTGAGATAGGGCTGGTATTGATTCGATACTCATATTTTTATTAGCTTGAAGCAAGTGGGTGTTAGTACGTCTTAGAAGAAAAACAAACTTTTTTCAAGTTGTTCCAACTTCTCGGCGTTTGTGTATTTAACAAGGAATGAAATTTCTTATTTTCAGAAGAAGTAGGCTAAAGACCAATAGGACCACTGTAGAAACAAGATATTTTTTTCTTTTAAATGACTTTTAGCAAATATATAAAAATATGAATTTAAAATATTTAATTGGGACAAGGGAAAAGGTGCTGATAGCAAAGTTAAATTTTTTAGTTCCTAGCTTTTCATTTTTTACTGCATTTCTCATGCAGTTCTAGTTCCAGGTTCGTCACGTGGCATGATTCAAAATTTTAAGTAAATTTCATGTAAATATTTTTAGAAAGCATTATAATCCCAAACCCGTTAATCTGTTTCAAGTGTAGGCGTTATTAAAATTTTCACGAAAATACGTTTTTGTATTAAATCTGTAGTATGTATCGGCTTTATAAAATGATTCCACCCACGTGTCTCTGTGGGGTACAAATAACACACAAGAAATTGCAAAAATGAAATATAATGATGCAGTACATCCATTTTTAGACATGATTTAATAAAATTGTTGATAGTTTCGAATTGAGTGCGGACTTGAATGCAAAACTACTGTTTTAATGCAATTAAAATGCAGAAATATTTACATAAAGTTTTTTCGAACTGATACCATCGTGAGGTTGAGGTAAAAACATTTATGTTTAGCGTGATCGTTGCTTGTCGAAATTTTATAATAACTTGTAAACGCCTACGATGTCTTGAGCAATACAATAGCAGAAATTTTATCGATCTCTGAATAAATACCTCCTCCTACAGCAGAATGAAAATTGGTTACCCATTCGTGTCGATAAAATTCCTTTTCTATTTACTTTTACTTTTTAAGCAATGGAAACACGAATAAAAATATTTTTACTTAAATGTTGAAGGTAAAACTTAAAAGAATAACAATAAATTTATTATTATTAAATAGCTGACCTTTCTAGGTAGTAAATGTCAGTAAAATCAAGTTGGAGTGACCACAATCTAATAGTTCACTAGTCCAATTCTTAAAATTCATTCTTAAAACTAGTTGGATAGTTAAAATTAGGTAAACCCTATATATTGTGGACGGTAATAATTTATTATAACCTTTAGATGCTTAGAAAGTGGTTTTATAAAAATGAAGTCAATGTCCAGTGAATAGTAACCGTTTTATTATGATAAAATGCAACAAATTCCGAAAGCAAACATTGCATAGCTTTGCAATAAAATGTACATTTACAATTAGTTACAATTTTATAGCTTCATAGCCAATAGAATGATATTTAATTTGATTTATGTGGGAACTTATTTGATATCTTATGTATACAGGGTGTAGAATTGAATTACGGGATTTCAATGGTAAACTATTAAAAGATAAATATTATCTTCCATAATTATTTTATAGAAAATCTGTAATATAGGTTTTTGAAGAGAAAAAAAATCTCTATCCATAACTGTTACTGATATTATTTTACCATACCAATACCAAAGTAGAAACTAGAACAGATCGTAAATGCACAATTTAATTTAATATCCAGGTCAAAGAAAGGCAAGTGAATGCAGTAATAAAACCGGAAGGGTTTTGAATGAACCTTCACAGTGAAGTGAAAATTAATGAAATTATTGTCAGTGATGCAAGACGTCCTTGCAGAAAGTGTAAGCGTGAAAGGATAAAACGTTATTGCATTTTAGAAAAATGCAAGGTTGACTATTGATCAAAATTATTTAGGAATGGCGAAAAAGAATATAAGAAATATTACGTCATGTGTTTCTAATTTTATATGAAATCTTTATGGATTTCTGCAGGTGATAAATTTAATAAACGACATTATTTCTAGGACTTGTCTAACATTTAAATAACTATTGATCTACTCGATTTAAATAAATTCTCGTACAAAACTGCTTGGAAAACAAATCAAATTTTGTCGTACTGTAAAATAGGCGACAGATAATAGAAACTGTAATTGCTTTTACTCACACGTGCCGTGGTGTTTAAAAGGAACTGTCAACAAACGACTGTATTTTTGCCATTGTACGTACATATAAACGTGTGTAAAAATTGTGGTGTAAGCTTCAGATAAAATTATTCCCTGGACAAAAATAAGGCAAAAAGTTTATTGTAAAAAGGTTCGCAGGCGCATGGGTACCCCTCACCATAACAATTTAAGAAATGTACATTTGGCAACCCTGTAGCCACTTACTATGATAAGTTGATCACTGATGACCACAATTTATTATCTGTCATTGCATCAAGGCACTCTGAAAGACGCTAAAGCTAACACTATTACATTGCAATATTGCCAAATCTATTTTTTACGCATATAGAAAAATAAAATGATTTGAAATAATAAAAATTATTAATTTCTTTTTACTTTTAAACGATCGATGGTAATAAATTTTAGCTATTATCACTGAATGTAGGCATCCTGTAACTTGATTTTGAAATAGCAGCTTTCTTTACTGTTACAAATTTTGAACTTTGAGGTCGACTTTGAGGGCTTCGTGTAAATTCAGGAAGCCTTTTTGCTTTTGCCTGTTGTTTTGCAATAAGCTTTTTGCCTGCACCACAATTTTTACACACCCTGTATAAGATACTAATAAACTAGTTTTTTTTATTATTATACAGGGTGTCTCTAAACCTAGTACCATAAATTTACCAGCCGCTCCCTGACGCAAAAATACGTCGAAAATGTCTATAAAAGTTTTGTCGTAAACCGCAGCATAAGGAAGCTACACGTCTTTGAAAATGGTGTTGAAAAAACGGAAAACAATTGCATTTTAAAAACGGTTTGAGATAAAAAAAATTGAAATTTTGCAGGCAGCCTAACCTATTAAAGGTATAAACTTTCTACTATTTTTTTTTGTAAACTAACCAGGGACGGCGCGAATGGGGGTTATCACCTTTTTCTTGTAACCCGTTTTTCTTAATCTTTTGTTTTTTGCCATTTTAGTTTAAAGATTTGTATTCCCTGTTGCCTAATTAACAAAAAAGGTACTCTTGTTTCAACTTGCTTGGACTAACCGTTTTCTATAAAATGCAGGTTTTCTGTTTAGCCAAAATCAATTTAGAATGCTAGATTTGTGTGTAAATTAATTTATTGAAAAATAAATTAAAATAAAAATACTTACAGTAAGTGTTCGTACTGTTTATACCTTCAATAGGTTAGGCTGCATACAAAATTTCGGTTTTTTATCTCAAGCCTTCTTTAAAATGCAATTGTTTTCCGTTTTTTCAACACCATTTTCAAAGACGTGTTGCTTCCTTATGCTGCGGTTTAGGACAACATTTTTATAGACATTTTCGACGTATTTTTGCGTCAGGAAGCGGCTGGTAAATTTATGGTACTAGGTTTAGAGACACCCTGTACTTGCTTGATTACAAACTACATCAATTAACAACATGGTATTATTTATGACCGCCTATTTAGAATGTACCCACATCAAAAGTTAAAAATTTGTCCTGTCCCATATCGGACTGAATTTTATACACGGATTATATCGATCTAGTGAATTAATTTATATCTTCAATCATAGCGTTGCTAAGCTCGATCTCTCTGCTTAGACTACCAAATATATAGTTTCTACTAAAATATTCTGGAGTGGTAGCAATAGAATCTTTAAAAAGAAAAGTAGGTACGAATAATACTGAATTAAAGCACCGGTACTGGCATTGACATAATATGATGTTTATGTAGCAGGTATTACCTATGTAACTTAATTAGATTACAATTATCACATAAATCTGAAAAACAAACTTTCATTTGCTGCTATTGTTGGCAATGAGGAAATCAAAAAAATTTTGAATATCGCAAAATTTACAAGGGCTCTTATTTTAAATTATGGGAGAAAGAATGGCAGCAATAGAGCGAATTCAAATATTACAATTTAATTAATGCAAGTCAGGAAATAAATAAATAATGTAGGTATATCTCACTTGTCAGTTTGCAATGTTTATGAATTTACGGTGTTGCCATATTTCCTTTGAACCAGTAAGCAAATATTAAAACATGTTAATTTAATAGTCGGTGTAGGTGTTTATCAGTGTAGCAAAACTGGGAATAGAAAGGACATGTCAGAATGTTAAAAAAGTGGAGTAAGAAAATTTTGGACGGGAGAGTATGGGGAAGAAGAAGAGGTGTGAATATGAAAAAAAGCCGGAACGAAACGAAAAATTAGAAAAACAGGAAATAATAGAAGGATAGAAAGGAAACCCATTTGGATAGAAATTATTTAAAGCCTTCCCTGGGGCATTTATAATGGTATGTCCGATATAATAACTAAATTTTAAGCACTTGGTGGGCATCTAAACGATCACGGAATACAAAATTGTCCGTTTACATGAGGATGAAATAATAATAGTATACTATGTAATGAGATTAGAATGAAGCTCATTTTCGACTTGCATACGAAAACATCAAAATATTTCAGACAGCAATATTCACAAAAAAAACGAAGAAACAGGAGCGCTTTGAGAAGTGCAAAATGCTACTACCACGACACTATTTGATATCTATATCTAAATTTTCCTTTCGCAGGTGTTGCCATGACAAACCGTACGGAAAAAGTTTTACGAACGGTTCACCTTGACAACCAGTAAACAGCAAGTAGGTAATTACTCAAGATTCTATGTTTGCTTCTATTTAATACGCGGAGTAGAAAAAAAATTTATTGAAATATTTTATTTAATACAAACAACTTTTAATTTTTGAACACCCTATAGTCCAGGAGCTAGCGGTATATTTTAAGACTAATTTCTATCAAGCTGAAATTTTTTTTATGCGCTGGTATGGTTATGTCTGCCAAATGTAGGTGGTCGGCAAAATAGGACCGCGGGACATAAAGCACCCAGAATTTTTTTGTTTTTAATTATTTTTTGATGAAATTTACAAACTTCAATCAAGCTAATTTCTATTTTGCTCGTTATTTAAGACATTCCGACAACAAAAAATTAACTGTCGGACATAAGAGTCGGAACTGAATCAGTGTCTGCCGTTTGGGGTTCGTATTGTTTTTAAGACATTTGACTTATTACCATCAACCTGATTTTTTTTTAATAACTGTATACTAATTTAACAAACACAAAAATCACCTTGTCCGACAATTTGAGCGGGATAGAAGCACTCTCTGACGTCCTGGATTGGTTAGCTGGCCAATTTTTTTTCTTAGCGCTCTATGTCCCGCGGTCCTATTTTGCCGACCACCTACATTTGGCAGACATAACCATACCAGCTCATAAAAAAAATTTCAGCTTGATAGAAATTAGTCTTAAAATATACCGCTAGCTCCTGGACTACTATGTTATAAGGGGGTTTGTTAGGCAACAGTCAGTATATTGATCAATTATTGCTGTTGCGTTGATCTGTCACTGGTGGTAATGGACCAACGTTTTTTCAAATTTCTTGTTTTGTGCAATTTATAGTTCATATTCTCAGTTGATCTCTACATAATTTCCCAATGTTAATTTTCCTGTGTCTAATAGTCTGAAAGACACACTGTATATTCATAAACGAATTTCATAGAGTCTTGTTTGCACACTGTGACATTCCAATACGTTTTGGACGAATTTCTAACATTTTAGAACGAATCTTGGCAAACAAAGAAGGAAACAAGAATTTTACTAAAACATTCCACCAATTATTTCTCTGCGTAGTCGAACAATAAGTTTTAGACTTTTCACTAAAAACAGAATGTTGGATAATTTAATGCGTTTCAAAATAATTATTGAGTCTTGTAAGTAATTTTTTTCATTGAAATTCGTCTGCGATGTTGTTTTTCTCCCATTTTATGATTAAGCGTTTTATATTACAAAGAATTTTGTAGTAACTGGTTGTTATTTTTAATGAGACAAAATAATATGTATACCTTCCTAATAATAACTTTTTAAAATACTTGCTAGTACAGCAAGGTGCAAATATAATGTCGCAGGTAACATGTTGCACAGGTGATACTATCACCGACAAACGTTTACCTACCTGCTATTGTTACGGTAAACCCTTCGCTTGCAGAGGTGTTTGTCGGTGATAGTATCGCCTGTTCAACATTTTACCTGCTACTTGCGACATTTGCACCTTATTGTACATGTAGACATTTTTACTCTCCAAGATTAAAATACCTAATACTGTAACACAATACGGAAGAATAGATGAAAAAGAATTAAAGTTTTAATTGCAATAAACTGGAGTAGCCATTTATTATCTAGAATAAAGGTTATAATAAAATTCATAAAAATTGCGATAACCTTTAAACTCATTTTGAGATGTATTCTATTTATATGCTGCATTGCCCATTGCATACAAAGTGACATTATTTTTTTTATAAATAATATTAATTACTGAGAACTGATATGTTTTTGTACTAATTCCAAGTAATTTAAACGACATATTTAAATTTATTCTGGAAACTCAAAAAGAAATTTTAAAAAGAATTACTATGTAGGTTAAGTATGTACTTAAGCAGCATAAATAACAACAGGAAGCGGACTACAAAAAAGTCATTTTTATGTCATGATGTACCAAGCTAACACCTCAGATATATTTATTCCGCAAAATTCAACCTGAATAAAAAAATTGTGTCACCCAACACTGAATTAAGCATGGCCTCGACCTAAAATGACTAAATTTTATAAATTGGTGAGAAAGTTTGTGCGATATATTTTAATAATGTTGGTATTTTTTGTTGAAAACTTTTCCGAAGCAAAACATGAACGATTACGTAATATTAACGTCTAAAATAGGGGATGATTATCGTAGCTGTTTTAAGATTTATGGATTAGTTAAAAACAATTAATCAATTACAATTAGAAAAATTAGAAAAAGTAAGTTACTTACTAAACTTCCTAAATGCAGTATATGGGGTAGATAGATTATCACATTTTCTTACCTGAAAAAAAAAAGAAACATTTATTTATTATAAAATTATTGTGAATGTCACAATAAAACTCTTAAATTGTGTAGGTACTATATGATAAGAAATTATTCTAAGGGTGATTCAGTGAAATTAAGACATTCTTTCCCCCTAAGTTACTCACAAAAATCACCATTACTGCACTCTGAAAACAATTTTCTTCTCCCAACAAATAATTTGTGGCTATAACCTCAACAAATACGAATTTGTTGGGTTAACACAAAAAATATGTTGCCATGTTATTATTTCCTGCGACAAATTCGTTTTGCTCAGAATGTCGTTTATTCCAACTAACAATTAACACGACCAATTCCCTTCCGCCCCTTTTTGAAAGAAATTTCAATTTGAGTTTGTAAATGTGTTGAAATGAGAAAATATAGATATCTTCTAAGATTCGTTTATTCTTGTAGAAATAAAAGTAAACTATGTGTTTGAGATTCCCAAGGATTCTGTTATATCATCGTCCATAATACAAAGTAACTAAGAAATGACTAAAATTGAAAAAAGATAAAATTAGTTCTAATCAATATGTTGTTGAAAGAGAATAAATTCAATTTCCGTGCTCTTATAAAACGACTTGTCAATGCCATCAAGGCGCTTTATCGGAAACCAGAAGCGATTAAACAAATTCGAATTAGAAGAGAATAAAATCAAGAATAATTAATAAGACTTTTTACATTAAGTACCTACTTTCTTTCAAAGAATATGAGTGTAATAACTATCATGTCTCTCTCTCTTCAAGCCTAAATTGCAAACATTGCAGGTAAAATAACAGAGGCGCGATTTTCTTTGGAAAGGGAATATGAAAAAAAAATCATTTATATGCTAAATAAAACTGTACAATAATTTATAATAGTAGGTACCTATATACTGGGTGGTGACTTGCGCGACGCAGCATAGGGGTTCAATGGTAAATATGGGCCTAATTTGGATGACACAAGGTAAATATCGAGGAGAAGGTTAGCTTATGGTGTCCAGTTTTCTGTGAGATATGCAGCTGGGGTTGGATGTTACACGACGAGTAGGGCAGGTTATTACACTGTAACAACACTGCTGACTTTGATCTAAATTTTATGTCATTACAAAGGTATTGCAAAAAACTTAAAAATAAGGTTAAGTTATTTTAGCGTTAAGTGGAGCTATGTTTATTAATCATTATTAGCGAAAACAGGTCCTGAAGAGTCACTTCCTGTACCTAGCTGAATATATCCTCAATCGTAAGACTCTACCAGATAATTTAGAAAGAGCTGGCAATGTCACATGTGTCATGGGTGCTACAGTCCCCCGATGGAGGGGCATGAAATTTAAACTTCCTACTTTATGGATTAATTCGCAGCATAGATTCAGGACATCAAGGCAAATTTCATATGAACATTTTTTTACTGCCTTGATGTCCTGAATCTATGCTGAAAATTTAATTCATAAAGTACGAAGTTTCCGAATTTTCATGGCAACTAGATTTTTCGTAAAAATTGAGTTATCTCGAAAACGGTTCGGTTTATCGACTTTTAATAAGAGTACACTTTTTATGTGGTATTGAACGTACAATCATGCCATGTACTCAAATTTCTAAAAAAAAATTGGAGACCACAAAAATAATAAAGAATAAGTACCCAGCCCCCCCAGTTTGGGATGCTCCTGGTTTAAATAATTTTACTTGAGTACTGTCAGATAATAGCACTTACTAGTACTAACTTATATGCCAAATTTTATTAATTTATATTAAAAGGTGTCTGAGATATTAATTAAAATTTAAATTTCCAGCGCCCCCTTTAGGAGGCTGTAGCACCCTAACAAAGCTTTTCCTAACCCATGTTCATATGAACTTTTTTTCTTCTCTTGTTGTGGAGAACACGCTCTTAAAGTTTGGTCAAGTAGTTTAGTTACACCCTGTATATGGAAATAAATTTCAGTTGCTAATATTCCATAAAATAAGGAATTTTATCTGGAATTTCCTGCTCAGTTTACACTTTTACAGACAGTAAACTTCAATGTGCTCGTTCATTGCAATTTATAGGATATATTTCGGTACGTATTTTTAGGTGCATACCAATTCTTTTCAAATTGAACAAATTAGTTAGTTGCCAAATATGTTACTGAATATATTTTTCGATTGTTGAGATAGGTGCATAGGTACCTAGGATTAAGTAAAAAGAAATGCATTCGCGAAGACGAAAATGTAACACGACGCCTATGCACATGCAAAGTGCCAATTCAATCAATCCGTATATGTGCATGTTTCAAGTGCATTTAACTGTTTGTGTTTACTATCTGGGATTCTATTTTCCCAAGCATTCTGTGTATATTGATAAAATACAGTTTGCAAGTTGGATTCCAGCAAATATTTAGGTTTAATAGAATGTTTTCCATCTGGTAAAAATAATTCTTGTTTCGATGATTTAATAATAAAAAAATTTACAAAAAATCGGTAAATACATGATAAGCTTCCAACACGAACTAAACAGTTGCGGTTTCCTGGATGTGTAATTTTTTCTAACATTTTATAAATAAAATGGACCACCTCACTGACCTAATTTTCACACACGCAGATAACATTTAGTATCATGCATTTCCCGAATGCACACAACCGTATAAATACGGTTCACAACTTATTACATTGCAAATGCACCTTCACAATAAGTTATTATTAAAACTAACAAATACCACCAACATTTATTTTTACCATCTCTTTCAAACTGTGTAACTACACTGAGCTATTTGTAGACTACAGCAAATGATCGTAGTCCGAGTTTCGTAATAAACCTTGTCTATCACGTTATTAGGTGTACATAATTTTCCTATTTTCATTACAAGTTCCAATTACTTGAAATTATTGATTATTTTGTGCTGTTAACGTTAATGAAGCATAAATATGGCGACAGTGATTAGGTTTGGATTTGATCTACAAGTCATGCAAATTTATTTAAACTTGATTTTTCATTATTCCCTCTTATATTAAACAGGTAAGTACTATACTAGGGCACATACAAAATCGTTCAGTCATAATAAAATATTAAGGAATCCTCCCTAAAGTATAATCATTCTATATTTACGCCTTCTCGATTTACTAATCCATATTTTGACAATGTTTTCTTGTTATTCTTCCGAGATTTTTTTTCATATAAAACCTAAGACTTTGATTAATAAAGCATCCCCAATAAATATTATCTAAACTACAGCCAAAAATATATTATTCGATATATTTCTTGGTGAAGAACAATAAAATTACTCTAAAGATAAAATTACCATTTTGAACAAGGTAAATGAACTACAGATTGCAATTTTGTTCCCATAAAATTCTCCTACGTAATTCAATAAAAGATTCTTGGTAGTTAGACAAACAAGAAAGTATAAATGTTCCTATTAAGAGAATGTTTTTAAAACAGTCAATCAAGGATGTTTCAGGTGAGTGCACGTTAGCGAACCCACTAAAACAGGAACTGCAATAACCTTGAGTACAATTTGGAAGCTGCCAACTCTATTAACGTTACGCATGAAAACAAGGACGAACACATTGAATACAGTTGTGGTAAAAATACAGTTTGATTTAACTTTAAACACCGATAATAAAATTTGGTGATTACAATTTATCTGAAGATGACAAATATTTTTTTCGTACTAAACAATAACACCAGGACGAGGTCCAATTTTGTTATGGTATTTAGTTTTGAAGTACATGTACGTGTTTATCTCTAGACGATGTCTACAATTAAGTGCGGAATTAATATAAAAAGCAGAAAGGGTGAAAATTCAGATTGGGACCTGTCAAAGTTAAGCATGAAACCTTAGGATCCGTAGTTGATAATTTATTGCACCGTTCGATGTAATTGCTGAATTTCCTACATCAAAACATAGCAGCAATGGTACATGGGACGAAGAATGCAAATTGAATCGATAAATGATCAACACAAACTTTCTAAAGAAAAAATGGGCGTGTACCTACACCCCAATAAAAATAAACATGGATATAATAGCTCACCAAGGACTTTTAAAATAATAGCAATTCGAATTTGAACGATAATAGCATAGGCTATGGCCAGAATAATATTTTAAATACGTTATAAGTCCGGGAAGTGACTTGTTAAAGTATAAGTTTAGAAGGTTATGGTTGAGGCGACGAAAGAGCCGAATCCAGAATTTCTAATTGAATACTTTAATAATAACTTCACATTTTAAATCACATCATCCATTTTATATTTTTCCCTTAGTTACAAATAAACTTCACTTCTCGGCCTTGTACTGTAATGTGCCATTTCCCGGAATACCGAAAAGGGTATATACCGGACAGTACGAAATAAATACTGTTTTCTGAAGAAAAACTTGTATGCAGTTGACGGGATAGTATACTATCTCAAGGCATTAATTTACCTATCAGTTTGATTCTTCGTCTTTTTCTAACGAATTCTTATATTTCGATAATATGGACACCAGTAAATAAAACAGGAAGCGTTAATAGATCTTGTTTTATGTTTCAGAAGAACGAAACTGAAAATGAATTTTTATTCTTTTCTGGGAAGCTTTTAGCATCGACTAACTAAGAGGTTCTATTCTAATTTTTTGCCTTACCTTTTGTTTACTATACAACTTTATTCACATTGAGCTTAAGATAAGAACCGGATACGTTTTTTCCCCTTTTTTTAATTGAAAATGATTCAAAAAGCGATGAAAATGATGTCACCGGTTAAGATTCGCAACAACGTGTTTTTTTTGCGTCCAAGCTATCTTATTTTTCAGCAAGAAACAGATTTAGTTATTCAAGGATGAAATGTTTACATAAATCTTTTCCGCTGATTAAATTTCTTAACGCATTTATGTTCGTTTTATAACAAAAATTTTTAAGGAGTTTTAAATCAGTTACACCTAGACGATCCCTCATTGGATATTGTTTCAATTATATCGTGGTTCCTCGAATATGTATTACTCATCTTTAATTTCTCAAGATAAATTCAAGATTAAATCGTCAAGTAGTATAGTTCGTCCATTGACATTCTGAAACCCCCAGGATACGGCTCAAGATATACAGGGTGTCTCTAAACCTAGTACCATAAATTTACCAGCCGCTTCTTGGCGCAAAAATAAGTCGAAAATGTCTATAAAAATTTTGTCCTAAACCGCAGGATAAGGAAGCTACACGTCTTTGAAAATGGTGTTGAAAAAACGGAAAACAATTGCAATTTAAAAACGGTTTGAGATAAAAAAAATCAAAATTTTGCAGGCAGCCTAACCTATTAAAGGTATAAACTTTCTACTATTTTTTCTTTGTAAATTAACCAGGGGCGGCGCGAATGGGGGTTATCACCTTTTTCTTGTAATCCGTTTTTCTTAACCTTTTGTTTTTTTCCATTTTAGTTTAGAGATTTGTATTCCGTGTTGCCTAATTAACAAAAAAGGTACTCTTGTTTCAACTCGCTTGGACTAACCGTTTCCTATAAAATGCAGGTTTTCTGTTTAGCCAAAATCAATTTAGAATGCTGGATTTGTGTGTAAATTAATTTATTGAAAAATAAATTAAAATAAAAATAGTTACAGTAAGTGTTCGTACTGTTTATACCTTCAATAGGTTAGGCTGCATACAAAATTTCCATTTTTTTTATCTCAAACCGTTTTTAAAATGCAATTGTTTTCCGTTCCGTTTTCAACACCATTTTCAAAGACGTGTAGCTTCCTTATGCTGCGGTTTAGGACAAAATTTTTATACACATTTTCGACTTATTTTTGCGTCAGGAAGCGGCTGGTAAATTTATGGTACTAGGTTTAGAGACACCCTGTATATAATGGATACCTCACACCTTTTAAGATTATCAGCGGTTGGAATGGCCCCATATCAGAACTTTAAGAAATATCGGTATGCCAACTCTGTCCTTTCTACCAGTCTAAACCAACTTAAATATTATCCTGTCGTTACAATGTAATCCCTCGGTAATCCCCCTAAGAAGATTTCCGAATCTCGATGGGCGAACTGTACGATATTTTCTTGAAATCGCAATGAAACTTTATAGATCGTGCACCAGACTAGGATTTTTCTCTTTAATTTGTATCGTGAGATGAGAGTCCAGGTATCACTGCCAAAAGTCACTATCAACATCGATTTGGTGTGGGGTTTGATTAACAGTATATTATTTTATTGGTACATATACGGTCGTTTTACGGACGGAAGAGGATTTTCAGTGTTTACACGACCTCCTATTAAACAATTTTGGAAGATCTACCCAACGATATGAATCAGGAACGTGAACTTCTCATTTTAGACATTTTTAAAAGAACTGCCCATTCCTATCACCTCGGGGCTAGCAAAATTGACAACCAAGATCACCAAACCTAGTCTCCATCGTCTTTGTGGATGGTTAAATCGCTAGAAACAAAAGTGTAAACAGGAGATGTAGTACTTGCTTAAATTACCCATTTGGCTACACTAGCGAACATAAAAGAGCTGATAAATGCATCGAGGTCGGAGGTTGTTTACTGTTAACCTTGCTGTTAACATACTTTATCTTTTCACCGGTTGCTAATCGGACCCATATATTTATAGGAAGCATTGTTCAATCATTGATCATATTTTTTAAGTATTACCATCTCTTCCCTACAAACAGATTTAGAACAATAAAAAGTTGTTCCCAGTTTGTACGCTATTTAACCAAGCCAACAAATCAAATTTGCTTTTGTGGATAAGATAATAATAATAATTTATGTGGGTATTTGCTCTACAAAAATTTGCAATATTATTCTAATTATCTCGAATATAAAAAGTGCATTTTTCTTGTTGACAACCTGTAGCTACCTACCTATAATTGCCTTGCACCCGGTTTTACATTTTAATTTTCTATGCAATTACATCATTAAACGGCCTTACATGTGTTGTTTCACATTCGGTAAACAAACTTATCAGCCATTTAAAAATAAGTATGCCTCAAATAATAACAACAACCTTATTATTATTATACATTTAGAGAATAACTTCGGGCATTTATGGAAATTAATTCCTTTTATTTCTTAGTTAATACAAAAAACCACGGTGAAGGTCGAAAAATGTTGAAGGTTATACAGAATTGATTTTTATTAGCGTTATTAGTATTTAAGATGGGAAACGCGAACTCTTGACACGATCAAACAAGCTTTCATTAGATAAAAACATGAACACGCCACCTAACCACCGGTTGCATCTATACATCTATACATGTATAATATATGTCATGACATATCTATGGCACTCTTTAACGGATATATTGTCATAGCAGTTTTTGTGGTTATATTTTTCAACATTCGCTTCAAATTCCTTTTCTATTGACATAAAATTTGAGAATTATTTTTTTCTGAAATCGTCCATATTGGATCAGTAAACTTTCCCTGGTAGGTACCACAACAAGAAATTTTTAAACCATGCAAAATTTTGCTTTTATTGACTCTTCACCATTGAAAGACTCGAATGAAGGCTGAAGTACTCGGTCGTTGGACGACCTCGTACTTCGTATGTCATCTCATTAGTAAAGCATCACTTTCATGACTTTGATGTAATATAGTATTGTTAGCCTTAGCAATTATACATTCAAAAAACTACCTACACGGATTCGTTCCGAAAATAACAAACTGACGAATACCTATCATTGAAAGTTGAATCACAGAAAATAAAAAATAAATAAATACCTTAAGATAAAATACAGTAAAAGTTTTAACGAGTGCTTTTGTCAATACAAGTCAATAGATATTGTAACAGGAAGCGTCTCATGAAATGATACGTCCCGTCCCGGAAGACGGTTTCATTTAATGACAATAAATTTGTCAAGAAATGCAATTACATTCAAGGACACCTAACCATCATCTCCTAATCATTGTGTTATTATTACCACGTCCACGACATAAACAGTGGCGTACTTGAAAACATCGTTAAGAGATTTGTATCACTACCTTATAAGCGCTCCTTTATTCGTGCAGCACTGGTCATAATACGAGCAATTAATTTTTCACGCGTGTTTACTTTTTTTCGATAAACGTCAGTTTTCATCTACCCCCATACCCCACAATCCAATAGAGTTAGGTCTGGAGACCTCGCTGGCCAATTGATCGGACCACCACGGCCGATCCACCGTTCTCTAAAAATTTGGTTTAGGTATCGTGTCACCTGACGGTCGTAATAAACGGGAGCGCCAAGATCATACTGCAGCCCTTATGGCCAAGGGAATATCCTGCAACAATATTGGATAATACCCTACTTGATAATTGCTCTGTAATTACCTCCGCATTAAAATCGCTGCGAATAGCTGTGTATCTCCGTAAACATTGAGAATTGGATAGCTACATGTTTTATGAACTTTTATGTTCAAAACGAACGATACTACTTATAAGATATTAAAATTTGTACTGTTCCTCCTGAAGCACCCTGTACTAAATCGGCGACGATAGAAGACCAGATTATAGAAGATGGTATAAACGAGGAAAAATGGAAAAAGAGAACAATGGTGAGCTGCGACTAACTGGCGAAAAGACTTAAAACCATGCACAAGATTTTTTTAAATCAAATGAGAATTTTTTCGTAGTATTTGGACAAAATAAAATAATTATAACATTTTTAACAAGATTCTGAAATATTTTCAAAAATTATTATTCGAAAACTCCCGAACACGATTTCCTTCAGATTTGTATAATGTTCTAAATAAATGTTCTAAAACTTAAATCCTGTAAGGATACTGTGACGACTTTTACAAATTTCCATGGGGTTTTGTATCATTTGCAACAATAATTAATCTGCTAAAAATTACTGGGTTGTCATCTGTGTTCATCAGACACTAGGCGATAAACGACTGAAAGTTACATTATTACAACTAGTGATGTAACGGGTACCCGGCCAGTACCCGGTACCCTGCTTACCCGGCCGATTTTGCCTCATACCCGGTATAGCCGGGTAATGCTTATTACCCGGCCGGGTATACAATTTAATTTATCTGCTATAAAATATAAATTATAAAACATATACCTAATATGAAAATGATTTTTTCAATTATGTATTGTTCTAGAAATACTACATATTACGTATCCATAAACGTTATCGATGAAAAAAAAATGAAAATAAGAAAATAAAGTAGGTCAATACTTAAAATAATCCAGGGGATACCCCTGATATTTCAAGGGAGTATTCTCTACGTGTATTCCGATTAGACTCCTTCCGTTTAGAGTCCTCCGAGTCATTATGCCTTTTTTGTTCCTCTTACACTCCTCGAGTTATTAACCAAACTACAATTCCTCTTAGACTCCTCGTACATAGTATCTTAGTATCTTAACACTATAATGATCAGTAACTTTTAATGAGTATAATTATAATTTTTCCCCTAAAATGATAAAGTTGGACTTTGAAACCGCAGCCATACAAGCGTTTCGAGTCGAAAACTTGGAAAAACATGTCGAAACTTTCGACATGTTTTTCCAAGTGCACAAGTTAAGGGTTGCAATTTTCATTTCAACCAGGCCATTTGTCGAAAAGTTCAAGAGTTGGCGTTAGTGATTTCCTACAGGGATAATTCAGATATATGCGAGCATATTCGCATGTGTGCAGGACTAGCACATTTGCCAAAACAATACATTGATGATGGGTGGCTTCAAACCTTGGGGTGGCTTTATATAATGGAGTCGTCGCCTGATAACGAGCTGATACAAAAATTCAACGACTACTTTGTCAATCAGTGGTTGGAAAACAGCATCGTTCGTGATATGTGGATATGCTACGGCGAGAGGCATCGGACAACCAACACCGTTGAAGGGTGGCATAGCGGTTTAAACAAAAAAATTGGGAAAATTCATCCCAACATCTTTGAATTGGTGACAACGCTTAAATCACTTGCACTTACACTTAAGTACCTACTAGCTAAGTTACTTAATGTATGGAGAAGTCTAAACGGAATAAGAATGCAGGTAACTTTTAACATTTTTAGGGTACAGGGTTCGAGAACTCTAAGCGGAAATTTTAATCCGAGGACTCTAAGCGGAAGGAGTCTAATCGGAACAAACCATTCTCTAGCACTACCAAATACTTTCCGGGGAATCCCATTTAAATCTGACAAAATTACAGTACCCGACGGCCGGGTACCCGGATACCTGGCGATTTTAAAGACCGGGTACCCGGTACCCGGCTTTTACAAAAAAGTGTACCCGTTACATCACTAATTACAACCCCTTTTTGCGAATTTCTGGCATAATATGTACGAAGCGCAATAATGAAGAATAACATAATAAGAACAAACAAAGGAAAACATATTTCAATAGTTTATTCACAACCTGCTCTAAGATATTTTCCTTTATAAAAAGAAGAGAAACGGATTCAGCAAATACATAATCTTAGGCAGCTTACAGTTTGTATTTGAAAACCAGGACCAGCTTAATTCCTGTTGTATTGTATCTCTTTAAATAGACGACCCTTAGTAAAATTACATACTACAACATGCTACAACCAGAGATGTGATTATCAATAATTATTCTGGCACCGGCTATTTTTTAACTTACAGCGAATGTTTTTTACTTTTTTTTATATTTACAGGTCAAATGTTTCAAGTCGTTTATATTATTTTTAAGTATTTTACAGACAAAACTTCTACAATGGTAGAAACGTAGTGCAGAAATATGTATAAGTAATGTTGGTGTGTGAAAAGTCACTGTATTTTTAATAAAACCTTAACTTCAAAGGTGATAACACTGATAGCGATAAGTATCAAATTAATGTTAATTTTTTTCCCAAAAATTGGATTTTAATATTCACTAGCAATATCAATAAAAAAATAAATCAAAAGTTAAATATTTGTATCTTAATAAAAAAAAACAAGTACTTATAAAGTAACTCTTAAAAATTCAAAAAGAAAACATGTTGGTGCATAATTAGAAACAACTGTCTGGTAGCAAAGTACCTAAAGACAATAACCTGGCTACTAAATAAATTTCAAATTTACTTTGGGTAAGAGGTCAAATGAAAGACGAACAGAAGCCAGCCATGTGTAAAAGTTATTGGAGACTTTTGTGTTTAAAATGATTCATTCCCACAGCTAGCTGTCTGCATTAATACGGCAAGCACGTTGCAAAAAATAGCAGTTTATTTTTGTTAGTTTCTCAAAATTAAAGTGTCTGGAGTGCATTGGATAGATGATAGAACTCTAGGTTGTCTTATTCTCCATGGTGGGTAACAAGGCCCAATTTTGAATTTTAGTTTAAGTTTGTTTGAAAACAAATTGGTTTCATTGATGCTTTCGTTGAGTTAGCAATAAATAAAAACATTTTTAAATTTAAATATTGATTTGCATGTTTATTTTTGAAGTTTAGTTACGGTGGGCCTTAATACCCCCAGGGACCTTACACCTGTTATTTTGTATCTATGTTTCTTTAACGTTTTTTTTTAATTTTTAAGAGCATATAAGTTACTTCAACAATTATTTATTTTATAACTGCGAAATAATATGTTCCAAGGAAAGGTAAGGCAAACCCCATGATAACTTTCCCACCTCGCAATAAATGCAGGTAAATCAGTATGCCATGGGAAACTCTCGGAAACTCCATGCTCCCAACAATAATTTAATCTCGAATTTACTGAACAGATATTACAGCAATTATACGAGAAAAAAAAATAAAAGAAGGAATCGTTAATCCTTCCTATAAGTTCAATTTTCCTTTGGTACCTATATTGATACGTTGTAAGGAATTCCAAAATGATATTCCTCCAATAATCAAAGGGATGCTTTTCCTTAATTTGCTTATTTGGACAGTTCTGACAGATACAATTCCTAGCATACAACTCTATCGTACATAGCAGGAAAATTATTCAACCAGTTCGGCATACAATTTGATGATAATCAATCCAGTACAAGTAGTACTGTTTGCTATCCTAAAATACAGGAATAATCGAGTTCTACATACAGCCGTTTTACTGTTAGTTGAATGAAATTAATTCTGAATGCCGTTTATTAAGACAATTATCCTGTCCCTAACTATCTTATTGATACGGGTGTTAATCATAAATTATCATCTATTATTCATTAGACTTGCATAAAACAGAGGGAAACCGTTCTATTCTAACCTAGTGGCTAAATAGTTGGTGTGCATTGCACCGATAGTTAAAACTTCCTATTATTTTTTCTCCTCTAAATAAATATTGTCCATTATGATTTCATATCTTATGATTTTTTTTACTATATTGGCTAACAATAGTTTTTTGTATCACAAGACCAGAAACAGCACATTTGCGAGTGCGAGTAAGGTTGCAGGGCGAGGCGGAACGCCGAGTCCTGCAAGTAGGAGCACTCGCAAAACTGTTTCTGGACGTGTAATACAGAAGATTTTTTGTGCCGATGTTTGTTTAAATAAATTAAATTTACATTTAAAATCTAGTATTAGGAATTTTTTTTATGATTTTAAAATCAAGATTCCTTGTTTCCTGGTATTCATTAAACTTAATTCATTTATTTTCTTACAATTTCCATTGACGTTTATTTATAAATTACATTATCTTTGATTTAATAATGGATACACCGGCGCATATTAAAGATTATATTCAAATCACCACAGTGGCTCAAATAGGTAATCGTATTTGTAAAATTTTGCTAATTTATTTGTTTGATCGTCTCCGACCGCGATGCACAAATTTGACTTTGACAGATTGAGCCGATGCTGCCAACCAATAACCTTCAATTCCTACTTTTTGCCGGCCTAGGCCGGAGAAACCTGTTTCTGGCAGATTTCGCGATGCAGAAACTCAGTGATGCCGACCGGAGGCCAAAAAATATATTCATCATAAGAAATTAAAAGATTAAAACCGTCACAGTGTACACGCCCTACATGTGAGTATCGTCGTTAGTTCAAAAGTATAAAACCATAGCCCCAGCTTCATTCTCCTAAATCTCATCATAGGAGTTGGGGGATGAAGCTGGTCATGATAAAACCGCCGCAGTTCGTGCATTTCAACTCTCTCAATTCAGAATTCCGTTATTTTATTGGTAGGATCAATTATTTTATAATTCCATAATTCGAAATCTAACTTTTGAAAGTAGTAACATTTAAACAGAACAGAATGAATCGAGATACTACCTATGTTTCTAGTCGAAAATTTGGAACTACTCATTCGATTCATTCTATCGATAGTATTTATACGTAGTTTACTACAACCTCAACCTACTCTATTATTATGAGTCATCATCATAATAATGGAAAAATTACTTTTATAAACAGTATTTGTATTTTCATGACCACGCCCAATTTTCTATTCAACACAGTTTTACTGTTAACAAACCCAAATTTTCAGTTTTTTTTCTTATCTTATTTTTAGTTCTGTCGCCTTATAACTCAAGATTGACTCAACCATTAACTAAGAGTTATGAAATGAAAAACAACTTACCAAACAATTTTTTTGAAGATGTTTACGTCAAAACCTTACAACACTGTAAATTTATTTTAATATTAATAGTTTTTATAAAAATGCAAAAAACAAGTCTACTATAGATCACAAACATGAGCTTCCATTTGCATAACTAACAAACAAAATAAACTTTTCATGTGATTAATGCAGGTGCAGACATAAATACACATTTGGCCTTGAATGCATTGTTTGTTTAAGCTGCGGTTAGCGGGAGGTATTCGCTGTTCGTGTTCACCATCCGCATGATGTCCTCTACTTGACCTGCCCTAATAGCTATTTGAACGTGCTAGTCATTACTCGGACACAGAAGACGTACGTTCCTTCGTCATACAACCAAACCACAATACATCACCGAAAGTTACACGAGCTGTCGAGATATGAATCACATCACAATCGTTACAGACAAAAATTTATCTGTATAACATTTATACGAGTACAATAGACGTTATGCGTTCCTAACGGAGGTTGACGATTTTCTTTTTTTATCAAAACCTTTGATAACAGTTTGACAAAAGGTTCTCTTTTGATTGCTTCTTTGAATGTTTTCAAGGGCTGGGTATCTCTTATGGTTTCTTTTCTCTTTTAACAAGACTTTTAATGATAAGATGCGCAATATTTTTGAAATATCTAAAACATGTGCTTATCTTAACAAAAAAATATTTTCCTACGCGAAGAAATATAAAATTCTACATAAAACTCCTACGATTTGAAGGTGTGCTTACATATTACTGCATTATGTATTATTATTACGACATTATTATTATTCTCTAAAAATATAACTGACCATATGTATGTTTAATTGAATTGCTACTGGTAAACAATAGTTACCTACACTACAATATTATTATAAAGAAGGATGATTATTAATATTTGTGAATAGGTTTATTATGTGTAATTACTGAAATAATGGTTTCCTCCAAGGATATTTGCAGCAATTTATTTTTAATTTTAGATTGGGCTTGTAACTGCAGAAAAATAACCAAATGACGTCAAAAACAAATTAAATTAGGTATGATTTAGTTGGGAGATTTCACATTTTAACATACGAAAATATGTGCTTTTGACATAAAATGTAGCTTGTAGGTTGTGAAGAGGTAATTTGCAAAACTTTTCACCACATCAACCGTTAGTGGTAAATTAAAACTTTCTCATCATCGTCATCAAACACTGTATTGAATAATTTTCAATTAGTACAGGTAACTACTAAACCCTGGGATCTGTTAAAAAAATATAGGTACATCAGCCACATATCACAAGATTCGACAAATTGGTTAAAATAAAAAATTATCTATTATATTTATCACTACTCTGGAAAGCGTGTTTTCTAACACAAACAATAAGTCTTAATCACACCACACTTCACATAAAGTTAGCTCGTAACAGCTACCGAACCAACTGCAACTGTTATAGAATTCCAACATCATGACATGGTCATGCAATAAAGCTGTAATTAGCAATCGTCCACCTTACGGTAGCATTCTAATGTGTATGTACCTAAAGAATGAATGTTAAGGTGGAGGTAGAAACTCCTCTTGTAATTTTATGCACATTCAAGCCCTAGATATAAAATATCTTCTTGTATTTTGTTAACATAAGTGGGTAATATTACAATTCATAATTAAATAAATCAGTAAGTATCTGAATTATCAATCAAGACGTATAGTACAAGATATTATGGAGAAGACACTTGAAAACTTTCAGGGTGGGATCGAGTATAGTAGCCTAAGGGGTAAATCAAGTGGGACACTTGGTGTACAGTCAGTGACAAATGTTTTCACCAGTCTTGTACCACTGTAACCCGCTTTACTGAGAAGTATAACATGTTTCTCTATTTGATTTCATCTTGTTAACAGCGTTACCAGCATACCTCTACATAAAACAATAAAAACGGCGTTGTTACTTTTTATATTTCTCATAAAAGCGGGTTAAGAGTCAATTGCACCGGTTACACTTAAATAATAAGCGCCACTTAGAAGTTTAATTGTCATGGATACAAGTCTTAGTGACAATCGTATCCATGGCAATTAAATTTTTAAGCGACGATTATTATTTAGGTGTAACCGGTGCAACTGGGCCTCAGTGGTACAACAAAGGTGAAAACATTTGTCACTGACTGTACATAGTCTCGCTAGTCTATGGGAAGTCCGAGGGAATTCTGGGTAGTCCCTCGAAAGTCTGGGTAGTTTTTTGGGAAGTATGGGTAGTCCCTAGGATGTCTGGGCTAATCCCTGGGAAATCTGGGTAGTGGGAAATCTTTCATATTGGGTAGTTTAATGTACGCAATGTTTTACCGTGGTTTACTCCTTAGGGTCATTGTTTACACGTTAATTCTGTTTACTGTTATAATATTGACTTAATGTCGATATGGGATTGAATGTTACCTTTCTTGTCTAGTGAAGAAAGTAAATATCCCGTATTAAGTTGCGAGGTGTCATTTGTTTGTTTGTAGTTTGACTGTAACTGAAATACGTTGCCGTAAATAAACAGAAATTCAAACAATAGTATCGAATAGTATTAAATCACCACAATATAATATTATCACCTATTCCAGAGCAATTTATTTGCACCTTTTATTTATGATTACGTGTACTTAAATTTATTACATACACCATTAACGATATCGTTTTGATTTTAACCTTGTATTGTTAATTTCCCGATTTTCGCACTTTATGCTCCATCAATATTACTGCAGTTGCTAACTTCCATCGTATTACAGTCGGTGCCGTTTTGTCGAATTTACACAATGATTTATTTTTTTAAGATAAGAATAACTACTTGTCAGGGCCACTATACAGTGTGTCCACAGATTCATTCTCAACATGGGGATCTCTCGTATCATAAAATATACAGATTTGGTTAAATGGCATGAAACACTCCTTAGTTAAAGTTCTGCCAAACCCCAAAAATAAACTTTCGATATTTAAATTCGACTTCCTCTTAAAATAAATGATTTATAGACGAAAATGAAAAAGTCAAAAATCCACGTTTTTTGCCACAGTTCCAAAAGTACCTTAAATATTCAAAGTTTATTTATTGGGTTTGGTGTAACTTTAACCAAGAAATATTTTGTTCCATTTAACCAAATCTGTATCTCTCATAATAAGCGAGATCCCCATATTGAGAATGAGTCTGTGGACACACTGTATAGTGTGTTTTCTGTTTAAAACCCATCGCACAAAAAGTGTAGAACGTGAAACTTTGATAAATTTTTATACTAAACCAATTTCTAATTATTCTTAAAATATTTCTCTGGTCCTGAAGAAGTGTTAATTTGGTAACGCATACAAACCTAAATTTAATTTCTGTATGAAATCAAAGCTATACAATATCTCGATGCTGTCTCCATGAGAACCAACTACGTATTCTCATGCGGATCCTATGGCCATATATTATTTTCAGACATTATTTGTAAACTTTCAATGCCTCATGAAAATAACAACGGGTACCTATAATATAACAACAAAATATCACAAGCCACAAAAGTTTTACCACAACGTAAGTAATTAATTAATAAAAAATATTTTGTAGATGTTAATGTTTGCCTTTAGGATTATTATAAGAAAAGTACCTATCCATATGGTAAGCTATAGAAGAATGTACCACCATTTTTGTGCGGTTCACCCTGTATATGAATTGTCATACTAGTCGCCTTCAAGGAGAAATTATATTAAACGCAATGTTTGTGCAAATACGGGTGTGTTTGATAACTCGCAATTTCGTTTGATCCTGTTGCGTAAGGTTCTGGATGGTTTTTAAATTCTCTGATAATTCCTTCCTGCCTACTTTCTTTTCATTACTAAATAGGAATAAGAAATCTAAGCATTTGTATGTTTTCTGGATATTAGAAAGAAACGCACAGCTAAATTCTTGGCTTAATTTTTTATAACTTTCATCCTCACATTGCATATTTAATTTACCTTTTCATAAACCAACATTTCGCAGATTTAATTTATAGTTCCATTTTCTCCTTGCCAATAAATACTGTATGTAATATGTTCGGAATTTTATCTACCTACATATTAAATTGTTGGTAATTAACTTAAGGCGTTGATCTTAAAAGTTGACCTTTTATTGCAAACTTAAATGCCATTCCGATAGTTTCTGTGATAAATGCAAATAACCATACATTTTTTAACACCACATTTGGTTGTCAATTCAATGCAAATACATATGGATATAAATTCAAACGAAGACGTGAATATCATGACATATAAAGGAAACATGGGAAATATCGAGAACCAACAATGTCATTATTTTTGTGGGAGCTCCACGTAACAACCGATTCGCTCCCTTCCCCGCCGTGTGGCTACGCCACTGGACACGCTGTATATAGGTACGCTGACAATTCATTATTTGCCCATGGAATATATGAACCACAAACACAAGATCGTGGTCGTATAAATCCGACCGTGTATTAAATACTGAACAGTAGATTTTGGAAGCTGTTGAAGAGATTCCAAGGGTTGGATTACGAATTTGTGTTACACAGTTTGTTGTTTGGCGCACTTTACAGGAGGTTTACATCCCTAGCACGTGCAGCTTATTCAAGCACTATTATAAGTTTATAACTTGCGAAATTCAGTTCATTGCAGGGGAGGGCACATTACCCGCTAACGCTACATAGATTCCTCTTTGTTAACATTAAATTGGACGACACGAGGAATTAAATTGTTCCGAATAATTTCAACTCCGGCAGCGAGTCGAACTCACTGTTACTTGTAGACGACCACTTTTTTACATTGCTTAACATTATAACCGCAGTGTGATGCTGATTGCAGTATTGACAATAATAAAAGGAAGACATACATACATAAAGACATAAGTAAAGTGCTTGGTAATTTTGCAATCCTAGACTAAAACGTTTACGTGCTGTTGAATGACGATGTCTGGTGTTTTATTAGTTTTCCATGGTAACTAACTTTTTACCCATTCATCCATACTCGACAAGGATAATAACGTCTACGAGTGTATCATTCATTTGGTATTGTAAAAAACAGTAAATTATCTTAAGTTAAGTATTCAGGGTGATCATTTGAAAACGATCCACCCTTAACGTCAAATAGTTCTTGTAGAGAGTAAATAGTTCACAATCGAGCAATGGTAACATAAATTCGCATTTTTCAAAAAAAAAAAAAAGAACGAAGTAACGGCATACTGCAAAGTATCGAAAGCCCGTCTAATTTTACATAAAATCTTTCCATTGACAATTTAAAAACTCGTCACGGTAAGCTGGTGGCCGAAGATAGAGTAGGTATATACCCTCCAAGATTAAAACATCTTGTATCTGCAGGTGAATGAACTGTTTCAAAAAATTCAAGAAATTTCAATGTTCTTGGATATTTAAAAAATGGTTGCAGACAACTTGGAATTGCAAACTTTTTTCCTATATTTAACCGAATATGTACTTGGTTTTCGAGAACCCATGCATAGTGTCGTATCCTGTCTAATATCCACACTGTATAGTGTGCAAACAAGAATGTTTTTTATTACAATGTAGTAAAACGTTACTCTCTATATGTAAAGTGTATTAACCCATCTGAATGCAACCTACGTAAAACGAAGTAAAATAGGTCTTGAATTTAAAAATACAACTAACATTCTGGGCACATTTCCATAATGGGCTACTTATTAACAAAATATTAGGTACTAGATACCCAAACGTTTTGACATGCACGTAAAAGTAGTTTATTGTACAAAAATGCATGTTTGCATTAATTACGTTTATTACTCTTTTGGCCCAAAAATGTTTAACAGAGATGAGATCATCGATATTATGTGAGATATTAATAGACCCTAAAATTACAGGCTTTTATTTACTTTTAAGAGCTATTAAGAATTCTAAAATAATTTCAGCCTTCAATTTATAAAAACATGGCGCCACGAAATCTATGGCAAACAAAATAATTTTATTAAATGTATCAAAAATATCTCTTATCAAATATAACATTAACGAGCACAACTGATTGCTTAAATGGCTTATTACGTCCTTCTGTGTTCTATGATTCACACAAATTAGGAATAAAAACAAATACTTCTCTCCTTTTCACTGCGTGATCAAAAATAGAACAAAATCGTTGGTCTATCTTCAAGAAAAAGGAATAAAATTAGCGGAATATAAATTTATAGCTTTACCCTTGCATCTAACCTTGTGCAGTTGATAAACAATATAAAACTTGAAGGTTCAAAGTGCATAATGCAGTCTTGGCAATGTGACAAAACCGCATTTTGTAGTATGCAGCTGCCAAAACTTTATTTACATTTCGTTTACTTGAATACACAAAAACGAATTAAAAAATACATGGAGCTTGTTTGTTGCAAGATTATTAAGGAAATTATGAGCTTTATAGCAATTTTTATGCATACCTAATGTCTAAAATCACTTGCATTTTTAAAGTGCAGTTGGTGATTGAAAAGATTTATATCAGCTCGCTTGATTTATATTCGGTATAGGCTATATTTGGCAGGACAAATCAAAGACATCCATTTGTAAACATACAATATTTATAAAGCTGTCATCTATCTGCATTTGTAATATTGGCACAATAAGTAAAAAAATTGTACTATTCTAAATATCGACTGAAGGTTATTCCTAACGGTGATAAATTAATTTCGTTTTGTGAGTAGGTATATAAATATAACCTCCCACATTCTCATTCTACATTCTAATATTATTAACAGAAATCCCGATTATCCTTCATAACGGAAAAAAAGGTCTTACGTAACCTAAGCATGGAGTTTGTTCCAGACGTTCAAAACCGAAGGAGAGCCACGCGCGAACCCCCACAGGGTTGATTGCTTACTCTTGGTGGTTGACGACTTATTCACAACTCGTTAGACATCAACTGATACACCAACGCTTCTTGCTCGTGGATAGCAAATATGTATACTAAATGATAAGTAAATTTTAGGCCCTGCCTTGTTACGAATATGTTTTCTGGGTCACATACACTTTGGAATAATATAATTAGTGTTTTTGCAGAGAACTCCGGGCACCAGATGACGGTTTTATTATTCGTTCCCAGAATTGTTTGAGCAACCCTATTAACGAAGATTCAGTTTTTGGGAAATTACTTATGTCCTAACTGGATAGACAAAAAATACAGGCTGCGTTACCGAAAACACGCCGCAACCCCTAACTTCGTTATTTTAAATTTTGGACCCCTAAACTGTATACCGGGTGGCCGGTTTCAAAGGTGTACATAGGGGATTTAACATTGTACTGAACGTTTCTGCTGATTCCTGCTCGCCAGGAATGGTAATGGTATTATGTAATTGAAAGGTAAAATGATTGCGCTTCAAATGGTGCCAATAATAAAATTAAATGTGCTATATTTATTTTAAAATAACGATTTAAAATTTTGCGATTTTTAAATATGACGTGCCATGATTTTCAAATTTTAAAGCATTTGTCAAAAAAATTGATAATTTAGTTGGCGTAAATTAGTGGATTTCTGTAAATGACAACTAATTTAACAAAAATTTGAAAATCATGGCACGTCATATTTAAAAATCGCAAAATTTTAAATCGATATTTTAAAATAAGTATAGCACATTTAGCGCCATTTGAAGCGCAATCATTTTACCTTTCAATTAATACCATTACCATTCCTGTAAGTTGAATTGGCGAGCAGGAATCAGCAGAAACGTTCAATACAATGTTAAATCCCTATGTACACCTTTGAAACCGGCCACCCGGTATAATTTTAAATGCTAAGGGAAAAGCTATTTTTTGTAGTAGTATGCTCGCGGGCGAAGACACCTGTTTAAATCTGTAGTTTATATATAAGAACCAAATAAGAACCCTTCAAAAAAAATTGTCCAAAGATTGTTCTGCGTGAAAGAGCGATATTAAATTTTTTGAGTTGCTTAGTGCAACACTAGCCGAAGTTCAATCTTTCTGTCACTGTCACTGTCAAAAAAAATGATAGGTTTGATTATTAACTAAACGTTATAAACATCTTCAGAATCTACATAGTAATGACGTGACGTTTCAGGACGCAGACCTTCGAAGATTAATTCTTTTTGATCTCTTGATATTATAATGAAAAATAAATGCATAACACAAATATTTTTTGATAAATACTACTGTAAAATGTTACATTTCATTTGAAAATTTAAGTACGAGAAACGACGCATAACGAAGCAACAGATCTACGCCATTATTTAATATCAATAGCCTTCAGCTTATATCTAACGATTTTCCTGAAAAGAAGACGAATATGGAAGATAGCCGAATACAGTAAAATGTCTTTTGTATTTTCAACTTTTAAGTTTTCTATATCATTCGAGCAAGAAATCCTTCGTTCTAAACTGAACAAAAAATTAATTGTAAAGCAACATTATAGTTTAAAAATAATTACTTGTTTGATTAAGAATTAAAAGTTTCAGACTTGATGTTCCTCAACAGAACTACTTATTTAACATAATTCCTTGGAAGTTGGCCAATTTTTTATAAATGAGATAATTAACATACCTTGTTTATTTCCTGTTCTTGTTGTTTTGGACTTTTCTTCTTTTTTATAGATATTTTTTACTTTTTTCCACTTGACTTATAATGTATATTTGTTACCTTGAATAACGTACCAACTAGAAACATTTTTCTAAAAAACAAAAACTGGAACCGGCCGACAGAACTAGGTCTATTAAAACACAGATAAAAATAATCCAAACTAGAATATTTCTAATTATTATAATTTCTAGTTGCTGCACTAGTTTCATTTAGGTGACTTCGGGAGACTTTCATCGCGTTAAATATTTGAAAGTTCAACACTTTATTAGGTAGCAACTAAAGTTTTTTTTATATTTTCCAAACAATAGGCGAACTAATTTAACTTATTCTGGTTAGTACTCAAAATAACATTAGAAGTAAATGCCAAAATAATACTTGTTGCGTAAAAGGTCCTTGCATCCAGAGCCAAACGATTACTAACGAATAGGTCAGTCACACAACCTGTCTCTATTTCTGAACTTAAAAAAATTCCACCTAAATCGACAACTATTTGCAGACTTCCAAAAGCCATTAGACTGTTTTTAGAGTTAATAATCCCACGAACTGTACAAACATTGGCGACAAAAGAATAGTTGTATGAAATTTATATTAGATTTAGAAATATATACAGGTAGTTTTTATAAATAGGACATTCTTTGGAATTTGTGTAATAAAGATTGGAAACCAAACACATCTACCAAAGCCAGAGCCACTACGCCACCATGACCACATCTATGATTGTTTGCACATTAATTAAAAATATGTATCCTATTGTTAAAAAAATCGTCCGAATTGTTTGTTGTTAATAAGGCATCCTAATAAAAAAATATTATGCAATTATCTGGCAATTATAAGTTATTATTGTTAATCGCTTATTTTATAATGAGTAGACACGCCCGCAACAAAGCTGAAACTGTATCAAAATATAAACAACATAAGAACTATAAAAATTATTTATATGTACCCAGTGGCGGCTCGTGGTAATCACAGGTAGGACACAATTAATTATTTCACGAGGGGATTGCTCCTGCAAGCTGACGCGAGCATAGGAGCCTTACATCGTAACTTTAGACGTTGTATGCACATTAAAATATTAAAATGCTGGGTCAGGTTGCGTATTAATAATATGTATTCGTTACATTATTAGGTGCCGGGTTGAATATTAACAATATGTATTTGAAGTGATCACATACTATTCTACAGAACTTTATATTTTTATTAATAATTAATATTAAATATGGAGGTTGGTTTGGTGTTTTTGGTGGGGCACGTGCCCCAGTGCCCCTATGGAGGAGCCGCCACTGTTTATACCCATATGAATGGGTAAATTTATCAATGAAATTTAATTTGACTGATAACTATAATAGGTACCAGGTGTATGAACACCTACATATTTATACAAAGTATATTAACTGTGTTATAATTGATTACTTTATTACAATCGTATTACAATAATAATTAAACCCTTTAAGCTTTTGACAGCTTGTTATACATAACTTATAACTGATGGGATCTAAATTTAGAATTATTTGTTTCATGCGCAAACGAAATATTTGATAATTCAATGGAATTTAAGAAATACTTGGTTTATAGGTGCTCTTGTTAGTTATATACAGGTTGTATGTAGGTACTTATTGGAAATTTGGAAATATTATTATTAGTCAAATCTCCACGATTTTATATTTAAATAGAAATAAGATTCATACCTATAGCAATTTCATTTTAGTCTGAAACCGAGTCTGAAACCTAATATTGGGAGATCTTAACTCGATATTGCTATAAAAACAATTTTTCCATATTTCTGCTATTATTCTGGTTTTAGAAAAAAATTCTAAGGAAAATTTACAAAAAAAGTCATGAAATGTGTAGCGGGTGTACCCTTCCCCTTTTAAATTCCAGTCTATATTCTACGTCTTGAGGATTAATCTTCAGAATAAGTTTCATCCATTAGAGACACTAATAAAGGTAACAATTTATTCTCCTGATAACAAAATTAAAACCCTTGAACAACATAAAATTTAGGAAGTCTAAACGTAGTTCCCGAAACGCGTTTAGGCTTCCGAAACGCGTTTAGGCTTCCTAAACTTTTTGTGGTTCAAGGATTTTCATTTTATTTTCCAAAGAACAGTCTCCTAGGATTTTAAATTCTGCTAATGATTTCGAAAAACCTTGCATGTATACAGGGTGATTCCTAAGTACGTGTAGAAAATAAAGGGGGTGATTCCTGGGCGAAAATTAAGGCTACTTTTTCCTATAAACGTGTATCCTAATATGCTTCCCTGAAGAGTTACGCCTCTTCAAAAATGGAGTAAAAATTTGGTTTTTAATTTTTATCTCAAATTTGGACAAAGATAGAAGAATAAAAATAAATGGACGTGTTCTACTAACAGGAAGGCCCTTTACGGATATTTTCTTTATTCACCTGTATTGTTAGAAGGGGATGAAACTTACAACCCCTGTTCATTTTTTTATTAGACCTTTTTAATGCACCGGAATTTTTAATTTAAAAAATAGGCATGAGAAAGCCTTATTCATTTAAAAAATTATTTGTCTCTTTTATTTTTATCGTGAGACAAATAGTTTACGAGTAAAAAATTAAAATCGATTGTAATGTGCGCCTCAGTTTCGTGAGAAGTTGTAGTAAATTTCTGAAAAAAAAGTCTAGGTAGGCGAATTTCATTTTTTGTGTTTGTTGTTTTTGATAATAATAATAATTGTTAGTAAGTTTGCATACAAAAAATGAAATCCGCCTACCTAGACTTTTTTTTCAAAAATTTACTACAACTTCTCACGAAAGTGAGGCGCACATTACAATCGATTTTAATTTTTTATTCGAAAACTATTTGTCTCACGATAAAAATAAAAGAGACAAATAATTTTATAAATGAATAAGGCTTTCTCATGCCAATTTTTTAAATTAAAAATTCCGGTGCATTAAAAAGTTCTAATAAAAAAATGAACAGGGGTTGTAAGTTTCATCCCCTTCTAACAATACAGGTGAATAAAGAAAATATCCATAAAGGGCCTTCCTGTTAGTAGAACACGTCCATTTATTTTTATTTTTCTATCTTTGTCCAAATTTGAGATAAAAATTAAAAACCAAGTTTTTACTCCATTTTTGAAGAGGCGTTACTCTTCAGGGAAGCATATTAGGATACACGTTTATAGGAAAAAGTAGCCTTAATTTTCGCCCAGGAATCACCCCCTTCATTTTCTACACGTACTTAGGAATCACCCTGTATATCGGATGATCAGATCACAAAATCATGTAGGGGCAATTATTTGTCCGAGTGAGGGAAAATCAATGTCCTATTCATTTTTTTGTAAGTAAATTCGTTTCTATGTATTATGTATGATTCGGAATTTTAACACATACTATCTTTATTCAACTCAAATCTTCAAAAGGAATTGGTAATGAGGAGAGCTAATTTAATGTTTAACATTAATTAATGCCACTTGCTTTAAAGAAAAGTACCAACTTTCACGTTTTTAAAACAGTTGCTACTTATTGGTATTAAATTTTTAAACCATCGTTAAACGTATTTTTATAGTAAGTTTGCAACCCAGTAACGAAATAATTAAATTAGTAATTAAATTTACTACACCGACTGGTAACACGTTTCTACTAAAATTAGGACAAATAATTCCTAAATCAATTTTAATATCACAGTTGGGTATTTAAACATCATTGGATTATTATTCTGGAGCGGAATAGGTATTTGATTTTCTACATTAAATAACAGTTAAAGTTTAGACTTCAATTAAATCGTGAAATACAATGGGTACTAAGAAGATACTTCCTTGCTTCTTTTGGTACGAAGGTAACCGTTATCATTTTATCAACAAATTCTTGGAGATCCCCTTTTACTAGTTTACCTGACTAGCATAAAGGTAAAGAAGTATGAATATGTGTGTAATGATAAAATGGAAGACCCAAAGCAAAGACCAAAAACGGCTTAGGGTTCGTCAACAGAGGGGCCCAGTCCCGCTGACTATAAAATAGCCATTTTATACAGGAAGTTTCATGGAGTGCGGGCCATACGGATTCCATCATTATGCAATTTTTTGAGAAGGATCAACGTAGGTTCAGTACATGATTTTAGTACTTTTTTGTGTACCTATGTTAACAAGTCTGCGGTATGATTAGTTCACCTCTTTGTCTTAAGTATTGAAGCACTAACCTAAAGGTAGCGAGTTCCATTGATAATTTGATAAATTTAATTCAAATGAATCCTTTGTTTTCCAAAGAACGCGAACGTCTAGAAAGTTTACGTTTGTTTAAAAACAAAATAATACTATAATACGTTATTAAACAACATTTTATTGCATTATCTGCTACTGTACGCTTCCAACATCATTTCTAAATCAGTCTAAACCCCAAGCCATTAAATTGTGGGTGAATAAAGGACAAAGTGTATAAGGTTACAAAGTATTGATAAATTAATAATGAACTGCTTCGTTGCAATTATAAATAATGGTATGTGATATACAAGTTAGCAACTGCATTAACTACCCATAGCAAGTGCAACTTTAGCACTTTAAAGTTTATAAAACAATCGTATTTCTCGATCACGCCGTCATAGCAACGAACATTGATCGAAAACCGTCATACATATTACATTTCTGTTTGCAAGTAAACAATCCTGCTCCAACAGAACAAGACCGAACACAAATCGTGGTTGCATAATAGAAATTCAAATTAGGCGCTTCTACGCGATAATAGTGAAGTAAAGCCATCTAGCGTGAAGTGATATAAACGTGATGCAAACTCGAATCATATGGATAGGTTTAGGACTCGGTGTAAACATCGACTATTGGTCGATGATGTAAATATCACTGTAGAAACACAAACACCCCTTGTCCCCCTCCACAAAAACACAATTCCTATGCAACGGACGTTGACCTTCCAGAATGCATTTATTTTTGACCTATATATTGCTTGTTTATAATTTATGTTGGGCTTGGCTTTTAGAACTATGTAATAATTTGTTAGATTATTATTTATTGTAGTATCCTTAATTGTCACGACCTTAAAAATCTAAACTTTCACCTTACAGGCTTAGCAGCACCTACTATAATAATATTCTATGTTGCATGTAAAAATTTAATAGAGGAAGAGTAATTTTATTTTATAAATACTTCAGGGGATGTACCTAATAAATATTCTAAGAGTTCAAAAAATAATATTAAGACACTGACCTTTAGTTTCAGTAAATTTTAATAAATTCAGTCTTCTTTCCAGTCTTCGGTTGAGTAATTTTTCAGCATAAGGGCACAACACTTATTCGTTGTTATAAAGAAAACACATTTATAAACAAATCAGTCACTTGGTTGCAGTAGTCCACCATTTTCAAGAGTGTCCAGGCACAAAATGCGATTCTGAGTGGGGATGCTGGTTCATCATCCACTCTGCCTGTATCAAAAAACTTTTACATCGTGGCAAACGATTTTTAAAGGCAACGCCGAATTTGCGCTTAGAATCACTTTCGTTTTCATGAGTATGGGTAGGCTTGTATTTTTAACAACTGTATACAACATATTCAGAATTAATGCACTCTATTGATGTACCTGAAAATATTTTACTTTCAGGATTTGTTGGAAGTAGTTTTCTGTATTATAGCTTAGCGCCACCTAGTCGATAATAGTTAAACTGGTAAACCTAATAAGTTTTGACCTAAACCTCTTAAACATTTTTTATAGTAGCCTACATTAATCAATAAATCAGTATAAAACAGTGCTGCCGCAGCGTGTAAATATTCAATTTTACAACAAAGGATCATTTTTTTTTAAATGGAATTTCTTAATTAGTATGCCTTCAACAGACAACAGTAATTGTTCTGTAATTGTTTTATCTTCATACAGAACTTTTTTTAGGGTTTCTGAGGGTAGTTCTTAACAGGAGCGTGCGTCTGAACCACGCAGGCGGTAAGATATATAATAGCAAAGAATATATAGGGGATGACATAGCCTACGGATTTTACAAATAATGCAATAAATATATCCCACTCCAGTAATCTCGCTTTTCTATGCATTTTCGCAATTCCTGAAATTTGAAATATCCGTAGGTCATCACTTAGGTACGTGGAGAACCTTCCAAGAAAACTTTTCCCTGGGTAAATGCTCATCATTGGTAGAATCCCAACCACAAGAAGAGCAATGTAATTTAAATATAACAATCAATTAAAAAATTATGAACATTTGATGACGTTTTTATTGCATTGAGGTGAAGTTTGGGATGGTTTACAGCGGTGGCTTGCTTTTAGGTGCTGCATAGGTCCAGAATTACCATAAATAATATTCATGCCTTAACTATCCACAGTAGGGGCAACATACACTGCATATCATATTACAATAAAATTGAAGAAAGTTTGGCACGGTTTGGCACGAAACTAAAAAAATATTCCTATGCAAGTTTGCAAGATTTAGATTTCTAAATGGCAACCAATTTCATCAAACTCTTTTTTAATTTACACTGATGTTTTTTTCGCTTTTATCTTTAATTTGGATTCTAAAGCGTGCTGCCTATTGTAGCCCCTTAACCTTGAGGAGTTACAAGATAAAATGGGCACATTGTATTAAAACAGAATCAAAATTTTAAATTTGCACTTTATACGGTTCTGGTAAGTACTTTCTATATTTAACATCGCAGCAAGAAGCGGGGTTGGTAACACAACTTCCTATTTTTCAGGAATTGAAAGCACATTGAAATAAATCGAGATCGAATGCCTATCTAAATGAAATCTACTTATCGAAAGTTTATAAACATCTTCATGGTAAGCTGCTAGTCGAAGACAATCGCGAAGGGACTAAAATAGGGTGGAAGAATTTTGTTTTAAAATACATGCCATTTCACACAGCCTTGAAAATTGAAAATTTCTGTTGCACTTGTTTGCAAATTTCTTGAAAATTTCAGTTAGAAAGACACATCAATTTTATTATAGTCGTGTAGAGGATAGAAAGAGAATGAAAACAAATGAAAGTCTAATATTAGGTATTACAAACGGAGTTTTTAATGAAAATTATAAAATTAATCATTTATTTGTTCAGTTAGGTTACGAGTCCTGACTCTGTTGATGTACCGAGTTACATCCGGTAGCAACGCGTTTACTGAAGTTTCATGAAATGTAGTTTTGAAACAAAATTCTTCTACCCAGAGATTGAGATACAACAATTATTAATATTTGGTATTACCGGCCAGCAGGTTACCATGAAGATTTTGTAAATTTATCAACGAATCGATTTTATGTAAAATTCGACGAAATTTGTAATTCATGTTACCACTTCCAGATTGTGCCTCCCTATAGCAGGATTCGCAACTGAAAATAAGTATGTTTAATGGTTTTCTCATGGGAACTGCGCTATCTGTACAAGTCGGTTGCTAGTAGCCGCTCTTACTGAATCACCCGGTATTACATATTTATCAACAAACGATTTCTTGTGCAAAATTTACCCGATGTAGCAAATTTTATACATCTAGTTTCAGTGGTGATTAAATATTACTCAATAAAATGAAACATTTTGGGGGGGAGGAGCGGTTCAAAGCGCCGTAACTCCCTTAGAAACCATGTCCATACCCCTGTTCATAAAAAAACTTTTCTTCATATTTTTTATGTAGAATCAACCCCGAAATAGCGTAACGTTGTTTCCGGACAATTTGACCACACATTCTTGATTTATTCAGAATTTACTGTATTCTGTCATAACTCAATTCTTATGGCCGATTTCATAGTTGGCTTTAGGTTTAAAAAAAATTTTAAGTGTACCTAGTACTTACTACCATGCCAACTTAGTAATACCGGAGTTAAATTAGCTTCGTATTTAAAGTCGATTATGAAATTGGTATTAATTTAGAATTTCATGGTCAACTGAGACTATAAAACATCGTGAATGGAATTCAATAAAAATACGCAAAAAAAAACTGTAATTCTGTACAGTTTTTGTCACCTCACTTTTTATAGGAATATTTATCGTAGTCTAAAATAATACTAGAACTATCAGATAGTTAATGGTGATGGATGTGTAATTTGCATTTCAATTCCTGTATTCCATTCTCGAATTTGGAAACATAACAAGATGTTTATAATACCTACATAGTTTTACAAAGAGCTGAAAAATTTTTATATAAAAATTGTACGTATCAAAAAAAACTAGTAGAAGTAAGGTGCGTGAAGGAAACGCCCTTGTTAAACGGACCACAAGACGTGCTTAGACACTAATCGATTCGTTTAGGATAAAAATAAGATTTTCTGCTTATTAGCTGGTTTGTTTTTATGATTTTATGTCAGTCTGGATTATCAAAGTTGGAGGTAGGACAAGGATTTGCCTAAGGTAAGTTTACACTTTTAAATTAGATCAAGTGATCAAGGATGTAATTAATTTATGAATTTTAATTAATAACAGTCACACTTCGCAGAATCTGTACTTTATTTTTCTATAAAACGAAATACGTGTGGGCAAACGTTCATTATTATATAGATTTGGTAATTTATTTAAAAAACTATTTCTTGTGGCTATTATGAATATAAGAAGTAAGTTTATAAATGGAATGGAAATCATTATTTTAGTAATTACATAAATTGGTTATTGTTAAAAATTTCCAGAACAGATTTTTATAAACTTAATATTATTTTCTTTGTTAAATAAATTATGTAAGAAAAACAGTCATTTAAATAAAGTTAAAGCTAATTGGTAGTAGTAAAGTAAATTCTATAATATTCTATTCTTTGTTCACTATGATAAATAATATATGGGTTGATTGAAAAAATTACAATAACTATACAGGGTTTTTCAAGGAAAAGCAGCCACCGTCAGTATCTTTCAAAACTATTGTATGCTTGAAAATCGCCACGACATATCAACAAAGAGAGCTTAACAGAAATAAACAAACTATAGTTTTTAATTTTTTTATGTTTCAATTTGTAGCGAATAGAAAAATAAATACTTAGTACAATGAATTTCTTCCAGACGTTCGGATTTTACGTAAAAACATGTCCCCCTTGCTGTCTCTGTCAACATGTCTTGGCGATTTTCAAGCAAACAATAGTTTTGAAAGATACTGAGGGTGGTTACTTTTCGTTGAAACCCCCTGTATATAAATGAAAAATAGTAAACATTAATCGATATTCAAAACAAGTCAAGCATGTAAAATTTTAAAATTAGATGTTATCAAAAATAATTATCTAAATGGCTTTGTTTTCGGAAAATCAATTTCAGGCAATTCTAGCAATTCAACCAATTTTGTATAATCACAGTAGATTTCAGATAATGTTAAGGAGCTGTATATTATTGACTATATAACGATTTTATTTGAGTTGTGAGCGATTAACACCCAAGATTACAAATTAACTCATTTCAAATTAAAGAAAATGTGTTAGAAGCCTTCGTTTTATTCGAAAATAGGTTAAATGAAATGAAAAATCAACTAAAAAATAGTTTGTAATTAATTCACGCTACGCCATTTTCGGGCACCTTTTGTATGTTGAAACATTTAAGTCTTAATAAATAACATTTCAAGGTTTCTTTTTATTTCTTATTTGGATTAACAATTTATAAATAGTTACCAAGATACTTCATAATAGTTACTCTCATAGTTATCTTTTAGTGCTAGAGCAAAACTAATTAACTAATTTCGCGTTCGAAAATGTAGATTTCTCGTTCTTTCTTTTTTTCTTTTGCTTCCTGGAGACATTTCATCTGTTTTGATACCTTTTCTCATTGTACCGCGGTCAGGAAGGCGCATAGTGCATCGTGTAAGCTTTTTTTCTCTTTCAAGTCGTGCAAGTAGTTCAGGATGTCCTTCGAGAAGACAACCTGGAGTTTATGGGTACCTCAGGAAAAAAACTCCAAACTATGTCTTTGTTCTGGTAGTGCTTCAAATTGGAGGAATATATGGAATGGGGGGTTTCGCCCTCCACGTCACAGACTCTGCACAGTACTAATCGTTTTTGAACATCCCCGCCCAGTTTCAGAATTTGTGCGTAAACGCGTACCCTGTGCTTTGAAAGCACCTATATACCTACTTACTACTTGGCTCAAAATATATTTTAAGATTCAGTTTTGGTCAGAAATCTTGTTTATTTTGACCAGGACGTTAAACATCCGCACTTTCCCAAAAACAGGGTTTCTGTGTAATTTCCAGGGGTGTATTCCCTAGCGTCGGTGTTATATATCAAACTAGCAGAAATAAACGTTAAATAAAGATAGAAAAGAAAACAATAAAACGCATTTAAAATAAATTCCGTAATCTGTGTTAAACATTCTGTCGCAAGTGGTTGCTCTTTGACCGTATAGTGACTTTGACCGTAAACAACACACTTTTATTATAAACCGAATTAAGTATGCAGTAAATGCATGTGTACTTGCAACATTGTCTGTGTAAAAAAAATCTTTTATGAGAAATATAATTGCTAAATGAAAGTACCTAGAATAGTTTAAAAAAATATTCATAATAACAATGTACTGAAATGGTAAAGGTATAGTTATGTATTTATTAACACAAATAATAATACCACGGAACATAGCTAGAGATAATACTACAGTTATTTTAATCTTTGTGTTAATGTTAATAGTTAACACACCTGCGGTGTTACTTACGTGGTATTGTAAAATAAAAAATCTAATTCTTGAGTATACATACGGGTGTCTCTAAAATGTGGTGCCATAGCTTAACCACATATTCCGGGGAACAAAATAAGACGATTTAACGCAACTTACCTCTATCCGAAATTGCTTCGTTAAAGCGCTATCCAACGCCAAAGATCTTCAAAAAATTTCCATTTTTTTAAATAACAAAAGATTGTTTTTAGCGATTAGGATGAAATTAGGGATGTGATTCTTTACTGGAAAAAGGTGTTTTTTGACATCATTTTTTTGTTCAGGAGGGTCGCGTAAGTGGTCAAAGGTTGATCATCCACAGTCAAAGAAGCTCATATCTTTTTAACAGTTCGGCCAATAGTTTTCAAATTTTTTTACAGAGAGACATTCTTATTTTAAATATTTTTTGTCTCTTGTTTGATTTCGGTATCTGCCATAGTTTAGGCTGAAAAATTATTTTGATTGGCTCCAGTGCATTTCTTAAAACAGATGTAGTAATCTAGTTGTCCCGTATGTTGAGAAATAAATCACGAAAAGACAATTTGATATACAGTTTATTACTAACAAGTATGTAAAGGGTGGTGCGAAATAATCTGAACCATTTCTCAACCAATGGTTCAGCTTATTTGTACCACCGGTAAATTAATAGATTTACAGCAAATGCTGAATGTGACCACCATTTTCCCGGATGCAAAAGTTGATTCTAGGCAAAAAATTGTCTCCTCGTCATTTATTTCTCAGCATACGGGACAATTAGATTACTACATCGTTTTAAGAAATGCATTGCAGTCAATCAAAATAGTTTTTTTCAGCCTAAACTATGGGAGATACCGAAATGGAACAAGAAACAAAAAATATTTGAAATAAGAATGTCTCTCTGTAAAAAAAATTTGAAAACAATTGGCCGAACTGTTAAGAAAATATGAGCTTCTTTGCCTGTGGATGATCAACCTTTGACCACTTACGCGACACTCCTGAACAAAAAAATGATGTCAAAAAACACTTTTTTCTAGTAAAGAATCACATCCCAAATTTCATCCTAATCGCTAAAAACAATTTTTTGTTATTTAAAAAAATAGAATTTTTTTACAAATCTTTGGCGTTGGATAAGCGCTTTAACGAAGCAATTTCGGATAGAGGTAAGTTGCGTTAAATGGTCTTATTTTGATCCCCGGAATCTGTGGTTAAGCTATGGCACCATATTTTAGAGACACCCTGTATATGTTGGTGATTTTATTAAGTGAATTATTTTCTCACTCTAAGAACAGTTGTTACATTGTCACAATAATTATTAAAACTCATCATCGTGCGCATTTTTTATCATCTATGATTATTATCAAATAGTGTGACATAAAAGCTTGGCAATTCATCAGAAAAACAGTAAGTAATCTGGATGAAGTGGTAGAATCATAAGAAATGCTGGACTGTTGTAAGCCACAACCGTAAAATACATTATGATGAATGGAGGGCCCTAATGGTATGTGTTGTCAGGAAATCCCGCATGATCCGCGAACACATTTTATGCTACTCGCGGTATGCATATACGCTACTACTTTCTGATTAATGGCATAATATACTCTGACAGATTTCCATAAAAAAAAGGTAAAAATAATGACCATGGAATTACTCTTGAAACTGGGTATAGACAGGTTGTAGATAAATTGTGTTTGTGAACTTTAAAAGTTTATAACAAAAGGTTTACATGTGAAACTTACGAGAGCAGGCAAATAATAATTTTATTATGCAATAATTCTATTTGAGATAATTGTAATAGGATTGGCTTAAAACAAAGAAAGGACCTACCATCAGATATATTAAATGGTGCCATAATAACTACTGCATTCATTTTATGAACGCACCGCACCGTAAGAACCAATAACATTGTGGTCCTAGCAACTTTAGGCCATAGTGTATTGTATTGATTTGTTTTAAAATTGCGAAATAAAAGTGCTTTTAAATTGAAGCATATTTCAGGGAATAACTTTAATAGTGCCAGTGCCTAAGAATAAAAACATAGCGTAAACTAGTGCCACTAGGATTTAGTGCGAAATTTCAGTCATTTTGTATTAGCTTCATCTAAATTTTTTTAAAATAACTTTCGAAGGCGGGTGATCGTGGCGGCTATTTCACGTTGATGTATTCAGAGAATAATGTTGTTGTATGTGGTTCGGAAGGACCATACACAAATGTGCCTATTGTATAAAGTGATTCCAAAGAAACTTGGTCAAGTTGGCTGTGATTCGATGTACGCATTTCGCTTTATACAACCCCAACCTGGACAAGTTGTCCGGCTTAAGATGCCAAAGTTCAAGGTAGTGAATACATGTGGCTGCCTATAATTGACATATTGGTATGAAACGTGAAAGCTGGTTTTATTGTTAATTCTAGATCTGAAACAGAAAGCGAAATTTTTTCACAATATTGGTCAGTTGTTGTCTACTAACATTTAGCACTGCAAACCGCTTCGATGTGTTGCTTTGTCTGACTACAAGTTGCCTTTTTCTTCATTCTAATTATAGGGTTCTGGTCATTTAAAAAGTTTGAAGAGAATAGTTTCATCAACGGTTAATAATATTACTATGACTGGAACGGACCAGTAGTCCAAATACTGACCTGAAAGAGGGATGGAGTCTTTGTAGATTTCATTTTGGCCGGAAATTCGAGGTCAGGTTCCGGAACCAGGAAAGTGCATGCGCGCGCGCGCGTGTGTCTTTTCCCTATAAACTACAGTCGGTGTTCTGTCTGAAACAGCAAAGGCAATCAAAGTATTTCCTGCACAGACACCAATATGCTAATCAGAAAAATTCTTCAGGCTGATCATGTATCATTTAATCAGTAGAACTGATAAAACGCTTTCCTAGGAACAAGAGTGTGGGGCTCGTTCGTTGCAAGTGGATAGAGACCATTTATATTCATTACCAACGAAGAAACTGTGATGGTAGCAATACTCGGAAAGTGACCGCAGAGGAGCACCTTGGGGTTTCTACTGTGGATGTCTGGATGATCGTGGTGGTCAGTCTCTTCTGGGAGTTAGACCCTGGAAAATTTTGTATGCGATAACCATCAGCGGGAAGCCTGAGGACGTAGCAGCCAATAGGATGCAACTAGCATTCAAAACCAGAGAGAATTGGTATAAGAAGGACTTTCGGTCAATCCTAACAAGACCTTTCTGATATCCTTCCTTAAAAAATAATCTGAGCAACACCTTCTGTTTGATGCAAAGTTACAATTGGGGGAAGGGTCGAATAGTTTGTTGGGAGCATTTTAATTTAAATATTGGCATATACATAACCGGCAACGTAATAATGGTCTTGCGGATGTAAGAACAAGCGTGGGGTCTAAAACCAAAAATGGTATTTTGGATTTACACGAGAGCGAGAATGATTATCCCATAATCACTTATGCCACTATAGTATAGAATGATGATAGAAAACCGACAAAACTGAAGACGAAGAGAGAATATGTAAATTACAAAGAGTAGTTTGCTCCATTTTTTTTTGTGGAAATGAAATCGTCTGTAACTAAATTTTGAGGTAAATATTTTTTCCTCCGATTGACAGTAAAAGCATGCTTTGACTGACATTTGACTGTCTCCAAAGTTCCACATTTACTGCCTAGGCAAAAGTGATCATTTTTGCTGACAGTAGCATTCAAAATCAGGTTGCTTCGAAAAACAAATAAATTTGAAATTTTTATTAATTAAATTTAAGTTCCATATTTTTCACGATTTCTTTAATTTCGGATGGGGTGAACATTTCTTCGTCATTTTCCATTGTAAATATATTATAAATTAATTAATATTGACGAATTAACAAGATTAAACTATTCTATTCACAACAAATAGAATGACATTTCTGAAATATGTTTTTTCATAGCAACCAATAAGAACTGCATAGCAACAGATGCTTGCTGATACTAATAGTACAAAAAATATTAAAAATAATCATTAAATTAATGTTAAATGTAAACAATCGGAGAAAAAATTATATGTTCAACACTGCAGAAATGCAGATTTACTGCCTTGGCTGGTTTCACAGCTTCGGCTCGCCTCAGCTGTGAAATACCAGCTGCGTCAGTAAGTCTGCTACTTTTCTGCCTTGTTAAACAAATAACTATTTTTTAAAAAATGACTTAATTCAGTTAACAGCTCGAATATATACCATTCCCAGTCAAAACTAAGTAGATTATTTTTTGGATAGTACTTATGGTAAGCACTTCCGCTATATACATAGAAGCACAAGGGACATTCGTGATACCTACCACCTCAAAAATACTTGACAAAACTTTGACGACTTACGGTATTATAAGTAAATATTTTAGGTATGTTACGTACCAGAGATTGAAGGGAAAAGCAAAAAGTGAGCTATGTAATACTGATTATTTATAAATCACAAGGTTATGTAGAAGTAAAATATTCATTATTAATAAAATACAAGGTTATACAGAAATAAAGGTATTTTGCTATAATTTTCTCAATAAGGAATATGTAATAATCAACTTGAAAATATGTTGCAGTTTATTGTGCAGTTAAAATTATTTAATGCCCATATAATATTAATATTTGTTGGTGCTGGTGTTAGTAATCAAGAAATTATTGTCGATGTTTCATAGAAGGTTACATAAAATATCTACAAATATTTAGTTACGACTTTTTTTATTTTTTCTTTCCTAAAATAGTTTTGGAAATTAAAATCGAGATTGAATAAACTTGTATGGACATAAAAAAAAAAAAAATTATAAGTTTTTGGAATCACCAAAAGATCAACTGAATGAAAGCGTTTCATTTCAAGGGAAAGAGAAACAATAGAAGAACAAAATAGAACAAATAATAAAATGGAATATCATTTTAAAATTTCAGTGTCAATCGCAGGTACAAAATATTAGATTCTCAGCGTTGACAATGAAATATTAATCGTTAATGAACTTCAGACTTTTCAAGAGCTGTTAGTAGCTGGAGTAATATTTAAACTTCATTTTACGTTCTTTCTCCCTGCTATAATTTTTTGTTTCGTCTATAAGCCCCATTTTTATGTCAGATCTTTTCTGAACATCCGACAGTTCTTCATTCAGAAAATCTTAAACTTTTACGACGCGGTGCTGGTCAATTTTCCACATACCTATTACTTCACTTCAGTAGTTCGGACAAGTTATATTTTTTTAAGTTTTTCTAAACTGATGGCGTACCTAAACATCATTTGGAGACTCTTCATAGCATTTGGCGAAACAGTTTTCAACAGAGTATGTAGACACTATGAAAAACGACATGGTCGGAAGAAGTTCATTTGGCAAGGCCATAGCCAACTCAATACGGTTTTATTTTTGAGTTGACTTTTATTTTTGACTTCCCCATTACAGATTATTTTATTTTATTATCGTTTACTATACGTAATCTACCTATTTCAGTTATATGAGTTTTTATAAGTTTTAGCAGTGAACGTGTTAGTTTTTCGTCAAATATTTTAATATGACCTTGTGTAATTGGATAATATTAATCAGTTTTGTAAGTGTATAAAATAAAACCAGGTGCGATTGTTGCATTCAAGCTAATACTTTTTTTATTTGCAAACAATGATATGTTTTTGTAAATTCAAAAAAAAGACTAAAACAGCAATTAAAATCAAATACCTGAATTGTTAGTCTTGTTTGTGTATATTTTATAATTCAATAACAAATATTTAATTATTGACAAATACTAATCTACTAATTAATTAGTTACTTACTCATACGTATACACAAGACCGGTTGTGAAGCAGTTAATAAAGAAAAGGTGACAAATTCCAATTTTAATCTCCATATAGAGTCTATTAATCACATACTAATCAATGAAATTTATGGAATAAAACCTACTATGCGCACATGGTTTACTTTTCGTTTTATTTGTGGTATTTTTTCATATATCAGACAGCTGCCATGGTTCGATTTTTGGGCACTGTATACCCCCGGGAAACTGGATACCAACACGATGTTCTATGATTTTTTTCTAAAATTTGGCACATCTTTGATTACGATCTTTTTTCCTCTGACCTGCTTAAGTCGCCCAGTGGTTACTTGCTAACTGTGTTGCTAACTGGCTAGCATCGTTTACTATTTCTGTTTAGGAACTGGAAAGCACACCAAACGTGTAATTTCCGGATACAACATGATCGATTGAAGTTATAGTCTTCTGTTTGGTGCACAGATCTAATTTTTAGATATTTGTTTTCTATGACTATGCCATAATGCCTATGTACTGAAATTTTAGATTTTATTTTTCAGTAGTAATATACACTTTTCGAAATACTTTATTTATGAAAATATGTAAGCACCCAATTAGTCAAATAAATAAATCTTCCAGTCGTTTTTGAAAATAAGTTTTCTAATGTCCATTCTCAGATATTATATGTATATTCCAAAAAAAAAATTTCAAACATAAATATTGAATTCATATATGAATTCAATATTTGCAACTATTTCTGTCATTTCCGCCAGCGATTGATATCCATTATCCAAGGTAAAATATGTCCAATTCCTAGACTTTCCTCGATTCAGATTTAACTTTACCATTTTTGGAAATGTTGAATTGAAAGGTTGCCGGTTTCAATTTACAGGGAGTGTGTGGAAAAACTCAAAAAAACTAGTTTTAACTGGAGAATACAAGAAATTTGTATCGGGAAGTGGCTACCCTGGACCTTCGAGGTCGGATCCGTAAAAGTGTTCAGGGATTTCTTCAGTGATTCAATATCATTGAGTGAATGCGTTCTACTCTATAGGCACACCAAACAAATCCTTTTGGTACTTGGTTGGATTATTTTCAGTTTTTAGTATTTACCGTCGTTTTCTTTATCAAGTACTCCTGTGCTACACCAGTATTAAAGATCACAATAACCATTATCAGAATTGAAAAATCCTTGTCAGAACTAATAGTGTATAACCAATATCTCAATTGAATTTTTTAGGTTTGTCTAGGTCCACAAGGAATAACTGCAGCGAGAAAACCGTAAACTCCTAAGAAAAGGATTGGCAGTGTCTAGGAACGTAATCCATTATTGCTTCTGCGAATATATTTGGGAACAACATAAAAGTGACTAAATGAATAGGCCTGGATATATCCATAGTAAAGTAGAACTGCTTGACCTGAACAGGACCCAAAGCAGAACCCAACTCGGGACCGTTTCGGGGTTCCTAACGTAACAAAGGGACACCATAAGGATCGGAAAGCTTAATGGAAATCTTATTTGCATACTCAAACAGGAACCCAAAAACACATTCTATATGATTGCGATCCGTTTGCAAATAATTCGCCCATCCACAGTTGGAACTGCAGCATTTCGGAACATACGACCTACGACACTTTGTTACAGCGACCCAAGATTACGTAAGGTGTGAAACATAATACTCATGAAGTCATGATGTGTACAGTTGTAGACCATTGAAGCTTCGAAAATTCGTTTTCTCGAACTAGAAAGATACGATGTGAAAACATAACTTCTAGATATTTGCTTTGGTATAAACTTAGCTATGATTAACTTGTAACACCTTCGTTTAGTAGTGCTGCAAAGGTGGCAGATGTGTGCACTCAATTTTATGGTCGTTTTGCTTAGAACACCTGCAGTTTTATTACCTATAATAATGTAAAGGCCATTTAGTTTTTTCCTATTTCTCCACATGAGGTATTAATAACGACGTGTAATTTTTTCTAATCAAATTAATTAAAAATATAAAATATGTTGCATATCTCAGTTTATGGAAAATATTTTTAGGATCTGTTTTTGACCTGCACATGATATGTGCCACATATTTCCTTGAAAAAGGGGTTGATTTTTGAAATGTTGGTATTTTTTTAAATATCAATCAGAAACGTTTTCACATCTGCAAGCAAAAAATAAGAAATTTATTATTAATTGCATGTGGAATCCCGCCTATAATTTTCTGTTAAGCGTCGACTCTTGTCGAATATATGGGATCTTAAATATGATACATAGTTGCACAATGGTAAAACCGATTTTTTTAAATTATTCTTAATTAACAAAAAACAACCGCAAAAATCTTAATAGGCTTACCTGTAGGTGAATAGCCGTGATGCGTTTGGTAAAACGAAAAAGTAGTCGCGATGAATGCAGTTGTTATAACATTATGCTTCATTTGAAGGACACAATACAGTATGAAAATCAAGAAATCTACAGTTACATTCCTAAATTTAATTATATGTAATTGAAAATAATAAAAGGTTAGGGCACGCCTTATATTTTCAGTATGAAACTAAACAGCACTTTTGTTATAATACAGTTATAAATTATTTTGTATTTATAGACACGTAACACAGACATTTTCTAAAAATACCAATAGGATGTAAAAAAAAAAGACAAATGAAGCTATTAGTGACAAATTATACAGAAATATTTATTACTACATACGTACAGGAAGTAGTACTTCTAAATAACAATTTGTTTCTATTTAGAAAAACATTCGTTAAATTTAGAAAAATCTGTGCATCTAATATTATTATGGTGTGATAGACACATGATAGTTACAAAATAAGATATAGATAAATAAAGAAATTAATCTTTAAGTTTAATACTATCCCATAGTCAAAGCTTACTATTGAAAACTAATTGCGAAATTGGTAGTTACGAGAGTAATTTTAACTAATTTTGTTACTACTGTTTGGTTATGGTAAGGTGACTTCTAATACATCGTTGAACTCGGAAAAAAGCGCTTATTCAGAATTACAAAAAATATACATAGATTAGATGCCCATTTAAAAATAAAAAGTTGACTATCGTAGCTAAAATCTAGTAGGCCCTGAAAATGTTCTAACTACATCTAAACCTAGTATTTAATGACCCATTTCGATTGGCATGTCGTCCGTAACAATCCGATCACAATTAAAAGCTGTGTAGCTCGGGGCGAATTTTGTCATCCACCCTGTATATAGTTTGTGGGGTCAAAAATTTAAAATAACGAAGTCATGACTTGAGGCGTGTCCAATTAAGTAGCGCTAAGAAAAATCTAGTTACGCCACTGAGTATAAGACCTGTTGGCAAATAATATTTTAAGTTTTTCGACCCGAGCAAAGATTAAATCAAAAATTGTTTATTTTTGTAGAGTGTATAAAAGTCGACGTTATTATTATCTGACAACCAAAAACCCAAGTTCAATTTATCATTCAGGCTCATCTGCAGAACCCCACTGAATTCTAATAAAGTATTCCTCTTATTTAATATAAAACAACATCAATATACAACCAACCTTAACAACCACGTTGTGTTAGTGCAGACATTATGATTAATCGAACAAAGCAAAAAATATATTATGGGTTAAACGACCAGATCTATCCAGATTAATTCAATTCGTTGCAGTTTAACTCTCATTTTCACGTTTTGATCAGTATGTCAAGTACAACCTTTCAACATTTTAGTAAGAGTATAGTGCGAGTTCTTATTAGAATACGTTATAAGTAGGTACATTAATCTAAGTTAGATAAATAAGGTTTGATTAGAGGTTAATAGAATATACACGCCTTCTTACATTGAGAAAGAATTATTATAAAATTCTGTAAACGGTAATCTGGGTTAAATGTTAATTATTTTTTAATTTTCAATTTGCCATTGAATCTTTTATATTTCTTGGTCAAAACTGTTCTAAATTTTTAAGTTAACCAACCAAAATTAATTTCACTCAATAGCATCGGATTTATCTTTCTAAACATGTGTCACTTTGATGTATTTATATTGCAAAGAAAATGTTGTAAAAGTGATGAGTACAGGTAAGATAATTACGCTTAAACTTAAAAGACAGAACACATTACGCAACAGAAGAAGAAAATGGAAGATTATTTTAGTGGTTATGCTTAAAAATACCAAAAACGGTAAACCGAAAAACAATTATTTTTTTAATTAATCCTGCATTTTTGCGAGATAGCAACTGCTATAGAGTTATATGATTGCAATCTAGCTTGCACAAGCATGACAGATTTCTTATTCAGAAAAGAAGTTGAACTTATGACCGCTATAAACTTACGGTCCCCTGCATAATTAAAAATTATTAACGCTCAAGAAATAGAATTGATTTACGATAGCTATGTAAGGTATTAATTTAGGTATATCTTGATTGTTGTCGTTTCTGCTAATAACAAGGAGTTACTCGACGCTGTCTCAAGTTAAGCAAAAACTTGTCGGTCACGACTTGCTCACATTGGGAAAAAGATTCTTTACCCAGCTTAGATGAAGCAATCGAAGCTTATTGTTATTAAGATAACATAATTATCAAATAGGCACGGGAATTCCCTCGTCGTCCTTGATGTAATAAGAAATTATCATTTAGACAGATTTTTTGAAACCTTGATAACCACTCGGAATACCCATTCTTGTTAAATAACGGATCCAACTCAGTTTCCAACTGCTTAAATACTTGGCAGGAATGTTTACAAATCAAATCACCTGCCATTACAATTACTTACTTCTTTATAAATTCCAAATCCTTTAGAAATCTTTAACAGTTAGTAGCCTCCCTAAAAAAATAAAGTTGCAATTTTATTATTCGATGGGTTTATTACTGTACAGTCAGTATGTTACAATACTCGTTAAAATATTTAAGTACTGGTATTAAATTTTTAAGAGCTTTTTTCGTAGTAAATCACTAAGGCAGGGACCGTGTTAAACCCCAAACTCTTCTTTTTTTTAAATACTTATAAGTATAGGTAGATGAAATAGTGGAATGGAAATGATAATAGGACACACTATTTGTTTTTTTTAATTGCGGATGACTAGGTGGTGATAACTTTCAGTTCCAGAAGATATCGAGAATCGAGTATACAGTGCTTCCCGAAAGTAACGGATAAATTCAATAAAATCGTTGAGAAAAATATTTCAAATAAATGCTCGGACACGTCGATTTTTATTTTTAAATTGTCATTTAGAGATGTAATTTTCAACCCCCCACCCCGCAACCCCTAAGCGCTGCCAACTCCAACTTTAAAAATTCAAATAGCAAAGAACCCTTTCTGATACCTCATCTGATACCTTTTTTAATGCTGAATTCAATAAAAAAAAGTTTTTCAAAATCGTTTGTTAAATAACGGAGATATTTACCAAAATGTATTCAAATGAAAGTGCCAATATTTGAGCAGGCGTTGGTACGGCTCTACAATGAGTGGTACAAAACAATTGCAACTTGTTTGTAATTGAATGTAAACAAAATGTATGTATCTATCTCCAGCCCCAATCATCATTAAAACTTCGATTCTTGCGGCTTCAGTAAATCTCATTTTTGTTATCTTATTTTTCAAATCGTTAGTAATAAATAAGTAACACACACTCCATTAAGTAATGTCAATACATTTTGTTTAAATTCAATTGCAAACAAGTTGCAATTGTTTTGTACCACCCATTGCTAGAGCAGTACCAACGCCTGCTCGAATATTGGCACTTTCATTTGAATGCATTTTGGTAAATATCTCCGTTATTTATCAGCCGATTTTGAAAAACTTTTTTTTATTGTATTCAGCATAAAAAAAGCTCTCAGATAAGGTATCAGAAAAGGTTCTTTGCTATTTGAATTTTTACAGTTGGAGTTGGCAGCGGTTAGGGGCTGAGGGGTGGGGGGTTGAAAATTACATCTCTAAATGATAATTTAAAAATAAAAATCGACGTGTCCGAGGATTTATTTGAAATATTTTTCTCAACGATTTTATTGAATTTATCCGTTACTTTCGGGAAGCACTGTATAACATGGACGGTCGTAGAAGAATGCAGAAACATTTTCAAAACATTTTAATTGAATCGTTAAAATCTCGTAATTCGTTCTGACGAAAAAAAATCTATATCTAGATATCTTGTTCTACTTTTGACACTGGAAAGACTTTAATAGAAATTAATTCACGGTTCCGACGAAGATAGTTCCTTGTTTTCATCAACCAAGGATTTTCCTTGGGTCTTTCCCAGGTCATTGCTTAAATTTCTGCACGAATACGTTATATGACGCTGGGAATACACTTTTTCTTTAATTAGCCCCTTCGAATATAATGTGGGGATGTGAGGTCGAGATTAATATTGCATCGAGATTTCTCTGAAACAATTTTGGTGACCGCGATGGTAAAATTACGAAGAAAACGAAACACGGTTGTATAACACGGAATTAATTGAAGGATTGGGAGGATGGACAATGTGCACGGAACGTACAAGATTATCAGAGACAAAGGTTACGCAATTGCTGCATGTACTAAAATAGGAATTAGAATCTAAAACAACATAAAAGGCAGGGAATCCTTGAAAATAAGTAAACACGTTTGACGTCTCCTAAAAAGAAAAAACAAAATTAAAATTGCATAATCTATATCGCCGTTTATATTAATTAATAATAGAAAAAGGTATTATACTTACCTGTCCTAACACCAGGCCGCTGCAGTTTTTATAAACAAGTTACAAAGAAATGATGAGAGGCGCAAACTGTGGAAACAAACATAAAAGAAAGGGCGATAGAAGGAGGAGAAGAAGGGAGAAATTTTGGGAAAGTTATTTTTTCATGAACTTTTAAAACGTTCTTTTTTGGGAACAAGAACTGGGAATGTTCACGTTTTCCCTAAAAAGGAACTAAGTTCTTGGAAAAGTTCTTTAGCTATAAAATTTAATTTTTATTTTTTTAATAGGTACCTACCACTAATTAATAATTATTACAATACACCCCTCTTTATAGTTTATAAATTTATTTAATCTAATTTAATAATAAAAATAAAATTAAATGTTGAAACTACAAACAATATTCAATAAAACTTTTCCTTTAATTGTAAACACAAAAGGTCCAGAAGTTGGAGTTGTCGAGAATGTTAAACATAAATCTTACAACTTCTGGTTTTTCTAGTAATTCCAAGTAATAACAGCTGTGTAAAGAAAGGCGGTTTATAAAATAATATTGTCATTCCTTGTATTACTTGGTTTTTTCCAGTATTGCTTATTTATTCCTTACCCTTTTAAGGCGTTTTCTTTTAGTTGCGATCGCAAATGGCAGTAAAATTTTGTGTTAAGAACTTTCAATAGAGCTTTTGCCAGTTCACGTTCATGAATAAAATGTTCAAAACGAAAATAGACGAACGCGTTACGTTCACTTAAAAATTCTAAAAAAAGCACGCGTTCTTTTTTAAAAGTTCCTTACCTAACTGTGATAAAAATGAAAAAGACCAAGTTATGTTAGAAAAATTACAGAAGAACTCGATGTAAAACTGATGTGGAAATAGAGAAAAGTCCGAGTTGTATCAAGAAATCAAGAATAAGGCTTGAAATTGTCCTTGAATTGTTAGAAGGTATTATCAGATCATTGAGAGTTTTCTAAATAAGGCGCTTGTGATAAAGTAGTGATTAATAAAGGCTATACAGCTTAGCTTATCAATTTTTATTCTCAATACCTTCAACCTTAGTTGGTTATAAATTATGACAAGCTGAATGTTATTATCCATTGATGCATATCCGGACAATAAACACAAATGACCTTGAAAACAATAATCTTAACTTATCTTGAAGGGTATACCTTAATCGACTACCTGATTTTGAATGAGTCTAAAAATGATTTAAAAAGACCTTCAAATAACGGTAATAGTAGGTAATATATACAGTGTGTCTCAGTGACTAGTATCAGACATAGGAAAATAAACATTACAAAATTCTAGGATAAGGATCAACTATTGCTGTGTACGCACTGGTAATGTTTTTATGCGTTGATCTGTCACTGGTGACATAATGGATTAACCGACGATTTTGTTTTTTCTGAGCTGTGGAATTTATAGCTCATAGCCTTAGTTGATCTCTACATAATTTCCCAATGTTAATTTTCCTTTTGATAATCCAGCTGAGACACACCTGTATATTATGATATATTTTGGGTAATCTCGCGATTGTAGAAAATTATTTTTTACAAAGAAACCAAACGACAAAACAAACTCAGAGTAATACTTTGGATATCAACAAATAGGCTAGCCGTTCACAAACTGAAGAAGGGAAGTTTCGAGGTTTCTCATTTGAAACGTGACTGGATGTCTCCTCCCTCCTTGGATTTAGGTTTCAACCTAGAACAAAATACAATGCTCTGTGGGTTTGTCGCTTTCCATTAAAACTAACCACTTAAAAATAATCAAAAATCTAGAACGTAATAATTTCCTGTGGTGTTGATTAATAAATTTTGCAATATCATATAACGCAATTACTACGCAAACAGGATTTAAACTAGGATTTACATTTAGGACAAAGAAATATAGTACTTTGGCAACATTAGGGTCAAGTTTATGGGTATAGGATGTAAAATCCAAAGGCTCCTGTTTATTGTATCAATGTGAAGGCCTTAGCCCTAAAGGCAGCACGTTAAAAATATGTAAGGTGTGTCTCTTTGGTGTATACCTGCCGTTTAACCTAGATATTCTTCATATTAATTGATGACGAATTAACGATTCTTAATAAATCTTTTGTAAAGTGCACAAAAAATGTAACCGTCAGCTATAAATTGTTGTTTATTTCTTGCACGCTTATGAAATCTTACGATCATTGCCTATACTTGATCATAAAATTATTGTTCTTTAGGCAATATTACAAAGGTTACTGGAAATTTTATTTATCTTCATTGGAAAATTTTGTGCTTGATTGGAATTTCCTTGAAGGAATTTCCTTAATTTCGGTATTGTTACTATAACCCTTCGATTGATTTTTTATCAAGAACTTTTCATGGTGCAACAAAGCTTGGCCTTTTGCATTTAGGGGTTGTCTGACCAATTCTATGTGCCTTTAGAGATAAATATTTTCACTGAAAATCTTTTAGTAACTTTAACCAAAGATTTTGAGGAACTAATAAGTAAGTCTAATTGGAACAGTTTATAACTTTCACCTTCATAATTTTTGAAAGTAAATTTTTGAAAGTAAATTAAAAACGTTCTAATAAGTATGTCTAATGCATAATAAAATATATAGACATTATAATAAATTAATTGTAATCAAGGTTATGCTTGTTGCTTCTTATTGATATTAATTCTAATTTGTAGGCGATACAAGACTCCTAAGGATTATTGATAAATAAATTCTTTTCGAGGTCTGATCTGCATTATACATTAATCAGAGATTTTTTTGCAAAATATAACTAATGATCCACTTTGCTTGATTATTGATAACGGATCAAGTTAATGGATAGTCAATAATCATAAAAAAGAGATTAGTACTATTTATCCTTAGATTTTGTCCTTTGACATGGTGCCCCTTGTTAGGTGACAAACGCAATAGGAACGAACCTTGAAACTTGTAAAATATGTTAGTTTTTATAAAACACGGCCTTCGCTCACTAGCCGTTTCTTGTGTTTCTACAGGAGCTTTCCATCCGGCCAGTTCAAATCTATATTGAAATATGAAGGCACATCAAGTGCATTATCCGTAATTTCCTTTAATAAATAAATAATTTGTTTACTGTAGATGTCATTGAAATAAAAATTGTGACAAATTATCCGTGAAATCTAACGTTTTTCTAATAATTTTGGTCAAATTAGTTATATTGCAACAGCTAAAATCAAGTCAAGGTAAAGCTGTCAGAAGACATTGAAATGCACACGATTGACATGAAACTCTCGAAGAATTATAGTTATATGTCCCACTCTCTCTCTCGTTTAAGTAATTGACGTTGGTAACTAATTAATTTGAATTACATTGTACTACTTTCTGACATAGTTAATAATAATATATCCTTCCTGAATGAATTCTTACCGAAACGACTTCCGATTACAATATAAAAAACATAAATAATCTAGGAAATTGAACCATTCAATGTTAATGAAACCAACTATTTATTTAATAATTTAACCACTTAATAGAAGCATTTTACACTATATAGAGAAAATCATTACTGATTTGCGGTTATATTTTCAAGAGCACAATCGCAATGACATTGAATTTAGAGTGTTCTTGTAAAGCAAAACAAGAAATGACACTGGTCTTGGCAAGATGTGGTTATTTTATTGTAAAGGGTTTAATGTAGAATAAAACGATTTGTACGTTCTCTACGAGGTCAATAAATGAATCCAAAAATGAAAAAGAGCACTTAAAAAGAACAGAAATAAAAACTTGGGAAACCCAAAAATTCTTCATCAATTGTAATTAACTGGTAATCGACCAACCGGATGGTTTCTTGTATTAACACGGTTTCCGTTTTTGTTTATGTATTTTTTTGATTGAGGTTTGTCATTGAATTTTTAATGACAACATTAAGCATTAATTTTGTTAATTATTGTGTAAAGACAGATAATCGAATAAACACAAGGTAAATTTAAAAAGTGAACCAACTGGGTATAATTAATCATTAAAAAAATTATATTCTCTGAAATTTTCCAAAGTGCGTTTTTGGGACATTTTTGGAATGTTTCAGGGACTTTTTTGGAACATGTTTGGAACGTTCCTGAGGTGGGACATTTAACTTTCCAAAGTACGTCTGTAGGACATTTTTGGAAGGTTCCGGGAATGTTCTTTCTTTGAACCCAAATTTTTGTTATTACCTGGAATTTTTTTATTATTAATATTGAACTGAATTTTAAATATAAAAAATTTATAAATTATATGAAATAAATGTATTGGTACCCACTAACAAATTTAAAAATTTTATAACTAAGAATTTTTCCAATTCTTGTTCCCAAGAAACAACACGAACGTTTTAACAGTTTCATGTTTTATGGTTTTGTGTCAATAAAGCGAACGGTTTAAAATTTCATAAAAAAAGGAACTTTCCCAACTCTGGCAATATTGCAGCATCCTGCGTCAGGCCGACGCAATTATCGGGATAACCAGCCTCGTGTGTCGATGCAACTACTACACATTGATGGAGGTTGTAAGTAGGTGGTTAAAAGAGTAAACAAAAGAAGAGAATAAAATATGCCAAATGTATTTTGATCCAAGGGAACTATGCAGTAAAATAAAATTGTTTTCGTTTCCCTGACCCGCTTGCTTTTGTTTTAGAAACCGCTCTAATTTGTATTTGTGGGTGGAAGAGTAACAAATATTAAATATTTATACTCATAGAAGAATGACATTTATTTTAATTAAAAAATTAAGGATCAAGGATCATGAAAAATTTTAAAATGTTTCAACGCTTGGTATAGTCTAATTTAGATCACTTTTGATAAGAAAATTTTAAATTTGACTTATATTAAGGTAAATTATAAAGTGGATATCCGTCCTAAATATATATTTTACTTCTAGTTAGATACTTTCTGTGATCAAGGGTAGCCGTTAGAGATTAAAAAAATATCATTCAAATTTAATAGCACTGCTAATAAATTTCCGAACTCCATCTTTAGTTTAAAATATTCAAGGTAAACCCAACTAAAACACTAAATATCGATGGGACATTATAAAACGATGCAGTTGTGATTCAGCAAGACCAAATTAAGTAGAAAAACCGCAATGGAGTGGATTGACCTCATATTAGACTGTGGTCGTTTAACAGCTTTTCCAAGCAATAATTTTTTTGTAATTTATGTGTAATTAAAGATTGTTGTTAGGGGATTTTTATGAGGATTTTACAAAATTTAAGCATCCATGTTGTATTTTAAATCTAATACAAACTGTTACTAAAAAAACGCTTTAAGCCAATAACTTCATAACAAACTGTATATAATTTTAAATGGTATAATAGTAGTACATAGTTATGGTAGCGTACGGCTGTCTAGATGCATCATAAAATAATTATTTAAAAAAATCTGCGTATCAAAAAAACAAATGAAACACACTACTATATGTAGAATTTCACCCTAAATCCAAATATGTAAAAATATACAGAGTGTTCCATTCAAAAAACCAAAGTTACATATTTTTACGGAAAATACGTAGGCCGTGGAAAAAACTTGTTTGCGCTATTTTATACACCAGGTTCTCTTAGCCAAGTCTCTCCTTTAACTTTTTCTTGTATCTTTAATATTTCAGCAGATATAAGCTGGACAATGAAAAACCAGCCACCCTGTAATAGCACACTTTAGTTTATTATTTTCTCAAATAAATAATTACAAACAAATAGTGTTGGATATAAAAAAAATTGTAAATTTTCCACAAGCGGATGTTAAAAATGGGCAAGCGTACTTGATATTGTCATTAAAGTTTGGCCTCCAAATCAGTTATTACAATAATGACTGATCCTGTTTTGTAAGAAAGCATAAATTATAAAACAATAATTAATGTAAATATAGAAATGTGTAAGAATGTTATTATTAAATTAGAATGTTTATATCATTGTTGCAAATGTCACAAAAATAAATAATAAATCATAATTAAATTATTGTTAAAAAATTAAATTTAACTTTAATTACACGTTATGAAATTTTCTTTGGTAAGCGTAAATTTTGGATGAATAATTCTATGTATCGTACATTAAAATAATAAAAAGTAGTTTTCGTGTTATAAAAAATAAGTGGTGATTAACAAGTTATTTCTACTGTGTACTATTTATAATATAAGTGTTAGTTTTTGTCCGGTATAATCCTCAAAACGCATTAATTATATGATGTTTAGAGGACAATACCTCAAGGGGAAGGAACCAAAAAAATTAACAAAATGTGTTAAAGTGTGAATAAAGCATATGCTAAGTAAAATTCACATCCTCACAACTATTTGTAACAATTTAATAAATTAATATGGTAATAAACCTTTTAATTTATTTAAATGAAAACAGTAAAACAACAAAGCGGATTAAAGCAGAAAATTGCATAGTTATAAGGTAATTATAAGCACGGAAACAAATTCAGGAAAGAATTCGTAGAGAACGTAAACATCATTGAGGTTAAAGTCAGGTTTTTTTTGTATCTGTTCTAATTCAGGTGGTTTGTGTGAAGTTTTAGTGAAATGGGTCAATGCCAAAAAATAAAATTTATTAGTTTACCTTTATCTACTTAATTTTCGTTGTTAACTACTATTTTTATGTGCGATGGATTGATGGATAGCTTTTACTAAATTCTTCACATTAATGCAAATTTCTATCAGTTTTATTGTATTAGTAACTTTAAATAATTAAAAAAGAAAGTTACATTTTCAGAATTAATCCAAATTGTACTGAATCTCTAATCAATAATTATTAATATATTTTATTCTATTTCAAACCCTTTAATCAGTTATTCTTAGAAGCAACAATGTAGAAACCATTTGCTCATATTTGAAACATTTCTAATAAATTCGTTGGTAAATCCAAATAATTCGCAATCTGTGTGCAAGTATATGAGAATTGATTAACAATAATACTGATAGAATGAACAAGATAACGAATTTTGTATCAACGGTATTAAGTAATTTAAAAAAACATACAGGGTGTTCAAGAGCGTATGAGTTTTCCGAACCAGCGGAAAGAGAACAAAAGAGTTCTTTACGGTGGTGGCATGCGCTCCTTATCTGGGACATTTTGTATGCCTACGGGAATCGCAGTTTTTGTAATGGTGTAAATAAATTCTTTCTTTATTTAACTACTTACATGCATGTACAAGTAATTGGTAAATGAGGTATCACATCATTGATGACCCGGAAAACCTCGGAAAACACAAGAGATAGGAGCTTAGATTAAATTAGAAAAGTTCGTAGTTTTATATCCACCCCCAGGAAGAACCAAAACAAATCCTAGTTACCTTCAATAATTTTTAAAACATCCTGAAAAATGAAATTTCTTGACGTTGGGGAAATCATAGCGACATTATAAACTTCTGAAAAGTCACACGTACCTAGATGGCACTATGGTAGGTACTATATCTGAATAGACTTTATTTTAACTGTTTTCATAAATATCCCAAATGTATACAAATTTGGCACTTAGTGCTTTTGGTACGTCCACTTTTCAATTTATTCTTCACATATTCAAAGTGATCGCGCCCTTACTGGCGATGGCGTCTCGTTCTCATCTTTCTTCGTTTTTGGCTATCGTTGCTTCTGCTGGTATTTCCACTGCGTATGATAACATTAGCCTATACCACATGTTTTATACAGGGTGATCAGCTGCATACGTTCGGTATCTTAGATAACATGTCCAGCTGATTTTCTTTAGTAGACTCGCTGTGTAGGTAACAAGTACAAGGTTAGTCTCTGAACAGTCTGTTTTCTTTGTTATTTTCAAAGTAATATTTTTTAATTTGGCTGCAATGTATGGTCAGAAATAAACAATTTTTATTGATGATATTTTCAATTTTTTTGCGGAAAACTACCCCAACTAAATTTTTTTTAATAGAACACTCGGTTTATTATTACATTAATCTGAAACTGAGATACCACAGAGACAAATAGAAAGCAAACTTTTTTGTTAGTGGCGGGGGAATTATTCTCACAGGCATACAAAATGCAAATGATGAGATTGACTGATTGACTGCTATATTACTTCAATGAACGTATTGGGATACCATTTTATCCTTAAGAGTGTAAGATATACATATTTATATTAAAAAGGAGGAAAAATTGAAATACTAAGAAGTGTGGAAAAGTGAAACGAATTTGTTCCCATTTTTTTAAAATAACAAATTTCTGGTTTTACACACTTATCATTGTAATATTTATAATAGATATAATTTTCCACGATTTCTAAGAACGTCTGATAACGCATGCAAGCCCTCAATTTTATTGGAATTTCCAGGTCAAAGACATAATTTCTAAACAAACTTTCAGTAGTGTACCAAGGATCTTTTAGACCATCTCGTTGATCTATTTTTATCTGTAACTGTGTGAGAACAAACTCTACATAGGTAGTTCCTAAAATGTTATTGCTTTACCATTTTCTTGAAATTGAATTCTGCAGATTCCAAGGCGTCTGGTTGGTTTACACCGAAGAAATCAAACAAGAAATAAAGAATGTATAAAATATTCATTTTATAAGTGTCAAAACAGGTACAAGTTTTTGTTAGAGAATATCATGGATTGTTTTATAAATAAACCTAGATGTGAAGCTTGAAAGGAATTTTAGTGGAACAGCGCATAATATAGTCTTTAATATATACACGGTGATTCGTAACTGGTTTATATTTAGTGTAGAATTTTTAATGAAAAATTAAATTAAAAAAATCTGATTCCCCTTCGTTACCGATTTATTGCATAAGTTTTCAGGAGTGATTTGTAATGTCTCGCGTGATATTGGAACTCACGGTGTTTGTAGTCTACACCCTGCCCTAATAGATTGCTGCTTTTTTCTAATCCATAACTTACTTGACATTAAAGGCAAACTAACTTGTTGCTTTGTTGTTTATTCTATACAAAATAATCTCGTATTTCGTTTATTTTTTCTTTTTATTTAATGACCTCGTTATCTTTTGCAGCTTTATACTAAAAAGATAAATTTGCTGCTATACAGTTTTATAATCAATTTGTGAGTATAGGTGTTAAGTTTTGAAACGAATCCTTGCTGATCAATCGTATTGACTTGCTAGGATTAATTAGAATAAAATGTTGTATTAAATATTACACGTGTGCTGCACCATTGCAAACTAATTTGAAGTCACTATTAGCACGGGTCTACCAACAAAAATATTTCCGTTAAACCTTGGCGAATATTGTAACATTCGCAAAAATTGAGTCATTATTATGTTTTACCCTCTCTTTTATGCACAAATTGCACGACCTATATTTTGCAAAATTTAATGCAATCGGTTTATTTGTTGTTGATTAAGAAACCATAATTTGTTAAATACGCGCTACTTTTTAAATTAACATAACTAGTAATATTTTTGTTGACTATTTTAAGGATTTATAAATATCAACAAAACATAGCGTAGACAGACAGTCTTATCAATTGCTAAGATGCGTTGATTAAAGAAACCTGCCCTTGAAGTAATGTTAGCAAGGTTACATTCATGTGTACTGAAAGGTAGAGAAGGGATAAAATATTATAATACACATCTTACATCACTTAAGCGTAACAATTTGCAGCTTACTTACTTTCACATTTACTTACTCATTATGTTTTAAACTTATCTTTTTTGTCATTTTGACCTTTACTTATATTTTATTAATTTCAAGTTTAATTGCAGACATTTTTTCATAATTAATTGGTTACATTTATAGATGAATAGATAATTATTATCAGTAGCAGTGTAGATCACGTGTTACGGAAGTTAATATCCAAAATTTATTTCAAACAAAAAACTGAAACGACCATGAATTATTTATGTAAGTTTTATATAATCGAAGAAAAAATCCTTAATTTTTGTTTTCTTCCAGACAAAATGTCTACGAAATTAAATTATAAAAAAATAAGAATCTGGTAGCAATTAAGATATCTTGCATCTATAAATAATCGCCCAAGGACACATTCATCTTATTACTGTAATCATATACTACTTAATTGTTGCACCTGTTGTGACTGCACGCGAATAAGTACAAAGCCTGTGTAGAGCATCTCGACAAGGCCACAATTATTATGGTCAATAAAAATAATTCAACGTACCTTGGTTAACAATAAACTCAAAAAGAATGTACATTTGAATAAAATAAACCAAAATCAGGTAAAATCGTGCGGAACCGTTTATTTAAAAAAAACACGACATTGACCCTAATTTTATTTCTCAAGGTCATAGGTATTGCTATTAATCAATGATCCATATCCTTTTCGGGAAAAAGTTTCCTATTATAAAAATATTCAATTTACACAAAAAAAATATTCCTGTAATTAATGATAATTAAATCTGCTTAGGTTTTTTCCTTACGGTTCGCTTTTCTCCACAATGGGAATATGAATGCTCACGCAGGTGACAAACCTTTTAAATTACGTTTGATATCCTTTACCTTTTATTTTAAATACTAACATGATCCAGCGATTTTTTTACAGAGTTTAATAGTTTCTGTAAAATTTAGAAGTGGAAGACCTCTAATTATTATAATTAAGTGATTAAAATTAAACATAACATTAATAACTAAAGAAGCATATTATGTTGTTATATTTAATGATGACTAACTTGTTGAAATAATTTGCATTACTTATGTATAATAAATTATATGTTCTAGTTTATTATTAAATTTGTTAATTACTTAACAATAAAGGAATGTTCATTATTTGTTATTATTATTTTATCTCATCTATTCAGAAGAGTCTCGTCAATAGAGTTTCTGGTTGTCAAAAATTGAAGTCAATACTAAAAACAACAACAACCTGTTTTCTTGTTGTTCAGTTTTAAATAATAGCATTATTGTTTTTATTTAATAGTCAAGCTTAACACAACCGCCCTTTAGTAGTTTTAACCAAATAGGTACTACCAGTGAGGGATGGTGCCAAGAGGCACAGGGTCAGTAAAAAAAATTAAAATCTCATTTTTTTCTAAATCATATAGTACTCTAATATAGTTTTATCTAGCTTTATCATGAAACGGGCATAGCTTTGCTGTGTCCACTACGACGTGTTCAATTTGTATAGCACATGTCAAATTTACAAGGAGTTAAAGTATTTAGATGGAGGGGGAGAGGAGTGACATATGCTCTTAGAAGTTTGCAGCCCCCGTGGCCCGTGGTGTATAATATGTAATTAAAAAAAAAGATACCTCTCTTCATTATTAGAAAATAAATCTCACGATTTTTCTTCAGTAGCTGATAATTAAAATTTTATTCATTAATAATTGTTGAGTAATAACATTCTTAAGAGGAATATTTACACTATAATCACATTTAAAAAAAACTTATTATGTCAATTTCAATTAATGTTTAGATTTCTGCGGTTGGAAATGAAATATTAATGGATACGCATACTTTGATGAATTTCATGAACGCAATTGTAAAGGAAATTCCAATTCGATCTACATTATGACAATGTAACAATTTTGTTAAAGATTCATTATTTTAAAACGTTATGGATGAGGTTCCAAGATAACATAAATAGGAAAAACCGTAGTGGTTAAGTAATTTCTCATACACAAGCAGTTTAGATGCCTCATTAAAACTTTAATTGATTTATAATACTCTTCCCATTTGATCGAAAATTTAGATACCCTGTTTCATATTAAATTGAATATTTTCATATATAATACTGAGTTTTGCCGGCAATATTTGTCAATCTGAATACGAGTTGATGCTATGACGAAAATAATTACGAGCGGTGCGCACCACCGCAAGTAATTATTTTCCAAAAACAGCAGCAACCAGCAATGAATGGCAAATATCGAAGAAAAACTAAGAGTAAGAGTTGTATTCGGATGACAATTCAATGAAACAAGAATTTTTAAAATTATATAATTTTTTTGACGTTTTTGTTTGACGTTTAGCTGACATAAATATTGTCACTGGAAGATTCTCCTACTTTTCAGTTGTTATAAAAATATTTCAGTAAAATAGCCTTCTGATTGGTTTAATTTTAAAAAATGACGCTTCTTATTGGCTGACAGAATATGAATTGAGTTGTCAAAATAAAAAAAGGTAACTGTTAATAATCATACGTTTTTTCTATAGCAGATGTTAAAGTGTGCTTTGTTCGACTAAAAATAGTTGATCAAGTATTACTTTAACCGCAAGGGTAGATAAAGTAACACTTTAACCGCAAGGATAGATAAAGTACTTTAATTTTCTGGAAACTCCATGGAAACCGAATGGAAACCTTTGCTACTGAGATTTTCGGGTTTAATATAATCTAATTTTAAATTGGTTTTTTTTTTACAAATTTTTCTTATTTTTTTAACATCTGCTATAGAAAAAATAGAATTTTATACACGACGATAAAATTTAAATATCGATATAATTTTATCGTCTTGTATAAAAAATAACTATTGTATATGCGTTTGTGGTTTCCACTCCTTTTTTTTTAGTAAATCAGGTTTTGGTCGAATTTTGCGAAAACTAAATTTACCACAAAACTTTTGCGTTCATAACTCCGAAGGCTATTAGAACTCGTCAAGGAATAAAAGAAATGATGTTAAACTACTGTAGCGGTTGCAATTAACGTTAGATGTTTCAATAACCTTTTGATCTGCATATCTTATTTTTATAGATTCCCATCCACTTAGCCACTACGGCCTCGATATGCATATTCATAGGTAATAGAATTTCAAACCTTGGTAAATATAGAAAAATTATTGACGATTAATTGAGCAACTGCAATCAGGAAAAGTGATTTATAAAACCTTTAGCACGAAAGAGATAACCACGCGGTATATATGTAATTCTAAGTATACAGGGTTTGTAAGAATGATGGTGCAAACTTCAGGTAAAATTATTCCTTGAACAAAAATAAGACAAAAAGTTTATTGCAAAAAAGTTCGTAGGCGCACGGCCACCCCCTAACCATAACAATTTAAGAAATGTACATTTGGCAACCTTGTAGCCACCTACTATGATAAGTTGATCACTGATGACCACAATTTATTATCTGTCATTGCATCAAGGCACTCTGAAAGACGCTAAAGCTAACACTATTACATTGCAATATTGCCAAATCTATTTTTTACGCATATAGAAAAATTAAATTATTTGAAATAATAAAAATTATTAATTTCTTTTTACTTTTAAACGATCGATGGTAATAAATTTTAGCTATTATCATAGAATGTACGCATCAAGTAATTTGATTTTGAAATAGCAGCTTTCTTTACTGTAACAAATTTTGAACTTTGAGGGCGTCGTGTAAGTTTAGGAAGACTTTGCCAGTTGTTTTGCAATAAGCTTTTTGTCTTATTTTTGTTCAAGGAATAACTTTACCTGAAGCTTGCACCACAATTTTTACACACGCTATATATTATTCTAAGCGCTATTTTCACAATTTATGGTACCTATAAACGGATATTCATAGCCAGCTTTGGTGCAAAAAATTTCGTATTCTGTGTTTACTGTGTATAGATACAGGTCATCGAATAAATTGCTATTTATATTTAGATATCTTCTATTTTTTAAAATTCATTCAGCCCTTATTTACCAGTTTATCAAATTGTTTTCCAAAATATTCTAAATATTCATTTAATAATAATATACTGGGTGCGTACAATACTTTGTATAGTGTTGTATAATTCAAATTGGAATTGTAATCGGTTTTCTGGTTTCTTGAAATTACGTTGAGGCTTACCATCGATGGAAAGTATTATATATTTCGTTTATTATTTTTAATTTCGCAGTGTATATAAATATTTTAACGGTGAATATATTTGTATATTAGGATTTATAAAAATTAGTAGAAACCAAAGCGAAATGTGAAAAGTAGTAATAAATTTAAAATGTACTACGTTTTAAGGTTAATAACTTCCAGTTGCCGTATTTCAACCATTCAACGTGTAAAAGGGAAAACTAATGGAATATAGTCCATAATTCAAAACAGATGCAATTCACATTGGTTTAAGTTGGCTAGAAAATTCCCAACTGAAAAATATTTTTATCTGCTTTGCTATTAGAACTTTACTTTTAAAATTATACGCAAATAGACTTTTATTTATATGTTTTATTGAGGTAGGTGTTGAATTCTTCTTAGATATCACAAAAATGCTCATAAGTGGATGAAAAAAATATTTTTACTAGCTATTATAATCAAAAAAGCAGTAACAATATAATGAATACATTCCCTGAAATATGAGGGGCACGAAAAACAATACGGGATTCTCCTGTAAAACTTGCTTCAATTTATATTGAATATTGAATATTTGCGGAAATACAGCGAATCAAAAATTTTTATATTTGTTAAGATGTAATAGGCTTCCCTAATCAACAACGTAGAACTGTTCAGATTTACCCCTTTTTCCAAACGATAAAAAATTAATTAACAGCCGAGAAGAAAAGTTAGAATTACAAATAATGTAATTTAAAATTAATTTATAATTGAATAAAGCAGAGGTTTAAGAATTTGACCTCAATAAGTGTAAAAAAAATGTAAACTCGTTCAAATAATCAATCAGGAACAGGCAAGTAGTGGTATTTATGAAAATACATTAAAAAAAGTGTTGCTAATTTCAGATTAACATAATTTATATGATTAACAAATCGCATTTAAGTCTACCTTTATTTTTCTTATACAATAAAAACATGCCTAGCCTTAGATATGACCATATAGGTGTGTTATAAACTATTTTTTTTAATTAAATAGCAAAATTTAAAAAAATTTAGGTGAAATGCTTATTTTTTTATCTAGTTTTTCGACTAAGTAAATATTTGAGTTTAAAAGTGGTTATATTTTTCCGTCTTTCATTCACATAGGTTACAAAACATGTACGCAAGATATTTACATAATTCAAATCCGTTTAATTTTTTATTTTAAGTCTTAATATTATTAGAATAATTTAAAATATAATTAATGTAAAATAGTTTATAAATAGTAATTCTCTACAGAGTGTCCAAAAAGACAGATGTTTTATAATTATTATCAGTTTTTGGATTGAAATATTTCAGCTCAAGGTTGTAATATAGAAGAATACAAATCATATAATTAGGAGACATTTTAACACCATACATGAATAAAAATAAAAAATAATAATATTTGAATAAAAAAAAATGAATAAAAAAGTAAAGAAACTGCTGGAAATGACCTCCTTCAGGCAAAATACACGCTTCAATTTCATTTATTTTTTTATTTTTGTCTATATACGCTTCGGTGAAAATGATTTGTGCTTTTCTATCTTTGTCTAAATTTGAGATAAAAATTAAAAACCAAATTTTTGAAGAGGCTGTAGTAACTGTTCGTGGAAGTAGGTACCTACATATATTAGGATACAAGTTTATACGAAAAAGTAGCCCAGGATTGATTTCCTGTATCTTTTTCACATATTTAGGAAACACCCTGTATAGAGAAGGAAAAGATCAAGATAATAATCACGTATAACGGTCGATTGTAATTTTATTTGTTTACAGTATGTACCCTACAACAGGATACTAATTTATTTTATAACGTTGTATTTTAAAACGTAATTTTATATTCACGTCTAATTTTATTATTATCTAGCATTTCAAGGCAATTTTCTGAAAATTCCCAACACATCCAAATCCCAAAGAAAATTAAATTTTCTTGCATGCAAACATTCGAAATCGGTAACGGGAAATACGTGTGCGTAAGTCAGTATACAGTTAAAAGTACTGCGGCAGGGACAGACTTGGTGGGAAATCCTGGTACACCTGACTTTTGTCTCTTCGTTCAAGTTGCCTAAACAAGTTTTAGTTCTAGTATTTACCTGACGTCATATGAAAACAAAACATTAGTAACCTTACTACTGGAATTGCTAATTTCCATGAGGTTCTTATATAAATTAATTATTATTTAGTTTTAGTCACGTACGCCAATTGACGATTTTAGCGTTTTATTACGTAGAAGAGATCGTTATAGTTTCTAGATACACAGGGAAAACAGAAGGTGATTTACCTTCATTATAAACTGTCGTAAGACGCTTTAAAACAATTAAGAATTATTATTCTGAAATTTCTAGTTTAAATTACTTAATTATTAATATAATTCCTGCATTATAGAATTCATAAATGATTCATACCTTATACTATGAAGTAATTAACTGCATTTTTTATTGAGTCTAATAAGGTTGTATAATTTTCCATAGTTTTATTTATCTCATTATTCAAGATCATTCAACCACAACTACCTTCCTAACCGCTATAAAAATTACAAGTAAATGAAAAAGTTCCGCTACTTATAGAACTCGTGACTCCTCGCTGTAATGATTTTAGTGCCACCGTTCTGTAAATTATTCTTGAAACATAAAGAACTTTTGCTGAAATTGTTCCATTAAGGCATACGATAATGCACTGAAATTTACAAAGATGCACTTTACTTACTGTGAATTACACATTTTTAATGACTGAGTTAATGTAATATTTGCTAATAAAATTTTAACATTTTGCAGACACATAATAAAGTTGCTAAAATTTTTTATTGCTTGTTATAATTATTGCACAAAATTTTGTAACTAAATAAAAGAAAGGAAAAGTTGTAAAATGATATACAGAATAATTTGATTAATTTTGATAACACTCAGTGAAACTAGAACGGATTACCTACATTACAACATAAATATTGTATAGGTACATGATTTCTTATCGAATTAATGAATGAATGAATAAAAATAGAAATATTGGTTTAACAAACTTTCATGCAAAAATTATACAACCTACTATTACTAAAATTAAAAAATTGCTAAAGAATCTTCCTACGATTATGGTGTAACAAATATTAATTTATCTAGAAACGACTTATAGATAGGTTTTTTAAATTATATAAATGCTACTACTATAGTCTTAAAGGCATAAAGCATTCTGTGAGAATTGAATAAGTGGCATGTAACTACAGAAACAAAATGCAAATATGCAAGTTTTAGTATTTTAATAACGGTTTAAAATAAAATCTAAAATTTTAAATAAGAAACTAAAAATCAGTTTAGTTTATGGTTGAACGAAAGGACAACTTCTTCATAAAAGTTTTATAGTTAGAAAAATACGATTATACGGGGTAAACATGTTTATGGGTCATTTGCAAGGTAAAATATTCAATTTTAAACAATTAATTATTGTTTTAAATAAGAATGCAGCAAGCAAATAAAAATGTCACTAACCTATTATTATTTAAATACAGACTGTTACCTACAAAATGCCTCAAGCCAGCAAACGGTATCTTTTGCCGTTTTTTAGGTAACAACATGTATAAGCTATTCCATAGTTTAGTATATTAGCTGCATTTTGCTTATTGGATTATGAGAAGCATCCAAAAATATGGGCACTAGAAAAGGCGTTGCAAAACTTGGAAATTACTTACTTATACAGCCAGATTTTACATAATATATAGGAAAGAATTGTTTTGTAAATACTGTCTAACTAACCCAGCAATGAAAAATAAAATTAATGATTAAAGAAAATTAAGCTCTGAAGCCGAACTAAATATAAGAGCAAGTATGAGAAACAGATTTTTTCTCTGAATATTATACCAAGCGAATAATAATGCGACCGAGGTACCACAGCTTTGGGCCTTCTCCAACTACCCCGTTCAAATGATTTATTTTTATTGGTAAAAATTCGCCCTTGCAGTTTTTCGCATATATTTAAAATCTACCAGTGTATAGGACAGGATAGTAATTGTGGGATAATGGATATGGGTGATAATAGGTGTAGGATATAAGAGTAATGTAGAACAAGGGACCCACATAGTCGGCTTTTACGACAGGCAGGGGATTCCCTGGACCTATTCTTCGTCCGGAACCCAGACGGATACAACAGGGAGAATAATATTAAGAGTAACCCAGTGCGGGATGTCCAACTTCACATGAATGATATGACAGGAAGTCTACAGGAAGAATAAAGGACAGTCGCCCCAAATAGTCGCCTTTTACGACACGCAGGGGATTCCCTGGCCCTATTCTTCATCCGGAACCCAGACGGATACAACAGAGATGAATATTAAGGGTAGTTTAACCCAGCGTGAGATGATGTCAGATCTCTCACGAATGATATGACAATTTTGAGGTTTACAGGAAGAATAAAGGACAGTCGGCCCAAATAGTCGCCTTTTACGACAGGCAGGGGATTCCCTGGGCATATTCTTTATCCGAAGCCCAGACGGATAAATCCATAACAACGGTGATCTTAGGCCATCACCATTCAGAAGGGGTGGTTGCTATCGTGTGTGTAAACTTGCAAAAATAAATCTAAAGAAGCCAATTAATTGTTTCCTGTTAAATTAACGCCATTTGATAAAAAAAAGTTCCAAATAAATAATAAATACAGGAATCAATTGATATTATTATTATAGTTATACGAATCTACAATTCCGGAAATTGCTCTGATTAGACGTAACTGTACAAATGTTTAAACACACCTTTAATATTTCTTTCTTTGTAATTTGTGGTTAGACTTTTTTTTTGGGTGTGCATTTCTATAAGTTAAATATTTGTATGTGGTTTAAGGTGAAAGGTTATCCAAAGTATTCCATACGTCCAGGAACGTTTAGGTTAGTCCAATCAATGCCAGTCAATACCAAAACATAGTCGACCTAAGTGCAAGGAGAGATCGTGATTTTGCATATTGGAAACTTACAAAATAATTTCTGTAAGGAAGAAATTAGTACTACGACTGCAAACTAAAAACATGTTTATGTATGTTTGCATCGGATAAAGATAATTTTTCTAATTCGGTATCGAAAATTTCGAAACCGTAGATTTTCAGGAAAAAACTCTTTTAAGGCATGTAGATCATAAAATGTTGTATTGTATGCAAGTCGTTTGAAAACGGATTTTTTTTTATGAACCGCAGTTTATGGCTAAGTGAGCGTACCGAAGGACGCTGATAATTAAGGCACCTAAGTACATTTCTCTTTCGAAAAAAATGACATTTATATCATGTTGGCTTAATAGTCCAGGAGCTAGCGGTATATTTTAAGACTAATTTCCATCAAGCTGAAATTTTTTTTATGAGCTGGTATGGTTATGTCTGCCAAATGTAGGTGGTCGGCAAAATAGGACCGCGGGACATAAAGCGCCCAGAATTTTTTTGTTTTTAATTATTTTTTGATGACATTTACAAACTTCAATCAAGCTAATTCCTATTTTGTTCGTTATTTAAGACATTCCGAATTTCCGACAACAAAAAATTAACTGTCCGACATAAGAGTCGGAAGTGAATCACTGTCTGCCGTTTGGGGTTCGTATTGTTGTTAAGACATTTGACTTATTACCATCAAGCTGATTTTTTTTTAATAACTATATACTAATTTAACAAACACAAAAATCACCTTGTCCGACAATTTGAGCGGGACAGAAGCACTCTCTGACGTCCTGGATTGGTTAGTTGGCCAATTTTTTTTCTTAGCGCTCTATGTCCTGCGGTCCTATTTTGCCGACCACCTACATTTGGCAGACATAACCATACCAGCTCATAAAAAAAATTTCAGCTTGATAGAAATTAGTCTTAAAATATACCGCTAGCTCCTGGACTATAAGCGAGACTATAAGCATTACCTTTCTTTCTGGAACAAAGGGACTCTGCGATATTTCGTTAGTAGTTAACATGTTAGATAGTACTACGGAGTCGCGAATCTTGTGGATCTTGAATTCAACTCAGTTTATTGTTCTCTGCTCCATTCCTCTTTGACGAGATGATTTAGTTCTCTGTATCCGCTTCTTCTTAATCGTCCGATTTTTATATTCCCTGTTGTGTTATGATCTAAAGGTTGACGAGATGCTATCGCTTTCCCACTTTTTATCGATAGTTCGGTTTGTTCATTTTCCATATTACAAAACTGTCTGTAACTAAAGCTCAACAAGCTCACCAGATCTGGAAATTCCCTAAAATACGTATGTTTCTTTTAGGTCAAAACGTATAACACTGAAATCATACGATATGTTGCCACTAGCATTTGCCATATTGCCATATAGCTTTAGGCATTTTTTTTGTTACAGTAGATACACTACATTGATTTGCACTCAAGTTTTAAAACAGAATCTAATCTTTAAGACTGCGCCATTAAAAACGACATTTTTTAATTAAATTTGTTAATAATTCTTATGTTTACTAATTTTAGTTTTGCATAACTGATCATTAATGCTTCTGTTAAAAATAACTTTTAACCATCTATTCAAACAAATAGGAAAAACCTCCTGTTTTACATAATTTACGTTTGTTTAATTGCAGCTATATTTATTTTAATTTTCGTAAATAATACAATGGCGAATAGAAACAGAAGGTATGGAAGGTTAATTATCAAAATTATAATTTCTCAGGGGATAAAATCAATATCTGCTTTAAAACAGGTTCCGCACGTAGTGCATGTCACATGTCACATGAAGTGTGCTCTATCATTTGTATTGTTCTAAATTTCAAATCCTGGTTTTAATTACGACAACCGTGTAGTTTTTGTACGTAAATCCGATAAATAAAAAAGTTTACTTTACGCTCCGGTTAAAAAACTCGAAGATACATAACCAATTTTTTTGTAAATCATTCAGAGAGGTTGCTTTGTATTAATGTGGTTGGGTTTTTATTTTAGATATCAAAAAATGATCTAGGATATAAACTTAAGGTCAAAAGCATAGGTAATTAACTGCAAGGTAACTTAATAAGATTTACTCGTAGGATTTTGGTTTTTCTTGTTAGCTAAAGATTAAATGAAACGTTAATTGTGTTTTAATTTAAATTTCCGGGGAACTTTTTAGTCCTTAATACAGACAGAAGCTTGGTTAGCTTGAGAAAAATTAAGCATATAATGATTAATAATATTTCAGTAGCAATTATTTAGTTATCTTAGAATATTCGGTAATAACACAAAATATTGAATCATTTTTGAGAGAATGTTGAATTTTGCGCGTTTAGATAATGTGAATACCCAGTCAACAAAAATACAAACAACAAAATAACGCAGTTCTAACTACGACAATATTAATTCTGGAAAAATAATAGTAAACACTAAAAGTTTCTCATCGGAAGTTAAATTTTCCTCAAGGACTTCCTAGTTAATAAATCACGAAAATTATTAGGTTAGACTTACGGTTAAATCACGCGTCAGCGATGAAATGAAGATCATCCGAAGGTAAAGTTTTTCGTAAAAATAAAAAAAGTCAAGATTTTAGATCTTCTTGAACGATAAACAACAGGAAATTCGAGAAAAGTGCAGGGGCATTAAGACTTATGTTCTACATACAATTTTTTATAACACTTTAACATGTTACCGCACAATAATAACAGTTGATTATTAATTCATAAAGTGATTCATTAAAAGTTGACCCGTCGTCCTTCCAAATAACCTCATATAATATTGCATTTATGATATTCAGAAGATAAGCATGAATGGGAATTCCTGGAGATTGGAATTTACAAAAAATGTCAAACAATCCGACCAATGCGATATGTTAATCTTGATTTTATTAATTTTCCAGTAACGCACAGTATCCGCATCAATGTTTACTTCATATAAGAATGTTCTCAGTAATACTAAAGTAAGATAATTTTTTTGAAAAAAAAATGTTATCAAGTTAAGCCTCAACAAAACCGCCAAAAGAAACAAATTTGTTATCTATAAAGTTATAGATAATACCATATATTACATAAACAATGTTATTCTAGCATGTGTACTTGGGAAAGTCCCGAAAATTTGAACTCTTCTGTATCGGAAAAGCCAGTAAATAGAATCAATCAAAAATCTTCCGAAATTCTCAAAAACCTCATAAACAAAAATGTTTAAGGGGATTTCTTGAATAGTTTTAAAAATTGAGGCTTTAAGGAAACATTTTATTAAAAAAAAAACTAATAATTAAATAATTTCGTAGCACAATAAGGTGCTATATTTTTTTAAATTATGCAGGAAGAATACCACCAACCTGTTTGATTTAAAATTCAAATCTAGTGTGCAACTTTAATATTGCAAAAATATTTTTGTTTGTACAGTACTATCGTAGTACCCTGATTTATTTTTAATTACAGGTGAATACTTGTTAATAACTATTCGATAAGCTAATAACTTCACCGTGAGTCCTAATATACAGTAAAGACGTCACTAAATAAATAAATACGTAAACTAATACATTCACATTCATTGACCGAAATAATATGATAAATCGGAATAGACTACTGACGTCATTGTCTTTAATTATCTTGTCGTGAAATTAGACTTTACTTGCAGCGTTGATATAATGAAATCTAGAATTAAAACAAAAAATAGCCTTAAGGTAGTGGTTTGGAATATGCAATGACAGCTAAGAACTTTCTTTCCTAATAAATCCATGAATGTGCGTCGGGGTTCCCCAAGTCTTGTTTAAAAATTGTTGGAAGACATTAATTAAAAATGCATTTAAGTTTATTATAAATAAACCTCAAAGGTAATACACAAAACAAAAAAAAGTCCCCTGTCAATCTTAAGATCTCAAAATAAGCGATTAAAATTTTTTGAAACAAAACTGTTATCCCAAACAACTTTCTGTTTTAATGTTTCTATAAGGAAACAGAAAAATGTGTTACACGTTAATAAACTCAAAGTATTTTCAAACAGAATTATTTATACTAATCCAATATTTTAATTTTTATAAATAACTCGACTCCCATGACTCTCATTAAAATAATTAGCAGTTAATTATATGTGAATAAAATTAAGTTAAGCATTTTAAATTATAACTCCTACGGATTATTTCAATTACCAAGAAAATATAGCACTGGATCTGTTTACCTTTGTTTTATTTCCGTGTATGTTTAAACACATATTTTAGGATTAATTTGTCTTTGAATTAATTTATTTCAAAATTAGAAAGCCTCTTGAGACAGCAACAGTTGGTATTACTCCTAGAAATTTATAATTCAGAAGCATTATTTTTGATGTTCCTTCCGGGGGATATAAGCGTTTTATTTTTCTAAAAAACCGTCTCAGATCGTCAGGAAGGGTAGTTATTACAAACACGAAACAGGGAAGGAAGCAGAGACCAATTGTAAGAAATTTAGTTTATTTTATGTAATGTTAGACGTCTTGAAAAGAAAATTCCGGCATGAATCATTTCCAAAACTGCAGAATAGCACGCTTTTAGATTACTATAAGAAATCTTCACAAAAGTATTGTGGTCTAAATGAATTTGTTTTGCCCTATACACGTTCTTTAATAAAAATATTCAAAATATATTAATCAATGAGAACTTATTTTTTGATTCTTGAAAAAGCGAATTAATGAGTTATTTTTGAATACCTACAAGTGGTCGTTGACAATTTATGGCGTAATTTGTTGTCAAAGGAAACCTGATGGTGTAAGTATAAAAAAAGGCACAGGCACAGTTCAAGTTTGTTTTGAACTTTTTTAATTGTTTAAATATGAAATATGGGCGTATTAGCTCTTAACAACAGAAAAATTACACATAGACCAATTAATTTAAGGAAACCAGCGTGAATTACCAAATTTTGTAGTTTCCAGTGCTTTCAAGGATATTATACAGTGATCCACTTTTAATTTATACTACAGGGTGTCCGGAAACAACGGAAGGGAAGACTACATCACAAAATATGAAGAAAAGTTCCTATGAACAGGGGCACGGAAATGCTTGCTAAGGGAGCTTTACGGTTCGATAAAAAGGGATCCCAAAGAAAATACAAAAAACAGACTTTTTGTCAGAAGCCCTACCCGTTACGCACCCCCCATGGTCTTTTCTTAAAACAAACGATTTCCCGTCCCAAACTTACCCGATCCGGTTTAAGAGGTGTTTAAATATTAATCAATAAAATAATAAATTTTGGGGGCACCCTTCAAAGGGCCGTAGCTGTCTTAAAAAGCATGTCCGTACCCCCTGTCCATAGGAACTATTTTTGATATAGAATCACCTCCGAAGTAGGCTAACGTTGTTTCCGGACAACCTGATTTTTTGCTGATTTTCTTCAATGTTCCATAATGTAAAATTGAAAAAGTTTGTAGAATTAAAGAGAAGCTGCAATACTTTACACATAATAATAAATAATATGTATAGGGAATCATTTAAAAAATTAGAAGCAATGTGGGAACATTTTCAATTGGGTATTGCGTTCGCCTACTAAACTATTTTCCAAATTGAAATTCTTTTTCTGATACCGTCTCTGATTACAGAATTGTGCGATCACTTCTTCAACAAATAATAGTAAATTATTTTCGGAAATATATTTAATTCAAACAAGCAAAATGTCTTAAAATATCAAAATGCTTTACCAAACCAAATAAGAGTTGACTATTACTAAAATAATTATTATTTAAATAATGAGACCAATGTAGTACTATACCTACTACACATTGACACATGTTTCACTAAATATTCATGAAAGAAAAGTAAACAATTTTTTTATCAGGGAATTAAGTTTTCTTTTTTTTTTGTATAAATTGAAAAATGTGCCAAAAAAGTCTTGTCGTTAAATCTTTTTTATTAATTATTAATCCAATTCATTAATAAAAATAAAAAATACACAAGAGAATGAAAGAAATATGAAAAAGAAAATTTCGATATTAAAGATAAAACAAAATAGTCTTCCGTATTTGTATTTCATAAAATTTGTTGTAGATAATGATTACATTATAGTAGATAACCCGAGACAGACAAGCGGTCAATGTCGTGATAAGTCCCAAAAAAATAAAAAATCCTATCATACAAACATTCCATGAAATACTTGTGTTTACTAGTACTTTGGAAACGCGTGCCGGCTTTGGTTTCTTGGAAACGGTTCCCCAGATGACACACTCAGGTGGTCAGGGCATCCTCAGAAGCCTTGGGGATCCCAGCATCCAGTGGCCGACCGTGACGCAGGCGTGACGAACCGTTTTCGCAACAATGAAAGGGCTGGCGCACAGCGTGGGGACAACCGGAGAAGGGGCTTAACTACTTAAAGTGGAACCCCAGGAGTCCAGACACCCATTGGTTTGCTTCTTCTCGCAAGTAGTCAGCGTGTGTAATTTATTCTAATCGACAGACGGTTGTCATTAATCGTGGTCGACACTAACAGTTTGAAGACGCATCGTATCGTGACTGCTAAAGCAGTGAAAACCCCGTGGTTTCCAGGCTTATTATTTGTTATCTGCGAGAACAACCCCCGTTGAACTCACCAACTATCGAAATGGCCGCCGTCGCCGCAGCTCAGAAGAATCGCGAAATGTTCGCTATCAAGAAATCTTACAGCATCGAGGTAAGTCTTTGTTTATGATATTTACCCCTAGAAACAAAAATTTTCATTTACCTATGTTCAAGTTTGGAGGATTTTTTTGAACTATTTTGTTTATTAGAATCATAGAAAATTGGTTTGTTCAAACTTATTTATGGAAGATTTGGTAAAAAAGTGTACCTATAGTAAAAATGGGGGGATTCCCCGGTCGTGATCTTTTAATATCAGGATTTTCATAATTGCGAAAATATAGGAAATATTTTAAACGTTATTGACAAAAGTATTTTAAACTTTATTTGTTTTCTTTAATAATGTTGTTTTAAACTCAAAATTTTGGTTTGTGTACCCTTAATTTTGGAAAGGTAGTTAAGGTTTTAAATTTGACTTTAAATCGAGAGTTATGGAAAAGCCTTAACATTCTTTATAAAAAAAAGTCTGGGCAGTAGTTATAAAAAGGCCAATAATCTGATATTATAGCTGTTATGATTACAAGGATAAAATTAATTACCATTCTTACCTCAGGTCAGTATAAAATCCACATACAAATTTATGCAATAAAATAAAACCGGATTTTCTCTGACGTACCTACTTCTGTTGAATGTATCGACCTATTAGATATTTTTTTGCATTTTCTCGAAGGAATTTTCAAACAAAATCATATTTTTCACGACATGACGCAAATTATTTACAACGAAAGTTTAAGTCTAATGACAAAAATGTTCATAAATATTAATTACATGATGTTTGACCTTCCTTGGAGCAAAATTTAAAAAAAAATCAGAATGTGATATCTTCTTAATTGTTCTACATGTTTGTTTAAAAATATTTCCAACAGTTAAAAGTTCAAAATCCAAAATATAAACGAGTGGAATTCTTTGAAACCTGTAAATACCCTTAAAAAATCATAATGTTTCAAAATTGAAAATGATTTTAAAATTATCACTAACTGGAAGATTTGTTGACTACAACAACGTGGTCAACAACGAAAATCTAGCAATTTCTTAAACGACCTTAGTTAATTATAGCGTTAAACTTATAATCAGTAAATCGGTTTAGAAAAACAGTGGCGACGTCATTCCAAAATCTGGTTTTTCTCCTAAATTAATGACAGTTTTACGGAAATAAATGTTCTAAACTAGATATAAATATAACTTGATATTTTTGTTTTTCTTTGTTGCTTAAAAGATTCGAGGGATCAGTTTTTATAACCAATTATTCTTTATATTATAATAAACGCATAACTTTTGACTAAATTGCAAGAGAATATCATAAAAATTGAAAGTGGCTATTTATAATAATTGGTTATATATTCCAAAGATAGTCCACTTGTCCTCGATAAACCCAGTAGCCGTACACAGAAGTTAAATTGCATAAGGGAATATCGAATTGAGTAAATCTTGGTTACGAACATAAAAAAACGTGTTAGCCTTCATGGTAATCGATTCTTAACAAATTAATATTATACATACGGGATAATTAATTAATCACACTTTTAGATCGTATAGTAAATACATAACGGTAAAATAACGTGAACTTTGAGCATTCTTTGTTGAATTAATTACTTTTTCCTATTAAATCGAGTCAGCAACTTAAGGTTACTTTGCAAAAAATTTCGATGGTAAGTGATTTGTTCTAATTGTGTCATGGACTACTACAAAATTAATAAAATATTGGTCAGGTAATCAAAACGTGATCTTCGCGTAAGAAATCGCCGTACAATTAACATCTGTATAAAAAGCTCTGTTAATTATACTAATTAAAGGATTTGCATTAACATAAGTAGTAATATCATGGCCGGTGAACGCACATTGCCGGTAGCGTATGTAAATATATCACAACCTTGCTTAAAGCAAATTCCGAGACTTATTCCGAGAGTGACAAGCCTCCCTCTTCAGGGCCAACAGGCCGAGCCCCCGGAAAGCCCAGCGCACTAAAAAAATTTAACATATCAATTACTATAAGCGCCTTTGTTCCTTTAATCCCTTATATGAGATAGATAAGACAAAACGAGGATAAAACGCTTTGAAATCCCAAGTTCATCTCAAATAAAAGTTAGGATGCCAATTTCCTGAAGACGTTCGCAGTTCCGGCTGGAAAAGACAAAGGATTTAACTTATGCTTTTCTGTTTTAGAACGGTTATCCTGCAAGACGCCGTTCACTTGTGGATGATGCTCGATTCGAAACTTTGGTTGTAAAGCAAACCAAACAAAGCGTTTTGGACGAGGCTCGTCTTCGTGCAAATGGTAAGAGTTGATGTTTATAAGTTTTGCATGTTAATGTCATTCTGCATGCTTATGTTTGTGTCGGTGTTTTTTTAGATTCTAGCCTCGAACCGGAATTGCATGTAGACGACAAACCAACTGGTAAAGAACAACAGCAAACCGATGACGCTTCAGGTAAAGAATTTCTTAAATGTCGCATTTTTAAAAACGTGCCCGTCGTGTTTCATTCATTTAAATCTTTATTTCCTTTCCGAGTGCGTAATTTCGTTTTTAAATTTCAAAGTGCATAACTCCCATTTTATAGCGACGGGATATAATTACGCTAAGAGCAAAGTTACAAGTGGAGCGCGATTTACACAAAGCAACGAAAGCCGCGCAGAGACCCACTACGTCCGGCTTTTATAGCGTCAAAAGTCAATTTTCACCCTCCATTTGTCGAGAAGAACTAGATTTGTGAGCTAATCCCTAGAAAATATGGCACTCGGGATTGCTATAAAGAATAACCCTGTTTTTAAAGTCTGAACAGAACTTGAAGGCAATTCTTTTTATATGTCTAGATGGTGGACTTACTGAAGAGGAAGTAGTGCTGGGCAATGCTGCTAGTGAAAATCCCGATGCAGAACAACGTGCTGCTCTCGTTCTTCGTCTACGTGAGGGCATGAGTTCTCTTTCTCGTGTACTCAAAAGCGTAGAAAAATATCAAGGAGTCGTTTGCCATTTGGAAACAAGACCAAGCCAAACTGATAACACTCAATTGGATGTCCTTATTAAGGTCGCTATGACCCGTCAAAATCTTCTGCAACTCATCAAGAATTTACGTCAATCTGCTTCTTTGGGAAGCGTAGCTCTCCTTGGGGAAGATAATCTCTCCGTTAAAAATCCATGGTTCCCTCGTCATGCTAGCGATTTGGATAGTTGCAACCATCTCATGACTAAGTACGAACCAGAACTGGACATGAACCATCCTGGATTTGCTGATAAGGAATATAGAGCTCGTCGCAAAGAAATTGCAGAAATTGCTTTCCAATATAAATTGTAAGTATTTTTTTAAATTCCACACGTTGCTTTAATTTCAAAATTGATCTCTTGAATAATTCATAACATTAATTATTTAATCTAAAGGTTACTGAATGTTAATACTAATTTACAATTGTTTTGTAGTGGGGACCCAATTCCATACATCGAGTACACTGAAACCGAAAACAAAACTTGGCAATCAGTATTTAACACCGTTTTGGATTTGATGCCAAAACATGCTTGTGGGGAATACCGTCGTGTTTTCAAAATGTTGCAAGATGAAGGCATCTTCGTGCCTAATAAGATTCCACAGCTGGAAGAGATGTCTGCTTTCCTTCGTTGCCAGACCGGTTTTTCATTGAGACCTGCAGCTGGTCTTCTCACGGCCCGGGATTTCCTTGCATCTCTTGCATTTAGAATTTTCCAGAGCACCCAATACGTGCGACACGTCAACTCGCCCTACCACACTCCTGAACCGTAAGTATCACCTTTAATTCAATACACCGTGACTGAAAATGATCAAAGAACTTGCAAATAATTTAATCATAAAGCCATTATGTCTTGCTGACGTCGTTGGCTTGCAGTAATTGCTCGCTCTCAGTGTGTAATGGACCTACCGTCGACATTGAATATAGTCGAGCTGCAGTGGGAAATTAATTCTCAGAAATTATGCTCACCCCAGAAAAGTTATAAGATTTAAATTACAGTACTAAATGAAAAACTGGAACAATTTTAAAGTTCCCCGGGGATTAGATTGAAATAATACCTCTAGCAATATAAGAGGATTTGATCGGATTTTTCTTTTACAGAGATTGCATCCACGAACTGCTTGGCCATATGCCACTTCTTGCCGATCCAAGTTTCGCCCAATTCTCCCAGGAAATCGGGCTCGCTTCTCTCGGAGCGTCAGATTCTGAAATTGAAAAATTATCCACGGTAAGTAGCTAATCTTCTGGCGCCTATTTTACGAATTGCGACCATTGTGTCATGGTCAACTTTACGCGTGACCGGTGAAATGAAAAGTAACGAATGCACTTCTTAATTGCGCACATGGTCGCTGCAAATTACGCCATACAAGAATCTAGGTCTGTAACTAACGTAAATGTTTCTTTTCAGGTGTACTGGTTCACTGTTGAGTTTGGACTTTGCAAAGAGGATGGATCTGTTAAGGCTTATGGAGCTGGTCTTTTAAGTTCCTATGGAGAACTTTTACATGCACTTAGTGACAAACCTGAGTTGAGGGCCTTCGAACCTGCTTCAACAGCTGTACAACCCTATCAAGATCAGGAATATCAACCTGTTTATTACGTAGCTGAAAGTTTTGAGGATGCAAAGGACAAGTTCAGACGTTGGGTGTCTAATATGTCTAGGCCCTTCGAAGTACGATTCAATCCCCATACTGGCCGTGTAGAAGTATTAGATTCTGTAGATAAATTGGAATCCCTTGTGCATCAACTTAATACGGAAGTTTTGCACTTGTCGAATGCTATCAACAAGCTGAAAGCCCCTGCGCTTCACTGAAAAATGAAAACTTCCAGCGTCAAAACAGGAGCGGCTAAGTGACTGGTGCTGCTCCTGACACGGCGTTAACTTCCCTACTCATCGGTATTCATTGTATAAAGTCGTCATTTGTGTAATATATTATTATTATTATTTTATTTTAGTATAGATAATATTAGTGGTAAGTAAGTAGCCTTGTGATCTCTCCTTCTAAAGTATTGCACCCGCACTTTATGCGATTAAATATTATTTTCCAGCAAATGTGCACACTTCTATGTATTATTTAAGTTAATTTGAAGCACATTAGATTTGTTTGTGATAATTACTAAGCCTTCTTAAACATCCGTGCGAGATCATACTTGTTGTATAGATGTAAAATCAATTAAATGTGTACATACCATGTTAGAAAATATAAAGTGCAATGGATGGATAATTTGTTTATTATTAATAATACCTTGAACACTATTTAGGACCACAACAACAAGAATTAGTGGTTGAATTAAGGTGTTTACATGTTCGTCGATGACTATTGTCAATAGTTCCTGGTTGTATTGGAATCGCCTGTGGTGGCATAAGGGGTAGTTGTTTGATAGTGGATGGGGAAGAAGTTCTACCACGTGTTGCGAAGTTAAGAGGCGATACAGGTCTTGGATGATGGTGGTGTTGTTGGTAATCTTCTGCGCAAGAACATTTCATATCGTAATGGAGAGAAAGACCAGGAACAGGCGAGCATTCTCGTCTTGTGTGTATCTATCAAAAAATACCAATAATTATAGTTAACTACCGCATTATACATGTTTGTAAAAACTTGCATCAAGGACAATCACAAGAATGCTGTAAAACGACAAAACCTTGTAAGTTCTCCGTTCTTTTTGTATTTACTAGTGTTACATTTTATATGCAGCTGCAAATGAAGCTGGATTAAAAATGTAATTATATTTAAGCGTGATTAATGAAATACTACTAATTAGGATATAGATTTATTTCAGTACTTTTCCGTAGCAATTATCTATTGCGAAACGAATTAAGTTTTACAAAACTTGTCTGATAATATCAATGACACTTTATATCAAGATAATTAAACAAAGACTTTCTTTAAATAATGTTGACTTAATTATATTTTAATAGCAGGAATGTTAATTATTAATTATAAAAGATATTAGTTTTTATTTCAGGTCTTATATTTATAAATGCACTTTCCATTAGGAATGGGAGACTAAGACAAAAGACCTATTACCCCAAATACTGAAAAAAGGCGCGGTTTGTTTCCTGCAGCAGGGCGTTATAGGTTTCTAAAGAATAACATCTGGAAAGTAAACTGAAGATGTGCAAGATTTTGAAATGTGATAGGTATTAGAATATTCCTGTACGGCATATGAAAAGTGTATATTTATGGATAATTCTAAAACTAGCAATGTTAGAGGAGAATATGAAAGGTAACTGAAAAAATCCTCTTTTACTTTTGCAATAGAGTACCTAAATTAGCAACGCAAAGAAAATGGGGAAGAAGGAGTGCATATTATCAACGACTAGTCTTTGATATTATGGTTCGATCAAGTAGGTACTATAATTAATTATCATCATGAAGAAAGTGATGCTAAAGTATTCCCATCTTAATAATGTTAACAGCGGACGACCAACTATGTGAAACTAGAGTGCCTTGATACTGTATGTCAGATTTGTAGCGAGAAGAGTCAAGAGTGCGAACACGATTGTCAAATAAACAAAGAGGTAGACATAGTATTCTTTTTCTAGCATAGACAGTATCAAGGCACTCTACGTGAAACATGCTACTTTGACATTTAGCAGTACTACAATAGTTATTTATGTTACAAGGCCGTGAAGTAGCACTTTTTTTTATTAGAATGAATATTATTTGGCGAGGCGAAGGCCGAGCCAAATAATCATTCGAATAAAAAAAAGATAGTTCACGGCCATGTGGCATACAAAATTTTGTGTGCAACTGTGAAAAATTACCAAAATTAAAGTTTCGATCGAATCTTTACATAAAATTAAAAGCTAATTTCATTCAAGATCATGACCCGTAAAAAAAAGTCTTTGTCGGCCGGTAAAAAAAAGTCTTTTTTTTACGTTGTCAGGGCTTTTTTTACGTTGTCAAGGTTTTATTTTACTATAAACAAATGTGCTACTTCACGACTCAAAATCAAACAAAAAAAGTGACCTTTTTTTGACAGTTGCACACAATAGTTATTTATGTTACAAGGCCGTGAAGTAGCACTTTTTTTTATTAGAATGAATATTATTTGGCGAGGCGAAGGCCGAGCCAAATAATCATTCGAATAAAAAAAAGATAGTTCACGGCCATGTGGCATACAAAATTTTGTGTGCAACTGTGAAAAATTACCAAAATTAAAGTTTCGATCGAATCTTTACATAAAATTAAAAGCTAATTTCATTCAAGATCATGACCCGTAAAAAAAAGTCTTTGTCGGCCGGTAAAAAAAAGTCTTTTTTTTACGTTGTCAGGGCTTTTTTTACGTTGTCAAGGTTTTATTTTACTATAAACAAATGTGCTACTTCACGACTCAAAATCAAACAAAAAAAGTGACCTTTTTTTGACAGTTGCACACAAAGATAATTTTAGTTTACATGAATAAAAATGTAGGTACTATATCCGGAACAATTTTTTTTGAAATCTAATTAATTAATTATAAAACAATCCGCCTAGGGAAATAAGAATTTGAATAATAATTACATCATATATTTACGTTTAAATTTTTGAGATTCATTATCATTCGCTAAATAACTGTTTTTATGGAATTAAATATAGAACGTAACATGTGCGATTAATTATAGATATTAGACGATATCAGCATAAGTTATAGGCGTGATTAGAATATATAGCTGGAAAAATGTAGGTAAAAAAGAAACTTGAACAAGAAAAAATAAAGCAATAATTGTATGGATCGATGAAGAGAACATACACGAATGATGGAAGAAAATATTAGAAAATATATACGCATGACGATAGAAAAAATGACAGAAAGATGCGGAAGCAAAAGAAAAGTAATGCTAGTAGTTTGATCTCGAATATTAAAAAGCAGATAGAGAGCTACAAAATGATACGCAATAAAGTAAGGGAAATTATAACAGGAAGAAGAAATAATTGAAATCGTTTGTTCAATTAAGAGAAGGAGTATTCAAGGAATAAATAAATAAACAATAAATGTCTGCAGGGATAAAGAAAGGATATCAACCTTTAGCAAGGACGAGGAGGATAATTTAATAGGAAGATAGGAAGCAATCTTAGATTAATGAGTTAAAGGGGCAGCAAAATAAACGAAAAGGGAAGAAAATATTCGATATATGAAACAGAAGCAGCAGAAAACTACAAAAAAATCGGCTTCATTAGCTCGATTAATTCTAAATATTAAGGAAAAGTATATATATAGTAACCGGGAGGAGAAGATCTTCAGCTTCAGAACGCGGAAGCTGAAGAAAGCGTACAGTTTAACAGAAACTGGATGGCTCACGAATTGCCTAGATGAGTAAGAGAGAAATGTGAAGTGTTTAAACCTTCGAACATACATTGCTTCTTTATGGAAAGAGCATAGCGCTTTGAAATTGGCTCAGAGAAGATTGACAAGGACAGACATATAACAGGAACTAGTATTTTCTGCGCATGCGCGCGATAGTTTGAAACGCTGTAATTGATCGTTAAGTGATGACGTCCATAGCGCCACACGCGCAGTTGTCTACTTTAACGCATGCGGGATATGGATTTAGTTCCTGTTATGTTTATCCTTACTACACTTTCTATCAATTGTATTGTAGTTTCTGTCAATCTTCTTTGAACTTTCAGTTGTGCAGTGCAGCATAGGGATATGCTATTTCCAGTCAAGGGGCAGTGTACGTTCGAAGGTTTAAGCCTATTTCTTATAAGAGCAGTAGCGTCAGCCGTGTCCCTGACTGAATTTAGAGAGAAGTGTAGGGCACGATAAGCGAGAACATGATCAAACAAGAAGATCCCTAAACTGTAGGAACTAAAACCTGGATGAACGTAAACTAGAAGCAAATGGAAGAAAGTGAACAGGAAAACCTTGCTCAACCTTAAGCTCAGAAGCAGGGCCAATATATGTAGGATATTGTTTCACGAGTACTCAAACAACTCCTTTATTATTTAAAAAAAAGATAATTTGAAAGAAATATATTTTTCTTTTGTATTTTGCAAGTACTCATAGAAGATCCTGTAAACCTAAAGAACACTAAAACAAATATTCAAGAAACATTTACCTGTCGTGGTGGTGGAGTGGGTATGCTCTTCTTGGGCCACCGTATTTCACGATCTGTTGAGTGAACTCCTGCAGAAAACTTTTCAATTTTTGCACGAAGAGTTGCCAAAGTCTGTTGAGTATCAGACAATCTATTAACCCAAGTGTTAACTTGATTATTTTCCAACGGTGGAATTGATAAGAATTGCGAATTGGATGTACATATACACTTATCAATAGTAGCCGGTGGTAGAGGCCCACAAGCACACTTATCAGTGGTTATTTTAATAGACATCCTAGGCTGACTTTCAGAAGCACCTCTAGCTAGGTCAGTTGATGGAGAAATAAGTTTTGATGACATTCTAGAAGGACGTTGTTCTTTGCTGTCTTGTCTAAAATCTTGTTCAGGTGATAGAGTACCAGGTGCAGGGGAAATAAAACGTTCTTCTTTACTTTTTTGTGTCGTGGAACCTGTAAGAGAACGAGAAAGACGTCCTTCTCTACTTTTGGAAACAGAATGTGCTCCAATTTCTGAAACGGTTTCAGAATCTTGACGTATTCGTTTTTCTTGGAAAGATGCAGATCTAGGACCAGTAAAAGAAGGTGAAAACGGTCGTTCTCCCATACTTAGCTGTTTATTTTCTAGAGATGTAGAAGGTTGTCTTGGTTGTTTCAGATCTAATACTGAATCAGATTTTAATTTTTCTTCCGTGATGGAACCTATCATAGACTCCTCTTCTATTCCATTTTCTTTGATTTCGTAAGGTAAAATTGAACCCTGTTCAGTAAGGGAACGACTTAAAGAACGTGATGCGGATCGTTCTTGACTTTCATCATCTTTGGTTTCAACAATTATTTTAAAGGAAAGTTCTTCTGTAGTTTCAGTTTTAGTTAAATAACGTTCATCTCCGCTTCTTGGTGTAATGGTTACACGTGAAACAGGTTCGGTTTCACTTGCAGCATCAGCAGAGTGACGTGTAATAGGGCCTTTCTCTTCACTTTTCGGTTTTGTTTCCGAAGGTAGAATAGGTTCTTGTTTAGTTGGCGAAGCAGTAACAGTAGGGGGTTTTATGTCCATAATTTCATAAGGAAGAGGTGATCCTTGTTTAGAGATGGAACTAGTTAAAGAATGTGAGGGAGGTTGTTGTCTAGTTTCCTGACTTTTACGTTTGGTTTCACCACGCGGTGATGGTTCTTCTTCACTTTCTGTTTCAGAAGGTAACATATGTTCTGGTTTAGCAGGCGTAGCAGTTACAGGAGGTAACTGTGATTCTTGTTTAGTGGTAGAATGTGAAGCAGATTGTTGTCTGTCTTCTTGACTTCTACGTTTGGTTTCAGCAGTTGGTGTTAAGGAAGGCTTTTTTATAATCTGATTTTGATTCAAAAATCGTTCCTCTTCACTTTCAATTCCGGTATCAAAAGGTACATGTTCTTGTTTGGTGGCCGAACCAGTAACTGAACGGGGTGCTATGTTTTGATCTTTGATTTCATAAGGTAAGAGTGATTCTTGTTTAGTGGTGGAACTAGTTAAAGACCGTGAGAGGGATTCATGTCTACTTTCTTGACTTTTACGTTTTGCTTCAAGAGTTCTTTCAATCTGACTCGAAGATCTTTCTTTTTCACTCTCCATTTTGGTATCAGAAGGTAAAACATGTTCTTGTTTGATGGCCGAACCAGTTCTAGAACGGGGTGATATATTTTCATCTTTGATTTCATAAGGTAAGAGTGATCCCTGCTTAGTGGTGGAACCAGTTAAAGAACGTGACAGGGATTGTTGTCTAGCTTCTTGACTTTTACGTTTAATTTCAACACTTGATACAGGGGAAGTTTTTTCTGTAGTTTCAATTTGACTCGAAGATTGTTCTTCTTCACTTTCCATTCCGCTTTCAGAAGGTAAAATATGTTCTGATTTGGTCATCGAGGCAGATGGTGAAGAAATTTTAGTTTCTGTACTTAGACGTTTAGTTTTAGAAGGAGGTTTAGTTATAGAAAACCCTCGTTCTTTTTCTGTTTCCCCCATTTTTTCGATTTCATGTGAAATAGATACAGCTTCACTTGTAGAAGAAGGTCCCAGAAGTGGTTCCACATCGCTTTGATCTTCAGATTCAAATTCAGGCAAAGCATATATATCTTCATCAGTTTCATAAGCATCTTCTTTTACGGCACTAGTAGAAGTATATACATCTTTACTCCCGCGTTTAGTTTCATCCACAGTACTCACAGATGAAATTGGTTCAGATTCAGTTTCAGATTCTGGAATAACAGACATTGGGGGTTCTTCTTTGATTTTGTATTTAACGGAACCACGTTGTAAGTTTATTGAAGAACAAGCGCAACAAGCTGAAGTGTCGCCATCTTCTTGGCACATTCCACAACCAGAATAATACGATTCAGTAACAGGAGGAGGTGCAGAAACACGGACAGGAGCAGGGACAGGAACAGGCGCAGGGATAGGAACACGAATAGGTTTCTCTTCACTCCTTTTTTGTTCAGTTTGTGAACCATGGCGCGTTGCACCACAAGAACAGCAAGTAAAGCTACACCCTTCATTTTGGTCTCTCTGAGTAATCTGAACAGGTGATTTTCGGTCACCAATACAAGCAGAAGATGGTAAACGAGTTCGTTTTTTACTACTTTGTTTACTTATTTCATTACTTCCTGATTTAGTTGCTGAGCCAGCATGTGTAAGTGAAACAGAGTCTGCCTCCCTGATGCTGTGCTTACTTACTAAAGGAGAAGGTTGTAGTTCTTTACTATTCTGTCTACTCATTAAAGATACCTGTACTTCTTTACTACTACTTTGTTTACTTAATGAAGGAGAATGTTGTGCTTCCCTACTACTGTGTTTACTTATTACTGGAGAAACTTGTGCTTCTTTGCTACTCTGTTTACTAATTAAAGGAGAAGCTTCCCTGCTGCTCCGTCTACTCGTTAAAGGAGAGGGCTGCCCTTCCCTACTACTGAGTTTACTCATTACAGATGAAACTTGTGCTTCTTTGCTACCCTGTCTACTTATTAAAGGAGAAGCTTCCCTACTGCTGTGTTTACTTAGTACAGGAGAAGCTTGCGCTTCTTTGCTACTCTGCTTATTTATTAAAGAAGCAGCCGATGTTTCCCTGCTGCTCTGTTTACCTATTAAAGGGGGAACTTGTGTTTCCCTGCTGATCTGTGTACTTAAAGACGAAGCTTGTGCTTCTTTGCTGCTATGTTTACTTCTCAAAGGAGAACCGGTAGTTGATCCAGGATATCCACTTAAACCACTGCATATAGATGGAGAACATCGTTTTTCTTCAATTATAGAACAAGTTGGGGGTACATATTGTCGTTCATCTGTGCTTCTCCTTTTGGGTTTCACAGTTAGTTCTGGTTCGGTCATAACGCTAGCAGAACGAGCTGAACTACTACGTGGTTCCTCTCTACTACTACGTTTAGTTTGTAAAGGTGACTCCCCTTGAGTTAAAATACTTGCAGAAGGACGTTTCTTTGAAAACGATGGTGACTCTTGAATTGTAGCAAGAGTGGAAGCACCTAAGCTAGTACGTCCTTCCTTGCTTCCCCGTTTAGATAATATACTTGAATCTGCATCAGAACACGTGGATGACGTACACGGTGCTCTTTCTGTGATTGACGGTTTAGACATTGATGATGCATTGGTACTCATTCGTTCATTACTTGCAGAATACCAGCTTGAAGGAGGAGAGTCAGATGTTGAAAATCTGGTATTCATTAGTTCTTTACTTGAAAACTGCATACTTTGAGGAAGCGACTGGGATGTTGATAATCTGTTACTACTCATTAACTCGTTACTTACAGAATGTTTACTTTCACAAGGACATTGTGATGGTGATGATCTGGTATTCATTTGTTCCTTGCTTGAAGAATGTTTGCTTGGTAGAGAAGATTTAGATACAGAACTTCTTTGACTACGGCTTTCAGAACGTTTGATTTGGGGTGTACAATCTCCAGTTGCTTCATTAAATTCCTGTTCACATTTACAGCACTTCTTAGGTTCATTATTTTCTTGTTTTGATACTTGATTACTGCTTGTAGAATGTTTACTTTGAGAAGAAGACTTACGAGTTGTTTCATTTAATCCCTCAACTATAGATGAAGATTTGTTAGACGAACTGGTACGAATAGACATCTTGTTCCCTTCATTTTCTGAACCTTCAGCAAAATTTTCCTTTTTTTCAATGGGTTCACCTGAACTATAAGTAAGTCCGCCGTCTTCAGCTTGTTGGTTTCCATCTCCTGAACAATTACATTGTATTGCTTGATTCTTCATGGCCGTACATTTTGAAAACTGTGAATATTCTTCTACTTTAGAGATTTTTAATTCATTCGTAACAGGGTCAACACTATATGTTGACACTTCGGTAAACTCTTCTTCTATAATACAAACTTGGCATCCCTTTTCGGTATCTGTTGAGTCACTTGGACGAACTATTAGGTCATCGCATGCACAATCAAGCGACTCGCACTCTAGTTCTTCAGATTCTGAACTGTAACAACTACAAGAAGGTGAACAGTTTCCAGGTTCCAACCCTTTTAGTTCAATTGGGCTCACCCCATCACAGGAACACGTTTTAGCTACTGCTTGACAAAATTCGTTTAAAGATCCAATGAAATTGTCCGCATCGTTGGACAATTTGGATAGAAGATTATGTAAAGCTAGATCGAGATTTGTTCCACCTTTAGAGGTTTCCTGCATGCACAAAATAGTTTTGGTAAGTTGCGATACAATGCTTCCTGTCACACCCATCCATACTGAATCGTCGAGGGGTTGGAGTTGCGGAGTATCCATTGTGGTACATATTTGTAAATTATTTACTACATAAATTTTGTGACATTTCTAAACTTTGAAAGGTGTAATGACAACACTACTTTGTCATGGCTACTATAATAATAAATTTCTTTTTTGCTTGACGTAAGGTCCTCATGGATTACTGAAATGGAAAATGTGCTTTACAGAAATAAATTAAACTCTTTCCTCTGGTCGTCCTGTGACGTCGTGGTTGGAGAGCCCCTTAGAGACGTTGCAATTAAATCTCCTAAAATTCACCGTGATATAATGTTACCTGCTAGATTACAAGATCAGTCTACATTATTTTATGTTCATGTAATAAATTGTAAAAATCAAAACTCGTAATAACTCTGTAGCAACTGAGAATCCGGTCCAAATTTATAAGACATTTTCAACTAAAGTAACCTCAGGAACAAGGACTCCAAATTATAACATAAAATCAAGGGACACCGTGGTAGGTGATTTGAGACTTGAGAGGCGTCGTGGAAATCAAGAAGGTCGTGATAGAAGAAATAACCTTAATAAAGTTTCTCAAATAACAGTTTAGTTGTGGAAGGGTCAATGTCACATAGGTCAGTGTTTCAATATTTCCAGAAAGAGGTATTCTAATTGGAAATCATTCCCGAAGACCATGAAAAGGACAAAAAGGAAACGATGTTAGGGGAATATCCAGAAATATGTGAACATTCTAAACGGAACCGAAATACCACTGCTTCCGAGTTATTATTAAACTTCGTAAGAGTAATACACGGGAGGCCTAAACGCTTGGACGCAACAAGTAAGAAACTAGAAGAATTTGAGATGAGGTAAAAAAACGCAGACTTATGTTATTAATAAAAATCCCGACTAAATAACGAACAAAAAAAAGAATAGAACATTCAAATATTTACATGACGAAAAATAATTAAAGATATGAATAATTATTACTGGTTACTCTCCAAGGTAAAATGTTAGACAAAAATGACAAGAAGGAAATCTTATTTTCAGAACCTACGAAAACGGTTGAGTACAATATTGGTCTTTTGCTTCTTAATCGATTTGAGATCCGCGAACGAATAAACACACAAGAAGAGGACGATTAACAGGATTAGGTATAACATAATAACATTTTCGATCAAAAGTGAGGAAAATACTTAATTAATAACACCTGGGATCTTCTCGCTCTAGATGGTTTCTAGTAACAGCATCTTCCTTTTTCAGGAAGCCATTGTAGATCTCGGTAGAAGATCGCCAATACACAGATAGTGGGATCAAGCGGGCAAATTAATCACAGCCTGGGCTGGGAGACAAAACCTGACAAATCATAGTTGAAAGAATGATAAATGTTTCCCCAAGACAAAATTAAAAATAAAATTATCAGAATACAGTCTGAACAAACTACCAATTCAAAAAATTCAAGCAAGATGGAGACATATTCGCTATTAGCAGTTCTTTATTTAGTTAACAATAAATTGAAGCACATTGAAACTTTTCACTGATTTTCATCTCTAGAGATTAAAAAATATAAGCAGTGTACGAAAAGTAGGCACATATTATGTATGTAGGTTTACTTTAATTTTTTTCTTGTTTTTAGGAATTAAAACACATTGGATCATTACTTTTTCATTTTTCTTTCATGTGCCGTTTTGTAAACATCCGTTCTTTTTTTCCTCTAACTCCTCAAGCTTAATTGTTTTCATCACTCACCAAACTTTGTAAAACTAAAAAAAATATATTTCAGGTAAACATATTTATTATGAAATATTGTATTTTAACTTGATCCATCATTCATCCATCATTAACACCAGCGCCTACCAACACATAAACAGTATTTGGTGCCAAAACTCACAATTTTCAAGGACATTTTTTATTATTAATAAATTTTTTTAATTCATGCAATCTCTAATTTATTAGACGTTATCGTAATCTCGAGGTTAAGGATACTGAAACGAGACGCTATTGGCTGAAAGTAACAGCTATAACCCACGCACTTTATCAAGGTATCTTTTTTAGTTTCATGGACACAAAAAGTTTAAATAACATGTGTCATTACATTTTTTTAGAAACTTAAATTGTGTTCGTTGCCAAAAAGCCAATGTACATTAGAAAGTTCAACTGTCTTATAAAATATTTACAAATTTACAATTCGCCAGCTGTTGATAGTAGAAAACAGATAAAAATTTGATTAAGATGCCATTATTTATTTATATGGAGTATCGTAAATTATTGAAAACATTATATTACCATTACTTTGAAGAAAAAGTATGAATATGAAAACTTTACAGTAATATTATGTTTATGTTTGTTCTTGAGCTTTTTCAAATTTCATTTAATGTTTCATGAAATCTATTTAAATATTTCCATCAAATCCTGAATGTGTCAGTATGAAGGTCTTGAAATTTCTTTTGAAAGTACCTTCGTTGATTGATAACAGCTTGGTGTGAAATTTATGCTTGATGCAATTTGTGTAATTGTTATATGGGTCAGTGGATTTTGAAAACGAGGGCTAAGTCGTGATATGTATTACTAGTGTGGTCGTGCGTGATGCGTTAAATTCTTACTGTACTCTCTGAAGATATATTTAGAAAGAACTTGGGATACGTAAAGTGTTTCGGCGTCGACTGCAGTATTGCTACACGAGCTTTTACAACAGTAGTACATTACGTCTCTTCAATAAGCAGAAGAACAACTGTTTCCTGAACACAAAGTGTTGTTTTAAGTCGTACTTAGTGAGTTTGTATAAACCAGAAGTTGTTATGATACGTGTTGTTTAAAAATAAATTTTGGACCATGAATAGTAAAGGTATTAGAAGAAAAAAATCGTCCCTTTCTGAAGTAAAGGTTGCTGTTATTGGGGCTCCTGGAGTAGGCAAAAGCGGTAAGTAACTCTTATTAGTTAGTACCTAGGTAACTTTTTATGATTTATACAGTTGTATAACATACAACCAAGGTTAGTAAGTGGCACATTATACTAAAATGTGCATTTTGATACACTATCACGTGCAGATATATTTATGACATTCTATATTATAATATATTACTCTTTCTTAAAGGTAACACTATAAATCCCGGTCAGTTATAACATTTGTAAATGTCCACGTGTGATGTAGGTATATTAAAACGCACGTACTATTCATTGAGTTTTTTTACCACACTTTTTTACGTCTGGGCTTGTTCCTTTATAAATATTTACACATTTCTTTAGTATGTTCAGTATATTTTATTTTTGGTTTACTAGGGAAATTTGTAAAAAGACTGTCATTATTTACAAAACAAATTCAAAAATGTTATTTTTAAATTTAAGAGAAGAAAGTGAGAATTATTAAAGGATAGTGAGAAGTTATCGATTGGATTGATCGAATCAAAAAATTACTATTGCAAACTTCAAAACTGTTCTCTACTAATTTTATAGAAGACATATTTAGCGTTAGTGCTGTAAAGTAAAGTAAAGTAAACTATGAATAAATTTGAAATAATGAATAAACTTATAAGAGCATACTACTTTAAAATAAATCAAGCAATCAGAAATTATGTGAACGAAAAATATTTCATGTTACCTTCGTTATTCAAACACGTTCAAACATTAATAAATTCTACATTCTAAAGTTTACATATTCTATAAAACTCATTAATTACATTTTCCTTATTTACACGTTGTCAGCAATTTTTTCAGCATTATATTTTAATATTAAAAGCACTATTTTTATACAATAACCACATTAATCAATGACGGTACAATGATTAATAGCAAACAGTACTATAGGCGTAGGAATAGTGCTTTAGAAAAAAATTATTATAAGGGAGTCAATTTCCCACGTGTAGGCTTAAGTTTTCTGATCTTACTTGAACGGATATGAAATTGGAATTACGAAAATATTTGCTTTTATTTAAAAAGAGAATAGAGAAACTAGGGTGTCCAATATCATCAGAGAAACGAGCAAGAAATAAAAAAGAAACGTGAGAGGTGAGAGAAATTGAAGAGACAAAGAAAAAAGAAATTTGTGAACGCAATTATGAGAAGAAATCTTGCATTAAAAAGAAAAACATAGAAAGTAACGAAATTTCTTGAAAAGAATGCAAATTTTGAAATAATCCGTGGTATCGAATTTATAAAATTAAGATTATTTTCATTTTTTTTTACATTTTCCTGTATTTCCAGGATAACAATTTCTTCTACCACTGAAAACAATTGAAAAATTAATTAATTAACAGATCCTGTATATTCACGTTTCGTTTTAATATCATTTAGATGCAGTAGCAGCTGAATAATTACTCTCATCCGTCTGTTCTAATTTTGGACTGATTTTATTTTATCCTCGACGGACATTTTTCCTCAGACGCAAATTTCATTGAAACGGAAGAACGGTATATTAGGAACGCGACGGTAGTATAAGAACTACAAAACTGAAGAACCTGTCTCCGATAGCCATAAATAACCAATCTACCTTTGTCTATTAAGATGTACTGTGAGATGTCTTTCCGGTGGTGAAGTTCCCTGACGCGGTTTCAAGCTTTGTCCAATTTGTATATTAAGTCTCCCGTCATTCATTCATGTCACGTCATGTTATTCTAGTTTCTTCGCGCGATGAAGAAAAACCGTTTACAGGAATGCTAATTCTAGTACTAATGCAGTTGCGTAAACGAACTATGATGATAAAGTCGCAGAGTCACGGTGACTACTCTTCTGGGGGATTGCAGTACCATGTCATAGACGTTTGAACATTTTTGTACATTTTATTGGATTATTTACATTGAGTCTGAAGGGTAAACAACGATTAATAATAAAAAGCTGTGTCCGTGAAATTAATTTTGTTGTATGGTTTATGTCCTTTCTCTTTCTCCTACCTATAACATGTTTCGCTTTTATTTCAATTTCTTAAGATGCTCAAGATGTTTGCATGTTACCATAAAATAAGGAAATTTTCTTCATGATGTTGTGATTATATTTGGCTTCTTCTATTATTATTCTTCTTATGTCTAGCGTTACAGGCAATCTGTACTCAATTTATAATTTTTGTTTATATTTTATTTTTTATTTCGACATCTTGGTCTATTCCAATCAGAATTAAGTTTATTTTTAATTTTTCTCTGCAATGTATCTACCTATTCGTTCTCCTTGTTTTTCATTGTTTCGTTTCAGGTTTCCATTTTTCAATTTTCTTATCAGTTTTATTCGGTGTTAATATTTTCGAATACATATGGTAAGGGTGCAATAAATATGAACATGTCACTTGAAGGTAAGCTAGGATGATTATTCTAGCAGAGTAAACCATTTAGAGGTTTAGAGGAAGGGAAAGCATTGGAAAATCCAAGACACGAAGGAAACGCGACGTATAACAGAGGAAAAGAGATGGATGCTATTTCAGTAAGGGATGAATACAGACACTTCAAAGAGAACACACTATTATTGGTGAAAAAGAATGAAGATTAATAAAGAGGGCCGACAGAGAGAAGAAGAGGGGAGAACTCATGGCCGCTACACTATTATGGGAGCGGTTTTAATAATCACTGCTGAAAGAGGTGTGTGTGATACCTACCATCCAGTACATGATACATTATATAAACCAAAGAAAAGAAAGCAGTTGATTATAAGAATAGCGGGTTGCATTAAATACTTGTTTGATGCATGGAATTTTCTTCTGGAACCTTTCTCTAAACTTATAGTATGTAATAGAAAATCTTTCTTTCAGTAAACGTTTTAAAATGACTGTTGTAGCTTTTGTGTAAAAGAGAGAATTGCAAACAATTCACATTTCACATAGATAAAATTTTAATTTATAATCACTTTTAGAAACTGTTTAACAATTATGAAAGATTTATTTGAAAAGTATAAATGAATGTATGCATAAAACGGATTTAATAATTAGCAAGAAAACATTTATGGAAATACATAAATGCCGCATAAATATGCACTGCTAGTTATAAATTCATAAAACTTGTGATATCAAAATTTAACAAAATAACGCTGTACGCTATCATGGAAATAAATTGCGTTTTGGCAGACATTAAACATGCAAAAAAATGCTGCCAACAGTTAAGATGTATGCGACTGCCACACGCTCCTCATTGTAAATTAGCTTAAAAGCACGAGGTCTATTTAAAAGAATGCAATATTGTTTGCTTTAAAATAAAGCAACCGCAATAAGACCCACTGACATAGTTTTTCAACTGTTGTAAGAAAGGAATTAAAAGTTGCGATATAAAACAACTTTATTTAAAGAATTCTTACATAGAATCGCTATGAAAATTTAAGTTTATAGAAGAAAAACATTTGTTTTGTTAGCTTATAATCCTTGACACGATTGCTTTCTTTTTGATGAAGTTTGGAAAATCAATACAAGCATAAAAATCGAGGAATTTACATGCAAACCTCAAACGCTAATAGGAGGTGAGTGAGTAATCAAAAACATTGAACTATTTTTAAAATTTAATAACTTGGTTATTTCTGGAGGTTATTTAAATTTAGTTATACCTACGTGTTAGGTGTAGGTAAATTGAAAAAAATACTTTATACCGTATAGCAATCAAACAGAATCTGCGTAGTAGTAAAATTGCGCATTTGTGTAGGAAAACTGCATTTTACTTACATAGCATTAAAAAATCCTTTAAAACATTGTTAAAAGTTAAGTCAAGTTAAGGTTTCACATTTAACAGAACAAGAAGAGCACATCATTATAAGAACACAAAAAAAACACGCAGCATCTATCATAGAGTATAGAAAGAAACTAAATATTTTAGTTTTCTTTTGAAATGCATCTTGATAATTGCATCATTTTGAGAAAATACGCTTGCGCATTTTATTTTCCAATAGTTGTGAGAAAAATATATAATAATCGTAATAATTAAGATTTCAACAAATCAGAAATAAGAATTAATTATAGCAATTAAACAAACCTGACGCCAACACTTTCAAAAATTTAAAAAACAACGCTAGAAGAATCATTCTTAAAAAAATATACTTTCCGCCCACTTCATCGTCTCCTCGTATGTTACAAACTTTTGTGTTCTCATTCTATCAATATTCGCATAAACAGAGAGTAACAGCTCGTAGATTTTTTCTTTTAAAAAATATTTAACTGTAGTATACCATCAAGTCTAGAAAATATATAGTAGGCGAATGCTTTTCGCAAAAATTAAAAGTTCAGCGTATAAACATAAATCAGGTTAATTTTCCAGTTTCAACGCTTTTTGCAAAATATTAAAAAGACAAGCAGGTGTAAAGACCATTAATTTGGGAATTTTTGCTTCCGTATCATGTGTTTCTGGCAAGGGAATTGTACTGTCGACAATGAAAATTTTCGAATTACCTTCAGCCAAAAAATATAAATAAAGTAAGGAATTTATACTACCAGTGAATTTTTCTTGTATTTATTTAATGGCATTGTATTTCTCGTCCATCTTAAGAAATTTATGATGCTGTATTTTTCTGGTTACAAGTTTACAACAATATCATATCACAGAGACCAGTAAAAATTCTAAGTGCACGGTGTGAGATTCAAAACGTTTTCTTCATTTCGTTCGCTGTTTTTTGAAATGTTTAACAGTTTTTTTAATTTTACCAAGGGATACTTTATCAGTCTTTCGCCACATTCTTCTTCCTTTCTCCTTCCATGGGATCAGTAATGCTGATGTTGCATTTTATGAGTCTGTGAATAAACGACTTGAGGCTGAAATAATTAGCAGCCAAATATAAGTAAATTAATTGAAATTGAATTATTGAAATTTACTTATATTTGGCTGCTAATTATTTCTCAACGATATACAAATCAGGAACAGCTAAGTCAGAACATATAAATCATCTGGAGAGAAAGAATATAACAGCGTCGTAGGCTTCTGTTACCTTCCCAAGAAGATTTAAGTCGGGTGTCCTTTGAACCTATGGTGGTCTAATTGATCTATTTTGGTACAAGAGTATCTACACCGCAATTATATTTTATACTTTGGACAATGCAGTAAAGTTTAACCTAGTCAGATTTTTTCCTCCATCCTCCTCTCCAGCGAGGTGGGTCCCACAGTTTGAGAACTACTGTCGACTACCTAGTTTAAATTAAATTCGCCTATACCAAAATTAATTACTGTAGTAGGGATGGAAATTGCAAATATCTTTTTTCTGCATATTATTATGCTTACATCAAAGCTTTTACGTATTTTAAAAATGTGCATAACTTACTTATGCTATACAAAGATACTTTATGTTTTGTAAAAGCCACATCTTTTCCGTTTCCTTTCAACTTACGCCATAAGAACTCTACACTGTAATGTAGGTCACGAATGACACATTTTATATAATTTAATAAAGATTTTCCGTTTGTCAACTGCCCCTTTTACAACAAAAAATATGACTACTTTTCTAAGTTTTATTGTCTCACAGACAGTTTAATAAACAAGACATGAAATATCATAAATACAAGGGTTATTAGCGTCATATTTAAATTTGAATGAAAAGGCAACTGAAACATTAAAACCTGCGTACGCTTTATTAAATAAAAGATAAATTTCTGAATGATTTTATATATATGTCGCAGGCTAATTATGAATTCAGTCGTTTTATAAAAAGCCTAGTCGTTTTCTAAAGGACTGGGCTAATTGTAAAATGATGAATAAATTGAAAACGTTTATAATTCGACTGAGAATGTTAGGCGTTTTATAAAACGCCGAATAGCTTTCAGTCTTATTGTAAACGGTTTTTCTATTTTGTGTGTTTTAGAATATGACTGGTTAAATGCAGTCGTTTTGTAAAAGAGTGAAAAGTTGTTAGGCGTTTTATAAAATATTTATATTAGATACTACTTGATGGTATAGTATCCCAAACAAAGACAAAATAATTATAAAAAAAAGAATGTGACATTCATGAATTCCATAGTTACTAAACTAAAAACTGTCGAAAAACACTGTTAATTTGTTTATTTACAAACTGCCAAACTATAATATTTTTCACTGGACAATCCGCCTAACTCCATAGCAGTCGTTTTATAATACGCCTAAATATGTCCTATTTATTCTAGGCGCATTGTAAAAATTATCATGCGCACGTTCATTTTCCAATAAGACTGAAAGCTATTCGGCGTTTTATAAAACGCCTAACATTCTCGGTCGAATTATAAACGTTTTCAATTTATTCATCATTTTACAATTAGCCCAGTCCTTTAGAAAACGACTAGGCTTTTTATAAAACGACTGAATTCATAATTAGCCTACGACATATACACAGTTTGCTAAAAATATCTATGACTATTAGTTAAAAAAAAATAGGACAAGATAATATTTATATCAATTAACCGTAACTTCTTATTTACTCTTAATTTTTTTCTAGAAGGTTTTGCTGAAATATGTAACCTTGACATATACTAAAATATTTAAATTGTTTTAAGTGCTTATTTATATCACCTAAAACACATTTCGGAAATGGTGTGCGATGGTTGCTGAAAGATTTACTGAGATGAAAGAAAAATATACCATGTTTGCCAAAGTTTTCAGCAAGATATAATGTTGATTTCTTTCAGCTTTGGCGGTACGTTTCTTAACCCGAAGATATATAGGAGAATACGATCACCAAGCAGGTAAGATTAGAATAGTTTTTTTAAATACACGTGTAAAATAACGAAATGAAAACAAAGCCATTAATTTTATTTTTAAACATCAGGAGCGTTGAATAGTTGTTGTATCTTGACGTGTTCTAATATCTGAAACACGTAGAAAATTAGACTAAAATTAGAAACCATTAAAAGTTTGTAGTAACTATAAAAAGTAGTATTCTTAAACATTGCTAAATTATGAATGATCTAAAAATACTCAAAATAATTAAAAAGGAAATTAATAATTGTGAAAAATATTTTATTACCTGTATTACAATTTCCATAACGAAATTGACCTAAATGTGTTTCACAACAAATTAACTTCCATGTTTCTGTATAAACTTTGGGTAAAATTGTAGGAGTTTTGACTTTTACGACACGGAAAATTATATACAACTTCCGTACACAAACTCAGCAATGCGAAAAATGTTGGCTCGTTATTTAATTTCTGTCAACATAGCTAATTGGAAGAAACACAAATTATATATTTTTCTAATAGAAATTTGCTTAAGTATTCAAGCTAATAACTATACCTGGAAGATACAAGGATTACATTTTTCACTAAAACTCGAGCTAAATAAGGCTGTTACCTAAAAAACGCTTCAAGCCATAACTTCGTTTTTTTAATTTTGGACCCTATAAACTATACCGGCTGGCCGGTCTCAAAGGTGTACATAGGGATGTAACATTGTATTGAACGTTTCTGCTGATTCCTGCTCCCCAATTCAACTTACAGGAATGGTAATGGTATTAATTGAAAGGTAAAGTGATTGCGCTTCAAATGGGGCTAATAATAAAATTAAATGTGCTATATTTATTTTAAAATAACGATTTAAAATTTTGCGATTTTTAAATATGACGTGACATGATTTTCAATTTTTCAGCATTTGTCAAAAATTTGATAATTAGTTGGCATAAATTAGTGGATTTCTGTAAATTAATGACAACTAATTTAACAAATTTTTGACAAATGCTGTAAAATTTGAAAATCATGGCACGTCATATTTAAAAATCGCAAAATTTTAAATCGTTATTTTAAAATCAATACAGCACATTTAATTTTATTATTAGCGCCATTTCAAGCGCAATCATGTTACCTTTCAATTAATACCATTACCAAATTTGTTGTTTGAGGAATTATGTTGGTGCAATTCGCGTACGGGAATTAATTAAAATGGCACAATCCATGTTCTCCGAGATATTTACAAAAGGGTGATGTTAAAAGATAGCTTTCGTCTAACCAATTAAAATTATATCTAGTTTGTGGGGTCCAAAATTTAAAATAACGAAGTTAGGACTTGAATCGTTTTTTAGGCAACAGCCTGTAGTATAAAGCATGTTCGGAACCCTTTTTAGAATAAGTAATTTTGTTTTGCTTTCTATTTAGGCGCCGAAATGATTTTTTTTCCAAAAATGAAATCGAAGTAAAGCACACGAAAATAACTAAAGTCTGTTTTCGCACTCGTGATATTTTACTCAAAACATTGACCTACAACACGGCTATTAGTTTTTCTATAACATTTGAGATTTCCTGCAAAACTTTTATTCTGTTGGAACTATTCCGACACCAAATTTACTGCCAACTTGGCAACTCATTTTTGATTAAATAAGTTAATCCCAAAATGCCAACAATAAAGCAAAGATCCATGCAGGATTTTAAGCTTATATATTTTAAGATTTGATATTTAAATTCTTTGGCGTGGTAACAAGCTTGTAGGTATAAATTCTTTTCTAATTTTATGGAATGCTTGAAACAATTGTTACCTAATTCTAAATAAACATGAAAAAGAAAGAAGGGTTTCTTCCTTTGTTTTTTCTATCGAATATTAGCGGAAATTATGTTACAATTTGGGATTTTCTGTTAACTAGTATTTATTTTGAAATCAAACCTTTTCTTAAAATTAATTGGAAGGCAAAGATTCAAAAATTTGTAGCCAGAGAAACACTAAAGAAGGTTTAGTTCCTGGACCATTTCGTGACGTGTAAAAAACGAAAGTTACATGTTTTTCCGGAAAATGAGTTGGCCGTGGAAAAAACTCGTTTGGGATATTTTATACACCCTGTTCTCTTAGCTAATTCTCTCTTTTAACTTTTTCTTGTATCTTTAATATTTCATTAGATAAGTACAAGCTGGACAATGAAAAGTCCGCCACCCTGTATAAATTACCACACCTTCGGGTGGTGGGGCCTTAGATCGTTTTACCAAAAAAGGATCTTAATGAACATACCCGGAAATAAACTTTTAAAGGGAATCACACCTTCATCCCCCTTTCAGGGAACCATGAAATTAAGGTGTAAGTAATATTTTAGACACCTCTTAACAAAGAGAAATGACATTTGGAATACAATCACAAAATTTTATACCATGCATACCTATCATTACAGTTAGTATCTTTTAGCTTCATAAAAATTTTATTCCATTGTGGTTAGTCATTTTAATTTTAATTTTTAATTGCATACAATAATAATTATTGATAACTTTGCAAAAATGTTTAGTAATCGAAACGTGTAAGTTTATACACATATTTGTGGCAAGTGGTTTTTACAATTTTATTGTTTCCAAACCACAAACGTAGGTACTTATATAATTATTGTTTAAAAACTGTAATAATTATATTTTTTGCGCTACTGTGCTCTATTTCATTGTTTACCGCGGCTGTTTCCAAAACAGTAAATTATGTTTACTAGTTGCTAAGGATAAAGTCGTCGGTAAAATACTTTGGGGTTCTAGAACGGTAAGTAAATTTATTCAAAACGAATGTGCCATGTAATTTGATAAATTAATGTCAGTCACAAATGTCAGTTTAGTTAAATAAAATGAATGCAATTTCCAATGTTAGTTAAAACAAATCCTGGAGCTTTTAATTTCTCATTTCTTGTAACAAAGTACGCCAGCAAAGATTTTTCATCAATATTTGTACTTTTCTTGGTACACCAATTTTTAAAATGATTGTAGGTACCTTCGTAGCGTCTCTCTAGACTTATCAGGAATGAGAACCGAACACCCCACATTCCAAGCTTCTTCTATTTCGTTTTCGGAATCATTTTCATTAATTTTTAGCACGGAACTCCAAATAATTTTCACAAAAAACTGCAATGGCGGTAACTGTTTACAGATTGCTATAGAAACGCAATATATCAATCGACAATACGGCAACGTGATGCGGAGACTGACAATTATCGCATTTGAATCTGTATTAATTATTAATTTATTAAAAATTCTTTTTACCGGATTCAGTAGCAAAAAACGTCATAAGCATCACGAACGTTAAGGACTACCGATCTCAGACAATAATTGGAGTCGTCGCTGCGCTCCTCCTCCAAACTATTGTCTTCGATCGGTAAAATGTCCTTACCGTTCTTAATACTTAATATACTATTGTTGTTAGTTAATAGATAATTCTTATCCATTATTACTTCCTGAAGCTATAATGTTAAGTAGCAACTATAAAATTAAAAACACTATTAACAACATTTTCGCGAGACCACTAGCGCTACTAGTCGTATACCCAGTTTTATTACTTTATGTGAAGAGGTGTATGAAATATTAATTTTAAGGGATGGAGATGTGATTCTTTTCTCTTCATAAGAATTTTATGACAGAGGGTTATATGCGCTATATGCGATGAACCAAGAAGGCATATCCGAAAAACACCGACGTGATTGGTTCCTTTTTAAAAAATTCTTATAATATAATATGAGTGATATAATCAGCAGACTTGGTATAATTTATTTACTTTATTAGTTTCAATTCGTAAAAATACTTATATTATTGAAATAAATTTTGTATCAGGAAGAAGTATTGAACAACTTAAATAATTGTCATTCTGAAAATAGTTCTCCAAAAAAATAAGCAGCCCCAGTAATTAACAAAAGTGCATAACCCTCTTGTTCCCATAATTTAAATATAGTCCTCAGAGGTCCCATTAACTTCAAAGCCGTGATTAATTACTTCCTTCATTAGAGGTTTTTCCTGATTCTTCTTTCATCTAGTCAACGAATTCCAAAATTTTATAAATGTTTCTATACGTCTGCATACCTTCTAAACAATGACTTCTAAAATGAATGTAGGTAGGTACTGAGAAAATATGCGAATAATATATTTATCCCCAAAAAAATTTACAAAAAAAAAGTTGACCCCAGAATAGTTTATATCTTTAGTAATATTTTTTAACCTTGATGTTTAGTTTATGCATTTTCCTGCATTCCATTTGACTAACATTCATTTTATGCTTCTTGCATCAAGATTATAAATTATATCTGTTTATTTTTATTACAGAAACTAGATATAAGCATGAGGTGCTTGTGGATAATGAACCTGTGCTTTTCGAAATATTGGATACATGTCCAAAAGTAAGTAAGCATTATTTTTATCTAGTATTTATTATTTTCTTTATAGCACACAAAATACAAATAAATGTTTTGTTGTACAGCTCGTACTAAATAGTCCAGAAACGCATTAAGAATATTTATTAGTTTAACATAAAATTGTTTTTTATTGGTTTATCCTTGATTTTGTATTGCAATTGCTTTGTAGAGTGAGAAAATGTATAAAATCATTGTCTTGTAAGTCACTTCAAACGTACAAACTTTGATTTGTGAGTTAATTATATTTACTTAGAAAAGAGATAGAAATATAAAATTTTATGTACAACATGACAATTTTACCTATTACCCATTCACACAGCACCTGTTGGGTTTATACGAACGTGACTGTTCGACAACACTGAAATTTGGAAACACATTTTATTGTACGATAATATGCAGACTATTGGCTCCTGCCGAAAGAGAAAAAATAAGATCTAGCATCTTCTCGGATATTCAAATTTAGAATTCAAGCGCTCGTAGGAAATAATGGATATTTTCTTTTTAATTTAGCTACAAGTTACATAACTTGCACATAATTATTAAAGTGTTACATAAAAAAATATCTAAATTATAATATTCTTGGCCTCTTTATTAAATCAAATACGAAATACACCAATCAATCATGTTTCAACTCTTTCACTGTTCTTCTTAACAAACACGCAATGCAGATGGATGTTACATACATAATACGCTGTATATTTATAAGATCAAACGAACTTACCTTAAGTGAAGTTCGATCTTAATTATATGAGGCGCCTTTTTCGAACAGATCAGATTACGTAGTCACTGTGTTTTGTGTATGTGATCACAAGTTTAAAGCAGAAGTCAATTGTGGCGGGAGTCGGTGCGGCCTCTAGCGGTGCTTCTGCTAGAACCTCATGGTTGAAAGCATGTTTGTCGCGTTAATGGGGAAACTATCCACAGGAATGTTGTTTGGGAAGGGCGGGTCTGATCTGTTCGAAAAAGGCGCCTCATATAATTAAGATCGAACTTCACTTAAGGTAAGTTCGTTTGATCTTATAATTATATTTGCGCCTTTTTCTCCAGATCAGATTACGTAGATGTTTAAAGCTAGAGCGACAAATGTCGAAGTGTTGGAAATAAGTAGTGAGTTTGTCAAGATAAAGACCTTTTATTTATCATAGAGAACATAAAATCAGCATACAAGGTCGGTATAGAAGTAAAAAAATAATTATAATAAATGCCCTGGGGCAGTAAACATATTTAATATATAGTTGAGAATGAACAAAAGCATTATAGATTTTTATTCTAGTAATGCCATTGCAAAAGTGTTCTTTTCTGCTAATGGTCGGTTATAAAATTTAGCAAATGTTTCCGACTTTTGGGACCAGCCCGCAGTGGACCGAATAACACTCAGACTTACTCCTTTCCTAAATGCGGCTGAGGATGAAGCATGCCGAGTACTATGGGCTTTGTATATAGAAGTGTCTAACCCACTTCGGGCTAATGTATTCTTAATCCATCGACTAAGCGAATCCTTAGAAGCTGGTCGATAAGGTTTCTTATAGGTAATGAAAAGCTTACTTTGGCAAGAAGCTCGTAAAGGTCGAGTTTGATTAAGATAACATAGTAATGTTCTGGCAGCACAAATCATTGGTTTTTCATCAAAACGGGGTAAAATAAGGTTAGGCTGAGGGGTATGTGGCCCGGAAGTTTTAATTTTGTCGGGTATCCTGATCTCAATGCCTTCTGTCTTATTAACTATATTAGTGATAGTTATCAGTGAAAAGGTTTGAGTTCTGTGTGCTGTGATTAGAGCTAATAGGGTTATTAGTTTGTGTGATAAATCCTGCAGGCTTAACGATTCGTTAGGATATAAGGAAGCCAAATACTCTAGTACTATCTGTGGTTCCCAGGTTACCGAATAACGAGGACCAGACGGTCTTAGGTTATAGATACCTTTAAAAAACCTCTTAATCCTTGGGTCATTGCTAAAATTTGGGGTCATTACTAGTGCTATAGCTGATCTTAAAGTATTTAAAGTTCCGAAAGAGGCTCCTTTATAAAATTGAGCCGTTAAAAAATGTAATAAATGAGGAACACTGTTATTGAATACATCTTGATCATGCTCTAGGCAAAATGTCCACCACGACTTCAGTGCGGAAGTATATTGTTTAAGGGTAGCTGACGAAAGCGATGCCACGAAAATGTCGAGTGAAGAGTCTGGAGCATTCTTCAGCTTGAAGGCATGGCAGATAACTTCCCTCCCACCAGGGAAAGCTTTCTTGACAACGGGTGTGGTTGGGCGCTAGGGGAAAGCAACAAATCAGTTTTTGGCGAAAATATAATAGGTTTGTCTGCAAGGAGTGACGTAAATAAAGGATACCATGGTTGTGTAGGCCAGTATGGCACAACCATGATACCCTCCGCTTTGTCGCAAATGATTTTCTGCAGGACACGTAGTATGATAGAAAATGGTGGGAAAGCATAAAAAAAATACTGCGACCAACGTATTGTAAAAGCGTCTACTGCCATGGCCTCTGGGTCCCTGAACCATGATATGAATTTATCACATTTTCTATTGTGCCTACTCGCGAAAAGATCAATCTGTGGTTTACCCCACTGATGGGTTAATTCTTTATATGCGGATTGAGTGAGTTCCCATTCGGTTTCGGATTCTAGAAGTCTAGACTGTAAGTCGGCTTTACTGTTGTCAATCGACTTAATGTAGGAAGCAAAGACCCATAAACCACGTTTCTCGCACCACTGCCAAATTTCTCGTGCTAACTCGCTTAAAAGAGGAAATTGTACACCCCCCATGCGATTAATATACGCTATTGCAGTGGTGTTATCAATGCGGAGTAGGATCTCGCAATTTTTTAAATTTTTTGAAAAACATTTTAAAGCAAAAAATGCACTTAAAAGTTCAAGGTAGTTTATATGAAAAGATCTTTCGTTTTTACTCCATTGTCCATGGGCTGTTTTGTTATTACAAACAGCACCCCAACCCGTCAACGATGCATCTGAAAAAACTTCCTGGTGGAAACGATAGTCGCGTATAGGGTTTGTAGCGTTAGTCAAGTTAAGCTTCCACCAGTTTAGATCATCCCTGACATTGGGCGGTATGACCATTGTACTTTCAAAATTGTTATGGGAATTGGTTAGCGCCAGGTACTTAGCTCTCTCTAATCGCTTGGTATATACCCATCCATACGGGACCGCTGGACACACTGATACTAAGGTCCCTATTAACTGTGCGAGTTTTTTAATTTTACAATGAGACTTTGTTTCGTAGCTAAGAAGCATAGATTTAATGTTAGCTTGTTTCTCACTTGGGAGTTCTAATGCCATTGTAATAGAGTTAAAATTGAATCCTAAAAATCTACAGCATTGCTTGGGTATCATTTGGCTTTTTTCCACGTTTATAATAAAACCTAATTGATTTAATAACCGACAAGTTTCTGTTACATTTAGATGACATTGGTGAAAAGATTGACCTAGTAAGAAGAAATCATCTAGATAAATAACAGACAGCAATCCCCTTGACCGAAGGGAGGCGACCACTGGTTTCATTAACTTGGTGAATACCCAGGGTGCTGTACAAAGCCCAAAAGGAAGGCAGGAGAATTCGAAAATTCTATTATTAAATTTAAATCTTAAATACTTTCTGTCTGCCCTGTTAATTGGAAGTAAAAAATATGCCTCTTTCAAGTCCACCGTGGCCATAAAGCATTTGGGCGTTATAATTTCCATGGCTGTGGATTTGTCCTCCAATTTAAAGTGTTGAGGAACGAGAAACTCGTTTAGTTTCTTCAGATTAAGTATTAAGCGTTTTGAACCGTCCGGCTTAGGGACCAGAAAGATTTTTGATAGAAATTGATTTTCTTGGAAATTGCATTCGTGAATTGCCCCTATTGTTAGAAGATGACTTATACAAGAGCTTATCTCACTACATTCGGCATTCGACCATGTCGTTTCAAGAGGCGGAATTGATTGAAAAGGTGTAGCCTTGAAGGGTAATGCATACCCTTTTAACCATGAAAAAATTTGAGGGTCGCTTGTAATGTTTTTCCAAGCCCCTATGAAACGACTTAGTCGCCCAGCAAAAGTGTTGCTTACATTTAGTGAGGGTATTGTCTCTTGGGTTTGCCTGGAGGTGGTTTCTGCTGTTGTCGACGGTACGAGGTGTTGTAATGTGGTGTCTTTTGTTGTGGTTGTCGATATTTGCGGTTTGGTCCGCCTGGGCGTGCACCCTTGTTGTGTGCCGGCCGAGACGGACCCCTCGGGTTTAAAGACTTGTTAACAGTCGACTTTGGCTTGGCCTTCAATTCCATGGACGACTTTTCTACAGCTTTAGCCGCCTTAATGCGTTCATTTAAATCCTCCCCGAATAACAGGCTGTCGGAGGGGACACTTGCGAGCGTTTCCTTTAGTTGGGTATTGAGATTGTAGGAGACTAAAGTTTTTCTGGATGCAGAATATTCGTGGTGCAAGTCGGAAAGAAGCCTTCCGGCGTCACTAGCGGTTTCTATAAGCCGAATGTCCGCCCCCCCTTCAGGCACTTCCAAGAGTATTGATAGGATTTTTCCTATTGCGGCTGAAGCAGCACCAATTTGGTTTTGGTAGACAGTCAATCTCGTGTCGCGATCGACTGCTGCTGCCCCCGCACTTCCACTAATCTCTGGATTTAGTTTTGGGGCTCGCAGCCGAGCGCAATTACTGGGAGGCGGGTATTTATTAATTAATGCCGTTTTGGTTTCGATTGATAGCCCAGAGGAAAGTATGGTATCCCAACGTTTAGCAATATTTTCATGCAGCGGAGGACTGAAAACCGAAACTTCTGCAACTTCGTCTCCCAGAACTTTTATTATATCCTCGTCCAGAGGGTGCGTAACAATAGGCAAGGAAGATAATAACGAGGCGCTGCTGCCTCTGTAATTAGTTGCAGGCGACTTTGACCCTGAAAGCAAATAAGCGCTCCAGTAACTACAACTCAATTTGCGAGTTTGTATTATTTCTATTTTAAGAAAGTGAGTATTATAAATAAAATCAGCTGAAATATAAAATTACATTGAGAGTGCGATAATCTGGCGCTCGAGGTGACTCATTGTTTAGGAGTCGAAAAGCAAACGTGCTCGCTAACAAGAGCGCGTATTACATTACAGCTGCAGCTTGGAAAATTAGGCAAAATGTACAATTGTGTTTTCAATTTGTACATACTACGCCCACTGTTCTGTGGGGTAGTTTGCCAAAATATCTCAGTTTAGAGAAATAAACAGTTGGTTAAGGAACCAACTTGATGTTAGCTAAAAGGTTTGTTCATTTTGAAGAAACCTAAATGTGAAAATGTGGTTTCATTTACACATTCTTTCCCACTGTTTTGTGGGAAAGTTAGATAGCTTAGCTGTAGCAGATTATTACTCACTATTATTATATAAGTCCGTAGACATTTCGTCAGGAGGAGCGTTTGATTCAGAAGAACCGGGAACGGTGCCGTCCCTGGAACATCCCGCTGAAGAAGCAGCAGGCTCACGGCGCTTCTGTTTGCGATGATGCCCGCCGTCGTGCCGGTGTTTCAATTTTCTTTTTAGTTTTCGCAAAAGTGCAACTGCTCGTTCATCTAAATCACTACCCTCCGAAGAGGACGAACTTCTATTTCTTCCCATTAGAATTTAGATGTTAACACTTTGACACAAAAAACAGTAATGAGGTTCTAGCAGAAGCACCGCTAGAGGCCGCACCGACTCCCGCCACAATTGACTTCTGCTTTAAACTTGTGATCACATACACAAAACACAGTGACTACGTAATCTGATCTGGAGAAAAAGGCGCAAATATAATTTAAACATATTCCTGTTAAAGTTTGTTATAGTAAAGCAATATTATTATACAGTGCTTCCCGAAAGTAACGGATAAATTCAATAAAATCGTTGAGAAAAATATTTCAAATAAATGCTCGGACATGTCGATTTTTATTTTTAAATTATGATTTAGAGATGTAATTTTTAACCCCCCACCACCCAACCCCTAAGCGCTGCCAACTCCAACTTTAAAAATTCAAATAGCAAGGAATCCTTTCTGATACTTCATCTGATAGATTTTTTTATGCTGAATACAATAAAAAAAAGTTTTTCAAGATCGGTTGATAAATAACGGAGATATTAACCAAAATGTATTCAAATGAAAGTGCCAATAGCAGGCGTTGGTACTGCTCTAGCAGTGGGTGGTAAAAAACAATTGCGGAGTGTGTGTTACTTATTATTAACGATTTGAAAAATAAGATAACAAAAATGAGATTTACTGAAGCCGAAAGAATCGAAGTTTTAATGATGATTGGGGTTGGAGATAGATAGATACATTTTTTTACATTCAATTACAAACAAGTTGCAATTGTTTTTTACCACCCATTGTAGAGCCGTACCAACGCCTACTCGAATATTGGTACTTTCATTTGAATACATATTTCCGTTATTTATCAACCGATTTTGAAAAACTTTTTTATTGTATTGAGCATAAAAAAAGCTATCAGATGAGGTATCAGAAAGGGTTCTTTGCTATTTGAATATTTAAAGTTGGGGTTGGCAGCGCTTAGGGGTTGGGTGGTGGGGGGTTGAAAATAACATCTCTAAATCATAATTTAAAAATAAAAATCGACGTGTCCGAGCATTTATTTGAAATATTTTTCTCAACGATTTTATTGAATTTATCCGTTACTTTCGGGAAGCACTGTACAGTGAAGTCCATTTATTATGCAATATAGGCATGTTGCAAGTTAATTGGTGTACGCACTTTACCATTGGAATATAGGCAACCCATTATACACTGCTAACCACTCTTGCCCCTGCCTACTGATGAATTTAAATTTTCAATTGTCAGGAATGTATTATTATTATTGTTTTGTTACCTATTAAAATTTTTTTAACTACGAACATGTTTTATTTTGAGGTTAAACTTTCATGTGTTGCTGATTTCGGTTAGATCATAGATGGTTAGATAAAAAAAAACTAGCTAACTGTATAATGGGTTGCCTATATTCCAATGGTAAAGTGCGTACACCAATTAACTTGCAACATGCCTATATTGCATAATAAATGGACTTCACTGTATATAATAAACGGAATACAACATTTGCTGGGTTAGATCATAGTACGAATACATTTCTGCTTTATTTTAGAACAAAAAATGCAGAGTAAAAGGGACTAAAGCCATGTATTTTATTAAAAAAAAAACTTTTCATTAAACTGGATATATGATTATACTTGAACACAAACTCATTTAGTTGGGAAAATAGCAAATATTGTACTAGCATTTAATTAGTTTTGTGTACAGCGCAAGGCAACCTGAAACCAATTAAATATAAGTAGCTTGGTGGATAGTAAATATTGTATTTAGCTTTGAATAGAAATTAGATTCAGAACCACAATTAAGTTTTTTTTTATATATTTTTTTATATTTAAATGACTGATAGAAATAGAAGAACATCGTGCGCTTACTTTTAAGTTTTAAATAAAGTTCCCACTAATCCTTAAATATATCGAGTCTAATGCAAAACCCTTAGTTCTAGTTCTTATTGTGTTAATTTATTTAAACTACCGGAAGTTATGTTGTTTTTCTACAGAAAATCCCTATAATTCAGTAATATGATTTTTCAGAATGAAAACGATTTTCCATCACAAGAAACTCTTAATTGGGCCGATGGATTACTGCTAGTCTACTCTATAATTGATCGCCAATCCTTTGCATACGTCAAGAGAGCCGGTTTAGCCTTAACAAATTGTGACATACCCGTATACTTAGTAGCTAATAAATGCGATATGGTTCACCTACGGCAAGTTAGTTCCGACGAGGGTGCGATTTTGGCAAGAAATTTCGAATGTGGATTTTCAGAAGTTGCAGCCGCTGAACAAGTCGCACCTGTAGCTGCAGCTTTTCAGGATCTTTGTAAAGCCGTCTTATCCGCCCGGAGAAAATCCAAACAGTCACTATTGGAAAGAATGTTAGGAACCAAATCTAGCACTGTCAGACTGTACGTGAGAGGGAAAAGTGATAGTGCTCTACCGAAAGACTGACAATGAATTTAAAATTTAATTAGAATTTTCAAACTCTAAAATGGATCACAATTTCTTTTAACTTCCATATGTGATATATAAATTAATATATCCAATGTTAAAAGTTTTAAAGGTTTTAAAACGTTCAGCAGCAGATTACTTAAACAATTTTGTAATAAATAGTAAGGGTTAGGTTATTTATAGTAGATCCTGTATAATTTATATTTTGCTATACAGAAAGAACAGATTTAACTTTCAAAAGCTAGTATAATGTCTGACAGAGAATCAATTATCTATTCTAAATAATGTTTCAGAATTTGAAGTATGAACAACGTGAAACTTCAAAAGAATTATGATTTACAAAGTGCAAATGGAAACCGTATCCATATCATACAGTATACAAACAGATGTGGGTTATTTTTAACGATTTTAATTAAAGCTTGAACTTATTTGTATTTGTGCAGTTGGTATTCCCTGAAAACAGTTTTAATTACGTGCATGTGCACTGTGTTTAAAACGAATGCAAAATATTTGTACCGTAGACTTAAAAGTTATTTACTCTAGATTTTATACTTTTTCAACCCGTTAGCAATTAAATTGAATTATAAATTTTGTAAGTAGCACCTTTTACAAAAATTTATTGTTAACTTAAAAGGTACTAGTTGTATTTCCTGTTTTTCATATTTTCTAATAATTTTTTGATTAATATTTTCTGACTGAAAAGTTGCCAGATTCGCTCTATTCTTGGTCGAATTCCCTCCCATTTTGGCACCCACGCAATGATACAGGAATAACAATAATAATTTCATGTTTTGTCTACAAAGTAAACAAGCAAATAAAGCGTTTTAAGAAAATAAATCAGACACCTGTTAGTTTGTTTAAGTCCGTAAATATTAGTTTTGTATTTCCTTAAATTATTTTAAAATAAAAGAAAACATAAGTTCCAACCGATCTATTTTTTGTGGTTAGGAATAATAATAAAATTGTATTTTGAAGCTTGATGAAGTCAGTACTTTAAATGAAGCAAATGGTTAACACTACATTAACCACTTTATTGGACCCTAAAATAAAATACAAAGTGAAGATGTTCAGTTTTATTATAGCAATGATACTGGATGTTTATCTAAAGTTAAAAAGCGTAAAGTATTTTGGTTTTGTAAAAGTAAAGTTTGCTGAATACTGAATGTATGCCAAAATCTCTAACGCTCAATTTCGCACCACGTAATTTATTTAATAATCTTCTAAATATACCTTAGCATGCTTAAATGTGGAAATGAAAGCGTTATCTTTTGGACGCTATAATCTTTATTTTCTATAGAAATAAATAATCGGGGCAAATAGACAAGCATAACTTTTATGAACGAAGAAAGTTGCTTCCAATGTTTAGTAATCACATTAACAGAAATTTCTATTCTTCTCATAATCCTATCAGTTGGAATGTCGTTGGAAGAGAGTTTTCCATCTGACCATATAAGGGTTTCCGCAATACTTGATATTACACTTGTCCGTGTGATTTTTGATTCATATCTTCAGTCTTGTTGGTTCCAATCTAAGCAACTTCCTTACGTAAAACACCCAACTGGTGGAGATTTGGTTATGTAAGGCATTTCCGGAAAATTCTTAAAACCCAATTCTTTGGAAAAAAAATACTATTCCTTGAAAAACTAAATAGTGGAACGGTTTACTACAAACTTGGATAATTAATACAGGGTGACCCATCGTTAAACCGTCAAACGTTCAGGGCTGATTTTTCAGGTTAAAATAAGACTATTCTAAAATTTATTTCCAAAAATGCACTCCCTCCGAGCTAGAGTGAAAAGAAAAAAAGTGGAGGTGCAAACCTCCCCTGGACTTTCCCATACTAAAGATAAACATTTTGTTTTTGCTATTCAACAGTAGTTCGCGAAGCAGCATTGAAAATCATTTGAATACCTCGCGAGAAAAATGAGACTATACGGGTTCGATATGAACAAAAGAAAGACACCAAGATACGCATGTATCGCGGCTAGACATTACAACTGACGAAGTCGGACGATCGCTACCGACCGACCGACGCGACGATCCGAGTCCAACCTAAATATTCAAAATTCACGAATTTCTCATTAACCGTACATTTTAGCCATATGAACACCTTATACTATGTGATAGACAATTAAATTTTGCATTCAATTATATAATAATATATAGGGTGTTTCATTTAAAATAACAAAGTTGCTTATTGTACTGTGAAAACCAAACACCCTGTATACGTGATATAAATTTAGAAATATGCAAATCTATATACTGAACAACTTTTATATTAAAACTTCTTTCATATTTTGATTAATAAGGGAGTTATAGGAAAGTCAATTTTTGATTTTCAAAACCTCGTAGAGGGCGCCACAGTGGAATTATGACGTTCATCAAAAAACAAAAATGTAGCTAATACCAAGCTGCATAAGTATAGAAAATTTAAACAAATTCCTTAGACCAGTTTTTTTGTAATAATTTTTCAAAAATTTCAAAATTTTTGGAAGAGCGCCGTTGCGACCGTTTTTGGATTTAGTGAATAATTTTTTTTCGTGGTGTAGTACAGCCAAAGGGCTTTCAAACAAGTTGTTGCGGAACCTGATCAGATAATTGGTTTTTGAGTTATGGGGCGTTAAAGTCGAAATTTTGAAAAATTCATAGCGACCGCCATTTTGAAGTTAGAGAGTCCAGTAAAAAACTGTTTTCCTTGAATTATGCCCTTCTTTCATATCCCCTACTCAGATTTTCAAAATTCCGCTTCTGAAAAAAATGATACCAAAAAAACATGTCTAACTTCCGCTTCCGGTTTCGGATTTTTTTGAAAAGCTTATTTTGTCGATGAATTTTCGATATACCCCTTCATTTAAAATTTCATCAAAATCGGTTCACTAGTTTTTGCGTTACAGGCGTTACATACACACACACACACACACACACATTAGTTATGTGGAGGCTCTGATATTTGTTATTTTCTTCTAATGATTTGCATTTTAGAAACCGGGATACTTTAATATATAACTCTTCGTCCGAGACAAGTTGCAACCTATATCCACCTAGGTATACACAGGGTTTTACGGATCCTACACGTTGCGCTATTATAGCAAAAGCCATCAAGAGAAGATAATAGAATTTCCCGCCCCTACCTATTAGCTTCAGCCAGTGCCGTACTTAATTCTATTTTTACTATGAACGAAAAGTAATTTTAGCGCCTCTAGGAATACGTCTCCTTGGGTTAGGGGTATACGGGGATAGTACATTTATCTAAATAAAAGGGAATATTTAGAAATAAATAATTCTTCCAATTATTAAATTACAAATACATTTAGTTGTCCAGAGGGCATTCACGACGCCTTTGTTGATATGCGCCTTGTAGGAGGGCACAGCTCGCACCAAATATACCATCAAGATTCAACTATATTCTTGAAGTAGCGAACCGAATTAGCTCCTTTGGCGAACCAGTAGACCTACGAAGCAGTCGAGAATATCGAGTGTTATTATCAGTGTTTTGGGCGAAATAGCCACAGCTTCTAAACACTATCTGCAGACACACCAGACCAGACCGTACGAGTTCAGTACTACCACAGATGGGCTACCAGCTACCACCACTGAGCACAGTTTAGAGGTGATCCATTAGCCCTTGGAGAGCTACCTATGTGGAAACCCCTAAGGGAACCCTCAGTATTCAGTCGTAAGCTTCTTGCATTTAAAGTAAAAATTCTATTGTCGTTGATAGAACTTTTTTTACATTCATTAAGGAATCTTTACTAATTATATCTGTTTGCTGATTTAAGTTAACGTACGCCTCTGATATTCTTCGGCCAAATTTGTCGTTAAATGGTATTTTAAGTTTGTAATCTGAGTATTTGCACAAAATGTCAATCATTGGTTCAGGTAGCTAGCCAATGGGTAGTAAACGACCTCTACTTATCAACGAAGACTACCACCGCAGCTTAGGACACCTTCACTTCACAGTATGTATGTTGCAACAACCCTGGGAGCTTTGAAATACACTTTAAATATATTCCAAACATAAATAATTTAAAAAAATGTGTTCTCAAATTGTTTATCAAACGGCTTTCAAATATATTGATGCGTTACAGAATATTAATTAAACGCACGCAGCAATAATATTATACTCCAAACGTAAATAGCCAGAAGGAGACTAATTTGATTCAAACATCTAAAAACTACCTAGTTTTCTACTTACAAAAATAATATTGCAAATTCGAATTTCTTTCATTTACCCAAGGGCAGGTTTTGTTCTGTAGGTATTCATCATATCGTATAGAATTTCCACCAATAGTTTTTACAATGGAGCTCCCTTAAATTCATTAAATTACATTATTTTTACATTATTTTCTAGGAGTTCTTGTCTTATTTCAATTTAGTTCTTAAGAATTGAGGGAGTCCATATGCAAAACTTTCAAAATATTCTCTTTTTTGTTCCATTTATCTAATCCTAGATCTATTTAAATTTGTGTACGAAATTTTTATTTACAAGTTGTTTTTGAATTTACTTAAGTTTTCCTGGTTAATGATAGATTAAGCTATTCTTAGCAGTCTTTGTACTTTTTGGCAAAAGACAGTGAACTGAGAAATTCAAGCAGTTTATTACAATTTATTGCAGATTTCTAAATTTAAAGGAATATGTTTCAGAGACAAGTATTTCAGAACAGAGTCTTCCTCTTCGGTGGAGCTACTAGCTAGTACCATCGCGGGAGCGTAACCTTCTCAAAAGAAAGCATGGGAATAGTTTATAAAAAGTAAAAATAATAGTTAATTACGTAACAAGTTACGAAAGTGATATTTTATAGAATGAGGAGGTTTGTTGAAATAAGAGGCCGCAATAGCGACCGAGTAGTTCAAACCTCGCAGTCAGGCATGTGTATTTGCGCTCTTGCCTATCAAATTACACAGGGAAATGGAAAACTGAAAATTTAAGATTTTTCAGTATAGAATTTGAATGATGATCGTAGTAGTCCTGAATACCCTGAACTTTTCTACTCATTTAACTGAATTCTAACTTTATTCCTTACCGTTTACGAGATTCCCATACATGCACTCCCCATTTTGAACGCTCTGTATAATTAAGGACCCGTCTGTATATTCCTTGTTTGCAAGTTTATTTATACCAAACAGTTTTTTTTTCTAATGAAATCATTATGGATCTTCCTTTTATGTGTCAATCAGAATTCTGATCATTTTCTGAGTTCTTTCATGGCAAGACATCTAAACACAATCATGTAGAGTTTGTGGGGGTTGTATAAACCCAATAATGCTACTTGACTATCGGTGTATTTAGATGAGTATTAACATACGAACGATGTCGGATGTAGCATTAAAAAGTAATCTGTAGTTTTTCCGAATCAGAGCTATTATACTTATCTGTGTTTTGTCCACAACTTTTTGGCATAATTCCAAAAAAGTTACACCAAAAGAAGGTCGTACAGTTTTAATCTTTTTTTTCCGGGACCATTTTCCCAACGTTTTTCTTTCCACAAATAATAGTAAATATTTTATATTCATCCATTCGTTTGGTCATGATCTCGTACGTAAGTGCGTTTATTTTGAGTTTATTTTGTCTACATGAAACAAGAATACCTTTATCACGTAATAAAGGCTGTAAAATCTGAAAATGCGAAGCCTTGGGCTGCTCTGTCGCAGTTCTCTTAAGAGCGGTATCCAGTATTAAAATACATTGACCTAAATAGTTTTAAATAATATGAGATTTGACTGAAAAATTATCAAAATCGATTGAACAATAAACAAAGCGAAAAATTTATATTCAACTTCCAAAGTGACTATCTTTGTAGGGTTACCTAAAAGAAATTATTTTTATAGAAAATTGTGACGCTGTCGGTTGGGTCTTATCCTAGCTTATACACGGTGTCTCAAAAAGAATATGGCATAGTTTGGTTATACATTCTTTGGGTTAAAATAAACCGATCAAACATAATATACAGGGTGTTTTGAAATTCGCGCACACCGACTGTGGGATAGTGTCATGCGACAAAAACTGAACAAAAAGTTCCTCTACCATTTTTTTCAAAAGACCGTTATTTTGCGAAATATCGCAGGTTTTAAAAATCTGAAAATAGCAGAAAAAAGTGTTTAATTGTCATGGATTAATTTTAACCACTTGATCAAACATTTAAAATTGAAATTGAAGACCGTTTTCCAACATTTTCAGATTTTTCGAACAACGATAAAACGAAATGTGTCGGGCCGATCAACAAATGGCAGAGAAACTTTTTATTCAGTGTTTGTTCTATATTGTCATCCTACTGTCCGTTTGCGCAAATTTTGAAACACCCTGTATCTAAGTTCAATTTTTCATTTTTCCTTTTTATGATAATTTCTATAAATGTTATAAATAAGAAAAATAAGGTACTACTCTTGGTGCATATTTTTAACAGCAATCGTTTGCCTTAAAATCCCTGTTGAAGGTTTGGGAAACTGTTACGGCTAGTAATAATTGTACAATTATTACCATCTAGCCATGACATCATAGAAACGATTGATGTATAAAGCAATATAATTCTCACTTAAAGTTGATGTTGGAATTTTACGGTAAATTGGTTTTTGTCACGACAACAAAAGACAATCGTCTTATCTATCCATCAGTAGTAATTATAAAATATATTAATTTATACAATGAATGTCTTACAAACACGCAAAACACATAACACATAATTATATATGTGTAGTAGTAGAGAAACAAATAGGTATTACGTACTATTACCTCTATTACAATCAATTAGAGCAACCGCAAACAGTAGAGCTACATTACGATGACAATACAATAAGGATATCTGGAGGAGACAAGATCAGATCAGTAGATAGTTCGATATAGTAATGTTACATAAATGTTAACTCGATTAACTACAGGTTTAAATATTAGTCGATTCGTATATTTATGAATTGCGGAGGTTAGTGCATGAAAGTATTTTCTTTTAAGCAGCTCAATTAAAAATAAAAATAAGAAACAGTCATCTGTTATAGGTTTGTGCAGGAAAGTAGAGGTATAAATGTTATTATCAGTATAGACATTGTGGTCAGAACTACCCTACTTTTATCATCACCGAATGTTACACTGATTTAAAGCTGAGTAGACTTAAGAGACCTAAAATATCATTAAAAATACAACTTCGATGCTCTAAAGAACAGTCAATTATTGACATATAGATACGAATTGCTACGAGAAACATATCCATGGCAGTTGGCCGTTGGTTAGCTTAACAAGGAGTTAACTACGGATTGATAAACAAGGGGTATTTCGATGTATTATGTTCCAAAGGTGTAGGTACATGGGGATTTAACATTGTATTGAACGATTCTGTTGATTCAACTTACCTACAGGAATGGTAATGGTATCAATTGAAAGGTAAAATGATCGTGCTTCAAATGGTGCTAATAATAAAATTAAATGTGCTATATTTATTTTAAAATAACGATTTAAAATTTTACGATTTTTAAATATGACGTGCTATGATTTTCAAATTTTACAGCATTTGTCAAAAATTTGTTAAAATTGGTTGTCATTTATAGAAATCCATTAATTTATGCCAACTAATTATCAAGTTTTTTGACAAATGCTGTAAAATTTAAAAATCAAGGCACGTCATATTTAAAAATCGTAAAATTTTAAATCGTTATTTTAAAATAAATATAGCACATTTAATTATATTATTAGCGCCATTTGAAGCGCAATCATTTTACCTTTCAATTAATACCATTACCATTCCTGTAAGTTGAATTGGCGAGCAGGAATCACCAGAAACGTTCAATACAATATTTAAATCCCTATATGTACATCTTTGAGACCGGCCACCCTGTATACCTAAATCATAGTTTTTGACATTTTTTTAATTAGTGTATTAATTGACGTTATAAATAATTGCTGTATTTGACGTTTCAAATGGCGACTTTTTAGGAGGTTGCTAAGATACGCTGGGTCATTTATTTTTCAAAGCAATGTTATTTTTAATATTAGCGTGAATTCTTAAAAATCAAAGCATGTGATTGGCTAATCTAGAGTGATTTCTTTGTAAGAAATCACGGTGTGAAGAATTTATGCTGTTATTCAATTTAATATGCAACAAGAATGAAGGCATTCTTTACTAGTCGTAGAGAAAAGTATTTTTCAAATGGTACTAATATTTCTGACCTCAACTGTTCCCAGTTTCCATGACCACTTCAATGCTGTCAACATAACAGTAAACAAATCAAACCGCACATTAGCCCTAACGAAAAATTGTCTTGACATGGAGATTAAAATATAAAAAAAATGATATTTGATGCAGCCTTTTACGTACCCATTCTAAATAGTTAGTTAAAAGAGCAAGTTATGTTATCACATGCTGCATTTAAATGGTAAGAACAAAATAATCGAAGGAAAGATGTGGATGCGTCTGCGCTTCTATCGGGGCGTCGCTTTGTTACGAGAGAGTTGGTCCAGAGGTAGTGAAGCTGGGCGACCGCCATGAGTGTCGGCAGCGTCGCGACGCTGATTTTGTTTACATTGATAATCGGCCTTTCAGCAAGTGGAGATAAAATTCCATTAGGTAAACTGCATGTATAATATCGATGTTGTTATGTTTGTACATATTCTCTTGATTTAAGCCTTCGGATTCTTAAGAAATCCTGAAGGTTGGTTACCGTGAAAATACAATTTTCAGTAACTGCACATGGGCAAATAAATTACAGGGTTTAATAATTTAAAATATAGATTCTGATTCCATGTTTTCTTATTTTCTAATCCCTTGTTTGAAACGTTAGAAAACATAATCAAAGAAAATCTAAAAGGTCAATGTAATATTGATAAGGTGAGAACATTCATTGAAAACTGAACGGATTATTACACGTAATATTTTATTTATTAAATAATAATAGTTCTAATTTGATTGTTTCCGTTTCAATTTAATTTTAAGAGGCATGTGGTTCAATACGTCTAATAGATATTTTCTCTAATTAAAGTTTGATAATGTTGTGTAGTGCGAAATTCCTTTATATTGGATTGAAATATCTTTAACTGTTTCAAGATTTCTTTCTAATTAGTAGAGTACTAATAAAATTAATTTAACGTTTTGCCAGTGGCAACATTTTTCTTTTAGTAAGCATTGCTTCTTATGTTGAACTATTAACTACATTTTCAAAAGATTCACAAAAGTATGTTTCATTGATGGAAGAATATTTTAGAAAAACTTTCAGATTATTATCTTAATAGTGCTTTAAGATTATTGTTTATGTCGAAAACAAAGAGAGCCCCGGTAAAACCAGCCTTTGTTATGGCTTTCCTTAATTCAATCGAGAGTAAGAAAACTTTCGTTCAAACATCAATTTCGTCATTTGGCCAGAAGCGACTAGAAGTTAGAGTGGAAATAAAGTTTCATTGGAGTTTTTCTCGACTCTTTATATAATGGAAATCTCTTTCCTTTCTCTATACGTCTTTTGTATTTTTCAGAATTAGTTTTGGAATTAAAACAAACAAAATTAAACAATTAGTGCTATGAGTGTTTGAAGTATTAAAAAAATAATAGTAGCTAGGTTTGTTATAATTCGGTACATCCGCTGTAACAGGAAGAGAATATTTTACTGCGTTTTACTGCTGAAGCTAATTTTTGTTAATATTGTGTTACAAAAGATACAATAAAAATTGAAACCTTAGGTTTACATAAAAAAAGTGTATTTGTAGTTTAACTTCCTCCTCCTTCCTTAACCTCTTATTGAATGTACATTAATTTATTTTGTAATGATATTTGTTTATCTCACCAGTTAATGTTTAATATTATGTTTTAAGTTTTAGTAGATTATTCGTGTTTGGAAGTGAATTCCTCTCCATTGGTGTATGAATACAGTCAGCTAGTGCTTACCAATCCTTTCGAATAAATTTTAGAATCTAGACTTACATATATAAAAAAGTCTGTTACAATTTCAGCTTCTCTTTTAAAGTATTTTATTGCACTTTTAAATCTGAAATCAATTATCGATTAAATAAATCCGATTATATTCAGATTAGGTAGTACTAAACGAAATTCTTGAGTAAATGGAAGTTTTCTAAATCCGGATTTATTTAATTTTTGATTTAAATTTTTATTTTTAAATCCAGATTAAGAAAATCTGTATTCAATTTAAATTCGTCTATAACTTATTATATTCTAAAAATAGAAAATTACTTTTTTCAAAACAATGCCCACAAAAGTTTTAGATCGGTAATGATGTGAAAGAAAAATCCATGCTTTTGGTCAGAAGTCGTTCTAAAGTACTTATATGTAGATGTCACTTCGGATTAAAAGCAAACGAGATTATACTTCCATCCAATGGATTCGCCAGGACAAGCGATTTCGATTCAATATACGACACCAAGTAAAGTTTCCTAATGGAAGCTAGTGTGTCTTTAAAATAATCCTGGTCTATCTTAAGTTAAATCTTAGTTTGATCTACCTTTTTGAACGCCCTACATATCTGGATTAACTGAAAACTAAACTGAAAACACTCATTTAGATGCAAATAAAAAAATCATGATGGGTTTGGGGTTTTCTAAATCTGGGTTTTCTCATCTGAATTTTTATTTGGAAACCCGGATTAAGCCAACCCAGAATTCAGTTCAATTTACGTTCGCATTTTGCACCCTATAACACTAAAATTCGTCAACCTCTACTGTATAGTCATCAAATGATTATTTTTAATTGATATTACATCAAAAAGCACTACAGTAATTAAATTAATTTAGTCCTAAAAACTTAGAATTCAAGACTCAGACTTTATTCATAATTCTAGTGCAATTAATATTAAGGGAAATGTTTTAGTTTAGCTGGTATAAAAAATAAAACCTCAAAAATTTTAAGGTGGAAATTAATAAATAAAATGTATATCGAATATAAATTAAATTTTGGATAATATGTGATATACCACGCGCACCAGAGAAGTTAAAAATATCACGAATTTTTAAAATTCTTTTCAATTTTAGCTGATTTCATCTACGAATAAATGGGGACTGGGGAAGCTTCTAAATTTAGATTTTTCTTAAAATTTAATTTTATATCAATCCTTAAGGGAACATATCTTGTAGTATCAACGCTGTAAGGAAAGCAAATAAAAGTTGGTGTTCATTTTAGTCTACCAAGAAATCATTTAAATCTGGTTTAATTTACATCGTACAAGTAAATCGGAATTCAACACAAATTACAATACTTCGAAGTTAAATTCAGATTCGAAAGAAAAAACGGTGGCCATATCGTTCGGAATAAATTAATTTCTATTCTATAGAAACTATTTAGTATAATATTGTAAAATATTTAAATAAAATATGTCGCATACTATCTCAAGTAGACTGAAATAATTATTAGACCACATCATTAAAATTACCTCCCAGAAATGTTTAAAACAACTTTCAACAAGTCAAGTTTGCAAGAACATAAAAGACGGAAACTAAAACTTAAGAAATAGTTTCATAATGATGTAAAGTCATTTACTATGCCCTTAGGTTTTATTAAAGTTTCCTATATCTTCACTTTAATGAGAGCTCTGCATACTTAAGGGAAGGCAAAGGAATATTATCAACCAAGGCATTTTTTAAATGTATTACTACTTATATGGAAAAAGGGCTTTATTAAAGTTTCGGGAGGCGCCAACTGCTAGGGTTATATGTCCCCCATTGGCCATCTGATATTTTAAATTATGAGGAAAGACACACATTCATGGACGAAACCTTTTTCGCAGGGGATTCGAATCACTAGCCTTTATAATTTCAGCTTAAGAGTTTCTCGACTCTACCGCTGCGCTACATCGTTGCTTAAAATCGTTTTAAACCTCAAACTCGGTTTTATTTACAGAAATGCCACTAAGTTGTGAAGAATAATGTCATTTTAGCATGATGGCGCTCCTATTAATAATGTATGCTTTGGTAACAACTCGACTGAATATCGAATATTGCCTACGTTGAATTGAATACGGGGTCCAATTGCATTTCCGCCTCACTCATCTTACATATCTCAATTTAATTTTTATTTGTAGGGTCGTATGAAAGAAGAGTCATGTTCTCTTACAATTCAAAATCTTGATTATTTAAGAAATCGAATTCAAGTATAGATGCGGTGGAAATTACTTCCGTAAGTAGAACTGGATAATTTACGAGTCCCTTCTCATTTCAGTTGGCCCCTGCTTTTGAAATATTAGTTTTTTGGGCGCCATAAAAAATAATAAATACTACTAGATGCTTCTTTTAGCCATTAAGTCTAGTCTTGATTTGTGTTGATTGATACTTTGTGGCACGAAATAAAAAAAAGTGCTACGGAAATATTCATGAGCTGAAGTAAAGGTTTCAGAAAATATGGGATTCCTTTACATCGAAATTTTACCAAAGCGTAGTTAATACCATGTCCCAAAAAATTTCGGATATTATAAAATATAAAGGCGATGTTACCCAGTAGAAATTTTTTTGTTAAGTTTACGTGGCTCGTAGATGCTTCTATTATTTATTGGTAGATGTGAAGCATTTGTAAGAAGTGAAAACAATCACCACAACACAGTTGTAGTATTTTTTGTTTTAACTTTTAATGAACACTTTCTTTGGTAATTAGACAACCCTTAAGAATCGAACAAGGGGATATTAAATTTCAGTTCTGAAATTGAATAATTAATTAGGTACCTAGACCTTAGAGTTATGACTGTACCGTTAACATCGCCCTGTATATAAATTTCCATAATTTTCAACCCTTTTAAAAATTAGTACCTACTTAGGGACCTATTCAAGTTTCTGGGTTTTTTAATTTTTCACACTAAAATTTTACGATGCCACTTATCAGATATGTTTATTTGGTTGTCAAGGTAATAGAAATGTTGAAAGTCAGCTAGATATACCAGTAACCATGGTAGCAAAGTATAAAATGTCAACAGATGATTAAAAAAATTGGAGAGTTCAAATAAAAGGGTCAAGAGATGCTAATGAAACAACCCTCCACTTGAGTATTTGACTTAAACACTCCATAAACCTTTCTAAGTAAAGCGCATAAAATTAAATTCCCACTTGAAGCACTCAAATTTCATCGAGAACGACATCAACCTCGAGATATTCGACGACGCTCTAGAGTAAAGCCTCGGGAGGAAAATCCAATAAAAGTTCTCTTCTTGAGCAATTAAATGTAAAACACGAGGATAGTATGTATTGAGGTAAAGATACCAGGTGGGTGGGTCCACCCTAAAATTCTTATCCATTTAATATAAAATTTTAAATTGAAGGCGTGTGGGTGAACAACGTAATAAGATTAAAATTTGACATTTACGAAATTAAATATGAGGAAGTATTTCTGTTTCGTTCTTAAAATCATCTTCAAAACAAAGTTAATTAAAAAAATCTTTGATGCAAGGCTTCAATTTTATTTGTGTTTACACTTACTGGGTATAAGTATATCATTGTTTAATTAAATTAACGGAACTCGTGTACCTATATTACGCTAATATGCTAGAATTTTGTTAAAGTGAATTGTTTAGTAGCATTATATAACAGCAATTAGTTAGAAGGAATTCATATAAGCTTAAATTAAACCTCTTGGTGATGAATTGTTCACGAAATTACATTTGCACCTATTGTAGTACATAACTCTAAGTGAAGATTAGCTGTAAATAAGCAACCTGATTTTCATGAAAATATATCATCTATTAGCTAAAAATGTAGGAAAACTAGTAAATTAATGGAACTGTCTCAACAATTTCAGTTTCAGTCCAACTGAAGATGGGAACGCGTTTTTACAAGCGATTTTCTAATAAAACATTCGGTCGTGTCTTTTTTCTCAAATAGTGTAAATTCTTATTGATATCTGTTTAGTTATTCCTTTGAGACTACATAAACTGATAAATGTGACATAGTAGGGTTGTTAACCCTAGTATTCAACCCTCCTCTTTTCGTATCCGGAGTTGGGGCCGGCAACACCGGAGTTACACCCTTCCTGAGACATAGATAATAAGCTTAGAAATAGTTTTACCAAATCTTTGGATTGAGGAATAAAAATAAACGGGCGATCAAACCTCTAGTCTGATTATTTAAAAAAATATATGAACACATGAGATTTCCAAGGAATAAATGATTGTGTTGAAGAAACCATTAGGAAGACTGACAGGAAATTAAATTCCCTTCTCATAGTAAGAGACATATAAATCTTAATAAAAATAAGTTCTATTTCAAGCAATCTCTAAGAGTACTTTATAGTTGGATAGATGATGGCACGTCTTTATCGTATATCGCTATTTCGAGTAGATAAATACATCACTTTTCAGAAAATAATAAGACAATAATGAAAATTTATGGATTTTCTCTGCACTGATATCGACCAACACTAAACCAAATTATAATAAGGAAACCCGTTTTCCTTAATGTTTCCTTTTAAGAAATGAAAATGTTGACTGTGCCACTTTAAACTGTTTAGTTTGCAGGTCAAATTACACGTAATCTAAAAATATTATGAATAAAGAGATTTATGGCTTTGTAAACTAAATTACTTTGCGTGACAATTTTTTTCTGTTCTGTTCTCTATTTTGCACTTTACGGTTTACTGCAAAATAAACATTATGGATATTCTGAATGCATGCAAATTTTTAAAAGTAACGACCAACGGTTTACTTATTCTACTGAACTAGCCCTTCATCCTTTATTACCTTGAATATGACTTTTAAAATTATGTTAAAGGTTAATAGCTTTATCCTAAAAAACGTATAAAGTTCAGAATTATACATTTTGTTTCTAAAAATAAGTTAAACATAAAAATATTTTGTGTGTTTGTCAATCATAACTGGTAAAATTTCACATCGATCGACACAAATTTAAAAAGTTTAGTCGAAATTGATTGATAGAAAGACAAGCCGATTAGTGATTAAATAACAAACCACGAACACACGCGAAAGATAAATATGGAAACATTTTTTCCATTCCAAAAAATATATTGGATATTATCCTTGCTATACGGTTTGGCGGTGAAAGCCAAAGCTGTCAAAAGGATCCCCTACAAATTTCTCACAAACTTTTCCCTGAAGACGTTCCTTCATATTCTTTGGGATAAAGCAAGCCAGATTCAAAGCTATGTCTTTTTTTCGTGCCATCAATCCTATTTTTTATGTAGTCCGAATATTTCGTTTATCTGCAGCAAGATTGATTTTTCTTTTATTTAACAGAATCTTGCTTCAGATAATTTTGATAAAAAAATTTAAGCTTGTGGAATATGCCTTGTTCTTAAAAGGTAATTAATTTATAGCAATGCACCATATTTCCTAAGCAAATATTAACACCTCGGTGTTGTGATTCTAAAACGTAATATATCAAAAGCACTTTCATATACTAAGGGGTAATTAAATTTATAAGTTGAACTATCCCGAAACCTAATTGCTTTATGTTCGTTCACAGGAGCAATATTCGAGCAAGGAACTGATGAAGTTCAAACAGCTTTCAAATTTGCAATGCTCACGCATAATCAGAACGTGACAGGTCGTCGTTTTGAGCTTCAGGCCTACGTCGATGTCATCAACACAGCTGATGCCTTCAAACTGTCTAGACTAAGTAAGTGTACAGACTTTATACAGTTGCTATTGATTAATGAGCTTTGTAGTTGTTCAGTACCATCCGGGAATTGAATGATCAATTAACCCTCTAGGACGTAGCTTGGTGACGTGAAGACTAACTAGTAACTACCTCAACAAAGATCTACAGATGCTTTGTTTCATTTAGATATCTTTATGTGATAAATATCTTATTTTATATGTTTATTATTGTTTGTTTTATGGTTCTATCTCTTTTATATACCGGGTGGTGACTTGAGCGACGCAGCATAGGGATTTCAATGGTAAATCCTTAATGTTCAAATATTGGCTCCCCTAATTATTTTAGAGCAAAGCGTAGAAATAGAAGAAATGGTCTTTTTAAAAAATCAGTGATGCCATGGAAATGTTTGTTTAGATAATTCCAAGGCATCACTGATTTCTTTAAAAAGACCATTTTTAATTTTTTCTATTTCTACGCTTCCGGAAAATAATAAATAATAGCATGAACAGATTCAGAATTTTTTTCTCTACAAAAAACCTCAACACACTTTTGCTGTAAAATAATTAGGGGAGCCAATAATTGAACATTTTAAGAATTTACCATTGAAATCCCTATGCTGCGTTGCTCAAGTCATCACCCTGGATAGGGCGATAAGGAGCGTATGCAATGGAAGGGGGGGGGGGTCTCGTAAACGGTTCAACGTATTGAGAATTACTACGATTACCATTCAAATTCTATAAATTTTGCGCATTATTATAGACAGTAGCGCAAAATCGCTTTGACAATATTAAGGCACTTTTTAATGTAGATTTCAAATCTCTAATTAAATTTTTTGTAAGTCACCAACTTTTCAACTCTTCCAATGCTTGCTTGATTTGTTCAAAATTTCAAATATATAACTTTATTATTGACTAAATTTAAATATAACCCGTGGCAAATGCAAACAATAACAGAGGCTTGTATTTTCATGTGAGATTAAACACTAACAAAAAGTGGGTAGAAAAAAACAAAAGAGAGTATTTGAAATGGCTTAAACGTATGAATGAACATTTAGAACAGAGTTGGTGGTAAATTTCGCAGAACGATCCGTAGAGCCAATTTAAAGCCGTTCATCCTTAACAATTTCAGACAGATCCATCTTTCATTTAACGTTACTAAATGATTGATTCTCCCCGGAAATTAAAAACCTGCTATTACTTTCCGAAGTTGAAATGTTTGAAGTAAGATATGAAAAGACGGTCTTTTAGAGTGCTTTCTGAAAATCTTTTATGTACCATTCGTTGCTGTTAATTGCTGTTTATGTAAAATAGATTTGAAAAATAACGACAGGATTTTTTTTCTTAAAACGTAGAGGAATAATTTACTAGCAATTTAAATTTTATGATTAACTACTGTAATTTCTAGTTGTCGTGGACTATATAAAAAAAATTTAATTAGCATAACTTAATTGAACATCACATTTCAAAGTTATTACATAGAATATTCGTGTAGGGTAAAATCTGATAACTTTCGTATGCTAATGTTACAATCGTGTGCTACCTATTAGTTCAAAAGAAAATGCATTCTTGGCACAGTTTTTTCATCGTTTACACATAAAAATAGCATTCCAATTTTTATTATTAAATTAGTTTCCAAATAATAATTTTATTAAATAAAATGTAGAAATAATAGAAGAGTAAAAATCAACGATAATAAGTGTAGGTAGCATAGAATTTTCCATTTTACACATGACTGCACGGGAGACTAATAAAATAAGAAACGCAAATTCCATTTTGCTGATGAAACCGGTCGTAATACTTGTATAAAAGGGAATACTTCACCCTCACTGGTTCCTTTCGACGTCTCTGAGGTGTATTCCGTTTTATTGTTTGCAATTTGTGCACCGCGCATCAAGATTTTATCGATAAGCGGAAAAGAACTCGGGCAGTAAAGCCAATGGAGCGTAAATACTCTGACCAGTCCTTATAGGGGGCGCTAATGGTTTTATGAAAACCCTGCACTTCAGAATTGTTCCAAGAAGCCAATTTAGCTCTATATTTTTCTTGTTATCCTTAGGGAATATAATATTATTGTTTTATTGATTTTTTTTACTCAAAGGATCTTGCTATTAGGCGAGACAAGCCTTTGAAAAATTATTATTTCACAGAAGCACCACTAAACCAAAAAATAATAAAGTTTTCTTATAAAACTGAACAATTTTTTCTTACAATAACTCTTACTGTATGTTCTTCAACAAAAAAGGATAATTTCTGTTAACACTTAATAACATTAAAACTAAAATTAATCGAATTACAACAATAATAACTTGTATAATATGGTTTTTACTATTTCAGTATGTAGCCAGTTTCAGCGAGGAGTGTTTGCAATGCTGGGTGCCGTTTCGCCCGACTCCTTCGATACATTACATTCCTATAGTAATACATTCCAAATGCCATTTGTGACCCCTTGGTTTCCCGAGAAAGTTCTCGCTCCATCTTCGGGATTTCTGGATTATGCCATTTCCATGCGACCAGAGTACCACCAGGCCATTATCGACACCGTGCGCTATTACGGCTGGCGTAGTATAATATATCTTTATGATTCCAACGATGGTGAGTGTATTTCTTACTTAAAGTTCTATTGTTGAGATTATAGTGCTGGAATCTCTGATACGTACTCTATTTAATTGAAAGAGAATTCTAATGATTTACAACTAATAAATTAAACCATTACAAACCCATAACAATTAGAAGAGTAAATACCATGCATATTTTATTAAATTTTTATATTTTTTTAAATATTGCTAAATACAAACTTTCTGATAAGCTAAGTAAAAATCACCCACTGTTTTCTATAACTTTTACGACAAAGAAAGCTTTTAGACATAAAAAATTCATTTTCAAACAAATTTAGAAATATGTAGACTTAGGTATATCTACAGTGTGTCCACGGATTGAGTGCATATAAGGTGTAAATGACAATTTTTTTTAGAGTTGGATCTTCATGTTCTGAGAATCGCTCCTGCTTAGTCTCAAACTAAGATATTGAAAAAATGAGCCAAATCAATTAATATACAGGGTGTTTTTTTGGCCGCAATCGAAAAATTAGTCAAGAATAAACTGTCTTTATTTTAGCAGATACAGTGAAGTCCATTTATTATGCAATATAGGCATGTTGCAAGTTAATTGGTGTACCCACTTTAGCATGGGAATATAGGCAACCCATTATACAGTTAGCTAGTTTTTTTTTTATGTAACCATCTATGATGTAACCGAAATCAGCAATACATGAAAGTTTAACTGAGTTTAACCTCAAAATAAAACATTCCTGACAATTGAAAATTTAAATTCATCAGTAGGCAGGGGCAAGAGTGCTTAGCAGTGTATAATGGGTTGCCTATATTCCAATGCTAAAGTGGGTACACCAATTAACTTGCAACATGCCTATATTGCATAATAAATGGACTTCACTGTATAACAAAAATGTAATAGAAAAAGTTGTTTAGAATTAAAAGCTATTGAAGATTTTCAATTTTTATACAAATCAACCTACTTTGATTTTTTTCATCAACACGAGATTTTTTATTTGTGGTTTTAATGACCCATGCATGAAGAGTAATTAAACAAACTACTTGAAAAACAAATAATTATTTAATAAAAAAATACTAAACCTTATTTGTTACAAACATGAGTTCAAAAGTATTGGATTAGATGAAAAAAACAAAGTAGGCTGATTTGTATAAAAGTTGAAAATCTTCAATAACTTTTAATTCTAAACAACTTTTTCTAATACATTTTTGTTATATCTGCTAAAATAAAGACAGTTTACTCTTGACTAATTTTTAGATTTCGGCCAAAAAAACACCCTGTATATTAATTGATTTGGCTCATTTTTTCAATATCTTAGTTTGAGACTAAGCAGGAGCGGTCATCAGAACATGAAGATCCAACTCTAAAAAAATTTGTCATTTACACCTTATATGCACTCAATCCGTGGACACACTGTATATTTCGAAATAATAATAAATCTGTAAGAATAAACAAGTAAACACCACTAAATATCTGGAAATCCTGAAAATATACCGACAACGAAATAGTAACTCACAGTTTTCATTTATATAGGATTACTGAGGCTCCAACAAATATACCAGGGTTTAGTGCCTGGAAACGAGGCCTTCAGGGTTACTACGGTGAGAAGAATCGGCAACGTGACCGAAGCTTTACAGTTCCTACGGGGCCTGGAGGAACAGTCGCGGTGGGACTCTAAGCACGTAGTGTTAGACTGCACCGCAGACACCGCCAAAGAAATTGTCGTCAGTCATGTCAGAGATATAACTCTCGGCAAAAGGACCTATCATTATTTGCTGTCAGGTTTGGTAAGTTACCCCGATGTTGTTTTATTATGTGACCCAAATACTAGTAGGAATATAATCTCCAACAATATAAAATTTCTAAAAGAGATTGGTAGCGATTGAACATAGAAGTGCAAAATTGTACAGGAAATTGGATACCTCCAGTTGTCGCTTGATTATCGTAAACACAAAGAAAGCTGCCGAATTCTGTATAACTTAATAAAGCTAAGGAAATGTAAAAGTATTGAAAATTCGCTGCGGGGTATTAAGCCAGAGTCATGTAAACGAAATGTTGATTAACGATAACTGACCTATAAATTTCCAATTCCTTACACGTTCCCACAGATTTAATTTAAAATTTACACGCAATACGATTATAATCAGGTGTATGTGAGAACAAGGGGGTGCTGAATAAAGATAATACGTGTATGTAATGTGTGACGATTTATACTTGTGCTTTACAAATATTAATAAAAAAAATTAAATTTGTATTTTAACCTTCCAAGGTTACTCAACGTACATATTATTTTATAGCAGACACAATTTTCTTAAAAAATAAAGTGCAATGCACAAAAAAAGAATCACATTTTTTTCATAAAATGGTAAATTATATTCACTTGACGAATATTTAAATTCCAATTACTAACAAAGTTACAGATTGCAAGGTGAATTTTCTGTTTTTATCTGTCCTGTTTCGGTTATTGCGTTCGTAAAATCGGAATCCACCGATTTTTTTTCTGTAGGGCTACCAAAAGAACATGCAAACAATAGAATTAACTTCATAGGTCGTAGCTTCACTTTAGTTGAAGGTGCCCAGAAAATTAATATTATTATTTAGATATACTTTATAGAAAACAGAGCAATGTGTCTTTTTTATATTTTATTTCCACACTGTATAGGATAGGACAATTTTAACATGAACAGGTTCGTAGGATAATGAGGTAACTAGGAATAACAAATCGCCCCAAATAGTCGCCTTTTACGACAGGCAGGGGATTTCCTGGGCCTATTTTTTATCCAGAACCCAGACGGATAACTCAGCTTGGGATCTCAGATCTCATATGTTTGATAAGACAATTTTGAGATAAACAGGAACAATAAAGGACAGTCGCCCCAAATAGTCGCCTTTTACGACAGGCAGGGGATTTCCTGGGCCTATTCTTTATCCGGAACCCAGACGGATACAACAGAAAACAATATTAAGGGTCATCCAGCGTAGGATGTTAGATCTCATATGTATGATAAAACAATCTTGAGGTAAACAGGAAGAATAAAGGACAGTGGACCCAAATAGTCGCCTTTTACGACAGGCAGGGGATTCCCTGGGCCTATTCTTTATCCGGAACCCAGACGGATACAACAGAGAATAATAATTAAGGGTAACTCAGCGTGGGATGTCAGATCTTATATTATGTATGATAAGACAATTTTGAGGTAAACAGGAAGAATAAACGGCAGTCCCCCTAAATAGTTGCCTTTTACGACAAGCATGGGATTCCCTACATCTTACCCTAGCTGTGGCAAAGAACAGCTAACACACTGTAGGTGATAAACATAACTTTTGACCTCAAACCCTTAAACCGCCAACTTGTAGGGTGATCTTCAAAATATCATAGAAACGGAGGTGTTTAGCCACAAGCGAGAAAACTGAGGCACCAGATCAATTAAATAAAGACAGCATCAACAAATCAATTTTATTCTATTTAGCAAAAGTTCCTTATAAATATTTCCGTTGATTTAACGATTTCATTAAATGGAAGTTCGACTGAATTTTACCTTTCAATAATAAATTGGTGTAAGTAACCTGCACCAACTAGTACATTTCAGGAACACTGTACTGCGGATTATTATTTATTGAATTATTTTAAGGAAAAAAGTAAATAAAATACTGCGGTGAGTAATTTAAAAGGCATTAAAGCCCATTATAAAAATTGACAATAAACCTCCTACCATTCTTTTAAAGAAATATTGTTACACTTCAAAGTAAAATAGTTTTATAATGACCATATCTGTATGTGACTGTATCTACGTGAAATCAATACAATATGGTAGATGTGTACATTAGAAAACGACAATATTCTTTTACTTTTTCTAATTCTCTAATTATATTCGATAGCCATTAAAACAGAATTAATTTAACATTATGAATTTTTCAACAATAATGAGAATTTGTACACTGTGCAGTTATTAAACAAACATTACTTTCAAATCGATTTACAGTCAACGTGATTTTCTTTTTTCTTTAATTAGACCTACATTTACGAGCGGCATTAAGTGTTGGAGGTATTAGAACCCACCCAATCTTTTATCGGAGTGCTAGAGCCAACCCATTAAACTACATCGACTCTAACTGATTTTGCATTGAAAAAACATGAAAAGTACCCTAGTTTCTCAACAAATAGTAGTACATCCATCCATCCATCTATCCATTAGCTATAAGTATAACCATAGCTAACAGTGGTAGGATGGATTCTTCTTTCGTAGAGTAAAGCACATTTTTATGGTCCATTTTTGATGTTCCCTGATCTGCAGCAAACAGTGATGTCTCCTTTTCGGAAGACTCTTTGTGTTCTACATCCTCTCAATGTAAAACTCATGGCATTATGGCAACTATGGCATTATATTCTTACATTCGCAGGTTGGAAACTTGTTGTTGCTTAATTCTGTGGCTGTGGGATGAAGGCTTTGTCTGCCAGGGCGTTAAAATAAACATAAATTTTCTTTGCACATCTACCACACGATTTGATTTTTATAATTATCAATCTATTATCTTATTCGTTCTAAATTTTCTTTGAATTTCAATCATTTTTGTCTGGAAATCCCAGATTTCCTATACCTATTCAAATATAATCGATTTTCAAACCTACATTTTACTGCTTCGATTCTAAAAACGTAAACTTGACCTCATTTCCATCCAGGTCGATTCCTATAACATTAGCGTTAGGTAGTTAATAATGTTAACGTTCTGTTTTAACGGAAATGCATTCTTTTATTTCGGAGAAAACATGCAGATAATTAAAAGAAATTTTAGGTTAAAAGAGGTTTCCTTATTATTTGCAAATTTTTATATCGCAAAGGAAGTATAATTTAGGAAGGAAAAATAAAAGATTTTTTATAGCACCAATTTGGTTTTACTGCTAATAAAAAGAATATTGTTATTGAATTCATAAATAAAGCTAATCGCCAATAATGTTTAGAGGTGTAATTTTAGAAACGGAGATTTATAACATCATAAATAAATTTTATAACAAATAAATTGACTGCAGGAAAAATTGTAAGAATACTATTCATAGCAGATTTGATTTTTAATTTAGGAAAGGTCATACAGAATTTTCGCAGATTTTATTATGGACATTAGTGATATTTTATAGCGATGTACAAGTATCGGTTAATGATTACAGTCCTCAAACAGTGTCATGAAATCTCTCTTACACGGTAACTGTAATAAAAGGCCGAAAGCCAATACATCGTATATTACAGAAGACAGGCCACACAGTGTGCGGATATCGTTGTAAATGAGCCCAAAGGGAGCACCTAAATTTTCTGAGATCGTGTAACATTTTCGACGTGATAATATTAAGCTCCAGTAAGTACACTATCCAGTTTCGTTTTTATCTCATTTACTGTTTTTATTTAAATTTAATTAATTTTAAAATCGTTTATCAAAGGTATTGTGTGGGGGAAAATAATTCTCGATCACCCTACCTTAGGGGAAAAATGGGTTTGGTTCCGTGTGAAAGTTAATTATTCATTCTGCAAATAAAATGTTGTGGTCAACATTTCTATTAGTAATGACAAAGTCGATGGTAGTAAACAACTTTAAGTAATTACATTTGAAAACCCTATTCAGGCGGTGAGCTACTTAATAGCTGAAATTCGAATAACGAATAGTTTCAGTTTCGTGACCGCTACCGTATAATCAAACACAGAAATTTCGTGAGTTTTCCCCCAATTATAAGCCACTTTGCTGTTACATTACGTCACTAGTTAATGTCTGAACAACGTAGGTATTACCAACACGACCTACACTACACTAAACTGAAGCAACTCTAATACACACTTCGAATCACAAATGTTATGTACTTCATTAACTTTAAATTAACCTGTAACGTAAAACGCGAACTTAATATTAGTAATTTAATTACAGTACTAAATGTAAACTAATTTTTCTGAATTTTTACATGCAAATTTTTATCTTACATCTTTTTACATTCTTTCATTTCTGGATATAATTATCTAGTACATGTTGTTTTTAATTTTTTGCTAGTTACAAACATAAGTTATACTTTACCGATTTACATTGCGACAAGAATAATAGTTTTACAAACCATACTTACTAAAGGATTTAATCCACAGTTGATCCTCCTAAAATTCGCAAGTTTCAGATTGATCCCTAATATCAAAATACACATAACACGTTAAAGCGGAATTTTGTAAAACTTTTCTTTATTTATGTTTCGAAACTAACTAACCTAGATTCCTAAAGAACAATTAAGGTAGACATACAGAACAAAAATGTCAGTATCTCCGAATAACCTTTTCTTTACATTATTGTCTTGTATTCACAGACAAAATAAATTTGTCTAGAAAAAGATTTGCATCAAAAAAAATTAAATAGTGGATTTTAATTTATTGTGTATTATATAGAATCGATACAGAGAGGGGCGGGGCAGACAAAAAGACATAATAAAGGTAATCGATTAAAGAAAGTTAATATGGTTCGGTCTTGTAACAGAATGTATGTAATGGGATGAACACCATCAAAAAGAAAAAGAAACGAAAACGAGCTACTTTTAAGTAATTAAAACTGTAATGCAAGGATGACATATATAATACCTACGGTGACTGGACGATCAAATCTATTGGAGAAAGCTTATGACAAACAGGAACAGAAAGAGACTGGGAGAACCCATGCAATTGGAAGGAGAGAGACATAAACAGGATACCTGCGCTTTTGTCATGAAATTGACATTGGACTTGGCAATGGTTTGTTGTCTTCTAATCTTCGTTTAGAAATGATTTTCCAATTTATTGTTGATTAATCTTGTTTGAAAAATGCCGCACGGAGGATTACTAACTGGAGAAAGCTTTCTTCGTTAGACGATCCTGTTCCATACGTATACCAAATACGAAACCATCAGCAGAGATACAATTCCATACCATACCATGAGTGTTTTATTGTCCAGAACCGTATAACTTTATACTAATATTTTTACAGGGTGTATACGAATTCGATCAACAAAATTTGAATGCATATTCCTGTCACTAAATGAATCCTAAATGCTTCGATAACCTATGTTCGTATCTGCAAAATAAAATCTGTGCAAATCAAAATAGATATTAGAGCAAAAATTCGTTTAATGATTTCAATGCTAGCTAAGTATAGGCTGTTACCTAAAATTATATCTAGTTTGTGGGGTCCAAAATATAAAAAACGAAGTTATGGCTTGATGAGTTTTTTAGGTAGCAGCCTGTATAAACAGTCTAGGTACACCTTTAGGTAGCAAATACTCCCTGAAAGTTTGTCCGTCGAATACGTATACACCCTGTATTAACTGTAAGCACGATTATTGACGTTAAAAGTTCATACCTAAATGACGTGTACTGTGGAACAATTCAAATGTTCTTTGTTCCATATTCATATCAGGTGGTGTACCATACATCCTCTGAATCCAAATTTAAAAAGAGTTTTCTTCTCATCGTAGATGTGCACACACGTACACCTGAATTATGTGGCATTACGGCTAACCAAGCTTATTCTTCTTCAAACTAACGAAAGTTATCTATGCTTGCTTGCGAGATTTGTCTATAATTTTTCCAACATACCTAGAGATAGACATACCTTTCAATCACTCGAATCAACGTTGCTTTTCGTGTAATAATTCAGTTAGCCAGCTTTGCGATGACTATTCCTCAAAAAATGAATTTCTAATACATTGTTTCCAAATTTGAATTAAAATTCAAAAGAGAGGTTGGGTGATCCAAGATTATTTCACTCATTCCAAGGATTTGCCACGAAATGCTTTTTCTAAAGACGTCAAAGCTCCAAACAGACATTTCCGTTAGTGAACTGCGTATATTTTCTAATTACGACACTTTTCATGTTGACAAACTACTAACTCAAGTTTGAAATATAACAAAGTATTAATCAACTTTTAGAAAACACAGAAAATGTCATGGTCACCCTAAACATTAAGGAAAGTCTTATCGATTACAAAAATTAATATTGGTCAAAATATTCACTTTACTAACAGTAATGATTCAGCAATTACTAATATTCCAGTCTAAAAGGTTTCAATCATAATCGAAACATCAATAAAAAAAAGTTTTTTAAGTTGTTACATTTTTTTGAAAAAAATATCTTTTAAAAAGTTATTAAATCAACCTTGACCTTTCGAACTACTTTTTTTATTGCACATTTGGTTATCGACATTCAAATAAATTAATTAAGTAAATTTATGCAAAGGTTTCGTTTTTACTACCCTAGCTCTCATATAAGCCACGATCACGGGCTTTGTTTAAAGAGTTTCAATATAAAATATGTTAATTTTAAAACCCTGACCTTTGGCCATTTTATTTTTCAATATTCAGCGTTACTGTGCTTTTTTATATTTCATTAAAAATTTACGTTGCATATTAATTACTTTGTCCGCGATTTAGTTTAGACCTACCCCAAATAACAAACCTAGTCTAGGGTGGAATACGTGTGTCGTAAAAGAACCAATCTTTGTTTATAGGTAGTTAACTTACTGAAACGTAATAAAACCACCTTAGAGATCCGACGTTCTTATTGGATTTTTACAAAGCCATTAAGGGATGTTCTACAAATTTTTACATCCAACAATTATCTTAACAATTATTTTCTTATCGTTTAGGAATCCGAATCTTATTCATTTTTGTCGATTTATTTAAAAATATTCATCCATGTAAACTTGTAATAAAAAAACAAAAACAAAGAATTGAGGTATTATAAGTTAACCAAAAGCAGGGTAACTTATTTTCCCATTGCATTCCTGTATCGCGTGATTGTCCCTCATAAAGAACGTGTGTAATATTAGTCATCTACCATAATAATATGCGAACATTAAAGCAGAATATGGCTATTTCTTGTTCCTCAACATTTCTCGCTAAAAACATACATAAATTTTCTTTTAGATTATCTTTACTTTAACTCATTTACTGTTTCAGATAATGGACGACAGATGGGAAAGCGAAGTTATAGAATACGGTGCAATTAACATTACCGGTTTTCGTATAGTGGACACCACAAAAAAATATGTTAAAGATTTTCTCGAAGGATGGAAACGATTAGATCCGGTTTCATCACAAGGAGCGGGGAGAGAAAGCATTTCAGCTCAAGCTGCTTTAATGTACGATGCTGTATTTGTTCTAGTGGAAGCTTTCAACAAGTTATTAAGGAAAAAACCTGATAGAAGAGGACAATTTGTTAATAATGGAAGTAAAGGGTTGGATTGTAATGCTTCTAGTGGTTGGGTTAGCCCATGGGAACATGGTGATAAAATATCCCCAATATTAAGAAAGGTATTTAGATGTTAAAACAAAAACTTTTTAAAAATAATATTAAATATCCTTCGGGAAAAATGTATAGCACTCCTGGCGGAAAAACAATTTATAAGAAATTTTTTGAGTACATTATTTTTAAATTCAATTTTATAAAATATTCTAAACGCTTTAAGTTACTGTAAATTGTTTTTTCTAAGTTGAATCAACTCGTTTACGTTTAAACTTGGTTACAAGAGACGAATACTAAGAAAAGCACTTCTCAGAATTTCAACTGCATAACCATTAATGCTCATGTAATTAGGAGGAATTAGAACCCCAAGGGAAATCAAAATAATATTTGCGGAACTCAACGGTAGCGGCGCAATTTTAAACGTGTTCAAATAAATGTAAAAGTTCTTTTGTGTTTTTTTTGACAACTTATACATAAACTTTTCTAAAACTACTTAATTAATAAACTTTACCAAGGTAGATATAATAATATATCTTGAATGTATAGTAAATGTAAGAAGTCTTCGAAATAAAATGAAGCCAGAATTTTTTTTAATAATTAGGAAAATAATAAATAAGCTATGAGGAGCGATTATATTTTCTAAAAGGTTCTAAATTATGTTTTAAAACTTCATTGCATTTAAATGTTTAATTTGTACCCTTTTCAAACGATAAAATTTCGAAAAGTTGAATTGTTTCGCCAAACCAAGAGAACTTACATACTCGTAGAATTAAATAAACGAGCAGATTTGAAATTTTAATTACATTCGCTGGAAAACTTCTACATTAGACTTGCCGTAAAACAAATCTATTAATGCATTTTTTCTGGGAATGTATCCGCTTTAATAAATAGTTTTAAGAAAAACAATGTATAAAATAGCAACAACTCCTTCATTAATATTGATCTAGTTTGTATGAGTAGTAGTATATTACTACTGCAGTAATGATTGTCGCACGACGCTGTACAATTTTATTTTTCACGCCTCCTACCTGTACGAAATATACCATGACAGACTTCTTAATTAGTTGGTTCAATCTTTAAGGGTTACAAGTTACATAAATTTGAACCTTGTGTCTCTTACGCGTCTCCAATTACGTATCACATGAGTTAAGGAATAAAATTTAAAAAAAAATCGATGATCTGTCACCCTCAAATACTAAATACAGAAATCATTTTAAAAGCGTTCGATTTAATCGAAACAGTAATAAAACTTTTAACCATTTTACAAACTTTTATATCACTCCAGGCTTTTGTAACTTTGTATTGGATTAATGTTTTTATTTACTGATATTCACTAAACTTTGCAAATGCGTACGCTTTTGTAATAAATAGGGTTAGCCCTTTTAAGAAACTTTATCTGTGATATTAAAAATATCACACTGTGAGGATAGAAGAAGTAGATAAGATGTCATGCTGGTTCGCTTTATCTAAAGTGCCTTGAATGAATCATTCAAGACACCCTAGCTTTATCAAAATTTAACTACACACGTTGCTCATTTATTAAGCTTAACCCTAAATCGAGGCATTTAATATAAAATGGTGCTTTAATTTAAGGATTTTTATTCAACTCGGCAGTCGTTTCCCGCTAATTTGTATAATTTCGTTCGCGTTAGAAAAGCGCAATCAATTAAAGGAAATATAGTATCATCAACGTTCTTATCTCTAGTCCGTTCGTGTGTAAGTACAATAAACTAACACGCACAAGAAAAATCATTTGTCAAATCAGGTACTGGAAAGAAATTTCATTAATCTCCATTAGTACCCAACAATTCGAAGTCGTGTGTTTTATCGAGAATACTTTACCTACATTTTTCAGGTTGAGCTAGAGGGATTAACTGGAGAGATTCGCTTCAGCGACGAAGGAAGAAGACAAAATTACACGTTACACGTGGTCGAAATGACAGTTAATAGCGCGATGGTAAAGGTAGCCGAGTGGAGCGATCAAAACGGATTTACTCCTGTAGCTGCCAAATATGTCAGACCCGCTTCACATATTGAACGCAATCGAACCTACATCGTTTCCACGATAGTTGTTAGTATTTGTAAGCAAACACTTAACCAACATCAACATCAGATAATTTTATTTTTAGGAAGAACCCTACATTATGCTGAAAAAACCCGAGTCTGGGGAAATCTTGGCAGGAAACGACCGTTTCGAGGGTTACTGCAAAGATCTGGCCGATTTAATAACCAAGAAATTAGGAATAAATTGTAAGGATAATACAGTCGAGACACGACCATTTCTTGAGATTACACCATTTCAATTGCAGATGAACTGCGGATCGTAAAGGATGGTCAATACGGGGCCGAAAACAGCGAAGTCAAAGGGGGATGGGACGGCATGGTGGGAGAATTGGTGCGGCAAGTGAGTATCAGAAATTCTAATTATAAGTATAAATCAATAGTTGCAATGCACTTCTCCTTAGAATGAACTTGCAAGTAAATTTTACTTTAAAACAAATGCAGTCACGATTGCAGAGATTTCAAGTACAACATTGCATGTGATTTAATGGGCACGTGCCTATTAGTACCCACCCTTTACTCTACGACTTCAAATTGGATTTTTAAATGGGATTAAAGACAAACTTTACATTTGCTACAAAATATAATCCCAAAAGGTCATACCGAACACGGACACTATAACATTTCGATCACATTAAATTAGAACAACAGTATAATGGATGTATACTAAAATTTCGTGCCATTCCTAATTGAATAAACCTCACCAATTAAAAACCGTCTAAGCTAAAACATCGATCGAACCCAAATTGTTAGCAGTCCTTTACACATTGTCCTCTAATCGCCCCTATTATCCTTATCGAAACTTCTTTACTAAAGTTGAGCATCTGTTTCAAATGCATCCTCCAGGACAAAGAAACTAAACACTGTCGATTAGTACCAGTAGGAACTTCCATATCTTTTTTATCAGTCACGTTTAAAAAATCGTTTAGATTCTTGAGTTAAAATCTCCGTGAGAAAAATAAGCAATAAGAAAATTAAAATAAATAATGCTGGAATTAAGACATAACGTTTTACTGAGCCAAGTAAAAGTTACCAAAAGAAGACGTTGACAGTAAAAATAATTAGAGGGAACGAAAACACTTTGACAGCGATACATTGAAACTGGCCAAAAAGTAAATACGGAATAAGGGAAACTAGAGGCATTAAAGGAAAAAAGGAAGTCAGTTATAAACTCATCTGAAAGTAATTTTCGTCAAACTAGCTGACTAAATGTTAAAATAAATTTTTAAACGTTTATCACAGCCCCACGTAACACACATTTTTCAACAAAAAAATAATAGGTTACTTAAAGTTTTAAAAAAAATTTTATTCAATTTTTATTGGATATTATACAGGCTGTTGCATAAAAAAACGCTTTAAGCCATAACTTCGTTATTTTAAATTTTGCGCTCCACAAACTATACAGGATGGATGAGTAAAAAGTATGGAATAAATTTATTATCTCCTAAAATAATGTCTTTTCGTGAATTAAAAATATGTTTTAGTTCATTTTATAATAATTTGTATTAGGAATTACAACATTCAATATTGTCAGTAATTAAACTACAGTTCAAAATTTATGGATGTTATCATTAACAACGGTAACGACCTGCTCCTTGTATATCTTCGAATCTGGGATTTTCACAAACCGATCAGTACCCCTGTCATCGACGTCGCCAACAGACATAGTCACCAATTCGCCAATTCTGCATCCTCCAGCTATTCCCATTGTACAAACAACCTAAACAATACGAGACCATTATCTGTTATTAAATTGAAATACCTTCTTATACCTACCTATATACCTTTAGTAACAAATATCCGGAGCATGATCCAAGAAATTTTATAATTACCTTGGATTTGTTATGTTTATGTCCGACCGAATGATGCTTTAACTACGGAAGCGCTGAAGGGCCAATATCACGCAGAGTTTAAGTCGCTTATTAGGCGCGTTTATTTCGACTAACAGACGCGCGTCTGTTAGTCGAAATAAACGCGACTAACAATCGCGCGTCTGTTAGTCGAAATAAACGCGACTAACAGTCGAGGTAAACGCAACTAACAGTCGAGATAAACGCCACTAATGGTCGCGCGTCTGTTAGTCAAAATAAACGCGACTAACAATCGCGCGTCTGTTAGTCGAAATAAACGCGACTAACAGTCGAGGTAAACGCAACTAACAGTCGAGATAAACGCGACTAATGGTCGCGCGTCTGTTAGTCATAATAAACGCGACTAACAATCGCGCGTCTGTTAGTCGAAATAAACGCGACTAACAGTCGCGCGTCTGTTAGTCGAAATAAACGCGCCTAATAAGCGACTTAAACTCTGCGTGATATTGGCCCTTCAGCGCTTCCGTATTTAACTCTTCACCTGGTGGTACCTACAATTAACAAAATATGCAATAAATGTATTCATAAAAGAACGAGCACTAACCTTATGTCCATATTTTCTTTAATCGATAACATTTTCTTGAACTGTGGGTATAGTATGACCATAATAATGAAGATTTCTACGGAAGCGCTGAAGGGCCAATATCACGCAGAATTTAAGTCGCTTATTAGGCGCGTTTATTTCGACCAACAGACGCGCGACTATTAGCCGCATTTATCTCGACTGTTAGTTGCGTTTACCTCGACTGTTAGTCGCGTTTATTTCGACTAACAGACGCGCGATTGTTAGTCGCGTTTATTTCGACTAACAGACGCGCGATTGTTAGTCGCGTTTATTTCGACTAACAGTCGAGGTAAACGCAACTAACAGTCGAGATAAACGCGACTAACAGTCGCGCGTCTTTTAGTCGAAATAAACGCGACTAATAAGCGACTTAAACTCTGCGTGATATTGGCCCTTCAGCGCTTCCGTAGATTTCGCATTTTTCGATCGCTCTAAAATGTACGCTAAAATGATTTTCTCAGCCACTTCTTTTGCATTTTTCTTCTCCTTCCAGTCGCAAAACAAGCAGTACTCCTTTTCATAAAAACTTTTCCACTGCTTCATTTAAAATTTATTCAGGCACAAAAACACTGCACTCAACAATTTCACAAACAAGAAAAGTTAGTTGATATAAAGAAATAGTTGTCGAATCGAGCGCGTGCCAACCAAGGTTCGCACCGTCTTTAGCAAAATTGGATAAATATTATATAATCCACGTGAAGTAACATTACGCTTCACTTGGTGTATAGATGACCTTTACATATGTAGAATGGCACACTAGATTTAATTGTCCAATATCAAATTAGTCACGGTTTATCAATCCGTAGTTAACTCATTAAATTAACCGTTGGTTAAAACAGTGAATTGATAAACCGCTCCTGTAACATAAATTATACGCTGTTGAAATTTTCATTTCCCAGAATTTTTTTATGGTTAACAATCGCTAGAAATTCTTTTTAAAATTGTATGTCAAGGTTCTAAAAACGGGGAAAACGAATTTCGTAGGAAAATAACTGGTAAGAAATTCTCTGAGAAACGTATTCGCAATAATATTTCAAATCTTGAACAACATCAACGTAAATGACATTCCTTAATCACCTGGACACCTTTAGTGTTTGCGTGCGTTGTAGCATTTCCAGAAAACTCAAATCTGTAAATCTACTTGCAGTACACAGTAAATAATAAATATCCGAACTGTGTAGAAAAACTAAAGCATAATTTTTTACGCTAGAAATGTTAGAACATCAAAGTATATTCTTTGGTGTAATATATTATAAAATATGAATATAATATACGGAAACGAGTCTTAACGACTTATTTTTAACACAGGGTAATGGGATTCAGAAAGAAGCGCATTATATTATGAGTCTTGAAAATGGCCTCGAAATTTTTTAGTATATTGTGTCTGGTTTTTTGTATTTCTAAAATAGCTTATCTTATGAAAATTTAATTAATACATGAACCATAATTTCAACTTCAATAATCCGGCCTACGGATAATCCACATATTAAATATTGAGACGTGTCAGCCCATGTAAGCAACTGTCGTACTTTGACTATGCATTATTTAGACGTTCATTTCACCAAAGAAAAAACATTCAAGGTAGAACACCAACAAATAAACAAAAAATAATAATCAATTTCTTAAAAAATATTTATAAATCAGTGTATTACCTACTGAAAAAATTTTTCAGCAACCATTTTTCAAAATTCGGAAATATTTTTATTACAGGCTATTCCCAAATTCGTAGATACAAACTGGATTCTCTAACAAAATCTAAACAAAAAACTCATATATCGACTGGTATTTTTGGAATTTTTCAAGTTTTGAAAATCATGAAAATTACAGAAAAACCTTCAAACTAAAATTAAATGCCGAATATAAATTCCTGATAAGTTATAAAAATATGAGAAAGGAGAAGGAAGCTACATTTAAAAAAAATCAAAATTCGCATCGGTTTAAGCCATAACAAAAGAAATGGGCAAGCTTCAGTATTCTTTATGAAATATCTACGAATTTCGTAAAATCAGATTAGGTTACTTTACGTTAGATTATGTAAGAGTAAATAAATGATAACCAAGCTAACCTAATTTCATTTTTACTTTCAGTTTATAATTTTTTTTGCAAAACCAAATTACATAAAAAGGTGACCCTCACAGAAACCGCACCACCGCACACCGTGGTACTTGATTAAACTTGAACTGTTCTTCATTCATTTTCAAACTTCCCATAACTTAATTAATTTCAAAATATCAGCCTAAATAATCTGAAAGATTTTTTTATTCAGTTTATATAATAGAGACCCAAACCATAATTTGTATTCACGACACCACTCTCTGCATTTGAAAGGTTTTCATAATTATTTTCAGGATTTCCAAAAGTTTCAGAACTTCAAAAATAACGCTCAGGCACCACCCATAATATACCCTACACCTTATATATTTTTGGAAATTTAGTTGAAAGCATTATCATAAATATTATTATAATTTCAGTGTGTTATTTTTTTTAAGAATTCTGCGATAATTTAATAAAAGTTTCAATCAAAATATATGAAGTCTAAGTAGACAGGTAGATGTAACATGTAAATAAATAAAACAAATGTCTGTTTAATAAACCAGGATTATTTTGTGGTAGGTAAACATAAATCTAGTGTAAGCACAATAAATATTTGTAAGTTGCTCATATGGGTTGTGGTAAGTAGGGGAGGTTGTAATAAATATCAATGATTTAGTTTGTGTGTTAAGATATCTATCACTGAAAATGGCATTCTTTCTTACTTCTCACAGGAAGCAGACATAGCCATCGCTCCAATGACGATAACCTCTGAAAGGGAGCGTGTTATCGACTTCAGCAAACCGTTCATGTCCCTCGGTATCTCCATTATGATCAAGAAGCCCGTAAAACAAAAACCAGGAGTGTTTAGTTTCCTGAATCCACTATCGAAGGAAATATGGGTGTGCGTAATTTTCAGCTACATCGGCGTCAGTATTGTTTTGTTCACGGTTTCACGATTTTCACCGTACGAATGGAGACTTTTGCATCTAACAGGGGAGCATCGGGATCCTTCTGGTCAAGTGGGAAACCCCAATTCGATGGCGAATGACTTCAGCATACTTAATTCGCTCTGGTTTGCTCTAGCAGCTTTTATGCAGCAGGGGTGCGATATAGGTCCCAGATCGATCTCTGGGAGAATAGTCGGTGCCGTGTGGTGGTTTTTCACCCTCATACTTATTTCATCGTACACTGCCAACTTGGCCGCTTTCCTCACGGTCGAAAGGATGGTTGCACCAATAAATTCTCCGGAAGATCTGGCCTCCCAGACGGAAGTAGAATACGGAACCCTTTATCATGGTTCCACCTGGGACTTTTTCAGAGTACGTATTAAAATAGTATAGTGTGTTAAAAAATTCACGCAAATTCGATTTCACGGTGTTTTATCACTCCACACAATGTTCTTTTACGTCATTCTATTCCAGAGATCACAAATAACGCTCTACTCGAAAATGTGGGAGTACATGAATTCCAGAAAACACGTCTTTGTAAAAACTTACGACGATGGTATACGACGTGTACGTCAATCGAAGGGAAAATTCGCATTGCTTATAGAATCGCCTAAAAATGATTATATTAACGAGCGAGAGCCCTGTGATACAATGAAGGTTGGCCGAAATTTAGACGCTAAAGGTTTTGGAGTTGCAACGCCCCTCGGTTCGCCGCTTAGGTTAGCTTAGATTTAATTTTAAATACTTAACGCTGCTTAACGTTTGCGGTCTGTTTTCTCCAGGGATGGTATTAATCTGGCCGTCCTGAGCCTGAAAGAGGGGGGAGAACTGACAAAACTGAAGAATAGATGGTGGTACGACAGAACTGAATGCAAACACGGAGACAAACAGGTTCGTGAGTTTTCTTTGATGTTTTCATTACGTCTCATAAATATAAAGAGAACATTTTCTAAATGAAAACAGCTCCGTACTTGTGTGATAACGCCACCCTAACGATTATATGCATCAGTTCCGAGTTAATTTATATTAGCTAGTAATTGACTCTTCGGCACTTCACACCTCGTTTAAATAGTTAATTATTAATTTTACACAGTTACTAAATTTCCGCGCCCATGTATCGATTTGTTTATTTTCAGAATATAATTACCTCGTAAATGTTTTCAGGATGCCGCTAGGAACGACTTGTCTCTTAGCAATGTAGCGGGAATTTTCTATATTTTAATAGGAGGACTGCTAATTGCTTTAGTGGTTGCCCTTTTGGAGTTTTGCTATAAATCACATTCTGAAGCTACAAGGGCGAAGATTCCTCTAAGCGACGCGATGAAAGCCAAAGCCAGACTAACAATCGGCGTCGGAAGAGACATCGATAACGGAAGGGTAGGTAATTAATTTCATTTACAAACAAATATGAAAAAGTCGCACAATGGGGATGACTTTCCACATTAAAATCAACCGGGAGTTAACCATTTGGGATGTAAAAACGAATATTTCTGATTTCTGAACTGAAAGAATCCGTTTCAACTAACAATAATAAACGTTACTGCGAGATTTTCGTATACTATACTAGATTCGATACGTAATGCAAACCATAAATTTATGTTTATTTGCGGTTTAATACTGATCTATCAAGTTGTTTACGTCGCCGGAATTTTCGATCCATTCCATCGCTGACGTATTTGAAAAGACCGATAAAAGGTAGGTCAACTATTGACTCGAATTTGCACATACTGTATCGTCACTTGTAATACCTGTTGTAGCATGCGCCCTACATTTCCGAGTTTTAAATAGCGTACGGATTTCACAAAGAGACGTTAACCATTATGTACAGTCGATCGTTTATGAAAGCGACGTTAATGCATCCAGCCTAACGCGAAATATTTATATATAGCACGTTCGTTATAAATACAAATTTTAAGCGACAGCGGTGGGATATCGGTTCAATTTATTCTGAGTGATACGCAACCGAGATATTGTCAAAAGCCTAAAATCGCATGTCGCACAAAATTGATGAATTATCGTCAAATAGTGATATTTTCAATTATGTATACACTTTTCCCTTAATTTGAAAACACGTAGAGCAGCATGTTTTTGCGAATCCAGGGAACGACTGGAAATGCACTTACATTTTTAATCATAACATTTTTTACGATGTACTGTTCTTTACGAAAACCGCAAAAAAAAAATAGAATCACTAGGGTTGTTACGAGAAAGCCAAGATGAAATAAGATGTTATTAGTCGTTAAAGTTGGGATACTTTTTGGTTCGAGTTCTTGAAAGTTAAGCCTCCGCGTCGGGTAGTTATAGCGGAGTAACAATCTAAAAGGTTATCATTATGTGTAGGTTTGTCTAACCTTTCTGAGCTGGCCCATACATAAATGTTTAATAAAGTTTTCTCATTTCAGTACTACACCCCTGCAAACCAGATCGCGGGCAGCGCTGAACAAGAGCAAGCTCACAGCAACACCCATACTCAAGTCTAAACTACCAACTATCATATCTTTAGCATTAAATGTACTGTTTTTATATTTGGTGTAGTAGAAGTATGAACGTTTTGTCATGTTACTATACAACTATTAAATATTGACTGTTTGTTGTAAAGAGTTTTATTTCGGTCAAGTGCATGTTACGTTCATTTAAATACTTTCCTGTGACGTCACCCGTCACGTGATTGGTGCTGCCGGAATAACGTTGCAAGGAAAACTTGACGGTGCATGCATGAGAAGTATGGAAATTGCGTGGCGATGGTATCGGAAAACGGAGAAATATGTCCATGACCAGGTCATTGCAGTCGTTATGCCAGGCGCACTTAAACGCAATTTGCTCTTTTGTGGACGTAATTATTGCGTGCCGGTATCACCGGAAGGTCGCGTGCTCTTAAGAGCAGTTTGATTCAGAGATCTAATGATTAACATTTAAAACCAAGAAAATTACGCCTGCTAAAAGGCGAGACAATTTAGCTGGTAGGCAATTTATTATTTTATTCAAAGCAGCAAAGACTAGAGCCCTTATCTTAAGCACTCTTGAATTTCGAGCGGCAGTACTCAATATCGGTGTTGTCTTCTTCCAGCGTACGTAAGTTAGTCAATCAGAAAGACTTATCGTAGATGTTAACCGTTTGTATCAAGAGTGTTGACTGGAGTTACGTCACTTGGTGAGAGCAATAACGAGAGTCGCGGCTCGTGGTATTGATTAGGTAGGTGCTGGTAGCTCCAGGTCCGCGGCTGCGTCCAGGCGCTGTAGCAATATCAGACTCACGTTTCCCGTTTCAACCCCCAGTGCGAGGGAGTCAACCGCGAAAGATGTGCGAGGGATTCCTCAGCTAAGTATGCGATTATTTCGCACAGTTTTGCCACCATGCGCAAAGGGTGAGTAGCTAGCCGGGCCCAGCGACCACTCCTAGTATCGGAGTCTGATGAGACACACCAGTCTTACGAGTGAAGTGTGCGGATATGCCGAGAAGCAGGGGACACGTGTAGCCGCCCCAGGCCATGGGGCACAGCCGGGTGGTATGGCCAGCCGTGCTGCTGGCCCTCGCCCTTCCTTGGGCTACCGCCGCGTAAGTAATTTAAACAATTTTAAAGTGTTTGTTGCTTTTTCGTGGCCTCCATCACTTCGACTGTTATTTTCTTATTTCTGCGACCTTTTGGATTGTAATCTATGCCTAAGTTCTTGTGATAAATAGAAAAATTATACGGTATAAGTGCTCTCTTTCGCGTTGTGCATATTTTTGGATATTTGGATACCAATCCGACAAATATGATTTTACGTATATCTTCATGTAATTCTATTAATTTAGTGTAGTGTCGTAGTGGGATTAAACGGTATGTTAACTAATTTTAAGATTGTGATTGAAAGAAGTTCTTCAAAACTGTTTACTCCAAGAATGATAGGCGAGTCGCCCGAGTTAATTATGTCAATGTATTTATTACGTATTCTAAAGGAACAGCTAATACGTAAAGCTTGCAACTGTTAATTTTGATGAAATTTCTTCAAACAAAGCTTAGGGGACAGGCTGTGTAAGGTACAAAGAACAAGGCAAGACCTGTGACGTCACTGATTCGCGGCGTCCTGGCGCCAAGGGGTGGGGTGAGAATCGTTCTGATTTCAAAACAAAGAATTGACATCGAGATTTGCTAATGTTGCTCATTCGGGCGGAGGATTACTTTCATCAAAGCAAAACAATAAAGCGCTGCTCAGCATGATAAAGACCTGATTAGCTGAAAAAATGCTTCAAAGTGGTATCCATAATCATTTTACGAAACAACACCAAATATAAATTCAATGAAATTTTATTACAATCGACGGTTCTATATTGGAAACGCTTATGCTGTGGGTGGGACGCGTTTAATCCCAAACTATCGCTATCAATACGAGTGCACAATTCATAATATGTACCCTTTTGGCATTTAACAAACCGGATTACTTGGTTCGTTTCTTTTTCAGGTCGCCAGGGGGTAGCATGTTAGGCGATGTCAACATATCTGCCATACTGGACTCGTTCAGTGTCAGTTATGACAAAAGAGTAAGACCTAATTATGGAGGTGAGTATAAATGTGATATATCATGTATCATCAGGCGGTAGTTGCGCGGCCACCTGGGCTTGGGACGCGCACTGCCCGCCGCTCGGGCCGTGTCAACAGGGTGGGGCCAGATCGATGCTCGGGTGGGTTGCCTAGCGACGCGCAGCATCTCTCCAGACCGCCATTCCGTTCGCAGCCGCCGACCGGGTGCAAAAGGTGCGGATCGGCACGAGGCCCATGGGCCCCGCGTTGATCGGCATCCTTCCCGCATGACTAGATACTGCCACTTGTGACGTGGTGACGTTTCAGGTCCGCCCGTGGAAGTGGGAGTCACCATGTACGTGTTGAGCATCAGCTCCCTTTCCGAAGTCAAAATGGTACATACTTAAGTTTCCCAGAGCCCTTACCGCACACATCCGCTCCCTGACTCGCGCGCTAGGCGGCCTGGGGATACGGGTTGGTGTTACGATTTTTTCACAGGCCCACCTACAACGGTGGTTAGCCTATGTATGTCGAGCATCAGCTTGGTGTCCGAAGGTCTCGAAGGTTTCTCGGGCTTATTATTGTTGTATGCCTCGTCCTCTGCCCTCGTTCGAGCGGGCGCCAGTCGAGCGGGGTAGCAGGCGGGCAGGCCTAGGGCATGAGTTTGATTTGGTTTTCATATCGCGACTCAAAGTATTTGCGCTTACAGGCCCGCCCGTGGAGGTGGGAGTCACCATGTACGTGCTCAGTATCAGCTCCGTCTCTGAAGTATTGATGGTATTTATCTCCGTATATACGTGTTGTACATATGATAATAATCCGGACTACGACTGCCGGAGACGTGAATGTTTTATGTCTGTCACAGTCTTGAATACTTGGACTGTGTGCATGGCCTTTCAATCTGTTGCCAGCTTTGTCGTGGCGCCCGGGCGCAAACGGATAGATGTTTTGAGGCCTCGTCCCGATGGAGTATCGACAATTCCTTCGAGAAGCTCGGCCTCTAAACCCCAATGGAAACCAAATCAAGGTTAAAGGTCACCGCATGACGTGGCCCTGGCCTGCCCCCTTCGCCGGCTCTGTCGAGCGCGCGAGTACACCCTGCCATACCTGTCCTGACCTGCACAATACACTCGGGTTGCAGATAAGTAACTCCCTGAGTGTCATCGGCATGTTGCATGATCCTAGAGACGCATCCCGACCGTAGCTGGTTGGCCTAGTTCACATATCATTCTTAGATCACTCGTTAAACGCAAAACACCATCGCAGTCGCACTGCGTCTTGGCGACGCGCCAAAAACATCCTGCTTCCAAAGACTTCCATGGAATGAATCGAAGGACCACTGAACAATATACATATTGCATGCAAAAGAATGTGGTTAATTCAATGTCATTATGTTGACATCTGCATGCTGGTTTCGCATGGTCTGATTGGAGTCCAAAATAGCAAATCGATCAACCAGAAATAGTACTACGTTTCAGACATTCATTGGTTCAGTTACCCAATTCTCCAGTGCGAACGAGCCGTGTGTACATTTTTCTTGTAAGTTACCACTAGTTCCCATCATATATTAGTCAGTAGAGGTCGATTTGCTAAATGTGTATCTATAATTTGGTTCATTATAATAACTTGGGCATTTTTCCCTATATTAGGATTTCACCCTCGATTTCTACTTCCGGCAATTTTGGACGGATCCTCGATTGGCCTTTCGAAAAAGGCCGGGCGTGGAAACTCTTTCCGTAGGTTCAGAATTCATCAAAAACATATGGGTGCCCGATACCTTCTTTGTAAATGAAAAACAGTCATACTTCCACATTGCTACAACTTCCAATGAATTTATAAGAATACACCATTCGGGTTCGATAACGCGTAGCATTCGGTAAGTGTCCAATGTAGAAATGTTAATATCCTGAAACGCCCTAACCTGTTCCTTGTTTCAGACTAACCATCACAGCTTCGTGCCCAATGAACCTTCAATATTTTCCTATGGACCGCCAGTTATGCCATATAGAAATAGAGAGTTGTAAGTACTTGTCCCACTACGACGAAATTTGTGTATAAAAATATAATTTACTAACTAATAGTTATTTTACAAAGAGGACATCAAAAGATACCTGTGTTCGTGCTTTTGTGCGATAAAAATGCTAAAAATACTTCTAACTATTTTTGCACTTATCAGGCGCCTTCACCGTCGATATACAAATGTATATAAAATATAAACGTAGGCTTGAGGCACAGAGCACCCTGCACAGATAGCTCTTGGTCCGTGCTGACACGAGAGCCCGAGGATCCTGTGGATCATATCGGGCCACGCAGCCGCAATCCTAATGTTTGCGTTTCCTTTTGTTTTGTTTCCTCTGAGTTTGTATTTGTTGTGGTTGGTTGCGGTCTCCTTCTCGAATACAGCACCCGCGGAAGGACCGATAGTGTTCGTGTCGTGAGCAACAACAGCAGTACGCCCTGCTCACCGCTACTGCACCGTGGCGGCGGCACCCGGACAGCCGTCACCCACCGGACCGGACACACGGACAGACGTCGGCCGCATTGTGCTACCACTTGGCCCGACTCCCGGCCGGCAGTCACGCATGCACCCGCATGCACATCACCTTTCTCTTCCTGTACATATATAATATATTGGTTATATTATTGCTTTGCACGTGCTTGGCTTCCACATTCTTCGGCTTCAGTTTTATGTTTTCAGCTCCGCACCATGTTGATTTCATGTTCATATTAGCGTAGAAATACCAATCATGTAGAGCTCAGTAGTGCGGCGAGCGGCCATTCGTATATATATTATAAATAATATTATATAGAGAGTATAATAATTATCGATCACACTAGCCGCTTGAACCGCCGCCTATGCTGAATGATGTATTCGCGCGACCCAGCTCCCAGACGGGATGCTATGCACATTTCCGCCAAATTGGTAAAAGGGAAAACTAACGCTGGGTCTCGCGATATGCATCCAAGCTGTCGAATGACGTGCTTTGTCTGTTCTGGCGGCCGGGTTAGTCGGGTACACAATGCGAGATATCCGATATAAGTGGAACTCGGGATCAAAAAGTGTCGGCATAAGCAACGAGGTGGAGCTGCCGCAGTTCCGGGTGCTAGGCCATCGGCAGAGAGCGACTGTAATTAACCTAACCACAGGTAATTACAAACAACCTTAGCATCCTCTCCTGTTCCTTGGACCCCTTTTTATTTTATTTTGTTCACACCTTCAATCCCTCTTGATTTCCACCGGCTGCGGTGTCTTGCCCCTCCGCAGCTCGCACTGGCTTGTACTTGCAGTCGGTTACACCATGCGGGATATTCGCTATAAATGGAACGAGGGGCCCAACTCGGTAGGGGTGTCCAATGAAGTTTCGCTGCCCCAGTTTAAGGTTCTTGGGCATAGACAAAGAGCGATGGAGATCAGTCTAACAACAGGTACCCATGGGAATGTGGTAATAGAGTAGTTTCTCGTCCACCTTATATCCTTTTAATCCATTCAATATTTCCGTTTATTTTACAATACATTATGAACATTTTGTATTTAGCAGCTTACTCATGACACCAACATAGTTCCTCCTTGTGTTAGAAACATATTAATTTGAAATTACACTACAAATCATTTTCAGCAGCCATAATTCGAGCATGATTACCTTCCAATAAATCACAACAATGCAAAGTGCTTGAGGATCTAGGGAAGAAAATATTATTTATCCGTATTTTAACTATTTCTCTACATAACTTCTTTTCCCTGCATGGTGAAAATATCCACAACAGTCTGTATTCGTACCCTTTACCTAAATCTAAACTTTTCGCTGAATCATACGAATATTTAATGAAATCTAATGTAAATTATTAATGGTGTATTCCCCACCAACAGTTTCCTTTCAATATTAGTTAATTAACTTAAAGCGTAGTGTTAAAGTTGAAAATTTACAACGCACTGCCTGGCGGTGATAATCAAAGCTGTTACGAATGCAAAATCAATACTCCCGTATAAACACCTTACTAGGAAAGTAAAATCTGTACTAACCTATAATTTAGTCGTTTATTTCACAACCCCAGTTATCTTAATGTAATAATCTGCGTTCCCCCGTTGCTGTGGTCCAAGGATCGATTATGAACAGGTAGCGGACTCAATGAAAATTTGTAATTTCCAGTTATACAGCAGCATCAAATTATTCACAGGATAAAAATGTCGATCATAATAATATTGTTGAGTTTTTTATTTATTGATATGTGGTTTGGAATATTTGTTTTTATTCCCACATTTAACGATATACAAACTGTTTAACCGCAAAATCAGTTTTCCTTTGTTAACGAAATGCATGCCACGTTCCTGTGGAAATTTAAAATTTCCTAATCCTCAAAGCATGTTGTATGGAAAACCTGTAAGACTTATTACATTAAAACGTAAATCTCTTGTACAGGAAACTACTCGCGATTGGCTTGCGAAATTCAGTTTGTTCGTTCTATGGGTTACTACCTCATCCAAATATACATCCCGTCCGGACTGATTGTCATCATCTCCTGGGTGAGCTTTTGGCTTAACAGAAACGCGACTCCTGCTCGAGTAGCGTTGGGAGTTACCACCGTGCTCACAATGACCACCCTCATGTCATCCACAAACGCAGCGTTACCAAAAATTTCCTACGTAAAATCGATTGATGTATACCTCGGAACGTGTTTCGTTATGGTGTTCGCCAGCCTATTAGGTATGACCAACTTAACATTTAATGGTAATTGCTCAAACTAATGTTTTATACTTCAGAATACGCAACAGTCGGCTACATGGCGAAACGAATACAAATGCGCAAGAATCGATTCCTTGCCATACAGAAAATAGCCGAGCAAAAGAAAATCAACGTGGATGGTGGACCTGAAGGGGACCACGCGCCCAAGCAAACAGTAAGTTTTCGTCTGATCCACCGCAGTTATTTATTTCTAGCTTAAACGGGACCGGATGCTTGTTAGTGAGGACCTTTGTTCCAGGAGGTACGGTTCAAAGTACATGACCCTAAAGTCCACAGCAAAGGCGGCACGCTGGAGAGTACGGTAAACGGCGGGCGCGGCGGAAGAGATAGAGGAGGGGGTGGCGGCGGCGGCGGAGATAGCGGAGGAGGTGGAGGTGACGAAGAACAAGGTGCCCCTATCCCACAGCATATTATTCATCCGGGAAAAGACATCAACAAACTCTACGGCATAACGCCTTCGGATATCGACAAGTACTCTAGGATCGTGTTTCCGGTGTGCTTCGTGTGCTTCAATCTCATGTACTGGATTATCTACTTGCACATCTCTGACGTGGTCGCGGATGACCTAGTGTTGTTGGAAGAGGACAAGTAAATAAATTTCTGAAAAGAACTCATAAACATTCGTGCATTTTTAATAAAAGTGAAACTCGAGTGGATCAATTCCAGTAGTAGCCAACGACCCTACTTTGTAGACAATTAGAACGTTTCGCGTAGCCTCCACTGCGAAAATATTTTATATAGAAGACATTCTCCCGTTGCAATTAAAATAGTTACTAAATACTTAGGGCGCAGGATTGCGTTTCTGTTACTTTTATTCGCAAAGTTTAACATGATATATTTTATACCGATGATTTATTCTAGCTTAGCTTAACTTGTATATATGTTCCCATTTTGTACTTCCGGCACCGGCCATGGCCGCACTTAAGTAGTACCAAGCACCGTTCGCGATTCCCTGCACTCCCAAACAAAAGAAGAGAATGCTCCTGCAGGGACTCCCACTAAACACTATAAAAAGCCGTAGAAAAACGGCGAAACGAAATTCTAAATTGTAATATAATTATTATAGTTAGAATATGCAAATAGACATTACGAAAATAGTAACACTGATTGTAAATATAATTAGAAAACCGTATAAGCATAAGTGATAACTATGAGTAGTAGCAAATAACTGATCGTAAAGCGAGTTCGAACTATAATCTGAGATAACGTTGCACTGAGTTAACCGACGACTGGGCGCGCTCATGTAAATAATACGTTAAATACATTCCATACGTCACTCCATATTATTTACCGACTTAAAAGCACACTGCACAAATCAACACTTTGAACGTACGCAACAAACTAATAATTTCCTTCTTATGAAAATGAAAAACGCACCTCAGCGAGCATGACCGGAGACTGACGGAGCACACAATTAAAGGTACGATGATCCAATAATGCACGTTACATCATTAACTTTGAAACACTGAAAATCGTATGTTTTGTATTGTTCACCATGTAGACTTACGGCTTGCTAATTGTCAGTAACGGCGGGCTCGTAAAGGCGAAGGGTGCAACGAATCCACCCCAAAACTGGACTCATTGCATCTTTCGCGAGCGACTATTGCTCACATCTGAATATTCTAAAATAATAAGAAATTCTATGTATTATATTATTATCAGAAACATTCCAGTTATTTACATGATTACGTATAACGTAGAATTATTATATTGTTTGACGTTTTTATTTGAATGAAATATAAAATACAAATTACATAATACGTTTTTTATTATTTACCATCCACTACAACACATCGATCAAAAATAATTTTTTTCTAATAATAAAGTTAAAAAGTTTATGAAACTACCTGTATTTCGTACTATCCGCTATAGAGGGTTTTTCAACGAAACGAAACCACCCTCAGCATCTTTCAAAAATATTGTTTGCTTGCAAATCGACAAGACATGGCAACAAAGACAGCAAGGTGGGCATCCTTAGCCGTCTGTCACAGCCACTTCCTCTACAATTTCAAAAGGTACGTACCATACCATGTGTGGCACACATCGTTGAAAAGGTAATTTCATAAAGAATTCATTCTACTATTTATTTTTTTATTTGCTTCCAATCGAGATAAATAGTTATTTTTTATACAAGACGATAAAATTATATTTAAATTTTATCGTCGTGTATAAAATTCTATTTTTTTCTATAGCAGATGTTAAAAAAATAAGAAAAATTTGTAAAAAAAAGCAATTTAAAATTAGATTATATTAAACCCGAAAATCTCAGTAGCAAAGGTTTCCATTCGGTTTCCATGGAGTTTCCAGAAAATTAAAGTACTTTATCTATCCTTGCGGTTAAAGTGTTACTTTATCTACCCTTGCGGTTAAAGTAATACTTGATCAACTATTTTTAGTCGAACAAAGCCCACTTTAACATCTGCTATAGAAAAAAAAATTAAAAACTATATTTTGTTTATTTCAATTAAGCTGCTGTATAGCAGTACCTAGATACTTTGTTTCACCGCAAGTTCTCGCAAATGTTCGTTCTCTCTTTCAAAGTCGTTTGAATTATCATATGGAAGTCATTTTGTACAATTACTTTAACGGTAATTGCTATATTCAGCAGCTTAACCGAAATAAACAAAATATAGTTTTTAATTTTTTATGTCTGAATTTCAAGCGAATAAAAAATAAATAGTAGAATTACCTTTCCAACAATGTGCCACACATGCCATTTGAAATTTTAAAGGGTGTGGCTGTGACACCTAAGGGGTTGATGACGGACATCCGGATTTTACGTCAAAAGATACCCCTTTTGCTGTTTTTGTTGACATGTCTTGGCGATTTTCAAACGAACGAAAGACACTGAGGGTGGTTACTTTTCGTTGAAAAACCCTCTGTACTACTTTACGTTGACGATTTTAGTCCAGTCAATGGTACTTTACGTAGTAATCATTTTACTAGACTCAAATTATTATTCATTATTAAAAATAAGCATAATTCTAATTTTTTTAATTAATTTAAAACGCAATAATTATAAGAATAAAGTAAAATCTTGTACGTTATACGTCCGGTAAAGTTTTACAGCAACACGTTTCGAAATTCCTGATTTGGATCCTTTGAAACATCTCAACTCACTCCTGTAAACTTTGGTTTGCCGGACTTACAACTCATTATATTCAAAGCAATGTCCTAACAAAATACAGTTTTAAAAACCTTATAAACAATGTGAAGCTTCCATGGAGTTTGAACCACTTTTACTAAAATATACCTCTTCAGTTACGATTATTTCAGTTCAAAATAAAGTTAGCGTATTCTAAGTAACAAACAGGTCAAGTTCAAATGAATATTGAATAAGCATTGGGGCTAGCATTATTACCTTGTAGTTTCCCTTAAATTAAACCCTGTATTCGGTAAATACGTCGGTTGACATTAACTACAAGGCTACGATTTTAAATCAATGTTTAGATTGTGTCAACAGTTGAGAGAAAAACATCTTAATATTTAAAGTAATCAATCATATATTTCACCAAGTGAATTAATTATTTCATGAAACTTCCATAGACTGCGTGACTACTTTTGATTTCGACATAAAATACCTATAACAAGAAATGCATTGCAGAAATTCCTAAAATTGATAAAAAGCTAGTGGATATTTTTAAAACAATTTTCCCTTACATTTAATTATATTTACACGTGTATACTAGCATGTTCATTAAAATAACCTGATATGTATACCCTGGTGATATAAAACCCTTGATAGCTTCTATATTAGCTACATTTTAATTGAATTTTGAAGAATCTTCTAAGAATAAAGACCAAAACAATTGTTATATTTTTAGACTTACAAATATAATTGCCCTCAAGGGCGGATCTAGAGAAATTCTCTGGGGGGTGGGGTGAATGATTCGGGAGGTACGGGGAACTCCCAGGCGATAATATTAAACGTGAAAAAATGTTTTCATTTTCAATTTATTTATGTATGTGTTCTGTGGCCTCTGTGGGGGGGCGGTAAGTACTCCTATTACCCCCCACTCCTCGTAGATCCGCGCTTGGACCAACTTCACGAAAAGATATGCAACATCATATCTTAACAATGATTGGATACTATATACAGGATGAGGTACAAATTTTTCCTCATTGTTCTTCAAACACACCGAGTGGTCCTAAGTTTATTTTTCAAACCACAGGTGCCACAGGTAATGAAAGAGTACATGAAAATAATAAAAATTTGTTAGATAAATTCAAGAGATAGGTACATGGTGCTGAAATTTAATTTCTATTTTAACTTGTATTGATTTTCTCGGGACAGAGTTGAGGGTAGTTAATGAATATTAGGTACTAGGGATTCTGTAAAACTACTAGATAACCGTATAAGAAAAAAAAATCTTTTATGAAGAATGAGTCCCGGATAATAAATGGATCGTATATGATCCCTTATGTATAAAGAGTGGGAGAGTATTATTTCTTGTAACTTGAAAATCAAAATCTCTAAAATATAATTTAATTTGTATTATTATTATTTTAAAAATAAAAACGTTATTAGATTATTTTATAAATAATAAATATTAAATTATTATTAGATTATATTTGTATACTGTTAGTTATTAATATTATGAATAATGTCGAACGCCTGAATTCCTGAAACTCTTTTTTATTACGCGCGCACAACGGGGGGATACCAACTACTGAGTCGAGATTATTTTTGTTCACCATTTAACACTTAACCTAAAAGGAAAGCACACCCGCGGACAAGGTAAATTTAACTTTCTCAAGAAAAAATCCACCCTTGCCCGAGTCAGTAATCCAAGACAATTATGGATAATCTAACCGTTTGACCACCAATCATTTGTTCAAAGGCATCCCCAAACAGAAAATGCGAGGACTATTAAATCTGGGGAATTTTATAACCAAATTTGATGACTTCCCCTGTTTAACCTTCATTTTACGTAGGAAACAACTAATTCAGATAAATTAAAAAAATATATATAACAGACTAGAAGTAGAATACTGAATGCGATCAAACTAAGACACCAGTAAACATTGCAGTAGGTATTTGAAGATGAGAAAAAATATCCGCAAGATCTCATAAATCAAATGTTCATAAAGATTAAGCGGGCTATGCTCACCCCAATTCAAAATTATTTTTACTGCTTCTTCCGGAGATGCGAAAAGTCACTGAAAATGTGATTAGAAAAACGTTAAGCTTGATTCCGTTTCTAAAAGGTCGCGAAAAGCACCATCCACTGTTTGGTTGTATCTAAACTACCCCACGAAGAAGATAAATGAATGAATCTCGTATGCTTTTAATTTTCAGGTTTTTATAAAGAATTTTATGCACTAAGATACTGAAATGGTAATGTCAGCAATAGACTGTAGTATTTACTATTTCGTTCCGGAACGTGTTAGTATACCAAAAACGCAATAACATTTTTTAACAGTTCCACAGGTTGTGTTGGCTTTTCCGAAAATTACTTTGCTTACTTTTTACTTGTTTTTTATTGAAATTCGGTGTTGCATTTCTGCTGAAACGATCGTTAAAAAACAACGTACTTAAGGATGTACCGCCACTGGTGGCCACACTATGTTTGGCAAGATGAAGAACCCTTCAGTTAGACAATATGCTCAGCTAGGGGACATAAGGGTTTATAAGTGTAACGATGCTACCCCAGGCATCGACCTATTATAATCAACAACGTACTAATTATACCATGAATTTATTATTTTTCCTTTGTTTATTAAGTGCACAGATACCACCTAGCATAACTGAACCATTTTATACAAAATTTCTTCACAATTCGTCAAAAAATATAGAAACTGTTAAATACCTACGAGACATAATTATAGCTATATCTTTCGTCTTTTAATTCTCTAAAAATATAGCCTATTGTGAATTCTAATGTAAAGTAAAGTTCAGTAAAAGTTAATCCCTTGATAATAAAATTAGGGCTACATCGTGTACCTACTACTACGCGGCCATGCGTTTCATAAACTAATAACGCAATGAAAGTATAAATGAAATAAAGAAATGTAGGTTAATTATATGCAGAGTCAATGAAAACCCTAGGTACCCAATACAATACAGGGTTGGGCAAAAGTAGGGAACAATACAAATATCGCGCATCGCAATTTTAATAAAATTTTCTACATGTAGGTTTCAATGTACGCCGAATAGGATGAGATAATTAAAGATTTCTTTTGGAGACAGGCCAACCAAGCCAAGCACTCTTTGCAATGGCGGCATGGCATGGTTTTGACATTTTTAATGCAGATTTCAAATCTCTTATTAAATTTATTGTAAGTCATCAATTTTTCAAGCTGAACATTTCTTCTCATTTAACCGACCGAATCTCTATCCCATGCATGTGCTTCTTATCTTAAACACCCTGTATATTACGAAATTGAGTAATGTTTTGTCAGTGTAGTTAACTAAAGTGTATAAATACTTAATACCTGCATATTAAATAAATCGCCTACTGTCTCTCATCAACGCGCCCTCATAACCAAAGAGCCTGATATCTAAATAATTTAGATGGTTCGTTTCAGAAATGGGAGAACTAAGCAAAAGCTGGAACAATCCTACACGTATACTCTAGAACATTTTTGTTTCAATTGAAAGGGTTTACTAATTACTCATATTATGTTGTATAATTTGACATGAGTTAGGAATATTCATCTTCATTGGGGGTGATAGAGAATAATATGTTTGTTTAATGTATACGAGCATGTGGTATATGTTTAGCTTACGGATAGCATAGTTATTTATCAAAATGAGGAAGTCTTGTGTACGTGAGGTAGGTATTTCGCAACCTTTACGTGATAGTGAAACAATTTAGGAATAAACTTATATCCAAGGTTGAAACTTTTGATTGAGGTTCTAATTAACTAAATTTAAAGTTGGATTCAATTATATATTCCACATAGGTAGTTTCAACGAAATGTTAAAAAATTTCAACCCCTATTTCTTATTCACCCTTGAAGAATCAGTAAATTGTGTAATCTCGATTGTAAAAATATACTTAGGTACTTACTTACTTACTGTGTGAGTGTGCCGTAACCAACAAAGGAGACTAGCTAACAGACTATTCCGAATCGATCATTGAGAAACTTAAAACTGTCTGTGGAAATGTGCGTTTCTAAATTTGGAGAGATTTTCAGAGATCGCTGCAGCCGCAGTGATTGGGGTGGCATCTGGCAAGAAGCGGGGTCCCTGAGATATGATGCAGCAGAAGAGGATTTTGGGTGACTTAAGAGATTAGGAAGTCGGGTTAAATTAGAGAAAAGTATGTGAGTTGCGAAAATGTATTGTTTTTCAAGATATCTGCGAGCACTTCTGAAAAATCCTGTTTTATTTTCTGAAAACCTAATAAGTTCTGTGTTATAGTTAAAGTTATGCAATGAAACTCAGGGTATCACTACGTCGCTTTTAAGTTGAGCAAACGTCGTATACTAACTGCAGAATCTGGAAATTCACTTGGCAGTGTTCTCCCAAGACTGCTTCCGTTAGAGGAAGTGATGCAAGATTCAATTAATTTTTGTTTGAGAACTTGCAAAGTAGTGGAACCGATGAAGATCAATCGAAAGAGCGTCTCCATTTCTTGCCCCATAAAGAGCTATAACAAACCTTCTACCAGCTGCCTCTATTTGACCTACAAGGGAATTAGGTTCCTTGAACACTAACAATTTTTTGTAAATTTGAGTTTTTCTCTTCGACTTGCGACTACCAGTTTTTTTCCTCCTGAACCTTTTACAAAAATAAAGCCAGTTAGTAACTTTCCCTGCGGCATCAATTACAGTAGAGGAAAGGATTTCATCAAGGACCGACTAAGTGCAACTACTGGGGGGGTGTCTCGGGATTGAGACAGTCAAAGTTATCAGATTTTATAGGATATTTCAGAAGTTGATGCAGAAACTCAATGTATTTTCATAAGGGACATGCATTTGCGCAATTTTTCTCCAATTTAACCGACTTTGTATTTCGTAGAAGAGATTCTCACTTGAACGTCCATGTAAGGGGATGCAAGAGGCTGCAATTGAACCGCTCGAAAAACAATGGCAAGTTACGTTAAAATTACTGATTTTACTTGCGCCTCCCTGAATTATATGGACTCCGATGGATCCCTATGTACATCATCGTTCTTATCATGAACACGCTGTATATATTTGTTGCTCTCTCTCTCTCTCTGTTTAACCTATACTATACATGAATCTATCGCATCCTATTATTGAATAAGAAAAAGCTGCATCTGAATGACGAATAGAGATAGCTTGTGAAATTCAAGTAAAGGTGCATCCGTAATTGCCAATCACGCGGTAAGCCGCATCTAAAGGTGGAAATCCGGAATTGGCGCGGCATGTGGTAAACCACATCTAACCAATCACCGACTAGTAACACTAGGCTGTGATTGGTTAGATAAGGCTTACGGCTTGCGGCATGCCACGTGACGCGCCAACTAAGGGTCCAACTTAGCCAATCACAGATTGGTACATGCCGCGTGACGCACAAAATGCGAATCCACTTTTGGATGATTATCAATTTAAATTATTAATATTAAAATGTTTTAAAGTGCCTTGTAAGTTAAATCTTTATCATAATTGTGAAAGGGTGCTTTACTCATCAGGCGAAATTAAAAGTATGGACGTAATGAGACTGCAGTGAATATCTATGTAACCAAAAATACATTACAGAATAAATCACTACGAGACACACAGTTTGCGTAGGACATAAATCAATCTGTCAAAATACAATGCAGAACTATACAGTATATTATATCTTCACTAAAGTGCGGTGCCATTTTGCGGCTCGTCCGAATCACTGCATAGATTTCTAGTTAGTACATTTTCTTTCTTTTTACTTTCATAGGTAAAACTGAGCACAAAACTCTGACGTTTATAAAATTCACAGCGGTTGCCTGGGAAACGAAAACAGATGCTATTTTGTATCCGCAAAATTAAAGGGAATTGTAGTGTATATTGTTGTAGTATCGTTAATTACAAATTAAGAAACAAATATTTTTTCTATTATGTAAATAATTTCTCTTTAAACACGCAACGCACTAACTTACTTAATCTGTAAATTCAGAAACGATAGGAAATCTTCAAATTAATTCCTGACTCAGTGGTGTTGAAGATGCGAACGAGTTCTTCAGTTACCAAAATTATTTCGACTTATACTCTGTAAGTTACAATTTATCATTTTAATAACAATTTGCAATTTTATACTTGCACACTATCTATTAGAATATACAAAAACAAAAACTTTTTTTTATAATGAAATATCCATTCTAGTAAGGATTACACATACATGTAAAATATTCTTAACTTAACATAGGTATCATAATCTGACCCCTATGACGTTTATGCTCCCTAGGTGTTTTAAAATTAATTTTAGAGGGCTGTTTTTTTCAGTTCTGGTTTAAACCTCGGTTAGGATAAACCTAGATAAATTCCCATGGATATAATTTTTTTAACAACTGTATCCATGGCAATTAAAATGAGTTTATCTAGAGCAATCTAGAGTAGGGTTTAAATTAAACCGGAACTGAAAAACTGGCCCTAAGCAGTTTATTATTTGGAATAAAAATTTTCCCTACAATATCAAAAAATAAAGTGTAAACATTGTAAATGAATTTAATCAAAAAAACAAACAAGATATTAATTTTAAAAATAGAAAATTATGTACTATTTTACCCATAAAATATATGAAGAAACAGTAATAAAATGAGTGTTGTCAACCGTAATTACGTCAAAATATTAACATATTATGTTGTCTTGCAAAATACAAATTAACCCAGGAACCACAGACTTTGTCAACATTGTCCAAATCGTGCCGCCGACTTATCAGGTCAGTTTTTGAAATCTATTGCAAGTCTTTCTTTTGACCTATAGATAAACCCTGACGTATTAAATTTAAAATAATTTTTAGTTACAATTATTGCCGTTCTTTTCTACGGCGTATTATATTATACCATAATCTTAAAAAAGATTCATTATTTGTGAGGAAAAATATTATGCTGTTGTTATTTGTGAAGTAATACATTTATGACCAATTTATTTTGACCTCATTAGCACGCAAACAAACCATGTTGTAGAGACTACGACCGGCAACATTATACGACTTCGTAAAGCCTGATAAGTGATAACTAAAATTGAAACAGCATTCTTTCCTACTCTTTCATCAAAATGGTTATTCCAAGACTGGTTGTACGTGCTGCACGGCTTATTAATAAATCACCAGTTTTTAACCAAAAAGCACCTTCCTGTCTACAAACACTCAGGTTAATCAGCACGAGTCGATGCAATTTTGCAGGTAAGTCAGGTAACGTTTTATCTTTTATTATCATCTACTAGAGATTTATTTTTCCAGAACGGTTTTATACAGACAAACACGAATGGGTACAAGTTGAAGGCAAAATTGGAGTGATTGGGATCTCTCAATATGCTCAGGTATGTAAAAGATTTTGAAAAAACTCCAACTAAAATTTTAATTTCGCACGTGCTTACAGGAAGCTTTAGGTGACGTTGTATATGCTCAGCTACCAGATGTCGACACAAACCTAAAACAGAAGGGTAAGTCCCTTACATTTGATTATTTTATTATTTTTAAACCCTATATTATTACTTATAGATGAATGTGGGGCTTTAGAAAGTGTTAAGGCAGCTAGTGAGTTGTACAGTCCTGTATCAGGACGTGTTGTTGCAAAAAATGTTGAAGTTGAAGATGCGCCATCTCTTATCAACACATCATGTTATGATAAAGGTATGGAGTGGTATGGATTTTTATTTAAGAGGGCATTTTAAAAATAATTATTTTAAATTACAGGTTGGCTTTTCAAAGTTGAACTGAGTAATGATAAAGAAATTACAGCACTGATGAATGAGACACAATATAAAGAATTTTTAAAATCTGATGAACATCATTAATGTTTGTTTAAAATAATATTAATATTTAAGTGTTATAAATTCAGTTTTTATTATAATATAAATTATTTTGTCTAATTTTGGTTTTGTTTGTATTGGAAATTGAATTTATTCTTTAATTTTTCTAGAATTAAAGGTTTTGTATTATTTACTATGATCGATCTGTTTTATGGCAGTTGGTTTATCTAAGGAGATAGGATATTATTAGTTATCAGTTTTACACAATTGAGTAGAGAGAACTGTTGCACATGGAAAACTTCCACGTCTTGGAAATTTTTTAATTCATTTACCATGTAAAATAAAAACTGATTAGTGATTACAGAAATTATTCAACAAAGTTATTACACAATTTGTGTTTGTTGTAAAAGCTTAAGTACTTAAATATAAAATTGCATCCTAATATAACTAGCAAAGTTTTTAAATTTAAAAAAGTAGCATCAATTTTTTGAAAATATTGGTCGAATAAATATAATGCAATGAGAGAACAACATTTTAGTTCATAAATGGGAAAAAAAATAGTTTTTCTAAAATTCTTGAAAATATTAAAAATTAGAAAAAGACATATGAAGAGCAGTTGCAAAAGTGAGATAGAGCCTGACATAGGCCCAGTTGTATAAAAGATTTGACTTCCAGTTCAGCTGATCCACGATCAATTGTCATGGATATGGATACCAATTGTTCATCAATCATATCGATGACAATTGATCGTGGATCAGCTGAACTGGAAGTCAAATCTTTTATACAACTGGGCCTTAGGCCCAACTGTGGACTGGTTACAGTTAAATAATGCGTCGCTTAAAAGATTAATTCCCATGGATACAATTAGACAATTAGAAACGTCAAAGATGACGGAACCAAATTGAACAGTTTCTAAAAATGTTGCTGCAGTTGGGGTCAGATAGGTAGTTACCTAAGCAATTGTATAGCTAATTGTTTTTAATGCCATCACCTTTGGGCAATATGAAGGCAAAAGACAAACATTGGTTCTTGGCTATCTTGTAAAACATGCTGCAGTGATTATCTCCACTTTTTGCCTTTGATACTTTTACTCCAACTATGTATTTACTCCAGATCAAAGTTAACTGAGAGCCAATAGAACCAAGCTTTCAAGGAAACTTGGGTTACCCCTGTTGTAGTCAGTCACCAACAGCTAGGTAACACCTGCCCTACGGTCTTTATTATTATCTAGGTACCAATTTATTGTTTAATTGAGGACAATGGAATAATGTGGATTGTATTTTCCCCTTCCACGTTTTGACGAACCAAAGGGACCATGAAAAATCATCTAAGAATAGATCACGATGGTCATGAACGTTTTAATGATACCTAGCTTATAAATTTTTTGAAAGTGCGAATGTAGCGAAGCAAGTGTAGCCAGTAGCCAGTTTTATGAGAATCCGCGCGTAACTTTTTTTCGTCCAGTCAAGCCGTTTCGAAAGACTGGACCGCTTCGCTCGGACAACAACAGGTTGTTTTTGAAAATTTGCAATTATTCAATAAATTATAATTGTAGGTAATATTATTATGATTCCTTTTAATTCACGTTATCCATTGGTTACGGAAATTGTAGAGTTATTAAACTTTTTAATGGCTTTTGGTTTAAAAAAAATCAAAGTTCAAACCATTATTAGTCGTTGCCCGTGGTCGTTGCCAATATGGTTATAAAATATCCTGTAGAGATTATATGTTGTATTATTGGTTGCCTACATACTTTAAGTTTGCAAATAAATAGCGGGTCCCAAAATTTGATTCTAAACTGAAGTTTAATTTAAGTTAAAAAATAGGAATCTAATACGAAAAACTAAAACTGTAATTTTTGTTAATATTGGCTTCCCTAATTATTTTAGAGCAAAATAATAATTTAGGTAAACTTTTCTATACCTTTATGAATTTTCTACTTGATAATTGATATACCTAGCAAGAGATTAATTATAGTATGAGAAATTTTCAGGATGACCATATAGAAAATGATAAATAGGGTTGCATTTCATATTCTGCGGACTAACCGGGCTGGACAAACAGGGCAAAATTCAAGAAGCGTGCTTGACATTACTTAACTGTAAAGTTTTGGCACTTAGAGCCTTTTGAAGTTATATCTTTAAATATTACCCCGTAATTTCCTCTAAAATTGTTGCATCTGATATTTCTCGAAATCAAACCAATCAGCGATCGAATGTTGGAATCATCATAAGGCAAATCGGAATTTAGACATCAGGTGTATGTAAAAAATGGTGATATATTTTAGGACAGTGCTAAAGTACAAGATTCACAAATTTTATAACAACATAATACGAAATGTTTTAGTAGGTACTCTATTTGACCTTGATAGATTGTTATTCCGTTTTGTTCCTCTTCAAAGTCAAATATTATGCGGACCACAATTATGCTAACGTAATTTTTTGTGTAGAACATATGGTTGCGATTAATTACTGTCCAATACTAAGAAATAATGCAATAAAGAATTAAAATTCTTGATAGCAGATTTGTTTGGATCATCGATGCTTAACATTGTGTCGTGGAATTCAACAATAAAATTATCCTCGGAAGCTGTCATAAATAGAATTCCGTGATAATAATTCTTAACATGTCGCACTTGAACTTGAGGAGCTTTCAAAAAACGTCAAGTTGATTATGTCTCCATTAAACTTAAGTAGACCCACAAACTATACTCAAGAAATGTAATTTTCGTTACCACTGTTTATCTATTTTTAGGTTCCTATATAATATATAAATAATAAATATTAAATAAAATATCGATTTCAATATAATATACCTAATAGTTTTCCTGTAGCAAGTACTTCCAATTTTTTTATTGTTTTGAAAAGGTCATAAAATTATTTAGTCAAAAAGAAAATCTGAGCTTGATTGATAACAAGTTACTATCAGGAAAGTAATCAGCGCATTTTAGTCACAACAAATAATTAATCAAAATATCAGAATGATGAATTGTATATTGACTCAATTTCAGGGATATTCTTTATCGAAACCATGGCGTAAATATCGAAACCACGATTTCTGGGAATTTACATCACTATGCTATCTTTTAGCCCAAAGTTCAAAAACTCTTGTTTGACATGAGATCAAGATGACCGAGAATATTGTTTATGTACAATATTGTACCATTGTACAGAGTGAACTATGGCCATCAAGTCATTTTTGGATATATTTAATGACATGCCATTGACTTCTTTTTGAAAGAAAAGTAGAAAATATAATGATTAATTGCCCTTGATTGATAATCACTTGCAATTTATATTTATTACTGGGATCTTGATACAAAAAATAAATGATTTAAGTAGTTGTAATCATCATCGAAGCGTGTTATGATACTACAAACATACCATTATGTACCTGAGTTTATTATTAACAATAGAGACACATTAAATCGATGACCAATTTATTGCTAAAGTGATAAGCTGACCGTTGTACCACAGCATGTAATATATACCATTTTATTATTAATCGCAACTTCAATTTAGCAGGTAATAGATAAATTAAGGTATTACTCAGTACTAATTCAAAACAATGCCATATGTATCATGATGAGAAAGTATCGATCAAGAAAAGAAATGAACACCTAACAGAACTAAAAAAATATCGAATACGGAACAAGATGTAATTTTCTGAGCCTGAACTTAAATAACTACAATTTGTTTAAATATTTGATTGCGAGCATAAGTAGCTAGAATTGGCAACACTAGAAAGGCATGTAATTATTTAATATGCTGTGTGTTTCAAATTAGGATTTCGAAAACGAATAGAAATGCATGCTTGGTGTTGGTTAAATATAATAGGAGAGAAGATGCACATTTACAGGAGCAATCTATTATTTTTCTAAAACACCACATGGCTTACTTTGTGTACCGGAAAATGCTAATACTTGAGCGATTATCTCAAACATTTCGACTGATTTAAAATTCTGCTCCTTTTAAGATAAAAAGGGTATTCGAAGTAAACTATACACGAAATAGAGGCTAATAATACTAAAATAAACCGATTATGGCCAACCTTATTCGTTGGATCATGGTTCGGCCCCACCTTGGGAACCAAACCCGTTATTAATTTATTCACATATTTGCTTGCTTTCCTTTTTTTGAACGACTATAGCCACCTTTATTCGCTGTCTGACTTTAGTCTGGTCCCACGTTGGAAACCAAACCCATTACATATTCTCTTATTTTCCTTCCTTTTTTGGTATCGAAGATTATCAGTGTTTTATGATTTTTCAATCTTAAAAGCTATACAAGTCTGTAGCTAAATCATTGTCGAAGGTACTTTAGTCAATAAATGCTTTTCCTTCGCATTGATCTCTTTCATCCTTATATTTTCTATTGTAGTTGTTAAATATTTAATTCTAATTTTTATTTAATTATTAAAAATTAAAATCCAAGTAAACAACAACTTTTTGCCTACTTGGCTTTTTCAACAAAAAGAAAATGATAATTAAATAAAAATTAGAATTAAATATTTAACAGTAGTATTGATCAAAGTGGTGTCTAGTTTTCTCCAGCCCTGTACCCAGAACAAAAACTGGAGATAGGGCGCCGAAATTTTACGGTAGGGTCCTGAAAATTTTTACTTCCCGCAAACTGTGTTGATGAAAGGAGGAAGAACATTGTCATTTTTACTTTCCCATACCAATAATTAATTTAGAAAATCCAAAAACGGTCAAAACGGTGCTCTTTGCGAAGTTCCCCTGCGTTTTCTAAAGTTCGAAGATGTTTTTACTAAATGCGTCTCTCGCTTTTGTTCATAGCAAACCCTTATAGTCTTGTTTTTCTCGCTACGCAATCAAACGATTTCCAGATACTGCCTCGCGAACTATATTATTGAATACCAAAACAGAAATGTTTACTTTTAGTATGGAAAGTCTAGGAGGTGCTAACGTTCACTTTTTTAGATTGGTATTGTAGTTGGTATCTGGTAATTCCCATTATTGTCATAAAAGACACCAGTTCGGAGCAACAATACCTTGCCTAAAACTTTCAAGGTAAGACAAACACAATGTTAAGATAGGCCACGGCCCTACTGAGCCCCTCCTAGGGTATTGAAATTTTTTTTAAATTAAATTAAATTAAGGGCTAATATTTTACGGTAATTTTGGTACCTAAATGTTGTCAACATTCATGTATTTGAAGTTGCTGTCGAATATTGCCACTGTGGATGAATAGTTGTGTTCTGCGCAAAATAAATTCCTATCGCAACCACGCGTTAATCAGCCAATAATTATACCAATGCTTAATAAACTGTAAAATCAAAAGAATTTTAACACCCCCAAAAATTATCCGCAACAACGGATTATTTTTTAGGGTTCTAGAAAATCATGAAAATCACTTTAGCAATTTAACATCTAAAACAATTTATTAATTTATGGCGAGCACATAATATACGCTTGCTTACATGTACCTACCAATTATTATGAATGTTTAATGTTGATAAATATTCTTGTCAATACCTGTGTTGCAAAGGAACGACCCGACGGCGACGTACTAAGGGTATAGAAAGTTTGTTACCATATTGATCAAATTGTTTAAAAAGTATCAATGTCTATTATTTCTAAATCTCTAAATCAAACTATAGAAAAGTATTTCCATCATGGATACTTTGCCTAAAAAGAACATCTTTTGGTATAAGGTAAGTGATGGTTTGCTAACATTTTTGCTATTTTCTTACCATATCCTACAGACACCAAATTAAAAATTGTTTCGTCAATATTTGCACATGGTATCAACATCAACTTAAGCTATTTCTATTGTATTTACATTTGCGTCACTCTCTGCCTTAAGTAACTTTGAATTGAATGAATTACGAGCATTTTCCAAATCTTTTGTAAGAAACGAATGTGTTGACTGTCTTTTAACACAGCATATTAAATGATAAAATTCAAGAAATCAAAGCATGCCTTGAGGATTGAATGTGGTCCGGGGGAAGCTACAGGGAAGTCTAGATAGTCTTGGGGAAAATTTTGTTTCGTGCAGGAGTAAGGTGGAATTCCTGTGGGGATGGTCTTGGGAAATCTGAGAAAGCTGCGGAGAAGGTTTGGGAAGTCCCTGAAAAATTTGTTTCGCCCCAGGAAAATCTTGGTAAAATCTAAGGAAATTCGGCGAAGTTTGGGTGAATCCGGAGAAATTCCAGAGAAGTCTGAATAGTCTTGGCGCACTTTATTTCGTGTAGGGGAAAGGTGGAATTCCTGGTAGGGATAGTGTTAGGAAATTTGAGGAAATTCGATGAAGTAAAGGCGGCCCTGGGGAAGTTCCTGGAAAGTCTGAATAGTCTTGGGGAAATTTGTTTCGTGCAGGGGAAACGTGGAATTCCTGGGGAGATAGTCTTGGGAAATCTGAGAAAATTGCGGGGAAGTTTTAGGAAGTCCCTGAATAATTTGTTTCGTCCCAGGGAAGTCTTGGTAAAATCTAAGGAAATTCGGCGAAGTTTGGGTGAATCCGGAGAAATTCCAGAGAAGTCTGAATAGTCTTGGCGCACTTTATTTCGTGCAGGGGAAAGGTGGAATTCCTGGTAGGGATAGTGTTAGGAAATTTGAGGAAATTCGATGAAGTAAAGGCGGCCCTGGGGAAGTTCCTGGAAAGTCTGAATAGTCTTGGGGAAATTTGTTTCGTGCAGGGGAAACGTGGAATTCCTGGGGAGATAGTCTTGGGAAATCTGAGAAAACTGCGGGGAAGTTTTAGGAAGTCCCTGAATAATTTGTTTCGTCCCAGGGAAGTCTTGGGAACATCTGAGGAAATTCTGTGAAGTTTTGACGGTCCCTGGGAAGTTCCAGGGAAGTCTGGATAATCTTAGGGAACTCTTTATCGTGCCTGGGATGACTGTGGGATTCCTGGGGATATCTGGATAGTCTTGAGAAAGTCTGATGGAGCCCTGTCCCTTCTTTTGAGGTTCGTACTTCAAGTGCCTTTTTTCTGCAACTTTTAGATACATTGTGTCATAACATCAAGCATTGGAGAAAATTAAATTTGCATGTTGGTGCTTTCTCACATTTGAAATTACTTCGTTTACATATTGTCTGGAATGTTGTATTTATAAAAAAAGTGGAGGTGCAAACCTCCCCTGGACTTTCCCATACTAAAAATAAACATTCGTTTTTGGTATTCATTATTGTTCGCCACAACCGATAAACTTAACTTGAAAATTAGTATATGGAAAATTAACACAAGTGCCGATTGTGTTCATCTGCGCATGTGTGATTATTTATATTCATAGGCTGCTAGGATTAGCCGGCGACAAGGAATTCCCGTCCCGCGCATGGTCACTTGAACATATCGGCACTTACAAATTTCACCCTACACTGTTTTAAAGTTCAAAATTCACGAATTTCTCCTTAACCGTACATTTTAGCCATATGAATACCTTATACTATGTGATAGACAATTTAATTTTGCATTCAATTATATAATAATATATAGGGTATTTCATTTAAAATAACAAAGTTGCTTATTGTACTGTGAAAACAAAACACCCTGTATACGTGATATAAATTTAGAAAAATGTAAATTTATATACTGAACAACTTTTATAATTAAACTTTTTTCATATTTTGACTAATAAAGGCGCTATAGGAACATCAATTTTCGATTTTCAAAACCTCGTAGAGGGCGCCACAGTGGAATTATGGCGTTCATCAAAAAACAAAAATGTAGCTAATACCAAGCTGCATAAGTAATTTAAACAAATTCCTTAGACCAGTTTTTTTGTAATAATTTTTCAAAAATTTCAAAATTTTTGGAAGAGCGCCGTTGCGACCGTTTTTGGATTTAGTAAATAATTTTTTTTCTTGGTGTAGTACAGCCAAAGGGCTTTCAAACAAGTTGTTGCGGAACCTGATCAGATAACTGGTTTTTGAGTTACGGGGCGTTAAAGTCGAAATTTTGAAAAATTCATAGCGACCGCCATTTTGAAGTTAGAGAGTCCGGTAAAAAACTGTTCCCCTTGAATTATGCCTTTCTTTCATATCCCCTACTCAGAATCAAAATTCCGCTTCTGAAAAAAATGATACCAAAAAAACATGTCTAACTTCCGCTTCCGGTTTCGGATTTTTTTGAAAAGCTTATTTTGTCGATGAATTTTCGATATACCCCTTCATTTAAAATTTCATCAAAATCGGTTCACTAGTTTTTGCGTTACAGGCGTTACATACACACACACACACCCACCCACCCACCCACCCACAGACAGACATTTTTTCTAGACCACTTTTTTAGGCTCCTGGGGGTCCAAAACGCCCATTTCCGTGAAAATCTCAATTTCGAAAATTTTCATGATATCAATACTTCCCTATACCAGTAGTGGTATGGGAAAGTAAAAAAATTAAATTGATTCGTAACGTAATATAATTTAAATGTGATGCTATTTCGTATATTGATAACTATTTTGTGTAAATACATATGTTGTAAATGTCTTCATTTATTCTTTCGCGATTACATCAATTGGTGGATCTGTTAGTCATTCGAAAAATGATTAATTGGTTAATTTCCAAAACGAGTTTGTATTTGTACAGAATAGAAAATTCAATCAGACCCATTGTATACAGTAATTTGCTGAAATACCCTGTATATTGAAATAATTATTCTTAGTTTTACGTTGACATATACTCACATGTCAAGGTAAGACTTAAACAATGACCTCAACAAGAACTTTTTCTGCTGTATACTTACATTTCTTTGCCTCATATGACGCTATTAAATTACTCCAGTGGTAGTGGTACTAATGGAAAATTAAATTACAACTAAAGTTAATGTATAAAAACAATTTACTGGAACATATTGTCTCCACATGCAATTATGAATTTATTTTTATATCATTTACAATTGAAAATATGTTTTGATTATTTTTATATTACAATAAAAGTTTCTTATTAAACATTGATAGTAATAGAAACAATCACTTTATAAATATTTACAGTAGGATTGGTTCTACAATAGTTTTCTTAATATAAAAGAAAAATTTAAGTAACGATAGGAATTTCAGAAAAATGCAATTTCGTTGGTCAAAGCAATATCGACGTAAATCAAGGAAATAAACGCATTCCTAGCGGTATTGTTCTCATTATTAAATTCATAACATTCAGCGTGTACAGACAATTACGTCAAAAGTTCATGACTTTCAATATTTTTTAAACCATTTTCAATTCAGTAGTGTCCAAATTGTGATTGTAGTAAATTAAAGAGAAATTCTAGTGTTTCGCAAAGTTAACAAATTACAGCAGTAAAGTAAGAGAGTCCACGAACTGGAATCATGTTGAAGCTTGAAATCAGGAGAGGGATTCCACATTTTTGAATAAGTGGTCTGATGTGGTTAAAAGTGATATAAAAGTTAAAAACGTTATCAAAATCCGGAAAAGCGTGAAACTCCTCGATCCGTTGAAATAGTAAAGAGTGCGCAAACGTTCACCTATCAGTCGGACTACGTTTGCGTTCGCGTTTAGTTGTAACCACACATTCAAATAAAGAGCGCGCTTCGTGCGGTAATTTCAAAAATGCCTTCCGAAAAATCACTTTATCACCCAAATACAGGGTTATTTAAAAATTCCCATTGTTCTTCGTTTATTCAATATCGTCAGATGTACCAGCAATCCATTGACAACCCTGAAGAATTTTGGGGCGACATAGCAAAGCAGTTTTATTGGGAAACACCTATCGACATTGATACATTTTTTACTTATAATTTTGACATCAGAAAAGGACCTATTTTTACCAAGTGGTTCGATGGTGCCACAACCAACATTTCCTATAATTTATTAGACAGAAATGTTCGAAATGGATATGGCGACAAGATTGCTTTTTACTGGTGAGTTTCCTTTATTTTCAACAGCATACAAATAGAGTCTGTGCAAGCGCAACCGGGTCGATAAGGCGCCGTTCTGTCTACAGTTTTATTGATCCGCGCTTTGAACTTCACTAAATAATATCCTCTTCTAAATATCTAATCTTATCTGTTAAGGTTTTTTACTTCCTCGAAATTGTTATTAAAATCGCTATTCATTCATATAATTTGAAAAATAGGTCGAAACCATAGCAACAGCTATAGCGTAAATGACATCCGCAAGGTACCTGGATATCATGTCAGAAATTCTCGTATCTTATTGGTTAAAATACACGTGGTCTGATGAATCAGGAGAATACGCGAATCCATTTACTAAACATACCTTGCTTTGGATTATGATAGCCGGATAAGGAAAATCTGTTGCATTATTATTACACGCCATTGTTTAAATATGTACATGATTTATTTAATCGCTATTTGTGAACCTACTCGTAGTTTCAGATAGGGGAGTAATTAAAAATACTACTTCATATAAAGTAAAATGTCAAGTTAATTAAATGCAGTACTAAGTATAATCACGTTACTGCAACTACAACCGGAAGAAGAACAAAATATTGTCATTCCCAGAAAACAAAAAAGAGAATCGTGTTATGCAAACTTTCAGTCTTATCTCATGCTTCCATTTGAAGATAACAACCGATTCCAAAATCACAAATTTGCAAAAAGTATTACCACAAAATTAAAAAAGGCCGCATACGATTTACAATCAGATTAAAAAAAAAAGGATTTCATATTTAAACTTTGTTTATTCTGCAATTATTCGCACATCGTTGCAGTTAACGTCTTCAGAAGAGTTTAAAGAACAAGCTCTCCCTCGGACTCTCCTGACAACACTATGTCAACGGCCGATCTTTCAATTCGAATTTAACTCCCGGTTAAGCTAACTACTGATTAATTGTCATGGATACCATTATTAAAAGATTTGTTTCCATGACAACTGACGATGGGTTAGCTTAACAGGAAGTTAAGCCCGAATTCAAAGATCGATCTTAAGAAATGTATATCTAGTAGTAACGAAATCATCGAAAACCTATTTTGAGGATTAAAGTATCGGGAACATTAGAAAACATTCTATCGTATCCACGTATGTCTTTTTAAAATATTAACGATCTTTTTTTTAATTAATCGTACACTCCAAGAGGCACCAGTGGCTAATGGCGTATGATCCCTTTCTACCGTGCAGCATAGACCATAGACATTTAAGTGTCAGAGGGCCAATCTTTTAATTCAAATTTAACTCCCAGTTAGGGAGTCAGTCAGTTGTCATGGGTACTATTGTGAAAAGATTTGTTTTCATGACAAATTGCCATGGGTTAGCTTAACAGGGAGTTAAATCCGAATAGAAAGACTAGTCCTTGAAGAAATTTAATAACTTTGTAGATTTTCACACTCTTTTGCAACGAAATCGTATAGTTAGGTTCATGTAAAGTCTCGATTTCTTGGGTAATGCGTAACCGTATTGCATGGGTCTACGAATATTTGTAAAAAGGGGGGGTTACGTTTCAAAGGACTAATAGCGTCAGTCAACAACAAAAATTAACGTAAAAACCATCCATATATAATAACAGGGTTTTTCCAACACGGAATTTTAAAAACAAAAATATATATTATGTAAGGTTTTTCAGCAATTTACAAGGATTTTTTGTTCGTTAAACGTGTTATACTTCTCCATCGGTATTTTTATACTACCTACCTCTAATAGTTTATACAGTTTGAGGTAAATGTTTAATTTGCTTGGATTATATAATAATTTTCTTCTAATGTTCACCATTAAAAAGAAGTAGGAAAACAATATGTGTTATACAGACTGTCCACAGACTCATTCTCAACATGGGGATCTCGCTTATTATGAGAGATACGTATTTAGTTAAATAGAATGAAATAATCCTTAGGTAAAGAGTTACCAAATCCCATAAATAAACTTTATAAACAAAAATAAAGAAGTCAAAAATTCACTTTATAGCCACTGTTCCAGAACTACGTTAAATATCGAATGTTTATTTCAGGGGTTTGGTATAACTTTACCTAAGGAATATTTCATTCCATGTAACGAAATATGTATCTCTCATGATAAGCGAGATCCCCATGTTGAGAATGAGTCTATGGACACACCGTATTATTAAAAAAAATGCTTGGTTTTATATAAGAGCAGAAGTAATTCCTTGGGTTAAAAATAATATAGGTATTATCCATAAATATTACCATATCGAAAAATAAGTTCGGACCTTTGCTGATGACACATCTAGATTAGTTCTGGTCTGAGATTATTATACACGTAAGTGTTTTCCCTTCAAAATTATCTACAGGCTACAATTAAATTGAAAAGAATTTTCCAAGGTTTTTTTCACATTCGGCCCTCGTAAATCAACCCCTCGCTACCTATACTATATGGTCTACCATTTTTGGTGGCTTAAGTGTGTTAAGGCTTGTGGGACTATTATTTATTTTTTTACCTAAAGCATTTTTAGAATTTTTTGATAGGCCCCGCAGAAGTTGCGTTAGAATCTTACTTTCATTTGGGATGTTTTTTACAAACTGTAAATTCTAAATAAATATAAAAATTGTGCTTCACAGAACAATAAACAACTCTACATTTTTAAAAGTACTTGTACTTCACCTTGGCATTTAATATAGAATTATTATAGTCTATTTTATTTTATACTAATAATAATAATACACATAAACTCAAAAGGTGCACGTATTATGTATTTTCTTTTGTTAAAACTAAAAGGATCTAAATTATGGAAAATACATGCATTACATAATGGCATGTTTTAAAACATTATTATTAACTGATAATTTTCATGTACTAATTACACTTTACTATTCAGTTAAGAAAATTGAGCATTACAAGTGAATAATTATATAATAGTAATAATATTTATCTACGTAATTACCTGTTTTTGTATTTGTAACACTAATTAGAAAAAATGGTTGACGTAATTACAATCAAAATTTGAGACATTTACGTTGAATATATTTTCAAGGTAATTTAAGTTCGGTAATATAATTATTAAATAAATGGGGATTTCTAAAATAAAACGAAGATAATGTTAATTCATTTGCGTCTTTTCTAACAAAAAATTTTATATTCTAAAACGTAAAACATAAACCTTAGATGATAAATTAAAAAATAACCGTATAATCTGAATAGTTTAAAGAACAATTTACAATTAATGAAATTTAAAACCATTAAACCACATTTCAAACTTGTCCGGTTTTTATGGTCATTAATTAATTCGTTACATACTGAAGATACTTTGACGTAAAAAAGAACAAAATAAACATCAAACTTTTTCAGAGTTTATGTAATAGTTCTGAATGGGTAAACCAAGTTTAGCAAAAAAATGAGCTTTGGAATTATTGTGACGATCTTAGCAGGCCATGACATTTTCGCACCAAAACAAACGCAATCAAGCCTCCCACTTTGAATTAACAAAACGCACAAGTTATTTAAATAAAAGCAGTTATTTATACAAAAATTACAAAATATATCTCCTCTGGTTGGTGATTAAAAGCACAAAAATTTATTTTTATATTGATTACCTTTGAGTAATTAAACAACAATGTAATTTTTGTATAAGTTCAAAGTACTATAAATTTTCATATACATTTCAATTCGTAATTTTTGATAAGAATTTACCCAACTATTGCAATGATAAGGCAAGGTCGTTCTACATTTCACATTCGGACGTTCCTTTTGTCCTATTGCTAATAAACTACATTCAAAGTTTAATTGGGTTATCTTTTAAAAGAAAAAATATTTAAAGTAACCTTATTGTCTATTGCGGCATCTACTATTTCAATGTTTTTTTTATCCGATTTTTGTTTAAAATAGATAAAACCGCTGTTACCTAAACAACGTCTCAAGCCATAATTTCGTTATTTTAAATTTTTGACCCCACAATAATTTTAAATGGTAAGGCAAAAGCTATTTTTTGACATCACCCTTTCGTAAATATCTGTCAATTGTTAAAAAACATTCGTTAAATTATTGTCCCCTAAGTAACAGAATTAATTTGAATTAACAACGGATGTAACGGCCTATATTAAACTGCGTTCATTTTGGTTGTAGCAAAAAAATCAAGTGCAAAATTTTTAGATATGACATCTACACATCTACTTAAGATTATAATTTGATAACGTAATGTGATAATTTTACATCTAATTTCAATTAAAAAACCCAATTAAACATTGCATGTTGCTTTGTAATTTATTCCCATGTGTCTGGAATAAACTAACACTAAGATAATTATGTAATTTTTTCCTTTAATAATTTTATGGAACGTAGATATTACTAATTTATATTAAATTTTGTGAACCCAGAAAATATCATACAGTGATACACTACTTATGTTAGAAATCGACCTTGAAACAAAATTTCCAAACACGCACACATTCATTCATTCATTAGAAATTTAAAATAGAAGGAATTTTTTTTCAAAAGTTACGTTGTTTACGGGTTTTCGTACCTACTTTTGAAAAAAATCAAGACGTGCGTCGGTCGCGGTCGCCTCAGTCAATAAATTCGGTCTTTGCAAAATCAAACGCAATAAATTCCTTAGTTTTAAACGTAAGCTTTTTAATTAGTATTCAAAAATTTTAACCAGTCTTGAAATATCATTATTAACCATTAAATTCATTTTCTAAAGTGAACATTAACACACCCTTCTAATTACAGCATAGATACGAAGTCTGACGTAAAGGAAACTAGAATTTCCAGAAAAGCATCATAAATCATAAAATCCATAATTTTAATTAACGATCTGGTTTTCAATAATTGTTAATGTATTCACATTAGGAACTATCGTTGTGTAAACAATCCAAATTTCCCACTTTTACATACCATTATTGGGATCTCGACACGTTATCATATTGACAGATGAACGACACTACAGGATTTGATTGGATTTTCAGTAAATCCCTGGCAGATACATGCTTTATGAGTAATATCAGTTTTTAGAGCTTTAGGGTTTACATGAAATATGATATTCTTTTCTTATTTTTCGATATAATCATTGATTTTGGGGCTGTAAGCTGTTCTGGGGTTTGCAGGGTATAACGGGGCGCTAACCCCAAATCTAGATGATTTTTGAGGTCTTCTTCCATTATATCTTAGGAGCTCGATCTGGTGCCATCACGGTTCCATGTAGGTACTTATCTTTAGGAATTGGATCAAGGTCCTTTGCCCGTGTTTACTCTCTCTGTCCATCCTGCTAGATCTCAGATTAGTCTCTTACGCTGAGTTGTATAATACTATAAAAGAGTTGTTCAGTTCAGCTGAGCCATGATCAATTGTCATGGATAACTTGATTGGGGATTAGCTGAACTGGGAGTCAAACCTTTTATAGGCCAAGTTGTATAAACAATTTGTCTCCCAGAATCATCGATTTGCAATTTTGTCTTTAGTTCTTTACCATATCCCTTTTTTTCCAATAATGTTTTTATTCAAAATAAACCCCAGTAACGTATATTCTTCCCTAATTTTCCTCCGAGTATTCGAACTTTCTCATTTTTATAATTTTTATAGCCTGACAGTCCTTTTCTCATATTTCTCTCGACTCCTACTTGTTGTCTCTGTTTTAAAATCTACGAGATTTAGAAATATTTTGCTTTTAATAGATCAATAGATGGAGCTGGTTATGCGTATTGCTGTTTTTGGTTTCGTGTCCTTATTCTTAATTTGGTCATTTGGTTATTTAGGCGATCTTCAGCCATATACCTACTCCTTAGAATTCTAGAAGCAGACTAAACGGTTAAGGTTATGAGATGACGATTCCTAGCCGAATAAAGCGCTAGGATACATTTGCCCAGTCCAAGATTTGCCTGATTTTAATCATTTTCCTCACTCTATACATCGTGATCATAATGTTACGAACATTTTCAAAAATATAAGACATTGTCACTATGATACAGCAAACTGTATGAAATTCCCGAGCTGTTGATAATAATTGTGCAACTATTTAACGCTGTTGCGACCAGAAGTTCGTCGACAGAGTATTTTTGAAAAATTTAAATACTTTGCAATGTGAATGAAATGTCTTGTACCTAGATCTGCTTTTTGTTGATGAATCTCTTACAATATTTACAGTGGTGGACCGTGAATTTGTGGGGCCCTGGGCTAACACTACTTAGGGGGCTACCTATAATTAATCAAATACTTCCTCGGAACCTCTGAATGCTAAGCCCATATACTCAAAAATTGAAATTTTTAAAATGTCAATTATTTTTTTAATTCGTAATATTGTCCATTGGGGTGGGGGCCTTTTATATCCACGGGGCCCTGGGCTGCCCATATATAGATTCGTCCCTGAATATTTACCAATCTGCCATTCTGGATGTATGGTTATTCCATTCATTTCTTGTTGATATGTAGATTGCACAATTTTTCTGAATTTCTTCGCTTATTATGACATATCTTATCAATATTTTTGTTTTACTTGTGTCTGTATTTTTCAAATGGGCATCCAATTATCTCATTAAATTGTTTTTGTTTCTTTTGCTATTCTAAATTTTTTTAAATATTAAGAAACCTTGATTAAAATGGATTCGGGCACCTATATGTACTTATATGTTTTTTTCCCATCTCGATGCTATGCCACGCAATTTACAAGATTTAGGGGGTTACCGTTTTCTCCTCTGTGATCATTTATTATAATTCTGAATAATAAATACATACCTTATCGTTTTATTGTTATGAAACATTTTTGAACTGGTATCTAATACGCTTTAATGTAAAATTAATTGTTAATAACCCAAATTTTCTGGTTAGAAACCACAGTCAATAGAATATTACAACAATTGTTGTAATCTATCTCACAAATAGTCTCATAACAATAGACGAATTGTTCTAAGGAAATTACGAGCACGCACCGCAAATAATACTTAGGTAAACAATTTATCAATTTGACCACATAAAGTGTACCCTCTACAAATATAACTAGTTGTAGGTATCTGCGTCATGAAGCAATATTTACAAGCACTTATTGTGTTAGTTCAGATATAGATATACCTGACAATAACCTTGTTCCGGCAATTACGTTTTAGATTTAGGGGGTGATTTATTAATAAAATTGTTTTACTCCCTCCCCCTTTACCTATAAATAAATCTAAAAAGGAAACCGAAAATTTCAGCTATAAATTATTCAAAACATGAATCAATTACCTCCATGCGACCGGAAATCATAAAAAATTAGTTTTTATAAATTAATGGGACGTAATGATTTTGGTATTATTTCAACAATATATATATTGTACTAATGATCTTGACCTTAAACCTTGTTCGATTTTTTACATTTTGTATTTCAAAACAAGACTTTTAATTTTATTTTAAAAACTACTTATTATTCACAGGGAAGGAAATCATCCAGATGACTATAGTCGTCTTACATACAAAAAGCTTCTGGAAGAAGTATGCAAATTTGCGAACGTCCTTAAAAGCAAAGGGATTAAAAAAGGAGACAGGGTGGCTGTTTATATGCCTATGATTCTTGAAGCCGTTGTAACTCTCCTAGCATGTGCAAGAATTGGTGCTATACACTCCCTAGTGGTAAATAACATATTATACCCTTCTTTAAGAAAACACAAAGTTTATGAAAATTCTTAGTTTGCAGGGTTTTCATCAGATTCCTTTTCGGAAAGAATAATGGATTGCCAAGCTAGAGTTTTGGTAACTGCCGATGGGGTATGGAGGGGTGAAAAACATTTAGCCCTTAAAAATATCTGCGATCAAGCAATGGATAGATGTGCAAAAAATGGACATAATGTTGAACACTGTATAGTTGTTTCACATTTAGGAAGAGTAACATCTCCTACTGGTGTTCAACTTAATCAAAGTAATAAAGTAAGTTGCGGTTTTCTTCATTCCACCTTAGAAAGGTCCCTTTCATTTTAATTAGCTCCTTAGGTACTATGGGTTGGAACTAATTTAACTTTCTTGTGCTAAGTGCGCAAAACCCTCTTTTTATAATTTAATTAATACCAACCCTTTCGTAAATATAAAATTATTTAAGAATATTATTCTTATTCATAACAGATACCAATGAGGGAAGGTCGTGATTGGTGGTGGCAAGATTTAACAGCAGAAGCGTCAACTAGTTGTTATCCAGAATGGATGCAAGCTGAAGACCCCCTTTTTATGTTGTATACGAGTGGTTCAACTGGAAAACCAAAAGGAGTTCTACATACCACCGGAGGGTACATGCTATACGCTGCAACAACTTTCAAATATGTCTTCGATTATAAACCTTCCGATGTTTTTTGGTGTACTGCTGATATTGGATGGATTACTGGACATACTTATGTAGTTTATGGACCTTTAGCTAATGGGGCTACATCAGTCCTGGTAATTATATTTGAATTGCATTTATTTTCCCTTGCAATAAGGAATAAGGACAATCTCTTTAGTTTAGTCGATTAGTCTAGAAGGATTTTACAAAAATCTTATAGCTACTTGAATTAGTAATCTCTCATGCATGAAAGAATGTGGTGTAGACTCTTAACTTTGCTTTGTTCTATTTACTAAGTAGGTATACATCTTTACAGAAATTAAAGGAAATCGTAACAAGAAAAACTACTTAAAACACAAGGGCGAACATTGTCATTTCCCTTAAATTACCTAAAAACATATTATATGCTTCCTCACGTAACTAATATAAACTCAAGTTTTTTTTTTAATTGGAAAACGTACGCACATAAACAACAATATTTTTACCAAAGAATTTGAATTTAAGGGTGAAAAACGCCCGCACCTTTGCAAACATTAATTTTACTTGAATTTGCGTCAAATTTTAGCCACAAATCTAAAATATCAAAACGACCTAAAATGTATGTGAAAGTATAGAGAAAAAAAGGAAAATCAAAATTTCTGGCACTGCATTCGAACTTAACCTGCAATATGGGGGAGGGGGTGGGTGCTTCCAAGAACATATTTGTTATACAAATTTATGTTCTGAGAAATTCTGTACCTTTTGCAGCTCTACTGTAATTTACTTTTAACACAGCCTATAACATTATGTACCTTTGAGGCTGCCGGATGATTAGCGGCGCAGAGGGCGGTGCCTATCCAATCACTCATGTAAAGGTGCAGAACTACAATGTAAAACAGGATATCACGAATCCCTATAGCGGATAATATTAGTTATTTATTCATAGACTGTAACATCCATATTTTTTCGCAAAACCGCAATGTTCACCAATCACATCTAGATCTGCCCCTTAATTCTTTCTTACAGGACCTTTTTTAAAAATTCAGGGTTATCCCTCTTGTTTCTTCAGTTTCTGTCATTCGTTAATTCTTTTTGATCTGTTTCTGCTTGCACTTTTTTGTACGTGTAACCAGATGTGGAACCATATCTAAATCTCTTTTTTTCTTTTCCTTATGGAAAGTTATACTAATGTTATGTCATTAATTTCTCCAGTTTTATGAAGAACACGATTATCTAATAACAAAAAACCATAACTGCTAGTATAAACAATTCAGTAAATACACGATCGTGTACTATTAATCATATAAAATTATTTATAACTGTTTTGTTGATAAAAATAAGTAAAAAAATTAGAAGATAACAAATAATAATCATGAATAACAACAACATAATGCATCTGTTCTAGAATAATTTTTGAAAACAATTATAGAAAAAATGTCACAGTTAATGTAGACGGAAAACATTCGAGTTACAAGCAGATACTTTAGCTCAGAAAAAAATTAAAATGTAATATCTTTGGCTCCATTCAGAAACTACAAACATTTACATAAACTAAGATTGTTAATATTCATATCCTACAGTACCTACTATTGCGAGGCTTTTCAGTGTGATGTGATAACATTAGTAAATAAATAAAACAAACAATTGTATTTTTGGCTTGTTTTCAATAAATTTAGCTATCAGAAGGCATTGATAACAACATAATTCGTAAATTATTGCTAATTTAAATCGAGTCCGTTATAGATGCTTTATTTATGATACAGGCTGTTACCGAAAAAACACCTCAAGCCGTAACTTCGTTATTTTAAATTTGGGATCCCACAAACTGTATCTGCAACTATCTGCGCAACACTAAAATTCGCATCGGCACAACTCAAAACAAAATTACTGGGAATTGTTTGAATTTTTAGGAACCAAAACACAAACAAGGTGTCTCTAAAATATGGTGCCATAGCTCAACCACAGATTCCGGGGATCAAACTAAGACGATTTAACGCAACTTACCTCTATCCGAAATTACTTCGTTAAAGCGTTATCGAACGCCAAAGATCTTCAAGAAATTTCTATTTTTTTAAATAACAAAAGATTGTTTTTAGCGATTAGGATGAAATTTGGGATGTGATTCTTTAGTGGAAAAAGGTGTTTTTTGACATCATTTTTTTGTTCAGGAGTGTCGCGTAAGTTGGTCAAAGGTTGATCATCCATAGGCAAAAAAGTTCATATTTTTTTAACAGTTCGGCCAATAGTTTTCAAAATCTTTTTACAGAGAGACATTCTTATTTCAAATATTTTTTGTTTCTTGTTCGATTTCGGTATCTCCCATAGCTTAGGCTGAAAAAAATTATTTTGATTGGCTGCAGAGCATTTCTTAAAACGATGTAGTAATCTAGTGTTGTCCCGTATGCTGAGAAATAAATGACGAAGAGACAATTTTTTGGGTAGAATCACCTTTTGCATCCGGGAAAATGGTGGTCACATTGAACATTTGCTGTAAATCTATTAATTTACCGGTGGTACAAAATAAGCTGAACCATTGATTCAGAAATGGTTCAGATTATTTTGCGCCACCCTTTACATACTTGCTAGTAATAAACTTTATATCAAATTGTCTCTTCGTGATTTATTTCTCAACATACGGGACAAATAGATTACTACATCTGTTTTAAGAAATGCACTGCAGCCAATCAAAATAACTTTTTCAGTCTAAACTATGACAGATACCGAAATCGAACTAGAGATAAAAAATATTTGAAATAAGAATTTCTCTCTGTAAAAAAGGTTTGAAAACTATTGCCCGAACTATTAAAAAGATATAAGCTTCTTTGACAGTGGATGATCAACCTTTGACCACTTACGCGACCCTGAACAAAATGATGCCAAAAAACACCTTTTTCCAGTAAAGAATCACATCCCAAATTTCATCCTAATCGCTAAAAACAATCTTTTGATATTTAAAAAAATAAAAAAATGTTAAAGATCTTTGACGCTGAATAGCGCTTTAACGAAGCAATTTCGGATAGAGGTAAGTTGCGTTAAATCGTCTTATTTTGATCCCCGGATTCTGTGGTTAAGCTATGGCACCATATTTTAGAGACACGCTGTATAGAATAAAACGTTGTATGTACTATCAAGTGCAAAAGTGATTTCCAGCGGGCCTCGGGAAATTAAAAACCCTTCTTCGTCGGGCTTTAAACATTCCCTCAAGCCATAATCTCCTAATTCTGCCCTTAATACATAAATAACTATTATTTGATGCTAACGAACTTTTGAAATAATGAAATGTTTCATTGTTGCAAAATTATGTAATTCAAATATTCACAATACAATTTTTTATTCATGTATTAGGTTTCTCTTTATGATATTGTCAGGACACACTTGTAATTTTTCGAACTCAACAAGATTTTTATGAACTAACCTTTTTTTTTATATTTATTCTCCATATAGGTACCTACTTACACCCCTTATCCTAATAATATAAAGTTTTATTTAAATTTCAGTTTGAAGGAACGCCATTTTATCCAGACAACGACAGATTTTGGTCCGTAGTTCAAAAATACAAAGTATCTCAATTCTACACGGCACCAACTGCAATTCGGGCTCTAATGAAATTTGACGACGACTTTGTTTTAAGGTACGTACTTAATTACAATTCAAAAAATTAAATTAAATCAGTGTTTCTGTTTTGTAGACATAATTTATCATCGTTAAGAGTTCTTGGGTCGGTAGGAGAACCTATCAACCCTGAAGCTTGGTTATGGTATTATAAACTTGTGGGAAAAGAAAAATGTTCTATTGTTGATACTTTCTGGCAAACTGAAACTGGAGGCCATGTTCTTACGCCACTTCCAGGAGCAACCCCTATGAAACCAGGATCTGCAGTAAGTTTAATTTTTGGAATTATTAGAAATTTTTTATTGATTCTCATCGAAATCTATCAATCTCTGCTATTATAATTTACGATAAGATATGAGCGTAATGACCCTGATTTAATGTGTGGTTTATTGTTTCATTTTATGAAATATCCATTCAATTTAAATTAACGTAGTAGGCACTTACATAATTAATATCATTCGCGCAAGACTGAAACATTTTGAATTAAATCATTACACACTTCCTCATTGCAAGTAAATAAAAAAATATAATCCCTTGAAAATATATTGAATTTTGAAGTGGTAACCCTAAATTTTTTGAGGTTCTCTAATAATAATACGATTTTTTTCAAATAATAATTTGGTGTTATTATTTTAGACGTTCCCATTCTTTGGAGTTCAACCTGTTCTTCTGGACGAATCAGGTAGAGAAATTGAAGGAGAGGGTGAAGGGTACTTGGTTTTCAAGCGACCATGGCCAGGCATAATGAGATCCTTGTACAACAATCACGACCGTTATGAAACAACCTACTTTTCTAAATTTCCTGGATACTACTGCACAGGAGATGGTGAGTATACCACTATTCATGCCACCGTTATACCTCTTCTTAAAATGGTACTTGTAAATTATAGGCGCAAGACGTGATGGGGATGGATATTTATGGGTTACCGGACGAGTCGATGACATGCTGAACGTTTCTGGTCATCTCATGTCAACAGCAGAAGTAGAATCAGTTTTAACAGAACATCATGCAATATCCGAAGCCGCTGTAGTTTCTAAACCACATTCTGTTAAAGGAGAATGTTTATATTGCTTCATAACAACAACAGACCATGCTATTTTTGATGAGAAACTATTATCTGAAGTGAAAAAATTGGTTCGTGATAGAATTGGTCCTTTTGCACAACCTGACGTAATTCAAAATGCTCCTGCACTTCCTAAAACTAGATCTGGTAAAATTATGAGACGAATTCTGCGAAAAATTGCAGTTAATGATAGAAATGTTGGAGATATTAGCACGCTTGCTGATAGTTCTGTTGTAGAACAATTGTTTGCAACCAGGCCTGCTAATGCTTAAATTGCATTTGTTGTTAAATTTATGTTTTGCAGCATTATTATCAGATGTATTTATTATTTTTTATGACACCATGACGTGAATCATTTGTGAGTATTGGATGATGTGATAGAACTATGTGAAAAATCACAATAATTTAACAAAAAAATATCAAAATAACTTGACGAAATTAGGCAATAACGCAAATAAGTATTTCTTTCACCTGTCATTAAAACCTGGGTTTCCTAGGAAAGCGGTGCCGTAATATAGCGTACGTAATATGACGTCACAATAACTTAATTCAAGGTGTACATACGATCGTTATAATTACGTCCGCTATATTACGGTACCGCTTTCCTAGGAAACCCATGGTTTACAATTTAGTTAAGTACTACAACCTATATTTGTAATTTGAAAATAGTAAAACTTTATCCTTAGAGGATATCAGTTATTTAAGTAACCTATGAAGAAAAGTTTATGATTTAGTTTTAAAGATGCTTGTTTAGAGAAAATATTCCACGAATCTAAATGCAACGGTAAATACTCCAAAACAGCAGTTCATCGAAATATACTAACATTGCATGCCAAAAATCGGTGTATGTATTCCAATGAATCTAATGCATATAAATGTGTAGCCTGTATTATACTTAGCTGTACTTAACCATAATACTAGTGTTTAGATTTCTAAAATAGAGGGTTTGAGTTGGAAAAAAAGCTGTTTTGTCATCCTAGAATTTTAGATTATTTTATATTGATTTATGTAGATAAGAGATTCATATACGCCTCAGTATTGTTATATACAGGACCAACTGAAACTCTGGGTGTGATCAAAAAGCATCGCACAATTAGATACTAAAATTGGTAACAAATTCAACGTACGCGATCATCTGCTTGCAATTGTTACCACTCGCCTTCGCATATACATATCATTCCAAATAACCAACATTAAATTTTATTTTATCATTGTGCTATATGTAAAAAATGTATATTAAGTAAATAAAGTAACGTAGATTATTGAAACTATTTTAGTTCATCGAAAACTTTACGTCTTTAAAGTCCGTATAATATAATAATAATATTCCTTCATTCAATCCTGCTAGTTAGGCAACCCAAATAACAAATTAAATAGCTGCCTGGATTATAATTTGGTGAATAATCAATTACCTATGAATAATTCAGGAGATGAAATTTTTGAGAAGGATATTAAACAGAATACAGGATCGAGTAAGAAAGGATGAAACAAGTAGCAAAGCAGAATAGGTGTAACAGCATTAAAAGTAGAATTAAACAGGAAAAATGTTGGGTAGGTAGTTTAGAATGGACAGTGGGAGATAAATGAAGAAAGTTAGAGGCGAGAGCAGGAGGTAGGAATAGAAAAGTAAGACCAAGATATATTCTTTTTTTTAAGATATTAAAAATTTTTATACAGTAACGGAACTTTTTCTAACTTTCTTGTGGTTCATGTTTTTAGGCTCCTCTGCTGAGGATTCTGGAGTACGACTTTTACGTCTCTGCCTTGATCCTCCACTCCATAGGATAATTAAAACGAAAATACATTTAATTGTGTATAAAAATATTTATTCTAATCTCAAGATAAGTTAACAATCAAACTGCAAATTAAAAATTTAGAAAAACATTTTAAAATATTTATAAAACAAATTTAATATAAAATGATCGAAGCCCATGATCCAATGATCCAGAAAATTATTTAGTAAGTAGGTACACAAATAAAGTTTTGGAAAAACATTTTAAAAATATTCTTAAACAAACTGAATAATTTGAAATAAAAAAATGAAAATCCGGAGATGGTTTGTCGTCCTTACCAAGAAGTCTCCAAATGCGATTTCTGTTTTTAAAAATCAAAATATATTCATAAAAAATATACATAGATAGGTATTTTAGAAAGTTAAAACTTACCAGTAATCTAGACATTTTCAAGCTGAACCCTTAACTCCCCAGGACTTCTAATTTGATGAATATTCTCATTCTACCTACCCCTGTTCCTTAAATTTATAAAAGAACTGCAACCTGTGTGTTGCATAATATTTTTGATTTTTGATGAAGAAAGAAAAATTTACTTGTCTAAAAATATGCGTCGCAACTAGACTATAAATCGAAAACCGTTTTCTAAAATTATTATAATTATACGAATTTAGATCTAGTACAAGAAAAAAAGGGGGGTTTCATACAGTAAAATCAAAGACATTTTTAAATCGTTCATTACACGGTATGAAACATTGTAACCATAAAAAAACTTGAGTATTCAATGGGCCCTTTTGAATAATCAAGTCTGTTATAGTACCTACTACATGTTGAAAGTGGAAAATTAAAAAAAAAATCAAAAGTTTGACATGTAGGTATACCTCAAAGATATATCCAAGATTGAGTACTTACTAGTACATCAACGCTAGTACTATAATCTATTCTACTATGGTTAAAGGATCAGTACTAAAATTTTTCCCTTGCATTTATAACTAAGATATAAAAAAACTATCCTTTCTCTGAATATTTAAAAGCTTGCCCCCTTCCTATCAACTGTTTGAATTTTATTAGTAAACGAACGTTAATAACCAGACACGTCAATTTTTCTACGCGATTTCCGTGATTTCATCAATTTCCCTGACATTATTCAGAATAATGATTCTCCTTGAATTTTGCAGGTTTCAAAGTGTCCTAGGTTAGTGGGTAGTGCCCTGTATGGAGACCTGGAATGACGAGTTAGAGGAAGACCTGTCCCCAATGCGAGTCTTTAAGATTGGATCCAAGCGCACAAGATAGACCATCAGGGTGCATCCTGCAATAAAATTAAATTATTAGCGCACATTTGCAGTGAGTAGTCCGGGGAAGTCCTGAGGTAGTTTTTGGGAAGTCCAGGTAGTTTCTGAGAAGCTGGTTAGTCCAGATAGTTTCTGGATAGTCTTTGGAAAATGTGGACGTCTTAAGCACACACACTTTTTTCATGTTTTTTTAATTTCTCCAAAACGAATCTATTAATTTTAATTTTCTTTGCGAAAAAATATAGCATTTTAAAAGATGTGAGGTGAGGCAGAGGCGGCGGGGTAAGTATTAGCGCGACGGGGAGATTACGTTATCGAGTGTCCCCCATTCTCTATAAAAACGTATTTTTAATTTTTTTTTATATTTGGTATGAATCATACTAGACATATTAAGGGTGGATCGTTTTCAAATGATCACCCTGTATAAGAATTCTTTGTTTTTTTATTAAACAAATAAATTTTGGAACTTACTTCCATCATCATATTTGAGTTGCTTCAAACTAGGATTGTTGTTTTTTCGCTAGGGTGCAGCATGGAATTTTATTTTCTCGAACCTTGTCGAGTTGTTGTTCTTCCGGGCTTCAACCCCTACGATTGTCGACTTTTGATTCCTCTTCTTCCCATCTTCTTTCACAGTGGTGTAGGCATCTTGGCTGTTGACCTGGCGCCTTCCTCATTAAAAGCTCTTCGGCGGATCCTCCTGTTACAATTTATAAGAACAACAAGCAATTAATTCAAACTCAATTACCACAACGACTGTTCATGGTAATGAGAGTGAAGAAACATGTACTAACCTTCATTTTGAATTATCTTTTATCAGACATTAATCTGAAAAACTAGAAAAAAAGAATTTTTAAATTAAATTTATTACAATTCATTGCCGAATTGGTACTTACTACTTAAGTGGGCAAATGATGAATACACAATAAGTACACTAAACACACGAAAAACAACCGTAAAAATATAATCCGAATAAAACCAAAAATAAACGCAGAAATAAGAAAAATCAGCAGCAGCAGACTAAAAAGTAAAAAGTGACGAGGTTCGATTGTCCGTTATACTTTTCCCATTGAATTTGCAGGATGGTATGGATATTACAACTGTCAAATACTTTGATATGCTAATAAAAAAACTAGAATATATACTTACCACAAATAAGGAGGTAAAAGTAAAAAAAAATACACTAACACTATCACACTCCGCGAATATGGGTGGTGCGTCGCAAAAAATCCGATATATCGCATTACTTTGTAGAAAATTGTGCCAAAGCATATTCCACATTGTGCGCAAGAATAATCCGCGCAATTATTGCGCAGTACGTTAAAGTAATAGAGTGCGCAAAAATAATCCGCAAAGAATTTAAAATTACTGCAATACTGACAATAAGTCAGAGTATTATTAGAATCAGTTAAATCAAGATACAACCCCTCCTGTTACTGTTGAGGAATCTTATTAATAACCTATAGGTTTTCCTTTACAGTAACAGCAATTCAGAAAGCTTGCACTAATGTCTCGCTAGCGGAAACACAGTGCCAAAAAATGGATTAGTAAACAATAACACATTATTGTACAAAGTTTAAAAGATTAATCCCGTTTATTTAAATTTTAGTTTTTTTTTTGGCTTACGTAACTATTATAGTACCTGCTATTATAGTACAGTTACAGGTTGAAATAATACAATTTTTGCAACCAAGCAAATTGTTTAATCTTTTAATTCTGTTAAACTGGATAATCGGAAATGTAAATTCTTCGAAGTTTTCAAGTACTTAATATTCGTAAATCATAGGAGTGAGGGGGAAACCAGAACTAACGTTATCAAAACTAATGAAAACCCAAGAAGAAGAACATTCTTCGCCGATTGCAAAAATCATCATTTCGATATTTTTGCAGCTTATCGAATTCAACACAGCAAATACAAAGAAACAAAAGAACGGACCATTTTAAAAATATCAACAATATTGTTTGCAAAAAAGTAATAGGTAGGTACCTATAAATTTTTTCAGAAACGTGAATGTAAAAAAATCACACCCACGTTACTTTCCCCAAAACTTTAAATATAATAAAATTAATATTCGATCTGTAAAAGATCGTCAAACATAGAGAATGACTTCTAAAAAAGAGCTCCCAGAGACTACCCAGACTTCTCAGAACTTCCCAAACTCCGCAGAGACCACCCAAAGACTTTCTACATTTCCCAGGATTACCAAGGGAGTTTCCTAAGATTACCCAGACTTCCCAGAGATTGCCCAGACTTCTCAGGGTCTACCCAGATTTCACAGACTTCGCAGGGACTTGGGTAACTTCTCAGACTATCCAGAGACCTCCCAGGACTATACCCAGAGACTTCCCAATGTTACCCAGGGACTTCCCAGACTGTCCAGGACTACCCAGGGCTTCCTGAACCTTCCCAAAGACTTCCTGAAACTTCTCAGGGTCTACTACCCGGACTGTGTATACCAAACTCTCTACGTGGTTTACCCCCTGATTTACAGATTATAAAGAATGGAATCCTATTCAGTTAAAACTCAACTGTACCTACATTCCTTTAATTTATAAAAAAATAGTAAAAACAATATCATGAAAACGTATTTTTTCGCGTGTGGAAATATATAAAATAATGATCAAGTTGGTTATGTTTAAATTAAACAGAAGCACACCAACGTTTTTTCGTTAAATTTAGCATGAACCAAAAACTGTGATATGCTCCGTTACACTGCAAATAGCCAAATACTATACAGAATTTTCCGAATTTCACGAAAATTTTCATTTTAAATCGCATGAAAACCCTATTTAAGTTTTTCGTACGAAAAAGCGTACCCGAAAGCGAAAAATCGCTCTTAAACGCATCCGCTAATCGTCTAAAAAACCTGCAAAGTGGTGGGGTATGGGGGGTGTGCGAGAATATCTTATGGGAAAGTATGAGGCTTCGACGCAGCAAACTGTACAACAAATTTATTCAACCGCAAAAAATAAAGATTATTGTCACCTAACGATTTTAAGAGGGTTGGGGGTGGCGCAAGGGTGTTGGTGAAATAATTCTGATTTAACGTACACGGATGTTACAATATTGAAAGATTATTCTTTGGGTGGATGTTGGAGGGCAATTATTCTTCTTGCAGGATACATTGTCGAATATAACAGTTCTTATTTTGTAAATTGTCATGAAAAGGAAAGTATAGTAATGATGTCTTGGGTCCTGGAAACTCCTTCCAACGAGTGGGAACAAACCTTTAAAAATCTGCGATGGTGTCCTTTCCCTCGATGTCCTCAGCTCCATAGTCCTATCTCTCGATGACCAGTTCCATATTGCACTTTCACAACATGTTCACTTCACTTCACTTAATGTTCACTTCAAGTCTTTTGCACTTTCATATTCGTTTTCCAAACTGATTAATTATTTCAGCAGGAGGAAGCCAGGAATTTTAAGGTAAAACTTTCAGTTATTACCCCTTCATGTAATATCTCATTTCTGAAACCAAAAATATTTTGTTACTTTCAGAATATTACAGCAAATTTAATAAATAAAACTTCCAAGTTGCACAATTGAAGTTTAAAAAAACTGAATACAATTTAATAAAGAAATGTTCTTAAGGTCGACCTTACTTTGATTTTCTTAAAAAAAACGTTACCCATGCAAGTGAAAGATTGCCTAACATGTTTATGATTTTATATTAAACTGGATTGTTAAATAATCTTTTGAAAATTTAATATTCTAGTAAAAGAAATTAAAATAATCAGTGTATCAAACTGGTTATACTTATAGTACAAAATGTTTTGTATTTTATTTTAAGAAATTATTAAAACACAGAAAAGTTAGCAATGACTTTCTGAAAAATCAAACATATTTAGTGAACACTCTGTATAATTTGATATTAGTGTATTAATTATTTTTGAGCAGCCTTAGTCGAGAAATATGTAATTGCATACAGGGTGTTTTAATCAAAAACAATTAAACTTTATGCAAACAACAAAAAAACTGGAAGTCGATTGAATAATCGGGTTTCTTGTAAGAACCCTTTGTATATTTGTATATGGTACAAAAGTGAAAATTATTTAAGATACAAAATCTAATTGACTACCCCATGTACAATAAGGAATACCTACCCTCTAGACGACTTAGTAGTATTAACCGAAAACTTTTTTGAACTGCTTTAAGACCAATTATGGGAATACGTATGTAGTCATATACAGGATGTTCCATTCAATAAAAAATTAACAAAAATAATCAAACTTGCAGTGCAATTTTTCTTACATTTGTGTAGAATTTATGCAATTCCTCTAGATAAGCAAAATTCTCGGTTAGTTAGGGTGTAAAATTAATAGCAAAGGATACCAGGTGTTAGCATATCGAGACCTTGTCCAGTTGTCCATTAGAATAAATACATACAACAATAAAATATTAGAGAATGACGTAATGAAAAGTAGCAACCTAAATTTAGTAAAAGAAATAATTCTGTGGGTTAGCTGAAGAAGTTTTTCGCTACAAATGTTCATTTTTCAGTTGTTCCAAAATTTAGGACCCTGTATATTCTGATTAGATGTTTAAAATTTTGATTTTTTCTTAATTTATTAATTGATTTATACTAAATTTCAAGAAAATTATCGAAATAATTCTCTAATTTTAAAAAATCGAAGGGAAAATAACAAAATCTTACCTTAAAAGACACCAGGCTTCTATTTATTCTTCGTCCCATCATATTATCTAGGGATAATTTAGATTAATTAATTAGCACTATAAACCACACCATTCTCGTTCGAGTAGTTTGCAAGAACTAACACGAAATCGTTTACCAGTTTACCAGATAACGCGAACAAAAGAATAAGCGAGCAGAGAGTGTTATGGGTAACACCTGCAAAAAATCTGGAATGCACATTTGAGGTTTATTTGTCCATCCAAACAATCACTTTTTAGTTTCAATTCTTATCTGTTATTAGATTAGTCGATAAAACATTCAAAATACTTTTGAATGTTTCTATATAAAACATAAAATGCAATAAAATTGATTTTGCCTTTTTACAGGTTTTCAAGTTTCATTTCAAATTCTTTCCAAATTAAAAAAAATCAAAATGTGGAACCACAACCCTTGGGTTTGGGGGCGGTTTGTTGCATTGTAATTTTAAAATTTCGTATTTTTGATTGTTCAATAGATTCCCTAAAATTTATTTCGTGGGCGCAAGGGCCTTTCTACAGGTCTTCAAGTTTTGTTTCAAATTCTTTTCAAATTAAAAAAAATTAAAATGTGGAACGGCTGAAACCACAACCCTTGGTAACGGGATTGGGAACGGTTTGTTGCTTTGTAATTTTAAAATTTCGTATTCTTGATTGTTTAATAAATTCCCTAAAATTTATTTCGTGGGTGCAATGGCCTTTCTACAGTTTTTCAAGTTTTATTTTAAATTCTTTTCAAATTTAAAAAAAATACAGCTTCCTATCACATAACCTGGTAACGAGATTGGGGGCGGTTATTTGCTGATATGTAATTTTAAAATTTCGTATCTTGATTGCTTAATAAATTCCCTAAAATTTATTTAGTGGGTCCAAGAACCTTTCTACAGTTTTTCAAGTTTTTGCTTGCATAGTCAAACTGTTTAATATTTTTTTGACTTTTTCTTTATTGCTGCTAGTATCTAGAATCATCTTTATATGAACAGTGAAATAGCGAAGTACTAAAAATTAAAATAGAGGAATAATACAACTCATTGAAGACATTAATTTATAATCAGATAATCTGAATGTAATTTAAATTATTGCTGCTAAATTTTACTAAACCACGTTTTGTCATTTCCTACTATCCTGATACATTTTCACGACCACGTGCTTTCATACCCGTGCCTTTGCGTTTGCGTGTAGTAGGTAATTCACAAACGGATCGGGTCCTTGAGCGCGTCAAGCAGCAGCAACCTGTAAAAGGGCTCCAGCCAACGGGAGCGTTGTAAAATTAGTGCATGCGCAATGCTCAGTTTGCTGGAGTTTTAAATGTCTGTATAAATTTTGCATAGAAATACTTGCGGACTAACTTCGAGTAGTTCGGAGTTACTCCGTGCTACTCGGAGCAACAGGGTGCTCATCAGAGTTGCCCTCGGTGTGGGTTGCTGTTGGAAAGCGCTTTTGGAAACAAAATTAGGCAAGCTGAGTAGTACGCATGCGCCAATTTACATGAGTTACATCCATTGGAAAAAGCCGGCATCTGTCACGCGGTTAGATCTCCAAACCTGTAGATTGAAATCGGCCAATGGTAGCGGTATAAAATTGGTGCATGCGTCATATGTCTACTCTATCCGCTTCTGTGAATGGTCGAGGAATATTCACAAACTTTATCAGATTAGTTTATCCCAAGGTTTTGTCGGCTAGTGGAGTTTGGAGTTTTTCCATTACTTCAAGGATTTCAATTTAAAAGGGGACACTCAAAAATGGCTGCAGAAATTGATTGTTTTTACAATACCGCTTTGGAATTAACCAAAAAAGCGGGAGAGGTAAAGTTAAATTTTTTTTTATAAATATATAGCTAAAGGTTATGTTTTTCCAGTTAATAAGAGACCGAATTTCTGAAGTTAAAACTGTTGAAACGAAATCCTGTGATATAGATTTTGTAACTGAAACCGATAAACAAGTAGAAAAACTCCTAATGGATGGGCTTGGAAAAGCATTTCCGGATCATAAGTTTATCGGTGAAGAAACAGTTTCAGCTGGAGAACAATGCATCCTTACAAGTGCCCCAACCTGGATAATTGATCCAGTTGATGGAACCTTAAATTTCGTTCATGGGTTCCCCCATTCTTGTATTTCCATTGGGCTATTTATAGATAATAAACCAGAAATTGGTATTATTTATAATCCTGTATTGGAGCAATTATTTACAGCAAAAAAGGGACAGGGTGCTTATTTGAATGGGAAAAAAATACATGTGTCTGGTCATACAGATCTATCACAGGCTATAGTTATGATGGAAAACGGAACCAGCCGTGATGCTGGAAGATACAATTGTTTACGAGAAAATCATGAGATGTTGGTACCAGTAATTCATGGGTAAGATATAAAAGTATTTGAAAATTTGTTTCTTAAATACAGATGTTTTATGTACCTACCATAAAAGGTTAATTTTACCTGCACAATAAAGCAGGTAGGTACCTGAGGTTTAAGGGTTGTTGCTTCAAGGTTACTTGCAAACTTTCAGGAAAAAATATTCTGATAGGATAGGTAGGTATAAAAGTATTGCTGCCCCAATTTCACATTAGAATTAATTTTGTTTTAAAGGGTAATCGATAGGAAATTAAAAAATATCATAAACATGCATCATTTAGAGGCTTGGGGAAAATTATTAAAGAAACAGGGTCCTAGTTTCAGGAAAATTTGTAGAATTGGGAGCTAAAAAGTTGGTAGATTAAAAAAACAATTGGTAAAAGGAAAGTTAACGAAGCAATAGAAGAGAGGCTTGGGGAAAATTGGTGGAGGAGCTTTTAAAAGAAATTACTACAGAACAGGTTATGGAAAAATTGGTAGGGGAAGTTTCATAAAAAAAAATTAGAGGAAGTTTAAGGAAAAATTTGGAAATAAACTAATAAAAAGATGATTGCTGCTACATTAAGGAAAGGGGAAATAGTTGAGAACTTTCAGAAAGTTCGGCAAAAATTGAAAAAGAAATAGCTGAAAAAAAAACTGGATTAAGAAGTCAAAATATAAAGATAAAAAATAATAATTTAAAGAAAGTAAAACTTCTCTTGGCAAAATTAATTGTTTATTATTATGCAATCTTCTTTTTTCTATTACAGCAATTAAATTTGCTACTGCCCATATTGCAATTTTCCTATTCTGTTTATGTTGCAAAACATCTACTTATAACAGTAATTCTACAAAATAACATGCTTATTAAAAAATTATAGCTTATAACTAACAGGAAATGAGTGTGCAAAAAAACACAAGCAGTTTTAAAATTTTTATTTCAATCAACTTATTATTACAGAATGAGGTCATTAGGATCAGCTGCATTAAACATGGCCATGGTGGCTATGGGTGCAGCAGAAGCCTATTTTGAATTTGGAATTCACATCTGGGACATGGCTGCCGGTGAAGTCATTGTAACTGAAGCTGGGGGTGTCGTTTGTGATCCAGCAGGAGGACCCATAGACCGTATGTCCCGTCGTGTTTTATGTACTAGTTCTCAAGCTTTAGCTGATCAACTTACAAGTAAATTGGTGCAGTTTTATCCTACACCAAGGGATGATTGCCAGGAATGAACAGTATTAGTAAAACCAATTTTACTTTTTTATTTGTTCGATTCAATTCTGTATACGTATTTTTAATTTAAAATTCATTAGTGAATTTTAGTTTAGGACATAGAAATGCTAAACTATTTTAAAGTGTATGTAAGGTGTTTTAAGTAGTTTTTGAAATTCCTAAACCATTTTATATTCTTAAATGTTAGTCGTGCAATTTTTTTAAATGTATTCCTAGTTGTTGCAGTATTAACAAAAAATCTAGTTTACTAAAAAAAAATTGATATAAGAAATGGTTAGAAAATAAAAATTGCGACTGTTGTAGATTTAAGAAATTATTAAAGTTGTGGGATTTGATTTTTATTGGTTTACTCACCTTCCACGTAGACTGATTTTTTAAAATGTAGTTGCTCAGGTAGTTAAATATTAAGTGTTCATTGCCATATTTTATGTAATAAACTTGTCGAATTAATTCCGAATTTTCTTGGAACCTAAAACCCAAACGATTTTTAAATATCTCAAGAGAAAAAATAATAAATGTATGGTTACTACTTCCATTTGATTACCAATTCGACATCCATAACTTAAGTTACCCATGATGTCTAAATTAATAACCATACTCAAAGTGTGTCCTAAAATAAAAGTAAACATAAAAAGATGTTTCATTTCATGAAAATATTAAATAATTTATGTTACTTCTCCATTCCATTTCTCGAAGATTTTGAAATCAACCCCATAATTAGGAATGTTCCCGTGCAGTACTCACCTAAATAGAAAAATAACAAAAGCAGTTAGTACCAATTTTTTTGAGATATTTAACAATATTTTTTTCTTGGCTTTGGATTTAAAAATAATTTTCATTTACTTATGAACAAATAAAATTTAAATGTTTTCCAGAAGCCAAGTTATATATTTTGTTTGCTGAAATGGTCAATTGTAATAATCCCACATAAGAAATACCTTTTAATGAGACTCAATGCACTACCATTGGCAAACCACGCCCAAACTGCTTTCTGTAACAGAAATAATCGCAGAATAAAAAAGATGGATAAAATAAACCTATGCAGCATGCAAAATACAATTGTTTTGTATTTAACATGCCCGCTCAAACACATCAGAATACATAAATTCACTCGACATTGGTCATACATTTTTATTTATCTGTGATCACACATTCAAAATTAAATACCAATTTACAATTTTCTTCACGTACAACCTAATATAATAAAATACGTGTTAATTTAGTAAAATTATAAAACTTTCATGAATATACATTAACTAATATTAAAAACGTCTCTTGAATGTCCCCATCATTTTACCTCTAAACCAAGACTCATATTCTATCCTGGATGAAAGGATGCGTCAGTGAATTGTTAAGACTGATGCGTTTTGCAGGATCTATAGCCAGAGCTTTTTCTAGAAAGTCCTTGAGCTGGGTCACCTTGCGTAGTTGGTCAGGTGGGAGAGCTTGGCCTGCCACAAGTTCTGACTGTAAATCTCTTGTAGCTTTCACCACCGTCATAACTACGATTTTTTCCTATTTAATAAAAAATGTTACATTATTATTATTTTGTAAACAATTTATAATCACATTTTTTTACTCTTCCAAAGACCTTCAAAAATTGGATTTTCTCATACTTTCTGTACATTAATCTTAATTTTGGAAATACAGCTCTACCAAGCTTACAAAGTTGAAAGGGGGCGTGTCCAGCGCTGATATAGTTTTTCAAAGTACAGGGTAGGCCAAATTGGTTGTCCGTATAGGGTATCTCAGCAACTATTATCGTAAGGAGAAAACTGAGGGCGCATTCTCTAGCTCGTTTTTTGAGACAAATTTAATGGCGCAGACAAAATTTTGCTATGGTTTCATATTTTCAAGGAAAACGCGATTTTCCGAAATTTCCTTGTTCCTATTATGTTGAATACCTTTTTTATTTTATAAGCCATCACAAAACTATAAAAACATTCTAAAGGCACTTTTTTGGGGAGAACTCAATGGCGTACTCAAATTTTTAACTAGGATTCGAATTTCGGAAATATTAAATATAGTTGTATTTTTTTAAATAGAAACTATAGTTGGCTATGTCCTTATTAAAACAGGTATTTTTTTCAAACTTTCAAAATATATACTTTAATGGGTATATTTTTAACAGTTTTTCAGCAAAATTAGAATGTATGTCTTTTGCTTACATATATTCAGGTAAAGTACGTTTTCTGTACTAACTGTGGCTAAACGTCATTTAGAAAAGTTGTTCAGAATGAAAAACCATCACCCCATGCAAAATTTCAGAAATATCGGTTTACTTTTGTGAAATTGTGTCCCTATATGGACAACCAATTTGGGCCACCCTGTACTTTTGAGTAGGATTGTTTGCTATTGGTTGATGTATTGTCGGGCTTTGTCTTTCAAAATTTAGTTGACATATTTTCCAGGTCATTTGTAAGCTTGGTGGAGCTGTACACAATTCCTTTCATTTTTCTCCCAATTTCAGATACAAAAGCAGAAGCAAACGTTCCTTAAAAATCTAGGTTCAAATAGTCGGATTGGGAATAAATACCTTCCAAACCCAGGTTCATAATCGAGACGTATGCATATCATATTTTTGCCTGAACCAATAGAATGGCTCTATTTTGAAATCACAGCAATTCTATTGGTCCTTGTGATACGCCTCAATTGCGGACCCGACATAACAATTTAATATGAAATTTTAAACCTTAATAGCTTCAAACTTTTGATTTTAATTTAAACCCTATGTATGAGAAAGTTAAAAAAATTTAACAGTAGTAAATATTGTTGCTCATAAAGAAGAATTAATGTAAAACACCAAATAATTCAAAACTGTAAATAAAATGACACTTACCCGCTCAGTGACTTTATCAATTTCGTGATACAAAAAATTGCAATTACTATCAAAATGTTGATCTTTGAATGCTCCTTTTCTTATCACCTTATTTGGAAATTTCCCTTTTAAATCCATGAAAAATTTGAGCATCTGATTATTGGATTTTCCAGAGAACATTATTCTTCCTGTGTAGAGTTCATAGATTGTGCAAGCAGCTGACCACATATCAATACCAAAATCATACGGAATGCCTAAGATGATCTCTGGGGAACGGTAAAATCTGGATACTAAGTATGGTGTAATTTCGTTGTCCGTTATGTATGATGCAGAACCAAAATCACACAGTTTTAATACTAATTTACTTTCATTTACTAAGATGTTATCTGGTTTTATATCTAAAAACATAAAAGTTTCAAAACAATATCCAAGAGCAAACCTTTTATGCACCATTTATAAAATCAGTATCTATCAATAAATAAGATAGGGCTTAAGCAGTTCCTCATAACTACTTATATGGTTCAAAATATAGAAGTAGAGAAGAAAATAGTTATTTATGATGTGCTTATTATAGTTCGACCATTGATATTCTGAAACCCCCAGGTTATGGCCCAATATTTGTTATGGATACCTCACACGGTTTAGGCTTTAACCGACAGTTGATCCAGCAAGTAGAATTAAAGAAAATATCGGTAAATAACTTAAATATTCTTGGGTTCTTACAATGTAATCCCCCATAAGAAGATTTTAGAATATCTCTAGGCGAACTGTACTCAAGCAACTAAACCAAGTCATTATCATTTAAAAAATTCTTATAAGTATTGGCATAATATTAGAATATTTACCTGCATGTAAGATGCCAGTCTTCTTCATAAGTTTAAGTCCAAGAAGCAGTTGTTGGGTGTAACTACGGACAGCTTTGATGTGTAGTCCAACATCTTTGCCATATTTTTTTAAAACTTCCCTTAAATTCATAGACAATGGTTCAAAAACTAAACAAAGATGTTGTTTGTGGAAGAAATGTCTAAATAACCTTAAGCAATGCAGTCTATCTTCAGGATCAGCATCGTTCAGCTTCTTTAATATTTCTAATTCTTTTAAGCCAGTTTTATGCCTAAAATGATTGTTTAGAAGTTTGTTTGAGACATATTTTAAAAAACTTACATAATTTCATTATTACGAATAATCTTAACAGCTACTTCTTGATTACCTCTAGCTTGATCTCTTGCGACTATTACATTACTAAATACACCTTGACCTGTATAACCATAGACGATGTATCTGGAATCAAGAGTTTCTCCAATTCGAACCCTGTAATAACCTTCTGCATCATCCCAATTGTCTGTGAGTGCTGGATTTTCAATCTCGGTTCCCTTTCGGACCACGGTATTTGGTGACTAAAATTATTATTATATATTTATGAAGTAAATCTTAAAAAATCATTTCTTACACTTATGTTATGCTCCTTTTTGAAAGAGTGTTCATCTGCAAACATGTCCCAATCAGCCCTTTTTGGTTTTTGTTCTTTGTCACCATTTTTATCATCCTGATCCATTGTTTCTGGCAACTTAATTTTCATATTTGGTAATAACGGAGGAGTTAATGACTCTTCCTCATTGTTTTCAGTTCTAGTATTATTTTGCTCTTGTACCACCGGGGTTTCTGGTTTAGTCTCAAATTGAGGTTCTTCAGGTACAATTTTTGGTGGATCAAGATCAACCACTGGAGTAACTACAGATGTGGCAGTATTAGAATCTTCACTCACCCTTCCTAAACGCTAAAAAAATTTAAAAATCATAGAAACTCGAGCCTTACCATATTATAACAACTTACTTTCATTAGTTCTTCCCTTTGTTTTCTTCGTTTTTCAATAATCTGTTGCTCATCTTCATCGTCCTTAATATCAATATCAAGATCAATTTCGCTGTCACTACTACTTACTTCTTTGTGCAAACCTTCACTTAGAGAATCTTTATACTTATCTTGCTTTTCATGTTTCCTATCTCTGTCACCTCCTCGACCCCTATCCCTATCTCGCCTATCTTTATATCTATCTCGATCTCTATCCATATAACCTCTATCTCTGGAATGATCACGCAATCTTTTATCAAAATCTCTTGAACGTCCTCTTCGGAAGTCTCGAATTCTTTCTCTATCAAATGATCTTCTTCGAAGTCGATCTCGGGATCTATCACGATAAGCTCTGTCTTTGGATATTTCATTATATTTACTCGAATTTTTATCTCTTGATTTTGAGATATTGTTGTCTCCTGACCTGTACAGTTCTCTTTCTTTACTTCTAAAGTGATCCATTCTTCTGTCTCTTGATTTTAGTAGACCGTCTCTGTCTCTACTAGATCTATGGTCTCTAGATTTTTGATGGTTATCATTGTGGTTGTCTCGATCTTTATAACCTCGTTCTCTACTGTGAGTACGTCTTCGTTTTACTGGTTCTTCATGGCTTATTATAACCTTTCTTTCTCTACTACGTGGGCGCTTTAGTTTCTGTTTAATTTCAGGTTCGCAATCATTGCTGGAGTCGTCTAATAATATAACTTCATCACTGGTTCTATTTACTACTTGGGTATTTTGATTTGCATTAGAGATTGGAGTTGGAACTGTAACAATTTCTGAATTGGCTTTAGCAATTTCTGCTTGTAGTAATTCCTTCTGCCTCATTAATTCTTCTAAATCCATATCAGCTTCGATTACAGATACATCAATGGCATCACTGTCACACTCTGCTTCAGGTTCGGGTTCTTCATTTTCACTCTCTGATGATATAACTTCTAAAGAATGGGTTGCAGAGAGTCCCGAGGCTACATAATTTACAACTTCTTCTGCTTCCGTTCTTAACGGTGTCTTTTCCTTGGTTTCTACGCCTGAATAAGATTTACCATTAGCAACATGATTACTACTAACTTTAGATACTTCAATTTTTTTGGAGGATATTTCTGGTGTATACCGATCATATTTATCATTTTTTGATGGTGCATTATCATCAGATTCCTCATTATGCTTTCGTTTATGCTTCTTGTGTTTCTTGTGCTTTTTAGTTTTTTCTGATGAATGTTTTTTGTGTTTATGGGCATGTTTATGATCCTTTTTGTGTTTACGCTTAAGGGCCCCATCCTCCTTTGGACTGTCTGTTACTATCTCAACTGTATCTGATTCTCCAGATGATCTGAAAAATTCAAATTTATAGGTTAACGGCTTCAACTAAAGACATGCACTGAATTAACAAATAAACTTACACTGCCTCCATTTTCTCAAAATATTTAGACTACAAAAATAAAATAAAGGAACTGTACGGCATTTACAAGGTTTTCACTTTATATTGAACAATATTGACCTTAATTACTTAACGAAAACGACCATTTTACGTTTTCGTTTCGAGGAGTCACAAAGGTCAGGGAAAAGAACTATAGATGTCGCTTCAAATTAATAGGTCAATATTCATATCCCGGCAATATCTATAATAAAGTGCAGTTTTTATGCAACAAATGCTGGATCATACGTCATACAGGGTGTAGTATTGGATTTCGCATAACGGGAATTCAATACGAAAATCTTTATGTTACTTTATTTTTTCCCCTAATTATTTTTGAGCTAAACAGTTCAAACGTTGTTTGTAGAGATAGAGAACGAATCAAGCTTCTAGGCTATGGTTCAAGATTTGTAACGGATACCTCACACAGTCACACATTTTAGAATTTAACCAGCGAGCGGCTGGTTCAAGAGGCAGAACTTTGAAAACAAAATATCGATATGCCAGTAGAAGTCTACAAGGTTTTTTTCGCGTTTAACATCATCGTCTGGGGGTTTCCATACCTCCCGGATCATTTACTTCCCCCAGAGAATTTCTCTAAATCCGCGCTTTGCCCTATTCTGTAAGCCGTAACGACTTGTTCAGAAACGATTGTCGGGATTTGAACGATCTTTTTGCTTCACCATGAACGTAAAAGAATAGAAAAGAATGATCGTTAGTTAACCAATCGTTCGTGAACGATTTTTTATAATTATTAATTTTTTATATCTTCTAGATTCTACAAGGCCTCTAGCTGATGAAATGAAATAGTCATTCAATCGAAAAAAATATATAAGAAACTTCCCTCACCCCTTCCGGTCCGGTTGGAAGATTTTCAGAAAATATTTAGAAATAATTGAAGGGCTTTAATTTCTTTTTCGCAAATTTCTTCACGCCTTCCGATCTCATTACGAAAGTCCCTAGAATAGTTTGACTTTGAAGTCCGTTGAAGTCTATATATAGGTACCTACTTGAAAATTTGTGAAAAAAAATCCGAGTGTAATACAGCCCGTGAATTATTTCTAAAAATTTTCCAACTAGATTGGAAGGAGTGAGAAAATTTGCGGAAAACCATTTGTAATCGTTGCTGTTTTTTCGATTTAATTTCCATAAGCGTTGAGAAACCGAATTCGCAAAGATACGAGATTTAACGGCTGTAGGTAGTAACTAATTGAGGATGTTGGTTTCAAAGAGAAATTCAAAATTCTGACAATTCTAGCACAAAAAATGAGGCTTTGTGCACAGGATCGTTTTTCAAGTCTATTAAATTTTCTTCTTCTGTTAATGTTAATGGGATGTGGGTACTCTCGTATCTTGCGAAAGGATTGATGATCCACACGTACATTTCATAATCAAGTGAAGAAAAATACTTTGAAAATGAAACAGAAAGGTTTTTTTACTGTCTTCCGCTCTTCTGACAAAACTTTAAATTTGTTTGGAAAAGCTTCTAGGCCTGGGAAGCAATCAAGCTGCGAGTTTTTAACTTTTTTAGTCCATGAAAGACTTTAATTTGCCTAAAAAAATTTTTTCTGGACTAATTCAATGGAATTAGTATAAAGTTCAACAAAGTAACACTTTTTCTTTTTGTGCGTCTTCGCACGATCTTTACCAATCCTTCGTGGCACACTTTGAAACCTCTTGCGGCGCACTACTATGCCGCGGCACACAGTTTTGCTGACACTGATTTAGGTCCAAAACCAGCTTTCGGAATATCTCCGAAATAGGTGAAAGCCCAGCGGCGCTTTTTCAGCAAACTTGGCCCTCACTGCAAATCGCCAGGCAAGGAACAGCCCTGATAAAGAGCTTCTCACCTATGAAGGAAAAATACGTATACTCAGTCTAAATAGAAGACAAATCAGGATCGTAGCGGGCCTTCTAACAGGCCACGGACACCTAAAGGTACAGTTCCTATGAAGCGGCTGACGCATGCGGCCGCCGCAATACACTGCTACAATAGTCTTTGCTCTTTTTTTGGACATTTTTTTCACCCCTTCAGATCTGGTTCGGATTTTCCCAGAATGTTATTTGGAGGGTATACACTTGCAAAATATGTGCCAAACATCCCTCATCCCTTTCCACTGTTCACCACGTGGCGAGTAAAGTTTGAGAAATGGATTTTTTCTGAAAACTTCCTGAATTTTTTTTTACTAGACGGGAGGAGATGAGGGATGTTTGGCATATATTTTTCAAGTGTTTAGACTTCATATAACATTCTGGGAATTTCGTAAGGAAGTCGGAAGTGGTCAAAAATTTTTCCAAAAAATGAGGAAAGACTATAGTTTCTGATATGTAGGCAAAAATAGGGATTACCGACACTCGCTCGGCCGTTCGTTTCGGTACCTGCATGAGTGGTCGACTTACTATTACGTGATAATATCAAATTAATGAGGATATTATTCTGAGTGGTTTAATATTAAAAATAATTGTCTAATGCTAATGCTTCCTTTGTATAAAAATACCTATAAAATTTGAAAATGTAGGTATTCTAACTTAGGTAGGCAACTTGACTTTAGTAGTTAAGCCCCAAGGAGGATGTAGAATTTAAAAAAAATGTACTTTTAAAAATTATAAAAGAAAAGTCTTCCCAATCTCAGACCACCAATTACAGTCGGCCCATATTGAATCTGCATTACAGCGAGTATTTTCGTCGAAAAATAAATATCGGTAAGTAGGTATAGTGGCCGGGAGTCAATCCTGTATAGTTACATATGTACCATATTATATTTTCCTAATAAATATTTTCCGTTAAATAGTCATTAAGTCTCAAATACATGTTTTACCTTTACTTCTTCTATTATAAGTGCAGTTCAAAGTTATATTGAAGGTTTCATTGCAGAGTTTAAAATATGTAGTAGGTACTGTAGTAGTTAGAATTATGTTTGTAAACATTTCCGCTAAACTAACTTATCGCAAAATTAGAAAACATAAAAAAATATTTTAAAAATGGTAGGTATTTCATAAAACGGAGTTTGCATTTGAACAAGCTGAATTTATTATGAACAACTTATTTCTTGATTTCTGTATTCTATAATTTTACCGTTGATTATCATTTGCTACGCTTTTAGGTACCTCAACCAATAAGAGTGCATTTTTCAATTAGGTAATAGAAAATCATGTTCCAGAAAAGCTATCGACCCCCCATACCAACAATACGAAAATTTGTCATATCTTAGTAGTCTAATATGTCTAACTACAAAAGCTGCAAAATAGGTGTACGAGGTTAATTTTAAAATGCAGTAGATAGGTAGACACAAGTATTGAGACGATGTTAGATACTTTGGAATGGATGAAGGTCCAAGCGCAAATTGAGCTGCAAGTATTGGTGTTGGTTTACAAAATTAATTCAAATTTAGTGCCTAGGTATTTGACAAACAAGCTGGTTAGGGTTGAAGCGATTCATGATCACAACACACGGCTAGGTGGAGCCTTTTACTTAGATGCTGTAAGTAAAAGCTCATCACTAAATTCAGTTTTTTAGAAAGGCTTGAGGTTGTACAACTAGCTTCCTGCCGATGTTCGCAATTCCCCTAGTATAAATACTTTCATAGCGACAAAATAGGATAGGTTAGGATAAGTAGTTAGTAGAATATTTTACTGTGTACCTACCTTAGTACTATATACCTAAGTGTCAAATAATAAATTGCAATATTGTTTTTTTTTCCCTCTATTTTGTGTGTGTAATATTTTTGTAGCCTTTGGCTAAATAAATGCATTATTATTAACTTTTTAACTCAGATTATTATGCCTAGTTTTCTTAGTCATTTTCTTATTTTCTATGCATTTTTTTTCAACAATTCAAAATGTAATAGTTCTAATAGATTGAATTTAATTAAGATGTACTGAAATTCGATACTACCTTATTATAATGAAAATCGAAATAGAATGAAAAGATTCTAATTGATTAAATAATTCAAAATGATACTATTATTTATTTTGATTCTTGTGGTCAAAAATGTCTGGAAGTTAAAAAATATCAATTTATTTGGAAACAAGGTACCTATTAAAAAAAATACAGCCCAAATGATCAAACATCTGTGGTCATCTCTCTAATTTTTTGAAATTGACCTGCAATAAACCCACATCTTACTTTCAAACTGTTTAAACAATTATCAGGACCACCTTGTTTGTGTGATACCTATTATTTGTCTTTCACGAGATAATTTTTTTAACAATTCAAATTCTTCTTTATCAGGAATAACTTATTATTTTTTTATTTTAAATTGAATTGTAGATAATATTTTCCTTTAAATTTAGGGATATAAACTTTTCCAAGCAAACAAACATACATAGGTAATATAATACTTTTACTTTATTCATTTCTTAACCCTTTGAACTTAATTCACATAATAACTTAATTTCACATTATAATAAGTAAAAACTAAAAAATTATCAAATTACAATTTCATGTTGTAGAAATTGATGGACACCTCTGTAATTGAGGACGGCATACAAGGTACCTCTGGGGCCACATTAAAATCCTGCACAGGACATACACAATGAATTGGAACATAGTCTACTATAGCATAAACTTTATCATAAGTATAGCCTTTTTGGGCTACATTCATTGCAAGAACCATTGCAGTTATACGATTGAACAATTTTTTTAATTCTTCGTCGTTGTCCGGCAACGGAATGATGAAATCCGTGCCGCCTTTACCTGTTTCAATAAAATCGGGAGTTCGATCTCTCATTTTGTAGAAGACCCTCCATGCACATGATGGTTGACAATTTCGTTTCACTGGTACGACATCATGTATAGTCACATCTTTGTAGCAGCTGCGTAAAAAAAAGTTCTTGGCGTGGTCGATTTCCTCTTCATGTGGACACCCAATGATCACGAGCGATTCGTCTAATTTATTTATACATTAAAAGACAAACAGACACATATGTATTAAAACTTACTGGTTGCAATATTCGGATAATATCCTAATGTTTTTTCTCTAGCACTAGTAGTCATACTGCTTACAATGGCGGACACGAGGCAGGATAACACCACTAACACGACAAACGTTGCGTTGTAAAGTGGAGTTCATCGATCGTATTTAACTGCGGCTACGCGCTGGACCAGTATTCTCGAAATCACTCGACATTTTCTCGCACACGACAATAAAAAATGAACCAATCAAACTATTTTTTGAGGCATGACATATGCTCAATTGTCAAGAAAATAGCATGTCGTGACGTATGTATATGTACAAGTCAAAATAATTCTCAAAACTATAACCAACCCAAGGGGTGTAGCTCAGATGGTAGAGCGCTAGCTTAAAGGTGCTTCCAAACCAAACGCGCTGCTCTGCGCTGCGCGGCGCAAATCAGCGCGGCGCGGCGCGGCGCCTTGGATTTGGACGACAACCGCGCCAAACTGCGCCGCTCCGCGCAAGAGCGAACACGATCCGCTGAATGTCGGTACATCAAAGGAAAACGCTTGTTTGTGCGCGTTTGATTTGGACGGTGTTTTGTAGATCAACGTTTGTCCTCGTGCGTTCGATTTTAAAAAATAAAGCTCTTACAAATGCCCCGGAAAATATGATCGTTTTGACGTTTAAAATCTGTTAAGTATGAATGCTAAATCGAGGAAGATAATTCATTCTGCAGCCAGAAATATCATTTGGAAGGTCATTGAATTCTTTGACTGAAAAGTATTTACAATTATTTAAATTTGCCGCCTAAATGTTTTTATTTTGACTGTACTTTGAAAAACTATATCAGCGCCGGACGGCACGCCCCCTTTCAACTTTGTAAGCTTGGTCGAGCTGTAGTCAGTTTATAGTGACAGGTTACATACCATATACGTTTATGCGAATAATAAATAAATAAAAATGAGTAATGTAACTGAATGGACACATGAAGTTATTGAAAAATTGGTTGACTTTTATCGCCAAAAACCGTTTTCTGTTTCGTCTTTTTCTATTTAGGTGATTATTAATTACAATGATAGCGGCAGCAATCTTAACTTTTTCGTATTCCATATTTTAACACGCGCGCGCGCCAGTTGGAACAACGCCAGGATTCAGATTTGTCTTTAAATATTTAGCGCTGTTCTGCGCCGTTCTGCGTAGTTCCGCGCGGTGTTTTTCGGCGCGGCGCAGCGCAGCGCAGAGCAGCGCGTTTGGTTTGGAAGCACCTTTAGGATGCGAGAGGTACCAGGATCGATGCCCGGCACCTCAACTTTTTGTTTTTTAAAGTTTAGGTTTCCCCGATTAATAACCTAAAGCAAAGACACTAGAGGGACACCCCTACTTTCTGTAGTTGCAAGTTCCGAATTTAATATATAAATGTGTCCGTATGATGGTGTATCACCTTCATCGAGGTACAAGGGGCCAACCCTATGTTATATTTGACCGTGTATTTTAAAGCAGTATGGTCCATGTCCTGGAGGTGCAACTATATTGGCACCCATAGATGCCATAGCCAAACTGCTATTGTACATACTTCCTAATATTGTTTGATCGAGGATCATCACCATTTAAGAGATCTTGAAGTTCCTTAGGATAAATACTTAAAACTCGGAATTACAATCTCAGTTTAAACCACAGCGTGTCAGTTAAACTTCAGAATACAATGGGAAATTTTGGGGAAATTTTCAATACCCGCAGTGCTAGTACACTATATACTACAGCTTAATACACACATGGTTCAAATTTGAAAAACTTTTCTGGTGTGACGATTAAAAAAAACAGCAGGTTATAATCTTAAGATAATTATTTTTTAATAGCTGGGTGCCCGCATTCAACATGAACCTTGAAACTTATGTCAAAGATTACTTTTTACTAAATTACTTTGAAAACGTTTTCGATGCATAAGTATATACACACATACAGTATAAACGTCCCTACGGAGCCCTTTTTCTTTATTTGCTAAAATAAATGAAAAAAACGCGAATTAATAGATTGTTTGTTAAACGGGTTGCATCCGGTTGCATCTCACTCCTTTTATAAGCCTTAAAATAAAGTCAGCGTTCACACAATGTAGGAAGTTTATATAGAGCTGTCCTATTTTTATTTGGTAGCGGTGGGGTGTAAACCCAGACAACACTGTTCTGCTTTATATAATAGTATTGATGTTTTTCCAGAATAAGTTCTAAATATTGGATCAATTCTTTTCCATTTTGGTATTCCTAAATTTTCAATAGATTGACCATTATATCCACTTTTAACATTAAAACTTGAAAAATCAATTAAATAATATAAAATAATAAATATTAAATAACAAGGGGGGCGCGCGCCGGTCGCTCCGCTTGCCCCTCGCAGACGTCAATGGTTGCGTTTTTTCAAACGCTTGCCATTGCAGTAAATCCCTTATATAATATGATAGGCCCTGTCGGGTGGTTGTTTCCTTGGTTTTTTTTTCTTGGAATGGTGGTGCGGGGGGTATTATTTCTTTCCCGATTCGTTAATAAGCACCGGTATTTTTGAAAGTAGTCGGTTTTTATTTAGAAGGGTTGGTGATGTGTAATAATGTGTGGAATGGAATTTTTTGCGATTTGGACAAGATGGAGCTCGGGGCAAGCTACGCGACCGGCGCGCGCCCCCCTTGTTACCAATCACTCGTTGTGTTTAGACAGTCGGTTTTTTTTCGATAATAATATTTAACGTCTCCGGCGGGGGAAGCCCCCGAAATTAATTAGTTAATTAATAATTAATTAATTAATTAGTTAATAATTAGTTAATTAATTAGTTAATAATAATTAATTAGTTAATTAATTAATAATTAATTAATTAATTAGTTAAATTAAATTAAAAACGGTTAGGGAGAAGAAACTGATTTTAACAAAAATTGTTTAAAGAATAAATATGCTTAGAATAATTTTAAATTAAAAAAAAACATTTTAATTTTAATTAAAAATTGTATGTAGTACAGGGTGTTTGGAAAATTCTTGCACCTAATTAATACGATTTATTTTATACACTTAAAAGGAAGTAAACATGCTTGAAGACTCTTAATTGCAAAGCTAGAATCTCCTAAATGGAAGAATGGCCGTCCCTTACAAGGACGTTCTGAGACATCACAAAAGTTCAAATATCTCGAAAACCATTGGGTGTAGCAATTTGAATTAAAAGTACTTTTTGATGTAATTTTATGTAATACACGTGAATCTTGAAGTAAATCCGGAAAATTGCAGAAGGATAAAAAGATGTCGGAACCTTCCACAAGGGGCCCCACTACTTATCGGTCTCATCATCCCTTAAGTGTTTCAAGGATGTCTAAAGTGAGGCGCGAATTTCCATGGTGAGTTTTTTTTATTGATTTCGGGGGAACCCTCCTTAATTTCCTGAGGTAATAACCTGTAATTTTCTGGCTAGGTAAATTACAGACAACTTGTTTTATACATCCCAAAATTCCTCCTTGTAATTATTTTTGCCTACATATTAGAAACTTTGGTGCGTATTCAAATGGTTCAATAACATTCGCGTTATAAATAAACAAATGATAGGGTTTCCTGCATCTTTTTAGCTTACATTAATACTGGTTACATTTGCTTGGCATGCCCAAAAACTGTCCTTGAATTTTTTTATAAGCGAATAATGATGTGTTAGTAGTGTGGTTTGTAGATTCCCCCTAGATTTATTTATTTTGGTCGGTTTTAAGTCTTTTCTAGCCTTATGTGTTTAAAAATAAACAGTTTGGTCGTTTAATTAAATTGTTATTTTATGAAGAATTATCAACCATGAGTAATGAAGATTGCGTAAATTGTAAAAAGTGCAAAAACTTGGGTGTAGATGTTCGAAGTAATGGGAGTCTTGATATACAGTGTGATACAGAATCATTGCTATCAAAATGTCAAAATTGGTTGGAAAAGTGTACTATAAGTAGTGATCGTGCGTCAGTTGAAAGTTCTGAAAGTAACAATGGTTCCAGTATTTCTGATATGACTTCACAAAACCAGGTAAATATTTTCTTAAAAAACGCTAGCTATTATTTAAATATTTTTGAATATAGGCGCGAATTTTTCTTTTTGTTTTTATTGGTTGAATTTGGCGGAAAATTCAAATTTACCCAATGGAAAGTAAAAGAAAAAATATCAAAAAAATAATTGATCAGGTTCTTCAAAAAATTAAATCAAGCAAGCCATGACTCCTAACTCGGTAAAACGTTTTGTTATCGAATTTTCATGCATAACTCCGGTTCTAGTCATGTTAGAGGCCTCCGTTTTTTTGCATTCTCTTTGTTTTTCTACCCACTTTACGATTATACTAAGATGGCCCTACCTTTATATTTGATTTTACTTTTGCTTATCTAATAACAAATAACGTAATATTTTTTTCTTTAACTCTTCACCAGAATGAGAACATAATTCGTGAAGTCTTCAATCAAGCACATACATATGGACAAGTCCGTATTAAAAAATCTCGAGAAGTACATTTGGGTAATGTTACGAATATTTATGGCCCTGTATACATTACCCAAGCCTTTTCAATGCTCAACCAGAAATCAGTCACGAACCAAATACTTTTAGATCTACCAGGTATGCGAATACTACTTCCATTTCCGATCAAATTTTATAACTAATTTTATTTTAGCACCAGTCAAACACGGAGAATTGAGTTTAATTTCTAGAAAAAATTGGGTTGCCTTAGCTCCAGTTCAAGAACGAACATTAATGAATGGACCAGCCAAATTTGATAATCTGTAAGCGTGTCAAACACTTTTTTCCTCATCTTTTCCTTACGTTTTTTTTTAAATTTCAGTTCATACTGTATCAGAACCAAATGACGATACCCAAATCGGAAACATTAAGTTAGTGAATTCAATTCAAAAATATCACATGACCAAAAGAAACTGCGATGACATTTGTTACAATTTTTTAATTGGATCTGATGGAAATGTCTACGAAGGTCGAGGATGGAGTGTGGTTGGTGCTCATTCCCATGTATATAACAGGATCTCGATAGGAATTGCTTTTATGGGTTATTTTTGTGAAAAACTTCCTACAGATGAAGCTCTTAAACAAGCAAAGGTTTTAATTCAACGTGGGGTAACAATGGGTGCGATTGAGGAAAATTATATCTTGCTTGGACATTGCCAATGCAGCGAAACAGAAAGTCCCGGCGAGAAGCTGTATTTGGAAATTCAGAAATGGGATCATTGGGAAAAGAAGGTTGATGTGCAACATCCATCACCATTGGTAGCCGCATTTAGAAATAAATAAGATATTTTATTTATAAGTTGATGTTTTTATTTTTAAAAAATATTACTTATTTTTTTTATTAATAATATACAATTGTCTCTACAGCGGTGTGTATTAAAGACGTCTGAGAAAATCCTAACGAGATCTGAAAGGGAGAGAAAAATGTCCTAAAAAAGAAGCAAGACTCAAGCCTTGCCTTTTTTTGTGGAAACTTTCTGGGTTTTATTAACAACTTTGTACTACAAATTTTCCACTCCTTCAGATCTCGTCAGGATTTTCGTAGAATGTTATTTGGAGGGTGTACACTTTGAAATTATGGGACAAACTTCCCTCACCCCTTCCCACTGCTCCACACCTGGCTAGGAAATGTTCAGAACTGGGTTGTTCCAGAAAACTTTCGGAATTTTTTTGAACCAGATGGGAGGGGATGGGGGATGTTTGGCACATATTTTTCAAGTCTTTAGCCTTCATAAGGTAAAAGCACCAATACATGACACGGTTCCTAGGTGACATCTAAATTCAAATATTTAATTTATAATCACAAAATTCTGTTTAACAGTTTGAATTCTGTCAGAACTACTATTCCATTGCATGTTGAGAACTACTGGAAATATTTCAAGTTTTATTTCTTGCTAACTTCGCGTCGGACAATAGTTGCCAACTCGTGGGAATATTCCCTTTTCGTGGGAAAATTCAAGCTAAAAGGGAACGAGGGAATTTTCTTATCAAAAGTCATTATTCGTGGGAATTTTTCCCATATTTAAGCTTAATTCATGTAGACGTGATTTTTTTGGCAATTGAAAAAAATCGTCAAACAAATCGCGTTCATGTGAATTACGCTTTACCCGCATTTCAGCTGAATTGACAAATTTATTTTCTATTTTGCTTGTACTTCCCCATATGAGTTCTATATAGGTAGGTACATATACATACCCTCATTTCAGCTTATTGATGAATTTAATTTCTATTTATTATTAGCTATTAGTTTGCTTGTACTTCCCCGTATATAAGATCTGCATTTTTGCTGTATTAGTACTGTTCGCTAGTGTTTATGCGCATGCGTCGTCGGATATCGCAAGCAGCGCGCTAATCAAATAGTTCGTACAACTACCTACAAACGGAACATGTGGAGTAACACTCCCATCTTTATTTACATCCATATTCCGTTAACAACCGTATATAATTGTTAACAACAGTTAAATATGGTTAAACTCCGTTAAACGCAATGAATCAGCCGATGTCTTTGTACGAAATCAGCAATATATTTCGCGCATGCGCCACAGTTTTCTGGCTGGCGAACAGTGCTAAATCTATAATAGATTTTTAACTACAATATAATACTCGGATAAATTTTGAGTTTGAATATAATGTATGTATATTATAGGTTTATCTATTTGCGTAGGAAATGTTTATGCTTTATTTATCATAAAAATTAGAAATAAATTTAATAATTAAAAGGCACACACATTAAAAATAATTAATAGTGTCAAAATAATAAAGTACTTTATTTTATGAATAATTATCCACAGTTACAAATAACTACATTATGCTAATGACCAATTTCTATTTGAGTCTTGGCTGTAATAATATTACAATTTGTTTTTGCCCCCACCTCAGAGGGGAAAATTAGTTAATTGCGTTTCAAATGGTTATCTAACAAAAAATTTGTTTTTTTTGAGGAATATTTCTTGTGGTATTATTCTTGTAATTTAGTCTAATATCTTCTTCTCTTCCCCACCCAAAGATTTTTAGTTCCTTGTGTTTAACAGGAAATTTGAACTTGAAAACTTATTTTAAATTTATTTTGGTAATTAATACAAACGACGTTAATATTATCATTTGATAAACATTTGTATAAAGCGAATAAATCTTGATATTTCCCGTTGAAATCGATATTTTATTTAATATTTATTATTTATATTTGATTAAAGATTTGCAAAATGTAACAGTGTAAAAATTATATTATACCATATTTAGAATTAGAATATTAAAGATCTAGAACAAGTTACCTTGTTGGGGAATAATATTATATTTTGGGAAATTGCCTCACGTGCTCACAGATTTACTGGAAGAATAAGATCATTAAATATAAAAATATAAAATGAGTGGGAGCGGTGCATTTTAGGAGGGAGTATGAAAACCCCGCCGGCGTCGATCCACTTCGACTGCTAACTTTCATAGTGTATGTAGTGTTTTATGGAATAATTAAGTTTTATTAAAAATTAAACCAGGTAATGAACTTTCATATCTAATTAACCTTTGCAATTACTAATTTAATATATAAAAAAAGTAACAAAGCGTAGTGTAAGTGGAAGAAAAACAAAGTTTAAGTCTTACACGTGATTTTCAAGCATCCTTTTTAAGTATTTTTGGAATTTTTAAACCTCTACCCTGACCACTTTATTTATATTGACTTTTCAGAGTTAACTTTTCAATTTTGTTTAAAAGATGTAAATAATTATTTCCCCAAACAATTGTTTAATTTTTATAAAAATCATTCAAATAATGATAAGCAATTTTTTTTTATGAATGAAGTCTCAATAAAATGTAGGTTTCATGTACCCGGGCTATGCTGACCATGCTTTTGCCTAATAATAGTTAGTCCAAGCAACTGCTGAGCTATCTTTATCCCAAGATTTGGGAGACTGCGAGCTTTCAAATGTTGCAATCGTCATAACTGAAGGTTAAACTGAGGGTTAGATCTTCAGGCAAATGACACCAGGGGGAAAGAGAAACGAAAAACTGTTCTAAAAATATAATCTAAAAGAAAAACAAAATACTTTACGTCATTATTATTAACCCACTTTTATTCTAGAATATAGAAATTGACAGAACTTCTTTGCCAAAAACTTTTCTTCCAGTTACATTGATATTATATGATAGAAAAAAATCTGTACGGCTAACGTGTAATTCAATTCAACCACGGATATTAATCCGGAAGAATTTAGTGTCACTAAACTCAATATAAATATAAACTTAGTCTCAAAAATTCAGGAGGCGGTAAAGCACGCTGAACTAGTGGGGAGGACATCAGGATACTGACCCTTATTTTTATATAAAAATTAAAATAACATCAGGCGGAAGAAGTTGCAAAAATATTTCAATTGCGCCACTGTGAGCTCTGCCAAAAAATTTACAAACAGAAGATACTATACATGTGTAATATCTAACAGCTATTTAAGTTTTTTAAGGCAGTTTCTAACATTATATGAGACTAAAAGAATGAGGAAACAAATATTTTTAAATTCTTAGTAAAACATTCCGGTGGGATTTTTTTAACCAGTAACTATTAGAAGTAGGTATTGTAAAAGTCTTGATAATAAATGTGAGAATTAAGATGTTTGCTACGGGGGGCGGCGGGGGGTTACACTATTTTAATATTGAGGCCCAAAACTTTCCATATATTAGGAACTATAAACATTTTATCTTTTTTTTTCAGAATGTCCAAACGTACAATTTTAAGTAGACCACGTACGCGTGTGTACGATGCAAATTATTACATTGGGGAGAGTATGTATAGGCCAGCATTGGATCGTTTGAATAGGAAGTACACTGGAAGACCATTGTCTCCTACAAGACGTCTAACATCAGTTCCTGCTGATATCCAAGATCGTCATGATCGCGCCTTCTTTGATGACAATATAGACAACTGTCGTCGTCGTGCAGAAAAACACATTACTGGAGAATCGTACTTCGATTCCCGTGGAGCACGGCTAGATGCACGTGAACTCCTGAATAATTTTGACGAAGAGGTTCGATTATTCTAAAAATCATTTAACCCCATCATGTTGTTTATCCATAGAAGTCATGCTTATATAAAGTAGAGGCATTTATGTAGTCTGTAAAGCAGCATTTTTTAAATAGCAACAACATTGATAAACAAAGCATAGAGTAGGATCATTATACCCTGTATCATGGAATCCCCGCATTATCTACTACTAAACTAGGATAACTAATACCTAATAATTTCAATTACCATTATAGACTGTATCAAGAATAAAGAGCATCAGGGCAAACAAGAAAGTATCGGCCATTGATGATGTAGGCATGGAGAGCACAGTCAATAACCTTACCACAAGACGTTTATTAGATAGAACGGACAAGATATTGGATTCTGTAGGACTCCCACCAATAAACGAACCAAGACAACGTAGAGGTTACGACGAAGAAGATGTGTCAGTAAAACGCCGATCTTTTAGATTAGCCCAGGAAGAAGATGGTGGAAGCAGGGAAGCAACGAAATGGAGTGCATTGAAAGACTTGAAAGACGAACAAGTAGATAGGGTTGAAAGTGCAGCTAGTTTGAGGGCCAAACAAACTCGAGTTCGACTCAGCGAATTAGAGGATGAATCAGATAAAATTGAAAGTGCAGCTTCTTCACGGGCTAGACAATCCAAAGTTCGATTGGATGACTTACAAGACGAAATGGAGGCTATGGCAGAACGGCAAGCAATGAGAGAAAAGAAGGCTGCTAGGCTCCGTGCCCTCATCGCTGAAGTAGCTGAAGAAAATGATATACCACCACCTGTGTCAACGCGTAGAGCCATCCGCATCAAAGAACAAGAGGAGGAAATTGAATTTTAGAAAATGAAGGATGAAATGTTAGGATGTGAAGCTCTACTTGTGCGTGAGAGTTTTTGGAACACATGTCATTCATTTTATTGTCGTTTTTACTGAATTTGTAACAACTTTTAGATATCAGATTTCGTATGATATACTGCTTCTACTTATGTATATAAATGTATGTGTCCTACATGTCATAATAAAGTGTACGTAAGAGTGGCTGTTACGCAATGTGCGTGTTAATTTAGTCGATTCCATTAACATAGCGCCGCTACTGGCACACCTTTATACCAATAGCTGTACGATTACTGGCCACCTGCCAAATTGAGACCAAAGAGACTAGAATGTTTTTGTTATCATCTTTTAGCCTCGAGCATTCACTATACTATAACATTCTACTACTAATAATACGCTTTCCAAATTTAAGTAAACTTGCTTGTAGTAAAAGCAGCCCTTGTCAATTTGTCAAATTAAAACACAAACCGTCGGGCTTTGTAATTAGGCGTAGCGCCATCAATATATCAGATTTGGCTTATAGCCAAAATTAAAAGGTATCTCAGTTCATCTTAAAATTGGCATTAATTCTATGCAAGTTATAAGTCGATTAATGTAACAAACTGGTAGGTATTTATATTTTTGCTAACTAGTATTTTGATTGTATCTTAAAAATTTTAATTATATCCTTATCATAGTTGGCTTAGAAAAACGGATCCATCCATAGCCTACAGCAACATGAAAAATGTTTCTGACAAAAGAAATTTCGAACGATGATAGTTAAACGCGACTTTATATTATACAAAAAAAATGCAGGAAAAATATAATTATCCTATTATTATCATTATAAAATGTTACCGAACACCTAGGGTATATAATTCAATGTAAACTCAATTTGTGCTAATATTATCCTGATTATGTCTATCCTTTAGTATTGTTCAGGGATTACCGTTTCCCTATTGAATGCCCTAGTTGGCGGTTAGTAAATCCAACAGGCTCCATGCAAATGTTCCTTTACTGATTATCAAATTTATGCAGAGTTTAATAATTAACTTTTAGTTTATGGATCAATTTTTTCTAATTTCGATTTTACAAAAAAATCTACATTATGAGCTATCGCCAATGACGCAGTTGGTCTAGTACCTAATGAGACTCAAAAATCCCGAGAAGATAAGATAGTTGTGTACTGTAAGGGTTTCGTTAACTCCAAAATCCTGAAAAAATTATCCTGCGCAAAAGGGAGTTGTCAGAAAACATAAATTTAAAAACCCTTCTTCTTATGGGACTCGAAAGATTTTGAAGTGGATAACAAGAGGTTCCTCTCTGTCTGTCTCTCTCTTTTATTGTTTCGTATGTAAGCTTTCATCGTTAATAATTTAATAAACGAAAATCGTAATGTGACGCACAAATTCCCAACACGAAAACAATCGACTGACTTTGAAGGACCAGTGTCTGTCTGGCCTAGTTTTGTAGATATTTACAAACTACGATTCAATGAAATTGAGTCATGAAAAGATGTGTGTAGCATAATATAGAATTCAGGCAGCTATCAATCTTTGACTTCTGCAAATTCAGAAGTAGGTACCTACGTATGTCTAAGGCCCGGTATTACAATCTCAGTTTAAACCACAGCGTCCCAGTTAAACTTCAGAATACAAAGAGAAATCTTGGGGAAATCCGAAGTTACACTCCACTCTATAGTTTAAACTGATATTGTAATACCGGCCCTAAAGGTAATTTTATCAATCCGTAATTAACTCATTGTTAAGCTAACCAACGGTCAACTGTCATGGATACGATTCTTGTAACAATAACAATTGTCCGTTGGTTAACTTAACAGGAAGTTAACAACAAACCGTCCATAATAATGTTTCAATTCGGATTTAACTCCCAGTTAAGGTAACTATTAACTAACGGCCAGTTGATACGGATATCATTCTTACAAGAATTGTTTCCATGGCAATTGATAGGGAGTTAGCTTAACAACGAGTTAAATCCGAATTGAAAGACAGGGTCCATAGTAGTTTTATCTACAACTCGACTCTTTACAGTTAAATAATTAAAATCAACAAGCACATAATTAAGAATTTTTTATATAAAACAGTAACAAACTAATGCCAACTAAAACAAAGAATGTGTATGATCATTGGAGGGAATTGTTGTGGAAAAACATTATAAATGTCAAAATGAAGCAAATTATTGAAGAGGTTGAAAAGTTATTTCATCAACGTCACAATGATTTTGAGTTATGTATTACACCTTCAACAACTTTAGGCTACACGTTTTGGAGTTGAGCCAAATTTAATTGTTTTTTGTATTATGCAGCCAAGAAAAAGACTTCCGACAAACTGGACAAATATATTTTATGATAGGAAATAAAACTTGGGAAAAGTGGTAGACATATTTAAGAAATAATTTCTCAACACTCGCAATTCTGCTAATACATCCACCAGTAGTGTTTTACTTTTATTTTTTTAATTATATTTCTAATAATGTAAGCAAAGTAAATATTTTACTCCAATAATTATTATCGACTATGGCAAGAGCTGATGATATAACAGCTTGATTGGTTGGAAGAGTAACTGTTGCAGTATAACCATCAGCATTTTCAGAGGGCATAGGGCATGAAATAAACATAAATCTGGGTCGCTATGCCACCGTCTTCAAGTCTGAACTCGTTGCAATCACCAACCACGTACACGATATGGTGGGGAGACACTATGAAAATAGGCAGATTCTTATCAGGACAGACAGTCAGGCTGTCCGAACGGCCCTACTGTCTGTGGAAATCTACTCAAAGACTGTTATGTTTCTTCGACTAATTAGGCTTCGCTTTTTCCAAAGCCGCCAAGCAATTTAAGCTACGGCGTAGACAGTTGCCTACAGGCTAGGAATTAACTGGCTACCCATAACAGACCAGAGTCACTCTGGAGAAACTGGAGTGGGTACATAACAGGTACCAGGGCATAGAAGAGAACGAAAAGGCGGACTCGCTAGCTAGGAGAGGAGCCGAATTCACAATGAGCGGTCCAGAGCCCACTTGCGGCATCGTTTATAGTAGCTCAAAGTGCTTTATCAAGGAGGCACACTGCACCTACTGGAGGACAGTGCCTGGATTGGGACAGTCAAAACTGTTTATTCGAAATCCATCCAGGGATTACACGAAGGAAATCCTGAAACTCGACAGGAGGAACATAAAACTACTAACTAGCCTTCTTACAGGACACTGCAAGATGAGAAGGTACCTCAGTATAATGGGGAGGGAGACTAAAATGATCCAACGTGCAGAGTGTGTGACATGGAAGATGAAACTCCAGGGAAAAAGACGTGGGGTTCGGAATCCCTTTCTACAAACGCACGTACTCCAGGTCATCCCTCCGAAGGATATTCTGGACCTTATTAAAGAAACAGGGCTATTTGAAGGAGAATAATTTCACATGGGGCACCAGAGGTCAATTCTGACCGTGGTGCAGTGGGCTTAACGACCACACCTAAAGGATCAGTGTTATCAGATTTATCTCTTTTAACTTTGAATATACAGCGCAAAGAATTTTTACAGTTTGTTCCATTATCAGTAGAAGTGATCCTCAACGGGAGTACCATGAACCTTGTTCGCTACTTTTCCGATCCTCCCTCTATATCGAAACACTGTTGTTTTGCGTTTTGAATTTTTTTTTAAATTTCAATTGAATTTCCGAGAACAACAATAAAATCCTACATTTACTTACTTTGACACACTGTAATTGTCGGTTTATAATAAGTAATTGTGTGCATGCTTGCTCTAAATTACATTTGAAATATTTTAAGAGAACATTTGGAAAGCAGTCATAAAGCATAACTAAGTAAAACTTTTATTAGTGAAGAAGTTTACATATAATAAAACATGGATATATGCCAAAGTGTATACTATTAAGCAGTACGATCAATGTACACTGTATATAGCTCTAAAATTTTACTGAATGTAATTACTGTCTCATGGCTACCTGTTGATTAATCAGATAGGTAATCTGCTACTGATGTTCTGATGATTCTCAGGTGAGACATACTTATGTACCTACTGCTATTCAATACTCATCAATATTTTTCATTCCCACAAAGGACGTGTTCAGTTTTATAGGTATATTATATGTTCTTACACTAAAATTGGCAAACTCAAACTCTAACATATTTCCCACTTCAAAAGGAGCCTAAACCCTCACTATTATTAAACTATTCACAACTGGGATTAGTTTTGATCTTTTACTGAAAAGTCTTAAGGAATGTCTGCTTTTCACCGAAGCTCGCCCTGAATATAAAGAGCATTAGACTATCTATGTTCTATGAGGAAGCAAACTTAACCTACGACCTCTAAATAGTTAAGTAGGTACGACACTCTGTGTTTGCATTTTTCTCAATTTAAAGTATTAAATGAGAGTGATAAGACATAATATTACCATAATAATTTTAAAAACAATAATAAAAATAATTTCAAGACCCTAATAAATCCAGTAACGTCTAAAGGAAATGCTTCACCTGTTTTCTCTTACCCAATGGACATATAAATATCAAATCTGTTTACTTCTATTATATTTAAATATATTAAAGAGAGAATCAATTGTTTGTTGGCGTTGAATACATACTACTACATAGTAGTAAGAACATTTTTAGGTTTGGAATTTGGAAATTAATTGTTGATGCCTAATTGTGCAAAACACGCGACAAATTTGTCCTTGACTCTGCTAAAATGTGGCTTGAAATATAGCACATAACAATATTCGTGTTCTTATAAACCCTGCGTAAAATAAATGTGGATATTTTTAGAATGGTGGAGGAGCCAGAAACAGAGTTTGAAATTTATGTAATCCTTTAATTTTCCTAATAGTAAAGAATGTCGAGTGCAACAATTGCAGTTTCCATATTTTCAAAAAGTCAAGGTTAAGTAAACGATGAATAAGCTTGGAATTACGTGAAATTTTTATGTTCAGGCCAAGTCTATGTTATGCCCCGGATGTGATTCAGCTTTATACCCTTGGCCAACCAAAATAATCAAAATTGTACTACTCATGGCAAGTTTAGAATTAGTTTTTTTCAAAGACAAGTTATGATTTGCTATGGACATGTAATTTATAATTTAAATTATTTTTCCAGATAAAAAATTTGATATTGGCAAGAAATAGGGATATCTGGATATTTATTTATTAGGTACGTCATATTGATGTTTTATTTATGAACCAAGCTAGTTATTCTATTTTACATTTACAAAACAACAATTTTCTTCAGTTAATGAAGCCAACTTGCAGTATTTCTAGATTATGAAAATTTGTTACTGGCAAGAAATAGAGAAGTGAGCAATAACTAACAGTTTTTCGAGTTATAATTTGTTTATGATCTTCATGTTGTAAGTCTCACTTGATAAACAAAACCAAAAATAAAATTGCCCTTTTTTCAAGGGTTAATGAATTTTATATCCTAGAAGTGTAGTGCGTAACCAATTGTTTCCGTGAAGAATGTGGGTTCTAATGTCAAGCAGCACTATTTATGTGTGAGCTAGCGACACAAATAACGCATCTGCCAACTTTATAAGCTGCCAATGTGACAAGCAATTAATAGCTTTATTGACATTAAGATCGGAATTGGGGTTTTTGGGGTATCTCCTCCGAATTAGAAAAAAGACTAAACCGTTAATTTAAACAAAACAAGCACACCAGGTGCGTGAGACAGCTAATCACAAGTAAAATCACAAAAATAGTACCTAGCATTTTTAAGATAGGGTAAAAGGTATAAATACCCGCTACATTCGTAAAACAATGTTGTTGGGATCTTTTGTAGGAGCTCATTGGGTCAATAACGGGGTCAACTATCAAAAAGGCATGAAGACAGATAAAGAAAAGATGTGTGTTTCTATTGTAATTGGCAAGGTACAGGTCAGAGCGGTGGGGACGAGGGTCAGTTTAAAACAGTCGTACTGTTAGATCATCAAGCTTTGCAAAGGTCTTTAGGACGTGCAGTGCACCAGACCCCTTCGTGAGTTACTGCCGGAGTTGTGAATGTTTCCGGGTTGATTGATACTATTCGTGACTTTTAGGAAAAATACAATGGATGATGACGGTGGAGACTGGTTTGCAGATGCTGGAGATGAAGCACCACCAGCCGAAGAAAAACAACCAGAGAAGGCTGCAGAAGCGGCTCCCGAGGAAACTGCACCTGCTGAAGGTGGCGCTCCAGCTGAACAAGATCAACGACCAGAGGCAGCTGTCGAAGGAGAATATATTGATCCCGATAAATTCATTCTTTTTAAGCACTGGATAAGGTAAGGTTTTCAGGATTTAATAAAAAAAGTTTAAAGGAAATTATTTTTCAGGCCAAAATTCCTTCAATATAATTATTTATATAACTATAGACACAATTATTATGACGACGTAATCGACTACTTGGATAAGCGACAGAGAGGTTTATCTCGAGATGTGCCAAGAGCACAAACATGGGCTGAAAGAGTACTACGTTCTTGCACCAATAAAAACAATCGCGATGAATATTTCAGAAAAGTTGCAGATGATACTAAATTAGTATCAAACATGCAAATTAGTGGATCGTTTTTCCGTTACCACAGTAAACAATATGTTAATAGAAGATATTCTAGCATACTTTATTGAGTATTTTTGCTTTTTTGCAAAATATTATGTATGAAAACAATTAGTTTCATTTCACAACTTTAAGAACTTCATATTTCTCTATTGTCGCCATATTCACCGAATTAAAATTTTCACGTAACAATAAAAAGACCTTTTAAATTTATTGTTGTTTTACTAGCCCTGAATTAAGTCGAACTAATAATAGCTAAGGTAGGTATTGCAGAATCTGGACAGCTCACGCTGTTAAAGTAAATAAACTGCTAATTGTGAGCGCCTTTAATTTATGGTAAGTGAAAGTGAATCCGTCCTGTCAATTTATTGAAGGAGAAGGTCACTATATTGGCAGTAAACCCTCAACCTTACATTAAGTTGGTCACTTTTAGTTTTGTAGGCACTTGTAATGGAGCTGATATATTGCATTCCAGATCGACCGTGGTAAAATGGTGGATGCGCCTTCAGAAAATGTGCCAGCACATAAATCAACTAAGAATTTATTTACTGCTTGCTTTGTTGTTTAACAGAACAAAATTAGAAAAATAATTATAATACGCTACATTGTTCTTTAAGTTTTCTTTCTAAACATTTTTACGTTAATGATCCAGAAACATTTTCTTTGATTCATATAAATTGGGTTTTTGCGTGTATGATGGAAATATTGTTATATATTTTCTTTATCTTAGGTGGTTATGGGAAATAGTTAATGGAGTAATAATAGAAACAACCCTGAATATACCTGAAATAATAGAATTGTAGAAAAAATAATTAAAAGGTTTAATATTAAACAAATTTTCATACTTTGGGTGTTGGCATATTTTACATACAAGGTGTTTGGAAAGTAAAGCCTGTCCTTTTAGGCATCATTTCAGAACCCAAAAATACGTTAATGGCATAAGATAAAAATATTTCGAGTCAACCTTAGTTCCAAAGTCGTTGATAAACAATCTTGACTAAATTTATGAAGCTTTGCTGACAGGGTTGTAATCACAATATTTGATTTTATTGGTCTCTTTTCTTATACGATAAACGTAACAAAATAATGTTCACACACACCCATAAACAGACATTTTTTCTAAACCACTTTTTTTTTGTTCCTGGAGGATCAGGGGTGATTTTATAGATTGCTTCAAAAGAAAACAAAGACCGAATAGAAAGAGGTCATGTATTTATTGTTTAATAAATTAAACGAAAATCGTTTACTACTTTGCAGCTAAAAGTTCGGGCCATATTCATAATGTTTCGTGTAGTAAGTACCTACAATCAGTGCTTTAGTCGTAAAATATGAACTACCGGTACTCAACTACATTTTTAAAATTTTCCACATGAATTCATAGGGATGAGGTGCCCTGTCCATTTTTCTTTTTCGGGAACGGGTGTTTTCGGCGGAACGTTTACCAGAAGTTATCCCAGTGGCGCCGGAACTATTTATCAACTACGGGTGCAGTGAGAAAAGTTGGCGCCGCAGGCGATTTTTTTTTCAAAAGTGGGCGTGGTCAATTTAAAAGCGTTTTACGAGCATATGGCTATTTTAATGTAAAATTTTAAATAATCAAAATTTCAACAATTTTACTTATGCATATTTTAAAATTGCATTGAAATACTGAAAATACCAAAAACGGTAAAGGGTGCAATGAGCCATTTACAAATTGTGTCATAAAGAGGAGGTCCAACAAGGTTAATCAACATTAATTCCGCAACATGCGCCGCTGCATCGCATGCAGCAATGCAGCTAGCTTCTGCTTGTACACATGTAGGTACTACTCGTCAACCACCAGAGCAGCAGGAACGGGCAAAATTACACAAAATGCAATAAAATACTTGCGTCGTAAATCAGTTACCGAATATTTCCTCCAAATGGTTGATTGCACTTTTAAAAAAGGTACCTAATTAATAAAAATGATTTAGTCAGTGAGTACCGGTGCGTACCGCATATTTTTAACACTGCAAATAACTTCCGGTACCTTCTTAACGTTTTTTAAAAACTACCGGTACTGAGTACCGGTGAGTACCGGCTCGACTAAACCCCTGCCTACAATATTGTAAGTGTAACCATATTGCGTAAGCTCGAGGGGAGAAACAGAATGTTAAAGTACTACATTGAATTGGTAAGTAGGGTAGAAACGTTCCATTTCATTCCTTTCCTGTTCTACACATAGCCAATGATTAATCTCTTGTTGGAAGTGTGTTTCGCTATCTCATGACGTGTTTGTATACTACTTACATTTTGGAAAATGTTTTGTATTTGACTGAACAATGAAATTAGGTATGACAGCGTACACGGCGATGATATATAGAAGACGTTACATCTTCAATTCAAGTCCTGAAACTCATATTTGGAGTTTCAGTTTTGCCAAATATTCTACTCGAATTACAACGACCGACGTTGTTTTTGATCCTGGAAAAAGATTTTGTGTACTTAAATGGCTTTGTCGCTTTAGAATTTTATTTAAGAACCTGTTCGAAATAAAAGTCGTTTTGTTCACTTTTAAAGGTTGATTAAGTGACTCGAAGTTGGTTCTGAATTAAATATTCGTGTTCTTACATTTTCCCTTTTAAGAACTTTTTTATTTTTAAGCTTTCAAGGGATTTGAATTCTTAATTGTATGATCTTGACTTCAATATTGTGGAAAATTAAAAAACTTTAGAATAGGCTATATTTAAGAAACTTAATTTATTCTTTGAAGTGCGAATAAGTTCCTGGGAATTAATGTATTATTGTCTTTAAATATTAACACAGGGTTAATTTATGCACCCTATACATGAAATGCATTAATTTATTATTTGATCGGAATATCTACAGTTCTTTAGTAGTCTCTAAACCAATATTTTTTTTAAATTATAGCACTTTAGCTTCGCTCTTGCGTCAGTCGCGTTATAGCCATTTATACAAAACCGCAAAGTTACACATTACCGATTGAGAGAACAATTATCGCGCTCTCGCTTCGTGGTCGTGCGGCCATTTTCTAAAATTAGAAATTTGACATTGTGTTTAAAATTTCATCTAGAATCGCGTTTGGAAGCATTAGCCATGGCTCACAACAAAAAATAAGATCATCAAACTCTTTAATAATAGAGACTTTAGAAAATCAATACGATAACGAAGGTACGTACATTTCTAGAAAAGGAGCAACTTCATTTTTAACAAGACAGTACCTTTCCTCATTATGTTTTACCGGTCAGGAAGCAGTTATAAACGACAAATTTTCAATGGATCAATAGAAGACAACCGATAGAGTGACCAGCAAGATCCCCTGATTTAACGTCTCTGCATTTTTTTCTTTTAGGAACATTTATAATCTGAACCAGAAAATATTCAAATTTAAAATTTGTTCGGTAGCAAAATTGTATTACTACCTTTTTATCTAAAGTAGCTGCAAACTATTTTGTGTATCTTCACCCTACACCAAAATTACTAGTTACAGCTCTGTATAGATTATCCTCATTTAATTGTACGCCCTAATTAGTGAAAAGGTCGAGTATGTAACTGAAAGCTCGTGAAATAAAGGATGAATGCATGAAGACAAAGCGAGCGGGGTCGTGTTGAAAGATAACAGCTGCCACGACCAAATAGTCAGAAACCAATATGTCATCTACATACTATCTGAAACTACGCGCTGAAAATGAAACTAGTAGCTACTGAAAACAAGTAGATACAAAGCGTGACCTGTGGGAACCACGACCGTCTTGATTTAGTAAAACGTCAAGTCTCGAAAATCAAGAAGTTTGTGATGGGAACATTTGAACGAATATTTTTGGGAAGCATCTAGCAGTTCAACTTTTCTCACCCCTTCCGATTTCTTTAGGAAATTCTGAGAATGTAATATGAAGGATACACACTTGCAAAAATGCAAAATATGTGCCAAACATCCCTCATCTCCTCCCATCTGGTCAAAAAAAATTCAGAAAGGTTTCAGAAAAAAAGGCAAGTCTATAATTAATAGTCTTCCTTCTTTTTTTGGAAATTTTTCTCACTGGTTTCGATTTCCTTAAGAAATTTCGAATGTAATATGAATATGGAGGCGTCAAATTTCTATGGGTGGAAGTGCCAGCAGTTTCGATGCAGATCCTTATGGGCCTTATGGGTTGTACGTCTGTGACAAAAATTCGGAGTCACGTCAAAAGGACGCGCGTCCTATTTCTGCGTGTAATTGTCGTGCATCCTTTTGGGATGTACATAGTACAACATAAAAAATTTCTTGACAGAGTGTCCTTTTATCGAATTATTAAATATTTAATTGGTGCTTCAAATTTCAATTAGTAGAAGCCGATACCCATTATAATTAATGAACAGTTTTGAATTTCCTTTTTCTGATTTGTGCTATTTACGATTTTATGCGGCAATTTTCAAATTGAATCTGTGAAAGAACAAATTGATACCATTAGGATTGACTGACGACTATTTTGACGTAAGAATGTATACTATAGCCAATTATAAAGACAACGATTACTTGTTCGTTCAAAGCCATATTAGATGAAAATAATTTTTGATCATACTCTATAACTTTTTTTAATATCTATTCAAATAATTACTACACGAGGGTAGGATTTGCGGTTAGATATTTCCCTCCTATTCACAAGCTAATTGTTCGTTGTAATATGTTTAGCAAATGTTAAAATAAACCAATTAATCGAGTGCTGTATGGAAATCAGTGGAGCAATTTAATACTAATAACAAAGTTTTCAACATTCTGTGGCTAAAGTGTTTTTATAAAGCTACTATGTACGTAAAATTCTTGTAAAATTTAATGATGCTGTAAACAGGTGGTTTACATTAACTTTAACTGCTTTTCATAATTATCCTTGCGGTTGAGGTGGTTTTATTAAACAGGAATTTTGTTCCTGCCTACCTTGTTCATAGCGAGGCTGGTGTGGTGCATATTTGGTACAAACCTTTTGTCATTTAGAATATTCAGGGAAATATTTCGGAATAAGTATTTAACATTTTTTTTTGTAAACTATTTTCCATCTTTCATATCAATCAGACCGCATACCTTTTGACTCCCTCCTTACAAGAATGATATCAAAAACTAGAGATGAAAGAAAAAAGCAAAGCAGACTTGGAATTAACTGGGATTTGCCAGCTTATTGTAGCGAAATGGGACATCTGGCCACTGCCATCTCACTGCGAGCCAATTCTCCGCTGAACGAAGTGGTCGCTAATATCAACTGCTCGCCAGTAAACTGCCGGATCATGTCGCCGCGGGACTGTTTTCGCAATATTTTCCAACCCCTATGTTGATTTTATTTATTATTAATTTTATACAGGGTGTCCCAAAACTAGGAGATCAAACTGCAAAATGGAATTGAAAGTATAAAAGTGAATAAAACAATGCTTTAACTAAATTTAAATAATGTGTCCATTTTAGAAATATTTAAAGAACATCACCAACAGTAGCTGAAAATTATTCCACTAGCTTATACTGAATTAGTTACAGGGTGGTATTGGAGATGTTTGTGTATTTTGGTTCAGGTCACGTTTTAAAAGCATTTCGTATACCTATGTAATCTGATAAATTGTGACTTTTGTGCGAATAGAGTCATAACGTGCAATAATGGGTTTCACCTTGGATGATTCAGTATTGGCAGTCTACTCAAGGCCGAGCGACCATTGGGGTGCAAAGGCAAACTACAAAATTTGAAGAGAAAAATTCTTAAGCCAATGCTGTATGTTTAGGAGTTCCCCAAGGGTCAAGTTTGGACCCAACAACTAAAATATATTTTCCGACAATCGTCTAGGAACGGGATGGGACGGTTCGGCGCGACCGTTTCGGCGCCAAGCAGTTTCGGCGCCGGCCGTTTCGGCGCGAGAATGTATTTTCATGTACAACAGTTTTCAAATTTCAGTGTCAGTGTCATAATTGAGGGATGTTCCAGAAAACATTCGGAATTTTTTTGGACCAGATGGGAGGGGATGGGGAATGTTTGGCACAAATTTTTCTAGTCTTTAGACTTCATATTACATTCTGAAATTTTCCTAAGAAAATCGGAGGGGGTGAAAAAAGCTCAGAAAAAAAAAGGAAAGACTATAGTCTTTCCTCATTTTTTGGAAAAACATTTCACCCCTTCAGATCTCGTCACGATTTTCCCAGAATGTTATTTGGAGGGTATACACTTGAAAATTATGGGGCAAACTTCCCTCATCCCTTCCCACTGCTCCACATCTGGCTAGGAAATATTCAGAACTGAAGGGTTGTTCCAGAAAACTTTCGGAATTTTTTTGGACCAGATGGGAGGGGTTGGGGAATGTTTGGCACAAATTTTTCTAGTCTTTAGCCTTCATATTACATTCTGAAATATTCCTAAGGAAATCGGAGGGGGTGAAAAAATCTCAGAAAAAAAAAGGAAAGACTATAGTCTTTCCTCATTTTTTGGAAAAAAATTTCACCCCTTCAGATCTCGTCACGATTTTCCCAGAATGTTATTTGGAGGGTATACACTTGAAAATTATGGGGCAAACTTCCCTCATCCCTTCCCACTGCTCCACACCTGGCTAGGAAATATTCAGAACTGGGTTGTTCCAGAACACTTTCGGAATTTTTTTGGACCAGATGGGAGGGGATGGGGGATGTTTGGCACAAATTTTTCTAGTCTTTAGACTTCATATTACATTCTGAAATTTTCCTAAGAAAATCGGAGGGGGTGAAAAAAGCTCAGAAAAAAAAGGAAAGACTATAGTCTTTCCTCATTTTTTGGAAAAAAATTTCACCCCTTCAGATCTCGTCACGATTTTCCCAGAATGTTATTTGGAGGGTATACACTTGAAAATTATGGGGCAAACTTCCCTCATCCCTTCCCACTGCTCCACATCTGGCTAGGAAATATTCAGAACTGAAGGGTTGTTCCAGAAAACTTTCGGAATTTTTTTGGACCAGATGGGAGGGGTTGGGGAATGTTTGGCACAAATTTTTCTAGTCTTTAGCCTTCATATTACATTCTGAAATTTTCCTAAGGAAATCGGAGGGGGTGAAAAAATCTCAGAAAAAAAAGGAAAGACTATAGTCTTTCCTCATTTTTTGGAAAAAAATTTCACCCCTTCAGATCTCGTCACGATTTTCCCAGAATGTTATTTGGAGGGTATACACTTGAAAATTATGGGGCAAACTTCCCTCATCCCTTCCCACTGCTCCACACCTGGCTAGGAAATATTCAGAACTGGGTTGTTCCAGAACACTTTCGGAATTTTTTTGGACCAGATGGGAGGGGATGGGGGATGTTTGGCACAAATTTTTCTAGTCTTTAGCCTTCATATTACATTCTGAAATTTTCCTAAGGAAATCGGAGGGGGTGAAAAAATCTTCGAAAAAAAAGGAAAGACTATAGTCTTTCCTCATTTTTTGGAAAAAAAATTCACCCCTTCAGATCTCGTCACGATTTTCCCAGAATGTTATTTGGAGGGTATACACTTGAAAATTTTGGGGCAAACTTCCCTCATCCCTTCCCACTGCTCCACATCTGGCTAGGAAATATTCAGAACTGCAGGGTTGTTCCAGAAAACTTTCGGAATTTTTTTGGTACAGATGGGAGGGGTTGGGGGATGTTTGGCACATATTTTTCTAGTCTTTAGCCTTCATATTACATTCTGAAATTTTCCTAAGAAAATCGGAGGGGGTGAAAAAATCTTCGCAAAAAAAAGGAAAGACTATAGTCTTTCCTCATTTATTGGAAAAAAATTTCACCCCTTCATATCTCGTCACGATTTTCCCAGAATGTTATTTGGAGGGTATACAGTTGAAAATGATGGGGCAAACTTCCCTCATCCCTTCCCACTGCTCCACACCTGGCTAGGAAATATTCAGAACTGGGTTGTTCCAGAAAACTTTCGGAATTTTTTTGGACCAGATGGGAGGGGATGGGGATGTTTGGCACATATTTTTCTAGTCTTTAGCCTTCATATTACATTCTGAAATTTTCCTAAGGAAATCGGAGAGGGTGAAAAAATCTTCGAAAAAAAAAGGAAAGACTATAGTCTTTCCTCATTATTTGGAAAACAATTTCACCCCTTCAGATCTCGTCACGATTTTCCCAGAATGTTATTTGGAGGGTATACAATTGAAAATTTTGGGACAAACTTCCCTCATCCCTTCCCACTGCTCCACATCTGGCTAGGAAATATTCAGAACTGAAGGGTTGTTCCAGAAAACTTTCGGAATTTTTTTGGACCAGAAGGGAGGGGTTGGGGAATGTTTGGCACAAATTTTTCTAGTCTTTAGACTTCATATTACATTCTGAAATTTTCCTAAGAAAATCGGATGAGGTGAAAAAATCTTCGAAAAAAAAAGGAAAGACTATAGTCTTTCCTCATTTTTTGGAAAAAAATTTCACCCCTTCAGATCTCGTCACGTTTTTCGCAGAATGTTATTTGGAGGGTATAGAGTTGAAAATGATGGGGCAACTTCCCTCATCCCTTCCCACTGCTCCACACCTGGCTAGGAAATATTCAGAACTGGGTTGTTCCAGAAAACTTTCGGAATTTTTTTGGACCAGATGGGAGGGGATGGGGGATGTTCGGCACATATTTTTCTAGTCTTTAGCCTTCATATTACATTCTGAAATTTTCCTAAGGAAATCGGAGGGGGTGAAAAAATCTCAGAAAAAAAAAGGAAAGACTATAGTCTTTCCTCATTTTTTGGAAAAAAATTTCACCCCTTCAGATCTCGTCACGATTTTCCCAGAATGTTATTTGGAGGGTATACAGTTGAAAATGATGGGGCAAACTTCCCTCATCCCTTCCCACTGCTCCACACCTGGCTAGGAAATATTCAGAACTGGGTTGTTCCAGAACACTTTCGGAATTTTTTTGGACCAGATGGGAGGGGATGGGGGATGTTTGGCACAAATTTTTCTAGTCTTTAGACTTCATATTACATTCTGAAATTTTCCTAAGAAAATCGGAGGGGGTGAAAAAAGCTCAGAAAAAAAAGGAAAGACTATAGTCTTTCCTCATTTTTTGGAAAAAAATTTCACCCCTTCAGATCTCGTCACGATTTTCCCAGAATGTTATTTGGAGGGTATACACTTGAAAATTATGGGGCAAACTTCCCTCATCCCTTCCCACTGCTCCACACCTGGCTAGGAAATATTCAGAACTGGGTTGTTCCAGAACACTTTCGGAATTTTTTTGGACCAGATGGGAGGGGATGGGGGATGTTTGGCACAAATTTTTCTAGTCTTTAGACTTCATATTACATTCTGAAATTTTCCTAAGAAAATCGGAGGGGGTGAAAAAAGCTCAGAAAAAAAAGGAAAGACTATAGTCTTTCCTCATTTTTTGGAAAAAAATTTCACCCCTTCAGATCTCGTCACGTTTTTCGCAGAATGTTATTTGGAGGGTATAGAGTTGAAAATGATGGGGCAACTTCCCTCATCCCTTCCCACTGCTCCACACCTGGCTAGGAAATATTCAGAACTGGGTTGTTCCAGAAAACTTTCGGAATTTTTTTGGACCAGATGGGAGGGGATGGGGGATGTTCGGCACATATTTTTCTAGTCTTTAGCCTTCATATTACATTCTGAAATTTTCCTAAGGAAATCGGAGGGGGTGAAAAAAGCTCAGAAAAAAAAGGAAAGACTATAGTCTTTCCTCATTTTTTGGAAAAAAATTTCACCCCTTCAGATCTCGTCACGATTTTCCCAGAATGTTATTTGGAGGGTATACAGTTGAAAATGATGGGGCAAACTTCCCTCATCCCTTCCCACTGCTCCACACCTGGCTAGGAAATATTCAGAACTGGGTTGTTCCAGAACACTTTCGGAATTTTTTTGGACCAGATGGGAGGGGATGGGGGATGTTTGGCACAAATTTTTCTAGTCTTTAGACTTCATATTACATTCTGAAATTTTCCTAAGAAAATCGGAGGGGGTGAAAAAAGCTCAGAAAAAAAAGGAAAGACTATAGTCTTTCCTCATTTTTTGGAAAAAAATTTCACCCCTTCAGATCTCGTCACGATTTTCCCAGAATGTTATTTGGAGGGTATACACTTGAAAATTATGGGGCAAACTTCCCTCATCCCTTCCCACTGCTCCACACCTGGCTAGGAAATATTCAGAACTGGGTTGTTCCAGAACACTTTCGGAATTTTTTTGGACCAGATGGGAGGGGATGGGGGATGTTTGGCACAAATTTTTCTAGTCTTTAGACTTCATATTACATTCTGAAATTTTCCTAAGAAAATCGGAGGGGGTGAAAAAAGCTCAGAAAAAAAAGGAAAGACTATAGTCTTTCCTCATTTTTTGGAAAAAAATTTCACCCCTTCAGATCTCGTCACGATTTTCCCAGAATGTTATTTGGAGGGTATACACTTGAAAATTATGGGGCAAACTTCCCTCATCCCTTCCCACTGCTCCACATCTGGCTAGGAAATATTCAGAACTGAAGGGTTGTTCCAGAAAACTTTCGGAATTTTTTTGGACCAGATGGGAGGGGTTGGGGAATGTTTGGCACAAATTTTTCTAGTCTTTAGCCTTCATATTACATTCTGAAATTTTCCTAAGGAAATCGGAGGGGGTGAAAAAATCTCAGAAAAAAAAGGAAAGACTATAGTCTTTCCTCATTTTTTGGAAAAAAATTTCACCCCTTCAGATCTCGTCACGATTTTCCCAGAATGTTATTTGGAGGGTATACACTTGAAAATTATGGGGCAAACTTCCCTCATCCCTTCCCACTGCTCCACACCTGGCTAGGAAATATTCAGAACTGGGTTGTTCCAGAACACTTTCGGAATTTTTTTGGACCAGATGGGAGGGGATGGGGGATGTTTGGCACAAATTTTTCTAGTCTTTAGCCTTCATATTACATTCTGAAATTTTCCTAAGGAAATCGGAGGGGGTGATAAAATCTTCGAAAAAAAAGGAAAGACTATAGTCTTTCCTCATTTTTTGGAAAAAAAAAAAACCCCTTCAGATCTCGTCACGATTTTCCCAGAATGTTATTTGATTATGATTTTATTGCCTGTTTTTATACAATTTATACACGTATTTACAGATGTCAAGAATAGAAGAATACTGTATGATATAATATATATAAATGAGCAATTACATGTAATGTGAAATAATAATATGATGTACAGTTGTATTCAAATCATATAAACAGTTTTTAATAAGCAGGTAAAAGTAGGTGCATAGCAAAACATTTCGAAAAACTCTCAGACAGCCAGATCCTCTGTTGTTAAGAACTCGTCTATCGAGTAGAATGCTTTAGCAGTTAAAATTCGTTTGAGTTGAGTTTTAAATTTTGGTTCATTTGACCTTTTCATATCGGGTGTTAATTTATTGTATATCTTTAATCCAATATAATCGACATTTTGTTGCGTTTTTGATAGCCTGGCTAAAGGTAGGTACAACTTTTCTTTGTTCCTAGTGTCGTGTCCGTGCACATCTTGGTGTAATTCTCGCTTTTTGTCTCGGTGAATGCGAATAGCAGCGTTTAGTATGTATATGCAGGGAAGTGTTAGGATTTTATATTTTCTAAAGGTGTGTCTACAATCACTTTGGTACGGTATGTTGCCTATAATTCTGATAACTCTTCGCTGGATACCAAAAATTCTGTTTGCTGCTGCAGATTGTCCCCACAGGAGGATACCATATGTCATTATACTATTAAACATTGCATGATAAGTGGTTAGTAGGACATCAAGGGAAACAATTGGTTTTAATTTCCTAATTAGGTAAGTGATTCTTGAGAGTTTTGTGGACAGTTCGGAAACCTGTGCATGATAGTTTAGTTTGGTATCGAGGTGGATACCAAGCAATTTTGTGGATTCGGATATTTCGTTGTCGGGTACATTTCTCATGGCATGCCATAGGGTTTGAGTTTTGTTGTCATTGATGATCAGATTATTTGATGAGAACCACTTCTGGGCTGACTGTTCTGAGGCCTCCGTCAGGCGTAGGACATCTTCATGTCTTTTTGCTACGTTCAAGCAAGTGGTGTCGTCCGCGAATAATATTAAGTTGTCTGCAATGACATTGTCAAAGATGTCATTTACGTAAATGATAAATAATATGGGTCCCAGTATAGAACCTTGAGGAATACCCATTTTGACAGGGTATTTTCCAGAGTTAGTGTTGTTTTGTTTCACAACTAAAAAGCGATTTGAAAGATATGATTTAATTAATGAGACTGATGAATTTTGGACCTTGTAGTAATTAAGTTTTTTGACTAGTATCTCATGAGATATACTGTCAAACGCTTTCGTGAGGTCCCAAAAAGTCCCCTTTACGTAATTACCCTTTTCAAAGGAATTGTAGACTACCTTTACATAATTTAATAGGGCATCACTGGTGGAGTGGGATTTTCTAAATCCATATTGATTTCTATGAAAAAGCATATTATTTTCGAAATGTTCAACAAGTTGTTCTTTTAGGATCACTTCGAATACTTTGGATATTACAGATGTTATGGAGATTGGTCTATAATTTTCTGGGTGTCCAGGGTCACCTTTTTTATAGACTGGGGTGACAATTGAAGTTTTTAGAATATCTGGGTAAAGGCCTTGTTCAATTGATTGGTTTATAAGGTTTGTAAGTGGTGATATTAAAAGATCTTGTACTGATTTTATTAGTTTGGTTGTGAATCCGTGGTAATCCTTAGCATGACTGTTTGATAACGAGTTTATTACATCTCGTATTTTTGTTTGGGATACGCATTTAAAACGCATCTCAGGTATATTTTGGTTAATCGGTTTATTTTTTATCAGTTCATCTGGTGACACATTGCTTTTTGGGATATTTTTTAGAAGTTCACTAACACAATCTGCAAAGGATTTGGCAAAATCGTCAGCGGATGGGCCATTTTCTGGGGGTGAACTTATTTTTACAGGATTATGGTTGCCTTTTATTATATTCCATTTAGCTTTACAGGGGTTTTGTGAGGTGCGTATGTAATTATCATTCGCGGATCTTTTAGCCTGTCGAATAGCTTTCCTGAAGAGATTTTTTGCTGTTTTGATTTCATCATCTAAATCAGGGTGATTACCGATTAACTTTTTAAGATCATATAAGTCTTTGATTTTGCTGCGCATATCTCTCAAATTTTTGTTGAACCATGTTACCTCGTTTTGATTGCTTTTTTGTTGGAGCGTTTTTGTTTCGAAGCAGTCTAAATAAAGTGTGCTAAGCTTGTTTACAAATTTTTCAAATTTGGCATGAACATCACTACTGGTCGCTAACTGTTGGTGCCAGTCTATGGTGTATAGACTCTGGAAGTATTTATTTAATCCAACTTTGGTTATAGGTCTAATTTGCTTGTTTTGAGGTCTATGGTCTCGTTTGTGCTCGTCAGTAACATTTATAATTTGACCATAGTTATGATCAGAAAGATTAATGTCTACCAGTCTTGCAGTGTAACTATAAGAATTTAAATTTGTAAGTATATTGTCTATACAATTTTTCCCTCTAGTTGGGTCATTTAGGGTAATTACCACGTTATAACTTAGTAGTAAATCCTTAAGTTTTTTAAGATTAGTATTTGGGTTGTTAAAATTTATGTTAAAGTCACCTAAAACTACAATACCTTTATTTTTTTGTGTGAGAAATGATAGGGCTGTAGCAATCACTCGCAGGAATATGTCAACGTTTCCCTTTGGCGGCCTGTACACAGCAACAATATACAATTGGTTGGTCACACTAAATATCGCTGTAATTTCACATTCACACTCCACAGAGAGTTCATTAATTTTGTTTATTTGTACCCATTTCATAGTAGGTTTTGTTAATATTAGAATTCCACCTTTAGTTTTGAGCTTGCGGCATATTACGTTTGCTACCTGATAGCCGTGGATGGAAAAGATGCTCGCTTCGTCTTCGGTCAAGTGGTGTTCCGATAAGCAGATGACGTCTGGGTTAATTTCACCTTCGACGAGTTGGGTTTCCAGGAGATCTGCCTTGTTTCGTATAGATTGGATGTTTACGTGCAATATTTGCATATATTTTGTCGGTGTGGCTGCAGTTTTCCGGCTTTTATTTTTATTTTTATTTTCGTTTTTTGTGTCCTGTGTTGCTACAACACCTGGTGTTGCAATGTCCTCTGTTTCTGAAAAACCGCTGGTTTTCTATTTTTGAAGGGTTTTATAAGCAAGTTACTCCCCCACAGGTTTTTATTCATTATATTATCGGCGTCACTTGCATTTATACCAAGTTTGAAAGACTTGTAAGTGTCATATTTGGTTTTTATTGCCTCACAAGATAGTAGTTTTATAGAGTGTTTTTCTAAGAACACTTCAATGTCATTTGCTTTAAATATTGGTTGCACTCGCGTCAAGAAGAAATACGAACGTTTGTCAATACCCCTTATCTCGGCACTTGTATTTACACCAAAAACCGCTATTTCTCGGTTCGACTTTTTGATTTGTTGTGCGTCCTGCCCATTTCTTAGTTTTGCAAATGGGTCAGCCAATGAGAGTATGCTGTTCATTTTTTCTGTTTGTTGAATTTCGTGGAGAGCAGCATTTAATGATTTCGTGTTGATAGGGTTTGGTTTTATGCGTCCAGCTGCTACATCGCTAAATTTGTTTGGTGGTGAAGCACCTGCTCCGGCTTCTGCATTTCTGTTTTGATTACTATTTGTCGTTATTTGTTGTCTAGCTACTATTTTGTGGTTTGGAAGTGCAGATTTCAGTGTGTCCTCTATTGGTTGGCTTGTATTTTTTCCAGGTTCTTTGGTATCTGATTTTTTCGGAGCTTTATTCCCGTATGTGGGTTTTTCCTTTTCTATATATCTTATTTTGTCTTTTAATAAGTCTATCTTGTCATACAACTCTCTGATAAGAGTATTTTTACTATTTATAATTACCTTCAGTAGTTTCACTTCTATGTCCTTGTCGTCTTTGTTTGATTCTTCGCTATGTATTGAGCGTGCGTCCTCGAAAGCAAGAATATCGTCTTGGTTCTTTCCACAACATATTATTGTGTTATTTTCACCTGCTACGCATTTATCTAGTTTTTTTACACAACTGTTGTGGTAGTAGGTTCCGCACAATGTACAGCAGACACGTTTTAAAACTGTATTATGACCGCAAACACCACACAAATTTGCTGTTGATACAGACACGTCTGATCCACTTCCCGCCATCATATTTGGAGGGTATACAATTGAAAATTTTGGGACAAACTTCCCTCATCCCTTCCCACTGCTCCACATCTGGCTAGGAAATATTCAGAACTGAAGGGTTGTTCCAGAAAACTTTCGGAATTTTTTTGGACCAGAAGGGAGGGGTTGGGGAATGTTTGGCACAAATTTTTCTAGTCTTTAGACTTCATATTACATTCTGAAATTTTCCTAAGAAAATCGGATGAGGTGAAAAAATCTTCGAAAAAAAAAGGAAAGACTATAGTCTTTCCTCATTTTTTGGAAAAAAATTTCACCCCTTCAGATCTCGTCACGTTTTTCGCAGAATGTTATTTGGAGGGTATAGAGTTGAAAATGATGGGGCAACTTCCCTCATCCCTTCCCACTGCTCCACACCTGGCTAGGAAATATTCAGAACTGGGTTGTTCCAGAAAACTTTCGGAATTTTTTTGGACCAGATGGGAGGGGATGGGGGATGTTCGGCACATATTTTTCTAGTCTTTAGCCTTCATATTACATTCTGAAATTTTCCTAAGGAAATCGGAGGGGGTGAAAAAATCTCAGAAAAAAAAAGGAAAGACTATAGTCTTTCCTCATTTTTTGGAAAAAAATTTCACCCCTTCAGATCTCGTCACGATTTTCCCAGAATGTTATTTGGAGGGTATACAGTTGAAAATGATGGGGCAAACTTCCCTCATCCCTTCCCACTGCTCCACACCTGGCTAGGATATATTCAGAACTGGGTTGTTCCAGAAAACTTTCGGAATTTTTTTGGACCAGATGGGAGGGGATGGGGGATGTTTGGCACATATTTTTCTAGTCTTTAGCCTTCATATTACATTCTGAAATTTTCCTAAGGAAATCGGAGGGGGTGAAAAAATCTTCGAAAAAAAAAGGAAAGACTATAGTCTTTCCTCATTATTTGGAAAACAATTTCACCCCTTCAGATCTCGTCACGATTTTCCCAGAATGTAATTTGGAGGGTATACACTTGAAAATCTTGGGGCAAACTTCCCTCATCCCTTCCCACTGTTCCCCACCTGGCTAGGTAATATTCAGAACTGGGTTGTTCCAGAAAACATTCTGATTTTTTATGGACCAGTTGGGAGGGGATGGGGGATGTTTGGCACATATTTTTCTAGTCTTTAGCATTCATATTACATTCTGAAATTTTCCTAAGGAAATCGGAGGGGGTGAAAAAATCTCAGAAAAAAAAAGGAAAGACTATAGTCTTTCCTCATTTTTTGGAAAAAAATTTCACCCCTTCAGATCTCGTCACGATTTTCCCAGAATGTTATTTGGAGGGTATACAGTTGAAAATTTTGGGGCAAACTTCCCTCATCCCTTCCCACTGTTCCCCACCTGGCTAGGTAATATTCAGAACTGGGTTATTCCAGAAAACATTCTGAATTTTTTTGGACCAGTTGGGAGGGGATGGGGGATGTTTGGCACATAGTCTTTCCTCATTTTTTGGAAAAAAATTTCACCCCTTCAGATCTCGTCACGATTTTCCCAGAATGTTATTTGGAGGGTATACAGTTGAAAATGATGGGGCAAACTTCCCTCATCCCTTCCCACTGCTCCACACCTGGCTAGGAAATATTCAGAACTGGGTTGTTCCAGAAAACTTTCCGAATTTTTTTGGACCAGATGGGAGGGGATGGGGGATGTTTGGCACATATTTTTCTAGTCTTTAGCCTTCATATTACATTCTGAAATTTTCCTAAGGAAATCGGAGCGGGTGAAAAAATCTTCGAAAAAAAAGGAAAGACTATAGTCTTTCCTCATTTTTTGGAAAAAAAATTCACCCCTTCAGATCTCGTCACGATTTTCCCAGAATGTTATTTGGAGGGTATACACTTGAAAATTATGGGGCAAACTTCCCTCATCCCTTCCCACTGCTCCACACCTGGCTAGGAAATATTCAGAACTGGGTTGTTCCAGAACACTTTCGGAATTTTTTTGGACCAGATGGGAGGGGATGGGGGATGTTTGGCACAAATTTTTCTAGTCTTTAGCCTTCATATTACATTCTGAAATTTTCCTAAGGAAATCGGAGGGGGTGAAAAAATCTTCGAAAAAAAAGGAAAGACTATAGTCTTTCCTCATTTTTTGGAAAAAAAATTCACCCCTTCAGATCTCGTCACGATTTTCCCAGAATGTTATTTGGAGGGTATACACTTGAAAATTTTGGGGCAAACTTCCCTCATCCCTTCCCACTGCTCCACATCTGGCTAGGAAATATTCAGAACTGCAGGGTTGTTCCAGAAAACTTTCGGAATTTTTTTGGTACAGATGGGAGGGGTTGGGGGATGTTTGGCACATATTTTTCTAGTCTTTAGCCTTCATATTACATTCTGAAATTTTCCTAAGAAAATCGGAGGGGGTGAAAAAATCTTCGCAAAAAAAAGGAAAGACTATAGTCTTTCCTCATTTTTTGGAAAAAAATTTCACCCCTTCAGATCTCGTCACGATTTTCCCAGAATGTTATTTGGAGGGTATACAGTTGAAAATTTTGGGGCAAACTTCCCTCATCCCTTCCCACTGTTCCCCACCTGGCTAGGTAATATTCAGAACTGGGTTATTCCAGAAAACATTCTGAATTTTTTTGGACCAGTTGGGAGGGGATGGGGGATGTTTGGCACATATTTTTCTAGTCTTTAGCATTCATATTACATTCTGAAATTTTCCTAAGGAAATCGGAGGGGGTGAAAAAATCTTCGAAAAAAAAGGAAAGACTATAGTCTTTCCTCATTTTTTGGAAAAAAAATTCACCCCTTCAGATCTCGTCACGATTTTCCCAGAATGTTATTTGGAGGGTATACAATTGAAAATTTTGGGGCAAACTTCCCTCATCCCTTCCCACTGTTCCCCACCTGGCTAGGTAATATTCAGAACTGGGTTATTCCAGAAAACATTCTGAATTTTTTTGGACCAGTTGGGAGGGGATGGGGGATGTTTGGCACATATTTTTCTAGTCTTTAGCATTCATATTACATTCTGAAATTTTCCTAAGGAAATCGGAGGGGGTGAAAAAATCTCAGAAAAAAAAAGGAAAGACTATAGTCTTTCCTCATTTTTTGGAAAAAAATTTCACCCCTTCAGATCTCGTCACGATTTTCCCAGAATGTTATTTGGAGGGTATACACTTGAAAATTATGGGGCAAACTTCCCTCATCCCTTCCCACTGCTCCACACCTGGCTAGGAAATATTCAGAACTGGGTTGTTCCAGAAAACTTTCGGAATTTTTTTGAACCAGATGGGAGGGGATGGGGGATGTTTGGCACATATTTTTCTAGTCTTTAGCCTTCATATTACATTCTGAAATTTTCCTAAGGAAATCGGAGGGGGTGAAAAAATCTTCGAAAAAAAAGGAAAGACTATAGTCTTTCCTCATTTTTTGGAAAAAAATTTCACCCCTTCAGATCTCGTCACGATTTTCCCAGAATGTTATTTGGAGGGTTTACACTTGAAAATTATGGGGCAAACTTCCCTCATGCTTTCCCACTGCTGCACACCTGGCTAGGAAAGTTCAAAACTGGGTTGTTCCAGAAAACTTTCGGAATTTTTTTGGACCAGATGGGAGGGGATGGGGGATGTTTGGCACATATTTTTCTAGTCTTTAGCCTTCATATTACATTCTGAAATTTTCCTAAGAAAATCGGAGGGGGTGAAAAAATCTTCGCAAAAAAAAGGAAAGACTATAGTCTTTCCTCATTTTTTGGAAAAAAATTTCACCCCTTCAGATCTCGTCACGATTTTCCCAGAATGTTATTTGGAGGGTATACAGTTGAAAATGATGGGGCAAACTTCCCTCATCCCTTCCCACTGCTCCACACCTGGCTAGGAAATATTCAGAACTGGGTTGTTCCAGAAAACTTTCGGAATTTTTTTGGACCAGATGGGAGGGGATGGGGATGTTTGGCACATATTTTTCTAGTCTTTAGCCTTCATATTACATTCTGAAATTTTCCTAAGGAAATCGGAGGGGGTGAAAAAATCTTCGCAAAAAAAAGGAAAGACTATAGTCTTTCCTCATTTTTTGGGAAAAAATTTCACCCCTTCAGATCTCGTCACGATTTTCCCAGAATGTTATTTGGAGGGTTTACACTTGAAAATTATGGGGCAAACTTCCCTCATGCTTTCCCACTGCTGCACACCTGGCTAGGAAAGTTCAAAACTGGGTTGTTCCAGAAAACTTTCGGAATTTTTTTGGACCAGATGGGAGGGGATGGGGGATGTTTGGCACATATTTTTCTAGTCTTTAGCCTTCATATTACATTCTGAAATTTTCCTAAGGAAATCGGAGGGGTGAAAAAATCTTCGAAAAAAAAGGAAAGACTATAGTCTTTCCTCATTTTTTGGAAAAAAAATTCACCCCTTCAGATCTCGTCACGATTTTCCCAGAATGTTATTTGGAGGGTATACAATTGAAAATTTTGGGGCAAACTTCCCTCATCCCTTCCCACTGCTCCACATCTGGCCAGGAAATATTCAGAACTGAAGGGTTGTTCCAGAAAACTTTCGGAATTTTTTTGGACCAGAAGGGAGGGGTTGGGGAATGTTTGGCACAAATTTTTCTAGTCTTTAGACTTCATATTACATTCTGAAATTTTCCTAAGAAAATCGGAGGGGGTGAAAAAAGCTCAGAAAAAAAAAGGAAAGACTATAGTCTTCCCTCATTTTTTGGAAAAAAATTTCACCCCTTCAGATCTCGTCACGATTTTCCCAGAATGTTATTTGGAGGGTATACACTTGAAAATTATGGGGCAAAATTCCCTCATCCCTTCTAACTGCTCCACATCTGGCTAGGAAATATTCAGAACTGAAGGGTTGTTCCAGAAAACTTTCGGAATTTTTTTGGACCAGATGGGAGGGGTTGGGGAATGTTTGGCACAAATTTTTCTAGTCTTTAGCCTTCATATTACATTCTGAAATTTTCCTAAGGAAATCGGAGGGGGTGAAAAAATCTCAGAAAAAAAAAGGAAAGACTATAGTCTTTCCTCATTTTTTGGAAAAAAATTTCACCCCTTCAGATCTCGTCACGATTTTCCCAGAATGTTATTTGGAGGGTATACACTTGAAAATTATGGGGCAAACTTCCCTCATCCCTTCCCACTGCTCCACACCTGGCTAGGAAATATTCAGAACTGGGTTGTTCCAGAAAACTTTCGGAATTTTTTTGGACCAGATGGGAGGGGATGGGGGATGTTTGGCACATATTTTTCTAGTCTTTAGCCTTCATATTACATTCTGAAATTTTCCTAAGGAAATCGGAGGGGGTGAAAAAATCTTCGAAAAAAAAGGAAAGACTATAGTCTTTCCTCATTTTTTGGAAAAAAATTTCACCCCTTCAGATCTCGTCACGATTTTCCCAGAATGTTATTTGGAGGGTTTACACTTGAAAATTATGGGGCAAACTTCCCTCATGCTTTCCCACTGCTGCACACCTGGCTAGGAAAGTTCAAAACTGGGTTGTTCCAGAAAACTTTCGGAATTTTTTTGGACCAGATGGGAGGGGATGGGGGATGTTTGGCACATATTTTTCTAGTCTTTAGCCTTCATATTACATTCTGAAATTTTCCTAAGGAAATCGGAGGGGGTGAAAAAATCTTCGAAAAAAAAAGGAAAGACTATAGTCTTTCCTCATTATTTGGAAAACAATTTCACCCCTTCAGATCTCGTCACGATTTTCCCAGAATGTAATTTGGAGGAACACTGGAAAATCTTGGGGCAAACTTCCCTCATCCCTTCCCACTGTTCCCCACCTGGCTAGGTAATATTCAGAACTGGGTTGTTCCAGAAAACATTCTGAATTTTTTTGGACCAGTTGGGAGGGGATGGGGGATGTTTGGCACATATTTTTCTAGTCTTTAGCATTCATATTACATTCTGAAATTTTCCTAAGGAAATCGGAGGGGGTGAAAAAATCTTCGAAAAAAAAGGAAAGACTATAGTCTTTCCTCATTTTGTGGAAAAAAAATTCACCCCTTCAGATCTCGTCACGATTTTCCCAGAATGTAATTTGGAGGGTATACAATTGAAAATTTTGGGGCAAACTTCCCTCAACCCTTCCCACTGCTCCACATCTGGCTAGGAAATATTCAGAACTGAAGGGTTGTTCCAGAAAACTTTCGGAATTTTTTTGGACCAGAAGGGAGGGGTTGGGGAATGTTTGGCACAAATTTTTCTAGTCTTTAGACTTCATATTACATTCTGAAATTTTCCTAAGAAAATCGGATGAGGTGAAAAAATCTTCGAAAAAAAAAGGAAAGACTATAGTCTTTCCTCATTTTTTGGAAAAAAATTTCACCCCTTCAGATCTCGTCACGTTTTTCCCAGAATGTTATTTGGAGGGTATAGAGTTGAAAATGATGGGGCAACTTCCCTCATCCCTTCCCACTGCTCCACACCTGGCTAGGAAATATTCAGAACTGGGTTGTTCCAGAAAACTTTCGGAATTTTTTTGGACCAGATGGGAGGGGATGGGGGATGTTCGGCACATATTTTTCTAGTCTTTAGCCTTCATATTACATTCTGAAATATTCCTAAGGAAATCGGAGGGGGTGAAAAAATCTCAGAAAAAAAAGGAAAGACTATAGTCTTTCCTCATTTTTTGGAAAAAAAATTCACCCCTTCAGATCTCGTCACGATTTTCCCAGAATGTTATTTGGAGGGTATACACTTGAAAATTTTGGGGCAAACTTCCCTCATCCCTTCCCACTGCTCCACATCTGGCTAGGAAATATTCAGAACTGAAGGGTTGTTCCAGAAAACTTTCGGAATTTTTTTGGACCAGAAGGGAGGGGTTGGGGAATGTTTGGCACAAATTTTTCTAGTCTTTAGACTTCATATTACATTCTGAAATTTTCCTAAGAAAATCGGATGAGGTGAAAAAATCTTCGAAAAAAAAAGGAAAGACTATAGTCTTTCCTCATTTTTTGGAAAAAAATTTCACCCCTTCAGATCTCGTCACGTTTTTCCCAGAATGTTATTTGGAGGGTATAGAGTTGAAAATGATGGGGCAACTTCCCTCATCCCTTCCCACTGCTCCACACCTGGCTAGGAAATATTCAGAACTGGGTTGTTCCAGAAAACTTTCGGAAGTTTTTTGGACCAGATGGGAGGGGATGGGGGATGTTCGGCACATATTTTTCAAGTCTTTAGCCTTCATATTACATTCTGAAATTTTCCTAAGGAAATCGGAGGGGGTGAAAAAATCTCAGAAAAAAAAAGGAGACTATAGTCTTTCCTCATTTTTTGGAAAAAAATTTCACCCCTTCAGATCTCGTCACGATTTTCCCAGAATGTTATTTGGAGGGTATACAGTTGAAAATGATGGGGCAAACTTCCCTCATCCCTTCCCACTGCTCCACACCTGGCTAGGAAATATTCAGAACTGGGTTGTTCCAGAAAACTTTCGGAATTTTTTTGGACCAGATGGGAGGGGATGGGGGATGTTTGGCACATATTTTTCTAGTCTTTAGCCTTCATATTACATTCTGAAATTTTCCTAAGGAAATCGGAGGGGGTGAAAAAATCTTCGAAAAAAAAGGAAAGACTATAGTCTTTCCTCATTTTTTGGAAAAAAATTTCACCCCTTCAGATCTCGTCACGATTTTCCCAGAATGTTATTTGGAGGGTTTACACTTCAAAATTATGGGGCAAACTTCCCTCATGCTTTCCCACTGCTGCACACCTGGCTAGGAAAGTTCAAAACTGGGTTGTTCCAGAAAACTTTCGGAATTTTTTTGGACCAGATGGGAGGGGATGGGGGATGTTTGGCACATATTTTTCTAGTCTTTAGCCTTCATATTACATTCTGAAATTTTCCTAAGGAAATCGGAGGGGGTGAAAAAATCTTCGAAAAAAAAAGGAAAGACTATAGTCTTTCCTCATTATTTGGAAAACAATTTCACCCCTTCAGATCTCGTCACGATTTTCCCAGAATGTAATTTGGAGGGTATACACTTGAAAATCTTGGGGCAAACTTCCCTCATCCCTTCCCACTGTTCCCCACCTGGCTAGGTAATATTCAGAACTGGGTTGTTCCAGAAAACATTCTGAATTTTTTTGGACCAGTTGGGAGGGGGTGGGGGATGTTTGGCACATATTTTTCTAGTCTTTAGCATTCATATTACATTCTGAAATTTTCCTAAGGAAATCGGAGGGGGTGAAAAAATCTTCGAAAAAAAAGGAAAGACTATAGTCTTTCCTCATTTTGTGGAAAAAAAATTCACCCCTTCAGATCTCGTCACGATTTTCCCAGAATGTAATTTGGAGGGTATACAATTGAAAATTTTGGGGCAAACTTCCCTCAACCCTTCCCACTGCTCCACATCTGGCTAGGAAATATTCAGAACTGAAGGGTTGTTCCAGAAAACTTTCGGAATTTTTTTGGACCAGAAGGGAGGGGTTGGGGAATGTTTGGCACAAATTTTTCTAGTCTTTAGACTTCATATTACATTCTGAAATTTTCCTAAGAAAATCGGATGAGGTGAAAAAATCTTCGAAAAAAAAAGGAAAGACTATAGTCTTTCCTCATTTTTTGGAAAAAAATTTCACCCCTTCAGATCTCGTCACGTTTTTCCCAGAATGTTATTTGGAGGGTATAGAGTTGAAAATGATGGGGCAACTTCCCTCATCCCTTCCCACTGCTCCACACCTGGCTAGGAAATATTCAGAACTGGGTTGTTCCAGAAAACTTTCGGAATTTTTTTGGACCAGATGGGAGGGGATGGGGGATGTTCGGCACATATTTTTCTAGTCTTTAGCCTTCATATTACATTCTGAAATATTCCTAAGGAAATCGGAGGGGGTGAAAAAATTTCAGAAAAAAAAGGAAAGACTATAGTCTTTCCTCATTTTTTGGAAAAAAATTTCACCCCTTCAGATCTCGTCACGATTTTCCCAGAATGTTATTTGGAGGGTATACAGTTGAAAATGATGGGGCAAACTTCCCTCATCCCTTCCCACTGCTCCACACCTGGCTAGGAAATATTCAGAACTGGGTTGTTTCAGAAAACTTTCGGAATTTTTTTGGACCAGATGGGAGGAGATGGGGGATGTTTGCCACATATTTTTCTAGTCTTTAGCCTTCATATTACATTCTGAAATTTTCCTAAGGAAATCGGAGGGGGTGAAAAAATCTTCGAAAAAAAAGGAAAGACTATAGTCTTTCCTCATTTTTTGGAAAAAAATTTCACCCCTTCAGATCTCGTCACGATTTTCCCAGAATATTATTTGGAGGGTTTACACTTGAAAATTATGGGGCAAACTTCCCTCATGCTTTCCCACTGCTGCACACCTGGCTAGGAAAGTTCAAAACTGGGTTGTTCCAGAAAACTTTCGGAATTTTTTTGGACCAGATGGGAGGGGATGGGGGATGTTTGGCACATATTTTTCTAGTCTTTAGCCTTCATATTACATTCTGAAATTTTCCTAAGGAAATCGGAGGGGGTGAAAAAATCTTCGAAAAAAAAGGAAAGACTATAGTCTTTCCTCATTTTTTGGAAAAAAAATTCACCCCTTCAGATCTCGTCACGATTTTCCCAGAATGTTATTTGGAGGGTATACACTTGAAAATTTTGGGGCAAACTTCCCTCATCCCTTCCCACTGCTCCACATCTGGCTAGGAAATATTCAGAACTGAAGGGTTGTTCCAGAAAACTTTCGGAATTTTTTTGGACCAGAAGGGAGGGGTTGGGGAATGTTTGGCACAAATTTTTCTAGTCTTTAGACTTCATATTACATTCTGAAATTTTCCTAAGAAAATCGGATGAGGTGAAAAAATCTTCGAAAAAAAAAGGAAAGACTATAGTCTTTCCTCATTTTTTGGAAAAAAATTTCACCCCTTCAGATCTCGTCACGTTTTTCCCAGAATGTTATTTGGAGGGTATAGAGTTGAAAATGATGGGGCAACTTCCCTCATCCCTTCCCACTGCTCCACACCTGGCTAGGAAATATTCAGAACTGGGTTGTTCCAGAAAACTTTCGGAAGTTTTTTGGACCAGATGGGAGGGGATGGGGGATGTTCGGCACATATTTTTCAAGTCTTTAGCCTTCATATTACATTCTGAAATTTTCCTAAGGAAATCGGAGGGGGTGAAAAAATCTTCGCAAAAAAAAGGAAAGACTATAGTCTTTCCTCATTTTTTGGAAAAAAATTTCACCCCTTCAGATCTCGTCACGATTTTCCCAGAATGTTATTTGGAGGGTTTACACTTGAAAATTATGGGGCAAACTTCCCTCATGCTTTCCCACTGCTGCACACCTGGCTAGGAAAGTTCAAAACTGGGTTGTTCCAGAAAACTTTCGGAATTTTTTTGGACCAGATGGGAGGGGATGGGGGATGTTTGGCACATATTTTTCTAGTCTTTAGCCTTCATATTACATTCTGAAATTTTCCTAAGGAAATCGGAGGGGTGAAAAAATCTTCGAAAAAAAAGGAAAGACTATAGTCTTTCCTCATTTTTTGGAAAAAAAATTCACCCCTTCAGATCTCGTCACGATTTTCCCAGAATGTTATTTGGAGGGTATACAATTGAAAATTTTGGGGCAAACTTCCCTCATCCCTTCCCACTGCTCCACATCTGGCCAGGAAATATTCAGAACTGAAGGGTTGTTCCAGAAAACTTTCGGAATTTTTTTGGACCAGAAGGGAGGGGTTGGGGAATGTTTGGCACAAATTTTTCTAGTCTTTAGACTTCATATTACATTCTGAAATTTTCCTAAGAAAATCGGAGGGGGTGAAAAAAGCTCAGAAAAAAAAAGGAAAGACTATAGTCTTCCCTCATTTTTTGGAAAAAAATTTCACCCCTTCAGATCTCGTCACGATTTTCCCAGAATGTTATTTGGAGGGTTTACACTTGAAAATTATGGGGCAAACTTCCCTCATGCTTTCCCACTGCTGCACACCTGGCTAGGAAAGTTCAAAACTGGGTTGTTCCAGAAAACTTTCGGAATTTTTTTGGACCAGATGGGAGGGGATGGGGGATGTTTGGCACATATTTTTCTAGTCTTTAGCCTTCATATTACATTCTGAAATTTTCCTAAGAAAATCGGAGGGGGTGAAAAAATCTTCGCAAAAAAAAGGAAAGACTATAGTCTTTCCTCATTTTTTGGAAAAAAATTTCACCCCTTCAGATCTCGTCACGATTTTCCCAGAATGTTATTTGGAGGGTATACAGTTGAAAATGATGGGGCAAACTTCCCTCATCCCTTCCCACTGCTCCACACCTGGCTAGGAAATATTCAGAACTGGGTTGTTCCAGAAAACTTTCGGAATTTTTTTGGACCAGATGGGAGGGGATGGGGATGTTTGGCACATATTTTTCTAGTCTTTAGCCTTCATATTACATTCTGAAATTTTCCTAAGGAAATCGGAGGGGGTGAAAAAATCTTCGCAAAAAAAAGGAAAGACTATAGTCTTTCCTCATTTTTTGGAAAAAAATTTCACCCCTTCAGATCTCGTCACGATTTTCCCAGAATGTTATTTGGAGGGTTTACACTTGAAAATTATGGGGCAAACTTCCCTCATGCTTTCCCACTGCTGCACACCTGGCTAGGAAAGTTCAAAACTGGGTTGTTCCAGAAAACTTTCGGAATTTTTTTGGACCAGATGGGAGGGGATGGGGGATGTTTGGCACATATTTTTCTAGTCTTTAGCCTTCATATTACATTCTGAAATTTTCCTAAGGAAATCGGAGGGGTGAAAAAATCTTCGAAAAAAAAGGAAAGACTATAGTCTTTCCTCATTTTTTGGAAAAAAAATTCACCCCTTCAGATCTCGTCACGATTTTCCCAGAATGTTATTTGGAGGGTATACAATTGAAAATTTTGGGGCAAACTTCCCTCATCCCTTCCCACTGCTCCACATCTGGCCAGGAAATATTCAGAACTGAAGGGTTGTTCCAGAAAACTTTCGGAATTTTTTTGGACCAGAAGGGAGGGGTTGGGGAATGTTTGGCACAAATTTTTCTAGTCTTTAGACTTCATATTACATTCTGAAATTTTCCTAAGAAAATCGGAGGGGGTGAAAAAAGCTCAGAAAAAAAAGGAAAGACTATAGTCTTCCCTCATTTTTTGGAAAAAAATTTCACCCCTTCAGATCTCGTCACGATTTTCCCAGAATGTTATTTGGAGGGTATACACTTGAAAATTATGGGGCAAAATTCCCTCATCCCTTCTAACTGCTCCACATCTGGCTAGGAAATATTCAGAACTGAAGGGTTGTTCCAGAAAACTTTCGGAATTTTTTTGGACCAGATGGGAGGGGTTGGGGAATGTTTGGCACAAATTTTTCTAGTCTTTAGCCTTCATATTACATTCTGAAATTTTCCTAAGGAAATCGGAGGGGGTGAAAAAATCTCAGAAAAAAAAAGGAAAGACTATAGTCTTTCCTCATTTTTTGGAAAAAAATTTCACCCCTTCAGATCTCGTCACGATTTTCCCAGAATGTTATTTGGAGGGTATACACTTGAAAATTATGGGGCAAACTTCCCTCATCCCTTCCCACTGCTCCACACCTGGCTAGGAAATATTCAGAACTGGGTTGTTCCAGAAAACTTTCGGAATTTTTTTGGACCAGATGGGAGGGGATGGGGGATGTTTGGCACATATTTTTCTAGTCTTTAGCCTTCATATTACATTCTGAAATTTTCCTAAGGAAATCGGAGGGGGTGAAAAAATCTTCGAAAAAAAAGGAAAGACTATAGTCTTTCCTCATTTTTTGGAAAAAAATTTCACCCCTTCAGATCTCGTCACGATTTTCCCAGAATGTTATTTGGAGGGTTTACACTTGAAAATTATGGGGCAAACTTCCCTCATGCTTTCCCACTGCTGCACACCTGGCTAGGAAAGTTCAAAACTGGGTTGTTCCAGAAAACTTTCGGAATTTTTTTGGACCAGATGGGAGGGGATGGGGGATGTTTGGCACATATTTTTCTAGTCTTTAGCCTTCATATTACATTCTGAAATTTTCCTAAGGAAATCGGAGGGGGTGAAAAAATCTTCGAAAAAAAAAGGAAAGACTATAGTCTTTCCTCATTATTTGGAAAACAATTTCACCCCTTCAGATCTCGTCACGATTTTCCCAGAATGTAATTTGGAGGAACACTGGAAAATCTTGGGGCAAACTTCCCTCATCCCTTCCCACTGTTCCCCACCTGGCTAGGTAATATTCAGAACTGGGTTGTTCCAGAAAACATTCTGAATTTTTTTGGACCAGTTGGGAGGGGATGGGGGATGTTTGGCACATATTTTTCTAGTCTTTAGCATTCATATTACATTCTGAAATTTTCCTAAGGAAATCGGAGGGGGTGAAAAAATCTTCGAAAAAAAAGGAAAGACTATAGTCTTTCCTCATTTTGTGGAAAAAAAATTCACCCCTTCAGATCTCGTCACGATTTTCCCAGAATGTAATTTGGAGGGTATACAATTGAAAATTTTGGGGCAAACTTCCCTCAACCCTTCCCACTGCTCCACATCTGGCTAGGAAATATTCAGAACTGAAGGGTTGTTCCAGAAAACTTTCGGAATTTTTTTGGACCAGAAGGGAGGGGTTGGGGAATGTTTGGCACAAATTTTTCTAGTCTTTAGACTTCATATTACATTCTGAAATTTTCCTAAGAAAATCGGATGAGGTGAAAAAATCTTCGAAAAAAAAAGGAAAGACTATAGTCTTTCCTCATTTTTTGGAAAAAAATTTCACCCCTTCAGATCTCGTCACGTTTTTCCCAGAATGTTATTTGGAGGGTATAGAGTTGAAAATGATGGGGCAACTTCCCTCATCCCTTCCCACTGCTCCACACCTGGCTAGGAAATATTCAGAACTGGGTTGTTCCAGAAAACTTTCGGAATTTTTTTGGACCAGATGGGAGGGGATGGGGGATGTTCGGCACATATTTTTCTAGTCTTTAGCCTTCATATTACATTCTGAAATATTCCTAAGGAAATCGGAGGGGGTGAAAAAATCTCAGAAAAAAAAGGAAAGACTATAGTCTTTCCTCATTTTTTGGAAAAAAAATTCACCCCTTCAGATCTCGTCACGATTTTCCCAGAATGTTATTTGGAGGGTATACACTTGAAAATTTTGGGGCAAACTTCCCTCATCCCTTCCCACTGCTCCACATCTGGCTAGGAAATATTCAGAACTGAAGGGTTGTTCCAGAAAACTTTCGGAATTTTTTTGGACCAGAAGGGAGGGGTTGGGGAATGTTTGGCACAAATTTTTCTAGTCTTTAGACTTCATATTACATTCTGAAATTTTCCTAAGAAAATCGGATGAGGTGAAAAAATCTTCGAAAAAAAAAGGAAAGACTATAGTCTTTCCTCATTTTTTGGAAAAAAATTTCACCCCTTCAGATCTCGTCACGTTTTTCCCAGAATGTTATTTGGAGGGTATAGAGTTGAAAATGATGGGGCAACTTCCCTCATCCCTTCCCACTGCTCCACACCTGGCTAGGAAATATTCAGAACTGGGTTGTTCCAGAAAACTTTCGGAAGTTTTTTGGACCAGATGGGAGGGGATGGGGGATGTTCGGCACATATTTTTCAAGTCTTTAGCCTTCATATTACATTCTGAAATTTTCCTAAGGAAATCGGAGGGGGTGAAAAAATCTCAGAAAAAAAAAGGAGACTATAGTCTTTCCTCATTTTTTGGAAAAAAATTTCACCCCTTCAGATCTCGTCACGATTTTCCCAGAATGTTATTTGGAGGGTATACAGTTGAAAATGATGGGGCAAACTTCCCTCATCCCTTCCCACTGCTCCACACCTGGCTAGGAAATATTCAGAACTGGGTTGTTCCAGAAAACTTTCGGAATTTTTTTGGACCAGATGGGAGGGGATGGGGGATGTTTGGCACATATTTTTCTAGTCTTTAGCCTTCATATTACATTCTGAAATTTTCCTAAGGAAATCGGAGGGGGTGAAAAAATCTTCGAAAAAAAAAGGAAAGACTATAGTCTTTCCTCATTATTTGGAAAACAATTTCACCCCTTCAGATCTCGTCACGATTTTCCCAGAATGTAATTTGGAGGGTATACACTTGAAAATCTTGGGGCAAACTTCCCTCATCCCTTCCCACTCTTCCCCACCTGGCTAGGTAATATTCAGAACTGGGTTGTTCCAGAAAACATTCTGAATTTTTTTGGACCAGTTGGGAGGGGATGGGGGATGTTTGGCACATATTTTTCTAGTCTTTAGCATTCATATTACATTCTGAAATTTTCCTAAGGAAATCGGAGGGGGTGAAAAAATCTTCGAAAAAAAAGGAAAGACTATAGTCTTTCCTCATTTTGTGGAAAAAAAATTCACCCCTTCAGATCTCGTCACGATTTTCCCAGAATGTAATTTGGAGGGTATACAATTGAAAATTTTGGGGCAAACTTCCCTCAACCCTTCCCACTGCTCCACATCTGGCTAGGAAATATTCAGAACTGAAGGGTTGTTCCAGAAAACTTTCGGAATTTTTTTGGACCAGAAGGGAGGGGTTGGGGAATGTTTGGCACAAATTTTTCTAGTCTTTAGACTTCATATTACATTCTGAAATTTTCCTAAGAAAATCGGATGAGGTGAAAAAATCTTCGAAAAAAAAAGGAAAGACTATAGTCTTTCCTCATTTTTTGGAAAAAAATTTCACCCCTTCAGATCTCGTCACGTTTTTCCCAGAATGTTATTTGGAGGGTATAGAGTTGAAAATGATGGGGCAACTTCCCTCATCCCTTCCCACTGCTCCACACCTGGCTAGGAAATATTCAGAACTGGGTTGTTCCAGAAAACTTTCGGAATTTTTTTGGACCAGATGGGAGGGGATGGGGGATGTTCGGCACATATTTTTCTAGTCTTTAGCCTTCATATTACATTCTGAAATATTCCTAAGGAAATCGGAGGGGGTGAAAAAATTTCAGAAAAAAAAGGAAAGACTATAGTCTTTCCTCATTTTTTGGAAAAAAATTTCACCCCTTCAGATCTCGTCACGATTTTCCCAGAATGTTATTTGGAGGGTATACAGTTGAAAATGATGGGGCAAACTTCCCTCATCCCTTCCCACTGCTCCACACCTGGCTAGGAAATATTCAGAACTGGGTTGTTTCAGAAAACTTTCGGAATTTTTTTGGACCAGATGGGAGGAGATGGGGGATGTTTGCCACATATTTTTCTAGTCTTTAGCCTTCATATTACATTCTGAAATTTTCCTAAGGAAATCGGAGGGGGTGAAAAAATCTTCGAAAAAAAAGGAAAGACTATAGTCTTTCCTCATTTTTTGGAAAAAAATTTCACCCCTTCAGATCTCGTCACGATTTTCCCAGAATATTATTTGGAGGGTTTACACTTGAAAATTATGGGGCAAACTTCCCTCATGCTTTCCCACTGCTGCACACCTGGCTAGGAAAGTTCAAAACTGGGTTGTTCCAGAAAACTTTCGGAATTTTTTTGGACCAGATGGGAGGGGATGGGGGATGTTTGGCACATATTTTTCTAGTCTTTAGCCTTCATATTACATTCTGAAATTTTCCTAAGGAAATCGGAGGGGGTGAAAAAATCTTCGAAAAAAAAGGAAAGACTATAGTCTTTCCTCATTTTTTGGAAAAAAAATTCACCCCTTCAGATCTCGTCACGATTTTCCCAGAATGTTATTTGGAGGGTATACACTTGAAAATTTTGGGGCAAACTTCCCTCATCCCTTCCCACTGCTCCACATCTGGCTAGGAAATATTCAGAACTGAAGGGTTGTTCCAGAAAACTTTCGGAAGTTTTTTGGACCAGATGGGAGGGGATGGGGGATGTTTGGCACATATTTTTCTAGTCTTTAGCCTTCATATTACATTCTGAAATTTTCCTAAGGAAATCGGAGGGGGTGAAAAAATCTTCGTAAAAAAATTTCACCCCTTCAGATCTCGTCACGATTTTCCCAGAATGTTATTTGGAGGGTTTACACTTGAAAATTATGGGGCAAACTTCCCTCATGCTTTCCCACTGCTCCCTGTCTGGTCAGGACCATTTTTTGACCAGATGTGAGGGGTTGAGAGATGTTGAACACTCGGGGGTAAAAGTAGGGTCTAAATAATTTGTTTTAGGTCGATTTCCTGGAGTTCTCGGACGATTTCATGCTGAGGAGGCCGTCGCCCACTTCTTCCAGGAGGTAACCTTAGATCATCAGTCCTGAAGGAGAGATGGCCCTTTTTAGGGATGTAAAAATAAAAACAGTCCTTTATAGGGCTAACAAAAATTTTAAAGAAAGGTTTTCCTAAGAGATAAGCGGTACGCTGTAAAAAAATTGTATGGAGTTTTATAAGCATTTTGTGGTGTGTACGCACCCTTAGCTAATAAACGTTGCAGTGTGAACGCACCTTTAGCTAATAATAGTTGCAGTACGAACGCACCTTTAGCTAATAAAAGTTATAGTGTGAACGCACCTTTAGTTAATAAAAGTTGCTGTGTGAACGCACCTTTAGCTAATAAAAGTTGCAGTGTGAACGCACCTTTAGCTATTAAAAAGTTGCTGTGTGAACGCACCTTTAGCTAATAAAAGTTGCTGTGTGAACGCACCTTTAGCTAATAAATATTGCAGAGTGAACGCACCTTTAGCTAATAAAAATTGCAGTGTGAACGCACCTTTAGCTAATAAAAAGTGCAGTGTGAACGCACCTTTAGCTAATAAATATTGCAGTGTGAACGCACCTTTAGCTAATAAATATTGCAGTGTGAACGCACCGTTAGCTAATAAAAATTGCAGTGTGAACGCATCTTTAGCTAATAAATATTGCAGTGTGAACGCATCTTTAGCTAATAAATATTGCAGTGTGAACGCACCTTTAGCTAATAAAAAGTGCAGTGTGAACGCACCTTTAGCTAATAAATATTGCAGTGTGAACGCACCTTTAGCTAATAAATATTGCAGTGTGAACGCACCGTTAGCTAATAAAAATTGCAGTGTGAACGCATCTTTAGCTAATAAATATTGCATTGTGAACGCACCTTTAGCTAATAAATATTGCAGTGTGAACGCACCTTTAGCTAATAAATATTGCAGTGTGAACGCACCTTTAGCTAATAAAAATTGCAGTGTGAACGCACCTTTAGCTATAAAAAAGTTGCTGTGTGAACGCACCTTTAGCTAATAAATATTGCAGAGTGAACGTACCTTTAGCTAATAAAAATTGCAGTGTGAACGCACCTTTAGCTAATAAAAAGTGCAGTGTGAACGCACCTTTAGCTAATAAATATTGCAGTGTGAACGCACCTTTAGCTAATAAATATTGCAGTGTCAACGCACCTTTAGCTAATAAAAATTGCAGTGAGAACGCACCTTTAGCTAATAAATATTGCAGTGTGAACGCACCTTTAGCTAATAAAAATTGCAGAGTGAACACACCTTTAGCTAATAAAAATTGCAGTGTGAACGCACCGTTAGCTAATAAAAATTGCAGTGTGAACGCATCTTTAGCTAATAAATATTGCAGTGTGAACGCACCTTTAGCTAATAAATATAGCAGTGTGAACGTACCTTTAGCTAATAAATTTTGCAGTGTGAACGCACCTTTAGCTAATAAATATAGCAGTGTGAACGCACCTTTAGCTAATAAATATTGCAGTGTGAACGCACCTTTAGCTAATAAACATTGCAGAGTGAACACACCTTTAGCTAATAAAAATTGCATTGTGAACGCACCTTTAGCTAATAAATATTGCAGTGTGAACGCACCTTTAGCTAATAAATATTGCAGTGTGAACGCACCTTTAGCTAATAAAAATTGCAGTGTGAACGCACCTTTAGCTAATAAATATTGCAGTGTGAACGCACCTTTAGCTAAAAAATATTGCAGTGTGAACGCACCTTTAGCTAATAAAAATTGCAGTGTGAACGCACCGTTAGCTAATAAAAATTGCAGTTTGAACGCATCTTTAGCTAATAAATATTGCAGTGTGAACGCACCTTTAGCTAATAAATATAGCAGTGTGAGAGCACCTTTAGCTAATAAATCTTCCAGTGTGAACGCACCTTTAGCTAATAAATCTTGCAGTGTGAACGCACCTTTAGCTAATAAAAATTGCAGTGTGAACGCACCGTCAGCTAATAAAAATTGCAGTGTGAACGTACCTTTAGCTAATAAAAATTGCAGTGTGATCGCACCTTTGGCTAATAAATATTGCAGTGTGAACGCACCTTTAGCTAATAAATATTGCAGTGTGAACGCACCTTTAGCTAATAAAAATTGCAGTGTGAACGCACCTTTAGCTAATAAAAATTGCAATGTGAACGCACCTTTAGCTAATAAATATTGCAGTGTGAACGCACCTTTAGCTAATAAATATTGCAGTGTGAACGCACCTTTAGCTAAAAAATATTGCAGTGTGAACGCACCTTTAGCTAATGAAAATTGCAGTGTGAACGCACCGTTAGCTAATAAAAATTGCAGTGTGAACGTACCTTTAGCTAATAAAAATTGCAGTGTGAACGCACCGTTAGCTAATAAAAATTGCAGTGTGAACGCATCTTTAGCTAATAAATATTGCAGTGTGAACGCACCTTTAGCTAATAAATATTATATATATAAAGGGACATGGTGCGTTTACATTGAAAAATTTATTACCTTAAGGTGAGTTTGCCCTGCTAAATTTTAATAGCTAAAGGTGCGTTCACACTGCTACATTTATTAGCTAAAGGTGCGTTCACACTGTAACTTTTATTAGCTAAAGGTGCGTTTACACAGCAATCTTGATTATCTAAATGTGCGTTCACAATGCTACATTTATTAGCTAAAGGTGAGTTCACACTGCAACTTTTATTAGCTAAAGGTGCGTTTACACAGCAATCTTGATTATCTAAATGTGCGTTCACAATGCTACATTTATTAGCTAAAGGTTAGGTTAGTTTGGTTAGGTTAGGTTATTTTAGTTTAGGTTAGGTTAGCTAATGAGTTGGGTTAGGTTAGGTAATGGGTTAGGTTAGGTTAGTAAAATGAGTTGGGTTAGGTTAGCAAAATGAGTTGGGTTAGGTTAGGAAATGAGTTAGGTTAGGTTAGCTAAATGAGTTGGGTTAGGTTAGGTTAGCAAAATGAGTTGGGTTAGGTTAGCTAAATGAGTTGGGTTAGGTTAGATAAATATATATAATAAAAAAAATATATATATATATAATTTAGCTAACTTAACCCAACTCATTTAGCTAACCTAACGTAACCCATTACCTAACCTAACCCAACTCATTTTGGTAACCTAACCTAACCCAACTCTTTTGCTAACCTAACCCAACTCATTTACCTAACCTAACCCAACTCATTTAGCTAACCTAACCTAACCCAGTGCCTAACCTAACCTAACTCATTTTGCTAACCTAACCTAACCCAACTCTTTTGCTAACCTAACCCAACTCATTTAGCTAACCTAACCTAACCCAGTGCCTAACCTAACCTAACTCATTTTGCTAACCTAACCTAACCCAACTCTTTTGCTAACCTAACCCAACTCATTTAGCTAACCTAACCTAACCCAGTGCCAAACCTAACCTAACTCATTTTGCTAACCTAACCTAACACAACTCTATTGCTAACCTAACCCAACTCATTTAGCTAACCTAACCTAACCCAGTACCTAACCTAACCCAACTAATTTTGCTAACCTAACCTAACCCAACTCATTTTGCTAACCTAACCTAACCCATTACCATGGTGCGTTCATACAACAACTTATATTAGCTAAAGGTGCGTTCACACGGCAACTTATATTAGCTAAAGGTGCGTTCACACAGCATCTTTTAATAACTAACGGTGCGTTCACACATCAACTTTTATTAGATAAAGGTGCGTTCACACTGCAACCCTCAGTAGCTAAAGGTGCGTTGACACAGCAGTTTTTATTAGCTAAAGGTGCGTTCACACAGCAACTTTTTTTAGCGAAAGGTACGCTAATAAATATTGCAGTGTGAACGCATCTTTAGCTAATAAATATTGCAGTGTGAACGCACCTTTAGCTAATAAAAAGTGCAGTGTGAACGCACCTTTAGCTAATAAATATTGCAGTGTGAACGCACCTTTAGCTAATAAATATTGCAGTGTGAACGCACCGTTAGCTAATAAAAATTGCAGTGTGAACGCATCTTTAGCTAATAAATATTGCATTGTGAACGCACCTTTAGCTAATAAATATTGCAGTGTGAACGCACCTTTAGCTAATAAATATTGCAGTGTGAACGCACCTTTAGCTAATAAAAATTGCAGTGTGAACGCACCTTTAGCTATAAAAAAGTTGCTGTGTGAACGCACCTTTAGCTAATAAAAGTTGCTGTGTGAACGCACCTTTAGCTAATAAATATTGCAGAGTGAACGTACCTTTAGCTAATAAAAATTGCAGTGTGAACGCACCTTTAGCTAATAAAAAGTGCAGTGTGAACGCACCTTTAGCTAATAAATATTGCAGTGTGAACGCACCTTTAGCTAATAAATATTGCAGTGTCAACGCACCTTTAGCTAATAAAAATTGCAGTGAGAACGCACCTTTAGCTAATAAATATTGCAGTGTGAACGCACCTTTAGCTAATAAAAATTGCAGAGTGAACACACCTTTAGCTAATAAAAATTGCAGTGTGAACGTACCGTTAGCTAATAAAAATTGCAGTGTGAACGCATCTTTAGCTAATAAATATTGCAGTGTGAACGCACCTTTAGCTAATAAATATAGCAGTGTGAACGTACCTTTAGCTAATAAATTTTGCAGTGTGAACGCACCTTTAGCTAATAAATATAGCAGTGTGAACGCACCTTTAGCTAATAAATATTGCAGTGTGAACGCACCTTTAGCTAATAAACATTGCAGAGTGAACACACCTTTAGCTAATAAAAATTGCATTGTGAACGCACCTTTAGCTTATAAATATTGCAGTGTGAAAGCACCTTTAGCTAATAAATATTGCAGTGTGAACGCACCTTTAGCTAATAAAAATTGCAGTGTGAACGCACCTTTAGCTAATAAATATTGCAGTGTGAACGCACCTTTAGCTAAAAAATATTGCAGTGTGAACGCACCTTTAGCTAATAAAAATTGCAGTGTGAACGCACCGTTAGCTAATAAAAATTGCAGTTTGAACGCATCTTTAGCTAATAAATATTGCAGTGTGAACGCACCTTTAGCAAATAAATTTTGGATTGTGAACGCACCTTCAGCAAATAAATTTTGCAGAGTTGGGTTAGGTTAGGAAATGAGTTAGGTTAGGTTAGCTAAATGAGTTGGGTTAGGTTAGGTTAGCAAAATGAGTTGGGTTAGGTTAGCTAAATGAGTTGGGTTAGGTTAGATAAATATATATAATAAAAAAAATATATATATATATAATTTAGCTAACTTAACCCAACTCATTTAGCTAACCTAACGTAACCCATTACCTAACCTAACCCAACTCATTTTGGTAACCTAACCTAACCCAACTCTTTTGCTAACCTAACCCAACTCATTTACCTAACCTAACCCAACTCATTTAGCTAACCTAACCTAACCCAGTGCCTAACCTAACCTAACTCATTTTGCTAACCTTACCTAACCCAACTCTTTTGCTAACCTAACCCAACTCATTTAGCTAACCTAACCTAACCCAGTGCCTAACCTAACCTAACTCATTTTGCTAACCTAACCTAACCCAACTCTTTTGCTAACCTAACCCAACTCATTTAGCTAACCTAACCTAACCCAGTGCCAAACCTAACCTAAATCATTTTGCTAACCTAACCTAACACAACTCTATTGCTAACCTAACCCAACTCATTTAGCTAACCTAACCTAACCCAGTACCTAACCTAACCCAACTAATTTTGCTAACCTAACCTAACCCAACTCATTTTGCTAACCTAACCTAACCCATTACCATGGTGCGTTCATACAACAACTTATATTAGCTAAAGGTGCGTTCACACGGCAACTTATATTAGCTAAAGGTGCGTTCACACAGCATCTTTTAATAACTAACGGTGCGTTCACACATCAACTTTTATTAGATAAAGGTGCGTTCACACTGCAACCCTCAGTAGCTAAAGGTGCGTTGACACAGCAGTTTTTATTAGCTAAAGGTGCGTTCACACAGCAACTTTTTTTAGCGAAAGGTACGTTCACACAGCAACTTTTATTCGCCGAAGGTGTGTTCACACTGCAACTTTTAATAGCTAAAGGTGCGTTCACACGGCAACTTTTATTACCTAAAGGTGCGTTCACACGGCAACTTTTATTAGCTAAAGGTGCGTTGACACTGCATAATTCATATGCAAAAGGTGTGTTCACACAGCATAATTTATTGGCTAAAGGTGCGTTCACACTGCAACTTTTATTAGCTAAAGGTGAGTTCACACAGCAACTTTTATTAGCTAAAGGTGAGTTCACACAGCAACTTTTTAAAGCTAAAGGTGCGTTCACACAGTAACTTTTTTAGCAAAAGATGCGTTCACATGGCAACTTTTATTAGCTAAAGGTGCGTTCACACGGCAACTTTTATTACCTAAAGGTGCGTTCACACGGTAACTTTTATTAGCTAAAGGTGCGTTGACACTGCATAATTAATATGCAAAAGGTGTGTTCACACAACATAATTTATTGGCTAAAGGTGCGTTCACACTGCAACTTTTTTATAGCTAAAGGTGCGTTCACACAACAACTTTTTTTAGGTAAAGGTGCGTTCACACTGCAACTTTTTTTAGCTAAAGGTGAGTTCACACAGCAACTTTTATTAGCTAAAGGTGAGTTCACACAGCAACTTTTTAAAGCTAAAGGTGCGTTCACACAGTAACTTTTTTTAGCAAAAGATGCGTTCACACGGCAACTTTTATTAGCTAAAGGTGCGTTCACACGGCAACTTTTATTACCTAAAGGTGCGTTCACACGGTAACTTTTATTAGCTAAAGGTGAGTTCACACAGCAACTTTTATTAGCTAAAGGTGAGTTCACACAGCAACTTTTTAAAGCTAAAGGTGCGTTCACACGGCAACTTTTATTACCTAAAGGTGCGTTCACACGGTAACTTTTATTAGCTAAAGGTGCGTTGACACTGCATAATTCATATGCAAAAGGTGTGTTCACACAGCACAATTTATTGGCTAAAGGTGCGTTCACACTGCAACTTTTATTGGCTAAAGGTGCGTTCACACTGCAACTTTTTTATAGCTAAAGGTGCGTTCACACAACAACTTTTTTTAGCTAAAGGTGCGTTCACACTGGAACTTTTATTGGCTAAAGGTGCGTTCACACTGCAACTTTTATTAGCTAAAGGTGAGTTCACACAGCAACTTTTATTAACTGTGGGTGGAATAGAAAGCTTTTGTACACCTTGCTTTTTGCCGACGATCAGGCTGTGATTTCATCGGACGCACTGATGATACATATCTTATATATTAAGGAAATTAAAAGAGACGTACTCGACAGTAAAAACGCTTAAGTAATTCATTTTATATACCTTTAGTTTCCGATCATTCTTTTTTTACGGGTTCACATGAATGGCATGTAAAGGGAAGTTGAACTATGGGGGGAGGGTTTGGCGTTTTTTCCTCTATTGGCAGTTCACTTTTATCTGAAAATAAGTAGATACCACTTACCTGTCTGCAGTGCAATAACTTTTAAATTCACAAAGGAATGACAGAACACAATGTGCCAATATGACATCGCGTCATGCTTCTGTACTCAACGACGACTTTCTAGATTTTCTAGAATTGAGTCCATAAAACGTCCATATACGGACGCTTATTTAAACATGTTACATGGACGTAGTATGGACGTCCTTTGGACATCCTATGGACATCCTATGAACGTCCTCGTCCTTTGGACATCCTATGGACGTCCTTGTCCTTTGGACGTCCATTGGACGTACTATGGACATCCTATGGACGTCCTATTTGTCCGATACGCATACCGTCCTGTGGTGGTACAGTACCGGACTTCCATATCGGTCCATAATCGTCCATGGACGCTATGTACCAAATATGGACCTAAAATGGACGTCCATAGGATGTCCCGTGTTACTTGGGGTGGATAAAATCAAAATTTTCTATGCTTCAAAATTAATAGTAACAGGGGATGTTTAATTTCCAGATCCAAAAAGATCCAGTAATGGACAAAATACTGACTATTTCAGAAAAACATCTTTTGATACATAAGTGCATGTTTCGCACGTTCTTCAAACGTTGGTTTGGGTACTTACCTACTCAGTTGGACGAGGCGATACCATTGTGTGGCCAGTTCCCCCCTCTGATGAATCGTTTCATGAAATAAAATTGTTGACACAATTACAAAGTAGGTACTATACGAAATAGCGCCAATGTTAGAACTTTAAGTTGAGAAACAGTGAAACAAAAACAACAGTATGGTTTATACATTAGCAATTTTATTTTTGATATACATGTAGACAAGTATTGATATTTAAAACATAAGATCGTTCAAAACATCATCGGAAGATCAAGACAATCTCTGTGCATGCACAAGTGCGACGGCCAATGGACGGCCCGCCTGCTTCTGAACTGCCATTATTTTATATGTTCGACTAGAGCTATTGCAAACATTACTGTTAGGCCTTCGTTTGGGTTAAAATTCGTAAATTTTAATCAATAACAATATAGAGCATATTATGAACTGTGTCTCGAACACATACAATGAAACTCGAATATAGTGCATGTAATTTATAGAGTAATACGTCGAAATAATTAAAAGAAAAGAAAAAATATTGGTGATGTCAGATAATTACACGATAGGTGAGAGATGAAGGGCGCAATAGACTGCCCGGCTAGCCAACTAGTAATACACTAACATAACAATACTAGCTTTACACTACCGCAATTTTGTTAGCCAGTAGTCATTGCGCAAATAATTTAAGCACCAATTACCACAAAGATAAAACGCTGGAACATCACAATAAATTAGACCATCAACATTCATTCTTGAATCACATAAATCTTTGAAAACAGTAACATTGAAATTGATAAAAGTATTTTAGAGATTAGGACAAATTTGAACAGTTCAAGACGTTATTAATACAGATGATATTAAAACTTTAATAGGTATTCGATTAAATAGTGTTCAACTTACTTATTATAAATTGGAAATTATAAATAGATTACAACTAATCTATGCGAGGGTGAGCATAACAATCCGCGGTTTAAAATAAAATGATAAATTAACGTGATGTACAGTTGAAATGAACCGGGATGTCGGCGCGGAAAGCCCGCGATCACATAAGAATAAGTTAACTTAGAATTCATCGTTTTTGTCTTTGGCTACTGAGCCTGAGGATCACACTGCAGAAGTCGTACGATGGATGGGTCGCTCTTGGCGCCTTCGATGAACTCTTCTAGGCTAAGCTTACCGTCCTTATTCCTATCCATCTGTCGAAATATCTTATCAGTGCGCTTCTCCGGCGTACTCTCGTCCTCTGGCATCTTCATAACGGAACCTACCATCTTATAAATGGCCTGCAAAAAACAACAAACACCTTGCCCATAACATTCAAGACTAAAACATTTACATCTTCCGGATGAACGTAATAAATATTATCTTAACCACCGAAAAATGAACTGAATAAATATCAATATTAACGAAAATAGGGAGCAGAACTAAAGGTTCACTACACCTTACTTTTGAAAATCAGAATCGAATGTTTGTAGAAAATTCGTGTTGTTTTTCAACAATTACCACAAGAATTAGAATTGTAATACGGCAAGTAGGGAACTTTCTCGCTGGGCTTCTTGATTTCTTGAAATTATTAATCAGGTCCTATAAGCCCGCTTAGCACGATTTCCAGGAAGGAGGTTAACCTAATCCGTCGAAAGAATCTAAAGATAAGAGTTCCACTAGTGACTAGAGAGGTAGGTAATCAGGTAATCACTAATAATTGCCAAAGATAGCAATGCGCATGGGGTGGACTACTGTAGCGGTTTGTAGAAATACCGAGGCGTCTTGTTAACATACCTAGTCATACGGACCATTCATCCAAGTACTTACCGAAAGAGAAATGGTTCTCTTCCAATCATACGTTAACGGTATCCATGCTGCGTGACCTACAAACTGCCTTGATTATGTTGTTAAAGGTTTGGAACAAACGACGACGCGACGTCTATTATTAAAACATGTTCTTTTATATTTCCTTTCAAAATAATTTTCTTGCGGGTGTCGATGAATGCTTTGACCATGCACACTGCGGTTTTTCTTTTTATCTTTTACAACTCAAGGTAAACGTGTTTCTAAATGTTTTACTATTCTTTTTAGGGAATATTTCACTTCATTGGGACTTAAGCTTTGTGCATTTAACGACAGTGTATTCCTACTGTTAAGGCTGAACACCGCCGATGCTACGAGAAAAAAATATTCTCCCACACCCGGAAATTTTGAATGTGCCAAATTCCATCTTTTTTAGTTTTTTTGGTAACTGGTACGTCTAGGAAGAATATACCTTCTTGGACAAAATCGATCAAAAAGGTGTTTTGCAGCAATAGTTCATATATTCACAGTATTCACACTTTTACGAAATCCCATAAAAAAATACCCTGTCAAATAACGCATGCTCTAAAAAAACCCTGATCTAGTGATTCCAAATTAAATATGAAAATAAATTTGAAGAGAATGTTTATTGAACATAAACATCTGCACTAACTGCTCTACAAAACGATTTTGACCCTGGAAGTTTGTTGTTTGTGCGAGTTACTGGGTACAGTCCCCATCAAACAAGGGTTTGGTTAAATTTTCAGGTGTGGGTAGGCTTACTTCCTGTTGTGGGCGTCAAGCCACAGTAGCAAGATAGACCGACTTCATAAATATATGAGAACAACAACACAGGGCAGGGATAGGTAGGAATAACTAACTCATCAAAGTTAAATAAAAAAAGCGAATGTGGGCTAATTCTAAAGGATGTTTGGCAGTTTGTTATTTACGTTCAGGAACGTGGTAAGTAAGGTATCTACACAATATTGTTTAGGGTAGGTAGTAGTATATTTTTACAAACAGTTTAAGCGTTTCGTTTAATATCAGTGCAGTTATGTCGGCGCCGTTTCTGAATCCGCTGGTCTGTCGCAATCGCAACGCCCGCCGTTTTGTCGCAGCGCCATTTTTGTTGGCGCTTTTTTGTTCGCGGTTATATGGGTGTCGGGTTTGTGCGCGTCATTTTGTCGTGGAATCTCCATGTTTTGGCCTCAGAAGCGTGTGGTAGCAAGAATTCTTTTAGAAACATCCTGCACATTTTGATATGGGTGTCCGACGAAGTCGAGGACAGGTCGAATAAATTTAAGAATTTTAAACTCGATAATCAAGGAAAAAGTTCATATAATCATGTGTCGGGAAATGTTTTGTTTACACGTTATAAGTTATTAACGCTTACTAATTGGTTATGAATTCTATTTGGTTAGATAAACAAGTTGGAATAAGTTTCCTTAGTTGACCAAGCGAAGCGCGACGAAATTCCGTTTACTTCTTTGTATGTTCCACTAGTACTGAAAGTTACAAACGGATTTTCATGACAATTTACGACAATGAACATCGCAGAAACCGTCAAATTTAAGGTGACGGAACGCAGAATGACGTCCTCTGTCGAAATCCGCCAAAAAAAGTATGGGGTGCCATTTAAAAAAATTATGACAGGGAATGTCAAAAAATTATCCCCTAATAATTTTAGTTAGGTCAAGTCAACTTAAAAAAGATTATCAAGAAATTGTTTGTTTGCTTGGAAACCATACTAAAATCAATTTTTCTATTGGTTTTTATTTAGTGTCATACGATTTTTTTTGTTAATTAATTTACTTATCACCAAATAATAATTTATTAACAGTTTTCATGATTGTACCTATATAATAATTTTTTGCGACTACCTGTAGATTATAGATATTATGATTTTTTGATAATGTTACTATCTACTAAATGACATCCGACGGTTTTGTAAAAGTTTAATTAATATCATGAGATATTCAGAAACGGTTCATTTTTCGGCTGTTAATTATTATAAAAGACTATTATGTACTTACCGTTACGATTTCTAACATTTCTTGCCTGGATATGTACCCGTTTCCGTCCAGGTCATACATCGAAAAGGCCCATTTTAATTTCTGTTCTAATTTACCTCGTGAGGTAACCGAAAGGGCACATAAAAATTCCCGGAAGTCGATTGTACCATCACCATTGGCGTCGAAAGTGCGAAATACATGTTCCGCGAATTTGCTGGCGTCGCCGTAGGGGAAGAAATTACCGTATATTTTCTTGAATTCGTCTACAGATAGATGGCCGCTGGGGCAGTCCTTTAAAAAACCCTTATACCACTCTTGAATCTCAGCATCTGTAACAATCGGGTCGAGTGCCGTCAGTAGTAAAACAGCAATGTGTTGTATGCTAGAGAAACTCACCTGAAAACTCAGTGTTCTGCTTGAGGTCCTCTAGTACCTCCGGCTTTAATTTACTGTTCTGCTTTCCCATGGCTTGAATCCGTCAATTTCGTCGTGGGCTTATTGTCGCTCCCTGTATCGAGAAACGTTCAGATAATCCTGAACAAACCAATCACCATCATTCACGCACCAGCCACTCCAAAACAACAAATGTCGGCAATACGAATATCATTTAATAATCATAATATTGAGTGATAAAAAACGAAATGAGTATCTGCCATCAATATGTGTTGAATATTTCCTATAATTAGCTGCAGCTTTTCTTGTCATCATACCTACTACACATCTTGGATGCACGAGTTTCCGCTGAATTGCATTCGCCTCGTTTATTAGAACAAAAGGCGGCGGAATCTCGTGCCTCCATTTTACCACCATTTCTATTAATTATAATAGACATCTAGATTACCACAGATATATCTTACAATATGTGCAAGTAGAAAAATACTAATTAATAAATTAGCCAATATATCTTCTTTTTATGGAGTGACAATGCGGTCTGATGCTTAAAAATGCATAAATTAAACAATTCGATACAAAATTATTCTTGGATAAGGTTTAACGCCATACATAGTAGCAAAACATCTACTGCCATTTGCTAATTTAAAAGTAAAATAATTAATCATAATAATTACATATAAAAAATAATATTTTAACGCATTTAACACAGACATATGAAATATATTATTACAATGTGCGCTATATAAATACAGATATGTATACGAGAGGGGTAAAAGCTTTAAGAGACTGTTATAAGAAGTCATGTTTGATATGCGACGCAGCGCGATCAACACGCTGTGCCAGGAAAAAAGGTTTGTAATTCGGTAGATGAGCTATATAAAAGGACGAGTTACATGATTAAAATGTTAAAAATACACTTATATGAAAACACATTGAAAATGCATAATCGATAGATGATTGAACTGTACTTCCGTTGACGTCAAAATACGCGGATTGTGCACGCGAGCTCAGCTTTGCAAAATGACGCTTAAACCCTAGATAAACTACATAATCGATTAACTAAATGTACTGCTTTAACGATTGCAATAGCACTAAAATTAATAATCAACGCATTACTTGAGTATCAGCAACTTGATATATCACCTGTATCTATTCTAATGATTGTTAAAAATTTCGCGCCACTCAATCGGACATCGCACTCACATATCATGGTATTTATAATTTTACTGTAAATGCGGTTAAAATGCAGGATGAGTTGGAGATCTTGCGTGCAGCTTCATGCACTTTACTCAAAAACTGCAAAACATATACGAAATTCTTATTATATCTATCCGAGGTCGCTGTAGCATGGAGGCCTCATTTTTTATAACGGCGTCTGTGCTACTAAACCTCACTAACTTATACATAATTTAAGGAGCCAGCATTTTGGACAGTTCTTCATCCTGTAAACATCCCTTGAGGAACTCTTCTTGCGTCAGTTGGCCGTCGTTGTTTTCGTCCATTTTCGCAAATATATTCTTGGCTCTCTCTTCTGCTGTATCAGCAGGTCTGTTGGACGAACACGCACCCAACATATCGTATATTGCCTGGGGAATAAACCCATACTGTATAACAATCCCACTACGAGCAAACATAACGTACACAAGCAGGCTATTTATTTTCAGGATTTATTTGTTCAACTTGAACAACCTTTAGTTTAATTTCATTATACGCATTTTTCGAAATGTTTCACTGTTTTTACAATAAAACGCAGAGAACAATCTGTTACTGGTTTGATTGCTTTTCCCTAAACTCTATTTTCTAGATACGTTCTGAAATTTATTCATTTTTCGTGTGTCTCAACGATACGAAAAGTTTTACAAAAACTTATTTTCCTCAAACAACTTTTTCTCTTGGAATCTCTCTCTCTCGACGAAATTTGAATAACTTAGCAAAACCGTATTCGAATATCAGGCTCAGATACATTAGGAACTAAAATAGTAAAATATAATAAGAGATGGATTCTAACGTTTACCAAATGAGTCTTTCTATTGTTTATTGCGGACAATTTTGGAAAACTGCTTGCATTATTCTGTGGTTTATTATGCAAATTCAGGGCACTATTGAAAATTAGGCATATAGATATACAGTGTGTCCACTATTGAGTGCATATAAGGTGTAAATGACAATTTTTTTTAGAGTTGGATCTTCATGTTCTGAGGATCGCTCCTACTTAGTCTCAAACTAAGATATTGAAAAAATGAGCCAAATCAATTAATATACAGGGTGTTTTTTTGGCCGAAATCTAAAAATTAGTCAAGAGTAAACGGTCTTTATTTTAGCAGATATAACAAAAATGTATTAGAAAAAGTTGTTTAGAATTAAAAGTTATTGAAGATTTTCAACTTTTATACAAATCAGCCTACTTTGATATTTTCATCAAAATCCAATACTTTTGAACTCATGTTTGTAACAAATAAGGTTTAGTATTTTTTTAATAAATAATTATTTGTTTTTCAAGTACTTTGTTTAATTAGTACTCTTCATGCATGGGTCATTAAAACCACAAATAAAAAATCTCATGTTGATGAAAAAAATCAAAGTAGGCTGATTTGTATAAAAATTGAAAATCTTCAATAACTTTTAATTCTAAACAACTTTTTCTAATACATTTTTGTTATATCTGCTAAAATAAAGACAGTTTACTCTTGACTAATTTTTAGATTTCGGCCAAAAAAACACCCTGTATATTAATTGATTTGGCTCATTGTTTCAATATCTTAGTTTGAGACTAAGCAGGAGCGATCCTCAGAACATGAAGATCCAACTCTAAAAAAAATTGTCATTTACACATTATATGCACTCAATCCGTGGACACACTGTATAAAATAGCAACCCATAAAAATGTATAAAAAGTGTATTACGTATTAATGGTAGATTTGGTAGAAAAACGAAGTTTAACAGGAACAAGCTCAAACAGCACCAAGGAATCAAAGGTAACAGAAGAGACAAACAAAGGGAAATAATATGCAACATACGTGATTTACGAAATACAGACTATGTTGTACTGCATAACCCATAATTCAAAGAAGATTGACAGAAACGACAATATAATTGTTAGAACGTGCAACAAGAATAAACAGATAACCGGAATTATGCATTGGGAACATAACGAAAATTAAATGCAATATAATATTACGCCTTCTATCAAAAACAGTCCTTTTTTAAAACAACAAACAAATAATACATGAGTAGCCTCTCTTTGGGGACTCACTTTTTAAATAAATATTTTTCTATTGCGTATGTATAACCCATCATATCAAAATTGTTTACATATCAAAAGATGCGTAAGATGTACTCTACTATAGGTGGTGCAACTTGCTATAAATTGAATTACGATTAAGACAAAGCAATATTTATTTTTGAAAGTTAACAATTTAATATTTGCTTAAAAAATTTGTTAATCAAATTTAGAGTAAGGATTAGGATTTCAAACAGGGATCAAATCTAATCTGACTAATACAGACTGTTGTCTAAAATATTCAGAAGGTTCCTACCTGTACAATCTTGGTCATTTCCTGGATGTCGATGACACCATTGCCATCGACGTCGTACATTCGAAAGGCCCACTTCAGCTTCTCCTCCGGAGTCCCGCTTGACGTAACATCGATCGCAAGTAGAAACTCCTGTATAAATGGAGATATTAATAATTCATGCCAGCCCACGGGTGCTTGCGTTTAGCAGAAGGTAGAACACTGAGTCTAAAGTGTCCTTCGCGTACACGACTATTACTTTGGTTTCTAGGAACATGTTGCTAATTATTCGTTAAAGGAGTAGTCAAACTGCATAATGGAACATGAAAGAGAACTTTTAAAGATATGGAGTATAATTAAAATAAAACTAACTTATATCAAAATAAAACTAAAAGTAGATATCTTGTTGACAGATCGCGTAGCGCAAATGCCACCACCATATTTAGGTTCACGGGTTCGACCCCATACCTTAGGTGTTTTTTTAGTACCAAATATTTAGTTGTAAATTTTATTTACTCCTCCTTTACAAAATTCGGAACAAAAAATTCAGAAACGAGTACAACTCATATTTGCAGGTGAACTATTATAGGGATACAAATAACTATTTTGAGGTCAAGCTTCTAAAACCTTTTTGGTCTAGGAAATATTTTACTTGACACAAGAGGTGAGCAAAATCATACTGTCATCAAGGGTATTATTTGCACCCGTTCCTGCTCGTCCATTTCGGAAAAGATATAAAACTCTGAATCTCATGCAGTAAAGTCTGCACGTTGAAAATACCTATCCATATAGATTGGGTTCGGAAAAATAGCAGTCCGTTATGATTTTATGAAATATGGGGCTCTATTGTTATATTGGAAGGCTAAAAACGGAAGATGTGCAAAACTATCATCGAAAACTCATAGAATGGGAAGCACTAGTACTGAACCCTAAGTAAACGTCCTGCAAGAAAATTTGGGAAAAATCGATCCGTTCAGGGAATATAAATGTTAGGTTTCACTTTTACATTTATTACTCAAAAACGTTACATTTTTAATTATAAAGTGCTTTTTATGTATCCTGTATTATAGTTATGCAAGCTATAAAACACGTAGCAAGTATTACGAATAATTTCAGTCAACTAAAAGTACAATTCTTTAGAATAATTATAATTTACGTTTTGTACTTTACTTGACAACATAACTAAGAGTTATGGAAACTTGAAATTAGTTTCTTCGTTACGTGCTTTTGTTGTAAGATGCCTAACGTGTAATAAATTAATGTGCATGCATCCACAACTGACCTTTTATCTTTGCCGCAAAGGTGGTAAGTTAATTAATTAATCCCCTCAAATTAGAAGTTTAATTAAAGTTAGAATAAGTTTCGTTAAGGGAAATTCTGTTTAGGGGTACGAGATATCTATTTTAATTTACACAGAAAATTTGGAAATGTATCCTTCAATTCAGTAAGTACCTAACTGATATTCTACATGTCTGCCATTAATGATACCCTATCTTTTCATTTCAATTTATTCCACATTTACGCTTTGGATATAAAGTAGCGATCAACATAAGCAATGAGTCCCACATATTTCCTGTTATTTTATGCAAACCGCCTTCGAGAGTGGATAAAAGGCTTCTTTCGTTGCGTCTATGCTAGGGAGGAAATAACCGATGTTACTTTTGTATTACAAATAATATCAGGATTCTTTGCGGAAAAAACAGGAAAATCGTGGAGTATCCTAGTTTATTATAAGACTCTTTCCCATTCTTGTACCAGTATAAACTTCAGAAAAATTGGACTATGAAGTATGAAGATATTGATATTACTCCAAGCAACAGCGAATCAGAATTTATTTAAAGCGCAAAGGCTAAGAAGGTTAAGCCACGTCGAAAGACCATTGCCAGATAAAGTAACTAAACAAGTGCTTTATGGCCGAAATGATAGAATAAGGTAAGGTAGATCTGCAAGGATGAAGAGTAGTAGAAGATACCTACGCAAAGTGTAGATATGGTAGATATAACAAACTTAGAAGCAAAAGGCAACAAATACAAAGAAGTGGTGAAGGTTAATTGAACTGCTATGGGCCTGTAAGGCTTGTGATTGCTATATGTACTTGAAAATTAATGTAACACAAGAGCAAAAACTTCTAAAGAGCAAATGCAAGTTAGATAACTTCTTATACATACAAAAACCGAAAGAGGGGGGACAATTCCCAAGGGTGTCAAAGTTATTTTACCTTTCGAACATAAACTGTTCCTTAACTGGAAAGAGCATATCCTTGTGCTGCATTTCACAATCGATGATTCAAAGAAGATTGACAGAAACAATAATACAATTATTAGAAAGTGTAACAAGGATAAACAGATAATAGGAACTAAATGCATAATGCGCATGCGTAAATATAAACAGCTGTGGTCGTAACTCTATGGACACCACCACAATAGCCAATTAACGCGCGCATGCGCAGAATATACTAGTTCCTATTATATGTCTGTGCTTGTCAATCTTCTTTGAGCCAATTTCAAAGCGGTATGTTCGAAGATTCAAAATGATAAATCAAAACTATTTTTGATCTTGTTCTTCTTACTTCTTTCTCAGACCCGAAGGTAACCACTTCAATCCTCCGTCACATATTAGTAGATGCTGTCTTCATTTATACTGGTTCCTTTTCTTTCAGTTTTCATAATCGCTGGTACCTACTGTTTTTGAATAAGGGTGGGTGTTATATTTGTTCGCAGTCTTCCGAAAAGGTTTTCTCTTTCCACGCCATTCTGTATTTTGTTTGTTTGTTATCCAACGAGTTGTATAATGTCTGCTGTTATGCATGTTTAGCAGTGCTTCCCCCCCCCCCCCCCGTTTTGCTCTTGATACTTCTATTATTCTATTGTTTTTTTTTAAATTATTCTCTTTACGAATTTTATTTTTTCTCTCTATTTATCGCCGATATTTCATCGTCTACAAATTTCTTTTCGTAGTCACAGTTTTTTTACGTTTGATTATCTTAATTATATAAGTACCAACATTTCATACATTCACAAAATCTTACAGAAATGTTACAGTAAACAATTCACTTATCTTAATTAAATGTTGTAGATATGAAGTGAGAAAAAATTAATAGACCAATATATAAAACGTTTTTTACGACCACATTAAAAACCGAAATGAGCAAGAACAGTGGAAACCTTTCATACAATTACTTTAACAGAAAATCAATTTTTATGTTGGTATATGTGTATCTATCCTGTGGCAATATTAGTATTGCCATAAATAGATTAACATTATTAATTCATGAGGTATTGCTCCATATTTTTAATCACTTAAGTTTAATAAGTTCACATTATTACTTTAATAGTTTTATTCGAAATGCTGTACAGGCAATAACCACCACCACAATTCATAATAGCATAGCAATCGATTAACCTACCCTCTTTAAAATTAAATTCCCTATTCATTGTTCTACTTCTAGGTACCTACCATAAATTGTTATCTATTGTGAACCTACATTGATATTGTATTGTCACTTTAATTGTAAATTTAATCCATTTTAGCATTTTAATTCACTCCGGAGTTAAATATTTGCACGAATAAATTTTGTGTAATAATACACAATCCGGAATTTAAACCAAAGTACTACCTACATAATATGGAGCTGTAACAAAGTTTTTCCTGACAGTTCCTAACAGTAATACACCACCGCAAATTTTTAATTAAATCACAAAAGTTATCCTGATTTGGAATTGACGTTTGGTTGATTAATATACGCATTCACAGAATTTAAACACAAATTAGGAAACTGAAGTAATGAAGGGTGGTTGATTAAAATTCAATTAGTTTCAGTAATTAAGGGAAGCAGCCTGTATTTATATCCAAAATAAGCGCCACTAACAGAAAATGTAAAATATTCAGGTACCTACATAATAATTGTTTGAATATCGACATGGTATTCTAGGAAAGCCACATAAATGAACACGTACATTGACTGATAGTACACAAAAGGAAGTTAATTACATTAAATGTAATGCTTCCGCTATCAGTATTAAATTAGAGTGGGTAGAACAAATTCATGTCTAAATATACTCAAATTTGGTTAAAAAAATAAAATAGGTACATATAATTTATGATGTCTGTTTTCTTTGGCTTTGTTTGCATAAAGAGGCCGACTATTTTGTTTGTGTGTATATTGGTTGAATACGTTAACGAAATAAGAAATGGGACAATGGTAATTCCTTTAACGAATCGAATCGTCTCATCGCGTCGTCCGGCGCCGTAGGTCGGCCTGAAACATTGGCGTGCCATGCCTTCCATGTATTGTGTCTGAATATTAAATTGCTAAAGAGTAGGCAGCCATAGATACGTTAACTGTATATTTGTCGAATACTTAGGGAAGTTATTTAAAGGTCAGCAAGACAACATATTGTATGCTTTAATGTAAACAATCGGGCGTTATTATTTGACCAGTATAGGTAGTTCATTTTTTCTGAACTTGCTGTAGGGGCATTTTCGTGGAACAGTCCCATCTTCTCTCTACGTAATCGATTCGTTTTTATACTCAATATCCGGTGCAGTATTCTATCTTTATCTTAAATCTTAAATATTTTATACTGCTCCGCAGTGCAGATCTAGTATGCAATTAATATTACGTATATTAGTTTTTTTTACTTTCCTCTTTTATTAAAGGTGGGTAATACGAACAAATAAGAGATGTTTGATGTGCAGATTTACAGAACTTCGAGCATACCTTGGATGGAAAGAATGGCAAACATGGATCTATTGCGAAAAGAACATTATAATACCACGGTACGTCGGTGCCAACTAATCCGTCTTGTTCTTTTTCAACATTTCCAGAAGCCCGCAGTCAAGACCCCCCTTTCTCATTATTGAGCATTGCAAACTTTCTTATAAGTCCATGAATTCGGGCGTAGATATTTGATTTTGCCCATCAAAGCTCAGACAGTAACCGTCGCTTCTGTGTATATCGATGAGGAAACGCAGATACGAAGGCAACAGCCATAAGCAAAGTAAACAATTTAATGAACGCCAGAAAAAGTAAAGAAACAAAAAGGGCGTAATAGGCCTTTCGCCTTTAAGTCAGCGTTGAATACTAAATACTGCGGTGGTAATTAAAATTGCTTCCTGGAATAATCACTTCAGATCAGTAACGACATCCGGTGATTGCCAAAGAGTTTCTCCTTCTTTCTCTTTACTGATGCCATTCGGATCATTTTTTTCAGTTTTGTGCTATCTGTATTACACCCACTGTGTATTCTGCTGTCTATGGGCATCCTCTTTCGTTTTTCGCCCAATTACTTATTTTGTCAACTGTTTATTTCTCAACCTGCGTAAGTATCTCAAAACATTTTAGTTGAATTACTTTCAATTTACGAGTTGTTGCTCCCACTCTCACCTCTGTTTGACCCTTTCGATTCTCCATCTATCGTGTTTGGTTTTAGTTATCGATTTCCTAAGGAACTTCATGTACGTTGCTTTAATCCCATTTTCGTGTTTCTGTACATCAAACCCTATATCGCTACCACCTACTATTGCAATCAAGTTGAAACTTTGAGAAATCTTAAATACTTATCATGATAAATTTATTTATTCCATTTTTTAGTATTTTGGGCGACTGTTATAGTACGTAAATGCTGCTTTATATCGATATTTTTATAAATATACATACTAACCACGTTTAACCTTTTATTTTCGGACCTGTATCCCTTTCATTGAATATCAAGTTTATAAAGGGGTATGTATAATTTCGGAGGGATCATAAAATGTGAATGAATGAACGAAAATATAATTCGATTAAAATCATTCACGCACCGAAGATCTAAAATATTTATAAATTTCACTAATCCCTACCAATCTACAGGGAATTTAACCGGAGCCCCTTTATACCAACAAGTGCACACTTATATTAAATTTATTTGAGATACTACATGAAAATTGATAAATCTTTGGAGATATCAGTATATCACATAAATTACATCGTAAACAGTTTGTGGAGTGCATAAATTCAATACAAAATTGTTTGAAATAAATCATTCTTTTAATTATAGTAGGAATAAATATAATGATGATGCGATGGTAAATAATTAAAATTACAAAATGAAGTTAATTGCAAATGGAGTAATACCTTCCTAAAAAATTAGTAAATGAAAGAAGCCTGAACCTGAAATATACTTATTTACATTTACCGTTGTTCAAAAAGTCAATATTTCCGTTTGGTATCAATATGTTTCCCCCTTTTCTATAATGGAACTCTAAAAACTGTCATAAAGAGACTAAAACAGTATTCGAGTTTCCCACAATCGTTTTTCTTACATGTCGTGACCGCATTAAACTACGTGTAACACCAACCCAAAGTTCCCTTGTTGCTCTGAATTCTCTAATTCAGGTGTGTTTGTTTACAGAGTTAGGTGGATTTTCTAGGGTTGCAGTTAGAATTATAGTTGATCCGCAGCAAGGTTGACATTTACTTTAACAACGTTGTGGTGGTAAAATTTCACACACGGGTTGACGGTTACGTATATTGTTTAATGTGGGGGAGCATGAATAAACATAAATGTCGCGAAACGGCTAAATCTACTACAAGCTGCGTTACAAATTGATCGTTTACGGAGTTTTAAAGGCAATTCCATTTAAATATTCATGAAAAACTGGATTACAGTTGATACCTGGAGTCTAATAAAATTTAATGAATATATCGAATGGTTTCCGGATCTTTTAGCATGCAATTTTTATTAAACCTTGCTAAGGGTTAATACATAGTTCATGTTTTCAAATCTGCGGTTTGCTTACTACCCCTTGGGGCTACTAACACAATATTTCTACTTTTACAACCCTGTATGTAAATACATTTTTCATTTCTTAACGCCCCAGAGAAACAAAACATAATTAAAGAAATATTTCGAAACCAACGATTCGCGTGGTATTTTCCAAAAGAATTAGAGGAACCCTGACATAAAAGATCTGTTCAGATGACCCAATGTGCGTATACCCTGAATCCAACTACTTCAAGTTACAGATAATTTTAGACACGTATAGCTTGTCAAATAAGAAGCTTCACTTGAGTTGCGCTTAATGGGAAGCAAGAGAGCATTCGGGGCAAATGAGGTGCACTTAGTCTCAATTCCCCGCTTCGTCGAGGTATGCTCATACAGTTATATAGGGCGTCTCAAAAAGAAACGGCATACAGTTAAAGGCATGTACCTTTCATGAAAATAAGAGAAAAAGTTCCTATTAACATGGGTCCGCAAATGCTTTGTTACCGAGATACAGGGTGTTGAAAGTTGTAAAAAATATCGATATTTTTTCATTTTTCGGAAATGACTAGGAAATAAATTTTGAAAAGTAAGCAATACGTATGTATGTACATTTGTTATAAGTGGACCATTAGTCAGTTTTTCCCTCTCTAGTGGCGTAACTACAGGTGCGTATGTGGATATTTCTGGAGGAAAAATGGTACGCCACTGTTTTTTTTTGTTTTTGACACAATTATCAAATTTCTCAACTAATTTACGGTTGAAACAGTCTCTTGAGATTTTTTCCTACCATTAACCGTTTTCGTGTAAATCACACTTCAAAGATGGAAAATGCGAATAAAAAAATAACTCTGCAAATCCGTTTTTTGAATAATGACCGCCTTTAGCCTCAAAATTTTGTTCGAAGAATAGAAGCCTGTCTTGCAGCTAAGGGCGGTCATTTTGAACATTATTTGTAAAATAATAATAATACGAGTAATCATTTCGGAATATATGAAAAAAAAATTCAACGCCTTGTATCTCGATAATGAAGCATTTGCAGACTTTTTCTTTTATTTTCATGAAAGGAACACTGGATGCTGTTTCTTTTTGAGACACGTGGGAGTAATTCCGTTTAACAGAAGAGTAGCTCCCAAACTGCACTTGTGCGTTCCAATTGATTGGAACTTATTTCACCTGAACTGATCTATTTACCTTCTTATTTTTTTTCTGGGTTAGTAGAGGTAGCTAGCACTTCTTAAACGTCACATGCCATTAAGGTCGGTGTAGCGTTCGAATTGAATTAACATCGGGGTACCTTAGAGGAGATCACTACAGGATCAGATCAAATTTGCAATTGGAAAGCTGAAACTTCTCATTTGACAAGCTGTACGCTAAAGCTTCAGCTACTAAATATGATATTAGTCGTCTGATAACCTTGTAATGTGGAAACAGCATTAATGTAATGTAATTAGCGCCGCTGATATTAACGACGACTTACCGTCTAACAAGCAAACATAATTAGGGAAAACTCAATATTAGAAAAACATAATTTAACCAATTTGGGTTTGAGTAATTTCGTATATTACAAGCTAACGTCTTTTAACGCAAAAAATACTGCCTCACGATTATATAATATCAAATTTTAAATAAATTATATTTTCCGAATTACCAAAGCATTTACTAAAAACTTTTAGCTAAAGCTTAATTTTCAGTAGGTACTATTATATTTTTCAGGAATTACAAAAATACTAAACTCGTTGTACCTTTAACGTCATTGAAAAGTGGTTTTGGGAAAACAAAGTGCTTTTACAAATGGAACTTTAATTTTATAACTTCCCCCAACTTTCGCACGTTTCCCATCAGCAAACAAGCTTTTACATCTCCTCCGTTTTCGGTGAAAAACAGCTGCTAAAACTCAAAGCTTTCTAGCTCTGCGTATTGGGCTCTGTCGATTTGCGTCAAAACACCGAACAGTATGCACGAAAAAAATTATTTTTAAATGAGTATTTCATAAATATTCATTCAATTTATATAGAAGAAACCCAGAAACAGTTGTATTTATGCTCAATGCGACTGTATTGGTCATTTTGTTATTTCGCTATTTTGAAATGTTTTGTATGTCTCCAAAACTGAGCGTGATAAACTTTTCATCCCCCGAAGAAGCTCTAGAAATAGGAAAATCAATTAACACGATAGTGATGAAAAAAGTATCAAACCCCAGGAGTTCTTTATTGCAACAAATAACTTTGGTAACTTAAATTAATTTTGTAATCGATTCGGGCCAGGATAAGCCACTGTTTGATCGAATCCCAAGAATATCAACAGGCGGATATCACAGCGGCTGAACAAAAGAGTCCTTTCCACTTAGTTACCCCTGCATAGAGCAGGTTAATTTTATTTTTAGAAAAAATAGTATCTCATTTCTTTTATATTCTCGCTTGTATTCTCGTTATAAAATGAATCAAATTTTGGATTATAACAATCTCTTCCACCACCCGGATTAATTAATATGCAAAAATTATATTATCGTACTAGGCGGGTTCTTCCAACAACAGGTGTGCAATTAAAGTACCTACTGACAAACACATTAAAAAAAAGTTTTAAATTCACTTCAGATGAATTTAAATTAGCTTCTGGATTAATGCATACCCTATAATTTTATTTTTAAAATTCTGTAGAATTTGTCCAATCTGCTACTGAAAATAAAACTTTCAGGATTTTCAAGAATTTGAAAGTATAATTTGGGAGAAAGTAGCATTTGGCATAATTAAAAGCGAAATGGGATAGAGTGGATTTGAAATAAGCTAATAAATCTTTATTCTGTTGGGAATATTTGATATACAGGGTGTCCAAGATAAAGAGCACATGCATGGGAATATCGTAAACTGTAAGAGAAAGAGATTCGGTTAATTAAATGAGATGAGGAGTACCACGACCATCATTCAAATTCTATAAATTTTGCATGCGCCCCTGATTTTGAACACCCTGTATATTAATGAAGCATTCTACCGTACGAAATCTACTTAAAGCTATTCCATGTTTTATATCTTATGATATTTTTTGGATTGTGAATAGAAAAGTTCTTTTAATCCTTGAATACAAAATACGTAATTTCTCTAAAAGGGCGAGTCGAAGATGCTGTTAAGACTTGGAAATATTACACTGTAAGAAAATGAAATAAGGAAGAATTCATGATACCTAACATATAAAAGACCCCGCATTTAAACCGTGAACAAATATCACATTAGTTGAAGAAAACGCAAACAAAAGTGGAAAAGCAATTAGGGGTATCGCTTCAATAGCATAAAAGATCTGTCAGACGGATACGGCTTCTGACGTACTTCAAATCACTCCTGAATTTTAGAACTCCCTTTCGAACTCAAGACCAAAGCCGAAGAAATTGGCGCATCCATTAGTGTCAATGGTGCCTTATATACACAGAAAAGTTTCTGAATATGTGGCTTGGTTGTCTATTAGTATCAGTAGGCTTTAAAGCAGGCCATAAAAGACATGGCACACAAGCAATCTACTTACAAAAGCTCTACAAAAAGAAACCAGAATACCGGAAAAATCCATAGAAAACGCATCAGGAATGAGAACTACGCGAAAGTATTATCTCTAGTATATCTTAAACTGTTTGCTGAAGCTTCTTTTTAGTAACTGATTTGCCCTTTTTTTAAAGTCTGTATTGACACAAGTTGTATTTTCATAAAAATGAAAAATTAACGCTAAACCATTTGTTTCTTAAATATAATTTATAATGCTTAATATAAATTTAGAATAAATATTGTAAATAAAAATTAAAAAATTTTCAGTGTGCAAAACTGTCGGTACAAAAGATAAGATGGGGTTAATACATAAAAAGGAGGTATTCTGATGATACTGCATGGCATGATTCACTGAGAAAAGAAGAAGAATCCCTGCACTAGATAGAAAATTAAACAATGAAAGTAAATGAACGGGAAACAAAATCAAAGAAAAATAGGAATAACTCAGGAAGTGAAGTTGACGAATTTCCTTACCGTTACAGTGACAACGAGATTACATGTAGAATACAAGAGACCAAAGGGACATCCCATAACAAATTCAGCGTGGACGGCCGATAGGCGAAAAAGAATAAAGTTCATTGAAGTAGAAGAAGAAACAATAGAGAGCGATAATACGTAAAGAGGGTGATCGCAGGCAAATCAGCAGATAAGTAATACCAAAAGGAAAAAACACAATCCAGCAGCCGAAACCAATAAAAGTAAAAACCAGGGACGTAGAGGAATAATAAAGAAAGGGAGAAAACGAACAGCATTATGCAAAAATAGAGATCATTTCTAGGTAAAAGATCACGAAGATGCATCCAAAGACCTGATCAGGTCTGTGTTGGATAACATGCAATAATTGGGTTAGGGTTAGGCGTATGCAAAGGTTTACTACAAGAAGCTAATAGAAGATGGTCTGGTAATAAATTTTACTAATATCTAGCAGCCAAGGAGGACGCAGAATCAAGTATTAATTGATAAAAGAAAAGCTTTTAAAACGCTGCCTAAGATTTCATGAAAAAAAAGTATGAAAGAGTATTATAAAAAAGGCATGAGTTAAAAAAAAATTAAAACCATTATCAGAACAATTTCAATGGCAAATACAGTTATTTATATTTTATATCATTATAAGAAGCAAAAAGTAGCTATTAAAAAAACAAAGGAAAGATTTTGTGAAGCAGCAAAAAAAATTTAAGTTAATTAAATTTCAGATATATTTCAGAAATATTGTTACCTCGTGTACCTTGTACAGTTTAGGAACTTCGGGAAAATATTTTTTTGTGATATCAATTAGAAATCCTTGATTTTATCTCAATTATACTTCTTACCAGTGATAAATAAATGAATGAAAACCTACATTTCTGCGATGTTATCTAATAATAAACAGCAGTAATAAAGAAAACGAAAAAAACAAACAAACTGTAACTACCACAAATTTCATACTAGTTAGAAATATGCCCCCTTACAAAAGTGTCATAACAGTGTAAATATGTTTAGATTGTTAAGGGTTGTTTGCTTGCTCTCTATATAGTTATTTACTCACTAAACCGAAATGTACTTTATATGGTGATAATGTTTGTACAGTAAATGGAGAATTGCTGTATTTTATTTGGTACATATTCGGTATCGGTGTAACATCTTGTCACATTAATATTCAAGTGTGTATAGTTAGTAAAATTAGTAGCAATTAATAAAATAATTAATGTACGTCTACTTTAATATTAAAAAGGATAATTCACCAAACATTAGACTTCATTAAGCACAACAGAAAAGGTTCAGTAATGAAAATATTTTGATTAATTAACAGAACATTATGTTTCATTAATAATAAAACGTGTTGTTAAAATTCTAACCAATTGCTAAGCTTAATTATGACAGCTAAAACTACCATTTAACCAATCAACGCAAATACTTTAAAATTAGGGGTTGGTTACAATTTTAAAGGCACGCTAAATTTTAACAGGTAAATTGCAGTTTATCAATGATTCATTTTAACGGGATGTTCTTAGCTTATCTTCACCCGGACGGGTGTAACCACCATTTTTCCAAAAGTAAGGATAATGCCAAGTGGCACATCGACTGTAAGCTCATCGAAAGACGAATGACATGCTGTTTTATTTCGGAATTATTCCAAGAGGTTAGTTGTAAACAAATAATCATCATCAGTCCTATGGGTGATATAAAAGTGAACTGTTGCGGAGATACAGACACTCAAAGTCTTCATTTTTCCCCGGTACTGGGCCATAAAGTTTGAAGCGTTTGCACTACGATACTGAGATATTGTATACAAGGGATAATTGTAAGGGTGGTTATTTACAAAAACAATTACCAAAATCGATTAAAGGAAAGGGCTGTTTTGAGGTGGTGAGGATGGTTACCCACCCCAGAACTTCTGTCGCTGTTGCCCTATTATAAAAGTAATTTCATCCTGCTTGAGATAATTTAATAGCGAATCTTTTTTCTAACGTGATTCTTTGCGCTAAAACGCAAAACGTGGTAATGAAATTCCTCTTATTGTTACTCAGATTGTTACTTACAATACAGCGCCATCTACTAGGCGCCGTGGAACATTCCAGCTTAAACCATGGCCAGCTTCGCCCCCTTTCCTAATTCTTACCACGGCCAACTTCATTAATGACAGCTTGCGGAAGCTGTCATTAATAGTAGAGTTTGCCAGCCAACAAAAGTCTTCTAGAAAAGATTTTCGTTTGCACTTTGTTGCTAAAATGTGAGACCCACTGGAAATCATTCCCCATCTCTTAAGAATGCAAAATCAACTGGTCATCCAAAAATCGTCGTGTGTAGGGGGTGGCTGGGGGTGATTTTCCAAAAATTTGCAAAAAAAAATTTCACGAGTTAAGACAAGTTATAGAATATAACAATATTATGACTTTTCAGGACGATCGTTTATTCATCACGGCGCTCCATATGAAAGCATTGCGCACGGTATCTTTAAAATTAAAAAAAAAATATTTCGGAATAAAATATTGACATGAGAATTTAACTGAACCATGACCAGGTGACGTAGATCTAAAAACGAGAAAAAATGTTTTGCAAATTTTTGGAAAATCACCCCCAGCCACCCCCTGCACACGACGATTTTTGGACGACCAGTTGATTTTGCATTCTTAAGGGATGGGGAATGATTTCCAGTGGGTCTCACATTTTAGCAACAAAGTGCAAACGGGATGACACGATAGAAGAAGATTTTTACCCTACTATAATGAAGTTGGCCGTGATTCTTACGAGATAGTGGTGCCATCTATTAGATAATCAACGACATTTTTTCAGATTTAAAATACCTGGTTGTTACACATGAGCCCCAAGAGGGCATCACATAGAGGACCTGTCAAAATCCAAATTGGGATGACCATATAACTCGTAAGAGTTGGGAGAAAGAAGCTGGCCACGCTGAAACTTTTGAGAAGTGTGAATTTTGATTGAAACCCTATTGACCGTTTTCTTTCAAAGAAAACCCTTTGGTTTCTTCGACGTGGTTCAGTCTAGCTCAAAGTGATATTGAAAATGTTATGGCAGAATAGCGTCAATACAAGAGACAGTTAATAAAGATCGACAGTTCTGTTTACCACCTGGTGTAAAGTGGGAAGCTTATAATGGAACAGCACCTACACTAACTTCTTAATATCCTTCATCTCCTGTCGTGAAATACCGTTAAACTTGACATACGGAAAATGTATTTGCTTTTTGTATGCGAGATAATTCGGCAATTCAATTTATTAACGTTCTCCTAACTTTAACATCAAATAATTTACCAACAATTCTACAAATAGATAAAAGAATTTTTATATTCGGCGTGCAAATACTATTGGAAACGTATTGAATGACAAGGAAATGTAATCATATTTGCGATGACGACTGAATTTCTAGATATACACGTGCATTTTTATTCATCTATCCAACGTTTTGTTGCATTTTGAACAGTTTTCTTAGATGGATTGCATACTAGATCCGATTTACTATGTTCCTATTTTTTTCTCGCAACTTGAATCAACCTCAAAACATTTATAAATCGTAATTACGACTTCAGGAATTCTAACGTGCTGCCCTAGGAAGTAAATTAGTAGCTACTGTAATTTACAGTCCAAAAACGACTTATGCACGCCTAATTGACACTTGTGGAACACTGATTTGCGAATAGGCCTTTGCACGATAATTTCACGGCTACCTGAATACTTGACGATTCGGACAACTCGACCAGATTTATAGAAGAGGGAGTTCAGGAAGCATTTTCGAGGCCGTTGGGCTCTTTGGAGAATTAACGCAGGGTTATTTATGTCTAATTGATATATTCGCTTTTAGTATAAACAAGATCTCCACAATTCTTCCGTTGCAGACACGCAATTAGAATCAAGTTTACTGTGCCATTCATGTAGGAGTTTCAAGATCATTAGACAGTACAGTAGGTATACCTAACTCATTTCTGGGTTACGTACGGCAACAATAATTGAGTTTCGACCTTTTGGTTGTTAATATAGAAAATAATTCAAAGAAAACTTGGTTGACAACAAGAAGGTAAGTTCGGAAGACATTTTCAGGGTCATTGGGCCACATGGGAAATTTCCAAAGTAATTTATGCCTAGCCAATATTTTCGTCCTTAATACAAAGATAATTTGATCTCTCCTGCTGTCTTTCCAGTAATTGTTATTATGTGCCGCAACCCTCGCTTTTGCTTCATGTAGGTTATGTTACATCTTTGGATATTCTCCACTAACAGAATGCCAGACTTTCTGAGCATTCGCGATTATAGTATGTTGTCTTAAGGTCATAATAAGAGTATCAGTTTAGTTTTGCTTGGGATAACCGTCCATAATCAACCCTCAATGTGCGATGATGCAAAGTACCCTCTCTGTCACCTCCACCTGCATGGTATTTTCAAATTATACTGAAGCAGTGGGTAGTACTGAGAGATAATCACTGACATTTTTCTCCAGTTTTCTTTTACTCTAAATATCTAAGTTTCTACAGTATTAAATATTCTAAAAAGTAATTAATAACGCCCACACTGCAAAAGTCCTGCTCGAAGCAGATTTCCTGATTTAAAATCTTTTAAGTTCAAGAATTCTATTTTATTTATCGATTACCATCCGTTCTGATCGTAAATTTCCAATAACACCGCCATATTTGACAGCGCCCTGTTCTTAATTACGTTAACATTTTAATAACCGTCAAGATTCAAAGAGCACAAAGTAAAATCTTTTTTTTAATAAACATTAAGATTAGTTAGTAGGAAACGGAATTATGGATAATTACTCTCGTTTATGCCAGATTGAAAAAAAAGCGAGTGTAAAATCTAAAATACTTATTTAAATAATAATTACGAAATGTGTGATAAGAAATAAATTTTGGTAAGTGTTTTATTATCAAGCTGGTAATGGAAATTTGCATTTAGGATTAGATGAAATGCATAAACATAAGCAGTTTGTTTGTACACCCATTTCCCTAATTTATGGGGGAAACGTGATGCTGCGGTGGTCCACCGAACCAACACTCCCAAGTTCCAGAATTATTATCTTCATCCTGCACTTGATAAAGGTAGACGTGGATGTTAAATTGCTTAAGACGAGGCTTTCGTGGTTGTATGAATTAGAATTTATAATAATGAAGCACTGTTTTAGATACAATCCAAAGGTAAAGCCTGAAGAATTAATTTTTTTAAACTTAAAAGGTCTATTAATTGAACACCTAGCAGATTTGAAGTTGAGAGAAAATAATTAAGTACTTTTTAGCACTTGGAGGTTTTTATTAGAAGATGTACCTTACTTAGCAAGTAATTTATGACAGCAGAGCATAATCGAAAAGTTCTTTAATGAAGGATTCGAACTTCATCGAACGCAAACTTTGCAGAAACTTTTAAATTAAATTAGTACGCTTGAACGAAAAAGTTTAGTGCGTACATTTTTTATGACTTGACGGTTAGTTACTTTTCGTTTTCTCTTTAATTTACTCGTGTTGTCTTGTTTAAAATTAACAAACCCAAAAACTGTCCATCAAAATATTAGGGAGACAACAAACAAAATTATAATAAAATTAATGTCTGACATTTCCCTACATGTTATAAATATGAAAGGAAATGTTAAGAAATCAGTTTAATTATTGTTCTTTTAACTACACGTTTTGTCCACGCAACTGTCATTAAAACGAAATTATACAAACTGTAATAAAATAAATTTTACGTTTATTGCACCCTAATTTCCATATCCAATTCATAATTTAAACACTAAGGACATACATACGTCACTTTAGTGTCACTTTACTAGTGTAGGTAATACATATTTGCAATGAAACATAATTTTTTTCTAGTCGTACTTTAATGCGCACTTCGCTTGCGTAGTCCACATGCGGATTGCGCATCATCATCTAGAGATCTAGACGCACTACACTACGCTTTTACGTTTACTACAGCTTCGTATCGGAATTTTCATGCAGTTTCTAACCGGAAACAGAAATTTTGCGCTGTGTTTTACTTTACTTTTAATTTGAACATTACACGAAAAAAGTGAAGACAGTGTTTTATTAAAACAGCACCTAACGTAGTGAGACAAGACGTTTCCGGTGGAGGAATATTTGGAAACGAAACTAAATTATTCGAGAAAACGCTAATTGATATCTTGGCGAAAAATTAAAGTCTATCAATGAACTATACGCACCACTGCTGCGGACCAGTCGCACCCAGAGCAATTGCTGCGTACGTCCGCTGCGGACGTTTATGCTGCGCTAGCGGACAGAAGTAATGCAGGCTGAAGCCTTGGGCTGAAGCGGCTTTGGCTGAAGCCACAGCGCAAACTGCTCTGCGCGTCCGGAGTCCGCATAGATAGATCAAGGCTTATCCGGGCGCACAGTGAGAGGTAGGCGACGCAGTTGCTGCAGTGCAGGGCAGGGCAGTTTTTTTTGTATTGTGTGGAATTTAATCCAGGCGCGCAAATTAAGACACAGTGTAGGGCAGCGCAGAACTACGATACGTGAAGCCTGTCCGGAACAGTGTCCAGAAAATGGTTTTCTTATCCATGTGCGGCGCACTGTACGGTACTCTTATGAGGAAATTGGTGCACTTCCACAAACTGTGCTCTACTTAGTCGAAAGTAGTTTATTTAGATTCAGCCAATTGACTTGATAAATTAAATTCACCATGGCTTGTCTTTTTTCGCTGTAATTACTTCTATAAAATGTTTTTCATAGAGCAAAAGAGGTTCAAATTCTGCGTCCGAATTAGATTCGGGCCATGGTAATGAATGCTTCGCGGACTATGCAAAACTGCTTTCCAATATGCGCTTTGGCTGCAACACGCGCAATTTTTTCCTGCACGCGCCAGCCTGCGTCTTCTGCCCTGCACTGCGCCAAATGCGTCGCCTGCAACTCAATGTGCGCCGGAGTTAATTTAGCAGAAGTCCTCTGTCGCTCTGAGAAAGAAATGTTGACACGTTCTTCTCCTATGAAACGTTTGCAATCGACAAACCTGCAGTTTAATGTGCAACATATTAATTTACTCCTTTGATATGTTAAATAAAAATTGTTCATTCTTGTTGTTGAGTCCTATACAAGTAGCAATGATATACAAACAGGGAAGTGGCCATACGTATTTTCAAACTAATTTTATTGAAACTAATTAATCCCCTACTAAAATATTGGATGCTGTTGGCGCAAATGCAGAATGCAGTGTGCTTTAAAATTGCAATTTTCAGAATGTGAGCAACAGTTAAATAAATCAGTCGCAATTGCGAACTATATTTAAATCCCTCTCCATTATATCAGCTCAATTTTAAATGTAGATTAAACTTGTTTAGACAATATTGTGAAAACTTTTAGTTAGTTTCATTTGTTTACATTCGCAGGTAATAACTAAAATTGGTTTAAATTTGGCACTTGTATAGGATTTTGAACTAGTTAGGTACACTTATAACAATCAGCAGGAAGTGTTCAACGACTTTCAATCGCCCTATCTAGGACACCTACATTATACTTCAAAGTATATCACCGCCAACTATTTATAAAAAAATATTTAGTTTGAATCTCTACATATACATTCTAACATTTTTGTAATTTACGATAATAATAATAATAAATATTCTTAACAACAGAAATTGTTTGTTGCCTAATAAGTTTTTCTATTAAATTTGCAATTTTATTTAGATCTCCGGAGTCCGGATCACTACACCATTTATCGTTTGAATTGTGTATTTATGTCATGTAATGCACGTTATAACGTAAGGTTAATCACGATTTTCCGTGCTACAGAATAATAAGCAATATTGTAAAGCCATGGAACAAGTGTCCGTAAATGCAATAAACCACTACCAAGTTAATGTTTTAATTGTTACCAATTGTGGACATGAAGGGCAGTTTCTAATTATGTTGATGCGAGCATAATGGTTGATAGTGAAAGCTCGCTGAATATGATTTGCATTAATTTTGCATTGATGCACACTTGATGATGCGATGCAAGTATAAATTTAGTTTAAATGTGTTCCAGAATTACGTGAAACAATTGTCATGAATACAAATATTAGGTCGACCAATGAAAAAAATTGAGTTGTGTAACCTGTGCTCATGGTTGGTAAGCATTCAAGGTTTACGCCGAAGATCCACATAACATGTCCCAAATTCATTAAATTATGTGTTAATAAACTGAGAAACCTACAGGTTAAATTTTATTCTCGGCAATATACAATTGTTTAGCAAATCGAGTCACGATATATTCATAAAGAAAGAGGTCAAGCTCAAGAAATAGGTATAGCCTGCCCTAAAAATAACTTTCATATTATTGTCCTTCATATCAAATCAACCTATACCACCATTTATTTGAAAATATACAAAATGTTGACATGCAAATTTAGTTGTGAAGAGTTTGAAGGTTTGGAGGATAAATACATGCTAAGGAAAAGTACACGCGACTCAGTAATTTTGTAAAATAGCTAGTTCGTTAACGTTAATAGGAGAAGAAGAGACAGAAGAAAGAGAAAAACGCGAACGTTTCGAAAAAGTAATAAAAAAATTATCAACAATAAAACACGTTCCCTTTTCATGTTCCAGATTGCAATAAGCGGTCTTTGTGTAAGAAAATCAATTGTACGACCACATAATATAAAGGAACTGGAAGTTGTGCGTGTGTAGACTTACCTTAAAATCGATATATCCATTCTTGTCCATATCGAAAGTTCGAAATACGTGATCACAAAATTCTTCTGCATTACCGGAGGGGAAGAACATCTTATACATGTCTACAAATTTGGCTGGTGTTAATCGACCATTTGGACAGTCTTGCTGTAACAAAAGAAAATATCTTACTACGAATTTCTGTAGGTACATTAATTTTCATAAAAGCGTACTACAATAAAAATCCCTGTTTTTAAACTTTATAGTTACTAACGAGCTTGATGTTGATTTTCCTTATCATTATTTTATAATGGATCGGTTGCACGCCTCATTTTGTAAGTTTTCGCTACATTTATATTCAGTGGGTGGAGCGCCTCTTCTGCCGAATAATACTTCAACGTCACGGCTCCCACGTATTTTAAATTTTTCCTAACCATCGTTCAAAATTCATATAATAAACAGATCGTATATACCGGACCCACGTAACATCGTTAGATTTTTTTACCCAATAACATTAAAATGTGAGGGTAGAAGATTTCTGTTGTGTGGCAAGAAAGAACATATTTCGGGAAAAAATACGTTTTATATATTACGTTATAAAAAAATTCTTGACTGTTACTAAGATCCGGACGCGCAATTTTGGAAGTTTATTTCATGATGGTGCTTGCTTCTTGGAGAAAAATAATCTGGAGTAAGTTTTAAAGACTGTGACTAATTAAAAACAAATATACCATCAGGAATTCTATTAAACCGACCTTCTTGTCGGCATATTTTGATCATGAAGTTGGATATCTTTTGTCATAGGTTTTATGCAGAATTTGAGGTGTGGGTTGGTTCCTTTGACTTATTGCTCGGATAGCCAAGATTGCATATTTTTTTCTCTGTAGCGCAGAGCATTATCGTCTGGGGAAATAAAGCTTCCTAGGTAATATCTTGTCCTCTAGTACTTCAATGTATTTTTCTGCATTCATTATACCAGAAACGGGCTCTAGTTGACGTACACCGTATACTGTCGTATCCATTGCGACCCTACTAGGGTCTAATATGTTCCTTTTTTTAATCGAAACGGGAGAGGCAACTGAGGTTGGTTGTTACGAAATCTGGTTTTTAATTTTTCACAATTTACTTTAGCGATGTATTAAGTTTTCTTTTTGGGGCGATCATGCGTGTTGAACCTTTGCCCTTTTTTTTAATTTAAAATTAAACAGCAAACAAGAAATAATTTTTTATTGTTTAACAGGTGTTTTTTAATAACCAACCGAATGAGGTTAGTTGTTACAAGACTGGGGTTGTTTGATACAGAACAAAATCATTACATATCGTCGTCGGAGTCGCAATTTCGTCACACAAAAAAAAGCTCAGTCTCAATACACTGTTCATGTGCCCACCTGTAACATTACCAGCTGCTAAATAATTATCTGGCAGAGTCTGACGATTGAGGAGATATCCAACTACAGGAAGTGACCCTTCAAGACCTGATTTTGATAGTAATAAAAATAGCTCCACTTAACGATCAAATACTTACCCTTATTTTTTCAGTTTTTACAATATCTTTGCAATGACATAAAAATTAGATCAAAGTCAGCAGTGTTGTACAGTGTTACATCCAACCTCAGTTGCATATCTCACAGAAAACTTGAGACTAAAAGCTAATCTTGTACTCGATATTTACGTTGTATGTAATACAAAATTATTTATTACAGTAGCTGGATATACGCATGTATTTTTGAGCCATAATTTGATTGATCGCTGTGTGTTGTTTTTCTGGATATACTTTAAAATCCATGGAAAATTATCGTTCCCAAAATCTGTATTAAAATTTAATATCTAAGAATTTTGCATGTAGGTATATAAATGATTGTACATAATACATTTTATTGGTTAAATAAAAACACGTACATTATTATACTAAAGTGTGTATTTTCTAAAGGAGTACTCTGACAATAATGTCAACAAAGCTATATAAAAGACCTATATTAGTAGATTGCTTTTTGTTATGGCACCAAATATATTTGTTATGTATAAAGGTACCTAACAAAATATATTGCAAATGGTCGGTTACTATTTAAGCCATCCATTGTTTAATATTAAATTGAGTAATTCCTGCAAGAGTTCGATTCTAATATCGTAATGCTATGCTATAAGCTGCTGGTTATTGTCGATACGAGACTACTATAATAATTGATCGTGGTAATGTAGTTGTTGTTGGGTCGTTATCATGCTATATCAGCACACAGAGTTTGTCAATAATGTAACAGCTAATACCCAACAGATTATCTGGGTGAAGGTAATTGATTTAGTATCAGCGCTTATACATACTTTGGCTTACTACAGAGGAAACAGTAAAATAGTTCTTGAAATTATATTTAGCTCAATAATTAATCAAGAGAGGAAGAATTAGGAATTTACATAAAATGTTTAGAAAATCAGACTGGGAGACAATTTGCGTTCGGGGAATAAATAAAGATGCAGCAATAACCAACTAGCACTGTCAGGGAAAATGTTCGATAGCGGTTTGATATTTTCAGGTTTTATTTCCGAAAGTCTATTTTCCTCGCCAAATCAAGTTTTCTGATCATGTATCATTAATTAATTTTTTTCCCTTGTAACTCATTCGTTGTTGATAAATTACTTCAGCCAGAACTTCAATGCGTCGCGATATTTTTCCGACACAGTCGTTTCGGATCTAATTTTCTCCAATATCATCATTCATCTCTCGCGTGCACGATTTTTCCTAACTAACTAATCTTGTGGTTCTTTTGTTTTTATTTTCTTGTTTGTAGGTTTAATTAAGTTTTTAACTACAAACTTTAAGAAGTTAATTGACCGAAGAAGTCCGAATTGTACATTACAAGCCAAGACCTTATAATAATCGGAACGAAAAAATGTGATTTATTTTCAAGGAAGTGAATCAGACAAAAGGTTTGTTAAAATGTCAAGTTCTTTAAACGCTAAAACTTTGTTATTTGATAGACTGACCCTATACTACTAAAAGCCTTTGTAAAAGAAAAGGTCTGGGGTTAGAAAGCACACATACACGCAGCAAATAAATTTTCCTGAACTTGACGGACAAAATGTTTGGGGTTGCTAAAAGTTGTTCGAGTATTCACTACTAAAAAAAGTGCTAACACTAGACTGATTTATGATCTTAAATGTAGGCATTGACATTTCAACTTTACCCCCTATATTATCAAAATGGAATGACGTCTGTTTGTATTTCAGCGAATATAAATTATGAACCAAACTGGCAAACATTTACAATTGATCTGGACGTAGCTATTGATTGGATAACAAAAGGTACTGAATTTTTCAATTTTAAAACATACAAAAACAGTCCTACAGTGGTAGGTAAATAATTTTGCGTATTTATTATTTATCGTTAATTGCGGAGGATATTTATTGGATAATCAAGTCAGTTTAAATTTTTAAATTAGTTTTCTAAGCATACATAAAAAAATTCAAATCACGTAAATATAGTATACTACTATATCATCTGGATTTGAGAGATAAAGTCCACAAACATTTTCAGGATAATTTACTGACCCTAAACCCCTAAAAGATGCGCAGTAAGGAAATGAACGGCGGAGCTTTGTCAGACTTTAATATTTTATAAGACAATCTTCTTAAACATGGACAGAATTCGAGATTTTTGTGCTTTATGTTGAAATCCGCTTACCTTCGTCGAGGGAGAGGAAAGGAAAGGAAAAAACATCTGTATCGTTACTTCAATTTACATTTATCTCTCTGTATTTCGGGTTTAGACGTATGGATCAGCTAAATCTGGGAAATATTACGAGCGCAGGACCGGAAAGCTGCCCTATCAAGGAGAAAAGATTTGCGATACCGTGAAACGTCGCATACCTAATAAAGTTAGGAAATGAATAGAGGTAATATTCAATGATATAAACTTAGTTCGTCTTATATAGCATTTAGTACGTCGACAATTCAATTATAAGTTTTATGGCATTTCGAATAATAACCAGGAGTTTCTGAATATTCCCCTTTCATACCAAACTACGACTACCTCAATGGATTAAATTAATTACAGGCAGAACTGTAAAGCGACAAGTGAATGTAACTAACCAGTTCCTTGTAATTTGAGTTGATCTAAAAGTGCTCCCATGTGAAAAATGAAATCGTTTCGATAAGAAAGGAATCGACCGCACACTCCACAATCTCAATTTAAGTGCAAACCTAAAACGCTGAAAGTTCAGAACATACCAAATCTGTTAAAAATGCTGAAATTTTGTATTTATCACTTCAGCACATTTAAACATTCTACAAGGGGCACGATATTTTGATAGAATGCTAAACATAAAAAACCTTCTTTTATACAGGGTGTCTCTAAAATATGGTGCCATAGCGTAACCACAGATTCCGGGGATCAAAATAAGACGATTTAACGCAACTGATCTCTATCCGAAATTGTTTCGTTAAAGCGCTATCCAACGCCAAAGATCTTCAAAAAATTTCTGTTTTTTTAAATAACAAAAGATTTTTTATAACGATTAGGATGAAATTTGGAATGTGATTCTTCACTGGAATAGGGTATTTTTTGACATCATTTTTTTGTTCAGGAGTGTCGTATAAGTGGTCAAAGGTTGATCATCCATAGGCAAAGAAGCACATATTTTTTTAACAGTTTGGCCAATAGTTTTCAAAATTTTTTTACAAAGAGACATTCTTATTTCAAATATTTTTTGTTTATTGTTCGATTGCGGCATCTCCCATAGTTTAGGCTGAAAAAAATTATTTTGATTGATTGTAGTGCATTTCTTAAAACGATGTAGTAATCTAGTTGTCCCGTATGCTGTGAGAAATAAATGACGAAGAGACAATTTTTTGCGTAGAATCAACGTTTGCGTCCGGGAAAATGGTGGTCACATTGAGCATTTGCTGTAAATCTATTAATTTACCGGTGGTACAAAATAAGCTGAACCGTTGATTCAGAAATGGTTCAGATTACTATTTTCAAATTGTCTCTTCGTGATTTATTTCTCAACATACGGGACAACTAGATTACTACATCTGTTTTAAGAAATGCACTGCGGCCAATCAAAATATTTTTTTCAGCCTAAACTATGGCAGATACCGAAATCGAACAAGAGACAAAAAATATTTGAAATAAGAATGTCTCTCTGTAAAAAAAATTTGAAAACTATTGGCCGAACTGTTAAAACGATATGAGCTTCTTTGACTGTGGATGATCAACCTTTGACCAATTACGTGACCCTCCTGAACAAAAACATGATGTCAAAAAACACACTTTTTCCAGTAAAGAATCACATCCCAAATTTCATCCTAATCGCTAAAAGCAATCTTTTGTTATTTAAAAATATAGAAATTTTTTGAAGATCTTGGGAGTTGGATAGCGCTTTAACGAAGCAATTTCGGATAGAGGTAAGTTGCGTTAAATCGTCTTATTTTGATCCCCGGAATCTGTGGTTAAGCTATGGCACCATATTTTAGAGACACCCTGTATATCCAATCTAATATATTTTTTTTATTATCCACAGTTCGTTCAGCATTTAATTTAATTAGTCACTTACACCCGATAGTGAACATGAACGTATAGGTCGTAATTTCCTGCCTCGCATCATAATGGCATTAGATACGTTCGTGGCAAAATGGAGAAGTAAAACGTTTCGAGCACAACGCTGATGCAAAATGACAAACGCAAAATAATGAAATTTTGCATATCCGAAGGTAGAGCCCGCTTTCCTAGATCGAACTGATAGAAATCTAATTTCCGAAACGTTTGATCTTTAAGTAGTCAATCACTTATATTCTCAGTATTGGGTTTTATTACTATGCCACTGAACATATACTATACGCAAGCAAAATTATAAGTAATCAAATTTGGTGTTTCATCAAGCGTTAAACTAAGAACAAGGTTTTCCGTTTTCTCCGAATTCATTAAAATTTGCAGTTTCCTCAAAGAACAATTACCGACATCCTGCGGGTTTATATACGATCGTGATTCTCATATAATAGGAACTATAGCAATCAATCTTACCAGTATTGCTTATTAATGACGTCAAAAGAAACGTATGGAATGCATTTTGCTGTTCATGAAAACGATCTTAGAATATAAACTGCTAATTTTGTAGGTACAAATTCTTGTTATATCCGGCTTACAAATACTTTCCTGGATTAATGGTTTCTACATGGAAAATCTGTCGTCTTTTTATAACAACAACTGCTTTTTGATTTATTTACCAGTAATATCAACAATTTAAGTTAATATATTTTGAAAATTACGCAGTTTTACTTTAAAATAATTTAAAACTATCAACAGTCTATGTATATACCTAAGCGTTGATGGATTTTCTCCATGCACAAACGTGTCAAGAAAAAATAATAATAATATGTAAACTTTATTAAAAAATTATCTGCGAAGAGTTGTGAATAAAACAGATTGCAGCTAGCTAAATGTGGTTTATAATATCTAACGTAAAACATTATTAGTTAGTGTATTCTAAACTGTTAGAATAGGGGGGTATCAAAATTACTGTTAACAGCTGAATGAACATTAATCTTAATTTACAATAATTAACTAGTGTGTTCGGCTCATAAATTAATTCATGAATATTATATACATAATTTAAATCAAACGTCGAGGTAAATTTGAAGTAAATTAGTATAAATAGATGCTTGCATTTTCTGGCAAGTATACGTAATATATAAATTGGTTTTAAACATACAGTTATTCTCAATTAGATTTAAATTGAGGGCCTATTAGCAATGTAACTAAAAATAGATAAAACATATGCATAGGTACATAAAATTGATACGCGTTTTCTTCAATTTAGAATTGTCACAATACAGTGAACTACAACTGAGACAGAAGGTTTGAGAATCAATCTACGAGTCCAGTGCATTCGTTCACATTCAGAAGGCAACAAGAATTTTATCCTACGACAATATTTTCAAACCTGTAGGACACTACCTCATTGCGAAATAGGGATTCGAAATTAAACTGATATCAGTTACGAACCTGACAATAAATAATTTTAAAGTGATATGTAGAGTATTAAAACATAAAACCAACAAGGAACCGTAGATAAAATTCCATAAAACAATGGCAACATCGGTCCCTACATGAGTTCCCTCGGAGAAAGAGTGATCTTAGATACAACCGTCAAAGTTGAAATTTTTAAAAAGCACAAAATCGTGTATGAGAGAATCTTGGATCCATATTGAACAGATAAGAACTGATTTAGGAATTCACTCTATTAACGAAAAAATCGTTACATATTCTTCAACGAATCAAAAATTCTAGTTGCTTCGTGATACATTAACGGTGGCGGCATAAAATATCACAATTTCAAGGGGGTCACGAGAACGAAAACTTTATGAAACACTGCGGTCTAAGTACATTTCTCTGAAGTGGAAGTAAGCAAAACTTTACGTGTTTAATTTAAACTTGGAGTCAAAACATGGGAGAGAGATGACCAACCCCTTATATTATATGAGCACACAATAATAATAAGTACACCCACCACACGAAACTTTGTATTTTAAAGAAAATGCAGTCAACGTAAATATCGAGGACAAAATTAGCTGTTGGTGTTTTTCTAGGAGATATGCAACTTGGGGATGGATGTTTCACTACGAATGGGGCAGGTTGTTACACTGTAACAACACTGCTGACTTTGATCTAAATTTTGTCATTGTAAAGATATTGCAAAAAACTTGGGATACATCCGCAATCGACTTACCAAATCATTTAGAACCAGAGCTGATAATGTCACAGTTGGGGACATGAACAGTAGTATATCGACACTGAGCTTCATTTGTATGCCGAAATTACGATTCCGACGACAATATCTAATTATTTTGTTCTGAATCAGCCAACCTCAGTCTTGTAAGAGCTAACCCACTCAGGGGTTAGTTGCAAGGCAAAGGTTCGGTTCAACACACTTGATCCCCCCAAGCAAAACCTAATACATCGCTAAAGCAAAATGTAAACAATTAAAAACCAGATTTCGTAACAACCAACCCCGGTGTATCACCCTAATGATCAAAACAAATGTTAAAAATCTGCAGAAAAAAAAATAACAACTAAGTAATGATTATAACTAACGTTATAAATATTCTCGACTGAGAAGTAAGTCCGTAAGTCCGATTCGGTGTAATTATTATTGACGTTAGAAGAATTCTCCTTGGGGTTAGATCAGTTAAGATCAAAACCAAGTCCAAAGAAGTGATCTGCATGTTGCATCCTCATTCTATTACATTATAAGAAATTTTATACTCATTTCCATTTTTGAAATTTTAAAATGTACATGATTTATTTCATAAAGCTTAAATGAAGAAAGTATCATGTTACAATTATTAATTACATGATAAAAGTCATTCGTTATAATTCCTGTAATAAATTACTTTCAACCGCTGGCACTATAGCATCTGTGTCTTCCATATCAAGGTGACCTTTATCTGTCAAGAGGGCAACGGGGCAACGCTACTGCTACCCAAACTTGGTTAAGGAAAAGTATAAATCCTGGCGAACTAGGTGTGGGGTGTGGTCATTTTATAGATATTTAAGGGAATGCCAGATTTTATAATAGAATAGCTGACAAATAATTTTGATAACAAGCATATATCTCTGTAGTAGGACGAAATTGTTATGAGTAATAAAATATTAAGGAATAATCACATATTTACCCATTTAATGTTTTTGAGATCATTAGGTTCTTGTAATGGATAGGTAAGAATGTAAGGAGCATCCTTTATTTTTCAGCTAAACTACTTTTTGATTTTAAAGCAAATATAACTTAACAATGAAAAGTGTCACAAATTATCCCCTCTTTTTAGTTTCCATTTGAGATTTGAAAAGTTTTCCCAAAGTATTCAAAAACAAATAATTCATCGACATTCAATTCTAAATATATTTATCCGTTTAAATTTCAATTTTCTAAGAAATGAATTTTCCGTTTTCATCTTGCTTTAAGCGTTAACGCTAGAAATATTTGTACGAAATCGCGGTTTGTTCTTATTAGGACTGTTAAGTGTCTGTAAATTTGTCTTTACGCTACCATGGAGATGCTTTCATCTTCGTATCTTACGATCCCGGGCGGGCTGAGTCTGCATTTACTAGCCCCGTCGTCGTAAATAATACAATTAGACTTCAGGGAATAGAAGTGGCGAGAGTGTTTTACGGGGTTTAGAATTTTCTCGACCATTTTCCCTTTTTTTTCTAGAAACCTTAAAATAGAGGCAATAGTTGCAAAGGTACTAATCTATAAATTTACAACCAAGAACAGTTCTATTATAAACACGTATCGCAGAACTGGGATTTCAAGTAGGCAATAAGTTTGTACATTGGAAATTTTTCTATAATAAAATATAAAACATAAAAAAAATCGTAAAAGACAACTATCAAAATGAAAAACTGATGAAAAACCTAAAAAGGAATCAGAAATCATTTCTGCTGGCATTTACGAGCAGTAACAAAAAAGTCTTTCAGCGTATGATCTTTCGTCCTTGGGTCAGCAAGGTAAAGTTTCCTATTCTACGAAAATATTTTGTAGGTTAAGCGCGAAAGCTTTCGGAAGCGTCAAAGGGAATTCGGTATCTGCGTTCTCTTCTTTTCGTATTGATTGATTGGTATTCTTGGGCGACGTGAGATATCCTAGAGAAACATTCACATTTTCGTTTCTGAAAGCTAAGGCAGGGGTTAAAGTGAACCTTTTTGCCTGAAGATACGCATTTTACGTGATAGTGTTGCAACAAAGCGTGACAAATTTGGGTGAGCTTTTCTACAAACATCTGACGCATATTCACAGAGAAAACTTTTATATAAATTGATGTATGGGGAAATGTCCTGGAATCTTTCTAAAACTCTTTTCGATACAAAAAAATCAACAAATGAACCATTTCGAAAATTTATTATTAATTTAAAATTTCTAAAATGGTAACAAAATAATGTTAACCCTGATAAAGAAATAATAAATTTAGACTTCATTTCGAATAAATCCTTTTTGCATTATGCTAATAGGGGTTTTTTCCATTTATCTTGTAGGTATACATATTTCAAATTTCACGCTACTTACACATCTTGCTTGAACGAATCTTAAAATTGGGGCTATCTGTTATGATGATGTCCAGAAAAAACCCGACAGATATTTCCAACATTAAAGGAGAGGTACTTCTTTCGAGAACGTCTATGGAAATACTATTAAGAGGTTTGTTGACTTTCAAAATTTAGATAGAATTTTCAGAAATGCGAACTTTCTTATAACCGAACATGAATTTATCAAATACCTGCGGGGCTTGAAAGAAAATTTACCCCTGTACGAGCGTATTATACCTATCGTAAATGTGATTACTGTTTTCATGGCAACTCAACTGAAAAGAATTTAGCGATCAAGCATCACACACTAACTCGGTTTAGATTGGTTCATACAAGGATGAAAACAAACGATTTCAACAGAGAGAGAGATTGAAAAATAATTTATTTCTCGTTCCAACTTTAGTCTCTAGTCTAGTCAAGTTATTTAGCATAACTCCACAAACGTATTTAATATGCGACCTAAATTGCAATACAAATGGTGCTTGCGGTTATCATATAAATAATTTCATGACTAGCGAAAGCGTGTTGTGCACAACAAGAATATAAAATAAGAACTTATTTCATGTTAGCTTGAAAAATATGTCCAGCCTACATTGGAAGACTGAAGTGTTCCATATTTCCTCACAAAGAAACAAATGGTAAGTCTGATCATAATAAATATCTAATGAACCATGTACAAAAGGCAGATTTATCGACTCCCTTCTTTGAAAAAAAGTGTCCTCTAAAATATACAGGAGGTAGAATTGAAGCACGCAACAATAGTAAAATTTTCAATTGTCGGATATTATCTTCTAATTTTTTTTTATAAAAAAACTGTAATATAATATAGAGAAAAAAAAATCTGTATCCGTAAATGTACTCGATATAATTTGTTGTTTGTTCGTAAACCGAGAAATCAAAAAACAATAAACGCTATTGTGTCAAAAATCTGTAGTGCCTTGGAATTACGGTGTGACAACTACAGAGAAAAACTCAGAGTAAAAGTTGTATTAGATGACAATTCAATGAAACAAGAATTTTTAAAATAAAATTTTTTTGACGTTTGTTTGACGTTTATCTGACATAAATATTGTCGCTCGAAGATTCTACTGCTTTTTAGTTGTCATAAAAATATTGTCAGTAAAATAGCCTTATGATTGGTACAATTTTTGAAAAAGGACGCTTCTCCATTGGCTGACAGAATATGAATTGAATTGTCATTGGAAGGAAAACTAAAAATGATAAAATGATATCATTTGATATCATTTTAGAAACAGTAACCGTGAAATGTCGGGGATCACTGAACGGCAGTCGTCACATCTCAACTCCAAGTCACTAGAGATTTTCGTTTTTCGATTTTCTATTTTCTCATTTCTTAGCCTTCGAAAAATTTAAAATTAAAAATAAATAGAATTGCTATGCAAAAAACCTATGTGAACCTTCTTTCTAAAATCTTTAGGGAAGATAATATTAGCATATTAGGGTTTTACCATTGAAATCCCTATGCTGCGTCATTCCCATGTACACTCTGTATAAAAATCGTTTTAACCTGTGAAATTGGAGCAATTTATATTACTGAAGACAAAACACTAAGCTTTGCAACGTTCAAATACATCAAGTTTTCTTATCATGTAGTAGATAAAATTGTACCCTTTCTAAAATAAATCACCAGTCGATTTATAAGAGAATACAATCATTTGTTCAACTCGGTTCGAGCGTGGGGCTAAAATGATGCTTGCTCTTTTAAGATTATCATGATTGGAATTGATTGTGCGACGTATCAAAGTCACCTTTTTGCCACACCTTACAAAAGAACATTCTTGTAAAGACAAAGTCTCATAATACTCAAAGAAAATAACTCGAACAGATTATATTAGAAATTTAGTTTATCTTCCAGATATTAAAACCATACATGTTGGGATTAAGCAAGAGATACCGCAACGCGGAATATAATTGGAAATTATACCATCCCATATGTTAACCGACTGTAAAACAACAAAAGCAGCAGCTATACTAGTACTACTAAGTTTACAAGTTTGAAATTGAGATTTGGATGAGATTAATCAGAGTTTCATATACACACAATGTATTAAGTAGAAGCAAAACAATCGTTATTGCAACATCAACTTCAAGATGTAATAATAATAATAATCACCAGAACTAACATTAATGGGGAGGGGGGATTTATCTTAAGATAAACGGGATTCCCGATTGTAAGAAATTTTAGTTGTTTTTCGTGGTTATAATTAGTTGTAGGGGCGAACGTAGTTTGAAGGTAAAGTGGGAGGGTTACAAACCATACAAACACCGTTCGAATCATCAGTGCAGTTGAAGCTATGGATAATGGACATGGATGGACATAAGTATGAACTCAGCAGTTGGCGCCGCGCGTAGTGGATGTGTAATTAAAACCAAACCTGTTATGTTTTGATAAACTGAAAATGGTTCGCAAATTATGTAAAAAAATCTTTCTAATGAGAAATAATAACTCAATTCCCTACTCATTCATTTTTTCCTGTAAAAGAAACGTGTCAAAATTAAAATAATGACCAAATGATACTACGTCGCATGGTACCAGCATAAATTCTCAGAAAAAGGTTTGGAAATTAATTTAAAAATTTCCTTAAAAGTAACATTCTTCTAATAAATTAAATTGCGTCATCCTAATTTGTAAAAGACTGCGGAAGAAAATTCCCAGTCATTTTTACAGAGCATTAAATTGCTACCTCAAACAATTAAAACTAAAAGGAGAGAAAACTCTAATTAAGCTGATTAAAGTAATTATTTCCTTGCACTTACTAATAGGGACGATAATAATTGCTTGAATGGACAGAAATGATCTGAAAACGGACTGGGAACCCGCGGTATTAGGGTTACGATGTTACTACAGTCATTAATTACTAAAGAGAACAACTGATCACGTAGTCGAGACATGAAACTACTGAAAAAAATTAAATTAAAAGTAAGAAAATCACAGGTCACTATTTTTTTCCTGTAGTATAGCGAAATATTCTCACAGTTAAAGAAAAAACAAGCACTACACGTTTAACAATACATTTTTACATCAATTACAGTCAACTGAAAATTGTGTAGTCTGGGGATCTAGGTGGCCTTACTATCGTATATCCAACGCCCTCTTTAATGAAAAATAAAGGAAATATAATTCTACGTACTTGCAGTTCAAGTCATGTAAAGTAAATAACATGGAAGTAGAAATGAAGAACAAAAAAAATTCTGTCCTATGTTATTGGCGAATAAACGTCAAAAACAGTGGTATATGTTGCAGGAGCCTAGAATGACCAACTACATCTTGTTACAATGTTGTTACACAGTGAAGAAGTAACCCAAAATTAAAAGGTAAGAGTAAACAGTAAAATGTAGAACAATTATACCTCTTGGATCCCTTTTAAATTGCTAATCGTCCAGTCTGGTCTTTTGATTTAACTTTCTTTATTTTTTTTGTTACCCCCAGAACACTTTCTACCAAAAACAGTAGGTGGTTACTTAATTCTCTTATGTACAGCTAGCCAAGGATAACTAACCTTGCATATGGCTCAGAAATGCGTAGGGGCAGTAGTGGGGTGGGTTGGAAACTCAAGTTATAGGCCGAATTACGTCCGCATCTCTGTTCTTCGTCGTTCTAACTCTTCTTATTCGAACATCCCCACTTGCAAGGTTATCCCTAGTCAGAGGTGTACATGTTACATTAACTCTCCAAAGCAAGCTTCCAGAAAAAAAACACGCTAGCAGTCTTGTGTTGTCTCGTATCATCCAATCTACAAAAACCTTACCTAGTTGACGTCCATGATTTCTTTAGGTATATTAGAGGAATAATAAAATGATTTATCATATTTGTCGTCACCCATTAAGAGGAAGTTCACGAAGATCCGAAAAGCTACTTAAAATTTTGATCACATTAATTATAATTTCATGAAATCTTGTTAGCTTCCATTGGTGCTCCTCAATTGCGGTATATCTAATAGAGAATGCCAGTTACGTATTGTAGGAGAATGTGATGATATTGATATGCGAACTGAGACACACAGACGTAATCAAGCTTCCGGGAAACGTTTCAGTGCAGCCGCTTTCAGATTACGATAACAAAGGTAGTTGTGTGTTGCTTTACCGTGTCGGTACAAAAGCTGCAGGAATGAAGTATGCTTTAAAAAAAGGGTACTATCACAACACTATCAAATGTGGGTACTGAGCTCAACTTTAAAAACAACGAATTGATAAAAAATAAAAATATAAAAAATAATGATTCTTTGAATAATTCATTGTGTTTCCTCCCTTGACAACATGATAGGGTAGGAAAATATGTTGCTCCCGTGATCTCTTTTACTTTTCGCTACATAAAATCGATTTGAATATATAACTCCCACATAGGACCAACAAATTTGTTCCTGAAACCATAAATATACAAACTTTAGACGTTTACGAAGTCCAAATAAATGTATTTCCCCCAATTCTAAGACGTTCGGTACATAAGTGGGGGGTTATTTGATTCTAAAATGACACTGAATGCAATTTCTACAAGAAAACGGTTTTTAAAACCAAGTAAATATAATTTAGAAGAAATACTTGAAATGTGCATGAAAAGAAAAGGTAAAGCAGGATTTAAAACACTTTTCAAGAATATTACAAGGACATTATAAAATTAATTTTATCATATCATAGTTAATTATATTTACCCGTTCTCTCACTTTAGAGCAAAATACATATTTGCTGGTAATATACGTATGCGATCGATTTAATTAAAAGCTTTAGCTTAAATGAACCCTCCAAAAGCTCTCCTACATGTAGACACTGTAGTGCAGGAAAATCTCGTTTTGCTCTGTATGTCATAAACCACATTTCAATGAATTAACAACATGGGGTTGACAGCAAATTCGCTGGAATGTCATAAATTCCGTTCACAGAATGTCAGTGATTTCCTGATGATGTTCACTTGAGATTAATTTGTGCGATATTATTCAATAACAAAAATACAGGATAATATAGTAATGAAGCTTTTTACATGTAGGAAAATTACTTTTTATTATGGAAGCGGTTATTTTGTTTCACTAACATGACATGAAGCTATTAATTTTTAAACCTTCAAGCTTATTTTCAGCACCAACCTAAATATAGTATGCATGAAGGGTGTTGTTAATGAATATACGATAGACGCTTAGAAACAAAATTACGAGCATATGAGCTTATACGAAGGTGGTTCTGTTCTTGTGCTGCTACTGAACGAGCAAGTAACCTTGCTGGATTAAAACTTAATCACTAGCAACTCCACAAAAATGAAAGTGAAAAATAAACTAACACAGGAAAACATGTGGTTGAAAATTAAGGCTACTTTTTCGTAAATGGAGTAAAAATTTGATTTTTAATTTCTATCTCAAATTTGAACAAAGATAGAAAAATTCAAATAAGTGGACGTGTTCTACTAACTAGAAGACTCTTTATAGATATTTTCTTTATCCACCTGTAATGTTAGAAAGGGATGAAACTTACAACCCCTGTTCATTTTTTTTAGAACTTTTTAATGCACCGGAATTTTTAATTTAAAAAATGCGCATGAGAAAGCCTAATTCATTTAGAAAAATATTTGTCTCTTTTATTTTTCCCGTGAGACTAATAGTTTTCGAGTAAAAAATTAAAATCAATTGTAGTGTGCGCCTCATTTTTCTGAGACTTTGTACTAAATGCCTAAAAGAAAAAAGTCTAGGTAGGCGGATTTCATTTTTTGTGTTTTGTTGTTTTTGATAATAATTGTTAGTAAATTTGCATACATTATTGATCGTGGAAAGATACATAAACGCCTACCTAGACTTTTTTCTGTACAACTTCTCACAAAAATGAGGCGCACATTACAATTGATTTTAATTTTTTGTTCGAAAACTATTAGTCTCAAGGTAAAAATAAAAAAGACAAATAATTTTCTAACTCAATTAGGCTTTCTCATGCGTATTTTTTAAATTAAAAATTCCGGTGCATTAAAAAGTACTAAAAAAATGAACAGGGGTTGTAAGTTTTATACCCTTCTAACAATACGGGTGGATAAATAAAATATCCATAAAGAGCCTTCTTGTTAGTAGAACACGTCCACTTATTTGTATTTTTCTATCTTTGTCCAAATTTGAGATAAAAATTAAAAACTAAATTTTTACTCCATTTTTGAAGAGGAAGCATATTAGGATACAAGTTTATACGAAAAAGTAGCCTTAATTTTCGGCCAGGAATCACCTCCTGCATTTTCTACTCGTACTTAGGAAACACCTTGTATAATGAGTACATGCTGCATTAAACCGGATAAACTGCCCTTACGTTTACGCTTGCTTGTAATGGAACGCCCCACCGGTCATTGAAACACACCCTAACTAATCCGCCGACTATGATCCTAAACAAAGTAGGTATCGATAGGATTTTGGCCTCCTTTACCGTACACAAAAATAACGATCTACTTACATTTTAAAATAAAATGCACACGACAGCAGCACTATGGTGATCAGAGATCAATAAATTGACAAAGTGGTATCGATACAAAGCAAAGTTTTCAACCATTTTAATAAAGAAGAGAAGAATTATATTCACAACCTTAGGATTTGCATACTGTGGAAATAAAGAAAAAATGGTCGTGATTGATTTTTCAAAAATCTATTAATTTCCAAACGCATATGAAATATCTCCAATGAAAATCCTCTTGATAAATGCTTGAGCCGAATGCTTTTAGCTGATAACTGCAAGAAAGTCTGAAAAATGCACTTCTTATTCCCTTGCAGTATTATAAAAGAAAACGATTTCTCCTAAAGTCTGGCGAAAAACGTTAATCCACGATGTGAACTTATTTCCCACAGTATTCACCATAATATACAACCCCAACCTGGTTTCGCTCTAATTAATTATTGATTTTAAATAACTCTGTTTTTATTTCCACTTTTCAATCCTATTTCAGCCACAGCTATCGTGTAGTCATGCACTTGAAAGGGTTTTAGTGTTTTTGCTCTTGTTGTTGGGAAGTTCGAATGAATAATGACTTGTCGGTGGTTGAAAGCAGTACGGTATCCTACTTTGATGAACCAAAAGTAAGTTTGAAGGGACTAACCAGAGGTAGAATTTGTGAATAAAATACATTCTGAATGCTCCCATCATACACATTTGTGCCTATTCAGTTGTAAATTAAACAAGTTTACTAAATACTATGTGATTGTAAAGCTTCAATAGCAACACGTTTGAACATGATTTAATTTATAAACCGAAATATGGATAAAAAACGAGTCAAAATGGAAAATGAAAATTATACAGCCTATAGGCTGTGTAACATGACACTCCTTGGATGTTCTACTTACGGTTACAGGATATTGGGAAAACTTCTATTTCGTACAGTTCAGCACCCTGTTTAATATCTCAAAAGTGTTTTATAGAGCAATATACTGCTACTTCAAGCTACTGATCATTGGCTGCTGTGCGACTAATAAAAAGTTTATTATGTTCCGAACGACGAATGTTCATTTCTTTAAAAGTTTTACAACCAATAAAGTAGATGATTGTAATGAACGTTTTTCCTTGGCGGGAACATTCTGTTCGTAGGGTGATATTACAGCTAAAGGGATTTAACTGAATTGAAAAGTAAACGTGACGAATTTAAATTAATTACCAAGTCATCACGAACAATAGTCAGTATAGCAAAACGTGCCAATAAAAGTAGGAAGTATGTTTTATAGGATTTAGTCAAAATTAATAGTCCTAGTCTCGTTTTCCTCATATTATTATAAATAAATAGGAATATAATTGAAATTAACATTAATACTACACCAGTTACGGTAGTACCAGAAATTTCCTCTCAAAACATTTTCTAATATAAACCACAGCAAACTAGGTATTGTTAAATTTATGATTGTTTGACATTGATATTCGGTTTGTTGAAAGGATAGCGCTAAATGGAGCGGGAGTTCCATTATATCTCAAACAAAATGAATTCAGGGAATTCTATATATCAGTACATAAACATATTCTAAAGGATAGACTGAACAGAGAAGATAGAAGGGAAAACTGAAACATTATACAAGGACGCGTCTAACACATCATGTACCTTTTAGACTTTAGCCAATAATCTGATCTACTACAATATCGACTTGCCAACTTAACAATTAGTGACAAAAGCAAGATTAGATACGTGTAGGAAGACAGCAAGTTTAAGTACCAACGCAAACATACTATAACTTAAGCTGCTTTGGAAATCTAAGTAGAATTACTCTAGTCAAAAGCAGTCACATCTAAAAAGCTAGACGTATATCTAATACCTTACTACACCTGAAGTAAGACCCTCTAAAACTATCCAAACCATTGCTTTACAAAGTTTATATGCTTCAGAAATTAATATCTACGGCGAGAAGGAAACTTTACTCCTGAATTATAACTTTCAGTAGTAACACCAAGAAATTAATACAACCGAGGCTTATAGAAACTATGGCTTGAAGTTACATTCTAAAAGTTTGAAATGTTTGAACCATGGATTGCAAATACGAACAGTAATGTGAAAGAATTAAACGTGGAATGCTTACTGCGGGATTTCAGAAACAAATTGTTAAAAATAGTTCAAAATGTTTTCGATTTCAAAAAAATTAAAAACTCCGATTGTAAAAGCATACCTTTATAAAATTATTTGAACAATTCAGTAAAACCAACTAGGCATGCCGGATCTATTATTTGTGTTAGAACTTCGTCTACTTTACAGAGACTGATTAATTGATTGATTGCTCCTGCTCCTCTATTTGTTTGTTCTTAGTCTCTTTTCGACAGTGTCGGTTCTTTCAGAATTTTATTCTGAATTATTTATTTTATATTTCCTCGAAATGTGTTTAAATTTTAATTATAAATTATTTTCTATATAAAAGTTCGATAAGCCTGATTCAACTAACACAGATTGGGTTTTTCAAAATATTTCTCATAGGAAGGATATCTAACTCTTAAAAGCTGGCATAGCTATGGATCGTATGAAACAGAGAAGACAATCGTGATAACTAGCAGTAAATCAAGAAATAATTACAGCAACCCGCTTAATGTCCAGGAAAAGCAAAAGGCTTCACCCTAAACAATTCACTATGCCGAATATAATATACAGTGTGATAAAACTATTATTTTCTCTATAATTTAATATTCCTATTATAGCACAAGAGTTTCTAAAACAAACGCATTGCAGAAAAATTTGCATTTAATAACGTGCAATGAAACAAGCATAAATAAATTGCTTGCTTGGAGCTGCAGTAACGACCGCCCTTTCATAACTGGGATGTTAAAAATTCTTTTTTTAATTTCCTGATGAAAAGCTCTAAACGTTTCGCAATGCTATAAAAAAAAGTAATGTCTGTTTAATGCTGTAATAATCAAATACAGATATTAAGTTCGAAGATAATAATTGTCGAGTTAAGTATTTCGTAGCTACGACTACAAAAGAAGTGTAAACAACAAAATAGTCTCCGTAGGGCACGTTAAGTAGATCACTAAGAAATAAATGCACAAGTAACACCTAAATTTATAAAATATTGGCTGTGCCCACACTACTATAGGGTAGAGAGATCTGGACAAGAATAAAACATTACAATAAAATCTAAGCAAATGAAATTAAGTTCCTAATGCAGTTTAAAGTGTGTATTAGCGTAAATGGACCCACAAACGAAAGGATAAGAGATGATTTAGAATAAAAGACAAAACACATCAGTATAAGAAAACAGGACGAAACAGGATACCAAGACTCGCGGTGAGCTATAACTTGAATTGCAGACGAAACGCAAACAATCGCGAAAACGATGGAATATCGATCCGGAACAGGCTTTTACCCCGTGAAGCAAAAGCAGAAGAAGAATCACATACCAAGCAATCCTATTAAAACTTTTCAAAACATGTGGCATAACAATTTTAAGCGTTTTTCCAACAATGTGAGACTAAAAACCTCTGAAGAAACGAAGCAGAAAGAGGTACTGAAATTATTTTAATGAAAATCCGAAAAATCGATTAGAAATGGTTGCAGTAATAATAAAAGTGCGGTGTAATTTTGTGGCTCGTCCGAACTACTGCGCGCGTTTCTACTTATTTCTTTCTAGCTTCATAGGTTATTTAGAGCGAGCGGAAACTCGGAAGTTATATAGGAATCGAAGACAGATTGCATTTTGGGCCCGCAGAAATAAAGAGAATTGTAGTTTATGGGTTCAAATTTTCTAAAATTTAAAAAGAACTACACAGTAGTCCAGTTCTATTCGAACAAAGTCTTTCTCCCAGTAACGTAAGTTAATTAATTACTTCTACTCCAATTACTCTTGGTTTAATCGGCAAACCATTAATATTTTTTAAAGCTACATTCTTTTTACCTTATCCAATTACGTACCTAACTTTGTTCGTACAATTTATTTAATCAAAGGCAAAACAACTAACCGCTACTCTTTATAATTCAGCTTGGGGTTTCATCCTGTTCTTCTTTCCTCATTACTTTACAAATACACATTTAAGCTAGTACAATAAAACGTATCCTCTTCTTTATAATTTCCACTTTGAAAGCAATTTTCTTATACTCCAAAACAATTATTTTAAAATACCGAAACTGTATACATAGAATTTCAAGAACAAACACTATAAGGTATTGTATTATAGACATTCATTTATAGGGAGTAACGTCTTAACTCCAGCAGAGAAACGGATCACATTACCGTACTAATTTAGATTGATTGAACGAACCTGATCCGTGAATTTAATCGTCTAAATTACAAAAGTTGGCTATCTAAATTAATCCCCATTCGAAGCGTGCAATTTTCAGGCAACAATTTTCATGTTTAGAAATTTAATTTATTCAGGCACATGCGTCGTCACATAATTAGAATTGCAAATCGAGAAATTTAACGCATTTGATGAAAATTGGATATTTTCGTTTACATTTGATTTTTAAAAATGAATATTGATTGTTAAATATTTTTGAATGCGATTGTGCGCGCCTGTTATTTACATGAGTTATGGGAATTTACTTGCCCGTGGCATTTGTTCTGCGTAAAAGAAAATATTAGCAGTTTCTTTATTTTTGATTTTACCGCACGTTCTCTACACATGACAGTAAAAGGGCATATGAGTTTATATCAGTTCATTTTTACCAGGAAAGCCTTTCAACTTGTATCTTAGATCGCTTCGCAACGTTTCATTTATTTTCTCTATAGCCACCCCATATTCACATGACACCGTTCAGTAAATGAACTATTTTTACTTTCCCATGCCACCACTGGTATATGGGAAGTTTATTGATATGAAAATTTTCGAAATTGAGATGTTCTCGGAAATACGTGTTTTGAACCCCTAGGAAGCCAAAAAAGTGTTCTAGAAAAAATTTATTTGTTATTACTACAGATGCTTAATGTCTTTCTTCTGTACATATGGAACCCGTATAGTCTCGTTTTTCTCGCTACGCATTCAAGTGATTTCCAATGCTGCCTCGCGAACTACTGTTGAATACCAAAAACGAAATGTTTATTTTTAGTATGGGAAAGTCCAGAGGAGGTACGCACCTCTTTTTCTTGAATGTTCTTACGATATTCCTGAAATATCCTTTATTTATGTGGGTGGGTTGGTTCGATTCTATTAATTTTATTTTGTCAATATCACTTTCCTATTATTTACGTCGTGTGTTTCAACTAAACGACGTAAGCAATTGATCAATAAATTCGTATCACTTCCCAACTACAGCACATTTCAGGTGTTGTAAACTAATATTCCTTTAGAGAATATTAGCATCCTCTCACACATAAGGTCTCTGATACTATACCACTTATTTTTGTAGACCTTAGTTCTCCTTTAACTCATTCCGCTATAAACTACAATTTCTTAAGAAACCGTTCATACTTATCAAATTACTATAAAATGCACAAATTATTATATAGAAATAACCAAGTTTACCTCAATCTATATTATTACAACCCAAAACGGAAAGTCGATTAATCTTTTCTGACAGTCTGATATGATGAAACAAAATAAGAACCACCAAATACTAAATTAATGTGACGCAGAAAAGAGGAATTACATAAATCAGATGTGCAACCATCCAAGAACTCCCGAACTATATAACAATCGGATATCCTTTCCTTTAATGCTCGTTGGAATTGGGAATTGTATAGAACCTACGCCTATTTTTAATAAACAAACTCCTCGGTTCAGAAAGTTTGATTCTTAATTTATAAGAGAAAGTACGAACTGTATATACTGTTTAGGACATATGGGCGGGGTTGGCTGGACGTGGCCAAGTCGCCAGGAGACATCTACGCGTAGGGACAACTATGCGCGGACAAGATAGCGAAGTAGTTACAGTACAATGCAATTTTTTTAATTGTCTATACTTTCGCATCTCCCCCTTCAATTCCTGTAGCATTTTATGATTTTCAACAATATTCTATAAATACGATGATGATTGATGAATAAGAAAAGTTTAAATAAGCAGTAATAGATATACAAATTGTGAACAACCAAAATCAAATTAAATTTAACAAGGATATCATTTTGTCAACGCTCTTCGTGACAACCGCTCGCGAATAATGTCAAGTATTTATATCGATTATTGAATAAATTTAATTCTAAATTTAAAGTGTTACTCCCACGCAGCTTCACTCGAATTCCCCCTATAATAATTTACAGCTCGTTCATTGTTGCCCAGTTATTTACGTTCGTTCTGTTTGTTTCAAATTCACTCGCCTGCCTTTTATTATGGAATATTTATGTTTACACTTTGTTACAAAATTTTTTGTTGATGTATCAATTTTTTTTTGTTAACATTGTTTAACCAATAAAATTTGCAAACGACTCCTCATAAATATTCATAGACAGTTCCACAAGGATTGATACACAAGTGATACACAATTACATCCCCAACCTTGTAATCTACAATAAATTAGGAAATACAAGAATTTGACTCAAATGTTTGCAACTGTATCCTGTGCTTGCTTTACAGACATTGTTAGCACAATAATGCATTATGTATTACAAGAACAAGAGGTTTAGTTCTCCTTCATTTAATCTCATTGTCTAGCACACCCACGAGTGCTAAATAAATTCACACTGTTAATATTTACCATCGGAGTGCTTTCTCTTGCATTAAAGTACAAACAAGGCAATTTTTTAGACTTAGGAATTGCACATTAAATATAAATGGCTGGTAATTTGCATCTTCTTTATTTCAGTCTGGGATTTAATTTTGCCGCAGTATAAACGAGGGCGAATTTTGCGCTTAAATGAAGTGTAAATTACATTCAATTCAATTTGTTAATTAGCTCTCTTATAAATTCACGAGTTTGCGTAAAACCCTTATCTAATGTAAAACACGTTTCACCTTCCTCCAAATAAATCGGATACTTAATGTATTTCGGTGCAAAAACAATTCTGCAACAACTCTGAATAATATTCTTAAGGTCAATGATAAAAAAGTTGTAATTTTTTGTATATTTTTGCTAAGCCCTCTTGGGACAAGAAATAAAACATACTCGCACCTACATTAATTACATTAGGGTAGGTGACAGCATGTTAAATGCTAAATTAAACTTGGCTGAAACCTGTAATTACTAAAAAAAAATGCTGCCCAAATTGGCGTGTTTAAGAAGGGAAACAGGCGGAATTACATGCCAGTCAGGTCCCTATAAATTTTATAGCTTTAATTACGAAAATTACGTCAAATGCGCCAGAGAATGGCGCATGAAGACGCCCTATCCTAAAGAAACTGGAAGATAAACATACGCAAGAGAAAGTTGAAATAGACAATGTAATGCTATGAAAATAAACACGAAAATGTTTGTTTACTTGTTAAAACACAGACAGAAACGCCAACGTAAACTTAAATGTATATAGGTACCAAATGTAATGTTTTCCCAACTGCTTTTGAAACAACCAATCATTCTCTTTATATTGGACACCCTCTAGTGTGTGTCAACTACATCCTCTTACAATGTTTTTTATTATTTTTTTATTAAAGTAATGAAAAATTAATCTCTGGAAGTAAAACCGCAATAATATTCAATTTGACTACTTTGTATCCTAACACAAACATTCTGCATCCAGGATTTTATGGATGAAACGTTTTATGTCATTTTTAGAAGCAAGCGCATTTTATAAATTTTATAGGCACTGGATGGTAGAACAAAATGCTTTTTAATACCCCCAGTACGGCTTTTATCGATTTTGACCGTTTTCCAATATTGGATATAAAGATAAATCGACCTTGATTCGCTAAAACCGCCTTCTATGACATAGACACAGAAAATCGAGTGCTAATAAATTCAACTCTTCATTCTAAATTATATATTATTATAAGGACTTTTTTAACCCTTACAATTCTAACCTAAGAAAGTTTAAACCTGTATGAAACACTTCAAAATTTTCACCGTACTTAGCAGGAGAGAAAATCCCAGATAATGGTATAACTTGTGCTTATGAATCAGAATCAGAGAAGTATTTAACAACGCCAGCTCATCTTCGGCATTAAACAAATAGAGAATAGCTTTAAGAAATTGTACCATTTGTATTTGAAACAAAACTTGGCTTTAAGTGTGATAATAACTCTTTAGATGTATCAAATAATTATGTTAGATGTTTGTATAGTACTAGTACTCGGAAGTTTATTTTAGAAAAGAGGGCTTCAGTAAAATACTTGTACTGTGAATTAATATCTTCTTATTATTTTAAAGCTCCATAAGTTGTTGGAATATCTATCTATCTAACACTGGTGTCTTCCTTTTTTCGTTAGGGAATAAATGTTTTGCAAAATACATATTTTGGATATATGATATGCAATTTTCAGTTAATGGCGGAAGGTTTCAAATTGCTCAAGAGGGAACCGCTTAAATGATTGCTCAAAACAGGAGCAGAGCGAATGGGGAATAAAGTTCGCTCATCCGGAATGGAACTTACACGGACGGGCACGTTTAGGGCTCTAATTGTCCAAAAAGCCATATTTGCGTTATTTTATATAAAGCCTACAAAATTGCGTTTGCAACATGAACAATTTCAAAATAACCACGCGTCAGACTTCAAAAGTATTAATTTACGAAATATTTTATATTTTCATTAACAGCAAATTAATTCTACAACTCAACAATCCTGAAATTTCAACGTTTGGTTGATATACGAATTATAAAAATGAAACATATTTAAACAGCGCAAATGATTTAATTACAAGGACAGTAAAAAAACAAGAGGCTTATATAAAATTTTACATAATCCTGTCGCTTACACGTTTGCTTGAAATTTATGAGGAGAGTAAAACCTACTGTAAAGGTTATGATGTATAAAGTTATACGACATTTTTCTTTCAGCTTTGACTACTCTAATATTATTAAAGCTATAAATGCTTGCAGATTTTATTTGCACAAAGAAATAAAAATATTTTCATTGTAATAAAATTGACATCATACCAAAAATACGAAAGCTATGTCAGTAATAAAATTTTCCTTTAATAAAACATTTTTACTTTTAAGAGTTAATCAAAATAAAGTTTCAATTTCGTCAGAGATATTTGATGTCGTTTTAGAATCCAGCACCTATTTTGGAAGACAATTCGACGCAACGAATTTAGCTCAAGGGCAATTAAAATCCTGAGAGGATTATTTGCTGTTTAGATGCCTTTTCAAGACAATCCAATGGCCGACCAAAGCTAACCTGTTACAAATGACGCAGTATTGAGAAGCTCGACTTACTCAGAATTAACGGAATCAGAGATCAAAACAAAATAATAATATGAAAAAATCCACACAAAAATAAAAACTATAATTAATAACAAGCCTGTACAAGCAACAACTATGTAGTTAAAAATTACTACCCAAGGAGACATTCGCTTTAAAGTACGATAACAAGGACACAAAGCAAGTGAGTATTCAGATGCTTAAACGGATCAATATGGAGCAACAAACAAGTGGGCATCGGCACACCCGATTATACAAACGTGCAATTCGACCACCACTATCTTACGCTGTGGAAACAAGAAAGTGTAAATCGAAACAAACACTCAAAGTAGAGGAAATGAAAATCCTTGGAAGAACAGCCTCAACAAAACATGATCGGGTAGAGATCGAAACAAACCAAGCAAACTTAAAAAAAGGGAAACTCAATAGCAGAAAGACGTAAGGAATTATACGAGTTACCTCCTCAGAACAATAACCTCGGCACCATGTACACAGACCTATTAGGCACCATGACGTACTATACCTATACAGCAAGCAAGCAACAAACTTTAGAAATAAAATAAACTCCCTTGTTAAATACAGAATTACGATGTTATTCACGCTATTGTAAACTGCGATGTTTTTTCAGACGATATTTTTGCTTGCGCTAAATTAAATTATACAACGAGAAGTTTGCTTCGCGATGAATTCACCGGCGTAGAGTTTTCTGGAGATGAATTCGTAGCGATGAGTTTGTCCGGTGCGTGTCTGGTGTGACGAATGAAACAAAATTAGTCCGATAGAATAGTTCTAAAATAAAGTCACCAAAAAAGTGGAATTAATTCAATACAACGCCGGGTTCCTTCATTTTCAAGGAGGATTGAAAAAAACTGGCAAATTCGAAGCCTAAAAAGATGCAAATTAGTCATCAGAATAAAGGGTTATGGATTAAAATGCTTTTAAAATTAATTAAATTATTATAGGGTTGGACTTAAAATATCTGAAAAGTCTTGATTGTATTATTCATTTCCATCAGTTAGAATTTATGTGACATACGATACAATGTGATACGAGAATAACTGAAAAATATTTAAAAAAAAAAAGTGCGTTTAGACTGAAATTTTGCGCAATATCTCAAAAGCAATTTACGAATTTTTCAGATCAGTATGCTCGCTTTTTTTCAACTTTTTCTCCTGTTATTTAAATTACATTTTGGGTTAGCGATGTATTAAGTTTTTCTGGGAGCGATTAAGTGTGTTAAACCTTTGCCTTTATTATAGAAATAATGTTTTTGTTTAAAATTAAACAGGAAACAAGAAATAATTTTTTATTGTTTAACAGGTGTGTGTATCATCCAAAACATTGCCAGTTTGTAAATATATCTAACTACAAAATTTCGTGAAGCGAAATTTCCAGCAGGGTGCAAATATTTACTCAGGGGCATGAAAAACGGATAAAATGTATTTACCTTTTCAACTTACGTCGGACAAGAATGGTAAACATACTTTCAAGCACACTACCCCTTTACGGAAAGAGCATATCGCCTCAGATAGGCTCAAAGAAGATTGACAAGGACAGACATATAATAGGAACTAGTATTTTCTGCGCGTGCGCGGAATAATTTCGAGCGCGGTAATTGGTCACTTCATAAAACAACAACAATGCAACAATGCATTAGTTATCTGTTTGTCCCTGTTGCATTTTCTACAAATTATATTGTCGTTTGTGTCAACATGTTTTGAACCATCAGTTGTGTATTGCAGCATAGGGATATGCTCCGTGATAATGCGCATACGGTATCGCTGATACAGTTATGCAATGTACTGGGCAACTTATAAACCTAACCCCTGTAACAACCAACCCCGGCCTCCACCAGCAAACCCAACTGTATTACTATTTTCCATTGCATTATTAATCGTTCTACATTCTTTCTGGCATTAATTTTATCCATCTATTATTAGGTACTTTTCGAATGTCCCATATCAATTTCCTATTATTTCTCAACATAGAAATATCTCGAAGAGCTGTTCCAGAATACTAACTTTTCAGATCTCAAAAAAGCTACAAAACTTTTATAAAGATTTCATAATAAGACTGGCTATACGATTTTAAAAAATTTAAGATCTACTTAATAGAAAACGAACGAGGTATCCATTTGATCAATGATTTGATTAATTTATTTAATTTGGTTGTGATGCTTCTTAGGTCTACAATGGTTAGGAATAGAAAACCATGTTTACTGATTTTGGAATCTCTAAATAATTACATTTGAAATGTATAGCTGAAATAGTTATTTGTATCACAAGGCCAGAAACAGCACATTTGCGAGTGCGAGTAAGGTTGCAGGGCGAGGCGGAACGCCGAGTCCTGCAGGTAGGAGCACTCGCAAAACTGTTTCTGGACGTGTAATACACAAGATTTTTTGTGCCGATGTTTGTTTAAATAAATTAAATTTACATTTAAAATTTAGTATTAGGAATTTTTTTTTATGATTTTAAAATCAAGATTCCTGGTATTCATTAAACTTAATTCATTTCTTTTTTTACAATTTCCATTGACGTCTATTTATAAATTTCATTATCTTTGATTTAATAATGGATACACCGGCGCATATTAAAGATTATATTCAAATCACCACAGTGGCTCAAATAGGTAATCGTATTTTTGTAAAATTTTGCTAATTTATTTGTTTGATCTTCTCCGACCGCGATGCATAAATTTGACTTTGACAGATTGAGCCGATGCAGCCAACTAATAACTTAAAATTATTACTTTTGCCGGCCTAGGCCGGCAAAACCTCTGTTTCTGGCGGATTTCGCGATGCAGAAACTCAGTGATGCCGACCGGAGGCACAAAAAAATAATTTTAAATTGCTCAATTAATACTGTTTATTGATGGTTTAATTTAAAATAAATCACCCTTGATCCTTATTATTCTAATCCTCAAGCTTTTGGGTAATTTGAGACAAGTTTAATGCTTAAAAATCTGTTACAAGGGCTTTCATGTGATTTTAAGTTAATTTAAATAATTGCCAAAGGCTCTTTATGAAATTTTGAGATTTTATCGTAATACACGATTCAGTAATTTTACAGAAGTTAATTATGAAGCAATTTCAAACGAAATACAAGATATTTCAATTTGCGGCAAATAATTAAACTAAATAGAATCTCAACATGATTTCACATTTAAGTGTCTTTAGATAATTTTAAAGTACAATATTTCTAGCATCAAGGTAATTTTAAATGAATTCCAAAGTAAATATGTAAAAAATGTTTACTTATCCCAAAACTAGGGCAAATTAACTTCCACATTATGCAGTATTGTGGGGATTGTTAGTCAATTTCTGGCTCCATCGCGTTGCTACGGTAACGCTTATACATCCAGCCTTTTACAACCCATTATCCTCTGTCCCTAATCAGAAGAGTCTTTTTGCCATCCAGGATAACTGTCGTATAGGCAAGCCTCTCAGGGACTATACCTTCTTTTAATGAAACACAACGTGCCCGAAAAACCTTTTATTGACAAAAAATGAGCTTTACGGTTTGAATGTAAATATTTTAACACTACTGTAAAATATAACATATATTACACTAAATGGCACTTTACCAAAATAATCCTCTTCCACAGTTGGCACGTTTATAATTCATTGTACACACACGCACGAGAAATTACTCACATATATCATTATTAGAGTAAATCCCTCTGTTTATAAACACTCCCTTTGTATTCAATGTACAACTTTCCTACAGCGCAACATTTTATTAGTCAATTCACATTTATCAAGATTAAAACACATTCAGAATTTTCTAAACAAAATTATTTTACCTTTCTTGATTAAAACCAGCAAGGTTTCAGTAACGTCTTCCATCAGCAGATCAAAATGTACTCTGTAAGCACCCTCTCGACGAGAACATCTTCTGTCAGTGCTTAATCCTGAGATTAAAACGAAACGATGGGATTATAAAATTTAGAACGGAGCCAACGATACCAGGTGTTATTAATTTAAGTGTCTAACTTTTCATATAAAATCTTACGTTTTATTCTTTCAGTTTATTTACCAACCGGACTTACTGCAGCAATTAAACAGCCCACGGCTTTTTAATTTTAATTCTTTTAGAATTTTGAATCAGAAAACAAGGAGTTTCTATATTTTATCGTAGTAACTTAAAAAGATATTAAATAATTGTTGAAACTACGGTATACTATGCATCTGGCTAGTCAAGAATAGCTCATATATTGAATGGCAATTATACAATCCCTACGGTTACAAAACACAGAGCTTTTGGTGGCACCAACACAACAAAAATGTGAAAGTTAGATTAATAATAAAAGATATGTTCATCCAGAACCAGAAAAGTATTGCTTTTAATAAAATATGCATCTAACCAATTTAATCCAATGACAATGTCCTTTCAATTTCTAGTTGAGCTGTGGCATTGATTACAGCACGTTTACCTCTTTATTAGATGATTATACGCGGGTAATATCTGGAAATCGTTACTTAAAATACGAGGCTTCGCCATTTAGAATGTTATGTCCTAGATAAAACAGCGTCGTAATAAAACGACAATGTTGCATGAGATATTCTGGTTGTATGAGTTTTATAATGGCCGCAATGAATTTTTAAAATCATGTTGAAACATTGTAAAAATAACTCGTATTTTTTTAACAAAACCACAAAAGGATGTAGTTTTAAAGTAGTTAGATGAACAATATCAGTTAAAAGGAAACCTGTGCTATTAAAATGTTAAAAATAACTCGAACATTATTATAAATGTTTTGTGTGGGTTTACACTGGTTTCTCTTTCTTAAATTAACGAAAATTGCAGGAATATAGTCGAATTTAAATTTAAAATAGCGGGTATATCAATATAGCTCCGACCTACGTTCTTACGCGTATCATAATATATTATCACAAACTATGAAACTATGTGGTTGTCTTGTTTAAGGGATTGCATTTTTACAAAAAAAAAAACCTTTTACCTAAAATTAACACATGATCTGGAAATTGGCAGGCAGTAACTTAATTTGATATTTGGGTTGCCTATTCACTGAAATAGGCAACCCAAATATCAAATTAAATAGCACATCCATACCCAAGCAAATTACTGAGCCTGCTTGGGTGATTCGAGTATAGTACATTCATTTACTGTCTTCTCTCGTCAAAAAATATTCGTCAGGTTTTTGGAAGTGTATTACAAACTAAAGTGTGCAAGCAACCCCAAATTCATGTGTTATCGAAAATGGCAGTAAGAGTTTCAATACGTGGACATCATTCACTTAGAGGCAATATTTCGTTACACTCGAACAAAATATTATTACCGTTTTCTAAATTTTCTAAACGATTTCTGGGCATTTGCGAAACTATGATTGCTCAGAAACCACTTAGCAATTTCAGTGAAACATTTACGAAATGATAAAATGCCATAATGATGTGTTTATTGTTCTTTACCTTCCATTAAATTTTCAACAGCACTACCGTTAGTTACGAGTTACGACTCTCCGCCGAAGATGCATGCCAACATGCATAACTAAGTGCCAAGATCATATTAGTGTTATTAAATTTGTTAATGCACAAGAGAGTGTGCATAGTTGATACAAACTTATAAAATGTTAATGGAGGCAGACCAACCAAATCAATCAGTTAAAAGAGGGAAAACGGCATTAACTTTGCTAGGTCAATTACTTATGCGTCAGACGCGGCCCAGTCTCAACTGTAAAAAGATCTTTTTCTCTCATGCCGCCGGTTCGTTTTGTTGGTCTGTCTTTATTAACAACAGAGCTATACGTAACAAAGTATTTAAGCCCAATGCAAAAAATATTTTCCATGGTCTACTACTTATGACAAAATCAGGCAAGTTTTTATCAAGAAGGAGTGCGATAAAAAGCCTTTTGTAACGTGTGTTCCTATAAGTATATAATATAAGAAAAGTATGTCTACTCAAAATAGAATCATGGTATACCCAAAAGGTTTAACTGCAACAGACTACATTCAAACTCTTTTCCCTGCACGCAAATTATTGATCATGATTTAGTCTTGTATTTCTTTGTTTGTTTGTTGAATTTCTGAACACTAAATGGCTGATGCGTACTGCGTATAGGGGCAGCATATGAACATGAGTAACCTGACCTTCACCTAAAGAATTACATTGTTCAATATGGAAAGGGTGCACTTAATTTCTGCAATTTCATGTGCCTGCAATAATCAAAATTATCTTGCCATGTTTATTATCGCGGACCATGTATATTCCCAGTAGGTATTACCCCAAATCATGAGGGAAATATTTGCATGGGAATTACCCTTTTTAATTTTCCCCAAGACACCAAATTCGAACAAAAACACTTTTTTTCAAAACATCTAAAATTCGAATTAGTTACGTAGACGCTTAAATAATATATGAAATAATTAGAAATATTAGAGCATGTTTAACGCTGAATTTTCCATCTAACTATTAAATTATAATAAAAGGTCGTCTTAACACACACGACAATGTGCTTGAAAAAAAAATTCAGAATATAAATGACTATATCATTCCCTTTGTGGTTGGTAGGTACCCTATAAAATTTTGTAGTAGTTTTGTGAATGGTATCGAAGTGTATAATAAGAAGCTAAGAAAGAATGTTACGAACGCCAATAAAAATAGAATAGAAGATATAAAGTTATCAAATGGCATCTGTTAGATATTTAAATGGAAAAGCGTGACGCGCTAAACCGCCAAGAAAGCATTTACATAAGAATGTATTGTTGAAAATATACAAAAAAAGAGGCACATGGTTGCGATCCCTTGTGGGGGTTTTGCAAACGGCTCTTTGCATCTACCCTTAATTTTTTACCACAGAAGAGGAGGTAGGTACTTTACACCGGTAAATAGCTACAACAGAATTCTCTGGATGTGATTCGGAATACCTCTGTTTTCCTTTATTAAGTATGATTCACTATAACGTACTCCAGCGTTCTGCAAACAATATTATTCTCGTTTGAAACATACACGCAGCCCCAAAATACTTTATGTTTTCACATAATTTCATATGCTGTATTATATTGTTTGAGTCTATTATAGAGTAACCTTGTATGATGTAAGTACTCGGGGAACAAGTACTAAGAAGATAATTTAATACACTATAAAGTTGTCTGCAGATTAAGCCTTTAAGGCTCATTTGCTAAATACGTAGGCTTTCAGCCTACACATATTCCAAACAAAGCTTTAAAAAGAAGGGTATTACATATAGAAAGCGTAGGAGTAATATCTCATTTCGAAATAAGACACTAACTTTATTATATGGCAGACATAGAACCGATGCCTTCTACGGTTAAATTTCATCTTACAACCCATTCGTTGGTAACTGCTAATTATAATGAATCATTAGCTATTTAAGCAACATACATGCAGGTGCAATTCACGAATACAAACGACAATAAACTTCAATTAAACAAGGGTGCCACCTGGTCATCATCACTGCACAAACAGGGTCACTCATGACAGTCAGATTGTGGGAATAAAATTAATGAGCCACTGTTTACAGACATGTGACATACAATATACAGGGTGTGTAAAAATGGTGGTGCAAGCTTCAGATAAAGTTATTCCTTGAAAAACATAAGGCAAAAAGCTTATTGCAAAACAACTGGCAAAGGCTTCCTGAACTTCCACGAAGCCTTCAAAGTTCAAAATTTGTAACAGTAAAGAAAGCTGCTATTTCAAAATCAAGTTACTTGATGGGTACATTGAGTGATAATAGCTAAAATTTATTACCATTGATCGTTTAAAAGTAAAAAGAAATTAATAATTTTTATTATTTCAAATCATTTAATTTTTCTATATGCGTAAAAAATAGATTTGGCAATATTGCAATGTAATAGTGTTAGCTTTAGCGTCTTTCAGAGTGCCTTGATGCAATGACAGATAATAAATTGTGGTCATCAGTGATCAACTTATCATAGTAGGCGACTACAAGGTTGCCAAATGTACATTTATTAAATTGTTATGGTGAGGGGTAGCCATGCGCCTACGAACTTTTTTGCAATAAACTTTTTGCCTTATTTGTGTCCAAGGAATATTTGTACCTGAAACTTGCACCACAATTTTTACACACCCTGTATATGGCAAATTCACAAATTGTTAAATATTAGAATTAGGTACGTTTATACAGACTTTATCTTACAGCGATTTGTATTTATTTTTTTAGTCTATGTTTTCCCCGGATATTTTTATATAAAATAGGTTGCTGTCATGATGGTCCCTCTACTGGGAACTTCATAATGTACGTTTTGGGTTCAGAATTTTTTGCTACGCTTAATAAAATACACTTCATGCGAGATTCTGCTGACTCATATCACACGACAGTGTAATATTGCACGGCTGTTCTGTTTTTAACCTCAAACCCACAATTTAATGAAATCCTGAAAGGAATTCGAGTAGAAAGAAACACATGTTGCAGATTAAACTGCGTGTCAATAAAAAAAATGTTGACTTGCTGGTAAATACCGAAAATTATTAAATTCCCTCTGTATATTGGATATGACGAACAAGAAATTTTTAATAAATATTACTATACAGGGTGTTCAACATGATTTGTTAACCGCAATTAAAACGTAAAACCACCACTTTTGTGATTAAAATTTAATTGATTTTCTTTTTAAATTTAATATTTTACGACCACTGACCTTTCTAGGATTCACCTAAATTTAGTTACACTTTCGCTTAGTCAAGAATGTAACCGGTTTACGAAATGAAATTAAAAGAATGCTCTTTTTCTAATCTTCAAACCCACGCACTTAGATTTTGAACACATAAAAAATCGATTTAAAACAAAGCAATCAGGAATATAAATTTCTCTTTCGTTTTATTTATTAGAAATTCGCACTTACCTTGAAGCCTTTGTACCATTCCTTAATTGTACTTTCATCATAACGGGTGTGCGACTTGAGAAAGTCCATGTCCTCTTTGGACAACTTGTCCTTGCTGCCGAAGCACCCCATACCGCCTCGCGCAGCACTTTACCTGTAATAAACAAGAAACACTTTTTGTAGTCTTTTATCTTTGACAACCAGACACATTTATGTCGTACTTTAAAACTAAAATATACTTGTCGCAGCAGTAATCAGCGGTAACTTCGCTGTTTTTACGAGAGGTTCCTAAAGACATTATGTTACGTCATTACTGCAGATTACCGTGGAATGAAGGGTGAAGCCAAAATAGAGGCGTAGCAGAGCTTTTAGTACATTTTATATCCCATAGACGTCAACGCGAGGAGTCGAAGAAATCTTCAAACAGAATAGTTAATATCCAAATTGCGAGCAAGTATAAATTACACCGTGTTATGAAGAAAATAAATTACGCCAATCTAAAATTAAATTATTTGGAATTTTCAAACATTAAATTTAAAGTGAGTATCTGATCTAGATCTAAACCTACAAAAGCGGCAATATGCGTGTCAGAAAAAAAAAGATTTTAATCCAAGTGTTTTCCATAAACCAGAATAAAAGCAAATGCTTTTAGGAAATGGGTCCACACGAAACTAAACTTTTGAAAGTCTGAAGAGAATCTTAATGCTGCTCTTAAAACATGCACCCCGTGCTTTGAATATATTTTAGAAACCGGAATTAATAAAAACCTGTAGTACAACGCATTTCAGCCCACATTCAATTTGTCAAAGTAAATGAAGAAAAATCATCAATAGCTACATAAAATGTCATTAATAATTTTAAATACAGGGAAGGTTTAAGGATTAATCTGATTTTTTAAAGTAGACCAGCGATCCGCGTACGCATCTTGGAATGATCAGAACTGAGATTTTCCACTCTCCTTAAAAGCTTAGGTTCCTATGACGCTGTACCAAGAACACCCTTTCTAACTACCCATGACTTTGAATTAAAAAACCACGACCTGCAACAGCAGGCCTGGCTAAAGCCTTATACAGAATATACTGCAGTACGATCAACAAAATTTTCGATAAAGCTTTAGCTGGAACAATGGATATTAAAATTCCCCTTCTGCTTTTTTCTCATTCTGATTTTAACGACCCTTTACTGATAATATGATACCACAAAGCTAGTTGATATTCTTCCGCAGCCCTTGTATAATAAATTAGAATAATATAGCAATCGTTATCAAACCAGAACAAACTTGTTTTTGTTCCAAACACCAAACAAAAATTTAAATCTGATCAACAAGAAGGATTTACATTAATCCCCTAAATTCATTTTGTAGCCCTGTGCAGATTTTTAAATATCGAACTGAAATTTCCATTTTATCCATTAAAACTTAAAAGCATGCCTGTTTTCCTGATCCACATCCACTAAAGTTAAAATTCATTTAAATTATTTCAATTTTAAAAATACACATCTAAGAAATTTAGGAAAATTTCCCCCATTTTCTTTTATGTATTTCTACTTGGGAAAATTTCATTATAGAACATAGCAAGGATTATTTTTATTTACTGCTTATTAGATGGCATGAAACCGTGATAAGAAGATGATCAAACCCAAACCGATCATTAGCATTAGAAGGATCTTTTGCAAGCCGTTTCAACAAAGGAGAAAATGTCAGAGTTGATTTCCGTTCTTTGGGAGAAACCACGCACAGGAAGTTTGCGTCGTAGCTCCATTAGCTTCTCGTCATAACAGTGATACTTTGTATTTTGTAGACATAAAAAATGGTAATAGTGGTTGCGATAACGATTTTTAATCTGAAAGTGCTTTACCCTATCTATCACGGCACGCCAACCATTATTTATTTACCACAAAATGGGGTAAACTTAAATTGCGGAGCCAAAGGCAACATAATCTAACGGCATGATCCTTTCAAAACCTGCCAACGTTAAAATGCAAACGACCAAAAGAGTAGGTATTTGTTGTGTAGGTACTCTCTATATAAAAAAAACCAGTTTGAATGAAAGTTACGCTTATCAAATTTTAAATCGCGTATCGACGCGTATTATGAATAATTTATGAGGCTTTTGACGTATTAGTCTTCGTGCTTCTATTGTTATTTTGTACGGCCATACCCTATTGTACAATATTCGACTTTCATTCACTGCCCAGTATTTTATCAGCGAATTCCTAACGATAGTAAAGTTAACTGTGAAATTTTTACCCTACATTATACGCAACCACAGAAAATCATCGTAAAAGCTTACAAACCAGGCAAACAAAGCACTTTTCTTGGTCTGAGGCATTACTAAAATGCGAGTTTTAACAAACAGTTAATAAATCTTACTCAAACAGTCAAACAAAATCTAGATCAGTTAATTGTTTGCATGGTTTGTAACTTCTTGGTATGACAATCTCTGGCACTTCATCGTCCTTGACGGACGTTTAGGAATTTTAACTCTCAGGTGGGATCCTTATCGTCCAAATATCGCATTGACCCAGGTTCCAGTTTTACTTCTTATCCGAGAAGGTATGTTTAAGATTCATTACGTATTTATAAAAATCTTATATCAACGTGTTCACGACGACGATTTGCAAAGACAAGGCGTCGTATATTAGTGAGAAAAAAGTTTGATTTTGGTACAGAAGTTAAGGAACATCCAGTGATCTTTGCGAAGTCCGCGTAGCTTTTGGGAAGTCTGGCTAGGAAAGTCCGGGTAGTCCTTGGAAAGCCTGAGTAGTCTTTGGAAAGTCCGGGTGTCCGTGGGAAGTCTGGGTAGCATTTGGGAAGTCTGGCTAATCTTTTGCACGTCCGGGTAGTCTTTGGGAAGTCCTTGTAGTTCGTAGAAAGTCTGGATAGCCCTTGGGAAGCCTGGGTAGTCTTTGGGAAGTCTGGCTAATTTTTGGAAAATCCGGGTAGTCTTTGGGAAGTTCTGGAAGTTCATGGAAAGTATGGGTACTCGACCCTAGGAGGTCTGGATAGTCTTTGGGAAGTCCGAGTAGTCTTTCACATCCGGTAGTTTAGTGTGTACAATTTTTTACCGTGGTTCTATGCCACAAAATGAATGTTTTCTATTATTGGTTATGCAGGCCAAAAATTGCCAGCAGGCCTAAATCCCATAGCAAACCAGTAACAAAGACTATCAAGAATTATTCCTGAAATAAATCTGACAAAAACATGGAAGCAATTAATTCGTCTCGTTCATCTCTAGTTTCGCAAAACCAAAAACCTCGTATATTCCATCCCAAAAAGTTGCAAATTATACTTCACGAACAAGGGTCCAACTTAAATTAAATTATTTTCGTGTTCCTGCTTAAAAGTTATTATCGTTATGATAATAATTTCACTCTCTGTATGATATTTTCAGTGTTGGTTGAAAACTGCGATTAAACTGAAATATTCATGTCAAACAACTTCACATGATCTTATCTTTCTAACCTTTAAAAAAATTAATATGCATCCTCTATCTTATTATAGAACCTATTATATTAGTTAAGAAAAACGCGTATCTATCATCACTATTCCGATAATTACACATTAAAACAATTTTGTACAGTACCTACAGTAACTAACCTTTCATACAAACCGTCTGAAATGGCGCCGATGACCTTAATGTCTATACATTATACACAAATGAGACCTGTTAATAAAAAAAGCATAAAGCGGTAATTACAGAAGTTCGATGGTGGGTTGAAAGGTAAAAGATTTAATCAATAAAACAAATGTTTCAGGAGTATTGTCCTACTTTATGCGCGTTGTTCGTTTTTTGTTTACTTATTTAGATCCGAAATGAATAAATTATAAATGAATTGTTCCAGATAATATAATAAAGATAAATAAAATTCTACGTAATTTGATTCTATGAGTTTCAATATGCAATTAGTATATATTTTTTTATTAAAATTAAAAATATTTAGCTTGGAAAAAATAGTAGGTACACATAGATAATTGAATATTATGATGGATAAAATATGTATATGTTAAGCTAACAGACTTTCGAAGTGCGTAGTTTATAAAAATATTGATTTTCTTGATGAAAGTTTATTTTCTACAGCAGCACTAGCGCGTTTTAATAATTTAAATAAAATATAAGTGGAAAGTTAGTTGTTTTCCTTTACTTTCAAATTATTTAAATTAGTTCAAAAATTTACTTTTAAACCAGACTTACAAAAAATACCTTAAAGTCTCTTTTTTATTAGAAACTTTAATACCGGATTATATTTCGGACCCGTAAGAACCTTTCGGAGTTTCTTCGTGATTATAACCACTAAATCTAATCTGTATTTAATAAAATCTCTAACATTGATTGTGGAAATATTTAGTTTACTTTAATCCATGTTCTAACTAAAATTTATGAGTAGGTACCCCCGTAACCTAACATGAGACCACTTGGATAGAATAAAACACAAATAGTATGAAAGATAATGTTCACTACTACACATTTTCTCTCTTTGTGTTGAATGGCCAAAATCCTATTAATCTTGGTGTCATTACGCAAAACATATTCAATCATAAAAAAATATATTGAGTGATTTTAGAGTTTATGTAATTGCAAAGGTAAAACGTTTTGGGTAGTTTTCAAACGACTATGCAATAGGGCGTTGGAAATAAACCTAAAAATTTACGTTTAACCGCGTTTACCAAATTGTAGGGGCCTTGGAACCTTCTTGGCGTGCGTAACCTGGAAGAAACAAAAGTGGAAAGTTGGTATTTTCCGTTACCTCCAAATTATTTAAATGAGTTCAAAAATTTATCATAAAGCCAAACACGAACTTACAAAAATTGGCAAAGAAACTTGTAATTTAGCAAATAAAGTAAAGTTATAAAATTAACTTATACAACAATCACAATTGTCTTGTAAAACGTAAAGAATTCAAAATTGCCGTTAAAGCAACCTTCATAGTAACATGGTAACAGCAATACAGACATGGTAACAAATTATTGTTAATTTAATAGAGTAGTACCTACTATATCAAATTTTTTGTGTTGGGAAAATTTGAATGCTTGACTAATATGCAGAATAATTAATAAAGAACAATGAGAAAAAATATATTACACATTTAAATCAGTTGCATACAAAGACTGAAGAATTATAATTGTTATTTTTTATAGTGAACGTCTGAAATTAAAATGTCAGAAATAAGATCCACCTTAATAGGATGCGATGGGAATAAAAAACGTAATTCGAATAAATTACCATTCTAGCACCAACAACTAAAATTCCATGGGAAATAATAAAAGTGCAGTTAAAACAAGTCTTCATTAATTAGTTCACACACAAAATATTCCGGAAATTTAGCACTCGAGCACTTTTGAAAAGAGCAACGGTGCAAGGAATGTTTCGGGGAAAATATAGTCTTTTCCAAAAGATAGACCGTCAATGATGAACAAGACATTATATCTTGTAAGGAAAAGGGTTAAAGTATCTAAAATAACAAAAACACGAACGTCTTGTTACTTGAAAACATCAATTTATCACTGTAAGTATCTAAAGTGTAAGTGGTCTTCCTCCACAAGCAAATCAAGTGTCACAAAGGCCTAAAAAAGCTGCGACAAAGTGGGTCAAGCCACTGAAAAGCCCAACTTGAAGCCGGCTCTTGATAATCCATCAATAATATATAGGCGTCGTGCGTTAAAAAATACGTAAGCAAACTGAATAATTTATAACTGAAACATGAGGACCAATAAGTTAACAAACAACGTGAAAATTACTCTCGTTTACAGAACTACGTTAATGGAACTTAATTAAAACTTGCAAATTCCCTATTTTATATGCCATTAAACCGTATAAGGAAAGCGGGAGTCTTATTCCTTCATTTATATTCAACCAATGAGACTTCAAACTGGAACTTGGTGGCAACGCCCGTTTATAAATAGTTTTAATAGGTTTTCTACATCGATTTTATATTCAAATGCAACAATAGCGTCTAGGAAGTTAATAAAGAATTAACGAGAGTCGATTCTACAAGACGACATGGAAATGCGCCGCTCCAAGTCTAAAGGACGCGCGTATTCAAGGTGGCGGGACAAGGACAATTAGTGTGTACTCTAGGTCTGTAAATGAAACATGACCGCTACCAGAGGAAATGAGGGTTTATACGCATGTAGTGCCACGCCATAAGTAAATAGCAGGGCGGGTTTAACCACCAACAGCAAAGAACGTTACATCGAAATCGGAGATTTTCCCGCATGTCCTGGCAACCACCAAAAATCCACCTGCGTGTTTTGAAAAGCGACGCTTATATCGACTTCATCATCTCTTCTCCGCTTTTCGGTATAATTCTGACAATTTACATAAACTAAACAGGGGCAGCACGAACAAACGTCGGGTAAGGAAGGAAAGGATGATGGTTTTGATCATTTTGGCCATTTGGTGCGAAATGCCAGTGCACACACAAAATTTAAATGTCAATTGTTGAGCGGCAACGCACCGCACCGTGTGTGCTAAACTGGCAATTCGAACTTAATAAGGAAGAGCGAATTTAGTTTTAGAATGAGCAGAGAAAAGTAGAAACGTTTTACAAATAAATTTACCGTCCGATGCGGATGTGTAATGCTGAAGAGTTTGATGGTTTATAACTCGATGAGTGGTGAACTGCAGATGATAGAACCACGTCACTGATACTTATTCATTTTATAAAACTTAGTCTTAAACATTGGTACAAATAGTTCTTAGAGTGTTACTAATCACGTTGGCCCCAGAATTAGATCACACGTTATTTATATGCGTCACATTCCAACACAGGAAATATAAAATCCAGCAACAAAAGCACTCAAAGCACGTAAACCAGCATTATGGGGAAATTTTAAGCACCGTAGCAAAAAATAAACGATAAAGCGCAGAGGGGGCGTCTAGTACGCGAGGCTGGCGCGATCCTGCGACTGGTCCTGCGGCGGCGACGGCTCTTAGATCAATATTGGCAACAGCTCGCGTGCGCCGGCAGGCTCTGGTTATTCTCCCGCTCACTGCTCACCACCTGCTATCAATCACAGGTAGCAACCGCGGACGAGCGACGACTCACTTCAACTTTTCCTGCTGCATGTCACTGTACTTCACACTGGTTTCAAAACGCGCCAGCCTGTTATAAATTTTATCACCAATAAAGAGCTTTTCTTCAAACAGAGACGGACTAAATTTTATTTACACCCCACGCAGTCACTTTCCTCCGACCGAAGTTAAATTTCCCTTTCACAAGTTCCATTACCAAATTGTATTTGTTAACCTGAACTTCCTTCAAAAGCCTCTTATGAATATTACCACGATACCTAAAATGTATTCAATAAAAGTTCTTGAACTACAAGCACAGTTTGCTAACATTAACGCTTGTCTTAACTTGCTCCAGTTTACCAAATCTCACAATACAACAGTAGGTAATACCTACATAGGCTACATAATAGAAGACGAATATTTTGGACAAATCCAATACAGAATATGCATATGACGGTAGAACATGCGTTTACAATTAACAAGACCGGAGCTTTCTTCAACAGTTCTTCAACAACAGAACCATGTCCTTTCATATCCCTACCTCCTAATGCCAAATTCGCTAATCGTAAGCAGAAGAAGATATTTTTCGAGGTTATTTCCGTTGTCCCCTGAATCGCTTTTTGTATGTAATGCAAACACCATTGGCGCTAATGACGATTAACCCGCAATCATTTGTTCACCACGTGGTTGCTAATCCCACTGGATCGACAAACATCCTTCAATACGTATTAAACAGAAAAAAATGGTAACTCTGTATGATATTCAACGTGGGAGCAATGATACTTTATCCAGGATGAAGTTTCAAAGCATGAGGAGGCGGATCGGCGCCATTGCTGTTCAAAATCCAAGCCTCTTTCATGTTCGGAAATCCTTTTGATATACCCTGGAATAGTTCAACCCGTGAAGAAGAGAAATATAATTTTGTGTGAATAAACAGTTAATTGGTTGATACTTTGGAACCAGAAGTTGGTGATTCCAAACAGAAATGCATTAATCATAAACAACACTTCAATATTAAGGGAGTTGTCATCTATAAACCCTTCATCTATTATAACCCTGTAAAACAGTAACTGTGGCATAATCTACCACCGCCTCTTTTCCGGAATTACCCCACACACCTCTAAACCGAGACATCCGATTCACAAGCAAATTAATTAAATTGAACGTAAAATATATACGGTAGCTTGTGTTTTTACAGTTTTAGAATAATTATCGAGTCTGTTTTATGTACAGTTTTCGTTAGGGTTTCGTGTAAGTAATTATTAGTCTTAATACCACACGTTCCATTAAAGCAACTAGGTAGGGGTACCTGCTGTTCATGATTCGTTTAATGGATTCACGTATCAAACATATAGCCTCCTCTGGACGGAATTTGTAACGGTCGATTGAACTTTTACTGTGCATCGTGATTTTCCAAAGCACCAACTGAAAACCGCTGGTGAATACCGACAAAAAATTCTGTAGCCTTTTTATAAAGCAGAATATGAAAATAACTCCGGGTAAAAGTAACCCTTAATAATGAAAGTTAGTAGAAGTTAGAAGCATAGAAATGACATTTTTTCAAACACAAAAAGCTTCTCCTACGTCTTCGCACGTAAACGTTACAATATTTTATCAAAAAAGTATTCCCATAGAAACTTCACGTAGTTTACCTACATTTTGTCAAGAGCGTCAATATTTTGCCCAACTTTAGTTTTGTAATTACTGCCACACCATTTTATATTATGTTGCTGTAGATATGTTGGTATTAAGAAGCTATTAAAGGTTACTCCACGCTAATAAACAGAATATAAATTATGCAGGAACGACTCTATCTGCTTACAAATCAGTATTCATAATTACCATGGGAACCAAAGCAGTAAAAATTACGTGGTGTACTACTACCCATACAAACTATAGCCATCACCGAAGACGTCAACGATTCTTCCATGACTTGAATGTTATGCACACTGGAGAACAAACTATACTGCGTTTCACGGTCAGTTTAGAGTGTAGAAGAGATAGGGCAATGCAAACCTTATGGGACTTGTCTGTACTACGTTGCCACCTCTACGTGCCTTAACGACATGGTATAATGCTTAAATGAAGTAAATGGTAAAGGATGTCCAGGTAACTCTTAAAAGTATGTAGTTATCGCCGATTAGGGTGTGTACAACAAAAGGCGGATTACATAATGATTGACAGGAGGTTGGTATTTTAAAGCAATTTTAAGACGAAGTTTTGCAACACGACGCGTTATAAGACCCCACACTCTAAACCGACCGTAAGACGCAGTATAGGTTTAACTTAGATATGTGGAAGAAGTTCTTATTAATTAATTCATATTTTGATTGAGTTTTTATCCCCTTATATCGAAACGAAGACACCATAACTCAAAACTGTCAAAGAACAACAAAAAAATATTATCTCAAGGCAGATAAAAATACAACACAACTTGGTTTGATAAATCCAATATTGACTGAGATTGGGATTTAACTTTTTACTTCCTTCATACTACGTGCTTCATGCTAGGTACGTATTATTTATAAACACTCCAAACCGAATTCACAAGTAACTGCAGTAGTATAAGCATCCACCCTCTTGCTAAATATTATACAAGTGCGAAAACTTTGTTTTCCTGGAAAAGTTTATACTATCTTATATTTGTTTGTTCCCTTCTACTTTATGAAAGTTCCAAGTGCATGGGCGTAGCTAACTTTGCTACTTCGTTATAACAGGAAGGTTTGCTGCTATCGATAAGGGTCTGGAGATGCCCTCCGGAAATAAATTGCGTGGTAGGTTAGCATTCCAAATTTTATGTCGAGGTTAACGGTGGGCTAGCAAAAAAATGTATACGCAAACTTTTCTTATTTTAAGAATTCAATTTATTTTTTTTTTTATTTACATAAAGTTTTGAACTGATTTCGTCATGGTCATGACTAATCATCCCTTCCTAACGTATAATTTTATATAATAATATTACACACAGGGTGTCCCCTAAGTAGCTACGTGTAGAAAATGCAGGAGGTGAGTCCTGAGCGAATTAATTAATTTAATTTGTCTGTGTTTAATTTGGTACCTAACGATCTACTTTCTTCAACAGTCAAGCAACAGTTACTACTTTACAGGAGGCTCTGGACTAGTGAAAAAAAATCTGAAAGAACTGACTACACTATCAGGACAATTAGTATCAATAGACTATGGGTTTGAAGGAAACTAAAAAGCGAATTAATTAACAAACGTTTATGTTAGTTGGTTTGTTATACCAGCCGTGAAACGGCAATGGCTACCGAATGCAAATTAACAACCAATCCACAATTAAAACGCCAACAGAACATTGAACAAACAGAAAATCGCTAATCCTAGTAGACCTACTAACAACAGCACAATGTCAGACAAGGTGGACAAGGGCTCAATTGCCTAAACCTGCCCAGAAAAATTTTAACTTAAATAAATAAAATAAAATTTTACTTATTTATGATATATTAAGAAATATCCTAATATAACTTTATTTTCATATTTTTTCCTTCTTTCATATATTTTAGACAATTTTCTTGGAGGATAGGTACCTACATTTGTATATTTTTTCAAAAAATTCATTTCATTTCCATTAAATAAAACGTTGATAGTAGTATCAGAAAGCAGAACTCATGCAAATATGATTCAAACAAAAATAAAATACGATGAACAGCAGCAGCAACGAGCTTCTACTTATAAACCTTCCTTATCATTATATTTTCATATACAAGTAGCGAGCTCGATATTTATTACATTTCTTCATAAAACATTTTACAAATAGTACATACAACCGCTGCAAAAAAAATTCTAATGAGAATCAAAGAGTGTTCAAAAATGTACCAGAGCAAATAAAGATGTCTTGAAGAGGATACTTGATGCCTTTGTATGGCGGCTACTTGGTTCGTAAACCTCCGACCTATTTTATGGGGCATGCAAGCTGTAGATGAAAATGTTAAAATATGCAAATAAGTTTGCTGAACAACTCGCAAAAGCCTTAAGAGAATAAAGACAGTAGTAAAAAAATGTAAGACTTGCATAAGAACAATGAAATAAATTTAGTTAATCCAAAAGAGAAAAAAGTGCAAACTCGAGTTTATAGAAGTAGGTACACAGGGGTTACAGAAACCTTTATTATTTTTTATTTTTAAAACTTCTGCACTACGTTAAGGGTCAAAGGGGTATGTACCTACTAAGTAATTTTTTATTCTAATTTTTATGTAAAAATTATTGTATACATAAACATTTTGAATATTGGTTAAAAAATCAGCAAGGTTCGTGCATCAACACATCATAAATCATGTAACACACTAATGACATATCAAGGGAGACTAACAGTCTTCGAAACAAGTAGAAGTCAATATTTCATTCAATAATCATTGTTATTCAAGTGAGTATAATAAAAGTATATTTTTGCAGATCAAAGATTGCTGAAGTTAGGGTAATATTTTGTACTTATATTTGGGAGTTGTACAACGAAACGGAATAAGCAAGCAACCATTTCCAGCTTTAATATATGCATAAAACTTGAACTGAAACTTGGAAGCCTTTCCTGGGATTTTAACAAAAGGAATACTGAAATCCGCTAATGATTTTATAATCATTGTAATCATTACATACGTCTTTAAAGAGTTTGTGTTAGTGTTACAGGTCGCTAGGACAACGCCTGGCTAAGAATGTTACTATTCGCCAGGTCACCAGGTGTAGTAGCAGTTGTTATCGATCAGTAGACTGCTTTTCCACATGCACATAGAAGCAGATTAGGAAAACGAACAAACCCTCTATTATAATTGGTTCTGGACTGATATAAATTACATAAAACTTGACACGAGAAAACACATGACATGGAGTCGTGTTGTCAGCGACGTCACTTTGCAATTATGTTAATTTTTAGAGCTACACCAAACAAAGGTGTTCTATACAGCATTAATAAGTGAACTATCCGTTTCCAAAAATGTTTTATTGGCTGAATACACAATATATTATATATCGTTTAATTATTAACCATTAATGTATACAGCTCCACCAAGCTTACGTAATGCAATAGCAAACAATATAATAAAAAGTACAATTATTTAAATTTGCCGCTCAATATTATTTATTTTGACAGCAGGTCTATAAGGTATTCCAATGACATTTGGTTACATGAACTTCCCAGGAGGGGCAGTTCAAACAATCTAATGTCTAGCCATATCACGTGACCATTATTCAGACAAAACACAAACAAAACATGCCAATCAGCGTCCTCTACGAGGGTCATGTGATATGACTGTGACGTAGTTCGTTTGTGCTGCTCTCCAGAAAGATCATGTGACCAAATGTCATTGGAATGTCTAATAGACACGCCCACTTCAACTTCGTAAGCTTGGTAGAGCTCTATTATTATTATATTTATTAATAATTATAATAACGCATGCGCAACATAAGAATTTTACGTATTTCCATGAACCCAAATGGACAAATCGTATAATAGAAGACGATTCCACCATTTTCCCATACTCAGATAACGATAAAAGTTAAGAGATATCATTAAGACCAGATTAGAGATTAGATTTCAAGATTTGTTGTTAAGTGCAAATTTGAAGTGTTCAGAATTTGTCCAAATCCTCGTTTACCTTGGGTATAATGCTTAGTCGCGCTTTAGAAGGCAAGACACGTAAAACCGTTTGTCAAATAAACATCTTTGATAATCGTTAATAATATATTAGGGTTTCTCTCCCTTCTCGTGACTGTCATGTAGCGTACGTGCTAAGAGGGTTTATAGCACCTCTGCTGATGTGTATAAGTATTTAACAGACCTTTGGACTAATTAAGGAAGAAGAAGAAAATCGGGAACATGCCCAATGCAGATTTTACCTTCTAATGGTTTCCAGTAGCTCCCTGATCTCCACAGTACTTTCTCATTGCTAAAAAAATTATAAATTTCAAAAGCTCCGCTAGAATATTCTTGACAAGTATAAGAAAGCAACCCTTTGGAACGTTGCAGCCAGCGAATAGTAATCACAATAAGAGAAGTGGTCCTGACAAAGAATAGACCACATAGTGTTTTTCACCGGGACAGTTGTTCAAAAAAATCAAGTGGTAAATGAAAGTAGAAAATCGGTGGTAAAACATATTTTACCAGACCTAACCTCCTCCAGTAAACCTCACATAAGTTATTGACGTTTTATAGAAATGGCTAAAGATCCTTAATCCGAAAAAAAATGAGTTTTGCTTAATTTTTCAAGAATTAGCCAAGAATCTGCTTAATTTTATTTCATAATCGAAAGCAGGCTGAATTTTAAATACGAGTTGTAAGTATACAAATATTTGCATAATTCAAGATTACTTACGATCAATGCACAAAATTCATATGCAGTTCGCGGAAAGCAATTTATATTGCATCTATAAATGTAATAAAACTGCAATTAGACTTCTATTAAGAATAATTTCCATAATTTCTCAATAACCATTTCAGATTTTATGATTTTAATGGAACAACTCTATACTTCGGTATGTGCATATATTTTATTTTTGCATACTATTCACAGCGACTTTGGAACCGTAAAATGGAGTAGGTCTTCCTGGTGAAATTAATTTGAATAAATTTAAAAAAATTAAAAATAGGAAGTAACAATTATAATGGAACTCAGGTTATTCAACTAACAATGTTTAATTTTCCGGAATTAAATAAAATTTCTCCTTTAAAGAAGTACCTATTATATTATTTGATTATAACGCCACTCAATTACTTCTAATTCAAATTTTAATTTAAATCAGAGAACAATTTCGTTTTAATTCAAAGGAACTTGTTGAAAATATCTTTCATATTGTTGGCGTAAATCTTTAAGATAAATATTATTTTTGTGTACTATAAACATTTTCAAAATAATTTCCTAAAATTAAATTTTGCATAAGTATTAATTTTTACTAATTTTCTCTACAGGCATGTAATAGTAATTGTCAATTATATATTAAGGTTGCGAAGACATCGATGCGTAGCATCGAGCGAAATAAGAATGCGAGACTATTTAATTATAATAGTCTTCTCAAAAGTGGTAGGTATTATTTTTTTAGTTTTCTATTGCACACTTGAAAACTTTAAGATTTTATTTAAAAATTTTAAAAATTTCTAAGTATCACAAATACAAATGGAACACAATACTGTATGCAGAATTTCACCCTGAAATTCAAATATGTAAAACTGTACAGGGTGTTCCATTTAAAATTAAAAAGTAGAACGTCGTAGCTTACAACAGTAATTTGAGGGGCTTTTTAAATAACACCCTGTCCATGCAATTATAATTACAAATATTTTGCGAAAACAGTCAAAAAAACCTTTTCATTATACGTACACAAATTTTAAGAATTTTCGGCGTTATACAAAACCGTCAACTAATCCGGATATTTTTTACAAACAACCAAACATCCTTCCTTCCCTGGCAGAAGAAGAGACTTTTGGAGGAATACGTAACATTATATACTGAAAATTTTAAAATACAACAATGTTCGTTTACCTATAATGTATATCCGAAGTTCGCAATTACCGACAATTCATAATAGTCGTTATATGCGAAGGGTGAGTACAGGCAAACATTCCCTTCACGTGACCATATCTTTGCAAGAATAACAACGCAGGTTATTAATTTTACACTTTAAGAACGATTATGATGAGCTACCGTTCTATGTTACTATATACTCTTTGGTTAAACAATAGATTTTATGCTCGACGTAGTAGATTATTGTATTATACTGTAGAACACTATCAGATTAATAATTTCATTTAGCTCTTTGTACTACAAAGCTTTTTATAGGCATCAAATAGCTGCGGCTTATTGGATTATTAAAAGCCAATATCCATTAATTTGGGAACAAACTATTATAGCCATTTCATTACCAGTCTTTACATATTGGCAAACAGGTACCAAAACAAATTAATATAAAATATTTTAAACTCAAAATCACAACGAAATTATTCAAAAGATGTATAACTGGGTCTTGCTTAATTTGTGGCAGAATTATGTAATTCTAACGCAACTTGAATTGTGTGGGTGAAAGGATCTGCGAACCCTTAGGCAATACTACGGCGATTGCTTCTTTAAACCCTGAATTAATTAATATTTACTTATCCATAATTAAGGAACTAATTAGTTCGCGATTAAGTTTAGAGCGTACAAACAGAATTATATTAGATAATATTAAGTAATACTTACCCCTACTATTAAATATATTTTTATAAAATATTACAAATCAAAAATTTAACCACAAGTCATAAAATAATATTATCTGATTCTGTATGGTTTTAACCCAGGGAAACCGCACTATATTTAGAAGCAATGGCAGAACCACTTCAATTTTGACCCAACATTTTCCGACTGTGATATACGCACAGAGATTTTGCACGGACGTTATTTTTTATTTTTATGTTTACCTATTCCGTTTCCTTTTCCAGGTTTCCAATACCAATGGATATTAAAATTTATGTCCCGAATAAAAACAAATGCAAGTTTGACATAGAACATATCTAAATTCAAATGCCAATTTATGGGCATACAGAATGTTATCCTTTTCAAATGATTTACTTCGAACTGTTTCAGTTATAACGAGATTGTACGTTATCCGCAGAAAACATATTTCAATTATTATTTATAAAAGCGATTGCATTTGAAAGAATACCTTAAGGGTGGTTAAATTTCCTACTTTTTTTTATTACTTTCAATTTCGCCTTTGTAAGAATAACTTTCTCATTAATAATTTCCAGGAGAATTATTTTTTAAAACCCTTTTATTTTCGGATATTTTACATAATCCATTTCAGACTTCACTGATTTCAGCAAAAATTCAGTACAAAAATTTAAGCTTTATGAAACTATACACGAACACGTTCTATTGTTATCTGTTGACGGGTAGCAAAATCGAAAGCTAAACGGAACTGAAACGAATGACGTCAAAAGATATGAAACGGTACCTAGCCAATCAATCCTTTAGCAATCGCTTCCAGTGAACGCTGTAACAAGGCGATGTTACTCTAGAGTCTAGAACATTGATTGTTTAACTATCAACACAGTAAACAACTTTTACGCGGCATTGTACATACACGATGTTAATTATACACATACACAGAGCATGTCGTATTTTTAATTCATGAAGACTCATCAACACCGAAATGGATCTCACGAGATTTGCCTGGATGAGGAAAATTTGTAAAACATGGAACAAGTAGACCTGAATTGATTTGCTTGATAGCAAACCGTGTACCCTTCCCGTTCTATATAAATAATTATAACAGACGTAGGTTATCAAAGTATATTTACACTTTACTGACGTCATTATATAGCCTCTATTAATTCTACTAACCAGAAAACGTTCAAATATTTCATTATAGTTAGCCTGATTAAATATAAACCGTTTGACACTTGAAATTCAAATATTTTTAATAAATGTTTACCTACACTTTATTTTTGTATGGCATAAACATCACTTTTTTTTTAATTTTTCCAAGTGTATAAGATTCTAGATTTTCAAGGAAGATATAGTATGTTACTGAATTCTATAAACCAAATAATAAATAAATACAAAACCAATTAAGTAAACACATCCTTTATAGCCATGAACATTATTTTATACCGGGTGGCCGGTCTCAAAGGTGTACATAGGGATTTTTAAATATGACGTGCCATGATTTTCAAATTTTACAGCATTTGTCAAAAAACTTGATAATTAGTTGGCATAAATTAGGATTTCTGTAAGTGACAACTAATTTAACAAATCTTTAACAAATGCTGTAAAATTTAAAAATCATGGCACGTCATATTTATAAATCGTAAAATTGTAAATCGTTATTTTAAAATAAATATAGCACATTTAATTTTATTATTAGCGCCATTTGAAACGTAATCATTTTACCTTTCAATTAATACCATTACCATTCCTGTAAGTTAAATTGGCGAGCAGGAATCAGCGGAAACGTTCAATACAATGTTAAATCCCTATGTACACCTTTGAGACCGGCCACCCGTATAAGAAAGGTCAACGAGTGTAGAAGTTGTATCCTATGGCAGAATTAACAAAAAACTTTGCCTCTGAAACAAAAACATGGAAAATGGAACACCGTGGTGCTTCGATGGAGAACACGACTACCCAAACGATCACGAACACCTCTTGACAAGAAACCGAATGATTACTTGAGCGATTTTCAAAGTGGGTTTCTGCTGATAAAGAGAAAATAGGAAACATTTTCCTGAGGCTTCTGCTCGGAGATGACCCACACAAGACCAAAACAGAAAAAGAAGGAATCGGAAAGTTCAACATACGAACCTCAAAACGTTTCGAAACAAGATTTTGTCATTTAGGGTTTAAACGAAAAATGTTTGAAAGTGAAAGAGAAAAAGAACCAGAAGGTTTAGGCATCCCAACAATGTACACTAGATTTGAAAATTTAGCAACGGGTTGCAGTACAAATTTCCACAATCTTCGAAATGAATACGCAATCACCACTCTTGAACAATGAGCTCCTTGATTGACGCCTAACATAGGGTAGCTTTACAGGAGCTACCCCTGTGCTACTAAATTATTTAAAAATGGACTATGGCAGTACCTTCCTTGAATCTAACCAAGGATTTTGTGCAACTCTTCCGAATAATGTTCTTGGTAGCGGCAATCCAATAAAAAAATATGTGCATGGAATCGGGTGGCTAAACAATTGCTATGTTACTGTCCCGCAACCTTAAGACATTATAAATTGGAAGGTTTCTGGCTCAGCTGGAGAGCTGCCCAGAAGGAAACCCGCCTTTGATCAAGTTTACTTGTGAGCTTTGCTGATTCTCCCCTATCTGACCAGGAATCAAATTCGGCTTCTATTTCTTTCTTTCTTTTTATCCAACAAATTTTGTCAACTATTCCCGTATGTCACTTTTTTCTTAATCTCGTCCCATACATAAATTATTTAAATTCGTATTCTCAAAGTTCCCATTTTTCTTCTTCCAGCCAAATTCAGTGTCAATTTTTAAACCTCTCTTCAATTTTATTTCAAATACTTATTTCCGTTTCAAAGTTCTCCAAGTTTATCATCTCATCTCCTACTTGCCCACTCCCGCTCGTTACAAAATAAAAGTTCTTTCTTTAGGTATAGCATAAGCAAAAACTCAATTCCCAAAAGAGTTTTAATCTTTTAGCCTGTAAAACTAATTAAAGATTAAGAAACTTCGTTACAGTTTCATAACGCTTGCTTCAGGTAAAACACAAGTTCTAATTATCTACAATTCCTACCTGCTGCAGAGTGATAAAACAAAATATTGCTTGCTGAAACATCATGAATATTTGAAAATTTAATCGGGATTAGACAACACAATAGAAAGGTTTATGGGTTTCAATAATTAAGCTACATGTCGTTATAAGAATAATTTTTTTAATTCAGGTATTACTTTAAAAGGTAATATAATTTATTTATTTTGTATAATATTAACTTTGTGTTTTATTACTGCATAAATATCATAGGTGGATTCCCAGATCTAAGTATTAATTGGTGGGTGCTAAAATTCGTTCCTTTCAGTCCTCAATAATTGATTAATTATTAATGTTGCCATTGGGAAATACCCCTCGAGAAAGCGGTTGCGAATATTTCCATGACAATTCAATTCAAATTCCGTCAGTTTAAAAATTGAACCAATCAGAAGGCTACTTTACTGACAATTTTTTTATGACAACTGAAAAGCAGTAGAGTCATGGGCGCATTCAGTCAACTCAACGTTGACTCAACAGCTGAGACAGCGGTGCATTCCATTGAACGCTTTGCGATTTCCAGTGCTCTTATTGGCCAATCAATTTCGTGGTATCTCAACGTTCAGTTGGCTGAATGCGCCCATTTATGTTAGATAAACGTCAAAAAAATTATTGTTATTTTAAAAATCCTTGTTTTAATGAATTGTCAACTCTTCTATTCGCTTTTATGATTTTTAATTCCACTTGATTGCAATATAATCAAATACTTTAACCAATACTTCAGAGACCTTTAACATAATTTAATTCTAACACAAAGATTGAATTATTATTCCATCAACGATAGAATGAACTTATCCACATAACAAAATCTTTTATTTTAAAATAAAGAATCCTATCGAAGTTTACATCAAGATAAATGATACCCAAAGCCAGACATCTAAATCTAAAGCCCCCCACGTTAAGCTTTATTTATATCTGTGCTTGAAGCTTAGAATGTGAAATTTCACCATAGCAACAATAAATTGCATTATACAAAAGCTCTTTCAATTCCTTTTTCCACCGAGGTATCCTTTGATTAACGCCAAAAGCTTCACATACTCAACCTAGCACAGTTCATTATAATTCAGAAGATAAAAAGGTTCGACAGCTCTAGTCGTAATTGAAACTAAAATTTTAAAAGCTTTCCATTGACTTGAATTAACGCACAAAGGTACTTTATTATATTTTACTGCAGACACATTGTTACTGTTACTTTTTTCCAATTTAAGATTCGATTAGTCGGCCATGTTCTCTCGGTAAATCCATTGTAATAGGTATTTTAGCACCCTCGATACCTCTTTTACAGCAACAGTTCTCTAATCCAATTAAGTGTGTTTTATGGAAATATTTCGCAAATATCGAGGTATAATATGCTATTACCCGAGCTCCTTGGGGTATCACTGGATTACGTTGTTGTACGGTTATATTTCATAATAAAACGTCTTGTTTATTGATTTAGACCCTAATACTACATAAACAAATGTCGTCAGGAAAAAATCCACGATTGACGAAGGTTTAAAAAATGAAATAAGAATCGTAATTTAACTTGTTTGAGCAAATCTCATTTCTAATTTTTAATTTATATTCCAGAAGTTTTAAGAAAGATGCTTAAAATTAAGAAGTATCATGAGACCAAGTTTGTGTTAATATTAAAAGCTCCTACTGGTAATATTGCGATTCTATTAAAAACTAAATTTTATATTAAAGCGATGTGAAACTTAAATGTTAATAAAATTCAAATGAAGGAATCTTTAATAACGAGGTGTGCTCTAAGACAATATAGCGCTCGCTGGCGTATACCATGCGTTCAATAAATGGAAACGGAAACTCATCGTAAACTATGCCATTAAGTTGCAGCGCAACCATGATAAAAGATATGATGTTCCATCACGATATTTCTTAACGAATTTCCACGTTTATGGTTGCCCTACATTTTTAATGTCCTAAAACTCAAGACCTTATCTATAAAATATTACAACCTACAGTTTTATCTTTAGAAACCAATCAGGGTGAAAGATAAACTAACAACAGAAAGCGGAAATTAAGGTTCCATTGCAATACCAGTCTAAATTAAAAGCGACAAGAAAAGCAATTGAGTTTAGTACACAACGAAACTCAAAGGGTTTAACTTTAGAACTTTCAACGAACAATCGATCAGGAGATAATCCACGCATCTATCCAACTTTGGCAACCTTTACTTTCTAGTACTTTATTTACTTTAATGGTAATAATTACTCGTATGTGTGGTTGCAAAAAAATTTGCTAGCGATTTTCGCTAGGTAGGAAGCATCTTTATTTAAACATACCGCAACCCATAAAAAAACCTGCAAACACACCCTTTGAGGTCTGTAAAAATAAAATATACAACGAAAATACCCTTGACTGTGAAAGCTGTGTATATCTTTGACGTCCTACATACTGCATAAGGGTAAGTAAAGTATATACCGTAACACCCTAAAATTCTTGTTGCAGGAGAGTGTAGGTTCGATAAGATTTATTATTTTCTTACCTTTCACCATCAGATTTTGTAATAACCATAGACTTATAAAATAGCTGTTTACTGACAGAATACAAGAAAAAAACTGGGACCGGAACGGTCTAGTAAATATTGTTGAATAAACTTCAATATTAAAGCTATAAATTAATAACAAAATGGTGGATAAACTACATTGCAAATCGGTGACGGTCATGTAAAAATGTGAGCTATGCAATGTTAAGCCAAAGCGACAGAAACTGATAAAGCAAAAGCCAGCTAATCGAACTGCCCGCAAATAAAGGGCGTTTTAACCTACGAACATACACTGCTCCTTGACTGGAAAGTGCATATCGCTATGCTGCATAACCTATGGTTCAAAGAAGATTAACAGAAACGACAATACAATTATTGTTAGAACTTGCAACAAAGATAAACATATAACAGGAGCTAAATGCATACTCCGCATGAGTAAAAGCAAACAGCTGTGGGCGTGGCGCTATGGACTTATCAGCCAATTACCAAGCTCTAAATAACCGTGCGCATGCGCAGAAAATACTAGTTCCTATTATATGATTGTCCTTGTCATTCTTCTTTGAGCCAATTTCAAAGCGATATATTTTTTCCATAAAGGAGCAGAGAATGTTCGAAAGTTTCAACAGAGGTCATCTGAGAGGATGACAAAAGGGCATCGACAACCAGTTGGCAACGGCGAATTCACCAGCGACACTCGCTCGAGTGTGGAGATGTAGCAATACTAGCGTCCAGGCAATCTTAGGTCATGGCCAAACTAAAAGGCAAATAAGAGTTTCTAGAAAATTAGGACAAGAAGCATTGAAGAAATCCAAAATAATAAAGTCTGTTGTGGAAAACTAAAGGGTGCTAAATAAACCTGGTCTAGCTAACTCTGGTACGTAAAATGAAATCACAGTCAACTAGATTCTTTTTTATTGAACACCCACGTACTCCCTATGTGCTATCGTCCTTTTTCCTAATTTGTTTTTTTAGCTGTTACCACCTTTGTCCCCGATATTGTCTTTCTGTCAAAAATGGTAATAACTAAGACTATTGAATGATTTATAGTAGATATAAATCAAAATAAAACAAAATTATGGAATACTAGAGTAAGATGCTTTTGTACAAAAATACACATGTTGGGCCGGGAGACGCCGGACCAATCCATTAAATGGTTCTAATTATTCATCCCTCGTAATCGACTCATATAGTCGGACATTCTCTATACATCCACGTTCCTAGGTAGCTTTCCAAGTTGAAAAACCTTTAACAATACTGGTTTAACGAGAAATTACTTATTTACTCAATAAATTATTTGCTGTCCACTTCTGCGGAGTACGGAAAGCTAATTGTTTGCGAAAGGGAATCTATTTATTTTTAATTTATTTACATCCAAATGGAGTTAACTAACTGTAGTCAAATTCAAGATGTAATACAATAAGTACAAATTAGAAATATAATTTGATGGGGTAATTGCAAATCCTACAATGAACGGTGTTATTAATTTAGATCAACTATAGTAAGCTTTAGTAATGATAATGAATCAATAATCTTGGCCCTAATTAATTTAGCAACTAAAGTTTTAAAAGAATCCATCAACCAGACATACGAGATTAATTATTGGCAGAAGTCTCTAGTGGTATACATCGTAGGTTCGATATGCAAGGGAAATCGGGAACTAAAGATAAAGAAGAAACTAAGTAGGCAAAGCAAACAAAAAGTTAAATTCTGTGAATTCTGTCCTGCTTCTACCGTTAGTAACTTTGCTGAGACTTGGGTTTTCACGAGAGGGTTATACCGGACAAAATTAGAATATATGAGTAATAGAAAGAAAAATTCTAGGGATAGGACAGAAGTAACTCCTCGAAGGAACAAAAAACCAGGAACTTTCTGAGCCGGACATGTAAAGAAGATGCGAAAATATATAGATATACTACGATTACTACGAAGCTCCATACCACAGAAAAAGAGCAAGGAGTCCATATCAGCAAATTGTTAGGTGCACAATCAAAACTCTAGTGATTTGTATGTTGTAATAGTTATAAACTAAAGAACGCGAGCTTTTCAAAATACAATTTTAAGGTCTTCTAGCCACTTGAATAAATTTTCTTGATTATAGTAATATCCGCACGACCTTGAAAACGCAAGCTTTCAAGCCCGTGCATACAATGCAGTTTTCCAATTCTGTACATGTTCGTGTTAACCAAAAAAACTAAATTTGCAATGTAATAGTCCCCTTTTATAGCTAACCTTGTGTCAACGACCAATGAGACTTTTGTAAGAATAATAAACTGTTGGAAATATTTACCATTTCAATTTTCTCTTCTTATTATAACTTGACATAGTAGTTTTAAGTTTAATGATTTACAATTAAATTCAATTGTAAAATAAAATCTAAAAGTAAATTAGAAATTTATATTCCTAAATCTTCGTGGTAATGTTTGAATAACAATCCGCTACTTTGTGCATCATGAGGGTTCCATAGTAACAAAAGATAATTGTGCAGCTTCTATCTATTTCTGACGCGATTCTTCTCTCACCGAAATGTAACACACAATGAGGAATAATTTATGTTCTCATTTGGAAACTTCTTACAAAGATAAGTAGTTCGTAAATCCTAGGAGTGGTTCACAGAAGTGTGTGACTACAACGAACTGCACTCAAATCAAAATGAATCGTATTATCCCATAACCGAATAAGAATTGGATTTACGTCACTGCGGTTACAATCTTATCATGTGGGTCAACGTGGTCTTTTGGCCAAGCATGCAACCACAGAATACCACTTTGAAAATTGTATTGTGTGTGCAGAATTTGCTTGCAACATACCAACATGCAAACATAAAAAAAAATATGTATTAATATTTATAAGAAGAGAATTAGGTCATTTCAATCGAAGACAACACATAAAATGTACAACCAACATTCAAAATTGGAATTCTGACCTACTATGTAGGTATATTCTATATCAAAAAAAAAGTTTGGGTTCCACAATAAAATTGAATTTCACACGTTTTCAACGTTAATTTAAAATCAATAAAAAAAGTCGCGACTGGACTTGAGTTAAATTATTATATAGCTGAAGTTCATGAATTTACTAATTACGCAAAGAAAGGTCAATGTACAAAAAGCACGTGAAGTTCCACTTAACAGATTCCAATCGCAGGTTGTTTTCGCACTAGTTTTTGCAGCTAATGAAAGGTAACACATGTCAGGTATTATTTAAACAAATTAGACAACGTCAAACTGTCTATGTTAAATATTAACACTTCAGCAACGCGGTTTCAGTACCTATTATAACAAATGTGATGATCAACTTTCTCCTTGGACTAGAATGTAAAATAAATTCTAGTTCGTAAAAACATGTGAATCTAAATTGAGATAACGATGAGTAACAGTTTTCGTGTATTTTAGACAGGGCATATTTTCGCCAAATACTTAAGAAATAATTATGTCACTTTAATGGAATAAATTGTGAAGTTCACGTTAATTAATTAAAAGCAAGAGTAGCAAAATAATTTAGAACGCATCTAATATTTAGTCTACAAGATTGGTAAATACCTAAACAGTATGAGATTGCCTCAAGGTGCAACTGGATTGCTGTATTGCCTAGGATAAATGCATCAGAAATTTCGCCCTCTAAATCTTGATAGTCCCTATCACAAAAACATAAGAAGGGACAAGCCTAGCGCTTTGGGTGGAAACATTTGCTTAGAGATTTATAAATATCTAAACGCAATGAAATTCCTCAATAGCAAAATATCGTCCTACCATTTAGGGCCGATTTTACAATACTGGTATAAACCTGGAATAAGCTATTCCTCAGATAATTACCATGGTTACAATTTTTGTAACAATTGTAACCATGGGCAGTTGTCGGAGAAATAGTTTGTTCGAGGTTTATACCAGTATTGTAAAATCGGCCCTTAGTGACCTAACCTTTGTCTAAATCGGCTTCAGTATTTCCCCAAAACTGAGTTAAGTCCAAAACAAAGCAGTTTGTTCAGAAACACGACGCGACGTTACGGGATTTTCGTAGTAAATTGTTATCGGATTGTTACACTACTTACCAGATTGCGTCTGCGATTTGGTTACCTAAGCTATGGCATACCGAATAGACAAATGAAAGGCACGTCAAGTCTGGGCATCTAGGTGGACAAGCTATCGGGTTCCTGGGCCAATTCTATTGCAAAAGAACAGCATGCAAAACCGTGTCATTACATAATTAATCCCCGGAGTAATAAAAATAGTCACTATACGCTCTTGTTCTTCTGCCCATACGTTTACCGTAAAATTTAAATTGTATAAAATTTCTACAATGCAATTAGTTTAAGGTACTGCCGCGCGGTAATTCACGATGGAATTGTTTAGGAATTGTGGAAATTATTTAGATTCTGTTTGAATTTGAGTTGTTGGAATTATTTGGGAATTTTTTGGATTTTGAAATTTTAGTGTACGGCATTTCGGTTCGTGGTTTACCTTTTGGGTACCACTTACGACAACTCCATCTGTAATCGGCTATCAAATATGGAAGTAAAAACGAGGTACAGTTTGGTGATAAAAGTGGACAAGATAGGGGTTTCTTCCGCTATAGTAAAGATTAAGACCAGCTACTTTTCAGAAATCGTACATCAAAGCTACTTATTGTAACAGATTTTCTCTAATGGAATTAAAAAAAACTATTGTTTTTCCAATTTTCTTAAAATCAACGCGGTGAAAGTTAATGATCACGTGCTGGTAAAAAAAATCTGTAAACGATCAGATTAAATAAATATTTGTATTCACATTGAACAAGCCCAATTTACTTTGTGTAAATAAAATTGTCATCGAACTTTAATTAACTAAAACATCTAAAAATCATATCAAAGCTGCAAACATTTTGGTGGAGGCGCCAAACACCAATAAAGCAAATCTCCATCGTGTGGTTTTATATTTAAAACCAACGTTAAAATATGCAATATCTCTTTCCTGACAACATTTACCACAGCCCCATCTGTGTTGGTTTATATTCTCATTAACAGAAAAACCACTGTATAACCGCATTTGCATGTACAAATGCTTACAACAGAGACATTTTCTGGCACACCAGGTCAAGATAAATTATAATCACTATTTTTGTCATGTTCATCCCATTTGTTACTGTAGTCAAGCTCACTTGCGTCATTAGGGGAAGTTATAATTCCACCTTTAAACTTTCGTTGACAAGTCTAAGTACCTTCCAGGCATTTGCGGATGAGCGATTGCTATTCCTGGCAAGCAATTTGATTTGCTACGTCATTTAAGTACGGGGGGAGTGTAAAAGCTAACTAATAAAATGTCTCGATTCATAAAATTGCCCGGAACATCAAATATTTAAACACTGGAAAAGCAATAACGAACTGCGACTAACAACAACAAAGGGGAAATTAAAAACCTTTAGAACTTGTCATAGCAAGGATGCAAAAAGGAGCTAACAAATAATCTCGAGTTGGCTAGGGAATAAAAACGTGACGAAAATCCTGAATTAAGAGGAACGAAGACTAAGCCAAATGGAAGAGAAGGCGAGAACTATTGAATTTCGGACAAATTGATCGAGACATCTCCCACGCCCACAAAATGAACATTATATTCAAATCACGCTTACGTCATAACTCACCATTTAGAACATGAATGCTAAGTTTGAAATGAACCCAATCGCTTCTAGTCCTCGCATTATTTTTTTTGCATGAATAATAAAAATTTTCGTTTTAATGATGTACATATTTTATTATTATAATTATGTTTGTGTTGCATGAATTATAAAAATAAATTAACTTCGAAAATAAAGCTTCAATGTTAACAAGAAGTTTCAGGGTTCCAAACGGATTGTATCTATCTGGATAAAATTGCAAAACCTACTACGAATATAAATTTAATTATGTCAGTTAGCTCTATAATATTCACGAAAAAAAAAACATTTACAGCAGAATTAATTGTAAACCATGTTCTACCTTTTATTAAGGATTTCTTTATTCTCTCTTCTATTACATCTGGGGCTACAAACAGGTGTTAACGTATTCAAAAACATAAATCTACAGCAATGTGCTTCGGTGGTTAAAGTTTGGTTTGGTAAGCAAAAGCGGGGTTGTTCATAACAATTAATAAATATTTATTGCATATGCAAAAGTAATTTAGGTACAACTTCCAAAAACCCAAATACTTGATCCATCAAAGGTTCTTCTTGTACTCTCACTTCTCACTTGTTACACGAGTAGTTGATGTAATAAAATACCGTGGGTGTCACATTTAAATTCGCTTTAATATTTCACCTGCACAGATTGTTTGCCAACTTTCAAGAAACTTCTCTACCCGATTCCTAGTATTATAACTTTATTTAACTTTTTGTCATTTTCAAATACCCACACTTGGAAACCTAACTCCCTAAGGAAAATTTAGTCACATTTGTGCAAAAATGTCGAGTTTCTACTCCTACACAATAATTTCAACCCTCGGTTCTTTTATTCAATTTCCATTTAATTAGTCTGAAGTAGAATAAGCCTGCATTTCAGGGTACTTCAAAAAGAGTTAACAATGGTATATCCAGATAAGAGCCAAGAAGAGCGATGCCCCTGCTCCTAATTCTTGCCACCCTTTTTGTTTTTTAACGGATCTATTAGTATAACGATTCTCTCAAAGGGTTCTATACAGCTTGTGGAAATTATTTTAAATTCTGCTGCATTCGCTTTTGACACGTAAGAATATTTAAGGGTAGTTTACACCATCTGGATTTTGTAAAAGGATTTATTTTAAAAGGTGGTGGCTGGTTCACATATTTCTGCCACACATACGAGCTTTGCTGAAATGCTGACTTACCCGCCCATGTAATTTTACTACGGAACTGAATGGCAGCGAAATAAATATAAAGTCAGCAAAACAACTATTTGTGGGTTTAGGCTTAGAACTTACACTGCTTTTTGAATGAAAAGAGCATATTCCTATATGTTGCAGCACTGAACTGCACAACCGATCCATGGTTTAAAGAAGATTGACAGAAAAGACAATACAATTGTTAGAAAGTGCAACAAAGATAAACATGCACAGTCCGCATGCGTAGAATCAAACAGTTGTGAGCGTGGCGCTATGGACATTATCACTTAGCAGCCAATCATCGCGCTCCAAATTACCACGCGCATGCGCAGAAAATACTAGTTCCTACTATGTCTGTCCTTGTCAATCTTCTTTGAACCAATTTCAAAGCGTTATGCTATTTCCATAAAAGAGCAGTGTACGTTTAAACGAGTTACTATAATAAAATAAGAATCACCAATGAACTGAAGTTGTATTTCCTTTATTAGCACTGAACTACCCCTCACCCTGAATCCTACGAACATGAAAGATATTACTGCATACTTTGATATTTATTGTTATTATGTTATTTATAGATATTTATTATTTATCATTGCATGTAATATTAGTTAAAATATAAAGACTTGATGTGTCTAAAGCCAACATGTGTTGTTGAAAGAAATTTGACATGTGTCTGGCGAGGTCGTACGAGGACCCTAAATTAGTGAGCAAATTTATGTATTTCGGATATTATCCTGTAAAAATTTTAAAATTTCCGTGTACTATTAAAATATTTCGGTTTTTATTCATCTTACACAGAAATATTTCAATGCCTTCTCTGGGTATGACAGCATTTGTAAAACTTTCCCAAATTTTGAGGTATCCGTCATTTATAAAACCTTCCGTTTCCAATCAGACTTCAAAATCCCCCTTTTGTAATGTAAAAAGGCTCTCAACACACAAGTGCTTGAAAACTCGAATATTTGCAACCTTTCATCATTTTCCAATCTCGTACCAAAAAAACTAGCAAGCTCTACACGCAATTTAGGGGACAACGAGGGCAGGGTCGGCCTATTTAAGGAACACACGATCATGATGATTTTTTTTATAACTGCCGTCTGGGGAATAAAACGCGAGGATAACTGGGTCGCCTTCTGTCCTTCCCCATTAATTTATTCTTCAAGATTTGAATTGTTCACAGGCCAATTTCTCACAACGATATGGGACAAGATGGACGATTCTTGATGGCCAGGATCTTAGTGTAACAAGATTTACGGAATAGGGAAGAAGATCGTAATACTATACGATATTTTATAGAGGACATGTGGTGAGAATGAACAGCGAACATGCGAAATCCTGCGAAATGAATTTCTACGCAAGGTTCTTGTAGAATGACCCATTAGTTTCACGTGTCGCAAGATATTGTTAAACAACTTGTTTGTATTCGTAACAAGTTCGCACTTTAATAGTAACGTTATCGCACTGACAGTTATATAAAATTTTACATAACAATAAAATTGTCTTTCTTAACCCAGATTTACATCTAGCCAAGGATACCTTTAATTATTTAAATGAAAATATCAATTTCACGAGTAAAACCTCAAATCATCCTTAAAGAACACATTTCATTCCCATAAGTTAAGTTCTCAGATACGGGTTAATTTTTACTAATTATTTGACCAATTAATAGGCCAATAAATTCCGCAAACTATTCACAAATCACTCACTCTACTTTCTCACCATAATTTGTCAAAATGATACCTTTAGAATTTGGAAGAACTTTCACTTTCAACTTCGTTCTTGTGACAGCATATTTCGCTGAACCTTCAAGGTTTTCCACGTCATTAGACACCCTTACACGTCTTTTGCTCATTTACATTCATCCCCAGCCATAATCCGACAGTAGTTATATACCCATATCAAAACTTTATCCATATTGTGTTTTCTAATGAAGAATGTTGAACTTTTCACTATTCAGAACACGTCAAGTAATTGTTTTATTTAATCTATAGGGTGGCGGGTTATCTTAGTACTAACTTAAAAAAAATCTTCCAATTTCAAGTAAAAAATCTTCATCAATCTCTTTGCTTTCAAGATTTAGTCATCGGTCTTTTTTGCATTCGTTGAGATATCTTTAGATATGTCAGATTTCTTTCATTGTAGCAACAAGTGATAGTGATATATTAGGGTTTCAGAAAGTTCCATTCTCGAAATCAACTAACTGTTTTTTATCCCGAACTTCATAATACTCAAGCTCTATAATAATTTAAAAATTCAAGGAATGGTATCGTGGTCCCGTGTGGTCCAGAAAGTTTCTAGATTCCCGAAAGGTAAAAAAGTTTTCCATTCAAGCTAACATACATAGTTCAAAACTTCCGTCTCGGATATAAAGGCAGACTCTAACATTCACATTGTTCACGGTTGTCACGTATTTCTAATTCAAACTTCTTCCGTCTCCGTGTGAAATTACATCTTGTCGGTCTCTCAACGGTTACTTAAAGCTCCTCTCAAGAACTAAAACGAACCTAAGGGTTCTACGCGTCTACTTAACACACCTAAGAATATTTACTTTATAACATCATCATTTTATCTAAGGATTAAGAGTAATAATAATAATACTCTTAGTAACATCACAATTAAATAAAATCGTGATTCGATTATGCCCGAGGAATGTTTTCCTCAAGGTTCGCTGTCTACTCTGTTTCTCTTTATTTTCAAGTTTTATTTTTTTGCAGCCAGTTTGCTACATAAAGCTTTGCATATTTTGTCGTTAGCTTTGTTACAACTGGAAGCTCCAGTAATTTCGTCAGAGTTAACCTATAACTATATCGTGAAGAAATATTTCATTTCAAAAAAGGAAGTTCCATTGTATAACAAGTTGGAATAATTGGTATTTATTGTTTTCTTTCTTTCATTTTATATTTCAAATTATGCTTTGTTTGATGGTGCGTTTTTGAAATTGTGATCATGCAGTGGTAAACACCATAGATTGAATGCCTCATTTACATGCAGCTTCTGTTCCATATCGGAAAATTGAGACCACTTGGGTACTCAACTGCGAAATTGACGGTTGAAGTTGCAAAGTACTTCCTCAGGTCGTTAAATGCAGTGCCGCACTGTTACAGATTTATATTTCCAAAGTCATATATTATATTTCCAAAGACAATGGCTTAACAAGGTACTGACACAAAAGGATGCGCAATTGATGAAAAGAGACACATAATACTTATGATAAAATTGTAGAACTACTACTGATACTTTGGGTATCCAATTACCCTTTTAAAACTTGATATTTGCAAAAATGTTCTATAACCAATTAGGAGGCTGTTGTTTTTGTTGCTGTAGACTAATTACAGAAATGTGGTCCCCAAGAGACACGTCTGTGTTCTAGATCACAAATAACCTGCTAAGATTATTGGATGCCTCCTACGCAATTAATTGTTATTAACCAGCGATTCCCGAAATGTATTAAATAGAACTGGGATGCTCCTTTCCTTGAAACCCGTAGGACTATCTCCAACTACTATACACATTAACAAGAAAGCACTTCCATTTGTAGGTTAAAAGTGAAGTCAAGAGGAAACCAGTGCCGAAAATCTGTTTATGTGGCTAAATGCAAACGGGCAGACAGACTTATTTGTTATAATATATCCACAAAATTTTGTAGTATTCAAGTGTTAGTTATTTTTTTTGTAACTTGTAAACCACAAGCCTGTTTCTTTTTAGTTGCACCCGAACACTCAGTTAAATGCCTAGCGAAATATCTTTAAAGATTTCTAGGTAGAAAAATAGATGTCCATCATAGATAACATCACCGAAAGGGTTTAGTATTAACAGGTTCAGGGCCGTATTTTTAGTTCAGGTTTAAGCTCCAGTTCAGCTAACCCAAGATCAATTGTCATGGATACAATTTTTGTATCAATTATCCATATCAATTAATCTTGGTTTAGCTGAAGTAGAGCTTAAACCTGAACTGAAAACCCGACCCTAAATGGAATTACCATAGGGATATCTACCCCTGCAAGTAAATCACTTTGGTCATACTGTGATAATGTTTATTTGATTGCTGTATAAGGGGAACATTGTAATACCTGTAGCCTATCCCTATATCCTAAAAAATTGTATTATGGTAAAGGGAGTATGGTATAAAGGGGATTTAGAAGATACCATTATTTAGTTTGTATTCAGGACAATAAGTTGATTTTCTCAGCTAGTGGTCACTAATTTTTTATTATTAACCACTGGTCAACAATAAAAACAATTTATCTAGCACGCTAGCCTGATCCCTTTAAAATTATGTCAAATATCGAACATTATTGACCTTCTTAATACAACAACCACTTTCTAAAGCTTATTTATTTCAATCTAGTATTGTTTCTTATTAATTTTAATTATAATTATTTGTTAAAAATGAGAAATAAATATGTTTTAGATAAACGTCAAATTTTACACAAACGTCAGTTGAAATGTTTTCAGGCAAGACTACTTGATTTTTGGGAATTTAGAAATGTAATTTTATTTCTTATTAACGTAAAAACGATTAATTATAAAAGGAATAAAAGGTGCTAGTAGTGGAAAAATAGTATATAAACGACGGTAGAGAAGACTTATCAGCCTTGCAGCTTATTTCCGTCGATGCTCCGCAACTCAGGAAATAATAATGCTCGGCTGAGAAAAATGTCTTCTCTACCTTGGTGTATAATTTTTGGTCGGCAAATCCACTTATTTGTATATTTTCATTAGGTGTATCAAATAATCATATTTGCGCAATTCGAATAACCTATTCTAATAATAAAACTGGATCATTATTTAATAACAAAAATACATTGCAACCTTTACTATTCATTGTTTTATTAATCCAAGTACACGATTCTGTGTTCGCTCTCATAAAAAAAATTATATACAACATAATAGAACTTCACGGAGCTACTTAAGTTGTTTTTGAAGCGCTACTTCGGGGTCTAGTACTCATTGTTACTATGATAAATATTTGCTTATTGTTTGATGATGTTTGTTAATAAGCACAACTGAGAAAAATATTTTATCTTAATATTTTTTATTTTTAAATAAACTTTGAAAACCTGTTCAATAAAGTACTTATTATTTTGGTAAACACCTGACAAAACATTGTAATCTGTATACGCATTCATTGATACAATATTTGATTTTGCTTGAAATCCTTTATTGTTCTGGAGTTTTCTTTCGAGAAATACTTAGGGTTTTTCGACGGACAATGCCGTCACATCAATTTCCACATCTTCCGTCGTCCCCATTCACGTGCGTAATGATTTCTTCCAGTCATCCAAAAATATTACTTCCTGAAGGATTCTATTCGAAAAAACATTTTTCGTGTAACCTTTAGAACAACAGTTTTGCAACAAAAAATGACCACTAAAAGCTCTTGACATGAATAATTGTTTTCCCATCCAAAGAAAAATATGAATTTCGGTACAGCACGAAAAAGAAAAAATACCTATGTACAGAGTGTCCAAGCAGCGCATACTGCATTGAAAAGTGCCTTAATAATGTCCAAACCTTACATAGGGAAATTGAAGGGGAAACTAAAAATTCAAGATTTTTCAGAATGTACTGAAAACTGCGCAAAATTTATAGAATTTGAATGGTGGTCATAGTAGTCCTCAATACGCTAAACATTTCTTCTTATTTAACCGAATCTCTATCTCTAACCGTTTAAGAGATCCCCATGCATGCGCTGCTTATCTTGGACAACCTGTATAGAAAGTAAAAGCTGATACGAAAATTCTGAACAATGCCTAAATTTACATCAAAGGAAGAGGATATCCTTTTCCTTTACGTGCTCTAAATAGATACAAGTTCTATTTTCAAATCGACATCGACATTTCGGGTTTGTGGTGATTTGTTCCTGTCGATCAGATTTCTTTTGACTACATTTGACAAACACATCAAGCAGACAACATAATCTCAACCGTTTTCCAAAACACTGACTTCAAACGTAGCGTGAATTTTCTTGTCCAACAAAATCATTTCGTTAAATAGAAGCTTTCGAGTTATACAACAGTAGCACAGTAAAACTACAGTAAACACAAAATTGCAAACAAACTAATGGATTTAGTACACATACGACAAACTTGGCGTGTATAGGGCGACTAACTTCTGCACTTTCAAAATTGACAGTCTGGAACAAATCAGTAAGTCGATTATTCGAGAAAAACTCCAAACTGTCACGAATTTTTATAGAAGAAGAATTTTTAGATCGTCTTATACTTATGAAAAGATTTGCAATCACGACCACTTCAAACGGAAAGGGATCTCGCGAATCCTTGAAAGAAAGCTTTCGAGCTTTCCCAGCTATTTTGGAGATCGTATAAATATATAAATACCGTAGAGATTTGTATTCACGCTAGCTAAACACCAAAAAATGCAGAAAAAAAAGCAATAGCGTTTATGTTTAATGAAAGTTATTTTTTGTGGCTTGCAAAAATAATTATTTTCAGTGCTGAAAATGTCAGGTAAGCTCACAAAATTGAAATTACATATTTTTAAATCTATTTCGTACAATTTTGTGATAATACGCAAGGAAATGGAAAAATAAATCCGCGATATAACGATTCTACCAAAAGAATCCGTTAGATGTGCAGGTTAAAGTGATTCTATATGAGTTTTTTTTCTTGAAAGTGGAATTTGTGGACTGTCACATCTTTTGGTACGCAAGTTCTTACGACAAAATAACTTATAAAAATTTACTTTAAAATACCGTTCATGTAACACGAAAAAAAACTGCCACAGTAAATATCTAATATCAAAACTGATTTCAAGTAAAGGTAAAGCAATAATTTTGAACAAAAAATAAGAAATTCAATAAACAACACGCAGCACATAATTTCATTTTATACAAAACCATAACGTGCAAAAAAACAATAAGATACGTTCTAAAAATACACCCCAAATAAAAATATTATGTTTCCAATACATTTACCCGCTAGGAAATTATGTGATCCCCAATTTGACATTTATCTCCCTTGTTTACATCTTCAACAACATGTAATATTTTATCTTGCACGAAATGTTTCCAAAAATATTTTTAAGTTAGTTTTATATAAAAATCAACAGACATTCAAACCTTTAAAGGTACAAATCTAATACGGATTTTTCACTGCAGGCGATACTGCAGCAATTTGGCCCGGGCAGAAAAATCTTTAGAGCTAAGCACACCATTATCATTTCCGACCGACAAAAGGTGATTAAATATTAAAACCATTATACAATGATACAAGACAAAAGCTATAGCAGGTAGTAATAAAACGCTATCAAAAACTTTTGAATCAACAGAAACCAAACAATGTCAACCCAAAGAATCAATTATCAAAAGGTGTAATTTATTCTTGAAAAAAATCCTACGTAAGAAATTTGTTTTTTTAAACGTAAATATATTTAAATAAAAACATGGAACAAAACATTTGGTTCCAACAAGAAATGCAACTTCCTTGTTCCATTAATGTTTGTTCTACCATTAAAAGCGTCCTGAGCTTTTATAATAACAATATGAGCTTTTAGGTGAACAAAAGCCCTACTCAGGTACTAAACCAACTGAATGCTTAGACATAAAGAAGAAAAAGTTTTGTGAAAATTATGCTCCCTAGCCACAATTTATCTGTGTAACAATAAGTTTTAGATTACCTCCCTTAGAGCCATATTAGCAATTGCGCGTGCATATTAAGAGCCATTAAAGTAACTCCTTTCATACTAGAAATTGTTTAAATTTAATTGAAATTAAAAGTTACAAGCTTTTACATACATCCTAAATTATCTTTTTAGAATATGGTATGAATATTTTTAAATTCAATTAATTCGTTAAATCCAGAAAGTTCCACCCGAAGTAATTCAAATTAAATTCAAATGCAAAAATTGGATTCAAAGTGAAATACTGAAAGTTACTCCAATTTTATCTAACATAGCACATGTTACTTTTCACGTTGTTAAATAGGTTACTATAAACGTAGACTGCTATTTATTCCGAACTTCTATTTTTATTATTTATATTTTTCCGAATTAATTAAAAAAAACAGGGAACCTGGAAATGGATGAATAGGGCAAAAGATGCAGATTTGTGAAGGCCCAATTGATTGACGGTTTTTGCCTTTCCCTAACAGTGTAGACATAATTACTTAAGTGTATACCTTTGTTTTTGTAAATAATACTACAGCATAAGACATATTATATCAGTTAAAAGACAATTAAAAATTTTGTTGTCTCTCGAAAAATTATAACAACAAAAATTGTTATAAAACGCTCAATCTGAAGCTTTATATAAACTTTGGATGTTAAAAACTTACTGACAACTACTAATCAAAACAAACAAAAAGTAATGATCAAAGTAGTTCCCGAAATCAACGACGTTTAATAATAATATTAGAGACGGATATGGCGATGAAAAGGTGATTTCGTTACGGAATAAAACGCTATCGACTGTAACGAAAACACACCTTCAAATTATTTCTGTAAAGCTGTGAACCTGAACTTTTAGGAGAATTCAACCAACTTGTATTTAATTTTCATTAAATTTCAACTTTAATGAGGTTATAAAGATAGTGATATCAATGGGAAGACATATTCGAGGGGAAGGGGTACATGTCTTCCTAAAATACGACGACGAATATAACTCTTCCTTGCCGCCTTCTTTCCTTTTATGTTTTCAGTAATCTCTTGCGCAAGTAATGTACCTAAAAAAGGCATACGGGTACCCATTGATCAAGTTCTATAAAACTCAAGCTGTATTATTTGCTTTTTCTTTCAGATAAAACTTTTAATCGTAAAGTACAAAAAAATTTATATTCGTCCGTTCAATAAATACGGATACAGGCTGTTACCTAAAAAACGCCTAAAGCCATAACTAAGTTATTTTAAATTTTGGACCCCGATCACAATAATCAGGGATTACACCCATCCTCTTTTAAAGGTTCTAATCAAACCTATCCAAACAATAATACCCAAATGTATGGACAGTAAAATTAAAGCATTTCCTAAAAAAGGTCGTCGGACTTGTATAGTCTATTCGGAAACATACTTGGTTCGTTTAATGAGCCAATTTTCCAAAGCATTCAGCCAGATAAGGAAAAGCTAACCTGATTGTCTTGATTCGACCATAGCGTAAGCTTTTCTTTAGGTTAATAAAAAAAATATTGTGGTGTCCTATAAATTAAATCTTTTCAATAAAGAAAATATTGGCGGCAGAGCTTTATTGAATATTAACAGTTTTGCTGTGGGGATTTGTACCTATTCCATATACTATAAGATTTCTGAATTTTCCGCGCCCACTGCAGCAGAAATTCTTAACTCTTTTCAAAAAGAAGTCTTCCACCAAATTTACACACTAGGGCTATCCATAATAATTGAAGGTGTCGACAATAACAATAAAATGAATTCATGTTTTTTAAAAATTGTTTGAATCAGGTTCAGGTGCGCTGATATCCTTTAAGGCCGCTACACACACGCAGGCGGCCCTTCCGGCTGCCTGCACAGATCTCAACTGTACAGGCCGCCGGAGAAGCCTCCACACTATCGCATGAAACCTATGGTTTTGTCAGTTCATGTTCATTTATAACAAGTGCAGGTTGTCCTAGTTAGAATAAATTCTGAAGAATTGATACTGATCAGTGTAGCAGCAGTGGCTTGGACAGTAAAATTAAAACATAAAAAACCCATTGCTAAGAAAAGAAAAAGAAAATGGTGTAAAGACTGGCTTTTACAAAGGTCTAGCCGTTTCCTGATCGGTCAGCTACTAAAACTTCATACGAAATAGCCTTTTTATGCGTATCCATGTATTCCTTGGACTTCACTTTCCATAGGCAAGGATGTGCTCTATACAGTTCAATGAGTTCTGTTAAAAAGTGTTCTTTTTTATTTTCATAAGATATGTTTCTTCCATACACTTCACACTCGAACTGAAGTATTTGGCCTCTTTTGCATCCACACGCTCAGTTTATGCAGGTCTGTGCAGTCAAATTTCAAGCAACGACAGAAATCCGTCCGGCCAATTATTTGGTCTGCACAGGTAGCCTGATTCACATACACACTCGCAGTTTTGCCTGTGCAGGCCTGAACTGTGCAGACTGCCGGATCGACGGCCGGTGTAATGTGTAGGGGCCTTTACATTGAGGAACAGAGTCTTTTTGTCAGCTACCTACTTCTGTTTTCCCTCTATGATTCAAATAACTGCCGATATTTTTTGAACCGATCTAAATAGTATCTGATTCTCACAAACATCAAATATAACTTAAATTATATTCCACGCTATTTCGCGATAACTGCTTAATTTAGAGCCTAAAGTCACACTTCGTTTCGACAGTTAAAACAACGCCAATAAAACTAAATAAAAAAATTATCAGTTCAAATAAAAAACGAATCATTAAAATATGAACTAATGAAAGCCCCCTAAAATTCTCCACAATTTTCACGAAAACGAGTTGTTAATGTAGAACGTCATAAATAACACCACGATAACGTATCACGACATAATTCGTGCTGAGGCTCGCATTGCTCCCGCTAGGACAACGAAGCGAACCCCACACCATAATTTTCTGCGCTGGTGTGATCGTTATATTTTAAAAGTATCAATTGATAACATAATTTATATCGTAAACTTACTTAAGAGAGAATTGATAAACTTGGAGAAGTAAAATGAATAGAAACAGTGGGGAGGAACGAGACACGCATGCAATAGAAGGACCACGAAAACACGCACACGACCCCTTCTAAGGTAGACTTCACAATCGTTATTAAAAAAATGGCAAATGGAAAGGAAAGGGTTCGTTTGCTCTATAAATATTTAATTATGCACTTGTCTTATAATATTATGAACTTTTAGAATTGGTAGTGTTTTCCTTTTTTGTAGAAAAAATTATTTCCTGTCTAACACTTAATATTTCATTTTAAAAATTCCGTCACAAAATATATTAAAGCTATAATTCATAACGAATTTGCTAAAACACAAGTCAGAGGACTCTTCGGCGCTAATACATAACATGCAGGTAATATTTAAAAGCGTCTGTAGCTCCTAGAAGAGTGTACATGGTGCCGAGGATATTATTCTGAGCAGGCCTATAATATGGAGAGTCCAGTTCATTGCTTACATCCTTTTTACACACACCCCCCCCCCCCCATTCATTCGGAGCTAAGTACCTACTCCATTTATACACGATCTTGGCAACTGAAGGTCTCCGGCTCCATGACACTTCGCCCAATATCCACAACGCCCAACGTTGTTTTCTGCCTATAAAGACCAAAACTGTGAGAGTACCACAACGCCCAACACGACTAATTCTAAATGTGACTACAAAGCCCAACGATATTTCACCGAGGTGTTTTACTTCGGCTAAACTCACTACCTTATTTTTGTTTTTTTTTGTGTGTGTTAAAGAACTTATCGCACTTTCTTGAGATGCGGAGTTTTCAAAATTGCAACTTGATTGTAAAAATGTTTAATAACTATTTTGATTCCTTCGGTGCAAGCAGAATTCTTGCCAAAAGAAAAGAAAAACATACAACTATTGCAATAATACAGGGTGCCCGAGATAAGATGATGTAATGGGGATCTCTCGACTACCTTTATACCTTAAGAGATACAAAGTTTGTTACATTAGTGAAAAGTTGCGCAAATGTAATGCCTCTTTACAAAAATGTATCGATTATTGGACCACTTACTTGTCAGTTTGCAGATAATTCTTGTAGAATAAGGAAGCTGTTCAACATTTATTCATAGTTCACACTCACACTTCGTATAATTTCTAAGTCACACAATTTAACACATTTTGTACAATAAAATAGCAGATCTTTAGTCAGATGTATTTAAGTGGTGAAAATAAACTAACTGAGGGTTTTAGTAGTATATCGAAAGCCAAAACGTGTGCAAGGTCGGTCTGTAAACTAAAATATTATCTAACCAACACCTTAGATAAAACACTCAACAAAAAGAATCTGATAACATTCAGTTTTAAAAATGTGTTTATACATTAAAAGAATGTCTTTCAAATAATATGATTCATTTATGTAAATAGAGGTTGGATTTATGGACAATTACGTCAAATGTAAGACGATATTCAGCCTAATCTCCTAAAAAATAATTTTTAACTAATAAGTTTTTGGATATAGGTAGTATAGGTAGCGATTTCAACTATAGTCGGATTTTTTTTAGATGTCTTCTCTCGATTTACAAATTTTTGTTTGTTTGAAAGATATAGAAACAGACGCTTCCCTAATACGACAAAAAGAGATAGGGAGGCTGAAAGGAAGAAACAGAGCTCCCTATTTTTTTTGTACCATTAGAGAAACGTATGTTTCTATCTTTCAAACAAACAAAAATTTGTAAACCGAGAGAAGACATCTAAAAAAAATCCGACTATAGTAACCTGTTGGTATTCCACAATCAGGTTAAATATAAGGAGTAAGGCTATATATTTGCATTGTTTTCCAGTAAATTTAGAATTGTTAGGAAAATATTCTTTAACTGAGAATAATAAACACACACCGTATCATGAGGCAGCATAGTTTTCTGCACTACCACGTTATCTACTATTTCAATCTCAATGCAACTTCCTTTCTTATTTATTTTTAGATGAGAAAATTGTAGTTGACTGATAACTTCTTGCGTTTTGGCTTCATGTTAGATATACGTCAGCTAACAAATAACAACTAATTTTAACCAATTTCGTTAGGGATTTCTCCGATGTGTTTATTTTATACAAAGCTTCATATATCTATCAACGTAAAATTATAGCTGCAAACCATGTAATCATACATGTAAAGTGGTTGCTGCATCCGATTCCGGAGGGCAACCGGAATTACCTCCCCATATTATGATGTAACACAAAGCAAACACTCATCAATAACAAAATCAGAACTTGGCGTAAATTTTGGAGAGATTCCTCCTTCCATACTGAAATAGTTATTTGATTACGTATCAAGAGTGTAACGTAGGCGCTTTTGTTCCGCAGCATAATTAAACCCAAAGGAGCGAAGCAACGAGAGTTTTAAAACATGTTAAGAGTCAAAGACGCCAGTTACGAATATCATTTATCAAATAAAACTACATAATTTAGTTCGAGGGTGAAAAAGACTTACTTTACCCCTGAATGTTATTTTCTATGCAGTACACCCAAATATATGTGCCACTTTCTGTGCAGTACCTAAATAATTAGTTTATGGAATTTTCCAGAAATACATTTTCTCCATAAAAATCTAAAAAATACGCCAGATTTATAATAGATACTCCCATGTAGCGAAACAATGAAGTAAACTTTCGAACACCAACGGATTTTTATTGTAATAATAGGAAAATATACGACAATAAAATGAAACAATTGGGATAATACGGAAAAAATAATAAAAAAAAAGTAAGAAATAATCGATACCAACCATAGACAGATTGCCAATATTATTATGCCGTTATTTACCAACAGTATCAATCAATAATTCATATACTTTTCCAGCAAGCTCAAGTTATTTTTAGTCACCATGTTCTTACACCAACAACTTCTAAAGTAAATTATCTCAAAATATTTACACTATCAGAAAACTAAAACAAGCTAATAATCTATAAAAAACAAAGGTTGACATGTAACAAACAAGATCCCTTTTTTTTATTAAAATTTTCCATCTGTTAAAGAAGAGAAAAACAATCAATTCCGGATCATTTCAAACGGAAACGGATGTAAAAGGCTATTTTACACGGGATTGCGTACTTTCCAGTTGCATATATCCCAAGTGCTTTTCCGCTTGAATTCGAACAAAAAAACTGCCGAGCTCCTAAGTGGAAACTCTTTCAGATAAAAAAAATCTATTATAAAACACTCGCATCTTTAAATGTCTAAGTAGAAACTTATTTTCATTCCCAAACCGGAGGCTACCAGCTTCAACATTAATCAGTGTCAAAAATTCTAAATTATTCTTCTACACGCATAGAACGAGTAGAAATTTATAACCACCGTTTTCTGTAAATGTTAATATTATGATGAAAATTATACACACGGAAATAAACAGTAATCGCTAAGCGAATATTAAAAATTTATTAATAGATTTGCTAAAATCAAAATCTAATCCGCTTATCAAATATAACCTTGTGAATATACTTTTGTAAAATTCGGGGTGAACATTGATTTGTTTTTCCCCTATTCCCTCATCCTTGACATTCATAAATTCTAGAAGAAACCCTATACAATAACACGCTACTCCAAATAATGCTAAGGACACCTACAACCCGAAACCAATCTTGATTATATTATTAATCGTAATTGCTAAAGAAAACAGTGAAAAGTTACGTCTCTATTTTTTTAGGGTTTTCTGTACGTGCGAAGCTTCATAATTTGGCCACTAGAGGGCTCATACCTACAGTGTAGGAAGTGTAGGAAGAAAATGACAATATTTTAGTTTCCAAAGGAAAACCTGTTAGAAGGTAAAATAAATATATAGTCTCGAAAGGCAGCTGTCGTAGAAAAGAACGAATTTCTTTTCAGTTTAGATTTTAGAATTACTGCTTACTACAAGAATAAGAAAAAAAGCAAAGTGATCAATTTTTTCTACCCTTTTTACTGGGCCAATTACGTCCCACTTGAATTGAACACAAAGGTTTCTGAGAAGAAAGATATCAACATTGGCAGAAAAAATAAGGGCCATTACTTTTCAGCCCACACGCTCGTAAGTACTAAAGGTATAAAGGGCTAATAATTTATAATATGAAGGCCTTTAGAATCGTGTGGCAATTTACTTGCGAAATATTTCACAAATAGGCTTCGTTTCTAGACCACAAGGAAACCACATTAAATAATAATTTATTTCGGAACTGTAAAAGGCCAATATAGAAAAAAAAAACCTTGTGTTTAGGAAATGAACAACCTTGGCGTAGTTTTACTATAGAAAAAATACATTTGCATTTTTCCAGATTTTAGCCAACCACCGTGCAATGAAAAGGGTTGCATGTTTAATTGCCCAAGTAGCTCGACGCACAGCACACGCAACTCCCAGACGCCTTGCAACGTCAATAAGAAACGCGCAACTATTACCATCGATTAGCTGTTTCCCTCGTTCTAAATGGCTAACCCAAACACGATATATTATAACTTTATAACTCAAAACCTTGTAAAACTAAAATAAATATACATACATGAACTCGCACCCTTAACAAATATAAATACTTAAAATGCTAGTTTTTCAAAGAAACAAATGCAAAGCTTTACTAAAAAAGAAAAGGGGAATTGAATTTCTTTCAAGGATGGTGTGCTTGAACGCAAACGCATGAAAGGGATCACTCGCTTGAATAAGCAAGAACCATACAAATGATTCCATGTCAGAAACCAGATGATACCAAAACATTTCAAAAATTCAACTGCAGACTACGGGTTGTAAAAAACAATATCCTAAACTATTAAATCAAGAACAATTATTAAAAAAAAATAAATTAATAAATTGTATTGCGCATCCGAAACAACCGCAGGGAATAAAAGACACAAAACAGTCTCAAAGGTAAAATATGGATTCGATGTCTTGTGATGAATTGTGGCGTACTAATGAGATCGAGATGGCATGGAACTAGTGGTGGACGATATTGAAAATTTAATATCGCTTATCGAGAACAAATTTCTATCGATAAAGACTCCCGGCACTACAAGGAACAATATTTTATACAGTGAGTCCATTTATTATGCAATATAGGCAATTGCAAGTTAAATGAACCGCCCACTTTATCATTGGAATATAGGCAACCCATTATACACTGCTAGCACTCTTGTCCCTGCTTACTGATTTTAATTATTGTTTGTCACCTATTAAAATATTTCTTTAATATTTAACACAAAAATAAATTTCCCAGTCCCCACCCTTCCCCCTTTTACAAATTTAAAACTTTTCGTCAAAGAGGTATTGGTTCTAATTCTATTACCGAATCAGTTATATTTACTCCATTTGCTATAAACTAACAAGTAGCAAGTCTAAAACTGTGATCACCCTCACGTCCGACCTACGAAAAATATCAAGAAAGGACATTAAGGATTCCCGGTTCTAATAAAGATACTTCAGTTACAATTTACATACTTTTTCATATCATCTCTGATGGTTTTGCAGTTCAGAATTCAGCAACCAGCTCCTCTGCAGATCCAACAAGCAACTATCAGATCTATATACTATGTAGAGACCAGTTCTTCTTCTGGACCACATCTTCTACCGATTCAACAGCCAACCACTTACAGCTTACCTCATCTATCCTGATAACGTACCCATAAATCAGTTGATTGAAGAGTCACCCGTCAGTTCCTCTTCCGGAGTAACGTATCCACAAATCAGTTATCTTCTCATGAATTCAGCAACCGGCTCTTCTAAGAAGACAAAAGCCATCATATTGATTCAAAATACAGCTCTGTAAAAGCAGTGGATAAAAAACCGTTTTTGCCGAGAAAAGTCTTCTACAAGTGCAAAAGCCAGTGATCCAGTCATAATTTAGCTCTTCTGCTGAATCCATGGATTAAATTTCTGATCCAACAAACAGCTCGTTTGTCGGATGACCAAATCTATCACCGTATTTAGCGTTGTCCACAAAGTACAACACGTCAACACACGTATTAACAGCACGGTTTCACCTTCCAAAACTCATTAACATCGCCTCTACCTACGTACCAACAGCTGGCGTTACCTCTACAAAGAGAGCTTTCCTTCGAGGACAATACCTCGTGTCTTATTCAATACTCCCGCTACTAGTTAGTATAAAAATTGAAGTAGCGCATAGCTACCCGACTTCTGTAAATTATATGGAAGATCATAACTTATTTCATATTTGTACCATTATATAAAATTAAAAATTGTTTACATTCCTACCCTACAGCAAATGCCATCGACTGGCGTATAAAGGTATTTACTTCAGAGAGTTTTGGATACCCAAGGGTAAAGAAATATTTTTATATAAAATGTAAAGATTCGAAAATCGTATTCGAAACATAGTTTTGATTAAATTCAAATAATTCCTAGCTATAGTAACGTAGGACGTTCAACTTTAAAAGTTGTTTGTCAATTTGAATTATAAAAAGCTACCATTCAAAAAATAATGCAGTATTAATGTGGAAGTTGACATGGTTAGTGCATTATCTCACCGTTCCTATACAAGGGTGTACTTTCCTGTGTAAATAAATTGAATTAAATCAACGTACATTATCCCTTGTTAAGTTTGATTCTTATAGTCCTTAGACGAATAAAAATAGCGAATATCAAATTTTGCATTAACTTTTCGCATCCGCCATTTCCATTTGTTTAAAAATTCTAAAATTCGCAGCTATATCCATTAGGCTTTACCTTTAAAAGCGTCAGCCCTTGTTACAAACACTCTGTATATAGATATTATATTTTGCCGTAGGATCGTTTGCTTGGTCGGCGCGATGGCGAATGATTAAACCTCCCGCTTCATATCGATTATATTTTATTGTACGCTTAATACTTTAAATGACCTTGAATAATTCCAATGGTAGGCAAAACAATTTGAAAAATTAAATTTGGCACCTATTTGATTCAGTCTATGTTCAGTCTTAAATTAAACGTGTTTTGATCACAACGACAGGATTGCAAAATTAGCAGCGCGCCCAAGTATTCGGGTGGTAATGAATGATTGTTTCTGTTGTTACTGGATGCAGTAACCGAAATTTCGTAACCAGTAAAAATTTTATTTAATAACCTCGTAGTAAGCGGGGACTAGTATTTACACAAAAAAGCGATAAAGCCCATGCATAAAGATGCGTCTCTTTCGACGATTTTTTCGTTTTTCTTTCATTGGTCAAATTGTATGCATAGGTCATTATCCATGCATTATTTTGTTTTTCTCATAGTATTAACAACATAGTTCTCTATTTACTGCTCATAATAAAAACAAAAACAGGAAAAACATAGATTGTATAACCGGAAGTGGTTGAATGCCGAATCATACATCATAAATTGGGAATCTCCAGAATTATAAACCAAAGGCGCATCCACACCTACGACTGTTAGCGAGAAAATATTCTCTGCTGTCGTAATACCGTCTAAAGTGGAGAATATTTCCGTACTCCATAATATTTCCCAGGCTGCATTAACGGTTCAGAGGAAATGCGCCATTTTGGGACTCACCCTGTATAGAAGGCCAATCTCGACGTTTATGTTACCTACATAGGGAAGTATCTGAACATAATATTCGACTTTCAATGTTTCAACGATTTTAATTAATTTCAAAGTACACAAGTACAGGTACCGGGGAATCCCCTTTAAGAAAGCAATTGTTTCTAACTGAATATGTAGTCCGTACAACAATCAATAAATGAATTATTTTGTTTACAATAGTAAAATGTTTACTGTTCTCAATCTTAACAAACAAAAGGTAGATTCTTTCTCATTTGCATAATAAGAAATGTAACGATTTTTCAACAAGGGCATTTTCACTTTCCATTTTTAGGTAAGAGCCCTCTAGTAGTAACCTTCGAAAGTAGTGGCATTGCCGACTGAGTTGCCTTAGATAAAATAAACATTTTCCTGTAATCTTTTATCTTTATCGCAATTATTATTTGCACAGGAAAACATAAATTACACACAATAATAAAAAGGGCGTACATTTAAATAACAGAATGGATCAAATTTTCTACTCACCAAAACAGATGCTAAGTTCCATATTTGTATGGGTTTACAGCTCCCTTTGAAGATTATCTTCTTATTTGTGGTGAATAGTTAGGACACTTACATTTAACATAACTTTTAACAATACATTGGTGTTTACAATTAACAAGAAGTCAAAATACAGATACAAAACTAAAAATTTATTTAACCTAGATAAAAGTCAAGAACATGAAATTAAAATACAAATTGCATGAAATTGCGAAAAAATGTTTGATAACAAGAAAAGCATCTTATTGCAGCTCTGGAAATATTGAATTATTTAGATTAGAATGAACACAAAAAAAGGTACCATATCAAATGTAAATATTGGGTTTTAAATGACATTCATAAACAAACTCTCAAGAAAAATCATTCGTTGCCAAACGAAATCAAAATTCCCAACTCACATTATACGTTGTCAAATAAGTTAACAAAGCTGTTATTGAATTTTTATCCGGGTAATCATTTAAATGCTTTAAACACTACTACAGACGAAACTCCACAGTCGCCATGTTTACGAATTGCCACAGCGCATGCGCGATTCGCTAATGATAAAAACTGCGATTGTTAGCTCAGCTAACTTGACCAGGGTTTGAATTTTAGACGAAATTATTTCTAGAACAAAAATAGATGCTGAAACAATGTAATAATCATTTGATTAGCAATAATGTCTAAAATAAAACTTTGATGTGTGGGTTCAAATCAACGTCCTTGTTCAATTTACGCAACCTTTAAAAATTGTGCGTGTCCATAAATTCTTCTAATTTACATAAATCTGCATCTTAACAGACAATCTTTTATTTCCTTGCATATCTGGGCCAACAATACCTTCTTTGCTAAATTGATCACTTCGTCATTAACGACTCGCTCATGCGTCCCTGTTGCCAAATTAATATATTACCCACTTTACTCCATCTTACTCACGACAGGTCACGACGAATAATGCTAAAGCAAGACAAACATTTATTTTACAATTTTCAAAACATTTTTTAATTATTCAAAACAATTCAAAATTGGCGGGAAAATTCATAATTGTCAACAAACATAAGATGTCGCTAGTATCGTCCACGCTGTTTTGATGAAACGTAAATGGACGTTTATTAAAATTAATTTAACCGGTTTTACATTAAATCCAATTCCACTGAAGTTTCCTTAATAAACACTCAATTATCTATTAGTGTAATAATCAACCATGAAGCTCGTCAGGTAAATAAAAAGACAAACCGATATTTTCCAACTTTAGTAAACTTAACCTTAAAATAATTTATTTCAGGTTTTTGATGAAACTAAGCCACGAAACAGTTACAATGGAGTTAAAAAATGGTACACAAGTTCACGGTACTATAACAGGTGTTGATGTAGCTATGAACACTCATTTAAAAGCCGTAAAAGTCACCATGAAGAATCGGAATCCGATGACCCTAGATACACTTACTGTTCGTGGAAATAATATTAGATATTATATCCTTCCAGATAGTTTACCGTTAGAAACGCTTCTGATTGATGATACACCAAAAGCAAAGGCAAAGAAGAAGGAATCAGCTCGCGGTGCTACTCGTGGTCGTGGCCGAGGCAGGGGAGGCCGAGGAGGACCACGTGGTAGAGGCCGAGGCAGGGCACGGCGTTAAGAACTTATTTATTACCTTGGTTAGGTTTTATAATAATTTTCATGAAATTGTTTGTGTATTTACGTGAATTTACAATAGGATTTGAATGTTACGTGCAAAACATTTTCAAGGATCAAAATATTCATAAAATAATATGTAATTTCAAATTAGAAGATAATTTTTATTTGTATAAGCTTCAATTTATAATAAATGTGTCTTAAAAATCTAAACCAATAATTAATACGTAAACCATGTACAATGTAAAACATATAAAAGCGACAAATATTGCTAACATAAAAGATTTTCGATTGTGCGTATGCAATTTGGATAAAAGATCTTTGTTAGTTTTTAATAGTTTACGTACTTCTGCTAATTCTTTTCTGATCAGTTCTTGTTTTTGTGGAGTTAATGTATTTTCTTGTAGTTTACTTTCTAGTGCTGCAACTCTTTCATAGCATGTCTTTATGGCTTCATCTGCTTTACCTATCTGTAATCACAAAAATGCAAACATAACAAATTGGATTCTCTTTTTGCAATGAGGTTGCAAATAAAACATACAAATAATCTTAAGCACGTTATCAAGACCGATTGATAAAAACCTAGGTTTTTAAAATAAATCCGTAGGAATACTGAAGGTGCAAAAATTCTAGTACAGTAATCAAATAGGTATATAATTTTATGACAATTTTGCTACAACGAATCGTAAATGTTTCACAAAATATTGTTAAGCTTAAGACTGGCCTATTTTTAAATATACAAACGGCAAAAATGAATCTTATATTTAAAAAAATACATCCCTTCTCAAAGTAAGGGTTTAAAATTATGACTTTATTTTAAATAGCAACATTTGTTAGTAAATTATCCATAAAAAATGAAAGAAAAGGCAGTTCCTACAAGTGAAAGTGGTGAGTAACCTTTAAAATTTGAAAACTTGCCTCTTTGATTACAGAACAATTATCTAGAAGAGTCGACATTTCTTTAAGAGTTTGTATGAAGATATCACAGTCTTGATGTTAAACTAATCAATGAAAATTATCACAAAAGGAAACCAATAATCTATAGTTAATACAAATTTATCACACAAATAGAGAATCGAACACACAGATAATATTGTGGAATTTATCCAACAGCAACAAGTGGTTGATCAAAATTTATACAGCTGAATTTTTATCATACATTAAATTACTGAGCATAAAAACAACACAGATGCTAACAACTGAATGAAAAAGTTCGAAATTTTATGGTAATTTCCTTCAAAGTTTCAGAAAACTATCAAAAATTCACAATTTTAATTGTCAATATATTTATTAACAAAATTACTACCTACTTATCTATTTTAACACAATCAAATAAAAGTAACACCTAGTGCTGCAGTCTATAAAGTATAAACCATGAAACTTTGATAAAACTACACATGTTTCAACAAACACAAAACTATTATAATTTTTAGTCTAATAATCAATACAACCGATCATCATCAATTCATCAGTTACTTAAAAATTGTTGCCATTCAGAAAAAGGTACAAAATGACAATATTAGGAACAAAGAATAAACATAAGTCTAGCTCAGACTAAATTAAATACAAAATGCTCTTTTAAAATCAAAAAATGAATGAAATGTAAAAATCACTTTCAGGGATTTTATAATAGGTTTTCAAAAAGGGGGGGGGGGGGGAACGAATATAAACTAATAACCATTCTTGAATTCAGAAGACAGTAACACGGAAATTAAATTATAATTAAATTTTTTCAAAATTAAGTTCCATTGTGAAATGTAAAATGCATTGAAGGGCACCTTTAAATTTTTAAGAAATTAAAAACTCGACTTTACAAGACCAGGACAGTTGAAAAATATACAGCAGTAGTCTAGCACATGCTCCCTTTTCAGGGATCGAAAAAATCAATGCTTTACATACAGGGGTTTTCAACGAAAAGTAGCCACACGCAGTATATTTTAAAACCAACTAAATCATTTTCCTGAAGATCGCAACTGATGACATGTCGTAGCGATTTTCAAGCAAACAATAGTTTTCTAAGATACTGAGGGTGGCTACCTTTCGTAAAAAATCCCTATACATGCTAGTGCATAATACTAGATATTACCATTGTATTTCTATGATATTACTAATAATTACGGGTACATAAAAATAATAACATTATTAACAGCATTCATATTAATCATTTTTTCAAAAATATTTTGATCAGTGAACCACTGCTCTCTATTATAATAACACCTTGTAATGAAAGATGTTCCTTCCTAACAAATAAAAATTTAGAAATATTTCAACTTTTGATTTCTACAAATTAAATTTTCTATATCAAGTCGCATTTCTTTCACTTTATCATCTGTGTAGGCAATTAACTTATGCAATTCCTCCAAGCTGTTTAATATTTCTTGAGCAATTTGTTCTTCTAACAATTGCATACTTTCTATTTTACAAACAAAGTTGGCCGTTCTTTCACGATATAAATGTAAATCATCCTCAATTATACACAATTTAAAGAGCATCTGAAATAAAGATTATAAATTAATGTGTATAGAGTAAAACTGTGGTTATCCGAGGGAATAGGGTGTAGTCCTACCACGGAGAAACAAAAATTCAAATAACCAGAACACAAAAAAATTAAATTTTTAAGGCTTTATACATTTAATTTATTTTCTCCAAACCTGCCTCTGGAGCAATAAAGCTACATTTACTCAAGAGAGTATTATAAACACTGACAATTGGGAAAAGGGGAAAACCCTAGTTAAATGAAAGGTGATAGGTACTAGGTATTATTAAAATGAGCAAATTACTTTGTTCTAAAATAGCTGAATGGGAATACAACTGGGCCTAAGCTAAGGGATAAACCACCGTAAAAAAATTGTGTACACTAAACTACCCAATGTGAAAGACTAGTAAGACTTCCCAAAGACTACCGATCAGACTTCTCCGGGAATACCCAGGCTTCCAGGGACTACCCACACTTCCCAAGGACTACCTAGACTTCCCAGGGACTTCCTGAGACTTAGCCTGGGCTACCCAAACTTCCCAAAGACTACCCAGACTTTCGAGGGACTTCCTGAAACTTCCCAGGACTGCCTGGACCATGTACCCCAAACTTCCCATGTGGTTTACCTCTTACCCTATGCTAAGTCAAGTAACTTGTATATTGTTGCATTACCAATTATTTTACTAAATTTCCTATTTAGCATCTAATACATAAATTAAAAACATCCGACATTAAATATCACACTAACAATATTGTCAAGTTATAATTATTAATGGAAGCACTAAAAACCTTATGATAGACTCTTCAAGTGTGGTAGTCGAGCGCTAGTTTTTCAGTTCTGATTTGAACCCTGGTTCAGCTAAACCAAGATTAATTGCCATGGATATAAATGTTATAAGAATAGTATCCATGAGACGATTAATCTTGATTTAACTGAACAGGGATTTAAACCAGAACAACAAGAATTTGGAAGCAAAAGACGGGTAATTAGAAATTAAAACTACCTACTAAAATAATAATAGGCAAGTACTATTCCTAAATAAAGACATTCCCATTACAACTGCATTGGTTTTAATTTCGATTATTATAATTTGAACATACCTGTTTGATGATGGCATCGGATTTCTCTAATTCTTGCAAATCTGTAAACTTTGATAAACAAACCAGTTCCATTGTTAGTATTATATTTTGAAGCTGTTGTTACTTGATTTGATTGTTGAGGATGTTTTGTGATTGTTTATTACGGATGACCTACTCTATCCTTAAATATTTATAAATAATGTGCAAGTCTAATGAACAGAATACATCATGTATACACTTGGTCATTTAATATACTGAAGTTAATTTATAAAATCTGCATATGATAAAAGTGGTGTAATAAAAAAAATTAATCCAGAATTTTTAATTAAATAAACAATTATCACGTATAAGACTCTCTCTGTCACTATTGTTCAAAAATAAAGTAACAAAGTTTACAATTTCAAATCAGAATCGCTGCTTTATGCTAACTTCAAATAGTTCCCCAGCCCAAATAATTAAAGTTAAGACTACGCTTCGCCAGAGTTTCTTATGGGAATTTTTATTTTCTACAACTTTAGTCTTACGATATTTTTTCTAACTAACTTCAAACGGTTCTCGGGCCCAAATAATTAAAATTAGACATATATGCTTTGCCGGAGTTTCTTTTAGGAAATTTTAGTTTCTACAAATGTAGTGCTCTAGTATTTTACCCTATTTAGCGCAGTTTTAGTTGCATTTCAATTTTAAGCTTTCATCCCTGGTTTATGCTAACTTCAAACGTTTTTTGGGGCATCAAGGGTTTACATAAATTTTCTTGAATAAAGTTAGATAGCACTAGTGCTATTAAACTAAATTATATGCCAAACTTCATTACATTAAATTAAAATTCTTAAGATCTTTTCAAAATATTTACAAGCCCACAGATTTCATTGCAAGTTTTATCAAGAAACTTTGGTTGAATAGATTTGTCCTTAACTTCATTTAAATAAAATAAAATACGAATTTGTACACCTAGTTAGTTTAATTTTTCTTTTATAGATGTAAATAAACAGTAAATAAAAAATGTATGAAATTACACTAAGAATTTATTACATTAATATTAAAATTATGTCCTTAAGTTACAAATAACTTAATATTAACAAGTCTTAATTTAATTGTTCTGCCACATCGGATCTTCAAAAACAGAAATAATTACAAGCACATCTTCCAAGTATGTTTTTTTTTTCTTACATACTGTTCCCATTCTTACGTGTTCTTATTTTTTGGGTAATCCTCACATGTAGATAAACTGAAATCTGCAGCAAAAACAAAATTAAGTACACGATTTTTCGAGATTAATCAATATTTTATACCTGCACAAAGCTTGTGGTAGCGATGAAATTATAGGGCCATATCCTTGGGAGTTGTCATATAACTCAAATAAAGGAGCAGCAACTAACTTGTAATTTTTTGGAACAGCAAAGAAGGCTGTAATGTAACAACAAATTAATATTTATTTAACGATAAAAAAATCAGGAACAAACTAACAACTAGTTAAAACAAAAGAGAAAAACACATTCACCAAATTTATAAAAATGTTACATAATAACAAACATGTTACTAAATGAAATATGGTTTCAGTAACATTTTTATAAATCGGTAAATTATATGAAAGTATTTAAATTTTTTACAGTCAGGATTTCTTTTTTACAAGAAATGGTACAATTTTTTTAACACACACAAATTTCGAACATATTTCTGACCTATTAATAGAGTGGTTGAACATCATTTAAGCAAACTACCAATGTACAAAATAAATGTTTGTTAATGTAAATTATTATAAGAAAAATTTAGAAGCGTATCTAGCAGTAAACAAACGGGTAACATAGGTAAATCATGAACAATCACTCTACAGTTTTGCCTAGCACAACGAAAAGGGCACAATAGATAGAAGATAAAAAGAAAATGATAAAAGAACTTTCATAACTTATATGTGCAGAAATATTTTATAATTAAAAAGGTGTTAAAAAGTAAAATAAACATAAGTTAGGTCTAATTCTAATAATGAACAGAATATGGTCAAGATTTTTGATACTAATAGGGATATATACTAAATTTTAATTGTTACTCTATTACAAAGATGCTCGACTGTCGAATATGTTTTGCACTTTCTTTTGTTTTATGAATTTTTTTATAGTAATGAACGCCTTGCAAACTTTGCGGAGCGAAATAGGTTACAAAAACGTACCCAGTTGGAGGATAGTGGTCTGTGATGTCATATATCATAAAAATAAAAGTAAAATACCATTTTCGAAATGCTTTAAACTGAAGCTCAGCGAAAACCGCGCAAGATAGGAGAAAATTACATATGACCAAAGTTGTAGAAAATAAAATTTCCTACAAGAAACTCCCAGAAAGCGCATGTCTAACTTTAATAATTTAGGTCCGAGAACCGTTTGAAATTAGCATACACCAGCGGTTTTGGTTTAAAATTGAATCGCAGCAAAAACTGCGCAAAATAGGAGAAAATAACATAAGACCAAAGTTGTAGAAAATAAAATTTCCTACAAGAAACTCCCAGAAACCGTATGTCTAACTTTAATAATTTAGGGCCAAGAACCGTTTGAAATTAGCATAAACCAGCGGTTCTGGTTTATAATAGAAATGCAGCAAAAACCGCGCAAGATAGGGAAAAATAACATAAGACCAATGTTGTAGAAAATAAAATTTCCTATAAGAAACTACATGAAAGCGCCTGTCTAACATTAATAGTTTGGCCTTAGGAACCATTAACGCATTGCGAAGTGCTCTGCATTGTCCTCTGCAGATAGAAGAGAGAGTCTTATACGGTACCACTGTAAATAAAAGAGACAACTGCGTCGTCCCATAGGTAGGTTTGTTCGTTCTTGTTGATGTTGCGCACGCTGAGAAAACATTTTTCATGTTTCTGTTTCCAATAAATATTTTTTAGTATAATTCCCTATTAGATATAAAATGAATTTTACAAAACATATTCTGTCCAAACACAAAACAAAATTATTATAATACAAGATCACAAATTAATGAGCATAAATTTACTGTTATAATGTGAAAAAAAAAATCAAGCCGTTATTTTTTCCTCAAAATTTTAACATGTGAGTAAAATTAGAAAACCGAACGTTTTTTAAATTTTGCACAAATCTACAGATACCTTAATCCATAAGAAAAGGAAATAAAGATGTATTTGTAGAAATAAAATGATCAATTCTTATCTTACAGACTACAAGACTTTACTTTCCTTGCTTATGGCTAGAATTAACATTCACATAATATACAGTCTTCTTTGTAGAAATTATAAATGAATCTAGCAAATTACTACAGTACCCTTCTCCTGTAACTGGACGAGGAACAACCTCTTGTGTTCCTTGGGCTTGGTGATATGTGGTGGAATGTAGGGATACTGAGGTGGTTCAAAATTCGGCCTCCACCAATTACCGATAATGTCCTCGATAAGCCAGTCCTGTTTTACTCCGTCTTGTCTTCCCAATGTCTGCAAACAACTTATGGTAAAAGCCAGTGCTCCATTCTCCTCTTGAGTGCACTATCACTAATTACAACTCAACAGAAAGCAAATTTATTATATGTTTACTATTATACAACAAAGGACCCATACATGGAACCTATTAGATACACATAATTAGTTTATTATATTTTGACTTCTTAATGCACCTCTACCAAAATTTTATAGTTATGTTTAACAATAGATCGCATAATTTACATTTAAAGTACTGTCTATTGTGATTTACTCAAATCGACAACTTGTACAGAATGCCCAAGGTAAGCATGAACTGCATGGGAATCTTGAAAACGGGAAGAGAAAAAGTTAAATAAGAAAAATATGTAAAGCACCTTGAAAACTACTACTATAGTCCCTGGTTTCTCAATATTCAGGGTTGTTATTAAAGATAAAATAAAAGTTTCCACTTTCCTGATATGTTCTGTATAGTATTTTTCTTTCTGCAAGTGCTTTAATTAACAAAAAAATTTAATTCATAATTTCCAGTGATAAGCCAAAAAAGTAAGTTTTTAAAGTTAATAAGTAATTTTAATCACACTTATGTGCTATACTTTTTAAACCTAAAACTATTTTCAATCAGTATTTAAAAACAGGGTATTCTATTAAAAAAAAAAAGAAGTTGACACCAATTACATCGGGTGTTCCATAAAAAATTTAATTCGACATTCTAATACAGAGTTGTATAAAAGATTTAACTCCCAGTTCAGTTGAACATGATTCTTAAGAACAAGAACAATTGTATCCATGACGATTGATCTTGGATCAACTGAACAAGGACTCTTATCTTTTATACAACTGGGCCTAAACAGTCATAAAAAAAACAGGACGTGGCTAGAGTCCCGCAAGTGGGACCAAATTGTAAAGCCTAAAATCCCACAAGGGAGTGGTTTCGGTTTGTTAAAAGGATATCACCTACCATATTTAAACGCAACTAAAATCGTCTTTACCTAATTTTAAAAAATAAAAATGCCCTACTATATGATTTATACAAAGTTTCAATCGACGACTAATGCATCTACACTAACAATAAGGACATAGTTATCACTTGTTTATAATTAATACCTCATAATTTTTCTATTTATAGAAACCATGGAAATTAGCTTCAAGATGTCCATAGTCAAATAATGTTTCGAATCAACATGATCTAGTGGTCTAAGTTTTTAACTTCCAAGCTAGACCATGGCCAGCTTCATCCCCTAACTCCTACAAGTTATATGGTCGTCCCAAATGAGATTTTGACAAGTCCCTCAATGTGATGCCCTTTCAGAGTACATGTGTAACTATTACTATTTTAAATCTGAAGAAAATCTTGTTGATTATTTAATTGATGGCAGCACATAGAGGACCTTTCAAAATCCAAATTGAGATCACCAAAAATTCGTAAGAGTTAGGGGATGAAACTGGTCGTAGTCTTAACTTTGAAGCTGAAAGTTTAGACCACTGACCATAGTTACACAAAACTTTTCAGCTGACCTTTGACACAACCAACTGATAAAGAACCAAGGTCTGAGCTTCAGGGCGAATTAGAGAGAATCAGATGATTAACAAGAAAATCAGAAGATCACAAAGGGTAGAAGAGACCGGGATAAAACAGTAGTGCCCTGTGGGAAATCTAATGTCAATGTGTAACTCATACATGAAAAAACCTACCAACAATGGTGCAAAAACTGATTGCTGGATGGAAAGCAAAATTAAATTAATGTCAATTTGAAGTTGAGAACACCCCCATAAATACTTGCTCAACCTGTAACATTAACAGAGGAATGCTAAGAATTGTGAATAAAATCTTCAAAACAGCCAATAACAAAACAATACAAAAAACAAAAACTCCAGAAGACAAATTTCTACTTTCAGTAAGGTATTTACACATGCTGTGCCTAAAAAATATTAATTACCTGAGCAATGATGCATCTTAGCAATTATTATTTATTGATTCATTTGTGGATTGAAATAAAGGAAAAAATTCTATGGAAAATTCCAACAGACCCATAACAAAATTATTCATAGTTCTTGGGGGGTCTTCGCCACAAATTTGTATCTAATGAATTATTTTTATACATGCTAGCCCTAATCATTTATTCGGTTTTACCACTTATCTTCAACCACAACACATTCATAAAAGCTTCACAAAAAATATACAACATTAAATAAACTGTTATTTTCAATTTGCAGATAAATTCTTAAAAACACAAGGAACCACTATTACATGTATGTAACATACAATTAATTGCAAGGAATAAAAACGCTAATTATATATTTTTTTGGTTAGATAAACTTTAGGTGCACCTATCATGTAATTTTTCTCATAAGTTGTTTATTTTCCAGGATTTATTACAAATATTCTATGCTATGTGCATTAAAAATGGAAATTCTTTTTAACAGTTGATCAGTGATAACAATACAATATTACTACATCACTTTGTTCTCATTTTTATTCTTACTGTAACCGAAACAAAAATTAACAATCTTGTTACAGTTTGAAGATGACTCATATACTAAAGTAATTCTGAACATGAAGAATTCGAGGAATAGTGGAATTTTTGAAATAATATTTATATTAGGTTCTGTTCTTGATAAAAAATTTCTTGCGATTACTGAGTATCTTTACAAAAACTATTTAAAAAGATTTGTTGTTAACCATTACTCCCAGATACATATATTTTAAATAACTTGTAGTTCATAATGGGTGTTCAAATATTAAACTGTTTAGAGTTGATCCCAGAATGTACAAAGTACCCCAATTTGGATGTCTCTATCGGGCATCTCAGACCTCAGTAAATATTGTCTTAAGAGGAAAACTGAGGGCCTATTCTTTAGCTCATTCTTAGAAACAAATTTAATGGGAAGACGAAATTTTGCTGTTGTTACATTTTCAAGGAAAACGCGATTTTCCGAAATTTCCTATTATGTTAAATAATTTTTTTATTTTATTAGCTATCTGAAAATTATAAGGTAAAAGTAAAATTAGGCAGCCGTTTTGGAAAAATTAATTTTTCAAAACACTTGTTTTGACAAGCACACAGTCAACTATGATTTCCATTTTAAAAAACCCAAGAAGATTCAATATTTGCAAAATATGAACCCTAGTTAAAAATTTGAGTACGCCTCTGAATTCTACTCAAAAAAGTGCCATTTAGAATGTTTGTATAGCTTTGACATAGCTAATCAAATAAAAAAAGTCATTTCACATAACAGGAATTTCGGAAAAAGTGAGTTTTCTTTCAAAATATGAAACAATATCAAAATTTCATCTGGGTCATTAAAATTTGTTTCAAAAAACGAGCTCGAGAATATGCCGCCAGTTTTCTTCTTACAACAATGGTTACCGAGATACCCTATACTGACATCCAAATTGGGCCACCCTGTACTTCCCCAGATTTTTTTTCTGAACTGTTAAATTACTTTGTCATACTATTTGTGACTTTTTTCATTTGGCTGTAATTTTTGAGTTGTTTTGGTACAAAATGATTTCCTACATGATTAGTTATTTCCAAAATTTTGTCAAAGTGGAATTTGGACATATTCTGTTGAAAACTCAAACTACCTTTAAGTATTCCCTGAAATAGTTTAATGAGAACAAACATTTATCAAGTCCAAACAGTTTAAGTTTCAACATCCATTACTGCTAAATTAAAAAAGTAGCAATTAAGTAACTCCTCCATTTGTTTATAAGTTTCTTTTAAAAAGGGTATTGTATAAATTATCAAGAACACAACTGATTTTCATTACAAATTCCACAGGTATATAGTATAAAGTATGAATAAACAGGATTTCCTTATGGTTATACTCAAATCATTAATAAGCTTGAAAAAGTATGAAATGTTCAAATATAATTTTTTTTACATCAATGCAAATATGGTTAATCTTATCACAGACGTAATAAAAGTACTACGAAGTATATTATTTCCATTTAATACCTACAAGATACATTTAATACCTATACTTTATCCACCAATGAATTTTTATGTTTTAACAATGTTAAGCTTTGGTCTAGAAAGAAAATAATGCGAGACCAAATTTGATAAGACATGTAAAAACAAATGAACTACATAGGTGTGTAAATTATAAGAGAATTATGGAATATTTTAAGCTACTTTCTTTATATGAAAATTACAAAACCCAACATTTAATAGTACCTACAACCGCAGATATTAAGAAATTTTTTGTATTAACAGTATCAGTTTGAAAATACATTAAAATTTTGAAGAAATAGATGGTACGCTTAAAAATAAATCACAGTCATGAAGAAAGCTAGGTTTACATTTAATTTTATAGTTAGGAGTAGAGACTAAAAAGGAACATGGTGGGAACATGGATTGGGAAATGCAAACCCAGCTTTAAACAACATTTTAACAAAATCACAATTTTTTTACATTACACAAAAATAGTTAAATGCTTTGAATAAATAACATCACTGTTGTAGATTTCAAGCTCAAAAGCTGGTGTTTATCATAAATACATGCTTCAGCTTGATATTACAACAATTGTAACACAAAAAATAAACGTTAAGACGGTGCATAGAAAAAGTGTGTAATAAATGGGGGTTGACTATTTTTTTTTTGTAAACGAAGTTAATATTTAATAATTCATAAGTATAAATACACTATACATTATTTTTTTCAATCTGTAGGCTTATTATCTTGTACAATAAGTAATTTTAGCGAATTTAATACTGTTATGGAAATATTTGTACTTATTGTTGCCTAATACCTATACTCTGTAAAATATCACGACGACAACATATTACATTAATGGTACAGATATTGATTGAACACAACATTAATTGCAATACACCCCTAATTTCAAACCAGGTACAATTCTTCATTACATTTAAAAAAAAAGAAGAACATAGAAAACCTATTTGCTACCTACTCACAACAATAAACACACTAGCACATACCTCAGTTAATAAACGTTTTAAACCTTCTACTTCATCTTCTCCGGGATTCAATTCTCCTCCTGGCAATTTAAAGAATGTGGTACCAAGCTGGAGCAAAAGTACATGGGGCAATCCATGTTCATGTACAAGCAAAACACCTTCAACACTTCTTCGCATCCCAATGCGTTCGAATTCATCACGCATTCTTTGGAATCTTGCTGGTACACTGGGATCTTTCTCAAAAAGAGGCTCCTTTGTGCCAAATGTGTAATTGGTCAATGGGTATCTGAATCAGAGAAGTGTACTGTGAATTACTACATTATTTATCTCTATTTAATATACATTTTTTGGTTGTCATTCATTAAATTGGAATACTAGGCACTAGGCGCTTTCCAATTGCAAATGGACTGGTGTGGAATGATCCTGTAGCAATCTAATCTAAACTGCCCTGGCCATAATTCAATTGGAACGCTACACTGAATTTAATGTCACCTGACGCATAACAAGTGCTGCTTCCCCCGAAAAAAAGTAGGTCCTTGGAGAGATGGGGGAAGGCAAAAAGATCGGTTCAGGTGCAACAAGCTTCAGTCAATTGGAACATACAAGTGCAGTTTAGGAGCTAGTCGGTGTTATTCCTGCGTGTAATTGGAAAGTGCCTAGTATCTGTCACGTGGTGAGTAAAAAATGCTAGCTACCAATAAAAAGGTAGATCTTTAAGGGGAAGGGAAGAAGGAGAAAGAAGGGTAAAAGATCAGTTCAGGTGCGACAAGCTCCAGTTAATTGGAACGCACAAGGACAGCTAAGGAGCTACTCAGGGCAACTCGGAGTTACTCCCGCGTGCAATCTCTACCATGGGAACAAGAATGGAGCATTTTCAGACACGTGATTTAGCCACGCCCCTTTAGCTGCTCAGTAGGCAAATATTTTTATCTGGATTTTATTTAGAATGTTGTGGAGCTTGTCTACACTTACATTGAGATTGCATCACTCAACAACAATAAAACACGGGAATAATTACAAACTTTTGCCTGAATTTATTAAAATACACGTCAGAGCGATTTTTGCCTACAGAGCAGCTATCTTGAATATTGCGTCACATGGAAATGCACCGTTGGAATGCATTTCAAGATTAGTCTCCCAATATCTGATCTAACCTATGAGTCTCCCTGGCGCCTGTACTAAGCCTTAGCAATAGCAATAGGGCACATATGTATACAAAAAAAGACACTCGTAACTCAAAACCTAAAAAATATTTAAACTGCTGCCTTTAAGAGGATGTTTTGAAACGTGTTGGGTTTATGTATTTAAGAGCAGTTGAGTTACCTAGAATGATATACAACAAAATAAAACTAGGTACGTTAGAGAATAAATCAAAATTATTGTTACCGGCTCCGGTTCAGGATCCACTATTAGTGCATAAAAAAAATTATGGAAAACTTACAAATTAATGATCCTATTTATTGCCGTTGAAGGTACTGGATATTTGCTATCGAAAGATGATGTGGTGGTAGCTGCAGCGGCAGCATTTTGGCTGTTCCTTCGGGGCCATCCTGTCCCTGTTCCAGCCATGCCACTTTGTTGTTGTTGTTTTACTTGAGTAGAAGTCATCGCCATTGCACTTATGAATACTTTTAAAACTTAAACACTATACTGAAACTTACAACTAATACCGGCGTAAACAAGAATATACGTTATACTTAAAATCACAATTCAAAACTCGATTAACACACTGCTGTAGACGCTATCGATCAAATATGGCCGACACAATAGACCTCGTATAATTAACAACCTAACTTACCTACAAACACAACACAATATTTATTTGGTCAACAGTTATGTATTATTACCCAGAATTCATTGTGGAAATAAAAAAAACGCGGTAAAATTTAAAACATTACAAATTTATACTGAATTGAATAAATTCATGAAAATTTAATTGGGTAACTCATTATCGTTATACACGTATATGTAAGGATGCCGTTCTAATAAAACAATGTCTTTTTCTATTTGCTTTAACTCTGCTTCTAATTTTGATTTCCTATGCATTTTCGGAATCGTATCAGTAAGAATTGGTAAACCTTGATAAGTTTTTTGTAGCTCTTCCCAATTTTCTTTTAGTCCCTAGAAGTTTACATTATAATAAACAATAATATTTCAAATTTAAATTTATTACCGAAAGCAAAGTATCCCGTTCGTCTCTTGTAATGTATCGACATTTAGGTTGTTCTGTTCCACTTGTATCTTTCTTATATTGTAAATTTCTTTCATTAGCTTTGTTAAAGCGAACTAAATAATCTGGAGTTTTCCCAAACGCACTAGAAAACATATGTATCGGTTCTAATCCCGCAGACAAATCTTTCTTGACACCATAGCGATTAATAACAACTCTTTGATCTGGTTCTTTCGGCTTCATTCTTAAAACATCTTTAACATTTACTGCAACATAATTTTTTGTCTTCCTTTTTTTCCTATTCTTGTCTTCTTCCAAAAGAGCTTGTGTTGTTGGAACTGGAGGTTTTTTTTCTATACTAACTCCATGAGATCCGTTTGGAGGCACTTGATGTTCCTTCCTCGAATGTTTTTTAAGAAAATCCGATGGATCTGGAAGCGGTCGTCTGGGTAAACCCATGGTAGCAAAAGTATTTGATTTTGTTCTGCTACTAATTTCAAGATTAACTGCAGATCGAAATTTTGAAACATATCGTGGAGATTTTTTATGAAAAGTTGTTGCTTTTTTGGTACTGTTGTAAATATTTTCGTTGTGTTCTGTTATAAATATAACGGACATTTTTTTATATTATAATTATGAAAAAGCTTTTCAAAAGTCTTTGACACTGACTGTAAATGTAAAATTGGTTTAGAATTGATCACACAACATTTCCTTGGAAACCACAGGCAAGCTAAACAAGCATCAGCAGACGAAGAACACATCCCACTATATACAGTGTGTTCAAAATAAGGAGCGCATCCATGGAGATCTAAAGTTGGACACAAAAAATTTAATTATTTGAAATCTGCACTAAAAGTGCCTTAATTAATGTCCAAACTATTTTGCGCTACTGCCTATAATAATAAAATTGCACAAGGAAATGAAAACTGAAAATTCAAGATTTCTCAGTCTGTACTGAAAACTACGCAAAATGTATAGAATTTGAGTATTGATCATAGTAGTCCTCAATACGACAATACGCTGAACATTTCTTCTTATTTAACCCAATCTCTATTTTTTACCGATTATGAGATCCCCATGTATATGCTTGGACACAGGGCATGTGTCAACAAGACCGACAAACTTCTTCAGAATATCCTTCTAAAGGGAAATATCTTTTCCCCTTGAAAGAGGCGCATAAAATAAAGATTACTACTGCTATAATACTTATAATAGGTTCAGTTTTAACTAAAATTTAAATTTCTTGTTTTCCTCCTCCAGAGTTTCTAAGGTAATTCTGTAACGAAGCGTTACCAAACCTACGTTTATTAAAATTGATTTAAAAATTATTATGTTTAAGTTGACGATTTGAGTCCGGTAAATGGTATTTTACTGTACTGCAAACATTTTACGTGGCTCAAATTATTATTTATAATTTAAAACAAGCTAAAATGAACAAAACAAACGGTTACCATGGTGCTATAGGTAGGTGTACCGTGGGTAGGTGGTAGGTACCATAAAACATAGGGTGGTACTACTTGCTTGTCATAAATGTCGATATTTTAAATCTGGAATTTAGTTATAATTTTTTAAATTAATTTATAGTATAATAGCCTATACTACAATAATTATAACAGTATGAAATAAAATGTTGTACAGTAACTCGTTTCGAAATTCCTGACTTGACTTCTTCGTCATCTTGTCCTCCTACCATAACAGGATTACCTACATTTATGTTCATTACTTGGTATAACCAACACAAATTGGTAAAAAAAAATTTTAAATACAATATTTGTTATTATATTAATACTGCGCTTTACAAAAAATACTATTTCACTTTTTTAAAGGATATTTAAATAAAATTGTTTCTTTTGTCATAATAAAAAGTGGAATCACAGCCATAACTCTTGTAGGAAAAAAAATGCGTAGTGGAACAGTATGACTGAAACTACTTTAATTAATTAATTAAAATAAATTAATAAATATATTTTCTATTATACTATACCATAATTTATTGGACAAATCGACTTCACTCCCACTGATAATAAAAAGAGGAAGTGTGATTGCAAATATTAATCCACTGAAAATAAAAAAAAAGGTTTTAGTATCTATACCTACCTACTAAATTATACTAAAAAACTTTTAAAAAAATCATAACACACCTTACAAACCATGACATGGTAAATTCAGTCATAATGGCAAGAGGTAGTCCAAAACCAAAAAAATATAGGCAATTATTTTCAATGTGCCTCAAACGACGATTCATTTCCCATCCCTTGCTGAACCAAATAAATTCAAAAGCGAATAAAGAATACAACAAACACAAGTGTATAAATACCAAAAATTGTGTGAATACAGTAGAAACAAATAAGCAAGAAATTATTACAATCTGAAGTATAAAACAACATTGCATTCCAACACTGATAAATGGATCCATAGTATATTCCAATGACCATGGTATTAAATCTGATTTTTTTGGTTTATCTGCACGCAAATGTCGACAATTATAAACATCTTTTTTATCACCCTGTAATAATACTAATGCATTACATTTCTTAAGGGCAATGATGATAATATTAATAAGGACTATTAATTTATACTTACATGACATATCCAAACAAATTTAGTTAAAGTAAATAAAGGAATAATCACGAATATTTTAAATATTTGCGATTCCAACCATGAAAATAAAATTATCTCACTTTCTCCTACTAATAGCTTTAAAATACAATTAAAACTAAACAGAAAGCCATATTTAAAAAATGCTGCGCTTAATAAAAAAATTACTGCATTTATCACACAACAGTGTGATATTTCTTTTTGAACTTTGCTGTCTCTGAAAAATAATTTGTTATTAACAAGATTTTTATTTAGTAGATACATAGGTATAGGTATCTACTTATTAAATTAATTACCTACCTAATTAAAGAGATCCAACGAAAACTATCGAAAATTCCATAAAAAATAACATTTGGGTAAGTCTGTAAAACCATTTCTAAACTAAAACACTTTCTAGTAGAACGGTACTAGAATTATTATAGGGTACGAATTTATTTATTTAGCTACAACTTACCTTAAATTGATGCATTATCGCTGTTTTCATGTTAAACGTACCTAGTTTTGTTTACAATTCGGTACCTACTAACAAAAGTGATAAAACAATCTTGTAATACTTGATATGATAAGAAGGAGGAAACTGATGGTTACCGACCTTAGTGAATTTTGTTGGGAATTACTTTTACTGAATAAATTTGTTAGTAGGCGTGGGAAAACCAATAATTGTTGGTAGGTATTTCCCGTATGTCAATAATTGCAAAAATTCGTACCTAATTATGTTATTTTCTTCTGAAAATAATACCTAGATACATTATTAACTTTACCACCTTTCGATTATAGCTTTATTATACTACAGTTGAATTAAACAACATAAAAGGGTAGGTACCTACCTAGTAGTACTTATTATACTACTGTTAACTGTTACCCTTACCTATATGGACAATTTTATTCGTGAACATAGGGAAATGCAGGAAATTTTTTTCAAATGCCTTTATTTACTATTGCTACCAAAATAATGATTTCAAACTGAACTATTTTGTTAGATCGACTAAATTTAGGCAACTTCATGAATAAAACTGTTCATACAATATAATTCTGGGCGCAGCTATGAATGAATGATTCACTCACTTTATTTTTAAGTATGAAATGATTATCATGCGTGATAAATAAATAAAAAAATGATCCTTATTCTTGTCAGAATTGTTTTCTGTTTTTTACTTTCCCATACCACTACTGGTATAGGGAAGTATTGATATCATGAAAATTTTCGAAATCGAGATTTTCACGGAAATACGTCTTTTGGACCTCCAGGATCCCAAAAAAGTGGTCTAGAAAAAATGTCTGTCTGTGGGTGGGTGGGTGGGTGGGTGCGTGGGTATGTAACGCCTGTAACGCAAAAACTAGTCAACCGATTTTGATGAAATTTTAAATGAAGGGGTATATCGAAAATTCATCGACAAAATAAGCTTTTCAAAAAAATCCGAAACCGGAAGCGGAAGTTAGACATGTTTTTTTGGTATCATTTTTTTCAGAAGCGGAATTTTGAAAATCTGAGTAGGGGATATGAAAGAAGGGCATAATTCAAAGGAAACACTTTTTTACCGGACTCTCTAACTTCAAAATGGCGGTCGCTATGAATTTTTCAAAATTTCGACTTTAACGCCCCGTAACTCAAAAACCAGTTATCCGATCAGGTTCCGCAACAACTTGTTTGAAAGCCCTTTGGCTGTACTACACCAAGAAAAAAAATTATTTACTAAATCCAAAAACGGTCGCAACGGCGCTCTTCCAAAAATTTTGAAATTTTTGAAAAATTATTACAAAAAAACTGGTCTAAGGAATTTGTTTAAATTTTCTGTACTTATGCAGCTTGGTATTAGCTACATTTTTGTTTTTTGATAAACGCCAGAATTCCACTGTGGCGCCCTCTACGAGATGTTGAAAATCGGAAATTGATGCTCCTATAGCGCCTTTATTAGTCAAAATATGAAAGAAGTTTAAATATAAAAGTTGTTTAGTATATAATTCTGCATTCTCTTAAATGTATATCACGTATACAGGGCGTTTGCTTTCCACAGTACAATACGCAACTTTGTTATTTTAAATGAAACACCCTGTATATTATTATATAATTGAACGCAAAATTTAATTGTCTATCACATAGTATAAGGTATTCATATATGTAAAATGTACGGTTGATGTGAAATTCGTGAATTTTGAATATTCACTCTGACTGAAACGAATCATGCGCGTCGGTCGGTAGCGATCGTCCGGCTTCGCCAGCTGTGATTACAACAGATACAGACGTGTCTTCTTCTGTACATTTCGAACCCGCATAGTTTCGTTTTTCTAGCTACGCATTCAAATGATTTCCAATTTTGCCTTGCGAACTACTGTTGAAGACCAAAAACGAAATGTTTATTTTGAGTATGGGAAAGTCCAGGGGAGGTTTGCACCTCCACTTTTTGTTAACTGCTAAGGGCGCTTCATTTAACATTAATCTAAGACAAACATTCATGGACGAAGTTATTTTACCTTTTGAGCGTCCCGATTTGAACAATCGACTGGTTGTTGAACTACCCCCGTTCGATTTTAATCAAATACATGCCTGGCATGCTTAGATGATAATGAATACTACACAAAGGGGGGATTCTTTACAATTTTATTTACAGGTAGGTAAATCAAGGAATTAGTTTAATTGTCTCCTTACCCCTAAGAAGTACCTACCTATACTCAGACAGTTTTTGAAACTAAACAAAAAGCAGATATCATAAAACAGGGTTCCTAACCAGGAAGCACTTTCTGACCACAGTGTGCAAAATACCATATCTTCTATATGAATCTACAAAACCTTTGATATTGGGTACCTAGTAGGGGGTTGCGGACAATTCGCCCCCGGACGATTCGCCCCCGGATGATTCGCCCCCGGACGATTCGCTCCCGCGGTTAATTCGCCCCCGGAAAGGAATTGAAAGTTGTGAAATGGCCTGCTCGATCAACTGGTTTGTCCCCTTTAGATTTCTTTTTGTGGGAAAACCTCAAAAATAAAATCTGTAAGAACAGGATTAACAATAGGGAGGAATTAAGAAGAAACATTTTACATGCATTTGCTACAATTCGAGGCAGAGATATTCAAAGAGCTGTAAACAATATTATAAAAAGAGCAAATCTTTGTATACGCGAGAACGGCCTCCAGTTTGAATATCTTCTGTAATCAGTTAATCACACAACTAGTTCCTATTACTTATACTGCAATGTTATAATAAAAAAACGGTAGATAGGTTACATTTCTTCTTTAAGATTAAGATAAGTACTATTTATCAGCATTGTGCAATGGTGAGCCTCGAATTTAAATAACCCTTTTCATAATTCGAGAAGTTTTTCCATGGCAATTTATTTAAATTTACTATTTCTGTAAATAACAGCAGATTTCGGCAGTCGAATTAAGTCATCATGTCATATACATCATTGAAAGCACCATCAAAAACTCTATCCGATACTGTAAAAATCCAATATACCGCCCTTAAGAAAAAAACAAACCCGAGGATGATTCCGTAAAACCGAAACGGGGTAGAAAATTTTTGATACCACTACGGTATTTCAGCTAAAAAGTTGCTTAAAGAAAGTTAACAACAACCAACTTATGCCCAAAATACAAAATTGTCGTTTTTCTGTTCTTTTGGCCATAATAAAAAAACTAAGGTTGTATTTCTTTTTTAATTATTGATCACCACTATATAGCGCAACTTTGCCCCAATTTAACCGTCTTTCTATCTCTTACGGTTTCCGAGATCCCAATGGTGAACCTCAAATTTGAATAACCCTGTATATATTTATAATATTATTATATATTAAGTTAAGTTGTAATGTGTAACAGCTATTTGTGTAGTATCTTTAACTATTATCTTTAAGTTTAACAATTTAAAAGAAGTTAAGTCTATTTAACGACTTTAACTAACAAAATTTAACTAATATTCGTAAAAGTTCAATTTTAATTTAAACTATTTGTAAGTTTTGTTACAAAATATATGGGTGGTCTGTCTTATTTTTTTTTAATTCTTTTCCGGGGGCGAATTATCCGCGGGGGCGAATCGTCCGGGGACGAATTATCCTAGAAGCCCTAGTAGGTACTGAATTTTATTGTTGCTATCAAATTATTACTCTTTGGTTCTATGTACAGCTACAACCTTTCGCCACCTTCATCATGGGAATGTAGGTAGGTGCCTTTTGTTGTTCTTTTTCATATAGTTACCTATACGCCTATACTTACCTAAGTATGTGACTACTCTAAATATATAAATGTAATGATTTGTAATCAACCTTTTCTAAACTTCATATGTTGATTAGTTTATTATTAATATAGATTGTTGATATACCAGCTCCATTTCCACATATGCTCAATTTTTTATCACCATACGCCAAACGTTTGGAAGAAAACCAACAGAGATAATTACATTTCATATTTCATTAAAAATAAGTTTCCCACGCACCATATGGTACTCTAACGGCATACGGTGGGATATAAGAACAGTAAACATTGATATCAGGATAAACGAAGCACTTGTCACCGGGAAGGGTATCTCACACAATTGGAAAATCAGAAAGTAAACAAAAATTATGATAAGCTTAACAGGTTATATATATAGGCCGCAAGTCCTAATTCAAATGCATTTTTGTACATTAACTGGTTATGGAAAGGAGTTCAGTATTAAAAATTGGAAAAGAAGAAAAAACGCGAGTGATAAAAATGAGAATTCGTAGAAATAAAGCAAATGCGCGTGAAAGAAATAGAATGCATGGTTTAAATGCTGCATTGGATAGACTTCGCGGGTAAATAAATATTTATAGCTGTATTGTGTGTCTGTTTACTTTTTGGGGCCGTGAAGTGAATGCGGCCGAAAAAATAAATCACTACTTTTTCGGCCACATTCACTTCACGGCCCCCAGCCAATCACGGCTGACGTCAAAATATCTAAAAATATTTGTGATATTTGCTTAAAAAACTTGTTTGCGCTTTTGACAGAAAGATTTTTTCGTCCTTGCCTGTTTTCTGGTCTCGGCGTTGCCTCGGCCAGAACATAAGACTTGGACGGAAAAACTAACTTTTTCACCTTGATACAAAAATAATTATTATTTTAGTTATATGCCGATTCAACAAACTACCACAGATATGCATTCAGCACCCCAAAAATTATCAAAAATTGAAACTTTGCGTTTAGCAAGAAATTACATCATAGCAATGTCTCAAACATTACAAGAAGGAAGACCCATGGCTCTACCACGTTTCATTCGAATTTTAAGTCGAGAACTTAGCCAAACCACAGCAAATTTACTAACAGGAACACTAATGGGCTATGGAAATAATACACCAACGAATTTAAGAAAAATGTGCTTTGGAAATTACGACACTGGTGGTACTCCAGAATATTCCTCCATGGATAGGCCACATAGTCCTGATCAAAGACTCGAACTAAATGGAAATGTTTACAGAAATGATTATCCGTATTATTGTAGACCTCATGTTGATTCGGTAATATCACATACTGATAGTATGAGGTACTGGGAAGGTAGCTGCTTTGCAAATGAAGCAGTTATGTTTCCAAATAGTTGTGTTTATAATAATTGCAACTCAAAATCATTGTATAACATTTAGTGAACGGTACTGTATTGCAGCGAGGCTTGTTCAAAGACAACAAAATTTCTAAAATGTTAAAATCAATCAAATGACAAAAGTCTGAAATACAGTTAAATGATTTTTTCTGTAAGTACGCTTCAGTTTTTTAACTACAAGCTGAAAGTTATCCATGGTGAGGGGTCAATGTGTTACAAGCGCAATTTTTTTTGGCCGTTGCTAGCTCGACGGCTAACGTGGATATAATTCTGACACAAAATCCACGGCATTACGTTCGGCGCATGTCTGGGGACTTGGAAAATTATTTCAACTTCCTGAAATTATAGGGACATAGGTGCGCACGATTGGTTGCCTATTCCCAAGGCGTAAAATCTGTTTCTGAGAAATCTAATTATAATAATAATTATTAACTACAAATAAAATCGATCGCTCGGACTCTAGTATTTTTTATTGGTCATATTCAACTTGCAAATTAATTAAAAATCAATTTAAAATATGAAAATTTTGAAACTTTTATAATGGAATAATTTTGTTGACATGCGCAGTAGGTGCAGCTCGTATTCGCGTCGCCGAATTAATGACGTCACCCCTTGACAAGACGTAATGCCGTGGATTTAGTGTCAAAATTATATCCACGTTAGCCGTGGAGCTAGCAACGGCCATTTTTTTTTAAATTCATAGCTCTTCACGTTTAAAAAAAAAGGGTGGGAACTGGGAAGGGTGGTCCAAAACACTCTATATGTAATCTTAAAATTTATTGAATACCATTCTAGTCAATTCAGTGATCTATTCTAGTCAATTATGCTGTAATAATTTAAGAAAAATGTAATACGTAGTGCCTACTATTATACAATAAAAGTTTTCACGTTGAACTTTATTTTCTTTAACTTTTTTTACAATATTAGAAACTGTTTCCTAATTTAGTAATACCTGAGATTATGGTGGATCTTCAACTACCTCAAATGCTTGCGATTATCAATGGTTTCTTCAGTTATGATCACTTGATGAAGATTACTTAGGTTGTTCTACTTCAAGCTCTAAATCCATGGATTCCTCAGCTTTACTATCACTGTCATCATCACTTGATGAAATCCACAGCAAATTTACATGTGTACCATTTCTTTCTTCATTTATAAAAGCATGGTCTTCAATATCACTTAGTTCGACCTTTTCGGTAATACAGTCAGCACTACAGCCAGAGATTTCCTTGTAACTTTCCTCAGTTGTAGTTTTGGAGGTTTCTCCATTATCCACACCAGTGATAAAATTTATCAGGTCTAAAGGGATATCACAGAAAGGGCAGAGCACAGTTGGATATACTTCATTCAATTTGATGTGAACTACACATTCACAAAATTGACATTTATAATACGGAAGCCCTATAATAGGCATAAAAGAGATTGTGCAACGTGAATCCATATGTGATGGCACGCAAGATAACCCTATAATATGTGTGATTATTAAGGAAAAAATTGATCAATAAGATATTTATAATAAAATCAGTCAATAAAGGATATTTTCTTTACACCACATACATTTTGGAGGAGGCGGATATGAAAGTTCATTTGCTGTACTAATAACATCGTATAACTCATCAATGATGTTTTTTCCCAATCCAAGTTTAGGGATTGTGTTTTCACAAATAACTTCTTTTAAATACATATTTAGAATATCTAAACTTTGCATATGGAATTCGGAAAGCTCAGTACCATCTGCGATTAATTCAAATAAAAGATGCATATGATTAATGGCTAGTTTTATTTTGATTATGTATTTAAATTCGTCATAACGTAAAATATTATATTCTTCAATTGTATACATTTTATTATACATCATTTCGGAAGACCTTGCTAGCCATAAACAAGTTTTCAATTGAATTAGAGAAAGTTTATCGTAATCAAGTCCTGCCGGAAGCCCATCACATGGCAGCTTTCTTTCTATTAAACCATCAAGCCTTAAAAAAAACAAACTGTGTTAATGGTATTGGTGGGTAACTAAATCGTACCTTAAAATTTCCAAACAATCCCAAAAAGTTGTCAAACGGTCTGTAGTATTTTTCATTAGAACTGCTAAAGGGTCTCTTCCCATGTGCATAAATATCAACAACCTAATTGGATCTTTACGTTTTTTTATATCCTTTAATTTAGTCATACTTGCTAGGATTGCAAAGAAAACTTTGTTTGGCGAAATTATTAAACCGTGAGTGCGATATGATGTCCACTTAAAATCAATGTATAAAGGACGCCACTCAATTCGTATTTTATTATTTTCGCAAAATAGTCTTAGTTCTTTTAATACCCCTGTGTAAGTTAATATTAAAAATATATTTTCTTCAAAATGTTCAACAGCTAAAAATAAAATCATTTACATTACGATGAAGTAAGAGTGATGATGAAAAATAAGGTAATGTAAAAAAAAAATGCAAAGGGAAAATCAAACCAATACAAGATAATGAGAAGTGATAGGCAGGTATTTTTAAAGAATTGCTAGGGGAGGATGAATAGAGCTAGGTTAATATAGAAGAACTCAAACAGAAGAATGAAGATATTATTAAGGGGTAAACCATGGTAAAAAATTATGTACTCTCAACTACCTAATGTGACAGACTACCCAGACTGCTCAAACTTCCACAGACCTCTCAAAGACTGCCGAGACTTCGCAGAGACAACTCAGCCTTCCCAGGATTATCTAAGGACTTCCCAAACACCACCCAGACTTCTCATAGACTAACCAGCCTTTCCAGGACTTCCTAAAGACCACCTAGACTTTCCAGCAACTTCCCAAAGAGCCCAAGACTTCCACATGCCTCTCAGATTTCCCAAGACTATACAAGGACTTTTCAAAGACTACCTACACTTCCTGAGACTTTCCAGAGACTAATGGACACCAAACTTCCCATATGGGTTACCCCTTTTATTCATGAAGAATGGCTTACAATTGAGATGGAATAGATTATACAGTGTGTTCAGAGACTTAAAGAAGAGCGATTATATAGAAAAATGTGGACTGAAACACTCTGCTAAAAGCATTGGGAGAAGCAAAACAATTCTAATAGGAATTAAATGCTTTTTATTATTATTATTATTATTATTACTATATCCTAATATTATTATTATACGAGTTTCGCTGTAATTACTCACCACTGATTTGAAAATTCCCAGCATGGAAGTTATGGATATCTAAAAGCTTTCCAGATTCATCTATAAGACATACAAGAACAAAACTTCCTTTTACTATAAGAACAAAAATCATGTTATTGTAAGTTGAGATTTTAAAATTTTCTACTTTAATATTATCTGCTTCACTCCACAAATCTACATCACTTCCAAAATTCACGCTGTTTGAAGTGATATTCACTATACAAACTGCCTTTGCTTTACCCTCAATATCACCAATAATTAATAAACCTAAAAAAATAGGTAATAGTTCAATATTAAAGCTGAACAAAATATAATAAAGTTCTACCATTTTTCCCTGCCTGCTGCCAATGTAGAGCAGATATTTTCTTTAATTCTGTCTTATAGTATCCCAAAGAAGCTATTTTATATTGGGTCACATCATTTGCATTTCTTGTATCAAACCTCCACACACTTACACCTCCATTCAAGTGACCGACAATAAATAAACAAAATTGTTTATTATCAATCGTAATTAAATCACTCCAAGTGAAAGCTATAAAAATATATATTCATTTATCCTGTTATAGTAAAGCAATTGAAAAGCCTACCAGTTGGTAAAACTTCTTCAACTCTCCTTTTTAATTCTGTAAATTTAGCTGTAGGAGTATTTTCTTCAAAATCTGTCCAAGATGATTTAAAATAATTGATACACGCTTGGGAAATATTTGTCACGCTGGTGTATTCCTCACTTTCTACCTCATTAACAGTACGAACGAATATATGTAAAGCTCCTGTGTTAGTTAAAGAAGCAATGCAACAATGCCCGTTACTAATTACATCTAATGGTGACCATTTTACTAGCACAGGTTGTTGTTTAATATAAGTACTCTGTGTTAACTCCTCTGATATATCCAGTCGCAAAACAGCTTCATATAATTCAAATTGAGGTAAATCACTAATAAAAGAGTTAATGTCGATTCCTAAATGTGAACTAACTGCAAAATCGGGAACTTTTACAAAGAGTTTTCTAAACGTTGCATTTGGCAATATGTTGTCCATTAGTCCACAGAGCTGAAGAATATACAAACCATCTTCAGCTAGAATACAATAACGATTATCTTGTGAATAATCGAGACCATGATTAACAACTAGTTTGCTTTGCAAAGCAATTGTATCCAGTAATTTGAAATCTGAGCACATCTTGTATCTTCAAAAAGTTAGGTTATTTTTTATCACTTTTAATGTCTTGATAAACACACACACATTAATATTAATATTATATTGAGGCATCTATGTACTGAGGTAGTTTTTTGAAAATTATTCTCTTAAAATTCTGTTTATTATAAACATAAATAATATTTATAATTTTAGTCTGTAAATGCAACAAGCGGATAGCCCTCACATTTGTGCTACAAACAGCTGAATACACAAGTCCACTGGGTTTTTGTAAAAATTAATTCTCAAATTGCAACTAACCTAAAGCAAAGACTTTTTGCAAAGACTAGTTGGGCGCCCCTCGAGCTTTAGGTTAGTTGCAGTTTGAGAATTATTTTTCACAAAAACCCAGTGGACTTGTGTATTCAGCTGTTTGTAGCACAAATGTGAGGGCTATCCGCTTGTGTAAATGCACATCACAACGTAATCAGAACTACTACAAATAAAAAGAACTACACCTACACTTTACATTCGCGCTACTAAGTTATTACAGGGTGTAGCCAAGTAGTATTCAGGCTAATTTTTGAGAATGTTACCGAATACCGAGCCGAGCCGAGCCGAGCTACTTCAGACTTCGTTTCTATCAAGTAGGTACCTCTACAACGAAGCCACCGAAACCAAACTCTTTTATAAAATCTGTTGCCCACGATTTCTGTAGCCGGTTTATCAATTCGTAGTTAAGTTCTGGTTAAGCTAACCAACGGTCAAATGTCATGGATACGATTCTTGTAACAATTCGTGGTTAACTTAACAGGGAGCTGTTAAACCATCCTTATGGCTCAGTTGTATAATAGCCGGTTTTATAGCAGTGGCGAAGTTAACCTCTCAATGTTGGGGGGGCTCAAGCCCCAGGACCAGGGGCGGCTCAAGGTAACTTTGTCACCCGGGCAGGTTAGTTTTTGGCTCTTTCTCCAGGGGCGCAGGCAAGAATTAGTGGCGGAGGGGGTTGGTACATGGAAATGCGAGCGGAGCGAGCAAAAGAATGCGCCGCAGGCGATTTTTTTTTCAATAGTGGGCGTGGCCAATTTTTAACGTGTTGTACGAGCATCTGAGAATTTCAATGGCAAATAAATTGCAAATTTTGCGGTTGAAAAACAATAATCGAGAAAAAAACATTCATTATTTCCAAAATAAATTGTAAAATGTTTGGTGACGTGTACAAATGATAAATAGCGCCAAAAATTTTAGGGGGGCTAATTTGAAATTTAGGGGGGCTAAGCCCCCCCCCTAACTTCGCCACTGTTTTATAGTCTGGTTGACCGAAGGTTGTCGGAATCACACTCTCAATTGTCATGGATACGACTCTCAAAAACAATCATGTTGATGACACTTATTTGTGGTTCAGACAACCGTCGCTCGTGTCGGTCAACCAGACCGACCCAAAGGTCCAGTTATATAAAAGATTTCACTCCCAGTCCAACTGATTTTTAAGAATCATGATATACCCAAAACAATTGATCGTGCTTCAGCTGAACTAGGGATCAAATCTTTTATACAACTCGGCCAAAGTAGACAAATGAATCATTTTTTGATAGAGGAATGTATAATGAAATCGTCTTATTTTAGTTTCGGGAATATACGGTAGGTATCGTTTTGTACAGACCTTTTAAAGACATCCTATATATTTAAAGGAAAGCAACGATAGCGGTTTTGGTAACTTCCAAAGCAAAATAAATTGTTTACACTACAATGAAATGCATTTATGTATTTAGAATGACTGAAGATATACATAAAATTGTGTTTTAGATTTGAAAAGTACCCAAAAAAATTAAAGTACCTATTACAAACTAAATCAATGGCACGAGCGTCATGTATCAATATTTAATGGCCAGATTCTGTATCTATTATTTTATTCTTATTGCAATTATATTTTACAAGAACAAGAAGTCTGTAACACTTTTGAAAAAGATACAGAAAAATGACCAGTTGCTAACAAGGTAACAATTTAATTTCGTTAGTTAAACTACAACAATTCATAAACATCTAAGTTAGTAGGTAGCTCAATTGAAAGCATTAGATATGAAAAATTTTCTTTTGCACATTATAATATGCATGTATACTTTTTTAATGTAGGACCTGTTCCATTGTATATCCTACCTCTACACGATACATTTGCAAAAACATTTTTTCATAGAGATTGAGAGCTATATATGCTGAAAATTTGCTTAAGTACATGAAATTAGGAAACAATTGCGGAGCAATTTGCAAATGATCATAGTAAAAAATTCGGGCGATTCATACATTTTTACAAACCGTTCAGCATAATAGTTACCAACAATTATTATTATGAACACATTTTATAAAAGCTTTATCACAAATATCTTAAAAATTTATGTCTGTTGATTACAGCAGAATATTTTACACATGTGCAGACAATTAAAATCATCTACAGAATAGAATAATATTTTATAAAACAACTTTAAAAGCAGCTTCTATTTGGTTTACGTAGCTACGACAGTCTGTAATTTTTTTCCATCTTTTTCATTTTCTTTTCCATCTTCTTAACGTATTTCTGTAATTCTTCTAATGTGTTTTCAAGTGTCTCAATACGTTTTACCATCTTAAGTGCATCATCTTTGGAGAATACATCCTTGAAAATGTTATGATTATCTTCGTTATCAAATGGAATCCTCCTACTGTAATTTTCTTCATTAGAATAATCCATACTAGTTGTTACATTATCGTAATTCATAGGTCTAGGAGTGAAGTTATTTGATTCTCGTCGAAAACGTCGACTTATAGTGTTCGTTTGCGAAGCTGCTCTACAGTCATTACAACATTCAGTCCAAACTCGAAAATCAACTTTTTTTACATTTGGACAACTAACATACCCACCTTGTACATTGGGTAACATGAACACATTATTTGTTATTTGCGTTATATTATCGCCAGCATTACACAATACATGTGCTAAAGTATACTGTTTCAGTTGAACAAGCTGTTCTGGTTTGAAAACAGATGGATTTTCATACCAGAACCGATCACCATTACGGAGCCGTCCAAATTGCTCAACTAAAAGACATTTAAATAACGGTCCAACGCGAGCTCCTTCTGCTTGATCTTCTAAAATACCACCCACAAAAACATCAATGTTTCCTGGATGTCCATAAAGCGCTTCAAGTTTTTGACGAATAACGGGATCCGTAATTTCGTTACGTAAATCTTCAAAAGTATCAACTTCAGTCATGTTACAAAATTTACGGAACTCAATGTAACCAGGAATAGCATGATCTCTTGATCTATGTATGTTTATTGCTGCCAGATCTAAAGCAACTGCGTGAGCTGATTCGAACAAATGTTCTGTTAAATCTTTGTTTAGATTTTGATCGGGTTTTTTCAACTTTGCGGGGACTGTATATAATCCTCTTAGTAAAGGATCAATACCACCTTCGTCAACAACACGCCACGGGGCAAAAAAGGCTTTATGTAATGGTAAATGTCCTTCCCTAATAGGTTTAAACGAAGAATCTAATCGATGTAAAATAGGGTTTATGAGAGTATGCCCAAATCTTAAAGCAGCTGTTGCAAATACATTTGCTATCGATGGGTGAAGAGTTGGATCATATTCTTTATATTCTCCAAGCATACGGATTCCTTCAGGACCAACTATATGAGGAAGCCAGTGTTTGTACGTTATATGCTGCATTGCAGCTCCTATTATTTTTCTAGTTTCTTGGTAAAGCGTTTCTCCATCCCAATGTGGATTAATACGTCTAAGCTCATCAGCAACTCTGTTATGTTCTCTAAACCAAACCGTATGCATTACTAGAAGACCTACTTGTTCGTTTGCACGAATATCACCAGCCAAAAAACAATTTACATTGCTTTCAGAGAGATTTCTTCTGCAATCCATACCTTCGTTTCCTGCATAAGGTAACAAGGCTTTTCTATTTGGAAATACGGGGCCGTTTCTTAAATATCCGTGATCGTTTGTAAAATCACGCAATTGTCTTGCAAGTTCATCTGAAAATCCATAAACTTGCGATGCATCTATGTAAGATGTTAACTGATTGATTTGTTCTCTTGGTTGTATCGAATCAAAGAAAACAGAAGTCATCCCAGAGCCGCAAATAGCAGACGAACGGAAGAAGTCTATACAACGTCTGTTTTTCACTCTGGGATCTCCAGGTGGTATATCAATTGGATAACAAGGAGCAGCATAATCGCAAGACTTTTTACAATCTATTCCGTCCCAACTTTCAGAACTAACGGCAGGAATGGCGTGATCGAGATCGTGATCTAAGAACTGTCCCCATTGCATGACCATATGTGTTATAAAATCATCAGACGTGATTTTCTCTGTTGACAAGAGAGTGGTAGATACCAAACGTGAGCTAGGTTTAGGAAAACCGTAATATTTAACGTCTTTGTTCCAACCTATGGGTGTACTAAAGCCGTTTTCATAAATTGGTTTCAGAATACGTCTAAAAGGGGTAAGAGACGCTCCCCATGAAGGATTTTGAAGATTATTGCACATTCCATCTATGGATCTATATTTAGAGTGGTAACACATGTCGGTACAATTTCTTATTGTTCTATGGGCCATGCAACCCGATAATCTTGCAACAAGATCTAAATGTTCTGGAGTTAAAATCTCCTTATAATTAAAATCGCTTGTAAAATTCGCCGACATTCCTTTTTGGACATGTTTTCTAATATTTATTAAAGTACGTTCATATACTTCAGCAGCTCTTGCTAATTCACGTGCTGGAGCATTCGGGTACCTAATTAACCTAAATATCTCAGCTGAGCTTCGAGGACCATCGGGATGGTTAAATAATTTATCTATAGTTCTATTAATTGCTGCGTCAACTTCTTGACTTGCTTCAGCAAATGCTATTTTTACTAATTTTTCTCCTACACTGAGTCCAGCTGGATGACGTTCGTCTTTAATAGTGACGTAACCTGAACCAGTGGCTCGTCCATATTCATTTATAGCAGTACATTCGTATCTACCAGCATCTTCCAGAGCAATTCCAACAATATATAGATTACCACTAATAGAAACACGTGTTCTTCCATTTCTTTGCAGTTCTGAACCATCTTTGCGCCATTGAAGTCCTGGAGTAGGGATACCTTCTCCTTTACAAGGTAATTCAATGGTACCGCCCAAGATTGCTTCCACATCGTATGGTTGATATATCAATCTTGGTGGTTTGTTAGATATTAAGGTTACTTTTAAATTGGCGCTACTTTCGCGATAACCCAATGCATTTCTTGCTTGGCATACGTATAATCCTGAATCTGATTCTTTGGCATTTTTAATTTCAAGAATGGTACCATCGCCGCTTATCTGTGTTCTTCCACCACTTTGAATTGGTATGTCATTTCTATACCAAGTTATTTGAGGGGCCGGGGAACCAACTGCTATACATTCAAGTTTTGCATATTGACCAGCTTGAATGTTTGCACTTTCTGGGTGTACAGTAAAAACTGGAGGAACTAAAACAAAATATATTAATTGGAATATAGCAAGGACGTCTTGTGGAAGACAACTTACCATTAATTAATACCTCTGCCGTTGCACTAATCCTACCATACATATTAGCAGCGTCACACCTGTAAGTTCCATAATCATCACCTTCAACTGAGCGTATGAATAAAGTACCATCTCCATCTACAAATCGTCGTGATGTTGTAGCTAAAGTTATACCATTTTGTGACCATGTAATAGTTGGTTGGGGGTCACCTACAACTTGGCACTCTAAACGTATTTCTGGATTCCCTACAGATGTCGAAATGCTTTGTGGTTTCAATATAAATTTAGGTTTACGTGTATCTGCAAGAATATTTTTTAACACTCAAGAAATGCAGGCGTATTTTATTCTTACCATATTCGTTGATATTAAATTGAGGATCCGGCCTTCTATATTCTTGATCCGGTCTTCTGACGATCATTCTTGCTCGTCTAGATTTAGCCTCGCCATCTGCACCTTTAGCCATGCATTCATAATGACCTACGTCTGAGTCTTGACTATTTTTAATCATTAAAGAACCATCTTCCATAACTTGATATCTTTCATCATTAGGAAGTTCTGCATCGTTTCGCATCCAAATGATGGAAGCAGCGGGGTCTCCTTCAACTCTACATGTAAATACTGCTGTTCCGCCCCAAGATACTTCAATATCTTGAGGACCATTCAAGATTTCTGGTGCTTCTATAAAGCAAAATTTATAGCTGACAACACATAAGAAATTTCAAGTACTAACTACAGTGAAAGTCGCTCATTTGGATTGCTTTTAAGGATTTTCCGTACATTTCAGATGGGTATTTACAACTAGCTGCGACGTGGAATTGATGCTCTTTGATCATCTTGGATAACCAAGCTATTTTGCAGTCACAAACCAGGGCGTTGGAATCTAAACGTAATCGCGACAAACCTGGAAGTCCAGAAAACGCACCAGGAGGAATATGTTTAATTTTATTATTGTACAGAAATCTAAATAAGGAAGTTCAATTAATAATCTGAATATTACTTCGATATTTAAAACTTACAGTCGATCTAGGGATGGCATATTAGTAAATGTTTCTGCAGCAAATTCTTCAATGTCATTGTTATGTAAATATCTGCAAAAAACATCTTCAGGTTAAATTTAAAATAATTTTAAGAACCTTGGATTGAACAATAAAACAATAACCAAGCGATGTGAAGTATTCAAGCATTAGCTGGATTTTATAAATAGATGTTTTTGCGTTGAAACACGAAGAATGAAAATTAACAGATTGTGATGTTGGGAGTTTCACATAAACATTTATAAATAATTAAAGTTTATAATTTATTAAGAGCTAATTTTACTTACAAATGTTCCAATTTTGGCAAGCCTTGGAAAACAGCGGGGTCGATATGTTTAATTCTATTCTTGTAAAGATAAAGGTGTCGAAGTTGCCCAAGTCCGGCGAAGACTCCATTGTTTAAACTTGTCAGTAAATTATTATTTAAAAGTAAGGACCTTATATTTTTCTGATGCTTGAAAGTCCCTGATGGAATATCTCTTATTTTATTAAATCTTAGGTCTCTGTAAAAAAAAGGAATAAACTGTGGGTAAAATTCGCTCGTGCTTGATACATTCCTAACAATTTTTTTTATGTAAAGTGCAAGTAAAGTACATTTTTCTACTTTTATACTGTAATATGCCATATTTCTGTTATTTTTAAATATTAATTGTTACGACAGTTTTTATTGCACTAGTGCGGTAAAGTTAATTTTGCAATAGCTAATAGTTACGAAGTTGTTTACTACAGTTTTTGCCTCCCTATTATTTTTTCATAAACAAAATTTAATTACAAAATTATATTATTTATGAAAGTAGATAAATTATCTATTATTCTGTAAGCTATATTTATATCTACCATCATTAGGAAATGGGTGGTTATGGTACAGCAGCATATTCTACTAACACTAGTTATTATCATGGTTATAAAGACAGCAATTTATACACCCTGCTTTGATCGCTTTCAGAAATAGAGCTGAAACAAGTTATAAATAGCAGTAAAGAATAATAAAGTGCAGGATACCAGCACTCGTTATAGTGGTTCCTTAAATTTAATTATTCTTCCTGTTTCTAAGATTACAATTTACGATTGTGTGTTTGGTTTTTAATCTTTAATGTGAATAACATTTTTCTACAGATCTCTAAAAAAAAAAACACGGAGATGGCAATAAGATATTAGTTCTAATCGTTTTCTTTGGAAACTTTGTGCGGTTTTGGAAGGCATTCAGGGGCGGACCGTGAATTTGTGGGGCCCTGGGCTAACACTACTTAGGGGGCTACCTAATTAATCAAACAGTTCCTCGGAACCTCTGAATGCTAAGCCCCTTATACTCCAAAATTGAACTTATTAAAATTTTAGATTATTTTTTTGCAATATTGTCCTTTGTCTTCAATAGGGGCTGGGGGCCCTTTATATCCACGGAGCCCTGAGCTGCAGCCCAAGGAGCCCATATATAGATCCGCCCCTGCTGGAGATAATTCAAGATGTCGTAACATTGGAACGCGACCGCGGAATGACCTTAAATTAATACCAGAGATGAAAGATAGTGTAACCAACCAGGAACTGGTTAGAACGGCCCTGTGCATAAACAGAAAAGTTCTTAAAACGCGAACGGGCGCAATCGTTGGAGATAATTCAGGATGTCGTAATATTGAAACGCAACAGCGGAATTACTTTAAATTACTACCAGAGATGAAAGATAGTGTAACCAACCAGGAACTGGTTAGAACGGCCCTGTGCATAAACAGAAAAGTTCTTAAAACGCGAATGGGCGCAATCGTTGGAGATAATTCAGGATGTCGTAATATTGAAACGCAACAGCGGAATTACTTTAAATTACTACCAGAGATGAAAGATAGTGTAACCAACCAGGAACTGGTTAGAACGGCCCTGTGCATAAACAGAAAAGTTCTTAAAACGCGAATGGGCGCAATCGTTGGAGATAATTCAGGATGTCGTAAAATTGAAACGCAACAGCGGAATTACTTTAAATTACTACCAGAGATGAAAGATAGGGTAACCAACCAGAAACTGGTTAGAACGGTCCTGTGCATAAACAGAAAAGTTCTTAAAACGCGAACGGGCGCAATCGTTGGAGATAATTCAGGATGTCGTAATATTGAAACGCAACAGCGGAATTACTTTAAATTACTACCAGAGATGAAAGATAGGGTAACCAACCAGAAACTGGTTAGAACGGTCCTGTGCATAAACAGAAAAGTTCTTAAAACGCGAACGGGCGCAATCGTTGGAGATAATTCAGGATGTCGTAAAATTGAAACGCAACAGCGGAATGACTTTAAATTAGTACCAGATATAAACGATAGGGTAACCAACCAGAAACTGGTTAGAACGGCCCTGTACATAAATAGAAAAGTTCTTAAAACGCGAATGGGCGCAATCGTTGGAGATAATTCAGGATGTCGTAAAATTGAAACGCAACAGCGGAATGACTTTAAATTAGTACCAGAGCTAAACGATAGGGTAACCAACCAGAAACTGGTTAGAACGGCCCTGTACATAAACAGAAAAGTTCTTAAAACGCGAATGGGCGCAATCGTTGGAGATAATTCAGGATGTCGTAATATTGAAACGCAACAGCGGAATGACTTTAAATTAGTACCAGAGATAAACGATAGGGTAACCAACCAGAAACTGGTTAGAACGGCCCTGTACATAAACAGAAAAGTTCTTAAAACGCGAATGGGCGCAATCGTTGGAGATAATTCAGGATGTCGTAATATTGAAACGCAACAACGGAATTACTTTAAATTACTACCAGAGATGAAAGATAGGGTAACCAACCAGAAACTGGTTAGAACGGCCATGTGCATAAACAGAAAAGTTCTTAAAACGCGAATGGGCGCAATCGTTGGAGATAATTCAGGATGTCGTAAAATTGAAACGCAACAGCGGAATGACTTTAAATTAGTACCAGAGATAAACGATAGGGTAACCAACCAGAAACTGGTTAGAACGGCCCTGTACATAAACAGAAAAGTTCTTAAAACGCGAATGGGCGCAATCGTTGGAGATAATTCAGGATGTCGTAAAATTGAAACGCAACAGCGGAATTACTTTAAATTACTACCAGAGATGAACGATAGGGTAACCAACCAGAAACTGGTTAGAACGGCCCTGTACATAAACAGAAAAGTTCTTAAAACGCGAATGGGCGCAATCGTTGGAGATAATTCAGGATGTCGTAAAATTGAAACGCAACAGCGGAATGACTTTAAATTAGTACCAGAGATAAACGATAGGGTAACCAACCAGAAACTGGTTAGAACGGCCCTGTACATAAACAGAAAAGTTCTTAAAACGCGAATGGGCGCAATCGTTGGAGATAATTCAGGATGTCGTAAAATTGAAACGCAACAGCGGAATTACTTTAAATTACTACCAGAGATGAACGATAGGGTAACCAACCAGAAACTGGTTAGAACGGCCCTGTACATAAACAGAAAAGTTCTTAAAACGCGAATGGGCGCAATCGTTGGAGATAATTCAGGATGTCGTAAAATTGAAACGCAACAGCGGAATTACTTTAAATTACTACCAGAGATGAAAGATAGGGTAACCAACCAGAAACTGGTTAGAACGGCCCTGTACATAAACAGAAAAGTTCTTAAAACGCGAATGGGCGCAATCGTTGGAGATAATTCAGGATGTCGTAAAATTGAAACGCAACAGCGGAATGACTTTAAATTAGTACCAGAGATAAAGGATAGGGTAACCAACCAGAAACTGGTTAGAACGGCCCTGTACATAAACAGAAAAGTTCTTAAAACGCGAATGGGCGCAATCGTTGGAGATAATTCAGGATGTCGTAAAATTGAAACGCAACAGCGGAATGACTTTAAATTAGTACCAGAGATAAACGATAGGGTAACCAACCAGAAACTGGTTAGAACGGCCCTGTACATAAACAGAAAAGTTCTTAAAACGCGAATGGGCGCAATCGTTGGAGATAATTCAGGATGTCGTAAAATTGAAACGCAACAGCGGAATTACTTTAAATTACTACCAGAGATGAACGATAGGGTAACCAACCAGAAACTGGTTAGAACGGCCCTGTACATAAACAGAAAAGTTCTTAAAACGCGAATGGGCGCAATCGTTGGAGATAATTCAGGATGTCGTAAAATTGAAACGCAACAGCGGAATGACTTTAAATTAGTACCAGAGATAAAGGATAGGGTAACCAACCAGAAACTGGTTAGAACGGCCCTGTACATAAACAGAAAAGTTCTTAAAACGCGAATGGGCGCAATCGTTGGAGATAATTCAGGATGTCGTAAAATTGAAACGCAACAGCGGAATGACTTTAAATTAGTACCAGAGATAAACGATAGGGCAACCAACCAGAAACTGGTTAGAACGGCCCTGTACATAAACAGAAAAGTTCTTAAAACCGAACGGGCACAATCATTGGAGATAATTCAGGATGTCGTAATATTGAAACGCAACAGCGGAATTACTTTAAATTACTACCAGAGATGAAAGATAGGGTAACCAACCAGAAACTGGTTAGAACGGCCCTGTACATAAACAGAAAAGTTCTTAAAACGCGAATGGGCGCAATCGTTGGAGATAATTCAGGATGTCGTAAAATTGAAACGCAACAGCGGAATGACTTTAAATTAGTACCAGAGATAAACGATAGGGTAACCAACCAGAAACTGGTTAGAACGGCCCTGTACATAAACAGAAAAGTTCTTAAAACCGAACGGGCACAATCATTGGAGATAATTCAGGATGTCGTAATATTGAAACGCAACAGCGGAATTACTTTAAATTACTACCAGAGATGAAAGATAGGGTAACCAACCAGAAACTGGTTAGAACGGCCCTGTACATAAACAGAAAAGTTCTTAAAACGCGAATGGGCGCAATTGTTGGAGATAATTCAGGATGTCGTAATATTGAAACGCAACAGCGGAATGACTTTAAATTAGTACCAGAGATAAACGATAGGGTAACCAACCAGAAACTGGTTAGAACGGCCCTGTACATAAACAGAAAAGTTCTTAAAACGCGAATGGGCGCAATCGTTGGAGATAATTCAGGATGTCGTAAAATTGAAACGCAACAGCGGAATGACTTTAAATTAGTACCAGAGATAAACGATAGGGTAACCAACCAGAAACTGGTTAGAACGGCCCTGTACATAAACAGAAAAGTTCTTAAAACGCGAATGGGCGCAATCGTTGGAGATAATTCAGGATGTCGTAAAATTGAAACGCAACAGCGGAATGACTTTAAATTAGTACCAGAGATAAACGATAGGGTAACCAACCAGAAACTGGTTAGAACGGCCCTGTACATAAACAGAAAAGTTCTTAAAACGCGAATGGGCGCAATCGTTGGAGATAATTCAGGATGTCGTAATATTGAAACGCAACAACGGAATTACTTTAAATTACTACCAGAGATGAAAGATAGGGTAACCAACCAGAAACTGGTTAGAACGGCCCTGTACATAAACAGAAAAGTTCTTAAAACGCGAATGGGCGCAATCGTTGGAGATAATTCAGGATGTCGTAAAATTGAAACGCAACAGCGGAATGACTTTAAATTAGTACCAGAGATAAACGATAGGGTAACCAACCAGAAACTGGTTAGAACGGCCCTGTACATAAACAGAAAAGTTGTTAAAACGCGAATGGGCGCAATCGTTGGAGATAATTCAGGATGTCGTAAAATTGAAACGCAACAGCGGAATGACTTTAAATTAGTACCAGAGATAAACGATAGGGTAACCAACCAGAAACTGGTTAGAACGGCCATGTGCATAAACAGAAAAGTTCTTAAAACGCGAATGGGCGCAATCGTTGGAGATAATTCAGGATGTCGTAATATTGAAACGCAACAGCGGAATGACTTTAAATTAGTACCAGAGATAAACGATAGGGTAACCAACCAGAAACTGGTTAGAACGGCCATGTGCATAAACAGAAAAGTTCTTAAAACGCGAATGGGCGCAATCGTTGGAGATAATTCAGGATGTCGTAATATTGAAACGCAACAGCGGAATGACTTTAAATTAGTACCAGAGATAAACGATAGGGTAACCAACCAGAAACTGGTTAGAACGGCCCTGTACATAAACAGAAAAGTTGTTAAAACGCGAATGGGCGCAATCGTTGGAGATAATTCAGGATGTCGTAAAATTGAAACGCAACAGCGGAATGACTTTAAATTAGTACCAGAGATAAACGATAGGGTAACCAACCAGAAACTGGTTAGAACGGCCATGTGCATAAACAGAAAAGTTCTTAAAACGCGAATGGGCGCAATCGTTGGAGATAATTCAGGATGTCGTAATATTGAAACGCAACAACGGAATTACTTTAAATTACTACCAGAGATGAAAGATAGGGTAACCAACCAGAAACTGGTTAGAACGGCCATGTGCATAAACAGAAAAGTTCTTAAAACGCGAATGGGCGCAATCGTTGGAGATAATTCAGGATGTCGTAAAATTGAAACGCAACAGCGGAATGACTTTAAATTAGTACCAGAGATAAACGATAGGGTAACCAACCAGAAACTGGTTAGAACGGCCCTGTACATAAACAGAAAAGTTCTTAAAACGCGAATGGGCGCAATCGTTGGAGATAATTCAGGATGTCGTAAAATTGAAACGCAACAGCGGAATGACTTTAAATTAGTACCAGAGATAAACGATAGGGTAACCAACCAGAAACTGGTTAGAACGGCCATGTGCATAAACAGAAAAGTTCTTAAAACGCGAATGGGCGCAATCGTTGGAGATAATTCAGGATGTCGTAATATTGAAACGCAACAGCGGAATGACTTTAAATTAGTACCAGAGATAAACGATAGGGTAACCAACCAGAAACTGGTTAGAACGGCCCTGTACATAAACAGAAAAGTTCTTAAAACGCGAATGGGCGCAATCGTTGGAGATAATTCAGGATGTCGTAATATTGAAACGCAACAACGGAATTACTTTAAATTACTACCAGAGATGAAAGATAGGGTAACCAACCAGAAACTGGTTAGAACGGCCATGTGCATAAACAGAAAAGTTCTTAAAACGCGAATGGGCGCAATCGTTGGAGATAATTCAGGATGTCGTAAAATTGAAACGCAACAGCGGAATGACTTTAAATTAGTACCAGAGATAAACGATAGGGTAACCAACCAGAAACTGGTTAGAACGGCCATGTGCATAAACAGAAAAGTTCTTAAAACGCGAATGGGCGCAATCGTTGGAGATAATTCAGGATGTCGTAAAATTGAAACGCAACAGCGGAATGACTTTAAATTAGTACCAGAGATAAACGATAGGGTAACCAACCAGAAACTGGTTAGAACGGCCCTGTACATAAACAGAAAAGTTCTTAAAACGCGAATGGGCGCAATCGTTGGAGATAATTCAGGATGTCGTAAAATTGAAACGCAACAGCGGAATTACTTTAAATTACTACCAGAGATGAACGATAGGGTAACCAACCAGAAACTGGTTAGAACGGCCCTGTACATAAACAGAAAAGTTCTTAAAACGCGAATGGGCGCAATCGTTGGAGATAATTCAGGATGTCGTAAAATTGAAACGCAACAGCGGAATGACTTTAAATTAGTACCAGAGATAAACGATAGGGTAACCAACCAGAAACTGGTTAGAACGGCCCTGTACATAAACAGAAAAGTTCTTAAAACGCGAATGGGCGCAATCGTTGGAGATAATTCAGGATGTCGTAAAATTGAAACGCAACAGCGGAATGACTTTAAATTAGTACCAGAGATAAACGATAGGGTAACCAACCAGAAACTGGTTAGAACGGCCCTGTACATAAACAGAAAAGTTCTTAAAACGCGAATGGGCGCAATCGTTGGAGATAATTCAGGATGTCGTAAAATTGAAACGCAACAGCGGAATGACTTTAAATTAGTACCAGAGATAAACGATAGGGTAACCAACCAGAAACTGGTTAGAACGGCCCTGTACATAAACAGAAAAGTTCTTAAAACGCGAATGGGCGCAATCGTTGGAGATAATTCAGGATGTCGTAAAATTGAAACGCAACAGCGGAATTACTTTAAATTACTACCAGAGATGAACGATAGGGTAACCAACCAGAAACTGGTTAGAACGGCCCTGTACATAAACAGAAAAGTTCTTAAAACGCGAATGGGCGCAATCGTTGGAGATAATTCAGGATGTCGTAAAATTGAAACGCAACAGCGGAATGACTTTAAATTAGTACCAGAGATAAACGATAGGGTAACCAACCAGAAACTGGTTAGAACGGCCCTGTACATAAACAGAAAAGTTCTTAAAACGCGAATGGGCGCAATCGTTGGAGATAATTCAGGATGTCGTAAAATTGAAACGCAACAGCGGAATGACTTTAAATTAGTACCAGAGATAAACGATAGGGTAACCAACCAGAAACTGGTTAGAACGGCCCTGTACATAAACAGAAAAGTTCTTAAAACCGAACGGGCACAATCATTGGAGATAATTCAGGATGTCGTAAAATTGAAACGCAACAGCGGAATGACTTTAAATTAGTACCAGAGATAAACGATAGGGTAACCAACCAGAAACTGGTTAGAACGGCCCTGTACATAAACAGAAAAGTTCTTAAAACGCGAATGGGCGCAATCGTTGGAGATAATTCAGGATGTCGTAAAATTGAAACGCAACAGCGGAATGACTTTAAATTAGTACCAGAGATAAACGATAGGGTAACCAACCAGAAACTGGTTAGAACGGCCCTGTACATAAACAGAAAAGTTCTTAAAACGCGAATGGGCGCAATCGTTGGAGATAATTCAGGATGTCGTAAAATTGAAACGCAACAGCGGAATTACTTTAAATTACTACCAGAGATGAACGATAGGGTAACCAACCAGAAACTGGTTAGAACGGCCCTGTACATAAACAGAAAAGTTCTTAAAACGCGAATGGGCGCAATCGTTGGAGATAATTCAGGATGTCGTAAAATTGAAACGCAACAGCGGAATGACTTTAAATTAGTACCAGAGATAAACGATAGGGTAACCAACCAGAAACTGGTTAGAACGGCCCTGTACATAAACAGAAAAGTTCTTAAAACGCGAATGGGCGCAATCGTTGGAGATAATTCAGGATGTCGTAAAATTGAAACGCAACAGCGGAATGACTTTAAATTAGTACCAGAGATAAACGATAGGGTAACCAACCAGAAACTGGTTAGAACGGCCCTGTACATAAACAGAAAAGTTCTTAAAACGCGAATGGGCGCAATCGTTGGAGATAATTCAGGATGTCGTAAAATTGAAACGCAACAGCGGAATTACTTTAAATTACTACCAGAGATGAACGATAGGGTAACCAACCAGAAACTGGTTAGAACGGCCCTGTACATAAACAGAAAAGTTCTTAAAACGCGAATGGGCGCAATCGTTGGAGATAATTCAGGATGTCGTAAAATTGAAACGCAACAGCGGAATGACTTTAAATTAGTACCAGAGATAAACGATAGGGTAACCAACCAGAAACTGGTTAGAACGGCCCTGTACATAAACAGAAAAGTTCTTAAAACGCGAATGGGCGCAATCGTTGGAGATAATTCAGGATGTCGTAAAATTGAAACGCAACAGCGGAATGACTTTAAATTAGTACCAGAGATAAACGATAGGGTAACCAACCAGAAACTGGTTAGAACGGCCCTGTACATAAACAGAAAAGTTCTTAAAACGCGAATGGGCGCAATCGTTGGAGATAATTCAGGATGTCGTAAAATTGAAACGCAACAGCGGAATGACTTTAAATTAGTACCAGAGATAAACGATAGGGTAACCAACCAGAAACTGGTTAGAACGGCCCTGTACATAAACAGAAAAGTTCTTAAAACGCGAATGGGCGCAATCGTTGGAGATAATTCAGGATGTCGTAAAATTGAAACGCAACAGCGGAATTACTTTAAATTACTACCAGAGATGAACGATAGGGTAACCAACCAGAAACTGGTTAGAACGGCCCTGTACATAAACAGAAAAGTTCTTAAAACGCGAATGGGCGCAATCGTTGGAGATAATTCAGGATGTCGTAAAATTGAAACGCAACAGCGGAATGACTTTAAATTAGTACCAGAGATAAACGATAGGGTAACCAACCAGAAACTGGTTAGAACGGCCCTGTACATAAACAGAAAAGTTCTTAAAACGCGAATGGGCGCAATCGTTGGAGATAATTCAGGATGTCGTAAAATTGAAACGCAACAGCGGAATGACTTTAAATTAGTACCAGAGATAAACGATAGGGTAACCAACCAGAAACTGGTTAGAACGGCCCTGTACATAAACAGAAAAGTTCTTAAAACCGAACGGGCACAATCATTGGAGATAATTCAGGATGTCGTAAAATTGAAACGCAACAGCGGAATGACTTTAAATTAGTACCAGAGATAAACGATAGGGTAACCAACCAGAAACTGGTTAGAACGGCCCTGTACATAAACAGAAAAGTTCTTAAAACGCGAATGGGCGCAATCGTTGGAGATAATTCAGGATGTCGTAAAATTGAAACGCAACAGCGGAATGACTTTAAATTAGTACCAGAGATAAACGATAGGGTAACCAACCAGAAACTGGTTAGAACGGCCCTGTACATAAACAGAAAAGTTCTTAAAACGCGAATGGGCGCAATCGTTGGAGATAATTCAGGATGTCGTAAAATTGAAACGCAACAGCGGAATTACTTTAAATTACTACCAGAGATGAACGATAGGGTAACCAACCAGAAACTGGTTAGAACGGCCCTGTACATAAACAGAAAAGTTCTTAAAACGCGAATGGGCGCAATCGTTGGAGATAATTCAGGATGTCGTAAAATTGAAACGCAACAGCGGAATGACTTTAAATTAGTACCAGAGATAAACGATAGGGTAACCAACCAGAAACTGGTTAGAACGGCCCTGTACATAAACAGAAAAGTTCTTAAAACGCGAATGGGCGCAATCGTTGGAGATAATTCAGGATGTCGTAAAATTGAAACGCAACAGCGGAATGACTTTAAATTAGTACCAGAGATAAACGATAGGGTAACCAACCAGAAACTGGTTAGAACGGCCCTGTACATAAACAGAAAAGTTCTTAAAACCGAACGGGCACAATCATTGGAGATAATTCAGGATGTCGTAATATTGAAACGCAACAGCGGAATTACTTTAAATTACTACCAGAGATGAAAGATAGGGTAACCAACCAGAAACTGGTTAGAACGGTCCTGTGCATAAACAGAAAAGTTCTTAAAACCGAACGGGCACAATCATTGGAGATAATTCAGGATGTCGTAATATTGAAACGCAACAGCGGAATTACTTTAAATTACTACCAGAGATGAAAGATAGGGTAACCAACCAGAAACTGGTTAGAACGGTCCTGTACATAAACAGAAAAGTTCTTAAAACGCGAATGGGCGCAATCGTTGGAGATAATTCAGGATGTCGTAATATTGAAACGCAACAGCGGAATGACTTTAAATTAGTACCAGAGATAAACGATAGGGTAACCAACCAGAAACTGGTTAGAACGGCCCTGTACATAAACAGAAAAGTTCTTAAAACCGAACGGGCACAATCATTGGAGATAATTCAGGATGTCGTAATATTGAAACGCAACAGCGGAATTACTTTAAATTACTACCAGAGATGAAAGATAGGGTAACCAACCAGAAACTGGTTAGAACGGTCCTGTGCATAAACAGAAAAGTTCTTAAAACCGAACGGGCACAATCATTGGAGATAATTCAGGATGTCGTAATATTGAAACGCAACAGCGGAATGACTTTAAATTAGTACCAGAGATGAACGATAGGGTAACCAACCAGAAACTGGTTAGAACGGCCCTGTACATAAACAGAAAAGTTCTTAAAACGCGAATGGGCGCAATCGTTGGAGATAATTCAGGATGTCGTAATATTGAAACGCAACAGCGGAATGACTTTAAATTAGTACCAGAGATGAACGATAGGGTAACCAACCAGAAACTGGTTAGAACGGCCCTGTACATAAACAGAAAAGTTCTTAAAACGCGAATGGGCGCAATCGTTGGAGATAATTCAGGATGTCGTAATATTGAAACGCAACAACGGAATTACTTTAAATTACTACCAGAGATGAAAGATAGGGTAACCAACCAGAAACTGGTTAGAACGGCCCTGTACATAAACAGAAAAGTTCTTAAAACGCGAATGGGCGCAATCGTTGGAGATAATTCAGGATGTCGTAATATTGAAACGCAAAAGCGGAATGACTTTAAATTAGTACCAGAGATAAACGATAGGGTAACCAACCAGAAACTGGTTAGAACGGCCCTGTACATAAACAGAAAAGTTCTTAAAACGCGAATGGGCGCAATCGTTGGAGATAATTCAGGATGTCGTAATATTGAAACGCAAAAGCGGAATGACTTTAAATTAGTACCAGAGATAAACGATAGGGTAACCAACCAGAAACTGGTTAGAACGGCCCTGTACATAAACAGAAAAGTTCTTAAAACGCGAATGGGCGCAATCGTTGGAGATAATTCAGGATGTCGTAATATTGAAACGCAAAAGCGGAATGACTTTAAATTAGTACCAGAGATAAACGATAGGGTAACCAACCAGAAACTGGTTAGAACGGCCCTGTACATAAACAGAAAAGTTCTTAAAACGCGAATGGGCGCAATCGTTGGAGATAATTCAGGATGTCGTAATATTGAAACGCAACAACGGAATTACTTTAAATTACTACCAGAGATGAAAGATAGGGTAACCAACCAGAAACTGGTTAGAACGGCCCTGTACATAAACAGAAAAGTTCTTAAAACGCGAATGGGCGCAATCGTTGGAGATAATTCAGGATGTCGTAAAATTGAAACGCAACAGCGGAATGACTTTAAATTAGTACCAGAGATAAACGATAGGGTAACCAACCAGAAACTGGTTAGAACGGCCCTGTACATAAACAGAAAAGTTCTTAAAACGCGAATGGGCGCAATCGTTGGAGATAATTCAGGATGTCGTAAAATTGAAACGCAACAGCGGAATGACTTTAAATTAGTACCAGAGATAAACGATAGGGTAACCAACCAGAAACTGGTTAGAACGGCCCTGTACATAAACAGAAAAGTTCTTAAAACGCGAATGGGCGCAATCGTTGGAGATAATTCAGGATGTCGTAAAATTGAAACGCAACAGCGGAATTACTTTAAATTACTACCAGAGATGAACGATAGGGTAACCAACCAGAAACTGGTTAGAACGGCCCTGTACATAAACAGAAAAGTTCTTAAAACGCGAATGGGCGCAATCGTTGGAGATAATTCAGGATGTCGTAAAATTGAAACGCAACAGTGGAATGACTTTAAATTAGTACCAGAGATAAACGATAGGGTAACCAACCAGAAACTGGTTAGAACGGCCCTGTACATAAACAGAAAAGTTGTTAAAACGCGAATGGGCGCAATCGTTGGAGATAATTCAGGATGTCGTAAAATTGAAACGCAACAGCGGAATTACTTTAAATTAGTACCAGAGATAAACGATAGGGTAACCAACCAGAAACTGGTTAGAACGGCCCTGTACATAAACAGAAAAGTTGTTAAAACGCGAATGGGCGCAATCGTTGGAGATAATTCAGGATGTCGTAAAATTGAAACGCAACAGCGGAATTACTTTAAATTACTACCAGAGATGAACGATAGGGTAACCAACCAGAAACTGGTTAGAACGGCCCTGTACATAAACAGAAAAGTTCTTAAAACGCGAATGGGCGCAATCGTTGGAGATAATTCAAGATGTCGTAAAATTGAAACGCAACAGCGGAATGACTTTAAATTAGTACCAGAGATAAACGATAGGGTAACCAACCAGAAACTGGTTAGAACGGCCCTGTACATAAACAGAAAAGTTCTTAAAACGCGAATGGGCGCAATCGTTGGAGATAATTCAGGATGTCGTAAAATTGAAACGCAACAGCGGAATTACTTTAAATTACTACCAGAGATGAACGATAGGGTAACCAACCAGAAGCTGGTTAGAACGGCCCTGTACATAAACAGAACAGTTCTTAAAACGCGAACGGGCGCAATCGCTGGAGAAGGCATTTATTTTTGCATTTAAAAAAAGCAAGACGAGTCTTCTTGACAGGAAAGTGCGTAATTATCCTTGTGTTGCACTGCACAATCAATGGTTCAAAGAAGCATGAAAGAAATGACAATACAATCGTTAGAAAGTGCAACAAGGATAAACAGAAACTAAATGCATAATACGCATGTGTAAAGGCAAGCGGCTGTGGGCGTGGCGTTATAGACGTCATCATTTAACAGCCAATCACCGCGCTCCAAATTACCTCACGCATGCGCAGAAAATACTAGTTTCTATTATAGGTCTGTCCTTAGCAATCTTCTTTGAGCCAATTTCAAAGGACTATGCATACATTCGAAATTTATGTTTGTATATTATCAGAAATATTTCCATTTATTTAAAAATCGAAACTGTAACAAAACTTTCCTTCCTAAATACTACAGAAAGAGGAACAGAAATAAAACTATAATTCACAAGTAGGTATTATTCCGTATCCATGACAATTATTGATTGTAGATCAGCTGAATTGGGAGTTAAATCTTTTATTTTTCACTTGTTAATTATTTGTTGTTTATATCTGCCAAACCAGGGATATTAAGTAGTTCATAACGCCCTAGGCCATTATGATAAATAAAAAATCTTCGTTTACATTTCAAAGCCACGGGGAAAAATATGTGTATCTAGTACCTAGGTATTCTATTATCTGTGACTTACCGAAGGATGATAAAGAGAAATACGAATCGCCTACAAATAATAAATTAGAAGCAGATCTATAAGTTTTATTTATTCTGGAGCATATGTTCCCTCTGGAACTTTACATTGCTGCATAAGGAGCTGATGTTTTTACAAAATTTACTTTTTATTCAACTGGACGAATTAACGGAGTAAAATTAGAATCTGAATCCAAGACTCACACGTTTTAGCTTCATTGTGTCACTTTCTAAGCAGCCTCTCTACAGAAGCGTTATCCAAATGAAATTTTTAAAGTAAATTGGGGATCGCTGATTGTGTTCCTATCTATCAGAAGTCTCCCATCATGGACCATCTTAACACAGGGACAGTGACATAGCACGCCTTTTGATTTTTCGTCCCCACAGTAGTTGGGGATATTTCCCACTCCCTATGCATATATTGTTCTTCCGGAATAGCTGCTTTGCGACATGGTGTAACACTGTAACAGCCGATCTTGCCTCACGAAAGTTTTATTATTAAACTGTTAAGTCTATTCCAAAATTCCAACATATGTTGGATTCCAATGACTGCTATTTCTTTCAAAAAATAAGGGTGGTTTCATTGGCTTTCGCAAAACATTTCTGAATTGTTCTGCTGTTGTGCGAGACGATAAAATTATGTAATATAAAAATGTTTGTAATAAAAAACCAAATATGTACGTGTTACGAAATCTAAAACGTTTTTATATTTCAATTTAACACATTTCTGTTAGTCAGAGTGCGAGCCATATATTTCTGCAAATTAATTTTTTTTCTTCTAACTGTAATATACCAACTGGTTAATAATCTGATGAATGGCACGCAATGAAAAGTAGCAATTTTATTATTCAAAAATAAAACCCACAAAAGCAAAAAATAAAATTAGAAAAAACTTGCCAACTGCTAATACAATACGTTACGCTCAACATCTGTTTTGCTAATTCGTAATAATAATAAAATGAATTCACAGTTGTTAACTTGAATAAGTCGACTACAATTTGGGTAATCAAATAATCGTAGTATAATAGTCAATTGAGTTTTTATGTATCGATCGGTCTTTAGACCAGTTAATAAAATTTTGAAATATTGGTAGCCGTAATAATAAATTTCGTATACTGTCATAAAAAAGTTCATCTATAATTCTATGTAAGTATTCATCTGCATACACCTACAAGAACATTTGTTATTTAAATCTGACGACAATACGTTACTAACACGAATAAAACCCGTTTCCGGTTCAATCAACAGTTCGGCAATATGGGATCCGCCTAAGTTCCGATTGAATAAAACCGTGATGTATGAATGGGTAATTGAGTGATTTATTTCGAGGACGATCATCGCTTATGTTATGCATTTGTTAATTATTTAGGTAATCACACGTAAGTGCTTTTCGGACGCTCAAATAATAATAATAATGCGATTGGTATGATCTCATTACCGCAATTTGTTTTCGAGATGACATTTTGATGACTTCAGACGATAAATATATAAAAAAAAACCATAAACTATGATTACGTTATCCAGACCAATTAAGAAGCTATAGCTCTTTATTCAGATATCAAAGAAAGCATCTTTCTTTAGTAGCCGAAATCGATACCGGAGAATGTAATTGATTGTAAGCATTTGTAATAGGTGAAGAAATTCTTGCTTTTTAATATTCAAAATTTTACAAAAAGTTAAGTATTTGGTATCACGTACTCAAGACTGGGGTCTTGAGATTACCATATTACTGCTGTGTTTCTCAACTATTTTTAAAATAGGTAACAGTTTGTTTGTTGTTTTGTGGTAATTTCAAACTAACCTACTTACATGAAAACAGTTTTGAGACGGAGAAGAAAAAAAATTCATTGTCGTATCTGAAAATAGTTTGCCCGCTACAGGGGTTTTCAACGAAAGTAGTCACCCTCAGTATCTTTCAAAAGTATTGTTTGCTTGAACATCGCCAAGGCATGTAATGTAATCAAAAAAGACAACAAGAAGAACATTTTTTTATTTCATACTGCATCGTAACACCCATGTTTAAGTTAACGATTTGAGTCCGGTAAATAAGACTTTACGGTATCAGGTCCGGTAAAAACTTTTACCGGACTCAAATGAAATAAATCGATAATCAAACTATTTATTACTAAAAAACTACAAAATTAATAAATATGACAATTAACAAGAAAGTAAATATTAAAATTGACATTAATTGTGCAATAAATTTACGAAGAACTTCGTCAAAAATGTTATAATTTTCTCCCGTTTTGACAAGGCAAACTATCAAAAAACAAACACTTCCATTTCATAGATGTCCATATTATGAATTCGAATTTTTATTTTTTATTTTTTCAATTTTAAACAAAGATTTAGTGCCTGCAGTATGAAATAAAACGCATTACGACATACGTCCGGTAAACTCTTACAGTAACTCGTCTCAAAATTCCTGACTCGGCTCCTTCGTCGCCTCGTCCTTAAACATTTCGACTCGTTACTGTAAAACTGAGTTTACCGTACTTATAACGTAAATTACTATTACGTAAACTCCGGACGTCTGTCATAAACCCAGCCACCCCCTCTAGTATTTCAAATGGCACCATACTATGTGTGCCACATCGTTGGAAAGGTAATTTCAGAATTTCCTAACTTTCCATTTTGAAGTTCCTTCGTGAGAGGTTGTGTCATGACTAAAAAACACCCTCAAAATTAAGCGAAAAATCTTAAAAAAGTAATGATGTTAAGTAAACATGAGATATAGGTAGTTAAACAATATCCAAGACTTATGCTTAGAAGAAAATAGTCTTCGATAATGCGCTACCATGTGAAACCGGAGAATGTTTGCTGTTGTTGATTAAATCGGGAAGCAATCAAAATATCCTGGATTTGTTTTCAGATTCTCAATCTTCATAAAAAGGCTGAACTTTTGTCTTAATTTCACCGACTTCGTATCGTTTACCGTTTCCGAGATACCAATGGTGAGAATGGAAATAATCACCACCGTGTATAGTTGTGGACCAAACCTCAAATATCGGGGTATGTGTTAGGTACTTATTGTACAATACGGCCCATGATGTCTGTGCCTGTTGCAGAGTTAAGCATAGTTAGAAATGCGAAAAAGGTACATTATATTCTGCTATGTTCTGTAATTTTCTACCTGCCTATCGTTAAGCGGATATTTGAGGTTTGGAAAGTCCACAACTGATGTCTACATCAAAAGCAAGAAAGTTAAAAATTCAGCCTCGATAAGCTGGAAAAAAGGAAAAGATTTCCAATCATATTTTTCTCCTTCGGCAGCCTTACTAAAAGATGATTCTCTATTAGTACCTATCATTGATTCTTTTAATGATGGTTTTGTCTTTTACATTTTTTTAAGAAGGGTAATCGTTTTAGTACTGGAATAAGCACTAAATCATTAGTAAATCTACTGATATGTTTAGCCCTTGTCCGCTACCAATCAGTCTCAGTTCTTCGATAGCCTTTTCACAAGATATATTGCCATGCATTGCTGCGGCACATCTAGGGTGAAATATTCCTGGTAAAATAGTAATGAAGGTTATTTCTTTGACAGCTGTACTAAACCGTGGTTCGGCGTCAAGCCTTAAGAAAAGGACAATATTCTGATAATGGTGCTATTACGTACCTAGTGGTCCAACCACTACCATCTTCGGCAGGTCCAAGGATCCAAGTTAACTTCTATAGTACTACCTAGTAGTAATCGAGAAGTCTTCTAGATAACATTACCAAGAAATCATTGTGCTATTGCCTATACTGGTACTTATTATTCGTGCATTCACGCTACGAGAATTTTGTTTGTGTTAGTTTTGTATTCTTCGACATCCCTTTCCAGAAGATTATTTTTATATGAAGTACCTAGTACTTGTAGGAACTAGTTATTTTTAAAAATATTTTGTCTTTTTGCAAACTTTACGTTTTTATTCAATTTGATTATTCAGAAGTCGAGGTTGGATGAATGAGAATCCATGTATAATAGGTAGTAATCAAGATGGCTCAAGTTCGAATCCTGGTCTCCTTACTCGTGTATGTTTTTGGAATTTAAATGTTTCATATGAAAAAACTCATTAAAATGCAAATGCAGTAAATTAAAGAAATTAAAAATATTTGCAAAAAGAGGTACTAATACTACTAATATTAACATCAAGTGTTTAAAAGCACTAAAGAAGTCATATTTCACATTGTTATATTAATTTCATCCTTAATTGATGGCGGCATTTAAAAAAGAATAAAAAAAGAAATGAATAAATAACCAGCTTAACAAATTATAGAACATTGGCGTTATGTGAATTAATAAATGAAGCAACAGAACACGTGATTAGAGCAAAAACGCAAGTTATATGGTTCTCAAATGACGCTGATGTCATATAAAGTTCAATTTAGATAAACAGACCACTATTTCTATAAATTGTAATATCTTGTCACATATTCACTGGAAGCTCCCCATAAAGCTATTCAAATGTCAACTAAACGAAAACGAAACGTCCTTTATTTGATCAAGTCCATAGTGCATGGCAACGAACGGTCTTTGAATTTTATTACATAAGTTAAAAAAATTGAACTAACATTGATAAAACCGATAAGAGAAAGAGAAAAAAAAACTTAGCTCGTACACTCCAAGGCTTCTGGTTCAAGGTTTAAACGCCCTCTTTAAATGGCAAGTAAGATAATATAATTCATGGTAATTTAAAAAAATATTATTTGTTGTTCGTATATTACACAGATCCAATCAAGAACAAAACACATCCTTTCAGATTAGAGTGGTAGTAAATTAATAAATGTGGTAAGGGTTGATGAAGTATAGGGTCCAGCTGTTCAATATTTTATCCATCCATAAATCTAAATCCACTTGAAAAGTTGCATTAGTTGAAGTCAATAATTTGACGACTTTTAGATTCAGGTCAAACTCATCCTTATCATAACGCGATAGATAAATTTTCATTAAATTGCCATGTAGTATTTGTCTTTTGCTTCTCCTAATTAGGTTTATTTGGTAGTTAGATAAAATTAATGGCTGTGGCGCTTAGTTTTTATTAAGTAGTGGTCCAAATATTTGATGAACGTTTATTAATTCGATTCTATTATTTTATTTAAACTAATTAGTTTATATTTTAAAAATTGGACTTAAATAATGAGTCACAAGCTCATATAAGAGGCGGTAATATGAGTCATTAACTTATGTTGACCATCCCTTATTCGGTAGCGATTGAAAGTGATCCATCCATACCTAAGCTTTTAAACCGCCGCCGCCACCGCGCCGATTCAATTACAAATAAGTTCTTGTTTGACTGATAAACACTAGAGGTACTGTATAAGGATTGATTATAACTAGTTTATAGTTCTAGAAAGCAATTACCATTAAGTTAGTAAATAACTCATAACTTGAAAATCGTATAAACCAAAGGTTAAAAGCAATTACCTGACATGTACAAGTAGAAATTAATTTCTTAGTATTATAATCAGAAAGGTGTGGAGAAGTTTTGAAAAATTTTACGCTGTTTCTCATACTAGGCGTTGTATTTCTTCGCATTAATTGCATATGTCGTAACAAATTCAACGCGATAAATAATAAAGTTCTCTTATATATTGCGTTTTTTTTAATTGTACCGTCAGATAATATTTATTGTATTTTTAACATTTTTCAGATCCTTCAGCGCTATATTAAAGCAAATTTTAAATATTTCGTAAGAAGTTTCAGTGTTGTTAAATGATTAAAATGTTTATAAGATTTATTACTCATTGTGTAGTAGTAAAAAATAATTACTACAGCTGCGGGTCGACCTGTATTCAACATCTCGATTGATCTATTGCTTGTTTTTACAATCATTTGTACTTATATCGCTTGCTCCATGAACCTCAAATTTTAATTAATAATAAAGTCCATGAGGAGATACTTGAATGATTTTCTAAAATTATTTAAAAGAAAATTACTCCGGATGTTAATTCAGTAAAATTTTAGGAAAAAGCGGAATTGAGAACGAATACAGTTCTGAACTTTTAAACCTTGTTCGAAGGTGGTTAGTCTACATTTAAGATACAACCACTGAACAGTAAAAGCATGTGGTTATTGTTCATAATGGTATACTGTCTGGCTTGTTTATCTGCAGATATATAATTATTTTAACCGAAGTGCCAATGAATCGTATAGCGTTATTATAGTGTAAGGAAGAGTTTATTACCGTCTGAAAATGTTATTAATGGTAAAAGCAGGGTCGTAATATTACGAATTAGGACAATTTCTGAAATTCAATATTCAAGCTTTTTCTAACATATCACAGTTGTCGTTTAGTATCCTGTCAGTATATCATCAGTTCCTGAAATTACTAACTCTGGAGAACAGGGTCTTTAAGACACTGAATCGTCTGTCTCGCTTTTGAAATTTTTCTATCCATGTCCTGTACCTACTGGTTCAGCACCGATTTTCGAAGTATTCGGTCACCATCTCCCCCCTTTCTTATATGGGTTCCGGTCTGGAGCTTTTTGGCCAATCCATGGTTATACTTCAAAGTATGCCCAATCTATGCCCAGTTCTGTCCATAAACTCCTACAGGGTTTTGATTTGTTCATCTCTAGTTGTTAGTCGTAATTAGTCTGTTTTGCTTACGAATAGGAGTTCGATATGATGGAAATCTCTAGAAATCTATTTAGACAAAATTCCACGGATATGACATTGAGAAAGGAGGAACCGCGAAAGTGGGAAAAAGGTATAACTATCTCGTCAACAATGTGGGTCTAGATGCCTCCCTGAAGGTTACAGGTAAATTACGACCAATTGTCTCAAAAGTCGTGCAGAAAAGGATGCAACGACCAAAATCGGTAAAACAGCAGAAGAATCAAGGGATAGATTGAAAGTCCAGATGCTAGTCTATTTGCAAGGAAAACTCCAGTATCCTCATATGCGATTAGGTAATGTCGGTTTCTGTTTAAACAATAAATTAATAATGACTTTTTCCCACTACTAGATTTAGAAGGTACCATTATTAAGTTTTTAGTCGACTACGATAAAAACAGCGGTTTTACGTATCTTTTGACAGCCGAAAAGTGTCAATTTGTAGTAGGCATTTGTCAATTTCTATTTTGCGGCCGAAAAAGATCTTTTTGTGCAACCGTACGCGAAGTGGGCGTTTCGCGTCCGCTGTTCAGGACACGAAATCTAATTTCGCGGCCGCTGCTAATGGTAGCGGCCGCTAAAGTAAAAATCATTGTAATTTATACAAAACTAATTGTTTTATTTATTCCATATCCATAGTAACGCGCTAACTGAAAGCCGTTTTTCTATTTACAATGAATTAAGCTGTAGGTTTTCTAAAAGCAATAACATTTACAATTACGCATTTTTTACGGTTGCACAAAAAATATTGTGTATACCTTGTCCGCGAAGTTCTTTAGCGCCCTCGAGATTGTCTTTCCTCGGCCGCAAGCGGCCTCGGCGACAATTTTCTCTCGGTACGATAAAGACACATTTCGCGTCCTTGGTATACAAATAACTATTTTCGGCCGCAATTTGTTTTTTTTCGGCTGTTTTTACTTTTTCGGCCGCTGATTTATAATTTTTTAGTCGACTATGATAAAGGTCACGTGACCAAATGTCATTGGAATATTTAGATAAAAATTTAAATTTGTTAATAAAATTTGTAATATTCGCCTAAAAAATGTTGTTTGCACCTCTGCCAAAAAGTCCTTTTTCGTCCTTCCCTGTTTTCTGGTCTCGGCTTTGCCTCGACCAGAAAATCAGTCGCGGCCGAAAAAGATTCACTTTTTGGCCTTGATACAAAAATAACTATTGTTTTCAGGGCAAGAAGTTGATTTCTATTATAGTCCTTACTAATTTTTTATTAGGGACCACTGGACTGGTTAATATTAGAAACAATTGTTATCTAGCACGCTAGCCAGATCCCTATTTAAAATTATGTCAAAAATCGAATATTCACTTTCATAATACAACAACCACTTTCTAAAGCTTATTTACTTCAATCTAGTATTGTTTCTTATTAATTTTAATTATAATTATTTGTTAAAAATGAGAAATAAATATGTTTTAGATAAACGTCAAATTTTGCACAAATGTCAATTGAAATGTTTTTAGCCAAGGCTACTTGATTTTTGGATAGTTAGAATCGTCGTCTGCGTTGATATGTGTTCCTGCGATAGCAGGAACACATATCAACGCAGACGACGCCGACGGTTAGAATAATGTAACCTTATTTTTTATTAACGTAAAAACGATTAATTACAAAAGGAATAAAGGTGCTAGTAGTGGAAAAAATAGAATATAAACCACGGCAGAGAAGACTTATCAGCCTCGCAACTTATTTCCTGAGATGCGGAGCTATATAGCTAAGTATTATATAATACTTAGCTGAGAAAAATGTATTCTCTACCTTGGTGTATAATATACTATTTATAGCTTTGTGCGCAACAAACTTTTAATATTTTCATATTATTGACGTTGCACTGATAATTAATTAGGGTAGGCACTACAACATTTATATTTAGATATCTGAATTCCTGAATTTCAAATTTAAAGTCAATTACTGTTAAGACTGGACTGTTAAAATTATTATGCCTATGACGATGTTTGATAGTTTGCCAAATGTATTGCGGAAAATACAGTTTGAGAATTCGCTTTGTGTTCAAATCAAATTAGATGTGTTAATTAATTATAGATTTCCTGAACACCCTACAGAAACCAAAGTAGATTACTTATATCGGTCAATGACCAAGTAACGTTCATATATGAATTATTATATCCTACTCTACATTTTAATCTGAACGTATTTTATTCTTAAGCTTTACTCTTTAGATTGGCACGTTTTATTTATTCATCACGACTTCGTGATTTGTGATTGTTACTTGACATTCTCGTGATTTCTGGATAATCAAATGCGTAATTGTTTTATATTTTGTAAAACAATGGGAATAATTCAGGATTACAGCGTTTATGACGTTAGAAAATTAAGTTGGAAATTTAATATTTATAGAAGTACTAATAAATGAAGACGTGCACGAAAGTAGGTAGGTAATTTTATTCGTAGTCACGAGTAGTACTATTACATACAGTACTGAGATATGCGACCATTTCGTTTGCTATTTTCTAATGGTATGTGTTACTACTAAGAAAAGCTGCACCAATGCACCAGGAATAGTAGGTAATAGGAGAAATGCTCATTCGTCCTACAAAGGAGTTGATTAAAACATAGCTAAGCCTGCATATTTTTGCTAAGCAGAAATGTGGAAAAAATTATCAACAATGGGGAATCACATTACGAAGATTTTACAATTTAAGTTTCATAATTTCTTTAATATTAACAAAGAAACGTAGGTATGTACGTTGTGTTCATAACACAATGGAGTTTATTGTTTTGTACAAAATTACAATGAGAACTGCAAATATACCTAGTCGTATACAACAATAACCTTTTCTCAATATTATTGATCACATGAACGAATAACGAGTATTTCCATTGAAGTAGCCGTCATTTGCAAATTTAAAAATAAATTTAAATTTAAATCGAAAAAGGTAGTTTCTGGTATTTGTTAGGGAGGCAGTAGGGACAGTATTGCAATATTAAAAATAATTTAAAAAAATGAACAACAGGGGTTAGGTCAACAAGCAATTAGAATCTGGAATCCAGTACCTACTATACCAAAAAATTATTGACAAAGAAGGTTAATATCTGGAGAAGATGTTGGAAAAATGGAGAACTACAGACAAGCCAAACATCAGACTTCCAGTCTGTTGTGGGAAGGCCCTCCAACCTATAAACAAAATTTTGTATAAAAATACACAAATTTCTAAAACGATCAAAATGTGGCTACGTAGACAGTTTGCCATGAGTCTTAACAAAAAACAGAAAAAGACCGTGTACAGACTACACTACCACAGGAATGAATTTTATTAAAAGGGCAGAAGGCGTAGGTAGATTGGATAGAATCACGAACGATAAACGTGCTGACTTCGCATTTGGAAAATTAGAAACCATGGAAAACTAAGAGGAAGAGCGACACCAAGGTATGATCAAGGACTGGGGGGTACTAGAACGCTACACAGATAAGAAAGAGAAAGCAAAGCGAGGGAAGAAAAGAGTTGTGGACAACTCTGGAAGGCGACAATCTTACAACAAAGTTTGAACATGAAGAAAAGCAACGTACACTACAGAATGATTTTAAACGAGGATAATAGCTAACACAATAATTAAACTGGATTCTATATAGTTACATAAGAAGTGAAGCCATTCAACTTTTTAGTAGCATCCATAGTTAGTCCCAAGGGCCCCGTAGATGGAAAAACAAGTGCTCCATAGAATAAACTGAATAAAAATGTGGAAAAGTGCACTAGAAACAAACTAACATTGACACTTTGCACATGCAATTTGGGCAAACTAGGCACCGAAATTTAGATGAACTTGATGCTATCAGAGAAAACTTTCCTCGATGAGATCTTGAGATTTGACAATTTCATGAGCTAAGTCGTTAAGTGTTACACGCTTCTAATAATTATAGTTGTTATAACTTCTTAATTGGGGTATAGGTATGGAGATGGCAAATAGATAACCATTTTAATATTACAGTTAGATAACCTTGGTATAACAATAACCGCGAAGCATCTAAAAATAGCGACCTCCGGTAACTGACACCATGGCTAATTTAAACTTCCTAAAAAAAAGGTAAAGCCGTATTATAAGAAAATGTAAATACTGCAGTAGTCCTATAGAGTTGCTCTGTATGCTAATTTTAAACTTTTTAAATTTTCAGCCAATAAATCATTACTGAAGTTGAAAGTGGAAGGTTCATAAATCCCTTGGGTTCAGTTCTTTCGCGAGGCGATAATTTTTCTGAATACGTCAAATTCGTTTTGTTGTTGCGTTCTGTTCATATTTATTAGACAGAGAATTAGGTATAAGAAGTATTAAATCATGTTCAAGGCGACTATTAATAATAATAATAATAATAATAATAATAATAATAATAGATAATACAATACGCCCACATGTTCTGCAGAGTTTGATAGAACACCTTTTAAACGTAGGTAGTAATAAAAGTCTAAATCTAAAAATTCTTTGAGATCTCATTCCAAAGTTATGGCAACATAGAAATATTATTTAATTTAATTAATGCCAGAAAGGAAATAAATGAAAATAATGTACAATGTAGGTAGCTATCGGCTGTTGTCTATCATTATAATATGAATTTATTGTGGTTACATTACCCTGACGTTACCAGATGGAGCCATAATTTTGGGTACCATCATTTACGCCCCCAGTTTTCCAGTAGGGCTTTAAATAAATTTTTTATTCAATTATTTTATATTTTATTTAAATTTTAAAGTGTAATCTGTATAACATAAACGTAAGTTTTAATTAAATATAATTAATAAATATAATATAATTATAAACATTCATGGAGGGTAAGATTAAGATGAAATGTTTTCAGGGAGAAAGAATGGATTTGACATCAAGGCATGTTTTTTTCTGAAAATGTCAGTTACAATTTTATTGAACTGGACACTTTAAATAAAACCAGAATTAAGTTATTTGTTGGTTTATTAACGGAAAATACAGAAAAGATGGCATTATAATCTTTCTCTGTATCCTTTTAGGGGAGTTTGTCCACTCAAAAGGTGCCAATAAACCTTAAAACGCCTTCGTAAAAGTCGTCTCATCAGCGAGATAATAATTAAAATAAAATAATTATTATCTCGCTTATGAGACGACTTTTATCCTTTTGAGGTGTACTATCGCCCCCTAATATGGACACAGAGACCATAAACGCCCTTTATACCAGGTGGCCGGTCTCAAGGGTGTACATCATAGGGATTTAACATTGTATTGAACGTTTCTGCTGATTCCTGCTCGCCAATTCAACTTACAGGAATGGTAATGGTATTAATTGAAAGGTAAAATTATTGTGCTTCGAATGGCTGTAATAATAAAATTAAATGTGCTATATTTATTTTAAAATAACGATTTAAAATTTTACGATTTTTAAATATGACGTGCCATGATTTTCAAATTTTACAGCATTTGTCAAAAATTTGTTAAATTAGTTGTCATTTACAGGAATCCACTAATTTATGCCAACGCCAACTAATTATTAAGTTTTTTGACAAATGCTGTAAAATTTGAAAATCATGGCACATCATATTTAAAAATCGTAAAATTTTAAATCGTTATTTTAAAATAATAAATATTATAGCACATGTAATTTTATTATTAGCGCCATTTGAAGCGAAATCATTTTACCTTTCAATTAATACCATTATCAGTTTTTCTAAGTTGAATTGGCGAGCACAAATCAGCAGACACGTTCAATACAATGTTAAATCCCTATGTACAGTCAGTGACAAATATATTCACCAGTATTATACCACTGAACCCGCCCCCCCCAATTTCTACAAACAAATTGGTGATAAATCGGTTTACAGCTTTTTCACATTTTATTTTGGGGGCCCGTCTATGGTGTATCCGCTGCACCCCCCATTTGTACGGTTGTGGACTATACAACAATGTAAGGCTTTAAAATAGAAAGTTTTATCATAAAACCTTAATTACGTAAAATTATAGTCATTTATTAAAGCACCGTATTATAGGTATAATGATTATAGGGAACAGCAGGAGTTTTTTTTTAATTAAACAATTACGTTGTACACCAGAAGCTGTAAAAAATCGGTAATGTATTTTATGTAATAAAAAAGGCATCAAATAGAATTCTTTACGACAAAAGTCTGTTAAATTTGATTTTATAGTCTGCTGTAAGTAATTTGCTACCTACACCATACTATTTGTCATGCCAGACCAAATATTTACATAGTACAAGCCGGCGTGCTATAGTACTTCCAGATATTCCAGACTTTACAATGACAAGAATCAATAAAGGTTATCATGCTCATAGGTCGTGATATTAACCTGACATTCCTTTCTTATACATACTGGGAACGTACAACCTATTCTTATTCGCTCACCTTCACCACCTTCACTACATAAAATATTCTTGAAAGTATTGTTAAATTTTTTTTCATTTACAATTTTCAAGCATTTTTCATTTCTTTAATTGATACTTAATAAGTTTTAATCTATATATCTTGAATAGAATGATGAAGATTTATTCTTAGACAGTTGCATAATTACATTTCCTTAGTTTGTAACCTCGTGTGTAGCCCACTGACCACAGCTCTAAAAATATAAGTAAACTAAAAATAAAATTTAGATTTTATTAGTTCTTGTTAAAACATTTCGTTGACTTATTCTTTCGATTTCCATTTGTCCGATGAAAGGCACAAGAAATGCTTGTACTAAACATTTACATGATAAGCATACACATTGCATTATTTTTTTAGAGTGTATGTAATAAATTGTTCTCGCAGTTTTTAGTAGGAAGAGTAATTTTAATAAATAATAGGTTTAGTAGGTGCTAATCTCCTACATTTTCCGGGTCACTAACTTTTGCGAAAAGAACACCCATGATTGAGCTACTTTCAAAATAATGTTTAATGAGATGTTGTTTTCTTAAAAAACCACGGAAATTACTCAATTTCCGCGTAATAATTTAAAATAACCGTGGCTAATTCCAGAGTGTGAGACTTTAAAATTTTCTGGAACTAGGAAAGATTAGAATATTGCGTCTTAAATTTCATGTTTTTAGTGGTTTTGATCAGACATATGAACATTTCATACCACTGTCTTTTTAAAATGATTTTAAATCTTATTCCTTCAGACCAAGAGAACAAAAATATCAATGGCGCTATAGGGATGCGAACTCCAGACCTGTATGGATCCTGGCATGGAACATTCCCCAACTCTTATTATCAGAGGTCCACCCAAAAGAGCGATTATAAATCTTTGTCCACGATCACTAAATTATACATCGATTATTTATGTGTTTTGTTAAACATAAGACTACCCATAATAAATTGCCGTGAATTATGGGAGTGAATTATGGTTCATAATTCACTCTTACGCTTACGTCAAAATCACAAATGTCAAAGTACAATACAATACAACATACCCCAACTTAGTTTCGAAGCCCTGAGATTTGTCAAACTTAAAGAAGTCATTTTGTCCATTTTTAACTTTTTTAATACAAAATACTTGCAAAAGCAAACTCTCGCGCACAGTATTAATTTTTTGACGTTTCTCGAATAACATCAAAAACAATTGCTGCCTTTGATATAGGTACAATGTCATGGCTGATTAGATGAAGTTTTTAAAAAAATGTATCTGGTAATTATAAATTTTTACAAAAATTGTTGTTATTTAGTAATAGTCGTGGACAAAGTATAGTATTTGACTCGCATGTTATTGGCTATTATTCACTCCGGTTATTTACGAAACTCACCTGCGGTTCGTTTCGTAAATGTAACCGTCGTGAATAATAGCCATCCTAACATGCTCGTTGAATAATATACTATTATGCCCACCAAGGGAGAAAATAAGAATGATAAACATCCCCCTCGGATACTGCCAGCGTAGAAACACTTATCGGAAAGGAAATATGTCTGTACAAGGGCCATACAATTGTAAAGGCATAATGTTCAAAAGGAAGCGATACAGTTAAGAAAATCAGAGCTTCAACAAGAAATAATAAAGGAATCCATTGACACAATCCCAAGATTCTTTTGGGAACCATGAGTGCCAATGTGAAGACCATAATAAATATTGGGGACACTGGGATTTAAAGGCCGCGATGCATGAAATAAAACACTAACCCCCCCACGGGGGCAAATTAAAAAATCTCTAGTCGAAACTAGAATTGGTTGAAAAACAATTATATTATAATTACCTAATATAGTATATTATATTATTAGGAGTAGAAAGAGTTCTTTTTGTGTTGAGCCATATTGCGGCCGAGGCGCACGCGCCGAGGCTGTGCAAGTGAGCGAAACACAAATAAGACGTTCTACTCCGAATAATATATACTATTTTTTCTTCAAGTGTAAAAATATTCTGTTGCTGTAAATAAATATTTCCTAAAAAGTCATTTCGACAGGACAACGCTCTCCCCTCTACCAACCTTGGGGGCGGAGCTATGGGCAAAATACTGCCGTTGCCATGGATACGTAAACACATTATTGTACTAGTAACATTATTTTCATTTTTTGACTACTAACAAAATGACTTCCTTCTACATAGCCAGTTCTGTACAACAATACTGATATTATGATACGCTTGAAGAAAAAAATATTTTCTAAAATAAAAAACAACCTACTAGGTTTTTATCATTTCTGTCCACATTTTGCACCTATATGCTGTCATGAGAGATGTGGGGCTCTTTGAATAAGACTCGATATTGATTAAAAATATAAGTTATTAAAAAAATTATTTAATAGAATGTGGTTCCACATAAAATACAGGTTGTTATCCAAAATACGACTCAAGCCATACCTTCGTTTTCTTAAATTTTGGAGGAAATTATGTAGCTACAATTTTAAATGATAAGGCAAAATCCAAGGCAAAAGCTATCTTTTCACATCACCCTTTCGTAAATATCTATCAACTGTTTTAATGGAACGCCCTGTATAATTTTACATATTTGGATTGAGGGTGAATTTCTGCATATAGTCGTGTGTTTCATTTGTTGTTTTGATACGCAGATTTTGTTTTAAAATTCTTTTATGTTGCATCTAGACAGCCGTGCGCTGCGATAAATCTGAACGATATCAGTTGTGTTATCACCAGGTGGCGGTAAATTTGAGCCTCGATTTCAGCAATACCTTGTAAATACCTACGTTTTGTAGATATATTTAAATATTTTTTCATAAAATTTTAACATTCCAGTTGTTTTCTATGGCACACATGAAAATTGTATGGTAGCGTAAACACACAACTGTATGTAAAATTTCATCCTGAATCCAAATATGTAAAAATATACAGGGTGTTCCATTTAAAATAAAAAAGTTGAACATCGTACTTTAAAACAGTTGATAGATATGTACAAAAGGGTGGTGTCAAAGGTTAGCTTTTGCCTTACCATTTAAAGTTATGTATAGTTTATGGGGTCCAAAATTTAAAATGTAGAGATTATAGCTCGAGACCTTTCAGGTGCTTTTAAAAATAAAAAAAGTACTTTTCACGATGCATATTTTTAACATTCCGTGGTGTACAGTAAAAATTTACTTTGTAACGTACATGGAGGGAAATTCATAATTTCTCTATAAGAAACTCCAAGTATCGAACGAAACCAAAACTTTTATGTAAAATTTGAGAACCAAAGTGGTTTTAAATATTTAAATGATTAAAAAGGTTATCTCTAATTTTAACTTATTACGAAAACTTTGAAATATTATTATTTTTAGACTTATGTTAGACTAAATTGAATATTAGAAATTAAAAATAATTAATACTCCCCTCTCCCTCATAATAATGATATATGGCATGTGAAATTTAAAAATTATACAGAACGTTATTTTATTAAACGTGTACATACCATTCCTAAAATAGCAATCCAATTAATTATACGTCAGAGAAATACAGTAAAAGACTGATTTACTGGTACGTAAAATGGGTTAGGTGCAATGTTAAAAAATAATATAATATAATGTATAAAGCGAATAAATCTTGATATTTCCCGTTGAAATCGATATTTTATTTAATATTTATTATTTATATAATCATGGATTTCAACAAAGTGACGCTTGAGAATGTCAATAAATGTTTCTTTATTGCTAGCCGAGGCAGAAATAGATAAGTGCAGGAGTTCAGAAACCAATTATTTGCGTTCATCATTCCACAAAGTGCATTGGAAATAATCAACACAATATTTAATACATAATATGAATTCATCCAATGCATAGGTATGTGCAAAAAAGTAAACGAGACTTTAGTCTTTAATGCATGCAGCCGGTTATATTTAAATCAAAAGATTGGAGCGCGCGATTACACAGGATTTATAAATAACGCCAGAGGCACAATTAGCTTGTTTAATAAATTATTTAAGCTTTGACGAAGCACAGGGAACCTTTCCTTTCTGTTTTTCATAAATTTAACAAAAAGAGGGTTTTTTCGACGCTGTTTTTATGTTTTCCGTCATCACATCCTCGTAATGTAGAAAACTTAATGATCCACATTACGTCTTGTATAAAAAGTGGAGGTGCAAACCTCCCCTGGACTTTCCCATACTAAAAATAAACATTTTGTTTTTGCTATTCAACAGTAGTTCGCGAGGCAGCATTGAAAATCATTTGAATGCCTCGCGAGAAAAATGAGACTATACGGGTTCCATATGAACAAAAGAAAGACACCAAGATACGCATCTATCTGCACTCTGTAGTAGGCACCCGTTAAAAATTACAACTGGCGAAGCCGGACGATCGCTACCGACCGACGATCAGTTTCCGAGTTCAACCAGATTCAGAGTTCAACCTAAATATTCAAAATTCACGAATTTCTCATTAACCGTACATTTTAGCCATATGAACACCTTATACTATGTGATAGACAATTCAATTTTGCATTCAATTATATAATAATATATAGGGTGTTTCATTTAAAGTAACAAGTTGCTTATTGTACTGTGAAAACCAAACACCCTGTATACGTGATATAAATTTAGAAAAATGCAAATCTATATACTGAACAACTTTTGTATTTAAACTTCTTTCATATTTTGACTAATAAAGGCGCTATAGGAGCATCAATTTCCGATTTTCAAAATCTCGTAGAGGGCGCCACAGTGGAATTCTGGCGTTCATCAAAAAACAAAAATGTAGCTAATACCAAGCTGTATAAGTATAGAAAATTTAAAGAAATTCCTTAGACCAGTTTTTTTGTAATAATTTTTCAAAAATTTCAAAATTTTTGGAAGAGCGCCGTTGCGCCCTTTTTTGTATTTAGTAAATAAGTTTTTTTCTTGGTGTAGTACAGCCAAAGGGCTTTCAAACAAGTTGTTGCGGAACCTGATCAGATAACTGGTTTTTGAGTTATGGGGCGTTAAAGTTGAAATTTTGAAAAATTCATAGCGACCGCCATTTTGAAGTTAGAGAGTCCGGTAAAAAACTGTTTCCCTTGAATTATGCCCTTCTTTCATATTCCCTACTCAGAATTTCAAAATCCCGCTTCTGAAAAAAATGATACCAAAAAAACATGTCTAACTTCCGCTTCCGGTTTCGGATTTTTTTGAAAAGCTTATTTTGTCGATGAATTTTCGATATACCCCTTCATTTAAAATTTCATCAAAATCGGTTCACTAGTTTTTGCGTTACAGGCGTTACATACATACATACATACATACCCACCCACCCACGCACCCACCCACCCACAGACAGACATTTTTTCTAGACCACTTTTTTGGGATCCTGGAGGTCCAAAACACGTATTTCCGCGAAAATCTCGACTTCGAAAATTTTCATGATATCAATACTTCCCATATACCAGTGGTGGTATGGGAAAGTAAAAATAGGAGTTATTTTTGGAGCGTTCATAAATTCTGCTTCTGGATGAATAAACTGAAAAATAAGAATAAACCCTCAATTAGAGTTATTAAGTGGAAGGAACAAAATCACTTCTTGTTCTTTTTGCAATTCGGTACTAACATTCCTTTCAACTTATCGCACGATCAAGACTTAATTTATATTTTCAAAGGGAATGTAAGTGATGTTGTTGCATATTACAAGGATAACGGTTTAAGTTTTACTAGGAACTTTAATTTGTATACAATTACCAGCATAAATTAAAAAGTTCTTAAAAAATTATTCACCGAGACAAGGAACAAAAGAATCGAACCTAACATACGTGTTGCCCTTATTATATTAATGAACAAACATTTATGTTTTAAAACAGGTACACTTAAGCTTAGAAAATACTTTCATTTAGTAATCAAAGGCGGCATGTGGAGAAATGATTTCCATACTTGCACCTTCATTGGAGAAAGTGGCGCTATTCAAAGAAATAACAGCTACTCTAGATAGTAAGTTTGTAAATTCATAATCACATGTCTGTTTATCTATCTAACTGAGGTCAAAAATTAATTATGATCGTTAAAAATTTCGTAATGATAATTGCTAAAAATATAGCAATTTTTTTATTTGCCCTTGTTTATTCATTGCTATTTTATCTGATAAAACAATCGTTCATGCAATATTTTAAATTCCATTATATAGTCGGAATAAGATAACTGCAAGATATCCGTAAAAAAATTGGTATTGAATTTATTTTATGGTATTGACCCAAAACATTGATTATTTGGAATTTTCTAAATATATCCAGGAGAAAGTTCGATGTGTAAGTATACAATAAAAGTTTGTCCCATATAAAAATATGCAAAATTAAATTTGCTCTACATTAGTGCCTCAGTAGGCTAGTCTATCTTAGTCAATTTTTTGAAATCGCAGTATTAATGACGATATTTCGAGTTTCCAGAACTCCTGAAAAGTAACACTTTCGGGACAAAATAAACCCTGCAAAGTCAAGAGAAAAGAAGGTGGTCCTTCGAGAGGAAACAAGTCTCAAGAATCACTGTCCTGACATTTCCTTAAAAATATGACGAGGAACTTCCTTGTTTCAGACAGCAACATTTTATTGTGTATAATCGAGGAGGAGTTGCCTATAGGAATTCGAATAATCAGGGTCCATAAATGTTTTAATAACGTTTCAGAATGAAGGTTTACTTAATACCCTCGCAGTTAGGTTAAATTGTTGTTAAACAATAATTCTTTCCAATGCCGTAAAGGGAAAAAACTTTTCGTTACTAGGAGCTGTTAATTAACATTACCAGAAGAGGCCGAAAAAGTAGACTTCTCCTCGAAGGTCGACCCTAGGACCTAGTGCAGTAGCTGGAGGGTTGTTTCGCCGACGTACACAGTGTCTCATATACAATGTTTTTTTCTCTACTAATAATTCTTCATCCTTCAGAGGCCTTATGATATTTTATCTGAGAACCCTAATTTTGGAAAACGATTAAGAATGAAGGATAAGTTTTTCATCATCGCGTGTTCTGTGAAAGCCGCTATTTACAGGGTGTGGATTTTTTGAAAAACTGAAAAGCGAGGACAATTCAGGGAATTTGATCTTCACTTCGGAAATCAGGAAAAAGTTAGGGCTTATAAATGATTGCTTTTCAGAATTTTTTGATTCCTCTTGAATTTACGCAATCTTACAAAAAAAGAATATATAGGTACCTACTTATAATACCTGAAAATTTAATTTCATTGCAGTTTCAAATAAATGTTTAAATTGCTTTAAGTCCTCTACAAATGGGGAAAACTTGTCCGGAATTTTGATTGAAAATTGGTGGAAAATCTGGAATAGTCAGGGAATTTCGAAATAATCGATATCCAAAATGCCCAAAATTTTAAAATCGTCATAATTTCAACTGTTAGCTCCTCGAAGAAACACGTCAAGCAAAAATATGCCATTCTTGGATTCATTTCCGTTTCATAATAATTTCCAAAATTAGTGATACTGATACTGAATTTATTTCGAATCTATCTGAAAATGGTTCCAAAGCACAGAAGTTTGTCATTAAACCTTTTAAATATTCTGAAGACCAGTGGTCTAGCATATGGGATCTTACCTAAAAGATTCACGTGCAAATCTAACTGCTGACAAAAAATTAAAAAAAAAACCATAGGTATTCTACTACGTAACTATCTGCGCTGCGATTTTTTCTAAATTAAGAAGCAATATTTTAGCAGTATTTTTGCAGATATTACACAGTATCCCCAGAATAATCGTGCCTGAAGCAATCACTGGGATTGCATGTCAATAAAACTAGTTTTGCCAGAGGCCTGAAACTGCTTATAATAAATTAATTTCAGTCTTATTTTTTAAACCAGTTGCATCTACAGAAACCCGGCTCTTGGCTACGGAGATACAATTGCAAACTTAAATTATATTTTTAAACAAAAGTTGCTTAAATTTATTAAGCAATTAGCAAAATATATTTTTATTAATTAAAGTAAAAATGTCTTGTAATTATAAAATAGTATTAAATTAAAAAACAAAATTTACATGTATTTTGGCGCCAAAATGATTAAAATTTCAGACCAAATAAATAAAAATTATACTTACAATAAGGTAGTTTGCGATGAAACTTTGGGTACTTCATTTAATTCCAGCTGCATACATCTCACTGTACGTCGAAAACAAACGCAATTTGAGGGACATGGAAAATTTGAAAAATTTCTTTTTTGTCCCTCGACCAACCCTAAGACTAAAAACGCAAGTAATAACCGCCACATTTTATTCGAAACGGTCGTTAAGTTTTAGTTCAACTAAACTTTTTAACCATAACTCAAGTTGTCGGAAATCAAAATCAATTTTCAAAGTGCGTGAACCGTGCGAACGACGTCCGCACAAACTTAATAGCACTCTCGACGATCTGAAAGAAACTGACACAACATAGGCGTTGCATGAGTTTGGATCATTCTACTACTCGTGATACAGAGTACAGACGGGAGTTCCTCTCTACAAAGCACTACTCCAACATCTCGATGAATCCGGTAAAGCGTGGAGAGCTTGCTTGTCAGCATACAAAATGCCATGCCTCTAAAGCGAAATCTAAACTGGTTTCTGGTTTGGAACATAAAACGATAACTTTTTAAAGACTGTTGTTTAATTCTAAACACGTGACTAAATTTTATGTATTGCACCGTATGGCCCTTTTTTATGCTCCAGTTGTTTATTCGCCTTCACTAAATTGATAATAAAAACCATATAGGTACCACAGTGAAAGAAGTTTTTTTAATTTGAATTAAGAATAAAACACTAAATTGCATTTTATAGAAAATATACCTCCCATGTATAGGTAGCAAGTATACAGAGGGTGTCTTTCCTAATTATTTTCATGGTGGATCTGAAAATTTCATGTAAACCTAAAAGTAAAATTATTTGCCCTCTTTCAGTAAAACTAATTAAAAGAGGATATGATTACTAAAGAAGCTGTTATCTTGTTCAGGAGAGTCCTGTGAAAAATCGAAATTTTCAGTTTTTTCTGTATACTTACCTTATTAGTATCTACTAGACTCTAGACTAACATCCCTATTCTGTAAAAAATTCGTTCACGGACGACTAGTTACTTCGTGGTTTCATGTACTTTTTAAATGCGGACTTGGATTTTGTTTCACATATTTTGACTTGCTAATGCAAGTGCTTCCACATCCTTAAGAACAGTTTCGACTTCGCACCACCGCATTCTCGGAGGTCACACGCTTCTTCTCTTGATCTGTATTGCATTAAGTTCCTTAAACAAGGTTAAAATTGAATGGTGAGAGCGTTTTCCCGTATATTCAGTCGAGGGAGCTGAAAGTGAGGTCAAAACTAAACGCGATCTCATCTTCCTGTCTGGGAGTTAAAATTCTTTATTCTTTAATTTCTTTATTTTTGGGATTTCGGCCGAGTACAGAGACTGGCTTGTACCTTTACTGAAAATCCTATAGGTTCCAGGTCATGTGGTAGAATCAGGGGTATCAAGGAAGTCGACGCCTTGAAGAGGCGAGTGAACCTTTATTAGGTTCCGAACGAACTTTCGGAATATCCCTGAAACAGGTAAGGCACGAGATCTGGAAATGCGCTATGCTTGAAATTTTAGAAAATACCCAGATACCCCCTTTTGATTAAAGGACTGCTCGTTTAAGTCGGCAAATTCTCAACCTAAACATAAGGCAGATCAGGATTATAATAGGCCTTTCAACAGGGAACGGACACCCGAACAGTCTAACAGACATCTCCACACTATGATGGGTATTGCACATTTTGACGAGTGTGGAACATGTTAAAAACAAACGGAAACCCCGGAACAGATCACTTCCAAGCGCTCGCACGGATACCTTGGCTGCTTGTTTCCAGAACCAAAGTGATATACATGACACCCAAATGAACAGAATAACTTTACTATACTTCCCTTTTTCGCGACTGACCTGTTTAGTGAGTCACGTAGCGATCTAACCCTAAGTATGTAATATATCTATCTATCCCTTCACGCAGCTATTTTAAATGTAACTTATTGATCCCTTAATATTTATAGTATATGAACTTTCTAATCGGTTTCTGAATTAAATAGAAAGATTAAAATAATCTATCGGTGTTTGATTATTCCATTACTATTCAATCTGTTATTCAAATAATAGATTAATCGAATAGGCAATCTAATATTGATTGTCAAATTTGATAAGACTTTCAGTTTTAGTCACAATTTATTATATGTTTATGATGGAAATTGAAATTGGTAAAAAGTTCCTAGTAGGTACTATTTGGGTGATCGAACTACCAGTCCAAAGTATTATCAAACTAATGGGCGCGTTAATTTTTTACGTAATTATTATAAAAACTACTTTCATTTTACATAATCTTTCTAGTGTTTTATTTTACCTACTGATCAGAATACATTATACTAATACTTTTTTGTAAAATCTATAATTATACAAAAACAAAATAAGACATTCAATTCATTAGAAAATTTAATATGCATCCTTTATAATAAATTTATAATATTAATCTTCACAGCATGCAAATACCTCAGACGCTTATATGCTAAATTGACTTCTCACCTCACGTCCTATGTATGGAAAAGCAATTAAAATTTTGATAGTCTTTTGAACTACTTATACCATACAACAATAAAACATATTATTTTTTCTGAGAAGGTGAAAATTATTCTAATGTTTATTGTATGTTACTGAATACAAAAAAATCGACATAAAAATCTCCAAAACGTTACCCAACTTCATATTTTCGATGACATCAGTGCCAATGTCTTCTGACGTAATGCCGCTACCTGGATGATTATAGTCTGCATGCATAATTTTTAAAATTTTCAGGGACATTAATTTTTTCAGTATCTTCATGTAAATCAAGTATCAATTGTTCTGGCAAAACATAATTCTAGTGTAGGTATTATCGGTTCATTTATCAACTTTTAGTGGTTAAACTTTTACTAGATTAGAGAATCCCTATTAATTGTGTATGGGGAACGCTTCTCCACCACTTTTTTATACATGTTTCGCGAAGACCTATAGACCCACAAAATTCTTCGGACACTTTTCGAAAATACCCATTGTAAAGAGCACTTAGCAACCAAAACCCAAAGGGATCCTGGGTTTGAATCCCGGTCTCGTCAAGGGTGTTTGTCTTTAGATTAAGGATTAGATGGGGAGCCATAAATGTTCTTAGCAGTTCGCAGTGCCGTAACTAGGCTATGGCCAATATGGCCCCTGCCATAGGCGCCAGGTTGAATAAAGGCGCCGCACGAAGCATAATTTTTATTAAAAACAAAGAAATATGCCATTTGTATTATTTAAAAGACATTGAACCCGAGTTCGAAGATTGTTTTCTATTTTTGTCGGGTTATAACAACACAAAATATCTGCAGTCTGGGTACAAGATATAATTTGTCGCCCCTACATAGCTCAGAAATTTGTTGAGTATCCCGAATCGGACGTGTTGTAAAATTTTATTATTATTGCTTCCAGATGGTCGGACGTCCGACCCATGGACCTTTTGTCCGACCACATCAGGTTAAAAACTTTCGCTAGTAATAAATTGGTTTTTCAATTTTATTTACCAAACATTTTTAAAAATGTCTATACCTAACTCGGGACTAGCCCTGGGAAGCGTCAAACTTAAGTTAAAAATTGTTTTGTTTTAAAATTTTTAAAAAGTACTTTTTAAATTTAGGCCCGTCTTTCCACTTCATAATAAAATGGCATGGCCAATAACTATTTCTATTTGACAAGATAAGGTTGACTATTGCATATAATTATTATTATAATTATTATTGCATATATATTATTATAATTATGAACAAGACAAGGGTGCAATACCTATAATAACATCTTGGCAATTCAAAGTTTAATAGTAAATATAAAATTTGAAAATATGCTTGCATTGCTTCGTTCATTCCAGGGGCTGTTGGCCAGTGATCTGATCATAAAATATTACCTACTTACCTAGTAGAGTGCCCTTTTTGAATGTATACAAGCATTTTTATTTTTGAGAGTGTAAACATTTCAGTGACCCAATGGAAGTATTAAGTTGCATTTTTTTAATGTCGCACCTGAAAAATCTATAGGTGGGTAATTACCCACCTGAAAATTTGATGGAAAAATAAAAATGGTTATTTTTATCTATTCATAATTAAAATAATGAACTCTAAAAGTGAACATTTCACGATTTTTTTAAATTATGTCGATTGGTTATCACAAACTTTCATTATAAAACGTTCAGATTTTTTAATTTGATCTCAGAATTTGCCAGATGCTCTTAAAATGCGTCGAATAAGCCACGCCCACTTTCAAAGAAAAATTTCGCCTGCGGCGCTATTTTCCTCACTCAGGAAGGCGCCTTTTTCATACCTGGCCATAGGCGCCAAAACAGCTAGTTACGGCACTGGCAGTTCGGACATTATGGTTATGGGTTCAAGCATCACATAGGGCAGACTTATTCTGAAAAAGTTGCCTTGTTCATGGATATTGATTTCGTAGATACTAAATTAAGTAGTAAATGTGTAATAAAAAATGTTTAGGTTTTAAAGTTCTAAAATATGTACTTTCATGATCTCTAACCGTCTAGGTATATTATAGCACAACACTAAAATTTAGTATTAAAGTCTATATAAATATTATGAAGTGTATTGACCGATTCAGTTAACTATAAAAACTTTTAATTGTAATTTAGCAGCAATGTTTGTCGTATATAAAGCTATGGCTTCTTTAACGAGCATCACTACTTAACTTTCTTGTTGAAATACACTGCAAAATAAATGTTTTTATTGGAGATTCTTAATTTATCTAATAACTATATTATTTTTAGAATTTCAGGATATAGTGCAGACATTGTGTACATTTCTTGAGTAAACGTTGGTATATTATAAACAGTTGTTTATTAAAACCTTGCGAATTACTCAAATTATTTGGCCACCGTGATTCTAGTAAGCCGATTGTAATCTTCCTGAACCTGAAGGTCTATTAAATTTGAAATTTCATATGAAAGGTTGTTAGAACACACATTTTTAAAACAGTTCGGCTGATTTTGAATTGACGTCCTACGGACATCCAGAATTTCGAAGAAATTCCATTGCAGGTAGTACGTCCTACAGTACAGCCTGTTCTGTTTACCTTCATACAGGATAACTTTTGGAGGTTCATTTCGGACATCTTGCAGGGGTCCATAGTTGCGCCAAAAGGATGAAATTTCGACCTTAATGTAGTGCCACCGAAATAACCCGACTCACGTTTGACTTCTGGCCAAAAACATGTTGCAGTGTGTAAACCATTTATAATAGTCCTTTCTTTGTTTTAAATTACTGCAGAAGTTTGTAAAATAATAAATACTGGCTAGTGGCGTAGCCAGAAATTGTATCTGGGAAGAGCTATACAGACCGAGAAGTGGCCTTGTGGATGAGGATTCGCATGGCGATGGGGCGATATGGGTCGATCCCTCGTTGGAGTCAGGATTGTTTTAAAATTCTGGAACAATGGGAGTTTAACTCTGTAATATAGTGGGGAGGGGTTTTCAAGGGTGGAGCATGTTAGCCCCGTGCATATAGCGCTTATTCGGGGTAAGTAGGTACTGTAAAAAAGTGGAGGTGCGCACCTCCGATGGACTTTCCCATACTAAAAATAAACATTTCGTTTTTGGTATTAAACAGTATAATTCTTGACCTCGAGGCAGTCTCTGGAAATCACTTGAATGTGTAGCACGATAAACGAGACTATACGGGGTCGGTACGTAAATTTTGTGGGGGAGGGGCTTTAGCCCGGTAACCACCCCGTTGGCTACGCCACTGATACTTACTGACTAAAATTAACAACAATACCATTTCAGTGCAGGAATATTTACGTAAAAATAAGCCACCTACACTTTTCTGGGTGGTCTTTTTACTTAAATATGCTTAGATTCATGAGAAAACGAAAGTTTATAGTTCACAGAGAGAAAATTTGCTTTTTATTATTAAAAAATTAATGAGCCAACAATTTCTCTTTAGTGGCACAAGGTGACCCACAATTAATAGTCAGTCATGCGTTATAATATGGATATGTACTTAATTTAACCATTGGCATCTCTGGCAAGATTAGCGTTTGCTGTTATATTTATCAGAGGACATTAATTATGATGTCCACAATTAATATCGCGCGATTAACAAAACAAGATATTTAAATCAATCAAATGTGTAAAATATTTTGACATTGATGTCAGTTAGTTGTTTGCAGAATGTTGATTAAGCTCCTCTTCGTTTCTTATCATATTAAGCAACAATTATAAATATTTTCGAAAATTAGCATTGACCACTTTATAAAAATAAAATAAGAGTTACACTCGAAATGTATCAAAATATTTACTACTGTTATGCCTGTGATTACATAATATAAGAGAAGTAGGTACCTACGTTATATTATGTTTGTATAAATCGACCATTTGGTTATTCTAATGGATGACGATGCATTTTCTTCTTCTAGACCTAGAGCAACAAATGCCGGTTCATTCTTGTTCTCATTGAAGTAGATCAGCATGGTTTCGAATACTAGGTGTTATTATTGTTGTATATGTGGTATCAATATTTTGATTACCATATTGTGTACACACAGTTACAGATCAAAACACTTATCTATACATTGTATCTATAATGTTGATAATAAGTTTTCAAATAGAATGCTACGGTAACAGTTTTTTTTATATTACAAGTGGATTTCTAAAAGTCCAGAGTTTTCTTCATAAACCGACCACTGAAATAAAATGCATCCTCAGATATCACTTTGGAATTTTTGGGTAAATTAATGACTATGGACTATGAGTGTATCAGAGGTAAACGTTGTCTGAAAAAAATGATTAAAATCATTATAGTCATTTTTTTAAGGGAAATTTGTTGAATTTAGACATTTTTTGGCCCTTTGACGCCGAATGGGGCAACTCAGTGAGACCAAAACCTGGCACTAACGTTCCAAACCGAAATTAAACATTTCCTTACATTTTTGTGAAAATCCCTCCATACTTTTGCCCTATGTGAGAAACATACACGGAAATGAATTTTCGCCCAGTTGTTTCGCTTGGCTCGGTCAATAAATCAATGGAACTTGGCAAACAATTTAGTAGACTGGTACTAGTAAGTAACAACATTCAAGCTTCTGTTAAATTTCTTGTTCCGTAACAAAGCGTTTCCGGACTTAAACGTCTTAAATCTTATTTTCGCTTACCTGCATCTTCTGTCAAATTCTGCAAAGGCGTTGCTTTGTCCAATATCCCAGTTCCAATTATTTAAACCTGAACCTGATCTTCATATCGGTGTTCTCGTGTCCGGCATTCTTCTAAAGATCACATCAGACACATCAGCTTCGAAGTTTTTAAATTTGTATATTGGGTTGTATATTACCTTAGGCGTTGATTTTAATGGTTCTGAATGGATACTACTTTGTACACATTTTTAAAGAAATCCGTGGTACAAAATAATTTACGCTACTGGTAATGAAATTATTATTGACGTTATTTCAGTTATTTGTTTTATGATAAGTTATTTTAAGTTTGCACAATCTGTTTAAAACGTCTGAGTAAATGCATTTTGTAGATTTAACCCAAATAGCTAAATATATTCTGCGATTACGTATGTAGTAAATATAATATATTTTATCAACCGGGAGGGAATTGGAAGACATAAAACTTCTTATAGAATTGCTATTGGACAATGTAGAAGTGTAGTAAATAATGTTACCTCTTAACTATTAATAAGAAATTACTTTAAAAATTATGGATACCTACCTATCATAGATCGTCTCGGGGCGAGAGTTCTGTGTAGTGAAGATAATTATGTAATGCTATTGCACCGAAAATGTGAATGAATTAAACAATAGTCGACATGTTCTTGAAAATGTTCTCAAACGCAAACTTTTACGGTATTTGGCGCATTTCCAACATTTATTGTAATGAAATATTGTATTACGGCAATTTGTAGTTGAGCCACTAATAACAAATTAATGGTTTCGGCACATCTATTTTAAGAAAAATATTTATGTTGGACTATATTGTTTTTAAGGAAAAAAATCTCGCAAGGCAGTTGAACGCAAAATTTTGTATGCAACACGTATCAAAGAGGACTTTTTAATTTTTGTCAGCCTCCCTCAGTGCGACTCATTCAAAAGTCCTACATTCCGTACTTAAAACATAAAACGTGTAAGGCTCGCATACTTCGTCCCTCTTCTTTTCTATAAATTATTCCACGCTTTCCAGCACCTATTATTCAGGAAAACCGAAAAGTCGATATCAACATTAATAATTTTTCTTCTGGATTACAGCTGTAGTACAGTTGACACGTTGAAAAGTCTCAGCCCTCAGGAAACGTTCGTATAATTGGTCCAGTGGCGTAGTATGTTCTAATTTTAAAACACACACTGTACTCGCACACTGACTGCACCTTTAACTTGCTGCGGTTACTCCTTTCAACCGGACCCGAGAACCTTTTTCAAAGCGTCAACTGTAGGTACTTACCTACTCATTTTTATTCTAGAAAGGTAGGCGGTAGTTTTCTTCCACCCTTGAAAATGGTAAATGAAAATACCTTCGGACGGTAAATTAAATTATTCCTTAGATCCTTAGAAGAATGCGATGTTCAAAATAAATCCCAACAATTACTTCATTACTATTTTATAATAAAAAGGAAATTATAAATTATGCAAATGATTAATTAATTATTACAAACTATAGAATCAGTTACCACACTGATCTAAGTAACCATTTATGTAGGTAACAACATAAGAATACCTGAATACAGTTGCATGTTCCACCAATATGGTTTCAGCTAATCCAAAATAAAACTCAAGTCAGTCCAATGTATGCAATCATGCATTCTATAACTAAATAATTTGAACTATACCACAATAATTAATATTTATAGATAAAATAATAACTAATTATAGGTAGTACAAGATGGATTCCTAACATAAACACAAATTAAATGCTAAACATATCTATAAATAATTATTGCATCATTATATAAAAAAATTATAAATTTTTCTTTTCTTATGGTAATTAATTACAAATACGTACTTGAAAATCAAAATTTAACATTGATGGAGAAACACAGTACGATCTCTTATCTTACCAAGATTTCGTTCTTGAACAGCTTGAAACGCATCTTCTGCAGACTTAAATATAACTTTAGCTTCCCCTGATGGTGTACCATTTTCATTGTATCTTCTTAAAACATTGTCGGATGGTACGTCGAAGCCCTCGAAAAATTCCAAAATCTCTTCTAAAATAGCTTTATAGGGGACGTTTTCCATTCGAACTGTATGACCAGGAGGTGCCATTTCAGAAAGATCGTTAGGTGGAGGTGGTAAAAAACGTCGTATTGGAGGTCTATGGCCCATTAATCCCATACCTCTAGGCCCTCCACGTGCAAAACCTCTTGGAAAAAAAGGTGGACGAATTATATTATGGGCCCGGTTCATGGATATGCTATTAGTAGACGGGACGCCTAATTTTAATTCCATTTCTGATCTTGTAACAGAATCTACGGTAACTACACCAGATCCAAGAGGTAAACCGCTTTTTTCTAAAGCAATATCCGCGTCTGCTATGTTAGAAAACTCACAGTAAGCTATTCCTGTAAAACCCAAATTTGAATTTAGTAAATGGATTTTACTTGGGACGATTGCAACGTCGGAAAAAAAATCGCTCACGTCGCGGTCGGTGGTTTTTAAAGGTAAACCACTTAGGCATACGCAGTCTGATGCTATAAACGATTGATCGTCATCATCTTCGACTTCTATTACTTCTTCAGGTTCGGGTTCTTCATGACTTATAATAGCAAACTCGTCGTCTGAGCAAGGACGAATGCTTAATTGATTTCCATCAAAGATGTGTTTGCTTTTTTCAGTCTGAGCCTTTTTAGCATCTTCTGGGTTATTAAATTTAATATACGCAATGATATGTCGTTGTTTGTTTACTAACAAAATAGACAGTAAAGGATAATCAGAAAAAATCTTTAGCATATCTTGCTCCTTAGTAAATAATGGAAGATCTTCTACAGCTAAGCATGAAAATTGACTTGGAGATTTACTAAATAGAGGGCTATTTTTATTTTTAAACGATGTCCGTTCCGGTGAAGATCTATCTGTTTCACTATTAAGGTCTGGTTGATATCTATCAACAGTTTTATCAAACACGTCGTCATCGAGATGTTTCACATCAACAGTTTGGGTTTTTAACATGCCACCGTCTCTTAGCATAGCCTTTTCTTTACCTTCTGGTGTAGCAAACCTGATATAAACAATGCCAGTTCGCTTTCCTTTATCATCGTTAATAAATTTGATACCGGTATTGTGTATAAATATTCCATGAAAAAATCTACGTACTTCTCCATAACCTCCGTAATATGGCCGTAATTGAACACAACTATTTTTCAAATAGTCTGTATGAGGCCGTTCTAGAATAAGTGGACGATCTAAAAGACCTGGACGTTCCAATAAACCCGGCCTTTCAGGATTGTCAAAGCGATTACTACGCCCTTCTGTTCGGGTTGTACGATTAAAACTCATCCTTGAGTTATCCCCAAATGTTGGATTACTTACAGGTCCTCTAGAATTCGCATTAAACTTATTATCATCACCTCGTGTTCCTGGAATATTTCTATTAAACCGTGATGTAAATTCATGACGTCCTTCGCCCGGACGGACAGGTCCATTATTATTCCAAGTTTCCCGTCCACGATTAACACTAAATGAGTCAGTTTGATTTTGGAAGCCATTTCTGTTGCCCACGACCAATGGTGTTGGGGCAAGCGCGTTTAGATTCCTTCGTGCTTCTTCAAGATTGGTTGGTATGAAGGAACTTAAGAGAGCTTGAGCTTGTTGGATAGCAGGAGACGGATCATTTCGTACAGGATCTTCCCAGACGCCTATTTTGTTTGGATCTTTCTGAACGTTACTAGAACTAGAATTGGAAGAAGACCCCGCCTTATCTTCAGACTGTCTGCGATCTTTGCTGCGGCGATCGCGGTCTTTAGAACGCCTTTCACGGCTATGGCTTCTGTCTCTACGGCGACGATCTCTTCGATCACGAGATCTAGATCGGCTACGATCTCTTCGACGTCTATCCCGACGGTCGCGATCACGAGAACGTTCTTTACGATCACGAGATCTAGATCTTGAGCGACGTCTTTCGCGTTTCTCCTTATCTTTATTAGAATCATCTCTTTTGATTTCTGGTATGATTGCAGGAATTGCCGAAGGTATCATTGCAGGCAAGGGCTGTACAACCGGTGCTGCTTGCATAAAAGCAGCCAATGGGGTACGGGCAGCCTCGATAACCTTTTGCATTTCAGTACGCGAACTAAGCATAAGTTTAATTTGAACTTCCTTAATTTTTCCGCCATTGAGGTTGAATGCTTGTCTAGCATCTTCGTCGGTACTAATAAAAGAAAAGAACACAAGTTACAACGATGATAAAGAAAATAGTTGATGGAATTTTGTGTCTATATCCGGTGTAAGAATTACGAAAGTTTACTCCATCACAAGAAGGGACTTGTGGCCTGCAATATGGGGAGTTAAGGTTTCCAATCAGATTTTAAAAGAGAATGATAAGAACGCATTTGCACAAAACAACCTTTGAAATAGCCTTGAACATACTTTATTTTTGAATCGCCTACGTAGGTTATTTATTAAATATAATAGGGTTTTATTAAGTGCTCTATTGAAACTACTTAAAATGTGGCACATCTTTTAAAATAAAGCATAGGTAGTATTAGGTACCTATCTATTTTAAAGTGTGTTGGAAAAAGCGGAAACACAAACAAAAATCTGTTGTGGGAAAATTTTAAAATGTATTACATAATATTTAATGCGGTTTCTTTTACTTTGCTCAATTAACTAATGATAATGATGTTATAAGCATAACAGACAAGCGGAAAAGCAGATTTCACGGAGTCGTTTTGTTCCAAGAATAGATGTGATCACTGTCGTAATTATGTTGCGGTTTAATTTTTGACGACTAAATTACATTTTCGTAGATTGATCATTAGTAAGAGCGCTTAAATATGGAAATAAATACTTGATTGATTTGAATTATAAGACACATAATTATACAGGGTGTTACTCTTTAAACTTTTCTAATTAGACTAACTTATTATATTTTTGATACTTCAACGATTACAAGTTTTTTTGTGAAGCATATGAAGCAGTTCTAACTCGACAGCTTAAATGTACTTGTACTAGACTGTGTTGCAAGATGTCTCGAAACTTTTTCCCATTCTCTGCAGAAGATGTTAAAAACTTACAACTTATCAAAACCTGAACATTGAGATAAAATCGCAGTCCAAATTGGAAATGCACCAACAGGTGATATACTCAACTATACAAATAGTGGAAGATTATGACCTCCATTTGTGTTTCAAATAGGTAGGTACTTGTTCTCTCTCTCTCTCTCTCTCTCTCTCTCCCCTAAGATATTCAGTTATCTATCTATAGTTTTTAAAGACGTGAGTAGACCTCCTCCCAAAGTTTTAATCCTAGAATCGAATTGGAGACCTGTGTAACGCACGCCATAGTCAAGCGCGTTAGCTATTCTTCTACGAAAACATGTAGAGTAGAGTTATCCAAGATCCGAATCTTCTTCAGTGGCCCATAGGATCCCTTCTATTATGACTTAAAACACCTCTTAAAGTCCTTTTTTGGGAACCTCTTCAGAACTACCAGCAAATTGGGCAGGATCTCCTATATTGTTAGCCTATCAGCAAAATTTTCATCTTGTGGAATAGGAAAATCTCACAAAGGGTTCAATTGGACAAAAATAACGGAGGGAATCGACCAGTTGGTCAGGCATACGATATTGTTCCACTGTTGTATTTTTGGATCATTCGCCAAGATGAAAATTGCACTGGAGAGGTAAATATTTGATATAGTAAGACTTTTAAGGTATCTTTTTAATTGTAGCAGGGCATGTGGGATCGCTATATTTCTAAAAGGTACCTTTTTGAAACGAGACAAAAACTTTGAATCAGTTCATTAACTTTTAGAGCAATACTCTAGGAAGTTTTGGGTACTATCTCGTATACGATGAAAATGAGATATTACATAAATATTTATCTGTTATTGAAGAACTATCTATCAGGTTAATGCATTTTTACACTCTGTATATTTTTTTAACATGCAGAAAGACACAACCACCACAGGGGGGGATTAAACTTAAGGAGAGACAATTTCACGTTTTAATCCACTTTCAACTCTAGATTTGTTACTGTTAATAATAATAATAATGCAGATTATTTGCAGGAAATTTAAAACGAATCTATTTTTATGCATTTTGTAAGTAGTAACGGTTAGTAAACTGCCTTCTTTAAAAAAAGTTAAATCTGACCTGTTATGACTTGTTATGATTTTGATTCATTTTCAGTGTTTATTTGGATTACATTTAAGTTAAAATATATATTTCTTGGTTATTTTTGTGCAACATTTATCACAATTAGGTTGAAATACTTATGGTATTTGGCTGTCTAAATGGAAAAAATCACAGTAAAAAGTATGTAACTCACTTAAAGAAGTTCATTGGCCAATTATTAGTACAAATCTAATCTAATCAAATGGCTACCTTAAACAGATTTAAGTAAAACTGGTTCTGGTAACAGATGAATATTTTAAACCAGGTTTCTATAAACGATGCATATGATATAGATATTAATTTTTTTTATTCAAAATTACTTTAAGTTATAAGGTGTAGTTACTGACGAGAACGAATTTAAGACGTTAGGTAACAAAGTTTATTAATAGAAACGTAGGGAAAAGTTTAGTGAACTGCCAATATTGCAAATAATCTGTCTTGAATGGATCGATCAAGTCTATTATCAAATAAAATATAAAATTCAAGTGTGGGTTAAATTGTTTTAGTTGTAGAATTTATATCTTATAGTCCAGGAGCTAGCGGTATATTTTAAGACTAATTTCTATCAAGCTGAAATTTTTTTTATGAGCTGGTATGGATATGTCTGCCAAATGTAGGTGGTCGGCAAAATAGGACCGCGGGACATAAAGCGCCCAGAATTTTTTTGTTTTTAATTATTTTTTGATGAAATTTACAAACTTCAATCAAGCTAATTCCTATTTTGCTCGTTATTTAAGACATTCCGACAACAAAAAATTAACTGTCCGACATAAGAGTCGAAACTGAATCAGTGTCTGCCGTTTGGGGTTCGTATTGTTTTTAAGACATTTTACTTATTACCATCAACCTGTTTTTTTTTTAATAACTGTATACTAATTTAAGAAACACAAAAATCACCTTGTCCGACAATTTGAGCGGGACAGAAGCACTCTCTGACGTCCTGGGTTGGTTAGTTGGCCAATTTTTTTTCTTAGCGCTTTATGTCCCGCGGTCCTATTTTGCCGACCACCTACATTTGGCAGACATAACCATACCAGCTCATAAAAAAAATTCAGCTTGATAGAAATTAGTCTTAAAATATACCGCTAGCTCCTGGACTATTAAATGTCAATGAACAATGATAAAAAAATCATTAGACGATTGCACGTCTAAGATACTAGTACCTACTAAATAATACTTTATATTGAAAATTGTTTAGAAAAAAATCTTGTGTATATGGGTCGATAATAAAGCGTTTCGTGCCTTATTTCTGCGAAAGCTTACTATACGAGACATCTTACAGTTTATGTTTGACTGTTAGGATATGTCTAGGGCCCTACTGGTTTTGATAAATAATTGTGAATTTAATATTTTCACCGATATGGATATAATCCGTAAGAATTTTAAACAAAGAAGTTATCTGTGACTGAAAGGAATGAATCATAAATACAACGATGAAATATTGGAACAAACTCTGAGCTGATCTGATTGATGAATGGAGCGCTGCTGTGCCCATCAACAATTAATCTGTTCTTAACTTGTGTTTTGTTTAATCTCTTTCAGTTGGCACATTTTTTCACAGAAAGAATTAATTGTGACTATCTATTAGTAGTCTGTTCTTTTAAATCCAACACACTAACAATGCTTCTTTTATTTTAAAATATTAACCAGACTATATATTACTATAAGGATATTAATGGATAGAATTTGCAGTTTTTTTAAGTTCGCAATTTGCTAAGTAATTTTTTAATCATTTAAAAATAGATGACTTGCTTTAATTTTTTTTCGTTCTACAAAGGGTCATTATTTAATTACTTAATATTTTTTATTATCTATTTATTCCCAATCTTCAAGTCCAACCTTATCCGTAGCATAATTTTACCAGCATCTACGTCAGTTTTGTCAAACGTGATAACTCGGGACGATAGCGGTGTGTCTCTATAGTTATGCAACAGATTAAGTGCAATTAGAGCATTTTGGTAAATTAAAAATATTATATGGAGAATTGTAAACAAAAATAAATTTGTTAACATCAAAATATAGTCATATCAATTTTTTTAAATTTATCTGTAGTTATTACGATACCATGTTAATGATAAACGGGTGCTATAAGAAAAATTGCTTACGAAAACATGTTGAGTAAAGTATAATGAAATATAAAATATGTTAATATTGGTAATTGAATTCTTGTCTAGCAATAAACACATTGTTTTTATAAAAGGTGTAATTTGTATGCTGTAAATATCTGTTGGAAACTACAAGCTAATATGACATTGAGATAACTTCTTCGTAGAAATATATTTAGACTCGGTTCCCTGTATTATTTGTAGGTTTCTTTTAGAAAATCAATATACAGTATGTAGTGTTCGTTGAGTCCCTTGGTACAAAATATGGCATGAGATTATTATAAATAAATGTCGTAAGCTAGATGCAAGTCACTTGACTAAAGAACTGCAAGAAAAATTTATGGAAATCTGCGTTTGTCACTCAAGGGGTACCAAAAAATTTGTATGTACACTAATTGTATACCTACAACTTTTAGTTATGCTTCTGTCTCATCGAACTGTCAAAAAAAGTTCGACGGAATATGCTTGGATTAATCTAAAAGAAGTGGTTTCTTCCTCTTCCAGAAGAACGGTTCTAAACCGACTTTAAATGTGCACCACCATATTGTCGCGAAGTCTTCTACTGCCGGAAGGAAGGAAGTAGTTTCTTTCATTCATTTTTTTTTGTTTCGCTGCTTTTATCATTCATACTTGAGTCCCACGAAAATAGCATTCAAAAAATTACTTCAAATATTGTATCAATATCACTCACTAGCATCCCTATTCTGTAAGTTGTTGTTCACGAACGACTGAGTAACTAACGATTATCGTTGAAGACTCTCGTAAATCTGTAAACGCGGTCTCCTTCACGGTCATGCCGAAAAACCATTCTATCCCCGACAACCGTTTGTGAACGAGTTGATACGGCTTACAGGATAGGAGTGTAACAGGGAGTGCCCACATATGTTATTTGTTTGCTATCCTTCTTACTAATGAGCTCTGCTTTTGATATAATTTTGTTGTGATTTAAAAAGACACTTTACACACACTGTTTCATAAATATAAACAGTTTAGCTTGTTATAGGTAAATAAAATATTAATAACAACTTTCTATCCAAAAGAGATGAGGTGATCGTTAAGACCCTAGAAGAAAGGCATTGTTTTTTATAAAAGTTTACATGTAACCCATAAAGGATTTTGATTAACCAAAACGTACTACTTTTTAGAGACACCCTGTATAATATTGTTGACAAATTAATGCTGAATTATTTTGTTATCAATTATAGAAGGTTGGCATTTTAAAAATTTGTGTCACGATATCACATCCTTACAATTCAATCCTTAAACGCCTTTTCCACTTTGTTTTTACAAAATATAATTTCTTGTAAAGTCCGGGCGGTGTTTGAAGTGTGATGTTTCGGGGTATATTACAGACTTCATGGAGTTTCAAGTCGTAAGTAAATTTCGTTCTCGTAATTTAAAGTGAAATTTTCGAATAAAAATGTAAAAACCAGATGAACTGGTTAACTACCTGAAGGCTATGAAGGCGTCTCCAAGTTCTCCTCCAACGATGTGAACTCCCCCCTCGGGAATGCTCAGACCACTGAAGAATTGGCGGATATCGAGGGCATTGGCGGACCAAGGAAGATTCTGCAGACGTATTATGACGCTCATACTTTTATCCTATAATCCTAGAAAGGTAGATAAGAAATTGCTTACAGAAGAGTTTATAGTTAATCACATATTATTTTTTTAACGATTATCGTAACAAAAAAACAGGATATTAAAAATTATTATTTATATAAGAACATTCAGAATGAGTGTAACATTTTTAAACTTATCGTGTTTTGATCAAGTATTTTATGAACGTTTCCGCTGTTAGTAGACTTAAATACTCTTTAACGCCTTCATTTAAATTGTTAATTTGTTAGATTAGTGACACAAAGCTGTATAAAAACTTGAAATGTTTTTGCTTTGTAAATACAGGTTCTGTATTTCCTTTACAATAAAGACAATGATGACATAGAAAATTTAAAGCCTATTTTTATTTAAACACGCCATAAAGCTTCTGGATGGGTTCTTAAATGTTTTATTTATACTGGCAAACGTGTGGAAGAAGGAACAACACAGCAGTAAAAATATCAAACAGACCATATGTTTTTTTCTTAACCAGCTTCACATTCTTTTTATTTAAAGAAAAAAAGCAAAAGTTTCAGAGGTCTTTAACTGCTAATGATGTGGATCTCAATTGCAGACTAGTGTAACTGCCAATATATTTCTTTATTGCTGTTAAATGAGCGATGACTACATTCATATACAGGGTGTTAATACTAACTCGTCACACCCGAAAATGGGACGTAAAACTGATTAAAACAAACAACTTTTTTTTAGTTCCAATATTTGAATTGGGGCCTCGATTCGTAGTAATTAGATTTTTTTTTTGTTTTTTAACAATAATTGAAAGAATTCCCTTATTTTAGGGAATATTTCAAAAAACGAAAGGTTTTCAAAATTAGCTTTCGTTTCTCCACAACATTTGCATTTACAGATATTTTATATTTTTTCGAATAAGGGAAAATGACGATTGATAAAAAAATTAAAAGAAATCCAATAACTACGAATCGGGGCCCCAAATCAAAAATTGTAACCAAAAAAAGTTGTTCTGCCATTTTCGGGTGTAACAACTTGGTATTAACATCCTGTACATGTTTCATGTAGGTATGCGAAAATTTGTTTAACTTACAGCTAATGTGTTGACGGAAAGGAATGTCATTTAGTCAGAGTTTCATGCGAATATACGGGGAAGTCTGAATTTTTGTAAGTAAAAATATAAAAGCCATGTCTATGTGTCAGTGGTCGAAATATTGTAAGCTAACATATAAAACCCCGTGAGTTCGAGTCTCGCAGAAAACATATTTTCCTGAAAAAGTTACAAGTTGTCTCGTCCATGGGTCTTTGATTGAGCAGGCGCTTCCGTACTGCATGCATAATTTAAAAAATTGTATTACTGGAAACTTTTGGCTTTTATACAATTTTATTTACGGGCTTCTAAAAATTATGTGTTCGAATACATTTGCTACATTTTTTCAAGGTGGTATTAGAAAGCACAACATAGGGCTCCTTTAATGCTTCCTACACGCACAACGACGTACCGGTAGTATAAAATTAGTTTAAATGTAAGGCTACTTGATTTATATTTTATCTCGCAGTATGATTACCCATAAAAGCAAGTATTATAACACGGTCCACAATGTTTAGTGTTCTAAAAGGAACTGTTTAATAAATCGTTTTATGTGAAGAAATCTGCATTATATTCTGTTAAAGATATATGGTTATACCATTAAATTCAGTTTATGTAACTGTGTTGTGTTCGTTTTTTAGAAGTAAAAAATAAATTTCAAAAATTTATCACTGATACATAAATGAGTTTTGTAAGAAAATACCGCCTGCAGTTTGATTTTGATCATATTCTTCAAAATGGTATGGTGAACCCCCCTCCCCATGCAGAAATTTTGTCAGCAAGATGGATTGTTAAGGTCTCATCGGTTTTTACACTTTACACACCCAACTTTAAGGGCAGCAATGCAATGAATGACAGTGGCATTTGCTACTGCCGTCTATTGTATTATACTGGACAGTAATAAAATTACCTCGATTGTAGGTACAACTGCCCTGCGAACATATAGTACTGTTTCACCCACTGGAGTACAAAACGCTAGGGTATCCAACAAAGTGAGGAGGCCAAAACAATTGCTAAACAATTTTTTCTGGGGATAGGAATCTGTAATCCCTATATCGATTACAATAATAAGCTCTTTGCAAATTAATAACGAAACGACTCCAAGGAGATGGGTAAAATTGCCGTCAAACAAGGTCCGTTACTGTAGCAACCAACAATCTGCCACCTTGGCTTGTTCATAGGAATCACGTCAAAAAAGCAGAATTCTACGAGTTGTGAATTCTCTGGTTTGGATACGAACAGTATAACATGTCCTAGCTTACTACTGCCTTACACTTGCAACATTATAAGGACTTTTAGGGGCTTATGTTTTTAACATCTGCAAGCTTCCAATGGCAAGGATTTTCAAGTTCGCAGAAAAACTCCCATGGATTGGAATTTTGAGAGATAGTTATAGAGATAGTAGCACAATTCCCCCACCTTTCGAGGTCAAAATGAGTGAGCTTTGGACTCTCCCTAATTCGAAAAATCTACCTTAATGTAGTAAATTATGTAACTTATAAATTATGAAAAGCTGTACTGATATAAAGTTGCCGGTTGCGCAATCATTTCTCTGAAATCCTACTATAATATTATGTAAGTATAAATAACCAACGGGGTTGTATTCTCAAAATGAGTGTATTTTTCTATACATTGTCTCCGGGCGCTGTTAAACCTTATCGATAGTTTTTACAAACACCTACTAAATTATAGCACTAGCGTTGGTAAGGCTTTCGTTATAATGTTTTTTTAAAATTAACAATTACCGTGAAAACAGATTGTAATCTTCAGGAGTAAAAATATTCCAAGCTTACATTAGTTAGGCCCAACTGCACCGGTTACACTTAAATAATAAGCGTGGCTTAAAAAATCAATTGCCATGGACACAATTCTTGTAACAATTTGTATCCATGGGAATTAATCTTTTAAGCGACGCTTATATTTAAGTGTAACCGGTGCAATTGGGGCTTAGAGATTTACGAAGCTATAATGAAACCGTTTTTAATTTTTTTTTTGATACATATTTTTACTATTTCGGACCCTAGTCTCTATTGTGTTTGTCCATTACTTACACAACTGTTTATTATTTCTTCTGAATAAACTATAATACCTAACGCTTACAAAATTACAAATTGGTAAAGGTATTTGCAAGTGATTTCCTTCCGAAATGTTGCGTATAATATACTCGACCGACCCCAAAAACTTTTCAATTTATGGCTTTGTTGATATGACCTGACATTTACATTATAGAGCAAGTGCTTACAGTATCTTCAGTGATATTTATTGGATATCGCTTGGTTATCGATCTCACAACGATGCACACCCGTTTACAAGGGTGACAAGGCCAGCGAACAAATAATATTTCATTTATACAATAGTTATTTGTTTTTCAAGGCAGAAAAATAGCAGATTTACTGTCGTAGCCGGAATTTCACAGCTGAGGCGAAGCCGAAGCTGTGGAACCAGCTGCGGCAGTAAATTTGCATTTCTGTTGTGTTGAACATATAATTTTTTCGCCGATTGTTTACATTCAACGATTATTTTTTATGTTATTAGTATCAGCAAGCATCTGTTGCTATGCAGTTCTTACTGGTTGTTATGAAAAAATTTCAGCAATGTCATTCTATTTGTTGTGAATAATAGTTTAATCTTGTTAATAGTAAATATTAATTTATAATATATTTACAATGGACGAAGAAATATTCAGCCCATTCGAAATTAAAGAAATCGTGAAAAATATGGAACTTAGGTACATTTAATTATTAAAAATTTCAAATTCGTTTGTTTTTCGCAGCAACCTAGATTTTGAATGCTACTGTCAGCAAAAGTGGTGTCTTGCTGCCTAGGGAGCAAACATGGATCTTTGGCCAGTCAATTGTCAGTGAACGCATGCTTTTACCGTCAATCGGAGAAAAAATTGTATTTTAATATCAAAATATTCCAATCGTTAATGTCGGGGTCACTGGGTGGATATTCCGTTTTTAAAGAACAATAATAAAATATTTACTATAATAGGCAAGTAAATAGCCATGAGGTTTAAGTAGTCCATATGTTTGTTCTGTTAAATAAATCTACCAAATTGAAGTATTTTTCTTTATTTTCCTACCTATTTGATGTTTTTTGTGTCGGTCAGTGAACTGCCAGACGACTTTGAAATATTTGATAGCGAAGAAATCCTACACATTCCTAAATGTGTAAGATATTATTTTAAAAAGTTCCAGCTTTTAGCTTCTTGTGTAGTTGCTCAATAGAAAAACGAATTTAATATTTTGATGGAATGAATATGCCCATCGGTGCGTCAACACCAACACGTAAAGCTAATCTATTCCGCATATTTGATTTAGAATAACAATCATTTATGACGAAATAATTTCTGAAGATGTCGATGCCAGCCGGATAACTTCATTAAAATGCAAGCGGTCAACTGACATCCAATTTTGGAGTATGATTTACTGAATACAATAAGATAAATTGTTCTTTCAGTATAACATCTGGAATGAAAAATAACTCTCAAGAAAAAAAAAACATAATTTGTAATGGATTCTGTAAGCTAATTTATAATATCAACATGTTTTAAGTCTTCCCTCCTTTAAGCGATATTTTTAGAAATGGACACCCACCAAAGAAAATCCCCCCAAAGGTCAGACGCACGTTTTGTTTTAGCATTTAGAATATTTGTGTATTTCACCAAGGAAATTTACATACACAAATAATTTCGTTTCGTTAATACTTTGTAGGTAGGTTGAATAGATTTTTGGGTTAATGTGTCTGCATCACAAAATATTTAGTAGAATGGATGCAATCATAAGTACCTAACTATAAACTGGAAAAAAATAAATTCAAGTGTATCGACTGTTATAATGTTATAAATAAACAAATTTTTAACATATATGTGCTAAAACGTAATAGCAAAGTATTCTTCTTTTTATCGGTTAGCTACCCCCTTCCCGATAGACGCGAGTGGTTGTAGGCTCACAAAATCTACTACTGCAGTTTGTCTAAATTAAGGTTTGCTGCATTATCGGATGACACTTTAAATGTATCCATAAAAACTCAATTTTTTTTGAAGATAATGAAACACCAATTTGGTCTCATTACCTTTACAAAAATTCAACTAAATTACTAGACAATGTTAATCTATGGATCGCATACTCGACCGAATGGAGGTGTTCACACACTACAAGTGTGATTTAAACGTATACTGTAAAGTCCGCTGAAGTCGCAGTGTGGTGTGGTTTATCCTTCTGTCTTCGACAAAGTTGTAGATTATGACGTCATTGTGATAGTGAAGTCATTATCTCAATTCACTATGACGCACCTTTGTATATTTAGACTCTTGTAACGAATTTCTTTATTAAATATCAAATTAATCACAAGCCCACCCCCGAGAACTCAATTATGATTTTCTGGTATGACTTAACTATTTAGAATCCAAAATGGTAAATATATATGGCACCAACTGCTCTTTATAATAAATTTTACTTTACATATTTTTTGAAGGAAATTATAATTTAGAAGAATTCGAAAAGATAAACCCACTTTGAAATAACTCTAAACTCGTACATAAAAATAATCTTCCTTAATGTTGTTTGTACATTGCTATAATATTTTTTAAATCTAATTTATCTTCAATTTAGGAACTAGATATTGGCCAAGACATCGTCGTTTGATGATCACGATTAGGTATTTCATCTCCTTATAAGTGCCTTTAAAATTATATTTTATTCTTAAAACTGGACAGCGGTTTACATCTGAAGCCGAGATGACGACTAAAAAAGAATGTATTTTTTCACTTTTTACCATGTATACTACGACTACCACGATACATTTTACTTTTTTTTAACAGAACCTCAGATTTCCTATTGAAAATCTGACAATAAAACTAATTAGTATACATTTTTTTCAGTAATCTCTAGAATGTGTTTAAAATTAATGTCTTCTTTATTTCACACGATTTTTCTAATTTGTAAATGTAGAGTTTAACATTCTATGAATTAAAATATGATAAGTATCCATCATTCAAGGACAATCAATTCAATTCTTTAATACTTAATATTAATCAAATGCAGCTTAACCTTGATTAGAATTTTTAATTTAATCTTCTAATAAATTAATTTACGTTCAAGCAACTGTTTTTTTAATCTAGAAGCATCAAACAACTTGCAGTTTAATTAATAACACTTTTACCACACCATGTTGTACATAACAACTTCATTAATTTTTTACAAATAATTACCCAACACGAATGTTAAAAGTTCAAAGGTTTATATTCATAAAAAAAGTAGGTGAACACGTCAATTATAATTCGGGCATCTTTTTTTGAAAAACCGATTAATCAACTTACAATTGAGTTGTTGAAAGTATGCTGTTAGGATAACAATCAATTCTATTTCCGTGTAGAAAAACAAGTATCGGAAACGAATACAAGGATTATACAGCATCAAACTAAAATATGTTGTGTGGTATATTTAAAATTTAAGGCGTTTAATGAGGACACAAGGGCACTATTGCAGGCTACATAGAAAGAAGCAAAAGTGGAACTGTTTGTGCTGCATCTGAAAGGTCATACCAAGATATTTTTGGAAAAATAATGTTTTCCTGTTAACACCTTTACTAACATTCGGTCTACATACCTAATAATATCCGTTTGTTGAAACTGTAGCGCTCTACATATCAAAAATAATATTATCTATAGGCATTACAGTCACACTTCAGAATTAGGAGAAATCAAAAGTTCTCAGCATTATAAACAACACATGATTCGCTATTTGGAAATTTGTACCAAGAACATTTAGCTAAACATTTCGACTAGCACATAAAAAAAGGTGTATGAAAGAAGATTAATGATTATTCATGACATTGATTTATAATATTAAATTATATGGAAATAATTGTACAGTAATTAGTAGTTGAGAATTTATCTCCATTTCCTATCACAAAAAAACCTGTAAAACCTTATATTTTCTTGCTGGCTGGTAAACAAGAATAGTAAACTCAACTTTACATGCTACTAGAGAAATTGTTTTTGAAAAAATAATATTAAAATATAGTTTTATTTCGGGTACTGCGAGATCTGAAAACGTACAGAAACGGAGCAGAATACAACACCGATACAGGTAAGGTCTATTCCAGAGTAGAAAAATAGAGAAATGACTACAACTAGCGCTTTCAATTTGGTAATTTATTACAAAATGGTTTAATTTAGAAAAGTACCCGGAAATATAAATACGAGTTTATTCTATCTTACGAGAAAGAAATACTTGGCCACTACTTTTCTCTCTCTTTTTTAATAATTTATCCGTTAACAAAAACGATTAAGATACGCAACAGGCCCGATTATCTAAAGACATTTTACATTTAACAGCGCCTTTTAATGTACGGAAAATATATTTCATAAACCACATCATGAGACACACGATGTATACGAAAAAAGCAATGTTTTTATTGATTATAGGTCTTACAGTACTTGGCCCACTTTTTCGGACCCATTGTCCGTGCTACCTTAATCCTAATTCTTAAAAATTACCTTATAATTAATTCTTATGTTTAAGAGGTTTCCAGGAGCTGACAAGAGCCTTGGTTCAGGTTCGGCAAACAAAACCTCCATATAATAATAATAATAACAACAAGCCACATCATTGTGGAATTCTGGTGGTTACTATCCACGTATCACTAAGATTTGTGTCACCCTTTCATCGCAAATATTCATAAATCCTCGTCGTATCTTCTAAGAGCTCTTTCAACATTTTTCAAATAACTAAACTAACAAAGAGGAGGAGTTGTACCCGTTTAAAGAGAAGACAAATATCATTCGACACATTCCTTTAGCAATTTAAAAATTCCAAGTTGACACTTACTTGTTGAAAAGAACACAACGGTTATTCCTGAATTTTCTCTTTCAATACACACTTACAAGTATGTATGAATCTAGTTATTTCGTGAACTGTCGAATACAGTTGGTAGTACATTTGTTCTTTGACGGAAATTTATTACTATACACTAAACTCGTAATAAAGTCTATAACGACACTAGCATCGTAATAAACTAATAAGGTCCAATATTACAATACACTTGAAAAAAAATAAAGTTTATTATATTATTCATTTTTAGTAACAACAAAATATTGATACCCTAGCTATTACTAATTTATAAATAGAGTGCAAGTCGATTATTGATTTATTTTTTCAATCTGCAGATAGATATATCGAAGTTTATCCTAACAGAAACGAACTTAAACCAATCCGCAATAAATCTTTCAAAAACCGAAGAAACCATTTTGCATTCATTATACAGTCTGGTGAAAAACTAATTGATTAAAGTGTCTTACTTGACTGCCTTAATTTTAAAATATAGATACATTAAATTAAGCATAGAAATATAAATTTGATAAACCTTTATGGTTTTAACAGACGTTTTCTAAGAATTTGCTTAATGCACTTCCAGTTGGTGATAACTGCACTAGTTTCCACATCGCACTTTATAACATAAATAACATTTTATATCCCTATTAAATGTACCAGAACCACAACAGATTGTTTAATTGAACTTCTGAGAATGCAATAAACGAACACTATTTATGCAAATTTATGTTCATAAGGTTATCAAATCATTTCTAATTTTATAAAAATTAATTAAAATAACCCCTTTGACATAATACACGCCTAGGGCAAAAGATAGTACGTACGATACCCAATTTTTAATTAACTTCAAAAATTCTGATCTGCAAAGAATACATTGACTTATACTTTGGTTTATCTTAACTTGGTTTGTAGGTATCGCGTATCTTCGGGTAGGTTACTGTAACCGAAAGTGATTAGTAGCTTAAGTCTTCAACAGGAACTTAATTAAGTAAAAACGACCGACTTTCGGTATACAGGGTGTCTCTAAAATATGGTGCCATAGCCTAACCACAGATTCCGAGGATCAAGATAAGACGATTTAACGCAACTTACCTCTATCCGAAATTGCTTCGTTAAAGCGCTATCCAACGCCAAAGATGTTCAAAAAATTTATTTTTTTTTTAAATAACAAAAGATTGTTTTTAGCGATTAGGATGAAATTTGGGATGTGATTCTTTACTGGAAAAAGGTGTTTTTTGACATCATTTTTTTGTTCAGGAGGGTCACGTAAGTGGTCAAAGGTTGATCATCCACAGTCAAAGAAGCTCATATCTTTTTAACAGTTCGGCCAATAGTTTTCAAATTTTTTTTACAGAGAGACATTCTTATTTTAAATATTTTTTGTCTCTTGTGCATTTCTTAAAACAGATGTAGTAATCTAGTTGTCCCGTATGTTGAGAAATAAATCACGAAGAGACAATTTGATATAAAGTTTATTACTAGCAAGTATGTAAAGGGTGGCGCAAAATAATCCGAACCATTTCTGAATCAATGGTTCAGCTTATTTTGTACCACCGATAAATTAATAGATTTACAGCAAATGCTCAATGTGACCACCATTTTCCCGGATGCAAAAGTTAATTCTACGCAAAAAATTGTCTCTTCGTCACTTATTTCTCAGCATACGGGACAAGTACATTACTACATCGTTTTAAGAAATGCACTGCAGCCAATCAAAATAATTTTTTTCAGCCTAAACTATGAGAGATACCGAAATCGAACAAGAAACGAAAAATATTTGAAATAAGAATGTCTCTCTGTAAAAAAACTGAAAACTATTGGCCGAACTGTTAAAAAAATATGAGCTTCTTTGCCTATGGATGATCAACCTTTGACCACTTACGCGACACTCCTGAACAAAAAAATGATGTCAAAAAACACCTTTTTCCAGTAAAGAATCATATCCCAAATTTCATCCTAATCGCTAAAAACAATCTTTTTTTATTTAAAAAAATAGAAATAGATCTTTGGTGTTGGATAGCGCAATTTCGGATAGAGGTAAGTTGCGTTAAATCGTATTATTTTGATCCCTGAAATTTGTGGTTAAGCTATGGCACCATATTTTAGAGACACCCTGTATACCAGATTTTGATACGCAAGACATCTAATTATGTGGCTATCACAATAGTCGAGTGATTTTGGTGAATAAGAAATGCCAGAAATCTACTTGGTAGGTCTTGGGGATGGAACTCCTGCTGTATGTTTTGTATAATGATCCGTCATACCTCTACGCTACGTAATCTTTTATTTTATAAAAAAGATTATAAATGTTTGTACATTTAAGATGAGAAGCGGAAACCGCCTAAGATTTCGGATAAAAGAATTGGGGCTTCTTTTACAGTTCGTGGTGATCAACCAAGACAGTTTGTCTAAAATCTAAATAATTCCTTCCAGCAGAGGCGCGGGTGAAAACTCATTCATATCAAACTTTATTATTCGATAAAAGCGTCCATCTATGATCAATATTTTAATGGGTGACCCGTATGGCTGCGTTACCTAGGCGCTTCGTTCATTGGCGAGTATGTAAAGCAGTCGGTCACGGTCTCTTTTCAAATTCTTTCGAAGGGTTAGCATTTTGCCCGGTATTTGTGCTAATACGAACACCACACAATTAATTGCCACCGGCTTTTAATCAAGAACAAGAAATTAATTCTTCGCCGTTTATGTAGTCGACGATATGGTACACAAAGAAGCTAAGTTGGGCTGGATAGCTGTTGCACCATTAGTTTTTATAAGTCTAGTTTGATCGAAACCTATCGTAAACACTCAATATCCTCACATTTAGTTTTATAATAAAAGAAAGTTTTACGGAGAAGCTTAACGATTATTAAAACCCTTTAGAGTTGTTTTTCTTAATTTGCACATGCAATACAAGCGCGCCAACTTCTTCGGTCATATGTCCACCATCTAATATACTCAATCTAAGAAGAAATGACACCCATCCATGGACGAAGCAAGTTTAACTGTTTCAAGAAACATTTGAAATTGCGACATTTTTAGGTCAGTTTGAGACGACTTGGTGTACTCTACAAGCTGATCTAATAAACGACTTAAACCTACATCTAAGAATTATTTGGTGGTATTTGGCTTAGGTATGATTAGGCTCCGATGGATAAAGATGGGAAGAATTAGAATCGGCTAGCTCAAATGTTAAATTAAATTTTTAAATACATTTTTCCAGAATATGTAGATAGGACGGAAGATCTGCCTGTTCTTTAGACCTAAATCCATTCGATTTGCTCCTTTCGAGTTAAAATCCAGAGTTTAGTACATCCAAGGATCAAATAATTTGGAAAAACGGATACTTCAAATTATGGGTGAAAAGAAAATTTATTAGTACACTTATTACTTTTACCACTAAGGATGGCTCAGCAGTTGTTTCCGGTTTGCAGTAAAAATATTTTACTATAAATGCACACCCTCGTCGAATTATTGCAGTGTGTAGAGGGCGGGAATGCGACAGGAATTGGAAACGAAAGTCTTTTTTATTTGATGGTGAAGTAGATTGTAACGAAACATTTATGTAACTGTATTAATATGTGCAGTAAGCGGGGTATTGGTGGTAAATTATGTACAATGTTGGCATCATTTTATTATTTATATTGTTTTAACAACTAATAGAATAAAGTCCGATCCTTACACGTAACACAATCACTTGCACGAAACAGTGTTAGACCCCTTTTTCAATTTCGTGGGTGTTCAGTATCTACCTATATTCTTCGATAAAATAAATTGCTTTTCTCTTATCAAGCTGATAAAAATTTGTACTGATACAGTCCTATCTTTTGAAAGTCACTATAGTGCTCCATCTCGCTAGTATACGTACTGTTGTTTAGTAGGGTGCGCTTTACCCTGCCGCAAATAAATTAAACACCCTTAACGTATTGATTTTCTTTGTTCTCCTCATGGAGTACGGCCACACGGTGAAGTATTTCCCCGTGCAATCCGTGGAAACTCTAAGTTTTCTTTAGTGCAGTTTGAGAATCCAATCACTTTGCCATCATATACTCTCAACCTACTCTACTGAACTAGTTCACTTTATCGATTTTACGTTGAAACCTATAATTTCTTAAAATACAACCATATTTTCTACCAAAGTACGGCATGTATGTAATAACGTGTACACATGGCACTAATTGAAACGTAAATAAGAATGTATTGATCGCATGTTCGTACACTTTCCAGGTAATCCATTTTCATCACATTATCAATTAATTGAAGAACCCATTCCTCCCACTGTTATCATTCGGTCAGGTATATTTTTATCAGAGCTTCCTGTTCTTATTTCTTGTGATTAACATATATCAGAAGTGAGTGTTAAGTTTTAGAAAACACCTTCATTTAAATTCAACGACACACATTAAATGTTACAGACATAAGATATGACGGTTGCTTCGTCCTAAGTAGGTACTAATTTAGATATAAATTAACCAAATAGATAAATTTAATGGCGTTTTAAATTTTATTTTTATGGACTTTTCCAATTACATAATATTAATTTGATATGCGTTACTGAAGCTTCTGGATGTGTTTTTGTTCTTCAATATTTTAGGGATAAAAAGAAACGAAAATAATCTTTCACACAGACACGTCTACAAAATATCATGAAGGCTTTTCATTATAGATTAGTGGGAATACGACGTGGAAAACTCCAACTAAATGGAAAATAAACCCTAATATAAATTTTAATAAATTTTAGTGAACCTACAAAAACGCTGCCCTGCAAGACCGACAAACTTTGGAATACATTAATAACCACCAGTGAGGTGTAAACACCAAAGATCAAAGGTGATTTAAAAACTGAGGTAGGTATTACTGTAAAAACTCTAGTGCTGTAGTAGGATCACCAGGGATAAGTACTGGTTCAATAAGCTTGGAGATCTTATGTTCTGCAATTGCCAAGGGCCGAGAGTCATGCTTCCGGCAAAAAACTGCTGGATCAAGGAGGGCGGTATAAATCAGCAAAATACGATACAGCCGCCATCTTTCGGAAGATATGTAAAACTGTGCGTCGCGTATGCTGTACGATATCGATGCACGTTAAAAACCCATCCTGCTAGAAACAGGCAACGACAATTAATCTAAATTGTTGTAACTTTTACGTCCCGGTGTCCTTCAGTGAATGCGTCATATCAGAATGATTTAAGTAAAGTCTACAGTCCTTGCCCCTTGCCAAAGAACGCGTCCAACTGCTTCATGAAGATATTCTCTGAGGAAACCCCTGCTGTTATTTGACACACATTGCGTAAAGAATGATCACTGCAGATAAACGATGTTTTGAGAATGGATCTTGTGTACATAAAGAAGATCCAAAATGCTTCCAAGATTCTACTTACTAATGCGGCAAAATGATCATCATTGGACAGATGTCACAAGACGTATGCTTCTAACATTTTTTCACAAAGTTTTGGGGGCGGGGTAACTGTTGTCTCAGACGTATTACATCGTTTGCGAGTTATGTATCGTGCATTATTGCTGATTATTATCTAATAGATGGCACCATAGAGGTCATCTCAAAATCAAAATTGGAACGGTCATATAACTCGTAAGAAGCTGGCCATGGTATCGTGCCACCTGACAACCGAGTCATTCCACTTCGCGGGCTGCAGTATTTAGAGAGAAACGTTAAATTTAAATTTTCAAATAATTTGTTTAATTAGGTTGTGGTTTTTACCAATTTTCAAAATGTATATAGACTTTTTGGTGTGCAATTATGGACAAACAGTGATAAAAAAAAGCATGCACCCGGTTTTAAAATCACAAATTACAATTTCCCTATGTCCGTGATCCCAGCGCCTCTGGTTGGAATTTTTACTGCTTTGTACCTACTCAACAAATATAGTCAAGCTGTCAAGCTCCTCCCTCTCGAGTACACAAAAATCAGCTGCGCACACTATATATTGCAAAATACCATGTAGAATAACAAACGGCAAAATGAGTCAAGTGTCGGTTGTTGCGTGTTTTATTAGTTTTTGTAATTCGACCAATAGAAACATTTTAATTCAAGTATTGGGCGTTTTTGGGGACGGGGTTAGTCATATTTGTTGTGTACGTAGAGTACAGACTACGATAATTTTAAGGGACACTTTCCAACAACACGATATAACAGAAAAATGTTACATTCAAAATATTATATTTACTATTAATTACAATCTTCAATAACTACAAGTCAGAAGACGTGGTAGTAGCGACAATGTAGCTTATTGATGTAGAACATGAGGTTTCACGCCCCTATGGAGATACGTAAGTCAAATCAAATCCAGATTACTTTTTTAAAGCTGTAGCTACGTAAAAGTAATCATTCATTTAATTAAATTAGAATTTATTAATTCATTCTCCACTTTGTTTACAGTCAGCCAAAATTTGGAATATTGAAGACTTAAATTTTTTTAATAAATTAACGTGTATGCAGAAAAAATAGTGTACACACGTAGCACGCCAGGAAAGTATCTTAATGGGAATCAAGAGGTTAAAAGTACTCGACCTCGTCATGTAAAGTATAGCTTTCCTGAAGCGTTACGTACAGGGGATGAAAAATATCCTTGCGTGTTGCTTCAGGATGCGCTATGGCCAAGGTATTGGGGTGAGCCGAAAGCCCACTTTCTACATGTAGTTATCGGTAACAACAAATATCAGCAAGTGATACCTCACACACAAAAGGTTATAATAAATTATTTGCTCCACTGTAAATAACTAGCAATATCTAGTTTAAATCGGTAGTCTTGATAAATTAAATCAGTTGACGAAACGAATAACTGTATAAAATTAGCGTACTCTAGCGACTTTTATTTGCAACCAAAAACAGAAGCATTCGAACGCTGATTGTAAATTTTTCTAGCTTCGCTGTTAACGGTAGGGAACATAATACATTTTTGTCTAACTTTAATCTATAGGAATTTTAAATGTCCTCAGCATTTTCGATACTTCGCTGGGTTTTTTGTGTATGTTTAACGTCAACTCACTTCTGCTGGGAAGGCTGAACACCGAAGGGTATAAGCTTACCATATACAAAACTTTGGCCGAATCTAAACTAACGAACGTAAAAGTTGCATCGGTACTAAGTACTTATGAAATCTGCTTGCTACATTTTTAGACCCATTTCTTAATTAACAAAGGAGGATACCATCAATTTCTATGTAGTCGTTTAATTTCCACTTTTCAAGAAACACTTTTCTAATCACTATCAATTAAGGTAGGATAGTTACGAGTTGGACAGGTCTGTTTAGAATGAACTCAAACCACTGCACAGGTAGAAGATTAGCAATACGAAGAATAAAAGAAAACCTACTCGAGAAGATTGTTCATAAAAATGCTTTACTAATACGAATTTTTTTCTTCATTTCAGAATTCATTCTTGGAAACCGCTGATATTGTTAAAAGCACCTCTAATGAAGAATGATAATGAAATTTCTCGTCTTTTCTTACTTACTCAACACTAATTATTGTATAAAGAAAACTACAAACTATGTTATTCTCAAACCTAAAAGTATGAGTAAATTACTAGCTTGCGTTTTAATGGAATTAAACCACTTGTATATTAAGAGCCTCATTTAAGATCAAGCGTACCTGTGAAAATTTGGAGACAACTCTTCTGGTAAATATTGCAAAATGTACGTATAACACACTTACGAGAGACAATATCATTTTACATTTTTTAACAAACAATGGAGGACCGTTTACCATTTGTAACACAAGGAGAATTTTCTTCAAAAGGACAATATTTGGTCACGGTTAAGGAAGAAGTGGTCGTTTTGAGGAATTATCAGGTTTGCCGATTCGCTTTAGGAACGCATTAACTCGGAGGTTTCGTATTAGAATATCTTCTGAATTCTAAGCAATGTTTATTGGTATACTGGGTGAGGCAGACCACCCGTGTCAGCCGTTTTTGCGAAAACTAAAAGTTGTCGGGAATTTTTTTATTGCCAAAGCCGCAACGGAGAATCGAGTGGTGATATTGGCAAAATCGGCATCCTAAGGAGTTTGCACCAGAATATCGAGAACTCCAGAATTTCAAAAACGAGGGGTTGAAAAAGATATTGTTGAAAAGTCTGTAAAAAGTAAGCAAGCTTTCTAGGAAAAACAATTGTACTACCCCCACCCCTTCTCAAGAATAATCGATTGAAGTTACCTGCCTGCCTCATCCGGTATAACACTGTGTTCGATCTAACTAGAATTTAATGAAAAACAGTGTTCTGCCATTCAACAATCTCATATTGTTATAATTATTAAATAAGAGCTTGTGTAGATGAACAATAAATTGCAATTTGTAGAGAGCGTCAAGTATCCGACTTACCTCCAGATGTTGGTTGATAGTGTTCTGAATTCGTAGCTCATCATAGGGACCTCAAAAACAGTAGCAAATACAATTTCGGTCGAATGGCACAAAATTGTGGAGCATGGAAAAACCTCTTTGGTGTAAACGAAAGCAAATCTCTATTATCTTTTCAATAGAAGTTCAGCTAAAACCAATTTGTCGGTAACTTTAGAACTATGAAGCTTGTACTATCGCGAATTGTTCTTGGTGCTTATGATACGTCGGATATTCTATCTTCTACTGTTTCAGATATCTCCATAGCGAGCTCCGAATTCGGGACACTCAATATTTTCAAGTTGAAGTTCAACAGTTTATGAGAAAATGTTAAACATTCATTGTATATTTAATTATCCAAGTAAAACGGAAAAAATCCAATAACATTGTCTGAGATTGCCAATAGATTTATATGAGAACGTTAACCGCAAAACCGAAAATACCTACAGAAAGTCTATACTTACTTCCGTTTAGACTTACTTATACATTCTTAGTTTTACATTTTCACAAACTTATCCGATTTTCTTCAAAGCTCTCACTCAAAAGTAGAAACAACGCAGGTAAAATATTACTACACTTTCTAAAATTTGTTGTTTTCAAAGAAGACTAAAATGAATTCCATTTTGAAATCGAGAGGAATCAAGAGAAATTACAAAGCATCAACCAAAAGAAAATCTGACCCTGTTCATTTTTAATGGAGTCGGATGTACTGTATCAGGACAGAATGTCGCGGCCAACACCGCAAATATTTTATTATTAAGACATTGTGTCCTCGCGACACATGTGATGAGGGGGGCGGAGCGCTCGTATCGAGCGCCTAAAATATCTATATCGTTGACTACGAAAATCAACACCATTTATCAATTTTATAGGAGAGGTATTGCATGGGGAAAGGGCGCCAAATTCAGGCTTTGTCCCAAAGACACCTTTTCCTTTACACGGTGCAGCAGGCGACATTATGGACATGCGGCGTTGTCTCCGCGACATGAGTCCTGCGACATTCTGTACTGGAATCGATACCTACTGTTTCTCAAAACTCAAGCTGTTGTCAAAAACAGCACATACTTTTTTGTCCAAAAGCAAACTGAAAACAGGACAATCTTCAATTTCATACTTTATTTAACAACGCTACCTACAGGTGAAAAAACCCGCTTGTCGTTTTTTAGTGAACTATAGAAGCGTCTTCTATCTTACCCTTTCTTTCTATTCTCTGCTGTTCGGTTTTAAAACAGAACCTTGGATTATTACTAGCTTGATAGCAAAGCAGGGATGATTACTTCTGAATACACACACACTAGGAGAAGATTTCTTTCAGATTACACGATCCTGTTTGAGTAGCATAAGTTTTTTTTAATTTTTTTAAAACACACTTTCTTTTTGTTTAGTGTATAGTCGATGTATAGGTACTTGCTTATTTCAGTCGAATTTTTTCCGAATTTTAGTTATAATTTTGTTAATTAGCAATTATTTCGATAAATTATTATTAAAAAAAATCATAAAATAGGTTTCAATTACTGCATTTGCACAAACTGTGTAAACGTACAATGATAACCCAGCTGATAATGTGTTGTAACATTATATCAAACTAGAACATGTAGATATATTTTCAAGTACTTCTGAAAACAGTTACCGACAGAATAATTGAAACACAATGCTACTTGCAAATGAGCATGACCACGAACAATAATCGTTTCTTCTACTTATGATAATGGATATTTTGTAACACACATTTAAGTAATCTAAAACAAAACTACAAAATGAGATTTGTGTCAATGTTAACGGTTGCAAATTATTTGATGTTAATGTCAAAGGTGCAATACTCCAAGCACTAACCTATCCAATTAGTTCGTTTAGTTAATAAATATTAGAGGGACAGTTGGTATCACATGTCAATTATTTTATTCTTATTGCATCAAACTGTTATGCGACACATACATATGTACCTTAACTTTTTAACAAACTCGTAGTGAAGTTTGAGGATGTCCTTAGATGACAATTTTTATTTGTTGGAGAAGTCATATGTAGGTATTTTTATGTTGGGTAATTAGTTAGCTGTACTACACAATAAAATGTTTAATTTTAAGTTTTTGTTGATGTACCTAGTCTTAGCACTAAATAGTGTCAATCACTATTATGATTTTTTGTCAATAGGTCAGGTTATAGTTATTGTATTTTGTTGTATATGTATAAAATGTTATAGCTGATAAAAATTTTTAAAATTAAACAGTTAAGACTATGATTATTATGGAACCATCTACAAGGAAATTTTCCTTTACCAAACTGGTTATGAAAGTGGAATCCACAATAAGTGAATGATATAATGTATAAAACAATTATAATGCATACAGTGTTGCAAGTGTAAAATTTACCTACAATTAACCATTGAACAAAGGAATGCTATTGTGACTGTATTTGAAAAACCCTCTTGACCATACACAATGCTTGAAGCTACCTTAATAGACCTTTGGTGGATTTTTCTTGTTAAAGGTGTACTATGAAAGAATATTTAATAATTTACACTATTACAATGGGCTCCTGCAAGAGAAGAAGATTCCATTCTTCAAATAAGTCACATGCAGCATCCTCTGCTGAATAGTTATTGAAGGTATAATTTAACTTGTACCTGCAACATAAAATTGATATTTTATCAAAATGTAAAGATTAGAAAAACAATGTCAATGTGAAAATGAGATCAATTACATGACATTTACTAAATATAGCAATTTAGTAATGACATGAAGGATACTGTTTGTTGAAAACGGAACAAGTGCTGTAATTTACTTAATGTAACCAAATAATGAGATTAGAATTGTTTGTAGTAGACATTACAATTACTTTAATTAACTAACCATGTAATGTAGTTAAATTATTCAAAAATTAGATCTACTTCTAGATTTTGCTACAGTTAAATGCAGTTTTGTTCTATTATTAAGGAAGACTTTCAAAAAGTTTCATTATTATATAAATACATTATGAGTTTAGCGACTTTCTGGTATGTACAATGTACACATTTTTTTAAAGGGTATGTTTTCACTGCAGGAATGCAATTTTTACAACATAAGTTGTACTGTTTTGTTAGTGCAATAACACTGTAAATATATTCCTTTATTTATATCTTAATTACTAGATTTGGTAATTCATCATTGCTTAAAGGTTTGTTTAAACGTAATCAACCTGTTTGTATTTTAATCTGCGAAAGGTTGGAAAAGCTTTGCGTTAGTATGTATATTTTTATTACCCATTTTAATATTGTATTAAAGTATATTTTTGCTGATGCAGTATAGAAGATATAGCAAACAAAAATGCTTTTCAATACCAAAAATAGTAGGTATTATCGATATGTAGGTGTAAATTTTATTAACATTATAATTGTTTGCAGAATATTAAATCACTGAAGATTATTTCTTCTTGGTCATTAAATGTTGTTACACCTTGTGCTAAAAATATCAACAATTAACACAATTATATCAGCATTTTCTAAAATCACATCAATCCATGATTTGTATTTAAACAGAAATGAACAGTTCTAACATTTAGGTACGGTACGGTTTCGATGAAATACAACCAGCAAAACTGGTAAAACCAAAATCATATAAGAAAAGTATAAAATATTAAAATAAGGGTCAGTTCTCTTGGCAATTTCCAAATAATTTTATGCAATATTACACACAAACACCTTTTATTTTATCATAATTTATAATCTTCGAGTATTAGGATTAATTTTTGGTAGTACGAATTATTTAGTTTTGTGTAATAAAAGCTTGATATGTAACCAACAACAATTTACCCTTTAGAGCTATTAATAAAATTTACGCTCATGTTTATAAATCGCTAAAATTTTAAAGTCCCGCTTATTTACTCAAAATGGTGGCCAATCACTTTCGCCCACGTAGAGAGGGGGCTTGGCTTCGAAATGCTCAAGTTACAATTTTACAAAGCAGAAATTACTTCTAACAATGGACAAACAGAGGCATTTCGTGACAATATGCAAAATTCATATTAAGAAATGGTAAAACTATTGATTAGGGCCTAGAAAGCAAAGAGAACGAACCCTTTATTATCAGACTGCAAAATCAACGACGCTTTCACTTATCACAAAACTATTTTCTTTTGATTTTTTTAGTAAATTAACATCCCATAAAGTAAATTAAAACGAGTACAAAATAAAACGAGTAAATTTAAACTTCACCACCAAATTCTTTCATTTGATTTATAAAACTACGCGTGGAGTCTTGCATAAGCTATCGTATTTATCGAATTACAACTACTTACCTCGGTCACTAGTATTTAATATTCTTCGCCACGACTTCGGTCTAAGTTAATAATTAGAATTGCTAACAAATAAGTCTTGGAAACTAAAAAGATATCGAAAAATACACAGCTTTATGAATGACGCTCTGGTTCTTCGTCGCTGGATCTGTCAATGGTAAACAAAATGGAATCGCCCATTAGTTTGAATGCTTCCCGGATGTAGCGCCACTAACAGGAATTGTTTTTCAAAACGCGGTGTTGCCAAATTACAATTCTCTAAAGTATTATTAGTTTACTTTCCCAGACCACCACTCGAATATCATGAAAATGTTCGAAATTGAGATTTTCGCAGAAATACGTGTTTTGGACCTCCAGAAGTGGAAGAGTGTTAGATGTGTTCGGTTTCTTCAAGTATACGCTCAAGTGATTGTTGAAGGTATGTTTACAAGGAATGAAGTCGATCGTGGCATTACGAAAAGGAATTTTACTGATTGTCCTCATTCAAGATGCGTGTTTCCTACCAGCCTACCACCCTCCCTGCAGTATGCCACAGCCCCCTAAGGCTAGCCTTGGAGCAGTTCTTGTTCCAAGTTCCTATACGAAAAGATCAAGGGGGCATTATAAATCAAACAAAATTGTTCTTTAATTTCTTCAACTGTTTCCAACGAACCAAACTGGTTTGGCCCTTTTATGTTGTTCTTTGGAACCGTCCATCAAAACCCCAAAAATGAGATTTTGTTTCTTGGTGAAGGTGGGGGTATCTTGGCCATTTAGTTGTAACTTCATGACGTGGAAAATCCCTTAAATAAAAAAAAAATAATGTTACTTTAGTGAAGACATGTGGTTTACAAACCTTAACACATGTCCTACGTGCGATTTGTCTGATAAACACTTTAAAATACATGTGGACCTACACATAAACAATATTTGTAAGTTTAAAAAAACATTTTTATTTGTTTACCTGAGCTAAAACATTGACCTCATTTCTGTGTCTTAATACGTTTTGATCTGCACGTAACATATTATGTGGGTCCGTTTTGGTTTTACGTTTTGTGTTTCTAAGTTCGTTGTAGTTTTTTAGGATTTAGGTCAAACACATAATTTTTGTAGCTCTGTTACGTTACATGTTTTGTAAACAAAAGTCATGAGACTAATCGGTTGTTATTAAGTATAAATGGAAAATATGTTTTTTCACCCCTAAAAGTGTTGATTTTGAAAACAGCTTTAAAAAAGTTATATTTTGTACATAGGAAATCATATTTCGTGAATTATTAGTCCTGGGTTAACTATAATTAATTCAATATTGGCGGGATTGTCCAACGTCGACGTCGATGTCGGTATGACCGGAATAACAATCGCCCTCAGTATAGACAATTTGACCAATCAAAATGACGCATTTTTTCGAAATGAGCCAATCAGATGCCAGTTGCTGGAAAAAATTGTACCATTTGTTAGTTATGCCCGTGAGCACGGGGTGTAGTCGCGAAAACACCCTGTGCAAAGTCAGTCTCCGAGGTCACGGTCAAATTTTCTAAACTGGCAGGTGAAGACAATTAATTGTCAACCTTAACAAATGGAGAGGAAGACTTTTACCCCAAATTTGGTTGAAGTGTTTGTTTTTCATTTGCAACACTTACGGTGATTTTTCCTCTGTAATGTTTGATGGTTGATGCAATAATTTCTTTATGTTGTGCGAATAAAAAATTGAAAAATTTGAGTTGAATTTAATCTTCTCAACAGTGAGAAGAGGGGAAAAGTTTTTAACGACACAATACCAGCCATAACTACTCCACATCCTCCAGCTCCCCCCCCTCGCCATTCTTTTCAATGTCCAAAAATGGCCAGAATTGACCTATTATACTTGTCCCAATGTGAAATTATTCTCCTTCAAGTAGTCCTGTGTATCTTGAATAAAGTTCAGGATGTCCTTGGGGCTTGGGGAAGATGGCCAAGAAATCGTGTGTTTCCAAAGAGGGAACTTGAAATGTCCTCATCTCTCTTTGCTGCCAACGTTTCACATTGACAGAATATATGAAATAGAGATTCATCCTCCATGTCACACGTTCTGCACGTTCGGTTATTTCTTAGAGTCATTTAGGACTGGATCCTGGATGGATCTTGAATAAACAGCTTTGATTGTCTCAATTCAGACAGTGTCCTCTAGTAGTTGGTGTGCTACAGTAAGTCGGTCCTTAATAAAGCCCTCCGATCATTGTCATTCGCCAGCTAGTGGGTCAGCCTTTTCGTTCCCTTCTATGGCCTGGTGCATTGGTCTGACTGTCTCTCAAGGTAGCGGTCTGTCTTGTTTTTGTAACCACTTCTGCCCTCCTCAGAGATGAGCATTCTAAAAGGTGTAGTGAAGTCGAATTTTTTGATTGTTTTGTCCGACTGTGGGCTTCCTAATAAAGCGAAATTTAGCTGTTTCCAATATTTAATAAAACCATATGGATAATTACACATAAAGAAATCACTCGAGGAACACACGTTGAGAAATATTAATCAAGCGTTAAAAGCTCGGTATAATACAACGAATTTTCTAATTTGGAGCGAATAAAAATAGTGCTGCTGGCTAATTCGCCTTCGTGTCCAAAGAATTCCCTAATTGTGAGCACAAAAAGTGCAGTTTGGCAACATAGCATTGTTAATTTGCCCTTGCATTTTTGTAGTTCAAATTCTTTACGTTGAACCAGTCCAACTGTAACCGTAGAAATTATGCAAAAAGGTCGAAAATGATCGCTTTTCGGGTGTCGACGGGTTTTTCTAACGTTCTAAATTCGTTGTAGTTCAAAAATATTCTGGCGGCGTTTTAATTATCCTACAATTCCACGCCCCATGGTCGTGTAGTTGTTTATGACAGTCGGTGACGCAAATGACGTTTCTTACGTTCGAGGATACACGTATGCTTTGCTTGCATTTCCATTTGGTATGCTGCTGTAGACTCGGCAGTGTAGTTCCGTGGTTCTGATTGTGAGCCGATTTTAACGTTCTCTGATAACAGTGTTGATGTTTATTTACCTGTGTTAAACATAATGCTTCCACGTAAACTGTGCTTTCACAACCTTTTTAACTTTAGTCTAAAACTATGAGTTTTATTTAACTAGTTATGTTTGCTATATTAGACTGTGCATAATGGCCATGAAACTTAGCGCTCAAGAAAAGAAAGATTTGGACAAATTCACCAAATTCCTTGTACTTAAATCTGCCCAAGTCATTGTCGACTCTCGATTAGGGCATAAAACTTCCACCCAGTGTAAATCCAGTGGTGATTGGGTAAATTCAACATCAACTTTCTTTTATATATCGTAGTACTCATTTGTTTCATTTTCAGTTTAATGTAGCCGTACCCGATTTACCTGATGTTCTCAAAGAAGCGAAGAGGGCTCTCAATGAGGATGTGGTGCTATCACGGTTACCCCTTTGCGTAGAAATTTCATTACGTACAGTAGAAGGTGATCAGATGGTGTTGGAATCATGGTGCCTTGGTATTTTACCAGAACAATATGAATATACAGGACAGTTTACACAAACAGTTTATAGTCGAATGGGGGTGTTGTTAAAATCGTTAGTGTCGGTAACGAGAGTGACTCCTGCGTATAAGTTATCAAGGAGACAAGGACCTGATACGTACATCATTTTATATCGTATTTATATGGGTGAACCCATGCTGCATACCCTCGGGGATGGGTATAAGGTAGTGCGGGTGGGACAATTGTGTATGCCTATTGGAACAATGCATCTAACTGTTTCGTATCGTACCAAAATGACAATTTCTCCAACAACAACCGGGAGAGACAATTCTATTATGCTCAAAAGTGACCATTTCAACACAAATTTAAGCCCTCGTCATATCAGATACAAGCAAAAGTAAGTATAGAGTTATAGTTAATAATTAATTAAGCCGTCAACCCCTGTTGATGATATAGTACAGGATAAACTGGTTAATTACAACTTGAAATTACCATGTTTGTTAATTTAATGTATGATCTTGTTTTTAACTTGACCAGATTATTTGAAACCTGTTAGATTTTCCTTGGCTTTATGTTATAAACATTAATCTTGCATAAATATAAGGGAAATTCGGAATCTGTAATAGGTAAACAGTTTAATTACTAACTGAGGTTTACCAGTTTTTGCAGTCATTTTAATTGGGCAATTATTCTTCTAATTAGAAATACGGAATTTAAAAAAAGAGGTTGTTTTAAATTTGGTGGTTTGAAGTACCTAATTACATTAATTTAATGCTTGGCCTTGAAAATAAGAAAAAGCCGGAAAAGGCATTTCTATTTCTGAAAGGATAAATGTAGGTGTTGTAGTTATTTTAAAAAATGCATGGAATTTAGAGAGATTCCTTGCGTAATCCTAAGCACTTATTTACCAAAAGTTCTTCTTACTCGAAGTGCAGTAAATTAAAATATTGTAGTCTCCTGATTGGGCTGAAATTTAAAATGCTTCAGAATGTTTTAACTTTCAGGATAATTCCCCTTTAGATTAAATTTATACCAGGCCATATCAAATTTGTCTTGAATACTAGTCCATCTCATTTAAGTAGTGTTGGTGGTGGTTTTTTGTATTATATGGGCACATAAATTTCAAATTTAATGTGCACTCAAATGTAAGGCCTTTCTTTCATTAGTAAATAGGTACAATTATTGATGATGTGTTGCAATGCAATGCTGAAATGAATAAATGTATACAGGGTGAGTCGGTTTTTTGTAGCAGAACTTCAACAGTTGGTAGAAGACCATTTTTGAAGACGAAAAGCCCATATAAACTTTAATTGTAGAGTAGAAGGCTTGTTTTGTTAAAAAGTAAAAATCAAATAACGAGAGATCAATAAAAAAACCAATTAGGGCAGGCTGTGAAATTGAATTATTTTAAATTGGTACTGTAGCCACATCCACAGAATGACATTTCTGACATGAAAATTTAAAACTGAACGCTCTTGTCTAAGTTTTTAAGTTTTTTATTTGATAATAATATTTTAATAATTTGATAATCAAATAAAAAACTTGGACAAGAGCGTTCAGTTTTAAATTTTCATGTCAGAAATGTCATTCTGTGGATGTGGCTACAGTACCCATTTAAAATAATTCAATTTCATAGCCTGCCCTAATTGGTTTTTTTATTGATCTCTCGTTACTTGATCAAATGTTCAATCAAATTTTTAATATTTCCAGTGGCATGGATACAATGGTACCTGTCAGTACATTTATTTAAAAAAATATTAGCCCTACCGTAATTTACATTTTTTTTCAACACCCTGTAGCTCACAAACGAAACTTCTTACAACTCACTTTTATAGGAACTTTTTTTCTTTGAAAAAAGGTCTACTATCAAGTGTGAAAGTTCTGATAGAACACCTTGACTCACTCTGTATAATAAAATTGTAACCCTCTCCAATCACATTATAATTTTGTTATTGAACACAAACCCATAAGAGTACATCTGTACTCTCTAACAACATATCCAAATAAACGTTTGCGTGTGAAAATTTTCAAGGTAATGTGGTACTGGTAGGATATGACAATTACCTATAATCAAATAATAAAATAATAACATAAGTATGGACAAAAACATAGTGATAATAAAAATCTACTTTTAATTAATCATTTCCCCTTTGGATTAAGACGTTAGTAAATATAGAAGATACGTTGGAAGATACCTACATCCCCGCTACGTCCTTTTTCTGTAAAAAGTCGTTCACGAACGACTCGTTAGTTAATGGCAATCGTTGGTGACTCTCCTGTATCTCGCAGAGTGACTTCGAGAGAAAAATCGTTCTAACTACCGATCAACGTTGATTAACGAGTCGCTGCAGCTTATAGAGTAGGAGTGTTTCTAGGTTTTGGTATTTCCAAATTGAACTCCAAGAATATTGAGAAATGCAAGCAATCATTAAATATAGGTTTTTGTTTTCATTGAATTTTATTTATAAGAATTTTTTGAAGAAATCTGTTGTTTACTAAACAAACAGATTTTAGTCCAATAAATGATAAAATTTTCCAGAAATTAATAATACATGTTCTTCCTATTTATAATCGATAGATAAATGATTGAAAAAATATTAATGTCCATCAGCTTTGTTGTTTCATTTTTTCAAGGATGAGAACTTAGAAGTATTACTTCATACCATTTATTATATTTTTTGTACTTCTATAAATTTAGGAATACTTAACAGGAAGTTGCATTGTATCTAAAAGGAATTTTAAGAGGCTAAAAGGATTGTACTGTCTGCTAGAATAATTTCATTAAAATAACAATTACATCATTTTAAAGAAACATCACTGCATTGTTCTGAACTAAAGTTTTTATCATTGCATTTTAACCTTAAGATAAAAAGAGTCTGTTACTGACCGAAAAGACTTTTTTTTCTTCATTAATCACGGACAGAAGATTATTTTTTTAGTTAAATATGTAATAAATGAATCATATCGTTTAAGATTAACATGTTTATTATTTATTTATAATTCTGATTAATATTTTTTGAGAATTTGGAAAATTTTGTTACTACCCACTTTTTAGAAAAGTTCATTGTTCCTTTAATTTTATATCAATGAGTCAAACCACAGGAATTATAATTCAAATGCCTTTAAAAGGAATTCCATTCTCTCAATGTCCTTATTCATTAGAAAGTTTCAAAAAACCTTCCTATGTTAAAGAAAGTGTGAGTGGAAGAAGCTGTGGGTAGTGTTACCAAAAGTGTGGGATGTGTATTTGATGTATACTGTAACATTTCTGAATGAACATTTACAATTATCACATTTTCCTTATTGGTATTGATTTACACTCCGTCTTGTAGCGATTTTGAAATCTCATATCCGTTTCATTGTATTACTCATACTACACCTTTCTAAATTTTGTATGGCATGGAACCTAATTTTTGTAAAAGCTGTTAGACTATGCATGATAAATTCTGCAGGAATTTCAACATTGCTACTTGCTTGTAACTAAACCATTTCAAAGTGTAAATAGTAGGAAGTGGGTTGTGCAAGTATTTATAGGTTGGTTCCTAATTATCTACTGTTTTATTCATCAAGCAGTCCTCGGAAAACTCTTTAAGGTTATTCAGGTTAAGAAAATACACGTAATTATGAACTTAAATAACTAGTGGGCAATGAATAAGTTCTTATTGGTTGTTCTAGTACTAATTGTTTAATTGGTCACTAATACAATTTATTAACCTCCTCCTACATTAATCGAAAAATAGAAAAAACTTATGAATCATTGACATATTTTATAAGTTGCAAGCTGCCTTGAATCGTTAAACGTCTGAAGGTCGCTTTAAATATATGGATTGGTGATAACTGGCAAAAATGTAATACTAGTAGATAGAGCGAAGACTCAACAAATATCCTCGTAAATAACTCCCACTCATCCATGTCAACTTCCTTATAGAAAACAAGGAGGAATTTTTGACTTCCTCGTCGTAATATCAGGAACCATTGTGTGGGTTCATAAAATGTTTAAAACTGTGAAAGTGTGGGTTTATTTTCAATTTATGTGAATGTTTATATTAAACTATTATTCGAAAGTTGTAGAAAAGTTTGTTTCGCAATATTAAAAATTTGCCAACTCATACTTTAGTAAATGTATTTATAGATTTACAATTTTTTTCAAAATGTATTCGATAAGAATATAATTTTTTTATTTTTAATGTTAGATATGTAATCGAACTACTTGATACCGACACAGAACAAATGATACTATTGCATTTTCTCGTTATCTTTAATAATATAGAAGTATTGTATTGTTGTGGATGACGGGTTTAGATAATTATTGGCGCCACAAGTCCACTCCAGTAGGTTATTGGTGGTTATTCGATAAAAGTATTTTTTTATTCTCACTCAGATGATTAAACTCGTTAAACTTTGGTTTATTTTTAAACACACGTAATTGGTGGTAAAATGTGTTTGTGGAACGGATTCAGTAGGTGCTCCTCCCACAAATTTGATTTGCCAAGAGATAATCCACGGCACAAAATTGCGTACGGGCTCCCTTACACTTTCCAGAGACTATCCAGATTTCTCAAGGAGTATGCAGACTTCTCAGGGACTACCCAGAGACTTCGCAGGTACTACCCAGATTTCCCAAGGACTACCCAGACTATTCAGAATTCCCAGAGAGTACTTAGACTTCCCAGAGACTTTCCGGGGACTACCCAGAGACTAACCAGACTTCCCAGAGACCATCCAGACTTCCTGCGACTTCTCACGAATTGCCTCAGACTTGCCAGAGACTATCCAGATTTCCTAGAAACTACTCGGACTTCCCAGGGACTATCGAGAGACTTCCCAGGAACTACCCAGAGACAATCCAGACCTCCAAGAGATCATCCAGACTTCCCAGGGACGTCCTGCGACCTCTCACGAATTGCCTCAGATTTACCAGAGACCACCCAGATTTCGCAGAGAGTATCCAGACTTCTCAGGGACTACTTAAACTACTCAGAGACTTTACAGGGACTATCCAGAGACTAACCAGACTTCCTAGAAACGATTCAGACTTTCCAGAGACCATTCAGACCTCCCGGGGACTGCACGTAGACTTCGCAGGGACTTCCTGCGACCTCCCACGAGTTGCGTCAGACTTGTCAGAAACCATCCAGACTTTTCAGAGACTATCCAGACCGATCCAGACTCTGCACACCAAACTTCCCACGTGATTTATTCCTCGAGTAATTGATCATGGACCAACATCGTCAGCTTTCTCCACCAAAAATTAAATAGCCAGTCCAGCATTCTTTGTATGAAAACGATGCAATTTTTTAAAGTTTCTACTGAAATAAATTTTTCGTCAAGTTTAAATTCTTAATCTTCAATGAAAGGTTCGTGTGCCACTGGTTTTTGCAAATAAGCATCTCACAAAATTTTTTTTTACTGAATCTGTTCGGCAAACCACTGTAGGTCGAGCAAGGTCGAACTATAGTTCGAGTTTGAATTGAACGTGGTACCTGTGTTGTGATACATTTCATTGATTTTCTTGTAAACATGAAATTTGATAAAATATTAATTGAATAGATAGGGCTAAGGATTGTGTTACCTTGACTTTTTATAAATAATTAATTATCTGTTGAATTAAAAATAGCAAGACTAACCAACCGCAGCTGTTCTAAAAAAAGGTTTCTTTACTTTCCGGATGTACTACTGATAATGTAAATGTGTCATTTAAATACGAGCGTTGATTAAAATGTCATCAAATTTAGAAGTAACTGAACTTAAAAAGCGCTAAAAAGGAATATCGATACTTCAATATTTTTTTCTATGAGGAATAGGTCATCCATGGCTATATAAAATAAATTTACATTGGAATAGTTTCGTGACTAGCATTTCAGAAATATTTTTATATAGGGACGCGTACTGAGATAATTTACTGAAGGCTAGTAATACTCGAAAAAAAAAAAATGCTGGCCATTTCCCTCTATAAATATAATACTTTTGCTCGCTTTTGCTGGTTTTAAATTTAGCATCTTCAAGTACTTGCTGTGCCAGTAACCTATCCTAATTTTGTTTATGGTAAATAGACGGTATTGGCTACCAGCAGGAAAGAGGAAAGTGCATATTTCCACTCGTTAAGTTATCGTAGCAAGTAGTCCACGTGACCAGCAAGTGGACACAAAATTAGTCTGGTGTTCTAGTTCGTTTTCCGCTTGAACGAAAAGGTGCCAAGTTTACTCTCTGTATCTTACAGGGCAAAGTTGAGTGTCGTCCAGTATTTGTTGTTAATAAACTATGCCCAATGTAAATTATGCTTAAGTCGTTACCGGGTCTTTCGCGATTGTGGAGTTCTGGATGGTAATATGGGGACTTTGATATTACTCGCAGTATCTTCTTTTGGAAGTTCCAATACATGCGGCTTCTATGTATATGCATTGTTTGATATTTAACCTTCCACGTTAAACATGTTACATACTGCTATTCCGGAAGAAAGTATTTTTCCCTTACGTTTACATAAAAGTTATGAATAGTAGAGAAGTACTTAAGCCTGCTAGGTTTTCTTTGAGCGTATGACAGATTTCTTCGAAAGTCTTTGTTTATTAATTCACTAGTTCGGTATAGCTTACAAACGCAGCACAAAAAGTACCACTTCTGCTCCTAATAAAACAGTACATAGTATTATTTTTTCAACGCATTGTTGATTTCTTTTGCTAAACATTTGTTGGTAATCTTTTAATTTATTGATCCTTAATTCTTAACACGTATTGGTATTAAATTGAACCTTGGTGGTATTTTGGGGTTACTGTGCTGGAATAATTTGAGTTTAGTAAAAATTCCTAAATTGGTAGATTCAATATTTGGAAAGAAGTCTCGAAAATTCGTTAATAAACGGTTTGCAAATTATTGCTTCAAATTTATTACAATTTTCCACTGGCGGGCAGGATTGTTGTGGCCTTTGATACTGCTGGTGGCCTTCCAGAAAGTTTCCGAGGCTGTCAATGTTTCTCTTGGAATTAATTCCGTTACTCAGCTCTTTCGCTAAAGTTTTTTTTGAAAGAGAGAAAATATAAAGGGTGTTCATATTAAAATGTATACTAAGAAATGTTGCAGCTTTGAACGATTCCTGTTACGGGTTAAATTTTTATTTTTAAAGTTTTATTTCTGATACACCCTGTAATATTAACATAACAATGTAGATTTATTTTGTGTAACAAGAATTCTTATCTGTAGTGTTTGGGAGAAATTGTTAAATAGCGATAACGTTGTTATTCTATTTTGATGTAGAAAGAACGTTTCTTCTTCTTTTTTGTTGAAAATATGATGCTAATTTACTAAATGGCGGGTTCATAGCTTTTTTTAAATTACGGGAGTCATCAAGGAGAACCAGACAAGTACTACAAGTTGCTGGGGAAAAATTGTTTACAACTGTTAGAAGACTCGAAGAGACCTTACTGAGAAATGTTCTACCAGAAAAGAAATCTATGCACGAAGAGACACAGGACAACCGTCTTGTGGGTACACTGACTAGAAAAATGACTTTTGATTTATTTCGTGACTGCAGGTATGAGTGTTTATTTTTTTCTTGGTACTTTAAAAGTAAGGCAAGTCTAAAATGTTTAAATTTATTTATTTATTGAAAACTAAACAGAAGTTTAGAAAGATTATGATTTGTAAAATTGTGTCATGTAAGACAAACAACTTCGTCAATCAATCAATTATTATGCTTGGGTGCAATTACATGTTCATGTATTCGATTATCTTATGTGACTTTTGACTTCTTTTAGATGTTATGCAAAAATAATATGTTTGCATTGTTATTTTATTTTCTCCGCTCTACCCAATAGTAACATATATTTATTAACATGTTTTATAATTCCCAAGTTGGATAATGCAATACTTTACAACTTTATCATTAACTTAGGCAGTTTGTTCTTAATGACCTGTTTTTATTTCTTGCACAATTACAGAATTTAGTTTTTTAGGATTTTTGTCAATAGGTATGCGTGTTGATAAGTGCTATGGTAAAAACTGAAATTTTAATTCCATTATGTCATAAGTTTCGTTTATCTTATGAATGTTGTTAATGGGGACATTATCGTGAATGGCAGGAAGTTGTTTACGTATAAGAATAAGATGAACATTGACAATATTATATTGCCTTTATAATATTAACAACATTTTAAATCAAGAATTGTGGTTAAATAAACTTGTTTGGATGTTTATCTCTCAGAATTCTCCGAACAAAAATATTTGGAAAACATTTATAGGAGAAGTGAAATTGTCAGAGAATTGCTTATTTATATTCTAAAAATTTGACATCTTTTTAATTAAAAATTTGGTAAGACCCATACATGGAAAATTTTCCTTTCATAATTTATTCTGTTAATTATTGTAAATGATACCACTTATCTATATGGTTTATAGTCTGGACGCAATTAATAACGAGCCGACTTTTAGTAGCCTACAGGCGGAAGTAATAGTAATTAGAGAACAGAATAGATTTTTTATTTTGTGCTTCTTTTTATTAAAATTTTAAAGTTGTACTAAGTAGCAATTTATGAATTAGACGTCGTCGGCTGACTACATTGTATAATCAGCTGTGAAAATAATCAGAGCGATAACAAACTTCTGGCAAAATCATGGGCGTACTATAATTAATAATACACAGTTTATATTACAGTAATTTCCTCATATGTCATGCTTTCAGTGTTTCAGTGTTCAATTGGTTCGTATGGAGTGTAATACCAAAAAATGTTTTATTTTTATATTGGAAAAAAGAGACCTGTTTTCTACAGTGTTATTACAAAATTTAGTTATTGTCTTAGGAATGCAAAATGCCGTAAAGATCAAACAAAGGCCAGGGTTATAAGAAGTTTGTTAGGAGTTTATAGAATATGCAATGCAAAGCCTTCTCTAATTTAAATAGACTTGCAAGATATTTTTGGCTAGGAATGTGCTGTCAGTGTTTGTTCAGTAAGACTCGACATGAATTAATAGATGTACCTACAGTTCAACAGAAATTGGATGACTCGCGAATTGCGTAAACGAACAAGAGAGAACACTGAAGTGTTTAAACAGTCAGCGACACAGCCGGTAGCTGTGTTCTCTCTCTTGTGTCTTTACCACTGCGGATCCACGAGCCAGAGGCTATTCAATTTTTGTTAAATGTACATTCGTTCACTCGTCAATTTTTACAGTAACCGGAACACATAAAGGTCGTCTAAATTAGATACAAGTCGTCTAATTAGATGAACAATTAAACCATATTTGGTTATTCCATAATACCCGTAATATTATCAGACTTCTTATTATTATTATATTTTATTATTATTATTCCCATATTGTCCAAAATTACTATTACACATTACAATACGTTTTGTATTGAATGCTTTTGTTATTCTCTATAATTTTTGTTATTTTAGAGGTCAAAATAATCTATACCACAGATAACCTTGCACTTCTGAAAATGTGTTACCAAAACAAGTTCATACCTAAGTAGGCTAAGTAGAGTAAAGATATCCTTCGAGTAGGGCTGTTATTGTTAATTAATAATTGAATGCTGAAGGTGTATAGTGGGTGTGTAATCATTCCAGCTGATAGTTATTGAATAATTTTTTTTTGAATTAACAAATAATAGCGTTCGTTGGAGTTTTGACGTAGAATTTGTTCCTGATGTTCTGAGTACCTAATTTTTCTTCGCGCCGGACCTGCTAGACTACAGTATAATTTTTTTATATACCTACCTATATGTTCTTACGTACGAAAATACGTCTTTCGGTCACCTCACGCCAATTTCCAGTGAGAGATTCCATAGCGTTAACTTTCGTCTCTAGCGACGAAAGTAAATAGTAATTAGTGTTGCGTTTTGTTTGCAGTTTTACGTTTGCTATTTAATTCTAATTTGTCAGTGACAGGAATTTATTGTGCATGGTTTTTCAGTCGTGAAAATTATGTTCTGAGGCTCAAGGCAAAAAATGCTATTTTCGTCACTTGTAACAAAATATACTATTATACAACGCGGCCTTAGGAGATTTTTCTGTATGGTTAGTTTTTAGGAGTGGGATAGGCGCATAGGTAGTGACCTTCAAGATTTTCTTAGACTGTAGGTTCAGGAGTTTCCATTTTCTACTTCCTTGTATGGTCACCACCAACACCAAAAACCGCATCCGTTAAAGGGTAACATTGGTTTCCTTTCTAGTTCTTTCCAGGTTCTTCCTATGATTCGTCTCTTCACATCATAACTAGCTGCGCCATTTAATTCTTGAACTTAGAAAGTGGTTGTTTTGTTAGTAGTAGTATGTTACTGTAGTAGTATTTTGGTATATTATCTTCAGTTATGCAAAATTGGTTATAAAACTGAATTCGTATAGTATAGGATCAATAATCTACGGAATTATTTATTTTCACCTCGTTGCTAAGCAATTCTTGACTTCTAAACTGTGAAGGTAAACAAAGCACACTGTTAATGCTTTTCTTATTCACGATACTGTTCCAATTTTTTTTATTAATATTTTAATCTGTTTATTATGGTGCAATCAAAATTGTAGATGATATTTTTAAAAGTTTATCAAAATCGGATATACATTTCCCAATCTGTTGTTACGAAAACAGTTTAACAAATAGGTCACCTTAAAATATCTCCTTAATCTAAAAATACTGTAAATGTTATTGAAACAGTAGCAGAAAAATAAAAACTAGTCAATCATTGCTAATTATACAAAAATATAGTGGAAACTACAAAAATTATGTAAGAGAAATTACGACACATTGTACAACACAATCGTATTCAGTAATTTGGTTTTCTTTTAGATGTTTTATAATAGTTATAATATTTTTTTTTCGTCTATTGAATTCAGGTCAGGGGTTGCGCTGACCAGTCCATCCTGTTGACGTTATTTTTCTTCGTCGCTAATTCAGCTAGTTTTACTGTATGGCAAGAAACATTCTTGTCCTAAAAGAAAAAAATGTCTTCGTCAAACAAGTTTAGGGTTTCAAACGGTTTGTCCATAATTCTCGATTTCAATGTTTTTTTAAAATGCTGATCATGAAATAGCCATAAGTTTATTAATAAAATTTATTAACTTTGCCTACAAGTCTCTTCTTGTAAAATAAAATATTCTACAAAATTTCCTTAGATTTTGTGTAATTTTAGAGATGATACCTAGTCGATCAACTTGTACATGCAAACCCGTACCATACCAGCGATTGAGAACTATGTGGTTGTAATTTTTCCCTAAATATTATTCTGGTATTTCCAGCATGATTATTGATGTTAAAAGTTTATGTCTACCTATTCTTTATGGCACACAAAATCTTGTGGCTTGTTTTCCTCTCAGGAGGTGACAATTTTTTGTGCTCACATCTTCACAAGTCCCCATATACCTAATCGAGCTACATATTTATGTTTATATCAGTAGGTGTGGACCATTTTCTTTTTCATAAATCTGGAGTATAAGTTTTGTGCGTCTTGTGTTAATATAGGTTAAGATAATGGAACCGCAACAGGAATATTATTAAGCCTCTTTGTTTGTTGACGCACGTTGAGGTTGCTCTTAGCATAATTTGCATGTTAAGTGCCGGTATTTCTAGACCTGAAAACAATTGTACAGTTATTGCACGTCAAACATACTTGTTATAGTATATTTATACTAAGAGACTAATTTTAAAGTTCTATATGATTGGAAATGTGTGACTACAATACAATGCGACATTTCTTGCTTTTCGGTCCGTGCGGTGTGGACCACTGGACGCTTACCTTTCAAAATGAGTGCGCATGTGCGAACGGCGTTGCTGCGTAAGAAACTATGTTGTCCATAGCTTTTGGATCTTTTAATAAAATTTTAAAGCATGTTGAAGCAACATTTTGCAAAAACATATGCGTTGACCCCCTAACGTAATAGCTTAATGCAACATTCTCATCACCAATGCGTTAGTGTCGATGGAGTCAGTAGAACCGTTTTTTAAACATATAGACCCAGTTATTGGGACTTCAGTTACCGTCATATTACGTCCGCTATATTACGGCACCGTGTTCGCAACGTCGTAACTTATCGTTCTTCGGACTTACGTTCTTATGTTAAGGGGCCCACAGATTGCGTTTTTGCTTGACGATTTTGTTCGACGAACAAATCTGTTCGATCAAAAACGACGAACACGAGTTGCACACAGACCTCAGTGTTGTTTAGCAGTTTTATAAAGTATGTGGTGAATAAATTTAATATGAAGACAATCTATCTGTGTGCAGTGGCGGCTGCATTAGCCATAAAATCTAATACGATCACTGTACTCGCGAGATTTTATTTTCCATAAACACGGAAGACTGCGATACAGTTCTAGTATAAATTCCAATAAAAACGGTCTATTAATCTGGCGTAGATCCGTCATGTTGCGAAGTACCAACTGCACAAAACCTTGTCAACAACTACCTACGACCCTACGCCACTGCACAAACCGTCGTTCTTCACAACTGTGTACCCCACACACTTCAGATTTGCTCACAACGACACGTTGATCGAACACGTTCGACGGTCTTAATCAGGCTTTGCCTGATTATTTCCATCATTTTTGTACGCAAACAACAGCGACAGTTTTCCAGCACACACTTCGGTTTTGCGTCGTTTTTGCTCGAACAGATTTGTTCGTCGAACAAAATCGTCGAGCAAAAACGCAATCTGTGGGCCCCTTTACGAGTTGTGGAGCATAAGTTTGATAGTATAATGTTTGAGATTTTACCTTATAAGATTATTGTTCATCTTGTAAATTATTTTTAGCGAAAAACTTAAGGTTACTTACCTTAATGGAAATAATATGACCTTTGAGTCAATTTGTAGAAGTGTTTTTGTCAAAAATACGCGTTCTTGTAAATAAACGTTCGTTCTACTTGAGCTACATATAAAGCAAGCATAATTTCTGTTAACAACGGTTTATTAACGACATGATACACTGATGGTGTAACTTTCGATTTCATCAGTAAATCCGTAATAATGGTAATTATTTTTTTGCAGTGAAGAAAAGAATTCCTCTACAAATGATGGAATAAAGGTTGGAGCATTTGCAGCTCGTCGAAAGCGAGAGTTCAAACCAGAACTGATTATACCCGATGTACCGTTTAGTAAATTACTTCCTAAAGAAAAAGAAGAGAAAGAAGAAAAATGTGAGGACAACAATGATGAATCAATTTCAAGTAAAACAGTGGTCTCCGAAGAAGATCGTAATGGAAATTCGCCAACAGAATCTCAGACATCAGATCTTACTATGGTGTCCACAAACGACGACTTCATTATGGTAGACTTGGTAATTTTTTGCAATAACATGCCGCATGTTGCTTTGCTTTTTTTATGTTTGCATTTTATCATAATTGACTACATAATCAGTGATAATTCGTGATAATTTGCAATTTTAAGCAATTCAGAGATCCATATTCCAAACCGTGACATTTGAGATACTGGTTTATGTAACATTTTTGTTATCGTTTCTTTTGTAGTAAACTTCTAAACGGGACCAACAAACATGTTTGTATTTTAATGCATCTCGGTGGTCAAGTGTTATCAAATATTTTGCGTTTTAAATTTCGACACTTGGATAGACGATCAATTTCTAGACAAAATTATAACATAATTCAACGTGAAATTAATAATTGATAATTTAATTGTGAAATATTTAACAATCAAAATTAAGTGATTGTGGCAGTTCCACACTAATGAGCGTGAAATATTTGAACAAGGAAGCAGCATCGCTCTTTAAAACAACGTTGAATTGTTATGTAAACTGGTAAATCCAGTTTCGAATTATTATTAGGTATGTGCCTATTACTTTTTTCCAAGTACGAAACAAAATTTTTCTTTTTGGAAGGTGGCTGTAACTTGCAACTAACTGAGATATACCAGCTGTAATTAATTTTTTTCTAATTTTTCCAATAAATCAAATCTAGGATCATAGGTTGTTAAATTGTCTTGGCACGGACATTGGGCTAAGAGGAAGTAATGTCAGCATTAATTTCGGAACTTAATAGCAGTCTAGGTACCTAGACGTTATTTTTATTTTCTTTTAGATGATCCCAAATAATCTGTATTTTACTTAAGACATTTCTTTTTGAATCAATAAAATTATTAAACCACTCAAAATGTGGATTTGCATTTGTAGCTTTGTTTAAATTGTCTTATATGAAGAAACCATATCAAGCAGTAGGTCATACCATTGTTAGCATTTGTCTATCTTCAAATTGCATGGAGAATAAGTTCATAACTACTGTCCCTATAAAATGATTCAATAATGACTATATTATATTCTGATGGTTTGAATTTATTTTACGTGACACAATTTCATTCGGTTGTCCACTGACTTTTAAGAACAGTGGACGTGAAAGCGTTAAGATGAATACTGGGTAACGAATAGAGACTGAAAACTGATATGGTTGTAGGTAGGTGGGAACGATTTAAAATAATTGTTACAGTTAGTATCTTGAAGGTGGAGATCGGTACGATGAAAAGCAGTGATCCAGACTCCAACGTTGCAAAATTAAATATCTACCTTATTTCACTTTCATTTCCGAAAAGTTATGTGGTTGAGACTTCTGCGTCTGTGCGAAAATAAATCCATTGATTACCGGCAACCATTCCTTTTGCTGTAGCGGATTATGAAATCTGTCTCTTTACTTTTTACTTTGAAACAAAACGAAATAAAGATCAATTTAAACAACAGTAGATCTAACAGACAGATTCAGTGATAGCTATAAAAAGATTATAGGGAAGATATTTACAGAACAATGTCATTGCCAACAGCTGTTCATTAATATTAATTTATAGGTCATTGCTTTACTATTTAAAACCGTTTCATTATTTACACAAAAAAAATTACACATTATTCAAGCCTTTCTCTATTGGGGTTTAAAAAGTTTATTTCTTATAAAAGTTTAAACGTTCGTTGTAAAATGCCTTGTTTTATACACTTCTATAATAGCACGGAAATTAAGTCGGGAGACCCCTGTGGACACGTTGCGGAAACTCTTCTTCCATATTGTATGACGTAGTAGTATTATTTTAAGGCCCACATATTTTAGGTGAAGAAAGTTACCAGTAACTGTTTTCTTTCAGGATATTGCTAGGAAAAAAATTTATTGGGCAGTAGGCTTGTCAATAGGTGTTTTGTGTTGTGACTGAATTGTAATATGAGATGCAACAACATACATCCATCGTTTTCTCTTTTATACCTTTGCTTGTATCATTATGTATTATTAAACATTTCGAGTTGAAACTTTCAGAAAAAAATATGCAAATCCACATTTTTGTCTGTACACTGCCCTGGCAGCTAGCTTTTTTCTAGAAAGACTTACTTAAAGTGGTGTCCTTGCTATATTAACAACCTAGACCCATTTATGTATAAAAAGACCTTTCATCGTTTGTTTTTGTGGAATTAACACATTATACTGGAACGATTTTGTTTGTTCTTAGTGGACTTTCAATAATTGTATCCCAAAACCAGTTTCTGTTCTATTACCTACGCAATTCTTATCGTCAACATTTGTTTTTCTTATTTGTCGAAGTCGTTTTATACCGAACTTGTTTAAACAGCTATGAAATCGAGAGGAACATTTTTTTTATCTTTACTCTGGAGGGAAAGCATTTATGCTACTTCTTTACTAAAATCTCAAAGCTGCAATGTTAGACCAGGAGAACAAACCGTTTTGATTATAAATAATTATTTCCTCGTACTATAAATTGGTTTGTATTCTTCCAAATCAGTGATCAGTCTAATAACTTATGATTTATGAAGATTGCAACCTAATTAACCAACTCTTACAACCCAAACAATTATGATACGGTTAATATACTTTATTGCTTATGCAGTCATGCAATAATGCATTGTGATACAACTTCATGCAGCTGTTCTATACTGATGATAATATATCGACTATGGGCATGGTATATAATTTAAGTATGATTGAGTAGAACATTTTGTATGAGTGGCTTCTATAATTTGTTATCAATTGTTCTCGAGGTTACTAACTCGTAATGGTAGGAAAAGAAGAGAAGGAAGAGAAAGGCATGGCGTTTTTGTAGCTCAGAAGCAATTCAATATTTTTATTTTGTAGTATTGTACTTGCTCTAGCTTCTTGCTAATTAGTTATTCAGGTTTTATTATGTTAAACAGTTGCGATGATGATATGAAGAAAATTCAGTAAATCATGGCACTCTAGAATTAAAATGTATTTTTGAAATTAAAAATTTGTAAGTCCTCAAAACTGTAATTTCTTGACACTTTTATACGCAGAATTTAATCCCGAGTTGAAATATGCAAACATATACAGGGTGTTGCATTTGAAATAAGAAAGTTGGAGGTCATTTCCGGCAAAACCGGAAGTGAAAAATTATTAAACAAAAATAATAACAGATGTGTCCCGGGGTCCTGCGTCAAGAGTTGCCGTGCCCCGGGGTCCTGTGTCAGAATTGGACTTACAACTACAAATATTAGGAAGTAATTTTTCTCATGAAGTTATTATTAATTATATATTATGCAAGGTTTATTGTCACGAAATCTAGAATAAATTATAACAAATCCTGATGTACATATTAAGCAACCGTTTCCCAAACTCTTTTGGCAGTAGGACAAACATTTGATAATATTTGGAGCCCAATATAGTTGTGCAACCCAGAGGCCCCTTGTTAAAAGAGTCTCCTGATTAAATCACAAGTAAATCACGAGATCAACAACTAGTAGTATTAATATAATCATCTTCATAATACATTTTTTTTACATAAAATCTTGTTTTCCTTCTTTTATCTTTCTACGTTATCTTCTGTTCTGATTACGCAAATTCATAGTAGAGCTAATTTTTGTTATATAACCTTGGCCTTCATTGCAAAATAAGTTTATTTATAGTACAGTGAAAAACACCTCAATAAATATTTTGTGGAGGTCTAAATGGGGGGGAAACGCTACTTGACTTGGAATTGAGCAGATGTTGGGTTTTATTAAATTTATGAGGTTTTGATTGAATAACACCGAATAATAATTCTGCAATATAAATTTATGACAATAAATTGGAGAGAAACATTGTTTATTAGATTTAATCTGGGAATGCCCCCGACGGCCTTTATAGGTTACTTCATACTTAATTGCATAATAATGTTTAAAAAAAAGTTTATTTACCTGGGGATACCCAAATTTACAATAACAAGACCGCAACGGTGATATCCCCGGTATAGTTAACTGCGTCCTAGAAACGACCTTAAAATTTTCCGGTTAGAAGTTAGTATAGAAGTACTACGTATTCAGAATTTATCATTCACTTATTTCAGTACGGTATCTGATAGGTACACTAGGCTTTACAATTTTTAATAATTTTCGTACCCTTTTATTGTTTCAAATATTTTTATTCCCGGCAAGTTCTTGAACATTCTTTTTTTCCCCATTTAACAATTTATTGTAGCTATGCATAGTAATTAATCTCTGGTTTAGCTAAACCGGGGTTTAAATCAGAACTGAAAAACTGGTCTATTATAGGGGGTTAATTTCTATTCATAGTCTACTAGGTTTGAATTGAATAAAAAAAGTTTAAACAGGATTCTTTCAATAATACATTAACAAGAGAAAAATTATGTTGCTTGGCTGAGCTACAACCCCTAAATAGGTTCAGCAATGTACATGGACGGTTAGGCTGGTGTTGAGTTGGGTCCCGAGATTAGTCTATAAGCCCGGTCGTAACTAATTGAGTAACTAGTTGAGTTGGGTCCCATTTGTGTTTTCTAATAGAGGAAGGGTGGTACACATATAAGGGCTGAAAGGGTGTCAAGATATAGTGTTTTTAATTTTTGCCAAATATATTGCCTAACAGTTGTGGCGTTTTATTTCAATAAATCTGAATTCTGTAATTTTATTTTGGACCGGTTGTGGACCACCTCTGGCCTTTAATATGTCTCCTAGTGATTCAACTTTTTTTCGTTACTGCAACCAAGCAATTAGGGATTTGTATTTTAACGGAATAAAAATCACATTCTCTGGCACAAATTTATTACTGGAACTTGTGAAGTTCTAATAACCACTCCCTTTGTAGGACCCAACTGCAACTCGATATAGTTCGCCCATCGATATTCGTAACAACAGAATAATATTTAAGTTGGTTTAAGACAGGTAGAACGGACAAAGGTATCCATATTTTTTGTTTTCAAAAGTTCTATTATCGGTCGGTTTTATAAAGTCTGGTTGACCGATGGTTGGCTCAACGACGAGCAATTGTCAAGGATACGATTCTTAAAAAACAATCGTATCCATGACAATTGATCGTGGTTGAGATAACCGTCGGTCAACCAGACTTTATAAAACCGGCCCTAAGTCTGCTAGACCTGTGCTAGACCAACAGTGGCTGGTTAACTCTTAAAAGGTGTGAGGGTATCCATTACAAATCTTGAGCAATAGCCTGGGGTTTCAGAATATTGATGGGCGAACTATACAACCGACTTGAATAGAGTCCATAATTTTAAACCAAAATAAGCTGCAGATTGAAAGTGTGTTTGACAGGCATATCTTGATAATGATAGATTGTGATGCTGATAATTCATTTAATTTTATTGATAAATGAGTTATAAGATAATGAATTATTTCTATAATAATTTATTGAGATTGAATCGGGAAACTAATTGAAGGCTCATTAGTTTTTCTTAGCAGTTTTCAATTAATTTTGTTTATGATAATATTATAGTATAATAAATTAGTATTATGCCAGGAAATACAATTCTTATTATAAAGTACATTGACCATGACGAATATTCTTTTAATTAGTCGTACCTATAGAGTCTGTCCACATTTCCATGTTCACCATTGGTATTTCGGTTTTTAAAAGACATGGAGCAACTGTTAAATGGGGAATGTTTTGCAGAATTCAATACTCGCGACAAATATCACAAATTCACCCTAACTTTTTTAAATTTTAATATAATTTGAAGAAACCAATATTTATTGGTGCTATAGTCGGATTTTTTTTAGATGTCCGCTCTCGATTTACAAATTTTTGTTTGTTTGAAAGATATAGAAACAGGCGCTTCCCTAATACGACAAAAAGAGATAGGGAGGCTGAAAGGAAGAAACAGAGCTCCCTATTTTTTTGTACCATTAGAGAAACGTATGTTTCTATCTTTCAAACAAACAAAAATTTGTAAATCGAGAGCAGACATCTAAAAAAAATCCGACTATATCATTTGTTTTTCATATGACAACCATATTGGATTTTAAGTGTCTGAACATTGTAAACGGTCATATTAGGTGTTCTCGAACTATTGGGGAAAATAGAAATCTGCAAATTTTGTTTTTTTCAAATTATCTAAAACCTAAAAAAGTTAGGGTGAGTTTGAAATGAGGTTTGTCATGAGTATTGGATTCTGGAAGACATTTCCCATCTAACCGTTGCTGTATGTTTTCTATCTAATCACCGAAATACCAACGCTGAGTATCGAAGTGTGGATAGACTGTATACAGGTTGGCCCCCAGAACCTAAGAAAAATCGCGTAGCTCCAATGGTTTACATTCTCATTCTGTCATGCCCGTCGGAATAATTTCAAATCAGAAGCTGGACATTGTACAGTCAGTGACAAATGTTTTCACCAGTCTTATACCACTGTAACCCGCTTTACTGAGAAGTATAACATTTTTTTTATATTGTTAACAGCGTTACCAGCATACCTATGTAAAACTATAAAAACGGCGTTATATTACCTCTTATATTTCTCAGAAAAGCGAGTTCAGTGGTATAATACGGATGAAAACATTTGTCACTGACTGTACACTCAATAGCAGTATGATAACTTCACATCTCAAGTCTCGTTTTGCTCTTAAGTGTACCACCTGAGTTATCGACGCGAATTTCCTCAGGTCTCAGCGGCCAATCCGTATCTTTATTCTTTTATTAATAAATAACTTGCCATAATAATATAATATGTTGAAGATGTTTCAAGACTGTCTAGTCTAGTATTAAACACGTAAAGTAAAAGATCTCTAAATTGCATTGTGCCACACTTCATGCCATTTTAATTGACTTACAATAGAATGTGATGTTGTAAGTGATAAAAGTAATTGCTTGTGTGGGACTGTAATTGCTGCATATATAGCTTTATAAGTGCATTCTGATACGTACAACATGAGGATATGGATAAGGACTGTGCATGCATTCTTTGTTTTTCATGGATATTATTTAAATCCAGACATGGATCATTCATTGAGAAACTGATTTTCTAATTATTATGAAGTGATCAGTGAAGGTTCTGATTAGCTTCCTAGTTTAAAAAAATACTAATCTCTTGGAAATTTCTCTTGTGTTAAGATTAGACATAATTATTTGTTGAATTTATCAGAATACAATATAAATTTAATTGAGTACTGCTTTATATTTTAACGATTTTTTTTATTTTACAGAAAACACCGTTTGCCAGTAAAAATGCGAATAGTGAGCTGGGGATGTTTTATCGTGAATGGCAAACAGCACCTCCACTACAGACGTTTACCCACGTTCCGACACTAGCTGAGCAAGTTCATGACTTAACAAAGCAACTAGAAAGTTTTGAGTCAGATATGAATAAGTACGATGATATGTTGCTGTCTCTCTGTCAGTCTCCAAACAACAATTAAATTATTTTTTAAAAAAGTGTTTTGTTTAACCAATTTCGTTTTTGAAATCTTAAATTCATGTAGTTTGTGCAAGTTAATAGAATTTGTACTTGTGATAAAAAATAGTTTGTTTTTCATGATGTTGGCTAAGTGCCAATGTTGGATTCTACAGTAAAATGTTAGCTCAAGGAAATTCATACATTTTTTTAAGTATGTTCTAAGTTAAGCTTGCAAATCTATCCTTGCCAAAGACTGATAAGAGATAAGGAAATGACTGTTCTTATAATTCTTGTATATAGCTTGTCAAGTAGAGCTACAATCATATTCAACAATGTTGCAGCCAGTTATAATTTATTTATAAAAAATTATAAATGAAATGCAAAGTTTAATTTGCCAAATTGTAATGCACTGGTGATCCCGATTCCTTAATTTATTTATTACGGCTAAAAGAATAATAGGGTGTTGAACTACCCATTATCAGTAAAATGTAGACAGAATAATGCGTTAAAATTCCTGATGCTTTGTATTGTTAATCATTGGACTTTGTTACTGCTGTGAGGAAATGCTGTTTCATGGAATTGTAAATTAGAATTATAACATTCATACATTAAACATATAATAGGATAAATTATTTCTGGTATGTTGATGCCCTCAAAAAGTTTCTATATTTGCAGGCATTTCACCTTTTTATTATGTAATTTATTGTTTTATTTTTTTGTCCTTTTGGCAATTTTTTATACCGTACATCTTCTTTATTATATCAGTTTTTCTTCATAAAAAACAACTGTTGTATGCTTTATCATTCTCTTTTAATTTGACATATAAATTGATGAGTTACTATTCACAGTATTATTTCATAAACAATATTATAAATGAAATTTAAACAGTTTCTTTATGAATTCAAACCTTTTTAAATGTTTTCTAAAGAGAATCTAATATTTACAGTTGAAGAGTTTTATTGCATAATTTTGAATGGTATTTGGCTCTTGGAAGAAAAACAGTACATGAGACTGCAACATTCTATTTTTATTTGTATTTTAGTTTTTGTCACTTGTTGCACAAGGGAAGTTAAAAATGTAATACTATGTATTTTAAGCATAATTTTGTTTGGTTCATTGAATTTGTGTTGTTCCTTTTTATTATTTCTTGATTATTCAACTACATTAATACAAAATGATGTGCCTGCTGTTTTAAGAAAAATATAAATCAGTTTATAAAATGTTATATATATGTGCATTTGCCTAATATAAATAATTAGCTAAAATTATATGAAATTTTCCTAAGAATTATCTAAGTCATGGTTATTTATTTAATAAAATGTCAGAACACCATTATTATCTATGTCCAGAAACAATTCTGGAATAATTGAGTTTTACTTAAAATTATTTTCTTATTAACTAGATAATAAGACCGAATGTTTAACGGCGAACTGATTTTATTTTTATTAAGAAAAGAGATTAAATCTTTGAAGTTGTATAAATATGTTACACGTTAATTTAAGATTTATAATATATGCAGAATTTTAAAATAACTGTAAATTTTTATATTTACTGCTTAAGTAATTTTTTTGTACTTTTGTGTGTTTTTTTGTATTCATGCCCTAACTCGAAAAATATGCTGGTTATATAAGAATAAATATTATAATGCAATTATTATCTTTGTATTTTTTTGAAAATAGTATAGAGATTCAATTCTTAACTAATTTCGTTTTTGAGGAAGCTATTTACATGTGAGGAACTGAAATCTTAAATCAATCCACTCTAATACAATGGGAATGCAGAAATGTTGAACCTGTAAGACCTTTTCATAAGCAATATAGGAAGTAGTAGATTTGATATGAGCAAAAAAAATATTTGGTAACAATATAGTTAAAAATATTAGAAAAGAAGGCTAGTTATCTGGTTTACATTTAAATTGCAAGAAATCTGGGAGAGGATAAACTCTAGGCTAAGACATATCTATTTTAATGTAATATATTATTCAATGTTGAATTTGGTAAGTTAGATAACATTAAATTTATATAGTATATGAAAATAAAAATGTCATTTACCTACATTTTTTTGGTGAAAATGTAAATTTTTGAATCTTGTAAAGGGCAATAACATAATAACATTTAAGAAGTAGAATGGAATATTTGATATTGGCCATGAAAGTTTTAAAGTCAAGAATTAAAATCATTTCTCTTTTAACAAAGGAAAACGAATCTAGAATTTATTCTCTTTTTGATAAAGGTATGTAGTAGGATAAGATATGGCAAATAACCATTATTATACATTAACTTTTCTGGACTCTGAGCACGTAGTATAAATTGCATATAGCGAATAGCGATGGTTATATAACAGGTAGGTAGGTAGGTACTATAAACTCGGTGACTTATTTTATGACTCCATTACACGCTCTATTACAATAAAATAATTACGTTTCAATTCCATATTTTGGTCCCATTTCAGAAAAAAATGTGAAAATTATAAATAAAACAAATATAATGTAACTTTTAAAACAAATAACAATATTCTATACACCTTCTTCAAGGCTAAAAGGCAAATGTGAAGATTTATTAAAATCAAGTGGTTATAAATTAAATTGTTCACCACGTAATGCAGTCCAAGATAAGGAGTGCATGCATGGGGATCTTGCCACCCGTAAAGAGATACTAGAGATTTGGTTAAATGAGAAGAAATGTTCAGTGTATTGAGGACTACTATGATCACCATTCAAATTCTATAGATTTTGGGCAGTTTTCAGTACAGGCTGAAAAATCTTAAATTTTCAGCTTCCATGAATATAAACGATTGGAGTTGCGGTATTTTTCTCAGGTCTCAGCGGCCAAGGTATGTTAGTTGCAGAGTATAAATTATAAAAATAGAATATAGCTCCACCAAGCTTACAAATGTCCCGGAAAATATGTCAATTAAATTTTGCAAGACAAAGCGCGAGAATAGGTACGTCAACCAATAGCAAACAATACTACTCAAAAGTACCTACATTCACTGGAAAAATTTAATTGACGTTTGAAATTTTAATAATTTCAGTGTTTGTCAGATTATTTTGACGTTTAATATCTGTTAAGTGAATGCTAAATCGAGGAAGATAACTCATTCTGATGGTCATCGAATTCTTCGAATAGTATTTACGTATTTACTATTTAAATTTGCCGCCAAAATGTTTTAATTTTGACTGTACTTCGAAAAACCATATCAGCGCCGGACACGCCCTCTTTCAGCTTTGCAAGTTTGGTCGAGCTGTACGTCACGCAATGCAACTCCTAAATTTGATTCGGCATTATCAAAAATTTGCTTTTTAAAATAAAAGTGTAAAAGCATTTTAGTTACAACCAATTGATTGATATATATTGTATTAAAGATAGGAAGAGTATCAGGTTATTCCAAGGACATACCTACGCATATGTGAATTTTGAGGGGTGAGTCACTTGTGTGGAAAATTTTTAGGTTTTTATTATTCTTCCGAAACACGCAAAATACTCCCAAGTTCAGATTTTCTGAAGCTTGGAAGCTTTACAGTATTTTTCCTAAATTCCTTCGGTTTTGGTTTTGAGTTGTTAGGATCCAGTGACTCTAGCTATTAGAGTTTCCTATGGTATACTAGGTACCACAACTTCCAAATCTATATTTTCTCAAACTTCGCAGAATCGTCCCGAGATATTTCAATTTCCGATTAACACAACAAGTGATAAAGGTGTTTAATTTAATTTTAATGCTTTTCCAGAAGTTATTTTTTCTTAACTAGGTAAGCAGAAGTGAATATTTGTTTTATTTTACGAATTTTTTTTTTAAATTATTTTTGTTAAGAAAGTTATTGATTATTATTTTCTATGTTACAGTGTCCACTCATCAATGGACCAGAAAACCTTCCCCCACACACCGATTATATTCTTATCAATAATAATGATCGTCCTGCAAAGAAAACGTCTTTAAGGGTAAGTTTAATAATTATGTTTTTGAATCCAATCCACCCCTTTAGCACTAAACAGCTTTCTTTTTCTTACTAATACGCGGTGGTGATAAGTCTTAGTAGCAAAAAGATCGATTCCTGTAAGCCTATGAGCCCTTAATTAAATCAAATATGTTCAAAGACCCGATCCGATTTAATTGTTAAATAAGGGTGTTAGATCCATTTTGTAATATGTGTTGTCAGTATAATAAAGGAATGTTTGGATAAATTCGGATAAATTAAATTTCATAGCCAACAAAGAAAAATTTGAATTGTCAACCAAAGAATGGTTGCACAACAGATAACACGTCTTATCGCGTCTCTGCAGGTACATGTGTAAGCTTTCTATTCTTTCGGAAAACATTTTTAACGATAAATTTTAAGCATTAAATATGAACGTAGGTTTTGATATTTGATTGATAAATATTTAAAAGAAGTTTTGTTTTTACATTTTTATAAATTATTGAGATTTCTGTTTTCAAGCGTTCATTCCATTGGCATTAAACAATTTTTATTTTCCTTTTATTACTAATCGAGTCTCAGTGTTGAGTTTTAATTGCAGGAAGTTCGATTCCGGTTATTTTAGGACTTTAGGAGCCCTTATTTATATCATCCCTGTAAATGCGAAAAAAACTCTAAAATTCGTGATTTAATTATTTTAGAAGGGTATTTTATTCCCTTTGTAAGAAGAACGAATTTTAAATTTAATTTCTGGTTAATAAAGAAAAATTTGAATCATAGGAGCAAAAGACATGTTGTAGCAAGTCTTATCGTACATTTGTAGGTACAGCTGGGCACACCTGTGATAGTTTTCGTCCAAATAACATCTGGTGAAACAATCTCGGGAACGTTTGGCGGTTTATCTACTAATAAAAATTTATGTTATGAATATAAAATTAAGTTTCGGTATTTAATTGACTATTTCACTCATCCCTATTAGTCCAAGTGCTGGAAGTAAAAACAATTGTGTACTATCAAAGGTTTGACATCGTAGATAGGTAATACTATTCGCATTAAAAGAAAAATCGTGTATCTGCCGGCCGTAAGTGGTCGCCTATTATCGAAAAATTTATTTATTTATTCATTTGTACCAGGTTGAACTGAACGCCAAAGTGAGTGGAAATATGAATTGCCTCGAGAATTTATTTATTTGCTGCTTCAGGCGGTTGCTAAAACGTCAATAACTTCCTCATAAGGTACCATCTGCATTTCTTGCAGAAAATTAGTATGTCATGTAAATAAACCAATTAAAAAAAATGTTCATAAATTGGTACTAGCCGATCGCCTTATAAATACCAAGCTGTTTTTTTGTCACAACGTCTGTCACCCATAGGTGGTCGCATTATCAAAACATTTCTTAGATAAATAAAAAAATTGAATGAATTCAAAGTTTATAATTTTGTTGCAGCAATATCTAGCAGGTACTATGCAAGTAGGTACTGATCCTATTTGGATGTCTGAAGGAGGAACTAGAACAGTTAGGAACGTGTAGTGTTGTAGTGAACGCTGTACAGTAGTACTCTCAAGTGTAGTGTAGTGAACTGAACTGAACTATAGTGAGTGCGGAAAATGGAACAAGTACTCGACCGCGGAAATGGAACTGGATACGTGTGCTTCAGAAGAGGACAACGCAGTTTCTTAAAAGGTAGGTAACGAAATTTAATTTTTACTGTAGTAGGTACAGGTAGTAGTTAAAACTTTTAACAAAAAGGAAAATTGTTACCAAATTCAAGAGGTGTCCAGTATAAACTTTGCATAGTTATGATATGTTACTGTAATAATGCGGCTCCTTGATAAATCGCGCTATCAAATTATATTTCTGGTTGAAACTCTGGATCTTTTATCTCAGACAAGACTTTAAGTGTTGAGTAGTTATTAGATTTGTAAGAATTCGTTGAGATCTCAAGAGATCCGTAGTTCCCAGTTCTTGGACATTTATTCCAGACTTTCAGATTTTAAGAATTTGCTCAAAATTCTATGTAGTACGTACCTACTTGGGGTTACCGGAATATCCTCGCAGTCTTTTTTCGTTTCCGTGCTTTAAAGTCAAGAAATCCCAAACGGGCGCTTTTGTGGAGTTGGTGCTGAATCCTTCTCCATCTGTTTTTTGATATCTTTTGATATCTTTTTGATATCTAATAACGATAATGACGAATAATGATATCTAACACAATTAAATGTTTGCACTTTTCTGATAACAAAAGTAAATTAAATATTTTGGAAGGTTTTGAAATTTATAAACACACAAAAAACAATATACCTTTAATGAATGAGCAAATTGAGCTCTTAGATTCTCCTTTACTGGAAATTTTTGAATAGAAGATGTCTTTAATGGAATCAAGTAGTTGTTGTATAAATCATTATCCATTTGTTATTAAACATCTTATATTATGCTTTTAACAATGACACATTGATCCCGAAATACCTATAAGCAAATAAATCTTATTACTATCTCCCGTTAAAATCGATATTTAATTTAATATTTATTATTGTTATAATTATGGATTTTAACAAAGTAAAGCCTGAAAATGTCAATAAATTTTAAAATAATCTTTAATTTTTGTTATAATTTCTTTGATGAACTCTTGACCTTCGTGAATTTAAAGTGATCCCCTTGTCCAATCTCCCAATGTTTTTTTTATGTCTTACGTACGTACACCTTTATCTTCCGAGAGGTTACTTTGAAAATACAGGCTGTTACCTCGCTGTTATCTAAAAAAACGCCTTTAGCTATAACTTCGTTAGTTTAAATTTTGGACCCCATAAATTATATACAGGGCGACAATTTTAAAATTTTCAATGGGACATATATTTCATATCTCTAGTTTTCAAGAGCTTTCCAGTGATGCGTCACAAATAGGGTGTTGTCATTTAACTTTTTTAAGTTGAGGTGGCTCTGGCTTAAGGGGAAGGTAGGGGTGGGTTACTTGATACATAATTTTGGTTCTCCCTTCGTATTATCGAAAGACTTTCCAGCGATTTTTGATATCTTTTTTGGTTACAGAGATATGTCCCATTGAAACCTTTAAAATGTTCAAATTCTTCGTGTGATTTTATAATTCCATGGGTTCACTGATTTTTTTAAAAAGACCATTTCTAATTTCTTCTAGTATTTCTACGCTTCCGAAAATTGGAAAATTATAAATAATTGTATGAACAGATGCAGAATTTTTTTCTCTACAAAAAACCTCAACACACTTTTGCTCTAAAATAATTAGGGGAGCCAATATTTGAACATTAAGAATTTACCTAGGAATTTACCATTGAAATCCCTATGCTGCGTCGCTCAAGTCACCACCCGGTATACAATATTTATTTGAAAGGGCAAAAGATTTTGCCTTACTATTTAAAATTATTTATAGTTTGTGGAAAGTTATGGCTTGAGGCGTTTTTTTTGCTAACAGTCTGTGTAATTCATGATAGTAAAACAATTTAGTTTTCAGAATACTTTTATTGTAGAGAATAAATAAAGATTAACAAAATCGAAAGGTGCTTATAATATAATAAAAATAATTCACAGATTAATACATACCTACATTTTTACTTAAACCATTTTTACTTAAACCATTTTTAGAATACTTTGCTTAGGTGCATTCATTTTCTTAACATTTTTTTTAATAGTTAGGTATGCTGTGAGTTTGATATTTCTCACTTGACATCCATTGAATTATATAGGCCGTTGTACTAACGTGGTATAAAATTATTTTACATTAAAAATCTTAACTGTACAGGTATACATATTCGTTTACTTCTTCAAACATTTCTATTTACATAGACTTTAATTATTAGTTACAATATTGAATATTCTCTTTCTTTTGGTCCGTTACTTGCCCATAAAAGCAATGCTACAGGTACAAACCAGATTTCATCATTTTTATCAATGTATTTATTTTAAGATTCAATATTATTTTGTAAAATGAATTTTATCTCAATGGTTTTGATATTATGGTGCTGTAAACAAAGATTATTTTAATCATATAAACATTGATAAATTATGATTGTCAAAGATAAAAACTTACAACATAGATAATAAAGAAAAACATAATACATGTTGGTAAATATCTATCACATTGTAATATTTAATTTGCGCATCAACTGAATATCAGTTGTTAAAAAATACAGCCATATTATGGTACGCTTTTATAAATAGTGGATTTTAGAACGATAACCTTAACCTGTGCCATATGTAATGAATATTATTAATTTTTTTACACTAAAATGTATTTACTAGCATTTCTTGACGTCTTAAGACGTCCTTGGAAGCACTTATCAGTAGCACAACTATATCATTTGCACTATCATTGTTTGTAGCATTTGAATTATTTGCTTTTTTTTAAATACTAAAACAGCTCCATAAATAATTTTAACTTACCATTCTGAAAATATTGATAAACAATTTAAACAATTCTTGCTCGACAAATTCGGTTTTGTCTGGTTTTGTATCATGGTATTATTTCAGAGACCTGAAATCATTCGATAATTATTCACAACTTATTTTCGTATCGTGATTCATTTCTAGAAATAAATTTCTGTTGAATGAAAATTTTCCAAAAAAAACAAACACAAAAATATTTTTTTTTAAATTAAGTGCTACATCAGGGAATGATATGTACAATATTTAATTTCTTGCAGCAGAACATATTATATTATTCAGTCAGTAGGAGTGTAATCCTTGTTGCTGTGTTTCAGGAACAAATGAATTTGTTTAAACGTAGGTCGTGTTGAATCGTCTCGTCTCCAACACTGACACATTAGCTCATATAGTTCCGTAGAACATAAGGGTGGTTTACTTAAGAGAACCTGAAAGTAAAACTTTAGAAATGTTGATTTAGTGTTAACAATGTTTCCATACCTGTAGTTCTCCACCGTAGTACATATGTTCTGCGTTTTGTATAACTTTTTCGTTAGTTAAAGTATGGAAAGGCTTTTCACATGCGAAGCTTAAAATTTCCCATAGCGTTACTGCAAAAGCCCATACGTTGCTCGAACAAGTGTAACGATCCTGAAAAGTAAATTATTTTGTTGTAATATTTCATAATATTTTGCTTAAAGGAAAAACTAAAGTCAGCACAAACAATATGAGATAATTCAAATAAAACGGAAAATTTAAAGAATTTATCTTGAATATTTCAGGAAAACTTAAATTGTGGGAATAATAAGGAAATGGGTTATTTCTTGATAATCGGGAAGAAGAAAGGCCTAGTTAGTTCTTTAATCGTAGTTTTGTTATCAATTATGGATTGTGATGCAGTAAATAGATACAGCATCCTCCTCGATTTCAAAAAATAGGCGCTAATTGTACTTTTGTGTTGTGTGCAAAATATTAGAAAAAGCATTTCCTCGGTGCATAATTATATTTTGTACAACATGTCCCGCAGAGATTATTTTTGTAATATTGAGCAAATGTAGTACCTACCTACCTACCTACCTACAAAATTTCATAAGCTTTTGGATCATGTTTAGTAATTTCCGGATGTGATTAGTAAAACCGTTAAAAGAGAAGCTTTTATTTTTAAACTGCAAATTACGTAGAAGGAAAAAGTGGTTTTATGAATTATAATTGAATTGTAAACAGGCGGATACCTAGCTACTAGACTACACTAATTAAGTAATTTTTTCTCCGGTGTTTTTTTATTCACTCCACGTTTCAGAAAACAAGTTGATGTAATTACGAGAAAGTCAGCTTGGAATTAGGAATATCGTGAAAAGTGCTAGAAAAGAATTATTTCGTTGTAGCAAATTGTAAGGAAGTCATAGGGTTTATACAATATGACTTCGATACGTTTAATTAATTTTAGTAAGATGGTAATATATTCTTTTTATGAATACCCATTCATAAAACGAATATATTACCATCTCTATTTGCTTTCATTTTATAAATAGACCAGAGTCAGTGTATTTATAAAAAAAATCACGTTCTGACATTGTCCACAAGAATAAAAGTTATAATGTATTCTTCTAAGCATATTATAGTGGGGTGGAACTAACACGTAATAGCGCCTTGCCAGTTGGTGGATGGGAGAAATTCGAAAGATCAGATTTATTTGAATTTTTTAAGAGCAACATAATTTGAGTGTCACTATAAGAAGATTTTTTTAAAAATTCCCTTGTAAAGACTCGGGTGGACCTAACCTAACCGAATATAAAAGTAAAGAAAATGGTAAGAGCATAGAAAGCATAAAATACATTATCCGCAAGGAACCTGGATCAAGAAATAGCTAAGAATAGGAAACCATAAAATCAGGGAACGAAGATTCAGTAAGAGCTGTAGAAAATTTAAAATAAAAAGACATAGAACATATTTCACGTAGATTTTTTAGTTTCTGTGTTCTTTATTGTAATTTTAGAAAAGTTTTATGGGAATAATACTATGATTAAAATTTTCATAAAAGAAGATGATATGAATTAGGGCTTGATCGGCTTAATCGAAAATAGAACACATTACCTATCTTTTATCCTCTCGAATCGTTTAAAAATAAACAATCTCCATTGTTAGAAGGAATAATGGAATTTTTTAACGTAATGTAGGTAGCGTAAAATTTGCAGACAAAACTAATTATGTTTGGAATTATTAATAATGCATTCAGAAGGTTTATTTGAATTTATTACAAAGTATGAAATGGACATTCTTTACTTTTGCTAAAATAAACGTTTTTCATTCATAAAAAGGTTCAAAAAAGTTTCCTAAAATTTTGTAAATAGCTTTAGATTAGTTCAGCAATTTAGATTTACGGATTTTAAAAATAATTAAAAATATTTATGTAGATCAGCAGGCTGTGCGGGAATATGGAGTTGTTGAACTTGTTCTCATGTAAGCCTGATAGTTATGCAAATGTTTTACATACTTAACCTTTTTATAGCAGTAGGAAACAGGAAGTAACATGCGGAAATGTTGATAAAAAGTAGTAGGTATGCATATAATAAAGATACTTGTATTACAAATAGAGAAAAGTTGCTGTTTGCATAAAATTTTTATAATTCAACGAACTATGGGGTCATTGTAGGTCTGCAATGTACTGTGAATAAAACTAAAATTATGTGTAGGTAAATAATTAAAGAATGTGTACCTATACTTTTGCATACAGCCAAGTATCATTGCTCTATTGTTTTGTATTTCCTGCAGGAATTCCTGAATGGTAGATGATATTGACCTACACTAAGCATTATAGAGAGGAATATTCGATAACATACGAAGTACTATTAGTACGTTCTATACAATGCCTTTCAGGAACTTTCGATTGCAAAACGTATTTAATTATGGGGGGGGGGGGTGAGAATATAGACGAGTTTGGGGCGAATTCATAAAAAATATAAAAAAATAAATAATATAATAAACTTTCTTCCTGTGTTGGATGATTTCCAACATAGGAAGAAAGTTTACCGAAAGGTATAAGCGGTAGCCACTTTTACCGAATCACCCTGTGTAGGTACGCAGTGCAGAAGTTTGCAACTTTAGGAAATGGAAATGGAACTAGCATTTTAAAATCGCAAATGTGCGAATATCGTATGATACTAAGACCAAGTTGTATAAAAGTTTTGATAAAAACTTTTAGCCGAGGTGTATAAAAGATTTGACTTCCAGTCCAGCTGAACCAAGATCAATTGTCATGGATATGATTCTTAAGGACAATCGTATCCGTGATAAGTGATCGTGTATGAGCTGAACAGGGAGACAAATCTTTTAAACAGGTTGTTTCAAAATTCGCCCACACGGCTATGGGATAGTGTTATGCGACAAAAACTCAACAAAAAGTTCCTCTACCATTTATCCAAAAAACTGCTATTTTGGATTAATTTTAACCACTTGATCAAACATTTAAAATTAAAATTGAAGATCGTTTTCAGATTTTTCGAACAGTGCCGGTCTGATCAAAAAATTGTAGAAAAACTTTTTATTCTGTTTTTGTTGTATATTGTCATTCTATTGTCTGTGTGCGCGAATTTCGAAACACAACTCGGCCCTAGGGCCGGTTTTATAAAGTTTGGTTGACCGATGCGACGACGCGACGGTTTTCTGAACCACGATCAATTGTCATGGATAGGTGCGATTGTTTTTAAGAACCGTATCCATGACAATTGATCGTGGTTCAGCTAACCGTCGGTTAACTAGACTTTACAAAATCGGGCCCTAGGCCCAATTAGGCCAGGTTACACTTAAATAATAAACGTCGCTTAAAAATGTAATTGTCATGGATACAATTGTCATTAAGAATTGTATCATGGCAATTAAACTTTTAAGTGACGCTTATTATTTAAGTGTAATCTGTGCAATTGGGCCTTAGTGACTTCAATTTCTCCAGTTTGGCATAGAACTCTCGATTATGGGATTAGGATATACACAATCCGCATAGCTCTAACGTGATTCCTTTGATTAAACTTTAAACTTTTAATGACTCTGTTCGATGTGGATGTCATTCATTGATCTTATTTTTACTCAATTTTAATTTAATTTTATAAAATTACTTTTGTGCCTTTTAAATGTAAACTAAGACTAAAATATAAATATTTTTGGTCTTTAGGTTGGTTTGAAAATATATTGGAGTGGGAATTGATTTTTTTCTATTAGTATTCTTAAATGTTTATAGAAATATATTCAACTTAAAAAATGAAATGAGGTAAGAGCAGAAAATTAATTCTGTATTTTGTAGTACCTATATCAGGAAATTAAATTTCTTAAAAATTACATTTTTTTAGGTGATAGCCGTTTAGTTTTTGGGGATGTTGTAGGTTAAATAATAAGCATCTCTGAAATATTTATGAAAGTTTTCTCAGTATATCCACGATGAAATCAAATAATAAAAGAAATTAAATAAAGTTTAACAATATTATTACCAGAAGTATGCTTTCCCATGGTAACCAACGAATGGGTGCTGGCGGTCGTCCACCAATTTCAGCGTAGTCTTTTCTATATTGAACTTTACACATCGCCATGTCGGCAACTTTTATGACGTACCCACGTCCAACCAGGCAATTCCTATATTAATTAAGAAGTTTTGTATTTAATTTTGGAGGCAGCGGAATCAAAATCAATTACCTCGCAGCTAAATCTTTGTGGACGACGTGCTTCGTTTCCAAATACTTCATTCCTGAAGCAATTTGAGTTGCCATATATACGAGACAGCCAACGCTAGAAAAAGAATGCGATTAGTAAAGTTTTATTTCCGGCTTATTTAATTTTTACTTTAGTGGATGTGGCGTCGATGAACGGATCGTCCCGTTTTTACTAGCGATGAACTGCAAATATTGAGCGAGATCCCCCATTTCGCCGTATTCAATGACGGTCCACGGGGGTTGTTCTGCGGTACAAACACCTAATACCTTACAAATATTTGGATCAGATAAACCAGCTAGAAAACGAACTTCTCGAAGAGATTCCATCGATCCCGTTGCCGCATGACTTTTCGCTCGTTCGGGATTCGGAGTTCGGACGACCACTAATCGCCCTACTCCGGGAATTATATCTTCCAACCCTTCCGTTTCGTATAAACTAATCTGAAAATGCCGTTAGGATTAACAGTTTAATTAAATAAGCGCAGCAATTTGCGATACCTCTCCTGCGTGACAGGAACCGAGTTTTTCGAGTGGTCCTAGTGAATACCGTGGGATTGGGACGAGTTCCGCTTCTTTACAGTTATACGGAAGTCCCATGCTCGGTGCTATGTTCCAACATACGACAGGCGGAGGCATCTGTAAAATTTATTCGTCAGCGGTAAAATGCAAATGAATAAACCATGCGGTATGATTTTACCCTTTGTTTCTCACGAGGTGCCGTATGATATAATTTTCTATTAGGGGGATCGCTAGCTATTTTGGGAAAGTAATTCCCTAAGTTAATCATGTTTGATTTTGGACTCAAATTCGGAGTGTTTTGGAGGCTTCTGTAATACGGGGGCGAGGCGCCAACCGGAGCTACCGGACTTTGCTCCAGAGATTGCGCTGAGGGTAGGGGTGGCACTTCCGGTGGTTCCTCCGGTTCGTCTAAGGCCGATGAACATCTTAATGTGGCACAGTTGGGAGTGTAATATAAATCTACCAAAGGCGATCGATATTGTTCGAAAGAAGCGGACGGTGGGTCGCTGGGTGGCCCTTGACTTACAGGTGTAATGGGATGACTACTAGCAGCCATATTATTGCTTGATGATAGATTCATTAATAAATCCTTAACACAAACAAAAAAGATACATTAAACTAAATCACAAGATTTTGTAACCGTAGTTAAAATCATTTTAGTTTTCGGAGCGGCAACCCCAAGTGAAACAGTTTCAACTCGGAAACCGTAATGTTATTGAAAATAAAATTTAATTTAATTAACTAAACATGATTAGCAGGGACGGTTTGCGATTTAATGGGTCGGGGATTTAATGGGAAATGTAAACAACGTTTGAGGTTTAGTTCTAGCGTTTAGGTATTTTAGATTTGTCAAGACGTGGCTATAGTCACTCTTATAAGGCTATAAGTAATAAGGATTTAACTTAGCACATGTCTTTGTAGCTCTATACAGCGTTTTCTTTAGGTAGGTATACTAAATCTTTGTTTAACTCTAGTAAATATACCGTTAGCGAAGACTTTAACAAGAGACACTATCGGACAGTTTGCACTTTGTTATTTAAACCTTAAAAAAGGAATTAGAATCGAAAAATTTTATTGCTAAATTTATCCTCTGCGCGGGTAAAATTATAGTCTAGCTTAGAATATTATGTCCGATCTTTTGCAATTTTGGGACAAGCCGTCACTGATAATAATTGTCTATCATAGAAAGACAGTGTTATTACCTTCATGTTTATGGTAACCCCAAAAGGATTTCTAAGTAAAGATGGAGACCCTTGAAACTTGTTTCTCCTGCTAAGTATTAGTATAACAACGAACACTATTAAGAGCAACAACATTATGGCAGTTAGAACTCCCACAATCACCTCGACGTAACTATTATCATCTTTACGGGCACTAACTGTAAAACAAGAAGCGTTAATTTACGTTTTAATAGGCAGTATGTGAATATATTACTTGTTTCAAAAGTATCTTGAACGCTCTCGTCGTGCGAACTAATAATCAGTTCGTCCTCCACAGACTCTGGAATATCCTCGTCCGTTACATTCATCGGGATGGGCACTAGAACACGTGCTAATCAGTAATCTTTGTAGTGTGTATGAGAATTGCTGCAAAAGCAGTTTAATTTGATGCCTAACGATGATACCTCACGGCCTCCAACTTTACAACCAAGGGTGGTTGTGAAGCACTTGTAATGTTTTATTAAACTTTGGCGTAATAGAGAATATAACGTAACCGCCCAACGTTTCTCCAACTTTAAATATAACGCAATTAAAGAGCTATTTCAACAAGATGTTTTGCTTAGCTGAAACTCATCAAGGAAACAGGTAGCCTAAAAGCCACCACGAGCAGTTTTATTCAAGAATGTTCTCGTCAATCTCGAATCTGCGAGTGCAGAGCTCTTTCTTTGCCTTTGGTAATTATTGCAAGTCGCGGGAAGCGAAAACGAATACGTTAAAGTGAAATGAGCTTTTTTTTGAGTTTTTCTGCATAGTTTAAATTAAACGACGGCTCAGTAATTAAACTCCCTTTAGAGTGTCTTTAAACGAGTTTGTTTAGCATGATATAAAATTGCGGCTATAGAATACCTGAATCAAACGTTACTTCGCTTAGCATAATCCATCGGGATGCGAAAAATAAGCGAATCTTGATGAAACGGGCTAGACGATTATGAAGATGAATTGACACGTTGCGGGCGTTTTCCAGGGCCCGGTCCGGCATATATGAATAAGATAATGTTCGACCGCTGTAATAACGACCTCCAATGCTGAACATTATCTTCGCTTTAGAAAAAACCTGAAAAGGACAATGTAAAATATATGAAAAATTATAGGTTATTATAGTCAACTGAGATTTCAAACTTGTATGTTTGAATGGGTTACAAATACAGAAATTTTGTGAATCAAGGTTTCGAATGGGTTTTATATTCAATTCAGTGAACCCTTGAAATTGATAATAAATCCATTTCAAATTCAATGTAGTATAAAGCGCGTACAACAATAAAACATGAGAATAAAATGAACATTGTTAGAAATCATTGATGTGTTTTATTCACAAAATACTCATTCAGTTACTATTAAAGAGCTCCTCAGGAAAGCAGTAATTCTGTTACGTTTACATTGTAGTATTTGTTTGGTTATATAACCTAAATCTGTGCCATTGTTAAGTTTATTTACAATTCATTCACCAGTAATTTCTCACAATAGTATATTGTAGTAGGAAAGACGTAACATTAGACTGTGTAAATTGTTGGCCGAGGCGACGGTCGAGAATCATAGAAGTCAGGGAATGTACTTTTCCCACTAGTTGCATATAAGTACTATTTTCCGCTTTTACGATCGTGTGTTTGTAAAAAAAATGTATTTTTAATCACTTCAAAATAGTAAAAATAAACCGAAAATTGAACGGGAATAACATTCCCGACTTAGATCGAGAATGTTATCCTTGGATAATTATCTCTTGTTGCCTAGCAACAACTAGATGTACTAAATTTTTCTAAAAAAATAGTTCTTTTTTCTATAGCAGATGTTAAAGTGTGCTTTGTTCGACTAAAAATAGTTGATCAAGTATTACTTTAACCGCAAGGGTAGATAAAGTAACACTTTAACCGCAAGGATAGATAAAGTACTTTAATTTTCTGGAAACTCCATGGAAACCGAATGGAAACCTTTGCTACTGAGATTTTCGGGTTTAATATAATCTAATTTTAAATTGTTTTTTTTTTACAAATTTTTCTTACTTTTTTAACATCTGCTATAGAAAAAAATAGAATTTTATACACGACGATAAAATTTAGTTATCGACAAGCGGAAAGTGTTAATTCACGAGCGATGAAATCGCGAGTGAATTAATTTTCGCGATATAATTTTATCGTCTTGTATAAAAAATAACTATTTCTAACGATTGACGGAATATTAAAATTGTGGTACAGATAAAACAACGTTCCATACAAGAAAGTAAAGTTTATGTTGAAGGGCGTTTATTTGAACAGAGTAAATATTTAGTTGGCAATAAGATCTGTTTATTTGGTTTGCTTAAGAAACTTATTGTTAAGTACTCTTTAATATAGGGCGTTTTATGTTCCACGAGCTCGTTAAACTTAATGTAATTGTGAATTTACTCGAGTAGTAAGCTTGCACGAGAACTTTTGCTTTATAACTCGCAGCCTATTTAACTTACTTTTAAGAATTCTCTCATAGATCTGGGTTTGTCATAGATCATGGGCGTTTCTATGGCAAAGTATAGATAATAAGCATCATGCATCAATGTGGAGGGATAGCGAAAGACGGAAGTTAAAAGTCTAGGGTAGTAAGAAGAAGGTTGCTATGTTCATATCGTTAATATTTTACACGGTTAGAGATTTGGAATTTTTTGAAGTAGATAGTATTTGAAAGGGTAATTAGAATTTAGTAAATTTCTTATTAGTATAGAGTATTCTGTCTGTTGAGACTTGTGAATTACTAAAGGGTTTAATGCGTGATACGCGGGATTCAACAGAATTTCGGGTAATAGTTAACTTAGTAAACTTGTCAATACACATTTCTGTAATAATTCCACGCATTCAGAGTTATGCATGCAAGTTTGAAACCTCTAAAGTGACTTTATGATAACCTTCCGAGTGCGTAGGTGCGTGTGAGTTAAGATATTTGACCAACCTGAACATCTCGACTGAAATAGTTGTTCACAAACAAATGAACAGTGGTGAAGTTTCTAATTTGGTCAAATTCAAACAGAAGCTCAACATAACCATTTGCGGTGGAGTCATTCTTCCAACCCACCCAGCCATTACCTGAGGAAGGAACCAGAACATAGAAGTTATTGTACACAATGCTAACAATAACAAAGGGTACGAACCCTTGCCGTAGCCGATATCAAGCCGGAAGTTGTCTGCTCCGGTTTCGCCATCTACTAGCCGACCCAGTCCTCCGTGAAGTTCGCCCTGGGACACTTCCCCGTCGTACGAACTATCGGACAGCCCTTGTGCAGGCTTGGATCCCTCTGGCGCAGTATAAGCGAGCACCCCACCTGCTCATAAAAATTCTCTTAGGCTATTGCTTTTACTAAGTGCATTCGTATGTGCCCCAATAAAACTTTTTGTTCTGCAATATAATGGAATTGAGGTTTTGGCTGCAATGGCAGCGCGTGGAATGTATTGATAAATCATAGAGTCGCAGCAATCCATTATTACAACTGCAAGCGGTCCATGTGCCGGAGCGTGACGAGCAAGAGAATATAGAATTTCTGTATTGGCGGTTTATTATATTTTGCTTTTTATAGTTCCTACCGGTCCCGCGTTCTATTCATTTCGTATCATGCAATCGGCTGGGCCCTATTGCATTTTCGTTGATAGCTTGACCATATCAGCCAAGTTCGCCTTTGACACGTATGAACATTCCAGAACGGAAGGACCGGCTGGGGTCCCTTCCTTATAGTTCTTAACTCATAAAGCTGTTCGAAAGTGCGTGGAGAGTTACATTATTCGCGCTCCAGCAGACAGGTCTCGTATAATTCGCATGCAATACCAAGCAATATGCATTAAAAGGCAATCACGTCGGGCTCCAGAAAATCTAATTAAGTTTACTTCGCCAGCTGTACGCAAAATTTCGAACACTGAGTGTGTCGCGATTATGTAATCAGTATTATCAGAATTAGAGCGATAATTCAGTTTCACGGCAAGGGATGGCAACGCGACATCTGGCAGGGTTCTTCATCTTATTTTGTGAGAGAGTCAATTTGTTTATTAAGAAACTGTGTCTGCGATAACGCTCATTATAGGTAATTAAATGGGAATGATATACAGTCTGCGTGGCTCGGCGCCGGAGTTTTTATAATATTTAAGGGAATAAATAAGGGCAAACTGAATTATTATACAACTACATTAAAGCTAAGCCGATTAGCAGTTTCCTTTGATCCAGTTTCACAGAAAGTGCGGTGCTAGAGGGGATGGCTTTGATATATAACCTAATAATGGGCCAAGAATAATGGCAGAAATCTAAGCAACAAATTGCAGGCAGTCATTTGCTTAAACTAACATTAAAAAGCGGGTACACATATAAATGGCTTTTATAATATAGTGCAGCGTGATTAATCAGTGTCAGAGGCAGTGTTGGTCTCGAAGACGCTAGATTACGTCTTGTAGTAGCGCAGCGTTCTGCTCCTTAGCGTATCCATAATTAATAGGAGTGTCGCGCATTGAGTGACAAGCCATGAATAGTTCACAGACTTACCCTCGTTCAAACAGCCAAGAAGTTCCAGGCGTAAACAGACGGTGCGACGGTGGACGCTGTAGGGTAACACGCGAACACGGCTGGCGAAGATGGGTGGCATTAGGCGATGACTTTCCACTGTGGCTGTGTCGCTGTTCCCTCGCAGAATCTAAAATATCATCAGTAGTCAGCACACTGGTGTATCCTTTCTCATTCAAAATCAACAGCCCTCATTCTTATTTTGCACTGTTTGCGAGCATCAGTTACGAGCTTTCAAGTTTAAGTGATACTCGCTACAAGTGATGAATACACGCTTTTCTGATTTACATTACGAATAAAATTTGTATAAGGGTTGTGTGAAATGTTACCCAACTAAAATTACGCTTCAGTTATTATTAATGCTAGCTGGATTCAGCAACAAGGTGCACACCTTTAACTAACGATCATATGAGAGTGTAAACTATTTATCAAATAATAATTTCATGCAAATTAAACAGACATATTAATTGTTAGGGAAAATCTAAGCTACAGTCTTTCGTTGAGACTATTCCTGATAAACAAATTACGTAAAACCTTCAACAGATATTAATTCCTAACTAAGGATGACCAGCACCCTTAATAATATGTACTTCGGAAATATGAATCACGATAAAATATACACTATTTTTTCAGCTGCATTTACTTCACGAACGTATTTGATTCACGACCGTATTGATGTCGCATACATGAAGTAAATGCGGCCTTTAAATTGTCATTGACTTTTATGCTTGTATAACAAGCTGACACTTTACGGTTGCTAAAAGATATGCATAATTAATAATTAGCTGCTAAAGTTCAGTCAATAAGTTATGAAATTAAAATTGCATATGTTGGTAAACAACTGATTTTATTTCCGGAAAAACAAGCCAACTGAAGAATATAGGAAAACTGATACAATACATCTGTAGTCGGGCTTTTGATTATTATGCAGCCGAAACGAAACGGAACACGCACCAAACGAAAATTGTAAGTTATTTATAAAGGAAAATCAAGCTGAGACTGAAAACCGAAGGAAAAAAATAATAAAAAGAAATAAAATTGAATAAATGGAGAAAAATAAACATTCCGTTTGAACAGTTACTAAAAAGTACATAAAACTGTTTGAGAAATATGATAGAGAAAACTAATTTATTGTTAAAGAACAAAAATATAAATACGTGATGTTTATTTTATTACTCTTGTTATTAATAGAAAATAAAGTAGAAGAAAAAGAAGTAAACGTTTACTGAAATAATCAACAATCGTTTTATTTAGTTTGAATTTATAGAAGATTGACATCTCTGTCACACACGTATCAACAAAATTCAATTTCCAACTTCGAGCAACAGTTGATAGATTATCAATCAAATGTTACGTGCGTGTTTTTACCGATATACTTTGATTGCTAAATTAGTCATACGGTGACAAAGTGTCTGTTTTTTGATTGAGAATGTGGCTATTTGTTTAATTCCAGTTTTCAACACTTTGAATCTAATATTAATATTAACTTAACACGTGTAAGAAGAAAACGTTTCATAATTTGTAGCATTTCAGAGAAAGCATTTCAGTATCTAGATTTTTTTTCTCTTCATGATCTTCCCTGATGGTTTTTATTATACTGCGGACTTGGTCTATTATAATTTAGTGCTGATTTCTCAATCCCGACTAGTGTGGAGAAATCATTTTTTTCAGTGCAGCTACGACACTATTCATACATACTGTGCGTACGAATACTCACTCAGAAAAAGTAAAAGGAAATGGTTAATGTTGTTGCGGCAGTTTGCAAGCCTTATATAGTACAGGGAATATTAGGGAGAGAGTAAGAAGAGATGGAAGCAGCAGAAAAAGAGAAAGTTTAAATCAAAATTGCTTATAAATTGAAAAGGTTGTTCAAATAGACTCGACGATTAACCTGTCTGCGTTATGATTTTGATAAACTTAATCCAACATTAGTAAAAGGGTTGAAAGGAAACTGAAAATTACATTTTCTCGAGAAATTTAAAACTGTATGTAAAGTGAATGTGGTTTAAAAGACCCATACGTAATTGAAATTTTTCATTGCTAACTATATAAGATAGCACAATCCGAAGAGCCCGTATACATAATTATTCAATTTTTGAATATTTACAGATTATGGTAATATTTCTCTCTTTTAACGGGAACTTGTTTTCGGAGGACAAAAATTTCGTTATCGTTATTTTCCGTATATTTTTTAATTACTACCCATGCTTGTTATTTACGTTATTATAGAATTGATAGAAGCTTGAAATATAATAATAATAATATTTATACATCTGACTATCCTGAAAAGTGTTTACAAAAACTTCGTATTATACAGGCTGTAACCTAAAAGACACTTCAAGCCATAACTTCGTTATTTTAAATTTTTGACCCCAGAAACTATACAACGCTGCAACGCCCTGTATATTTTTACATATTTGGATTCATTTAAAATTATATACAGGGTGAAAAATTGGGGTGGAAGCTTGAAGTAAAATTATTCCTTGGACAAAAATAAGGTAAAAAGTTTCTTGCAAAAAAGTTCGTAGGCGCATGGCTACCCCTCACCATAACAATTTAAGAAATGTTCATTTGGCAACCTTGTAGCCACCTACTATGATAAGTTCATCACTGATGACCACAATTTATTATCTGTCATTGCATCAAGGCACTCTGAAAGACGCTAAAGCTAACACTATTACATTGCAATATTGCCAAATCTATTTTTTATGCATATAGAAAAATTAAATGATTTGAAATAATAAAATTTCTTTTTACTTTTAAACGATTGATGGTAATAAATTTTAGCTATTATCACTGAATGTACACATCAAATAACTTGGTTTTGAAATAGCATCTTAATTCTTTACTGTTACAAATTTTGAACTTTAAGGGCGTGTAAGTTCAGGAAGCCTTTGCCAGTTGTTTCGAAATAAGTTTTTTGCCTTATTTTTGTTAAAGGAATAACTTTACCTGAAGCTTGCACCACAATTTTTACACACTCTGTATAGCTTGTGGGGTCTAAAATTTAAATATCGACATAATGAGTCGATTCGTTTTTTAGGAAACAGCCTGTATATTATGCAGTAAACATAGTAGTACAGAAAACGAAACATTTTAATCATCAAGCTTTTAAAACAAGATAAACGGCGTGAGAAATCACTAAGAAAACTATCAAGTGAAAACCTATTGTCTGGCTAGGAGGACATAAAGTGGCGGTTCAACTGTAGGTAAACTCAGGAAACTTAATTAGAGAATTTCCTTGAAACATACGAGTTAACGAGAAGCATAATGCAGTTGTCATTAATGAAACAAAAATGATGTAGATTTACGACCGCAGCGGATGTGTTTATCTAAAATTTAAATATCTCTAAAACATTTGCCAGACGATATGAGCATTGAAAATTATATTTAAACAAAGAGATGTTCTCTAAAGTAATTTTCCACACTTTGAGCAGTTTGTGAAAACCCTTCCTTTAGTTTAACTTTAAAACGACGTTCATCTAAAATGAATTCCACAAAGAAGCAGTGCAGCTGAACAATGCCGGTATTTAAACGATACCATCTGAGCGCATTGTATTTGTGTTTGCTGACAGACGGTTCTGATGAGATTAAAGATCGGATGAGATTTGCGGTTTCTTTGTGACGTCTAACGCAGAGATGACGTTGATCCGCATCTAGAGGGAATGGGGATGCAAGTCTCAAGTCTCGCAGACAAGACGTTTTCGCGAGATACCTTAAAGTTTCTTCACACTTTTCTATAGCTAACAATTTTCTTGTTATACATTCCATGTTACCGGCACATTTTTGGCCTCCGTAAATTGCCTGTATCAAACGGTGAGTTCGCATTGATCGCCAAGCTCTTTAGAATTGCACGCGAGCCAGCAGTGATCGTTACGAGTCAATTTCGAGTCAGTTTGCGGTAACATCCGTGTTCAGCCGCCCCATCAACGACCGTCACGCGGGTCAATGTGACTGGATGTCCTTCCTCACTAAACAGGCGAATCTTTTCAAAAGAAAATATATGAGAATGGTATCAACGTTTTGCTTCTTATCGTCCTATTCTTTTTCCTGAAAATTGCCTTCTCAGTATCAAAGTAGATAAGAATTTCTGATGCTTTCATACTTTGATAGTTCCTCTCAAAATCTGATAAGTAATAAATTGAAGCATGTCTGGTTTAACTTGAAATTGATTATTTAGTATGACAGTTCGGGCTAACATTTTTCCCCAAGATTGCTTAAATCGAAACTTTCCCAGTTGAGGTAGAATATTTTGTTGAAAATTGTGATCGTCAAGACCGAGACCGAAATTTTATAAACTGTTATAAGTTACAAATATTTTTACAAAAAAATGTATAACTGACATTGGGTGAAAAGTTTTGTAGTTTAAATATGTCAACATTTTATTTTTCTAAAATTTCATTTGGTATTCGGTAGCCCTGTGCATTTGTATCGATAATTCGAATAGGTTATCGAATAACTCGATATATCGAATAACGATATTGAAAATAATTTTATTCGATACATCGAATACATTTTTATTCGAATAATTTTATTCGAATAATTTTATTCGAATAATTCTATTCGAATAATTTTATTCGAATAATTTTATTCGAATGATTGTATTCCAATAGTTTTATTCGAATAATTGTACTCGAATAATTTTATTCGAATAATAATAACTAACAAAAAAATTAAAAAACTTTAAAAAATTTCCGGAAACATGGTTATGATAGTTACTAATCTGAAAACCAATTTTTTTATCTATCTAATAGTGTGAAATTCCAATATGGCGGCCAGAAGAAATAAAAAAAGTATCGCAGCTTGAAATCTAGAAGGCCTAAAGACTGATATAAGAGCAATTCGAATAAGTTATATTCGATATATCGAGTAACGGGATTGAAAATATTTTTATTCGATATATCGAATAAATTTCTATTTGAATAAAATTATTCGAATAAATTTATTCGAATAATTTTATTCGAATAATTTTATTCGAATAAATTATTCGAATTATTCGATAGTTATTCGTTATTCGATAGTTATTCGTTATTCGATATATAAAATTTATTCGTTATTCGATACCTACTTTCGGATATCGAACAGGGCTAGACTATTCGGATGTTAAAAAGAACTATTGTCCAACATATTGTTATGATTCATATTTTTAAGGAATCAACGACAACGAACCTCTTTTGATACGCATTCAAAGGGATTTGAAATTTTCGGTTTCCCAGTGGAGAAATTTGAATGTTTGTTCCTAGTTTAGAATCATCAGTTCTAGCCAAGAACTTGAATGGGATTCTGAGTTGTTGGAAGTAGGAAATCTCACGAGATTATATTAATACTAACCATGTCGAGTTATAGAAGTTTCTTAAAATGCATCATAATGTTACATCTTTAATGTCGCTGGTTCTCTTCTAATCTGTCATACACCACTTCAATTACACTAAGAGGAGGAATCTTAGCTACTGTTTCATCTTTCTCTCGTGTACCATACTCTCTTGAGGGTAGTTACCGCTAATTCCTACACGAAAAGGTCAAGTGGAGGAATGTATAGAATTTTCTGAAATTTTGCGGCGGGTGTTGAGTTTATAGCCCTGGAGGAGTTAAAGCAGGGAATACGTTGCACATGTCCCATTTTAAAGTCACGTAGTCAACTCAGCGCGTCAAAACACAATCACGTGAAACTTTCAACACTTTTCAAGAAAGTGCAGTTGCAACATAAAAAATATTAATGTACTGCCCACACGTTCAATTAACTTTTCACATGGTTATTCTTTTTTTAGGTGAGTATAACACATTAGTTGGTCAATATTCTGGTAGAATGTGATATATAAACCTTAAAAAAGCGATGTTGTACTCCCTTCAACAGTACCGTTCTCATAAAAATTCGTCGCGGGAAAGCATTAGACAATAGACCCACCTTCCTCTGAGAAAGGTATAAAAGGTATTTGAAACAGAACATACAGTGTATGTACCTAAAACCTTAGCAAGGGTATTTGTAGACATTTCATAATAATTTCCTTTAATTATCCAATATCCATATTACATTTTACGATATCTTCAATATGTACTAGAATAACTCCAAGAACCGCTTATTCTAAATCGAAAACGGAATTACGTTTCATGATTAAATATTGCGGTTGGTGTTGAAAAGGTTTCAGTAAAAGTCCCTGACAAGCATAATTTCTGGATCAGTTGCCATAAAATAAATTTTGGTGTGGTACAACCAGGAATATTTTTTCTATCGTATCTGCTATTGTTTGATGGTGTGGTTTGGCATTTAATGAAAAAGAGACTCCATCGAACATTTGATTTGAATTATTCACAATATTTTCCGCTTAACAGGGGACTTTAACGCACTACCGTTGTGGAGTAGAAATTTTTAACATTTGTTGGATGCTAATCCAATTTGTTTATTTATTTCGTTATAATACCGCAGATTTTACTTTTAGCAGTAGAATTAAACTAACAAAAATTAATTAATTAGTTTATAAGCTGAGGTAATAATAGTCGAAGATTATTTCTCAATATTTTTAAACTTCATTTGAATTGTAAATGTGCACAACTTTTATTAGCATTATATTTTTTGCGGAATATGGAAACAGAATCGTTGAAAATTAAAAACTAATGTTCTGGGTATAGATTCTACTACACATTAATATTGAGAGATGGTTCATGTTAAATTACTATTTTTAAAGATGTCAAATGGAATTACCCGAAGAATTACATAGATCATGAATCGTTTTATGGTTCATGCTTTTCTGTACATAGTAAGCACGGTTCAATAATATTCACTTTAAATTGATGCATTAATCAGAGAAGTAGAAGTTTGGGCACGTACTTATTCGGATGCTGAATGACGCCTCCTGTTAAAATCCGTCAAAAAAGTATGGGGTGTCATTTAAAAAAAAATATTCTGACGTTACCACAAAAAAATAACAGTCGCAAAGAAAATTGAAACACTTAAGTACGCGCCATAATTTAAATCGCTATACCTGTGCGAGTATTTTTCAGAAAAAAAAAACAATATTTTGGGAGATAATGAATTTATTCCATAGTTTTTACTCACCCTGTATAATAGAATGAATTCCTTATGAAATTACCTTTCCAACAATGTGCAACACATAGTCTGGTGGCATTTGAAGTTTTAGAGGGGGTGGCTGTGACGCTTAAGGGGTTGATGGGAGAAGTCCGGATTTTACGTAAAAAGATGTCTTTCTTGCTGTATTTGTTGACATGTCTTGGTGATATTCAAGTAAAAATAATAATTTTGAAAGATATAAAGGATGGCTACTTTTCGTTGAAAAACTTTGTATGTAAGGTCTGTGATATTCAAAGCGAACAAAATATTCAAAGTTGTATTGATTTACTAATATTCGTTTTCCAGTTTTCAATAACTAACTTAATTGCGGCTTAAGTGGCGAAGCATAATTTAAAACTAATAAAACCAGTAAATTAATTTAGAAAATTAAAACAAAATCGTAGTATAAGAATCTGATATGAAATTTCAGTCCGTAAACAGACGTTAAACAGTTTCGACTGCATAAATTATTAAGAGGAATAATCTACCTACTAAAAATAAAAATAAAAGACCAAAACTAAATTTTATCCGTTGAAATCAGTCAATTTCGTAGACAAGTTAATTGAAGGCATGTCATGTCTTTTTTGACCCAATTACATGTAAGACTTTAAAAATAAAACTTTCAATTAAATACAATTGAAATGTATTCAGAGTTAAACGAGGTAGCTTAATTCGTTTATATTTAGAATCAAACTGACCTAGTTTAGTTTTATTGCTTAAGTAAATATTAATTTTAAATTCAAGTCTGGGTTTATTTCAATTTTCCTAATGGCAATACCGACATTTCTGTGTATATTACATATAGTATAATTATTGTCTATCTAATCAACAGAATAATTTATTATGTTAATGTTTGGTAAAATTATTAACTTTTTTTTTGTTATCCGATCACACGAGGAAGCACCATTAGTATCGATATCCTGACAGTAAACAAATACCGAAGCTTTTATTCTGTTCTAAACGCCGCACTTAAATTAACTTTTAGAAATAAGTGGCTAAATAACAAAAATTTAAGTTTTTAATATTTTTGGAATATTTGCGATACCTGTTTTCCATCCCATCGTTGATATTCTTTCCAATTTTCCAATCCCGGTCTCCAGTACTCTAAGGTATATTCTTCTGCGTATTCCTGGCCACGTCCTCTATCGTATCGCCCTTGTGTTTGTATTCCTGACAGCACATGTACGTCTCCTAAATCTACTTGAATATATTCTCGGATTCCTTTTTCTACTTGTTGTTTTGGACACCACCCTCCTCCTGCCTTTTCTACCTTTAACCTACAACAAAGGAATTATTATTAGATTAAACCGTTTTCTTTACTCTCCTAAACTGGAAATAAAAGTAAATGACTTGGAAATGTCCTCTTAAAACTTCACTCTACTTTCGTGCAAATCTTTAAAATTTTCAGTTAATAATAATTTCGTAGTTAAAGGATGGTATGGAAGACAATGAAAATGAAATTAAATTTGTCCTTTAAAAGTAAAGCTTTCAAACATTATAGCAACCGAAGCAGTAGCTTTTAAGACTGTATAAAATCAAATATGTATCTATGTACCTACTAACCTAATATAGGTTCATTACATTTTAATATAATGGATGTTGTAGGTACAGGTAGACATCAAAGGTTACTAGCATTGCAATGAGTTAAGGTATTTGAGATTACGTACTCTCCCGATAATGTACTCTATTTGCTGTTTAGCTAATAGAATTTACATGCATTCTGCGGTTTTCAAGAAGCTATGGTGCATGCTAGAAAGCAAGTCAGATAATGAAGCTTAAGATTGGATTAATTTGAAATCATTGATTAAATTTTTTTTCTTTGTACAAGCTATGAAAAGGGTTGTCGTTGTAATAACATAAAATCTTTTGTTAGTTTTCATAAGTTACAAGAAACTGTGAGTTTCAACTTTATTGGTGGTAGAAATTTGTAACTACGGGGTGGGTCGTCTGCCGTCTCTCTAGAGACTTTTGTCTCTATTTGCGCATTGCGCCAGATTAAAAAAAACTATATGGTTCTACAAGATTGTTTGTTTCGCTATCAATTCATTGATTAATTATATTTCAATTAATTATTGATACAGGATAGAAAGGAATAATATTTTGATTAGGAAAAATGAAAAAAAAAAGGTTAATGGTGGTTCTGGTATATTTGAATTCTGTCACATTTATCGAAATTTGGAAAGTAGTGTGTTCACACTTATTATATTAGAAGTCGGTTTTCTATTTACATTAAAAAATTGAAACCCAACTATGAACATAACTTTAATGTATTTATCAAATAAACTTGGAAAAAAAAAGCTAAATTTATGATAGCTAAAGGTCAGATTGTGGAAAGATTAACCCTTGTCTGTTTTTAGTTCTACCACCTCCAAAATAACAAAGCATGGGCGTCTATAAAAATAAATTCTTTTTAATTTTGAAAAGCATCAAACGGACAGTTTTTCCAATAATGCTATGTCAGCATACTTTATTTATAGTATAGTGTTTAATTTTCCAAAGGATTTCTCGGAAACAAGCTAAAATGAGGCAAAAAATGTGTGTTTATTAATTATGAAATATAATTCTACATAGGTAGGTATCCACTATTAATAATTAAAATGGGAATCTAGATAATAAAAGAATTCTAAAATATTATTCAAAATTGATTATTTACATAGGGAAGCACATAGCATGCTTATTGAACGAAAGGAAAATTGTGGTGAAAGTAAGATTTGCTTTCGGCAAAAATTCATTTCACACTTAATATGTGTAGGAATGTAGGCAATCACCTTATTTGCTCCATATTTTACCTGTTCGTTTAAATGGTCTTCGGTAATTAAATTTTGTTATTGAGGTGGCGTTAAAATAGCTTAGAAACGCACCCTTGAAAACTCGGGGTAACAAAAGATTATCTCTTGATATACAGTGTGTCCGCGTAAGTTGGCTACATATGGAAAACTTTGTTATTATTGATTTTATGAAAAAAAGTTATTCTTCATAAAAAGTTCTGCATGTTCTAGAACCCAAAATTCAACCATCAGATATTAAATTATATCAGTCGTATCATAATAAAAATAATTATATCATTTTTGTTCAAGAGTAAAGTACCTTCATTTTTGACCATATCGAAAATTTTTTATTAGAAAAGATGTTATGGATTAAAAATAATTTTTAAATATTCAATATTGTTTATTTACACTTAAAAAATATTATTTTTACATTTTCTCTGCGATAACATTGAAAGTTTAAGTTTGAAGATTAATACATTACATTTAATAATTCATTAATTAATTAATAATATTTTTTAATTGTAAATAAACAATATTGAATATTTAAAAATTATTTTTAATCCATAACATCTTTTCTTATAAAAAATTTTCGATATGGTCAAATTGAAGGTACTTTACTCTTGAACAAAAATGATATAATTATTTTTATTATGATACGACTGATATAATTTAATATCTGATGGTTGAATTTTGGGTTTTAGAACATGCAGAACGTTTTATGAAGAATAACTTTTTTTCATAAAATCAATAATAACAAAGTTTTCCATATGTAGCCAACTTACGCGGACACACTGTATACTAGACGGAGGTATCGAGTTGGGTGCCAATCCTCTGTAGGTAGGGGTAGACATTTACTGCCTGTACTTTAATGACATTCATTAAGATACATATTCTACCTGTACTTTAATGGATTCATTTAGATACAGATTTATAAACAAAATTCGGTCAATATCAGATATTGACATGACATGACCATCTGACAGTTCTAAAATTGAATAAATTTTGAAAATAAAATGCTTATTGTTCATTATTATTTAAAATAAATTAAAATTTAATAGTTCTTAAGACACTCATATTCATTACGACATTCCCTTTACGTAATTCTCATATTCGTGTCTTAAGAGCAATCATTAAACGCTCATTGCATAATATATTAATTAAGTATAATTAAGTAGTTATCTAGCACTTATTTAGTCCAATTATTAAGTTCAAACCGTTAGTCTAGAAGTATAGAAAGATGAAATGTGTTTCAGCAAGAAAGATCTGTCTAGCGTCTTTCTAGGACGATAGCACTCCACGTCACACACCTCACTTTCTCCAATCTTTATTATCGAGTAACAAAATAGAAAGAATTGTTTTTCCGGAACATAATACCGTTGAAAATCTTTGGTAAAGGCTAGCCATCATTATTTCACGAAGTATAACCACAAAAAAGTGCAATTAATGAATCCCTCATTCGTGTATGGCTGAAAGAACCTGCAAGAGAATTGGGTTTTCGTATTTAACAATTTGATAGGATCACTTATTAGATGTTTCTTTTAGCTAACGCAATGTTCATTCTGAAAGAAATGAAACATGTGTGAAAGTTGTGGTAAATAAATATTATAATTATTATAACTGAATTGTATTTATCCTTTTGTACAATCATTTTTAATACTTGTATCTATTTTTAAAACACCCTGTGTTACGGAAACCATTCATTCGGTTTAGCTTAATGGTTATCGCACCCGGTTGGGGATCTAAAAATTCTGTTTTTTTTTTACAATAATAATGCAAAGGAAATATACCAAAGTTCCGGTTTGGGTTCCGGATTTTTTTTGATAAACATACTGCGGGGTTGAATTTTTAGCACAAATAATATCCAGGCTGTTTGGATATATCCCTGAACGAATACTTATTACGTACTATACGAAAACAAGTATTGATTTTTTATACAGCTGTGAAGTTTATGTACTTTACCTTGACAAGAAGGTTATTTATTTATTTTCTTGCACCTAGATAATATATTAAAGTTTCTTAAGGTTATTTAAGAATTAGAGTAGACATAAATAATTTTATTCGGCTAACAAAGTAACCATGAAAAAAATATCGTGGAATAATGCGTTAAAATTAAAAGCTCTCGTTCCTTTACGTTGACCTAGACGAAATCGACCACATTTTTAACCCATTAATTGTATAAAGTTATTAGTATGTTGTTCATTATATGGAAAGCTTTACGCTATGAAACCTCAAGGACGATTTGTATTCAACTAAAACATAGACGTTATAACTGAGTAAAGCTACATTAATTTTACATACCCTTAACAAAACAACCTTCAGAATACAATAGGCTATATTGAATCTATTTTCCAATAGCTCTAGGCAAATTATATGATCGGTTAATCACCCGGAACCGCGGGAATATTAATTAATTCAATGGGGTCATTTGCAACTGAAGCACCATCCTCGTTATAGGCGCAAACAGTTTATAGTTGGTTGGGTTCGCCACAAATTGTTAAGTGAGCCCCAGTGGACTAGAAAATAGAGAAAGCAGACATGTAGGGGTGTAGTTAACTATGCACATGCCCTACCTACATGCTGCAGTTACATCGGTGCAGTGTAATTTTACAAGGCTTGCACGCGCTAATCCTGCCATATACACCATAGCCATTGATGTGTAAATCCAAGCCGCTAATCAACTGCTGTGGATGTTTAAAAGTGCATTAGTCGACCAACTTTAAGGATATTTCCGGTTTAAAGCTTTTAGTTTTCATTAAGCTGGCGCTGCTGCTGGAACTCTCGGGAACCGAACCTTGCGCCTACCTCATCATGATTCTGTCTAATCTCTCCCTAAGGATAGTGGGGATACACAGTGAGTGCACATTTTATTTGATACGATGTGCATTTTCCAAAGGGATATTGTTGGAAAAGCGCTGTTGATTCGGGGAAATTGTTCAAGACAATCCTAAGTTTGAATTCTGAAAAGTCAGCTTCTAAGGAACATTTAAATATTAGACATATGTCTGTACACGATACAGATTTTAATTTTCCTGATCATTATGTTTTGAAAAATTGTAAAATAAAATATCTTCGAATAACTGTCGTAACAATTTACATGTTTTCATTTCTACTAGTATAAGACTACATAATTTTTTTATTAGAATATTGGGCTTCTTTTTTAGTTTAGAAAGAATGTCCTTGTTGGAAATTCACAAATTGTTTAATGTCATTAAGTTGAAGGAACAGTTTCCTGAACTTTGATTTCAGGAAATTGTACACTCGCAGGTGGGATAAAGGAACTTGTTTATATCTGTTGGAGACAGTTGTAGATCTGCAACGAACAATACCGATTACACCAGTTTATCTAGGATCGTGACTTATGTGCAAATAAGGACAAGAAAATGTAACGTATTTTTCTAGATAACTAATAGCGATGTGATCGGCATTTGTAGTTCAGATCAAGGACCACCACAAATTTTTTATAAGTGTATTTTTTTTTGCAAAACTGCAAACCTACGCCTGTTCCTCCCACCCATCGTCAACAACTACGACAAATTTTATTGGCAGCTGTATATGATGTGAAGTGCACCGAGTGTTGTCTACAACTGGTGTCTCTATCTTATGAGCTAAAAATAAATTGCTGCTAAGGGTATTTTGTTTCGTGAATTTGTTAGAGATTTTTATACATTTTAGTACCTTAAAAACTTGTCACTGCAAACCTATTTTTGATTCGACAATTTGTTTTTCTCTACTTCAGGTCAATAAGTTTTGGTTATTACATACGCACACACTGTAATAAAATTAGTTTTAGCAAATAAAATCCTCAAAAAGAATTAGGAGAATACCTACTGGTGGTCGTGGTAAATACACAATAATTGAGCTACTATCTTTTTTTGTGCAGAAACGTGAAAAAGCTGCTGTTAGATCGATTTTTTAATATTACGACTAATTAGTTCGTAAATTTCTGAAATTTACACATTTCCGACAGTTGTTGGAAGTTCGTCATCAAAATCTAAATCAAACAGAATTGATTAAGAAGTACGTACGTTAATTAAATGTAAGAGCTAGAAAATCCAACAACTGCTTCTATCTTAGCAAGAATCTCCGAAGAGGACGATTTTGTTTTGATTTGGAACACGTAGATAGAGGCTGCAAAAGTTTTATTTTCTGATAATTATGTTTGATTTGAGTTATACGGAAAAGTAACATCGTTTCAACAACTTTCCAACCAATCAATTATGGTTTGATAATCGCATGGAGCAGCTTGGAGCTCGACATCGTAAACACTGTAAGAGTGATATAGTACCTCAAATGTGATCCGGGTGGTAACTTGAAGAGATTAATAATTCAATCATTGGTTGGGTATTAGCAACGGTGATCAGAAACGTACAAACCACCAAGGGTACGATTTTTAACGTTCAATTCCAACTCTTAATACTGCCATGCTATCGTACGGGGTTCTGTTAAAAAACATGTCACTTAAATGTTCGGTAGTATTCAGAAATTGCACTATTTTCATTAAGAAATGCAAATTCAAAGTGATTTATAAACCACAGCAATAAACCGACTTCGTTTGTGCTGTCTAATTACTGGAAATCTATTTGTTTAGAGAGAACTTGTTCCATTTGTTTCCCAACCATATATACTTCCAGTTACCTACCTTTAAACGAGCTGGGTATTGCACATTAAAATAGTTCCATTACACTTGCAGATTGCTCAATGTGCTGCTAGTTTAAAGGAAACTAGAACGTTGTTTTAATTCCAGTTTAATGTCTATTTGGCCACCGATTTTTAGAAAGTACAGATAGCGGTATTAACGGGAAGTTAACGAAGCAAATGCCCAGAATTCTCTGATATCCACAATTTTGCTTGTAATACTCTAAGTACGGAGACTAAAGCCTTAAATGTTTTGCAACAGAAAACAAAGGGCGGAATTTAGAGCACAAAACAAAGCGGAATTGTCCGTACATATTTCTCCATGTCGAGTCGCATTATCACTCCCGGCAGATTCAACATCTTGATTTACTACCCTCGGCTGTGGATGCAACGCGGGACTCTAAAATGGAACTGGACATATCTCGAAAGTCCTTCGGGAATTTGCATGGGAGACCAAGTGTGTGTTTGTTCTTTATATACTGCCCCACAAAGAGCCGGTTGAACGTCTGAGAATATTTATTTCTTAAATTATTTCAAATAATAATACTGGCTTGACTTGCATTACTATGTAATACCTTGCTTCAAATTTTCCATTTAAAAGTTTTTATTTTAAAATACCTTTTATTTAAAATTTTATTCCAATAGAGTTTTCTTATTCCATGTTATTAAGTATAGGTGGGTAGGTACCTACTTATTCTTAGAAAAAAAATAACGACTTATTTCGCTTTTAATTGCCAAAGAATTCAATTTGAATGCTGCCCCAAGCGGGAATCGAACCAGTCCTCTGGACGGTCGTCGGCTCAACGTGTTTGCAGAAAGTTGCAGTATGATTATTTTTTTTATTAGAAGAACTACATGAAGAAGAAATATAACTATTTAATCCTCATTCTGAATCAACGAAAATTCGAAGAATTTAGGATTAAAAAATTTCGATCAGAAATATGTAATGCATGCTTTTCTATAGTAGAAAAGTTTCATTGAAGCTGATTGTGGAATAGTAAATTGCAATAATATTAATTTAAGGCACCAATAAAAAAATATAAATTAATTACTAGTACACGCATTATCAATTTACGGGATTTGAAATAAAGCTCCACATTTTGTCCTTGTTCCAATTTATGTAGCTAAAAAAATTAAAATAAATCTTCTCGGAGTTGGGAAACGCAATTTAATGTTTCGTTTGCTCCCAGTGCCTACAAATGCTAACGCAATAATACGAATCACATAAAGTGAATTTATATTTTAAAAGCGTAAAAAATGTGCCCTCTCCGCGCTAGTAAAATAGATTGTGCGTGTGTGGTTCAGTACATAAAGAGGAAAGATGTCCTAGTAATATTATGTAACGCGTTTGGGGTTTACAAACCCCGCCTTTGTCATAAGATTTAATGTAACTGCGGGTCTGCGGCCTCGCAAATTGGGGTCGGTTTAGTGAGCCTTGCGTTTGGATATCCATTTTAATTTTTATAAATGTTTGCTATGGGTGGCTGTTTGCTTGATATGCAGACGAATGCGGTTTTTCCTTTTTGTTCTGTTTTGCTGACTTCACTGCGCCAGTGCACTAATTTGCTCAATTGTTATCGTCCTTCGTTATTTGCATTTTGGTATTTAGCGGTCGTATTTGAAATCCGACAGACACAATCAATTCCAAAATTAATTCTGCTATAAATTCTGAATAATTTTTATTGCACGAAATAGATTTTTTTTTCAAAAAAACCAGTCCATATATGAATGTAGTAAAATTAATTTGTTACAAGTACTACATGGTTTGAATAGACATAAAATATTTTTGTTGCGGTTTATATTTGACATATACAGACGAAGAAGATTTACATAGCAATAGATACTTAGTAAAGCAAGGATTGTGGTATGTATTACTGTCTAGACAAGACGAAACTTTATAACTTTCGTCTCGTCCTGAATAGTTTAAGACGACAGTCGTCCCAATGTTAGGATTGTGTTCTAAGGTTCGATTTAGTTGTATTTCCATAGCAAGGGCTGAAGTTTTCAGGAACTAATAGATAGTAAGTTAAACAGCTGTTCGGGGAATTGATTTAACTATTTAAAGATTTTCTCAATTGATTTTTTTTATTAACTACCTATAATTTTTGTGTTTATTATGGTAGCGTATACTTGAATCGCTCTAAGATTTTACACAATTAAAAAAAGACGGTTTGAGGTGTAACGTGAATGTACTACGAATAACAGGACTAGCTCTAGTTTATTTTAGTGCGGCAAAATACTGTACTATAGCATCTACTTCACTGGCATGGTTCCACGTCTTAGAAAATACTAAAGAAAATTCATTCCGGTCCTAACCCATTCTGAACAAAAAGTTTGTACAATCACTTTTTGTATTTCTAAACACGGCCAATCACACTGACAATAAAATCAAAAGTTCTAAATCGAAACCTCTGTCCCAGATGTACTAACCCAAACAAAGGAAGATCCACCTCTTAACTTGTTATATACACCAAAAATTTAAATAATACCTTAATACCCTTTTTTACTAGTAGATAATGAAATGCATTTGCATACCTTCCATTTTTCGGTCCGACATTAGGAACATACGAAGAGCTTGCGGTAATGGCCTCGTCAGGAATGGCTCCGGATTCCATTCCAAGTGGCTCGTTGCAGGATCCTGTAACAACACTGTGGTTTAGTGAATGTGATCGTTAAAAGTGTAATAATAATGTTTATCTGCAATTTTCTTTTGTTCATAGTTGCGTTAATGAGGTTGATGCGAGTTTAAAACTAAAAACTATAAACCTGCAACGTCAAGCTCGTATCTGAATATTAATTTGGAAAACTGAAATTAGCGTTTACGTAGGCACCATTTGAAAAGTTCTAATTCTGGATTTTACCGTAATGTCTTTAGACATTTAAGACACATAAATGTCAGAAAAATAAGCAATACATTTAAAATGTAATAAACCTTTGCACGTTACACATGCATAATTAATCCGGGGTCGTTTCTAAACCCTTGGTATTAATTATTTCGTGATTCCAAAGAAATATAAATCCCATTACGATATTTTAATACAATACGATTCTCCTTGAGATTGCGAGCAAATCTCCCTCGGCTTATTTAGTCCAGCTGTTACGGTTTATATTAATAATTTATTAGGTTTGCTGATTTGGATTGATATACAGCAATATCATTTCTGTGTAGAGTACAATAAATTACTGCGTTACTAACGCATGAAATCATTTACTCGCTTCCACTCTACGTTTATTACATTCCGTAATTTAAAATTAATTTGCAATACGATTCCCGCTTTGTGTAATATTGTTTGGAGAAGATAAATTATTCTTAGCGTATACGAAACGAAATGGAAATTGGTTTTTCGAGTGGATATTCATAATGTACCATGGAAGGAAATTCTTTTGATTGAAATGAGAATAAGCTTTTAGGTAAGAAAGAAAATATTAGTTGAAGAATGGTATTATTTTTCAGGTGTGTAGGTGGAAAAGTGATATTCTGTTTATAATTTATCTTACTTTTACGTGTGGAGCAGGGAAACATTTTCCTATATTTCAGCCGTTCATGCTTTCAAAGCAATAAGTTGGCCAACATCATTTTTTAAATTTCGTACTACAGTTAACCTAAATGACACGGTGTTTGTCTCAAATGATATATTATTGGGCTTTCAAATATAATTATGATAAACGCAGAGGCAAAAATTAGAAAACTGTAGAAGGTGTTAACAAATTTAATGACTTCTTATAACCACTGAAACATTAGCCAGTAATAATTATGAAAAGGTTAATTCTCCAAGTCCGAGGTTTTTAAAATGATTATGGATACAATATTAATCAAGTCGGTCAAGCGTAAGCCGGTATACCGGGTGACACGGAACTGTGGGGCACGCCTTGATATTTTTTCACCAATTTACAGAAATTTTTGTTTGCGTTATACTGGGTGACATAGAACCGTGGTACACCCTTGTCACTTTTTTTTATTTTTTAACCAATTTAAATAAATTTTTGTATGCGTTATACTATACAGGGTGTCTCTAAACCTAGTACCATAAATTTACCAGCCGCTTCCTGACGTAAAAATTAGTCGAAAATGTCTATAAAAATGTTATCCTAAACCGCAGGATAAGGAAGCTACACGTCTTTGAAAATGGTGTTGAAAACACGGAAAACAATTGCATTTTAAAAACGGTTTGAAATAAAAAATCGAAATTTTGCAGGCAGCCTAACCTATTAAAGGTATAAACTTTCTACTATTTTTTCTTTGTAAATTAACCAGGGGCGGCGCGAATGGGGGTTATCACCTTTTTCTTGTAATCCGGTTTTCTTAACCTTTTGTTTTTTTCCATTTCAGTTTAGAGATTTGTATTCCCTGTTGCCTAATTAATAAAAAAGGTACTCTTGTTTCAACTCGCTTGGACTAACCGTTTCCTATAAAATGCAGGTTTTCTGTTTAGCCAAAATCAATTTAGAATGCTGGATTTGTATGTAAATTAATTTATTGAAAAATAAATTAAAATAAAAACAGTTACAGTAAGTGTTCGTACTGTTTATAACTTCAATAGGTTAGGCTGCATACAAAATTTCCATTTTTTATCTCAAACCGTTTTTAAAATGCAATTGTTTTCCGTTTTTTCAACACCATTTTCAAAGACGTGTAGCTTCCTTATGCTGCGGTTTAGGACAAAATTTTTATACACATTTTCGACTTATTTTTGCGTCAGGAAGCGGCTGGTAAATTTATGGTACTAGGTTTAGAGACACCTTGTATAATATACACGTAAGAACTAAATGTTAATAAATCTTTTACTTTCGATTTCGCCTTTCCTTTATATTTCCACTCGGTATTAAATTCTACATAAAATAGTGTCAAGATATTACAGTTTTGAGAACTGACACATTTTTAATTTCAAAATTATGTTTTGATCCGCAGTGGCCTTGGGAATTTCAGATTTAGATGTTGAAGTGAGTTCAGGATTGGTACTCGTGGTAACTAAACCAAGTCACTAAAGTGTCAATTTTATAGTGTCAGTGAAGTTGTTTATTTGTTTTTTAATAAGTGTGCCATAATTTACGTACATACAATCAGTTAGGGAATTATTGGATAAAGGTTTACCAACCGTGTAAGTTGGGTTGCCTATATTTTGTGGTCACGTGGGTATCAGTATTTAATGAAGGCACTGTATTTACAGAGGTCGGTGTATCAACTTTTCTATTTGAAAAAAAAGAGTTATGCGGAGAAAAACGGCTAACATTGAATGCTCATTCGCATTCCACAATCTACTATTATCTTACTGTTTTACTGTTATTTTACCATGTATATCCACATCTGCATTATTTGTTTAAGTAAAAATATTTGAAATAAATGAACAGCGGGCATTGTATTTTAATTCCAGTAGTAGTCTAGTATTTGCATTGTACTATAATTCCAGGATAATTTAATTAAATTATTTTGTTTTATTAACAAAATAAAATAAAACTATTCAGTTGTGAAATATTATATCATAAATAGAATTTTGCAGGATACGCAATAAAATTTCCTATAAAATAAATGGAAAATATTTATGGAAGCAAAACAACCACATAATGTTATTGTGATTTTAGTATACCTACAATTATGAAGTATGAAAATACAATCAAATTCAGAGTTAATATGGTGGATTGCTATATTTAATTAAATGTTTTCGATAAGGGTATTGTTGATGAGATAAAATTTTATTTATTCGTTATTAATAATGAAATGGATTATTAAATTGGATTTTTCTGCACTCGAGGTATATTGCAGGAGAGTGGTTTAAGAAGAGAAAAAATAATTCATCTCGAACTTTGACCATAATAATAGCAAGTATTATTAAAGTTTTTTTCTCGATTTGACTCTTCTTAAACATTGCCCTCAAAAAATATTTAGGATATCTTTGTAGGGTGTTTATCTTTTCCTATTTTTCCTAGAACTATATTCATATAAAAGTCGTCCAATTTTTTATGGTTTTGGCATTTTAATTTATAACTATTAAGTACCTGCATCAAAAATATAACTTTCTACTTTGAAGGTTTGCTATAATTTTGGTGTCATATTTATGCCAGAACATCCCTCTAAACAATGCCATGCATGATAGATAAGTGCTTGAAAGATTAAAGGGAGTCAGTTATATATAACATATTTTGTCCCTAGACCGTTTCAGTCACCTTTTGACGAGGGTTTAAATATATTCAACAAAAACATGTACACGCTGACGAAAAACGCTCCCTCTCTAGTGTACAATGTAGAACTGCAATAAATATATGAAACGTATATTTTATTTATCCGTTTTTTATATCACGGACGATAACTTTTAATTATCATTGTCGGAAAGTTTTAAAAAATAAATTGAATTAATAATGCATTTTTTAAATATTTTATTTTAATCTAAAATGTTTATGGTGGAAAAGTTGTTACAGCGAACCAATTTAGGCTTTAAATTTTTGTACAGGAAAATATAACTAATCGAATCAGTACGTAACCTTAATATGCATCAAATAATAATCTTTCATAACCCTAGTTAGCAGTGCGAGAGTGACGTAAATAACATTATGTAAATTTTGTTTGAAGTTAATAAAGTTTTTATGCAGCTCGGAGACAGCTTTCATATAGAGCGAGAATGTTTAAAATCCATTAGTGCGCTACAGTTGTGTAATAAAATGCACGAAGTACCAACCGTAAGCATGAACACATATAAGCATCGAGTCGATTAAATATAAGCTGGCATATCTCTGTAATCTACACATTGCCAGTTTGTACATGAGCTGCTTACAAACTGCGCAATTGTTTGAACATGTTTTAACAACTGCGGATCCGGCAATTCAATTAGTTATATTAATTAACAAGTGCTTTTTGCAGGTAGGATACATGCAAATATAATTACAACTCGTGGAGTCGGTTTGCCCACAATATTCTTGTGCTTATACCATAATCTAGTCACGAAAGCTACTCTCATCACGTTATAACACAAGGCCTTGGGCGCATTAATTTAAGTTCTGTATTAACTTTCGTTGGTTTACTTACTTTGTGTGCATGTAAAGCACGTATGCAATTGCCATCTTGCTATGTACAAGATTTCTGTTTACTTAACCAGCTTATGGTAATACATTTAGAACGAACTTTATGTATAATCTTTGAATAGGTTCATTCTTTCAGGAAAATTGCAGTATGAATAGAAAAATCAAATTAGCGAGAAAAATTGTATTCATAAAGGTTTATAGCATAATGTACAGTTAAAAGTTTAAAATACAAATAGCTTTGTGGGCCGCAAAAAACAACTAATGTTAGAATCTAGTAATTTCTAAGCTTCATATTGGTAACACTTTTTCACATCTACAGAATATATCAGTGGCGTACGACCACTTTGACCTGAATAAAAACTGTAACAGCTCCTTCAATAGCCTACCCCGAACCCGAAGTCAGAGATATATGTGTTTAACTGTATTTTATACATTTTCATCACTTTCTGGACACATGCTGAATTAATCAAATATTTTGGTCACGGACCGCTATTGATAGATACACCTGTGGGCGTGGGGGATTAAATACCATTTCTGATATTAGATAAACTAAGGTGCGAAGGAGTCTCACACTTCATTCATGATTGTAAGACTGTTCATGACATGAGAATTCTCAGTGGCGAACATCTCGGTCTATTGTTCCCACTATATGGTACCAGTTGGGGTAATATTATACCCCAATGGATGATAATCTGGATTTACAAAGAATGGGGGATGTTACCGACTTTTATTCAAAATCAAAAGCCAGAATTAGCGACCCCGATTTTATTAATCAAAAGATTTGTGGAAGTAATAAGCAACTTATCCGTATTGCTAAAGAGTTGAAGACAGGGTGGGATTATATCATAGATTAAAATGATAAACAGGGCTTGCTTTTTTGAGGGGTCCGGTGAAAACCAACCAACGAGAATATAAAAATTAGATACAGCACATAAATGCAACTGTTAGGTTTGATGATTTAAAACCAAAATTCTCATTCGTCGTCTTTGAATATATACTTTTTTCTGAAATTCTCCATATCTTGCCCATTACTGAAACATCTCGGACTGCGAAAGTAAACTTTCCCCGACTCAATACAACAGTACATGCCAAACTACTATGACACTGTATACTGTTATCGCACGTTATAAAACTCTACAAAAATGTTTTTGTTATTATTGACTATCCGTTAAGGAACCAACAGATATAGGACCAATGTACTTTTGTATCGTATTTATTATCGGGATTAACTACTATTATGCTTTCAATTATTACAAAAATTGTCTAGCTTTCTTTAGACTTCCATGAACACAATAATAATTTATCAATATAATCTTTAAAACTTGAAATAATACGATTAGGCATTGATATAATAGAAGAGAAATGGGGCAATATAATGGGTAGATTATTTTAGAATGGTGGATGATAAGAGTGTGAAGTAGATCAATGCACAGGTTTCGATGAAGCTTAGGTATGAGAGTTACATAGCGTTATATAATTTAAATTTTTTGATTTAGTGTGTAGGTTTTTGGTGATATAATATGAATTCACGTTTTTATCCTTTCGTTAAATGTCATGATTGTGATAGAATCTCGTTACTCCTAATTATATTTCCAGCGACTTGAACACGTGACAATTCAAAGGAGATATATTAAAAATATTTATGGTGGGTGTCGTAATAGTTATTTACGTTACAAGTGTTAAAAGTGCAATTTTATTTTGTTAGTAAATTAGTAAGTAAGTTTGCGGAGCGAACGAAGCGAGTGGAGCAACTAACGAACAAACCTATATCAGCATTTTTAACATGTGTCCCGTACACTATTTTTTCTAAAAACCCTGCAAAAATTAAATTAGTTGCAAAATTAAATTAATTTTGACAGTTGTCTAGGTTTTTAAAAAATCGTGTCTTCCATGAATTATAATTCATTTATTATATGAAACAGTAGGTACCACGACCTTTTTGATTTCCGAGACTTGACAGAAAACGTCAAGTCTCGGAAATCAAGAAGGTCGTGGTAGTTACTTTTAATTCTAGCAGAATAATTTGTTATTTTTAATTTCCTAGGCTACCGCTAAAAAGCCTAGTTTTAGCAGTGTTTGTAGTAAAAAGTTCATTACAACCAGCCATATTTTTTATCTGAAAGCAGACAGTAGCCTTTAATTTTTTTTGCTTAAATTTGATTGCTGGATTTGTTTCTCTGTTAGAAAAAATTATTAATGTATTATTCTTTTATGTTGATTTAGATAATCCACATGCGAAATTCCTATCGAACCACCTAAAGAAACACATACTCCTAGTTTCTTCAAATGTAAGTAGTATCTCTGAATTATTAGTTTTATAAATATTTCAGCGGATGTAATTTAATGATAATGATTTTATTAAAAAAAATTTAAAAAAAGACAAATTTGCATACTAGTGTTGTTAAATTGCAAATAATCGAATTGGTCTAGACGATGTAAGAAAAGTATGTAATATTGTAGTTTTCCTGCTACTGTATTAAGTTTTGTTATTCAATTTAACAGCAAGCTTATTCATTAACTAATAACAACCGTCATTCGAGTTTGCAAGTAATTTTCTTAGCAATTGTAGTGTTCGGGGCAAAGGCACGGCATTTGATCGTATCTTCTGCTTGAAATAATCTAACACATCTAATTCCTTCGCTATTTCAACGGCGCCTGTAGGTAGTATCTGATCGATTAATCTATTTTTTACAACCAACAATAGAGTATCCCACCAGAACTAGAATTGAAGTTGGCAACCTTAGCGTACCTGATTGATTTTTCAAACCAAATGTAATTTATCATTTATCTGCGGGAATTCAATTTAAGTATTATTGTAAATTTCAAAATTATGTTAAATTACAGGTCTAATTAATAACCTAAAGGTTTGATGGGGACGTATAAATCTTAAAAAAATATGCAAAAGACTTTTAGATAAATATCTTGCTTACTCTATCCCTTGAGATTTTTTGGTACAGGTGTGCTTGCTCCAAAAAAATTAGAGTATATTTAGCGAAGGTAAATATCTTTCTGTACCATTATCGTTTATTTTAATTATTAGCAGTTACGTTGAGTTTACTAAAAAAGATCTAAATAAATTTTTTTGCAAGGGGTTGGTTGGCGCTTTGAGTACCTGTATTTAATATAAACGTTTACATAGTTTATTTGCTTAACTATCAAAAGGAAAATAAAATAACAGTTTTAGTATTTTAATCAAGTATGTTTAAAGTTTTCGTATTTTCAGGAGTTTGATAAGCGGAGTCTTTAATAAATTTATGAAAATTATTCAGGTTTGGAATATAAAACGTTTATAGCGTGTCGTATCTGTTTAGTTTTATGGAAATATAATATTTATTTGCAAGTGAAAATTGTAATTATAGATTCACCCTTCTTGGTCGATTTTTCTAGTTGAAACAAATTTCACGTCGGCCTATTCGTCTTAAGAGAGTGACATGCAATTTACTCGTTCGGTCGCTGGATTTAGTTCAGTAGGCGAGTGCAGCACTCACTGCTCGTGGAAAGAGGTGAATGTTTCACCCTCTCTCCTGACCCGGAATCTCTGGTCCGTCCGGAAGTAGCTCAACGGACGCATTCGGGAGAACTTAAATGAGATTCTATTTTTAGCGTCTAACGACTGTTATAATTGCCTTTTACATTTTTCGAAATCATGATTGATATTCAAACTTTGTTACCCCTTCACCAAGTCTTCTTTCTCCAATTGGCATTATTGTAATGTCTGTTTTATTGAGCAAAAAGGTTCCTTGAAAATATATTAGGCGTAATTTATTCCACTCTGATATAAAATCTAACTGGACGAGAAATACGCAGCCTTCAAATCTTTCAACTCAGGCAATTTACAAACTCAAGTAGACCCTTTCAGGTTTTGGACAATCGGATTTTCTAGATCCCGAGCCTGTGGGGTGTGTAATGAATACGATATTGCTAAGGACCGCAGAACTAGAGCAAGTAAACAAGTAGAGGAAACTTCAATAATGTAGGTGAATGAAGGCCGGGCTCATATTAATCACGGATTCAATTATGAATGTTGTATCATCGGTTCAAGCATTACAGTCTCGAAAAGGGTCGTGGGATGGAGGGTGAGTGGTAGATGCTATATTGGTATCTTTATATGTCACTCACTGCTGTTTGAATAACGATCTTGGTAATAATTGGCTCAAACATGAATATGCTTTACACTTGATCTAGGAAAGGTATTCTAGTGAATCTAGGGTATTATAGTACGTAATGAGCAATGTGACTTCATGAATACAACATGCAGAGAAAAGCTTGGAACTATCACAGGAACGGCTTTATTTCCACTGAGTTCATACATATAATAAAGTAGGGGATGGGTAGCCTTTTCTACAGAAAACTCGTAGGTGGAAAAATAACAATCTAAAAAAGAGAAATAAATTAACTATACAGTGAAATAGAAAAAAATAATGACAGAATGTTATAAAATATAAAGTGTTTTAAATAATAAACTGGGTTAGATAAAAATTTAATCAGAGGGTAACATAGTTCGGTAGTTTGAATTAACCATTGGTTTAAGGACGTAATCCAATTCGACCTCTGATGAATACAGATAATTACGAGCATTAAATTAAATCATTTGTAATGTAGAAAATAGAATAGAAGTATTTTTTCTTTAGTAGTAATTAAGTGTTCTTTTAGAAAAAGAATAGAAGTTGAATTATTCTTATCTTTTGAGGAAAATTTTAATAGAGCAGTTTTAGTTTAGTAGTTTATGGTTGTTACAACATACAGGCTGTTACCTAAAAAACACCCCAAGTCATAACTTCGATATTTTAAATTTTGGACCCAAAAAATTCTAGATAATTGTAAATGGTAAAGCAAAAGCTATCTATTGACACCACCGTTTCATAAATATCTGTCAACGGTTTTAAGCTACGCGTAAGTCATTGTAATTTTTCGTTTTTTAGAAAACATACAAAATTAAATCGCAATTTTAGTAAAAACACTCATGCCTTGGAATTATTAAAACAAAAACCAATTAGTTTATCTGTAAGAATTGAAAATTTTGCATATTTCGAATAATTTTGTATAAAAATTAGTTTTCTTTTGTAAAATTGTCTAAATAAAAGTATTTTCCGTTTTATGAAAACGTTTTTATTATTGTTAGCGATCATTGGGTAAAATTTGAAAAATTCAACCTGTCAAAATAATTGTTTATTATTTCAGTAATTCCAAAGCACGAGTGATTTTGGTTAAATAGACCATTTTTATTTTCATAATTTTATGGTTTCTGTAAATAAAAATTTATATTCAATATCATGTACGGATACAGTATTTTTTTCTCTACAAAAATATGATTTACAATTTATCTCTAAAATAATTAGGGAAGCAGAAAATCGGAAATTAAAAATTTATAATTAGAATTCCTAGGGTGCCTGAATCAATTTACCACCTTGTATACGAAGACGAATGAAAGTTATTGGGGTTCAACCCCAGGCTTTTTATCTGAAAGTTGCTCCATGAAAGGCATTCTGCTCCATTGTACTAGTTTTTCCTTTTCACTGCTGGTAGAAACGTTGCCTATTTCTAATTTCAAATTTTCTTTCTTTTTACGAGTGACCATAGTTGAGATTAAAGAATTTCAGACATTCCAAAACAGAACACATTTTAGATGAACTTACGTAAATACTTTTTATTGCGGATCATAAAAAGAGATAAACGAATAAAATATTAGGCGGCATCTGAAAAAGGTCTCGTAATATGAAGACTGAATAGTTCTCTATTCTGGGGCACATGTATGAATTCTCTTAAGACACTGTTCACTGCTTATAAAAATAAACTACAAAATTTCACCTAACTGAAATAAACTTGTTTTACTTTAACCCCTATGGAGAGTTGCAATATTTACTGGGTCCTGAAGCGATATTGTAACTTTGTAATTAGTTCTTATGAAACAGACAACTAATAAAAACACGTGCATTTTAGAAAGTAGCTTCCAGAAAAAAAATTATTACTTCCCCAATTTAAAGTTTTATTTCTTGAAATATCTATAAATAAAAGAAAAATATGAGGGTTAGATAATAATAAGGCTTCTAGAAATACAATTTGGCATATTACACATTTTAAGCTTTTTCAATGATTTTTCATGTTTTATATTGAAATAGGTTGTTGTTTACCAAGAGAATTAAATTTAATATCTCGTTTATAAAAAGTGTTTTACAAGGATTTTATTATTCTCTGTTATAACTTTTTGATTGATTGCTGCGTTGTATTTTTTTCTGAACCTACGGCGGGTATCAACTTTACCATAGACATATGGTTCCTCATTCAACATAGAGACAAGTTGAATTCAATCAAAATAGCGTTGGTCTGTAATACATTTAGCGATTGCAAAAGCTTCACGACCTCTCAGCTACGTAGCCCCATATATTGCACATATTTGGAAAAATGAATACTTGATTGATTTTAGACAGCGGTTACTCAACATGCATTAGGATAAGCTCATATCGGATATATTAGTAATAGGCAAAAAAATATTAAAACATGTTTATATTTTGGTAGACGACACAGCAGGTAATACACAACTTAAAAGTTTACAAAAAAAATAGTAAACCAACAATCTATAAAATCTTAATGCCAAACAACCCTCGTAAAGTTTCACGAGTAGGTTTATCTAATGAAATGATATACAAAACAAGTACCTACTGTTCTTATTTGGTTATGCGGAATGTTTGATACTCTCAAGTCTTCGCAGTATTAGCGAACTGGACTATCTAGAACATTAAATTATTGGATTGTTCAAATGTTTGCGACCTGTTTTAGGACGATTTTCCTTGATTCGGAAAACCCAGAACTTCCATAGTCTGATCATCCCCAACCTCTTCTGCTCCTAACTGAGAACGAAACTAGCCATCGTCGGATTTCTGAATACACTGTGATGAAAAGTATTTTTCCATATTTCAAAAATAGAATAGGTGGAATATTTTCTAAATATTCATTGGAAACAAATTGGGGAAAATTTCATATTTCTCGTTTTCATATTTGGTATGGAACGGTACGGTTTTTCTTACGTTGCGTGGTGGAGTATTTGCTAGGACTTGCAATTAATTTAAAGGACTAATTGTTATGGTTATTATCGTGGAAGTCGAGTGTTCATCTGCTGGAAAGTAGCTTTCTGCGGTTGAACAAACTAGAGTTACTCAACTTATATGAAATTTTGCGCATTCGCTCGTCAGTTTGTACCTTCAACTTTAGGTATAAAATATTATTAGATATTTTCAGTTAATTGTTCTTCACGCTTTGAAGTCAATGAACGATTAAAAGATACACAACAGGACACAAAAATTATGTTTAACCACATTTCATTTGAAATAATGGTTTAAATTCCTATTTTAGAGTCTTAGACGAAACAATAAACACCCATGGACGAGACAGATTTCCTGTTTCATTTCGTGGGACCAGCATACATTAAGAGTTTGAATTTATTAATTCGATCATGTAAAGCTTTTATTTATAATAATTTATGAATGGTTGACATTAATAATTATTATAAAAATTGTAGGTCAAATGTTTAATGACTTCACATTTCATTTTTTCACTTAAATGTTTTATTATAAATTATAAATCATATCTACCTTAATTTAAAATTTAAATATTAACAAGTCCGAATAAAATTTAAATTTTACGACAGAAACAAAATCAATGATTCTCAATATAATACTTTACGTTAGTAATAAAACATTTTATAGCAATATTGCATGCACAAATGAGGGATTAAAAAGAAATCTTATTTTAAAATCTAAACACACGCGGTATAAAATTTAAATATATTTATCAACATTTAAAACACAAATTTACAACTCGGGTTTTATTACTTAGCAAGAACAAATTGTTTAGAGATTATTTTTTATTATACTGTGCCAATAAAGATATGTCAGTGATACTAGGGCAACTGATATTGCAAAAGGTAAAACTTTAAAATAGTTTACGTTATAGTTTCCATAAATGGTAATTAAAACTTGTATTAAAATCTAATTTGGATTAAAAACTAAAAGCTTTGAACTTTTCAAACTTCCGTAATTATAATAATAACAATAATTTTAATTATAAAATTGAAAAGCAGTTCATGACATAAAAACAGTATTTAGGTAACAACAAAAATAAAGGCTTAATCCGTATTCAGTGGAGTAGATATTGACAAAGCAGTGTTGGCTTCACTGAATAATCTTTTGATACTCCCAATCTATAAAATCGCTTTGACAGATGATGTGTGAAATTGAATTAATCCTGTATTTGAAACGGTAGTTGTCTAAAATTTCAAAGTGCTAATTATTCCGTCCTTTGCTTTTGGATGGAACAATAGATAGCTCGACGGAATCAAAAATGATCTCATTAAAAGTAATCAACGAATATTTTTGGAGCAAAGCTGGTTATTAAAGGATTAAAGTAAAATTTTCCTTTGTAAAAATTCTTAATTAAGTATGTTTATATTTTTAGCATGACAGTATTGGAAACGAAAATAAATGTAATTAAAAGTTGTTTAAAAATCTTCTGCTTGTTAATGAAATTAAAATTAAGACATATCTAGTCTAAATTACATTCCCTGCTAAAACATATTTAATGTAGTGATCGTTATCTTAATAATGAAATCACGTACTGCTGCTACACCGTTAACCAATAAAAGTAAACGATTAGCGCAGTTTTACCCATTAAAATTAACTAAGTTAGCTGTATAAATTAATTTCGCAACGGAGAATTATACGTGTATCCTGCTATCTTAGCGTTACGGTCGACACCCTTCCAATTTAATTCAATAAGATACCACACGCTTTAGAGTTTAAACCGCTGCAGTATAACCACACCAGTAGGAAATATGGCTTTGGTCACGTATATTCTGATGCTTTGATAAAGGAGCGGCACAATTTTTTTTCACTCCATATGGATTTATCCCAGTGCTTCTATTTAATATTTCACGAACAATCATGGAAGTGGCGGAATTGTCCAACAGTTAATGGGCAATTTTGTAATGTCAATTTTCTTTTGTACAATTTTTACGAACCGGACGCTGAGAGATCATAGTGCGAACGAAATGGAATTACCGTCTCTTTCAGAATATAATAATTGTTTTATGCATAATTTAACTATACGTGGAACGCTTTACACATACGAATTGCTATCTTCGATACAATAATGAAAGCTGTTGAGTAATTTATTAATATTACTTGAAAGAGTGTTTGTGTTAACAAACTTGTAGTGGTGGGGTTACTAGCGTATCTGATTAGTGTTTGGAAGAGGATACGGAAATAAGCAGATTTCGGGAAAATGAGGATTACAGACAATAAATACAGGTTCTAATAGAAATAGAAAATAGGGAAAACTCGGTATACAATAGAATATCTAATATCTAAACGTAAAGCAAGGCTAGAAGTTACCCACCTGAAGTTAGCCCCGCCCACTAAAGCAAAAACAGTGCATTTATTATTATTAATCAGTGCTTCGTTAGTGCTCTTTAGTGCACTAATAATTAACGTTAGTGCACACCCGGGTTTTAAATAAATCTATGATATTATGGGCGGGGCCAACTTCAGACTCATTTTTGAGATAATTTGAAAATTGTTTATATCATCGGTTAGTGCATCGTTAGTGCTCTTTAACAAACCCAAAATTTACGTTAGTGCTTTTACTATCATTGAAATATATTTAAAAAACAATGGGCGGGGCCAACTTCAGACTCATTTTTGAGATAATTTGAAATTTTTTTATATCATCGGTTAGTGCATCGTTAGTGCTCTTTAGCAAACCCAAAATTAACGTTAGTGCTTTTTACTATCATCGTGGTTTTTTAATTATATTACCGTCGAATACAATATTCTACTCCACTTTACTTTCGTGGATTTCCATAAATTTTTCCATTCTGTCGAAACATGGAACTGGGACAATTGCTACAATAACTGAAGCAAGCTTTTAGAAGAATAGGATTGAAGATGAATACAAACAAAACCAAGATCATGAGTCAGGAAGAAATTCAGATTTCAATAGAGAACATGAAATCGAGACTATCAACAAGTTCATATACCTAAGTCATGCTATGAAGATGGGCAAATAAAATAAAACTGCGGAGATAAGGAGGAGAGACTTACTTCGACAGCTTTTGGCAAGTTACCTACGCCATATTCTAAAAGCCAAGAACATCTTTATACGTCCAAAACGTACTAGTATCTAGCTCAGAATAGCACAAAGAGCAACGGAGCGAGCGATGCTGGGAATTTCACTAACAGTCAAGGTATGCACTGAAGAAGATTAGAAGAAGAACCAAAGTGACTTCCACAATTAAACGAATGACAGAATTGAAATGGCAATGGGCCGACCACACAGCGAGACCGAGGAATGACAGATGAGCGGTGAAAATTGAAAATCTTCAGTGGCGACCGCGCGAATAAAAGAAAAGCGTAAGAATATCCAGAACGAGGTGGATAGATGACGTAAAACGCGACACAAGGAAAAATTCAAAAGGAGTGGAAGAGGATGGAAGAGACTGATGTCCAAGAATGGATCAACATGATTTGAGGATGATGATGATGTTTTGGTAAATAATTATATATTATCTTAATACTAAACACTTTTAAAAAGACTTTTTTTACTACCCGAAAGGAACTAGACGGATTCTGCAATGGTATAATAGATAGTAGGCTTCGTATATTTTTGTCACACGGTACTTATTTCGGTTAATCACCTCGCCGCATCGTCTTTACGAGTAAATACCTGACCGAGTTTAGTACAACAAACAGTCAAGTCTATAACATTCAATTGTTTAGTAATTTCAGTATTTCGCTAAAAATGTCTAAATATCTATCTATATTTTATGCAACAAATATCTCCAGCGTGTTTCAAAAGTTTCATATTTGATTATCCATCACACAAAATTGTCTTACACCTTCTGTGTTGCTAAACTTTAATAATTCTGACAGTAGGAACAGCTCGACTTTTTTCTGTTCTGAGTATTTTTGATTTGACACTGATGTAGGTACCCAAGAAAATTTTTGAGACCACCATCACCATAATTAAAGAAAACAAATAAAATGTTAAAAGGGTATAAGCTAAAAATAAGGCGCTGCCAAGTTCTAAACCTTAATAAATAACCCATTTTTTAAAGTATGAAAAGCTAAACAGGTATTATTGATTATTACGGAAAGAAATCTTTAGATTATTTATTAAGTTTATTGGCGCAGCCAACTAATTCTCTTGGATTTATAATACGGTATCATATGAAAAATGTGTAGGTATCGATTGTAGTAAGACGTTAGGAAACTGTAGCAGGAAAGAGCATGAGAACAGGAGAAATAAATTTTTCTTATGGTAAACGTAATTTATTTTTAACCCTGATATTTTTTTGAATAGGTATTATTTTTGACAGTGAAGTTGCAAGAAGTTTTATTGGTAAACTAAATTTCAAAAAGGTTACCTGATATTTAGATTTTAAAAATTGGTAATTGGTTTGCGTATAGATACGGAAATGGAGAAGAGATATTGCGGATTCAACACGTTTTTATACTTAATTTATCTTTATCTTCTCATATTTTCTTCGGTTTCCCTCCAAATTAGGAACATTGGTGATTTAATGCTTTTTATTAATTAAAGTCCTTGGTACAAAAGTGTCTTTATGCGACTTAGAGGCTTAAAGTACCCCTCGTCCAGTAAAGTGACATTCCTTGAAGATTTTTGAGGATATTCTTGTGAAAATAATGGATGAGTGATAATGATTACTGATAAGCTAAATATTTTCCAGCGTTGTTCAGTCTCTTGTAAGTAAATACTATGATGGTTAGTTTATGGTTATTTGAAATACTCTAAAAATAGTAATCTATATTACAAGTTGGCTGTTCGAAACGTATCGAAATGTGCCCTCCTGCTAAGTAAAAATAACCCGAAATCTAAGCTTACTCGGCAGGTAGTGACAACAAGTCACGCTATGTTCCGGTAAGCTTGGATCCTGGAGTGTATTATTATTTTTTGTCATTCTAGTTAATTACACGGAATATTTTAAGGGAGGTTGACAGGAAATTTATTATTTTCCACGAGATTATAAATTAAAATTTCTAGTCTGACCTTAACGCAGCTTAAAAATGACCTTAACATTATTCAAATGACACGAACACGAAATTCAGTTGTTAAAGGAAAAACGTCACATCACACTATTCGCACTGCATGTGTTTAGTTGATAACGGAAAATATGTTAATGGATCGTTTAAGCATATCTTTAATATGGAAACATGGATCCTTAATGCGACATTATTTATGGAATATTCTAATCGAGTCTTAATGAAATGGTACAGGTTACATGAAAACTTAAGTTATGCAATGACGAATGGAAATGTAAATAATATTTATTATAAAAACAGAAAGAAATATTAAGCAGCAGTTATTTTTTTTAATTTATTAGGTAGAAATTGAACGGAAATTTATTTTTATTACTTAAATATCATAAATCATTAGCAGGTTGCAATGTATTTGGTGTAGGTATAACATTAAAAGAAGTAGGAAGAATTCAATGTTTTCAAACTTTGTTCTTAAATGTTTCTGTTATTTATTACTGTTCCTGATATATTTTTATGTATTTTTCTAACGTACCGAGATATCGTGAAGCTAGGTACTACTTCTAAATTTTTCTACTTGTGACAGGTTATAAATTTAACTTTATATAAATGCGAGTTTAGTGTAAACAAAAACTTTTATTGGACATAAAAAGTTTTATTAGATAAATTCTCTGAAACTTTTTAAGAACATTTTTTTTTAGTATTTCATTTTCTTGTTTATGATGGTAATCGTAAATACACGCATGAGATTAAATCGTAAAGCAACAATTAAGGGTTTTTCAAGTAAATTACAAGATTATCAGGTAGTAAGGGGTAGGAGTAATCTAACATACGCTGGCTGATTTACAGTTCAAGTACAATGGAGTAAGAGAGGTGTAAATGTCCAGAAAAGTTTTGAAGTAATTTTCCGTAAATTTAAGATTATTATCCTTTTACATACTTCACGCCGTTATAAATGTGGTTTTTGCCCAGTCCCGAAATCTAAATAATTCATATAGATTTGAATTTCAAATTCTAATTATCTACACCCCAGGCAATTTTACACGACGGTGTCGCGAATGCAATCTTTTACAAGTTTTCAACACTGGAAAACATTATTTTTCATTGAAAGAAAGCAGATGAAAATTTATGTATTCCGGTAGACTACGTTTTTAATATTTGTTTCGGTTGTGTCGTTCCGAATGCGAGTGATTTACTATTTTCATAAATTTCAAGTTTTACCGCCTTAGCTTTCGGTTACCTTATTCCCATGTTAGACCACATGTCTTCATTATGTTTATTAACAGATTTTTATTTGTGCAACAGGTTAAATGTGGAATATATAGCAAATACCCTTTTGATTTATATCGAATATATAAGATATTGATTTAATTCCTCTTGTTTCCATATGTAATAAGTTATTTCTCGTCTTCGTTTATTATTTTTTAAATTGTATAGTGACAGTATTAAATTTTTCACAATATGGCGCTGCTGGAAAAACTGTGTTAATAAATTAAGAGCTTCCAACTTTAACCTATAAATAAATTAAGACGCGGAAGCTCTCTCGCCGCAGAAGTAAACAGGTCGTTTGTCTTCACACATGCACCGATAGTTTAGTATGGCTTCGTTACAATAAGTTTTAAACATTTTAGTTCCACAATACTCAATGGTAATTTATTTTTAGCATGTTACATATTTTTGTCGTAATAGGATTAACCACAATAATTATATAGGGTGTCCAAGATGCATGGGAATCTCGTAAACAGTTAAAGAATCGGTTAAATGAGAAGAAATGATCAGCGTATTGAGGACTACCTCGAACACCATTCAAATTCTATAAATTTTGCGCTGTTTTCAGTATAGGTTGCAAAATCTTAAATTTTCAGGAATTTATCTTTGACGCACTGTAGAACTTAAGCAGTTTTTCAAACTTTACAAAAGTTGTTTTAAATTTTAGAAAATAATCAGGTTGCAATCATTTTAAAACAAGATCACGAAAACACGAAAACAATCGTTTTTAAGTTCTCAATTTATTCAGAAAATTTCCTGTAAAAGTGTGGCTAACTCACCTCATTTTTCAATTGATTTCAGTTAATATCTTTCGTATGAGATTCAGTTCGCCAGGTATTTCAATTTCCTTACTATGAAAGGTTTAAATGGACATTACAGACAGTCTGCTGGTCAGCACTTCGAAGGTAATGCCATTGTCAGATGGAGAAACTGCATTCTCAATATAATTTCTGCTGCTCCGTAATACAGGTAGTAAGGTACTATTGAATATAGAGTTTCCGCTATTATTTGTTAGGAATGTAATGTTAAATATTTCTTGCGTTGCTAAACTGTTTTTGCCCATTTCCCGGTTCCTTAACTACCACGGAAAAATTAACTTACCGATTAGGTATTGGTTGCTATGGAAACACTGACCTGTTATGATAATGAATTAATGACAGTTGTAATCAAGTTATCTGGCGTCTAAAATTCTGAATGATTGACAGCTGTTACTGTAATTTATATTTATAAAAATTACTTATATGAGATTTTTATTTTTCAGATCTCGAAACTTTTTCTCGATCTGTTATAAGGCACTTACCGATCTTGCATCGTAAACTGTTGTAACTTTCTTGTTATTCGGTTTTGATCAAAAGTTTATTGTAAAAAAAACTATGTTTTGGTCCCCTTCCAGTTGTCCAGTTTCCTCCGTACGTTGCATACAATTTTTAAAGATTGCAATCTAGGAAGCTTTAAAATTGCGTTTCGATGTCTATCGTAACGTGAATAACAAGTAATTTATTTTTAGATAAAAATGTCGTTTTATAGTCAATCTCTTGCTTTAGTACGTCGTAAAGTTCTAAACGATGTTTTTTTTTGAAATAATTTGTTTTCTAAATTATCAAAGGTTTGAGCTTTGAAGGCACATTATCAACTGTAGTTTTGTAAAAGTAAAACAGGATCAAGCTTCTTGTTAACCTGATTTTTGGAAAAGTATATAACATTGAGTGGGGAGAGGGGGGAATCTTGGAGTTGTCTTTGGAAACTCCACGATTTTTAAACAAAAAGAGTAACGAAAGACTTCGATAGACGACATTATCCTATTATGCACATTATTTTCAAAAATTATGACCAAAATTGTGAACAAGAACAATTGTAAAAGACAATAGAGAGAAAGAGAGAGAGCTTTTGAAAAATGTTAACAAATACTTGGTACCTCTAAACTCTACTTCGTCCAAAACTTCTACATGTTCGTTATTGTTGTCTATTTTAAATTTAGTACAAAAATGCCAATATACCTAGAACAACATTTCTAAGAAAACTTAAGATAAGTTATTTTTTTTGTCAGGTTTACTAGCTAAAGAAAATTTTAATTATATTGGCAACTTGTGTATTGGTAACGGCCGTTTCCTTTCTTGTGCAAGTTGTATTTATTACGGAGGCGACTTTTTATATTCTCGCATCTTTATTTGGTACCGTGTATTCTGTAAGAACGTCTAGTTTTCTCATGTTTGCCAAGACAAACTCAGATTTTTATTTTGTATGTTCAATCTCATCGGATGTTTTTCTTGGAAAACAATTCAAAATATCGACTACTCATACAGGATTCATCTTCTTAGACTCTTTCGATTAAAAAAATAAATTTTAACTTTTTATTTTTTAAACAGTTCAGGAAGCGGATTACACTAGATATACATTTATTGTGAAGATTTACTGTATTATACAGAATATAGTTAGGAATTTGACGTCAAAATGAATTTACATAAAGCACCCGCAGCAAAGTATTATGAAACACAAGTTTTAGTTTACCTTTCGTTTTGTAGACGGGAATATGTTTAAATTTACATAATCTAACACCAAAGTTGCGAATACACATAATTTTATATAACTAGTTTTAAACTTGAAGAACTTTATATATTTTAATGGTTAGTTAGTGTAATAAGCCTTTGTGAGAAAAAAATTTCATAAGAATTTATTACTGTAAGAGTTTTAGTAAATAGGACATAGTAGAAATAAATCAATAAATAATTAAATACAGAAGTGATCTTTAATTTAAGACGATATCTTAGATAATTTAATAATTATTAGTGTTGAAACGACAAAATGCATAAAATGTCTGCATGCAGTTCATTTTTACGGCAAAGGCAATGCATTAAGCTGCTTGTAGCGTGCAATGGAAACGAACCACTTCTGAAAATTATTCTGCGGCGATGCATCCTTACCGTATTGCTAATTTTCACATTCGCGTGCCTTCTAACGTTTCATCTTCTCCTTTTGACGAGCTTATTTCGCTAAGCATTAGCAGGTAATAAAATGTAAATGCATTCGGGTTTTTATTCAAAATTTTACTCTTAACCTATTTCAAGTCGTTTATAATACGATTATGAAGCGAATTGAAGATAACAGCTATGGTCTTTAAGTTTAAAGACGTTCAGGAAAATGAAAAAAACTGAAGAGTCTATTGCACGAGTAACCGCTGAGCCATTTTCCGGATACTTCTATTAGTATTAGGGTAGTATTGATGCAGGGAGTCGTCACATGCAATCTCCAGTTCAGCTTTTGCTGCAGTAATCAGACCGTATCTGGAGCACGTTGCACTAACCTTTGTTAACTTTGGTTTTTCAGTAAATTGGTTGCTGTTTGAGCTTCTCTTAAATGCGGTATTATAGAGAAGAAAAATAGAGACTTTCAACTTGGTGATAGGTTTAAAACTAGCAGCAATAAGAACTGCACTGATTGCAGGGAACCCAGTTTCCTGGGTTTCTCAATGTTTTCTAAAATTTTTTTTTTATTTTCCTTTTTAGCTCTGGACTTTTCAATTCTATATAGCAATTATTTAAATTCGTTTCTCATATGATACTAACCTCTGGTACAGTATTAGATAAGGGATATAATTGTAACTCTATTATCAAAACCTCTTTGCGCGATTGCCTATAATAATCAAATTACCTACGGAAATAGAAAAGTGAAAATTTATGATTTTTCAGCCTGTCCTGAAAATTGCGCAAAATAGCAAAATAGAATTTGACTGGTGATCGTAGTAGTCTTCAATACGTTGAACATTTCTTCTCATTTAAACTTGTCCTGGACGCCCTGTATGCTTTAGAAATTCCCTTGAGAATATAATACCTACCTAGGTACTTATTATACTTTATAGCATAATAAACAGAAATAAAAGTTTAAGTGTCTACTATGGTTCTATTATTTACTGCACCGGTAATTGATGATTCGCTAGATCTTAATTAATTGACTCTCAAACAATGCCCTGCATAATATTGATTTGTTCCAGTTTCATAATAAATGCTTGACGTCTCATCGTACAGACATGCACATTAATATTTAATAATCGGTTTCTTTCCGTGTCTGAACCCATTTAAATTAACTAATTTGGTAAACTAAATATTTACATTAATCATGATATTGAGTATAAAATCGAAAAGCTTTCATTTATATTTACGTAACCTGCGACAATATTTGAAAAAAAAAACACTGAATAATTTTTTAAAAACAATTTACTTGCTTTTCTTGAACTAGAAAATGCACCTAGCAGTTAAAATGATATTCAAACTTCTTTATATTGATTCCTATATCCTGTATACTGCAAGAAGGGTATTACTGTCACCGGACTGTCAAGTTGTTCGAAATGTTTGAAAATGTGATATGAAGTGGTTGTTACTGGAATGCGAATCGAGCTACTTCCTGGGGTTGAGAAATGTCTTCGCAAGGTCATCCAAATCCGAATACTTCGCCAAACTTTTTGCTATTAAATAATTTTATCAGAGACGCACGAAATTAATTGAATCGTACGTGACAGTGACTGATGCTTACAAAAGTAGGGCGTTCGTTTACGTTTCTGTATTTTATTAGTGTTCGAAATTGGATTAGAGTATTTAATTGTATATACAGGGTGTGTAAAAATGATGGTGCAAGCTTCAGGTAAAATTATTCCTTGGACAAAAATAAGGAAAAAAGTTTATAGCAAAAAAGTTCGTTGGCGCATGGCTACCCCTCGCCATAAAAATTTAGAAATGTACATTTGGCAACCTTGTATAGCCACCTATGATAAGTTGATCACTGATGACCACAATTTATTTATCTGTCATTGCATCAAGGCACTCTGAAAGATGCTAAAGCTAACACTATTACATTGCAGCATTGCCAAATCTATTTTTTACGCATATAGAAAAATTAAATGATTTGAAATAATAAAAATTATTAATTTCTTTTTACTTTTAAACGATCGATGGTAATAAATTTTAGCTATTATCACGGAATGTACGCGTCAAGTAACTTGATTTTGAAATACCATCTTTCTTTACTGTTACAAATTTTGAACTTTAAGGGCTTGATGTTAGCTCAGGAAGTCTTTGCCAGTTGTTTTGCAATAAGCTATTTGCCTTATTTTTGTTCAACGAGAAACTTTACCTGAAGCTTGCACCACCATTTTTACACACCCTGTGTAAGATTTGCTGCATTTCTTTTAGACTTGGATTAGGATTAGGAATAGCAAGCTTGGCTCGGTATTGAACCTAGCGACGTTAGTTCAAATTTAAGCATAGAATTATCATAACGAACTACTATTCTTTCATAAATTAAACCGCAGCTTTCGTGAAAAGACTGTCTCTTTAACTATAATAGTTGAAAATTAGCACACCAAAGGAAACAACAAACAACAAACGCTTTTATGGATACTTTTCGTATGCGTTTCTTATTTCAGTTCTAAAAAGTCTGTAATGTGACGTTTCTCCGCGCAGCCTTCTGAATTTTTTATTACTACATTGATTATTATGCCTTTTTTGGCAGTAAAATGAAATTTTTCTTATGTTTAAAGTTAACACTCCACCACGCTTTTTGGCTAGCAGTAGCCATCGTTCCGTCTTGCCATGATTTCCTATTACCACCTTTGCTAAAAATCCATGTTTCGTCAACAAATACCGGCTTAAAATTATTGAAACATGGTTGAAACTTTTCTCGTTTACAAATTGTCTTAAGAATGAAGTGCGTTTTTTTACATTTAAAGCCAATTTTAGAAATCCATAAATATTAATTGGGTTTCCTGGGAAAATCCTCGGCCATTCGTTACAAAAATGTTGGTGGAGCCATGTAATAGTATCGTGTTCGTTTTCAACATACATCTTGTGTAGGTAGGTACTATTTCTCATAATGCATGTAAGATTGAAGGATTTACCTTGGTTTTGCGGTATTTGGCTTTGTTTGAAACCGTCTTGGCATAATTATACTTGTCGTTTGTGTTGATCTATAATTATACTGTATCCGAGATAGTAGACGAATCTTTCAACCGACTTACAGATAGATAATCGAGTTACGACATTCAATTTATTTGGTACTTTTCTGTCTCACCGATTTTCTGTAGATAAGACAAAGAAGGTGTATTATTTTGGTGTATTAATCCGACTATACTAGTTCTATTGCTACGCATAAACAAAATAGAGGCCAGATAATCCACACGAACTCTAGAAATGGATACCATTATATAGAATGAAATCAGCTTTGAATGTATGTTAAGCTGGCTGTGTTTCCATTTCGTGAAGTCAAAATTATTTGATGTTATTTTAACTTTATAATTAAGCTTCTGCATTAGTGTGATAGTATTTGGGTTAAAGCTCATTTTACAGAAGCTTTTAAACCCACATACGTGAAAAGCAGCTAACATGTGTAGGAACTTTGCACAGCAGGTTTACTTAGGTGCAAGATACATCAAAGCTTATCACAGGGTACATCACTCTGCACATATCTCGCTTGTGTTCCTTTTCGTGTTGTCCATTTGTTGTAAAATATGCATAACGTTTTGCATGGGGAAGTTCCGCGATTAATCTTAAATCCGTAGAAATAACTATTTACACAGGACACGACACGAAACTGTCTGATATTGAATAAACTTTTAGATTTTCAAAATTGATGTAGATTATAGGGACCGATCGTCACGTGGTCTACCTCAGTGGGTAAGCGCTTATGGCAGGTATCATGCGGAGAATACTTTCGGTGCTTTCGATTCTTGTTTGAACTGCTTTGCTGTCTACTTGTCCAAATAATTCTAGACTCTACGTACTTAACAGATATAGGTGTTGTGACAGAATGAATAGGCAATGATAGTGAACTAGATAAGGGCTGACATGGGGAAGGTGAATTTTAGAATTTTTGGAGTATGTCCAGGTATAGTTCGCCCACCGATTTTCTGAAACCCTTAGGCTACGGCTCAAGATTTGTAATGGATCCCTCACACCTTTTTACAATTTACGCAGAGGTTGATCCAGCAGGTACAAGGTGGCGAAAAAAAATCTTGCCGAAAAAGCAAACGGTGCAACGTAGAAAATTTTATTATATATCGTATTATTTTAATTAGTAAGTACTTTGTCTAAGTGTCCATGAAAGAAATTGTTCGTTATTTAATTCCATTAGAAATTAATATTTTTTAATATTGTATGGTATTTTTTTCTTACCATACATAATTTATAAATGGAAAAATAACGAAGTTAAAAACAAATAATAAGATAGCGGAAAATCCTGACGCTTCCTGAATTTTATAACGGGATGTAAGATAATTACATTTTGTGCGTGTTAATAATGTTATCGTGACAAGCAGTGAAGAACCTCCCAAAAAATGGTCGAATTAACAACAATGCTTGCATCTTATCTCGTGCACAATCATCACTAGTTACTAATTTGATAACACAAAGTGTCCACTTGTAATTTACTTAATTGTCTTTGTAACTGCTTTTAGTTAAAGAATAACATTAACTTAACGACATATTTATTTGTACAATTTAGTTTTATGACTAGAGATCCATGTTTATTGTTATAAGGAAGAAATTTTAGGTGATACAAGAACAATGTTGCGATGATATTAATTGCAAGTAGGTACTATTTTTAATTATTGGGTTGTACGTCAACAGCGGTTGAAATTAAAGGCATATGATGACATATATTCGGTGGGACTGCACAAATTAATAAAGTTTTGGTCCATATTGTAACGGGTCAACATGTGCAGTTGGGGAAACTTCCGTTTCCTTTACAATTCCATGTATACAGAGACAATTTAGTTTTGTCTGGTCCTTATTTATAATAATCACTAATATTTGTATAAATCACTGTCTATACTGAAAGGAATATTACTTTTACCGAATAATTGGTGGCTTCGGTCTACGAGTGCTCGGGTAATTATCTGAGAGCTACTAACACTATACGCTCTATGCTTAGATTCCCTTCAAAAATTGTATACAAAGGACCATAACTAACTTTCGTGATATTTATTATTAACTTCATAATTGTTATAATAAGAACAGTCGTTTTATATTCCCTTAGCAAAACCAAAACTCTATCAAAAACTTCGTATTTTCCCTCAATGATTTTTCATTATGACTTTTCAGAAACTTTTAAGAAAATGATACGACTCCAATGCTGAAATATTCATATCCTCTCGAAAGATTCAATTTTAAAAAGTGTCATGGCATAACCGTTTGTGCAAGTGTAAAGTAATGCCACTATACACAAAGAACTAAAACATATACAATAGTGCGGGATACCACGGATTTGTGTTGATAAGATTCGTTTTATATTCGGCAAAATAATATACCCGCACCTACTGAAAGGTTCAGTTGATAATTCAGTAGCAGTGACGAATTGTCGCGATAAGTGGCGTAATTATAGTGCCTTGGAACCGATTACTCTTTTCTTATATAAAAAAGCACCTGCCATGATTTATTAGGTTCGCGTAAGTCCCTATCACTTTTCAATGGAACCTCAAGCCTAATATTGGGCTAAAACTTAAAATATTGCTATAAATTAATTTTAGTTAATTTAGCAAACCTATTTGGAATGCTTTTAGGAATATTACTAATGTAAATGTTATTAGAATAGAAATTGTAGTGATTAGGTACCTACCTATTTGTGATTTTGACGTAGTGACGAGTGTATAACCATTATTCACGACAATGTATTATGGATAACATTATGTTTAACAAAGCACATAAATAATTGGCATATTATTTATTAGTCGTGGACAAAACAACTGATTCTATGACATTCATAGTGAACTATAACAAATCAACTTTTATCATACATTAAAAATGAAAATCTGGCTCATTGTTATTCAAGGGTTGCGTTGCAGAACGGGATGTACAAAAAATTCAGTATGTACGTACGAACCAATTTAAAGATATATAATGCACTGATGTTTATTTAAACTCTCGTTTCGTTCCTTAGTAGACGTAGAGTAGAATGTAGATGTCGTGCTTGCTGAAAGGAATTTACACTGGAAAGGAATCCTATGAATAGGTCTGCGTTGCCGTTGGCGTTTATAACGGGGTGCATTCCAGTCGTTATTCGCACACTTTCAGGAATATTAGTGTTTGGTTTACGCAGCGAGACGCATGCACGAATTGTTAAGTGAGCCGTTTTTTTACGCCATTGTAATAATCCCAGAGCTTGAATTTTTGATGACAGCTGTTATTAAATTTTTGGAAGGAACTACAACAGTAGTTTATTAAATATTAAAGGAAGAAGTTAAACAAGTTGGCTTTGAAAATATTCGTTCATTGGGGCTCCAATAATATAATATGCACTTGTAGATACAAGATTTTTTCCAAATAAAGCTCCCCTAATTAGTAAAAAGCATTAACAGGGTAGAAACATGAAACAAGTAGTTCCTTCAGGATTTCTTCTGCTAACTGTTTTTCTATTTAATTGGAAGAATGTATTTTATGTTGTACGTAATGTTAGTAAATTAAAAAAAATAGAAAAAACAATAAAAAAATCAGTGGGCAAAACAAAATATAGGAAGACAAGGAAAGGAAGTAATATTTAAAATTTATTACTGTTTGGTTGATTAATGTTATACCATCGATGTCAAGCAAAGTTACAAGGGGAAAATTAGTAACCTTAGTTCAAAATTTATTTGAACGTGAATGACAAGATGTGGGTCATTATATAATTACGCTTCGACGGTACTTCTCCACAACATTTGTGCTTTGTGGTAGATTGGTACACATAAATTAGTTTAATAATTAAATTAATGTATTATGCATTAACTGTTAAAAAATTCTGGATGTGGATGTTCATTTTATGGAAGAAGAAATTAGATTTTTCCTTTTAGAGCTTTATTTAAGTAATATATCTGTTGATTCAGAACGGTTAAAGCTCCTCATTAACAAGGTGTTTTGCAGATTGTCGTATCTGTGGAGGCAATATAGGATCTTATGTACTTAATGTCAGGTGTGTGTGCTTTAAGTTGAATAATTTGCCTAAATGCTGCCTAGACTAAAGGCTATATTATGTTATATTAGAAGGATTATTTTAAGATATCACCAAGTTCATGGTAAACCGTATAACTTTCTGGAGGTCAGTTCAGTATCTCCAAGGGTTTTGAATTTTTTTTTAATGAATTATTTAATAGAAGTATTTTTCATAATGGTCTTGTTGAGGTTTGTAAGTCATATGTGGGTGAATAATTTTGAATATTTAAATTTTTTATACAAGCACCTGAAGTGAAGTGAGAATAGTCGTTAGGTGGTTGAAGGGAGTGCTGAAGCCACTAAGATCCCTATAATACTGGCAGGCTCTATATTGTTCATCTAATTTTCTTTCAAACTCTTATAAAGCTATCATTTCTGTATTTGTTGTTTACAATATACAATACTACAATAATACAGGGTGTTCGGAAATAAATTTACGCGACTTCGAGAGGCAATTCTACATCAAAAAATATGACAAAAAGTTTCTATGAACAGGGGTACGGAAATGCTTTCTAAGGGAGCTACGCAGCTTTGAAGAGGGCCCCCAAATTGTGTTCTTTTTTTATTGATTATTTAATTACCACTGAAAGTAGATGGGTAAAATTTGGTACACAGAGTAAATTTGGCACGATAAATCGTGTGTTGATGATAAAAAAAATAGAAAGAAGATGATTGATACCTACCTAATTGAATCAAATTTTAAAGTTGTAGGTACTTTTCTTGTAAACGGTATGTTTTCCGGCTGTTTAGGAAGAGTACATTTTTTTCGTAAAATTGCCTAACTTTTTATTTCTAAATACAAAAATTTTAAATTTAAAAACAAATACCAAAAATAGACATTAATATATTATTAAGTAGGGCACATCAAATTTCAATGTTAACGGTTTCTTTCTGTCCGTTTATTTAATAAAAAGGACTAAATTATCTAGGACTGTAAACATCAATAATAATAATAATAATAATGATTCATGTTAGAAAATTATTTCGGCAAGGAAAGACTTTTGTGGATGTCAAGAAAGTTTTCGTGAAAATTGATTTAGGTACTTTTTTTTAGAGCAAATGATTAAGAAGTGATGGTGCCCTGCTTATTTTGCGTGTCTACGCTAATTGGTTCTTCTAGTAACTATGGAAGCGAAGTATCTGTACGTTATAAAACGATTTAAAAAATATAAAAGTCAATAAGAGCGTCTTTAAATTTTGTAGCTAGTGTGAAAATTTTATCGGAAGTTTAGAACTACTTCTAAAAACATAAAAATAAATGGAGTATATTATAGAAAAAAAGTAAAAATATAAAACGGAGTTTCGTACTTGAATATGTTGATGGAAATTTTATTTTACAGCTGAATATTTTCAAGCGAATCATTTATTCGCTAACAGATTTCTATGGTCTGACGAGTACATAAACCTAAACGCGATGCATGCATATTGGGTTTATTGCTATTTAGTGCCGCGAAGCTTGTCAGTTTGAAATTGCATTTTAGCGATTCTGACGTTACTAATTGCACCGATGATTTATCCAAAGCGAGCAGATAAACTGTTGTCAACAGTGGATAGGGTACATTTTTCACCATAACATATCCTCGGTCACGAAATGGGGAAAGAGGAGTGATTTAGCGCACAGATAACAGAAAACCATCGTGTTTTATGACAGATTGCTTATAAATCCATTCTTCGACCGCGATCGCTAAGAAGCTTCGCTCATACATTATCTGCGAAACGGCACCACTTGGTACGGAGATTGTCGAACAACAAGATGAAAACCGCGTATTATGTGCACGTAAATTTCGTATAACCGACAATGATTGATGTCTGTTTGTGAGGTTGGGTTGCATTGGGGGTATTTTTCTATCCGATTATACAATGTAAATACGGGCATTTGCTATGCTGGAGTCTGGCGGAGCAGCTGGTCGAGCTTTGTTACATAATCCGCGCTAATCATTGTTGTTTAGCCTTGATTTGATTATTTAATCGAACGCCACCTGCGGTTCCCGAACTGCCTATCATTTTACAGTTAGCGACAGCTTACGGTCTTGTCGGTTTTCCCGGCATTGAACGATATTAATGACCCTTTAAAAGGATTTACTAACTTATTTCCTTTATGTATCATCAAAAATTAATTTCATCAAGTATGGCTATAAAAGAACAAATCGTTGTCTTTAAAATTGGCTAATATATATTTTAACGTTAAAATAATTGTTGACAACTTTCAGATTTGCATGCCAGTCAATCTTAATGGTATCAATTTGTTGTTTCAGGCCATACTGTTACCATTTAGGAAATATCCCTCGAGCAAGCTTTCGGGATATTTCCATGCCAACATCAATTTCTAATAAAAGTATATCCGAATATAGGGAAGCGCTCGTATGATAGTACTATACAGGGTGTCCGGAAACAACGTTCCGTAACTTCGGGAGATGATTCTACATCCAAAAAATATGAAGAAAAGTTCTCATGAACAGGGGTCCGAAAAAGCTTTCTAACGGAGCTACGGCCCTTTGAAGAGGGGCCTCAAAATGTGTTGTTTTATTAATTAGTTAATCAATACTGAAACGAGATTGATAAAATTTGGTACCCAGGGTATATTTGGTACGGGAAATAGTTTGGTAATGTTAAAAATAGAAAAAAAAGCCAGGGGCGTGCGTAACGGGTAGGGTGTATTGATTAACTAATTAATAAAACAACACATTTTGAGGTCCCTCTTCAAAGAGCCGTAGCTCCGTTAGAAAGATTTTCCGGACCCCTGTTCATGAGAACTTTTCTTCATATTTTTGGATGTAGAATCATCTCCCGAAGTTATGGAACGTTGTTTCCGGACACCCTGTAGAGTAGACAACATATCCCACATATCAAAGGTAAAAAAGGGAAGGTACAAATATTCTGAGGTAATAATACCTAAGTGTTTAGATTTCTAGATGATAACCAATTGTATCCACAGAAAACTCTTGTTTAATTTACGCTGTTGCAAAGCTATATTTGGATTGCAAAATATCTCGCCTATTGCAACGGCTTATGAGATTACACGATAAAATGGACACACTGTATATGTAGATACAATTCTCATCTTTAATTTACGATTTTAAATTTCTAGGCGGATATGGTTTAGCACACACGGTGCTTATTTATTAATTTTTCTTACACGCAGTTAATTAAAACTTAATAAACAGAACGTTGGACAAAAATGTAGCTTTTGTTATGTAGACAACGCGACACCAACAACGGTTGAATTCTATGTGGGTGTGTGTTTCACAAACAGCCCATTACACAAATACCAATCAGTTGTAGGTACTGATATAGCTGCATTTGGTACTTCATTATCAAATCATTATACAGTGTGTGAAACAAATTCAATAACTGCCAAAATATTATTTTTTCTGGAAAACGCTCGGATAGGTACAGCGATTTAAACTATGGCGCATATTTTAAGATGCTTCAATACATTTTTACGTTAGTAATGTTTTTGTAATAACGTCGTCGAGAATTTTTTAAATGAAAACATCTATATTTGATTATCGCATTGGATAGACATTGTTTTTCTCTTTTTAAGCTTCTAATATTTTTATACCCTTACATAAGAAAAATAGTTTAACGTCTCAGTAGGCCGGTCTGGAACAGCGGGTGCAGCTAATCCAAGATTAATGCCATGGATAGAATAATTTTATTATTGTTATAAGATTTGTGTATTACTATGGCAATTATTCTTGTTTGAGGTGAACCAATATTTACGCCATGGACTAACTGGGGTTTAAACTAGAACTGAAGAACCGGTCCATAATAATTTGTGTATTTTTCTAACGCTGTTTATTCGTACTACTATCTGCCCCACTTAACCATCTTAACCTTCCTACTGCCTTATAGCTTACATTTCAATTTTATATTAAATTCCATACTTGTGGGTAATTTAGAATACGTCACAAATTTATTATTTTAATTAATTTTAAGGTAATTTCCGATTGCGTTTGGAGTTTAATAACTTTCAAAATTCAATTTATTCACAGGTGGGAAATTGTCAATAACACTGCGATCATCGTGATATGAATTGATTGAAACAGGATTTAGCTGATTTGTTCGTTAATGTTTGGTAATCCACTTGTTAGAAAAAAATATTATAGGTATTACGTAACAAGTTTTATAAACTTCAATTTAGTCAAGAGTTTTATTAGGCATGAGCGAAGCGTAGCGGAGCGAGTATCTAGAAAGTTTATAAAACGAATTGTATATTTTTCCTACGACCATCACAAAAATACTAAACTTTACAAATTATTTTGTATTTAATTGGTTTGACAGATCGATGATAACTAACTTGATTTTGAGTTTCAATTGTTTTTTGCCATTTAAAAACCTGAAGCTAACTTCTGCCCTTTTGTAAAGGGCACAAAGTCACAGCTTGTCAAGGTATATTTACAAGATCATTTGCGTCATCGAAACATATTATACGATAAATGGAATTTTAAAGAAGGAAGTAAAAAAATAGTTTAAATGGTAATCCTTATCCTCAAAGTTTTAGTAATTAATACAAACGTAATTTAGGCACCAGACAGGATAAAATATGAATTCAGGTTTTACTAGCGTACTCGTAAGTTTTGTTTGTTTTAACCCAAAAAGCCTCACACTTTGGTTAACCAATCTACACGTACTTAACCTAGATATTTGTAAAGTTAGAGTAATGTAGGTATTTTCATGAAAGATGCATCAGCGCTAGAAGTTCTGCTAATTAGAAATCTACTTGGATATCTTGTACGCAGTTCTTACCCTCGAATAACGTATAGGTACGAAAATTGAACTCTAAACCAGCAGGCTATAAATAACTCAATTAGAATTTCAAACTAGACCTACGCAATGTAACCGAAATATATTTATAGTTACCCTACTTTATTTTCCATTGTGTTATAATCCTGATTGAATTTTCTTTTCCCGATGTTCATCAATTATTTAAAAATCCGAACAATACAATTGATATTTGTGTCTACAGTCTACACAGAAGGCGTCATTAAAATTATCTAAACTTAACGATAATTCTTGTTGCCTAACGTAACTTTGATAAATACAGGGTATCATTGTACAGTAGAGATACCCAGCTGTCTAGTCTAAATTGTAAATGTGAAATATTGCTGAAGGGTTTTGTTTATTTTCACGTCCTTTGGGAAACATGAAAATTAATTATATATTATATGTATAACATGCAGTGCTACATTGAAATCTCCTGTGATATAAAATTAAGTGTACATTTAATTATGCATTGTTGCTACAAGTACAAAGGCCAACAAATATGAATAATGTTATGCCAGTCAAATTTTAAAAAGAGTAATAAAAATAAAATTAATCTATTATTACTGTAAAAAATCACTAGGAAGAGGTAAAAAAGAGTAGGATTTCCAGTTAAGATCAAAGTTTGCCTCCTGACTTCGACAAGGAGATAAACTGTTGGTGTGGAAGTTGTAAGTTGCAGGTAACTGTTGCGTTCAGAAGATCGTACGGACAGATTATCTAAGTGGATGTCACCTAAGTCTTAACTTTGTCAGTAATATATTTACTCCTAATTCTGTCAGAAGTTCCGTTAAAGTTGTTAAGGCCAGTAAAATACTTCAAGACCTTTTTCTTTGCCACCAAAAATTAGTAAAGATTCTCGGGAATATTTCTTAATTTACTTATTTGTTTTATCTAATATTTCTCCTTGTTATATGGTTATGATACTGTTATACTACCTACAACTGAACTTGAGGATTATAGTACGCAATTTATCTCGACGACACGTCCTTATCTTAAAACATAAACAGCCTGAAAATTATGTTTATCTTTCAGTTGCGTGGCTGCTAATTCTCAAGTAACCTAGCAAACATGTGGCGAAAGATAAATGGAAATTGTGGGGGTTATATAGAATCAAGCAAGCATAACGTTGAAGAAGTAAATTCGTTAACATAAGTACAAATTATGTAAATGTTCTGATAGTAAACAGCTTGAAATGACCCAAAGTACTGCGGATGTTCTTGTCGACCGACAATTGCAGGAACAAATAAATGCTTGTTATTCCCAGCAGCTTGTTTACTGATGCTAGTTCTTGCTCTTCACTAGCTACCACTACGACGCTTACATTGTAATGAAAGCACATCATTTAGAGAAAATTCCAAACACAATGAACTAGCGGTAGTTTTTGCTTCGCAAGTTTGTTAGTTAAAATGAATTTGCCTTTTAAGTTAAGTGACAGTCGCGTAGTCGATAAATTTATTGGAGGTTTTTATACAAAGACATTTACTTATAGTGGTACAGAATACGTAAGTGTCTAACATCAAAGAGTATAAATTTTTGGTTTCATTAATTGGTAACCAATTTGCATTACAATTTATTATGAAGGGAAGTTATTTAAGTATATATGCGTCCGTATACCGGGTGGTGACTTGAGCGACGCAACATAGGGATTTCAATGGAAAATTCTTAATGTTCAATTATTGGCTCCCCTAATTATTTTAGAGCAAAAGGTTTTTTGTAGAGAAATAAATTCTGCATCTTTTCATACTATTATTTACAATTTTCCATTTTCCGGAAGCGTAGAAATAGAAGAAATTAAAAATGGCCTTTTTAAAGAATCACTGATGCCATGGAATTATAAAATCAAACAAACGCACTGACATTTCTGTCTCATTACATTTTTTTTCTTTTTAAAGCAATAAAACGAGTAGGTAATAGAATAGTATATGATATACCAAGGGACTAAAGTACAACTTTTAATCCCCGAGGGTGAAAGTTTAATGCCTGAACGAGCGCAGCGAGCGAGGGCAGTAAATCACCCGAGGGATGAAGAAGTACTTTAGTCCTGCGGTATATATATTATTTTTTACACGACCTAAAGGGCTTAATTGCAAAAATTTACGAATTTTCCAAAAGCAATCACATATGCTGTGGTAGATAGGTGAAAATAGCAATTAATAAAATCTCATCTCAAAAGCATCGTAACCTAGGCGATTTGTAAACAACCGGTAGCCATTCTAAAATTGCTGTCGTGTTTTAAGAAAGTTCTTGAAAATGGGTGATTTGAAAGATATTGACGAAGCGGCAGCGATTGTGACAATGGATTTATTACCCCCAAAGTCGCGAAAATTATACGAAAAAGCGTATCAAGACTTTTTTGAATGGTGTGTGGGTAAAGACGTTGAAAATTACACAGAGAGAGTATTTCTCGTTTATTTTGCCGAAAAGGCAAAAATCTTGGAATCATCAACGTTATGTTCGCTCTTTTCAATGTTAAAACTTACCATGAAAGTGAAGAATAATATTGAAATTGGAAAATTCTCTAAGGTGAATGCATTTTTGAAACGTCCGAACGACATGAAATAAAATTTTGAACTTTTTTGTCATTTGTTGTACTTTTACTCCCTTGGGAATAAAATGGCCACTTTACTCCCTGTTTTGAGGGAGTAAGGTAGGTCTTTATATATAGGTCGTATAAAAACATATTTTACGCTAAACAAGGCACTTTATCATTTCTACTTTTTCTGTCGTTGAATACATTTTAAAAATAATAGATTTTAATAATCGGTTATAAACTTCAAACCATAATGACAGATGTTTAGATAATTCCCAGGCATCACTGATTTGTTTAAAAAGACCATTTTTAAATTCTTCTATTTCTACGCTTCCGGAAAATGGAAAATTATAAATAATAGTATAAACAGATTCAGAATTGTTTTCTCTACAAAAAACCTCAACACACTTTTGCTCTAAAATAATTAGGGGAGCCAATTAAACATTAAGAATTTACCATTGAAATCCCTATGTTGCGTTTCTCAAGTCACCACCCTGTAGAAGGGCATTAGTAAAACTTAAAAAATAACGCTGGTAATATTTTTAACGTCTACGTAATCTTAACTGGAGGATAAATAAAAAAACTGTTAAATTGTTTTGTCAATATCACCATAAGCAGAGAAGTCTAACAATACATTTAAAGAAATCAATATTTCAAAGTTCCAAAGATTGTAGCAGTTCTCAGAACTCCTTAAATTAGATTTGATTGTATTAACAAACTGATATAGTCTTTATTTAATGAAATTGTTTTTATTTGATATAAACTGCTATTAGTTGTATTATTCCCTGAATAGTTAGTTTTATTAAGTATTACGGCCAATTACATAATCAACTAAAGAAAGTTCCTTTAACTCCCTCGGTTGTACAACTGTTCTATACAGTTTAGCGTCGTTCGTTTTTGCACTCTATTTGGATGCTTTCGATTCGGTTTTGTGTTCGTAGGTCACAAGGAGAACATGATCAGAACCAATCAGAACAGTTGAAATTCGCCATCCACCAATTGAATTGCTCTTGAATCATGTGACATTGTTCGAGTAACGCCTGATCTGTTCCGGTTGTGTTCGTAGATCCTTTAAACGAACGCAACTTTAAAGGAGCTTTAATTTTGAAGTCTATGAATCACCAGCGGATAATATATTTGGTCAACAAAGCAAACTAGTATTAAGAACCGACTAAAGAGCTACGACAAGATCGATGACATTAGATGATACTAGAATAGACAATACAAAGAGACACAGTATTAGAGAGTAGAATCATCACCGAAGTAATAGACGTTTGGGTTTGCGAGATAATTGTGAACCTCAAATGGAGACTAGGTGAATATATACCTTGAACCAATATATTATAATATCGGGAGTTCAAAATCAAGTTCTAGTTGTCTGTGCCTCCATTTAATTTACACGAAACCACAGCCAACTAGACCTGGTTAATTGTTGAACACCTGATACATAACTCGACCAAAACTTATAAGTGAATAAATTAAACAAAGTACTATATCTGTGAAACAATACAAGGAGTGAGAGAAAGCCCAATTATGGATGTGAAGGGCTTTATGGAAAAAAGAAAGTATCGAAGTATCGAAGATTGAGGAAGTGACAGCTTCAGAGCATCTCATCATCGATTCCACATTATTTGCAAAACTGCTGCATTCGTTGAGATTTTTACAAGATCACGACTGGTATAGAAGCATTTAATGAAGAATTCAAATAATTATTAAGATAGAAGAAGTTACTATTGAAAACGGTTTGTGGAAGCAAAATGGTGTCGTATCTTTCATTTTTTTCTATAATTGTTCTCACGTTTTAACTGACTGTTTGGAAAAAGTTATTAAAGTTGTAGAGTCACGGATAGATTAACTTTCTTCGCCTCTTATCTTGTTAATGGAGCCAACGGCTTCTTAATTACTTTGTTAGCAATGTGGATCTTCATTTCGTATGTGCAATAGGTCAACCCAACCTAGTCCTAGTAGGTACATTGTTTAAGGTTGCCAAAGATATTTGTATGGCAATCATTCGTTTTGCGACATGGTCAGGTTTTCTTTTGGTTGAGCATTGAGCTGGAAATAACAAATAAGAAAAACAGTATACTACCACAAAAAGTTTAAGAAGCGTATACCTAAAGAAACCTTCCTAAACTTTTTATGGTATAGGGCTTTTCTTATTTGGTATTTCCATATTAACCAATGCAGACCAGACGCTGACCAGAGTTTCGATGACAAACTTGCAAAGTTAACAATAACTTACAAACGTAGAGCAAGACATAATCCTGGAAGATCGCGGAAGAGGTGGAGTATGAAGCTAGAATAGACCAATCGACCTATAACGGAATGACGGTAGATTCGGTTCGGTTTGCTTTAATTTAGAATACAGAATCAGGATTACAGGGGAATGAGATAGACGATAAGATAACAAATGAAAATTCAAAATAGCAAGTATTGTACTTAGTAATTTGTTATAAAGACAAACACAATTGTACTAAAAACGTGATCTTGAATAACATAATAAGATAAAGGAAAAAAAAAGTTTAGGATGGAAGTTTTGTATACTTTAGATCCAATTATCTAAACTGATTGCTTTCGTGTTTAGTTCTCACATATTTCCATTAAAGTATATAATAGACAAAACTAAGTTTATTTTATGCAACTTAAAAGTTCCAAAAAGTCAATTATTATTATTATAATTATTTTTCAATTTGAAAAAGTCGTAGAGTTTTCGGTTATGCTATACCCACTTACTTTTAGTAGATGCTTTCCCACAACGTTTTAGGTATTTAATGTATGAGAAATAAATGTACTGTGTTTCACTACAAAATGTAAAACAAAATCTGAAATCGGCATTCAGAAGGTTTGGTATATTTATTCAAACCCTTTGTTTAAAATGTTTGCCTTTATTCAACAAAATAATGTTTTTCAGAATAATTTATTACGCATGAGTTAAACGACTTCTCCAGGCAGTTTTGGTTAATTACTTTAATAATGTACATTCTAGTAAACAGTTTTCAGAGATTACATTTTGTTAACTTCTAATTTTAGAAAATAAGGCAACTACGGTTTGTATTTTATGTATTGGAAGGCTTATACGTTTTTCGTACAGGTTCATAATTTTAGTTTAACTATTTTACTTTAAATTTCTGCCACGGTTTATCGTTTGTTTTAAGTGCCTTTTAGTGCACAAAGCAGCTACTCTTAATGCAGTAAAATATTTCTGCTACTAAAGTTTATTGGAATTTTACCGTTCCTCTTATATGCGCTACATTTAGCGTTACTCTTTAGCATCACTTTGCTTAGTATTCATAACTTGAAAACGTTTACAGTCACCTAAAACAGTATGTATTTTAAAATACTTTGAATATAGACATATTGTTGACAATACCGCCCTTTCAATTGGAGTGCATTATAAAATATGAATTCTCCTGAAATACCGACCCTGTTATGAACACTGAAAACAGTTATCAAATGCTACATTGAATGATTGAATTCTGTATTTAGTAATCATCAATTATTTGACGGTAATCACTAAATGTAAACAGGAATATACAATATTTTTGTATTGAAATACCAATAACCCTGCTGTGTATACAAAGGCGTATCAAAATTGTAAACAAAATTAAACAGAAATGGTAGTTTTACTCTGTGGACATGCAATTCCTGGGCATAATGTTTTATATGAGTAGTATTCTGGACGTCCACGAATAATTGTTAACACACCTTGTATACGTAGGACGGTTTTGAATTAGTTGGTAAAATATTGGATTTGGTTCAACTCATCGTAACAATGACAATAGTTACAGGAAAGTTTTTCTCTGGTGTTGGTGTTTTTAATTTTTGATAAATTAATAGAAACATGCAAGGGCATAAAATTCAACCCGGTATTCAGACAATTTTTTAAGATCACCGTTGCAATAATGCACACATCATAATAATTATTCTATAAATGACCTTACTGATACTGACTTACTTTTTTTTTACGAGAAAATGATGAGCGTTTCACATTTGAATATTTATAAAAATACATATTTTAAGTTTGCATAAGACGGAGAACTAAAAAATTTGCATAACAAAAGTTGTAAATGAAAGACACCAGAGAAATAAAAAGGGTACCAATCATATCGTAGCGGTGGTCCAAGTATTCCAAAAGTGTTAAAACTTATTATAATTTTAAATTAGCAAGATGAACGTTTAAAGCTGAAACAAAAGCGGTGTAACTTTGTGTCGGCAATGAGCCGTGCAAATGCGGACTGACATGTCAACTGTAGTTAATACAGGTCGGTGCAAACTTGGAAAGGTTGATGGTGCGTGAAGGCATAGGCTTCAGTAGAAAATGCAACCGATGAACAGGACTAATGCAAGCCATCGGCACAATCATGGCTTGACAGCTCTCTTGTTTATAGACGACCCATGCGTAATGTTGCATATACCACTATTACAATGTTCGAGTAACCACTAATTGAACGAGCTTGTTAATCAGCCCACTTACGAAATTGTAATTAGAGAGAATTTTATTTGTTTCGGTTTTTATAAATAGGAATGCATATTTTATTTATTCACTATAAGCTAGTATAATAAATTATAAAAGAAATTTAATTAACTCAACCAATATAAACAATTCAATTAATCGCGTTACGAACAGAAGTAGCTTATCATACATCTCCTAATAATTCAGGTGTGCTTATACGATAACTGATTTAAATTGGTGCTAAGAAATTGCTTTTATAAGATATCATTCTTTCCATGTTTTGTTAACTTTTTACTAATATCACAGTGTTGTCGTACTGATTAGATCATACTACGATTTCGTAGGAGGTACCTAAGAGAAGAGATATATTTACTTATCTAAGTTGTAAGCCCAGAGGTAAGAAGCGGGAAAGAAAATCAAGAAACAGAATTAAAAGTAGAAAAAAATTACTAAAAGTGACTGAAAAGTTGGTGATGGTTAAATGGAGAATGGCAGACAAAATTGAAATAGAGATGCATACAGCAATTATTATCAAGAAAATGAAAATAATGGTCAGGCCCGGATTAAGGCTTCGTAGGGCCCAGGGCTATAAGTCTAAAGAGGGACCTTATAAACAAACACTATTTCTCTTAATTTCCTTACTTCCAATGAATCTACCAGGGCTTGGTATGAACAAATAGGTACTTTCACCCTTTCTTTTTCGGCAAATAGTAAATACAACTCTGGGTTTTGAACTATGTCGGAAACTTTACCAGTAGGTGGGAAAAATAAGATTTTCCATTTTTAGCATTTGTTGGTGGTTTCGTTTTTCCACTTGTCGCCTCCGATATATTTTAAAATAATGGTTTGAATTTTAATTAAACTCCTTACTGGCATTCCGTTCAACAACAAATGCCAACAATATCTGGAGGCTACAAAGAAAGCATCTCGGAAAGCATTCAATTCTGCAGAAGAAAGTAGAATCAACTATACATTCTCCAACCAAAGTAAGATAATGTACAAAACAGGGGATGTAATATGCAACTTTTGCCATTTCTTGTAGCCTGAAGACTATTGTATTGCCCGGGTGTTTTGGTTGCGACAAAAATCTTTTACAAATGTTTCCCCTTTCTTCGATTTCGTCGTGGTCCCTAAGATATCGCAGGGGGTCGGACCTCTAGCCTCACCTTAATCAATCCAGGCCTAACAATGGTGCAGAGGCATGGAGTGAAAATGGTAGGAGCCACTCTAGTGAATCAGAGAACATGACCAAAAACTATTGACCAGTGGTAATACTTTGGGAAATGGTTAGATCGTCAAAGAAAACTTTAGGATCAGTTCTGCGATGTGTTTTTTATCATAACGTGCAATAAAAATCAATATTTTGGTTTTCTCCAGGATCTACATTTTACCTGTGACGTGGTAGTTAAATATAAAAATATAAGAGGAAGATAACCATACCATGAAGAAGACAAATCGTTACAACTGCCTCAACTAGAAGACCGTTTTCCATCTCGCTATCAGTTTGTGTCATATGTGTCCCCTAAAAGTAGTCCTTAACACGACAATGGTATAACAATATAACAAAACTTTAATCTGTTTGTTGCAAATCATATGGGAAGTGCGTAGGTAGCAAAATCATTTCATTTTTACAACCTTGTAATGCTATAACACCGTAGGGAAGCATTTGTGGATGTAGTACGTAAATTGGATTCAATCGATTTAATATTGTTCCTGGAATTTACATTTAATTTCGTTCAAGGTTACTTTGTAAAGTAACTACTTAAGTAGCATAAGGCGTTTACGCTCATAAGAAAAGTCTTAAGGTTGATAACGTAATTTATCGGATAAATAGGTTTGCAGATGAATAATAGCAGCTGGAAAGCTGGTGTAGCTTGAAACAAAACAGTAAATTGTTCACAAGAATTAAATTTCGGCATGTCAGAGCAGAAACTCATAAAAAAGGTCTTGTATTCTGTGGTTTAAAAGTTAGCGTAATTAGAAAATATTAATTAAAATTTTAATCCATTAACAGAAGTTTGTATAAAAGAATATCTATCTTTATAAAATAATATTTAGCACATACTACGTTATAGCTTATAAAAAATATTAGATTGACTTGCTTCATTGCTTTTTGAAATGTATTTTCCGATTTTCGAGATTCGGATATGATGGATAGCTAAATGATAAATATTAATGAAAATTGAAATGAAAACTGACGTGTAGTGTTTCAAAGCTTATCACAACCACTTAAATAACAAAAGAAATAAATTGAAAAAGCACAAAACCTTGTTTGCTAATGCGGATGTCATTTTATCTCTGATACATATCAATTTCAGAAGTGAAAATTTCCTAATTGGTTAGACAAAACGTTTCAATAAAGCCTAGCAAATTTAAAGCATTCAGAAATGCTTCTACGTATACATATTTTTAGCATTTTCCATCCATCACAATTTCTTTGCTATAACCGAAATTTCAGGAATTTATTAGAAATTGTTTTGTATTTCACATAAAATGTTGTAGCTAGTTAATTACAAATATTACGGTTTGTGTTGATAATGTTTTTCATTAGAAAATAATAGTAAAAGCTGTTATAGTTAAAATGAAATAAAATTTCCCTCCTTAATCCTACGGCGATTGGGTTTTAATCTTTGCGGGATCCTAAAAATTCACAAATCGTAAATTACGATCTTCCTACACACGAAATTGAGTTTGTAAGGTTATCTGAAATATCAATGAGTTTTCTTTATGATCACAGCCGTCCATAACCTGAAATGAGAACGCTTATCTAAAACTTGATTGCCTTCCGAATTTATTTGACATGCGACAAAATTCGGTTGATCTTACATGAAGGAAAATTAATACAAGGAGAGTACTTCGTTTTACTTTTTTTATCAAGTAGAGAATATTTTTTCATATTCAATTTTATACGTCCATGTTTGCGAAAATCATCGTTCGTAAGGCTCAGGTATTTTATTTATTTTCTATAAGAATGTTATGACAGCAAAATAAACCTTTTTACGTAAAATCCGGACGTATGTCGTCAACCCCTTAGTCGTCACAGCCACTCCCTCAAAAATTTCAAATGGCACCATACCATGTATAGCACATTGTTGGAAAGGTAATTTCATAAGAAATTCATTCTATACCATTTATTTTTTAATTCCCTGCAAATTGAGACAAGAAAATTTAAAACTATATTTTGTATATTTTGGTTAAGCTGATAAGTGTATCTGGATGGTTTTGTTTCACCGCAAGTTCTCGCAAATGTTCGTTCTCTCTTTCAAAGTCGTCTTGTATGGAAGTTAACGGAAGTCATTTTGAACAATTACTTTAACGGAAATTGTTAGGTATATTTAGCAGCCTAACCGAAATACACAAAATATAGTTTTTAATTACTTCAATTTAAAGCGAACAAAAAAATAGTAGAATAATTTTTTTATGAAATTACCTTTGCATCGAGTGGCACACATGGATGATGACAGTTGATTTTACGTAGAAAGATCTACCCCTTGCTGTCTTTATCGCCATGTGTCGGCGATTTTCAAGTAAACAAATAAACAATAGTTTTGGAAGATACAGAGGGTGGTGGAGAACTCTGTGTCTCACTGTGTTATAGAGTAGGTACTTTACTTGGTACAAATGGCAAGCCTTTTAATTGTAATAAATTCGGATAAAAATATAACAAGTTAATTCCCAAATGTTTACATAATTTTCTAGTTCTCTTAGCACGAAACTTGCTTTTCTAAAATGCGTCAAAATCGTAGATTTACTGATGGCATGTTTGTTTTAGAAACTATTTTTCTTACATGCACGCGAGTTCGTTTTGCATGAAAGTTGGTGTATCTATCCCAAGTTTTGTCAATATTAGTATTAGTGGATTAAACGGCAAGATAGAAACTACAAATATTTGCTATTTTCTAATGACCTTCAAGATCTTAAATATTGATATTTTGAACAACCTGAGCTAAAAATAATACGACTAACGATTTTATGTTTTTTAAATGTTTTCCAGCTAAAATATAAATCATTTAATATGGGAGCTACTATTCTCCAAAATACATAGGCACTGATTAAGCTATCGATTAATTAATAAATATTTAAATCATTTGCAGGCTATTACTCTAAATTACTCATGCAATTTAATAATTAGGCAATTCTGGCTTTATATAATATACTATTGCTTAATAAATAACAATAACCGTGGAAGTAGGGAAAATTCATTGGTTTTACAAATTCACGTATTTTGAAAATTGGTTAATAAAATTATAATTTTTAATGAAGAGTGAAATATTTCAGGTAGGTAATGCATTATTTTATTTAAATCCTGTTTGGCACCGTTCCTTTTATAGTTATAAAAATGGTGTTACGGTGTTTAGAATTGGATTAGCCAGTCAACAATAATTAAAATTTTCCCTGAACGAACTTTCCAGTGAAATGAAAAAGTAATATCGGTTAGGCTATCATCATCAATCATGGAGTAATCAAAATAGGATATTAGTTTATTTAATAAAAGGAAATATTGAGTAAATATTGAAATTTTTAAGCACCGCCAAAGAGCTACAGTAAGCGGTCGATTGTTACCGATAAAATTTAAATTCCACGCTGGAATTCATGAATACATAAATACACATTGTTATTACAGCAGTTGACACGACGTGATTGATTATAATTAATGTTTCATCCTACATTTTAAGATTTAATTGAATACGTTGCCCTACCGAAAAACATGTTTGGAGAATTCATAATTTCACTTTTAAATTATACTTAACAGGTTTTATTCGAATAAATGAAATTAAAAAGAAAATCACAGAACTTAGAATAAGAAGATTTTGATAATGAAGCTTCAAAAATGTCCCAAGTTAGTATTTCTCTTTGTAAGTAATTGAAATGTGGCGGTAATTCTCCCCTATAATTTAATATTTTGAAATGTAGATCCGCTTTTGCTTTTAAAGAAATTACTCCAGAAGTTAAAATAAACGACCTTAGGGTCCCTGCAACAATTAAGAAATTGCCCTCCACCTAAAATATTAATTTGATTTAAAATGTAATGGACCATTTTTAAACCAAAATTAAGTGTCTGCGAGGGAATGGCACGGTAATTCAGTTTTCCGAACTTATTTTTCTTTGTATCAACAATTCTCATATGTATTTACTAATTTATAATGTACACAATTGAAATGTTTGATTTATTATTTTACGTTTCGTTGCAAGGGGCTAATATTTAATTGTGTTAATCGGCCTTTTTTCTACGTGTAAGGTTTGTGAATTACATATACAGGGTGAGTCTAAAGTTGCGCATTTCCTCTAGGGCTGCTGCAGGGGATCGTTAATGCAGTTTCGGAAAAATGTTTAAAAATGCATTTTCAGAAAGCTTGACCAAAAAATTTTGATTTTCAAAATTAAACTACGATGTTCAATTTTCCTATTTTAAATGTAAATATTTTTACATATTTGGATTCAGGGTGAAATTCTACATACAGTAGTGTGTAGATATTTTAGAAGGGTGATGTCAAATGAAACTTTTACTTTATATACTATATAATTTTAAAATATTGAAGTTATGGTTTGAGGCATTTTTTAGGTAACAGTCTGTATAACAATATTTAATATAAAAATATTGAGTTTGAAAGTTGGACGAACAAATGAAAGCAAAGTTAGGATTCACTCGCTGCAAAAGTTTAAATGCGTTTTGTTGTACCTTCAAGTTTTTCGCACTCCTAAAGCATAGTCTATCCAACTAAACAAGGAAAATGGCATAAACACCTTAGAAAAGTCTTAACGTAACAAAAATTCTCGTCTAGCTGCCTGTAACTGAAAATTTATTGTGTAAAGTTTCAGGGATGCTCATCACTGTCATAAATCTTTAATTAACTTTGAAGTTATGCGATGTTTAGTTGACTGCTGCATTTCCAGTATCAATTTCAACACTGGTATATTCAATGTATACTGTCGAGAGATAATCTCTGATTTCTGATGTCGAGCAAGCGGAAGCATTGGATTGTATGAACCAACAATAGTGTGAAACAAGAGATCTTCATTCTCCGAGTAGTGAATGCGTTTCGTGATCCGTAGATGTATAGAACCACCCAATTAATAATACGTTATATGAACTACCAACTTTTCTGAATAGAATATTTTATTAATTTTGTAAAAGTTGCACTAATTACATTCAGCCGAGTTTTTAGTTTAGCACCGCTTAAACGAGCAGCTTTTGCATGATATTACGCTCTTCATAAATAGTTAAATACTGATTATTTTTTAGGCACACTTACAAAACGTGTTTACTTATTTGCTTCAAATATTGCGTATATGAAAATATCTTATATTATTTTGATATTTTGAACACAGAATTTGGAAATAAACTGATTTGTTTGTATGAGAAGGAAACAGCAAATTTATGTTCATTCTAAATATTTTGAATATAGAAAGATGTTATGGCCCTGAAACATAATGGATTTTATAATACAAAATTTGTTTTGCATTCAATTTTATTATTATTTTAAACGCTTATCTGGGGATCTATTTTATATTAGTGCGTTCATTCATATTTCCGCAAAGACCTTCCATCGCGTTTTAATTTGTATTGAATATGGGATTATCTGTTTTGTATTAAATCATCCTGCGAAGTTATTTTTAGTTGCTTAATTCAAACCAGATGTTGCTATTTGCAAGAAGAAAAGAATTTAACAAACCGAATGTAAAATATTTTAACTTGTCATTTGGTTGCTAATATACCAATAGGGGTTGACCATGTGAAGTTAGCATGTTGCCAACGTAGCTATCTCGGTGGGTAAACAACTACTATAGGGTGTCAAGGAACCGATCCTGCGGTTGTTGGTCATGGAATGACCGTAGAATACGGTACGCATGAAAAATGGTGTCGTGTATAATATGCGAAGTGGTTTCCAAAAGAACGGTAGCGCACATTTAAATTAATGGGGTCAGTATGGTACGAATTAGTTCAGGAAAGTTTTTGTGACGTCACTCACCGTATTTTACGGCCGTTCAAAAACGGCACCGCTTTCCTATAAAACCAAAGCTTTACCCATCGAAGTAGACTAGGAGATGAACGGTCCCTATGACAACCCATGACCGTGTAGTTGTTTGTACCTACCTGGGTAGACCGAATAATGCCCGGACCCTATTCTGTATTTAATTTCGGTAAACATTTATTTGACTTTTACTAGCTCTTATTGGAAATTTAAAGAACATATTAAAAGGGATCAATTTTTTTAATAAATATAACGCGTATTATCCGAAAAATCCTATATTTCTTCAAATTGTAGGAATAGCAAAACAGGACTTTGATTAAAGTAGGTATTACGTGACACTCTCGGAGAACTCTGTTATGTTGACAAATGTATTCTACACTTTGAGATGCAGAGTGTATAAACAGCTTCTTTTCTAGACTAAATTTTTTTCTGTAACCACTTTGCTTTAGCATTCGCCCAATAATTATTTCGTTTGTAATAGACTATTGCATTCAGCGAGTCACATGACAGATGGCGGTCAATGAAAATTACTAATAGCTAAAGTAGAAGTGACTATTATTTGTCGGGTCCAAAGTCCAGACTGTGGTATGAAGTAAGTTAACTCGGCCCACTGTAATTCTAGACCTTCTACTGTTTTGCACCAGCGATACCAAAACAGTTTTAAGTTATCTATTTGAATGTTAATAAAAATATTGGTCATAAAATCAGAACATGTTGGGAACCGCTGCTGTTGGGAACCCAAATCGCTATCCCAACAGCAACTTTCTATCAATCACATCTACCTGCTTCGTTCGCCACCGTACAGGACCAACTTAACCGATGTCGCCGTGACGTAAAGAAAAAATCTAGACATACGGTTGTATTGTACATGTTGGAGGTTATATTATAAAGAGAAAGTAAACAATAAAAGGGGTACGTGTATTCTTCATTGCTACAAGCGACTAAAAATAATCACTCCGAGTTTAATAGGAATTTTTATATTAACCAACTGAATTTTACATTTGACTCATTAAACCTCACGAGGGTTTTCTGAATGTATTATACGTAGGTACCTACTCCTCGGTGCATAGCAACCGCTTTGGGCCATATTCTCTCTTGAGTTTCCTACCTTGTTCGTTGATTATTTATAGGTGCAAGTTAATTATTGTTGCGTCTAGTCTAGTCAACTTCATGACCTAATGTCTAGCTTTGTTTCATCCTTTTTTATTTCCAACTAATCTCTGGTTCTTGACTTCAGCCATTGAGACATCGATTTTTACTTTGTCAATACAGCCTGCGTATAGTTATTTGCAAATCATTTTGTTTCTGCTTCTTGTTGTGTCCAGTGTCCTTATATATCCCAACCACCCCATTTTGATGCTTTTAATTTCACTTCTTGAAGTTGGTTTTGTATATACCCTTAAATTCAATGGGGTATACACATTACCACTTTCCGTTTTCATTCACTGGGCTAAAAGTTCTTCTGATTAATTTAATAATGTTAGGCAGAGACGGAAGGGGTGGGAAGTTTTATTACAAGGTTTATCAATACAAAAGTCCAGAAAAATACTGACCATTTTAGTTAACCTGATAAATTGCTACTGGAACAACTTTAACCCAAACAAGCGTAGGACAGCCTATGGAATTCTAAAATAAGTTTCTATATTAAAGTCGAAGCAGAATGCATATCCTTTACAAACAACACAGCATTAGTATTTCCTACCCCTTGTAATAACTTTAACTACAAAGTTCGTGAATAGGTGAAGACGCATAACCCACAACAAACCGCACAATTCGTACCGGCACACAGTGTCCAAAAATAGTAGATTTGCGGAAAAAAGTGTATAACTTTTAAACTATTCAGTGTATTTTATTGATTTTTTTAATTGATGAATACTGTAGGTTTAAGTCAACAATTTATTCACATTTATTATATTTACTATACAGGGTGATTATAAATTCAGGACCCTTTGTTTCGTTTAGTTATTCTTGTAGACGGGGGTGTTAGAAAATCACATATTGCACCTTTTTTATTATATTTTAGAAATTAAAAATAGTTAAAAAATAATAATAAATGAAAAAATAAACATAATACGAGTTTTCACAAATTGATCACGCACCTACTGCCTTCGAAAGATTAACTATTTCCAAGTAAAGTACTGGTTTCGTCGCTAATTTCTAATGTTTTTTTATGAGGTTCTCTCCTCAAACTCGAAATGTAAGGGTCCGAACTAATTAGCAACATATGAATAACATCCTCATTGGTACTTTTTCTACTGCACTTCCGCGAGTGATAAAGCCTGTATCTTCTATAATCTTTATTACGTGCCTCCTGCGCTTCTTCTGAAAGAAGACCAATAGGAAGTACTGCAGCATCAATGATTTCCTGTCCATGCAACAGTATTTTATGAACACTAACTGGCATGTAGTACCAGTTGTAATTCTCCACAAAGCATTTTGCTGTGTCCATAGCGTACTCTCCAAATTTCTTGGAATCAATTGACGCACCAGCAGTAATTGCCTCCAAAATCACTGAAAAACGTCTAATGAGCTCGACACTGACCCCGGTAATATCTGCTGTTACATTTGGATCCTTAAAAAATCGCCGAGATGTGTTACCATCATTTGACGTTCCAGCACCTTGCATTACTACATCCACTTTAAGTCCTAATTTTTCTTGAAATTCTTGTTGTATCCTTTTCTTGTTGGCATGTTTTTCATCTCTTGTTTGATCATTAATGGACCACTTTTTAAAGGTTAGATTATAACCAATGTGTAAAATACACTCCATGAATTTGATTCTTGCATGAAGTGGTGACATGCCTAGTTTTAGGGCACCTTCGTTCATTTGCTTTTCTTTGATGCCGTCCAAATTGTTCATCTGGCGTGGTGTAGCTTTGCAAATATAGCAAGTTGTAGTTGATTTAGTGTCACTTACAACTGCAGCAACTTTGCCGTCAATCATAGTAAAAATCAATTTGTGGTATATTTTGATGTTTTTTCCATTCACGTTCAGGTTGGTTTCTTTCAAGTTCAATATTTTGGATTCCATCTCTTTGACCACAGCCATAGTTTTTTCAGGAGTCTCTTTGGCGTATTCAAATCGAATTGGTCGACAGTACCTCGTTGATGATGGTCTTGGGTTTTTCCAGTAAGTTATTTCACTATCGGCACTTACATTTATTCTTAATGGCACCATTGAAACCATAAACAGATTAGAATCACTAACACCGTCATCAACTTCATCTGAAATTTTTTGTTTATATTGGCTTTGGTTTGAGGAACCATCACAACCCCACTTAGTAAGTAATGTCAAACTTGTTTCAGTTATTGCTGCAATTTCTTCTTCACTCTTTGATTGAAATATCCTCTTCGTGGTATGGTCAAGAAGATTTTGTAATTCCACACTTGCGCTGCAGTCTGTTATTGTAATTCCATCGGGATAACAATTTTTCTTGACTTCGCTGCTTTTATAGAACGGAGGCAAGACATCACATCCAAATTCTTTAAGAGCTTTACGAATTGTTTCATATTGATGCCTTGATAGTTGTGCATCCATCATAAGAGATAGCGCCTTCTCAGTGTCCATGTACTTTTTTCCTGCATCATCGGCTGTAGCACTGGAATATTGTTCTGCAGCTAATTTAATCTGCTCACCAGGGTAAGACTCCAACAACTGCTTTGTTTTGTATCGTTTAGCTCGATCACTGCAGTCTTCAAAATCCTTTTTCGGCCTTCCAAACGAGCTTGGTCTTTTGCTTGGTCTATTTTCAACTAACTCGGCTTCTTGGGAAAAATCGACTTTAAATGTACTCTTCAACCATTCGGCATTGTTTTTTAGAAACAGCTCCCGGGTGCGGTTCGAGTTTTGCCACTTGGTTTTAAAGTGTCCAACAAACCGTTTCTTGACTTGGTTTATAATTTCGTCTACTTGGTCTGCTTGTCGGTCAGGAAAATTTGCAAGCAAAAACTTCTTTAAGTCGCACATGTTCTGTTTGCTAGATACCAGTTGGTGACACAGTACTTCGTAACTAATAGCAAATTGATCCATGTTACTGCTTGCAATTATATCGCCTACTAACTAACATTAATATTTATTGCACTAAACTACCTCGTTACAAATATCACAAACACAACACAAAATCAACAAAATGTTCTGGAACACGTTTAGGGGATTATAGCATCCCATTACTGTTTAGGCAGATTTTGGCAGCTAAACTTTTTATAATTATTTAAACAATAGTGTAACAAATACAAAAACGTTTTGATTAAGGCCTAGCTAGCCCTAGCTACCTTTTGAAATTACAATGAAATATTCAGATAATAACGCACATTGCACATTCATTGATTTCAGAGTAATTAATTTTTATGGGACTGACATGTCATTAAAGTCACTCTAAAATTCAATTTTTATTTGACTGAAGCCTGCTTAATCTAATGCCAAAGCGTTAATAATAACTAATATTTAGTTATCAGTTGGGAAAACAATGAAGTAAGGTATGTTTGTATCGTGAAACAGAACTTTGAATTCTTCAAGTTTTGACACGAAAATAATACCGTTTGTAGACTTTTTGTTCAAATACGATACTGCCCCTAGATAAATGGATATCTCTAGAAATAAAAACAATAACATTTTTTCTAATTTAGCGAACTTGAAAAAATGACTTTTTTCCGTCTATTGGACACTGTGCGGCATACTCCTCGGGCGGCGCTGCGTCCTTTCCAGAAACTTGACCTCCTTTTTGGGTATTCCTAGGTAGATATATGTTCACATAGAAACGATAGTCAATCTATAAAGTATTGGAATAGGTCGACAAGTGGCGGCAATTGCAATTAATACAGTATTTATATTGTCTTTATCAACAAACTTTCATTAATGAAGCAATAATTATTGAGTACCTATTCTAGAAATTGTTTTCAGTTAAACCTACACGTGGTACTAAAAGTATACTCTAAGCCCTAAGTCATTGAACTTTCAGAATATGTTCTTAAACCAAAATACAGCATTACTTTGTTTAAGGATGGCAGTATGGGATTTAGTAATAGGTAATGTCGGTGGACTTGGTAACCACTAATCAGTGACGCTATTTACAGGAGGCCGTTGGTGTTTTTTTTTCAGTAATGAAATAAATATGCATATCGATACAAAAACTCTTATTTCAATCAATCATGGAATATTTGAAAAAAAAAATATAAACGTAATAAACATGGATGTAAGCAAAACAAATAATTTATTTTTATTTATTCTTAATGAATATGCAGAACTCGTATAAATAAAGAATAACATATTTTTCATGTTATATTCGCAGGTTTTTGACTGTGAAATGCTATTTATCATATGCTATGTTGTTCTGAAACGGTAGAATTCCGTAACTTGACTGCTTTTCTCTTGAAACTAAACTGGATAAAATTACAATTATTATTTACATTTTTCTAATAAAAATAAATGTCTGTTATATTTTACAACCTTACCGTATAATGGTATATAAAGGGAGGGAAAATAGTAAGAAAGTAAATGTTAGTTAAATTTATATTGATCATCAAACTGAAAAGTGATGAGAATAAAAAGGAAGCATTATAAAAGCAGGTGAAGTAAAACGCATTCTTTGTGATTTGTGACACAGAACTGCCGAAATGGCGATATATCTAAAAGGCACGTGTAACACGGTGGAATAGTGATTTATGGATTTCGGTTTTCTGTTTACGCATCCAATATCTAAAGCATCTCTTTGAAGATTTGACATGAATAGAAAGCAAGCACATTTAAGTGATTGCCGAGCTTTGTACGACAGAATTGGGTTTACATAAATAGTTACAGTTACTCTCTCTCAAGCAAGGTAACTAACTCTCTTTACGTATCAGTATATGAAGCTGCTGTTAATGGAACAACTTTGGATAAATGGGTGCTTATTAACAAGGATTATTTCGCGCTAGCAAAATTGTAGTTCTCTGATACTCTTGTTGCTTAACCAATCTCGATTAATTAACCCCAACTTGATGTTCACAGCATATACACTAACAGGTAGTATAATAAATACGGAGATAAATTTCCCCTAAAGCTAAGACTTCGATCTTTACCTGCAAAATTCCTTAATGGTCACCGGCTTTTCATTATTCATGCGAAAACGGTTTTTCACCGGTTTACTTTGGAGTCCTGACATGTGAAATATACCTTGGTACTAAGAGGCGGAAAGGTGGGCGCCCTAAAACTTTTCCCCCTACACTTACGCAGCAGTTTTGGATAAAACGCGTTTTCGTGAGTTGCGCATTGTAATGAATAAATTCTATCTCTTTCGGGTTTATTAATGACCCTTGAATAAAATTGGTGTAGACAATAGAAATAAGGTAAGAAAGTAAAATCTAATTATTGTTTTCTTTTGTAAAAGTTAACCAAACGGTTACGTGTTTTAAGTTTTGTCCATGACTATAGTAAATAATCTGTATCATTAAATTATGTGGTTGGTCAAAAGACAATACTATTCGTAATATAACGCGAGAAATTATTATTATTTTTTGTTTACACAATATTAACTCACACATTGATTAATAAAGTAGAAAAACTTATAACTCACGTATATCAAAGGCCTGCATTTGGTGTTCCAATAAGGGCATCAAGAGGACGAGATGATGAAGCAGAATAACTTCAGTGGATACCCTCATTTTTCCCTTGTTTAATTACGGCCGCAGATGATGCATGGACCTGGAAACACAATATAAAGTTGTAGGTCGACTATTACAAATTAATGCTGTCGTAGAACAGTAGTTAGTCTTGTTTAAGCAGTGGTTAGTTGACGTTTGTTTGATTTACAGAAAATATCCTCAGGGAATTGGCAACGCTATTGTTTACATAATTATCGCAGTCTATTCCAGAACTGCGGAGTTGATAGGTATTGTCTTAATAAATATGAAGGTAACCCATTATTATATATCATAGTGGCTATAGTTACAGCGTTGAGGGTGAAATGATATGACGTTGTTCGCAAATAGCATCTGTCATTATACCAAGATAATAGAAAACTATCCTGATAGTAGGTATAATATAATATGTCAAGGTCAAATTTAGATATAGTAGTGCTATGCTATATTGTAGATTCGTGTAGAAAAGCGTAAGAATTAAGAAACGAGGAAATTCAAATTGTTCTAGATAACGTTAGATTACAGACTATTCTGATTTTAAATTACTATTTCGTATAAAATAGGAACAAGAATTTTCTCTGAACTCTCCATATTTCAGGTATTCTTAATTTATAACTTCAAGCTAGGGGGGACTTGACATTATATTGCGGCCTACGATTAACATCCACATAGGCATTTATCTTTAGATATCTGGAAAATGATAAGCGGTTTTGTAAAAAATAGGACTGCGAGGGTCACATGGACCTCTATTTAACATGTGCAGGACAATCCTATACATACTATATAGGTATAGTCGGGACACGCTGAAGGTGCATCTACGTCATCAATCGCATTTTCTGGTAATTTTGTATTACCAATCTTGAAACAGTATAAACCTGTAATTTTTTTTTGCGAATTACGTATTAAAAGTATGCTTTTTATAAGCCCATAAAATGTTATTTTACAGTTATTATTTTTATTAATTAGTTGTATTCATATTATTCCTGCAAAAAATAAAAACGTTTACTAATTAGGATTTTTTTCGTCCTATAAGTTTTTATTTAAGCACATGATCATTGTTGTTTTTTTTATTGTGTGTATATTGCTCAAACGTCACTCTGACAGTTTGAGAAACACATTAAAGCAGACGACGTTTTGAGAAACAATACATAAATATAAACAGAGTAATTCGTGACGTCATGGACGCCATTAAAAAAATGATGACGTAGATGCACCTTTAGCGTGCCTCGGCTATACTACTTTTTATTTAGAATATTTCACTCATACATTGTTGTAACAGTAGTACAGTACAAAACTAATAAGTGATAATTCAACGTTGCCAGGCCAATCTAGTGATAATTCCACGTTGCCATGACATACTTGCAACCACAACATACTACTAAAAAAAAAACAAATTTTGTTAAACGTCATGAAATGTTTTGGGAATGTTTCAGAACGAGAAATTGACGAAAATGTTATTAAAAGTGAATGCAAAAATACGAAAAAGAGCAAGGACAGTGTCTGGAGACAGTTTACGTCATTTTGCGCCGAAAAAAAGTACACATTCGATCGAGAGACTCCAGTATCCGAACTTGCATTCATTTGAAAAATACTATTAGTTTCGAGTATTTTTATTCGAGAAATATTCTCCCTAAATACCATTCGTGCTTAAAAATTATCGGTAATATTTAAGCACTCGTGGTATTACCCCCGATAATTTATTTGGGGTACTGGATAAATGAGAATTTAAAACTAGTCTTCGTGATTAATACTCCGGTCGATACAGTGGCATATACGTAACCGACCGTGTTTCGGTTGACGCGTTTTATAGGATTTTGTCAGTAGCTCACCCCCTCACGATGCTGACAGTGTCTGCTGGCCCTGACAGCCTAGGACGTATCATGACTTAACTTAAATTGAATGTTTGATTGTTCTCTTCTTATTTTCTCTTTAAATGGTTTCCAACGTTATTTTAGTTGATTTTATTAGAACAATAATAAATTACAGAAGAACATTGCAGTAAGATAAGAGTAAAAATAAATTTAGAAAAATGTAAGTAATTTAAATAAAATTAGGTCAGTAAAATTTCATGGAAAGAGCACTTCTACTGTAGGTGGTATTTTCATAATTTACTTTTATTTACCAACTATTATACTGTCGTTGACCTAGTAAACAATACGGGTTTATATTTATAGAGCGTTTGTTTTTGTATTAAAGAGAAGTAAATTGGAGTCAGTTGCTTCTAAAAATAACGCCCCATAGAAATATTATGGATTTTGTTCTATCGATCTTTTGCGACATGGACTCGTTGGTCTTACGTTAATTAACAGACATAGAGAAGTCTATAGTAACAATTCAAATTTTTATCGTTTTTGGAGATATTGTCAACGGTTTGATTTTTAATTTGGTAAATGAAATTTAACCAAGGAAGCTATTAGTAGTTGGATTATAAAATAATGGTTATGTACGTGGAGTCGTCGACTAGGGATACTAGTAAAGAGGGGCTCGTATGCACCTCACTATAGAAAACACTTCTATGTGGAAAACAACGAGAAGTTTCCATAGAGAACTCCCCTACTACAGCGGATATGCACCCTTCATTTTGGAGATTGGTACCAGTAGATATTTGTTCGACATCTTGAGCGATGCACTACTAAAGAAAGAAGAAGAAGGCACTGGTGTGCTTTCTATGGAAGCTAGACAAGCCCAGCTTCCCTTACTTAAAGTAAAAATAATACGTATTTAGTTATTTACAAAAAAGTACTAACTATATTTTAATATTCGATCGACTTTTAGGGCTCTAGGAATTTTATAAGGGGGTACGTAATACTAGAGTTCCTATCCTATTACTAGTTAAGTGATTCTTTATTAAAAAGCATTGAAATAAATGTTTCTGAAGGCAAAAAACATTATGAACATGGGGTACGTTTCTACTACCGTACCTCCCGGGGAGCCTCCAGTGTAGACCGATACTGATTGCTATTTCTCTTCTTCCTTGCTTAATTTATTTTAAATAAAAAAGTTCACGTGACATCCACATTCGATAGCAAAATCGTTTTTAAAATAGACTGACATAATATTCTGGAAAACAGGAGTGTCCAGAAAACTAGCTATCGGACTGGGACAAAACGTTTAAACCTGTAGTATCGAAATTACAATATGAATACCAAGTAGGTTTGCATTTTATATGTCTAACGAAATAAATTAAAATGATTATTAAAAGTTTGTCATTACGTACCTAACACTGCTACTTATACCAACGTGTATTTTTAATAAATTTAATTTACAGGATGAAGATCAGAAAACTTCTAGAGCTGGTTAGCAGAGTGATTGCAACGATAAGGTAGAATGTTTTATGACAATATTATAGGTGATGGGTTATAGTTAAGTATTGTTGGTAATTTTAGTAAAATTATCATGCAAATAAAAACATTGGCTTCAGGTGTCAAAATTCACCCGTTATGCAACAGCCTTACTACTAAGAAACAATTTCTATATTTACTTTTTCATAAAAAGTCTTAAGCATCGTTTGGTGACCTGCAGGACACGCACTTGTTCCTGATAACATAATAAGCGGGATTGTACATTTTTTAGAATTTTTTCAAGTTCTGTGAACCAGGATGTTCTAATCGGTGCGCAGATTACGATTACGGTACAAATATTTACATTAAACAATGTTTTGGAAAGTATTATGTAAACGGTAATTTACTATTATGTAAACATGTTTACTCTTAAAACAGTTCGATAATCCTGAATTCGTGTATAATACCTAATAAATGTTTTCTCTTTTCAAGTTTTTATTAACTTATCGAAATATTATTTTGATGTTTTGGGCGCTTTACACTTATTTGGTTTGTCCAGCGAAAATCTTTCTTGTTTGTTCCATCACGTTATTGCTTTAGGAACAGTCAAAATAAATTAGGAAATCAAATAACTCGTAAGAGGAAGTGTAGGTGTTTTTCACTTTCTATTTCGATACCAGATGTGTAGGTTTTTTTATACAAAATTATTGTGGTAAACCGCTCGCTGTATTATGATGCATAGGTAATACTATTCCATTTGAACGTATAATTCAAATTAAACGATTTGTATTCTATTTATAGCATTCAATGAATGTTTTCTAGAATTTACTTTTCCCTGACTAAACCGGAAAAAGATACTTTTTTCAACTGAAGTCAAACATTTTTTACAACTGTACAATAAAATTGTAGGTATTTTAATTAAATATTAAAGTCATATTAATTTAACGTCTTTAAAAATGTTTAGTGTAATTATATCTTTATTATTTATGGCGAATGTATAAGACACGTTCAACAGCAGATTTAGAGAACATTTGTGGGGTGGGGGATAAATCGTTTGGGGAGATACGGACAGTCCCCAGGATTTCGGAAAATTTTGAAAAATTTGAGATAAAATTCACAATTTTACGCAAAAAAATTGCCCTTAAAAGACGCCCACTGGTCTTAGCCTAGTGAACCTGGTGACCAGGATGGCCCTGTTTAGGAAGTGTATATAATATAAGTCAAACACATATATTATACATGGTGTTTCAAAAGTGTGCTTTGGCCACTGTGGGGAAAAATTATCCCGTTACCTCTATTATGGCTTGTAGCATTTCTTGCTTTTACTTTAAATCTAACAATTAATTAATCGATTTTCGGTTCTTGCATGAATAATAACATTTTTTTTGTATATTTGATAAATATTATTCAAAGCTATTCATTCGATTTAAATGTTGTGATATAATCCTACAAACCTGATTACGTGTTAGCTATCTGGAAGTGTTTACTAAATACCAATCGCTTATCTTAAAAAATTCACACGGAAATTGTCCAATGAAGAAAAAGGTCAAGGCAAGTCCTCATACAGTTAAAAAATTACTTCTATTTTGCTCTAATTATGGTTGAAATACCTACCTAAATTATTGATTTCATCCACTTATAACCCCGAAAATAACAACTCAAATATTCAATGAAGCCAATTATTATCAATAAAAAAATATTTAAAGTCCTGACCGGCACTAAGTTTGAATAATCATGGGGTTGTCTCCATTTATTTCACTCAGGGTATTAATTTACATTTAGAAATTCTGGATTGTTTACTATAATTATTGCAATTCGGTCATTCTTTTAGTAGGTATTTATTATGTAAACAAGTGAACTATAAAGTTATATATCCTATATAGAATAGAGAACAATTTCAATCTCAATCCGTAAATGGAGTTTTCAAAATGGTTTTAATCTGAGACTTTCTCGAGGATCAAAGAACTTTATTCTCGGTACTTAATGAAAATGATTTGTTATTGCACAAGAGTAATGACCGATTGAAAATTTTTATAAGAAATATTGGGCTATAAGGTACTAAGATTTAAGTGAAGGTGCGGAACCATACCAGACGATTATTACAAGAAAAATCAAGAAAATTATTGCAATGACAGATAAATTAATTGTTATAACTTTTATTAGGATTCGTGAGATACTTACATGTCAAGGGAAGGGAATTTTCGTATAGTACTTTAAAAGATCTCTAATGGATAATCAAATTATACTATATCGATATTTAATGGTAATCTAATATCGTTTGTCTTTGTTCTTTGTCCGTGTAATATCCATACAAGTAAATACTTATTGTAATGATCACTTAAATTCGTATCAATGACGCGGTCTCTCCTAAATATCCTTGTCAATAAAGTACCAAGAATTCGATCGATTGGTACTTAAAGCACGGTGCTTTTTCTGTAGGAAAATGAATGGCCTAATTAAGACAAATAATGTGAGAGTGTGGATAATGCGTTCGATTACGGTTTGCGTGACCAGGAGCAGATGCGTTTATTATTATCGGAAAGCCGCAGTTTCTAATCAATAATGTAGGTTGCTTAAAACTTTACCGGACCAAATAGATTTTTAAGGGGTTTTAGCAGGATAAAAGTGGAAGCGTTCATGCTACTTTGTCATTCATCTAGAAGGGGAAAGGCGGTAAGATTCAGTAAAAGTCTATCAGCTATTGAAAGTTTTAGGGCGCCTGAAGGTTGACCTGCCGATACAAGTTTAAAAGGATCTTGTAACACGTCTGAGGCCGGCGAGCAGACGTCCATTAGCCAACGCTGGAAATAAACCACCGGCCTCAATTATTTATAAAGCGCCCAGCAGATTCGCGCGTATCTCGCTGAAAAACGGAAGTATGAAAGAAGAAATAAAATTGGAAGTCCCACGTATATAGTATTGTAGCTACACAGACTTCATGTAATGAAACCGTAATTCAAAACTCCCGTCGCGCTTATTAAGCAAAAGTTTTCAAACTTTTAATTATGAGTTCTTCACAACGAGAACGTTTCGTGCAGATTGTTTTTTGACAGCAAATGCATGCACTAAGACCCCGCACCACCATTGAAAGTTGTTGCTGGGGGTGCATGCAACTTTTAACCGCAAGAACCGGGTTGGTTAATTGAACAATGCAACCTTAAGTAATCCGGATTCGTTTTGTTTAACTTAAAACTTCAATTAGCAGTCTCGTCTCAAGACACGTTTTAGAAACGTTCAATGCACCCAGTAAAATAAAACTTAGTTAACTATTTTGTTAAAATCCTTAAAATATATCAGCTGAAAATAAATGTTTGGATATTAATATTGACATTAGTAATACCGCTAATATAAATGATGCGATACTAAATGTATGTTAAAACAGTGCTGAAGTTTTCTGAAAATGTTTTTAAAATCCTTAATGGTAATGGTAATAATAACGACAATATATATTTAGAATACATAGCTTACTAGCTTATAATGTCTACAATCATTCAACAAAGTTGTCTTTAAAAAAAGTAATGACAGTGTCTAATGGATGAACATTGGATTATTCATAATTCTATGTTGAATATAATACATAAAATACATATGTTCAGGAAACTGTCATTATAAAAGTATAAAGCAATAGTTGGTGAGCACCAAACATTCCAAACAACAACAACAATTACGGTCGATTCTATAGTACAGCTTATTACTGTAGACATGTATATTTTTCTTTTCTGTTGTAATTTATTGTAATGAGAGGGAACAGTTGGACACAGTTCCACAGTTAGGAGGTTATACAGGGTGTTCATAAATTAAGAATAAGCGCAATGGTATCTGCGTTATTTAATCAAAGCTACAGAAATACTAAAAGAAGTTGTGGAATTAATTGCAATATTTCATATTGAAACTAAGACTCATTAAATATTTAATTATTAATTTGCCCCTAGTCGGTGTACAGTCAGTGACAAATGTTTTCACCAGTCTTGTACCACTGTAACCCGCCTTACCGAGAAGTGTAACACGTTTCTCTATTTGATTTCATCTTGTTAACAGTGTTACCAACCTGCCTGTGTAAAACAATACAAACGGTTATGTTACCTCTTATATTTCTCAGAAAAGCGGGTTCAGTATAATATAATACTGGTGGAAACATTTGCCACTGACTGTATATTTCACGTTATTGTTGTAAAGAATCCATGAAATGGGAAGAGGAATATGGTAGTAGAGGATCCCACAAGTAGCGTTAGTCAGGAAAGAACAATCATTCGAAGTTTGGTGGGGGAATTACTGGATATAAAGGAGTCAATCTGGTTTATTATAAAAGGATGGGAAGACAGTGTTAGAGTTAACGACTAGTTGGTATAAAAGGGACAAAATCCATTACCCATCCATCAGTTTATAAAATCCACAGTTCACTAGAAACATAGATTTTTTGATAATGTATGGGTTGGTTAAATACGGCGCCGCTTAATTTAACCTTTCTACTTTCTAGACATAACAGGATTTTTCCATTTTCTACAAAACGACTATGAATTACTAAAGTTGTCATGTCCTCAGCAGTCTGAAATGTCACATGGACGGCTGCATAGTAAAGTTAATCCTTTTGAAAGCTAGGGCACGTTTTCAATCAATTCATTTTTCAGTACTTACTTATGGAGATAAATCGTGGATATTGACTTACAACAACCTAGAGACATTATCTGAGACACAAAGAGCAAATTCAGAGAATACTGCTGCGACTAACTTTCAAGGATAGTAATAAAAACAGACGGTTCCATTACTAAACAGAATTTCGTTGTTGCAGAGAATCTGCCAATTTGAAATGTCCTTTTGTATGGCTTAACGAACACCTACGTTATAACGCTATACAAAATTTAAGAAACTGCTGTAAATGATCTCCTTCAGACATGTTACAGGCTTCAGTTTCCTTCAATTTTTTATTTTTGTTGCGTAACGTTAAAATGTCTCTATATTACATATGATTTGTATTTTTTAATCTTTGTCCAAATTTGAGATAAAAATTAAAAACCAAATTTGTACTCCATTTTCGAAGAGAAAAATGCACTAACTTTATGCTTCTTGAATTATATGCGCCTTCTTCTCAACAGAGCCCACTGCAAAAACTGCACTATTTTTCAAGATAAAATGTATTTCTTATTTATAAAAACGTGTGCAGTTTTAACAAACTCTCCTGACGTGTAATGACTAGTAATTCCTATTGATGTGATGAAAATTCTAATCGTTTGATCTGCTTGAATTTAAGAATCAATTACATTTTCTCCGTAGACTACACTTTTAACTAGAAAAGCGCATATAAAAGGAAGTGAAAAAAGCATATCCATTAATTTCTCGTCTCTCTCGTCCTATCCCATGCAGACCCTACAAACTTTAGGGAACGTCGCCACCTGTTCGTCTGCAATCGGTAATTCTAGTCGTTTATTCATGTTCCTGCATTTACGAGCGGGTATTAAATTTATATACCATTTATACATTGATAGTAGCGCTCGATTCCTGCAGACTGCTACTACAGTCGGAGAATCGTAATGCAATGGAAAGGTGGTACAATTTCTATAACGGACGGGGGAGAACGTCTGAACCGCAACATCCAGGTATCCTGACGTGACCGCGGCGTTTTGAAATTATGTTTTAAAACGTTAGTAAATTTCATATGAGCGTGAGTCATAAATTATTCGTGGTAACTCGAAACCTCACCGTTCAAGCTTTTGTTAGGCTTGTTTGCATAATTACTACATCACAGAATATATCCTGAGTTTCAAACAACCGCAAAACTTTCAGTGCTTTCCGACTTAAGCTCTTACAGAGGAAGAGTTTGCTGCTTTTCAAAATCTGTTTTAAAATGATGTAGAACACCAACTTTTAGTCGTTTTAATTTTTTTATGCATTTAAATTGAAAAGGGTTGAATCCGTTGATCTTTTAAAACTAAGAGCATTTTATTATAAATTTTCAGATTAATTCATGTTTAGTCCTTGTTTGTTAGAGCTGGGTGAATAAATAATATTTCTCGCTTTTCATTTAGGTTTATTTACACTGAGATACCGCAGTTACCCCACCATTTATTATGTGGCGTGTGCTGGTATTTATAATGGTGGAGGTTTTGTACAAATTAGCAAATTAATTATTTAAATTATTAAACCTAAAACTTAATAGTCGTATCTGACATTCATGGTTAATGGACGGTTTCACCTCAATACAGAAAAAGTTCGTATAGTAACACTACCCAAATTTACAATATTTATTGGAAGACCTAGCTATCCAATAAATGTGAATTGTGAAAGAAGATTGAGAAAGGGAATTTTTTTTCATCCTTATGTGAAACAAAAATATTTAATCAATACAACATACCAACAGAAATTTATTAGTAGGACTACTTGAAAGTTTTTGTACTTACAATTAATTTATTGTTATATGATTGGAATTACTTTAAGGGAGCGAGGGTTAAGGTAATCAACAGGGAACAATGATATGATAACAATTGCAAACGGGAAGTGTAATTGTGTTGAGCATGTGGTTTCACAACACGATGGTGTATTTATAATGTTTACTAGTGTTCAGGAGAGCATATTGCTGTAGTAAGTACTCCATTCAGCAATATAAACTCTTATAGCTAATGTTCACCAAATTATTTACTACTGCGGTGTATATGAATCTTTAGGCTCCATAAGCGTAAGCAACTATTAATAAATTTATATTTCTAAAAAAAATCTCAGTGACCAACACCTTCGTGCGTTGGTTTCCGTTTCACGTTTTCCCAGGTATTACTGTCTGTGTTTAACCTTAGATTCTTCAAGTATTGTAGACGTCTTTTTAATAAACAAAGCTATCGCAGATCTAATGTGGATCAAAATAGTCCAGTTGAAAAGTTGGTAATTTATAAAAAATGTAGATTTGAAATATGTATTAAAAAGTGCCTTAATAATGTCTAAACCATTTTGCGCTACTGCCTATAATAATCAAATTCAACAAGGAAATAGAAAACTGAAAATTCAAAATTTTTCAGTCTGTACTGAAAACTGCGGAAAATTTATAGAATTTGAATGGTGATCGTAGTAGTCCTCAGTACGCTGAACATTTCTTCCCATTTAACCGAATCTCTATTTCCTACCGAGATCCCCATGTCTGCACTCCTTATCTTCGACACCCTGTATTTCAAAATGTCTAGCGCTTGTCTTTTCTAGTGAAATTTTCCAGCTAAGAAAAGTTAGTTATTTAATGTATTACCCTTCCCCCCCTATCAAAATCAGTATATTTGTGTATCAACTTTTCTGTGACTATAATCCGTAATTTGTACTGTCAATGGTCGAGCACAAGTCGCTGGTAAAGTATAATTATTACCCCAAGAAAAAAAACAATTGTCAATTAATAATTTTAGTTACTAATTGTATGTATATTGTTACTTCAATAGAGATGGCAAATGACAAATTTCAAATCAATGCCTTTTCTATAAGCGATTTAATGTATTGTAGTTAGTTAAGCATACGATCATTGAATACCTAGAGAGTAGAGAAGTTCTGATGTTTTGTGATTGTTGGTAATTGAATGAAAAATTTTTTGAACGTAAACATAAATATTTAATTTATCTTTCTATTTCTGGAAACATTTCCGAATTTAACCAATCAACAAAAAATATTTCAAGTTAACTTACAAAGGGCTTAAGATTTTAAGACTTTTACAAGTTTACGAAAATTTCCGCTTACCGTATTACACAAAATTTTAGTTTAAGTACAACTTCTTCAGTTAATGATCCTAAAAGTTACGTTCAAGACCTGTACAGTATAAACTTAGGAGGTAATGACAATTTAATGTTTTATCAAGCTATAAGAAATTGAAATAAAGTCTTAAAAGCGTATTAGTTTTCTATTTTAGGTTCAAATTTTATTTACTTTATAACCAGAATTACATTTACAGGTGGGGTAATCAATTATTAAAATAGTACCGAATGAATCAATATTGTAATGGCACGTATGGAAACTAAGCACTACATTCCTTAAAATACGAAAAGGAGCTAAAAGTAAAAAATATGGATTTCATTTAAAAGATATTCACGGTCAAATATATTATTTTTGAAAACAAAATAGGTGTTGCCTTGGTTTTCTCATCAAACATAAACACAAACACGAAACACAAAACAAAAATAGGAGAAAGAGGAAAGTGGATGCGGTTCAGCTTGACCAACGCATACAGCAGATCAGCTGGTCTTCTACAGCACCCTTACAATAGCATTATAGGTAATATAAGTTCTCATTAATTAACAATCTGAAATATAATGCGGTAGATCTCCGTCGTCGTTTCGAAACAAGATGCAATTATTGATTTGTTTTCCGGAGTTGGCATTGGGATACCGGAACTAATTTTGTTATTATCGGAGGAAACTGTTCGTAATTGCAGGTATACTCATTTTCAAAAGACAAATTATTGAATCCGAAATCTTCATACAAGGCTGTGTTATTTTGGGGAAATTTTTATAAAATATTTTGGTGGGTCTGAGCTTGTTAATATTAAAACAGTTATAGTTCTATAATAAACTATATATTCCGAATGTAAAGGAAATGCTTTTGTGTGTAAAACCCCCTACACACGATACGATCGGTCGTACGATCGGTCGTACGACGCGTCGTACGACACGTCGTACTACAAGTTTTTGCCTACTAACTATCAAACCTGCAGTACGACAGGTCGTACAACTGACCATACCGTCTCTTTACAATAATAAATTTTATACAGTGTGTAAATAAAATAACGGGACACCCAAATAACGTTTTTATTGTTAAAGATAGAAAATTTGTGCTTGGAGACAATTTGTATGGTTAGTTATAAGCTTTATTTTTGGTGTGTCGAAAATTGGTTTCCGTTTCCGGTTTAACCGGAAGTAATGCTAACTTGAAAATTTTAAATAGAACACCCTATATATTTTTCCATTTTTGGATTTATACTTTTATAAACTTTGAGAAACTTAAATAGGACTATCTACCAAAAATCAATAGTTTTCGAGATATTCGAGATAGAAGGTATAAATTTGTAATTTTTAATTCTTTTGATTTATACTTGTAAAAACAGTTAACGTACGCTTTTCTAAAATTTCTTTTTCTAATAAGATTGTGCGGCCCCAAGAAGGGGGGCCATTTGTATGGAAAAATAAATAACAGTTATAATAATGCTCAAAATGCGGGCCACATTTTCAATCTGGCAGTGTCCGATTCTGTGTTTAAATTCTTATATTATTATAACAACTGTTTACTTTTCTAACTCGCACGCTTGCGATTTACAAATGGCCCTCCTGAGGGCCGCATAATCTTATTAGAAAAAGAAATTTTAGAAAAGCGTACGTTAACTGTTTTTACAAGTATAAATCAAAATAAATGAAAATTACAAATTTATACTTTCTACCTCGAATATCTCGAAAACTATTGATTTTTGGTACATAGTCTTTTAAGTTTCTCAAAGCTTATAAAAGTGTAAATCCAAAAATGCAAAAATATATAGGGTGTTCTATTTAAAATTTTCAAGTTAGCATCACTTCCGGTTAAACCGGAAACGGAAATTAATTTTCGACATACTAAAAATAAAGCTTATAACTAACCATACAAATTGTCTCCAAGCACAAACTTTCTATCTTTAACAATAAAAAAGTTATTCGGGTGTCCCGTTATTTTATTTACACACTGTATACAGAAAAAGTAGTATCACTTTACTGGGATATTAAAGGCGTCATGACTTGTCTTCCAAATAATTATAGGTGATTTGGTAAACATGTGTACCCTATTGGCAAGAAATTTGATGAATAACATGCAAAGAATACTAAACAAATTCTACAAATTGCTAACTGATGTGCATCCCCTATACATGTTTGATAGGTACGCCACTGGTAACCTACTGTCAGGCTATTTTTTTATATTTTTTTACTGTCCCCCGGTTGTACAACAGATTTTGTGTCGGCTCCATACTGCCGTCAAACACGACCGATTGTACGATCTGGTCTTTGTACTATCGTTCAAACAGTCGTAACGACACGTTGTACGACGAGTCGTACAACGAGTCGTACGATCGATCGCATCGTGTGGAGGCTAAATGGTCAGTTGTACGACCTGTCGTACTGCAGGTTTGTTACGTTAGTAGGCAAAAACAGTGACTGTCTATACGACTTGTAGTACGACGTGTTGTACGACGTGTCGTACGACGCGTCGTACGACCGATCGTACGACCGATCGTATCGTGTGTAGGGGGTTTTACTCAAAGTTTCACTATAGTGAAATATGAGGACATGCAACGTGAAACCTGTAATAACACACTCATTAGTAGTTCACCCTTCATATTATATAGAATTATATCAAAATGTATAGAAATAATACAAATGTAGCTCAGAAGATAATAAAAAATGAAACTAAATTATCATTACTACGTTTACTTTAGTAGGTAACATAAATAATAATAAACATTGTGGTGGAAACTATTTTATATAATGCTAGAAGATTTGCTACACAACTTATAACGGATATTTTCGTATATTAAAGTTTTAATCTTGGGATAACCGCTTTGTGATCCGAACCGAAATGTCTGCGAAATAAATCACACCAAACATAGAAAAGTACTCGCATGTCTTACATATTTCGAAACAGGAACAAAGATACAATCTTTGAATTTCCTTTTTCGATGTCTGGGAAGTTACAGCGACGTGGTGTTATGAAATTTTTACAACTTTTTGCTTTCGTTTAAAATACCCAAAGGTATAAATCCAGACATATAAAAACTAAATTTAGTCCTCGGTAATTTGAGGAGGCGTATTTGCTTTTGTAACCTCAGTAAGTAAGCAATTTAATAATGTAGATAGCAATCTAAAATGAATTACAAATTACTAGATGGAGATTTCCAAGAAATTTACTTTAGCAAAGGGATTTAGATAATCAGAAAATTTGCTAAATTAGTTGAATATAACAAGAAATAAAAACAAGTAGCTGGTTCGCTTTTACCCGTATAGAGAGCATAATTGGCTTGTTTTTCCTGAACTTTTTCATTGAAATAGTTTAGGTCGAAGTTCAAGGAAACTTCCAATTGTTTACTGGTCCTTTGTGATAATAAACCACCTTCCCAAACTTTTACATGACAGGTCCTTTATTAGTTGATAAGAATTTAAATTGTTTTATGGCACTTTTATTGTTGGTTTATTCCTCCTTTCCAAGTCGAAAAGAGTTGGGAATTTAAATTTCGTTATCAGAATTGTTCAACAAGTATTTGTGAACATATTGTGTTCTTCAACTTATAACAACACTAGCACTTGATGACAATAATTATATTTTAAACATTAGTGCGTGCGTTACAAAGTCTTTGTGTCACGCGATGGTTTTAATAATAAATTTTTACCTGTTCCATGTGTTGGTATTAGCAAAAATGTCTATTAAAAATTGATTATTCTATATTCTTGTTACTATTCATATTTTTAAGGTTTTTGTTTTATAAAAGGCGAAATTTGAATAATTTGGCATATAAGATTAAATTTGAGATATTTCAGTCATCAGGTTCTAATCTTAATATATGAAAAATGTGATATCGAGGGAACAATTTTTATTTTGTACTTAATATAAGGTTTAAGTTTTCGTGAACGAATTTTATATCTTAAAGGGCGCGATGTTGTTTTTCGAACCGTATTTAATATTTGTACCACCGGGACAACGTATAACAAAGAGCCACCCACAAGGGTTCTAAGCTTTCGCTATAATGTAGCCGTTCCAATATCAGCAGACAAGAGTAGAAAGCTTCATAAGACAGCGAGATTTCATGTTCTGATTACGTCGACGTGCTCCACGCAATTTACTCGAAAAATCTCTCCGCCAATATGTAAACGCTTCCTCCAATTCTGCTTCGAAAAAACGCACGCACTAAAATTTTACCCTAAATTTATACGCATGTAAGAGTCGCTTTTATGAGGATTTTCTTTCCGTAATAACAGCACCGTGCATACCGTAGTTTACCTTCCGTGAGTTTTGCATAATCAAACATTCAATTTCAACTTTCCCAGACTCATTCCCTGCAAAGCAGCCTTCCACATATGAATGTTTTTAAATCAAAAGTTTAGCTTTCGCTTTGCCACGCATCTATTATTAAACTGAGCTGAATTGCCTTCCTTCGCGCTATGCCGACTACGAGTACTCAAGTGGAAAAGAATAATTCTCCAGAATTCTCGCAAGTACCTTTTTTTATGCAATACCTTGAGTATAGGTGAACAAACGATGATGTTTATACGTCTGAACCTTGGTTTCAGTTTTTCTTGGTTTATTATTTTACTAACAGTCACACATTATATATGCATTTCCAATGCAAGTAAAAGAATACATTTTTTCGAGAAATATTTCGTCTTACATTACGCTATACATCGACGCAACCGTTTAAAAAGTTTTAGTTCGCTACATTTTCAGTCCTGGAAATGTGTGATTGTCAAAATTATTTTGAAATTTTGAGTACAACGTTTTAAACCTCACACCCTTTTCCTAAATTGGCATTGAATATATCTATAGCGAGCCTCACTACCGTTATGTCTCTCCCTCCTGTTATTACGTCAAATTAAAGGTACAAACACAAAAAATTTTAATAATACAACAATTCTCTTTACCAACTAATAAATAATTAATGGTAGTTTCCTTAAAATAACTAACAATGTACTCCATCGAGCTTGAAACGCTGATCATTAAAATACGTACATAATTGAATGCCCATATTGATTTTGAGAACAAAATGAACTTCGATTATTTCTTTTATTCAATGGCTATATATTTATAATTAGATGTAGATGGTAATTATTAAATCACTTATTCATGACTTATTAGATTATCCTGTTATTTTAAGAATTGCACTAAATAATTGAGTTATAAGTAATTGCTGAATGTACGCAGGTAAATTTATTGTATGTATTATTTTGTGGCAATTATTCGAATTTCTTCAGTGTAGGGTATTAGGGCTACATTAATTTTTATAACAAGTGTTTTAGGTGAACAATTTGTTTTGAATTGTTATTTTTTTCATGTCATGTCTGTGGTGAAATTGGAAGAAAGCTTTTGCAAATCTGTTTAATATTTTTTTAAATAATCATGTTGCCATAAGCAAACTTAAACACGGGAATTACTTCAAGACCCATGATTATTGTGATAGGTGCGGACTAGTTGTTCTTAGAAAACCAGATAAACTATTGATTGATCTTTATTTTAAATTATTAATCATTTTACAAAAATTTGTTAAGTATGTTTAACAGAAATAGCTTTGCGATAGAGGCAGGCTGTGGAATGCATTGTGATCATAATTGATTTTTTCCACTACTAGATTTAGAAGGTACCATTTTTTAGGTTGTTTTCAGGGCAAGAAGTTGATTTTCTCAGCTAGTGGTTACTAATTTTTATTATTGACCAGTAGTCAATAATAGAAACAATTTATCTAGCACGCTAGCTTGATGCCTTTAAAATTATGTCAAATATCGAATATTATTCACCTTCATAATACAACAACCACTTTCTAAATCTTATTTATTTCAATCTATTTAGTATTGTTTCTTATTAATTTTAATTATAATTATTTGTTAAAAATGAGAAATAAATAAGTTTTAGATAAACGTCAAATTTTACACAAATGTCAGTTGAAATGTTTTCAGGCAAGGCTACTTGATTTTTGTGGAAATTTAGAAATGTAATTTTATTTTTTATTAACGTAAAACGATTAATTATAAAAGGATTAAAGGTGCTAGTAGTGGAAAAAATAGTATATAAACCACGGTAGAGAATACTTATCAGCCTCGCAGCTTATTTCCTTCGATGCTCCGCATCTCAGGAAGTAATAATGCTCAGCTGAGAAAAATGTCTTCTCTACCTTGGTGTATAATATACTATTACTTTTCACTGTTTAATTTGGTAGCATGTACTAAATGTGAGATTATTAAATGTTGGTTATGTTTTAACTGTCAATAATTAGCGTATAAATATTTTTGCAGCTAAACGTTCTATAATACCCATATCCTATCGTTTTTGCATGTTCTTGAGTACAAACAATCTGGATTCTAATGCATTTGCAGGAGCGGCTTAAGGTAATTTTTCCAACCGGGTGGGTTAGCGTTTGGCGCGCAGTCAAGAATTAGTGTCGGAGGGGGTTGGTATATGGAAATGCTAGCGAAGCGAGCAAAAAAATTCGCCGCAGGCAATTTTTTTTCAAAAGTGAACGTGGCCAATTTTTAACGCGTTGTACTAGCATCTGAGAATTTGAATGCCAAATAAAAAATTTCAAAATGTTAAACTTTTTAGAAATGAAACGTTCATTTTGCTTTTTCGAATTATTAAAACTAGTATGTTTTAATATTATCCAGAAATTCTCCAATACCATTATCACGAATATGTAAACTAATTATTTTTGCTTTAAATTTCAAAAGTATCTACTTTTTAAAAAACAAAATATTTTTTGACTCAAGTTTGGCGCCCTGGGAGGTCGCCCGTATCGCCCAACCCTTCAACCGCCCCTGTGCATTTGCATACGAGTTTCCCGTGTCTAAATAATCTGCATGCTTACAATTTTTAACAAAATAATTTTGCCGATTGAATCCAAACTTTCTGGGAGTACAATTTTACAACTAATGTTTCTGCATTCAATCAAAATCTGCATCGTAAGAATTTATTTACCCTATAAATAATTCTTCATCTAAATGCATACCCCTTAATAACTTGTACTTGCACACAAATGTTTCTATCTCGTTCTAAAAATGTGTCTGTGCCGAAACTTTCAGGATTCTAACGATTCTGCATGAAACTTTCATACTGAATTCTTTTTCAGTTTTCAAAGAAATCTCCCTGCTGTTTGCAGGCTTTAAGTAAAAGATGCATCTACTTTAGCACTTTAATTTACTTAAGATTATTTATATTGAGTTGAATTTGTTAAAGAACTATAAAAAAGCTTGTAAATGAAATAAATACATACAGTTGGAATAATTTAGTATAGTATCTCCTATTCTATCCTAGTTGAGCTAAGCTCTGCGTTCAAAGGTTCAAATGCACTTGCCAAACGTTAAATACATTTTACTGCAAGATAGCGACATGAATTCTTAAACATGCTGAATACAAACTTCTTTTCTAAGCAATTTCGCTAGTAATGTCGAATGCGGAGTTTAAATTTCAACCACATCGACGCCTTAGAATTTACCACTTTAACTTATTAAAAGAGTAATTATGAATTAGAAACTAAAACAATTTAAAAAATATTAATATTGTTATCATCCTTGATGTGTTGGGATTAAGCTTCATTTTTATTTTATACAAATACATATTTCAAAGTTTGTTATCCATCGTATTTCCCCTATCTGAAAATATTTTTCCCCCAGGTAATAGTCGCACGTTACACTCAATATCTTTGTAACAAGTTCCCATCGAGGTATGATTAATTCTGCGTGACCATCTCCATTCTTGTTTTTCGTGTTATAATATTTCCCCTTGCTGCGACTACATGCAGTTAGGGGGATAATCTACACACAATGTGTGAATGATACGCGTTATGATCACCCTACGTATCCCAACTTACTTTATTTTTGTAAGTGGTGTTCTTTTATTCAAGCCCTAATTGAATGAACTTTGATGGTCATAGTAACATATACAAACTAAAATGCTATCGAGTTTTTAAAAATATATATGGTATTAAAGCGTTTCCAGTAGTTAACTGTAACTATTCCTGAACATAATCCAAATTCAAAATCAAGGAGCGGTTCTGGTTTGTGAAACAATAAAATACAGTTGAGGCTGAAACTTCTCACTTACATTTAGTGTTTCGTACGTTTTACAAGTGGTTACAACTCGTTACTACAATGTTGTTGTCTGTATAGTACTTAAACATAGTTTTACCTTAGTAAATTTCCGTTGCGTGCCTTTGTTACATAACGCTTATAGGGAAATGCAATAAAGTGGGTTAGAAACTAGATGTAAAATAAATTTGATAATTTGCGGAATAATATATAGAACAATCAACATAATTGCGTACTAAGGGTAACAATAAAGGTTAATTTTCTACATCATAAATGAAACAGGGGCTAGCTATTCGTCGTTTAGTGTTGATACGTGCCGTGTGATTGGAAAGCGTGCGGATAATGAATGACAACACACCGAGCTTTCAATCAAATCAGCAGTACCTTTTAAGCAAACAAAAGGATGCCTCGTACATGTTCGCGAATGTTTAACAGTTCGCTTCGAATACTTTTATTTGCATTCTCACGTTACATAGGCGTTATAAGCAAAATAAAAAAAATGAAACGACAGCTTGAAGCTTTTTAGAATTTTTGATGTGCGTGTAATATCGAAGAATTCTGAATAAATTGAATCATATAATCGCGAAGTAACAAAAGAGTTTTTTCATCCATGTGGAAGTTACAGGACAAGCTAATATCATAAATGAATTTTCTAAGGCGGCTGATTAGTTATCTAATAAAATTCTTTAAAAAATATCTTTGGATGAAAACTCAGTATAATTCCACATAACGATCTTTTTGATTATTTACTGTACTACTCAAACTTTTTATAGCTGATAGGAAAGCGGGTTTAAGGCTTTTAAAGTTTTGATATAATTTGGTAGGGTTAAAGTATCCTGCAGGTCAAAACTTTCATCTCGAGAACGAATGGGTTTCGATTCTTCGAGTCGTTGGTATAAGAGAGCACTCACTTCAGAGTTCAATCACAAGTAGTATATGTCAACTACTTCAATAACAAAAGTAAGGATGAAACAGCTTTTTTAATTAACGTTTTATACAAATTGCCACAACTGTTTTGAAATATAGTAATGGATACAACAAACACGCGCTATAAAACATAAATTTAATGAAGACTTTGAAGTGAACTATTTTAATTTCAATGATGGGCAAACAAACGGAAATAAAAGGTTATTTTTATAATGTATCTCATAGGTGGTAAATATACAGGGTGTTGCATCATGTACCGTACATACTAGGAGCATGTTCCTTTTATGGTATTTTTAGGAAAATGTCTTATAAACATGCATCCAATTCAAAACGCTTACCCAATTTCAATCACTACTTTTTCGACATGTTACTTTACGGCCGCATTTACTTTACGACCGCATTAACGTTAGATAAACACGGCTTTGACATAAATGCGGGAGTTAAGTAGCCATTGCTCGATGCTTGCAAAACAAAGGTACAAAGATGTAATCTGTGGGTTATGAAACTAATTTAAAAAAAATGTCCATAATGTCATAAATCCCATGGAAATGTCGTAATAAAATGATGATTTTTTTTGAATATTTGAAAGCATGTATTTGTCTAAAGACAGTCTGGGACGCCTTTTGTATTTTGAAGACTTAGAGGCAAGTCAAGTTCTAATAACAACCACTTCGTGGAAATCCTCCCAATTATAGACTACTAAGTTTAAACTGGGACCCACAGCTTGTTAGGTTCATGGCATTGCCGCCGGAAAAAGAAAATATGAAAATAGTAAACTGAGAAATGAAAATTTTCAGTTTAACCTTTAAAATGCGCGTTGCTTGTATGCAAATTCATTCAAAAATCGATTGAGTTGTATTTATGGAGATCTGCTAAAGCAATTAAAAAAAATGTGTTGGTAATTTTTGTTCGAATGATTAAGGACTACCGTGAAAAAATTAAGAAATGGTTTCCTTAGAAAAATAGGGAGGGATATTTAAAAGAAAATGGATACTGTCTTTCGAAAAACATACTGTAAGTTTTCCTTGCATCCTTTTACTTTAGGATGAAATAACAAACTATACATCCATGGATGAGACAGTTTTAACCGTCCCACGTAAAATTCGAACTCCTGGAGTTTGTTTATCCAATCTACCGCCAAGCTAGGCCAGTTCCTGACAGTTATTTTACTATGTTTATTTAATTAACGTCTTTATATAATTAACGCAAGCTACTATGGTTTAACACCAACGCCAGGGAATAAGCCTACGCCACTAGGATATTTCGCCAAATCCCTGGTTCTGACATGACCACAAGGGTAGGGATTTGATCGTACATTGACATCGTAGAGACAGACAGATTATTGTATTGATTAATTTCTAGTTAATGGCTACCTAATAAATAATTTCTATAGAAAAATCTGAAATAATAATTGAAGCTGTGAACTAAAATATAACGAAAATGAATTCTGATCGGAAAACTTGGATTTTAAATTTTGCACTTAGAATTTTACCCCAAATATAAAACATTATTTTTCGCCACCAGTCTATATTATGCGGTTGCATTACTCTTGCAAACTTTGTGAAAATCGTAAAATGCAGTACTCTACGTTTCTGTAATTTTACTTTTAGAATTTCTAAAGCCAGCAACTTTTAACTTTGGTAATATAAAAAGTACAGAAAAGAAAGCTTTATTATGGTATTCTTTCATGGATAAAGTTCCACCTATTTCAGTAAAAAAAATTTAAAGTTACGTAGAAAATTATTTTAAAAAAAATTATTTTATAAAACAGTACCATTACTGTTAAAACTATTTTACCTATCTAAAGAAAATTCGGATGAAAATTATAGGAAAGTCTCATCATGAGTGTGTAGGTAATACTGAGTTCTCACGAGTTTTTTGGTGAGAAGTTTATTAAAGTAATTTTTCTCTAGCATGCGAGCTATAAAGAAGGTTCAAGTTTTCAATGAAAAGGAACTTGAAGCGAGTTTTGCGGAAGTGTGAAGATAAATTTGTGATGCTACAAATAAAAATTATGAAAGCACAAACATGTAAATATAAGGAGCGCAGTTTACTTAACAGCAGTTGCATTTTTCGACTCTATGAATTTAAATGCTTCGTTAAATTCGTGCGCTTCTTCGAGTTTAAAAAGCATCGCGTTTGTACTTGTTTACTTCAGCAGTCATACAAGAGAAATGATTCGGAAGTTTCTTTAAAAATCCTACATTTTCAAAGAAGTAACTCGTTACTAATTTTAAGGAAGTCATTGTGTGCAGAAGCAGATTGCTGTGCAATTAAACGCGAAAGCTCATAAAGGAACGTAACAAGAAAATTATAAATTATGAACGAAAGAGTTCTCTTAAAACTCCAATGTATACGTATTTAGAGTTTTTAATAATAAAAGCGGCTGTGATGAATGTTACAAAACCAGCTTCATATTACGTGAAAGCTGGGAAGTAAGTTTATAAGCTGCCTGCTGTCTTGTTTGCATACGAGATTAAAAAGAAGATTTAAGTTTTCCGAATCATTATCCCAGGTGAGCCGAAGAAGCGCTGCCTTGACGCGGCGACCAGGGAAATCATTTAATTGTAGTTCTAAATAAGGAATTTCGCTACTTTCTTTGTTCGGATTTCCTTTCATAATACACAGAGGAATGTGAGGGTGTCCTTAATTCACAAAACCGAATTCAAAGAAAACTAAATCTTCCCGTTATCGCATCTTAAAATTTTATCGAGTGACATCCTATTTTGTGCCTAAATGTTTTTAGATAATGTAAAAATAACGACATATTAAAGAAGGGTTAATTGCCTACACTTACCTTGATCCGCCGTAAAGCTTTTATGCACCGTTTAATGACGTCGTTATGTAGAGAGGTTAGTTTAGCAGAAGGGACATATCGCGACGTCAGAATTTCGATTAAAAAGCGTGTAAGGGATGCACCCTGAGCAAAAGGACGTCGAGAACTGAACGTCGTCTGTAACTAGCATCGATTTTAAACAACACCGCGCCGCCAAATTCGACTTGAGCGTCGCGACGGTGCGCGCTGATTCTGCGCTGGCTGCGAAAGCTGTTGCGCTTTGCTTTATTAAAACGGAATTTAATATCGTTCAAAAGGTATGACTATCGTCGTTTTGTATTGGCCTAAACAACACGTTCGAATTGCTGTCCAAAACTGACCGTTCCACATATTCCCATCGAAAATTCGCGTTCATTTTGTAACTGTATCGCTTTGAAGTCTCTCTGTAAGTGACACTAACGTGATATATTGTCTGGTTTTATAACTTCTGCTTTCGGTTCCCATACATTTCGCCGCGAAATATTTTGTACCAAATCTATTTTATTCTTGTACCAACTATTGAAAGCTTTAGTACATTCCATATTTAGTAAAACTATTCCAATTTATTGAACCTAAGTTTATAGTTTTGGTTCTTGTATTACAGAGTTCAATACAGGTTAATATTGTAAGACAGGGCTGTATAATATATTCAGCAGCATTGACTAGAATCACGAGTTAAATTAATTTCTTGGGGCAGTATTAAATATAAATGTTAGGTATTATTAGGCCTTGATTTGGTTAATGCATTAATAAGGTTAAGATGGACGGATTTTAGATTATGACTAGGATTCGACGAAGGTTAGGTTGGTATTTCAGTTTTGCACACAGTTTTAGTAATCAGTATCAAATACCTCAAAAAAAATTTCTTCTTAGTTTACTAATTACTAGAGCAGGTACTACTTTCTGTTTCTTTCCCATTTATGAAAGATATCCCACTCGTTTTTGAGACCGTCAATATGTTCTTCTCAATTTCCTGAGCCTACCGGCTCTTCCATTTCTGACTATCATTATCCATTCCGTACATTATGGATATTGGATTCGGTTTTCTTTAGTTAGATCTAGTCAGATTAGTTTTAGCAGCACGTGAAGGTGTTTAGAAGGAGTATGGCACGGCCGTGGTCTTGTGGATGAAGATCCGCATGGCACTGGGGCGACACGGGTTCGATTCCTCGTTGTAGCCAGGGTTTTCAAAATTCTGTAGCAACGACGAATCAACTTGTTAATATAGTTGGGGGGGTCAAGGGTGGGGTATGTTAGACCCGTGAATAGCGCTACGTGCGCTGAGCCGTGATAAGCAGGAGGGGGTGGAATCATTCTTTTAAAAAAAAAGGAGTATATTATTAGTCTATAAGAGTTCATAACCTTATTCAACATTTTTGGTATTTCGTCTGTTATGCAGGTTTTCCTGATTGGTTTAAAGATTTCGTCATCTATTTCAATTTTGAGCATTCATAATATATACTATTATGTTGATTGAAAACAGGTTAAACCGTGTATAATAATTCGTCGGCCTAATCCAGAACTGTCCAATTTTGTCATATTTTACTTTTTCTATCCTATCTGTAGCTTCGGTGCGCTTTTAATATAGAAACCGCCCAAGTCAATTTCTTTATGGTGTAATTTTAGTTTGAGAATCCGTAAGTAGCCCATCTTGCATACTGCATTGAAAATTATAATGTCGTGGACAAAGGTTAGTGTTGGAAGTTAGGATGGTAGCACAATAACTTGTGTATTGAGTGAACTAGGATACTTCAAGTGTTAAATTGTTGTGTTTTCTTTTGCTTAAATGGAAGGAGGAGCAGCAAGATTTCTGCGTTTGGGGATTGAAGCTGTAGCAACAATACGAAGGTTCTCCAAGTAATTTTGTTAGTACTTTTATACCCTAAACGATTTCTAACCTAAGTCGATTTAGAATACTGTCTTCATTATGTCAACGTTTTTACTAAATTGTTGATGAAAATTGTTAACAATCCAGGACTCTTCAGATAACACCAATGTCAATTTATTGGAGGTGGTAAATTACATAATAAATGTTGGAGGGTTCCTGATCAGTTAAATTTCTCTCCTGTCAAACAGTGATTATTGACTTAAGATAGTTCTGCATTAGACCGTCATCATCATCAATATTGCACATACAGCTGACCGAAGTCCGTTCCAGGTATATTCTGCCGTACGAGCCACTTAGAGCGACTCCCCGCATGGAAGCGGGGCGTCGATCCAATAGCGTCTCAAGCAGCTGACCCCAAGCTTACCATATGCCAATAGGAGGGGGGTTGGTGGGAAAAAGTGGTTAGGATGGGTGTGGTGTCACAGAACTTTAATGTACCGGCAGTAATTTCCACACGATACGACTGTTGTAACACCAAGGTAGTTAATAAGTTGTGTCCCTAATGGGAGTTAGCGACACAGCCACAAATGTTAGTTGTGTATTTTTCAGTGCCTCGGAGAAGTAGTCCAACTAGGAGAAGATACTGAAGATTAGTCGATGTACATAACCAAGAAGGCTCTTTAGTCATATCCATCCTCGTTCTCCTCTGGTACATCCTCTTCCATTCCACCTCTCTTTTCGTCTCAGCTTTGTTTCGTGTCCAGTCTTCCCACTTGGGTTTTAGTATACCCGTGAAGAGTACGTCTTCCTCCAAAGAGGTGATCCAGGTGTAGCACGGCCGACCCTTTTTCTTTTCTTCTGCTCTAACCTCGTACGCGGTTCTTAAGAGATAGGTTGCTTCTCACCTCAAAATGTGGCCCCAAAACTTTAGCCAGGCTGCTCTCAGTCTTTTTGTGATGGTTTTTCCCTGCAACAGTTCCTTCATTGTTGAGTTCCGTTCGTTGTCCGGGTGGATCTTCAGGAGTCGCGTGATTGATTTTCCTTTCCATTCGTCGGAGTGAGGTTCGGTCTCTCTTTGTGCAGGCTGAGGTTTTTAGCTCGTACAACACAGCCGTTGCTATGATAGAGCCGTAGATGGTTTTCTGGATGGACCACGGGATTTTGCAGAATGAACGGGAGTAGCATTTGGGTTACCTGGTGGGCTTTGCTGATGCGTTGGTTCACTGTCTCTGGCCTGTCTAATCCGTCCATTAGAACTACTCCGAGGTATTTTAGCTTCCGCGTACGCTTGAGTTCGTGCAGTCCGATTCGAATTGTGGGTTCCACCTGTCTGACTACTCTGTCCTCGGGGGTTCGTATCAGTGCTTCGCATTTGGCCAAATTTATTCCCAACCCCACAGCTTCTAGATTTTGGCATATGAGCTCTAGAAGTGGAGCCACTTTACAGTCATTTTCGGCCAGGATTTAGAGGTCGTCCGCATACGCCAGCAGCAAAGGTAGCACGAGGAGATTATTTTCAATAGAAAACCCGTGGAAGGTTTTCGACCGTTTAATTAAAATACACAAAACTCGATTCAAACGGTTTAATTTGATTTTAGTACTTCAACAATAACAAACAAATATTTAAAAAAATATTTTTAGTATATAGTAAAATTTGTGAGTAACCTATGAGATATTATCTTTGATATTATGTTGAATTGGTGGCGTTTCACTTTCTATGGAATCATTTATAAAAGAAATAATACGTACAAAAGAACTGCAGAAAGTTGAAACTTTTCTTTGAAAAATAAGATTCTCCGAAAAGTTCTACAAAAGTCAATTTTCTTCCCATTAGACCTACATTTAGAACTCAATCTCGATGCAAGCAATTATTACTTTTTCCTTCATTGACTTTAAAAGTGCGGGCCCTAAACGTAGCAGTAATAACAGGATACATTAGAAAATATCAGACGTCATATTCATTTCCTTCTAGTAACTTAAATTTTCTTATATAACTTTAATTTTACAAATCTAGTTTTTATTCCACAATTCTTACATGCATGTAGGAATCTGTGAGCCAGAGGCCATCTAATTTCTCTTTAACTATAGTACCTACTTAAGTAAAGTATGGCCAAAGTTTATTTTCTTCTAGTCTATGGGTTTGAAAGTAAAAATTGTTGTCTTGAAAATTGACAGTCACATTTTATATTCAATCAAAGATTTCAGTGTTACCGATTAACTTTGAATCCTTCTGAGTTATTTTTGGTTATATGGCAAATTGCTAAGTATATTTTTCAAGGACAAATTTAACCCTTGTGAACTTTTCTACGCATATATATGAAATATTGTAAACACGAAAATATAATTATTATTTTTAAAAATAAAACGTATTAGAAGAAAATAAATATTGGAAGTTGTTTACGTATCGTTGTTTATGGCAAATTGTTATGGCAGGGTGTGCGACTTTTAAACGTGTATGTTGACCTTAGCATAAGGCCAATGTCAATCTCATTGAAGCGAAGAAAGAGACGAGGTGACATGAGAAAAGTCAACGTTTCCATTCAATCAATAGCTGCTTGTTTTATTCTTGTAACTGCGTTTACTTTCTGTCTTGACATAAATGAGCATTAGGTATATTGTACAACAAACATTTTTTTTTTAAATTTAAAAACATACCTTTACAATTTTGCATTCAGTATGCTATAGCACATAACACAGGGGCGAAGAATTATATTCGAATATGAAGCTCATTTATTACCAGATTTTGGTAATTATGTTATATCGGATGGGAGGACCAGGATATTAAATTTAATTTATGCAGAAATTATTGAGCATTAACTTTATTACCAGTGTACTATAATGTTTTTTTTACAGGAAATTATTTTAGGGCAAGTTCATTTACAAACTCACGAAATTAATTACCAACGATTTTAACGTATTTTGTAAAATGCCCTCGTAATCACTGTGTTAAGCCCGTGGACAGTGTACGATGCTTACAATCTGTTTACAAGGGTGGCTTATTCTCACCCCTGTTTTATTATATCTTTACACCCTAGTACGAAGTGTTTTGACAAATTGTAAACACCACACATATAATCAAATTACAATAATTATTTAAGCTTACCAAAGGTCCACTTGTAACGCATGTAATTGTAAATGAAACATACAGGGCTTTTATTTCAAAATTAGACACCTTTAATACTCTGAAAGTTTTGAAATTTCCAGTTTGGGAAAAAACACGTCAACTTTGATATTGAGAAAAAGGTTAAAACCATTATTGAAGTAATTTTATAATTCACCCCTTCAACTTCAACAACCCCCACATTGAAATTTTAAATTTCCCCTTACCTTGTGACAGTTTGCTTGTTTTCCCATACGCCATAATTGAGTTTTGAGTTTTATATCTTAGCGTGAGGTCACTTATGTCTTTCTAGTTTGAAGAAACCTACTTATCCTACCTCTTATAGTCTTATATCTTCCTCGAGTTTCCCTCGTTTTGTTTTCATTTTTTTTCTAAACTACAAATATGTTGTTTCCTCCTCGGAACATTTTAAAAGGATGAAAAAATAAAGCAATTTGTCGGGTCATTTTATTCCTTAGGTAGAACCGTAGAACTTACTTTTATTGTTGCTGTTTGTCTTATTCTCACCTTTCTTGTTTCTATCTTTGTAATTATGACAGGTTAACTTTCGTTCATTTGTATTTTTATAAGCAGCAGTATTTTCAAAATTCCACCAAGTGTATAGCTGGTAGAAGTGTTCTGCATAACAACAAACAATTATTAGATGTCATCATAACTATAGGATTTCTGAAATGTGTTATCTTGTTAAAGATTTTAAATATAAACGGGTGTTTAAATGTAGGTAAGCATTGGATTTCCTGTTATTGTAATTAAACCAGCCAGTTTTTACTGAAAATGTTTTCACTGAAATAAAATTTTTTTAAGTTAAAGCTGCTTGCAACGTTCTTATATTCTTTTGATAGTGCAAAAAATTTATCCGTTTCTGTAATGTATTTACAGGCATTCATTGAAACGCATTTCTGTATTTGTTCATGCTTTCTTTCCTTCTAAAGGCATTCACGTTCACAAGCACCATAAGCCTTTGTAAAGTATTGCACTGTTGAGGATATGGATTTATTTTCTAGAACTCCATGGTTACTTTAACATTGCATTTATTTTTGCATCGTATCACAACAACCAGCGATAAGCTTAGCTGCAGACGTCTAATGCGAGATGAAGTGTAGTTTTTTTTTATTTACTTTATATTCCAATTCATTTTAGCTTATTTTGCTGTTCAAACAGCATTTCGCTTAGTTAGTGTATTTTAGTTTTAGTTTCGAAATGAATACTGATTACCAATGCAGTTGGTAAGGTATTTCGCCTCAATGCTAGATGAAATTAAACACCTGGGTATTCCCGCATAACTTTATTTACACAGATACTCACTATTGCGAGCTAACTACACATTAATAAAGTTCCCAAACAGCTAACTGTTTACCAACTTAATAAAGAATTGAAGCTACCGGATAATATCAAATATAGATTTAAGCTGAAAAACTATTCTAATTATTGATACTATTTCCAAACCGTCAAATGGTTTTTATAGTTGAATAGTTTCAGTTAAAGATGTAGAAACCTTGGAAAGCATGTGGAAAACAAATTTTAACCTAAATTTAACCTTAGTGGATACGCTGTTGGATTTGGAATACCGCTGAGATTTAATGTCAGAGCCATTATTTTTCTTGTTTTTATTGATGGCTTACAAGTTTTTATAAAATATTTAGGTACAGGTTACATGCAATGTAGAGAACAAACATTAATAATGCTGCTATAAGACATATTTTTCATTTATATTTATAAAGGTTTTATTTTTAAAGCGCACATTTACATGCATCTATAATACAAAATTTGTTATACATACAAAAATCAACAAATAAGTGTTATGTCATGAATAATATATTTTGATATACAGGGTGTCTCTAAACCTAGTACCATAAATTTACTAGCCGCTTCCTGACGCAAAAATAAGTCGAAAATTTTGTCCTAAACCGCAGCATAAGGAAGCTACATGTCTTTGAAAATGGTGATGAAATAACGGAAAACAATTGCATTTTAAAAACGGTTTGAGATAAAAAATGGAAATTTTGTATGCAGCCTAACCTATTGAAGGTATAAACAGTACGAACACTTACTGTAACTATTTTTATTTTAATTTATTTTTAAATAAATTAATTCACCCACAAATCCAGCATTCTAAATTGATTTTGGCTAAACAGAAAACCTGCATTTTATAGGAAACGGTTAATCCAAGCGAGTTGAAACAAGAGTACCTTTTTTGTTAATTAGGCAACAGGGAATACAAATCTCTAAACTAAAATGGAAAAAAACAAAAGGTTAAGAAAAACGGATTACAAGAAAAAGGTGATAACCCCCATTCGCGCCGCCCCTGGTTAATTTACAAAGAAAAAATAGTAGAAAGTTTATACCTTTAATAGGTTAGGCTGCCTGCAAAATTTCGATTTTTTATCTCAAACCGTTTTTAAAATGCAATTGTTTTCCGTTTTTTCAACACCATTTTCAAAGACGTGTAGCTTCCTTATCCTGCGGTTTAGGACAAAATTTTTATAGACATTTTCGACTTATTTTTGCGTCAGGAAGCGGCTGGTAAATTTATGGTACTAGGTTTAGAGACACCCTGTATTTACATGCAACAAGTTGTTTACTTTATTAAAAGGTTTATATCAGGACTTTCTTTTCAAATTGTTTGATTACCAAAATTCTTTTAGTTTTCTAAAGTACTACATGTTAAGGCTGTAGAAGTCATAATAAAACTCGGTTTACATTTATTCACTGTTATGTGAAATAGCCTTTTAGTGGTTGAATTTTTTCCAATAATTTGGAAGTAACAAATATTCAGAATAAAAATAAATAAGAGGGAGGGGAGCATGAAGAAATTGTAAGCTAATATAAAAATTTGTTCAGATATTAAAATCGAACCAGGACAATTCTATACGAGTGCTTGCAAACTTATAAATACAGGTATTTTTTGCTGTTCACAGGAACGTAAAAAGGTTGAATAAATTCAGAACGAATTTTTTGTTCGGAAGTTTTCAAAGGAATATTCGTAATTAAAAGTGTGGGTCGCATATAGTGATCGCTGTCATTCAACGTTAAAGATCCCAAACCTGGCAGGTTTATTCCCTGGCGTGGGTGTTAAACCTTACTAGTAGAAAGAGGTCGATGTTAAATAAACGTAGAGAACACAAAAATCTCAAAGCCTGTTTGCTTAGGGTTTTATTTTATTTCTGGCCAATGCATGAATTTCTCTCTAGCGTCTGATTTTTTAATTCGTGATTTGATAAACTGGAGCGACAAAGCAGTTGTGCAGATTTTAAATTGTTCAACGTTATTCTACTATAAAGCGGTCGTTGGCCTTTTAGCGCAAACAAACCTTATGAGAAAATTTCGCTTTTCAATAAATAATTAATCGGTGTCTCATTTTTCTTGCATGTAGTCGATAATCTGCTGGACAGACTTTGCAGAAGACCTTACATTTATTTTGGTGCATTGCTATTTTAGTTGCTATTCTTCATTGTGTAAATATTTTCTGGATTGTTTTCGAATAATTATTGTTTCTTATGCCTTGTTATGGTATAACTCTTTATATAATACCCTTAGGAGAATTCACTCCAAATTCCAATAACACCGCTCCTATAAATTTTCTGTTTTGTTTTTCCTTCAATATGAAAAATAAGCACAATAGTACATAGACTTGTTTTCGCACTCCACCGTCACCGTATTCGTATAAAAAATTCCGTATCACGTATCTTGGAAGAAAACCCGTGGTTACTGCATTATTGTCACTGTATTTTAACTGATCAAGATGATCAAGAAGTGTACTAAAACGTTTGTTTATCTCATGAGTTTTCAGCAACTATTTTTTCAATCTGGACTGTGGTAAAGCTTAATATCCTATAGTTTGAAGTGGACATCAACGAACTATAGCCAATCCATGTGTATAATGGAAATAAAAATCTGCACCTAAGATTTTTTATAAAGTTTCCAATCGTTTGTAGCTCTTTATTTACCGATTGTCCGTATTTTCCAGGAAACATACAACATTACAATTCAGAGGCAGTAAGCATTTTCCTTGTTGGGCGCAGTAATTTCCCTTGTTTCCAATAAAATACCGGCAATGTATATTATAGGTATAGGTGCCTGTGGCTTTAGTGTTTCAATAAAATGGAAAGTTTTGCACATGTATAATTATACGAATATACAGGGTGTCGCTAAAATATGGTGCCATAGCTTAACCACAGATTCCGGGGATCAAAATAAGACGATTTAACGCAACTGACCTCTATCCGAAATTGCTTCGTTAAAGCGCTATCCAACGCCAAAGATCTTCAAAAAAATTCTATTTTTTTAAATAACAAAAGATAGTCTTTAGCGATTAGGATGAAATTTGGGATGTAATTCTTTACTGGAAAAAGGTGTTTTTTGACATCATTTTTTTGTTCAGGAGGGTCGCGTAAGTCGTCAAAGGTTGATCATCCACAGTCAAAGAAGCTCATATCTTTTCAACAGTTCGGCCAATAGTTTTCAAAACTTTTTTACAGAGAGACATTCTTATTTCAAATATTTTTTGTCTCTCGTTTGATTTCGGTATCTGCCATAGTTTAGGCGGAAAAAATTATTTTGATTGGCTGCAGTGCATTTCTTAAAACAGATGTAGTAATCTAGTTGTCCCGTATGTTGAGAAATAAATCACGAAGAAACAATTTGATATAAAGTTTATTACTAGCAAGTATTTAAAGGGTGGCGCAAAATAATCTGAACCATTTCTGAATCAATGGTTCAGCTTATTTTGTACCACCGGTAAATTAATAGATTTACAGCAAATGCTCAATGTGACCACCATTTTCCCGGATGCAAAAGTTGATTCTACGCAAAAAATTGTCTCTTCGTCATTTATTTCTCAGCATACGGGACAAGTAGATTACTACCTTGTTTTAAGAAATGCACTGCAGCCAATCAAAATATTTTTTTTCAGCCTAAACTATGAGAGATACCGAAATCGAACAAGAAACGAAAAATATTTGAAATAAGAATTTCTCTCTGTAAAAAAAATTTGAAAACTATTGGCCGAACTGTTAAAAGATATGAGCTTCTTTGACTGTGGATGATCAACCTTTGACCACTTACGCGACACTCCTGAACAAAAAAATGTCAAAAAACACCTATTTCCAGTAAAGAATCATATCCCAAATTTCATCTTAATCGCTAAAAACAATCTGTTGTTATTTAAAAAAATAGAAATTTTTTGAAGATCTTTGGCGTTGGATAGCGCTTTAACGAAGCAATTTCGGATAGAGGTAAGTTGGGTTAAATCGTCTTATTTTGATCCCCGGAATCTGTGGTTAAGCTATGGCAGCATATTTTAGAGACACCCTGTACATAAAATAGAACTTAAATTATTTGTAGGTATTCTTACAAACTTCAAGAAACTTAATAAATGACTTTAAAAACAATTATTCCATTCCAGGAAAATAAAACCTTCTTTGAGATTAATTCAACGGATTCGTGTTTTCTGTAGAGTATGACTAAATCTGGAAGATGATAAAGTGTACGTTTTGTTATTTTCTTTCCTGTCTAGGTTGTTCAAATTAGGTTGAAGATTTCCAGTGTTTGGATATTCGTATAGTATGATACATGTTTATTGTTAAATAATTCAAAAAGTGTTCAAACTTTAATATTATAATTAATTATATAATCAATGAAAATATTGCAGTGACACATGTGACTAAAGACATTTTTAACTTCCCCTACCCAACCTGTAAATTTCCTGAATATTTCTTTTAAGCTTTTAGAATTCTAGATTAAGCATTATGCAAACCAACGTTATTTAAAATTTCAATTAAGGTATACTTCTGGGATTTGAAACAGTTGAAATATTTTAAGAAAAGCGGCAGATTTATTTCCATATTGATTTGTTATGGGAATATCGAAAAAGTGTATATGGAAGACTTTATTCCAAGAGAGTGCAAAATTTCTACAGAAGCACGCACTGCAGAATAATATACTTTTCCAGTTTGTATCGCTATGCGTTTGGCGTCATCAGAATGCGAGATCTACAGAACCAGAAATTGGCTTCGTTTCATGACAAATCCTTTTTCTGTGAGCGAGCCGCAAGCATGAAAACTAACTAAAGGCTTCAAGCGGCAAGAAACGAGTGCGATAAGATTGAAGATTGCACGTCCTCTGGGGGCCTCGGTCGAGCTAGAGGAGCTCTCGAGGAAACAATTACTTTACTCTGGTATTAAAATACACGCAAGAAATGAATTCATAACAACGTATTGATCCAAACTTGCCAGATAACATTGTTAGCCACTTTTAGTTATTACTGTTTAAACACGCATTTTGTTTTCAACCCGCTGCTATTTGTCGTTATTACAATTGGGTAACTTGAAATTGTGTTCAAATCTGCATAATAAAATTCTGTGCTTTTAAATTAATAACATTATAATTTTAGGTTTTGTAGTGTTTCCGATTCATAAGCCAACAACACAAAATGGTCGTTTATTATTATGTTGCTGTGGCTGAAGGCAATACTTTTAATTATATGCTACTACTGTTAAAAAAAATTTCTTTAACTTATTTTAAGAATCACAAAATACAGCGTATCCCAGGTTTTGTCAAATCCACGCCTGGTGTTGGGTAGTAACACAACAGGGTGTCGAATCATATGCAAGATTCATGGTCTCGTCCGTGGTTCTATGTGCATGCTAGAAGCCCATTTAGCTAATCTTACAGACTTGATGGGGTACCGGAATCTTCATCAATGACTTAAACCTTCACGGTGGACACTGAACGGGTGGTGGAAGTAATGCAAGTAATGCAGAGACTGGTATCTGCAGTAGCAATAGAGCTATTTTACTGGCCCTGTAGTGTCCCCAAAGGCAATATTCCAGTACCATGAAATTCTTGGGAATATCGCAAAGAATAATATCGTTTAGGTACAAGCACACTCAAAAAATTAGAAGACTAATGGAACTGTAAGATTTGTATCTGAAGACCTTCAGAGAGAGCGGTAACAGTAATCCCGATATCTTTTGACAACACTCAGTACAATGGTATGCCAAAAATTATCAATCGACTTTATAGAAGATTGGATTAATATAGTCGGCGAGCGGTCTATTACAGCAATTTTGCAAAGGTTCCATGGTCGTGGGAGTCCTATCCTATCTACCACTACACAACAAGAGCATACGCACACTCGAGGAGTAAATCTCGAATTCTATTGATAGCCCTCGCTATTGCTTGGGTCCAAACTAGTCTTTCACTGGTAAATACTATTTACCTCTCCTGTTGCTTAAATAATTATTAATACTGTCACTTACATCCTTAGGAAAATTATGCAATTCTTGATAACAATGGCATCGAAATGTAAGTCGTCATTAAATATGCATTTGTTGATTTGTTCCTCATATACCTATAGAAAAGGAAACTACCTGACGATGGGGTGACCCTGGTTCGATCCCTCGTTGTAGCTAGGACATTTTTAAAATTCTGGACCAAGAAGGATTTAATTCGTTAATGTAGTTGGCGGTGGGTTTAAGAATGGAGTTCGTTGCACCAGTGTATAGTAGCGATTATAGTGCGCTGATCCGGGTTAAGCACATGGAGGGATGGGATTGTTAAAAAAGAAAAAGACACTGTTTAAAAATAAGTTAACCTGGTGCTATAAAATCTTCCTTCTCTAATTATTTATCTGTTATCTGTTACAAGTTTACGTGGGTTACACAAACTTGTCTGACTATTAAAATATCAATTACTCTCATAAGCAATTTATGAGGAAAAACTTTTACTTCCGTACGCCTTGCATGTTCGAAAGATGTTTGCCTTCTAATTATCAAACTGTTAAAGCACTTGACTGACACACTGCAAAGTATACCGAGTTCAGAATTACGAATTATTCATATTAGTGATCGATAAAAGGATTATTTAAATTCTATTGGCATGGTCTACTAATGTATGACGTATTTTTCTTTCTTTTTAAAGTATCACAAAAAATGTAAAACTAGCAGTAATAAAATTTGGATATAGGTCAACTAGATTTATTATATTTAATTTTAAAAGCTTACAGACTTTCTGAAACATCCTGTATAAATATATCAGCAAATTAACTTAATTACTGTTTTTCTGAAGAAATATGGAACTCGGCCAGGAACAAAAACGGACGTTGGTAGATTGTATGAGGTTAAATTTGCGGCCTTGCTGGTTTTGCGTTGTGCTAGATCATTGGATATAGCCATAGCAGCACATGCAGATTGGGGATTTCGACGATGTCATCTTGCTTAATAAAAGAACTAAAAAGAAAGATAACGTATACATGATACAGCTAAAGCATCAAGATAAATCCGACAATATAAAACGGCTGGATTTCTTACAAAAGAAAAACTTTTGTCTTGTGAAGTGTTGTGACAGCTTTAATAAGCTGAATAATAAAATTAGCACTTCTACATAAAACAAAGCAAAAATTATAAAACTTCTCTGCGATGCCCAAAAAACTTTCTTTGTGCTTTACAGTACCTAGTCAAGGTGTAAATAGCGAAGAGTCGAGTTTTTAAGCCCTGTGGTGATTGCAAAGAGTTAGTGACTACTACTGGTTATAGCCGGTGTAGGACATTAGGCCGCGGCCGATCGGGCGCGAAGACATTCGGGCGCGAGGACACGCGGGCCATTGAGGCGCGAAAGCTGTCTAATATTTTCAACGTGATTTGTTCTGATTGCACATACTACTTGTATAACGTAATGTAAAGGAGTATTGCCATCTAAGTTTAAGTGTGAAGAGGGAAATAAATACTGATTAATTATCTGTTTTAGAGTCGTTTAAAGAAAAATAAACATATCAACTTCAGGAATGTGCCTAAAATAGAAGTGACTGAGTTTTTAATATGCAATAAGTTGTTAGAAATTAAGCCACAAAAAAGCAGGTAGGTATCCTGTTAGTTATTTAAAGAGCCCAAAATAAATCAATTATTGTCGTATGGTTTAAAATGAACTTCGTTATTAATTTTATATAATTATAACTTGTTTGCGCCCAAGGTAATAAAGTAGGGAAATCAGTAGTCGTTAATAATTTAGAAAATTATTTTAGGAGCGTTTTCACACTGCGTGTTTCTGAAAGCTGAAATAGTTGAAATTTGTTTCTGTTGTAAAACAAAATTATTGCTGGGAAAACTTCTACATTTTTAATACTCCTTATAGGTTTTCAGTACTTTTAGGTTAGAGCTGCCAGAAGGAAGCACTTCTTTACAATTCTACCAATACGAGGATTTGTTGCTGCTTTCTTGACCTTTGCACACGAACAGTAATAATTCTCAGCTTACTGTAATGTGTTTGCTTTTCCGGCGTTCAACATGTGTTTCGGAAGTAAACTTTGATGTAAATTGTATTATCCGTTTGCGAACTCTTTTCTGTCCAAACATGCTTTTTTAAATTTTGAAAAGTCCAAAAGAAGTCATAAATTTAATGTTTAAGAAAACAGTTTATCTGTTAATTGAGCGGTTGAAATATAATACATAATGAACAGTGGGTATCTGTTATTCGCTACTAAATTTTTAATATGCAAAGTTGAAGGTGATATTTGTTCCTAAAAAAAGTTCACAGATTTAGAAATAAATGTCGTGATTATAAATGATGCATAAAGGACATTTACATTTTTACATTTCCAGTAAATAAAACTTTCAACAGAATTGGAAATAAGGATAAAATGGTGGGTGTTTATTTCTTCGCCTGTTATAATTTTGGTGTTATAACATACAACATCGTGTAAAGTAACGTTTTTCTGCCAAAAATACTTCATGCGTAAAAATTTGCGTTATTGCTTGAAACACGCAATTTCGTCTTTGAGTTTTAAAAAAGTGTCAGGTGATTTGTTATTGTTGGTGAAATTTTTGTTTCAATAAGTTATGCTAAGGTATGATTATTTTCGCTTGGCTGCTTAAAAGATAAAATGACATTGACATATGAAACTGTTATAATTCGAGTTATCTTGAAGCTCCGCCTTTTGCAAAATCATAATAATTAAATCACTTTGCATGTCTATTTAATTCACTTTTTAAAAAAGCGACATGTTAATTTTCGCGCGCTCTATATTTATACATTCTAATTTCAATTTTCATTTACATTTGCCCTCGTACTACGCTGATAAAATTCTGTTTCAAATTGCTGCAATAAATTATACTAAGTAGATCCACAAATTTAGCACGCAACAAGAAAAACCTGCACGACTATTTCATTATTTGCTTCCAAATATGTAACATAAGTTATGGTTTGTAATTTTTTATGTGTTATTAGTATAATTAGGTTCAAATTTGCGAAATTACATGTTTCTCGGGTACAACAGCGATTATTCAGCAGTTCATAATCGATACTCGAATTTCGAAGACGCATCTCGTTTTTGCTGCAAATATCTGAAATCACTGTGGGTGTCATTTACTTTTCGCTTCTAATTAACAGCTGTAGCAGAGTGATGGTAAATAAAAGTTTCTACAGTCTTTTGTGCGAGGGAGCTTTGTTTCTCTTCAGCAAAATACAAATCATTATGTAATCTGAATAGGATAGGATATCCAGTCATTTTTCAATTGTGGCCAGTATTGATTCAATGTCTTGGTTAGAATGTGATTAAATAAGTTTACGGAGAAATATTTCATAGATTGATGTAATTAATTGGTTATAACTTTAAAGTTATGTATTTTAAATCAATAAGTTAAAGACAATTAAAAAATATGTTGGTTGAATTCTTTGTGGATCGGAACTTATGTGTCTTCTGAAACCAAGTAAAGGTAAATTGTTTATCAAAACAGAGCTTCGAATTTTTATGGAGAATAACAATGGACAAACACAAGCGACACCTATCAGCCCTGAAGAGATTAACCCACTTGCTAGTAGCTTTGATAGTGTATATTTAACTAGATCGATCTGTTCGGATATGGTAACGAGTAGTACTACTGTAGCTTTTGATTGTGAGACGTTTGAATTTGCATTAGTAACCTTCGGTGGTTCAGTAACTTACAACATTCAGGGTATGGCGGTTTATAGTAAGGATAGCTCTGATGTCAATTTCTGAGCACGGAATCAGAGAACAATCTTACACTTATAAATAAAAAAATAAATATAAATATGTCGGTGACTATGACATATCGTTCGGTAGATCCATGGTCAGCTGCATTCAGTGTTAGGAGAATGAAGCTGGCCATGGTAAATCAGCTTAAAACTGTAGTAAAGCCAAGTGAAAAAAAAAACAATCAACTGGCTTTGAGTGAAGCTGCCCACTGCTAATACAGTGGCAGGAAATCAAATTTCAACTATCCCTCTAAAGCCACCTTCGTTAGAAAATACAAGGTGGTGACCTAGAGAATGCAGCATAGGGATTTGAATGCTAAATCTTTAAAATGTTGAATTATTTGCTTCCCTAATTATTTTAGAGCTAAACTGTTCGGAAGTTTTATGTAGAGAAAGAAATACTGAATCGTAACGCTCTATTGGTTTTCCATTTTAGTTTTACAGAAAGAGAAAAAATTGAGATATATGTATTCGTCGTGAATTTCAAAGTGTACATTATTGGGGGTTTAAGGGGTGCCCTAAACTTAAACTTATACCTGTACATGAACGAAATGGTGTTCATTATTCATTGTAGTAAGTTTTGCATGCAACGTGATGATAAATTTGGAAAAAGAATTTTTTCTTTTGATCGTGCTGACCATTGCATCGGCCACAGCTTGATCGTGACAATTTTCATTAAACCACACTAAGGCACTGCTGCTGCATCATTATTTTGTTGGAGCACTATGTACTGGGAATCAAGGGTATCATGTCATGAAGTTCATTCTGCAAAAACTGAAGAAAGGTTTTATACATTCTGTCGTCCTAGGTCCGGCCAATTGTTTTCCTATGATGGATTCTGTATAGCAACATTGGTCGTTAAATAAACGATTATGATACGAAATAAACCCGATTATGCATTCTAGAATGATTGCTATTGTTACTAGCATCTACAGAACATCCTTGCTTAATCCTTTACTGAACTCAAATTTAAATAAGATTACGCGATTATTATGTCGATCAAATTTGAATTTTCTGCCTATGTCCATATCATTGTCGTTGTCTAGTGCAAGTATTTTCTTTTTCTTCCTGTTACTTTACCGAAGAGGTGGCTAACCTTGCCTATTGAAGCGGAATTGGAATTGCCATAGGTGACTGTATAGCAGTGGTTTAAAACGTCACGTGCCCATTCGAAAGCACGACTTGTTGCATATTTCATAATATTGACCCATGTCCAAATTAAATGATGCATAAAATGCTAACCTTTACCTTCAGCAAGTGAAGGTGAAGTTATTATTATGGATGTTTCGAAAATAGGTACATATTTAAACCAATAAATTCAATTTTGATATCGTCCCATTGCCAAATAAATAATCATTTTTTTTTCTAATCTGAATATAGTGTGATTAACTAAAGATTTTAACATTTCTACCTGTTGCTGGTAGACCACGTATATTAAAACAGTAACAAAATGTGGTTTGTGTGTATGTCAAATTTCACCCAGAAAATGTATAATAGAACGAGCGTTTTCTAAAAATTAATATGCATTATTAAGAAAACTTCAATGCAATTTAAAACAGGTAGCAGAATTATGAACTGTGGCTGTTAGTTACAACCACCAAAGCAGTAATGACTACTGAATATTTCCCTTTGTGAAGGAAAGAACCAACATGTGTTTGAATTCAGTAAAAATAACAATAAGACAACATTTTGGACACTCCTGGAATTTCTCGCCAGATACGTTTCTTTGTTGTTTTCGTTATTTTCACCTCCAAATCATATGTGCATATTGGTGACGTCTTAATGGTGTGGGCAAAATTGGAATGATAACGTGGTTTTCTGCTGCAGTCGGATGCACACGTTTACAAATTAGATGTGCGTATTGCGCCTTTGTGTTTGAATGTTATTCGGTAGTGCTATGTTAACAACAAATAACAACGAATTTAAAATTGCAAATGACTGCTTTAAATCTTGTGAATTGTGCCCTAGAGATGTGCTTCGGTGTTTTAAATTTATAAAACGCGTAACTTTACGGTATGTTCTTTATCTTGTGTGAGGTACATATTTGCTTTCTTGGTTCCACAGGCGAAGATATTTGCAGCTGATTACTCTACAGTTTAACCACTGAAGGTATGTGTGGTTATCTATTATTTCTTATGGTGTTTTCTGACGTATATTTTTTAAGTAAGAAATGTACGTGATTTAATAAATATCTCTATTTTAAAAATAATTATTAAAGCTAAAGGTATGTCTATACATATTTTTTCCAAATTAATACTTTTATTGATTAATGAAGTCATTACTTAACATTTAAAAAAATATGATATTTTTCCAATATTTTTACTCGGGTTCATACAAGACCAAATTTAAAACCTGGTACCTACCTACCTTGCACCAGGACTCATGTTTTAATAAATCTACTTGTAAATTAAGACAAGCTAAAGCAAAGTTAGATTAGGCTTGGTTATATCCAGTTTGATGTTATTCTTGGGATGGCGTCAAAGTGTTTTTGTAAAAAAAAATGGGAACTGAGACTGGAAAGAAAGGGCAGTTTCTAAAATTTCCTTCTCTTTTTAATTTAAATATTTTTAATCGTGTTTTTAAGGTTTTTAATCTACCAATGATAGTATATTATTATACTGGTGTAACAATAAGAGGGTCCATACTGTAGTACTAGGGGTTTTGGGGCACGACGAGCCCACTGGTTTGTAGGCTTTCGCAAAATTGCAATATTCGCAATATTTTCCCACAAACGTTCCTAATGCATTTTTTCGGCAAATACAGCATAGGATAAAAATGCTCTTTAAAAATTCCTACCATGACATAAACAGTGTTTCACCGGAATTTTCAGGTTCCCTGGCATCGGTCATACGCCATAACAGTAAAACCGAACGGTAAATCTAAACCTGCATTAAATAAAATAAAAATTATTATAAGTATTGACCAACAATTCTGTAGGAAATTCTTAGACATTTATTATTCTAATTGTATGAAATCATATTGACGTACTTTGGTTTTATTTTTACTTTTTAACCTTTACATTTTCTATTTTGATTTAATTCTGTTATCTGTCCAATAAAAGATATATTTATTTCAAGGGTATATTTCTTCAGAGCAATAACAATTTATAACCCAACAACAATTTTGAATAATTGCTGGTTTTAAAAATATTCGAGTTGCTAGTGACATTTTACATGTCTAGTATACAATCAGTTCTAACAATACTTTATCCCTAAATTAATTTTAAATTGAGATTGTGTATTATCAAATTCTCGAACAAAGAGTTTACTTTTAATATTTCATCTGCCTTATGCAGGATAAATACCACCTAGATGTACATTTATAGATATCGTATAAAAACTTTCTGTTAAATTATGAATGTAAAATATTGATTTACATTTTCTAATTGAGTAACACGACAGTTCTGTTTCAATTCCCTACTTGGAAACTCAATATTTATATTTTATTAACATCTACCTCGCATTATACTTACAAACATAAATAGGTAATGTTATCTAGGTTTCCCAAAACTTGGGTGGGTAGATATAAAGGTAGGTAGATGCTAATTAAAACTTAAGACGTAGGTAATTTGGTTTCAATACTGTTCCGAGTAAATTTTGTGTAACTTTGCTTTGGAAATGTAATTACCTTGTTTCGTTATTTGAAGATGGCTTAAAAACAGATAATTAAAAACAATGAAAATCTACTACAATCAAGGTGAAATTAAATAAAGTCCATTAGAGCTTGCAATTACTAAGTTTTCGCGTTGGCCGCCATAATGAGGTCACTCTGGTACAGAATCGCATTTGAAGTTCCTTTCTTGATGCAATAATACGATTGCTTCAGTCTGAAGCACTTCGTGTTAACGCGTAATGTCCTGCTCTTAACGCTCCATAAACGTTCCTTATACGGCTACTTCAAATCTCGGAACTCGCCTTCGTAAATAGTAGTCGGGTACTTTACGTGCTTAGCACACACATGAAAATTCAATGTAATTATTGCAAGTAACTCTTGTAATTATGTTACAGCTTACTATGCACAATTACAAAACTTTGTAGTAGTCTTTAGGGTCTCGGGAAAAAATAACCCATGGAAAAGGTTGTTTTCCACTAAAACGTTAACCTACTCTTCTGATTTATACAGTTTTGTGCGAGGTATGTATGCGAATAGGAATCACTGCGTAAGTGAAACAAAATCAATATATTATCGAGAAACTTTTAAGTTCATTTATCAAAGTGTCATGCGTATATGGAAGTTCTGTGTAGAAGATTCTTTGAAAGCCTTGCTTTGTAATTATGTGGGAATTAATTACGTGTAGTACCTACGATTGCAAGAAAAAAGTTGTAGGTGCATTTTATTACAATTAGGACAGGTATTTTTGCAGATACTATTTGTAAAATCAATTATTTCTCCAAATATGACTAAAAAAGTTATAATCGCTAATGACGTTGTCAGTACCTCCTATACCCTACAAAACTAAGTATAACAATACTTGACTAATATCTTTGAACATACACTGCTCCTTTGAGCATACCTCCTGAAATTGGCTCAAAGAAGATTGACAAGGATCTAGTATTTGCTGCGCATGCCCGCGATAATTTGGAGCGCAGTTGTTAAGTGATGACGTCCATAGCGCCACACCCACAGCTGTTTGCTTTTACGCATGCGCACTATGCATTTTGTTTCTGCTGTCTGTTTATCCTTGTTGCGCTTTCTACCAAGTGTATTATCGTTTCTGTCAATCTTCTTAGAACCATCGGTTGTGCTGTGCAGCATAGTGATCTTTTTAGTCAAAGAGCAGCGTATATTAGAATTTTATATGGGATTTTATAATTTAACTAACAAAGAACTACACTAATCGGTATACTTCTGTTACTTAATTACAGGTAAACAGTAATTAGATTTTCCAAAAAATATAATACGTCATCTTAAGGTTGAAATTGGGTCGCTGGTGGACATTTCATCTTTACATATTCCACCCTTCTGTTTCTCTCTTGCTCCTTATGGAATACGATATAGATCTGGCGATTTATAGACTAATCTGAATTCTCGATTATGACATTCTCAACTATGAGTACGACTACAGATCTCCGTAGGAGCATCACTTATCTGACGTCACGTCGTCACCACATACATTCAATTATCTGAATGTACTCTTAAGAATAACAACAAATCGGGATGTTGCTAATTTCAGAGAAGTCCATCATCGTGAATCATCTGAATATTGTGAGAGCAAAACCTTGTCATTCTTGCATCCATAACAGTTCAGATTGTTTTACAGTCATTCGAGCCATGTACTTCTTGAAAGCATAGTACCAATCGAATAGAATTCCAGTGAGTAGTCTGCTGATGTTTTGGAACAGTTTCAAAATTTGATGTTTGTAGCGGCTAGCGGGGAGCTACAATGGTAGCTTCTTTTACCTGAATACAATTTTATACGGTAGCGCGGTAGGGATTACGCATTATGGTCCTCAGGAAGATGATTAGAACTTCATTTTTACAATCTCGCTAGGCTCTTCTTTATTACAATTAAATTTGAATTTAAATTAACTCAAAAAATAATTTATAAAATGGTTAGTACAACTTCACAATTTGTTACATATCAAAAGGGTGCTAGCAAATAAAATATCCAAGCGAATATAACAATAATTCGAAATGTCTGTGATTAGTTTCCACGTATATTATTAGTGTCTGATATTAGTTCTGGCGGTTCCCAGGTTCGATTGATGTGGTGAGTATACTATGTACACAATCAACCGTAACGCATAATAATTAAATAGATTCGTACCTAACCTGCAATATTACCTTGTAGTGCAGGTTAGTTTGATTATGAAACCGGTCGGTTATCAATTACATCGTTAATCAGCTTTGTTATTATACCATGAATACAATCAATACGCTTTTATTTTAATGCTTGGTGTATTTCATCAAACATATGAGTAGGAAATGTAATTTAAATTGTTTTGGGAAAGAATCCTAAGCGGCAGCCAAAGGGAATATCAATCGGTACCATGTCTAAGGCGACAGTTTGTCTAGCACCGCCTTAATTTCACTCGAACAGTGGCAAGGAGTTAATAAGCAGAGAATTAAAACCTTAATAGCACCTTTAAGGTTTTGTCGATATTTAATGTGATAGGTCGAGAGATTGCGTGTGGCTGTTGTTGGCGAGCAGATATATATTACGTGTCCGATGATAGCACGCCATTGTTTCAGCGCCTTATTGATATCTTTATCTACATCCAAGCGATGTCCTAAATCTCGGTCTGATTGGCCATCTCTGCTCTGGCATAACTTAGTGAGCAATGAATAATTCAAAGAGGAAGAGCGCTTCTCACCCTCCGTTGTGTACGGCACGTTCTATTTTTCTCGCGATCAAAACGAGCAAGTAGTAAATTTCTCAAAAGAAGCATAATGGATCTGAAGTGATGTAGTCTTATCTGACGAGCACAGCCACAGCTGCATCAGCGCTTACACTGGGACTATTAATATCGATACATCATTTTTATGTAAATGGTACACAATATATGAGGGGTTTAAATTCAGGCCTGCTAGCTAGCAATCTGAAGCACTTTTGTATTACGCGACTACTTAAATTTCAAAAATGATTTATTATGTTACGTGATGAGTGTAGATAAAAAATATCTACTTTAACTATTTCAAAGGAACTTTTTCTAAAGATCTTGTATCTTCCAAAATTCTTTAGAAGTCATATTTATATAAAATTTCTCAGTAGAAGGTACAAGTTTTATTATATTACCTACATTCTTCTGACGTTATGTACTTTTTATAATACATTTAATACCGTTTAATAGGAAGCTTATTCTTGGGTTAGTATTTTCTTGAGTGGAGCAGACATACCATTGAAAAATTGTTTGCTGGGAAATAAATAAAAAGATATAATGCACAAAATATATTCAACATTAATAATTGTCATTCTTCGATTGTCATACAAAATTATTTTGGTTTAACAGGGGATAATATAAGAATTGTATACAGGGTGTCTCTAAAATATGGTGCCATAGCTTAACCACAGATTCCGGGGATCAAAATAAGACGATTTAACGCAACTTACCTGTATCCGAAATTGCTTCGTTAAAGCGCTATTCAACGCCAAAGATCTTCAAAAAATTTCTATTTTTTTAAATAACAAAAGATTGTTTTTAGCGATTAGGATGAAATTTGGCATGTGATTCTTTACTGGAAAAAGGTGTTTTTTGACATCATTTTTTTGTTCAGGAGTGTCGCGTAACTGGTCAAAGGTTGATCATCCATAGGCAAAGAAGCTCATATTTTTTTAACAGTTCTGCCAATAGTTTTTAAAAAATTTTTACAGAGAGACATTCTTATTTTAAATATTTTTCGTTTCTTGTTCGATTTCGGTATCTCTCATAGTTTAGGCTGAAAAAAATTATTTTGATTGGCTGCAGTGCATTTCTTAAAACGATGCAGTAATCTAGTTGTCCCGTATGGTGAGAAATAAGTGACGAAGAGACAATTTTTTGCGTAGAATCAAATTTTGCATCCGGGAAAATGGTGGTCACATTGAGCATTTGCTGTAAATCTATTAATTTACCGGTGGTACAAAATAAGCTGAACCATTGATTCAGAAATTGTCTCTTCGTGATTTATTTCTCAACATACGGGACAACTAGATTACTACATCTGTTTTACGAAATGCACTGCGGCCAATCAAAATAATTTTTTCAGCCTAAACCATGGCAGATACCGAAATCAAACAAGAGACAAAAAATATTTGAAATAAGAATGTTTCTCTGTAAAAAAATTTTGAAAACTATTGGCCGAACTGTTAAAAAGATATGAGCTTCTTTGACTGTGGATGATCAACCTTTGACCACTTACGTTACCCTCCTTAACAAAAAAATGATGTCAAAAAACACCTTTTTCCAGTAAAGAATCACATCCCAAATTTCATCCTAATCGCTAAAAACAATCTTTCGTTATTTAAAAATATAGAAATTTTTTGAAGATCTTTGGCGTTCGATAGCGCTTTAACGAAGCAATTTCGGATAGAGGTAAGTTGCGTTAAATCGTCTTATTTTGATCCCCGGAATCTGTGGTTAAGCTATGGTACCATATTTTAGAGACACCCTGTATACAGGATGTTTCAGACCACCCATTTCATTCTTGTTTTGTTGAAAGACGATGATAGTTCTTCATAACCGACGGGTGGGTCGATCTGAATCAATTACGGGCTCTCTTCATCTTGGATATATGAATCTCTTGGTTAAATCATGGACCAATTCCATTTTGTTACGAATACACAAACTCGGTAATTCAAAATTTATTTTTCCCTAAACTATGTCAGGTTCTAAAATTAATTCATTAATCATTAAAAGAATAAACTTCTGGAAATAACATTTTATTTTTTGAAAAAAGTCTGTTGTTATGATTATTATTATTATTATTTGAGGTTTATTTAAATTTCAATAAATCCTTTAATTAAATCAAAGATTTTTTAGGACGCATTAAATATGTACCCCGCAGGAATTGGAATGTAGATACTTCTACGTGCTTGGCTTTCAGCAGTTTTGTATTGGTACTACTATTTTTATTTGTTTGCATTGGGCACTACTCTTTATTTTGAAATTATTCGTAAAATTTGAAAGACTGAAGAATTTGAACGATTGAGGTCAACATATTATGCATGCATTGGGAAGCTGTTTTTTACAAGCGCTTTATTTGAACAGCAATAATTCTTCAATATTTACGATTTTTCTCAATTTAAAAAACAGAAAAAAAGCTATGCGCGTGGTCGTTTACTCTACACAATAAATTCTACTTGAACTCTTTTTTCAAAGTTGGTAAATGCGAGTTATCTTAAACTTTTATTATATTTATTTATAGTAAACTACCTAACAATATTTACAGCTCTTAGATATATCTTAATGTACTTCTGTTGAATTAAAGACGACATGTTACGTCTCTGATTTATATTTTACCAAAGCTGTCGCATTTATTTCCGAGGAAAATTATGCTTTCTTTCGGTCCATATTGCATATTCCTTTAAGAATACATTTAACTCAAACCAAAATTGGCTGAAGCGTAGCATTTCAGAGTAATTTGAATTCAACAAGAGTTTCGATGTCTAATCTGCGAATTCACAAAAGAACGTCTTAAGTTTTAAACAGAAATTAGCATATCAAAATACTGCTTTAAAGGATCAGCGGACCGCGAACGCTCAGATGTCCTAAGAGAAGACCGGAAGACAAGACAAGCGCACCCCTCAACAAATTCGCTAGGACATCAAAAATGTTTCGATCTAGGTAAGCTCTGTCAAAACAGCTTCGTAAAAAACATCCAAGGTAATTTCCGCTCAGACTGGGAACTTAATTAGATCTGCACCGGTGAATTTAATGCAGTGTACATCCATTTTCCGGGATCATATAGGACTTGTAATTTATTTTTTAAATGATAGGGATGAGGATAATACAGGAAAAATGAAAAATTAATCTACCTATTCAGTTTTTCTTTATTTAAAATTTTATCTAAACCATACTGTAATATTAGAATTTTTATACAAGCAACTGACAATCGAGAAAGACTACCTATAGATTTAAAAAAAATTAAACTCTGCATTAATAGTTATGTAGGTATAAACAAAACTTTACCGCAAGCGGTTCAAGACATGACAGGCTAGTTGTTCTATGGATTTGACAGTTTTATTAACTGTGTGTGGTTATAATCAGTTGCCTGACCTGCACACTGTAAATTTTAAATACTGACCAATTTATTAACATGTACTTAAAAGACAGGTCTTACTATAGTAGCGATATGAACTGATTTTTTATTGTATTCCCAAAACAAATTTTCAAGCATTTTTTGCTTTTGTGCCACAGCACTAACGAATATTTTAACAAAGAAATGTTTTTTTCAGAAGAGAAATCTCATGAGAGCTCAGGTTACCATTTCATTGCCTTTGTTACAGTTCGGTGGCAGGAATGCCGTTTCACACCCCTTGTATACAACATATGAGGTTAATATTCCTCCCTTGAAAGGTGTGCGTGCATCTCTATATGCAGAGGGAGCATTTCATTTCATGACACCCTGTTTGCGTGACTGCCCTTCGCCTTTTTCTGTCGTCGTGAGCTAAAACATCAAGGCGGTAGGTCCACTATCCATTGCATGATATTTGTTCTCATTCTAAGGTAGCTATAATGCTCCATGTCTATGGTATTTATTATACTCAGAGCTTTATCGCAGGAAATCTATTATAGCCATTACTGTGTTATTGTCTCGTTTTATTAACACAGCGTTGAAAACCTCTACTGTGACTCAAATATTTAATTCTGGTCTATTTTGTTCATGTCATTCTAAAAAATTACTTTATTAAAGTAATAACGCTTTAGTATTTAGCTTTTAATTCGATTACATTTAGAACTAATATGGTGGAGTTTCGGAATATACAATTTGACGATTTTGAAATTTAAAAATTTATGAATTATTACACAATCCTTTTTCGCAACAATATAATTTCCAGATGTGTTAATGGATAATAGTATAGTATAGAGAATTTTATTTTCAGACTATAGCTTTCATTTCCCATAGTATTTTCTAATTAGGGAATCAAATTAGCGAGAAAATTTCCCTTGAAAGCTTAGTTTTTTTTATATATTATAGAAATCAACTCTTTGGAGAATTTGTCGCGTAAGTAACGGTAGACGAACGTACCCCGGTGTGAGGCTAGTGGCGGGTTACGCATGCAAGACACGTATTAATAGCTTTAAATGGAAACGTATGGAAAACCACGCAAGATAGCGCAAAATAATATAAGATCAAAGTTGTAGAAAATAAAATTTCCTATAAGAAACACTAGGAAAATATTTGCCTAACGTTATTCGTTTGGGCCTGGGAACCGTCAGACTAAACACATGAGCGCGCTCTATTTAGCATATTTCTGCGTTACTAGTATTAAATGGAAATGTAGCGAAAACCGTGCAAGATAGCGCAAAATAATAAAAGATCAAAGTTGTAGAAAATAAAATTTCCTATAAGAAACACTAGGAAAATATTTGCCTAACGTTATTCGTTTGGGCCTGGGAACCGTCAGACTAAACACATGAGCGCGCTCTATTTAGCATATTTCTGCGTTACTAGTATTAAATGGAAATGTAGCGAAAACCGTGCAAGATAGCGCAAAATAATAAAAGATCAAAGTTGTAGAAAATAAAATTTCCTACAAGAAACTCTGGGAAACCATTTCCCTAACGTTATTCGTTTGGGCCTGGGAACCGTCAGACTAAACACATGAGCGCGCTCTATTTAGCACATTGCTGCGTTAATAGCTTTAAATGGAAATGTAGGGAAAACCGCGCAAGATAGCAGAAAATAATATAAGATCAAAGTTGTAGAAAATAAAATTTTCTACAAGAAACTCTGGGAAAACATTTGCCTAACGTTAATCATTTGGGCCTGGGAATCGTCAGACTAAACACATGAGCGCGCTCTATTTAGCATATTTCTGCGTTACTGGTATTGTAAATGTAGCGAAAACCGTGCAAGATAGCGCAAGATACAATAAGATCAAAGTTTTAGAAAATAGAATTTCCTATAAAAAGCTACAGGAACATATTTGTGTCATGTTAATGGTTTGGGCCTGGTAACCTTCAGAAGAGAATTCAATAATGGCGTTTATTTAATTTCCCGAACTTTCATAACAAATTTCCTAATGCTGGCAGACATTGAAAGTAGGCTTTAAATTATAGATAGTCATATACAATATAACAAGTGCAAGGCATATTACCGAAAATTGTTTCGCGCTGTCGCACAAGTGTTTGTTTCCATGAAAACTGCCCGATCGCGAAGCGAGAGGGCGGTTTTCAAGTGGCAACAAACACGCGTGCGACAGCAAAGGAAAAATTTTAAGTAATATGCCTTGCTCGAGGTGTATTTGTTCAGACTATCGCATGAACCAAATAAATTTAATTATACTAATTGAACGTTTCATTATAATTTAAAATTTATTTGTTGTATATAACTATCATTAATATTGAAGTTTAGTTTCATCTAGTCGCCATCGCGGGTGATTACCGAATATCAGCACTAGTGCAATATTCGCCTTGTCAAAATTTTCAAGTAATTGTGATTTGATTGGCTGTGACGAGACAAATGCGTAACTTTCATTGGTAGACGTCTGTCACGTGACAGGTGAATGCGATAGTCAATGAGATTCGTTTCATATGGAGTTTGTTCATGGGGAGTTTGTTTCAGATTTTTCCCAAAAAAATATAAAGGTAATGATCAACTTCACTAGTCTGTCAATCTATTTATATATTTAGAAATAAATGGATAGATGTTCTGAGCCGTTACTGTGGGATAAGGGAATTGAACTTCAATCTTTGACTGAGAGCGATTAACTCTGAAACTGTTAAATAACGGGCATTATTGTATTATATTTTTCCAATCAGTATCTGGAGGGGAATGTCGTACCGTGCACCGTGTCCGCCATTTAAGAAACACCTTGTAGACAGGAAGAAACTGTACCCTGTATAAATAAATAATCCAGGCAATTTTATAACGTACCCAAATCTTCAAATTAATTATAAAGGCTGATACATACAGTAACGAATGTGAGGGTTTTGCGAATTCGCAGAAATTTACGTACAAATTGCTTCATCCACCATTTTTATTCGCCCAATAATTACGAAATTTGCAGTTACTTATACCAGGCTTAATTTATGCTACAGTTTACAAATCTAATTGTATAGAATTTATATGTTATCGATTCTGAGACTCTTCTTTAGGTGAGCTATAGTTGATTTAATTTGTAATGCAACTGTGTTGACATTAACATTACAATTTACATACTAATTGCAATTATAATGCTACGTATACAAAGCACCAATATCCGAAAATCATGTACTCGCATATACTTGACATTTGAATTGAATTGAACTACACTACACTGCAGTACGAAATCAATCTCTTCAGAAATCTTCTTAATAAATTTAGGTAAATATAAATTTAATTTGTTAATTAAACACCTTGGTTTGTTGTCTAATTTATTCACGTGTGTACGAGACCGACTGAAAACCCTTTTACTCCTCGTCTCGGACAGTCGAATTCTCTACAACGTTAGGTCAGAGTCGTCAGACTACTAGCACGTGTTACGCTATACCCATCAATCAATTAGTGTTCAGCATTTAATCCAAGCAATATAAAAAGCAAGCAAATAAACATTAAATAAACATTAGCAAAGCATGATCAAAGTGTACTACTTACTACAGGGGAAGATGTCTTCTCCCGCGGAATGCTACGTAGTCCTCTCTAGTAGTCAGCCCTCTTGGAATCTTCTTGGCTCCATCCTTAGCACCGCAACTCCACATGAATCGCGACCTCTCACAGTAGCTCTCTCGTCTCTCATCATATATCTATTAATCAATCTCAAAGTGCTCTCAAAGTAACTGTGCTCACACAGCGCTCTCACCGTACCAACAATGACATACCCAATAGATAGGTAATCCCAGAAGTAAATACAATATTACTATATCAACTTACACTAATTATAAAACCCCAAAGAGAATAAGGATAGAACGCTTGCTCCGCCGGGTATCGGCTAACCGATCGCGATCCCATGCTACTATGTTTACCAAAAGGGGGTCCGGATTCCCACCACACATAAATACAAGGAATCTTATTGGGAACGTGAATGAGACATACATATCGATGATCACTGATTAATAGCAATTTATTAACCAGGTCTTGACCTAAAATAACCCCACCGAGCTATTTAGATTCCAAGAACACAACTGGTTGATCGGAGATACTTTCATTTAGCCAACACATAATCATCAACAGCAATAGTACAAAAGCGAGAAGAAGATCCAGTATATCAACAATCACATAAGACAATTAATTTGAGTAGTACTAATAATAATTGGTGTTATAAACAGCTTTTATGTATCTTTTAGAAAAGTCAAGTCCTACAGTTGTTAGTAACCTTGTATGATCTTGAACTTGAGTTAAAGGCTATGGGATAAAATATCATGGGATTGTCCTCTGGAGGAACATTAATACGAATTCAAACTTCTTAAGAAACTGTCAAATTGTAGTGAAATCAACCGAGCTCTTATAAACCAGCCTTCTCAGAATACTAAACATATTTCCATCTTCAACTTTAATTGTATGCTTTTATAACTTAGTAAAAGTAGGGCAATCGTAACAGAAATAAATTTCGCACAAAGCACTAGTGTGATACCTCGCGAGGTGATGGCGCAAATGGACTTTGAAAGTCCAACTGCCCAGAGGTGCCATTATTTGTGGCGAAGTGTAGCGGAGATAAAGAAGCTTCTAAATCACGAGTTGTGCATCTCCAGTCATTGTAAACCCATCACGGCAATATTTCAACGAGATCAGAGGTAACGGATTATTTTTGTTATAATTAAGTAAAATGTGTTTTTTTCGTATTTAAAAAAAATTACAAGGAGATTTGGTCTGTATTAATCGATTTCAGGCGTATTACCAAACTACACTATTGCGTGTTTTAGTAAAATGTAATTAATAATAAAACCGTCGCAGTATATAAATGCACATACGAAAATATGTATTTGCTTAAGCTGCAAATAAATCAGAAATTTGATGTGCATAGTTATAGTAATTTAGTATGTAAATTGGGCGATTGCTTTTTGATGCATTTTTCAGTTAATGTGAAGTGATATATTCCAGTATAATTTATGTAATTAAAAATCTAAGTCATGTACTGATATAATAACCCCTGGTTGGAGGAACATTATCGTGACGTGACAAGGGCATATATAGCAAACTTTTCCAACGTATTCAAGTTTATATTAAAATTCCTACAGCTATAGAAAAGTTCTTGCGATACAATCGAACACATTAAGCGAATGTTTGCCGTATATGTCAATAGAAAGGTCTAACAAACTACGAATATAAAGGAAACTCTCATGCATCTCCCTAATGTATTGAACTGCATATAATGTATTCCGTAAATCTTTATAAGCATACAATAAACCTTGGTGCCGTCACGCCAACCTCCTATATAGGGTATGAAATGCAATCTCATAAAAGTATGTTCAAGGAAACTAAACATCAGTCAATTATTTTTAAAGCTTAGAGCTTCAGGTGCGTTAATATGGATATTTGAGTAACAACTCCTTAAACTAACAAAGGCATGCAACCATATTCAACTATCTATAGTTTGTAGCTACATATAGCAGTAGCAAATATGGTATTCATGTTTATTTGTGCTTTCAGTAGACCTAGTCAGAAAAGGTAAAATGGTGGTTGATCTGAACTTATGTTCGAAATCATCATAACATGCACATTCAGTGAGGACACGTAACACACGATCTATTAGTTATTTAATTGACGAGTATATCTAATTTTGTGCCCATCCATATCGTAAGTGGGCACCCTGAATGATGTCAATATTTTGTTAGTCAAAGTCTACTATTGAAAACTAATTGCGAAATTGGTAGTCACGAGAGTAATTTTAAAAACATTTGTTTAGTACTTTTTGGTGATGGTAAGGCAGTGGCAAGGTTTATATAGTGAGTAGGTTGCCTCGTAACTTTTAGCCAATCAGAAGCGCGGCGGAATGACGTCACAGGGTATGCTGTTTTAAAATATTGCTTATAAGGCGGCGCATTCTCAATAGGCAAATAAAAGCAGCTGGCGTTGTTAAACAATTATATTGCAATGTATTAGTAAGGCGACCTTGATTCTACAATAGTACATTATGCAGATAGCATACCAGTGACATAGTCATGACGTACTAACCTTGAAGTTACGAGGCAACCTACTCACTATATAAACCTTGAGGCAGTGGCCCGTAACTACGGGGTCGCAAAAGGACGCATTGCGTCGGGGCCCGTCAATTCTGGGGGCCCTTGGGCCCACGAACGAATTTTGAAAACATTCAAAGTCAATTTTGTATTGAATTACAATTGTGAACTGAGTCTGAGAGTTCAGACCTTGAGAGAAACTTGCATTCCAATATATCTGGATTCTGGATTTTCAGGAAGGGGGGTGAGAAACATCTCACGCGTACTTAGGCCACAATAGGCGGGCCCATTGTACTACCCCCATTTCACATATATCGAATTGATATTTGATATCGAATACTGTTGAGTCAACAATGTGTTCAAACCTTTTAAAATTCCCAAGAACCCGTGAAAATCTCTTTTTTTCACGGGATTTAGTGTCGTTATAATATAACGACACTAATCTAAAAAAGGTTATAAGTTTATAACGGTTATAACCTTTTTTGTGGTATAAATCAAAATAAATAAAAATTATAAATTTATACTTTCTACCTCGAATATCTCGAAAACTGTTGATTTTTGGTACATAGTCCTATATAAGTTTTTCAAAATTTATAACAATATAAATCCAAAAATGCAAAAATATATAGAGTGTTCTATTTAAAATTTTCAAGTTTGCATTATTTCCGGTTAAACGGGAAAGGCCAACTTTTTGACATACCAAAAATAAAGTTTATAGCTAACCATACAAATTGTCACCAAGCACAAACTTTCTATCTTTAACAATAAAAAAGTTATTCGGGTGTCCTGTTATTTTATTTACACACTGTATGTACAGACTGATGATAAAGTATTGCACAAAAAGCATATTCTGGTTATTTAATGTTTTTGCGGAAAATCCTGAGACCCGTGGATTTTTGTTTTTAAATTGCCATTTAGGCAGGTAATTTTAATCCCCCACCCCTCATCCCCTAAATGCTAGCAACTCCAACTTTAAAAATTTAAATAGAAAGATATCCTTTGTGATACCTCTTTTGATAGGTCTTTTTCTTCTTAATATAACCAAAAAAAGTTTTTCAACATCGGTCGATAAATAACGGAGATATTTAACAAAATGAAATCAATATAATATTTGCCCCAAATTGTCCGTCGCCAAATCGACTCGTACCGAATTATTCGGCGCCAAACTGTTCGATGCCGAATTGCCGGCCCCGAATGGCCAGCGCTGAATTACCGGAGTCAAATCGTCCTGCTTAGAAAGATAGAGGCCATTTAGAAAATTTTGCGTCTCGGCCCAAATTTTCTAGTTACACCACCGTGGTAAGGTGGACTTATTATACATCGTTGAACTCGGAAAAAAACGCTTATTCAGAATTACAAAAAATATACATAGGTGCCCATTTAAAAATAAAAAGTTGACTATCGCAGCTAAAATCTAGTAGGCCTTAAAAATGTTCTAACTACATCAAAACGTAGTATTTAATGACCCATTTCGATTGGCATATCGACTGTAACAATCCTATCTCAATTAAAAGCTCGGGACGGATTTCGTCATCCACCCTGTATGTAAATATTTTCACTTGAATATTGCCTTCAGTGCATATCAGTTTACGTTTTTTTATTTTATCGTGTGACCAACACATGCACGAGTGCACATCGCGTGACTGTAGGAAAAGGACCGACCCCCTATGATTGATTTCCCTTTACTGCATAGTATAAAAATAATTAACCACGTGAACTTACAAAACACAGCGTTATTAGCATCAAATTTTAGTTAACGCGATGCATTGTCGACCATTCGTATATTACAGCTATTTCAAACCAATTTGGAAGCACCAACCACCCAATTTACTTTATTTCTGAATATGAAGGAGTACAAAATAGACTGGCTATAGTCAAAGTAATCTAAACGAGCCTGGAAGTTCATTGAAATTTTTAACACGACAACTGGGAATTAAATATGATGCTTAAAAGTTAGAGCAAAACTTTCCGGAGATTTTTATAATGTGAGTGGTGGGAATTATCGCAGCACATGCTGCGTACATTTATGTGGAAATTTAGTTTTACTCAAGCCGATGATTTCTAGTATTTTGTCATAACTTTACTTGAATTTCGGTTATATATAACAATTACAGTTTGATATGAAATTTAATGCGTTATCATTTATGTTGAAAATACAGTAGTAATGATTTTTGTTGAATTCTAAACTAAAAAACCCCATCCTCTCCTGGGCATTTGTTTGCGGTTTACAACACTGACAGTTGAGCATTATTCTTTCAACTGCTAATACCCCGTAATTTATTCTCACAGCCCGCAGTAAAACATTCCCCAAATCGAGCGATGCCTCATTGGCCGCGGTGCTGCGGCGGTCAGCAGATATTGACATTTTACCATTAGGAGATGAACTTTTACTGCGAATACTTTTAGGACCCTACTTTTCGAACTCAATGTACCATATAGGAATATTAGCATAGGCAATTTTGCATCTGGATCAAAGTCCGTTAGTAATGGCAGCTCATATATTCGATTTGCACGGGGGACAATGTAAATATGTCTGTCAAAATAGAATTAATAATGCTTTGTGCGAACGATATCTGTGTAATTCAATCACATATTACATCCATGTTTAGCTTCCAAAAGCTGTTCGACTGAAGGTCGATTCCAGGCTATAAAATCCGACGCAGCACTCACCCACAAAATGGATATAAATCGTTAGATACGACAACCAAGAAAAACATTGAGATTCCGAGGGAAACTTCGTACCTAAATAAGCCCGGACGTGGATTGTAGCTGTAGATTTGTGTAAAAAGCAATTTGGGAGAAAGGCGCGAGAAATAAAAATTTCCGTTAATTAGTAGTTGAAACAAAGTTGAAATTCATTTCGGAAGTTTTTAACTTTCTGGTACAAAATCACAAGAAAATTGTTTTTGTCTGTCTCAATAAGTTTTTCCAATATTTTTTTCTTTAGAGCTGATCAAATTTTTACCCTCAATATCTTACACCAGAAAGCATCGAAATCGAAATTGTATTTGAAACTTCGGTTTGTAATTTTCTCATAAATAGAAATGAAGGTGTTACATTTAATTTTTGACTGATTTGCGCATTTTGTTGACCCTAGTACCCACAAAAATTTGTCTAGGTATGTATAATATTTACATCCCTGTGGTTGCGGTAATTTAGGAAGTTGATTGTTATTTCGGGCTGATAATAGAAGGTAACCACGTATAAGGGATTGGAAGGCGTGGAAAAGTGGTGGGGATTGCCTGTGGATCTGTTACAGAATAATGCGGAACTGCAATTTAATGCAATAATTGGTGGTTGACAACCGACTACAAAGGATGCTATTAATACGAGTAAATAGCAACAATTTTCACAAAAGACTGCACTTATACAGGGTGAGTCTAAAATGACGACTTTCCTCTGAGGTAGTTGTATGGGACTGGAGCAAAGAACTAAAAGGTAAATTTGATAGTGGCTGGTAAATCTCTTTGCAACAAGTACCTACTACATCGTTTCTAAGGAAATGATTATAATGTGTCATCGCATGGTTGCCAAATGCATTTTCAGAGATCTTGGCAAAGAAATTAAAATTATGAGTAAATTAGACCCTGTGAGCATTTGATTGGAGCAAATCCTTATAGAATACAAAGCTTTTTATGGAAAATGATACCATACTTCAAAATTCATAATTACCCCATTATAACTCAGTGAATTAATCTTTAATCATTTTTCCCGGGGTGCATTAACTGTGCCTTACGAAATGGATTCACCTTGTACATACGATATCATAGAAAATACGTTCAGGAATACCGAGATTGTAAAACGGAAAAATAGAGACAACAAAACTTGTCCAATTTTCCTCCCAGGGTCCCACATTATAATTTGAAAGCAAATCTAAAGTAATGTCTTTGATGGTCTCGAACAACTAAATCAACCTGTAGAATGCCTATACCCCTAGATGTGCTCGATTTCAGGTTTTGGTTTGATATGCAGATGTGTTTCAAACCAACCCCACAAAAGCTGTGGAACGTGTTCTATCACTATCTTTAGAAATGCATATCTTAAGTAATTTTTTTCTGCTATCGATACTTTATTTGTGATAATCCACTCAATGGAAAAATGTTAAAATTTTTCTGTTTTTTTTAGGTTTAGTGCAGCTGTAGGTTTTATTTTATCTAGAAATTAAGTTTAGGTTTGTATGTAGCGTTGCCAAAGTAAGAGTTCTTCAGGGTTGATTCTCTAGGTGCAGGGAAATATTTTAAGAAAATACAAAGTGGTTTTAGTATTAAAGTTTATCTACAACTTTTCACGCACTACAGTTTCTGTGTGCGGTCGGTTGGTCTGAAACACTAAAATATAATTATTATACAGTGCTTCCCGAAAGTAACGGATAAATTCAATAAAATCGTTGAGAAAAATATTTCAAATAAATGCTCGGACACGTCGATTTTTATTTTTAAATTATCATTTAGAGATGTAATTTTCAACCCCCCACCCCGCAGCCCCTAAGCGCTGCCAACTCCAACTTTAAAAATTCAAATAGCAAGGAATCCTTTCTGTTACTTCGTCTGATAGCTTTTTTTATGCTGAATACAATAAAAAAAAGTTTTTCAAGATTGGTTGATAAATAACGAAGATATTTACCAAAATGTATTCAAATGAAAGTGCCAATATTCGAGCAGGCGTTGGTACGGCTGTACAATGGGTGGTAAAAAACAATTGCAACTTGTTTGTAATTGAATGTAAACAAAATGTATCTATCTATCTCCAACCCCAATCATCATTAAAACTTCGATTCTTTCGGCTTCAGTAAATCTCATTTTTGTTATCTTATTTTTCAATCGTTAATAATAAGTAACACACACTCCACTAAGTAATGTCAATACATTTTGTTTACATTCAATTGCAAACAAGTTGCAATTGTTTTTTACCACCCACTGCTAGAGCAGTACCAACGCCTGCTCGAATATTGGCACTTTCATTTGAATACATTTTGGTAAATATCTTCGTTATTTATCAACCAATCTTGAAAAACTTTTTTTTATTGTATTCAGCATAAAAAAAGCTATCAGACGAAGTAACAGAAAGGATTCCTTGCTATTTGAATTTTTAAAGTTGGAGTTGGCAGCGCTTAGGGGCTGCGGGGTGGGGGGTTGAAAATTACATCTCTAAATGATAATTTAAAAATAAAAATCGACGTGTCCGAGCATTTATTTGAAATATTTTTCTCAACGATTTTATTGAATTTATCCGTTACTTTCGGGAAGCACTGTATATATTTTATTTGGCTATTATTATAAAACCATTTGATTTATAAAACAATTTCAATACTTTTATTGCTTATACAGTTCCAAACAAAAGTATGGAACAACTTCTGTAGCAACTGTAATTTACTTTACTAAATGTATTGATACTTTGTGAAAGGTTTTGGTATCGGTTCAGAATGTCGCGGTGAGAATGTCGCGGGACACAATGTCGCGGCGAGAATGTCGCGGACCCATAATGTCACTAGACCCATAATGTCGCACGGCCACAATGTCGCATGGCCACAATGTCGCATGGCCACAATGTCGAAAATCTTTTTATTCATGCAGACAAGGGTGAAATTCATTTGTACAATAATTTACCTTTATTTTTAAATTTTAAATGTGCTTTTACAAGTTAATATAATGGACATCGGTAATTATTGCTAATATATTGAAAAAATGTAACTTTATTATCAAATTCTTATAATAATATAATGGTCAATGCTTAAAATTATCAATAAATTTAAATTTGCTATATATAATTTTAATTTAAAATATAATTCAAAATCACATGTGAGCTTGAAGTTTTAAATTTGGGCTATTCCGCGTAGATAATCATGAAGCGGAAGAGTTTGATAATTTTCTACCGTACGTTTTATCCTCTCTGTCACTTCACGGTACCTTGGTCTACCGTGGTTTTAAAGAAAATTATTTTAAGTTACTAAAATCTCCTCTTAAGGCAAACTCTTTCTTTCAAGCACTGAAATGCATTTTTCTGAGGATTTGTAAACAACTGATAAGGATAAGCAATTAAATGTGTAAAAGCATTATGTCACGCGACATTGTGTCCATGCGACATTGTGTCCATGCGACATTGTGACCATGCGACATTGTGCCCGTGCGACATTATAGATCTGCGACATTCTCGCCGCGACATTGTGTTCTGCGACATTCCCTCCGCGACATTCTGTACCGGAATCCACCGAAAGGGTTGTAGAAACCATTTATTACAGAGGGCAATGGCCAGCCGCTTTACTAACCTTCTGTAGGGAATTAAAATTCTTCCTTCTGTATAATCTTTGGTTTTCCTGATAGCTCTTTGCTTTTGGCTGTGTATAACCACCTTAGTCCTGTTATTGCTCCAACTTCATCACTATTCTTGGCAACCAGATTATTCTTATTCTCCATCCCCAAGCGGTCTCTAGGAAGAAATCTTATTTTATTTTAAAACTTGAAACTTGGTTTAAATGAGTGTCACATATTGAGGTCGCATTCCATCTTATTGGTACTAAATATTATTTAAAAGAATGTCATGTTAGCGTTCTTGATGACACGGCACTATCAATGCCACCACAAGTATTTACTCTATAGAACCTGCAAGTATTTTGTAATATCTGAATTGTTTTCGAAGAAAAAATCTTCTAAAATTCACTCTGAAACTTATTACAATTCAAGAATCGCGAATATTCTGCCTGTTAACTATTCATTAAAATATAAAATACAGGTATAACTGTCAGTGCTATTTCGCGACTCTATATACTATGCAAATTTGCAACAGTTACAAATCTTGTTTGTCATAAAGTATTTATCAATAGCCTAGTTTCAGGGAAATTCGATCGTGACCAAACTCCAATGTTTTAGATACGGTTACAGTCGCTTCTCTTAAGGCGCAATTCCACTGGGGCAACACTAGACGACATGTAGCATACCACATGTCGTCTAGTGTTCCTTGATCTATATGTGCGGCATAAATCATGCCACAACTTTAAATGTCGCACGTGCAACTTGTCGCTCAATATCGCATGCGCTTTGTCATCTGTGTTTGTAGCATGCGGCTAAACCAATTCAATTGAAGCAACATCAGTATTGTGCGTCAGCCTTTGGAAACAGTTGCCTTGGTACATCAACGTCTAGTAAAAAGCTCAACAAGTCATACGCAAACCATTTTCCTTTCTTGCAAGGAGATGCACCACTCTTCTTTGAATTTTGTAGTTTTTTTCGTTCACGATGGAAAGCTGACTGCAAATTCTTTATTTTCTTTTTCACTTCAATAACAGTACTGTCGTATTTACTCGCAAGCTGCTTCAACTTATCAATTTTTAATTTATTGTCTTTATAAACAGTCATTCTGTTGTTCCACAATTCTGGTGAGTTATGATAATCTTCAATAAATAAGGTTGTTTTTTCAATATTCCACTCCATGTCGCAGGATACAAGTCGCACCGATCCACTGGCCGTCGGATAGTAGGCGACATTGCTCGACATGCTGAATCCTGCCGACCAATGACGTATGCGACAGGCAACAACAATCAACATGTAGCATGCGACAAAGGCGCATGCTGCATGTGGCTTCGTGTTGCTTTGGTTAAAAGAGTTCGTGTAGCTTGCTTCACTGCCGCATACCACATGTCGCCTAAATGTTGCCTCAGTGGAATTGCGCCTTTATTGCTTGATATAGGTCTTCGGTATTAAATAATTGAGAATTTCAAATGAGTTCCAGTTATATCAAGGTGTATATTTTTATTGGTATATATTAAGCTTATTTATACATTAATACCCGTGATTAATACCAATGCAATTCTAACCTGTAAGTGCAGGAGAATAAAATTAGGACTACACCTGAAAAATGTATATATAGCCTTATAAACGTTTAATATTTTTAGGCTATTGTACAAGAATTGTAGAAAATTAATTAACATTATACTTTTTCTTTATTGCCAAGAGTTAAGATATTTCTTATCTTTTTTAAGAGAAAAAAAATCTAGTCATATTTATTTTTTATATTAACATTATATTTTGTCAGATAAACTTCTTTGGTCTCTTGTGACTTTAAATTATTACTTTTACGTTTCAATGACTGAACTTGCACGAATCTAACTAGATGGATTTGTTCTTCCTCGCTGCATTGAGATCAGGCTGGTGGCAGTCAACCAATTCTCATTGTCTTACAAATGTGTCCCTCAGGTTGCGACCTTTTTGAAGCATTGATGACCTCCTTGTCTTTCCGGTCAATTGAGCCCGGACGCTCGTTACCGGACTCCGGTGAATCCATCGACCGTTTCTTTGTAAACCGGTCGCCGAGTAGTGCATCATAATTAAATTTCCTATTTCCCTTCTCATTCCTGAACAATTGGCTGTTGAAATTAGCCGCAGATTGAAAGGAATTTCGAACACAGGGGGTTTGAATTACTGTTTTATAAAACCTAAAGCGTGGGTAGGTGATTTGATCGGATTTGTTTTGAACCATTACTTTGTGTAGATATTTAATTAAGTTTCTATTTTTCAGGTTACCTATAAATAAATGGTCTCTATAGGTAACTGTTTTTCATACTTCAAATTGGAGGGTACCTACTACTAATATATTTTATTTTTATTTCTAATCTAAAACGGATGTTAAATTGGATAGCTATGCCTTTAATCTACCCATTAATTAAAAAAAGGAAATTTGCCTAACTATCCTAGTAGCTATATTCTCTAAGCTAACAACGACTGAACAAATACAGAGAATTCTAAAGGAATCATAAATTACGATTATTGTTTCCATTTTAGTAGAACCCGAATCGAATGTGTTAGATAAAACGATCGTGCATAAAGTAGGCGAAATTAGAGATTTTATCAAAAGTATCTCCTTGATTAGAACGAATAATGTGAAGCAAAAGCTAATTTCAAATAACAGCAAGTGTTAAACAGGGTGCATTATATCTGTGTATTACTTTATAATGAATAGATGAATAATTTAGAAGCAAGGTAAAGGGATTCAAGCTGGAAAATAATCTCCTTATATTATAAAATGAAATTACAAAAGCGAGCATAGTCGGGAGAAAGCTGACCCAATAAAACAATGTTTAAAATGAAAATGACGATTTCCCAAAAAATAAAATAGCATTTCAGCGTAGATGTGGAGCTCAGTCCATTTGGCAATTAGTGCCAATAATAAAACAGAAAACTGCACCATACCCACATTTAACAATAAAGGTCTTCCATTCTTTTTCAAAATTATTTTATTTTCAATTAATATTCTGCTTTTACATTTACAATGCAGCTTACATATTGATTTAGATACACCATATACACTTTAACCTACAATCATAATTCAAGTAACTTTGAAAATATCCTCTGCAGACATTTTAATCCTCCTTTTTTTGGAACGTGAATCAATATCAAACGAACTTTATGATATCATAATTCAATATGTTCTCATGTACCGTCTGTATTTAATTGAACGGTTCATAGTTTGTGTAGACCGGCTTCGGTTGTAAACTGCAGACAATCTGGGTAATGGTATTTGAAGGAAGCTACTATTAACAGGGCCATTGAACGATCATTTATAATAAACGAAGTGCATTGTATGCCAATTGTGGGGTACGCTTACTTGAAACAAGGGCAGTTATTTATGCAGAATAACAACTAACCTGCAGAATCCGGGTCGTGAATTGGGAACCACTCGATATAACACTGAAACTGTTCAATATCTGCCTCTGTTCTAATTGTCTAAGCTTAATGGGGATCGTATTTAAGTTACAGTAACCACTTATATAATTTTTTTCTGATATTGTAAGTGGGAAATTAAACTTAACAGTTTGTTTAATTTTGATGTTAAACAAAGAGGTTAGCTATTCATTTAATGGATCGTTATAGTAGCTTCACTTTAGATAATGCACATATCTGTTCATATAAACATTTCATATCAATATTACATCGGCCCTGCATTTCTACGTTTCCATGGAATAAACCGTTGGGGTGATCGAAACTGTTTTCGTGAAGAGCCTTTCCGTGTATGAAAGTTTCACATAAATAATACTACTGCAATGTTTTATTCTCAAACATCCGATCTGTAAGCAGCAAGCAGCTGCTCGAGATGTGGAAGTCGTCTCATCAAAAATATATTCTGTCCACATGGTGTGTCATAGCAATCATATATTTTAGTCGATGTGGTTTATAGGAGAAAAACAAACAAATATAGTTGTTTCCGCTTTCGTGATTGTAGGTAATGGAACATTTATACTTAGAACCGAATAAATAGTTTTAAGAATATATTCAGTTATCCACTACTATTAGTAATAATCAGCGATTTTAAGATATTTAATAAAATTATAAAATTTTAAGCTTGTTTGAAATATATGAACTTGGAAATAATATGTAGTTTAAATATTGATAACATTATTATTTACTATTTACCGAATTCAATGAACTTGAAAGAATCTACTGTTAGCTATTAATGACCATGCTTTTGTTAAACCTCGGTTTCTTACTATGCACTTCTCGTTGATGTTTGTTTAACAAGTTATAATTTTAATTTTTAAGTTCATTTGAATCAGTTCCGTTGGAAGGAAGTTAAATTATATTTACATACCGAGTTACACTAACGAAGCCACGAAGTTTGGTTAGTGTGTTACCAACTATTGTTCCAAATCATTGATTTCGAAGACCTTATTATAAAATGGACAGCCCAGCCCGCGCGGTAGTTTGAACCTTAGTTGCAAAGGATAGTTCACTGCAACGATTCCATTTTAAATAAAATCAAAATGCACAAACAAAATACTAAAACACCAGTTACCATACACAGATGACGACAAATGCAACTGCAATTAACGCACGAATCGAACGTAACTAGTACTCCTACAGTAAAGGGTTGAAATCTTTTAGCTGCAACTACCAATCACAGCGCTGCATTGCGACGACGTTTTAGAAATTATCACGTGGTTTTGTTTACATCCAGACCGTGGTTAGGACGAATAAGGTTTACTTCCATCAAATCAATGTCATAGTAGTATGACTTACAATGCAGAAGTGGAAAACTATTTTCATTCTTTTTTGTTTTTAGTTTTTATCTGCTATTTTTCACCCTTTACTCCGCATTTCCTTTTTACATGCCATCGAACCATTTATTTCTCAGTTTTTATTTTAAGGGTTGCCAGTACTTTATGTTTTGTTTTTTGGGATTTTTTTGTAGGTAATATACCTACTAGTCTAGTCCATAGAAGGCGAATCAGGCTTGTGTGAGATGTGAGAGTAGTGTATATATTTTAAGGCTAAAATTTAAATACTTCGCGATAGTAAGTGGGTCATGAAAAATCAGTGGAAATAGAAATATTAACTTAAGTATACGAGACATGTGAATTTGAAATCACATAACTCGTTTAGTTGATACATACGTAGATATAGAGAACATTATTATTTGTCCAAGATAAGATGAACAGCATGGGGATCTCGGTTATTATAAGAGATACAGATTTGGTTAAATTAGACAAAATGTTCGCTACCTAACAGGGAATTAAATGCACCAAGCAGATTTTAAAAATTCATTGTGGTTCAAACCCAATAGGAGAAAAAGTGAATTTTGGGAATATCTATTTTTTTCAATAAAAGGAGTATTTGGGCAGATGGGCAATTTTAACTTGCACTTTCTTAAGGCACTTTTTGATGCTGCTTTCAACGGTGTATTCGTAATTTTTATAGCTCTTTCGGATTTCAAACTGTATGGATCAACTTTGATTTTTCATATGGAGCACATAGTAGGCCAAATTAGCTACTTCCATGCTCCTGTTTGTTCCTGTTCTTGTTGTAATAATTATATAAGTGTATTGATAATTTGCTTTATACTTAAGATTAAAGGTATTTTTTACTATTACTACTAGAATAAATTTTGTTTTTCGCAGGTGGCTAGATATTTTTATAAAAAATAAACTATTGAATTAAACTTTTTTGATTCCCGCCGTTATTATTTACAATAAACATAGCAAACCATACATTTTTGAAAACTAGAGAAAATAGTCTTTTCAAGGATGCCACGGCCTACTATGTGCTCCATATGAAAAATCAAAGTTGATCCATACAGTTTGAAATCCGTAAGAGCTATAAAAATTACGAATACACCGTTGAAAGCAGCATCAAAAGTGCCTTAAGAAAGTGCAAGTTAAAATTGCCCATCTACCCAAATACTCCTTTTATTGAAAAAAATAGATATTCCCAAAATTCACTTTTTCTCCTATTGGGTTTGAACCACAATGAATTTTTAAAATCTGCTTGGTGCATTTAATTCCCTGTTAGGTAGCGAACATTTTGTCTAATTTAACCAAATCTGTATCTCTTATAATAACCGAGATCCCCATGCTGTTCATCTTATCTTGGACACCCTGTATAATATGGTGTCTAGCAACTAAATCTTGCAAACAATTTAAAATAGACCTGGTTTCTCTCAGGTGTAACATAAGTTCTCAAGAATCCATATCTATGTGAAAAAGAAGTGAAACAGTTTAAAGATCGAATGCCCATTAAAAGAACAGTTAGAAGAAAAGTAATGATTTCAAAAGTTATGCAGTGGAAAAAACTAATTTTAGTATTTGAGCAATTTACAAATTTTGTGGAAATCTGGCTAAACTAGGTATGAATCGAATTCACAGAAACTCTTCTGATATACTAATAGAAATCGAAGGTGGTTTCAAATTTTCTTCCGTGGCTTCTTCCCTACTCTACAGTCTACAGATTTCTTTCTATCACACTCCAACTGCATACGCTAAACCATAATTCCCTTATCTTGGTGAAATGAAGACTGAAATGAACTCTCTGCCAGGGTTGGTCTTCCTAACGCATTTAGTACCTAATATTAGTAATTTGGGGTAATTAGAACTATAGTCGAAAATATTTTGCAACGTTATAATGCACGATATCGCTTTCAATTTAAAAAATAATTAGGAATTTACGGGACTGACCGACTGAGACCTTTTTAACACCAGTCACCCACCCTGCAAGGTATTTTTTGTAAAATCGCAATTTCCACATTTCCATACCAATAGTAAAAGTTCTTGCCCCGTATTTCTATTAAAGTTTCTTAATAATCTCCTGTTAGATGTTTGAAATGTTTGCTCTTTTTTTAAACTAACAACGCCGCGCCCAAGGGGGTACCCGATATTAAACGGCCGAGGATCTTATATTAGATTTTTTGTACCTTTAATTTTGAGTTTCTGTTCATAGCATTTTTGTCTTCTTTTCCGAGATTTTATTATATCTTCCTTGCAATGCAATGGTATCAATTTCGCACATTATTTTTATGATAGCTCGTTTGTCGGTAGGTTGCCTAACCCAAAATAAAACTACACATCGGGGTATATTTTTCTCAACAAAATTATGCATCACGTGCAGCAACCCAAGAATTTCAATGGTTTTGTTGCAAGGGGAACGCTTGCATCTCATTGTTATGCTGAAACACGCGACCAATAGCAGTATCTAAACGCATTTCAGAGCTAAGAATGGAGCACGCATACAAAGACGTGTCCCTTGTCACGTTAAAAGGCAGGGTTGTTTGCACTCTGGAGTTCAAGGGTGACAGGTAAAATAATTTGCTTTTTTTACCGCGATAATTGAATCTCATTGTTACAAGTGGAATTATTCGAACTGAACTGAACTGACCTAATCCAACGGATGTTGCGAATGGCTGCTTTGAGTATGAGTCAGCACAATTTATAACTGAAAAAACTCGTGTAATAATTTAGATTCAACTTCAATTTCAGTGAACGCACCTTCGTTTTGTATAGCAACTTGTACAAGTTTAAATTGGATACAAATCCATATTTCAAAGTAATTTTTAGTTAGGATCCGTTTCGATTCTTTATAGTAGCTGTGCTCAATGAGCCCAACCGTTACGACTTGCATTCCATGGAAGTTTTTCACAGAATTGTTGAAAATGCTTCTTTTAAATCGGCGGAGCGGCAAATCAAAAAATCGAATTGTTCCGCTTTTCTGAACAATCTTTAAAGCCGGCGAAGGATTCTGTTTATGATAATCGCAGCAGAATACGCTGTTGAATTGGGAATTAGCTTGTACAAAGAAACCAACTCAAAAAGACGGATCTAAGAATTATTTATGATAAGTTAACTTTCTTTAACTTCTAATGTATAGCCGCTATCAAAGATAGAGATTCATAAAACCGTTATATTACAGCAGTCGTTAAAAGGCAATCTAGTTTGATTATACCGTAAGGCTTTACGAAGGAATTATTACTTCAAAATAGGAAAGGATGGAATTCATGAATTTTAATGCACTTTCATGTGCTACTAATAACAAAGAAACAAACCCTGATTTTCTCTCACTAAAAATTTCTAGCATTTCAGAAAACTTTAATTATACTCACCCCATAAGACATATAACTTCAAAATTGATGGTGATCATCCTTTTAAAGGAGGTCTTCTATAGCCCAAAATAGGAAAAATAAATCTTATAAATGAAAATGCTCCCCAAGAAAGTTATCCACCAAAAAAAGTTTAACAAAGCTTTTTTAATCCTACACTTACGGAAGACACAACTACCAGAGTCATATGACCCCCCATTTAACATGCACAAATGTTGACACACACCCATGGTTGGGGCGGCTATAACTTATTGCGAAAAATACAGTCCAGTGTTGGATTCGAACTAACAGTCGTAATATTTTTGTTTATTTTTAATCTGATTTTTGAATTCAGAAACAGTTTATGGGCATTGATATTTTCTTTGTCTGTAACTTTCTTAGGGAGCATTTCGCGACATATGTCTATATGCTCTTTTTTCTTATTTTGGGCCACGATATATGCATCTTAAAGTATGACATTACTTTATGTTACCCCCTGTATAACCAAAATCTGGTGAATTTTTAACGGCTAAGTGTTTCCTAGGATGGATACACACCACTGGCTTAAAACTGATTACAGTCAAACTAGCTTTAACTGAAAGAAAATGATGTTGGTCGAAAAATAATTCATCATAATCTACTTATAAACTTACACCCCCGTCTTACGGGTGCCGGATTCCGCCTCCAGCAAGGGTTTTCTAATAGTATATTACAGTGGCGTGTTTTCCATGGAGGCTAGGGAAGCACAGCTTCCCTTACAAAAAATAAACATAAAATATTTACGAAAAAGTCCTAGGACCTATTCATTTGGTGTTATAAGGGCTTTAATTTTCTTTCCGATGAGAACCTTGGCAGGTGAACCGCGATAGCCGATACCTGGTGCTCGCTGAGATGGGTGTAGGTATTCTGAAAAACAGTTTTCGGAAAGATGGACAAAATACTTGAATTTGTAATGTCAAGTGTAGTTGTCGGCTTTTGTTTAAACTTAAGACATTATCCACTTCTGCAATTCTGTTTTAGTAGGTACCGTGCGTGGTACCGTGTATGTCTCGGTCCATGTGTAATAAAATAAAATAAAACCTTAAAGAAAATTTTATTTGTTGTAGTATTTACAATCACTTCAATATAAAATAACTTGCATTAGTTCTTTTATAATAAGCTGACTCATATGACAAAAGAATGCTAAAACGATTTCTAATCCTTATTTACCTTAAGTATAAATTTTCTATAAACCTACAAAGTCAAGTTTGGCCAGATGTTGTTTTATCATTCTCAGTTCCTTTTCATTATGCACATCTGTAGATAACAAATTGAAAGACTCTTAACTTTAGTCATGAAGTGTGTGTCTTTTGTGGCGGTTTAAAAGTGTTAAGTGTTTGTAAATACCTACCAAATATGAAAACTAAATAGGTTTACATTTTATATGTCTAATTCTAAATAAATTATAGTATATTATATTATTAGGAGTAGAAAGAGTTCTTTTTGTGTTGAGTTTATATTGCGGCCGAGGCGCACGCGCCGAGGCTGTGCAAGTGAGCGAAACACAAATAAGACGTTCTACTCCGAATAGTATATCCTATTTTTTCTTCAAGTGTAAAAATATTTTGTTGCTGTAAATAAATATTTCCTAAAAAGTCATTTCAACAGGACAACGCTCTCCCTTCTACCAACCTTGGGGGCGGAGCTATGGGCAAAATACTGCCGTTGCCATGGATATGTAAACACATTATTGTACTAGTAACATTATTTTCATTTTTTGACTATTAGCAAAATGACTTCCTTCTACATAGCCAGTTCTGTACAACAATACGGATGTTATGATACGCTTGAAGAAAAAAATAATTATTGAAAGTTTGTCAGCACTACTTCTTGTATGTGTATTTTTAAGAAATTTAATTTGCAGGATGAAGATCAGAAAACTTCTAGAGCTGGTCGGCAGATTGGTTACAACGATAAGGTAGGATATTTTATGACAGTATACGGTGATGGGTTATAGTTAATTATTTTCGAAACAATGGCTCCAGGTCTAAAAATTCACCCTTTATGCAACGTGCGTACTGCTAAGAAGCAATTTCTATTTCCGTATTTTGATAAAACGCATCGTACCCTCCGTGAAACCGCCAATGGTTGATTTTAGTTGTTTTGTACAACCATGGTTGAGATTGCAGTTCTTTGATAATTAATATGTGGCAACACATAATGATATCGAATGAAACGAATAATAATTAGAGGTTGCTTAATTGAGCAACTCCCCGAACCTGGCGTGTTTGGTAACAATAAAGCACTTTCTATGATTGATTGTTATCTACCGACTTCTACAAATAGCTTTACATCTAACTGAATAAAACATGTGGTAATGTAGCACTGACTCTTAAGTGTGGTGGAACTTTAAAAGCCATCATCATTTATGGAATGTGAGAGGTAGATGTCTATCTAAATGTTACCATTGTATTTTATTCGCGCAGGTTAATCTATCTTATCTCTACCAACAAACGTAGGTGTAAACCTGCTTATACCCTTAATTAAAATTAATGACTTGGCAAATCTTAAATTTCGATTTCAAAATGAACTGAGCTTCTCTTCTGCATACTAATGGTAGCCTGTTAGAAAGCACGAACAAATAATTTGAAATATGCAGCGGACTGTAAGTACTGAGAAGTTAATTATGAAGTTATAAGTAAGAACATAAAAAAGGCGTTGTTGGAAAGAATTACTACTACGGTAAAGAATGAATAAATTAGTTTGATTATTTATTGTGTCTCTTGATAAATCTAGATTAGTAACTGCAATGGAGCAATCAAACAGTGTGCAGCGTTATGCGACATACAGTATATTGCGAGTCGGTATACTGGTAGACATGATGCTCGTAGATCATTATTATATAGTTTGAAGGGGTTTCAGTTTCTTGTTCTAAACTGAATCACGGGGGTTGTAATATTAATATATTTTTCCGGAAATAGTTGATTCTTTATCGTTTACTTACCCCTTCTTATTATTTGATCTTTATTAATTTTTTTAGAGTAATATGACAAACAAATAAAATTGTGCTGTAATTAATTAATTTCGACGAAGGCAGTAAAGGCTTACTAGGGATGCTTCAGATTGAAACGTACAGCAATGTCAGTTACGATATAGTGTTTGTGTGAACTTGCACAAAGATTTAAGATAATTAGTGCATGATACAAATACTTGTGCCATAAGTTAGTGGATGCATTATTCGAATACGAACACATAAGCTTAGATCTAAATACATTAAGTTTAGAATGCATGATAGAATTGCACCAAGAGTATATTATGTCTCACCTACTACACTATAGGAATGCGGTTTTGCTTCTCCGCAACTTGTGTAAATTATAATTTTGCACGTTAAAACATGCGACTGTCAAATTTAACGTTTGTAATGAATTTTTTATGTTCGGAGCCAAGAGTCTTTATTAAATTAAACATAATGCAACATAGCGTTAAGCAGAGACACAGAAGTAAAAAAATAACAATAAAAAGAGATCAAAGTGTATTCAGACACGAGCTGCAGCTTTCACGGGAAAATGGTTAACCCATGTTTGGTATAGTATGTATGTTAATTCTGGGATATTTTTAATTAATAAAATAATATTTGCAAAAACCAAAGTTAAAATTCCGAGAATATACAGAAGTGATAAGAGAGCTGCAAATGCAGAGCAATGCAGATTGTTTTTATTTTATTATAACGAGAGATCAATAAAAAAACCAACTAGGGTAGGCTGTGAAATTGAATTATTTTAGATTGGTACTGTAGCCACATCCACAGAATGACATTTCTGACATGAAAATTTAAAACTGAATGAATACCATTTTTTCAAACTTGAATTTTTTTCACCAAATCAAATAAAAAACTTAAAAACTTTGACAAGAGCGTTCAGTTTTAAATTTTCATGTCAGAAATGTCATTCTGTGGATGTGGCTACAGTACCAATTTAAAATAATTCAATTTCAAAGCCTACCCTAGTTGGTTTTTTAAATTGATCTCTCGTTATTATTAAATAATGTGAAATGCGGATACGTTTAGGTGCTCGGTTGTTAAAGCTTTGGTTTCCTAGGGAAGTGGTGCCGTTTTTGAACGGCCCTAAAATACGGTGAGTGACAGTATTGTAAAGTCTGAACACGAAGTGTCACCGCTATACACAATGGTCACCTCCAAAAACATTGCTGAACTGAATCTGATTCGTACCATACTGGCCCACCGCTTTTAATGAGATGGCACCGCTCTATTACGTTCAGTGTGCGGTACCGCTTGTTTGGAAACCACTTCGGGCACCATTTTGCGTGGCGTCACCCACCGTTTAAAGACGACAGCGCTTTCCTAGGAAATCTATCTAGCTATGCAACCAAGTGGTCCCGGGTTCACAATCTTAAATTTTGAAATAAATAAATTTCATCTTCCAACTACCCTGAAGAAACTTTCTCAGGCTGGAGTCGGACAGAACAGGATGGTCGGTCGGTAGCGATTGTCCGGTTTGAAATTACAGCTGGCCAAGTATAACCTTGCGAGTGGAGAAGTGCGAATACGCACGGGTATCCTTGGCCTGCTGTAATTTCAAACCGGACGATCGCTACCAACCGACCACCCTGCTCTGTTGGAGTCCCGGGGAATAGTGCGACTGGACTGGTGAGAAGACTCGCGCGAGTTGCTGGCGTTGCTTTCTCGCTAGTCTATTCGCAGCATTAAACTGATTAATGTGAAATATCCAGAATTACAGCACTCATATACTATTATAAACGAATAGGATATAAGAATTTTTTAAAAATGATCCAATAACGGCGGTGTTTCTCGGATATACCTTCTTGGTCCATCGGTATATTCTATTGGGTGTGATACGATGGTGTCGGTTAGTGTAGCAACCGTAAATAACAATAATTGATTTTTTTTTATAAAATATTTTTTTCAAATGTTATACTGACATTTTGAGCAAAATGAACTTTAAAATTCGTGATATAATCGTAACAAATATCATTCGATTATTTCTTAAAACCCTTTAATTGTTTGTAACGTTCCAACAGTTTAAAAATAAAAAAAATTACAAGTCATGCTTGAAATTGGAAATCCCATAAGCAGGAAGGTGGATATAGAGAGAGATTAACTTTTCTGTCAGTTTCATCTATATTTAACGGTTACCGAATGCCTGTTGCGATAGCCTGAGAGCTCTTCCTTTGTTATGTATTATTCACACCCGGTCAGTCGGTGTTGGAATATCGAATTCATGTTTAATAACTCCGATTATACCTTCACATGCGCTGTTTTCCGGTCACTAATTTATTTAGAATTTCCTAATAAATTACAAACTACATTGTTATTACATTCTAATTACTAAATGTAGGTTGACCAAAAGGTTTCATTGTCATTAATATCGAATTTAATGAAAAATGCCTTAGATAAAAGTAGGTCATATTTTGCTTATATAAATTTTTATCTTCTTTTGTATCATTTCATAAATATAATTCCCTTCTTGCTTTCATATTTTAGATTCAAGTTACAGTATACAAAAGAAAGAGAATATGATATATTATTTGATTGATGTTGGTACAATATCAGTCACGCTTTTAATGTGATTTTATAGAAGCAGCAAAAATGGCTGCTCTTTCTCATTATGAATGCTTGTTGGTCAGTACTTGAATGGAATTTACTTGATTTTACGGAATATTTGTAAAACATTTGTCTTTTATTTTTTCATGATTGGTACCCAGTACATAAATAGTTATTTTTTATACAAGACGATAAAATTATATTTTATCGACAAGCGGAGTCGATAATTAAATTTTATCGTCGTGTATATAATTCTATTTTTTTCTATAGCAGATGTTAAAAAAATAAGAAAAATTTGTAAAAAAAACAATTTAAAATTAGATTATATTAAACCCGAAAATCTCAGTAGCAAAGGTTTCCATTAGGTTTCCATGGAGTTTCCAGAAAATTAAAGTACTTTATCTATCCTTGGGGTTAAAGTGTTACTTTATCTACCCTTGCGGTTAAAGTAATACTTGATCAACTATTTTTAGTCGAACAAAGCACACTTTAACATCTGCTATAGAAAAAATAAATATTTCAGTGAGGGTACCTATTGCCAATAATTTGCCCACAGTGTGTATAAATTGCTGTTAGGAATTTCACAGCTTAGTAATAATTGTGAGGCTTCACGGTTCAACCAACCGCATTGATTTACAAAATTGTAAAGTATAGTAAACACAAAAAATTATTAAACGTTCCTAGAGGCAAAAAATTTCCATGTTTAACGAGGAGACGGTTTGTTTTTGAAAAATAAAACGTTCTATTAAAACAAAACCATGACCTAGTGAACACTGTTCATCAGTGGGAATTAATAATCTGAAAGGCAACTCGTTAGCGTAATGGATCATAAAGTCAAATAAAACTGTAACCGTCGGTGTGTGCTTTTTCACGGAAATTTATTTTCTGGGCGGTTTAGTAAACAAAACAGTTGAGTTTACATGGAAATTGTTAAATTTAAAAGAGTTCTAACTATTTGTTCGAAAACGTTAAACATTCCTAAATGATTATAAAGGTTGAGATATGGATCATTAGTGGTGAGTTGAGTGTTAACAGACTTGAGCCTTTGCTTTTATAGCTTCTGGTGTTATCCACTTTAGTAATTCAACTGGGAATTTTGAAGTTTGTGCTAAAATTATCGAATAAACCATTAAGAACCTTTATTCTCGAAAAATCATCCTTTATAGACTTTCTTTTGTATTTCATTATGCTATTGTTGTGAAGACTTCTTTCTATTTTTCCTTCTTAATGCTACGAATAATGCACTATAACCTAAAACTTCTGAACACATAAGTATTATTTACAAAACTTTTAATGGTACCTAAGGTGTTTTAACAAAGTAGTTTCCAACTTTCAGTTTTGCTGCTTATAAATACGTTCATAAACAAATAGAAACTCCATTTGGGCTCTCGATTCAACGTTACGAATACCATAATAAATAAATCGAAACTTCAAATGGGCTGCTGCATCGAAGCTTTTTAGAATATTTACTTTACAAGTTCGTGCTTTCAAAAATTTATGTAAGCAGATAGAGCTGAAGTTGGAACACATCTCCTACGAGACTTCGTTTCTAATAAATTAATAGCAAAGTCGTGTTGGTTTTATTACAGTTTCTATTACACACTTCATTTAATATCTTCAGTTAAAGATGAAATTTATTTACATTATCACTTTATATTCCTATTTTATTAAACATGTTTCATATCCTCATATCCATAAAGCCATCTTTTATTACAGCAATAATAAAATTATTAAATAAGTTCGTATTTTCTAAGACACCTCTTCAATCCAAATTTCATTAACAGAGCTAGAAAAATTTAATTGTTACAGGTACAGGACATAGGGTTGCGCGACATTCAGAATATTTTATCAACTTTTCACATTTGATGATGTTAGATGTTTGCTTTGCTTGCATTTAGTTGGATAAGTCACTTATTTTAATTGTAATTGCAGTAAAAACAGAGATGTTGATAATACTACCTAAAAGTAGTAACACAGGGAAAAATTCATAAGGGTACCCATTAAGCAATTAGTCGTTACTGTGAGCCTACAAATAAACTGGAAACTCATTTATAATAATACGATTCGTGTTATCCTTTCGTGTAATCGGATGGGATTGTCACAATTCTGTTAGAACGACTCAATTTGAACCTATTACAAGGGAATGACATGTTCAGCAATCGACGTCTGTACTTTAATATTAGTTCCGAAAGACAAATGGCAAATTAATTCCTTGCTCCCGAAGATATGTGGCTTGTTGCAATATTATTACCCCCAGTCACTGCACTTTATATTACAATAACACTATTGATTTTTTTTAATCAAATATCTCAGCTTAAATAGTTTTTGCTATGATTTACATAAATTTTGTTTCTAATGGAAATGTTAGTTTAAAACGTAAAGGTAAATATCTTGATACAGAAATTGTTTTATGTAAGTTCAACATTCTCATTTGATTATTTTATTATTGATTCCGTTATTGCGTCTAACTTTTTATTTAATGATGCACATATCCGTCATTATATTTCTTATCCGGTGTTTGTTTGCTTCATTAAACAGAGTAGTACTAGCCGATAACTAAAGTAATCGTTTTAAAACCCTACACTTATTGAGTAATTCTGCTTTAAATTGCATATGAGGCTGAAAATGGACATCTAATGGCTGTGAAATGAGTTCTAAAGTAAGCTTAGAATTCTGGTTAATGTATCGTACGTTCAAATATAAATTTTAAACTACCTTTAAGGTGTTATACAGGGTGGTGACTTGAGCAACGCAACATAGGGATTTCAATGGTAAATTCTTAATGTTTCATTATTGGCTCCCCTAATTATTTTAGAGCAAAAGTGTGTCGAGGTTTTTTGTAGAGAAATAAATTCTGTATCTGTTCATACTAAGTATTATTTATAATTTTCCATTTTCCGAAAGCGTAGAAATAGAAGAAATTAAAAATGTCTTTTTAAAGAAATCAGTGATGCCTTGGAATTATCTAAACAATCAACATTCGCATTTACACCCGTCATTACGGTTTATAACCGATTATTAAAATCTATTATTTTTAAAATGTATTCAACGAAAGAAAAAGTAGAAATGATAAAGTGCCTTGTTTAGCGTAAAATATGTTCCTATTGCCTACTCGTTTTACTGCTTTAAAAAGAAAAAAAATGTAATGAGACAGAAATGTCAGTGCGTTTGTTTGATTTTATAATTCCTTGGCATCAGTGATTTTTTTAAAAAGTCCATTTTTTATTTCTTCTATTTCTACGCTTCCGGAAAATGGAAAATTGTAAATAATAGTATGAAAAGATGCAGAATTTATTTCTCTACAAAAAACCTAAACACACTTTTGCTCTAAAATAATTAGGGGATCCAATAATTGAATATTAAGAATTTTCCATTGAAATTCCTATGTTGCGTCGCTCAAGTCACCACCCGGTATGTTTGATATGTATGCTAAGAAAGTAAATTGTTTTGTGAGTGTGTGCGTTTGGTAAGTTCTTTGGTTCGTTTCGCAGTCATTCATAAAAGATGTTAGCAGAAACATAGTTTTATAAAATTTCAGCATCGTTGCTTTTTACTACATTCAAGAATACTTTTACAATCTCTTATTATATACATAACAATAAACAAACAATAACCATACAAACTAACGTGTAGGATTTCTGTCTACCTTTACAATATATTTTTCGTAACGAACTCCCAACCTACACTAAAATATTTGGAAATACTTTGAAAGGTTAATATTAATCTACAATGTTAATGACAATACAATTTTTTCTTCTATATACGTTTACTAGATTCCTTTTCTATAGAACACACAAAACAATGGTGCTATTGAAATATTCTTTTTAGCTTTTCATGATATTGCGTTTTAATATTAGTGTACTCGTATGTAGCTCTTTTTGGGTAGCGAGTTTGCTAATATTAAATTTTTTGTTCTGTAAGTTGAGATTGCGAAACAATAGTCAACAGAAAACCATCTAGACCTCGAGCTGTGAATTTTTTGTTGCATCCCATTTACAAGGATCATTACAAAATCAGAAGTTGTTGAAAAATAGCTCTTTGTAAAAGGTACGAACACAATAATACAGACGAAACATCTTTCAGGCTTTCAGAAAGCGGCTGCTTTTGTTTCCCTGCAGGGTAGCATCGACTAAAGTATTTACAACTTAACCAACTCTCTTTGAAGGGGTAAACTTTGTTATTATTAAACACTTTGTTTAAGTAATGAATATTTTTCTATTAATTTTGGTCACGTTCAAAACGATGTAACTGGGTGACTTTCGGTTTAACTGTGTTTCATTCTTGTATATTGGAAGTAATAATGTTATTAATAACAGAGAGAGAATAGCTTTATTTTCGCAGCCAAATATTTCAGTTTATTTGTTGTAAATAGCGGGCTTAAGACGGGTCTAAATTGCGCTGTAGGATGAAGCGATGCCAGGAAATGATAATCCGGAGCGTCCTACCAGGATCTAGAATGTTTTATGCGTGTCTTCATTGGCTTTCATTCGTAGGTATTACTAGGATTACCGACCTGGATTATATCATTAGGACTCATAATCCTACCACATTCATTTAAAATTTATGTGCATTAATTAAAACTATGTTTGTATTTTCTTTGCTCACAACAAAGGAAATGTGGAATAACCCGCAAGAAAAATATTTGAATTGGATTCATAATCCAAGGTAATCTGAGAACGCGGTAACAGTGGCTTTTATGCCAGATTGTATTTGCTTTGTAAAACAGGAATTCTTGCAAGGACAAGTATTATTGGAATCGTAACAAAAGGAAGCTCTTTATTCATTTTACTTTTTAATAAAAGAGTTCCATTTAAATGTTTCTACTGCATGATGCCATCACAGATAACATAGCTGTGTGCCTGATGTCACCCTTATATGAAACTGAAGAAAATGTGCAGTTGGGGGACTATAGAAGCCCCACACCTGAAATTGAAAACTAAATTCAAGTGAACCGTCCGGTGTCAGGTAGAACTGCAATGTAACGAAAACAGCTAGGAAAAGGAACAAAAGTCAATATACGATTCGGGGCATGAAGCTGTCAACGCCAGAGTCATTTCAGGACGTGTTCGGAAATATATATCAATGAAAAAACTATATCCAATTACTAAAAGTAGATGTTGAGGAGGGAAGGCTATAAGTTGCAACAGGTTTATTCGACGGCTTCTGTTTCGGATCAGCTTACATCTTGGGGGAATGCAAACGTTAGAGAGATACGTTTTACTGTTAAAGAAGAAAAATTGGAAAATAAAATTTTTATACTTTTATGGAAATAAATGTATCAGTTTCCTAAAAACATATTTTGTCAATACGTTTGCTATGAAGTATGAGTTTGCGTCACAAATATATTCTGAGAACCTATAAATGTATCACGACTGAAAATGCAGCGATATGGAAGATTGATTATTAAATCTTTATATCAATAAAAAAATATATGGAATGTGTACAAATTTGGAACCAGATTTATAAATTGAGAGGCTACAGCTGTAGTTTGCATACAGTTTTCAAAAGACGCACAAAACATGGTTTGTAAATAATTTCATTTGATCCTTCCCGGTCATATTTTTAAAGACATTTAAAGTAAAAAATTTTGCATATATATACGTCATTTCTTGCATAATTTTTACATTTCTTTGCAAAATATTTTTAATCGCCCTATCGATACGTCTAGAAAAAATTATTAACAACAAATTTTATTGGAGGTGTTGATGTTTGACCTTTGGTCTTTTAATCGTTCAGCAGGCAACTAAGCCATGCGTTTTTCAGGAATTTTCCTATGATAACGTTCTTAAAATAGACATTATCTTGTAGCAAGTAAAATGTATTTATACAGGGTGCCAATTTTAAGTTGTCCACCATTGGTAACTTCGTTACCTTTGGAGATGGAAAGTTGGTTAAATGAGAAAAGATTCAGTATTTTTTATGCTCGTTTAGAAAGTGAAATTTAATTTTTTATGGCACTTCCGGTTTAGCGAGAAATGGTGCCAACTTTTTATTTTTAAATGGAACACCCTGTATTTTTTGAAATTTTTCGATTGGAAATAATTTTGGCTTTAAAAAAGTATAGCACACATGTACAATTAAAATTACTTATAACCATGATATTTAACGTTTATTTATTTTTATTAAATTGGGATCACAATTGGCTTAGCTCAAAACCAAACAGGAACAATAAAGAAAATAAACAATAATTATCAAATAAAACTATTTGAATACATATTCAAGTTATTGCAAGTATTGTTCGATACAGTTTCCCTCGTGGAGCACGTAGAGATGAACCAATTTCCTTCTATCAGTCTCATGTAAAACTTGGTGGATTTTATTTTGCAGCATCTCGAAATTCTCGTATCTTTCTTTATAAATTATATCCTTTAAATAGCTCCAAAGAAAAAAGTCTAGTGGTGTTACGTCGGGGGATCTCGGCGGCCATTGAATAGGTGCATCTGTCCCTATCCACTTATTGCCGAAAGTATTTCTTAAACATTGTACCGAGTCTCTTGCATTTCTTTGACAAAAAAAGTAAATCGCCAACATATCAACCTTCTCGTTATTAGAAAAATTCATTTTATGATTTCAGTGACAGTAGTACTAAACAAGTAAAACGAAATTGACATTTGTTCATTTCTAGGTATTGTTTATTGGTGCCCTTTTGTTTCATGGCAATTGTGATCCCAATTTAATAAATATAAATAAAAGTTAAATATCATGGTTTTATGAGTAATTTTAACTGTACATATGTGCTATACTTTTTTAAAGCCAAAATTATTTCCAATCGAAAAATTTAAAAAAATACAGGGTGTTCCATTTAAAAATAAAAAGTTGGCACCATTTCTCGCTAAACCAGAATTGCCATAAAAAATAAAATTTCACATTCTAAATGAGCATAAAAAATACTGAATCTTTCCTCATTTAACCAACTTTCCATCTCCAAAGGTAAGAAAGTTACCAATGGTGGACAACTTAAAATTGGCACCCTGTATATCGTGGTTTTTGTTGCTAAACTGATCAATGAAAATTTTCTACTATGAACAGTATAGTTCCAGGGGACTTCGCTTTTATCTGTCCCCATATTAATTTAAAAGGAAATAAATTAACGCAGCCTGTTTGATAAGATGCAGAAGTTTCTCTTCCAATGTCTGCTTCGTAAATTATTTGAGTTACTTGTCAAAGAAGCTGTACCTATATTCTTCAATAAAGTCGGATATGGTGTGTCCACAGTCAGTTGATTATTATTTCTTCTAAGAAATCATCAACGAACTTTGGGTATGTCTGTTGTTTTGCTCCAGTTGTCTGCATTGTTTTCAAATGAAAACATGTCAACATAAGAAGTTTGTTTACCGGAAACCAATTCAAGTATTACACGCTTTTGTGAGGTGGGTCGTAACTTATTGAATAAACGAAATATAATTTCAACAATTACTGATCGATATCTCGTATAAAATTGACAAATCTACATGAAAAAACTGTTGCATATAAGAGACATAATATTTTAAACAAGTTTGCATGAAAATTTAGAATGTAATCTACAATTTAGAAGCAACAAAATTGGTTTATAAATGAACGTTCTGTTCGTATAGGTAGAATCAGCAAGGAAAAAATAATGATCTCTTAAGACATTGCCATTTTTATTATATTGTTGTATTAGCAAAATTAATATAGTATAAGGTACCATCATTTGATAGATTATGTATTTTCAATTTAAAACAGTAAATAAAGGGACTTGTGAATACACTTTTATACATGCACATAACATATGGTGCCATAAACGAAGTATTGATAGGTCATAAAAAGGGAATCAACAGATGGGCCGCCATCGATAACAACTTAGCATGATACAAATTTAGTGGAATATGTTCATATTGTTAAATGAGCGAAATTGAATTTTCTTCACTTCTACCCCTATCAATGCATTGTTATCATATCTAATCTAAAATATCGTAACCTACAAGGAATCTACAACCATAACTAAGACTTTGCTAATACGGAAATCGATACTGGTATAAATAATTGACGGCTTTTTAAATAAAATAGTTGCTGAACTCGAGTGAGTTATTAAATTGTGAACAAAGCTAAGTACATACTGAGTGGTTGGTCATATCTTCGAACATAGATAGGCTGCTTCGTAGTAATACCTCCGCAGGGGCTATCTAAATAATATTACTCAAGCAATCTCTTTGTATGAGGTTAAGGTCGTTAAGGACATTCTGATTCTACACTGAAAAAAAAGTTTTGTTGTGCGAACAAAATATTAGTACCCAGAACAAAAAATATTTCTAGGTATAGATTGAAAACAAAAGTTCCCTAAAATGGAACCTTAACTTCTTATTGTCGCAGTAAAAGCACTAAGTGTGCACTTATTTTTAAAATTCCCAACACAATTCACAGGTTCTTCAAAGGTAAGCGCCTACAGTATTTGGCTGTTCTTGAAAAGGGTGCTGGATCAAAATCCATTAGCTACTGCGGCAGAACGGCTGTGCTACTAGAGTTAAACTACTCTGTTGTAGGAACAGTGTAGTGCTATAAAAACAAATACCTCCAAAAAATAATATTGCATTACTTTTTTGGTTGAAAGGGGACGACAACAATATGTATGGCAAATGTGGAACCTGACCAGATAAGTGAAATTATTTTTTAACAACCGTTCTGGAGGTCAAAATTCAAAAAACTCTTAGATTTGTTTTGGGTTGTTTTATATCTTATATTACCAACGGATTTTTAATATTTGAGCATCATATTCATAAAATATTTATGAAAGTTTTTGTCAATATTTCATATACCTGCAGAGATTTTCTAATATTTCATATTTTAGGATTATAAATACATACTTAGAACCTCTCTCTACTTTACCAAAATTTAAAAAATATTATATTTATATTTTATACAGGGAATCTGGGAAAGTGTAAAGCCAAAATTCATTAGCAATTTTTAGAATTAATCTTATACATCTATCTTCCTAGTTCTGAAGTAAATGGCAGGTTAAGTAATGCATTAATAATGATTAATGATGTCGACCCCATCTCGGTAATCCGGGGAAGGTGAAAAGTATCAAACAAAGGTTATTGCTTTATAGTTTTTGTACACAGCGTTATAAATTTATGAGAGGAATTATTTAGCTCACCGTTTGTAGAATTTTTATATTTATAACACTGTCACTAAATTATTCAATGTTCCCTAGAAATTCTGTCTTTTTAATGAACTTCCTTACCATTTGCTGAAAAAATATTTAGGTTGAAAGCCTTTAGCAGGTCCACAATTTCTACTGATTTGGCAATTTTTACCACAAATATATGAAGTGTTTTTATTTTATCATTTCAGAAATTAACATACCTTTGGGTATCACAAAATTTAATTTAGCATTAAAAGTACCTACATGCTAAGAATTCTGCCTTATTAAAGTTTTTTTGTTAGCAAAACAATTTTTTTTAATATAAACCACAACAATAAACATTTTTACTAAATTGCACAGCTTTACAGTAAAATAAGTTTGCTAGGTTTTACGCTTTTCTTTCACTTTGTGTTTCCTGAAAAATATATGTGTTTAGATTTATTGACCTATAAGCATTTTACGAGTTTGACCCTGTTGTTACATTAAGACCGTTCTGAAGGCGAAATTGAAAACGGTGAAAGTGCTTACAGTTTAGAAAACAAACAAATTTATTTCATAAAAAATGTGAGAAATATTATTGTACGTATTTTTAAAAACTTTCGTGCACGTTCATCCATTTTAAACGTCTTTTCAACGTGACGTTGATGACGTAGCGGTTCTTAATATTACATTTGCTACATTACCATCTTTATATGATTTGCAGCAGTAGTTGCAGTGGAATTGTTAGAGATCTGTAATATGCCATGATTTATAATCCTTGTAAGAATGTAAATTACTGTGCTTGTGATGCACTGCGTGGAAATCCATACTTTCCGTAAGTTGTGCATTTTATATTAGGACTTAAAATGCACACGAGAAGAAAAATTATGTTAGTCTTGAGTTTATAGTGGAGGATAAAATATTACCTGCACTGAAAAGACAAAGTTTCTTTCAAATTTTAAAACTTTGCAGTATCACATTTTTCTCAACATTATTATACTCTCCCTTTTTGAACACCTGTGAAATTTGGTTAATAATTAATAGCAGTTTGTACAATTAACCCTGACGATGTTGGTTGCACACGCGTTAATGCTGGACGTGCAAGATAAGGACAAAAAGAATGAATGGTAAACAGAGAACGCTGATGCCTACGTTAAATTTGAATTGTTATCCATATCGTTCCTAATATTCCTTCATTTGTTTGCCTTAAACAGAATAGAGGGTCGTTCAAACTTGGGGTGAAGTGATGGCCAAAGATAAATCATGTAATTGGTTGCTGACAGGCAGTATTATTTTAGTTAAAACACTGAAATGAGTTGTAAAATTGGCCACTTCAAGATGTACAGCACAACGGAAATTTAATTAAACGACTGTGTTTGACTTCGTGTATTAATAGTGAAGTGAATAAAGGCTGTCGAGCGTTTTAATTCAAGAAGAAACACAATTAGACAATTAATAATGTATACTTTTCTTTAGGAAAGAAAAATAACAAGCATGGATTTATTAATTAATTATGGTAACAAAATGATTACATTGTGTATGTTAAAATTTAAAGAAAAACTCTGGTTCTAGAAATGTGCATTCATATCGTCGTCTGTCCGGAAATTATGATGCTTTATATTTCGTCAACTCTCATTAGTAAGAAATACGTAGGGGTTTATTCATGAAATAGACGACAAAATCTTTTATAATAGATCAATGTGATTAAATATAGACTGTTTGTATTGATAAGTATAGCATAGCGTACTTCAGCGGTCTAGACGTCTACCTTAAAATGAATAAAAAGGATTGTTTGCTTTATTTGGACTACCCAATATTTACTTACTATTTTCAGACAGTTTCGTATAATTTAAAAGAAGTGTGTAGGTAGCAATATCTTAAGCTTATAATTGAACGTCATTTCAGTGTTTTAAAAAATCATATCTTTGTGCTGGAACAGAAATTACCTGAATTAAAAGGTTTTTCATACCGCAATCAACTTATATTAAATATTTCTTTAACAGTAGTAGGTACGAGGTTCGTATGGCTATGTAAATGCCTATGGATAATCTCCGGTTATGTTGAAAATCTGTTACAGACGATTTGATCAGAAAACATTTATAAATAATTACACGGAAGAACGAGATCATTTAGTTTTGCCTTATCCTTTAATTTATTTGTGGTGTCAGCAGTTAATTTTCTGTTAAATCTAATTAATAATGTCCAGTCTCTTTTGAATATATCGTTGGTTAACTACAGATAAAAATATGGGGTTCAGACTAGGCGTGCTATACTGCCAAGGTAATTTCAAAATTATTTTCTCTGGAATCGTACCCTGGTTCAAATCAGAGGTATATAGAGTTTCATCAGCCTATGCCCATGTTCCATAAGTATCTACCTAACGCCAATATACTATAATTTATCGTATCCAATAGTTAGCTTATTTGTTTGATTTTTCTTTTCGTTGCTTGGGGAAAATGTGGTGACAACGTGCTGGCAGGTACGAACGTGCCTCACCTTTGTAATCGGTTCTAATTAACCGAAGAATGAATTACTTCTAAAATAAGCACTTATGATAAACCGTTGTACACGTTGTAATCGGTGGTAAACTACAAGTGTGGTGTATTCATAAATTCAATATTTCCTATAACAAGCTTATTTGTAAATTACTACTGAAGTATTGTTGGTTAAATTAAACAGAAAAAAGTTAGCAGCAACTAGTCTTCGGAAAAGATCCGGGAACTGATACCATTCCCTTGCTTTCGATTTGTTAGTGGAGATATATACAGAATGTTTCTTAAATGGCCAACACGGAGAGTTATACGCGATTCTCCTGTTGAATTTGGTGGCACTGTTTTTAGTCATACTGCATATGAAAAAGTTCCAAATTTGATAAGACATAATACTGCTTGATTGACAAACAATGTAGAACAGTTAAACTGTACCCGTTTTTTCAAAGGACAAAAAAATGTCGTGTTGTGGCCATAGTATTCTTACATACACGAAAATGCTGTACGAGTTAAAAGGAAGTTTAGAGGAAACGTAGCCTCATCTTGCCCACCTCTCATGCGGCCCCTTAGTTGTATCCTTGTAACATAAATGAGAGTAAAATGCACAGTAAAAAGAGTACACGCTTCATAAAAAATAAATGTTCGCTCAAAAAAAAATATATGTGTGGAGAGCAAAACGTTTGCTAACAAGATTAAATCCGCAAGTTAATAGATAAACTTTTTATAAAAATAATAAAACTTTTGATAAAGGTGCAACTTTTTTCTGCGATTTTCAGATTTTTAAACCTGCGGTAGCTCGCAAAATAGCGATATTTTGGAAAAATGATCGAGGTACTTTTTGTCCGTATGCGGGAATTTCGAAGCACCCTGTATGTTTCTCCAACTAATACTGAATCTAAGGTAAAAGACAAACAATCATATGCGAAACGGTTTTGCGCGTTCCGCGGCAGGCGTTTGTATAAAGCCGGCGCTACACGATGCTACCAACACCCTCCAACGTTGGACGCTTGATGGTTGGACGCATCGTGTGGCCGATTCTCGAACTACGAGTGTCCAGTGTCAAGCGTCCAACGTTCGTGCTGGAAGGTGTTCGGCCTGTTGTCGGTCTTTTGACCCGCTTCAAAGGGTTTTTGTTTCATTGGACGGTACAATTGGACGACATTTGACACACTGCTACACGATTCCGTCCAAACCCAGAATAATTGACATTGTAACTACAGCTATGTTTTTAAACTTTTTTTATTTATTTATTTTTATTTTAATTAAAATATGCATGTATTTTAATAAATAGTAATAAAAAGTAATAGAAAAAGTAGGTAGGTACCTTTCTCTGTTCCTATTAAGAGACACCATCCACCACTTCCGTTTTTTATATTTTTTTTTTATTCATTTCAAGTTGTAACTTGCAACAAGACAACAACATTACTGTTGGGGCAGCAGCCAGAATATCCTCATCATAGTCATCATCCTCCATTTTTTAAATAATTAATAAATAATTAAAATTTAAACAAATTTAAGGACTTCATACAAAAACTATAGCCAACGTTGGGTAGTTGGAACAAATGTACATTGGATCAAACGTTCGTTCCACCATGTAGCAGAGGACTCGCCATGCCAATTGTCCAACGTTTGACTCAAAGGTTGGAGGCCAACATTTGAGTCAAACGTTGGTAGCATCATGTAGCGGCGGCTTTAGGCTGAGGTTACATTAAATGCGTATGCGTGCGATTTTATAGTCGTACGCCGACGTACGACCACTGCAACGAAAACAAACCTATTCATTTCAATATGTATGGTTACATTGTACGCGATTGAGAGTGACGCGCGCGCACGTGAACGTACGTGTATCAACTCGAAACAAACTGATTTGTTTTTACCGCGCTAAACGTGCGATATTAGGTACTGAAAAACAAAAGTAAACAGATATTTCAAGCTAATTATTAAATATTTTAACAAAAATGGATGTTGAAAAACTTATTTTGTGTATTGTAAAAAAGTCCCTTGTGGGACCAAAAATGTAAAGAGTATCACAATATTGTCTTTTTTGGTCTAGAATCATGTATTTTAAGACATTCTTCTCGAATAAATATACATTTAATATTTCTTGGTTCATCATAACTGCACTGTCCACAACTGCGGCTGTCGCGTCGTCCTACGATGAACGGAAACAATGTAACCAGAAGTTGAACGACAAAAAGTCGTGCGTGCGCGTACGACTAAAAAATCGCACGCATACGCATTTAATGTAACCTCAGCCTTAGGCTGAGGTTACATTAAATGCGTTTGCGTGCGATTTTTTAGTTGTACGCGCACGCACGACTTTTTGTCGTTCAACTTCTGGTTACATTGTTTCCGTTTATCGTACGACGACGCGACAGCCGCAGTTGTGGACATTGCAATTATGATGAACCAAGAAATATTAAATGTATACTTACTCGAGAATAGTGTCTTAAAATACATGATTCTAGACCAAAAAAGACAATATTGTGATACTCTTTACATTTTTGGTCCCACAAGGGCCTTTTTGATTCAATACACAAAATAAGTTTTTCAACATCCATTTTTGTTAAAATATTTAATAATTAGCTTTAAATATCTATTTACTTTTGTTTTTCAGTACCTAATATCGCACGTTTAGCGCGGTAAAAACAAACCAGTTTGTTTTGAGTTGATACACGTACGTTCACGTGCGCGCGCGTTACTCTCAATCGCGTACAATGTAACCATACATATTGAAATGAATAGGTTTGTTTTCGTTGCAGTGGTCGTACGTCCGCGTACGACTATAAAATCGCACGCATACGCATTTAATGTAACCTCAGCCTTAGGCTGAGGTTACATTAAATGCGTATGCGTGCGATTTTTTAGTCGTACGCGCACGCACGACTTTTTGTCGTTCAACTTCTGGTTACATTGTTTCCGTTCATCGTAGGACGACGCGACAGCCGCAGTTGTGGACATTGCAATTATGATGAACCAAGAAATATTAAATGTATATTTATTCGAGAATAGTGTCTTAAAATACATGATTCTAGACCAAAAAAGACAATATTGTGATGCTCTTTACATTTTTGGTCCCACAAGGGCCTTTTTGATTCAATACACAAAATAAGTTTTTCAACATCAATTTTTGTTAAAATATTTAATAATTAGCTTTAAATATCTATTTACTTTTGTTTTTCAGTACCTAATATCGCACGTTTAGCGCGGTAAAAACAAACCAGTTTGTTTCGAGTTGATACACGTACGTTCACGTGCGCGCGCGTCACTCTCAATCGCGTACAATGTAACCATACATATTGAAATGAATAGGTTTGTTTTCGTTGCAGTGGTCGTACGTCCTCGTACGACTATAAAATCGCACGCATACGCATTTAATGTAACCTCAGCCTTAGTCTCGCGACTCCACTGCTGCCCTACGCCCCACCCCCGCGACGAATATCCTTCTAACCAATAAAAAGTTCATAAACTTCAATTTTTACAACTTGTATATTATGTGATCGGTTGAAAAATATCTCCAGATACTTTTAATAAATTCCTGCCCGACATTGTTCTCTTCTACGGTTAATCCTCTAATAGCGATAAAATTACTAATATTACTGCCTTTATCCACATTCCAGTGATAAAAGCTCCATACTGTCCTTAAGACTGCCACTCCATTCCCAGCAGATTGTTTATTTTCGAACGGTTTTTCCCTATTCCATTGTTTGCCGGTTTTTTTTCGATGCTTTCTAAAGGTTGTTGTCATATCTTTTACTTCTTCTTCTGAATCACCATTATTCACAATTTTTCGTTGTTTGCAACTCATAGTATTTTTTATAGAGAATTTGTAACATATCTTTGCATTACTACGTCAACAGTATTCTGGAAATAAACTTGATGAGAAGCATGTACGACATAAATATTTTCAGGTGTAAAACTGAACGAAATTTTCCCAACATTGTATTATTTTTAACTTGATGACGATCCATTGAAGCTCCAAGTGGGAAAAAGGTGAATAGATTAAAACTTCAGTACTAGTCTGTTCTCAGCATTAAGTACGTACTTTGCACGTTTTCTAGTTTAGCTTAAAAGTCCGACCACTTCGCCGCCAACGTCAACCGGACTAGTTCCTTAGGAAAATTTATTTTATTTGTCCAGTGCGTGGTTAGTTGCATTCACCCTGAAGCATATTAGAGGATACCTAATAGCAAATAAATTTCAGATCTAGAGTGCACTAAAATTTTAAGGAATGTCCATGATTAATTAAATGATTGCAATGGGTGGAGGTGTCGGAATGTGGATTTCCGGTATTTCCTTGGGCTTGGCCATTGTACACTCTGAGAATGGCATTTTGTGAAGTGCCAAAAATAATTATCCGCATATTAATTAATTTGTTAAAAACAGGGTTTAAACTGCACTGAAAAAAAATTGTACAGTCGACTTCTATAAATACCTATAGCCGCGAAAACATGTTTATTCAGGTATCAAAATACCATTTGCTAATTACGGTTTTTATAAAATATGTTTTAGCATTTACTATATTCTGAGTATATGGTAGAATGATTTTCCTTGTATTTTTTGATATCCTGGCATATTACAAGTTTTTATATTTTTTTATATACATAGATACTACTATGAAAATGCAACAATAGGTTTGTTTAAACCCTTTATCAAATTAAAAGTTATATTTTTAATTAAAATATGTAAGAAACGCTTCTAGATAACAATGAAACGCTTTTCTTTTAGATGCAATAAATCCAGATGGTTCTAAAGTTAACAATTTATTCATTAAGCTTTATGGATAATTTATTATATTCTGAGTCTACAGCAGCACAAAATAAAAGAACTTATTAAATGTTGAATATTTAATTGCAATTTTAATCCCTTTCTTAAACTCCCGCAAAATTGTATTTGAATGAATAGCTTCGTCACATTTTCGGGGGTGCTAATTAAATACTGAAAATTTTATAATATTTCATCCTTCTTTATACTTCAAACAGTATACTGCCGGTTTTAGTTTGAACACTAAGCTCGCTTTATGAACGAGCGAATTTCAATTCAAATTAAAATTTTAATTGAAGCATGTTCAAAATGTTTTTATTAGCGACCAAAAATTTTTAAGCTAGGAGCAAACATAATATCGAAGGGTCGACTGATGTAACGGATACATGGGTTTTAATTAATATACCATGTTTCGTGTTTTTAGTCACGCGTTATAATATAGTTTTTGTATTTCCTGCAATTTGTATTTGGAGTTATTCTATTTAACTTTTCATCGGGTAACATTTCGATGTTTATAGAATTTTTAAGTTTTGTGTAATCAAATTATTTGCTAATCTAAATTCATATTCTGTTTGCGCGATTGCAAGCAATTTCCTACGGTCTAATGTAAAATTCTCTAGTGTGACTTATGAAAATTTAATAGTCATGTTCTGTATGCAATATTGTGTATGCAATGGCAATAGTGAATCAATAGAAATAACAAGGTGCTCTGGGGAAACCGGTCCAATATCAAACCGTGTTGCAATTCACATCTCATCTGCAATACCATGAATTCTTCATGCTGCCAAATAGAAACGGTATCACTTTATTTCGAATAGAATGATTCAATTTGTTTTTTTGAACACCATTCTACTTTTACAATAAGGAAGTAGAGAAACAAGCCGCACATTAAAGTTAAGAAAATAAAATAGTATGGATACAGAATAGATGGAATGCAAGTGGAATCTTTGTAATATTAGAAGTAAGAATAAGTAATGGAAACAATTTATTTCAACTTTAGTAGGGTGGAACCCCTATTTTGTAATTTACAACGTAGAGGTATATTCAAGATTTGTTCTAACGTCAAATCTAAAGAAATATGTTGGTAAATTATGGAAATATGCTAGCTAATTGATTGAAATAGGTATACAATTGGGCAGCCTTGTAAGCTACCATTTTAAGCTACAATCCCTTTACTCAAGCAAACAAAACATCCCTTTTTTCTTAGATATGGTCATTAAGCCCACAGTACCGCGGTCAGAATTGACCGATTGTGCTCTGTGTGAAATTATTCTCCTTCAAGTAGTCCTGTATCTTTGTCGAAGTTCATATTGTCCTTGAGGAAGATGACCGCTCGTGTGTTTTCAGAAAGGGAAATCCAAATCTCCTCAGTCTTTTTGCCGCAAATTTTTCAAATGGACAGAGCCCTGGTGCCCCGGTACTCTAGAGTAACTCTGTCAATTGGGAATAAATATTATCGATGGTGGCGCTGCGGTCAACAATTTGTGACGTCAGAAGAGGGATAATATTTAGACATTTCCCTTGCTTTTATTCGCCATTTAACTTTCTCGATCCTGTTTACAACAAACGAACGTCTCGCTTTAATCCCGCTTCTGACGTCACACGGAAAGTTACTATTCGAGCCACCAGATGGCGTATCGTTAATATTTATTCCCTATAGTCTTGGACTAGACTTCCACTGACAGTAGGTTTTAGGACAAAATGACTACGTTACAATTTTAAACCAAAATTGTTTGTTTATACTAACTTCAAACGATTCTCAAGCCCACATTAATTCAGTTAGACTTGCCGACTTGCGCTTTCCTGGAGTTTATTGTAGGAAATTTTATTTTCTACAACATTGGTTCTATAGTATTTTGCCCTAGCTATGGCGGTTGTTGCTGTATTTCATATACGGAAACAATCAACCAAACCACGTGTATTCTCGATTACGCGCGATCACTGGCGAGAATTTGTCAAGCTTCATTTATACAAGATCCTAGAACTATTTTTAATGCTAAAAATGAAAAACCTTTTAAACCACACAATTAAAAAAACAACCACCATTAATCGTAATTAATAAACAATACAATTGTAACTTTTTGAATTTTAAAAATAGTCTTTCTACAATAAAATCCTTGTAAGTATTAATGCATTAGTAAATTGCGGTAGAAACGCCAGATCAAACGATAAATTCCTGCAACTGTGGAAACATGATGCATGTACAAGTAAAAGTTAAAAATTGAGGAATAATTACGTGCATAAACAAATACAATTTGTGATAATGTATACCAGCTCTCACAAAATTAAATCTACGATTTAAATCGGCTCCTCCATAAATTCAGAACACTTTGTATATAGTGTGATTAACCGGGGTTGTTTTGTGTGATAACTTTCCATTGTAACGCGCCTGCAAGCGTACGAGATAATACATGCAAGGATGTTTATACATGATAAAACTTCAGCCCAAGGGTAACAATTTGTAGGTTATCATCAGTGCGTTTGTTGTCGTGGCCAGGATGGAAAGCGGCTTAGGTGTATGGAAATTAGGACGATTCAATTTCCCTAACAAAAATATCGACTTTGGAGTGGATAAGTGTAGAAAAAGCCAGAGGCTATTGACTTGCTACGTAAATCGTTCCTTCGAGCTTAATACAAAAGTCGTGTTCATTTTAACTACATTCAATTTATGAATTTTAAAGCTGGAAATTTTAAATACCGATGCGGAAACATGCTTTGGCTGTTAATGGAAAGGCGCTTTAGTGGTTCATTATCACATAGGTGCGAGATCTTTATTACCAGTAGTGAACGGTTAACAAAATAAAGGGTTTGATTTGCATTTAATCACAGCTTTATTGGATTCATTCAAAAGCATACCAATTTGAGTATGTGAAGCATCGAAAAAGGAAAAGCACTAACAGTTTGATTGAACGCATTCGTTACTCTTTGATTAATATTATTGTTACTGCATTCATTTTCAACATTTCATTTACATATTGGACATATTAAATGTTTAATTTTCTATCCAAGTTGTTTTGTTTAAAATAATATAGTAATTATTAGTATCTCTCTTTTATTTGTATAATTAATTAATCCTTTTAATCTAATTAGTTTTGTCCCAAGCGAATTATCTGTTCCCACATAATGTACGAGAATCGAAACGAGACTGTTTCTATTCCTCGTCTCGCGTTTTCGAAACGAGAGAAGAAATATTATTGCGAGAAACTCGCTGTAAGTTGATCGTTTAATGCAGTCCTCAATAGATAATAAAGTCCAGATAGATATCTGACAAATTAAAATTAAAATATTTGCCTTACAGTCCCAAGTTAGGTTTTACTGCCTTCAACTCTCTTGGTCTCTTTTGTGGGAAACGTTTCGGCGATGATAACGAGATTTCAAAATGAAAGACAAATTTGGTTAAGAGAGAGGAGGCCAAAAACATCTGTACTGTATGTTTTGCGGCACTAACAAAGCAATAGAATAAGATGGAAATTTTGTCGAGAGTTAAATGATACTTTTAAGTTTTTTACAACGTTTACAGGACTGAAGAAATTTTCATTTTAATTGACGAGCATCAACTGAAGTTAATTATTGTATGGGATTATATTAGCGTGTACTTATACATAAATATTTTGAATTGAACCTACAATTTAAATTTCTATAAAAGCAATAGAGATTATTAACATATACTACTAAACAAATATACCCCAATACATTTCCGAATGATTTAACATTTAGCAAAAATTCCATGTATTAAGTTCAAATTGTTGAAACTACCGAAATGTTGTCAAAAATCCTTTAATTTTTGTCGACAGTGAATGTAATCCCTGTAATTTTCAATTATGGACGAATAAGCAATTAGTAATCTGATTGATTTACGCTTCATTATTCTATTTATAAACTTTGATAATTGGGATCGTAATTAATGTTGAAATTAAAACGCATTTACACGGATTCCCAAAAACAACCAACAAACACTCTTTATGTAGTGTTTGTTATACTGTAACTAATACAGCGATAGTTACCGCAGGTAGTACGTTTTAAAAATAAACAGTCTCTCTCACTCTATCTTTCCCTCTATATCTGTCTCTCTAGGTTATCAATTCGTAAGTTGATTTCTTGCAGCTTTCCCAATAGCTTTTTGGCACTACCAATCTTTTTAGTTCAAAGCCATTACAACACTTCATGTCGTAGGTTATAATATTATAACTGAGTTTTGGTCTTTCTGTAGTGTCTTTTCAGTGTGACAGTCTATAAAGAAGCTACAGAGAAAAGGAAAACTATGAATTTTATTGTTTTCGGGAACTTGATGGTGATCCAAAAAATTACACATTGCATATTTTATTATCAATGGTGCAATGGTTACCGTTTGAAAGAAAAAACACAATAATTGATTGACATTGCATTTGTTAAACTACCCTGTTATCTTGTAAACGTATGACTGTAATATGCTGTAAATATTGTCTACATTCCTGTATAGAGTGAAGTCCATTTAACAATATAGGCATATTGCAAGTTCCATGGACCGTCCACTTTATCATTGGAATATAGGTAACCGATTATACACGACTAGCACTCTTGCCCCTGCGTACTGATTTTGATTATTGTTTGTCAAATTACACAGTATTTTTTTTTTAGTTTTTAATAAAGAACAAGATTTAAAACGAACGATTTATTGGAAACATGATCTATACAGACGAAGAAAAAGCAGAAATGTGTATACTATATCACTCCGGATTATCAATTATCAATAGGTAATGTTAGGGATTATTTTAGTGTAAAATATCCTAACGTCGCTAATTTGTCTATAATATCAAGATCATCTAGAAAATTTGACACAACATGAAAAAAAATTGACGTAAAACAGTAACACATGAATTTGGACACATTTCTATTTTTTCTTGGTCTGTATAAATGATGTTTTCAATAAATCGATAGTTTTCAATCTTGTTCTGTATTAAATATAAAAAAAAACAAATACAGGTCACAAACAATAATTAAGGCTGGAGTTTACACCTTGAAATATACACCATTTTATGCACATTTTGTTCCAATTTTTCAGAGCCAATTTTAAAGTAGGAAGGGCGGGTGAAATTTTTTTCTTATTAATGGTATTTTATCTGTCTACCCATAGAACGTTTTTGTTTAATTTCTAAAAAATAACTTTTCAGCATTAAAAAATGTACAACTCTATTTTACTTTAAAATTTTCAAGTAGTATTTACAAAAATATGGATATCGAAAAATTCTCTCTATCAATAGATATATATAACCACGCTCTTTCAAATGCCACAAGAATTTTTTTTCTAAAATGCAAATTCATTCGGAAATAATGGAAATAAAATTTTAGAAATATCAATATAATTCACCTTTTGCAATTTAGCATATAGGCAACACAACTAACAGGACCATTAACTGTCAATGGAGCCAATACACAAAAGACGGATTATAACGGATTACAGCTTTCTACTAGGTATTGTTGTTTGACAAAAAAAAATTAAAATAATATAACGACAAAATCTATATTCAATACAGTAAATTCATTATTCTTTATTGCATTTATCAATTTTGGTAACGTCAGAAGAATCTGAAATATTTAAAAATTAGAAACAAAATTCCAAGGCAAGCATTATTCTTGTTATTGTAGGTATGCAACTTTCCATACTTCAAATTCGATTTTGCTTCAAGTAAATGCCAGCCTTAAAGTCAGTCAGAGCAAGAGTGCTTAACAATGTATAATGGGTTGCCTATATTCCAATGACAAAGTAGCCGCTCCATTTAACTTGCAATATGCCTATATTCCATAATAAATGGACTTTACTGTATACTAACTATTAAGGAAGCATTTGTCTTCTCCAGTTTCGCAATTTATAAAAGAAAAATAAATTGATTAATATTTTCCTGAAAATGATTTAACGGCAACATGCGCCCTGTAAAAATTTCTGAAAATAACACATTATTATTTAACCTGTACAGGGATTATATAAACACCGCGAAAGATAATATATTGCAATAGTTATCGTATCCCAGGGCGTTGCAGACACTAGAAGGGAGCGCGTGACGCGACTGCCGATGTCGTTCCCCCAACCTATAAATAACGGAATAATGGAAAAATAATATCTGGTTCCATCTAGACAGTAAATTATGCATCATTTATTTGTTGTACACGGTGGTGACTTATCTGCAAAGGAATAAATTCGAAAGTTTATTACCAACATCACTTTTAAAAAAATTCTATATTATTCTCACTTTTTCTTTCTTTATTTTTTCTTTATTTAAAAATTCTATCAAAACACATCCCCCCGCTGTGTATTAAAATGTCCTTAATTTGACTTTAATTAATTTAAAAGTTCAACATCAGAAAGTCAAGATAAAATAAATTGGGTCAAAGCAACCCTTTTGAAAAATTTAAATTACCACCTATTTCAATAACAAGTAACTACAACATTTTAAATATTAATTTTTGCCTCGTGATAAATTATTTTCTGAAACAATTATTCAAATCCTGACTAAAAGATTAAATCGCAGCAAAGAAATTGTGTAGCTAAACAAGATTTTTTATCAGCGATCTGGTAGCAAAACTTTTACGCTCAGTAACCAGGGGGTGTTTAAAATCTTTAGCGCAAATCGTGAATTAATTAGCTTGTTAAACAGAAAATATTTGTGCGTAAAATGGAGATTAATGACAGAGTAACCCCAAAGCGACTGCTCCGTATTTCAAATAAGATTTACCCCCGTTTCGCTTTCGCTAATCGATTTTTGTACATTTGTCTGGTGATACCGGGTAACACCCTTGGAAGAATTGTAATGAAGGTAACTGAATTATTGGTGATTACAGTCCACAGTTAATTGATTTCGGTTTCTGGAATTTTATTAAAGAAAGTGGTGGAAATTGAAGTATCTGAAAACAACACACATACTTTTCTAGTAGATAGGTAGGTAGGTAGGTAGCACATTTTTGTTCCATGACATTTTCTAAATTAAGTAAAAAATGTTCAATATTTTTGGTTCTAAAATGAAATTGCTCTTACCTTGAATAAACCTCTATAATGAACATTTCTGAGTTACAATAAGATTCTGTTTAGTCTTTCAATAAGAACTTTGTTTTATATATAGTTGACATTCTCCAATCTCTTCTCTTTCGGAGTATTCAATTTCAAATTACTCTATAGTAATGTTTCAGGGAAAAGTAAATTTTTTTAAACGTTTTTATAGGTTCATACCTCTATATTTAATTTAATGAATCTGAAAGTTGTCTACGGGATACATTATTAGAAAGACTATTTTTTCTTTCTAATCTGCTTGACAGCAATTATTTGATTAATAGGAAATGGAAGAGTTTGTGAGACGTAAAAACAGGATGTGAACACCTCTCTAGACTTTCGAATACTAAAAATTCCCACAACTTGCTCAAGCCATCGTCGGGGCACGTCATTTTGCGTCTATTTTCTAATATTAGCAAGCTGCCGTGTCTTAAAACGTTTCCAATCAGTTACCTCCTTGTGCTTCTCTTCTGAATCTGATTCTTTACTTCATTTGTAGTGTTGATTCTTTATATTACTTCGTCGTTTGTGATCCGTTTTATCAGCAAATATTGAGTATTTATACCTTCATCTAACCGATGCTCGTATAATATTATAGACATTTCTTCAATTCTTGAAGTCCAGTATATTTTTACTAAATACGTAGTCGACGTTTCCACGAGTAGAGCCGTTAATTGTAACCCATCAATTAATGGCTTCACACAGTCTAGTAACGACTCAGTAACGGCGAAAATTTCTCCGAAAAAGTTTACCACCAATCACATAAGAACTCGAGAACTCGCGCGTGAAAGCATATAACGTCGGCCTAAGATGCAAATGGCCTAACTCGCATCAACACAATTTTACAGGAGACCGATATTTAATAAGGGTTCGTTTGTGATGAACAATTACACACGTGTTGCACCATGCATTTCACAATGCAAACAAAGGTACTTAGGCAGTTTGCTTTTATATCTTGGACTTAAGCAAGTTGCTACTTGTTGGATTTTGCGTAATTTAGGTTTATACGGTAGTTAAGCCAATTGCCATTATATTAGTTAACTTATATTTCATCCGATGGCATTCAAACCCAATTTCTGATAAAAATGGACTTAGGCCATTTGCATCTTAGGCCGTAAGCGCCTTTCGTTTGGAAGACCCTTAGGTATCAGTGGCGGCTCGTGCGTTTAGAAGTAGGTGCAGCCCTTAAAATTAAACAAACACCCCATCTTCATTCAATATGTCGATTTTTTGTTAATTTTTTGTATACTTGCATTCTTATAACGAGCATCGCAATATATAACATCAAGGTCATTCTCTAACCTGTGGGTATCTTTTATAATTAAAGGGTAACAATTTTTTAAATTTTCAACTGCCTGTTTTGGAAATTTTTTTGAATATTTTTCAAATTTCGCTGAATCCAATCGGCAAGGCAAATAAATTTAAGTTTTTCTGCATCTTGGAATTTGGTATCAATCTCTATTAAAACCGTATCCAGTATTTCAAAATCTATTTTAAATTTTTGAAAAGCTTCTTTTTTTTAATAAATTGTCAAAATTGGTTGCGGGCTTTCGCACTGTAAAACATTTTTTTTGTGTTCATCTTTCCTCAATGAGAATGTAACTTGCAATAAAACACAAATTATATCTATAACAGGTTCCATTTCATATAAATAATAATTGTACAAAGTAAAAATTATTTAATACTGAATTTCTAAAATACGGCACAGCCAGGATCCCCTGCGTGCAGTTTCGGCAGTACCTATGACGTCACCAGTCATTGATAACCAAAGCAAACGTGCAGTTGCCATGGTAACGTATATATACTTTTACCATGCAAATGCATCAAGTGCAGCCAGAAAGCGGATTGGCAAACTCGGCTGTACTGAGCTGGTAGCGCACGCATTAGACAGTTTTGTGCGATGCTCGGCGACGTTTAAAGGCTTTTATAATTATGTGTTAATTATTTTCAACATTTTGACAAGAATTTCCATGCTAGGTACAGCATGAATCTTCCGATTTATATTAAAATAAATTACTTCACGCAATGTTAAATGACAATGTATTTGCGAAAATGATGGTACAGCCGGGCTGTACCGGCTGCACCTGAATAGCCGCCACTGTTAGGTATAACCACGCGTTTTTGTATTTTCCTATGTTTTTTTAAATTGTTAGTCTCTCAGTAGAATCGTTTCTTTAGTAGCATATCCTCTTCATAAACATAAACATAAAATAAAAAATTGTACGGAAATACACAAACATATGGCAAGACGGCGAATACGATGTTTTAAGCTACATTCAAGAAAAATAGAGAACTGGTACTCCCATTAGATTTGCACACTAAAAAATTTCTGGGTCCTCTTGTTACCATTTATAACATAAATGAAAGTAAAAGTTGTGTTGAATGAATCGTGTTGAATAGACAACAATAAAACCACTTAGCTCCTCGCGTATTTAAAATAATTATTGAATTTGAAATCCAGTGGTTGGAATACAAAAGTGTAATTAATACAAAAAATTGATCATAATCGATAAAACTTTCAGAAATTTTGTTCCTTACGTTACCCTCGCTTAACTGAACCAGGTTTCTGTTCTATTGTAAAAACTCACGAATATTATTTAACAAGGGGATGCCGCCGTTCTAGATTTTGGAAAGGTCTATGAACTATGTGTAATGATATAATTACAACTGGAATTGTATTACTACCGAAACCGTAGTCATTTTGTTAACAATGTTAATTAGAGATTACGTTCTAGAATTAAGACGGAATTAATAAACATGTAAACGTAAAGTGAAAACAACAATGACATGCAATTTAGAAACCTTCGAATAATTTTAGACTATAACCGTTTCGTTTAACATTTTATAAATTTTAACAACCACATTAAACCCTTTTTATAAATATACTTCAAAATCGAAGTCCCAGCAACTACAATTGAATATTATACAACCCAAACCCAGTACCTAAATGTATTTTATACTTTATTGATTTATTCACATCTGCTGAAAACGAAATCTAATGTAAAGGTAGCACTGGTAGTACTAATGAGATTTTTATTGCCACTTTACACTTTTAAACGAGAATATTCTTTGAATTTGCATTACATTATAATAGGAGTGCATTAACATTGTTACTGCACATACTGGCCTTTATATTTTCTCATACTACATTTTGGTTATTTCTGAGAATTATTATATTCAACATTGAAATGTTGTTATATGGGATTCTTTCTTCTTATACAGGGTGTTGCGTTAGGAACCCTCCATATTCAAATATCATGTTTAGTAGTATTACTTCATTGTTTATTACATTAAGCTATAGGTATTTGTTTGCCTGGAATTTTTCTTCTCTTCGCAGAAAAGCTAAACGTTTTAAGACGGTATGGCAATTTCAAATATTGAATATGGGGTTCTTTATTTTCAGGCTTATTTTAGGTAGGTACTAATGGATTATTAATGTATGTGTTTAGTGTTTACCGCATCTACATCTATAGTACGTTTCACAATGAGAGTACAGTACAGGAAAGATAGGCCTATGTATTTCTTATGGACCTTTAATCTCTGACGTTGCAAATTTTGGATGTTATTGAGCGGCAAAGTTTACTCACATAAATGCAACCAACACATCTCGACAAATCTTACCATACAGTTTAGCTGTATCACTGATCTATTCATGTGGGTACCCAATTATTTTTTACTACATTCTGCTTTTTTCAAAGCATTATAAAACTACCGGAAATTACGGCATACTTTAACAAGGTACCTACCTAGTTTTAACAATACAAAAGAAGGATTTATTTTGATTGGCGAATATCTGATTACATTCAAGTCACTTTCTAGGGAAATATGACAATTAATACTGCTATCCTAGGTTCCCCGTACTGTACTTTCAGGGCGAAATGCACTATAGTCGTTATCTCAAATTTGTATGTTTTTCCCTCATTCTCTCTTAGCTACGATTCTAGTTGTTCGGTTGCAAGTTTTTATACTAAACACTTATTACATGACACACCTAGTCCCTGATGGTTGTATTAATTTCGATTTCTTCCTTTTTTAACGGGATATCAAATTTTATATATCCCTCACCATACCGGGTGGTGACTTGAGCGACGCAACATAGGGATTTCAATGGAAAATTCTTAATGTTCAATTATTGGCTCCCCCAATTATTTTAAAGCAAAAGTGTGTTGAGGTTTTTTGTAGAGAAATAAATTCTGCATCTTTTCATACTGTTATTTACAATTTTCCATTTTCCGGAAGCGTAGAAATAGAAGAAATTAAAAATGGTCTTTTTAAAAACATCACTGATGCCATGAAATTATAAAATCAAACAAACGCACTGACATTTCTGTCTCATTACATTGTTTTTCTTTTTTAAGCAATAAAACGAGTAGGTAATAGAAACATATTTTACGCTAAACAAGGCACTTTATCATTTCTACTTTTTCTTTCGTTGAATACATTTTAAAAATAATAGATTTTAATAATCGGTTATAAACTTCAAACCATAATGACAGATGTAAATGCGAATGTTGATTGTTTCGATAATTCCAAGGCATCACTGATTTATTTAAAAAGACCATTTTTAATTTCTTCTATTTCTACGCTTCCGGAAAATGGAAAATTATAAATAATAGTATGAACAGATGTAGAATTGTTTTCTCTACAAAAAACCTCAACACACTTTTGCTCTAAAATAATTAGGGGAGCCAATAATTAAAAATTAAGAATTTACCATCGAAATCCCTATGTTGCGTTGCTCAAGTCACCACCCTGTAGAATTAATTAATTTCTATGTTAATGTGAAAAGTTTCCGCCCCATACGTCATGACTGGCAATATGCATTGACATTAACCTTCCGTTTACGTCAGCAGTGTATAACATGTATGTAAATATATTTTATAAAGCGAGCCACTGAAAGTATTCTATATTTTTATAATAATTATGTATAGATATGGTTATACAAATTGGATTTTGTACCTTGCTTAAAACAGCCACTGTCGAAGGTTAGTACAGTCACCTGATTTGTTTATAAGTTTTAATAGTTTTTGTCTATAATCGTATTTTGCGTAGAAAAGCACGGTTGTGACTTTTAAATGAATTCCGGAAGTAGGTACTAATAAGTAACTGTATACTGGTTTTAGAAAAATTATCGCTGGTCGTGTATTTAACAATATTATATTTAATTTTTAATAGAAAAAGTACAATAAGTGTCTACTCAAAAATTTATTGTTGTAGTAGATTCGACTTAGAACCCCGAAGTGAAACTGAATTACTGACTGGAAATTGTCAATCAATAATTCAGAAAATGAAAATATAATATCGTGAAATGACCAGAGCGGATAGCATCCCTTAGGGCCTCTAAGTGTGTGATTCCTATCACATAGATGCTGATCACGAACCATGGGAAATATGAAAAACTGGGGTCTGCCGGGAAAAGGCGCCTAATGCCCGTTTCGTCGAAAACCGATGAATGATTCCTCGCATCACTGAGTGCTTGAAAGGCTGTACGTTATAGGAAAAAAGACAGTCTGCACGTTCAGTGTGACTATTATAAATTTTAATATACTTCGTGCCTTTAAAAGCATCTTACAAACTGGAAAAGTTCTGACTGTTACTCAGCAGAATGGCTATTCTTGGTGACAGTTCGTCCTGTGGTCGAACCTTTCAACGTAACGTGTGAAAAATATTTCAGATTCGTTTTATAAAAACTACATGATTTATGTATGCTTTTTTATTGCAAAAATATTTCACATACTATTAATTATAATTTTAATTTATTTCAGGAACTAAAATTTTAAAAAATGTCTAGTAGATAGTATTTACTACAAGAATTTGTTGTAATATCTTTCGACTGAATGTGTTGATATTTTTCAGCTACCTACAGGTTCGCTGTTAAAATTCTTTCCTGAAACTTTTGCATAAGAAAGTTGTTTCTAATTTTCTCATAAATGACGGTCCTTGAAACTTAGAGGCATGAGCGAAAAGTATAATCCGTGCTTAAAACTTGGTAATGAATATGCAAACTGAATATTAGATAATATCAACTTATGCCTTACGTACCTACATGCTTAGCTTTAGAAGAAAATGCTTATCGATTTTAGCTAAACTCCCAAATCAAGCACGACACGTCTTTTGTGTGTCGTAGAATTCGGAATAGCTTACTAAAAAGAAATTGTACATATTAATCTTAAATACGATACGACGTCTGCAGTAGACTTTTCGGAACGATGGAAACTTATCGTCATATCTTTAATTTCCTTTTTGCATATCGTTAGGGACAAATATGATGCCAGAATCCATCACTGCGATAAGCGCTGATGTGCTTCGCCATCAACGATCGCTGGCATCAGTTTGTCGATCTCGCAAATTGTTTTCAACGCAGTATAAACTGCATTAACTGTTGCGTTTTACTGTAATTGTTGCCTGTAACTGTTGGAAAATGAATGATAGGGAGAAGGGTAGGTACTCTATTTCGCGTCAGTTTTAAATTATGAACCAGATTCAGCGATACAGTAACCGTAATAGAGACGCCTGAAATAATGATTGAGGAAACCAAAACAAACCTACACAGTGGATTAATACTATGATTTACTGTTGTAAAATGTTCATACTCATTTTACTTTAATGAGAGTTTAGAGTTTTGCTCAAATAATAACATCCATTGATAATAAATAACTTTCTCCACCTTCCATCCGAAGCTTTGATTCCTCAAGTTATTAAAATTCGGGGTTTTCTGTCGCTTTTCTTACAAATACCATCTCTATAGCAGGAAATTCGACTTTCGTAGTTCGCTGGTTATCGCCACCCTTCAATATGATCAGGTATGTTACCACGCTATAGACTTGTATTCTTTAAAGACCATACAGTGACTTTTGTTGAAAGACTCACGCTCTCCTTCAACTTTACCTTCTATTATTGCAAAGGGTAGTGCAGTTAAATTCCGTGTTAGTACTTGGATGGGTGTCCCTGATAATTGTGGTTAGAAGGCACCTCTTTCGCAGGAGGTTCTTATGGGTTGTGTTACTCTTCTACATTTTTAATTCCCAATTCCTATTAATTGGATTATTCATCTCCATTTACCATTGTAAGCTTTGCTGGTGCTTAACTTGCCCGGCTGATATCACTATACAGGGTAGCTATTAAAGATTGAACCAAAGCCGTAGCACCCAAACGCTTTGAGATTTTAATTTGAAATTTGGAACACTTCAATACGACATCACTTTGCATATTTTCCAGTATTAAAAAATTTTCTTTGACTCATACTTTCGGAGCCCGGCCGCCATCTTGAATTTTCTTAAATGGTAATAGGGGTAATACAATACATCATTACAAAGTTTTATTATTTCTTTTTCTAACCATGGTAAAGTAATATGGGGTTACATAATAAAATAATGCAAAAAAATTAGAAAACAATTTGCCGCATGCTCAGACGGCTATTTATTGTATGGTTCAAATCTAGGTAGCTTTGCATTAACACAACGTCAAAATTAAACAAAAAACAAAATAAACAAACAATGAAGAAACAAGGTACCTACTAAAATGAAACAAACAATTCTAAAAGTTGAAAAACAAATACCATATTGTGATTGTTAAAAGTATGGTATCAAAAAACTGCTATATACACGAAGATGTTAAAACTGTTTTGTGTCACCACATCTAATCATTTTCTGTCAACCAATCCACGTTTAACAAAATTCAGATTGTTAAATTTCTACGTAAAGTATGACAATGTGCCTACTGTCATCTGCTAAACAATTATTGATTGTTTTTTTGTTTAATTTTGAAGCTCTGTTAAAGCAAAGCCACCTAGAATTAAGGCATACAATAAATAGCCACCTGAGCGGGCAAATTGTTTTCTAATTTTTCTCCATTATTTTCTTATGTAACCCCATAATAATTTACCACAGTTAGAAAGAGAAAACATTAAGCTTTCTAATGATGTATTGCGTTACCCCTATTACCATTTAAGAAAATTCAAGATGGCGACCGGGCTCCGAAAGTATGAATCAGAGAAAAATTTTCTATACTGTAAAATATGCGAAGTAATGTCGTACTGAAGTGTTCCAAATTTCAAATTAATATCTCAAAGCGTTTGAACGCTACGACTTTGGTCCAATCTTTAATAGCTACCCTGTATGTGTTTAGGGATTAAACCCCGGTTCAGCTAAACCAAGATTAAATGACATGGATACAATTTTTACAAAAATTGTATTAATGGGAATTTAATCTTGAGTTAGATGAACCAGGGTTTATTCCAGAACTGAAAAATCGGCCCTTAATAGTATGGGAAGTTTGGTGAATGAAATGTTCATGTAAGTTACCTAATTATCAGGACAGGATACCAGACTAAAATAATAATTTTGCTAAGTTTTACATTTTTATTAGAATAATTGTCTGAAATAATATTTAACAACCCTAACTGGTACATCTCACTGTTCCCTGCAATTTGAGTTTTAAAATTTACATTGTTTTAATGTGGATATGAAACTGAAACTCCATTTTCAAGTGAATTTTAAAACAATGCATGCAAAATATTTAGAACACTCGGCGGAAAAGCAGCAGCTGATGTCATCACGAACACAATTGCCATAAGATGCAACCTAGATGAAACAAAATATGAAAACACATATACAAATTGAATTATCCCAATGCTGCTGAAGTGCTGCGGCAAGTCATATAAATGCAAATGTGTATACAAAATCAAATAGCGTTCCTGGTGCCGCTTGTTTATTCGAATAGGGTGAACTTATTGTTATAGTTCTCTCCGTTCGTGAGTTGCGACAAGATAAGTATACAAATTTTAGTAAAAATTTACCACGATTTTCAATTTTCCTTTGTAAAAGTGTTTTCTAAGATTTACAGGATCTTGTTTTGCAGAAACCTACCGGAATATGATATTATATACGGTTTCTATCCGGTTTATGCTTTCTAACCCGTTATTTCTTTCTGTCGGTTGTTCCCTTTATTTAACATTCCAATTTATACAGGGTGATTCACTCAAATACTCAAATAGCGGGGTGTAAAATTTAGTCAACTCTTATTATTTGATATAATTTCAACTTTGAAAAATGAGTATCTCTTAAATCGCTGAGATTACCAAAATAATAAATTCCACCTAAGCGGCGCGGCTTTCTGGAAACACTATCATAGTGTTTTATAACTAAAGAAAATTGCATACACTATAGTATAATAGGTCAGCAAGTTCAAGAAAATAATAATACTAAGTTCGTTGAACTTTGCTTTAACTCTAGAATTGGCAGTTATCAAAGATATCAACCCCAATTATTCTACCTTTTCCGAATTTCTTTTCAATTCTTCTAGGAAAGACAAAGAACATTTTTACACCCTTATTTAGTTTAAATTGGCTTTATTGACAACAACTCACTCTTTAACCTTCGTTTGTCGAAAACCTTAACGACATTTTTATTTTGAAGGAAGGAAGCAAAGAATTTATTTATTAATTTTTCAACGGTGGGCCGGATTTGTTGGAATGCATTTATAAAACCATTATTTTATCTTGTATTCCGGTCAAGGAATACAAAGGGTTACTAAGCGTATGTACATGATCCCTGATCGTTTTGTGTTAATTAAGTTGTAAAAAGTTTAGAAAGCGTTCATGAACCAATTAAATTTTCATGACAAGTGCATTATTAAACTTATACTAAAACGAGCGGTAGAAGTTTTTCCAGAGAATCAGAATGTTTAAAAATTTCTTAGGTACGCTGAGAGGAATATATTCTAGTTGTTTAGAACGCGCCGAATTAATTTGAGCTTTTAATTGCCAGGTATTATTTGCAGTTAAGTTTAATGCAGAAAATGCTGTGGGAGGGTTAGCATTCGGAAAAGCGTTGAAACCGCGCTTTTCACTAAGTGGCGTTCATGCATACGCTTTACTCATCAGTAGCTGTAATAAACAGTCTCGGAGCTAGTAGCTTCCGGTCTTTACAACTGAAAAGCGAGATTCCATCACTCATCAGTTCCCATTTCCTTTCATTACTTTGCTCATTACGACTGCTAACGACTGTTTCTGAAAACACCTACCTGGAAAATTATTTGGCGTTGTAGAGTTGTTATCAGTATCGCAGCGTGATTATTTTTTCCAGATAGGGTCATAAAGCTATTGAAATACGGTTGGGGACGTACATTAGAAGTATTTTGCATTGCAGTATTTTTTTCGTAGTCGCATTTGAATCTCCGCAGTTCCTGGTTATTCAGAAACCAATAATTATTTCCTTGGTGTAATTTTCAGAAAACATAACGTTTAAACGAGTAGGTACATGTTCTATATTTTACTTTTATCGTTGTCGTTAATAACCATTTTATCTCAACCTGATGTTTTATACAAATATCCTATTTGGTTTAGTTCGCCAATTTTATGATTTTACATGTGCATTTTTTAAATATCAAAAAGTAATTATCAAAGCTTATCACAGTTTATCCGTTTGCCGCAGGTTCACTATGTTTGGCATGCGAACAAATAAAAAGCAATACGTAAACGTTGTTAAACCTTGATATCCTCTCGTATATGCAATAACACACGATTTGCTGACCAACCGCGCCACGTTTTAATTTAAAGCAAATTTAACTAAACATGATTTCGGAATTACACGCTTTTTCACAATCTAGCTGTTCTCTAAAAAAACAAATTTGGTTATTTTAGGTAAGCAAATTAATTTTTAAAATAGGTAAATGACAATAGTTATTTGTTTAACAAGGCAGAAAAGTAGCAGATTTACTGACGCAGCTGGTATTTCACAGCTGAGGCGAAGCCGAAGCTGTGAAACCAGCCAAGGCAGTAAATCTGCATTTCTGCCGTGTTGAACATATAATTTTTTCTCCGATTGTTTACATTTAACATTAATTTAATGATTATTTTTAATATTTTTTGTGCTATTAGTATCAGCAAGCATCTGTTGCTATGCAGTTTTTCTTGGTTGCTATGAAAAAACATACTTGAGAAATGTCATTCTATTTGTTGGGAATAAAATAGTTTAATCTTGTTAATTCGTAAATATTAATTAATTTATAATAATATTTACAATGGAAAATGACGAAGAAATGTTCACCCCATCCGAAATTAAAGAAATCGTGAAAAATATGGAACTTAAATTTAATTAATAAAAATTTCAAATTTATTTGTTTTTCGAAGCAACCTGATTTTGAATGCTACTGTCAGTAAAAATGATCACTTTTGCCTAGGCAGTAAATGTGGAACTTTGGAGACAGTCAAATGTTAGTCAAAGCATGCTTTTACTGTCTATCGGAGAAAAAATATATGATACGAATATTGTGATTTGATGTTTAAATTAATGCCTCAGTAATGGATTTCGTAATATTATTATCTGGGGTTGTATACTTATTATATTCCATATCGATTCCATATCATAAGTTCTGGAAAGTTAAATGCCCTGCTGAAAATATTTTCGGATATGTAGCGATAATTATTTACACATCTTTCCTTTGGATGGAATTTCGATAATAATTTTTTTTATAGAATATCATATTCTTATTCTTGAAAACCGGTAATAAAATATATCTAGTTTTGTTTTGGTATGCGGTGATGGTAAAGGCATAGTGTGTAAAATGATTTGTATTTAATAGGCGACAATTCCTGTGCGGCTTTTCCTTTACTCAAGTGGCTTGGTGTATACGAACGAATGAGATGAAAAATATCAAGAAATTGAATTGAGGAGAAGCAACCCGTATGTGATATAAATAAAAGATCCTCTTGGCATCTTCGCGTTATCTGACAAATGACGGGTTCGCTTTCCCTTATGGTTCCATTTTCACGATTTCACCTGCCACTAAAGAACGTAACTCAAAATATCGGGTCAAGAGTTTTCACGGAACAGGTTTACACTAAACTTTTAAAAGAGCGTGGAAGTTTGAGTGAATATAAATTTTTTATTAAATGCTCTGTCTACTTTCCATTTCCTGGCTTCGTCCTCTCGAGATGTACTCGCTGTAATCGTGTATCGTATTTCTGCCTGCAGCTGCGTTAATGTGCAGGCGCAAAGTTTTATAAGGTTTATAGGGATGTAGCTGTCTATATTAGCATACTAAGTAGCACGAGATGACATTTAGAAACATAAACCTGTAATTAGCACTTTGCGGGAAAGTTGATAAGATCGCGTCCTTTACCAGAGATAAGCCTTTAAAATCTGGAAACTTTACTTTAAATCTACTTTCTGCAACGGCTGTCGTACTCTAAAAATAGCACTCTAAAAGTGCGATAATCCTTGTGTTATGTAAGGGATAAACTTGTTTACTAAACCAAGAAATCTTATTAAGTTCAAGAATATCCTTGGACCCACTTTCTTCCAAACACAATTTTGAAATATAATTATCTTGGGATTTGATTTTCATTAATAAAGTGATTGTCTTTTAAATGAGCAGCATTTTAATTTAATTATTATCGTCAGAAATTGCTTCCTGCAGGTAATTACAAAGATAGCTCTCATAAGTCCCTTCATATCTGCACAAAATTTAATTCTTAGAAAACAAAAAATATTTAACATAGCGTTTCAGATAACATTATGAATATTTTACGGACTTTCTGCTACTAAAACATAAATAACTTTGGGTTTCATATTTTGAACGCATAATTGATTATAAATCTTCAACAAAGGCTTAGCGGTTAACAATAATTAATTTTCATAAATTCGATGTGGATAAAATCAAATTATGGAGAACGCATACTATTATGCAAAGCACATATAGTTAAAATGATTAATGTTAAATAAAATGTCAAAATTATTAACAGAAATTCTGATATAACGCGCTCCTTTTAAATGCACCCTAATTTAAATCAATATCAAGGTAGGCATTTTATAACGCTCTCCCTTTCCCACATAATTAATCCTATGCCCTACTGAGTATAGACAAAGCATGTTACGTGTATGCTGAATAGAATAATAATATACAGTCAAGTATAATACAACTTGTTTGTCTTACATTTTAAATTTACATTAGTTTTTAATGGAAATGAGATAGTGTAACAACTTTTGTTGTAATTGTATTTCCTGTACAATTAAGCAATTTTATATCATTATATTATTATCTAATAGGTATTGATTCGTTCACAACAAATTATTACATAAATAAATAATTCTTGTAGCTGTCTAGCCACTGTTCAACTGTTCAAGTATGAATAAACTCTCCGTAATTTCAGTTCTGTACAGAGTTAACCTGCAGCTGTAATTTCCCACGCTCTAAACTGAGGATATCTTATTAATTGTAAGAAATTTAAAGGGAATCTGTTTGTGCGTTTTGATTTGCTACTCATCCTGCGGCCTATTTTACAAAGAACGTGAATGCAATTTCACAAAATGGTTAGTGACCTTCCCCTGATACTCTTTAACATTAAATTGTTTAAGATAAGTTGCACTTATCGTTTAAACAAAACGAACTTTGGGTAACTAAATTCATTAATTAAATTTCTATTAACCTAAAAACGTGGAAACTGGCGGAGATTTTAATTATCGAACTTGTATTAAATACATTTTGCACGAACTTGTCTTGATTTATGCATGGGTCACAAACTTTCCAAAGCACATGCTCTAAACGACCAGGCAGAGGTGGTGTAATCGGATTATGTTTTCAGTTACGTTTTGAGAGAGGTAATTCCTAAGTAGTAGAGCTATAACGCTACAAATAAAAATTGTGACCCTATTTAGAATTGTACATTCAGGAGTTGAAAGGTTTGGGTTTGTGGCAAACATAAATCCAAAGTAAGTAAGAAAATATAGTATATGTACTATATAGTTTTAAATCCTTTATATAAATATAAGAAAACTTCTTTTATTATGGGACGGATTAACATGAATATATAAGATTTTAAGTAGCCATGCTATTAACTTTCGTTTATAGTACTTTGTGGTAAGATGCTGAATAGAATTAAACTTGTATCTGCGGTTGAGGCCACTAAATAACTTTTCCACGTGAATCATCATATTTAGTTGTTTTTTTGTGCTCTGGGTTATTTCTAAAATGACTGGTAGTCTTTTACAGAGTATTCCAATGATAATGAGAGACAAAATTAATGTTAACTTCCTTCGCGTATGATGTAAGCGTGCGGAAACTGCATAAAACATGCATGTTTGTACTGCAACAGGTTTGCGTTTATTAAAGATGTGTTGGTTGAATGGGAGGCACAACGACTGCATTTTCCTTGCAGGCATAAATTTGCTCTGTAATGTCCCGCTCGAAAAATAAATCCTATTTAGCGATTAAGGTCAGCTGATGATGGAACAAGCCAAGAAATCGATTCACATCCTAATTCAGCAGGCAAGGGAATTGCAATTACATAATTTATGTCTTCTATAGCAAACTGGTGGTCCGCTATGTTGATAGCGCAAATTCTGTCTTTAGAATAGTGGAGTATTCCTGCAAGTACCATGTCCTGCGTTGATCGTGCACCACCACCATAGCCAGTTTCCTTATTCACTTAGTAGCAGTCTGATTCCTACCTAAATCTGATGATCTGGTGGACATTCAATCTTGATGCACTATTCCACGAAGATAGTTCAAGTATGCTAAATGTTAATCATCTGAATCTCCATGCTATAGACATTTGGTTGGTAAAGTACCGACGGCGTTGCTTGTTGCCTTGTTGCTCTGCGGATAGAGACATGAGGGAGAATTGAACATTATGTTAACAAGTTTGTCTTAAATATCTAAATTCGTATTTTTATTTGGTCAAGAATAACTCAAAATAAAGTTGGAGATCTACAGTGAAGTCCATTTATTAAGCAATATAGGCATATTGCAAGTTAAATGGACCGGCCACTTTACCATTGGAATATAGGCAACCCATTATACACTGCTAGGCACTCTTGCCCCTGCTTACTGACTTTAATTATTGTTTGTCCCCAAAATTGTTTTTTTTATATTTAATACAGAACAAGATTGAAAACTACCGATTTATTGAAAACATCATTTATACTGACCAAGAAAAAATAGAAATGTGTACAAAGGCATGTGTTAGTGTTTTACGACAATTTTTTTTTCATGTTGTGTCAAATTTTCTAGTTGATCTTAATATTATGGACGCATTAGGGACTGCTTTGTTAGGATATTTTACACAAAAATAATCCCTAACATTACCTATTGATAATTCGATAATCCGGAGTGATATAGTATACACGTTTATATTTCTTTTCGTCTGTATAGGTAATGTTTCCAATAAATCGTTCGTTTGTTCTTTATTAAAAACTAAAAAAAAAACACTGTGTAATTTGACAAACAATAATCAAAATCAGAAAGCAGGGACAAGATAGAGTGCTAGTATTGTATAATGGGTTGCCTATATTCCACGATGGTAAAGTGGCCGGTCCATTTAACCTACAGTATGCCTATATTGCATAATAAATGGACTTCACTGTATAGGTACACTATAGCGGATTTTTAAAATAAATTTGTAATGTAATCGATTTTGGTTAACAAAGTTGGACACCATCTTATCTGAATTTACATTTGTTCGGAAATAAAATGGAACGAACGAATGAATTCGGATAACATTAAAATTAAGATTTAGAGAACTCATTGCTGCTACTTCTAATATGATTATTGAAGAATCGATGAAAGAAAAAATAATTAAAGTTATAAGTCCACAATATACCAATTGAGCCAGTAATCCCATAACCAACCACAAGAGAATATTCTCCTCGCACAAGGTGTCTTGTCGCCTTCTTACAACCTCAGTTTCATGACGTCTAACAAACGATAACTTCGACTTTATCGTCGAAGAAGGGTATAACTAGACCTTTTTATGACAATATTGCTAAAATATCTGTGTCCACTAGCTGTCTACAGATTGGATGTGACGACAAGCTCGTAGCTGTAGATTATTAAGGGGACCCACCTAATGATGCCTCGTAAAGATATTGTTCACTGCGCCCTGAAATCATCAGATGGTCGAAAGCGGATGTCAAAGAAGCTATAGAATCGGAAGTAGGATTATAGAGGTGAGCCCTCGCTGACCGCTGGCTTTTTATGGTTGCAGCGGATATATAAAAAGTGTGAGTTGCAAAAATACAAAAGCCAGATGAAGATAAGAAACCTTTTGTCCTTCAACGTTCCGTTTACGTATTTACAAAGCAATTTAGAAGAAATTGCAGAATTTACTTTTTAGAATCAATCAGACTACATTCAATATTTATTACTTCGTTTTCAAAACTCTCGCTGCATTGATTGTAATAAAATGTAAACACTTTCATTCCTAAATTTAATGTTCCTACGTCCAGGAAACAACTACTGTTTGAAGGATACCTTTTGTAAAGTTCATCCCCTCTATGTTAATTTAATTTAATATTTTCTATATACACATGCTTAATGAAAACGTGACAAAATCAAAAACATGGGCTGATCGTTTCTCACTTTAATCCCTCGAACCCAATTTAACTATACAGTTTTAAAAAAAAAATATTCATTACTCTTCATGTTAAAATTGGTTTTGTAAGTAAGGTACCTACCCACTAAATGGAATACATTTTAGTGTGTGTAAAAAAGAAGAACGCTTCTTTTCTTTTAGTACGAAAAATAACGAATGGCATGAGCTTGTATTGTAAAATAATTAATTTCACAGAAATATTGTTGACCCTTAAGCAACTTTTCCTAAATTGAATCGTGGTTAATCTGTAAGAAGTCGGATATTTTATACAATTTACGTCTTTGAAACTTTGCCATCTTAAAACTTTTTAGATAAATACGAAGGTCGAATCTCGGATTACTTTAATGCGTCTTACTACTTGAAAGAATTTTATTTCAAAATAAAGTTCTTAAACCACAGTTGCTTAAGATTGCGTGCAAAATATGTCGAACTGAATTAACTGCAGAAGTTCTAAAGCTTTGAAAACTTTAAATATAAACTTTCCGCAAAAGAGTAAATAAAATTTGCAGTTCTATTTGAAAACTTTTAAAATGAGTATAAAGGAAGTAAAAATTGTATTATCGAGTTCCTTTGCTGAAATAGGTTGCCCTGTTTGCTTATTTATTTCAATACTGTAGGTAAATCTGTATTCTGGTAAAAATAGACTCCACTGGAATATCTTCAGTTGTACTTGTAAGAAACTTTCAGTATATTTTACAAACTTAAATCCAATTGTTTAATGTCCGTGGTCAAAATGATGTAATTTTATTTGAACTTCAATACTTGGATGGTTGACCCTGACGACTGAGTTTACAAGGCGCCTTTTTCTCTGTCGAAGGGAATGATTCCTATGGGAGAAACAAGACAAATCGCCAGTCTAATGCAGAACTCTCTTAAATCAAAAAATTACTTTTTACAGAAGAGAAATTTAACTAATCAGGGACCCTCCAACATTATTTAACTCATTTACCACCTCCAATAAATTGGGCGATGCAACCGGCTAATGGTTACTGTGATTAATAGATAGCAACATCGTTGAGATGATTAGACAATACTATCTAAACTTTTGAACAGTTTGGCAATTAAGTTGCAGCTCCTTTTTCCTATCTACTGATATAAGCTTTGATGGATTTATTTTGAAAAATAGTGGAGTTATAATAGAAAAACTGGGGTTTTCAAAGAAGCCCATGAAAAATATTTTTATGGATAAAAGTATGTAAGCCCACTACAAAAAATATGTTTTTCGACAACATACCCCGAAATCCCAAGTTTCTTCTCGCATAATGTGAGGAAAACTAGTATTCGCTCTCTAGTGAGGAAAATGTAAATGTTTCCTATTAAAAAAATCCGTACTAGATTTCGGTCGGAACAATAATCAAATAATTTTGTGTCAAACACAAATAAATATTCATTGCTATGAAAAAATCAGTTTTTCTATTAATATAACAAATACAGGGTAGGGTGGTGATTATTTCGATGCTCACCATTGGTATCTCGGGAACGGTAAACGATACCAAGTCTGTTAAATTATACAAAATTTGCGCCTTTTTATGACAATAATTGAGAATCTAAAAAGAAATACAAGATATTTTGATTGCTTCCTTATTTATCATGAAAATGGTATTGAAGATAATAATTTTTTTCTGAAATCGCTATTTTTAGTTTTTGTGTGATAAATGAGGAATCACCCAAAATATTCTGGATTTCTTTTCAGATTCTCAATCGTCATAAAAAGGCGCAAATTTTGTCTAATTTAACCGACTTCGTATCGTTTACCGTTCCCGAGATACCAATGGTGTGAGCATCGAAATAATCACCACCCTGTATAACTCCACCATTTTTCAGGATAAATCCATAATTCTTATATCATCATATTTTTGAAATATGAAAATATTTGTAGGTACTTCTTGCATGTAGGTGTATGTCACCTATTATTTTAAAGTTACGGCATTTCATCCTACATTAAATACGAAAAGGGCAAATTTAAATGAATTATCTGAATGACCTCATGATCATAAAGTAGTAATTCAATTCCTTCCAAGTGATCCCAAGAAATTTTAAATTTTTTATAGGGGTCGGTAAAACATTCATATAACCTTTAACTCACCATTTCTTTAAAAAAATTCCTTAATGTGTGCTCCCTTTAGAGATAAAACTACTACCCTTATGGAAAGTACACATAAACATTAATTTGGTTTTACAACCTACAAGTGTATCATGGAAGACGATAACTTAGTTGATGTGGAATAGAAATGACAAATTCCGTATCACTAATTCTTCATTTAAAAATTTATAAATCAGTTTTGTAGCCATGTTGCTATGTTATTGCGAATTATCATTCACACAAACCGCGAATTTCAAAATGTATAACTGAGGGGCTAAAAATAGATAAGTAACTGATGGTATGCGTTTTCCAATGGTAATGTTGAAACATTAGCTGTTCAAAAGGCCGATTTCCATGTATGCACAATTAAATTGTAAGTAGATTGCAGCGGAAAGGAATTTAATATATTAACTATACACGGAAACAAGTCAGATTGCATTGCTTTTTGGTAGGCATTTATGTATAAAGCAATGTTCCAGCAAAGCAAGCTTTAATGCATTATTTCTCTGATCTTATTTTATGCATATTTTATGAAATTTCTAGTCCTACTTAATTAAACTGTAATAATACAAATTCTCTTTAATTTTATTTTACTTTCCGTTCACAGACTTTACTGTTTGTGAAAGGTAATTAGAAAACGAACTTAAGGATATCTAGAAAATGAAGCAAAGCTGTTTCTATTTGTACTTCCAGTTCGTCGTGGTATAACACAATAAATAAGAGTAAAAAAATTTGAAAAATGTTGTCGCACAGCGACATCTACATTAATATCACGTTTCAGTCTATATTGTCGTCTACTTTTATTAGATACCGACAATTCAAGTAAAACAAAATGCGTGGTCTGATTATTAAGTCGCACCCTGACAACCAATTTTACACTTCGCTGTTTAGAAAGCTCTCTAACGACTGCCAAGCTTCATAATTGAGAATAATGAGGGAATGGTAGAAAGTAAGAGAGGGTAGTTGTATCAACGCAATTTAGTCTTGACTTTAGGCAACGTCGAAAGTATACAAATGTTTGTTGTTTGTTTTTGGGGTGTTTATTAAACCTATATTGTTTATGGTATACCTACTGCTTTGTGTTTTTTACCGTACCGTGGAAAACTAGAAAATAATGTATTTCATTCCATGGCTACGTTCCGAAACCTTACTCTAGGGTAAATTTTGTACTCTGGTTCGTTCCAATAGACGGAGGTAAACTCCAAAGTACACTTGTCGTACCGTTCCGAAATGTACAGAGTACAACCCAGAGTTTACTCTCTGTACCCTTCTAAAAAGGAGGGTAAGGCGTACTCTAAGAAATGGATCATGCGCACAACCGCTATAACAAAACCGGGAATAACATTCTTAATCGATTCTAACCTAATTCCGTAACGGTCACAGAAATGATCATTCAAATCATTGTGTTCTGTTGATATTCAGTGTGATTCAGCAACATATTTTGGTCTAACATAAATTTTATACATATTGTTTGTGCAGTTAATAATTTTGTTCCACCATTCAGCTCCATTACTAATTTATTGACATTCTCAAGCGTCACTTTGTTGAAATCCATGATTATATAAATAATAAATATTAAATAAAATATCGATTTCAACGGGAAATAACAAGATTTATTCTCTTTATACGTATTTCGGCATCATTGTGCCATTGTCAAAAGCTATATAAAATATTATAACAAATGCAAGGAGTTACTATATTTTGCATTTGTTATAATATTTTATATAGCTTTTGACAATGGCACAATGATGCCGAAATACGTATAAAGAGAATAAATCTTGTTATTTCCAGTTGAAATCGATATTTTATTTAATATTTATTATTTATATACCATTACTAATTGTTTAGGCCGGCCAATTATTTATAAGTTTTAATAAATTTTCAGGTTATGTGCATCAAAACAAAATATCACCCAGAACGTTCAGAAACACTTACGTACTCTCATGTACTCTGACAGAAAAAACAGGGACCCCTACTCTACCCATACTCTACCCTTGTTTCAGGTTTCGGAACGTAGCCCATTTATTTCAGAATTTTGCTAATACGAAAAGTAAACTTCAGAATTGTTTGAACGATTAATTATTTACAAGGTTCTTACTTCTTATCAAAGTTTGACTTGTAAATACGATAATAATTACAGAATTTAGAAGTAAACATTTCTTTTCAAAGTCTTTTATATTGGTTATTGGGATAAAAAACCTGTCAAATTTATATTCTTGAAATTTATTTTTTTAAGGTCTCTAGATTAGTTTTTAGAACATAGCATTGATGTACAAAAGTTTTGAAAAAACATTGCACAGCATTTAACATTTTCTAGCAAATCCTGGTCTTCGGTTCGGGCTTCCCATGTATCATCTTCAGCAGATCCTTGTGCCCTAAGTGTAAGTAATGCCACAAAGTTTCGACTCTGTTGAATTTGTAGTTAAGTTCTCGTATTTAGGGAGGAGTGGGATTTGTGATTCCAATGTGATTCGGAGAATTTTACGAATAAACTGTTTAACCCCTTAGTTACTAAATCTAAAATAATTAGTTTCTTGGATTTATCACATCGAACTCATAATTATTTTGTTTACTTCAGAATAAAGGATATTACATATGATTAGTAGTCCCATATTTTTTTAAAATGAACAAAATTCAGTGCCCTGTAACATCATGAATTTTTACTAACTATCCAAACTTGTATTAGATCAATTAATCAATTCTTTACATTCATATGGGACACCACTATTTCGAATATAACTTAGGGTTACAAGGTTTAGGTAAAGTTATTATACAGGGTGTTTCTTAAATGGCGGACACGGAGAGCACTACGCGATTCTCATCTTAAAACTGAGTTGAAAAAGTATAGGCGATTTTGTCCTAATTTATTTAGTTTCCGAGTTATTCGCATTTTAAAAATTTTAAATTTGACAACATTGCGCATGCTTGCACGGACTTTGTTTTAAACGTTTGGTGTTTTAGTAAGGCAGTATGAACAAGTTTCCTAGGTAATAACCTCATAGCTACAATGCACTGTTGCAACATATTGAAAAAAATTTAACAACAGATATTTATCAGAAAGAATGTCTTAGGAGGAAGGAATACAACGTACAAAAAATTCCAAATTTAATAAGATTTAATATTTGATTGATGAACAATGCGGAACGGTTAAAATTTACCCGTTTTTCCAAAGCATAAAGGAATTGAATCTCAATCTTTGACGAAGAATAACTCTGAAACTAGCGAAGAACGGGCATTATTGTATTATATTTTTCCAATTGGTATCTGGAGGGGAATGTAGTACTGTGCTCCGTGTCCGCGATTTAAGAAACACCCTGTATACAGAAACTCCTTACTTGAAGTTCTTTTGGAGTAATGAAAATATTTGGTACCTCGTTAACACATAACAAAATTTTTACTGAAATATATTTGTGAATCGGGTTATTTCCACAATAATTATCGTTTTAAATATTTACAGACAGAATCTTCTGGGTATGGTCATTAAATTGGTAATTAATTTATTTATAGACGTAAAGTGTATAAACTACACTACAACTTTAGTAACTATACAAAGTATAAAAAAATACAAACAATAAATTTTATTTATACACAATTTATACATTTCTAACCATGTACAATGATCGTTCAATTATATAGAAGAATATGATACATGAATCTAATAAAGGTTCTTGGTTTGTGTTTTATTTAAATTATTGGTATTTCTATGACATTCTTTTAAATTATGTATATTTATTACAAAGGAATTCTACCTTTTGTCAGTAAATTGTAACCTACAAGGTAACATAATTACGTACATCTCCAAAATATAAGTACAACGAAATTTTTTATTATTTTTTTTAGATTACGCTCTCTTACGGTCAGTAATCTGTTACATTTAGAGATACCTTCATTTGTTTGTATTATTTATATTTCAAAATATCGAGCAATAATTTGGAACGTACTAAGAAAAAAAGAGAAGAGCAAATAGATTTAGAAGCATTCCTCTAGTTCAATTGTAGATATGATGCTAAATTACTGCAATGTTCTGTTTCCATTCTGAACTTTTCTACGATATACATTTTAAATTAAGAAATATACATTACATATTATAAATATTTATATAGTTATTAAAATGAAATCATTATTTGAGCATTTTATTTTCCAACTTATTTTCTTAAAAGTAAATAAATACCACATTTTCTGTATGCCTTTATGCCATTTCCTTTAGTTCATGTATCTGAAAAACATAATTTATAATTAAACTTTCAGAAAAAATTGTTCCTAAGTTTATTATTAACTTACTGCCTTGAGCCTGAGATATCTTGAAAAGCACTAACCAATATAACCTTTAGATGAAAGCTGAACCTGCAACAGAAGACAAAAATATAATATTTTAAAATTAAAATAATTATTTAATTACATAATTAATTACGTCTTGAGTAATAAACAAAATAAATAAATATAACCCTAAAGAACTAAAATGTAGTTACTATTCCTATTCGTCTACAATTTTAGGAAAGTCAATACAAATTACATAGTCCATTAATCAATTCCAAATCATCAAGTTGAAAAGGCGAATGTGTTAATCAACACGAACAGAATTCAAACGCAAAGTGCTTGCAAATATGATAGTAATAGGTTGGCCTTTCCGGGATGCTCGTGCTAATATGGTAATCTGGTCACGCAAAGATTCTCTCATCATTACGTTATAACTCAAGCTTTTGGGCAGACGCATTTTTGCAGGTTTCCATAAGAAAGGGGATAAAATATAAATCTTCCGTGCTGAAATTTTTATTTCAATACCTAATTCGTATTTTTTATGGATTGGTGCCAGTTCTAGATTTGATTTTGTTTTTCATATTACAAACCGTTAATTCATTTTCATCAAATTAGTTTCTACATGTAAATGATTTTGTGCTGAAGTGTTCTGCCGTAAAATGTCAAAACAAATTTTGATATGTTAATCAGGCTTTATAGCGGAAAACAAATGCAAATAGAAAGAAAATATTCTCTTAAGGGAGTGTCTGGAAGTCACGCTACACTTTTGTCAACATTGTTACATAAAACTGGTTATTTCTGTTATGTTTGTTAATTACATAACATGCATTACGGAAATTGGTAACGACATAGAAGTTGAAGATGTTTGTTTTTATGCACAGGAAATGAGAAATAAGAAACCATTTCCTAACAGAGTATTATGAATTTTTACAGATTATATTCAGCTGTGTTTGTGTAAAATTCGAGTATTTTTCTATTTTAACAGAAAATCGACCAAAGCTGTTGTCAATATTTTGTTAGTCAAAGCCTACTATTGAAAACTAATTGCGAAATTGGTAGTCACGAGAGTAATTTTAAACAATTTTTTTTACTACTTTTTGGTGATGGTAAGGTGACTTATTATACATCGTTGAACTCGGAAAAGAACGCTTATCCAGAATTTAAAAATAAAAAGTTGACTATCGCTGCTAAACTCTAGTAGGCCCTGAAAATGTTCTAACTACATCAAAACGTAGTATTTAATGACCCATTTCGATTGGCATGTCGACTGTAACATTCCGATCTCAATTAAAAGCTGTATAGTTTGGGGCGGATTTTGTCATCCACCCTGTATATAGCTATTGCAATCATTTATCGTGTCCCAAGTCTCACATTTTCCTATTGTCATCCTTACTCCTTACATCCGATTGGCTATCTAATTTAATCTACTTTTTCTTTTTCTTCTTAAGATTCACTCTAAGAATTTTCGGGATACTCTATCTTTTCTTATTATGTTTACATGATATACGATCGTACTATATACATCTAAGGAATCTACAATTTAGGTTGCATGAACGTCAGCCATTTGTAGTTTACCGTCCCTATTAATCTACTAAACCGCATTATTATGAACCTAACTTGTACATTTAGATTCCATTGGTTCGTGGCAATCTCACTAATCTCAGTTAACTGCATTAGTACGGTTTAATGCATTTTTTGTTTAAAATTACAGTTTCCTTCAGAATTCACCAAACGGATGTTGTAGATCTAGTTCCATGTAATTACAGTGGACGTTTCAGTGATTTATAAGATAGTGTGGTTTGTAAACTCAGATTTTGCTCTTATTTCTTAAAATGAATTTTCCATCGTGGTGTAATTTAAATGTCATCACATCATTCTGAAATTGTATTAATTGGAAGGATGAAAAAGTTACGCTTGTCGCTGAAAATTTCTTGATTTTCTGCTATTAAGTATTCTCGCTTTTCGTAGTAGGTATCTGTTATAAGACAAATTTACAAACTTGAATGGTGTTTCTCAGACGCGACAACTTTGTATAATTGTTCTGTAATGAAATTATTTCAGAAAATATCACCAGAAATTTTGACGAACGCTGCTTACATTAAGATTTTAACCGTTGGTAATTGTAATTGTCTGTCGCGAAAATTTGCGGCTGTGCTGTAATTGAATAATAAATTTAGTAACATGCTCAAAATATCTAAAGAACCAAAATTAGTTTTGTTATAATATTTCTTCATTCAATATCGCGAATACAGCCTATTTTTAAATTATTGTTGCTTATTATATCATAATTTTATATTAATATGTTAATTACGTCTAGATTAGACTTACACGACATAATAATAAGTTACCTAAATGTTAGTATCCCAAACGACTGAATATTTTAGACCTCAGGTGGTACACAAATGAAGTAAATCGCGCCTGGATAGCAACGATTAGTGTGGCTTATATCGCTGCAGGAATTTCTGTATAACGAATTCGAATTATCTTATTTACCACAACAATCAAAAAAGATTTTCATAAAATTTAATAAAAACATTGTTTCAAAATTGTTGGAACTTTACATTAACGTAAACTGTAATATTGCTGATTGCACATTTTAATCTCGTAAAATTATTTGATTCGCTTTTTCTTAAATGCCGTAAAAATTTCATTTCTCCAAGGTAATAAACCCTCACTCTTAAAACAGACTCGGAAAGAAAGATTAACCTTTTGACCTTGATACAAAAATACTACTATTAGGGATTATCTTATTTTAGAACTGTTTTACTTTTGTACAGAATCAAATTTTTATCAGTTTGGGCAATTCACTTAAAACGTTTTTTTTTATATTTATTTATTGTTTATTAGGTATCTTGTGTATTATTTTGTTTATCGCCTTTTACTAGTTGTACAAATTTCTAAAGAATAAAGTGTTCCAAGTCATAGTAGGCAGTACCTATTGTTGTATCGGGGACTTTATTTTGCGTGTTGATTCCTACTAGAATTGTTACGATCGACTTCTCTAACACCCTGTATAGGTATGATACACTGACATAGTCATAGATAGGTACTGTCAGGCCACGATAAGCTGAGACAAGCTGGAAAACTGCGCAACAAATCTGTCCTGGTAGAACACTCCATAGCAACCGGATCTCACAACTATTGCCTATACGTCCTAAGTCACTTTCTCCAAGAGTTCCATTGCATTTACACGAACAGGTACTTTGCGCCACGAGTGTAAACGATTGATGCTGCGCGAGCCGTCTCAGCTTATCGTGGCCGGACTGTAGTTCAGTATAGATACAAAAAGTCAAATAGTACCACATTGGCCTAATCATGCTAGCATAGATCAAATACAGGAAGATTTTTTTTAAGAGGACCCTGATGGCCGTCCCTCTTTACGTCGGTTTCCAAAACTGTGCTTGGGGACCTGCTTATTATAAAAATTACTACATAATTGATCAGCGTAATCTTATGGATACATCCTGTCATTGTTTAGGTGAGCGATTAAGTTATCGATTATGTGAATGGATGTCTCCCTGTGGACATCCTATATTTGCGAAGGTTGTTAGTTGGTTACCTCGCAAAATAACCGCTCATACAGCAGCAAGTACAGTATACCGTACTAGACATTAATCGAATGAAATATTAGTTCTTTAAAGAGCCCAATATTTTCTCAGTATTATCCACACGAAATTGTATTTGAATATTTATTTTCTGTTTGAATTATTAAAGTGCGATACAGCATGAAGTGTTTGAAATTTAATTTTGTTCTACCTATACATCATCAAACCTCTGCTGTTTAACAGACTTCATTTAATGTAACTTCACAAAGCATAGCGAAAACAGAAAGAACGTAAGGAACAAAGTCGGAATTGCTCTTAACAATTCATGCGTGAGTAAAGCTACGTTAACCAAACAATAATACCGAAAGTGCAGGGATAACGGCTGAAATTCACCCTCTTACGCCTTAGGCGTAGCAGTTCTATTTATATGATTTTATTTCGAGTGTAAACTTCTCTTGTAAGTGTGCCTCTAAACTACTGTAAATGGTAGGAAATAAAAAACTAATAAATAATTTCGTATTTTACCTTAGCGGTTTAAAGTTTATCGATAGATACTAATTTTAATATTTTATGCTCACCTTTGTTAACTCCATTATTCCATGGTTAGTATTAATTCATGCCACCCACTCATCCTTTGGAATTATTCATAGGATATCCTGGTTAAGCGTGGAAACTGAAAAGACATTAAAATTTAATATAAATTTGTAGAAATTGTTATAGTTATCCTTTACATGAAGTTATTGTGTAGATAAATATTAATATACATTTCCTGATCGGATTTTCGCTTAATATTTACTTTGTTACTCAATGTAACCGAAAGATATATCAAAGTTTTGTCACGTACAATTTCTGTGAACCAAAGTAGAACCTGATAAAATGTGTTGGGCCTAGGCAGCCGACTAAATTCAATTAAAACTGAGTTAGTCAACGTTCAGAAACAGAGTGTTGGGGCAGCGACCACAAACCGCTGCTGACACTTTACCATCATGTTATAGCCAAATTATGTTTCAAAGTGTTAATAAATTTTGCCGGACCTCTAATAAGACCTTGATTAATTTCGCGGCGGTTTTGAAGCTTCATATTAGAAATTCCATTAAATTGCAGTTTCAGAAATTCGATTGAAACTGGACATTTAGTAATTATACGTTTCTGCCACATACAATGCAGTGGTGTATTTGTCGTTTGTAAATTAATATACCTACCTAGTTTGGAACTGGAATTTATAGCAGGAGTTTAATATACAACCGTATCTAGTAGTAGATTAAAAGGATTCAGAAATTATGAACTTCATATTAACATTTAAAATTCCTGTGACATTTTAAACATTCTTCAACAATTTCATGGATATATTAATAATAATATGAACTCATTAATTTTCGATTCTGAACAATCACCGTAAAGTTCTTGAAGATTTTCTAAAGGATCTCTGTACCTATTCTGCGTTTAGTAATATTTTGGCAACATGTTGGTGGGACACGTTTTGCAGTCCAGGTGTTCAGTTCTCAATTTCATTTGGAAACAATTATTCTGATGAAACTCGTTGTGGTTTTTAAACCAGAAGCTTCTTCATTTCAATCCTAGTTCGCTTTCCATGGTTATTCTAATTTTTTAATTCCAGTTACATTGTTGCGGTTAATTTGAAGAAAGCATGCGGGTCCTTCGTCATCTATCATTCGGTTACGTTTAGGTTACACTCAACAGAAATCATGTTTTCCGAAAATAATTTTCGGTAGGTTTTTAACCTTACTTCCAATTTCGTCGGATGGAAGTTGATAAATTAATCTGGGTTTTCCTCGTAGGGTTTAATCTTTTACCAATGATATAATCACAAGCACGTAATAGTAGTAACAATAAATTAAAATACATATTTCAGGTTTACTAGGTTAGTGTTTCATTCATTCCCTTGGGGGAATAATGATGTCTCTATTAAATGAAACTAACCATTCTGTGAAGATAAATTAACATCGATTTCTTAATCAAATGACGTAATGTAATTAGAAAACATAAAAGTAAACTGGCTGTCACTAATAGGATTTCAGGAAATAACAATAAAGTTAGAAAAAGATAGGTTCATAAAAATAATCATTTAAGGCTTGCTAAACGCCTTAATAGCATCTTGAATGTTAAAAATTAAATTAAAAGATATTAGAATGCAGAAAATGCATTAATCATTCCTATTGCGTTATGCTATTATTTACAGCATAGTTGAACTTGAAAAGTAGTTCTGTGTTGAATAATTAAACTGCACCTGCCATATTAATTGAACTTTGACCTTATTCTGAAACTTTATTATGTCATTAAAAATTCTAGACAGCCCATGAAAGTTTCTGCAAGATTAGTTAGTTTATCTCTAAACTCTAACTTTGAACTTTGCTAGTTATCTTCCTGTTTTCTGATACTTGTTAGAATAACAAGAAATTGATTGTTCCTGATTTTATTTAGTTCTGGATTTAATTAACGATTTAGTTAAAAGATGGTAAGATAAAATACTTTCGCCTATTACTTTGATCCCTGGTAGCAACTATACCTAATAGGTTTAGGTTTTTAGTCATATTCTACCTAGGGTAGGATATCGGCATTTTTATCACATATTTCAACCTTTCTTCCGTATGACGGCTTCCCCATCCTAGTCTTATTTGCTTCTATACCTATGTATCGTTTGTTCCTTGTTTGTGATCGTAGCGGGGTCGGGCGCCCAACGCCGTTTCCTGCCCATAACGCCCAAAATTGTGAGGGTGTCACAACGCCCAACATGACCACTTCGCCAAATTCTAAATGTGATCACCAAGCTCAATCTGATCATAAGGGCCAACTAGATCACAACGTCCAACGATATTTAACGGCGGTATTGGCTTCGGCCAAACTCGATTCATTGATAATTATATCATGTAGATCTGTTTACATGGTGCCTACTGCCTAGGTCCGTGTACATGGTGCCGAGGTTAGTTGCTCTTAGCAGGTAATATATAGGCGTTACTAACGTTGGGAATAATTAGAAAGTAAGAGTTGATACGCAATCCAAATGACCACTACTTGTATAAAATCGGAATTCAGTTAGAAGTTCATCGAAAGCAGACACAGTATGACTACGGATTGAGTTGCAAAGAGGTTTGATTGACAAAAGAATTTTGAATTTGAATTTCATGTTTGAGGATAAGCACTGGCTGATTTGAAACTAATTTTAAGTATATTTTCGATTTTTCAAAGCAATACAGAAATGTTTTTTTATTCAGGTAAAGTAGCTTTTCTGTACATCAGCAATACTCCATTATGAAGAGTTGTGCACAATGTAAAATCATCATCTCATACAAATCGCTGCTTTTTTTCAAATGTTTGACTAAGGGAAGCTTAAAATGCGAACGGTGCAATCGGGCATTAGTGATCTTGTTCTAATACATTCAGAGAGCAAACTTGTTGTTAACTTATTTATAGGCAAGCACCACCTAGAAATAAAAGAGTTCCTATTATTGACAAAAGCTACGCGGTGTTATTAATTCTTTTTTTTAATAAACGTCTTAATACTTTTAGAATATCCAATGAATTCATTTCAAAACATATAGAGACCGGATCTATTTTTATCTTGTAGTGAACCAAACCTATGAGTTTCGTGGCTCGACAAAGATCTCTGATCCTATAGGAAAATATCGTTTTATGATGTGCAGTAACAATAAAAATTTGAGAATATGATACTGCTACAATAAGTCGAAGTTAAACTAGAAATCTTTAAAGCGGAGCTATGAAGTTGCATACATTAATTTTTAAGGGTGCGTACTGTCGGGTTTCCTCCAAATCTAAGCATTTATTTAAAACTTATAGGTCTCCAGTGTGTTGTATTTTTAAATCGCAATTTACATACTATAACAACTGGCATTAATTTAAACTGCTTTGCAGTTTTAAGCACAGTGTTTAGTAGCATGATGGCACAATTTAGTTTAATTGAATTTTCAATTTCAACTTCGTTACACCAACTTCACGAATAATGGACAAAAGTTTTAAATCAAAAGTTTGGTTGTTAACGTAGACAGTATTTAACAAAACAGTGCGCCTGTATCAACGCAGACCAACTTCTGGTTTGCGTATTTGTTTGTTCTCTTGTTTGCGCGTTCTATTTGCTTGGTATAATTAGGATATAATTAATCACCTTAATTTGCTTATTGTTATTACTTATAATTTTCATCAGTGAATTACGTACCTACACAAACTAAATCAATTCTTCGCTATGTTGTGTTAATGATGCTGAAAATAGTTGATAAGTAACAAAGTTTCATATTCTTTTAAAGTCTATATTTGTTTCTGTCATTTACATACAAAAACAGTTTGTTAAAAATATTACTCTAGGGGCCGATTGAAATTTTCCGGATCATTACGTCACACAGTAGCACAACTTGAGAAAGGAAACGGTTTATTTTTGTTTTTACGTATTTCCGCGCCTTGATGATCACAGCGGGTAGGTGGACCATTTTCTTTCATCTTGTAACGAGGTGGTGTAGCTGAAAAGGTATAATAATTCTAGAAAATGCTCGACTTTTAACGACTTTTCAAAACCATCTGATTGAACTTTACACTGCAGACTCATTTTAAGCTTACTTCGATTACATAACTCGCACTTTCTTTGCTTTTTGGATAGGTGTTTTATCAAACATATATTTACTTTACGAATGTTGCATTTTGCACCTTTTCCTTGAATGAAAAGTCAGGTACCAATGTTTACAAACGTACAAACATTAAGTACTGTAGTAAACTGTGTTTTTTAATTTAAATTATTTAAAAAAAAAGTTTGTATGCTCTAAGATACGTAACCAAAATATAAAAGAAATATTATGACATATTATGACAGTAAAGTGTAAACTAACTACTCGAACGCAAACATTTGTGCAGAATTCTACTGATCCACTAAAAAAATACATCATTCTGTGAAGCTACAAATTTTTCTTGCGCTTATTGTTTTAAAAAATCCACAGTATTTACAAACACCAATTTTCTTTTTGCTAAATTCTTCTATACATTCAAGCAGATACATCTTACTTACCTTTTTTTAAGCTCAGATAATTTTGTCTGAATGAATAATGGAAAGTCTGGGGCTTACGAGAAGTGGAATTAAAACATTTTCACGGTAAAAATTTTGAGTAGAGGTACGTAGTGTGTGAAGAAGCGTAGGGAACTGAGTTTCCACCAACTAACATCGATTTTAAGCAAGAGCGCGCTGGGAAATTTCGTTTGAACGTCGCGACGGCGCGTTATTAACTTTAACCAAAAAATGTTTCTATTAAACAAGAATTTAGAACTTCTTGGACAACCCTCTAAGTTTTCTACTGTAAACAAAAATAATTTTGGAAAATTCCTATGGAATCTATAAAATTAAAATTGATTTTCTTGGGGATTTTATAAAAATAAATGTAGGTATATTCATTTTGCTAAACTTTAATTCTGCATAATTTCTGTAACTTTCTCTTGCATGTTACTTAGCAAAGACGGAAACACCAGGCTACACTGCAGTAATAACCATAATTTAAATTGTTCTGCTTGTTTCATTTCAATTTACTGTGTGAAACTATACAGTAACTACAGTAATAATCTATCACGCAGTTAAAAATAACTTGTATTTTTCTATTATCTTAATGTTTGCGTTGCGGTGCTACAATATGAAATTAGTTTAGAAAAACTCGTTTACTTATTGTGGATTAACAACAGACCATTATTAAAATTTTTACGAAATCGCTGTTCTGTCGACTTGCCAATCCTTTAAATAACGCGGTCTTAATGACCATCAGATATGCGTATAAATTTGGTATTAATAGTAAGGCTTCCAATAATCCATTCCCTTCTCACGTTAAAGCTAATATACGTTTAGATTGTAAGGGTTTACGAATGTTATATATATTTAAGGGAGCGGTATTAACCCGTGTCAGAGTAAACTTGTTGCTATTCTAATTTTATCTTTATTATACCTTGTGGGTAGTAGGAAACTTTAAAATATGGTCGTGGGTTAACTATATAGAACTTTCGTACACAGTGGCAAAAAGATATCATAACGTAAAGGTCTCAGGGGAGAAAGGAGTCCTCAAAATATGAGTTTGACAGTGTTTGTGAAATTTCCCAGTTTAAAAGTTTATTTTGTCTAAGTTTCAGACAATACTTACAGTCTGATCATTGTTTGCGCGATATTTGCAATAAGGGCAATAAAATGACATTTTTGTCTCTTGGGAATTACTAACATTATATCAACATTGACATTTTCTACAAACTAGGTTTTTTTTTGTCTTATTTGATATTCTTTAGACTTTGATGTAATTACCCTCGATCAATCTAGATTCCTTTAATTAATGTAGTACTACTTGATGAAGTTTGTGCTTCCAATTTTTCGCTCGCGTTATTGATTGGTAATTGTTTTATATTGGCTGATTAAATATAGCACTCCGGATTTATAATTTTCTAGTTTCTATTCTATTTTACATTCAAATTATCATGAAAATATTAAGATCTTCCATGTATTTTATTTAATTTTATTTACATGTTTTAAGTTAGCTTCTGGAAACATATTTTCGTCTTCTACAAATACAAATTACTAAAGTCATGCTGCTCCTAGCTATTATACATTTATTGGATAAAACACTTCTTCAGACGCTCATGACTGCAGTATTTTAAAATCTATTACTCGAGCCATTCAACCCTTTCCATGAAGGTGAAGTCATCCGCAGTTAACGTATTGTTGATTCTGGCTATGTCGAGCCTGAAACGTGGACATGGATTCTCGAATTCTTACGACAACAGTAGAGTTACACATCATATTTTGTTCAGTTGCCTCGTCATTGATATTTCATTCGTGATAATTGAGGATGTTCATCAGCCCCATTCTATACATGGGCTGTTTGAGAAAACGGTGTCCCATAAGCCTTTCCAAAACCAATTCCAAAAATATTTTCAAAACCCAATCGCGTTTCTGGAACTAAGTTCCCATCAATAGTAGGACTTACACTGTTTTTCATTCCTTAATCTTATACTGCAGGTGGAACTTTAGTTTCAGAACCATTAAGGTTGTCTAAACGTTTTATGGTAAGGGGTTTAAACAAATTGTTTTGTTTCCAAAATTGCATGATCCTCAAGGATCTTATACTGTTAGCCTGTTAGGCGTTTCTATTGCCGTTTTGTAATTTGTGTACCTTAATTCGCAGTTACTGGTTAATATTTGTTTCAATTTTATTAATGAACTCCTCCTCTTATGTAACTTGAAACTGTGAATACAAAATATTAATAAGAGCACGTAGGAGGCAAGACGATGTGGTATCGCAACTCCTGCGTAAAACTATTACTTAGTCCAAATTGCTAAACATAAAGTTTCCTATCAAATTGACAGTGAAACAGGAAAACGTGAAGAACATCAAAAATGTTTCATAAATGTTTTAAATATTTTCTACATTGTAACCCAATTCAGGAACTTTGAAAACGAAGAAGATTTTACAGTAGGGGGGTTATCAAAGTTCCAATAGATAATGTATTACAGCAATACCAAAACTAATTAGATAAATTATTAATTTTTACATAAAATATTATTAGATCGGCCACAGCTTTAATATCTTTTTTAAACTACAAAAATTAACTAGCAACGAAAAAAAAATTCGTAACGATACGTGGGATTTTCTCCTTGGAATTTAGAACATGCTCGTTCTGTTTAGAATTTTTTTAGTTCTGAACTGTTATTGGTGCTTACTCATACTCATGTCTAAAAATTATTTTCTGTTTCAGATTCTCTACAGCCTTAGCCTGCGAAGCAGGCAACATGAAAGTGTAGAGGGTAAGTTTAATTCTAAATAGATTGTGTAGTAGGTACTATGTACCTATTGCTATACTTTTATTGGTTTGGAAAATTCTTAAATAAATATTAAAAGGGGAAGTTTTCTATAAATCTCTAAACTGATAAAATAAAACCCATTAAAACTCCCATTAAAGTTTAGATTTATTGTCATAGAAAACAGATGAGATTGCACTCGAACAATAATGCTGTTAAAGTTTTGTTTTGTTTGATTAAGGTTAAGTACTTTTTAAACTAACTAAACTTTAAGAAAGTGCTGCAATAAATTTACGTTTGGAACTCAAATATGTCAAGAACTACCTCGTCTTTTAAGGTAAAGTTCGTGCAAACAACGCCTATAGTTGTAAGAAGCGCAGCCACGAAACTGCAATCCTGCAACTAATTACCAACCGGGGATGAAAATAAATTTTATATAGATTCAAAGTCACTTAGTTTTTTTACAAAATAATTAGCGAAACAGAACAATTTACAATTTAAATTAAATTACATTCGCTATAGATTAAGGATTAATTAAATGTTTACTAATTAATTCAAAACTAAACTATACAAAGATCAAATCAAGAGATATGTTGCAGGATTGCATAACTACCCAACAAATTTCCAAGTAAGAAATCATTAAAGAAAATTGATTGAGTTTCTAGACTTGATTTTAGCATGGAATACAAATACGTAGAATGTAAGCTAATTTCCAACCACTATTGTCTTTGAGATAATGTTTGCCTAGGATCTACCCTATCAGATTCGTGTTGTATCAAAGGGTTCAGGATGCCACCACAATAGGTTCAAGTGGCAAACAGCCAAATAAATTTAACAGGTAGTACGTTTTCCTAATCCTCTGTGTGTAAATTTACTACTTGAAAGAGTAAATATTTGCGGTTGAAATCTTTTATCTTCTAGATGAAATTTTCCTAATTGTTTTTCTTAGAGGATATATCAAAATTTGTCAAGGATGAACGAAGAATGAACCCTTGTTGTCTTAACGTCACCCCTCTTCAATTCGGGGTTACACAAATAAAAACTACTCTATTACACAAATATTGAAGTTTCCATCGTACTTTCAGTAATAATAGGTTGCGTTGCTTTAAGAACTACTTAAAATAAATTTTTGAGTTAAGTTGAAAAAGGTCACTTTAGATTTGAAACAAAAGGATTTATTTGATCACTTAATAAATTTCTTTCTGGTAATATCAAGTCTAATAAGATTGTGCTTTGAGTAGCAAGCAAATCTACCCCCTCAATGTAATAATTATACGCAGTAATCAGTAATGGGATGCTCAAGGGGATGATGTGATTTACAATTCAAATAATAAATGAAACGAATAATGTACGAACGTTGGGACATTGCGTCAAAGATGTGTTTTCAAATTATTTGCCGTGCTAAAACGGTTTGTATTTTCCAATACAGAAAAATATACCAGGTACGGGTATTGCTTGAGAAGCCCTTATATTATGCAGGATAGTCACGCAGGAATGATATATATTTTGAAGGTAGCCGATATGACAGCACGACAACGTGAAATGCTACCAAAAACATTACTTTGAAAATCGATGTAGGTATCGCTCGAATTTTAAAGCTCCAGAAACATCTTAGTGTTCTTATTTATAGGTACGCCTCTTTTGTTCAGATGCTATACTATAGAATCACAACCCAATTGACTAAAATATGCAACGCAAATATAATATAATAATAATATAATAGATAAATTAGCTGCCTGGATTATTATTTTATTAATACAAAGTTACCTGTGGATCGCTGTGGATAATTTTGTATTAACCAAAAACGTATTCGCTCTAAAGTTCTATTATACTACTCTACTTTATTGATGAATAATTCGAGTATGTTCAGCCCAAACCCCACTGTAAAAATTTGTATAAAAACTTTTTATAATTTTTTTTATAAAAACCATGTGACGTCATGCGCCGTAAAATATTTTTTTGTGCAACCGTACGGAAAGTGAACGTTTCGCGTACGCAATAACGGCCATTAAAGTAAAATTCATTGTAGCCGTGGTTAAGGTAACGGCCGCTAAAGTAAAACTAATTGTTTTATTTACCCTATTTCCATAGTAACGCGCCTTACTGATAGTCGTCTTTCTATTTACAATGAATTAAGCTGTTTGTTTTCTAAAAGCAATAACATTTGTAGTTACACTTTTTTAAGGTTGCGCCAAAAATGTTGTGTATACCTTGTCCGCGAAATTCTTTAGCGCCCTCGAGATTGTCTTTCCTCGGCCGCAAGCGGCCTCGGCGACAACGTAAATGGCGGGTTAGGCCGTGGTTACGAAAAAGAAATTATAGCAATGGTTGAGGTGTACTTTCCATGGTGAAAAATGAATTAAAGCATAAAGATCAAGATACTTTCTGCGCAATTTCAAATTGTCAGTTAGCTAGGCGGGCCGCGTCAAGCGTGTCTGGTGTACAAGTACAGAAATGGCATTACTCTTTAGTAATAAAATGGTGAGGGACTAAAGGACTAGATATAAATCGTAGTACACTCTTATACATATTTCGGGAAGCTACAGATCACACGAGATAAGATAAGGGGGCACCATATAGTTCATATGAAGATGGATCACACTCCAAAGCATCTTATAGGTACCTACATTATTCGAGGTAACAATTCAGGATTCGACAGAGTGGACAGAAGCCAGGTAGGAATTTCCTCCTGGAAGTTTGTTCTGCAACACCGGCAGCTCAAAACCGAGGCGTGGAATATACGTCACGGAAATAGATCAAGAGAGCGGTATTTCAATTACTTCAGTACGACCAGGAAAACAACAGAAAGGTTACGGTTACCAACCTAGTAGCCAGGTTTGAAAGGGCTTTCGCGTCAAAAGACCTGCTTCAGGTTGAGTTTCGGGAATGTTTCGAAAAGCTCGATATGTCTTGGCATGATGGAATACTCTGAAAATACACTGAGTTCCAACGCGAAAGTCGATGAACTTGAGAAGCAAGGATTAGCTGGAACTTTTAATCAGAACTGTGCAATCGTCACGGATTTCCTAACAGTGCCTACAACTGTTAAGGAGCACTTGACAGGATCAGGAAATTTAATGGAGATTCCACGTGTAGACTCTGTTACAGGGAACCAACCACTACCTAGGCACAGTCTATAATATAATTTTGATGCGATGTCCTGCAAAAAACAAATAAAGCGTAGGTAATAGGTATTCGGTCTTCCACAGATGTAGCTATGACTACCGATGTCCTCATATCTCTTCTCTGTAGCCATGATTTTTTTGATGTTGACTTCACACTTCATTTTTGATGCTGCTGTATTCTTTGTAATAGATTCAATTACCCGTCTGCTAGATTTAATTCGTTCTTTTGCTGTACGAACATATTTCATGAAAACATCTGCTAAGTTGTATCCAAATTTATATTTCTTAAAAGATTTTTCATAAATCTACTTTTTAAGTTGTCGTTATAATAATTATACCTTGATAAAACAAAAATTAAATAAACTGTTTTACAATTAATCAATCTCAAAGGTGAAAGTCTAATTTGAAATATAAAACACTCGACTTGAATTTTAAAATAATTAACAGTATTATTTTCTGTGAAAATAATTTTTAATTAAAGACAATTTTTTTCTTAAACAGTTCTTGTTTATATTTCTTTTTAATAATTCCAGAGATACTTGCTCTGCATTCATTTTATATTCAAGTCAATTTCCTCCTAAAAGATTTTACTTCATCAAGCTTAGAGGTTTTTAACGAGCCTCGTATAAAACTTATTAAAATTTCTAACAAAATTATCAACGTCTGGGACAAAAGGTGGTTCTTATTTAACAATTTTTCTCGTGATTTAACTTAATTCAAGGAGGATAAAAGCTGTGAATATTTTATAAGGCCTAAAACTGTCTTATACTAATATAGCAGCGCCCGAGAAAGGATGGGTGGTAATTAAATTGAATTTCTGCTCATTTATTTTCGCAAATGCATTTTTCATGTCAAGATGGTTTTTGCGGCAAACCCAAGAATAATATGAATTGTTTGGAGTAATTAAATATACTTAAGGAAGCTATTATTTATTCGATAATCTCGCAATAAATCATTTGTTGTCAAAACGAAAGAGCTAAATCAAAATTACTTTTGCATTACTTCATGAATATTCATATCTTAAAAATAAAATTTCAAGACGAAATGTATAATTCAGTACAGAATTTCCAGTTCGTTTTTAATAATTTCAATCTTTATACAGGGTGTATAAACCATTCATTTATTGGACCCTAATACTTATTAATCTGAATAGAAAGAAGTTTTCGACCAGTATACATCCATTTCCATGAGAACGATTAAGAGAAATATTTCTCAGTAGTGTCAAGCACATGTGGACACTTTCGTTACAAAAGAAATGTAAATGTGATGGGAAAACGTAATAAACGCATGATTTTCAAACATTTCGTTATAAGCTCCTAGAAGTGATATTTAAAACGTTTGGAATAAGTAAGACCTCATAAAAATTGGAGATTTCTAAGAAATTGTTTAATATATTTCTCCAGCGCACATGCAAAAGATCCTAAATACCCATAAAATGTATGTTGTGTATACATGATCCATCAAAACCCAAGAGCATATTACCTGCAGGTAGTCGACGGAATGCCGAAAAACCATTGTTGAAATATTTATCAGAAGCGTGATATAATACCTCCATACGACACCCATTATTTTTTATCAGCGGGATGAATATATAATTATAATTTTTTTTATAATCTATTTGACATATAATATGTCACATAAGACATTCAGTAGGTATTTGCTTTAGCAAACGCAGATATAATGAATGGGTTCTTATAATGTATACGTCTTGCACAACCTCATTGATAATTTTGCTTATCTGGACGATTTCCAACCCCAACAGAACTTTATCATGTCGAACATCTTATTAATGCCGGTCTAACAGTTTTAATTCATGAGAAGCAGGTCGTTTTAAGATTCGTTCCTCATTAAGAAAACCTTTTACCTTAGCTATGTAAACCTGCTTTGAATTCGGATCCAAAGGTAGTCACGTTAACATTTGGACCACCCATGGAGATATGGGCTAGAGTGCTAAACTAAAATGTTTCAGAATTAGTTTATTTAAAGAAAATGATTCCAATTCCTCCTTGCTTATACCCTGGCCCTACTCTTGAAATCCCCGAGTTAAACCCTTCCTGCTCCAGCATCTAAAACTTCTGACTGCAACGAGGGATCGAACCCGTGTCACCCCATCGCCATGAGAATTTTATAATGAATCAAAAAGGGTTCTTGTTTCTTATGAATAGGGTTACGCTTCAAATCCTTACTATTTTCTTTTGAAGGAAGAAACAAATGGAAGTAAATATTGGTAGACATAGTTACATGCAGATTATTTTGTATTATTTGTATTTCGATTGTTGAAAATTCTCTAGTCTAATCTTAAACTGGTTTCAGGATTGATAAACAGTTCCAAAATTCAGTTTTCTTTTATTCAATTATTTTATCTATAACATTCCAGCTGACAAGACGACCTTCAACGTGTTTTGGCATTCGTTGTTATACAACTCTGTGATTAAAAATCAAGTCTTTGGGCTCATATTGAAGTATGATTAGTATCAACGTGCGAGTGTAGTCGGGTGTATGGTGTACGGGATGTTATAAAGTGTTGTGTGGGTGTGTAATAATTAGGTACTTTTAATGTGTTCTTGGTGAAACTCTTAAAGTACGTGTGTGGACAATGGATCGGTCATCCTGCTGCAGAAAAGAACAGTTTTTGAAAAGAAGGTAGGGATAGTTTACTAATTAGTTGATTAATTATTTGTAAGTGATTTCCAAAATGCTATGTATAAGTGAACGGGGTTTCAATTGTTATCGTAATAATATCTTCCAGCTTAGTACATCCAAATTCAAATTAAGACACTACTCCTCTCACTTCAAAGGTAATTGCGGTATTTTTCAGAAGGTTATGTAATTGAAAATGACTAGGATTCGATCTTCTCTATTTGCGGGTACAAAATGCCATCTGTTTTGATTTCTTAGACAGACGCAGTGAATTTGATAAACGTGCGTTCGCTCTTAACTGCATACCATACAAATTATGAAACTATGAAAGAGAAAAGTATAAAGTATAAGAGATATCGAAACCGAATGCGTATACGTATAGGTACTAAAATAAGACCAATCTTCTGTTTCATTTGAGAATTGCTTTATAAACACAAAGTTGCAGATTTCTTAATATGGTTACATACTCGTCATAATTATACTTTGAACTTTCTTTTGATTTTAAAAATTAAACTTTCATAAGTTGAGCTGTTGAGCATAAACACTTTTTTCTGTAATTTTAAGATTTTTAAAACCGCGATAGCTCGCGGTTTTTTGGAAAAATGGTAGAGGGACTTTTTGTTCAACTTTTGTCGCATATCACCATCGCATATCCCGTGGGCGCTAATTTCGAAACACCCTGCATCTATTGATTAATTACCAATGCCCAAGCATGGGCAACATCTAATTGTGTTATTGATCCGGGATTTTGAAATCTAAACTGTTTAGATCCTTCCGAGCTAAGGTTATTGTGTATTCAGGTCAATTAGTAGGTAAGTTGACAGTATTAACTAACCGGCCTTTAATAGGTGTCAGTTCCATGCTGAGACATCGAGCACCATCTGCAACCGACAATTAATAGAAGCATTTACTAATCACGTTGCTGGCACCGTCTGTGTTATCGGCTCCAATTAATCTGGACCACTTTATTAGCGGTCAATATTTCAGCATGGTTTCCATTAACTCGATTTATTCAACACGTTCACACGGAATTTCCTATTTTTACAATTTTACCCCAAGTATTCGTACAAAATTAAATGTTAATATTCATTACCAATGGTTACGTGCTGTAAAGTTATAATATTGCTTCATTAAAATAGATTACAATATAAGCAGTAATTAAATCTTATTAGTGCTAATGCGAGCTCTCCTAAATAAATTCGTTAGCAAAAGTATAATTTAAAATGCAGCTTGAAATTCTTACTGAAAAGCAGAGGTAAGGTTAAAGGAAAGAACTTTTGTTATTTCTGTAATTAAAGTCAACTTTATTAATTACTGGAGAGGAAAATTTTTAATCATAAAAAAGCGATTTCTTGCCCTCGAAGTCGTTAAGGAGTTGACTTGTTCACGCTTCGTTAAATGGAAATTAATAATTTTAGAAAATTTATTTTCTGTAAGTTTACATAAGCTTCAAGCTGTTAATTACCGCATAGTAAAGAAAAACTAGGTCGCGCAAGAAACTGTGAATTATTGCATTTTTCCGCAGCTCTTTTAAACCAGAAAACTAGCTAATATCAGCATCGGTAATCCATTAAAAACAAAATGTGGGTTTCTTCCCGTAAATTGAGTCTAACTTGGAAGATTTGTGTTTGAAGTTTTCTGCAAGTTTTTTAGACGAAGTTAAATTTACGAATCCCAACTTTTCAGAATAATTGAAAATAAACGCAAAACAATTTGAAGATTGCCGATTGCCGCTCAGAAAAATTAAATTTATTAATTCACTGCGTAAAAGGGTAAGACTACTAATTGCGGGGATTTAGAATCACTTGATGTAACAAAGAGAAAACCGGTATTTCGTGACGATGCATTAGAACGTGGGTTCAAGTACATTTATCTCTTGGTTTTTCTTGAACAGATAGCTTAACGCATTATGTTTCCATTTTCTTCTCCTGTACTTAGGGAGTTACGGTTGGTTTGTTAAGTAAATTAAAGTAAAATTTCATTCAGAAAATAATATTTGTTGTAAGTAACAATAATTTTTCATTAGTTCATTAGAGTTTTTATTTACATAAATTATTCTTAAAATTCAAAGTACCTAATGTTGTAAATTGAAAAACTGAACCAACAATTATCATTACATATCCAAATGAGTTTGAAATATGACCTAAAACAGTTACGTCCTACAGAAATCCATCCAACATGCATCTGTTCATCTAACGAAAATGATTTTTGAAGTGTAACTTCTTATGCGGCGATGGGGACTAAAATCTTGGGAGTGAAACGGATATTACGTGTTCGCGTAACGGAAACACGTGACGCGCGGGCGTTTTAAATTCATACATTACAGACTCGAAAATAAAGCAGGTGGCGATCGCCGAGGAATGACGCACGCAATGTGTGTTTATATTCAATACATATACATTTTGTGTTTGTTAACATTTAAAGACAAGGTGCGTCAAAATTAATGCAACCAAATGGATAATAATGCACATACAGGGTGCGTCAAAATAAATGCAACAAACACACAAGAAGTAAGAAGTTACACTTCAGTCGTGTGTCCCATGACGCACACCAATTTTTTTTTAATAGTGTTTGGTTAGGAATAGAAACTTTTAATGCTGCGTTTGTAAAGTCTAGTGGAGCTGCAAATCGAGATATTCACATTAGAATTTATGAGTCACTCTCTTCTGACACTTTGTACCTGTAACAAAGTTTTTCATCTTGTATTTTAAGCACTAATTGTTATCCTCCCATGTCTCGTCGTTGTCTTTTCTAGTTATCTATCTATCTATTTTTTAAAGATACCTTTGCAATAAATTAAACAATATCAGCGTAAATAAAAAAGGTTGCTGTGGATGCAATTGATTGCGATCTAGAAATCTAACCACGGCACAGGAATATTTTCTACATTCGTATAAATTGCAGTAACTCACAATCGGATTACAAAATTTTCAACAAGTACAGCTATTACCGGTAAAAAAGTCGCCAACTATTTAATAAATACTTTCCTCTAGCACACTTCCGCCTCTCAGTTCTTTTCCATGAAGTTGCATCTTAATTTTCTGAATGGTAAATACTTATAGGAAGTTTTCCCAATTGCGTTGTTCTATGTTGGAGTTGCAGTAGATTTACTACTCCAGATGGACTGCGATAATAAATAATTGCTGTTTCACCTAACTTCTTCAATTGATTTATGGTATATTGCTTCTGTTATAATTCTAGCAAGTTATTTCAGTTGGCATAGGATTCTAGAAGGTTTCAGTTGTGTAAGCAGTCTTACCATTATAATAGGAAGGTTGCCACTTCAGGTTACGATTTTAATTTGGTTAGCTATGGACAATGTTATAAAAAGCCAGTCCAGTTGGGTTACGCTGAGTTATGATTGTAGCGAGTTACAGCAGGTTATCACCTCAATTTAGGTAAAGTTGTTAAAATTAATGCTAGTTGGGTAGGGTCCCAGCTCCAATTGGGTATTGCGTTGTGCTAGGGTTGTATCAGGTTACCATTGCCGCAGAAATATCTATCCTAGGGATCACTGGTAGTCTTCGTAGATAAGTTTAGTATTTTTGCTTAGTGTGCCCTTAGTTGAAAAGTTGAAAATCATGGTCGTAGATTTCGTTACTATCCCATTTCCACGTGATGGTATGAAGCAAGAGCATTAATTATCCAAATGTTGAAAATTATTATTATACAAGTAAAACGGTTACGGTGTTATCGCCTGATTAGATTGCTAGTATTTTTTATCCTTAAAATTATCTTTTCCTCAGAAACAAAGTTGACCCTTAACAATATTTTCGTGACTCCACGATTTACTACCGTACTTCAGCTTTAAAGTGTATAATTTCTGAAACAATATTAGCTGTCTTTGGTTTTTGCTAGATACAAACTTTTTTAGTTTAAAACGTTCCTACTAGGTGAATAGAGTTACTATAGACAGCTGTCGCGGCACGATTATTTAATTGACTATGTATTTTAGCGTAAATATTCTTATAGTGACCTCAAGTATTCGAAGCGATGTGCTTGTTGTAATTGTAATTAGCTTGCCTTAATAACTAAAGATAGATGGAACACGTAAAACTCGTTTGTAAACCATGTGCTTTGAAACGTTTTGGTAAAAACTTCTTTATTGCTGTCATTTCAAGCGTGCCTCTTGTTATTCTAATTACATTTACCTATGTTCCTCGTCATTTTCAGTGCACATTATGGGTGTAAAAATCACCCCTATTAATTTCATTGTTCACATATTTTTGAGCAATTACTCTGTAGACGTGGAGACCACCGTCATACGAATTCGCTATGATGCAACAACAAAAGATTCATTAGCAAACAGCCGACCCTTGAATGCTGCTTGTGTTAAATTAAATTCACCACAATTATTGTTCACAAAGCTTGAAATGTCCCTGCATGTTTAATTTAATGACAAAATATATCAAAGCAGTCAAGCTATAGTGAAAAGATGGCGGTTAAAGACAAATGACGTACTTTGTTGACAGACGGCATTGTTTTAGAGTAATGAAATTTTAAAATAGCTGCTAGAGAAAGTTCCCTCAAAGGAACGTTGAAAAATTGGCCCCGGGAATTGCTTTAGTCATGAATGAAATAGATATAAATGCGAGAACGTTTTTGTGTTAAGAAAACTGCCTAGTCACGTTTAGCTTGTTTGATATTCATGTCGAAAACGAAATTCAAATACAGGGTAGCTAGTAAAGATTGGACCAAAGTCGTAGCGTTCAAACGCTTTGAGATATTAATTTGAATTTTGGAACACTTCAATACGACATTACTTCGCATATTTTACAGTATAGAAAAATTTTCTTTGACTCATACTTTCGGAGCCCGGTTGCCATCTTGAATTTTCTTAAACAGTAATACAGCTAACCCAATACATCATTAGAAAGCTTAATGGTTTCTCTTTCTAACTGTGGTAAATTATTATGGGATTATATAAGAAAATAATGGAGAAAAATTAGAAAACAATTTGCCGTACGCTCAGGTGGCTATTTATTGTATGCTTTAATTCTAGGTGGCTTTTGCTCTAACAGAGCTTCAAAATTAAACAAAAAAACAATCAATAATTGTTTAGCAGATGACAGTAGGTACATTGTCATACTTTTCGTAGAAATTTAACAATCTGAATTTAGTTAACCATGGATTGGTTGACAGAAACTGATTAGGTAGGTATGGTGACAGAAAACAGTTTTAACATCTTCGAGAATATAGGAGTTTTTTGATTCCATACTTTTAACAATCACAATATGGTATTTGTTTTTCAACTTTTAGAATTGTTTGTTTAATTTTAGTAGGTACCTTGTTTCTTCATTGTTTGTTTATTTTGCTTTTTGTTTAATTTTGACGTTGTGTTAATGCAAAGCTACCTAGATTTGAAGCACACAATAAATAGCCGTCTGAGCATACGGCAAATTGTTTTCTAATTTTTTGCATTATTTTATTATGTAACCCCATATTAATTTACCATGGCTAGAAAGAAAAATAATCAAGCTTTGTAATGATGTATTGCATTACCCCTATTACCATTTAAGAAAATTCAAGATGGCGGCCGGGCTCCGAAAGTATGAGTCAAAGAACATTTTTTACTGTAAAATATGCGAACTGATGTCGTATTGAAGTGTTCCAAATTTCAAATCAAAATCTCAAAGCGTTTGCGCGCTACGGCTTTGGTCCAATCTTTAATAGCTACCCTGTATAGTTTTTGTACTGCGAGGTGCGTGATAAGAGCTAACTAATAAAAAAAACCTTGATGTTCTCATACAATATTTTAAATTTTAACAACATTTTTACATCACGATTACAATATATACTTCGCTTCCGAAAATATGAGAACGTAGGTAATAGAAAAGCTGTGGTTTTTTCAATACTGCATTTTATTCTAAATTTCTTAAGTCTTCAAACAGTATTTTTGTACAATACATTATTTACAACTTATTAACAAATACAAAGATTACTCAAAGAAATGACAGTCTGGCCAGTTTAACCAAGCTGGGTGGGTGGGTGGCTGTGTATGTATGTATGTATGTGACGCCTCAATGCAAAAACTACTGAACCGATTTTGATGAAATTTGAAATAAAGGGATATATCGAAAATTCATCGACAAAATAAGCTTTTCAAAAAAATCCATTAGACATGTTTTTTGGTAGCATTTTTTTCAGAAGCATAATTTTGAAAATCTGAGTACGGGATATGAAAGAAGACCATAATTCAAGGGAAATAGTTTTTTTCCGGACTCTTTAACTTCAAAATGGCGGCCGCTATGAATTATTCAAAATTTTGAGTTTAACACCCCACAACTCAAAAACCGGTTATATCGTTTTTCTCGTAACGCATTCAAATGATTTCCAGGGTCTATCTCGCGAACTATACTGTGAAAACTAAAAACGAAATGTTTATTTTTCGTATGGGAATTTCTCTAAGTCTGTGGAGCAGAAAAGTTTTCAAGGCGTACATTGTTATAAAAAAATTTCAAAGAAAAAATAATAAAGTGTTGTTCAACACTGTTCTACAGTTAACTAAGTATCTTTGTAATAGAGTAGCAATTAAAATTTATTACACATTCCTATTGGCGTATTACCTATCTGTTGAAAAAGTAAATGTCCGTGTAACAATTTAGTTAAGCCACTCCTTTCAGTATTTTAAATCTTCTATTTTAATACCAGGTCTGGCTTCGGAAATAATAATACATTGGGTAATAATCGATTTATAAAATCTGTTATTTTTGAAATGATCTGCACGGTTTGTTCGTTTTGTAAACCTAATTTTAATGATAGTACGCTTGGTTTGCCCAACAAATTTTGCTATTACAGTCGGAACAAATCTTTCGTTTTTTCTTTAGTTTCCCAACACTATCCGAATGTTGTTGTCAATACAATTTTGAAATTGACTTCTTTGCAAATATTATCAAAGTTTATTGTTTAGGTAACGGCTGAAACGTAATTTTGACAAGATTTCCAGTGTCGTCTTTTCAGTGCAAACCTTGTAAAGCAGCATCTACGTTTGATAATTAAAAATTATCATCAGGAAAGAAACCATTGTTAGAGACAATATTTTTGATCTAACAGTTTTCCGAACGGTAGCTATTTTGTTTTAAAGAGAACGTTAGCAAAGCCTTAACCAAAAAATTACACCTCAGATAAAAAGCAGAGAAACTAGAGCTTCCATCACAATAAAAGTATAGAGGCCGAGAATATCACCAGCAAAGTAGTTGTAGGGGTCATTTGGATGAACCCTTCTTAAAAAAAGAAAAACTGTTTCGAGAAAAAATTTCTTTTCTTCGCTTTCCAACAAAATTCGGTAATAGGTATTAGTATTTATTAGTTTTTGTAAACTTATTATTTCATACTGGTAATAGTTTACTTACAAACAAAAATCCCTAAAGACTTTCATAATTACGTCGCTATTTTCTTCAGTGTAAAATAAAATTCATTTATGGCAGATCTTGTAGAAGGAGTAAAATATTAGTCCTGTGTTAACTTGAATGTCTCTCTACAAATTATTAAATGCCAGTCTGGCAGTTACATTCAAGTAGTTCAAATAGTTGTCATAAGTAAGATTGAGTATAGTTCACTTGATTCAATATGAATCTGTCCAGCCAAAACAACAATTTGGTCAGGGTATGCTCTATATGAGCTTTTTGGGACACACGATATAAAAGTATAATAAATAAATACCATTTGAGCTTTAATACCTCTTTTCTTCCAAACGTTAAAATTTATTTTCCCTAAGAGTCTAGAAATAACATCAACCCTTTTACGAAAATATATTGTAACCGTAAAATAAAACCAAGACTGTGTTAATTAAAACTTTAATACGCGGTTTTTCTCAAAGCTTCATAGTTTCCGCCTTCTTGGGTGAATGCAATACATATAAAGGAAATCCAAACACGTTCACGAAGATTTGTATTAATGCACCACTGCGTGCTTCGGTGGTATTTGGAGAGGATTAAACGACAATTTTGTCCTGGGTCTGCTCTATATTGAGGGCGCTCCTTATATGATGTTAGCGAAATTGACTTGTCGGAAAACTCCTGTATTATATCGGTTTTATTGTTACTGTTCTAATTTAGTAGAAACAGTTGCGTTTAAACAAACGGTTCAATGACATGTATTGATGTGAATGGATATAAGGAGAAAAGGGATTGTCAAATAAAATAATCTTGAGCACTAATTGTACGTTTGTACCTTTATCAGAATAGCTTAAATACAGCGCGTAATGAAGACAGATGTGCGTTTCTAACTCGCAAAGTTCTAATTGCCGGTCCACCCCACACGCTTTTGGGGCTTTTGCATTGAGCGATTCGCACATTAATTATAGCTTTTCTACATTACATCGTAATAGTACCGACTTGTACTGCTTTAATCATTTATTGTATCATTTATATTCACTACAGTGACAAGTAAACTAAACTGAACCACTAAAATTTCAGCTGAAAGGGAGATATTTAATTCCTTTAAATCAACTAGCTTCTTAAAATCCCGTTCTATCTAAAACCAACTAAATCAATTTCACTTAGACTGATGATTCAATTACGCCCAGTACATTAAAAATGCTTCTAAATTTTGTAGAAAATAAACTTTCAATAAGAAATTTCCTAGATACGCTTTGTACATACACACGTTGTGTTAAATAAGCGCTCTCTCGTTTTTTACCAGTGGCGGCGGCTGGCAAAGACAAACTCGGAATGTGCGGAAACGTGCCACGTGCTCTTAAAGCATTTCGCCGGGTTGATTTCAACAAAATTGCTGAACTATAAAAATGAACGTTTCAGGAATATTTTTTTAAATTATATCACTTGGTTATTAGAAACTTTAATTTTTCGTTGTAAAAATTTTGATATTTGTTGGATTTTTAATTTAATCTCAAACCTTGCCAGATGCTCTTAAATAGCGTCTAATAAGCCACGCCCACGCCGAACAAAATTTTGTCTTCGGCGCCATTATTGTTTCCTCATCTGTTACCGTGGTCTCCAAATATTTTGGTCACTGGCCGCCACTGTTTTCAAGTGAGAAGTTTGAATCGTGATTGACAATCCCTTTAAATACTTCAGAACAAATTCAGTACTATTTGAAATGGCAGATGAGGAATACATTTTCCAAGCTGAAACTGTAAAATTTAAATTTTAGGGATAAAATGCACGTCGTTTATTGTGAAGGATTATTTGTAGCACGCATATTAATAGCCCCATTCAAATTCCATCTGCAAATCTACCCGAGTTCGTAGCATCGTTGTATTATTTGAAAGCACGATATTTTAGGACGGTTGTGGAAGCGAGCGTGTTCTCATTCCAATCCACAATTACTTATATTATTTTGTATTCGTATAGTACCTGTCATTATACTCATACAGTCATACAATATATAGCGTTTATGTGTCAGGTCCTTATAAAAATCAGTATTAAACGTAATAATTTTCATGAGTCGTATACTATAGGTATAGGTACTATTACATATGAAACGTATCTTAAAAACACTTGAGGTAAAGCACCATCGTCCACTGAATTCAGTTTCTACAGAATATAAGCAACCAAAGCCCATATAAGTACCATACTATATCCGCTTAAAAACGAATAGTGGATATTAAAATCGGTATGTATTTTATCTGTACGTACAACTGTAAAACCCATTTTCCAAGTGTATCTCAAAATTCTCAAAGGATTTGATAAACGAACAAGCAGAAGTGAAACAATTGTATTAATATGAAATAATTTTATATTCATATTATTTTAATCTTTGTAAATATTGACCTACCAAGCATTTAACTTACGATACTATCTTAAAACTATCGAACTTAAACAGAAACTGCCTGCGACCATACAGACCCCGACAGAAATCAAAAATATAATTTTTTTGTAATAAAAGTGTAATAAAAGTTAATAAGATTCCATAAGTTTTTGATACAAGCTTAATTCTTTTATTATTATTACATCAAGAAGTACCTACAATAATTTTCAAATTGAATACAATTCAAAACATTTATTCACGGTGGTTTAGTGGTTATTGCTAGGAGATATCTTCCCCGTATATATTGTGAAAAATGGGTAACCTGTACGCGTGGTACACATTAAGGATGTAGCACAACGGCTTTATTTTACTTTGTAGGGCCTTTAAAGCTTCAGTTGTAATTCTTTTGAGTGTTTATATACCAAGCCGAATGTTAAATCATCGAGTTACCATCATCTTCGAACGTACATGCTCCTTTATAGAAGTAGCAGATGGCAGATCTCTATGCTGCACTGATGGTTCAAAGAAGATCGACAGAAACGACAATACAATTTGTAGAAAATGTAACAAAGATAAACAGATAATAGGAACTAATGCATTGTTGCGTTATTTATTTACTCCTTTTTTGTTTTATGAAGTGACTAATTACTGAGCTTTAAATTACTGTGCACATGCGCAGAAAATACTACTTCCTATTATATGTATGTCGTAGTCAATTTTCTTTCAGCCAATTTGAAGCAGCTTGCTCTTTCCATAAAGGAGCAGTGTATGTTCGAAATACAATCGTAAAAAGTTAGTTAGCTATTGTAAAGTCAAATATAGAGAAAATTACCCGTCACAGCCACCCCCTTTAAAGTTTCAAATGGTACCATATCATGTGTGAGGTGTGACACATCGTTGGAAAGGTAATTTCATAAAGAACCCATTCTGGCGCGGCCGTTGTCGTGTGGTCGGCACTAGGGCAACCGGGTTCGATTCCTCGTTGTAGAGACAGGGTTTTCAAAAATTCAGGAGCAACGAGGGATCAACTCATACATATAGTTGGAGGGAGTGTTAAAAGGTGGAGCATGTTATATCTTAGTGCGCTGAGCCAGGATAAGCAGGAGAGCGGAGGGGTGGAATTTCCAAAGGCAACTCCAAGACTCTTTTTAAATAAAAAAGAACCCGTTTTACACCATTTTTTTTAATTCGTATTTTGGGGATCAGATTATTCATTGCGAATATGGAGTGATGCATCTGTCATTTTGAAGTTTGAAGCACAAAGGGTTTGTTGAAGTATACGTAGAATTTTAAACGTTTCTAAACCTTTTTTATATTCATTTTGAATTTAAAACTTTTCTTGATGATTTATGGTAGTGTAGGACTAAGTTGGAGACATTTTTGTGTAACAGACTTAAAAATTTACGAATGTGACAGTTATGTCCTGTGTATAGGTACTACACGCACATTGATGGTCTATGGATATTGTACTACCAATAAAAGTTTACTGAAAGAATGCCAAATTTTACCTGTTTTCTTCCGTAATAATATTTGCGTATAGAAATATAATATCCCAGCGTTAACCTAAATTAAATTAAAATAATATCGTTGAAAAGATTACCTTACGGCAGAGGAACACGTGGAATTTCAAAAATTCAAGCAACATGCCAGCAGTTCGTGGAATGTCGTATGTCGCTGTGCTGTGCTGATATGACGCATGAGAGTGCTTCCAGGCAGGAATGTTCGTTACAGCACTACAAAGACTTCCGGTTTTGTACGAAATCTCGGTTATGAGGAAAAATAACAGATCCTTGCCATGTGAAGCCTTGTTTCCTTTTTAAACGTGTATTTGCTCATTACACGAAAGTTGTGAACGTTTTTGTTTTTAAAACGTGTGTTATATTTTGTGTCAGGTGCCGCCTCACATTGTTTGTCTCACTAAAAGCTGATGAGAAATGTAATGAAAGTGGGTAATAAAATTAAATCTCTTTTAATTTATCTTGTGTTGTCTTTTGTTAAAAAAATTTAATTTCTCCCCTTTTTACACTAAACGTGAAATTTTTACGTGAACATTGCACCATTGTATTTATACTGACTAAACTCGGAGTGATTATTTTTAGTCGCTTGTAGCAATGAAGAATACACGTACCCCTTTTATTGTTTACTTTCTCTTTATAGTATAACCTCCAACATGTACAATACAAACGTATGTCTAGATTTTTTCTTTACGTCACGGCGACATCGGTTAAGTTGGTCCTGTACGGTGGCGAACGAAGCAGGTAGATGTGATTGACAGAAAGTTGCTGTTGGGATAGCGATTCGGGTTCCCAACAACAGCGGTTCCCAACATGTTCTGATTTTATGACCAATATTTTTATTAATATTCAAATAGATAGCTTAAAACTGTTTTGGTATCGCTGGTGCAAAACAGTAGAATGTCTCGAATTACAGTGAGCCGAGTTAACTTACTTCATACCACAGTCTGGACTTTGGACCCGACAAATAATAGTCACTTCTACTTTAGTATGATAACCTTATGGATTCTTAAGGCAACACTTTTTGGATGCAAGTAGCTCCTAATCGCTCTTAGTACTGGATGCAGATGCTGGGTGGGCACTCAAAATCCGAATAGTTTACAGTGACTCTGAATAGTTTTATTTTTTCAATACTTTGCTATCCAAAGGAAGGTACCGCCAGTACCGCTTCACATTTCAGGTTTAAACCAACTTCAATTACCCCCGCCCCCTGCCCTTCTTCATTTTACCAATATTTAAATCCTTTCAACATAAGTTTTAAAAATGAATACGTTACAATTACTTTTTAATTAGTGGAAAAAGTAATGCATTATAATTCATACCCTTATTACTTCAGGAAAGAAATGTAACACTTAACAAAAAGAACTAAAATTTAATTTAAATTATTGACACTTTCAAGCGTTACTTACTTTACTCTTTTCAGATTTTACGTTTCAACTCGCATTGAAAATGTTATGAAAATTTAGAGCCTTTAACTTTTTTGTTTGTAAAGATACGAATACGATTAAATAAGCAAAATTGTAGTATTTATTATTTCTGATTCAATGGCGCACACGACAATCTGAAAAAATTACTGGTTGCGGAGTTACAGCCCTTTGACCCTTTGTCTGTCTGTTTTTTCGTAACGCCCTGTATATATTTTGGATGATTGGATGTATCCAAGTGTTCTCTATCTAAAAGTCTTATGTGACCCTTTCAAAATAATTACAAATAACCGAGTTAAAGGGACATTTTGGGCCAGATTCGCTCTTTTCAGATTTTACGTTTTAACTTGCATTGAAAAATTAATGAAAATTTACAGGCTGCAACTTTTTTGTTTGTAAAGATACGAATACGATTAAATAAGCAAAATTGTAGTATTTTTAATTTCTGAATCATTGACGCGTATAGAAATTTGAAAAAATTATTGGTTTCGGAGTTACAGCCCTTTGACCCTTTGTCTGTTTGTTTTTTCGTAACGCCCTGTATATATTTTGGATGATTGGATGTATCCAAGTGTTCTCTATCTAAAAGTCTTATGTGACCCTTTCAAAATAATTACAAATAACCGAGTTAAAGGGACATTTTGGGCCAGATTCGCTCTTTTCAGATTTTACGTTTTAACTTGTATTGAAAAATTAATGAAAATTTACAGGCTGCTACTTTTTTGTTTGTAAAGATACGAATACGATTAAATAAGCAAAATTGTAGTATTTTTAATTTCTGAATCATTGACGTGTATAGAAATTTGAAAAAAATATTGGTTGCGGAGTTACAGCCCTTTGACCCTTTGTCTGTTTGTTTTTTCGTAACGCCCTGTATATATTTTGGATGATTGGATGTATCCAAGTGTTCTCTATCTAAAAGTCTTATGTGACCCTTTCAAAATAATTACAAATAACCGAGTTAAAGGGACATTTTGGGCCAGATCTGCTCTTTTCAGATTTTACGTTTTAACTTGCATTGAAAAATTAATGAAAATTTACAGGCTCCTACTTTTTTGTTTGTAAAGATACGAATACGATTAAATAAGCAAAATTGTAGTATTTTTAATTTCTGAATCATTGACGCGTATAGAAATTTGAAAAAATTATTGGTTGCGGAGTTACAGCCCTTTGACCCTTTGTCTGTTTGTTTTCTCGTAACGCCCTGTATATATTTTGGATGATTGGATGTATCCAAGTGTTCTCTATCTAAAAGTCTTATGTGACCCTTTCAAAATAATTACAAATAACCGAGTTAAAGGGACATTTTGGGCCAGATCTGCTCTTTTCAAATTTTACGTTTTAACTTGCATTGAAAAATTAATGAAAATTTACAGGCTGCTACTTTTTTGTTTGTAAAGATACGAATACGATTAAATAAGCAAAATTGTAGTATTTTTAATTTCTGAATCATTGACGCGTATAGAAATTTGAAAAAATTATTGGTTGCGGAGTTACAGCCCTTTGACCCTTTGTCTGTTTGTTTTTTCGTAACGCCCTGTATATATTTTGGATGATTGGATGTATCCAAGTGTTCTCTATCTAAAAGTCTTATGTGACCCTTTCAAAATAATTACAAATAACCGAGTTAAAGGGACATTTTGGGCCAGATCTGCTCTTTTCAGATTTTACGTTTTAACTTGCATTGAAAAATTAATGAAAATTTACAGGCTGCTACTTTTTTGTTTGTAAAGATACGAATACGATTAAATAAGCAAAATTGTAGTATTTTTAATTTCTGAATCATTGACGCGTATAGAAATTTGAAAAAAATATTGGTTGCGGAGTTACAGCCCTTTGACCCTTTGTCTGTTTGTTTTTTCGTAACGCCCTGTATATATTTTGGATGATTGGATGTATCCAAGTGTTCTCTATCTAAAAGTCTTATGTGACCCTTTCAAAATAATTACAAATAACCGAGTTAAAGGGACATTTCGGGCCAGATCTGCTCTTTTCAGATTTTACGTTGTAACGTACATTGAAAAATTAATGAAAATTTACAGGCTGCTACTTTTTTGTTTGTAAAGATACGAATACGATTAAATAAGCAAAATTGTAGCATTTTAAATTTCTGAATCATTGACGCGTATAGAAATTTGAAAAAATTATTGGTTGCGGAGTTACAGCCCTTTGACCCTTTGTCTGTTTGTTTTTTCGTAACGCCCTGTATATATTTTGGATGATTGGATGTATCCAAGTGTTCTCTATCTAAAAGTCTTATGTGACCCTTTCAAAATAATTACAAATAACCGAGTTAAAGGGACATTTTGGGCCAGATCTGCTCTTTTCAGATTTTACGTTTTAACTTGCATTGAAAAATTAATGAAAATTTACAGGCTGCTACTTTTTTGTTTGTAAAGATACGAATACGATTAAATAAGCAAAATTGTAGTATTTTTAATTTCTGAATCATTGACGCGTATAGAAATTTGAAAAAAATATTGGTTGCGGAGTTACAGCCCTTTGACCCTTTGTCTGTTTGTTTTTTCGTAACGCCCTGTATATATTTTGGATGATTGGATGTATCCAAGTGTTCTCTATCTAAAAGTCTTATGTGACCCTTTCAAAATAATTACAAATAACCGAGTTAAAGGGACATTTTGGGCCAGATTCGCTCTTTTTAGATTTTACGTTTTAACTTGCATTGAAAAATTAATGAAAATTTACAGGCTGCTACTTTTTTGTTTGTAAAGATACGAATACGATTAAATAAGCAAAATTGTAGTATTTTTAATTTCTGAATCATTGACGCGTATAGAAATTTGAAAAAATTATTGGTTTCGGAGTTACAGCCCTTTGACCCTTTGTCTGTTTGTTTTTTCGTAACGCCCTGTATATATTTTGGATGATTGGATGTATCCAAGTGTTCTCTATCTAAAAGTCTTATGTGACCCTTTCAAAATAATTACAAATAACCGAGTTAAAGGGACATTTTGGGCCAGATCTGCTCTTTTCAGATTTTACGTTTTAACGTGCATTGAAAAATTAATGAAAATTTACAGGCTGCTACTTTTTTGTTTGTAAAGATACGAATACGATTAAATAAGCAAAATTGTAGTATTTTTAATTTCTGAATCATTGACGCGTATAGAAATTTGAAAAAATTATTGGTTTCGGAGTTACAGCCCTTTGACCCTTTGTCTGTTTGTTTTTTCGTAACGCCCTGTATATATTTTGGATGATTGGATGTATCCAAGTGTTCTCTATCTAAAAGTCTTATGTGACCCTTTCAAAATAATTACAAATAACCGAGTTAAAGGGACATTTTGGGCCAGATTCGCTCTTTTTAGATTTTACGTTTTAACTTGCATTGAAAAATTAATGAAAATTTACAGGCTGCTACTTTTTTGTTTGTAAAGATACGAATACGATTAAATAAGCAAAATTGTAGTATTTTTAATTTCTGAATCATTGACGCGTATAGAAATTTGAAAAAATTATTGGTTTCGGAGTTACAGCCCTTTGACCCTTTGTCTGTTTGTTTTTTCGTAACGCCCTGTATATATTTTGGATGATTGGATGTATCCAAGTGTTCTCTATCTAAAAGTCTTATGTGACCCTTTCAAAATAATTACAAATAACCGAGTTAAAGGGACATTTTGGGCCAGATCTGCTCTTTTCAGATTTTACGTTTTAACTTGCATTGAAAAATTAATGAAAATTTACAGGCTGCTACTTTTTTGTTTGTAAAGATACGAATACGATTAAATAAGCAAAATTGTAGTATTTTTAATTTCTGAATCATTGACGCGTATAGAAATTTGAAAAAAATATTGGTTGCGGAGTTACAGCCCTTTGACATTTGTCTGTTTGTTTTTTCGTAACGCCCTGTATATATTTTGGATGATTGGATGTATCCAAGTGTTCTCTATCTAAAAGTCTTATGTGACCCTTTCAAAATAATTACAAATAACCGAGTTAAAGGGACATTTTGGGCCAGATCTGCTCTTTTCAGATTTTACGTTTTAACTTGCATTGAAAAATTAATGAAAATTTACAGGCTGCTACTTTTTTGTTTGTAAAGATACGAATACGATTAAATAAGCAAAATTGTAGTATTTTTAATTTCTGAATCATTGACGCGTATAGAAATTTGAAAAAATTATTGGTTGCGGAGTTACAGCCCTTTGACCCTTTGTCTGTTTGTTTTTTCGTAACGCCCTGTATATATTTTGGATGATTGGATGTATCCAAGTGTTCTCTATCTAAAAGTCTTATGTGACCCTTTCAAAATAATTACAAATAACCGAGTTAAAGGGACATTTTGGGCCAGATCTGCTCTTTTCAGATTTTACGTTTTAACGTGCAGTGAAAAATTAATGAAAATTTACAGGCTGCTACTTTTTTGTTTGTAAAGATACGAATACGATTAAATAAGCAAAATTGTAGTATTTTTAATTTCTGAATCATTGACGCGTATAGAAATTTGAAAAAAATATTGGTTGCGGAGTTACAGCCCTTTGACCCTTTGTCTGTTTGTTTTTTCGTAACGCCCTGTATATATTTTGGATGATTGGATGTATCCAAGTGTTCTCTATCTAAAAGTCTTATGTGACCCTTTCAAAATAATTACAAATAACCGAGTTAAAGGGACATTTCGGGCCAGATCTGCTCTTTTCATATTTTACGTTTTAACGTACATTGAAAAATTAATGAAAATTTACAGGCTGCTACTTTTTTGTTTGTAAAGATACGAATACGATTAAATAAGCAAAATTGTAGCATTTTAAATTTCTGAATCATTGACGCGTATAGAAATTTGAAAAAATTATTGGTTGCGGAGTTACAGCCCTTTGACCCTTTGTCTGTTTGTTTTTTCGTAACGCCCTGTATATATTTTGGATGATTGGATGTATCCAAGTGTTCTCTATCTAAAAGTCTTATGTGACCCTTTCAAAATAATAACAAATAACCGAGTTAAAGGGACATTTTGGGCCAGATTCGCTCTTTTTAGATTTTACGTTTTAACTTGCATTGAAAAATTAATGAAAATTTACAGGCTGCTACTTTTTTGTTTGTAAAGATACGAATACGATTAAATAAGCAAAATTGTAGTATTTTTAATTTCTGAATCATTGACGCGTATAGAAATTTGAAAAAATTATTGGTTTCGGAGTTACAGCCCTTTGACCCTTTGTCTGTTTGTTTTTTCGTAACGCCCTGTATATATTTTGGATGATTGGATGTATCCAAGTGTTCTCTATCTAAAAGTCTTATGTGACCCTTTCAAAATAATTACAAATAACCGAGTTAAAGGGACATTTTGGGCCAGATCTGCTCTTTTCAGATTTTACGTTTTAACGTGCAGTGAAAAATTAATGAAAATTTACAGGCTGCTACTTTTTTGTTTGTAAAGATACGAATACGATTAAATAAGCAAAATTGTAGTATTTTTAATTTCTGAATCATTGACGCGTATAGAAATTTGAAAAAAATATTGGTTTCGGAGTTACAGCCCTTTGACCCTTTGTCTGTTTGTTTTTTCGTAACGCCCTGTATATATTTTGGATGATTGGATGTATCCAAGTGTTCTCTATCTAAAAGTCTTATGTGACCCTTTCAAAATAATTACAAATAACCGAGTTAAAGGGACATTTTGGGCCAGATTCGCTCTTTTCAGATTTTACGTTTTAACTTGTATTGAAAAATTAATGAAAATTTACAGGCTGCTACTTTTTTGTTTGTAAAGATACGAATACGATTAAATAAGCAAAATTGTAGTATTTTTAATTTCTGAATCATTGACGCGTATAGAAATTTGAAAAAATTATTGGTTTCGGAGTTACAGCCCTTTGACCCTTTGTCTGTTTGTTTTTTCGTAACGCCCTGTATATATTTTGGATGATTGGATGTATCCAAGTGTTCTCTATCTAAAAGTCTTATGTGACCCTTTCAAAATAATTACAAATAACCGAGTTAAAGGGACATTTTGGGCCAGATCTGCTCTTTTCAGATTTTACGTTTTAACTTGCATTGAAAAATTAATGAAAATTTACAGGCTGCTACTTTTTTGTTTGTAAAGATACGAATACGATTAAATAAGCAAAATTGTAGTATTTTTAATTTCTGAATCATTGACGTGTATAGAAATTTGAAAAAATTATTGGTTGCGGAGTTACAGCCCTTTGACCCTTTGTCTGTTTGTTTTTTCGTAACGCCCTGTATATATTTTGGATGATTGGATGTATCCAAGTGTTCTCTATCTAAAAGTCTTATGTGACCCTTTCAAAATAATTACAAATAACCGAGTTAAAGGGACATTTTGGGCCAGATCTGCTCTTTTCAGATTTTACGTTTTAGCTTGCATTGAAAAATTAATGAAAATTTACAGGCTGCTACTTTTTTGTTTGTAAAGATACGAATACGATTAAATAAGCAAAATTGTAGTATTTTTAATTTCTGAATCATTGACGCGTATAGAAATTTGAAAAAATTATTGGTTGCGGAGTTACAGCCCTTTGACCCTTTGTCTGTTTGTTTTTTCGTAACGCCCTGTATATATTTTGGATGATTGGATGTATCCAAGTGTTCTCTATCTAAAAGTCTTATGTGACCCTTTCAAAATAATTACAAATAACCGAGTTAAAGGGACATTTTGGGCCAGATCTGCTCTTTTCAGATTTTACGTTTTAGCTTGCATTGAAAAATTAATGAAAATTTACAGGCTGCTACTTTTTTGTTTGTAAAGATACGAATACGATTAAATAAGCAAAATTGTAGTATTTTTAATTTCTGAATCATTGACGCGTATAGAAATTTGAAATAATTATTGGTTGCGGAGTTACAGCCCTTTGACCCTTTGTCTGTTTGTTTTTTCGTAACGCCCTGTATATATTTTGGATGATTGGATGTATCCAAGTGTTCTCTATCTAAAAGTCTTATGTGACCCTTTCAAAATAATTACAAATAACCGAGTTAAAGGGACATTTTGGGCCAGATCTGCTCTTTTCAGATTTTACGTTTTAACTTGCATTGAAAAATTAATGAAAATTTACAGGCTGCTACTTTTTTGTTTGTAAAGATACGAATACGATTAAATAAGCAAAATTGTAGTATTTTTAATTTCTGAATCATTGACGCGTATAGAAATTTGAAAAAATTATTGGTTGCGGAGTTACAGCCCTTTGACCCTTTGTCTGTTTGTTTTTTCGTAACGCCCTGTATATATTTTGGATGATTGGATGTATCCAAGTGTTCTCTGTCTAAAAGTCTTATGTGACCCTTTCAAAATAATTACAAATAACCGAGTTAAAGGGACATTTTGGGCCAGATCTGCTCTTTTCAGATTTTACGTTTTAACTTGCATTGAAAAATTAATGAAAATTTACAGGCTGCTACTTTTTTGTTTGTAAAGATACGAATACGATTAAATAAGCAAAATTGTAGTATTTTTAATTTCTGAATCATTGACGCGTATAGAAATTTGAAAAAATTATTGGTTGCGGAGTTACAGCCCTTTGACCCTTGACTGTTTGTTTTTTCGTAACGCCCTGTATATATTTTGGATGATTGGATGTATCCAAGTGTTCTCTATCTAAAAGTCTTATGTGACCCTTTCAAAATAATTACAAATAACCGAGTTAAAGGGACATTTTGGGCCAGATCTGCTCTTTTCAGATTTTACGTTTTAGCTTGCATTGAAAAATTAATGAAAATTTACAGGCTGCTACTTTTTTGTTTGTAAAGATACGAATACGATTAAATAAGCAAAATTGTAGTATTTTTAATTTCTGAATCATTGACGCGTATAGAAATTTGAAAAAATTATTGGTTGCGGAGTTACAGCCCTTTGACCCTTTGTCTGTTTGTTTTTTCGTAACGCCCTGTATATATTTTGGATGATTGGATGTATCCAAGTGTTCTCTATCTAAAAGTCTTATGTGACCCTTTCAAAATAATTACAAATAACCGAGTTAAAGGGACATTTTGGGCCAGATCTGCTCTTTTCAGATTTTACGTTTTAACTTGCATTGAAAAATTAATGAAAATTTACAGGCTGCTACTTTTTTGTTTGTAAAGATACGAATACGATTAAATAAGCAAAATTGTAGTATTTTTAATTTCTGAATCATTGACGCGTATAGAAATTTGAAAAAATTATTGGTTGCGGAGTTACAGCCCTTTGACCCTTTGTCTGTTTGTTTTTTCGTAACGCCCTGTATATATTTTGGATGATTGGATGTATCCAAGTGTTCTCTATCTAAAAGTCTTATGTGACCCTTTCAAAATAATTACAAATAACCGAGTTAAAGGGACATTTTGGGCCAGATCTGCTCTTTTCAGATTTTACGTTTTAACTTGCATTGAAAAATTAATGAAAATTTACAGGCTGCTACTTTTTTGTTTGTAAAGATACGAATACGATTAAATAAGCAAAATTGTAGTATTTTTAATTTCTGAATCATTGACGCGTATAGAAATTTGAAAAAATTATTGGTTGCGGAGTTACAGCCCTTTGACCCTTGACTGTTTGTTTTTTCGTAACGCCCTGTATATATTTTGGATGATTGGATGTATCCAAGTGTTCTCTATCTAAAAGTCTTATGTGACCCTTTCAAAATAATTACAAATAACCGAGTTAAAGGGACATTTTGGGCCAGATCTGCTCTTTTCAGATTTTACGTTTTAACTTGCATTGAAAAATTAATGAAAATTTACAGGCTGCTACTTTTTTGTTTGTAAAGATACGAATACGATTAAATAAGCAAAATTGTAGTATTTTTAATTTCTGAATCATTGACGCGTATAGAAATTTGAAAAAATTATTGGTTGCGGAGTTACAGCCCTTTGACCCTTGACTGTTTGTTTTTTCGTAACGCCCTGTATATATTTTGGATGATTGGATGTATCCAAGTGTTCTCTATCTAAAAGTCTTATGTGACCCTTTCAAAATAATTACAAATAACCGAGTTAAAGGGACATTTTGGGCCAGATCTGCTCTTTTCAGATTTTACGTTTTAGCTTGCATTGAAAAATTAATGAAAATTTACAGGCTGCTACTTTTTTGTTTGTAAAGATACGAATACGATTAAATAAGCAAAATTGTAGTATTTTTAATTTCTGAATCATTGACGCGTATAGAAATTTGAAAAAATTATTGGTTGCGGAGTTACAGCCCTTTGACCCTTTGTCTGTTTGTTTTTTCGTAACGCCCTGTATATATTTTGGATGATTGGATGTATCCAAGTGTTCTCTATCTAAAAGTCTTATGTGACCCTTTCAAAATAATTACAAATAACCGAGTTAAAGGGACATTTTGGGCCAGATCTGCTCTTTTCAGATTTTACGTTTTAACTTGCATTGAAAAATTAATGAAAATTTACAGGCTGCTACTTTTTTGTTTGTAAAGATACGAATACGATTAAATAAGCAAAATTGTAGTATTTTTAATTTCTGAATCATTGACGCGTATAGAAATTTGAAAAAATTATTGGTTGCGGAGTTACAGCCCTTTGACCCTTTGTCTGTTTGTTTTTTCGTAACGCCCTGTATATATTTTGGATGATTGGATGTATCCAAGTGTTCTCTATCTAAAAGTCTTATGTGACCCTTTCAAAATAATTACAAATAACCGAGTTAAAGGGACATTTTGGGCCAGATCTGCTCTTTTCAGATTTTACGTTTTAACTTGCATTGAAAAATTAATGAAAATTTACAGGCTGCTACTTTTTTGTTTGTAAAGATACGAATACGATTAAATAAGCAAAATTGTAGTATTTTTAATTTCTGAATCATTGACGCGTATAGAAATTTGAAAAAAATATTGGTTGCGGAGTTACAGCCCTTTGACCCTTTGTCTGTTTGTTTTTTCGTAACGCCCTGTATATATTTTGGATGATTGGATGTATCCAAGTGTTCTCTATCTAAAAGTCTTATGTGACCCTTTCAAAATAATTACAAATAACCGAGTTAAAGGGACATTTTGGGCCAGATCTGCTCTTTTCAGATTTTACGTTTTAACTTGCATTGAAAAATTAATGAAAATTTACAGGCTGCTACTTTTTTGTTTGTAAAGATACGAATACGATTAAATAAGCAAAATTGTAGTATTTTTAATTTCTGAATCATTGACGCGTATAGAAATTTGAAAAAATTATTGGTTGCGGAGTTACAGCCCTTTGACCCTTTGTCTGTTTGTTTTTTCGTAACGCCCTGTATATATTTTGGATGATTGGATGTATCCAAGTGTTCTCTATCTAAAAGTCTTATGTGACCCTTTCAAAATAATTACAAATAACCGAGTTAAAGGGACATTTTGGGCCAGATCTGCTCTTTTCAGATTTTACGTTTTAACTTGCATTGAAAAATTAATGAAAATTTACAGGCTGCTACTTTTTTGTTTGTAAAGATACGAATACGATTAAATAAGCAAAATTGTAGTATTTTTAATTTCTGAATCATTGACGCGTATAGAAATTTGAAAAAATTATTGGTTGCGGAGTTACAGCCCTTTGACCCTTTGTCTGTTTGTTTTTTCGTAACGCCCTGTATATATTTTGGATGATTGGATGTATCCAAGTGTTCTCTATCTAAAAGTCTTATGTGACCCTTTCAAAATAATTACAAATAACCGAGTTAAAGGGACATTTTGGGCCAGATTCGCTCTTTTAGATTTTACGTTTTAACTTGCATTGAAAAATTAATGAAAATTTACAGGCTGCTACTTTTTTGTTTGTAAAGATACGAATACGATTAAATAAGCAAAATTGTAGTATTTTTAATTTCTGAATCATTGACGCGTATAGAAATTTGAAAAAATTATTGGTTGCGGAGTTACAGCCCTTTGACCCTTTGTCTGTTTGTTTTTTCGTAACGCCCTGTATATATTTTGGATGATTGGATGTATCCAAGTGTTCTCTATCTAAAAGTCTTATGTGACCCTTTCAAAATAATTACAAATAACCGAGTTAAAGGGACATTTTGGGCCAGATCTGCTCTTTTCAGATTTTACGTTTTAACTTGCATTGAAAAATTAATGAAAATTTACAGGCTGCTACTTTTTTGTTTGTAAAGATACGAATACGATTAAATAAGCAAAATTGTAGTATTTTTAATTTCTGAATCATTGACGCGTATAGAAATTTGAAAAAATTATTGGTTGCGGAGTTACAGCCCTTTGACCCTTTGTCTGTTTGTTTTTTCGTAACGCCCTGTATATATTTTGGATGATTGGATGTATCCAAGTGTTCTCTATCTAAAAGTCTTATGTGACCCTTTCAAAATAATTACAAATAACCGAGTTAAAGGGACATTTTGGGCCAGATCTGCTCTTTTCAGATTTTACGTTTTAACTTGCATTGAAAAATTAATGAAAATTTACAGGCTGCTACTTTTTTGTTTGTAAAGATACGAATACGATTAAATAAGCAAAATTGTAGTATTTTAAATTTCTGAATCATTGACGCGTATAGAAATTTGAAAAAAATATTGGTTGCGGAGTTACAGCCCTTTGACCCTTTGTCTGTTTGTTTTTTCGTAACGCCCTGTATATATTTTGGATGATTGGATGTATCCAAGTGTTCTCTATCTAAAAGTCTTATGTGACCCTTTCAAAATAATTACAAATAACCGAGTTAAAGGGACATTTTGGGCCAGATCTGCTCTTTTCAGATTTTACGTTTTAACTTGCATTGAAAAATTAATGAAAATTTACAGGCTGCTACTTTTTTGTTTGTAAAGATACGAATACGATTAAATAAGCAAAATTGTAGTATTTTTAATTTCTGAATCATTGACGCGTATAGAAATTTGAAAAAATTATTGGTTGCGGAGTTACAGCCCTTTGACCCTTTGTCTGTTTGTTTTTTCGTAACGCCCTGTATATATTTTGGATGATTGGATGTATCCAAGTGTTCTCTATCTAAAAGTCTTATGTGACCCTTTCAAAATAATTACAAATAACCGAGTTAAAGGGACATTTTGGGCCAGATCTGCTCTTTTCAGATTTTACGTTTTAACTTGCATTGAAAAATTAATGAAAATTTACAGGCTGCTACTTTTTTGTTTGTAAAGATACGAATACGATTAAATAAGCAAAATTGTAGTATTTTTAATTTCTGAATCATTGACGCGTATAGAAATTTGAAAAAATTATTGGTTGCGGAGTTACAGCCCTTTGACCCTTTGTCTGTTTGTTTTTTCGTAACGCCCTGTATATATTTTGGATGATTGGATGTATCCAAGTGTTCTCTATCTAAAAGTCTTATGTGACCCTTTCAAAATAATTACAAATAACCGAGTTAAAGGGACATTTTGGGCCAGATCTGCTCTTTTCAGATTTTACGTTTTAACTTGCATTGAAAAATTAATGAAAATTTACAGGCTGCTACTTTTTTGTTTGTAAAGATACGAATACGATTAAATAAGCAAAATTGTAGTATTTTAAATTTCTGAATCATTGACGCGTATAGAAATTTGAAAAAAATATTGGTTGCGGAGTTACAGCCCTTTGACCCTTTGTCTGTTTGTTTTTTCGTAACGCCCTGTATATATTTTGGATGATTGGATGTATCCAAGTGTTCTCTATCTAAAAGTCTTATGTGACCCTTTCAAAATAATTACAAATAACCGAGTTAAAGGGACATTTTGGGCCAGATCTGCTCTTTTCAGATTTTACGTTTTAACTTGCATTGAAAAATTAATGAAAATTTACAGGCTGCTACTTTTTTGTTTGTAAAGATACGAATACGATTAAATAAGCAAAATTGTAGTATTTTTAATTTCTGAATCATTGACGCGTATAGAAATTTGAAAAAATTATTGGTTGCGGAGTTACAGCCCTTTGACCCTTTGTCTGTTTGTTTTTTCGTAACGCCCTGTATATATTTTGGATGATTGGATGTATCCAAGTGTTCTCTATCTAAAAGTCTTATGTGACCCTTTCAAAATAATTACAAATAACCGAGTTAAAGGGACATTTTGGGCCAGATCTGCTCTTTTCAGATTTTACGTTTTAACTTGCATTGAAAAATTAATGAAAATTTACAGGCTGCTACTTTTTTGTTTGTAAAGATACGAATACGATTAAATAAGCAAAATTGTAGTATTTTTAATTTCTGAATCATTGACGCGTATAGAAATTTGAAAAAATTATTGGTTGCGGAGTTACAGCCCTTTGACCCTTTGTCTGTTTGTTTTTTCGTAACGCCCTGTATATATTTTGGATGATTGGATGTATCCAAGTGTTCTCTATCTAAAAGTCTTATGTGACCCTTTCAAAATAATTACAAATAACCGAGTTAAAGGGACATTTTGGGCCAGATCTGCTCTTTTCAGATTTTACGTTTTAACTTGCATTGAAAAATTAATGAAAATTTACAGGCTGCTACTTTTTTGTTTGTAAAGATACGAATACGATTAAATAAGCAAAATTGTAGTATTTTTAATTTCTGAATCATTGACGCGTATAGAAATTTGAAAAAATTATTGGTTGCGGAGTTACAGCCCTTTGACCCTTTGTCTGTTTGTTTTTTCGTAACGCCCTGTATATATTTTGGATGATTGGATGTATCCAAGTGTTCTCTATCTAAAAGTCTTATGTGACCCTTTCAAAATAATTACAAATAACCGAGTTAAAGGGACATTTTGGGCCAGATCTGCTCTTTTCAGATTTTACGTTTTAACTTGCATTGAAAAATTAATGAAAATTTACAGGCTGCTACTTTTTTGTTTGTAAAGATACGAATACGATTAAATAAGCAAAATTGTAGTATTTTTAATTTCTGAATCATTGACGCGTATAGAAATTTGAAAAAATTATTGGTTGCGGAGTTACAGCCCTTTGACCCTTTGTCTGTTTGTTTTTTCGTAACGCCCTGTATATATTTTGGATGATTGGATGTATCCAAGTGTTCTCTATCTAAAAGTCTTATGTGACCCTTTCAAAATAATTACAAATAACCGAGTTAAAGGGACATTTTGGGCCAGATCTGCTCTTTTCAGATTTTACGTTTTAACTTGCATTGAAAAATTAATGAAAATTTACAGGCTGCTACTTTTTTGTTTGTAAAGATACGAATACGATTAAATAAGCAAAATTGTAGTATTTTTAATTTCTGAATCATTGACGCGTATAGAAATTTGAAAAAATTATTGGTTGCGGAGTTACAGCCCTTTGACCCTTTGTCTGTTTGTTTTTTCGTAACGCCCTGTATATATTTTGGATGATTGGATGTATCCAAGTGTTCTCTATCTAAAAGTCTTATGTGACCCTTTCAAAATAATTACAAATAACCGAGTTAAAGGGACATTTTGGGCCAGATCTGCTCTTTTCAGATTTTACGTTTTAACTTGCATTGAAAAATTAATGAAAATTTACAGGCTGCTACTTTTTTGTTTGTAAAGATACGAATACGATTAAATAAGCAAAATTGTAGTATTTTTAATTTCTGAATCATTGACGCGTATAGAAATTTGAAAAAATTATTGGTTGCGGAGTTACAGCCCTTTGACCCTTTGTCTGTTTGTTTTTTCGTAACGCCCTGTATATATTTTGGATGATTGGATGTATCCAAGTGTTCTCTATCTAAAAGTCTTATGTGACCCTTTCAAAATAATTACAAATAACCGAGTTAAAGGGACATTTTGGGCCAGATCTGCTCTTTTCAGATTTTACGTTTTAACTTGCATTGAAAAATTAATGAAAATTTACAGGCTGCTACTTTTTTGTTTGTAAAGATACGAATACGATTAAATAAGCAAAATTGTAGTATTTTAAATTTCTGAATCATTGACGCGTATAGAAATTTGAAAAAAATATTGGTTGCGGAGTTACAGCCCTTTGACCCTTTGTCTGTTTGTTTTTTCGTAACGCCCTGTATATATTTTGGATGATTGGATGTATCCAAGTGTTCTCTATCTAGAAGTCTTATGTGACCCTTTCAAAATAATTACAAATAACCGAGTTAAAGGGACATTTTGGGCCAGATCTGCTCTTTTCAGATTTTACGTTTTAACTTGCATTGAAAAATTAATGAAAATTTACAGGCTGCTACTTTTTTGTTTGTAAAGATACGAATACGATTAAATAAGCAAAATTGTAGTATTTTTAATTTCTGAATCATTGACGCGTATAGAAATTTGAAAAAATTATTGGTTGCGGAGTTACAGCCCTTTGACCCTTTGTCTGTTTGTTTTTTCGTAACGCCCTGTATATATTTTGGATGATTGGATGTATCCAAGTGTTCTCTATCTAAAAGTCTTATGTGACCCTTTCAAAATAATTACAAATAACCGAGTTAAAGGGACATTTTGGGCCAGATCTGCTCTTTTCAGATTTTACGTTTTAACTTGCATTGAAAAATTAATGAAAATTTACAGGCTGCTACTTTTTTGTTTGTAAAGATACGAATACGATTAAATAAGCAAAATTGTAGTATTTTTAATTTCTGAATCATTGACGCGTATAGAAATTTGAAAAAATTATTGGTTGCGGAGTTACAGCCCTTTGACCCTTTGTCTGTTTGTTTTTTCGTAACGCCCTGTATATATTTTGGATGATTGGATGTATCCAAGTGTTCTCTATCTAAAAGTCTTATGTGACCCTTTCAAAATAATTACAAATAACCGAGTTAAAGGGACATTTTGGGCCAGATCTGCTCTTTTCAGATTTTACGTTTTAACTTGCATTGAAAAATTAATGAAAATTTACAGGCTGCTACTTTTTTGTTTGTAAAGATACGAATACGATTAAATAAGCAAAATTGTAGTATTTTTAATTTCTGAATCATTGACGCGTATAGAAATTTGAAAAAATTATTGGTTGCGGAGTTACAGCCCTTTGACCCTTTGTCTGTTTGTTTTTTCGTAACGCCCTGTATATATTTTGGATGATTGGATGTATCCAAGTGTTCTCTATCTAAAGGTCTTATGTGACCCTTTCAAAATAATTACAAATAACCGAGTTAAAGGGACATTTTGGGCCAGATCTGCTCTTTTCAGATTTTACGTTTTAACTTGCATTGAAAAATTAATGAAAATTTACAGGCTGCTACTTTTTTGTTTGTAAAGATACGAATACGATTAAATAAGCAAAAGTGTAGTATTTTTAATTTCTGAATCATTGACGCGTATAGAAATTTGAAAAAAATATTGGTTGCGGAGTTACAGCCCTTTGACCCTTTGTCTGTTTGTTTTTTCGTAACGCCCTGTATATATTTTGGATGATTGGATGTATCCAAGTGTTCTCTATCTAAAAGTCTTATGTGACCCTTTCAAAATAATTACAAATAACCGAGTTAAAGGGACATTTTGGGCCAGATCTGCTCTTTTCAGATTTTACGTTTTAGCTTGCATTGAAAAATTAATGAAAATTTACAGGCTGCTACTTTTTTGTTTGTAAAGATACGAATACGATTAAATAAGCAAAATTGTAGTATTTTTAATTTCTGAATCATTGACGCGTATAGAAATTTGAAAAAATTATTGGTTGCGGAGTTACAGCCCTTTGACCCTTTGTCTGTTTGTTTTTTCGTAACGCCCTGTATATATTTTGGATGATTGGATGTATCCAAGTGTTCTCTATCTAAAAGTCTTATGTGACCCTTTCAAAATAATTACAAATAACCGAGTTAAAGGGACATTTTGGGCCAGATCTGCTCTTTTCAGATTTTACGTTTTAGCTTGCATTGAAAAATTAATGAAAATTTACAGGCTGCTACTTTTTTGTTTGTAAAGATACGAATACGATTAAATAAGCAAAATTGTAGTATTTTTAATTTCTGAATCATTGACGCGTATAGAAATTTGAAAAAATTATTGGTTGCGGAGTTACAGCCCTTTGACCCTTTGTCTGTTTGTTTTTTCGTAACGCCCTGTATATATTTTGGATGATTGGATGTATCCAAGTGTTCTCTATCTAAAAGTCTTATGTGACCCTTTCAAAATAATTACAAATAACCGAGTTAAAGGGACATTTTGGGCCAGATCTGCTCTTTTCAGATTTTACGTTTTAACTTGCATTGAAAAATTAATGAAAATTTACAGGCTGCTACTTTTTTGTTTGTAAAGATACGAATACGATTAAATAAGCAAAATTGTAGTATTTTTAATTTCTGAATCATTGACGCGTATAGAAATTTGAAAAAATTATTGGTTGCGGAGTTACAGCCCTTTGACCCTTTGTCTGTTTGTTTTTTCGTAACGCCCTGTATATATTTTGGATGATTGGATGTATCCAAGTGTTCTCTATCTAAAAGTCTTATGTGACCCTTTCAAAATAATTACAAATAACCGAGTTAAAGGGACATTTTGGGCCAGATCTGCTCTTTTCAGATTTTACGTTTTAACTTGCATTGAAAAATTAATGAAAATTTACAGGCTGCTACTTTTTTGTTTGTAAAGATACGAATACGATTAAATAAGCAAAATTGTAGTATTTTTAATTTCTGAATCATTGACGCGTATAGAAATTTGAAAAAATTATTGGTTGCGGTGTTACAGCCCTTTGACCCTTTGTCTGTTTGTTTTTTCGTAACGCCCTGTATATATTTTGGATGATTGGATGTATCCAAGTGTTCTCTATCTAAAAGTCTTATGTGACCCTTTCAAAATAATTACAAATAACCGAGTTAAAGGGACATTTTGGGCCAGATTCGCTCTTTTTAGATTTTACGTTTTAACTTGCATTGAAAAATTAATGAAAATTTACAGGCTGCTACTTTTTTGTTTGTAAAGATACGAATACGATTAAATAAGCAAAATTGTAGTATTTTTAATTTCTGAATCATTGACGCGTATAGAAATTTGAAAAAATTATTGGTTTCGGAGTTACAGCCCTTTGACCCTTTGTCTGTTTGTTTTTTCGTAACGCCCTGTATATATTTTGGATGATTGGATGTATCCAAGTGTTCTCTATCTAAAAGTCTTATGTGACCCTTTCAAAATAATTACAAATAACCGAGTTAAAGGGACATTTTGGGCCAGATCTGCTCTTTTCAGATTTTACGTTTTAACTTGCATTGAAAAATTAATGAAAATTTACAGGCTGCTACTTTTTTGTTTGTAAAGATACGAATACGATTAAATAAGCAAAAGTGTAGTATTTTTAATTTCTGAATCATTGACGCGTATAGAAATTTGAAAAAAATATTGGTTGCGGAGTTACAGCCCTTTGACCCTTTGTCTGTTTGTTTTTTCGTAACGCCCTGTATATATTTTGGATGATTGGATGTATCCAAGTGTTCTCTATCTAAAAGTCTTATGTGACCCTTTCAAAATAATTACAAATAACCGAGTTAAAGGGACATTTTGGGCCAGATCTGCTCTTTTCAGATTTTACGTTTTAGCTTGCATTGAAAAATTAATGAAAATTTACAGGCTGCTACTTTTTTGTTTGTAAAGATACGAATACGATTAAATAAGCAAAATTGTAGTATTTTTAATTTCTGAATCATTGACGCGTATAGAAATTTGAAAAAATTATTGGTTGCGGAGTTACAGCCCTTTGACCCTTTGTCTGTTTGTTTTTTCGTAACGCCCTGTATATATTTTGGATGATTGGATGTATCCAAGTGTTCTCTATCTAAAAGTCTTATGTGACCCTTTCAAAATAATTACAAATAACCGAGTTAAAGGGACATTTTGGGCCAGATCTGCTCTTTTCAGATTTTACGTTTTAGCTTGCATTGAAAAATTAATGAAAATTTACAGGCTGCTACTTTTTTGTTTGTAAAGATACGAATACGATTAAATAAGCAAAATTGTAGTATTTTTAATTTCTGAATCATTGACGCGTATAGAAATTTGAAAAAATTATTGGTTGCGGAGTTACAGCCCTTTGACCCTTTGTCTGTTTGTTTTTTCGTAACGACCTGTATATATTTTGGATGATTGGATGTATCCAAGTGTTCTCTATCTAAAAGTCTTATGTGACCCTTTCAAAATAATTACAAATAACCGAGTTAAAGGGACATTTTGGGCCAGATCTGCTCTTTTCAGATTTTACGTTTTAACTTGCATTGAAAAATTAATGAAAATTTACAGGCTGCTACTTTTTTGTTTGTAAAGATACGAATACGATTAAATAAGCAAAATTGTAGTATTTTTAATTTCTGAATCATTGACGCGTATAGAAATTTGAAAAAATTATTGGTTGCGGAGTTACAGCCCTTTGACCCTTTGTCTGTTTGTTTTTTCGTAACGCCCTGTATATATTTTGGATGATTGGATGTATCCAAGTGTTCTCTATCTAAAAGTCTTATGTGACCCTTTCAAAATAATTACAAATAACCGAGTTAAAGGGACATTTTGGGCCAGATCTGCTCTTTTCAGATTTTACGTTTTAACTTGCATTGAAAAATTAATGAAAATTTACAGGCTGCTACTTTTTTGTTTGTAAAGATACGAATACGATTAAATAAGCAAAATTGTAGTATTTTTAATTTCTGAATCATTGACGCGTATAGAAATTTGAAAAAATTATTGGTTGCGGTGTTACAGCCCTTTGACCCTTTGTCTGTTTGTTTTTTCGTAACGCCCTGTATATATTTTGGATGATTGGATGTATCCAAGTGTTCTCTATCTAAAAGTCTTATGTGACCCTTTCAAAATAATTACAAATAACCGAGTTAAAGGGACATTTTGGGCCAGATTCGCTCTTTTTAGATTTTACGTTTTAACTTGCATTGAAAAATTAATGAAAATTTACAGGCTGCTACTTTTTTGTTTGTAAAGATACGAATACGATTAAATAAGCAAAATTGTAGTATTTTTAATTTCTGAATCATTGACGCGTATAGAAATTTGAAAAAATTATTGGTTTCGGAGTTACAGCCCTTTGACCCTTTGTCTGTTTGTTTTTTCGTAACGCCCTGTATATATTTTGGATGATTGGATGTATCCAAGTGTTCTCTATCTAAAAGTCTTATGTGACCCTTTCAAAATAATTACAAATAACCGAGTTAAAGGGACATTTTGGGCCAGATCTGCTCTTTTCAGATTTTACGTTTTAACTTGCATTGAAAAATTAATGAAAATTTACAGGCTGCTACTTTTTTGTTTGTAAAGATACGAATACGATTAAATAAGCAAAATTGTAGTATTTTTAATTTCTGAATCATTGACGCGTATAGAAATTTGAAAAAATTATTGGTTGCGGAGTTACAGCCCTTTGACCCTTTGTCTGTTTGTTTTTTCGTAACGCCCTGTATATATTTTGGATGATTGGATGTATCCAAGTGTTCTCTATCTAAAAGTCTTATGTGACCCTTTCAAAATAATTAGAAATAACCGAGTTAAAGGGACATTTTGGGCCAGATTCGCTCTTTTTAGATTTTACGTTTTAACTTGCATTGAAAAATTAATGAAAATTTACAGGCTGCTACTTTTTTGTTTGTAAAGATACGAATACGATTAAATAAGCAAAATTGTAGTATTTTTAATTTCTGAATCATTGACGCGTATAGAAATTTGAAAAAATTATTGGTTTCGGAGTTACAGCCCTTTGACCCTTTGTCTGTTTGTTTTTTCGTAACGCCCTGTATATATTTTGGATGATTGGATGTATCCAAGTGTTCTCTATCTAAAAGTCTTATGTGACCCTTTCAAAATAATTACAAATAACCGAGTTAAAGGGACATTTTGGGCCAGATCTGCTCTTTTCAGATTTTACGTTTTAACTTGCATTGAAAAATTAATGAAAATTTACAGGCTGCTACTTTTTTGTTTGTAAAGATACGAATACGATTAAATAAGCAAAATTGTAGTATTTTTAATTTCTGAATCATTGACGCGTATAGAAATTTGAAAAAATTATTGGTTGCGGAGTTACAGCCCTTTGACCCTTTGTCTGTTTGTTTTTTCGTAACGCCCTGTATATATTTTGGATGATTGGATGTATCCAAGTGTTCTCTATCTAAAAGTCTTATGTGACCCTTTCAAAATAATTACAAATAACCGAGTTAAAGGGACATTTTGGGCCAGATCTGCTCTTTTCAGATTTTACGTTTTAACTTGCATTGAAAAATTAATGAAAATTTACAGGCTGCTACTTTTTTGTTTGTAAAGATACGAATACGATTAAATAAGCAAAATTGTAGTATTTTTAATTTCTGAATCATTGACGCGTATAGAAATTTGAAAAAATTATTGGTTGCGGAGTTACAGCCCTTTGACCCTTTGTCTGTTTGTTTTTTCGTAACGCCCTGTATATATTTTGGATGATTGGATGTATCCAAGTGTTCTCTATCTAAAAGTCTTATGTGACCCTTTCAAAATAATTACAAATAACCGAGTTAAAGGGACATTTTGGGCCAGATCTGCTCTTTTCAGATTTTACGTTTTAACTTGCATTGAAAAATTAATGAAAATTTACAGGCTGCTACTTTTTTGTTTGTAAAGATACGAATACGATTAAATAAGCAAAATTGTAGTATTTTTAATTTCTGAATCATTGACGCGTATAGAAATTTGAAAAAATTATTGGTTGCGGAGTTACAGCCCTTTGACCCTTTGTCTGTTTGTTTTTTCGTAACGCCCTGTATATATTTTGGATGATTGGATGTATCCAAGTGTTCTCTATCTAAAAGTCTTATGTGACCCTTTCAAAATAATTACAAATAACCGAGTTAAAGGGACATTTTGGGCCAGATCTGCTCTTTTCAGATTTTACGTTTTAACTTGCATTGAAAAATTAATGAAAATTTACAGGCTGCTACTTTTTTGTTTGTAAAGATACGAATACGATTAAATAAGCAAAATTGTAGTATTTTTAATTTCTGAATCATTGACGCGTATAGAAATTTGAAAAAATTATTGGTTGCGGAGTTACAGCCCTTTGACCCTTTGTCTGTTTGTTTTTTCGTAACGCCCTGTATATATTTTGGATGATTGGATGTATCCAAGTGTTCTCTATCTAAAAGTCTTATGTGACCCTTTCAAAATAATTACAAATAACCGAGTTAAAGGGACATTTTGGGCCAGATCTGCTCTTTTCAGATTTTACGTTTTAACTTGCATTGAAAAATTAATGAAAATTTACAGGCTGCTACTTTTTTGTTTGTAAAGATACGAATACGATTAAATAAGCAAAATTGTAGTATTTTTAATTTCTGAATCATTGACGCGTATAGAAATTTGAAAAAATTATTGGTTGCGGAGTTACAGCCCTTTGACCCTTTGTCTGTTTGTTTTTTCGTAACGCCCTGTATATATTTTGGATGATTGGATGTATCCAAGTGTTCTCTATCTAAAAGTCTTATGTGACCCTTTCAAAATAATTACAAATAACCGAGTTAAAGGGACATTTTGGGCCAGATCTGCTCTTTTCAGATTTTACGTTTTAGCTTGCATTGAAAAATTAATGAAAATTTACAGGCTGCTACTTTTTTGTTTGTAAAGATACGAATACGATTAAATAAGCAAAATTGTAGTATTTTAAATTTCTGAATCATTGACGCGTATAGAAATTTGAAAAAAATATTGGTTGCGGAGTTACAGCCCTTTGACCCTTTGTCTGTTTGTTTTTTCGTAACGCCCTGTATATATTTTGGATGATTGGATGTATCCAAGTGTTCTCTATCTAAAAGTCTTATGTGACCCTTTCAAAATAATTACAAATAACCGAGTTAAAGGGACATTTTGGGCCAGATCTGCTCTTTTCAGATTTTACGTTTTAACTTGCATTGAAAAATTAATGAAAATTTACAGGCTGCTACTTTTTTGTTTGTAAAGATACGAATACGATTAAATAAGCAAAATTGTAGTATTTTTAATTTCTGAATCATTGACGCGTATAGAAATTTGAAAAAATTATTGGTTGCGGAGTTACAGCCCTTTGACCCTTTGTCTGTTTGTTTTTTCGTAACGCCCTGTATATATTTTGGATGATTGGATGTATCCAAGTGTTCTCTATCTAAAAGTCTTATGTGACCCTTTCAAAATAATTACAAATAACCGAGTTAAAGGGACATTTTGGGCCAGATCTGCTCTTTTCAGATTTTACGTTTTAACTTGCATTGAAAAATTAATGAAAATTTACAGGCTGCTACTTTTTTGTTTGTAAAGATACGAATACGATTAAATAAGCAAAATTGTAGTATTTTTAATTTCTGAATCATTGACGCGTATAGAAATTTGAAAAAAATATTGGTTGCGGAGTTACAGCCCTTTGACCCTTTGTCTGTTTGTTTTTTCGTAACGCCCTGTATATATTTTGGATGATTGGATGTATCCAAGTGTTCTCTATCTAAAAGTCTTATGTGACCCTTTCAAAATAATTACAAATAACCGAGTTAAAGGGACATTTTGGGCCAGATCTGCTCTTTTCAGATTTTACGTTTTAGCTTGCATTGAAAAATTAATGAAAATTTACAGGCTGCTACTTTTTTGTTTGTAAAGATACGAATACGATTAAATAAGCAAAATTGTAGTATTTTTAATTTCTGAATCATTGACGCGTATAGAAATTTGAAAAAATTATTGGTTGCGGAGTTACAGCCCTTTGACCCTTTGTCTGTTTGTTTTTTCGTAACGCCCTGTATATATTTTGGATGATTGGATGTATCCAAGTGTTCTCTATCTAAAAGTCTTATGTGACCCTTTCAAAATAATTACAAATAACCGAGTTAAAGGGACATTTTGGGCCAGATCTGCTCTTTTCAGATTTTACGTTTTAGCTTGCATTGAAAAATTAATGAAAATTTACAGGCTGCTACTTTTTTGTTTGTAAAGATACGAATACGATTAAATAAGCAAAATTGTAGTATTTTTAATTTCTGAATCATTGACGCGTATAGAAATTTGAAAAAATTATTGGTTGCGGAGTTACAGCCCTTTGACCCTTTGTCTGTTTGTTTTTTCGTAACGCCCTGTATATATTTTGGATGATTGGATGTAGCCAAGTGTTCTCTATCTAAAAGTCTTATGTGACCCTTTCAAAATAATTACAAATAACCGAGTTAAAGGGACATTTTGGGCCAGATCTGCTCTTTTCAGATTTTACGTTTTAACTTGCATTGAAAAATTAATGAAAATTTACAGGCTGCTACTTTTTTGTTTGTAAAGATACGAATACGATTAAATAAGCAAAATTGTAGTATTTTTAATTTCTGAATAATTGACGCGTATAGAAATTTGAAAAAAATATTGGTTGCGGAGTTACAGCCCTTTGACCCTTTGTCTGTTTGTTTTTTCGTAACGCCCTGTATATATTTTGGATGATTGGATGTATCCAAGTGTTCTCTATCTAAAAGTCTTGTGACCCTTTCAAAATAATTACAAATAACCGAGTTAAAGGGACATTTTGGGCCAGATCTGCTCTTTTCAGATTTTACGTTTTAACTTGCATTGAAAAATTAATGAAAATTTACAGGCTGCTACTTTTTTGTTTGTAAAGATACGAATACGATTAAATAAGCAAAATTGTAGTATTTTTAATTTCTGAATCATTGACGCGTATAGAAATTTGAAAAAATTATTGGTTGCGGAGTTACAGCCCTTTGAACCTTTGTCTGTTTGTTTTTTCGTAACGCCCTGTATATATTTTGGATGATTGGATGTATCCAAGTGTTCTCTATCTAAAAGTCTTATGTGACCCTTTCAAAATAATTACAAATAACCGAGTTAAAGGGACATTTTGGGCCAGATCTGCTCTTTTCAGATTTTACGTTTTAACTTGCATTGAAAAATTAATGAAAATTTACAGGCTGCTACTTTTTTGTTTGTAAAGATACGAATACGATTAAATAAGCAAAATTGTAGTATTTTTAATTTCTGAATCATTGACGCGTATAGAAATTTGAAAAAATTATTGGTTGCGGAGTTACAGCCCTTTGACCCTTTGTCTGTTTGTTTTTTCGTAACGCCCTGTATATATTTTGGATGATTGGATGTATCCAAGTGTTCTCTATCTAAAAGTCTTATGTGACCCTTTCAAAATAATTACAAATAACCGAGTTAAAGGGACATTTTGGGCCAGATCTGCTCTTTTCAGATTTTACGTTTTAACTTGCATTGAAAAATTAATGAAAATTTACAGGCTGCTACTTTTTTGTTTGTAAAGATACGAATACGATTAAATAAGCAAAATTGTAGTATTTTTAATTTCTGAATCATTGACGCGTATAGAAATTTGAAAAAATTATTGGTTGCGGAGTTACAGCCCTTTGACCCTTTGTCTGTTTGTTTTTTCGTAACGCCTTGTATATATTTTGGATGATTGGATGTATCCAAGTGTTCTCTATCTAAAAGTCTTATGTGACCCTTTCAAAATAATTACAAATAACCGAGTTAAAGGGACATTTTGGGCCAGATCTGCTCTTTTCAGATTTTACGTTTTAACTTGCATTGAAAAATTAATGAAAATTTACAGGCTGCTACTTTTTTGTTTGTAAAGATACGAATACGATTAAATAAGCAAAATTGTAGTATTTTTAATTTCTGAATCATTGACGCGTATAGAAATTTGAAAAAATTATTGGTTGCGGAGTTACAGCCCTTTGACCCTTTGTCTGTTTGTTTTTTCGTAACGCCCTGTATATATTTTGGATGATTGGATGTATCCAAGTGTTCTCTATCTAAAGGTCTTATGTGACCCTTTCAAAATAATTACAAATAACCGAGTTAAAGGGACATTTTGGGCCAGATTCGCTCTTTTCAGATTTTACGTTTTAACTTGTATTGAAAAATTAATGAAAATTTACAGGCTGCTACTTTTTTGTTTGTAAAGATACGAATACGATTAAATAAGCAAAATTGTAGTATTTTTAATTTCTGAATCATTGACGTGTATAGAAATTTGAAAAAATTATTGGTTGCGGAGTTACAGCCCTTTGACCCTTTGTCTGTTTGTTTTTTCGTAACGCCCTGTATATATTTTGGATGATTGGATGTATCCAAGTGTTCTCTATCTAAAGGTCTTATGTGACCCTTTCAAAATAATTACAAATAACCGAGTTAAAGGGACATTTTGGGCCAGATTCGCTCTTTTCAGATTTTACGTTTTAACTTGTATTGAAAAATTAATGAAAATTTACAGGCTGCTACTTTTTTGTTTGTAAAGATACGAATACGATTAAATAAGCAAAATTGTAGTATTTTTAATTTCTGAATCATTGACGCGTATAGAAATTTGAAAAAATTATTGGTTTCGGAGTTACAGCCCTTTGACCCTTTGTCTGTTTGTTTTTTCGTAACGCCCTGTATATATTTTGGATGATTGGATGTATCCAAGTGTTCTCTATCTAAAAGTCTTATGTGACCCTTTCAAAATAATTACAAATAACCGAGTTAAAGGGACATTTTGGGCCAGATCTGCTCTTTTCAGATTTTACGTTTTAACTTGCATTGAAAAATTAATGAAAATTTACAGGCTGCTACTTTTTTGTTTGTAAAGATACGAATACGATTAAATAAGCAAAATTGTAGTATTTTTAATTTCTGAATCATTGACGCGTATAGAAATTTGAAAAAATTATTGGTTGCGGAGTTACAGCCCTTTGACCCTTTGTCTGTTTGTTTTTTCGTAACGCCCTGTATATATTTTGGATGATTGGATGTATCCAAGTGTTCTCTATCTAAAGGTCTTATGTGACCCTTTCAAAATAATTACAAATAACCGAGTTAAAGGGACATTTTGGGCCAGATTCGCTCTTTTCAGATTTTACGTTTTAACTTGCATTGAAAAATTAATGAAAATTTACAGGCTGCTACTTTTTTGTTTGTAAAGATACGAATACGATTAAATAAGCAAAATTGTAGTATTTTTAATTTCTGAATCATTGACGCGTATAGAAATTTGAAAAAATTATTGGTTGCGGAGTTACAGCCCTTTGACCCTTTGTCTGTTTGTTTTTTCGTAACGCCCTGTATATATTTTGGATGATTGGATGTATCCAAGTGTTCTCTATCTAAAAGTCTTATGTGACCCTTTCAAAATAATTACAAATAACCGAGTTAAAGGGACATTTTGGGCCAGATCTGCTCTTTTCAGATTTTACGTTTTAACTTGCATTGAAAAATTAATGAAAATTTACAGGCTGCTACTTTTTTGTTTGTAAAGATACGAATACGATTAAATAAGCAAAATTGTAGTATTTTTAATTTCTGAATCATTGACGCGTATAGAAATTTGAAAAAATTATTGGTTTCGGAGTTACAGCCCTTTGACCCTTTGTCTGTTTGTTTTTTCGTAACGCCCTGTATATATTTTGGATGATTGGATGTATCCAAGTGTTCTCTATCTAAAAGTCTTATGTGACCCTTTCAAAATAATTACAAATAACCGAGTTAAAGGGACATTTTGGGCCAGATCTGCTCTTTTCAGATTTTACGTTTTAACGTGCATTGAAAAATTAATGAAAATTTACAGGCTGCTACTTTTTTGTTTGTAAAGATACGAATACGATTAAATAAGCAAAATTGTAGTATTTTTAATTTCTGAATCATTGACGCGTATAGAAATTTGAAAAAATTATTGGTTGCGGAGTTACAGCCCTCTTTGACCCTTTGTCTGTTTGTTTTTTCGTAACGCCCTGTATATATTTTGGATGATTGGATGTATCCAAGTGTTCTCTATCTAAAAGTCTTATGTGACCCTTTCAAAATAATTACAAATAACCGAGTTAAAGGGACATTTTGGGTCAGATTCGCTCTTTTCAGATTTTACGTTTTAACTTGTATTGAAAAATTAATGAAAATTTAAAGGCTGCTACTTTTTTGTTTGTAAAGATACGAATACGATTAAATAAGCAAAATTGTAGTATTTTTAATTTCTGAATCATTGACGCGTATAGAAATTTGAAAAAATTATTGGTTGCGGAGTTACAGCCCTTTGACCCTTTGTCTGTTTGTTTTTTCGTAACGCCCTGTATATATTTTGGATGATTGGATGTATCCAAGTGTTCTCTATCTAAAAGTCTTATGTGACCCTTTCAAAATAATTACAAATAACCGAGTTAAAGGGACATTTTGGGCCAGATCTGCTCTTTTCAGATTTTACGTTTTAGCTTGCATTGAAAAATTAATGAAAATTTACAGGCTGCTACTTTTTTGTTTGTAAAGATACGAATACGATTAAATAAGCAAAATTGTAGTATTTTTAATTTCTGAATCATTGACGCGTATAGAAATTTGAAAAAATTATTGGTTGCGGAGTTACAGCCCTTTGACCCTTTGTCTGTTTGTTTTTTCGTAACGCCCTGTATATATTTTGGATGATTGGATGTATCCAAGTGTTCTCTATCTAAAAGTCTTATGTGACCCTTTCAAAATAATTACAAATAACCGAGTTAAAGGGACATTTTGGGCCAGATCTGCTCTTTTCAGATTTTACGTTTTAACTTGCATTGAAAAATTAATGAAAATTTACAGGCTGCTACTTTTTTGTTTGTAAAGATACGAATACGATTAAATAAGCAAAATTGTAGTATTTTTAATTTCTGAATCATTGACGCGTATAGAAAAAAAATTATTGGTTTCGGAGTTACAGCCCTTTGACCCTTTGTCTGTTTGTTTTTTCGTAACGCCCTGTATATATTTTGGATGATTGGATGTATCCAAGTGTTCTCTATCTAAAAGTCTTATGTGACCCTTTCAAAATAATTACAAATAACCGAGTTAAAGGGACATTTTGGGCCAGATCTGCTCTTTTCAGATTTTACGTTTTAACTTGCATTGAAAAATTAATGAAAATTTACAGGCTGCTACTTTTTTGTTTGTAAAGATACGAATACGATTAAATAAGCAAAATTGTAGTATTTTTAATTTCTGAATCATTGACGCGTATAGAAATTTGAAAAAATTATTGGTTGCGGAGTTACAGCCCTTTGATCCTTTGTCTGTTTGTTTTTTCGTAACGCCCTGTATATATTTTGGATGATTGGATGTATCCAAGTGTTCTCTATCTAAAAGTCTTATGTGACCCTTTCAAAATAATTACAAATAACCGAGTTAAAGGGACATTTTGGGCCAGATCTGCTCTTTTCAGATTTTACGTTTTAACTTGCATTGAAAAATTAATGAAAATTTACAGGCTGCTACTTTTTTGTTTGTAAAGATACGAATACGAATAAATAAGCAAAATTGTAGTATTTTTAATTTCTGAATTATTGACGCGTATAGAAATTTGAAAAAATTATTGGTTGCGGAGTTACAGCCCTTTGACCCTTTGTCTGTTTGTTTTTTCGTAACGCCCTGTATATATTTTGGATGATTGGATGTATCCAAGTGTTCTCTATCTAAAAGTCTGATGTGACCCTTTCAAAATAATTACAAATAACCGAGTTAAAGGGACATTTTGGGCCAGATCTGCTCTTTTCAGATTTTACGTTTTAACTTGCATTGAAAAATTAATGAAAATTTACAGGCTGCTACTTTTTTGTTTGTAAAGATACGAATACGATTAAATAAGCAAAATTGTAGTATTTTTAATTTCTGAATCATTGACGCGTATAGAAATTTGAAAAAATTATTGGTTTCGGAGTTACAGCCCTTTGACCCTTTGTCTGTTTGTTTTTTCGTAACGCCCTGTATATATTTTGGATGATTGGATGTATCCAAGTGTTCTCTATCTAAAAGTCTTATGTGACCCTTTCAAAATAATTACAAATAACCGAGTTAAAGGGACATTTTGGGCCAGATCTGCTCTTTTCAGATTTTACGTTTTAACTTGCATTGAAAAATTAATGAAAATTTACAGGCTGCTACTTTTTTGTTTGTAAAGATACGAATACGATTAAATAAGCAAAATTGTAGTATTTTTAATTTCTGAATCATTGACGCGTATAGAAATTTGAAAAAATTATTGGTTGCGGAGTTACAGCCCTTTGACCCTTTGTCTGTTTGTTTTTTCGTAACGCCCTGTATATATTTTGGATGATTGGATGTATCCAAGTGTTCTCTATCTAAAAGTCTTATGTGACCCTTTCAAAATAATTACAAATAACCGAGTTAAAGGGACATTTTGGGCCAGATCTGCTCTTTTCAGATTTTACGTTTTAACTTGCATTGAAAAATTAATGAAAATTTACAGGCTGCTACTTTTTTGTTTGTAAAGATACGAATACGATTAAATAAGCAAAATTGTAGTATTTTTAATTTCTGAATCATTGACGCGTATAGAAATTTGAAAAAAATATTGGTTGCGGAGTTACAGCCCTTTGACCCTTTGTCTGTTTGTTTTTTCGTAACGCCCTGTATATATTTTGGATGATTGGATGTATCCAAGTGTTCTCTATCTAAAAGTCTTATGTGACCCTTTCAAAATAATTACAAATAACCGAGTTAAAGGGACATTTTGGGCCAGATTCGCTCTTTTTAGATTTTACGTTTTAACTTGCATTGAAAAATTAATGAAAATTTACAGGCTGCTACTTTTTTGTTTGTAAAGATACGAATACGATTAAATAAGCAAAATTGTAGTATTTTTAATTTCTGAATCATTGACGCGTATAGAAATTTGAAAAAATTATTGGTTTCGGAGTTACAGCCCTTTGACCCTTTGTCTGTTTGTTTTTTCGTAACGCCCTGTATATATTTTGGATGATTGGATGTATCCAAGTGTTCTCTATCTAAAAGTCTTATGTGACCCTTTCAAAATAATTACAAATAACCGAGTTAAAGGGACATTTTGGGCCAGATCTGCTCTTTTCAGATTTTACGTTTTAACTTGCATTGAAAAATTAATGAAAATTTACAGGCTGCTACTTTTTTGTTTGTAAAGATACGAATACGATTAAATAAGCAAAATTGTAGTATTTTTAATTTCTGAATCATTGACGCGTATAGAAATTTGAAAAAATTATTGGTTGCGGAGTTACAGCCCTTTGACCCTTTGTCTGTTTGTTTTTTCGTAACGCCCTGTATATATTTTGGATGATTGGATGTATCCAAGTGTTCTCTATCTAAAAGTCTTATGTGACCCTTTCAAAATAATTACAAATAACCGAGTTAAAGGGACATTTTGGGCCAGATCTGCTCTTTTCAGATTTTACGTTTTAACTTGCATTGAAAAATTAATGAAAATTTACAGGCTGCTACTTTTTTGTTTGTAAAGATACGAATACGATTAAATAAGCAAAATTGTAGTATTTTTAATTTCTGAATCATTGACGCGTATAGAAATTTGAAAAAATTATTGGTTGCGGAGTTACAGCCCTTTGACCCTTTGTCTGTTTGTTTTTTCGTAACGCCCTGTATATATTTTGGATGATTGGATGTATCCAAGTGTTCTCTATCTAAAAGTCTTATGTGACCCTTTCAAAATAATTACAAATAACCGAGTTAAAGGGACATTTTGGGCCAGATCTGCTCTTTTCAGATTTTACGTTTTAACTTGCATTGAAAAATTAATGAAAATTTACAGGCTGCTACTTTTTTGTTTGTAAAGATACGAATACGATTAAATAAGCAAAATTGTAGTATTTTTAATTTCTGAATCATTGACGCGTATAGAAATTTGAAAAAATTATTGGTTGCGGAGTTACAGCCCTTTGACCCTTTGTCTGTTTGTTTTTTCGTAACGCCCTGTATATATTTTGGATGATTGGATGTATCCAAGTGTTCTCTATCTAAAAGTCTTATGTGACCCTTTCAAAATAATTACAAATAACCGAGTTAAAGGGACATTTTGGGCCAGATTCGCTCTTTTCAGATTTTACGTTTTAACTTGTATTGAAAAATTAATGAAAATTTACAGGCTGCTACTTTTTTGTTTGTAAAGATACGAATACGATTAAATAAGCAAAATTGTAGTATTTTTAATTTCTGAATCATTGACGCGTATAGAAATTTGAAAAAATTATTGGTTTCGGAGTTACAGCCCTTTGACCCTTTGTCTGTTTGTTTTTTCGTAACGCCCTGTATATATTTTGGATGATTGGATGTATCCAAGTGTTCTCTATCTAAAAGTCTTATGTGACCCTTTCAAAATAATTACAAATAACCGAGTTAAAGGGACATTTTGGGCCAGATCTGCTCTTTTCAGATTTTACGTTTTAACTTGCATTGAAAAATTAATGAAAATTTACAGGCTGCTACTTTTTTGTTTGTAAAGATACGAATACGATTAAATAAGCAAAATTGTAGTATTTTTAATTTCTGAATCATTGACGCGTATAGAAATTTGAAAAAATTATTGGTTTCGGAGTTACAGCCCTTTGACCCTTTGTCTGTTTGTTTTTTCGTAACGCCCTGTATATATTTTGGATGATTGGATGTATCCAAGTGTTCTCTATCTAAAAGTCTTATGTGACCCTTTCAAAATAATTACAAATAACCGAGTTAAAGGGACATTTTGGGCCAGATCTGCTCTTTTCAGATTTTACGTTTTAACTTGCATTGAAAAATTAATGAAAATTTACAGGCTGCTACTTTTTTGTTTGTAAAGATACGAATACGATTAAATAAGCAAAATTGTAGTATTTTTAATTTCTGAATCATTGACGCGTATAGAAATTTGAAAAAATTATTGGTTGCGGAGTTACAGCCCTTTGACCCTTTGTCTGTTTGTTTTTTCGTAACGCCCTGTATATATTTTGGATGATTGGATGTATCCAAGTGTTCTCTATCTAAAAGTCTTATGTGACCCTTTCAAAATAATTACAAATAACCGAGTTAAAGGGACATTTTGGGCCAGATCTGCTCTTTTCAGATTTTACGTTTTAACTTGCATTGAAAAATTAATGAAAATTTACAGGCTGCTACTTTTTTGTTTGTAAAGATACGAATACGATTAAATAAGCAAAATTGTAGTATTTTTAATTTCTGAATCATTGACGCGTATAGAAATTTGAAAAAATTATTGGTTGCGGAGTTACAGCCCTTTGACCCTTTGTCTGTTTGTTTTTTCGTAACGCCCTGTATATATTTTGGATGATTGGATGTATCCAAGTGTTCTCTATCTAAAAGTCTTATGTGACCCTTTCAAAATAATTACAAATAACCGAGTTAAAGGGACATTTTGAGCCAGATCTGCTCTTTTCAGATTTTACGTTTTAACTTGCATTGAAAAATTAATGAAAATTTACAGGCTGCTACTTTTTTGTTTGTAAAGATACGAATACGATTAAATAAGCAAAATTGTAGTATTTTTAATTTCTGAATCATTGACGCGTATAGAAATTTGAAAAAATTATTGGTTGCGGAGTTACAGCCCTTTGACCCTTTGTCTGTTTGTTTTTTCGTAACGCCCTGTATATATTTTGGATGATTGGATGTATCCAAGTGTTCTCTATCTAAAAGTCTTATGTGACCCTTTCAAAATAATTACAAATAACCGAGTTAAAGGGACATTTTGGGCCAGATTCGCTCTTTTCAGATTTTACGTTTTAACTTGTATTGAAAAATTAATGAAAATTTACAGGCTGCTACTTTTTTGTTTGTAAAGATACGAATACGATTAAATAAGCAAAATTGTAGTATTTTTAATTTCTGAATCATTGACGCGTATAGAAATTTGAAAAAATTATTGGTTTCGGAGTTACAGCCCTTTGACCCTTTGTCTGTTTGTTTTTTCGTAACGCCCTGTATATATTTTGGATGATTGGATGTATCCAAGTGTTCTCTATCTAAAAGTCTTATGTGACCCTTTCAAAATAATTACAAATAACCGAGTTAAAGGGACATTTTGGGCCAGATCTGCTCTTTTCAGATTTTACGTTTTAACTTGCATTGAAAAATTAATGAAAATTTACAGGCTGCTACTTTTTTGTTTGTAAAGATACGAATACGATTAAATAAGCAAAATTGTAGTATTTTTAATTTCTGAATCATTGACGCGTATAGAAATTTGAAAAAATTATTGGTTGCGGAGTTACAGCCCTTTGACCCTTTGTCTGTTTGTTTTTTCGTAACGCCCTGTATATATTTTGGATGATTGGATGTATCCAAGTGTTCTCTATCTAAAAGTCTTATGTGACCCTTTCAAAATAATTACAAATAACCGAGTTAAAGGGACATTTTGGGCCAGATCTGCTCTTTTCAGATTTTACGTTTTAACTTGCATTGAAAAATTAATGAAAATTTACAGGCTGCTACTTTTTTGTTTGTAAAGATACGAATACGATTAAATAAGCAAAATTGTAGTATTTTTAATTTCTGAATCATTGACGCGTATAGAAATTTGAAAAAATTATTGGTTGCGGAGTTACAGCCCTTTGACCCTTTGTCTGTTTGTTTTTTCGTAACGCCCTGTATATATTTTGGATGATTGGATGTATCCAAGTGTTCTCTATCTAAAAGTCTTATGTGACCCTTTCAAAATAATTACAAATAACCGAGTTAAAGGGACATTTTGGGCCAGATCTGCTCTTTTCAGATTTTACGTTTTAACTTGCATTGAAAAATTAATGAAAATTTACAGGCTGCTACTTTTTTGTTTGTAAAGATACGAATACGATTAAATAAGCAAAATTGTAGTATTTTAAATTTCTGAATCATTGACGCGTATAGAAATTTGAAAAAAATATTGGTTGCGGAGTTACAGCCCTTTGACCCTTTGTCTGTTTGTTTTTTCGTAACGCCCTGTATATATTTTGGATGATTGGATGTATCCAAGTGTTCTCTATCTAAAAGTCTTATGTGACCCTTTCAAAATAATTACAAATAACCGAGTTAAAGGGACATTTTGGGCCAGATTCGCTCTTTTCAGATTTTGCGTTTTAACTTGTATTGAAAAATTAATGAAAATTTACAGGCTGCTACTTTTTTGTTTGTAAAGATACGAATACGATTAAATAAGCAAAATTGTAGTATTTTTAATTTCTGAATCATTGACGCGTATAGAAATTTGAAAAAATTATTGGTTGCGGAGTTACAGCCCTTTGACCCTTTGTCTGTTTGTTTTTTCGTAACGCCCTGTATATATTTTGGATGATTGGATGTATCCAAGTGTTCTCTATCTAAAAGTCTTATGTGACCCTTTCAAAATAATTACAAATAACCGAGTTAAAGGGACATTTTGGGCCAGATCTGCTCTTTTCAGATTTTACGTTTTAACTTGCATTGAAAAATTAATGAAAATTTACAGGCTGCTACTTTTTTGTTTGTAAAGATACGAATACGATTAAATAAGCAAAATTGTAGTATTTTTAATTTCTGAATCATTGACGCGTATAGAAATTTGAAAAAAATATTGGTTGCGGAGTTACAGCCCTTTGACCCTTTGTCTGTTTGTTTTTTCGTAACGCCCTGTATATATTTTGGATGATTGGATGTATCCAAGTGTTCTCTATCTAAAAGTCTTATGTGACCCTTTCAAAATAATTACAAATAACCGAGTTAAAGGGACATTTTGGGCCAGATTCGCTCTTTTTAGATTTTACGTTTTAACTTGCATTGAAAAATTAATGAAAATTTACAGGCTGCTACTTTTTTGTTTGTAAAGATACGAATACGATTAAATAAGCAAAATTGTAGTATTTTTAATTTCTGAATCATTGACGCGTATTGAAATTTGAAAAAATTATTGGTTTCGGAGTTACAGCCCTTTGACCCTTTGTCTGTTTGTTTTTTCGTAACGCCCTGTATATATTTTGGATGATTGGATGTATCCAAGTGTTCTCTATCTAAAAGTCTTATGTGACCCTTTCAAAATAATTACAAATAACCGAGTTAAAGGGACATTTTGGGCCAGATCTGCTCTTTTCAGATTTTACGTTTTAACTTGCATTGAAAAATTAATGAAAATTTACAGGCTGCTACTTTTTTGTTTGTAAAGATACGAATACGATTAAATAAGCAAAATTGTAGTATTTTAAATTTCTGAATCATTGACGCGTATAGAAATTTGAAAAAAATATTGGTTGCGGAGTTACAGCCCTTTGACCCTTTGTCTGTTTGTTTTTTCGTAACGCCCTGTATATATTTTGGATGATTGGATGTATCCAAGTGTTCTCTATCTAAAAGTCTTATGTGACCCTTTCAAAATAATTACAAATAACCGAGTTAAAGGGACATTTTGGGCCAGATTCGCTCTTTTCAGATTTTGCGTTTTAACTTGTATTGAAAAATTAATGAAAATTTACAGGCTGCTACTTTTTTGTTTGTAAAGATACGAATACGATTAAATAAGCAAAATTGTAGTATTTTTAATTTCTGAATCATTGACGCGTATAGAAATTTGAAAAAATTATTGGTTGCGGAGTTACAGCCCTTTGACCCTTTGTCTGTTTGTTTTTTCGTAACGCCCTGTATATATTTTGGATGATTGGATGTATCCAAGTGTTCTCTATCTAAAGGTCTTATGTGACCCTTTCAAAATAATTACAAATAACCGAGTTAAAGGGACATTTTGGGCCAGATTCGCTCTTTTCAGATTTTACGTTTTAACTTGTATTGAAAAATTAATGAAAATTTACAGGCTGCTACTTTTTTGTTTGTAAAGATACGAATACGATTAAATAAGCAAAATTGTAGTATTTTTAATTTCTGAATCATTGACGCGTATAGAAATTTGAAAAAATTATTGGTTGCGGAGTTACAGCCCTTTGACCCTTTGTCTGTTTGTTTTTTCGTAACGCCCTGTATATATTTTGGATGATTGGATGTATCCAAGTGTTCTCTATCTAAAAGTCTTATGTGACCCTTTCAAAATAATTACAAATAACCGAGTTAAAGGGACATTTTGGGCCAGATCTGCTCTTTTCAGATTTTACGTTTTAACTTGCATTGAAAAATTAATGAAAATTTACAGGCTGCTACTTTTTTGTTTGTAAAGATACGAATACGATTAAATAAGCAAAATTGTAGTATTTTTAATTTCTGAATCATTGACGCGTATAGAAATTTGAAAAAAATATTGGTTGCGGAGTTACAGCCCTTTGACCCTTTGTCTGTTTGTTTTTTCGTAACGCCCTGTATATATTTTGGATGATTGGATGTATCCAAGTGTTCTCTATCTAAAAGTCTTATGTGACCCTTTCAAAATAATTACAAATAACCGAGTTAAAGGGACATTTTGGGCCAGATTCGCTCTTTTTAGATTTTACGTTTTAACTTGCATTGAAAAATTAATGAAAATTTACAGGCTGCTACTTTTTTGTTTGTAAAGATACGAATACGATTAAATAAGCAAAATTGTAGTATTTTTAATTTCTGAATCATTGACGCGTATAGAAATTTGAAAAAATTATTGGTTGCGGAGTTACAGCCCTTTGACCCTTTGTCTGTTTGTTTTTTCGTAACGCCCTGTATATATTTTGGATGATTGGATGTATCCAAGTGTTCTCTATCTAAAAGTCTTATGTGACCCTTTCAAAATAATTACAAATAACCGAGTTAAAGGGACATTTTGGGCCAGATCTGCTCTTTTCAGATTTTACGTTTTAACTTGCATTGAAAAATTAATGAAAATTTACAGGCTGCTACTTTTTTGTTTGTAAAGATACGAATACGATTAAATAAGCAAAATTGTAGTATTTTTAATTTCTGAATCATTGACGCGTATAGAAATTTGAAAAAATTATTGGTTGCGGAGTTACAGCCCTTTGACCCTTTGTCTGTTTGTTTTTTCGTAACGCCCTGTATATATTTTGGATGATTGGATGTATCCAAGTGTTCTCTATCTAAAAGTCTTATGTGACCCTTTCAAAATAATTACAAATAACCGAGTTAAAGGGACATTTTGGGCCAGATCTGCTCTTTTCAGATTTTACGTTTTAACTTGCATTGAAAAATTAATGAAAATTTACAGGCTGCTACTTTTTTGTTTGTAAAGATACGAATACGATTAAATAAGCAAAATTGTAGTATTTTTAATTTCTGAATCATTGACGCGTATAGAAATTTGAAAAAATTATTGGTTGCGGAGTTACAGCCCTTTGACCCTTTGTCTGTTTGTTTTTTCGTAACGCCCTGTATATATTTTGGATGATTGGATGTATCCAAGTGTTCTCTATCTAAAAGTCTTATGTGACCCTTTCAAAATAATTACAAATAACCGAGTTAAAGGGACATTTTGGGCCAGATTCGCTCTTTTCAGATTTTACGTTTTAACTTGTATTGAAAAATTAATGAAAATTTACAGGCTGCTACTTTTTTGTTTGTAAAGATACGAATACGATTAAATAAGCAAAATTGTAGTATTTTTAATTTCTGAATCATTGACGCGTATAGAAATTTGAAAAAATTATTGGTTTCGGAGTTACAGCCCTTTGACCCTTTGTCTGTTTGTTTTTTCGTAACGCCCTGTATATATTTTGGATGATTGGATGTATCCAAGTGTTCTCTATCTAAAAGTCTTATGTGACCCTTTCAAAATAATTACAAATAACCGAGTTAAAGGGACATTTTGGGCCAGATCTGCTCTTTTCAGATTTTACGTTTTAACTTGCATTGAAAAATTAATGAAAATTTACAGGCTGCTACTTTTTTGTTTGTAAAGATACGAATACGATTAAATAAGCAAAATTGTAGTATTTTTAATTTCTGAATCATTGACGCGTATAGAAATTTGAAAAAATTATTGGTTGCGGAGTTACAGCCCTTTGACCCTTTGTCTGTTTGTTTTTTCGTAACGCCCTGTATATATTTTGGATGATTGGATGTATCCAAGTGTTCTCTATCTAAAAGTCTTATGTGACCCTTTCAAAATAATTACAAATAACCGAGTTAAAAGGACATTTTGGGCCAGATCTGCTCTTTTCAGATTTTACGTTTTAACTTGCATTGAAAAATTAATGAAAATTTACAGGCTGCTACTTTTTTGTTTGTAAAGATACGAATACGATTAAATAAGCAAAATTGTAGTATTTTTAATTTCTGAATCATTGACGCGTATAGAAATTTTAAAAAATTATTGGTTGCGGAGTTACAGCCCTTTGACCCTTTGTCTGTTTGTTTTTTCGTAACGCCCTGTATATATTTTGGATGATTGGATGTATCCAAGTGTTCTCTATCTAAAAGTCTTATGTGACCCTTTCAAAATAATTACAAATAACCGAGTTAAAGGGACATTTTGGGCCAGATCTGCTCTTTTCAGATTTTACGTTTTAACTTGCATTGAAAAATTAATGAAAATTTACAGGCTGCTACTTTTTTGTTTGTAAAGATACGAATACGATTAAATAAGCAAAATTGTAGTATTTTTAATTTCTGAATCATTGACGCGTATAGAAATTTGAAAAAATTATTGGTTGCGGAGTTACAGCCCTTTGACCCTTTGTCTGTTTGTTTTTTCGTAACGCCCTGTATATATTTTGGATGATTGGATGTATCCAAGTGTTCTCTATCTAAAAGTCTTATGTGACCCTTTCAAAATAATTACAAATAACCGAGTTAAAGGGACATTTTGGGCCAGATCTGCTCTTTTCAGATTTTACGTTTTAACTTGCATTGAAAAATTAATGAAAATTTACAGGCTGCTACTTTTTTGTTTGTAAAGATACGAATACGATTAAATAACTAAAATTGTAGTATTTTTAATTTCTGAATCATTGACGCGTATAGAAATTTGAAAAAATTATTGGTTGCGGAGTTACAGCCCTTTGACCCTTTGTCTGTTTGTTTTTTCGTAACGCCCTGTATATATTTTGGATGATTGGATGTATCCAAGTGTTCTCTATCTAAAAGTCTTATGTGACCCTTTCAAAATAATTACAAATAACCGAGTTAAAGGGACATTTTGGGCCAGATTCGCTCTTTTCAGATTTTGCGTTTTAACTTGTATTGAAAAATTAATGAAAATTTACAGGCTGCTACTTTTTTGTTTGTAAAGATACGAATACGATTAAATAAGCAAAATTGTAGTATTTTTAATTTCTGAATCATTGACGCGTATAGAAATTTGAAAAAATTATTGGTTGCGGAGTTACAGCCCTTTGACCCTTTGTCTGTTTGTTTTTTCGTAACGCCCTGTATATATTTTGGATGATTGGATGTATCCAAGTGTTCTCTATCTAAAGGTCTTATGTGACCCTTTCAAAATAATTACAAATAACCGAGTTAAATTGACATTTTGGGCCAGATTCGCTCTTTTCAGATTTTACGTTTTAACTTGTATTGAAAAATTAATGAAAATTTACAGGCTGCTACTTTTTTGTTTGTAAAGATACGAATACGATTAAATAAGCAAAATTGTAGTATTTTTAATTTCTGAATCATTGACGCGTATAGAAATTTGAAAAAATTATTGGTTGCGGAGTTACAGCCCTTTGACCCTTTGTCTGTTTGTTTTTTCGTAACGCCCTGTATATATTTTGGATGATTGGATGTATCCAAGTGTTCTCTATCTAACAGTCTTATGTGACCCTTTCAAAATAATTACAAATAACCGAGTTAAAGGGACATTTTGGGCCAGATCTGCTCTTTTCAGATTTTACGTTTTAACTTGCATTGAAAAATTAATGAAAATTTACAGGCTGCTACTTTTTTGTTTGTAAAGATACGAATACGATTAAATAAGCAAAATTGTAGTATTTTAAATTTCTGAATCATTGACGCGTATAGAAATTTGAAAAAAATATTGGTTGCGGAGTTACAGCCCTTTGACCCTTTGTCTGTTTGTTTTTTCGTAACGCCCTGTATATATTTTGGATGATTGGATGTATCCAAGTGTTCTCTATCTAAAAGTCTTATGTGACCCTTTCAAAATAATTACAAATAACCGAGTTAAAGGGACATTTTGGGCCAGATTCGCTCTTTTCAGATTTTGCGTTTTAACTTGTATTGAAAAATTAATGAAAATTTACAGGCTGCTACTTTTTTGTTTGTAAAGATACGAATACGATTAAATAAGCAAAATTGTAGTATTTTTAATTTCTGAATCATTGACGCGTATAGAAATTTGAAAAAATTATTGGTTGCGGAGTTACAGCCCTTTGACCCTTTGTCTGTTTGTTTTTTCGTAACGCCCTGTATATATTTTGGATGATTGGATGTATCCAAGTGTTCTCTATCTAAAAGTCTTATGTGACCCTTTCAAAATAATTACAAATAACCGAGTTAAAGGGACATTTTGGGCCAGATCTGCTCTTTTCAGATTTTACGTTTTAACTTGCATTGAAAAATTAATGAAAATTTACAGGCTGCTACTTTTTTGTTTGTAAAGATACGAATACGATTAAATAAGCAAAATTGTAGTATTTTTAATTTCTGAATCATTGACGCGTATAGAAATTTGAAAAAAATATTGGTTGCGGAGTTACAGCCCTTTGACCCTTTGTCTGTTTGTTTTTTCGTAACGCCCTGTATATATTTTGGATGATTGGATGTATCCAAGTGTTCTCTATCTAAAAGTCTTATGTGACCCTTTCAAAATAATTACAAATAACCGAGTTAAAGGGACATTTTGGGCCAGATTCGCTCTTTTTAGATTTTACGTTTTAACTTGCATTGAAAAATTAATGAAAATTTACAGGCTGCTACTTTTTTGTTTGTAAAGATACGAATACGATTAAATAAGCAAAATTGTAGTATTTTTAATTTCTGAATCATTGACGCGTATTGAAATTTGAAAAAATTATTGGTTTCGGAGTTACAGCCCTTTGACCCTTTGTCTGTTTGTTTTTTCGTAACGCCCTGTATATATTTTGGATGATTGGATGTATCCAAGTGTTCTCTATCTAAAAGTCTTATGTGACCCTTTCAAAATAATTACAAATAACCGAGTTAAAGGGACATTTTGGGCCAGATCTGCTCTTTTCAGATTTTACGTTTTAACTTGCATTGAAAAATTAATGAAAATTTACAGGCTGCTACTTTTTTGTTTGTAAAGATACGAATACGATTAAATAAGCAAAATTGTAGTATTTTAAATTTCTGAATCATTGACGCGTATAGAAATTTGAAAAAAATATTGGTTGCGGAGTTACAGCCCTTTGACCCTTTGTCTGTTTGTTTTTTCGTAACGCCCTGTATATATTTTGGATGATTGGATGTATCCAAGTGTTCTCTATCTAAAAGTCTTATGTGACCCTTTCAAAATAATTACAAATAACCGAGTTAAAGGGACATTTTGGGCCAGATTCGCTCTTTTCAGATTTTGCGTTTTAACTTGTATTGAAAAATTAATGAAAATTTACAGGCTGCTACTTTTTTGTTTGTAAAGATACGAATACGATTAAATAAGCAAAATTGTAGTATTTTTAATTTCTGAATCATTGACGCGTATAGAAATTTGAAAAAATTATTGGTTGCGGAGTTACAGCCCTTTGACCCTTTGTCTGTTTGTTTTTTCGTAACGCCCTGTATATATTTTGGATGATTGGATGTATCCAAGTGTTCTCTATCTAAAGGTCTTATGTGACCCTTTCAAAATAATTACAAATAACCGAGTTAAAGGGACATTTTGGGCCAGATTCGCTCTTTTCAGATTTTACGTTTTAACTTGTATTGAAAAATTAATGAAAATTTACAGGCTGCTACTTTTTTGTTTGTAAAGATACGAATACGATTAAATAAGCAAAATTGTAGTATTTTTAATTTCTGAATCATTGACGCGTATAGAAATTTGAAAAAATTATTGGTTGCGGAGTTACAGCCCTTTGACCCTTTGTCTGTTTGTTTTTTCGTAACGCCCTGTATATATTTTGGATGATTGGATGTATCCAAGTGTTCTCTATCTAAAAGTCTTATGTGACCCTTTCAAAATAATTACAAATAACCGAGTTAAAGGGACATTTTGGGCCAGATCTGCTCTTTTCAGATTTTACGTTTTAACTTGCATTGAAAAATTAATGAAAATTTACAGGCTGCTACTTTTTTGTTTGTAAAGATACGAATACGATTAAATAAGCAAAATTGTAGTATTTTTAATTTCTGAATCATTGACGCGTATAGAAATTTGAAAAAAATATTGGTTGCGGAGTTACAGCCCTTTGACCCTTTGTCTGTTTGTTTTTTCGTAACGCCCTGTATATATTTTGGATGATTGGATGTATCCAAGTGTTCTCTATCTAAAAGTCTTATGTGACCCTTTCAAAATAATTACAAATAACCGAGTTAAAGGGACATTTTGGGCCAGATTCGCTCTTTTTAGATTTTACGTTTTAACTTGCATTGAAAAATTAATGAAAATTTACAGGCTGCTACTTTTTTGTTTGTAAAGATACGAATACGATTAAATAAGCAAAATTGTAGTATTTTTAATTTCTGAATCATTGACGCGTATAGAAATTTGAAAAAATTATTGGTTGCGGAGTTACAGCCCTTTGACCCTTTGTCTGTTTGTTTTTTCGTAACGCCCTGTATATATTTTGGATGATTGGATGTATCCAAGTGTTCTCTATCTAAAAGTCTTATGTGACCCTTTCAAAATAATTACAAATAACCGAGTTAAAGGGACATTTTGGGCCAGATCTGCTCTTTTCAGATTTTACGTTTTAACTTGCATTGAAAAATTAATGAAAATTTACAGGCTGCTACTTTTTTGTTTGTAAAGATACGAATACGATTAAATAAGCAAAATTGTAGTATTTTTAATTTCTGAATCATTGACGCGTATAGAAATTTGAAAAAATTATTGGTTGCGGAGTTACAGCCCTTTGACCCTTTGTCTGTTTGTTTTTTCGTAACGCCCTGTATATATTTTGGATGATTGGATGTATCCAAGTGTTCTCTATCTAAAAGTCTTATGTGACCCTTTCAAAATAATTACAAATAACCGAGTTAAAGGGACATTTTGGGCCAGATCTGCTCTTTTCAGATTTTACGTTTTAACTTGCATTGAAAAATTAATGAAAATTTACAGGCTGCTACTTTTTTGTTTGTAAAGATACGAATACGATTAAATAAGCAAAATTGTAGTATTTTTAATTTCTGAATCATTGACGCGTATAGAAATTTGAAAAAATTATTGGTTGCGGAGTTACAGCCCTTTGACCCTTTGTCTGTTTGTTTTTTCGTAACGCCCTGTATATATTTTGGATGATTGGATGTATCCAAGTGTTCTCTATCTAAAAGTCTTATGTGACCCTTTCAAAATAATTACAAATAACCGAGTTAAAGGGACATTTTGGGCCAGATTCGCTCTTTTCAGATTTTACGTTTTAACTTGTATTGAAAAATTAATGAAAATTTACAGGCTGCTACTTTTTTGTTTGTAAAGATACGAATACGATTAAATAAGCAAAATTGTAGTATTTTTAATTTCTGAATCATTGACGCGTATAGAAATTTGAAAAAATTATTGGTTTCGGAGTTACAGCCCTTTGACCCTTTGTCTGTTTGTTTTTTCGTAACGCCCTGTATATATTTTGGATGATTGGATGTATCCAAGTGTTCTCTATCTAAAAGTCTTATGTGACCCTTTCAAAATAATTACAAATAACCGAGTTAAAGGGACATTTTGGGCCAGATCTGCTCTTTTCAGATTTTACGTTTTAACTTGCATTGAAAAATTAATGAAAATTTACAGGCTGCTACTTTTTTGTTTGTAAAGATACGAATACGATTAAATAAGCAAAATTGTAGTATTTTTAATTTCTGAATCATTGACGCGTATAGAAATTTGAAAAAATTATTGGTTGCGGAGTTACAGCCCTTTGACCCTTTGTCTGTTTGTTTTTTCGTAACGCCCTGTATATATTTTGGATGATTGGATGTATCCAAGTGTTCTCTATCTAAAAGTCTTATGTGACCCTTTCAAAATAATTACAAATAACCGAGTTAAAAGGACATTTTGGGCCAGATCTGCTCTTTTCAGATTTTACGTTTTAACTTGCATTGAAAAATTAATGAAAATTTACAGGCTGCTACTTTTTTGTTTGTAAAGATACGAATACGATTAAATAAGCAAAATTGTAGTATTTTTAATTTCTGAATCATTGACGCGTATAGAAATTTTAAAAAATTATTGGTTGCGGAGTTACAGCCCTTTGACCCTTTGTCTGTTTGTTTTTTCGTAACGCCCTGTATATATTTTGGATGATTGGATGTATCCAAGTGTTCTCTATCTAAAAGTCTTATGTGACCCTTTCAAAATAATTACAAATAACCGAGTTAAAGGGACATTTTGGGCCAGATCTGCTCTTTTCAGATTTTACGTTTTAACTTGCATTGAAAAATTAATGAAAATTTACAGGCTGCTACTTTTTTGTTTGTAAAGATACGAATACGATTAAATAAGCAAAATTGTAGTATTTTTAATTTCTGAATCATTGACGCGTATAGAAATTTGAAAAAATTATTGGTTGCGGAGTTACAGCCCTTTGACCCTTTGTCTGTTTGTTTTTTCGTAACGCCCTGTATATATTTTGGATGATTGGATGTATCCAAGTGTTCTCTATCTAAAAGTCTTATGTGACCCTTTCAAAATAATTACAAATAACCGAGTTAAAGGGACATTTTGGGCCAGATCTGCTCTTTTCAGATTTTACGTTTTAACTTGCATTGAAAAATTAATGAAAATTTACAGGCTGCTACTTTTTTGTTTGTAAAGATACGAATACGATTAAATAACTAAAATTGTAGTATTTTTAATTTCTGAATCATTGACGCGTATAGAAATTTGAAAAAATTATTGGTTGCGGAGTTACAGCCCTTTGACCCTTTGTCTGTTTGTTTTTTCGTAACGCCCTGTATATATTTTGGATGATTGGATGTATCCAAGTGTTCTCTATCTAAAAGTCTTATGTGACCCTTTCAAAATAATTACAAATAACCGAGTTAAAGGGACATTTTGGGCCAGATTCGCTCTTTTCAGATTTTGCGTTTTAACTTGTATTGAAAAATTAATGAAAATTTACAGGCTGCTACTTTTTTGTTTGTAAAGATACGAATACGATTAAATAAGCAAAATTGTAGTATTTTTAATTTCTGAATCATTGACGCGTATAGAAATTTGAAAAAATTATTGGTTGCGGAGTTACAGCCCTTTGACCCTTTGTCTGTTTGTTTTTTCGTAACGCCCTGTATATATTTTGGATGATTGGATGTATCCAAGTGTTCTCTATCTAAAGGTCTTATGTGACCCTTTCAAAATAATTACAAATAACCGAGTTAAATTGACATTTTGGGCCAGATTCGCTCTTTTCAGATTTTACGTTTTAACTTGTATTGAAAAATTAATGAAAATTTACAGGCTGCTACTTTTTTGTTTGTAAAGATACGAATACGATTAAATAAGCAAAATTGTAGTATTTTTAATTTCTGAATCATTGACGCGTATAGAAATTTGAAAAAATTATTGGTTGCGGAGTTACAGCCCTTTGACCCTTTGTCTGTTTGTTTTTTCGTAACGCCCTGTATATATTTTGGATGATTGGATGTATCCAAGTGTTCTCTATCTAACAGTCTTATGTGACCCTTTCAAAATAATTACAAATAACCGAGTTAAAGGGACATTTTGGGCCAGATCTGCTCTTTTCAGATTTTACGTTTTAACTTGCATTGAAAAATTAATGAAAATTTACAGGCTGCTACTTTTTTGTTTGTAAAGATACGAATACGATTAAATAAGCAAAATTGTAGTATTTTTAATTTCTGAATCATTGACGCGTATAGAAATTTGAAAAAATTATTGGTTGCGGAGTTACAGCCCTTTGACCCTTTGTCTGTTTGTTTTTTCGTAACGCCCTGTATATATTTTGGATGATTGGATGTATCCAAGTGTTCTCTATCTAAAAGTCTTATGTGACCCTTTCAAAATAATTACAAATAACCGAGTTAAAGGGACATTTTGGGCCAGATTCGCTCTTTTCAGATTTTACGTTTTAACTTGTATTGAAAAATTAATGAAAATTTACAGGCTGCTACTTTTTTGTTTGTAAAGATACGAATACGATTAAATAAGCAAAATTGTAGTATTTTTAATTTCTGAATCATTGACGCGTATAGAAATTTGAAAAAATTATTGGTTTCGGAGTTACAGCCCTTTGACCCTTTGTCTGTTTGTTTTTTCGTAACGCCCTGTATATATTTCGGATGATTGGATGTATCCAAGTGTTCTCTATCTAAAAGTCTTATGTGACCCTTTCAAAATAATTACAAATAACCGAGTTAAAGGGACATTTTGGGCCAGATCTGCTCTTTTCAGATTTTACGTTTTAACTTGCATTGAAAAATTAATGAAAATTTACAGGCTGCTACTTTTTTGTTTGTAAAGATACGAATACGATTAAATAAGCAAAATTGTAGTATTTTTAATTTCTGAATCATTGACGCGTATAGAAATTTGAAAAAATTATTAGTTGCGGAGTTACAGCCCTTTGACCCTTTGTCTGTTTGTTTTTTCGTAACGCCCTGTATATATTTTGGATGATTGGATGTATCCAAGTGTTCTCTATCTAAAGGTCTTATGTGACCCTTTCAAAATAATTACAAATAACCGAGTTAAAGGGACATTTTGGGCCAGATTCGCTCTTTTCAGATTTTACGTTTTAACTTGTATTGAAAAATTAATGAAAATTTACAGGCTGCTACTTTTTTGTTTGTAAAGATACGAATACGATTAAATAAGCAAAATTGTAGTATTTTTAATTTCTGAATCATTGACGTGTATAGAAATTTGAAAAAATTATTGGTTGCGGAGTTACAGCCCTTTGACCCTTTGTCTGTTTGTTTTTTCGTAACGCCCTGTATATATTTTGGATGATTGGATGTATCCAAGTGTTCTCTATCTAACAGTCTTATGTGACCCTTTCAAAATAATTACAAATAACCGAGTTAAAGGGACATTTTGGGCCAGATCTGCTCTTTTCAGATTTTACGTTTTAACTTGCATTGAAAAATTAATGAAAATTTACAGGCTGCTACTTTTTTGTTTGTAAAGATACGAATACGATTAAATAAGCAAAATTGTAGTATTTTTAATTTCTGAATCATTGACGCGTATAGAAATTTGAAAAAATTATTGGTTGCGGAGTTACAGCCCTTTGACCCTTTGTCTGTTTGTTTTTTCGTAACGCCCTGTATATATTTTGGATGATTGGATGTATCCAAGTGTTCTCTATCTAAAAGTCTTATGTGACCCTTTCAAAATAATTACAAATAACCGAGTTAAAGGGACATTTTGGGCCAGATTCGCTCTTTTCAGATTTTACGTTTTAACTTGTATTGAAAAATTAATGAAAATTTACAGGCTGCTACTTTTTTGTTTGTAAAGATACGAATACGATTAAATAAGCAAAATTGTAGTATTTTTAATTTCTGAATCATTGACGCGTATAGAAATTTGAAAAAATTATTGGTTTCGGAGTTACAGCCCTTTGACCCTTTGTCTGTTTGTTTTTTCGTAACGCCCTGTATATATTTCGGATGATTGGATGTATCCAAGTGTTCTCTATCTAAAAGTCTTATGTGACCCTTTCAAAATAATTACAAATAACCGAGTTAAAGGGACATTTTGGGCCAGATCTGCTCTTTTCAGATTTTACGTTTTAACTTGCATTGAAAAATTAATGAAAATTTACAGGCTGCTACTTTTTTGTTTGTAAAGATACGAATACGATTAAATAAGCAAAATTGTAGTATTTTTAATTTCTGAATCATTGACGCGTATAGAAATTTGAAAAAATTATTAGTTGCGGAGTTACAGCCCTTTGACCCTTTGTCTGTTTGTTTTTTCGTAACGCCCTGTATATATTTTGGATGATTGGATGTATCCAAGTGTTCTCTATCTAAAGGTCTTATGTGACCCTTTCAAAATAATTACAAATAACCGAGTTAAAGGGACATTTTGGGCCAGATTCGCTCTTTTCAGATTTTACGTTTTAACTTGTATTGAAAAATTAATGAAAATTTACAGGCTGCTACTTTTTTGTTTGTAAAGATACGAATACGATTAAATAAGCAAAATTGTAGTATTTTTAATTTCTGAATCATTGACGTGTATAGAAATTTGAAAAAATTATTGGTTGCGGAGTTACAGCCCTTTGACCCTTTGTCTGTTTGTTTTTTCGTAACGCCCTGTATATATTTTGGATGATTGGATGTATCCAAGTGTTCTCTATCTAACAGTCTTATGTGACCCTTTCAAAATAATTACAAATAACCGAGTTAAAGGGACATTTTGGGCCAGATCTGCTCTTTTCAGATTTTACGTTTTAACTTGCATTGAAAAATTAATGAAAATTTACAGGCTGCTACTTTTTTGTTTGTAAAGATACGAATACGATTAAATAAGCAAAATTGTAGTATTTTTAATTTCTGAATCATTGACGCGTATAGAAATTTGAAAAAATTATTGGTTGCGGAGTTACAGCCCTTTGACCCTTTGTCTGTTTGTTTTTTCGTAACGCCCTGTATATATTTTGGATGATTGGATGTATCCAAGTGTTCTCTATCTAAAAGTCTTATGTGACCCTTTCAAAATAATTACAAATAACCGAGTTAAAGGGACATTTTGGGCCAGATCTGCTCTTTTCAGATTTTACGTTTTAACTTGCATTGAAAAATTAATGAAAATTTACAGGCTGCTACTTTTTTGTTTGTAAAGATACGAATACGATTAAATAAGCAAAATTGTAGTATTTTTAATTTCTGAATCACTGACGCGTATAGAAATTTGAAAAAATTATTGGTTGCGGAGTTACAGCCCTTTGACCCTTTGTCTGTTTGTTTTTTCGTAACGCCCTGTATATATTTTGGATGATTGGATGTATCCAAGTGTTCTCTATCTAAAAGTCTTATGTGACCCTTTCAAAATAATTACAAATAACCGAGTTAAAGGGACATTTTGGGCCAGATTCGCTCTTTTTAGATTTTACGTTTTAACTTGCATTGAAAAATTAATGAAAATTTACAGGCTGCTACTTTTTTGTTTGTAAAGATACGAATACGATTAAATAAGCAAAATTGTAGTATTTTTAATTTCTGAATCATTGACGCGTATAGAAATTTGAAAAAATTATTGGTTTCGGAGTTACAGCCCTTTGACCCTTTGTCTGTTTGTTTTTTCGTAACGCCCTGTATATATTTTGGATGATTGGATGTATCCAAGTGTTCTCTATCTAAAAGTCTTATGTGACCCTTTCAAAATAATTACAAATAACCGAGTTAAAGGGACATTTTGGGCCAGATCTGCTCTTTTCAGATTTTACGTTTTAACTTGCATTGAAAAATTAATGAAAATTTACAGGCTGCTACTTTTTTGTTTGTAAAGATACGAATACGATTAAATAAGCAAAATTGTAGTATTTTTAATTTCTGAATCATTGACGCGTATAGAAATTTGAAAAAATTATTGGTTGCGGAGTTACAGCCCTTTGACCCTTTGTCTGTTTGTTTTTTCGTAACGCCCTGTATATATTTTGGATGATTGGATGTATCCAAGTGTTCTCTATCTAAAAGTCTTATGTGACCCTTTCAAAATAATTACAAATAACCGAGTTAAAGGGACATTTTGGGCCAGATTCGCTCTTTTCAGATTTTACGTTTTAACTTGTATTGAAAAATTAATGAAAATTTACAGGCTGCTACTTTTTTGTTTGTAAAGATACGAATACGATTAAATAAGCAAAATTGTAGTATTTTTAATTTCTGAATCATTGACGCGTATAGAAATTTGAAAAAATTATTGGTTTCGGAGTTACAGCCCTTTGACCCTTTGTCTGTTTGTTTTTTCGTAACGCCCTGTATATATTTTGGATGATTGGATGTATCCAAGTGTTCTCTATCTAAAAGTCTTATGTGACCCTTTCAAAATAATTACAAATAACCGAGTTAAAGGGACATTTTGGGCCAGATCTGCTCTTTTCAGATTTTACGTTTTAACTTGCATTGAAAAATTAATGAAAATTTACAGGCTGCTACTTTTTTGTTTGTAAAGATACGAATACGATTAAATAAGCAAAATTGTAGTATTTTTAATTTCTGAATCATTGACGCGTATAGAAATTTGAAAAAATTATTGGTTGCGGAGTTACAGCCCTTTGACCCTTTGTCTGTTTGTTTTTTCGTAACGCCCTGTATATATTTTGGATGATTGGATGTATCCAAGTGTTCTCTATCTAAAAGTCTTATGTGACCCTTTCAAAATAATTACAAATAACCGAGTTAAAAGGACATTTTGGGCCAGATCTGCTCTTTTCAGATTTTACGTTTTAACTTGCATTGAAAAATTAATGAAAATTTACAGGCTGCTACTTTTTTGTTTGTAAAGATACGAATACGATTAAATAAGCAAAATTGTAGTATTTTTAATTTCTGAATCATTGACGCGTATAGAAATTTTAAAAAATTATTGGTTGCGGAGTTACAGCCCTTTGACCCTTTGTCTGTTTGTTTTTTCGTAACGCCCTGTATATATTTTGGATGATTGGATGTATCCAAGTGTTCTCTATCTAAAAGTCTTATGTGACCCTTTCAAAATAATTACAAATAACCGAGTTAAAGGGACATTTTGGGCCAGATCTGCTCTTTTCAGATTTTACGTTTTAACTTGCATTGAAAAATTAATGAAAATTTACAGGCTGCTACTTTTTTGTTTGTAAAGATACGAATACGATTAAATAAGCAAAATTGTAGTATTTTTAATTTCTGAATCATTGACGCGTATAGAAATTTGAAAAAATTATTGGTTGCGGAGTTACAGCCCTTTGACCCTTTGTCTGTTTGTTTTTTCGTAACGCCCTGTATATATTTTGGATGATTGGATGTATCCAAGTGTTCTCTATCTAAAAGTCTTATGTGACCCTTTCAAAATAATTACAAATAACCGAGTTAAAGGGACATTTTGGGCCAGATCTGCTCTTTTCAGATTTTACGTTTTAACTTGCATTGAAAAATTAATGAAAATTTACAGGCTGCTACTTTTTTGTTTGTAAAGATACGAATACGATTAAATAACTAAAATTGTAGTATTTTTAATTTCTGAATCATTGACGCGTATAGAAATTTGAAAAAATTATTGGTTGCGGAGTTACAGCCCTTTGACCCTTTGTCTGTTTGTTTTTTCGTAACGCCCTGTATATATTTTGGATGATTGGATGTATCCAAGTGTTCTCTATCTAAAAGTCTTATGTGACCCTTTCAAAATAATTACAAATAACCGAGTTAAAGGGACATTTTGGGCCAGATCTGCTCTTTTCAGATTTTACGTTTTAACTTGCATTGAAAAATTAATGAAAATTTACAGGCTGCTACTTTTTTGTTTGTAAAGATACGAATACGATTAAATAAGCAAAATTGTAGTATTTTTAATTTCTGAATCATTGACGCGTATAGAAATTTGAAAAAATTATTGGTTGCGGAGTTACAGCCCTTTGACCCTTTGTCTGTTTGTTTTTTCGTAACGCCCTGTATATATTTTGGATGATTGGATGTATCCAAGTGTTCTCTATCTAAAAGTCTTATGTGACCCTTTCAAAATAATTACAAATAACCGAGTTAAAGGGACATTTTGGGCCAGATTCGCTCTTTTCAGATTTTGCGTTTTAACTTGTATTGAAAAATTAATGAAAATTTACAGGCTGCTACTTTTTTGTTTGTAAAGATACGAATACGATTAAATAAGCAAAATTGTAGTATTTTTAATTTCTGAATCATTGACGCGTATAGAAATTTGAAAAAATTATTGGTTGCGGAGTTACAGCCCTTTGACCCTTTGTCTGTTTGTTTTTTCGTAACGCCCTGTATATATTTTGGATGATTGGATGTATCCAAGTGTTCTCTATCTAAAGGTCTTATGTGACCATTTCAAAATAATTACAAATAACCGAGTTAAATTGACATTTTGGGCCAGATTCGCTCTTTTCAGATTTTACGTTTTAACTTGTATTGAAAAATTAATGAAAATTTACAGGCTGCTACTTTTTTGTTTGTAAAGATACGAATACGATTAAATAAGCAAAATTGTAGTATTTTTAATTTCTGAATCATTGACGCGTATAGAAATTTGAAAAAATTATTGGTTGCGGAGTTACAGCCCTTTGACCCTTTGTCTGTTTGTTTTTTCGTAACGCCCTGTATATATTTTGGATGATTGGATGTATCCAAGTGTTCTCTATCTAACAGTCTTATGTGACCCTTTCAAAATAATTACAAATAACCGAGTTAAAGGGACATTTTGGGCCAGATCTGCTCTTTTCAGATTTTACGTTTTAACTTGCATTGAAAAATTAATGAAAATTTACAGGCTGCTACTTTTTTGTTTGTAAAGATACGAATACGATTAAATAAGCAAAATTGTAGTATTTTTAATTTCTGAATCATTGACGCGTATAGAAATTTGAAAAAATTATTGGTTGCGGAGTTACAGCCCTTTGACCCTTTGTCTGTTTGTTTTTTCGTAACGCCCTGTATATATTTTGGATGATTGGATGTATCCAAGTGTTCTCTATCTAAAAGTCTTATGTGACCCTTTCAAAATAATTACAAATAACCGAGTTAAAGGGACATTTTGGGCCAGATTCGCTCTTTTCAGATTTTACGTTTTAACTTGTATTGAAAAATTAATGAAAATTTACAGGCTGCTACTTTTTTGTTTGTAAAGATACGAATACGATTAAATAAGCAAAATTGTAGTATTTTTAATTTCTGAATCATTGACGCGTATAGAAATTTGAAAAAATTATTGGTTTCGGAGTTACAGCCCTTTGACCCTTTGTCTGTTTGTTTTTTCGTAACGCCCTGTATATATTTCGGATGATTGGATGTATCCAAGTGTTCTCTATCTAAAAGTCTTATGTGACCCTTTCAAAATAATTACAAATAACCGAGTTAAAGGGACATTTTGGGCCAGATCTGCTCTTTTCAGATTTTACGTTTTAACTTGCATTGAAAAATTAATGAAAATTTACAGGCTGCTACTTTTTTGTTTGTAAAGATACGAATACGATTAAATAAGCAAAATTGTAGTATTTTTAATTTCTGAATCATTGACGCGTATAGAAATTTGAAAAAATTATTAGTTGCGGAGTTACAGCCCTTTGACCCTTTGTCTGTTTGTTTTTTCGTAACGCCCTGTATATATTTTGGATGATTGGATGTATCCAAGTGTTCTCTATCTAAAGGTCTTATGTGACCCTTTCAAAATAATTACAAATAACCGAGTTAAAGGGACATTTTGGGCCAGATTCGCTCTTTTCAGATTTTACGTTTTAACTTGTATTGAAAAATTAATGAAAATTTACAGGCTGCTACTTTTTTGTTTGTAAAGATACGAATACGATTAAATAAGCAAAATTGTAGTATTTTTAATTTCTGAATCATTGACGTGTATAGAAATTTGAAAAAATTATTGGTTGCGGAGTTACAGCCCTTTGACCCTTTGTCTGTTTGTTTTTTCGTAACGCCCTGTATATATTTTGGATGATTGGATGTATCCAAGTGTTCTCTATCTAACAGTCTTATGTGACCCTTTCAAAATAATTACAAATAACCGAGTTAAAGGGACATTTTGGGCCAGATCTGCTCTTTTCAGATTTTACGTTTTAACTTGCATTGAAAAATTAATGAAAATTTACAGGCTGCTACTTTTTTGTTTGTAAAGATACGAATACGATTAAATAAGCAAAATTGTAGTATTTTTAATTTCTGAATCATTGACGCGTATAGAAATTTGAAAAAATTATTGGTTGCGGAGTTACAGCCCTTTGACCCTTTGTCTGTTTGTTTTTTCGTAACGCCCTGTATATATTTTGGATGATTGGATGTATCCAAGTGTTCTCTATCTAAAAGTCTTATGTGACCCTTTCAAAATAATTACAAATAACCGAGTTAAAGGGACATTTTGGGCCAGATCTGCTCTTTTCAGATTTTACGTTTTAACTTGCATTGAAAAATTAATGAAAATTTACAGGCTGCTACTTTTTTGTTTGTAAAGATACGAATACGATTAAATAAGCAAAATTGTAGTATTTTTAATTTCTGAATCACTGACGCGTATAGAAATTTGAAAAAATTATTGGTTGCGGAGTTACAGCCCTTTGACCCTTTGTCTGTTTGTTTTTTCGTAACGCCCTGTATATATTTTGGATGATTGGATGTATCCAAGTGTTCTCTATCTAAAAGTCTTATGTGACCCTTTCAAAATAATTACAAATAACCGAGTTAAAGGGACATTTTGGGCCAGATTCGCTCTTTTTAGATTTTACGTTTTAACTTGCATTGAAAAATTAATGAAAATTTACAGGCTGCTACTTTTTTGTTTGTAAAGATACGAATACGATTAAATAAGCAAAATTGTAGTATTTTTAATTTCTGAATCATTGACGCGTATAGAAATTTGAAAAAATTATTGGTTTCGGAGTTACAGCCCTTTGACCCTTTGTCTGTTTGTTTTTTCGTAACGCCCTGTATATATTTTGGATGATTGGATGTATCCAAGTGTTCTCTATCTAAAAGTCTTATGTGACCCTTTCAAAATAATTACAAATAACCGAGTTAAAGGGACATTTTGGGCCAGATCTGCTCTTTTCAGATTTTACGTTTTAACTTGCATTGAAAAATTAATGAAAATTTACAGGCTGCTACTTTTTTGTTTGTAAAGATACGAATACGATTAAATAAGCAAAATTGTAGTATTTTTAATTTCTGAATCATTGACGCGTATAGAAATTTGAAAAAATTATTGGTTGCGGAGTTACAGCCCTTTGACCCTTTGTCTGTTTGTTTTTTCGTAACGCCCTGTATATATTTTGGATGATTGGATGTATCCAAGTGTTCTCTATCTAAAAGTCTTATGTGACCCTTTCAAAATAATTACAAATAACCGAGTTAAAGGGACATTTTGGGCCAGATCTGCTCTTTTCAGATTTTACGTTTTAACTTGCATTGAAAAATTAATGAAAATTTACAGGCTGCTACTTTTTTGTTTGTAAAGATACGAATACGATTAAATAAGCAAAATTGTAGTATTTTTAATTTCTGAATCATTGACGCGTATAGAAATTTGAAAAAATTATTGGTTGCGGAGTTACAGCCCTTTGACCCTTTGTCTGTTTGTTTTTTCGTAACGCCCTGTATATATTTTGGATGATTGGATGTATCCAAGTGTTCTCTATCTAAAAGTCTTATGTGACCCTTTCAAAATAATTACAAATAACCGAGTTAAAGGGACATTTTGGGCCAGATCTGCTCTTTTCAGATTTTACGTTTTAACTTGCATTGAAAAATTAATGAAAATTTACAGGCTGCTACTTTTTTGTTTGTAAAGATACGAATACGATTAAATAAGCAAAATTGTAGTATTTTTAATTTCTGAATCATTGACGCGTATAGAAATTTGAAAAAATTATTGGTTGCGGAGTTACAGCCCTTTGACCCTTTGTCTGTTTGTTTTTTCGTAACGCCCTGTATATATTTTGGATGATTGGATGTATCCAAGTGTTCTCTATCTAAAAGTCTTATGTGACCCTTTCAAAATAATTACAAATAACCGAGTTAAAGGGACATTTTGGGCCAGATTCGCTCTTTTTAGATTTTACGTTTTAACTTGCATTGAAAAATTAATGAAAATTTACAGGCTGCTACTTTTTTGTTTGTAAAGATACGAATACGATTAAATAAGCAAAATTGTAGTATTTTTAATTTCTGAATCATTGACGCGTATAGAAATTTGAAAAAATTATTGGTTTCGGAGTTACAGCCCTTTGACCCTTTGTCTGTTTGTTTTTTCGTAACGCCCTGTATATATTTTGGATGATTGGATGTATCCAAGTGTTCTCTATCTAAAAGTCTTATGTGACCCTTTCAAAATAATTACAAATAACCGAGTTAAAGGGACATTTTGGGCCAGATCTGCTCTTTTCAGATTTTACGTTTTAACTTGCATTGAAAAATTAATGAAAATTTACAGGCTGCTACTTTTTTGTTTGTAAAGATACGAATACGATTAAATAAGCAAAATTGTAGTATTTTTAATTTCTGAATCATTGACGCGTATAGAAATTTGAAAAAATTATTGGTTGCGGAGTTACAGCCTTTTGACCCTTTGTCTGTTTGTTTTTTCGTAACGCCCTGTATATATTTTGGATGATTGGATGTATCCAAGTGTTCTCTATCTAAAAGTCTTATGTGACCCTTTCAAAATAATTACAAATAACCGAGTTAAAGGGACATTTTGGGCCAGATCTGCTCTTTTCAGATTTTACGTTTTAACTTGCATTGAAAAATTAATGAAAATTTACAGGCTGCTACTTTTTTGTTTGTAAAGATACGAATACGATTAAATAAGCAAAATTGTAGTATTTTTAATTTCTGAATCATTGACGCGTATAGAAATTTGAAAAAATTATTGGTTGCGGAGTTACAGCCCTTTGACCCTTTGTCTGTTTGTTTTTTCGTAACGCCCTGTATATATTTTGGATGATTGGATGTATCCAAGTGTTCTCTATCTAAAAGTCTTATGTGACCCTTTCAAAATAATTACAAATAACCGAGTTAAAGGGACATTTTGGGCCAGATCTGCTCTTTTCAGATTTTACGTTTTAACTTGCATTGAAAAATTAATGAAAATTTACAGGCTGCTACTTTTTTGTTTGTAAAGATACGAATACGATTAAATAAGCAAAATTGTAGTATTTTTAATTTCTGAATCATTGACGCGTATAGAAATTTGAAAAAATTATTGGTTGCGGAGTTACAGCCCTTTGACCCTTTGTCTGTTTGTTTTTTCGTAACGCCCTGTATATATTTTGGATGATTGGATGTATCCAAGTGTTCTCTATCTAAAAGTCTTATGTGACCCTTTCAAAATAATTACAAATAACCGAGTTAAAGGGACATTTTGGGCCAGATCTGCTCTTTTCAGATTTTACGTTTTAACTTGCATTGAAAAATTAATGAAAATTTACAGGCTGCTACTTTTTTGTTTGTAAAGATACGAATACGATTAAATAAGCAAAATTGTAGTATTTTTAATTTCTGAATCATTGACGCGTATAGAAATTTGAAAAAATTATTGGTTGCGGAGTTACAGCCCTTTGACCCTTTGTCTGTTTGTTTTTTCGTAACGCCCTGTATATATTTTGGATGATTGGATGTATCCAAGTGTTCTCTATCTAAAAGTCTTATGTGACCCTTTCAAAATAATTACAAATAACCGAGTTAAAGGGACATTTTGGGCCAGATTCGCTCTTTTCAGATTTTACGTTTTAACTTGTATTGAAAAATTAATGAAAATTTACAGGCTGCTACTTTTTTGTTTGTAAAGATACGAATACGATTAAATAAGCAAAATTGTAGTATTTTTAATTTCTGAATCATTGACGCGTATAGAAATTTGAAAAAATTATTGGTTTCGGAGTTACAGCCCTTTGACCCTTTGTCTGTTTGTTTTTTCGTAACGCCCTGTATATATTTTGGATGATTGGATGTATCCAAGTGTTCTCTATCTAAAAGTCTTATGTGACCCTTTCAAAATAATTACAAATAACCGAGTTAAAGGGACATTTTGGGCCAGATCTGCTCTTTTCAGATTTTACGTTTTAACTTGCATTGAAAAATTAATGAAAATTTACAGGCTGCTACTTTTTTGTTTGTAAAGATACGAATACGATTAAATAAGCAAAATTGTAGTATTTTTAATTTCTGAATCATTGACGCGTATAGAAATTTGAAAAAATTATTGGTTGCGGAGTTACAGCCCTTTGACCCTTTGTCTGTTTGTTTTTTCGTAACGCCCTGTATATATTTTGGATGATTGGGTGTATCCAAGTGTTCTCTATCTAAAAGTCTTATGTGACCCTTTCAAAATAATTACAAATAACCGAGTTAAAGGGACATTTTGGGCCAGATTCGCTCTTTTTAGATTTTACGTTTTAACTTGCATTGAAAAATTAATGAAAATTTACAGGCTGCTACTTTTTTGTTTGTAAAGATACGAATACGATTAAATAAGCAAAATTGTAGTATTTTTAATTTCTGAATCATTGACGCGTATAGAAATTTGAAAAAATTATTGGTTTCGGAGTTACAGCCCTTTGACCCTTTGTCTGTTTGTTTTTTCGTAACGCCCTGTATATATTTTGGATGATTGGATGTATCCAAGTGTTCTCTATCTAAAAGTCTTATGTGACCCTTTCAAAATAATTACAAATAACCGAGTTAAAGGGACATTTTGGGCCAGATCTGCTCTTTTCAGATTTTACGTTTTAACTTGCATTGAAAAATTAATGAAAATTTACAGGCTGCTACTTTTTTGTTTGTAAAGATACGAATACGATTAAATAAGCAAAATTGTAGTATTTTTAATTTCTGAATCATTGACGCGTATAGAAATTTGAAAAAATTATTGGTTGCGGAGTTACAGCCCTTTGACCCTTTGTCTGTTTGTTTTTTCGTAACGCCCTGTATATATTTTGGATGATTGGATGTATCCAAGTGTTCTCTATCTAAAAGTCTTATGTGACCCTTTCAAAATAATTACAAATAACCGAGTTAAAGGGACATTTTGGGCCAGATCTGCTCTTTTCAGATTTTACGTTTTAACTTGCATTGAAAAATTAATGAAAATTTACAGGCTGCTACTTTTTTGTTTGTAAAGATACGAATACGATTAAATAAGCAAAATTGTAGTATTTTTAATTTCTGAATCATTGACGCGTATAGAAATTTGAAAAAATTATTGGTTTCGGAGTTACAGCCCTTTGACCCTTTGTCTGTTTGTTTTTTCGTAACGCCCTGTATATATTTTGGATGATTGGATGTATCCAAGTGTTCTCTATCTAAAAGTCTTATGTGACCCTTTCAAAATAATTACAAATAACCGAGTTAAAGGGACATTTTGGGCCAGATCTGCTCTTTTCAGATTTTACGTTTTAACGTGCATTGAAAAATTAATGAAAATTTACAGGCTGCTACTTTTTTGTTTGTAAAGATACGAATACGATTAAATAAGCAAAATTGTAGTATTTTTAATTTCTGAATCATTGACGCGTATAGAAATTTGAAAAAATTATTGGTTGCGGAGTTACAGCCCTCTTTGACCCTTTGTCTGTTTGTTTTTTCGTAACGCCCTGTATATATTTTGGATGATTGGATGTATCCAAGTGTTCTCTATCTAAAAGTCTTATGTGACCCTTTCAAAATAATTACAAATAACCGAGTTAAAGGGACATTTTGGGTCAGATTCGCTCTTTTCAGATTTTACGTTTTAACTTGTATTGAAAAATTAATGAAAATTTAAAGGCTGCTACTTTTTTGTTTGTAAAGATACGAATACGATTAAATAAGCAAAATTGTAGTATTTTTAATTTCTGAATCATTGACGCGTATAGAAATTTGAAAAAATTATTGGTTGCGGAGTTACAGCCCTTTGACCCTTTGTCTGTTTGTTTTTTCGTAACGCCCTGTATATATTTTGGATGATTGGATGTATCCAAGTGTTCTCTATCTAAAAGTCTTATGTGACCCTTTCAAAATAATTACAAATAACCGAGTTAAAGGGACATTTTGGGCCAGATCTGCTCTTTTCAGATTTTACGTTTTAACTTGCATTGAAAAATTAATGAAAATTTACAGGCTGCTACTTTTTTGTTTGTAAAGATACGAATACGATTAAATAAGCAAAATTGTAGTATTTTTAATTTCTGAATCATTGACGCGTATAGAAATTTGAAAAAAATATTGGTTGCGGAGTTACAGCCCTTTGACCCTTTGTCTGTTTGTTTTTTCGTAACGCCCTGTATATATTTTGGATGATTGGATGTATCCAAGTGTTCTCTATCTAAAAGTCTGATGTGACCCTTTCAAAATAATTACAAATAACCGAGTTAAAGGGACATTTTGGGCCAGATCTGCTCTTTTCAGATTTTACGTTTTAACTTGCATTGAAAAATTAATGAAAATTTACAGGCTGCTACTTTTTTGTTTGTAAAGATACGAATACGATTAAATAAGCAAAATTGTAGTATTTTTAATTTCTGAATCATTGACGCGTATAGAAATTTGAAAAAATTATTGGTTGCGGAGTTACAGCCCTTTGACCCTTTGTCTGTTTGTTTTTTCGTAACGCCCTGTATATATTTTGGATGATTGGATGTATCCAAGTGTTCTCTATCTAAAAGTCTTATGTGACCCTTTCAAAATAATTACAAATAACCGAGTTAAAGGGACATTTTGGGCCAGATCTGCTCTTTTCAGATTTTACGTTTTAGCTTGCATTGAAAAATTAATAAAAATTTACAGGCTGCTACTTTTTTGTTTGTAAAGATACGAATACGATTAAATAAGCAAAATTGTAGTATTTTTAATTTCTGAATCATTGACGCGTATAGAAATTTGAAAAAATTATTGGTTGCGGAGTTACAGCCCTTTGACCCTTTGTCTGTTTGTTTTTTCGTAACGCCCTGTATATATTTTGGATGATTGGATGTATCCAAGTGTTCTCTATCTAAAAGTCTTATGTGACCCTTTAAAAATAATTACAACTAACCGAGTTAAAGGGACATTTTGGGCCAGATCTGCTCTTTTCAGATTTTACGTTTTAACTTGCATTGAAAAATTAATGAAAATTTACAGGCTGCTACTTTTTTGTTTGTAAAGATACGAATACGATTAAATAAGCAAAATTGTAGTATTTTTAATTTCTGAATCATTGACGCGTATAGAAATTTGAAAAAATTATTGGTTGCGGAGTTACAGCCCTTTGACCCTTTGTCTGTTTGTTTTTTCGTAACGCCCTGTATATATTTTGGATGATTGGATGTATCCAAGTGTTCTCTATCTAAAAGTCTTATGTGACCCTTTCAAAATAATTACAAATAACCGAGTTAAAGGGACATTTTGGGCCAGATTCGCTCTTTTTAGATTTTACGTTTTAACTTGCATTGAAAAATTAATGAAAATTTACAGGCTGCTACTTTTTTGTTTGTAAAGATACGAATACGATTAAATAAGCAAAATTGTAGTATTTTTAATTTCTGAATCATTGACGCGTATAGAAATTTGAAAAAAATATTGGTTGCGGAGTTACAGCCCTTTGACCCTTTGTCTGTTTGTTTTTTCGTAACGCCCTGTATATATTTTGGATGATTGGATGTATCCAAGTGTTCTCTATCTAAAAGTCTGATGTGACCCTTTCAAAATAATTACAAATAACCGAGTTAAAGGGACATTTTGGGCCAGATCTGCTCTTTTCAGATTTTACGTTTTAGCTTGCATTGAAAAATTAATGAAAATTTACAGGCTGCTACTTTTTTGTTTGTAAAGATACGAATACGATTAAATAAGCAAAATTGTAGTATTTTTAATTTCTGAATCATTGACGCGTATAGAAATTTGAAAAAATTATTGGTTTCGGAGTTACAGCCCTTTGACCCTTTGTCTGTTTGTTTTTTCGTAACGCCCTGTATATATTTTGGATGATTGGATGTATCCAAGTGTTCTCTATCTAAAAGTCTTATGTGACCCTTTCAAAATAATTACAAATAACCGAGTTAAAGGGACATTTTGGGCCAGATCTGCTCTTTTCAGATTTTACGTTTTAACTTGCATTGAAAAATTAATGAAAATTTACAGGCTGCTACTTTTTTGTTTGTAAAGATACGAATACGATTAAATAAGCAAAATTGTAGTATTTTTAATTTCTGAATCATTGACGCGTATAGAAATTTGAAAAAATTATTGGTTGCGGAGTTACAGCCCTTTGACCCTTTGTCTGTTTGTTTTTTCGTAACGCCCTGTATATATTTTGGATGATTGGATGTATCCAAGTGTTCTCTATCTAAAAGTCTTATGTGACCCTTTAAAAATAATTACAAATAACCGAGTTAAAGGGACATTTTGGGCCAGATCTGCTCTTTTCAGATTTTACGTTTTAACTTGCATTGAAAAATTAATGAAAATTTACAGGCTGCTACTTTTTTGTTTGTAAAGATACGAATACGATTAAATAAGCAAAATTGTAGTATTTTTAATTTCTGAATCATTGACGCGTATAGAAATTTGAAAAAATTATTGGTTGCGGAGTTACAGCCCTTTGACCCTTTGTCTGTTTGTTTTTTCGTAACGCCCTGTATATATTTTGGATGATTGGATGTATCCAAGTGTTCTCTATCTAAAAGTCTTATGTGACCCTTTCAAAATAATTACAAATAACCGAGTTAAAGGGACATTTTGGGCCAGATCTGCTCTTTTCAGATTTTACGTTTTAACTTGCATTGAAAAATTAATGAAAATTTACAGGCTGCTACTTTTTTGTTTGTAAAGATACGAATACGATTAAATAAGCAAAATTGTAGTATTTTTAATTTCTGAATCATTGACGCGTATAGAAATTTGAAAAAATTATTGGTTGCGGAGTTACAGCCCTTTGACCCTTTGTCTGTTTGTTTTTTCGTAACGCCCTGTATATATTTTGGATGATTGGATGTATCCAAGTGTTCTCTATCTAAAAGTCTTATGTGACCCTTTCAAAATAATTACAAATAACCGAGTTAAAGGGACATTTTGGGCCAGAGTCGCTCTTTTTAGATTTTACGTTTTAACTTGCATTGAAAAATTAATGAAAATTTACAGGCTGCTACTTTTTTGTTTGTAAAGATACGAATACGATTAAATAAGCAAAATTGTAGTATTTTTAATTTCTGAATCATTGACGCGTATAGAAATTTGAAAAAATTATTGGTTTCGGAGTTACAGCCCTTTGACCCTTTGTCTGTTTGTTTTTTCGTAACGCCCTGTATATATTTTGGATGATTGGATGTATCCAAGTGTTCTCTATCTAAAAGTCTTATGTGACCCTTTCAAAATAATTACAAATAACCGAGTTAAAGGGACATTTTGGGCCAGATCTGCTCTTTTCAGATTTTACGTTTTAACTTGCATTGAAAAATTAATGAAAATTTACAGGCTGCTACTTTTTTGTTTGTAAAGATACGAATACGATTAAATAAGCAAAATTGTAGTATTTTTAATTTCTGAATCATTGACGCGTATAGAAATTTGAAAAAAGTATTGGTTGCGGAGTTACAGCCCTTTGACCCTTTGTCTGTTTGTTTTTTCGTAACGCCCTGTATATATTTTGGATGATTGGATGTATCCAAGTGTTCTCTATCTAAAAGTCTTATGTGGCCCTTTCAAAATAATTACAAATAACCGAGTTAAAGGGACATTTTGGGCCAGATCTGCTCTTTTCAGATTTTACGTTTTAACCTGCAGTGAAAAATTAATGAAAATTTACAGGCTGCTACTTTTTTGTTTGTAAAGATACGAATACGATTAAATAAGCAAAATTGTAGTATTTTTAATTTCTGAATCATTGACGCGTATAGAAATTTGAAAAAATTATTGGTTGCGGAGTTACAGCCCTTTGACCCTTTGTCTGTTTGTTTTTTCGTAACGCCCTGTATATATTTTGGATGATTGGATGTATCCAAGTGTTCTCTATCTAAAAGTCTTATGTGGCCCTTTCAAAATAATTACAAATAACCGAGTTAAAGGGACATTTTGGGCCAGATCTGCTCTTTTCAGATTTTACGTTTTAACCTGCATTGAAAAATTAATGAAAATTTACAGGCTGCTACTTTTTTGTTTGTAAAGATACGAATACGATTAAATAAGCAAAATTGTAGTATTTTTAATTTCTGAATCATTGACGCGTATAGAAATTTGAAAAAATTATTGGTTGCGGAGTTACAGCCCTTTGACCCTTTGTCTGTTTGTTTTTTCGTAACGCCCTGTATATATTTTGGATGATTGGATGTATCCAAGTGTTCTCTATCTAAAAGTCTTATGTGGCCCTTTCAAAATAATTACAAATAACCGAGTTAAAGGGACATTTTGGGCCAGATCTGCTCTTTTCAGATTTTACGTTTTAACCTGCATTGAAAAATTAATGAAAATTTACAGGCTGCTACTTTTTTGTTTGTAAAGATACGAATACGATTAAATAAGCAAAATTGTAGTATTTTTAATTTCTGAATCATTGACGCGTATAGAAATTTGAAAAAATTATTGGTTTCGGAGTTACAGCCCTTTGACCCTTTGTCTGTTTGTTTTTTCGTAACGCCCTGTATATATTTTGGATGATTGGATGTATCCAAGTGTTCTCTATCTAAAAGTCTTATGTGACCCTTTCAAAATAATTACAAATAACCGAGTTAAAGGGACATTTTGGGCCAGATTCGCTCTTTTTAGATTTTACGTTTTAACTTGCATTGAAAAATTAATGAAAATTTACAGGCTGCTACTTTTTTGTTTGTAAAGATACGAATACGATTAAATAAGCAAAATTGTAGTATTTTTAATTTCTGAATCATTGACGCGTATAGAAATTTGAAAAAATTATTGGTTTCGGAGTTACAGCCCTTTGACCCTTTGTCTGTTTGTTTTTTCGTAACGCCCTGTATATATTTTGGATGATTGGATGTATCCAAGTGTTCTCTATCTAAAAGTCTTATGTGACCCTTTCAAAATAATTACAAATAACCGAGTTAAAGGGACATTTTGGGCCAGATCTGCTCTTTTCAGATTTTACGTTTTAACTTGCATTGAAAAATTAATGAAAATTTACAGGCTGCTACTTTTTTGTTTGTAAAGATACGAATACGATTAAATAAGCAAAATTGTAGTATTTTTAATTTCTGAATCATTGACGCGTATAGAAATTTGAAAAAAGTATTGGTTGCGGAGTTACAGCCCTTTGACCCTTTGTCTGTTTGTTTTTTCGTAACGCCCTGTATATATTTTGGATGATTGGATGTATCCAAGTGTTCTCTATCTAAAAGTCTTATGTGGCCCTTTCAAAATAATTACAAATAACCGAGTTAAAGGGACATTTTGGGCCAGATCTGCTCTTTTCAGATTTTACGTTTTAACCTGCATTGAAAAATTAATGAAAATTTACAGGCTGCTACTTTTTTGTTTGTAAAGATACGAATACGATTAAATAAGCAAAATTGTAGTATTTTTAATTTCTGAATCATTGACGCGTATAGAAATTTGAAAAAATTATTGGTTGCGGAGTTACAGCCCTTTGACCCTTTGTCTGTTTGTTTTTTCGTAACGCCCTGTATATATTTTGGATGATTGGATGTATCCAAGTGTTCTCTATCTAAAAGTCTTATGTGGCCCTTTCAAAATAATTACAAATAACCGAGTTAAAGGGACATTTTGGGCCAGATCTGCTCTTTTCAGATTTTACGTTTTAACCTGCATTGAAAAATTAATGAAAATTTACAGGCTGCTACTTTTTTGTTTGTAAAGATACGAATACGATTAAATAAGCAAAATTGTAGTATTTTTAATTTCTGAATCATTGACGCGTATAGAAATTTGAAAAAATTATTGGTTTCGGAGTTACAGCCCTTTGACCCTTTGTCTGTTTGTTTTTTCGTAACGCCCTGTATATATTTTGGATGATTGGATGTATCCAAGTGTTCTCTATCTAAAAGTCTTATGTGACCCTTTCAAAATAATTACAAATAACCGAGTTAAAGGGACATTTTGGGCCAGATCTGCTCTTTTCAGATTTTACGTTTTAACCTGCATTGAAAAATTAATGAAAATTTACAGGCTGCTACTTTTTTGTTTGTAAAGATACGAATACGATTAAATAAGCAAAATTGTAGTATTTTTAATTTCTGAATCATTGACGCGTATAGAAATTTGAAAAAATTATTGGTTGCGGAGTTACAGCCCTTTGACCCTTTGTCTGTTTGTTTTTTCGTAACGCCCTGTATATATTTTGGATGATTGGATGTATCCAAGTGTTCTCTATCTAAAAGTCTTATGTGACCCTTTCAAAATAATTACAAATAACCGAGTTAAAGGGACATTTTGGGCCAGATCTGCTCTTTTCAGATTTTACGTTTTAACTTGCATTGAAAAATTAATGAAAATTTACAGGCTGCTACTTTTTTGTTTGTAAAGATACGAATACGATTAAATAAGCAAAATTGTAGTATTTTTAATTTCTGAATCATTGACGCGTATAGAAATTTGAAAAAATTATTGGTTACGGAGTTACAGCCCTTTGACCCTTTGTCTGTTTGTTTTTTCGTAACGCCCTGTATATATTTTGGATGGTTGGATGTATCCAAGTGTTCTCTATCTAAAAGTCTTATGTGACCCTTTCAAAATAATTACAAATAACCGAGTTAAAGGGACATTTTGGGCCAGATCTGCTCTTTTCAGATTTTACGTTTTAACTTGCATTGAAAAATTAATGAAAATTTACAGGCTGCTACTTTTTTGTTTGTAAAGATACGAATACGATTAAATAAGCAAAATTGTAGTATTTTTTATTTCTGATTCATTGACGCGTATAGAAATTTGATAAAATTATTGGTTGCGGAGTTACAGCCCTTTGACCCTTTGTCTGTTTGTTTTTTCGTAACGCCCTGTATATATTTTGGATGGTTGGATGTATCCAAGTGTTCTCTATCTAAAAGTCTTATGTGACCCTTTCAAAATAATTACAAATAACCGAGTTAAAGGGACATTTTGGGCCAGATCCGCTCTTTTCAGATTTTACGTTTTAACGTGCATTGAAAAATTAATGAAAATTTACAGGCTGCAACTTTTTTGTTTGTAAAGATACGAATACGATTAAATAAGAAAAAATAAAACTATTCAGTGTCATGTAAACTATTCGGATTTTGAGCGCCCTCCCAGCATCTGCATCCAGTACTAAGAGCGATTAGGAGCTACTTGCATCCAAAAAGTGTTGCCTTAAGAATCCATAAGGTTATCATACTAGTCAATATAAATACAATGATTGCACGTTCCTTTTTAAGTGATTATAATCACTTATGTAGCAAGACTATTTACTTCTAAAACTGCTGCAGTTAAATTTTTAGCACTTTTTGATTCGTAGATAAACCAATATGTTTTGTATGTACATCACCAACGTAGGGAATTACAGAAATCCACAGTCAAGTGTAGAAATTCCCACATCTTGTAAGGCGAATATTTGAAAAGCTTCCTAAGTTTGTAAGTGCTACACGAAAAGAATGTAAACTAAATGCAATAGTTCTTAGGTCCTACTCTAGACACTTCTGCATCGTCTTGAATGTATTTCACGTAAGAGTTGTCATAAGTGAATTTTCTGTTGATCCGTAAACTCTTTTATAATCCAGACGCGATCTTAAAATATTCAGGAGAGTGTATTCCCCGTTTAAGACGTTGACGTAATGTAATAACGGAAAATATAAGTATAATGTCGAAATGTCTATATTGTAAAAAATTTACATTATTCAAATAGTTTAATGAAATATTTTTGGTATTTTTCTTTGCGTGATGCAGAAGTACTCATCAGATTTCCGATGCAGTTAACAGTGTTTATCAAATTCCTGAAATATCCGGAATATCTGCGATTAATAAAAATCGGCTTTGCATTCTTTAACGAAAGAGAGCAAAAGAAATCGGTGACCGGATTTTAAATTAAAGTAGTGAACGATTTCAATACAGCACGGTAATGAAAGCTGTAAACGGAGCGAATGGACCTCTTAATTAGCGATCGGTCGCAGGTGACGCTGCAATACCACATCACACCAGTTTCGTCTATAAACACCCTACCACGACTGCCCTATTGAGGTATTCTAGTTTATAGCTAGCCATTATGCGGGTTTGTTATACCTATACTTGCAATGTACGTCTCGTTAACGCTGAACATTAATTTCATGAAATAAGAATGCTGCAACGGTGCGAGATATTGGATCAGTATAAAAGAAAATATTAATAAACGGAAGTAAGAAAAAGAAAATCATTTCTTTTGTTGAATTTTAGCTGTTTATTGTTTTTGTAGATGTGGAAAATTATAAACGGATCTGGGTTTACAATAAATTAATTATATTTTTGTATTTATCTTGCAACAATAAAATAACAAACGCCGAAGAAGAGAATTTTTGAGTACCAATGTACAACAAAGGTTATTTCGATTATTATTTTGGAAACATAGCAGCAAGTGGAGCAAACCCTTATTGTAGAGGTAGAGACTATGGTGTAGACTTTAAAGACCTTAAATCATCATCATGACTCATGTGGCAACCTTCTTCGTTCAAGACTTATGCTTTATCTACCCCATTTCTTATAGAATTTATTTCACGCATTCAGACCATAAGAGCCCATACACTTTTTGGCATCGATAAACATTGTTAACAGACTGCTATGGTAGGATAGGAATCTAGGAACAGAGTGCCCATGGAAAAAAAAGTATACCCCTCATTTATTTATTTTATTATTTATTTTACGTTTTCTGAGAAAGGTTTAGAAAGAGAATCACTAATTTCCATATTTTAGCATGGATTTGGGAAGATTTGGCTTGCACATACGAATTATTCGTTTTACGCAGTTTTTCTAGAAACCTTTCAGTACCCCAAGACCCGCAATACGTCATCGTGACTGTTATTAAATCCTGTCTTGTTTCTGAATAAAACATTCCTGTTTACATTAACTTTTATATGCAACAAATTCTCGACGTTGAATTCTTCTATTAACAGTGCCATGGAAATTTATGAGTCTTGAGAATTCCATTTACTAAAGACTGAAGTCCCCCATTTGTCTGGGAAGATATCTATGATTAACCGACAGAATCCCATGTTATTGCTTGAACGACAGCAATTTCGCTCCTGCCCTTGCCCTACAAACAGCAGGTCAGTTTTCTCGTAACGGAAATTATTGGATAAATCTTCAACCCCGACGTCCCTTGTTATAGGTAATATACACGTATGTTGCAGTGAAATTATATCTACTACATAAGGTTTTTTTTTGTATGAAAGATTATGACTATATATTATTAATAAATTAAAAAAATATATTTTGTATTTAACCCTGTATATTATAACATATTTTGGTTATCATCAATTTATAATACAATTTTTTTATAAAGTAATCGTTTTTCGTACATGTAGTAAATAACTTCCTAACACAACAATTGTAATTCTCTACTAGTAAGAGTGCTTATTCAAACCTTTACTACATGTTAGGGGTAGAATACCACGTACCTACATAAAAGATTTCAGTTTCCGTATAAACAATTCATGTTGAATTGTTGTAGAACTGTGTACACCACTGAATGATTACCCTGCATCTTGAATTCAGGAGCAACAGTTGTCACAGTCGTGAGGGATGAAGTTGATATATTCGCTCCTTCTGTCAACAGATCGCTTTAGATGCTTGATACGTGACACTGAGCAAAGTGCTTTTCTTTATCGTCAATGGGTTCGCAATGTTCACTGGTTGCTTTCACATTAATCCTTGGAGAAAGAAAAACAAGTGAATATTTGTTTTTACACTACGTTAGATTGAGATCACTTGCCTATAACACGAAATCAGGCTTGAAAGGTTTATTTTCGGCACACAAACCTTCCAAATTTGAAACGATATTGAATTCTGATCGTTGATTTTATTTAAACCATCTCAGATAAAATATATCATTTTTAATGTGGATATCACAAATGTATTATTTTAATTTTGACAATATACTCAGAAAAACTAGCAAACAAGGCAAATAGAAATTCTTACACGAAAAAAATGACTGTAAAATAGGGAATCCAGGACATTTATATGCTTTTACGGAAGCCTAGTCACGTAAAGCTGCTCTCATCACTTTATAACACACGTCTCAAGCATAAATTCAAGATTTACACGAGGTTCCGCAACCTTTATATGTGTATATCCTATTTGATCACGAGGCTTTCAAACCCGAAGTATCTTTCAACCGCATTTAAGGTTGTCTGTAAAAGTTTTATTTAAGATACCCAGTTTTGTGAAATTAAAGGTGTATTAACAATAAATTAATAGGTTTTAAAAAGTATGGGACCGAAATCCTGCCATATTATAAAATTTATTATTCATTCTTCCTTTTATAAAATAGAACTGGGGTTGTGAATGGGTACCGAGAGTTAAATATAATCGGTGAAGTGTACTGAATGCACCGAGTTTGGGTTGACTATAGAGTAAATCCGGATCTGTACATAATATTGGCAACGCAAATGCATGTGATTGTGGGATAACCACAGCTGGAAAAGCTTATTTGAGAGGTTGAAGGTAGTTCAAAGTGCAAAATGCAGTTTTCAAGTTTAGAACCGTTTCAGCTGAGGCTGGGGATTCTTTAGTTCTGTTTTCAATTCTATTACACATTTTGTTACGGGGGAAGTTCCAACTGCTAAGGCTAAGGTGATATTTAGGAGAATGCAGACCTATATAAGTGTCTCGTTATAAATTGTGACTAGTCTGGATTTAAACAAATCAGTAGTTTTAACATAATTATATTTAAGTCAAAGTTACAAAGTGAACAAAAATGCATCATTAAGGTGAGGTTACACAAATGTAGCTAATAGCTAATAGCGCCAAGTAGACCATGGTTGCTCGAAGTGGTGTTCTGCAGTCTTCTGTGTAAGTGTTGAATCCTGGCCAGGCCTGGTTTGGAGTAGTAGCTTGAGAGTTGTGTCTTGACTTCTTCTTGAAAGCACACTGAATCAAATGGGAATGTGTTGTGCTTTTATACTAGTTTGCATGTCCATATTTGGTTATGACCTTGGGTACACGAGGATCACCAGATCTCTCATGAAACCTGATATGGTGTGATGTGTGTCAGCACTTAGTTAGCAGAATTGCATATCCAATTACAGCCATGACCTTCAGTCAACGTGGACTAGAAGAGTTGCAATACCAAATAAGGTATTCGCATGTCCATAACCTGGAATGCACGTGGTTCATGAAACCTAATATGTTCGAGTAGGCAGAACCTTATCATCATGTGCAGATATGAAGTACTGAACAACTTTCATATTTAAACTTATATCTTATTTTGACTAACAAAGGAGCTACGAGTATATGATCAATTATCAATTTTCAAAACCTCATAGAGGGCACCTCAGTGAAATTCTAGCATTTATCAAAAAAAGAAGTTGTATCTAGTACCAAGCTGTATTAATGTCGCAAATATAAACAAAATCGTGTGGCTATTTTTTTGTAGTAATTTTTCAAAAATTTCAACATTTTTGGAAGAGCGCCGTTCCGATCGTTCTTGGACTTTCTGAATTAATTTTTCTGAACTTGAGCTTATTTTCTATATGAATTTTCGATATAGTTACCCCTTCATTTCAAAATGGATTAGGTAACTGTAATTTTGGCGTTAGAGGCCTTGCATATGCCCTCACACTGACACATACACCAACAGACATTTTCTCTAAACCACTGTTTTGGGTTCCCGAACTGGTATGAGATAGAAAAGAAAAAAACCATAAATAAGAAATGAGGAGACTATTGATATACCTGTTATGTTTTATATTTTATAACTTCCTAGGTTTAGGTACGTCTTCTTATATGCGTATATAACATGCTTTAAAAGGCAAAAAAACGGACCAGGAAATAGATATGTTCATCAAATTTATATGTCAGATGTTTCTAAACCATTGAGAAGCTGTTTTTCTCAACAACAGCAGCATTTTACATATACTTCGCGCCCGTGAAAACTTGTTTGTTTAAATATTCCATACGTGTTTCCAATTTGTACAAAAGTCTGAGTTCCACGATTTGACAAACAGAATTTAAATTCGTGCTTGGAACGGGCTGAAATGTAAATACTTCATGGAGAAAACTCTACAAACAGCGAAGGTGGCACGAATTATTTATAATAATGCATGAGTTCTCTCGCTTGAGAGGTATGTGAGGATATATATTATAAATGTGAAAGGAAAGCTCAGCTTAGTTATCCCTAAAAAACAGGATAAGCATACAACACCGAAAAATTACATTCAGGGAATATCATTCTTATATCTATTTTCAGTTGATGTTTGTTTACTAGAAACCCCTTAAAATTCGATGTGCATCGAAAGAAAACGGATCCACGTAATTGTAAGCATTCTGAGTATAATATTGCCCAAACGGAGTACTGTACCGTATAGAATCGAAGCAATTATGGTAATAGAGCTTAGTGCAATTAAATAGCTTTGTGTGACAAACAGCTTCCATTGTGTCCAGAAATTGACGCTGAATTACATCTGTGGTATACATGTTCCTGTATAATGCATATTCTGAATGTACTGAGACTTTCAATAGGGAGTTAATGTACGTCTAACTGCCTCACAATAATTACTCAATAAGCTATGAATTTTATGCGAGCAATTTTAGTTCCTAATGCAGCTTATTGTATTAAATTTTCGTTAAACTAAAATCATTTAAACTTAGGATTGTAAGTATTATTTACAAGTTGAGGATTGGTTTGTGCCTGAGCGCTAGCGAGGGCAACAAAAGTCCGAGACTGGACAAATTTATTTATTATTTTTCCAGTTGCAAATTGTCCCATAGGCCCTTCTCTAATCTGCTACACAGTGTCCTTAGAACTAAATGGTACCTAGTACCTACTTGCGGCGTTCCCTTGCATTTCAGGATATTAGCTCATCCATCAGTAGCTTGCGTAGGTCCTGGGAGGAGGAGAATCTTCCGAATCTTGGCTTACATTGTACCTATTTGTGACGATGTTTTGGTATGACTTGGTTAGCGGTTAGCATTATTTCGAAGAATTGTGTAGACAAAGGAGCAATGGTAATACCTATCTGATGATAGCTAATATCCAAAACCGCTAAAGCATAATGATACATCATATTAGTCAATGTCAAAGCATCTAGAAATTTAGTAAGACAGCTGTGTTAAAGCGGAATTATTTCTAGCTATAGGTAACATTAATATATCATAATTATTCCACAATATAATGGATCAACACAATATACTTTATTACTCTCTAAAATGTATAGCACCAATTTGGACCATATGCAAAAATACATAAAAAATATGAATCGTTGAGTTATAATTTTCTTAGCGATAGTTAATGGCTTAACGTAATAAACTTGTGCAGTTTCCAGCATTAATAAGTGATTACAATGATTAAGCTATCAAAATGTCACCAAGTTTGCGACTACCGTGAAATTATATTGGCTAATAAGCTTTACAAATTATAAATCACGTTGTCTTTATGAGCCAAAATTATTATCTGCTCCGCTGCTACCCTGTGTAAATTACTGACATAAACAGCTGTGCATTTGAAGTATGATTGCAACTCAGAAACGCTTAATACCGGATTCGAAATGAACATAGTGCCTGTAATAAGCAAGCGACTTCCAGTCACTTAATTCGGTAGCATTTCGCACTTGAAATAACAATAATATTAAGAAAGGAGGCAAGTACGGAATTTTTCAGCAAAAATTATACTAATTTCAAGTCTAAGTTAAATATTTCTTTAATGAAACCTTAAACGAGTACGTCGTACTAGCGTTTCAAGTTCCCAAGCTGTCCTAAGAAAGTTTAAATAAACATTTGAGACACTGTATGTTTATACTAATATTTTCAACTAATTCTTCATTTTGAAAGCAAAATATTGTTTTAAAAAAATTATGCATGCAGTAACATTGAACCAATCTTAAATAATTTAACACAAATTATTCTTACGTTTTTAAAAAGAAGCACAAAACTAAATCAGATATGAATCATACATGAACGAAACCGAATTGAAAATAGTCTCCAATTCCGAGAATAAACAGTTTTCGTTTCAGCTGCCGTGCCTTGGTATATAAACGACAAAATGGTTTAGGATCGTGGTAAACACTGATGTTGCTCTATTTACCAATTTTGTAGGATATATGTATAGTTTCCTTTGAAACTTTAACTTATCGCTCCTTACAAAAATCTATATTCCTTTGTAAAACAATATCAAATTATAGACGTTAGATAGGTACTGAATAAATCCTCATCAGTAATTGATTTATAAATAATCACCCTTCTTTCTTCCTTAACTTTTAGATAAGTAAAAGATGTTAGAAACTTAAAAATAGAGAGTTAAGCTTAAAATTTGATAAATCTGAATATTTTAATAGACCTCTAAAAAAATACAAACTCAAGTCTATTTATTGTTGTAAACCACAACAATTACTTTTCAAAAACCACCCCTTAGTTAATTGTCTTAGGAATCTATGCCCAGAATATAATTAATTACTCTCTTTTATTCTAGGCGCGCTGTTCATTTGTAGCTTGTTTCTCCTTTAAGCTCAAGGTACCAATGATTGTGCTATTTTCTTAATGAGCCGAACCTTTAAAGAATAAACATTTTTCGGGCTACTATAATTCAGTTTACAAGAGAAGTGCTAGTAGTAGTCCAACAATAATTAATTTCGAATTACTCCGGAAGGATATCGCACACACGTAACAATTTTTGCACTATTATTCTGTAACCAATTCTGTTTAATATTCTCCTGGACATGACTGAATTTTATATAAAAAAAATCTTTTAATAAAAAAAACGTAGGTCAAAAAAATTTAGAGACAATAATATTTAAAGGTAGGGATTAGAATGGTTATGTTTTTCTGGTATTTTTCATTTTAGTTAGACCTTGATGTGGAGTTGAGAAATTGAAAGTAAAATAATAATGCATTTTACGAGCTTTGAAGGAATTGTAGATATAATAAGAAGCTTTCCCGTTTCTATGTGTAGGGTCGCTCGAAAGTCGTAAAAAAAATAAAAAAGGGCTGAAAAATAATAAGAAATCGGAAAAGCAAGATCTTGTATTCCGTGCACTTGTACCTATGTTACAAAAATTCACAATAACCATCACAGGTTTCAAGATAAATTAGGAATTTGAGCTCCCGGCTGAACAGATACAATGTAATGTGGCACTTGAATGTTTTTCGTTAAACCATGTTATTGCAACCACAGTCTACATCGTAAAACCTCTGCTTCGTTAGCATTGTTTTCGTTGCTACATAGATCTCGTAAACTTTGACCGATGTAAACAAGGTGTCTGTAAGATAACTGGGAGGACAGAACCAAAATGTAGGAACGCCGCGCCGTGGGCAAGACAAGCAATATAAATGTAAATATGAAAACAAAGCTAAAGCAGAATATCACCTCTGACGTGTGGAGCAGGTTGAATAATAAATTCTATTGAGCTGCTTTTCTGTCAGCAAACTACATGGTGGCGTATTCACTTTATAATGGGTTTTGTACTAGTAAGAGTAGGATAAGCTCGGATAAACATGCAGCAACTATCCGGAGCAGCATTATTACTATTCAGTGGCGTAGTAACTGCGGATGCACCAGCTGCAATGCAGGAAGGCCATTGCAAAGGGAATCCTTCATAGTGATATGGTGTTTAAAATTATATAAAAGGAAAATGTCTTACAAATATTTATTTGTTTATATCTATATTGGATATCAGGTACCAAAGGGCGGAGGGTCAGCATTTGCTGTTTTGATGAAAGACTGAAAATTTTAGCGGAAATGATGAAGGGATCAGATATAAATTTGCGGATATTTGTATGTCTGTTAAAGGCGTTTCTTTGCTTTTACAACCATTTTGGTCATTGATTAGGCTAGGCTAAGTGAACCAGAGAATGTATTTTTGCTTCCTAACCACTTTTTAAGACTAGGTCTCGTAATAATAGATAATAGGTTGTTATCAGGATCAGTGTTGCTTTTAAGCAAATTTCAGGTCAAGATAGAGTGACAGGTTCTTAGGATGGTCTGTTGAGTGCATGGACCCGTATATGAGAGTACAGATTTACGATTTTTTCAAAGAAGCATAATTGCATAATTGTGAGTATCGCATCGTGTCTGATAAAATTCGTATCGTGTTGTATGTTGTTACCCGTCTTTAATTTTCTAGCCCATTTTAACAGTTTGTTTTCAAAGGTCAGTGTTGCGTCGGCTAGAGTGCTTTGAATTTTTATCTACCGTCACTAATTGTTTCGAAAGTGTATCTTCAAACTCTGTTTTGGCGAAACTATTGTTAAAATCAAAGCAGGAGCGTCCATTTACGAAGGCACTGTCTCGTGTGGTTAAATCGTTCGTTAGGGTGACCGCAGTTCTCTCAATTTACTCTACCTTTGGTTACTATACTCCAGTCGTCCGCATACCCAAACTCTCTAGATGTTGTTTCAAACATATCGGCGACATACAAGCTGAACGTAAGGAGAGCAAGACAAAGCCTTGGTAAATCGTTGCTAACTTTCCTCTGACCGCTTATCGAGTTATCCAGAATTACTTAAGTTCGTTAATGAATATTTACGAAGTATATTTTATTCTATACCTGTATCTACAGTTTTCTAGGTAAAGTATACAAACATTTCATAATATGTTCTTATTTTAACAAATATCTGACAAATACGGAGTTTCACGTTTCTCCACTTTTATCAATATTCAACAAAATATTGAATAGACAGATTTTAATTATCAGACATTACATCCTTTATAGCTTTAGTGGAAACATTGTAGAAGGTGAAGCTCTGTATTTAATATTAATATAATAATATAATAATATTACATTATCTAACACCATCCTTGGTTCACGGCATCTGAGGATTGGCAAAATTTCCAACTGCAAGATATTTCTAAATTTGGAAATTGGAAAATATTATCAATCACTTTAAGAGGAATTAGATCGGATGATTCTGGAAGAACGGGCCAACATACCTCAAGAAGGCATACGGAAATAGATAGAAAGTCATGGAAGTCATAACGCCTACTACATTTCTTTCATTGTTTAATTTTTTTAAGTTTATTAGTTTTGTCACGTTTGCTCGTTTTTTTGTGAAATATGTAATTTTCAACTATTTTTTTATAGTATTCCCCTAATTTATTGGCGTAGTATTATAAATGTAAATAGGTATAAGGAAAAGTTAGGAAATACTTTTCAAAAACAATATTTACATCGAAGAAATAGGTCAGAAAACGTCTAAGATATGTTTCAATTTTACTTTACATTCACTAACATTACGAGTTTTATGTGCATTCGGGTACGTATCATAAAATTTTTAGATACTGTTATTTGGGCCGTAACAAAAGGTGCACATAAAAAAGGTTCTACTAGAGAACTAATTTTCTACTATGCTTTTTTATATGCCTGTCAACCTATTACGATGCAACGAACAAAACGAAAGTATATCAAAATGTTCAGCTCAACCATTGCGTTTATATTATTATGTACTACAACTATTAATAATCCAATATAATTACGAGCTGTCAAGGTGTTAGGTTAAAATATTATAGTAAATATTTGCATAAAACACCTACAATTAAAAGCTATAGTACCTATATTAAATGTCAACTACAGATTATTACGGTATTATGCAGAATACATTAATAACGGCCATAATTATTGGATAATTAAAATTTAATTAACTACATTGTATACTAACGCTTTTATCAAAGAGTTTGTTGGACTGTACGTAATAAATATGAAACATTTAAAGATTTTAATTATGAGTCTAAATAATTAGCACCTGTTATTTTTAACATCATTAGAAAAAATAAATTTTTCTTCAAGCGTATCATAATATCCGTATTGTTGTACAGAACAGGCTATGTAGAAGGAAGTCATTTTGTTAGTAGTCGAATAATGAAAATAATGTTACTAGTACAATAATGTGTTTACGTATCCATGGCAACGGCAGTATATTGGCCATAGCTCCGCCCCCAAGGTTGGTAGAAGGGAGAACGTTGTCCTGTGGAAATGACTTTTTAGGAAATATTTATTTACAGCAACAGAATATTTTTACACTTGAAGAAAAAATAGTATATATTATTCGGAGTAGAACGTCTTATTTGTGTTTCGCTCACTTGCACAGCCTCGGCGCGTGCGCCTCGGCCGCAATATAGCTCAACACAAAAAGAACTCTTTCTACTCCTAATAATATAATATACTATTGTTGCAGTCCACTGCACATTAATACAATATTTAATTATTATTAGTAACCTAATGTAACCAATTATTTTGAGGTTGGATGTGCCATATTTAATTGAATAATATACACCACAATTTCCCCCGAAATAGATATATGTACGAAAAGTATATTACCTAATGGGGATAAATCACTGATAATATGTTGCATGTATAATGTACCATCAGTACCTACCATGTGTAATTACATAAGGGTTGGCCATGAAAAATAAAAATACTATCAATAACAAATTAGAATTTCATTAACTGTCATCAAACCTAGGGTTCCTTGATTATTTGTGGTTGTTTGTTTTCTTGACAAAAAATCGTAATTAATCAAGCATTCTAACCTAATCTAAAAATATTCTAAGCTTGTAAAAGACAGTAATTTTATTTTTCATGGCCAACCCGTACTATGTAATTAGTTTTTTAAACACAGTATTTATTTTCAACGTAAAACGATCTGAAAAAATAACTCTCAACAATAGAAAAATGTTTCATTATTTGGGACGTACCATATTTGATCACTGAAACTTTTCCTTTTCGTAAAATTACTGGTTTTCGAAGAAACATTGAACGTGCCACTTTTAACTTAATTATAACACTAGACTTCCTGAATTAAGTGGATTACTTTTTCCACTGCCACCTAAATGAAAGCTACCCTTGTTAGTTCCGGTGTTCATTTCGTGTTCAACGTAATACCAAAATGGAATATTTTGCTCTTATTCGTTTCTCTTCAACTGCTGAAATATCTCTAAAGAATTAGGGTTGATTAATCGTACTTTTATAATTCGTAATTGGAAAAGGACTTCAGAAAAATGCCTGTATAAATAGGGAGCTTTTGGAACATTAAACAGAGTTGTGTTTTTGATTTCTGCTCACACAACTGCCTACTGAAAGACTAAGTAAATGTGGATAATAACAAACTCTGAAAGGTTCACTAAAGTTTGCATTATAAAGGAATATTCGACGAAAAGTAGCCCTTAGCCATTACAGCTAGCCCCTATAAAATTTCAAATGGCACCATACCAAGTGTGGAACATCGTTGGAAAGGTGATTTCACAAGAAATTAATTCTGCTATTTATTTTTTTTTATTCGGTTCAAATTTAAACATAAAAAACTTAAAAACTCTATTTAGTTTATTTAGATTTCCTGTATGGCAGTATACTTATAGATGTTTCTGTTTCCCCGCAAATCCTCGCAAATGTTCGTTATCTTTTTTAGTTGTCTGTTTTATTGTATGGAAGTGAACGGAAGTCATTTTGAACAATTACTTTAAGAGTAATTGCTATATTCAGCAATTTAACCGAAGTTGGTATTTACAATATCTTAAAGACTTTGATCCTATGACACTATAAAGACTTAATAGAGAGATATAATTTCTTCTTTTATTTATATCGTTAGCTGTGTTCAAATGCTATTACAACTACCCTGTTAATTTTTTATTTGACTGAACTGACAAATTTTTTAAATCAAAGAATTACCATCCATTGCAGATCGTTTGTAACTGAACTGCATTGTTCACTGATGCCAGACTAGGTATACATCAAAGCTTATCGCAACGATGTGTTTGAGCTGCACATTTGTCCCTAACGATATGTAAAAAGGAAATTAAAGATGTGACGATAAGTACACCCGACGCTCAAACCCGGTGCAATAATAATGTAACTGCTTTTTTGCTTTGCTTTTGCAACGGAAGGAGCACCGTTTCTTCTGTAATGGTCAGTGTTGAGTTTCGGTGGGTATTCTACAGCACAACACCACCGCAGTTTCGAGTGAATGTTATCCAGGCAGGATATACTTAAAAATATCAGTCCAAAGCCTGGTTTACCATTTTTACGAGCATCCATTTTTATAAATCCGTGTAAAAACGCTATCGCCTCAAATATTATATCAAAGAACCTTAAACTAAATTAGTTATACATAACTATAAAACATTATTTCGAGGTAACGTCCTGTTCGTGTAAAACGTTAATTAAATTTAGGAATTTCTAAATTGTTTTGTGTTTGTGCTTTACACGTTTCTTGACCTAGAAGGGCATTGTCCAAAACGCACGCACCTCAAAATATCTCGTTGTGTTGCTACTCAGTGAAATTATATTTTTACAATAAAATTATCTCAAACGAATAAAAACGTGTTGTGAATCACTGCAGTCAGTTCCTTGGGAATTATTTGCTATCGCAACACACTTCAGCAACTTGGTAATGTTCATCTGGGAATCCGAGATGTTCCAAAAACTGCTAGCAAGAAACTGAAATTAATTTCGGCACAGCTTCTTATCTCTTCAGGAGAAGGATAAATAAATCAATAATCAAGAAGATTGATAACCTAGTTACAGTAAACACGATTCACTCACGAATGTCGGTGGAACCCGCAAAACGTGCGATATCAACTTTGGTAAGGGAATTACTGAATGTGCAGACAAGGAAATAAAAAGGTTTTTAAATTAAAAACCGATTAATATAAAAAGTAGTATCTTAAGAATCTAAACATCCGGTGTTAATTATTATCAAAAAGTTTTCTTGAAGTAATATTATTGTTGGACTGGCGGAAGGGTTACAATAATTATTACTATTGCAATGCAAGCCTGCGAATTATTCCAACTCCAATAGGAATATCTTTTCGAATGAAAATCTGATTTCCCAACAGATACTATTGCTTTGATGAGATTTATAATATCTTGAAAATAAACTAAAACTGAAAACCAATACCGTAAAACCAAATTGAAACGTTATTAGGAACAACAATCAGGTCTCTGTGGGGCTTATTTCAAATAACAAAATGTCAAAGGTATTTTGACCACAAGATAAGAGTGTCCGTCTTTTGTATTGTCTATAATTCTGATACAATTCATTCCATTTTAATGAATGTTCTCAAGCGCCTTCAACGTTATAATATACTAAAATGAAATATAAAGCAATTAGGTATAGTAATTCAAAAAATTTAAATGTGAGAAAATATTTAAGTATTTGCATAAAGTGTATTTGTTAAAAAATCATCTCTAAATAAAATGATTGGACGTGTGCACATCCCGCGAAATATTTTCAGGAAATATTTACAGATCGATGATTACATTGATGACCAAATAATGTATGCCCCTACACTCTACAGATTATTTTACGAAACGGCTACTCTGGTTTGAATGACAATTCATATTCCGTTAGCCAATCAGAAGCGTCCTTTTTTAAAAAACCAATCAGAAGGTTATATTACTGGCAATGTTTTTATGACAACTGAAAATCGGCAGAGCCTCCCAGCTACAATATTTATGTCAGATAAACGTCAAACAAACGTCAAAAAATATTATTATTTTAAAAATTCTTGTTTCATTGTGCTTTCCTCTCGGTATTCTATATGGGAATACCACGTGGGTAGAGACCACAAAGGAAAACAGAACGATATCCCCCATTAAAGAAAGTAATATAATTATGTAAAAGAATATAGAAAACATCACGCGGAGAGAATTGAGCGCTGAGTCTGACGACTGTGGAGGCTATCTTGGGTTCCCTAGATCTCCAGAACGCTCTGTATTTTTTAGAATTGTGTTGGGTCTCTGAAGTCTGTGAAAGATTTTCTTGTTCAGATAGATTCTAGGAACTTCCAGAAATTCTAATGTTTTTAAAATACTGCTGGAAATTGATACTATAGTAGGGACTCTTAGGGTTTAAAGGTCTGGTAGACCATGTCGGAACGTACAGGTCGGATGATTGACACAGTTTGAATGGAGCGGATGACTTTTAAGGACTTCAGGAACACAGAACTTGCAGATATTGGGAATTCTGGAGAAATTCTAGGGCTTCTTGGGTAACTAGGCGAAGATATTATTTTTCTAGATGAATTTTGGAATATTTTATATAACAGGCTGTTTCTGTAGTCAATAGCATCTCCAACATGGTTTTTGGGTCAACATTTCCAAGTTGTAGAAATACTAGGTATATTACAGAAAAGGCATGAAAGTGATTCTTTACTGACGAGACGACTAGGGAGTTATTACAATTATGGCTAGCTAACTAACTTGCTGTTGTGATGTGTCACTGATGTGAGAAATGGCGCGAGCTGTAGAAAACCAAGATACAGCTTCCACGAGCCAATCAAAATTGCTTGGTAACAGCACCAACTCGCGCGAGTTTAGTTGCTTATAACTCGAGTATAACTTTATTAATTTAAATCTCCGCCTAAAATAATTTTATCAACCTTACATACGAATGTTGTAACTTTTCTAAAGTAAAACTCATTAAATAAAATTATATCAATTCGGATTCTATAGATACACTCGGAATTTGCTAATCATTGAAGTTCCAGGGAAATAATATTGATTAGTTAAAGTTTTCTCCAAAGTCACAAAGCGCCACTGTGACAAAGTAACGATAATTCTTGGAGCAGAAGCATGTCATTAAATTAAGATTTTGTTTGAACCCTAGCTAGTTTATACCCATACCAAATAAAATATGAAAGATTTTTTTAAATGAGGATAATTTTATATCGCTTGCTTTTTTGGTACATTATTCATACGATAAAGGTTTTCTTTCTGGAACATATTTAAATAATTTATTTGTATCCTCGAATCCATCCAGTTTCATAAAAAAGCCAGATATGACAAGAATGAACTAAATAAACGGTGCAAAGTTTCGTTACTTACTATTCAGTGTAAATCACCTTTACCAACAAATTATAAGCTACTACAACATCCAAAGGATAGACATCAATATTTATGGGATCTCAGCAGGGCAGTAATATTGCTAAATTCATTAAGACGGTTATTATAAATGTGTATAGGCATATGACCAGATGGCAGAAAATCAAATTACAATGAATTATCCTAAGCAAATTTAAGCTAAAGTGATTTCAAGTATTAGTATACTGAGAGCTCCCTTATCCCTTAGGGATAATGGTGATTGTTTTAGGTAACTGTATCCCTTTATTGTAACACAATGCACCTCATTTATTATACACGAGCCATCACAATGGCTGGTTAATAGGAAACCTCATTAGTGGAACCGTCTGAGGTTAGAAATCTAACTGATGAAGGAGATTTCTTTAACATACCTAGTACAGATTTAGTTTGTTAAAGGAACATATGCAGTTTTTGGAAAATAAAACCTTACGATATTATTAGAAAATAATTATTATTCATAATTTAAGGTATTTAATCAATTGCAACTACAGATAATGGAAGTATAATTTATTAGTTAGAAGTAATTTATTATTTTCAGGGGATATTGTTTAATTATGATAGATTTCATTTTGTGGTTGAGTACGTCAATCTACAGTGTTATTTACCAATCTTTAATGAAAAACTTCGTATGTAATGATTAATCTATATTTTATAAGTTTTGTTTGACGTCAGCTGCTGACGTAATTTTACCTTTATGTAAATAATTACAACTAGGGCATAATGGAAATTGCGAGTAAAGCACCAAAATAACAGAAGTGTTAAATTTTTCTACCTATACCGGTGATCATTTTCACTCCGGAACATGGATAGCACGTTATTTCAAACTTTTTGATTAAGCCATGTATATAACGGAGAATAAATTACGTGCATTCCTTAAGCTTTTTCTTCACAAGAATAAATAAAATTATTTTTTTGTGCCTCTGGTCAGCATCACTGGGTTTCTGCATCGCGAAATCCGCCAGAAACAGAGGTTTCTCCGGCCTAGGCCGGCAAAGAATAGGAATTGAAGGTTATTGGTTGGCAGCATCGGCTCAATCTGTCAAAGTCAAATTTGTGCAACGCGGTCGGAGACGATCAAACAAATAAATTAGCAAAATTTTACAAATACGATTACCTATTTGAGCCACTGTGGTGATTTGAATATAATCTTTAATATGCGCCGGTGTATCCATTATTAAATCAAAGATAATGAAATTTATAAATAAACGTCAATGGAAATTGTAAGAAAATAAATGAATTAAGTTTAATGAATACCAGGAAACAAGGAATCTTGATTTTAAAATCATAAAAAAAATTCCTAATACTAAATTTTGAATGTAAATTTAATTTATTTAAACAAACATCGGCACAAAAAATCTTGTGTATTACACGTCCAGAAACAGTTTTGCGAGTGCTTCTACTTGCAGGACTCGGCGTTCCGCCTCGCCCTGCAACCTTACTCACACTCGCAAATGTGCTGTTTCTGGCCTTGTGATACAAGTAACTATAGTACTTAGTTTCAAAACAATTAAAGCAGGAAAAGCAAAGAAACTTAGAATGCGGATTCTACGAAATTAATAAATTATACCCATGATAACGGCATTTAACTAAAACCTACCTTCATAAGCTTTACTGCAATCTGGAATAGAGTCATCCTTATTTGTATATAACGGTTATAACCATTGCATCCAGCAAAAATAATATAAATCATTAATCTTCTTCCAATAAAGGAATATGTAACTAACCAGTATAGCTACTACTTAATACTTCTTGGAGTTAATAAAAGAGAAACAACGACAGATATACCTACTAGTACTGCAAATCGTAGAGAAGAAAAGTATTGCCTGGCCAGGGAAAATCGAAAGAAGAAAAATGTTAATACTACGAAATATAAGAATTCGATAGGAATGCATGCAAGATTTGCTTCAAATCAATCTCTGATATTAACAACATTTAGAAAAGAAGAAAACCTTTCCATTTTAAGAAAACTTCAAATAACTATTTTACACATTATATTCAGAGGCCTTTGGTCTAATGGATCTAAATGTATCTTAAGCCAACATTTGTTTTAAAATTTTCAATCAAAATTCTCGAATGATTACTAAAATGGGGAGAATAGTCTTTCATAAATAATATCTAACGATAATAATTGTAGCTAAGTTTGAGAATCAAACGTCGATATTACTAACCGCAGAAGATAATTCTGCTGTATAATGCAAAGTGTAGATAATGGAATTTCCTATTAATGAGCTATTGTTGTATATGATAAACGATGTGTATTGTGTTACAATTAAGGAACACAGTTACCTCGAAACAATCGCGGTTATTCCCCCAGGACGTTGCTTACAGAGTAAAGGAACGTTTAGTGCAGTACACTGCAAATACACGTCTAAGCTTAATTGCAAGTTGTTCCATGGAATGTGACTGGGAAGTATCGCAATTATTTATAAGGGCGCTGCAATTTGTGCCAGTTATTTTTGGAATTCGTGAATGTGCATCACGGTGCATGACTGCGCTTTTGCTGTAGGTTAGATATGTTATTACTTACACAGCTCTACGACTGAAATTTCATTAACAGAGGCCACAGAATGTCATTCGTTTAAGGTACATACCCAACAAATCCTGACAGAATGTGGAAGGAAACGCAAACCTTTTAAATTAACTACTAGATTCGCGTATTCTAAGTTAATAACGGACCAAGTAACAAGCGTTTCTTATTTGTAAGGGAACGTTCTTCTTATACCATCAAATTAGAATTTGTTCAGACAACAGATGTTTTAACCAAGACTACGAAGCTTTGATCATTTGCAGTACTGAAGTGGCTGTTTGTCATCATCAAAGGCTGTCGCGGTCAGATAGAAGCAAAACGAACAGTAAAGAGCGAACCCTTGAATGACGCCGGCGTTAAATTAAATTCTTCGTAATTGCTATTCATAAGCTTGAAGTACTCCTTCATCCATTTAAGTTAATGAGAAAATATATTAGTTAACTGCAAAAATCATCAACGGTGAGAGACAATAATGATAATATTTTTTACATTCTAGCAGTACAGAATTTTTACATTTTGTGAAGCGACGAGAATTTTAAAAAGTTATTTTGATGCCTTCGTTACTTCTCAGTCGGAAGGACATTTCGTGATTTGTATAATTAATTATTATTGACTGTTCTTTTCAAGATGTTGTGTACGGAATATAAAATTTCTTAAGCAAAAATCTATAGTACACTGAATTTTTTCTGTTGACACTTTATGAAGTAGGACACGCACGCTTCTGTTGCCAGAATGAAGGAATCCTACTCCTTTTTACATATAAAGGGCTGCAATTCCATTATGTTTCTTTTGTATGTTACGTCCTCGTTCGCTTTCATTTCGTTCAGATCCATTTAGGTATAACCCTGGATTTAGTTTAAATAAAAAAGTAGATGCTACTTTTTCATCTCTCAAAGTGTAACGACTCTAGTAACTTCTTTTACGTTTCTGGAATAATTTTGTCTTTAAGGAAAGATGGCTGCATACAGTTTATGTAATCTTAAAGAGTACCTATCACTTTCTATTTTCAAAGTGAAAACTGTTCAGCAAAATTTTGAAGCCTATTATTTCGTCTTCCCTTTTTCCATTAGTTTTACACATTTGTCTAACGAATCCCTTTAGAGTAATGTGTATTTCACATTTTACATTCATTAGTCACTTCAGTTTACCTGCTATAATTGTTTTTCTTTGTACAATGTTTGAAAAGTTTGTCGTCTATTATGTCTACATTTTCAAAAAGAGCTTTAAATTTTTCAACCAAAATTTTGCTGTGGTGATTTAAAATTTCTGAAAAAGAAGAAGAGTGAAATAGGATAACTGGATAAGTAGATAATTTAAGATTTTAATATCCGGCTCTATTTCAGATATTCTTCAAACGTATTCAAGGGCTGTATCTGATATACCAATGACTTGGGCTGCTGAAACGCCTAACTGCTGATACCTATTTGGACAACACTAAGGGAGGATTATATCAGGAAGTGTAGTACTGTGTACTGTACTCTGAAGTGTGGTGTAGTGAACTGTACTGTACTATAGTGTAGTGTGAGTGATCGACATTTTTTTGGTTTTTGGACAGTTCAGGAAATGGATGGATTTCTTGAATTCGCAAGAGGACAACGCAGTATTATTAAAGGTAAGTTCGACTACCAACGCTGAAAGGAAGACATTGTTATGTGACTCGTTTATGGTTGAGGGATTTTGATAATATTTGAAAATTATATGTACTTCGAAAGAGAAACATTTGCTGAATGTATAATAGGTATTTTACATTACCCGAAGAAGCGTTCGTGTTTGCGTTACGTTCGTTCAAACGTTCGTGTTGTTTATTTTTAGTATGGGAACGTCTAGGGGAGGTTTGCACCTCCACTTTTTAATTTTAAACGTTTGATAATAATTCTTATAAGGTGCATCTTTACGTTCCTAGATTTTGATTACCATAATGTGAAACTTACTAAGTATATTAGTGAACATTAATTATACCTCAAAAGTTGACTTTGCTTTTAATCCCTAATACGAAAGTGTAAAAAGAATTCTAAAAAATTAAAGTTTTAACGCCAACATCAAACTCTATCTTTATATAAAAGCCTTGAGCTCTATCTAGACAGTTTTCAAGCACAGCCGTTTTTGCTGTTGTTACACGTGCTTTAACGAGCTTAAAGCTGTTCTTGAAGAAACACAGTTAATCGTAGTACCTCAACCTTGCCTTCATCATCTTATTACCGTTTTTGTTTCTCCGCACAGCTCTAGTTTCTCCTGTAATCCCTTAACGTTCTCCGCAACAAGGATTTTCACAATTTAAGGAGCTCGTTCTCGTATTTTATGAGTATTAAAAGTAATTTTGTGTTTATATACTAATGCTTTTCACTAGATTACGTTTTATTCAGTTATTGCCCATGAATTGGTTATGCACAAATTACGTTACGTCATCGGGGACATGGGACCGCTGCATTATTATTATTTATTCCCATACTCCAGTTTTTGCATTTTCAAGTAAATATTTGTTGCAGCAGGGGAAACTAGTTAAATTTAATATTTGCGGAAGTGCAACCATTGGAAAGTTATTTAAAGTAACTAGATTCAATTCTGATATCAAACTGACACAGCTCAAACGTTGTTGACGTGCCCTCATTAAACTACCTTTTGTTCAGCAATGCATAAACTCAAAGCAGGATAAATTAATTATCCGAAATATGTTTCAAACTGCATGTAGAAATTAATTACATGTCAACAACCGACTTGTTGGGTATTGTCTGTAATTAATATCTAGATCCTGGATGCAACTGTAATTAGTTAATTTAAATTTACAAATTATGAAACACGGGTAGTGATATTTGTTTTAATAATAGCCGTAAATTAGAACGTCGGATGGCTTTTCGACTTTTTTTTAATAATTTTTAGTTTTACCGTTTCATCTTCCTTCTACGATTAATTCTACGTTTGCCCTTTCTTTGCGTCTGAGCGTATCAAATTCATGAAATGGAAGCCTACGGGACGTCTAAATCCCGAGTTAGCGCATCTGGCCTGAGCATTTTCAATTCCCCTAAACTTGTAATAAGGAACGACAGATATTACCGGTTTTGTTTGTATTGTGGTTTAAATTAAGGAAGTTACTATCAAAATCTGAATTTATAACGAGATTTGCCTGTTGACCCACATTTTCGGTTCTCTGCCACTTTCCAGAAGATAAATGGATGTTCAATTATGCCGTATTCAAGAATTTACTTTTCAAGTGCACACTCTTTTATGCAAACAGCTCTCTTGCATCCTCATTTACGCGGCTGCTGAAACTATTTATTTTACATTCAAAAGGATTGAAATATTGGTCTTGATTACACGTGCACTAGTAAATTGTAAAAATATTTTCGGTGTTTAATAACGACTGCTGCAGTTCATGAAGAACTGTATTTTCTAGGTTCAGATATTGAAAAAGGACTTAATCTTTGTTTGATACAGTTTTTCCATGCAATGTAAACTTAATTCTGAGAACTATTTATTTTCTTAAAGTAAAGTATAATCTTAATACAATACTAAACAGAACGTAAATATAAAATAAGACTAAGATTTAAAAATATTTGTTTAAAATAAATTCAGTAAATTGTAATTATCTTTGAGATTTGTTTTCCGTTTGGACAGCAAGGGGATTCCTTTTCTGATTTTTTTAGATTTGAGAAATTTTCAGTGCTTTCGAGTCTCATTAGTGTCGTAAATTTGCGGCTCCATAAAATCAGATATTGAATTTCGTGCACGTCTTCACTTTAGAATTGCATGCTCTCGATATTTACAGCAGCATAAAGCGCAGTTTATGCTAGGTTTGCAGGGTCTACCTCTAATGGTCCTTGTACGCGGTTTAACACATTTATTTATTAATTTATAGAAAACTGATATCAAAATTGTGTTTGTGGCTTATCGGAATATCATCAATTTTCACGAGCTTAATTATTATTCCGCTCGTGTGGATTATAGAATTATTATATAAAATTATAATACTTTATTGCTATAATTTTAATATAGGTGCGCACTACTATTTATTCGTTACGAAATTATTTCATACAAATAAAGGGTTGTAATGATTATACGTGCAAACATTTGGATCTGTTCTTGAATAAAATTAGCTAATATCTGTATCAATGGGATATAGACAGTAAATAGGGATTTGAATAGCCGTACTTCTCTACCATTAAACCTACATTTTGTTAAGATACAGAGAACTTGATGGTGCCACGAAACGTGGGATTTGTATCTAATAGTATAAGTAAGTTAGTAAATAAATATAGGTAAGATAATTTCTGAAACATGTATGCTACATGCGTTCCACGATATTTCAAAACATTAACTTCTGTGTGTTATGAAAATGTTATTTTCTGCGGATTTTGAGAACGTAACGCCTAACCCTGGCCCCGACAAGTGCCAACAAGTATGCAAAGATGTGTACACCCTTGCATCAGTTTTACACTACCAACAACATCATAGTAGTAGGTTTTCCCGTCCGTCCCTAATAAAAATATTTAGCTACTAGTTAGTTACATGTCAGTTTCAATGGTAGCGAGATTCGATCAACTTTGGAACAAAAGAATAAGAGACTGTCCTAACAGCTTTTCCAAAAGATACAATGTCCGGCAGAAATCCAGGACTATATATCTAGCACCCAAATTTTCGGAAGAGATAGCTTGATACCGCGCTCTTCTGTGCAGTAGCCATTACAAGCCCTTTCCACAGATAATATTATTTATTATATCACAACACAAACATCCCAGGTTTCGTCGACTTCAGAATCCGTCAGAGCAACCGAGTCCGAGGATTACACCAATCGTGTATTTGTCGCCTCTATCAAGCTATCTTTACCCCTTAAAATGACTATTGCATCGTAACCAGCCAACCCGGCCAGCTTGCTGCTGTCCGGTTAGTTACATTCTCACTGCGTAAGTACTAGATATATTCTCTGGATCTTCACTTTTCGGTCTGTATTGTACTGTAATGCCTCTAGGGAATATTGTTCTATTTTAAGAAGTGTCCAGGTTCTGAGGTTAGGAATTTCAGGGCCGGTTTTGTAAAGTCGACCAACGGTTGATTGAACCACGATTAAGGGCCGGTTCTAAGGGCCGGTTTTATAAAGTCTGGTTGACCGACGGTTATCTCAACCACGATCAATTGTCATGGATACGATTGTTTCTTAAGAATCGTATCCTTGACAATTGCTCGTCGTTGAGCCAACCATCGGTCAACCAGACTTTATAAAACCGGCCCTAATAAAGACTAGTTGACCGACGGTTGGCTCAACCACGATCAATCGTCATGGATACGATTGTTTTTAAGAATCGCATCCATGACAATTGATCGAGGTTGAGTCAACCGTCGGTCAACCGGACTTTATAAAACCAGTCCCAAGTGTCATGGATATGATTCTGAAAAACAATCGTATTCATGACAGTTGCTCATGGTTCGCCCAACCGTATTGGTCAACCAGATTTTATAAAACCGACCCTTGCGGTGCATATAAACTAGCAAGAAAATTCCCGCCAGTTGCTGTTGCTTAGAAAACAACCCCTCCCGCGAGTTTTCTCGCCAGTCTATTCGTACCATTAGACGACTCCACGAAGAAGTTAACAAAAACCCATTGTTGATGTCATCTGAAGTATATTAACGAGTTGATTCCCGTTGCTCCAGAATTTTAGAAAAATCTGGTTATAACGAAGGATCGAACCCATGTTCATTTCTATTAAACAAACAAAATATAGCTGGCTAAAGAGCAGCTCTTCTTATATCCCCTTGATACCAGGGGGTTGTGCGTTTGCTACAGATAGTGTAACAGCCAGTGCCGGATTGGCCCACCGGGAAATCGGAAAGTTCCCGTTGGGCCGGAAACGAAATGTGTCCAGCGGCATATAAAAACATAAAAACGTATTTCATAATTTTCAAAAATTAATTCATTATCGTAGTCCTCAGTAACAGAAGAAATCATTATTTTGTTTCAGTTCTCAAGAAATATACTATCGTCGGTACCATTGGCGGCTCGTGTAACCTTTTGATCGTAGAGCCACTCAGCATAAAATATACCCCCCCCTCCTTTTTAAAAGAAAGCAAGAACGATTTATCTTCCTAGTCCAATGATTATTTTGACGATAATTAAATTAGGAAAGGGCTAGCTAACTGTTTAATTTGCACTTTTTCCTCGATAGTGCATGAGGAAAAAGGCCTATTGTTTAGCTCCAAATGGAGACTCAGAACGCGACCTCTCCCACCCGCGCACCTCAACGCGGCAGGATAAATACGTTGAGATTTTTCCCTACTTACGAAATTTATGCAGACATTGTTTATCAATTAAAATGACAAAAAAGTGTTTCTAGAAATTATTTCAGAATTAATTAAACTTTTTTGCTGAGATTGAAATTGCAGGTAGTGCCATGGCGGGTCTCCTTGGCTCTATATATCGAGCCACCCCTGGTCTTCAGAAATAGGGCAATTTCTATTGAGAATTTGCCTTTTTGGACAAAAAATCACCACCGAGAATCGTATACCATTTTTTAATTTGTGTGGTTGGTGGCTGCTATTACATACCAATATAGAATAAGTTTCTAATCCGGCACTGGTAACAGCTTACATTTCTCTGCAAGGGAGTAGCATATAAACCCAAGAAACCAACATAATGTGGACTTTTAAAATTCTCACAAATGTTTCAAGTATTTCAATTGTTGTACAGAAAATATGTTTAAAATTTAAGTCATAGAGAATCATGCCTTCATAAAATACTGGAAAATTGCTAAATAATTACAGCAACTTCCCTCCTACACAAAAATGGAGGACAATAAGATTATCAAAACTGTTGATTCTGTAATACACAGTAAATTCAACGACAGCCTCTTGTATGTAAGTAAAAGTATATGTTGGGAAAAGAAAATAATAAAGAAGAAATAATGTATGTTCAAACGAAAACGTATTCAAACAGAAAGATGGTAAGTTTGTTAGATATTGCAAACGTTATGAGTTTCAAATATCACTTATAATTCGTTTAATTAATAAATGAGAAATCTTTCTTCCGCCCCGTTGCATATTTTAGTTTCGCAAGGATTCTTGTAATGCTAAATAATTTAATACTTTATTCGTTAGTCGAAAGTGGGTTTTGTTGCTTGGAACGTGTTGAGTTTTCGATGCAGAAGCTACATTCTTTAGTATAAAGTTTGCTGCTCTAAACCATTGTCTACAGTACGGATAGTACTACAAAGTATTTGTTGTTCCTCTTCAACAGTTCGTGATTTTCATTACCACGTTATTTAACTGACAACAACGTATTAACTCAGTAAATCAATAACATCATGTTTCCTGCACGTCAAGTATAGAATACGCCGACAGGAAATTATTTCTCTCATGTTTACACTATTGTCAAAAATTAGATATTAGCACAATATTGTGGCAAGCACCTCCTAAATAATTAAATCGTAAATTTTGTAACAAGAGATATGCAAAATCCTTCACCACAATGAAATTGGTGTAATTAAAAGCAGAAAAAATTTGAAATATTGCTGTGAAACCATTTGTTGCTTTCTACTTCAGCTTTATACGTTCATTACTAGAACAACCCTCATCGTATTTATTACGCAGCCTGTGTCTGTTGTAAAGTAATTCCTACACGGACAATCTAATCCTGTTCTTCCATTTACTGTTTTAAAACAATAAGGGTCTTGTTAACATCGGAATTTCATCAACGCAATCCCCCGCTTGTGCACAGATTCTGTAATCCACATTTAATCCAACGTTTTACGAACACCTGGTGTCTCTTTGAAGTTTTAACGTTTATTTATATTCATATTTAATTTCAAGTTTCTTATCCTTTTATACGTTTTCTTTAGGATTCTTTAATGTGAATTAAATACATAATATGTAATTACTATAAACGATGTCTTAAACTTAAAGGCGTTTGCAAATATAATGTTGTGGGATAATTTTCGGTTATATCTGATCAGTATTGATGTAGCAATGGAACCGTGATCTTGACTGCGCCTTCGTTGAGTGTAAGATAGTAGTAGGAATTTCTCATTAAAGAATCTTATTAAAATGGAAGCCGTTGAATGATAATATGAGCGCGTATCTACTTCCTCTGGCAACTGAAAGAAATATAAATTTGGATAATGTTAAGGGAAATCAGATTGGTTATTTACAAAACTGCAGAGAGCTTGGTTAAAGCTTTCAAATTGGGGCGAATAATGCTGTACCGCAGTGAAATTGGCAATTGGAAAAATCAGTTCATTTGAGTTTTAAATTACGTATTCGATGATACAACTTCAGTTTTTGTTCAGGGGTTCGTTTGATGCCTGAACAGCGTAATAAAGGGCACGTCTGTTTACGTCGAAGTCTCGTTTTATCAAGTTCATTTTTAACTTGGTACGATTCCACCGAAAATTGCTACCTAATTTGTATGTCAAATAGCTTAATACCAAATTGGGAACAGGCAACCCCAAGTGTTGCAAGGCAGAGACCGCCTTTAATCCTTGATTATATTTCTCCGCACGTGCTCCGAGTAGAAATGAACGTTCTGATCATAGAAGATTGTTGAAGCCTTTAAATACAAGCCTCAAAAGGAGCGCAAGGTTTGCCTTTCTGACGCGTGATACGATATACCTAAATTATGACATAACTTAGGCAACAAATTTTAAGCTTTCGCTTAAATGTTTCTTAAAGTTGCTCTGGGCCTCGATTTCTAGTTACCCATAATTTCAACAGCTGTGCCACATTAATAACCGTTTCTGTAAAGCTAAGCTAACTTGAATTTTCACATGATTTGTAGACGGCACACGATTTTCATTTAATAATAACACCCACTAACAATACAGAACATAAATGTGACGCAAACACGAAATTTCTTAAATTATATATCAGTTGGTGTTATCAATAAAATCTACTAAAGTAAAGAGAGTTTCTAAATTAATAATTTAAGTTGATTGTTAAATCAATAAGAACAAAACTTTTTACCTCTTTTTACCTGAATGACTTCATTGTCCAAAACGATATGAATTTTTTCCATGACAAAGACCTACCTTTACGTTGTCGATTTAATCAGCTTTATGCTACAAAAAAATTGTGTTGCACTACCTATAAATGGGAGACATAACGATCTCTTTGTGATAATTTAGGAAGATTAACTGTTATTTCGAAAAACTGTGCACTCCAGGGAATTACTGCATGCAAATAAACGAAATATGGCTTTAATGTAAACGGGGAAGTTTTCATGAGCGGCGTGCAGCTTTCTAGATAATAACGCGAGATATCACTCAAACCAGTTTATTATCTCTGCCGAGGATTTTTTTATTGCTGAAAGTAAAAATATTTACCACCCCAAAACTTTAAAAATTAATGCTTTTATGATCAATTACTGAATTAACGTTGGCAATTTTGGTGTGGCTTTTCTTGATTGCTGTCATAACGTGTTTGCGTTTTATTTCTTCGTAACAAAGAAAGGTCTAGCACTTCCTTGAAACTTTCTCACAAACCACACTGATGCCCTCATCATATTTTAATAGTAAAAAGAATTAGATTTAATACAAAACTTCTGGGTATATACAAAAATTAATTTTAAAATGGCACCTAGCAGTTCTCTACAAAACAATACTTTGCATTTTTATCGGAAAATTTCAGTAGTAGTTCCCGAAATATTGTTGCTAGGTAAAGCACGCGGCCACAATATATTTAAAAACACGAGTGCGTTAGCACAAGCGTTTTTCTGACGTTTATTGTGGTTGAGAGAGAAAGAAAGAAGAGAAGAAACTTCCTATACCTTTATCTTTTTTTCCCTTTCGTCTTATTTATATTTCATTGCTTATGCGGCTTATGCCACTTACTGCCTTCTCCCCATCCACGTCCGAACATTTAATTTTATCGCTATAGCTAGTTTTAAGAATATCATTTAAAAGTTTCAATTTAATTGGGAACACGTATGAGTACACAGTTGTTTTCGTTCATATAAGTAAAACGTGTTCCTTAATATCCTTAATAATACGAAAACGATATTTCCAGTACTACATAGTGGTGGTACTCGGCACTGTTCTTAGACAATAAAAGTTATTAAAACATAAATTCCAGACAACTATTTTATTAATATTAGGATTGTAATCTAGGAACAACAAATTCACCTATTCCGGAAGAATTAACAAACGTTTACTTCAATTTATAAATGATGTATTAATAAAAAGAATTGCCAACAGCTAAGTCATGTGACCCAAGTTTCCATTTTCTGACCCTTCAACAAAATATTGATAAACAGGCGAACTGGCGAGCTAACACGTCCTTCTTTAATCCTTTTCGGAAGCAGGATCAGTATGTCACTCAATAGGGTTTTGTTCCTGGCATATAAGGGGGACAGGGGACTATGTATTTGGTATTACAAGACCCTGATGGCAATACATTTTGCGGGTGTCTTGGTTAGGATAATCTGGCTGTAAATCAAGATCAGCACGAGTCTACAAATCAGTGTTTTATTAATTGTTGTGGATCAAAATTGTCACTAATTTCGTATCCAGATGCGTAGTTGTGTTTTCTATATAGAGTAGATTCTAATTTACGGGACAAAAGTTGGAAATAAAGGGAGTTATTCATTGTTTTTAATTAAGTGGATTTGTGGCGCACTTGGGTGAGCTTAAATTTTCAGATCAATGTAAACCTTGATGAATTAAGTGGATTGCAGCCCCTTCTTGAATTAGAAAATCGAATTATCTGCTCGTTCATTTTATTAAAAGCAATTTGCTTTCGCAATTACGGTGCAACACAATATTCTGCCTGCAGTAGAAGATTGATTTTTGTACTTTTTCACCGAAACCTAATTTAACAGAAAAAAACATTGGTGCCCTTTGTTTTAAAGCTGAACACCACCTATAATGAATGTGTTCTATTTTAACCAATCTTGTTCGAACAGTTAAAATTATACTGTACAGTGAAAGCTTATAGGATAACGTTTGGTAGCAAGATCACCACAATTCAAAGCACATTTACTTAAATTATCTTGAACACGATTTTTCTTCTAGTTTTCAATCACCATCTTCCTCCCCCAAACGTGAGGCTCCTTCCAACGCACGTAGTTTAGAGTTAATGTTCAGTTATTATCTTTCTTAAGCAAGATGATTCTGCACATATATTATATCATCATGTCTTTATTTATAATGGACGACCTCAGTTATTTCAGTCACAATAATGACTGTGACGTTTTAATTCGAGTTATATATACTTATATTATAATCAGTTTTAAAGATGAAGAGGCAATGCTACAAACTCACGTACGAAATGCCGAAAGAATTTAAATCAGGACACCTGAGAGGCTACTTTTATATTCAAAGTCTCACCCACTTAGAGTAAACGGGCTAAACTGTATTAGATATCAATAACATATTTCGACCAACTTCTCATTAAAAATTTCATGAAAACTACAATATTTGTCTCAAAACTATTGTTATATAGGCTACCTTAAACCTCTGCACAAAAATATGTCTTAGAGAAAAAGCTACGAAGGTGCAACTACTCATATTCTCAGCACATAAGTCACATAAAGCTTGAGACGCAGGTTATAGAAGGCGCAAAAATGTAGTCCTCGTACTGGTAGAACGCACCAGGACATCATGAGGCAAGCGAGTTCATAAATATTTCGCAAAAGAAAGCTTTGCTTTGTCTTTCAGCAAGGTGGGGCTTGAAACCATCACAGGCCTTTTCACAAGTTAGTACTAGTCCAAATCTGTTGTCTAATCTATTTGGCTATAAAAATTAAAGTGTTACGTCGACGGAGAACTATTATTAACTTTGTTATCGTGAAGCTTCCACTTTACTTGTTCTATATGGATTATACTGTAGATCCATAATTCCAACTTACTGCTTACTTATTAATTACGAGTACGGTTAAAGCCTTCCGTGTTGCCCACAAATAATACCTAGCAGTAATCCTAGAGCTTCTGTTTGTTACATGAACTTTTACACTTTAGTCTTTGATAATAAAACAGAAAATTATAGCCAGAATGAATGAAACTGTTCGCCTTATATAATTATTTCTACTACGTTTTGTAGATTATCAATATTTTTTTAGATACGTTTATTATGAATTATTATATTAAGAAAATTGTTTTGCTGATAAACAGAAACAAAGCATTAGGGATTCCAATGACAATGGTAAGGGGGGGGGGCAGCAAAACAACTACGTTACAGTAGTAGCACGTCACTATCGTGGAGGCGGCTAATCGACTGTTTTGTCTCAACAAAGGTCATGTGATATGGTTAGACGTTAGATTGTACTGTTCCCCAGCAAGGACACGTGACCAAATGTCATTGGACTAGGTTTTTACTTTCCCATATGGGAAGTTCCTCGGGAAGGACTTATATAGTCGTCCCAGCGGATCTTTTCCATCACGTGATCAATAGCAACCGTATGCACCAAATATGTACCTAGTACGTCAACTGAGCGACTAAAATCGCGAAATTGTAGGTTATGTTACCATCGGATAATACAAAATGCATTTGTGGTATATGTAATTGCAAACTAAAAGCTTTTAAGAACTGCCTCTCTTTGCTGGAACTCTTATTACATGTGCAAACGAGAATGGCACAATGACAGTAACGACAGTAATCATATATGCCAGTAATGACAGCAAAATCAAAATATTATATTTGACTTCAGCAGTAGTTGCCGAACTGCACGAGCGCCAATTGACAATTTTCCGTCTCTGTTTGACGTATTAAAAATATGACAGTAGTAGGTCGTAGTATGAAACATCCCTGTTTAACGTACGTTACCCAAAGCTTTATAGGATTACTAGATGCTACAAAAAGAGAATGAAACGATTCGGTTGTCTGAACTTATATGAAACATTGATCACGTGATGGAAAAGATCCTCTGGGACGACTATATCACGTATACAGGGTGGTTGCTTTTCACGGTACAATAAACAACTTTGTTATTTTAAATGAAACACCCTGTATATTATTATATAATTGAATGCAAAATTTAATTGTCTATCACATAGTATAAGGTATCCATATAGCTAAAATGTACAGTTGATGAGAAAACCGCGAACTTCCGCTCCGTTAGTAAATTAGATGCCTGTCTCTCTTCTGTACGTATCAAACCCGTATAGTCAGGTCTTTCTCGCTACGCATTCATATGATTTGCCTCGCGAACTACAGTTGAATACCAAAAATGAAATGTTTTTATTATAGTAAAGTCCAGCGGAGGTGCGCACCTCCACTTTTTTAACTTTTTATGTTTGTACTTTAACAAAAAATGCATTTATTCTCTAAGTACCATTTATACGAAAGTTTTACCTTCTTTATACGTAAAAGTTAAGGTAAATACTAAACTTGTATTTTAGTTTGGGATTTTGAAGTGCGGTTACATTTCTATCATTATACCCGAATGAAAATACTCGTTTCTTTATGCTGCATCCTGTATTTTAAAATAGGAACACAGGAGTGAGTAACATGCCATGCCATTGCATTACTAATGAGCAACCTCATTAGACTGTAGATTCGTTAGTTCGTGAAAAACCTGTGGATTTTTCATATTTTTCTATTTGAGCGTTCCATTTATCTATTTAGCTTTGCGAATTTAACATTTCCTTTTTCCTCGACTGCGTTGTGTCATATAGCAGTAGGTTTGATATTCCAGCCCGTGTATCTAGACCGGTCATTCGTCATCCCTTATCGCCTCCATTCCTGGCGCATATGAAATATGCTGGACCTGCCATTTGACAGTTCACTTGCTATACCGAGGAATAAAACCGTAATGTGCATTTTAGGGTAAAATTGGTTTCGAGATTGAAAATGTCGTATTTCATTCGTGACTTGCCCGAAAGCCCTCCGCCTTTACCGCTCCTATTAGATGGATAGGTTTGTCGTGGTAACAGTAACTACACTAGATGGACGGACACAATAGTGACATAAATTAATATTCAGTACCCCAAACATGCACGTTCAAGGGTGCAGCCAAATGTTATACCCTGACACGCTTCCCTTGTGGCATGTTGCGCGCATTAATATGAATACTAATGTAACATCTCCTTTATCTAACAAACCTCCAGGTGCAGTTGTAGAACAAGACAATGGTGTAGCGCTCAAAAATGAATTAGTAGACTGATTATAATAATTATTTTACTTCCTAAAATTTGCCACTAATTATTTCACACATTAAGGCTATTATAAGAGCCCATACACTTTTTTGCAACGATAAAAATTCTAATGGATTCGCGTGGTGAATAGCGACAGAACGGCTGCGGTTGGCTTTTCTGAATTGGTATACCGCGCATCGCTTCGTAGTGTTTGCGTCAAACGATTATAAATATAATTAGATTAATAATTTTAAATTTGGCTCGTTTTGGTATTCTTCTAGTCGTAGTACTTGCTAAACCCATTGTATTCTGTATGTTGGGAGCCACCATAAACATCACCGATTCGGAAGTATTTCCACAAATAAAAATCTCTGCGGTAACTTTTGCGCATCGTTCGCTATGTCAAATCAAACCCCGAAAACCTTAGGAGGTTAGAAGGATTTTCAGAATTTGACAAATTATATATTAATAACAAGCTCTATTATCCCTTAGAGGGTTTCACAACAATTTTTCAAAGACGACATTAATTTTAGAGGTTGGCAAGCACCACAGTTTTAAACTCCACCTTATTTATGATGAAACTGCAAAGTGTTAAGGACTGCAGCCGTTTATCAGGACATGTTAACATTGCGGCTTGCAGCATTAAGGGCACTCTGTGACACTAAGGCTTCGTGTATGGCGTGCATAGCCAATTAGCGACTAAAGCTTACGTGTCAGGTAAGATGTGATTAACATAAATCCACGTAAGGACAAACACAAATTGTAGATTGAGGAGATAAATTGTTTTAGTTAAATCTAAATCCTGGAAAGAGTATTGATTATTTCGAATCACAAAGATTTCTAATACTAAATTGGTTTTTTTTCAACTACGCGTTCACAATAGCTCCATTGTGACACTGAAAACTTTTTGCCTTATTTTTGTCCAATGAATAATTTTACCTGAAGCTTGCATCATCATTTTTACACACCCTGTATTATACTCGTTTAATAAGAGGTATAGAAGCATTCGCTCCATTTGGAGCACTCCGCGCTACATACGTCGTGCTCCAAAGTCGTGCATACTACAATGGACCCTCTTATCACACTTGTATAATAGTATACTATTGGGTGATTATAATAAACCTTTGAAATATTGGTGTATTCATTTCCATTCATTTTTGTAGTATAAATTATTATTTTAACCTTATTTAAAAAAAATGCTTATGAATAATAGCTGATCTACAGATATCCTCGTGAAACAAATTATCTGCTTGGTTATATTCTTATTAACATTTCAGTTTTGACAAGCAACATTTCACCGGTAAAGTTGTCATGACGAATACCAGTTAAATATTTTATGATAGGATCCAATAATAGCAAGACGAAAAATTTATAGCAGGACACATAAATATAAAAGTAAATTATTTTGAAACAAAATTTTAGTACCTTCAAGTCAAAAAATATCTTTTTCATTATTAAATCAATTATTATATAGCATTAAGTAATTACGAAACGTTCTGCGTGCTTGCTCGCGTAACTTGGGTTACTTTCTGAAATTGAAACTTTGCATGCTTGAAGTATTTAATTTTTCAGTTAAAATTTTGAAATAACACGCTAATATGTGGCTTATGATGTGACCCTGAGTTTTATGATCGTTGTATAAGTACTAAGAACATTTTTAAGTGGATTTCTGCTAAGATTAAAGCCTCTTGTTTAAATAATTTCTCAGTAAGCAGTGGTAACCTCTTCGTTCTACGTCCATGCTGTTTTGTGCGATTCCTAATAAAAAATGCAGAAAAAAAGTAAAATTTGACGGAACATATTGTTCCAACTACTGCTACCAGGTGTGGGCAATATAAATGCAAATCAAGAAACTGTAGCGGCAGTTCTGAAGTACGGCCAGATTTGGATTTGAAATTGTTGTGTATGTGTCGGCTGTGACCACTGTATTAGATAATCCATAACTTATGTTCTTGGAGACTTTATTAAAATTGCAAACAATAATATTTACATTTTTTTAAATATCCAACGCCTTATGTACTCCTTGGAAGCTCTCAAGTTCTAATGATAAACAAGTTTTCGTCATACTTGTACAACTTATATTATACTTAATCCTGAATAATTACACATAATCTAAGAGCACATGTTCAGGAAGTTTTGAGTAACTAACATCTTCAATGTTTGCAGATGCGTTACGGTGTGTTTACAAGCTGTTGTATTGGTAGCTGTACATAGAAATCCTCGTATAACAAACAGTAAATGGAGAACAAGCAATGCGTGCTTACCTAACATGCTCTACTGCTTCGAATTATACAAAACGATCTCTGTATAAATAAATATCGACAACGTACAGATGTAATGTTCTCGCAAGCTAATCGCAGGATAGAATCATATCCTGTGTGTAATTTAAACAGAATCTAGTTGGTGTTACAAAAATTGTAATTCAATTATATACTGCTTTTGATAATGACATCAACAATTGTATGTCGAAATACGTACCTATAAAGTCAATAATATTGTATTGATATTTAATTTTAAATTATAGGATACTCTTAAATTAATCATTACCCCAGAAATTTATAATCAAATATTTCTTTATCTTACCTCCAGCTAGTTATTTAAAATATTCAGATTTTCTGAACATGAAACATTTTTGACGCCCACACATTCTTCCTCTAAAGCTTCCACCACAGTGTAATCGAATACCTATTCAGGTGCTTTTACTTTTTGCATTTTAAACGGTTGTCTTAAATTACTCGAGAATTTATTGACGCATTTTCGCTTCTTGCTGAAAGCGTAACAATGTTGTAGGTACTACCAATAGGAAATTTGACTCCTTGTTAGAGAATTTTTATTGTAGTATAAGAGCTTGTAATATAAGAATTTAAATTTTTTAACATTTTTTCCATACAATTCTGGTCTTTTACAAATAAATTTAAATAATTCTTTCATAATGTTTTCGCAATAATTCACAATATTTTATAAGAAATTCCGTCGGCAGCCAAAATCCTTTAACAAGTTCGTTTGTCTCCAGGATATTTAGGGATGACACACACGCACCTCATATCGAGCGTTGTATATCATAATAAAGGGTCTGCAGCAGGCAGAAATCCCTTTTTATCCCAGTTAGTTAAAACTTTCCAATACGTCCACCAGGGCCTATAGATCTTAATACCAACAACGTTGGAAATTTATTCTAACTTGTTAGCTACTTGGCCGCACATAAACTCGGTTAGGGTAATTAGAAGACAATGGGAAATTAGCTGCGTTATAAATACTAATTACAACTAGCGAGAAGCTGCTGCTAAAATTTAATCGCCGTTATTCGCTAACTAACCAAGTCAATTTGCGATAATAATGCATATTTAGTAGACTCGCCTATACAGTATTTGTGACTTTCCCGAACTTCTAAATTTCTTAAAATATCAATTCCCAACGATTTCTAAATTAACGGAAAATTCAACTTTTAACTTAAAAATAATAGCTGGGCGAAAGTAACCAACGTATTGTGTAGCAAATTTATTTCTTGATATGCTTTCAGTTTACAATAAAAAATTAGACATTAAATTGACGTCCTTGCTTCATTCTGTGAAGAGTGACAAATTGATTTTTTCTACTACCTACTAGATTTAGAAGGTACCATTATTTAGTTTGTTTTCAGGGCAAGAAGTGGATTTTCTCAGCTAGTGGTTACTAATTTTTTATTATTGACCACTGGTCAATAATAGAAACAATTGATCTAGCACGCTAGCCTGATGCCTTTAAAATTATGTCACATATCGAATATTATTCACCTTCATAATACAACAACCACTTTCTAAAGCTTATTTATTTCAATCTAGTATTGTTTCTTATTAATTTTAATTATAATTATTTGTTAAAAATGATAAATAAATATGTTTTAGATAAACGTCAAATTTTACACAAATGTCAGTTGAAATGTTTTCAGGCAAGACCACTTGATTTCCGTGGATATTTAGAAATGTAATTTTATTTTTTATTAACGTAAAAACGATTAATTATAAGAGGAATAAAAGTGTTAGCAGTGGAAAAAGTAGTATATAAACCACAGTAGAGAAGACTTATCAGCCTCGCAGCTTATAATGCTCGACTGAGGAAAAATGTCTTCTCTACCTTGGTGTATACTATACTATTCTTCACACTAGGTCACTAATGAAGTATTTGTTTCCTACTATTAAATAATAGACACAATTAAGAGAACTTTCTTTCTCTGCTTCTTCTTAAACTGCCACACTTGGTGGTACGAATTACATGCAGTATAATAGAGAAAAAAAGATTGGATCCCAAGCTGCAATTATTAATTTAAAATAAAAGCTCTTTATGAACGAGGCATTACAGAGCGGCTGAAAAATGCTGGATACTCACCATGAATGAAGTCTCTATGATATTCATTTATGGGATTTTTGGTTTACTTTACAATTCAAATCGGTCTAAATTTTAGCACTCACTTTCTAAGACTGGATTCTAGGGTCGCACATTTTTTTTATTCTTGACAACCTAAGGATACAAATTAGTAAAACACAGATACCTATGTAGGTATCACTTCGAAACACACATTTTGTTGGTATCGTGCATATCGCTTTGAGAATACCAAAGCGATTAGCGTAATTTTTATTAGCTTTACATAACTTTGAAAAAAACTTTAAAAAGATATTTTTAGATAAAATTTAATATTCATCGAGTATCTACGTTCTACAGGATCATAGAACAATAGGACTATTGAGGAACTACATCAAAGTTCTTTTGTGTAAGCAAGGATTTTTAATTTGTTTTCGGCGCTCTCCATTCAACATACACCTGGTGTCCTTTTCCAGCGACGTCATTAAAACCAGACTCTCGAGTTTATTTCAGGATTTAATTTCTCTGTAAGTGCTGGTAGAGGTTTACGACGAAATAATATTTAATTAAATCCGCTACAAAAGCGCGACGTTTTTTGCAGCAATAAAGATTTCCAATTCCGTACAATTTAGCAGGCAAAGTTAATAATGGAGTCGGAATGAAATAATTTAGTAGGGGCTGTTGTAGTTGTGTGCTAGCATTAAGCTAATACTTTAAAGGTAGAATAAACGTTAATACCGAATGAGCTTATTTTACAGCACAAGCCTTGTATGTATTTTAGGATTACGATGAACGTACTACTTACAGGTTTTATTCAGCTTCATATTTTACAGAGATTATGTAAATTTTCTTAAATTAATAATTTTTCTTCTGCATTAATTATATTTCATAAGAATATAGTTTAACATTTCATAAAAGATTCATTAACTAAGTGAAAGAAAAATTTTTCTAAATTATACTGTCGCCTTAATTTCCTCTAAAAGTAGCGTGTTTCTGTTTTTGCCTTAATTAGAGTATATATAGAAAACAGTTTATTTATTCAATAGCAATGTTATTTGTGCTTTATTTTATAAAGCAGCTGTTAATGACATTTCAAGTAAAAACTTTTATCTTACAAAACATTCCTTAATTAACTGAATTTGGATGTAAACCGATTTTAAATTACCGCTACTTCCCTGTTTTTTTTTCGACTTTCCAGTTGCCAGTTACTTAGGGAATATTAAAAAATACATTAATATATCATCAAGGCACTGAAGAGATTTTGTTAACGTAGAACATCTTGTCAGCGATTTTAATTACCTAATGGACTTTTCGCCAGTTGTGGATTCCTAATTCTTATAATACTTTCGTCGTCTTCGTGGAATGCTGGGAGGCAAAGTATATTAATTATAGCGCTGAATGATTGTGTATCCCGGGTGATTATTGTTTAATGAATTTCATGATTTACAAAATAACATGAACCGTTTAGTTCAAAGTGAGTTAAGATTAAAATTAGAACAATATGTTTCAAACTACTAAAGGTATTAAATTTTTAATTTATTACTCTAAGAAGTCTAATTGTTATGGTAAAATTTAAAATCTCATCAAAGACATTAAAATATCGTATGAATATGGAACTGATCTGCTTCCTTGGTGAATTTCAACTTTCAGAGAAGGAAATCGTTTAATAGCTTTTTAAACTTCGGTAATAATTAGAGAGCGTAAGCAAACTATAGGCAATTAATCTTTTGGCTAATTTATTATCGGCATTTCCAAATGACCAAATTCGTTTTCATTTTAAAGTCATTCTGTTATTGGCCCTGGCATATAACATATACCTAGGAATTATTTCACTAAACTTGGTTTATGCTACCACATAATAGGGTTTTCCAACGAAAAGTAGCCCCCTCAGTATCTTGTTTCCTTGAAAATCGCCTAGACATGTCAACAAAGACGGAAAGAGAGAATTTTTTTTTTATAAAATCCGGATGACTGTCATCAACCCTTTAGCCGTCACAGCTACCACTTCTAAAATTTTAAATGGCACCATAGCATATTGTGCGGCACATTGTTCGAAAGGTAATTTCATAACGAACTCATTCTACTATTTATTTTTTTATTCGCTTAAAATTGAGATATAAAAAAGTATAAACATCTATTTATTTCCCTTACCCTGCTGAATATAGCAATTACACGGTAATTGTTCGAAATGATTTCCATTAACAATAATACAAACGACTTTGAGAGAGAGAACCAACATTTGCGAGAACTTGCGATGAAACAAAAGCATCTACGTACTGCTATACAGCAGCTTCACTGAACTAATAAAAATCTAGTTTTATTTTATTTATATCAATTTGAAGTAAGTAAAAAATTAAATACTAGAAAGGATTTCTTATGAAATTACCTTTCCAACGATCTACCACACATGGTATGGTGCCGTTTGAAATTTTAGAAGGGGTTGCTTTGACTGCTAAGGGTCGATGAAGGATTTTACTTAAAAATATGTCTCCCTTGCTGTCTTTGTTGACATATCTTGGCAATTTTCAAGCAAATAAGAGTTTTGAAAGATTCTGAGGGTGGCTACTTTCTGTTGAAAAACCCTGTATGTATATGTGCTGGCGAAATTTTACATGGGGAGCAATATGACCGACGGTAAACATAAGTACTATACCTCCATATCTATCAATGTCAACCTTAAATGTCCATACCATTGAAACTAACCTAAATCCCCACGCGAGGTCCTTCATAGATCCCACTGAATTTTTTAAGTTTCTGTACAGGCTATGTTATCAGTTACCACATATTATTGTTTCAGTTCTTTAAGTAGAAACGCTTCCTAAATCATTTCTGGGTATATATCATTCAAATTTAACAAAGAAAAAACAGAAATTGTTATAGAGGATTACCAATAAATTTGAGTAGGAATAAATCAAAAATTTACTTTTTGCCGTTCGGATACGTACAATCCAACAAAGCGGGTATTACGTCTTTGTATGATATTTTGGATTAATATTTGTGAATACAATAATGTACGATTTAATAAATGAATTCAAATTAATATATGCATTCAGAGAATTCAGCTGTCTCCTGGGTTTGCTCAAGCCGCACATAGAATTATTTTATTATATATTACGGATTTTCTTGAAAAAATATGATGTATGACTTTCAGCATTATAATATATGTACATTCCGAAATAAGTAATGCTCTACGACATCAAGTTTAATTTATTGTTTGTTCAGGGGAAGTAAAAATCGGGTTTCTAAATTTTGGAACATATCGTGGACATTGCTTTGATTAATGATATAAACCTGCTCAAATTTATTATTCCGTGTACTTTAGCAAACCAGTTGGTTACTGCTACATAATCCACCACTAATCACGTTTATTTAGTCACAATTAATTTATCTGTACACCACCTGTGGTTCGTTACACACCCATAAGTTTTCCTTTTTGGATGCTTAATCAAGTTTTGGTGCTTAATTAATTTTGTTTATTTTTCCCACATTATCATTGTTATTTATCATTACTTTCATACTTAAAACTTTTCCTGCTTGATTTTATTAAACTTGTTTAATTTAAAATCAACGTGAATGAAAAAAAATAAATAGGAATAAGAAAGTCAATTATTTTTTGTCTAACAGTCATTATAAGTAACAAAGAAAAACCGTGTTTTCCGTTTAATTGCTTTTTAGCAACCGTTACAGTTGAAAAATAAAGGAATTGACTTCTTGAATTTATGTGTTGATTATATTTTTTGCATATAAAATGCTTACATATACAAATTATTAGTTCCAGTTAGGTATTTGAAATAAATAGTTTTTATAAAATAATTATTTTCAGGTTTAAATAATTCATATTTCATTTACTACACATTTTAAAAGAGTGTGTAATAATGTGTGTGTGTCAAAGATTTGTTACAAATATAAGGAAAAATATGTTGATAGTTTTTAATTAATTGTACCAACAGCTTTTAACCTAAGAAAAGGTAAAGATAGGACGAATCTAGGGATCGCCGATCCTTAAATATCACTGATTAAATTGTATGAGAGCTTTAGTCACAAAGAAGCGATAACGTTCGATAGGTCTTTTGTCGGCGAAAGAATACAAAATATGAGCAAAGGCATTGGTCAATATCAGGAAAATGTCGGGAGTGCTTTGGGTTATAGTTCCAATATCACGATATTACCTGCCATAAAAAACAGAAGTTAGAAATGGCCGAAGCTGCGTGGCGTTCTCGAACAGGTATACCGTAAAATGTCAAAACGGTGATGGAAATCGGGTGGTATGACATTCCGCTAAAAGCATTTCCGGATCAGCGACCGACTTTAACGTTGTGGATGGAAACAGCCAGTCGATATGCCTGCTATTCAATTTCCTCGAATATAAATTTTGCTATGTCATGTAGAAATGATGGACTGTTTGTTATACACATGCCTAAACATATAATTGTTTGTCAGGACTTATCATTTCCTTTTTCTAAACTTCAACTTTTAATATATCATATTTAAAAGAAAAAATGCTTTCAAACATTATTACCGTGTACCTATACGTATTTACATTAAATAGCAAGCATAGAACATGTTTCATATAGGGTTAAATAAAAATATTTCTTATTGACCTAAACGTGTTTGAAACTTTTATTACTGAAAAGAGCATCTTTCAAATTTATGAAACGACCAGGTTCACACATTATCATCGTACACCGCAGTTTACTCAGGTTTGGCGCAGAAAATGATTTTTCTCTTTTTATACATTGTAAATGGGTTCAAAGTGAAACTGCCCATTTTAAGTACGTTATGGGCCATAGAATTTCCAAAAGCTTCTAGTTTTCGTGGAGCATTAATTTCTCCGGTGACTTTCTAGTATCTCGCGGAGACAATAAACGATAATAGCGTTTAACAACTAAGGCAATTTTGGTGAAATGTAAACCAGGAAATAGCAGTTTGCAAGTGTTTAACTATAAAACGCGATAAGATCGGGTTTACATGGCAAAATGATCCTGGTAGAACGTAGAATCTCAAACCTATTAACATCAGGAGCTGTTCAGGAATATTCAGTAAAGAACTTATTTAAACACGTTTTGTTTGATTTGGTTAAGTGAATAAATAATATAATCTGTCAGATTTATCTCTTTAAATTGTGAATTTATTAAAAACCTTAACAATTACATTTTTACTTGCTGTTGTAATATCTTAAAAATTAATACTGTTTAACATAAAGTACATAATGATTTGTGATAAGAAAATGTTAAGAATGCAGAATATTTTTCTAAGATGTCACTAGAGAAATATTTGGAATTTATTAAAAGGGAAATACAACAGTTAATATTATTTTTGCACGAATGGGAATAGAACGATAGATTACACCCTCATAAAAGACGTTAAAACACCTACTTTACTTTCATGGTGCATAAATAACTATTAATTTACAGAGTGCTTCATCCAGTTGGCTGTGAATTTCGCGTCTAAAATAAAAAAAATATAGTAATAAACTAATAAATTTCCAACATACACTGCTCCTTGATCGGAAAGAGCATACCCCTATGCTGCACTGCACAATCTATGGTGGAAAGAAGATTGAAAGAAACGACAATACAATTATTAGAAAGTGCAACAAGGATAGACAGATAACAGGAACTAAATGCATAGTGCGCATACGTAAAAGAAAATCGCCGTGGGTGTGGCGCTATGGACATTATCCAAAATACCGCACGCATGCGCAGAAAATACTATATAATAGTTGTATATGTCTGTGCTTGAGAATCTTCTTTCAGCCAATTTCAAAGCGGTTTACTATTTCCATAAAGACGTATGTTCGAAGGAAATAAATAATAAATACCACATAAAAGCTTTACAGCCAAACAAATTTCAAAGCCAGCTAGATGTAGGTAGCTACTATTAATGTTAATCGTCTGTTACTCTGTAACTTCCTAATATTAGACAAGAGCATTTATATTTAATTGACCCAGCTTTATATGCCGCCTATCGATCATTAACAGAATGATTCTTCACTTCAATTCGATTCAATATTATATGCTATTAGACATCTTGTTGCATATCATGTTCTTATATTACACGATATATTATTACTTTACTATCTGCTGTTGTTCGAGCTTTTTGAGTGCCTTACCAGAACAGATTTGTCGTATTATTTGTTTTAATTAGTGTACCCATGTCTCTGCTCCATACGTTAGTAGTGGAAGTATAAATTGAACTATTTACATCTCTAATTTCCTTTCCGAAATCTTATTGTTTGTCCGAGGTATACATATTATTATACGTCACTATCCAAGAACGTCCAATAAAGACAGCAGCATACTAGCTCATCAATCATAATCACCCACAAGTTTTATAATGAGAAGTACGTAGCAGCGTTATTGTCCAACCTGCATTTAACATTATGGACTATAACCTTACATCTTCAAAACCTTACAGTGTATGCATTAGATTGGCAAAATTCATATAAAATGTAGGCGTAGCTCAAGGTTCTGTAATGGATCCTCTTATCTTTCTATTATTCATAAGTGACCTACCATTGTATAATATAAACTCTAGAATTCTTGGCAACTACTTTGACGCCACCACTATTGTCGTCAGGTATAAAAATCGGGATGATTTAAGCTCAAGTGTTAAAGTTTTGTCCAAATAATTCAAGAAACAGTGCTCTAGAAATAGATTGATCGTAAATGTTGATAAAACGGTATATTTGTAATTTAGAAATCTCAGCAATTAATAGATATACCAAATATGAAAAGTGAAGGAAAATTTCTAGGGGATTTTAATTCAGACTGGGGTGCTGAATTCAATTATATACAGATTGGTGGCCGTTATTGTGAACATAGAGAGACAAATGCTTACGCGCTTTGCATGTATCGACACCTTGATTATGCATTATTTTTAAAATTGTATGTATTAGTTCGCATAAAACCCAAGAAGGCGTCTAGTTTAAAACCATAGCGGCCTCCTTAATTGTTAACTTACAAAACACAATTTTAAAAATAATGCATAATCAAGGTGTCGATACATGCAAAACGCGTATGCATTTGTCTCTCTATGTTCACATTAACGGACACCAATCTGTATAGCCTGAAAGCTCAGCTGCTAACAGTACCTGCCGTTGAAACTAAAACTAGTGTTCAACACTGATAATTTAGTTTAAGTTTACTTTGGCATACACTCTTACTCACTGACTGAATGGCTTTTACTTATTTGGTGTCCTTGTTCGACCTGCCAACGCATTTCTATAATAAGGTTAATTTATCAGTGTTAGTTATAGTTTAATAAGTTACGATCTGAAAATTATAAATTATCGTCGTATCAATATGTGAGTTATTCTCCTCTTTCTCTCCCTCTCTCTCTCACACAACATCGAGCTGTTGAAAACGACAAATAGAATTTAAAAAAATATTATCCGGCTGTACCTTCTGCTTCCTGTGAACTTCCTGCACAAAAACATGTTTATAAAATTTTGTTTTTTGCAGCCTTTACATTTAACAGTTCAACAGCAAAATATATTTTTGTGTGTTTATGTGGATGACGTCTATACGAAAATGTTTCATTTGCATATTTACTTACATTAATTTATTATTAAAAGTATTCATATCCAGGATCAGGTATGATAATGAATTGATGATAGTTTCCTTTGTTACACTTTTTGTTAACCACGTTTAAAAAAGACGAACAGTACCAATAGTAGTTACCTAACGACTTTCAATATAATTTTTATTAGGTACCTGGAAAGTCCAAATCTTCAAATACTTCCTGTAGTAACTTGTAAAACATCTGATGATGGAAAAGGTTCATTCCAATTCCTTTCTGAATTTTATTATTATGCCCAATTGAAATAGCAATTTGTCTTTGTCCCTAGAATTCAAATTTGGTGTATCCTTCTGCATAGAAGTTCACAATGCTCTCGATATTATGAAACTGCCGAGTTCGAAGTAGTCGGAAGGAAGTTATACCTCACAATAACATTTGTCAAGTCCTGGAACGGAATTATCCCGCTCCAGAGAACAGCGACAAATTCGATTATGTGGGTCTAAAGTGCTTAACCCTTAGAGCTTCCTCTAGAAAGACAATTGCAGAATTTACATTGTCCAACGTTTCTTAATCTCTTTTAATAAATTTAGGCGAGTTCTGCTTTCTCGACTTATTTGCTAGTCTGTAAATCCCTAGCTTTTACCTAACCGAAGTTAACAAGAAGTTTTATACAATATTCAGATGTCCAATTAGTTCAGGGTAAAAAAATCTGTTATACTTTGATGCACAGGACTATTTTTAACCATTTAATAGACTAATTTGGAATTGCTTATGTATTTTGTGTGCTACCAAATATTTATTAAAGTAACCCATCTCGATGACGTAAGCAATATCTGATAGCTACGTGCGATTGACGAGGGTAAAGGTGTGAAATTTAATAAATTATTAGTTGGTGTATCACCGCTAGCTCTCATTATTTGCCAGTTCGGTAAACATTGGCTCTGATGTTCTATGCCGAAAGAATCAAAGCGCATAAGGTTAATTGCGTTGCTTTGTACTCGAAATGAAATCCTTTCAGGTTTCTGAAAAAGCACGTGATTTGAAATGAATAGATAGCAGAACTTCTTCGCATGTAACATTACCGTTTCTGCTACACTTGATAAATTGTTGATGAAATGTAAACCAGGACAATTTTCTTACACATTTGAAATGTTCCCCTTTTTTTCTTATTCCAGTTATTCCAGATTATGTACAACTGTCCATATTTTTATTACATTTTATAAAAATTTAAGCTGATCAACTGCATTGGTCAGTTAGTGACTTTGTTTTGAAGTAAAGCAAGACAAATTATGTATTACCTTCTAGTTCGATTTTCCCTGAAATTTTTTATATGATAAACATGTCAAGTCCCTTTAGACCGAGGGCGTTATTGCTACGAAGGATGCAATAACAACCCAACGCATTGTTCAGAAATCAAATGTCAGTTACGATTATTGTTCGAAATATTAGGGCCTACTGCAGGAAGTAAATTCTGATAACAGTAACAATGCTGAATTCGGAATAGTTGGAATTCAATGAACCCCGTTCACGGTGCCATAACTTCTAAACTAAGTTTCGAAACTATGGGCTACGGTTCTCGCTTATAAACTGTGTTTGTGCTTTGTTGCGATTATATGAGTAATGTTGCGATTTTGTATTACGATTTTAACAAAGTTTACTTGAAAGATATCTTATCCTGTATGCTTTAACCACACGATATAAATGAGAAGACCATAAACCATTTAAGTAGTAATTATGATTTTTAATTATTACTTGAAATGTGATAAATAGGTATTACTCTTAAAAGACACAGTGAAGTAACGATCGGTAGAAGCTGTTAATGAATTTTATTAATTAACCTTAGCACTTGACCGATACACAAAGGATTCATAATATAAAGCATCCTCCGGGGTATATATGACAAAATCGCGCCACATCACCTAAAATTTGTGGACTGAAATATGAAACACATTTAAATAAAATAAATTTATTAAAGTTTCATATTATATTTAAAATTTAATTCATTAAATATTCATTGTTTTCTGTGATATCCTTTATTTTCTAAAACCACTTAAAAGTAAAAATTAAATTAAAGTTGGTTAAAATTTTAATGGAAAGGTCATGCAAATATTACGTAAAATTTAAAAGCCTCTAAATATGTTTTATTTTTTGATGAATTTCAGTTGGACATTTTTATTCATTAATTCTACGCAAACGATGTTTAATTCTACTCCATCGGGGTTATATTATTCAAATTCGTATAATTTCAGCGTTTAAATTCAGCCGTCATGACACGAATAGACGTTCCTCATGATTGACAGAATAAGGGTATTGGAAACGTACTAGACTTAATTCGTTAAGTGCTGAAGTGTAACATTTTAAAATATTGATTTAAATGTGGAAATTTCCTCTGCGAATTCTAAAATTTTAAAAGGAATACTTCATACGTCTTTAAAAGATTACCGGTTAGTTCCAAAGCGAACTATTAGTAATTTAGTTACGAAATCTCAACAGTGTTTGACAGGCTATTTTAATTGCGAAAAGTGAAAATTTTTATAACATACTAAAATATCAATGTATAGAGGGTGGATTATCTGACGTCAGCAAATGCTCACGTGACTACCTTGGTGGGTACACATAGTAAACGACTACTATACATTCTGAACCTATAAAACGCCTAAAGTGATATGCAGCCCGACGTACAAATTTCAAATCTAACAATGACGGTAGTCGATAACCCACCTCACAGATACACACATTGAACTGGATCAAGGAGAAGCGGATTTGATCCAGTCCGTACTATACAAAACTCCCTCCAGTGAATGCAAATGCACCGCAGTTTATCTTTATGGGATCGAGGTACCCGCCTCCATTGAAAATGACCAGGGCAAAATCTAACTGCGCTGAGTCCCCACTGTGCTCCTCAAGAGACCCAATAGGTTCGAGCAATTAAATAGGAGAGCGTTCGAACGTATCTCATTAAATTTTTATAAAATGAACATACACACTGCGACAACACCCACATACAGACAAACTTTTTTTGTAAACAACTTTCTTGGGTTCCTGTAGGTCGAAAACACGTATTTCCGCGAAAAGCGTACCTTTTTTCCTCCATAAATATCCACATAGCTTACATACCTGTAGTTACGCCACTGGAGAAGGAAAAAACTGAGTGGTTTTTAAAATCTGGTCCTTTTTTTTAATTAAACAATATAATAACGAGAAATAATTTATTGCTATTAAAACACATTACAAGCGTATATTTAAATCTTATGTCCATTACATTTTTGGGTGAAAAATAAAAGGTTGCAAAGAAACGTTTGTAATTACAACATGTACCTGCATATACAGTTGTAATTAATAACACTTTTGTAACTGTGAAACCTTCGTAATATGGGGTACCCCTTGCACATAACAACTTTACATTGTAATAATTTAACAAACAAAAAATTGTATAAGTACTTCTAATTTATACTAAACAAACTGATACCTGAAACAAATCAAAATTTTAGAATTTAACGCATTTTGTACAAAAAATAAGTTTGGGAAAATTGTAATAAAAAGATAAAGAAATAAAAGAATTAAAAAAATAAAAAGTTACCTCTTTGGTATTCATCAATAATCTTCAATAATTGAAGACATTTTAGCCAGAAGGGTGGTTTCATTATACAGGAGTTGTAGTTCGGTAAACAGCATGAACGACCGCGATGGGGTCTGTTGACAATAACATACACTGGGCAGCCCTTTTGACGTAGTACGTACTTTACATGAAATACAAAAAATTGCTGTAAGAATTTTAAAAACAAAATAAATCTATACTCCTCTTTTTGTCCTCTTCGCTGGCATCCTGTATAAGAACAAAAACAACAAAGAAAAGAAACAGAATAATATTTATAAATGAAAAGCCCCAAAATTGATGGCCATCAATTTAAACCGAGGACACACATTTACATTACACCATAGAGCTGCAGAAAAGTGTAGCTCCCATAAATTGCAGCAGTTTTTGACTGACCTTGTGAAATCCGTTAATTTTACCTGTTCGTTTTTTTTTGGCTTGAAAGAGTTTTCCATTGTCTTCTCCTTTTCTTTATTTTCTTTGAAATATTAATTTGAATACTACTTTTCAAAATAATTGTCTTTTTCAATTGTCTGGATTGAAAAATTATTGCATTAATAACACAAGAAAAATTTTGAAAATTTAACTAAAGCCAAAACATTGTTTTGAAAAACCTAAATGTAAACTTGAAAGCCTTCAAACCCGTTACAAATAATTCTAAACAATGACTCAGTATTTATCCGGTGAAGTTCTCAGCTCCCTGGAAACACAACACTCACTCACATTTTATAGGTCCTGTTTTAAAAATTTAAAATGTACATCCGAACAATACAAAATTTAGAACACAACTGAGCTCTTTCCTACTCGGAACTATCGAAGATAACTACCGTGTAACTAACAAAAAATCGATGACTCCCTATAATGATTCATACTGGAATGGAAAATCTCTGCTTCTACATAACGTAAATGTTATATAAAGTCGTTGTACAATAAAGTGTATGGCCTTCAAAATATTCTAGGAATTTCCTAACGAGATCGGAAGGGGTGAGGAAAATTTCGAAAAAAATGCATATCCTTTGAAAGGTCTGTTTCTCCGGATTCTCGCAAGCGAAACGAGAAGTGCTCGTATACTATGTAGAAGAATCTATGTGGTAACAACGATAAGCAAGCTACATTTTTGGAAGAGCGCCAATGCGGCCGTTTTTGGATTTACTAAATAAATTTTGTTCATGGTATAGTACCGCCAAATGGCTTTCAAACAAGTTGTTGCTGAACCTGATCAGATAACTGGTTTTTGAGTTGTGGGGCGTTAAACTAAAAATTTTGAAAAATTCTTAGCGGCCGCCATTTTGAAGTTAGAGAGTCCGGTAAAAAACTGTTTCACTTGAATTATGGTCTTCTTTCATATCCGCTACTCAGATTTGCAAAATTTGGTCGGGACATCAATAATGCGGTTCATCAAACTATTATGTGGGAAGTACAATTTAAATTTTAGCAAGTCGTAGTTTGCATAAAAGGCATCGGTTTATGCGTGCATGAATATAAACAAAATGTTATGTTCATGTCGTATTACATGCAAATTTGAGAGGAAGTAAAAAGCAGGAATCAATATTAATTTTATTTGCGTGCTGGTGTAGTACGTTATACCTAACTTATGTAAGCTCAAGCTCAAGCTCAAAGGTCAAATGCTACACAAACGACATACTTTCGAGAATTTGAAAATATGTGTTAAATGTTATTGACTGTAACACTCAGGTTATATCAGGTTTTTTAGGTTTTCGGAGGTTTTTGCGGCAGATTCTTGTCCAGCATGTCTTTTTCTATGTATGTTGTAAATTTCAAAACGATCCGTAGCTTTGTTTAAATTTTGAAAATTTCTGTTTTTCAATTTTGAGGGGGCGCCAAATTTTGTGGGACAAGTCTCAAGCAATTTCCATCCAGGTCCTTAATAGGCCAGGGCTATTGTGCGTCGGCCATGACGCGACGCGACGTGTCGTTACGCAGTTTATTAGATATTCGTCTCGGACTGCGATATTCGCACACTTTTAAGAGGAGCTGCGACATACAAATGGCCTAACGTTCTTTCTGCTAGGTCGGTGGTTTTCGTGACAGATTCGTGTCCAGACTGCCTTTTCCTATGTGTTGTAAATTTCAAAACGTAACTGTTTTTAAATTCTCAAAATTTCTGTTTTACAACTTTGAAAGGGTGCTAGTGCAAGTCTCGAGCATTTTCAATGTAGATCCATGTAGGTCGGGGCATTGGGGGGCATTGTGCGTCTGTGGGTAACAATGCTGCGACCGCGACGCGACGTTTGCCAGATATTCGTCTCGAACCACAAACCTGTGATATTTGAACACTTCTAAGGGTTGGTTTTTCAATGTGGGTTTAATTCCCTGCTAAGCTAACCAGGGTCAATTGTCATTCAACATGTTTGAGAAAAAAATTAACGGTAGCAAAGTGTGAATGGGGAAATATCAGAAAGCCATAGGCCTAAATTGGTCTGCAGCGCTGATTATGAAAGATATGTAATGGGGAAGTGAAAAATTTAATAAACAGAATTTACTGAACTTAGCCCAATTATTATTCTTTAGTTTGAACTAATCAATTGTTCTAGAAGTGAAGAAGGAGAAAAATGCATTAAGAACTAGAAAGATTAATAGAAATACGAGAACTAGGCTAAAGGATGAAAGGTACAAAATATCTGAAGAAAGTTTTCTTGAATTGAATATTGAAAACTACTTTATTCTGTTGTCTGAATGTCCTAGTAATTAATCAATTAACATACGTTCGTTTGGAATCGATAAAAGGAAAAAATCCGTTGCGTTTTTAGTGAAGAAAAGGAAGTAGAGCTGTTTCAGCGCTCGCCATTTATTTGCGGTTTACGGTACTGGCAGCTTCACATTACTCTTTCAGCTACTAAGCGCTGTAATTTATTTCCAGAAACTAAACGTAAACAGCCCTTTATTAAGTAAATTCTCATTACTACCTCCCTGCTGTTTAACAGCAAATTGACGTTTTGCGTTATCAACAAACTACATAGTTAGTTAACATTCTCTCGCCAAAACCAAATGCTTATGTCACTAATTTTACAGTACGTAAGATCAATAAATAAATAAACGAATTCGTTCTATAACTGTATGGTAAAATCTATTTTCCAACATCATATATTTTTACTGAAAATAATAATTCGATATGGACCATCAAAAACTGTTCCTCGTTGCACATCAAAACAGCTTTCAGCAACGTGGTTCAATTTAACAATGCGAACAAAACTTTGCTTTCTTAAGTAAAACCAACAAAAAATGCAGTGAAACAATTCTAAACTATAAAGAGTGATTTAGTTCTGCAAAGTTTAAATCCTTGAGATTATCCTATACAATCCGTGGTTTGCGATATCCTGCACTATCCTGTAAAAGCAAAGTTTCCGTTATTTATTACATTATGTAATTTGGTTTATTTTCACTAATTTATTAAGACACTTAATGGACACCTGTTGACGTTCTGGGTCTTAATGATGAATTTTTGTATCACCATAGTTCACATCGGCCTTATTCCTTTTATTTGCCCATGCTTACACAAAGGTCTGATTTCGTATCTTCGTTGTTTATCTGTAGGACTTACAGTACGGCAAATAAAATCAACATTTGTTTCAGTACGTTGCAAATTTTCGATATTAGGTACCATGTGTCTTGTAGAGCATTTTTTCTATTTCTGAAGATTCCACGTATGTGAACACCACATCCTTCTGTGTATTTATGGAAACACATTATCTGACTGCGTGTATATCTTTTGCGATGCGGATGTATGTAGCATACAACTACTTTGGTTTTCTAATTTAACAGCTGAAGAGGATTAGTAGCAAAATGCCGCCGTGTTACATTTATACAACACCCGATTGTCTGTTCCCACGTTGGAAAATGAATGTTGAAAAAAAGAGGCACTCCTCACTATATCACCCCGAATTTTCAAATATCCACCAATCTACGCGATGCTGTTATTATCCTTTATATTTTTTCGGTACTGAAAAGTTTTATCTAAGGTAGACATGACGAAGTCCTTTTGTGAAAATTTGTTGGGAGTGTCACCAGAAATGAAATATATTTGCAAAATGTATTCTAGTTCAAATATGTTGTTTACATCATCGATGCGTTTAAAAGGGTAGCATTATGTTTTTATAATTTTGCCAATTTATACATAATTATATTCCCCTCTTTGTTGCACTAATTTCCTTTCCATGATTCCAGCGAGATTGGTCTTCAATCATGAGAATCGAATGCTTCATAACTTGAAAGAAAAAATCGGGAAAACTGTAGGAGAGAGGCTTGTTTTTCACTTCGTCATCTACTCATTCCATTACTTGTCAAACTAATTCGTTTAACAAATTATATTCCGACATAATAGATATAAATAATATGGAAGGAAAATTTGTCGTTGCTATCAAATAAATTTGGTGTTAGAAATATGAGTTAATCCGGCTTAATATATTGATTGAATTTTCATCGTAGCTTATACCTTATACATCACGACGGCTTTTCAGGCTCCACGCTTCCCAAGAGCAGGTGCTGTCGACTCTCGTTTAAGAAAGTGTTTCCCATATAGATATAGCGAGGCTTTATTATGACGTATTTTGGCTCCGGTTTTACCTTCGTATTCTGATTTACTACCTTGCATTGAGCGGCGCTCTAGCAGACACCAATCTAAATTATTCTAAAACACTGAAATTTATAGCTTCTTGATGCAGCTCGTGCACTGTACTAGATCATGTTAGTCGACCTGGTAAATTGTTAAGCAACATACCCTATACAAGAGATAAATATGCAGTTTGAATATGAAAAGCTAGATAGATTGCAGTTACTTGAATAATTCTTTTCAGTTTACCTCTATTTAAGTTTTATCTAATTCTCGCAGGCTTAGATACAAGCACAAGGAAATGCTGAAGCTGCAGACGCTTGCACGTTTAAATTCCTTATTCTGGTACCTGATTGGAATATCTATTAATACTTGTACTATCTATAAAATTTATTGTTTGCTCTTCGGATTTCCCAGATTAATAATTTCTTATTACTGTGGAATGAAGATACACCGAAGGGAAATGCGAGATGCAGTGAAACACAAATTCCAATAAGAAAAGTTGTTCTCTTGGGTGGCCGCCTTTTTCAGGAATATCTAATAAAATGCAATTATAAGGGAGACATTTTTAATTTTGAAATAAACACTGTTCTGGTTTTACGATAGTAGCTTTTAAAAGGATTTTTTACGAGCAGGTCACAGAGCTAAATTAGAGTTGCTACGTTCATTTGTAATTTTGTTGGTACCTAGGTAAAAGGTTTTTTAGTGTTAAATAAATGTTTCAAAGGAATTTTATGTACGAACAAAATAACTTTTACTTAAGTTATTTGTCAAGATTTTGTGTAATATGTGTTATAGTAATAAAGTTATTTACTTACCTGTCCGTAACATTTTTACAAGAACATTCAAGTTTGTATTTATTTGCTAGAAAAAGCCAATAAATAAATAATAAATAGATGTAAAAAGTAAAATAGTGAATACAAAATTATTTTTCTGGTAGTGTTGGAAAAACTCTACTTTAATTCATCAATTTTGAAGCAGAATGGACTGTCATTATTACTCTCTTGCGTGATTATATCACGCATACGGTGTGTGGAGAAATTTTGGAAAAAGTTAAATATCTCCTGAAATATTATTTTTTCTGGAAAACGCTCGGACAAGTGTAGCGATTTAAATTACGGCGCATGTTTTAAGATGCTTCAAAAAAAATTGTGTTAGTACTTAATCTTTTTGCAGTGACGCTATCGACTTTTTTTTTAAATAGAAACATGTATATTTGATTATCGCATTAGATAGACACCGTTCTTCTCTTTTTAAACTTATAATATTTTTATACTCCTACATAAGAAAATTTTTGAGAAAATTGTTTACGTCTCAGTAGGCCGGTCTGGAATAGCGGGTGCAGCCTAAACCACAAGCAGGAAGGAAGGCTAGAATGGCGTCCTCACCCGGGAAGGTGGAAGCCGGTGTGGTGGCCAATCCACAAGGGTACGGGAGCTCAAAAAATTCGTCCGGCGGGGTGGGGGGATAGGCTTCATTTTTAGGTGCACCCCAGCCCTATTATTTTATTGTCGTAGTGAGCATCCATGGATGCCACTTAGATAGTGTGGAAAGACGGGTCAAATTGTAAGTCCCACGTTGGCATAGTTCGTCTGCGCAGTTTACCTACCCAACACAAACCGCCACTCACGTCACCATTTGCGCTTACCCCCAGCCCGGTCTATAGGGTATAACCAAAGACTAAAACTAATTTGTCTGAGTGAAATAGGAGCAGTACTTGAATATCGTAACTCATTTACCTGTGCTAAGTAGAAACGAACTATACTTTAATTCTCTGTACGAAATCTGCGTCTTTTACTAATTACATCAGGAAACTCCAACAATACTTACGACCTTTCCAACTAATGGCAGAACTGAAGACTTTTTTCGGTACCGTTTTCACTTACAATTTTATTAATAATGGGTGGTTGCATATCAAATCTGTTCTAATGATTACGGATTAAAATATTTCCAGTGAATAAGCAGCTAAAGTGTAATCCCTAGTTATTAGATTGGCTTATGCATATTAAATTTACGCAACAAAAGTGTCTCTCAAATTTTATTTTAAATTGGTCCATATCATGAATTTCAACAATGTTAATGTACAAAAAACAAAAATTACATACATATTCTACTTACTTACATATTTACATTATTAAATATTTTATAATATGTGAAACGATATGATTAGTTCCTTAATAGTTTCGATGAAGTCTGCTTTTGACGTAGCAGTCTTAAAATTTTACACAATATTGAAAATTCCTTGAAAGCACAAAGTAGGATTTCCATTCTAGCAATTTTACAATTATTGGTACTTCTAGAAAGTCTCATGTTAATAAATTTTCCCTTTTAGACAAAGCTTTGTATACATATAACTTGGATTAGTAAACAACAATAATGAAATAAAATGAGAAGATCTACCTTAAAATTTATCTTAACTTCTAAATATTTATAGGAGTCAGAAGCAGACAAAAGTAGGTACAAAATTATTTGTGAATCAGCAACAGGCGTTTAATAAATTTATTGCACTTGCACACTTATTTATAAATTGTAGGAAGCAAGGTAGCAGTAAGGGTAGAAGGCACACATGCTAGCGCTTAAGCGCCATAAATAAAGGGAAGTGTGCAGGACCGGTCTTAGCCAAAGGTATTAACATCAAGACCGACTCTTAAAGAGGGGGCACATACGCCATTAAGGTACACTTACGTAAATACAACAATAGTGTTTCAATAGATTATCTAAATTTAGAATTGCAAAGTAAAGCTACGTATCACATAATTCTACAATATTATTGTCGTTGAAATAAATGAAACCCACTGTCAGTTCAATTCGGGGTTATAGCCCAAATTCTTCCTTTGAAGAAATAGATGTATCTCACGAAAGCTTGGCCTGTCCGATTCATTTCGCTGCCAACACTCGCACATAAGATCATATATTTCCTTTGGGCAATTGATTGGCACGCTTAATAAAATCTACACATAATAGAAATTAAATTTGTAACACATGCAATAACAGAAAATGCAGGTGTTACTTACATGTCTGCCGGTATCTTGGTAAAAGCAAGTAACATTTTCTATAATTTTTTCATCACTAAACTCTTCGAAAGGTTGTTCTCTGGCAAAAGTCAGGATTTCCCACAGTGTTACAGCAAACGCCCATACATCGCTTTTTGATGAATATTTCCCCTAAACATCATCAACATTAGGTAATTATTTTTTATGATATAATTTCGTACCAAGAGCACACTTTCCCAAGCCATCCATCGAATTGGCAAAGGTTTTGTTCCTGCTACTAAACAATAGTCGTTGCTGTAAAGTGTTCTACCAGATCCCAAATCGGTCACCTTGATTTTGTACTGTTTACCCACTAGGCAGTTCCTGTTGCGAAAAGTATATAAAGGATAAATTTATTGCACAATAAACCATTAAAAGTATAACAAGTAATACACTACAGGTTACAGCTTTTAAAACTCGGATAAAATCGTTTACAGTTTTAATTGTTATGAGCATCAGGTTTCGATTTAATTTTCCCACGGTTCTTAATGGGTTTCCCTTCTGCCATTATTAAATTATATTACAACAAGAGGATGTAATAGGATATCGGTGTAAATGTTTTCTGAGTTGTGGATTATTTAGAAGTTGGTAAACAAACATGCGCATTTGATTTACTGACGGTTCTGAATTGATGGCTATTTACGCTAGACAGTTAGTTCTGATTATACTATTTTCATGTTACCGCATGTTTTTGCCCAATTTCCCGAGAGAAACATGGTACAAATGCACTTCCCTTGTATTAACTTCCGCAATGCTTTATGTAGTGTGAAAGCTTGTTTGTTAGAAGTTTACAAAATTCTGTTACAAAACGAATAAAAAATTAGTGTGTGGTTATTAAGTAAACTATGCAAAACTGTTGGATTACTAACACAGGTTATTTTAAAAATTTGACCACAACAAATGCTCACTGCCACAATACTAAAAAGAGCAAGTTAAATGATTTTGTAAATATAGGCAAATTGTCGTAAATAGGTACTACAGAGAATGTTAAATCTTTGCGTTCGAAGTACCTATTATATTTTTTATTCGTTATCAATTCATTATTGTCATTTATTTGTCGATTGGACGTTTTATTGATTGATATACAACTTTTGAATGGGAAGTAAAACTAAAATTATTATCTGCAGGCCAGTTTTGTTCCATATCTAGCCATCATCGCCATTGTCGGTACACCACCCAACGCAGTTCCCTTCCACTGTCCCTTGTGGGTAAATTGCTTCTGCTACTTTCTGCATCTCTGGGTCTGCATTCCAATTTTTAAATACTATACATCTTTACCTCTTAACACTTGTTATGGACAGTGGGTATAGTCCGTGGAACAGATCGAAACCTCCAGGACTTTTATCATGACTGCATTCGAAAAGCTAAACTCTAACGTTCCACCTTGGAATGCAACGCAAGACCATGACTGTAGCGGTGAAATATCAATCTCTGCTTGGGTATTCGACATAATCGTTTTGGCGTATTACATACGTATTTTACGCATTTCACTCTGGTTTCCGTTTAATTGTTTTCGGTATTTTACATGTTTGGGTTGCAGATGAATAATTAACGCAGGGATAATGCCCTTCCTTCCGAAAAAGGTGGCTCTTTGTCCCGATTATCCTATATTTTTTTATGCTAGCAACTGGCATAGGTCAGCGAGGTTGGTATTTGGAAATAATTTTGCAAGCATTACTTTTGATGCAATATTTTCCAAAAAGTAATAAATAAAGAAATGCGTTATTCGGAGTATAGGTACCTAATACTAATAAGAGAATCTGACTCTGCATCAAATGCAAGTTGGAGTGTTAACGAAACGTTCCGTATGAGGATAATATGAATATTTACAGATAACTCCTTTCCGGTTGTTAATATTATTATATCTTTAATTACTTTTAATTTTGAATGAAAACTAAAGTATGAGTTGTCCACAAACCAGTCTAACTAAAAGGTATGCAGGGTACTTCTCCTCTCTCTATCTTCTACGCACTTGGTCCGCAAAACTATTTCAGTTGAACAGTATGTACCTACACATTTGTTTTCCAGAAAAACTGGTATAATGGATTACATTGTGAACTGAAGATGGCTACAAAATAGATAAGAAAACTAAATTCAATTAAATTGGTAATCATCACCTTCCAATTTTCACGCACCTTTTAGTACAATCTGTTTTAAGAATAATGAAACATTAATCTGGGGTACCTCCGGTAATCAACAAATATTTAAAAAATCGTTTCTTTGAATCCTGAATTTTTTGTTATGGCTGGCATTAATGAAAAATTTATTATTTATCCGCATTCCCGTCTGAAATAACCCCACTCAATGAAACATCAAAAACAATTTGTTTCACGAGAAAAGTTGTAACAGGCATTAAAAGTTTCATTACGAAAAATGTATAACGTAATTTTGAGCACAGAATTTTATCAACCAAAACCGAATCAGATAACAGCTTGCGTCACATAAAGTTTACTAGTGAGCCTTCACTGTAATTACGTATGGTGGACAGATGAGATCGGTATCATTTTGTTATTTATTCCGTATTGAACACTATTTCTGTACAAATTTATGTTATTATTGGAAGTGAAAATTTATTAATACAGGCTTTTTTTTACAGGATGTTCTGCAAGAAAACCAGCTATTTTCAAGGTAAGATTTTTAGCTTAAACTGTTTCATTATTTTTTGGGGAAATCAAACACAGATATTAATATCCGAGTTCAATCACTGATTATTTCTGTACCTTGCGTGCTAGTTTAAACTAAGAAAAACTGAAAAGAGTAACACCAAACTCACCTTGTTGCTAGATCTTTGTGTATAAATCGCATGGACTCCAAATATTTCATCCCCGATGCAATCTGTGTAGCCATGTAAATGAGACAACCGTAACTAAAAGGGAGATAACATTTAAAAAACCCTTATATTCCACTTGAATTAATTTACCTTAACGAACTAGCTGTTGATGCTAAAGGAGTAGCCGTTTCAGCCACGTGATCTTGCAAAAACTGACAAAGATCTCCCATTTCTGCGTATTCTCTAACAGCGAAATAAGGTTCGCACTCTAAACAAGCACCTAATAATTGAGCAATATTAGGATCTCTAAGCCTTGCCAAGTTACGCACTTCCTTAGTAAATTCCGATAGGAAAGTTTCAGCTCTCAACGTATGCACAACTACTAATTTACATTCACAGTTCACTAAATTGTTTAATCGCCATTGCACTTCACAAAGATGTAGGTCCCCAAATTGCCCGTCTCCCAATTTCTCGATTATCCGCAATTGTTCGCGCGGGAACTCCCGGATTTCTATGTCTTCATCGCACTCTGAGTAGTCATCTGGTTCCGGACTCAGGGGCAACATGAAATGGCGGTTAATTTTGCAGTCGGATGCCCTCAAAGATGTCGGCGATAACGATGGCTCTGCTGGAATTGGTTTGTGTACTTCTGAGTCTGTGTTGTATATTTCAGGGTTGGTGCTGTATATTTCAGGGGGTGGCGGTATCGGCGGCGGCTTAGGCAGGAAGTTGAGTAAAGACGGCGGACCTCGTGCTGGAGTCGGTGGAGGCTCCGGATGCAAATGATTTATAACGTGGTTTGGTACGCTGTACTCTTTGCGTACTATATCTGGCACGTCTGCAATTACAAATTGCAAAAGTGTTAATTAATAATTGATACTATCAGAAAACTTTGGATTGTGACATTTACGTTCCGGTCTTTCCAGAAAAAAAAAATAAAAAATATTTTAAGGAAAAGTTTCAAAAATTACCTGCATATATAGGACTACTGGCGCTCAGGTGTCGAGAGTAAATATTAGGGCGGCTTGGTTCTTGGAATGCGATAACTTTATCAAAGTCATCATCTTCGATTTCCATCTATGAAAAAAAAACTGGAATATTAAATTAGCTTTCAACAAACTTTAGAATATGTGAGTAAACGAGATCCCATATAACATAAAATATTTGAGTATAGCTTCTAAATTTAATGACAATGATAGAGCGTAAGAATATCACTATTGTATCTGTAAATGACTTCTTTTACTGCAATTAAGCTTCGGATAGGGCGTCTGTGTGGAATATTCGCTATGCCAGGGTTTATCAAAAGTCTAGAGCAAAAGCGGTCAAATCGTTAATTGGGAAAGTTTTCAAAGGTGGTGTTTCTTAAACTCATGTTTAGTGCTTAGTGCGCTGAGCTGCGGAAAGAATGGTGGGAATTTTAAAGAAAACCATTACCATAGTGGTGTGGATCAGAAGTTCTGGCTCATAAGTTCGTCTGATAAAGTCATGAGGTCGAGTCGAGTGCGTAGGTACTTGTGGTTAAAATGATAAACTCGTCAAAAATAGAAGTTAGTACTTCTAAGACGAATTGTAAAAAAAGTAAAACTACTTACAGCTGATTTGAATCAAGTACACACATGTGATGTTAGACGGGTTCAGAAAAGCTTCGTGCAAGAACTGGTGTGTAACTAGAATGTACATGAGCTCGAAAAATTCGGCTCCCTAATTAATCCATCCATCCTACGATGAAATATGAAGAATTTGAAATTTATTGTTAGCAGCAGACATCTGTGTAGTGAGAGGTGCCGAAAGCAGTTTAAAATCAAGTAATTACCAAGGAATCGAAGGAGCATAAAATTAAATGTACCAAAAACACAAAATGAATTAGAAAAAAGGAAGGAAAGAAGACACCGGAGATTTCAACCACAAATCAAGAACATATTAGAAAAATAGTTAAACAGTTTCAAATAGATTAGATGTACCAACAGGGACATTAGAATATATGAAAATATATGAAAGAATAGAACTGGAAGATCATTCGACTGCTTTAAAACCAAGTGGCAAATGATAAATGGATATAACAGCAAACTATAAAGTAAGATACAGGGTACAAGCAAAAATTAGAGTCAATAAAATAAGGAATTAAACATTTTGAACCAATCCCAACTCGCTGTAAGAAACAAGACAAGGTTAGATCACTGAAAATAAAATCAGAGTAAGGTCAAGAAAAAGGTCGATGTATAATATGGACCAATCAACGAGGAGAGTATGCGGAAAGAGCGGAGACAGTTTGATCACATGGTGCTCATGGGAAAATGAAGACTATATCAAAGAAAACATGCCAATCGATAGTAGTAGGCCAAACAAGAGATAGTGTGACGGAGTAGAAAGAGACCTCAAAAAGCGAAAACTAAAGCATTAGAGAAAAAGTTTATAGCTGAGCAAACCAAGGTCCTAAACAGACTGTGGAGAAGACGGAAAAAAATTGCACTGAAGGGATTCGGATAGCATTAGAGGAAGCAAAAAGTCTACACATTTTAAGAATGACGGAAGAGTTATGTAAGGAGTCCCCGAATCTAGAAGTATTACTCGTAGACAAGTAATACTCTTAGTTTCATCATAAAATCATATAAAGTCTGACCAAACTTTTAGTAGCGAATGACTATTGACTTAAAGATAAGCTGCAGGTGTTATGGTAGTTGCAGGTAGGCGATTAACAACGTATTCAGGAAAATTTGTAAATTCTTAAATACTTCTGCGATAAAATAGCAATTTTACAATTAGAAATTTAAGTGCAGCCCTGACCATAGACCAACAAGCACCAATCATATTCTTCGGGGATTACATGCTACCTGCCGAGTGGTAAATCGTATTTGAGTAGGGATTTAAACATTGGCCACTAAAAGTTTGGCCAGACTTTACATTTAATTTATACATACACACAGAATTAATTGAAAAAACAAAATAAAATTGAAATAAAAATAAGTGCCTAATCATTTGGTAACAAAACATTAAAATTTGTTAAAACAGGGACCTGCTGAATTCCTGCTGATAAAAATGTTTAGTTTATAATTATTGCTATATCAGATATATGAAAGTAACGTAGTGATGTAATACTGTGTTAGCTAAAATAAGGTGTTTTCGTTTTTGCATTGCATTTCAAGTTGTTAAATAACAATAAACTTTGTTTGCCTTTCATCTGCATGTGAAATCGAACAATGCAAATTTGGTAGTTGAATGGGCAGATATACCATTAAAATCTGCAAATCAGAGAGTATTTTATTTTCTCGTCTGTGGGTAAACTCGAATCGGTTGCTGTGTATTCAGCGGCAGTGCCGCCAATCAAATGTGGAATACGTTATTTCACCCTTTTTGTTCGTTTTTCGTAATCTGTTATATAACACTCTTATAAAACAACCGCATATGTTTACGCACAAATCAAATTAGCAAAGGCAATATGAAAACACAGAAGCTTTAAAATCATTTAAAAAATTAATTAAAGTTAAACTTAAATTTACCTTCAAACCATTATCCAATCGGTGTTCAGCATGAAAAGCTTCTGAATGTTGTGTGAGTTTTTTCAGCCTGTGATTTCGAAACACTATGAAAACAATGGCAGCCATAAGTATCAATATAACGACGGTAAGCACTCCAATAACGAAGCCAATATATTGCTTTGACTCATCATTCGTTCCCGTTTTAGTAGAAGCTCCCGCTGTATTCCGACTGGTTTTGCTCGAAGTAACTTCCACCTCGTCTTTTTGCAGGGGATATTCTTTCCCCGACTCTGGAATCTCTACGTCTTCCTCCCATTCTGTAAAATTTCCACTCACCACCACTGGAATCAGATCGTGATCTTGCGGCTGTGCTGGTGAATACGTATCACAAAGAAAGCGACTTATCAACGAGTTCCTGCTCATGCATACACATATAGCTTAACAAGCTGAACAGTCGTGGTAAAATCAGGATTTATGTTATCCAATATATTTTTTGTTACATTTACTAAACTGGGGAGCATAAAAATTCACATTTCTTTAATTAAACTACAAATCATTTTATTACAGACACTAAACTTGTTGATAAATAGGATTTGCTAGCAAAAACAATAAATCACGGGGGTAATTGAGGATACCTAATAGGTTAAGCCTGCTTACCGGAGTGAAACGAAATTTCACTGAGCAAGATCCATCTAGAAGCGAAGTAAAGCTGAAGTTTAAGGAAACGGCCGATGCGGTGATGCAGTTTAATAGTTACGTTACGTGCATGTTCCAACACCAAGTCGGGCATGTAGGAGAAATGGACAGGTTCCCCGTTAAATAAATTTCCACCGATGCTGAAGTAAGCTTTAGCGTGTGAGAATACCTAGACATTACCAAACACTATTTTTTTCGTTGTTAAATAAAATTGTTATGGGAGTGCTATGAAAACACTGCTATTTCCTAAATTCAAGTTATTGTAGCTGGAGGTTTAATGTACGTACCCATGTGCTTACTATTTATTTTTAACAATTTGGGAAACTAAGATTAAGATACCTCCTACTTTTTTGTTGATAAATTTGCAGTCTATTCTAAGAACAAAAATTCGAACGAATACCAATATAAATTTTTAAAGGATGTTGAACATACATATATCACGTTGAACACTTTCTCAGTAAATCTTTGTTAACAGTAAATCCCCGCGGAATTCCTAAAGATCGGATGATAAAAGGATACACATCTGGTTTTTATTACGCCTTTTTTTCAAAACCAAAATTGAAAGATATCAACATTTGTACCTATTTGTTGGTGTTAATAGAACTTTGAACAACACTTATTTCTATAAAAATATTTACATTAAGCTTTCTTATAATGATGATACAAAATAAGTTTTATTTAGATTATCTTTCGTGTATACTACCAATCTTGTGATTCCATTTGTATAAATCCTGTAGATTTATTAAATGGTCGTGTTTTTGCAATAGCTCACTGCGCTGGCTATAAATAATTTCATGAAACAAGCCAGTCGGTATCTATCTTTTGCAGATTAAATATTTGCCTTTTCATATTCATAATATAATAAATCGTAGTCCTCGTGGTCTAGCTAAATTGGGATCTACGATCGATCCTAACCGCTCTGGAGAAAAATTTTAATACAAAACTCTAACTTGGAGTGACAATACGAAATTGGATCTTTTAACAGAAATATAAAATTATCGGTTTCGTGTTATATACGATGTCACTGCACGTACCGGTAGCATCTATACAGTAAGTGTATAGGAAAGCCAAAAAAAAAAATACGAAGTAGTAGAAAGATAGACAATCTGCTAAAAATGAATGTTTAGAATATTTAAGAACATCCATAGCTGGGAAAAGTGAATGGAAAAAGTGGAGGTGCAAACCTCCCCTGGACTTTCCCATACTAAAAATAAACATTCGTTTTTGGTATTCAACAGTATTGTTCGCCACAACCGATAAACTTAACTTGAAAATTAGTACCTATATGGAAAATTAACACAAGTGCCGATTGTGTTCATCTGCGCATGTGTGATTATTGCTGCTAGGATTAACCGGCGACAAGGAATTCCCGTCCCGCGCATGGTCACTTGAACATATCGGCACTTACAAATTTCACCCTACACTGTTTTAAAGTTCAAAATTCACGAATTTCTCATTAACCGTACATTTTAGCCATATGAACACCTTATACTATGTGATAGACAATTTAATTTTGCATTCAATTATATAATAATATATAGGGTGTTTCATTTAAAATAACAAAGTTGCTTATTGTACTGTGAAAACCAAACACCCTGTATACGTGATATAAATTTAGAAAAATATAAATTTATATACTGAACAACTTTTATAATTAAACTTTTTTCATATTTTGACTAATAAAGGCGCTATAGGAACATCAATCTTCGATTTTCAAAACCTCGTAGAGGGCGCCACAGTGGAATTATGGCGTTCATCAAAAAACAAAAATGTAGCTAATACCAAGCTGCATAAGTATAGAAAATTTAAACAAATTCCTTAGACCAGTTTTTTTGTAATAATTTTTCAAAAATTTCAAAATTTTTGGAAGAGCGCCGTTGCGACCGTTTTTGGATTTAGTAAATAATTTTTTTTCTTGGTGTAGTACAGCCAAAGGGCTTTCAAACAAGTTGTTGCGGAACCTGATCAGATAACTGGTTTTTGAGTTACGGGGCGTTAAAATCGAAATTTTGAAAAATTCATAGCGACCGCCATTTTGAAGTTAGAGAGTCCGGTAAAAAACTGTTTCCCTTGAATTATGTCCTTCTTTCATATCCCCTACTCAGATTTTCAAAATTCCGCTTCTGAAAAACATGATACCAAAAAAACATGTCTAACTTCCGCTTCCGGTTTCGGATTTTTTTGAAAAGCTTATTTTGTCGATGAATTTTCGATATACCCCTTCATTTAAAATTTCATCAAAATCGGTTCACTAGTTTTTGCGTTAGAGGCGTTACATACATACATACCCACGCACCCACGCACCCACGCACCCACAGACAGACATTTTTTCTAGACCACTTTTTTGGGTTCCTGGGGACCCAAAACACGTATTTCCGCGAAAATCTCGACTTCGAAAATTTTCATGATATCAATACTTCCCATATACCAGTGGTGGTATGGGAAAGTAAAAATATTGAACACCGGTAGATACGCAAAAAAAACACAAGCAAGTGCATGGTCCGCGAAGATTTTAGACTCCGAATAGTAGAGTTAGGATGACGATAATGAATGAATGAATTTTGACAAAATTCTCGTTGATATTACATTGTTCCCCGTATACTTCAAAGCTCAAAATGAACTACTGCATCTCCTAATTTAAATAAAAAAAAAAATAAAAAAACTTATCCAACTCACTAATTTATTGACGTCTTTTTCCAAGGGAATAATATATTGTAGCGTTTTACCCGAACTTGAAGCAATGCTGGAAGAGTTTTTCTATGAGTCTTTATAACGGCCAGTGATTTACCCTGAAACTCTTTTACTTTTTCAGATCTTTACTTTCATTAGGATCTTCATCTAGGGGAATTAGAACTACCATCGTAATGTAGAAGTTTATCTTCGTCCAAAAAAGACAAGATCTAGAGATACAAATTCGTAAATTTTTATATACCGAGGCTTATGCGACAATAACTATTGCCTGAGTTTGTTTCATCTAGAATGGACACACCCTGCTGCTGCTCCAATCTAACATGCAAAGGAATAACACAAAACTTCACGATTCAATCGAATTCCCGACCTCATGATATATCCTAGATCAATAATTAATTACATACTGTTTGTCAGGAGCTTGTATAAAATTCCGTGGGTTGCGGTTTGCCAACAATACGGAATTGCTAATACCACTATTGACCGGAAAATGAGTTTCAGTGTGAATATAATTCTTGCCGACGATGAGAACTTGGTTAACGAAATGCGTTTGGACTAAACTAAACATCTTTTGTAGCAAGGGATATTTAAACTTTAGTATTGACTGCTTCTGGTTTACTAATATTTGCAACACATTTCATTGTCATAAAAATTTTATTGTATACAGCGTTTTGCAGATAATTATCTGATTATTATTAAATATTTTTTGTTCCTATCGCATCGCAATTAAAAATTAAAGTTAGAGTTGAACTCAAATTTTAAGTTATTACTCTAAATACTAGCCAATATTATTCTTCTTAATTCCAAAAAAGAGAACTGACACTGGCACTAAATAAATCAAGGACGTTGCATGAAATTCGGTATTATCTACAGAGAAAGGATTATACTGTAAACAGAAAAGACTAGTCACTAAGCACTTTTGCGTGGGTACAATCAAAGCACGTTATCCTGCTGAGAATGTTAATCAAGATTAAAGCAGCTGACGATTTACAATCCAAAACCAAGACTGACGACTGAAGTATAACTTTCGAGTTGAAATATTCAAGCCAAAAGTTGTCAACACACCAATTTAAATGCGTTATTTGTTCAAGTGAAATCCGATATATCATACAGAATATTTTACAAAATCGTTGCTGCAGGTAACTTATTTATACAAAAAACACGTTCATAATTAGTCTTGATTTCGAAACGCCTTATATTGGATACCTATTAATCAAAAGAATTAAAAGAACAAGAAACTAAGCTGAGCCTTACGAAAAACTTAACGAACGCTGCATCTCCCAGCATTTGAAAAAAAAATATTCAAATAAATCCACAGTCGTAGGTATAGAACAAAGCTACGAGAATTTCCACCTAAAATAAAATACCAGGAAAAGGAGACGCTCTCGATATTCATTTTAGGTTTTTTAGTTTTCTTATGATAAATAGACAACCGATCTTGTGGGAAAATATTCTCAACAAAAGGTCTGCGAAAACATTTGTCTGAATATTTTTCGTTGATTATTTTATGCAGGGTGTATAATATTCTTGCAGAGACAAATTCTGTATCAGAACAAAAATATCTTCAGAAATATACATAAATAATAAATTAACGAATATAGGAGATTTTCTAATAAACAATTTTTATTGCTCCTACTACCTACTCCCACTATTTAGATTTTAATCACTTTAGTCTAGAAAGATGGAAGATCCAGCGAATATGGGGAATGGGGGCTAGTTGGTTTGGTCGCATCTAGTGCACTACAACCCAGCAAAATAGGAAATTTGACCGCCAGGACAAGGTTCCGTAGCTAATCAGATTCAAAACCATTCTTAAATATTACTTCTTTCAGGAAATTTGTAGTAGCTTGCTCCTTTTAATCATGAAGTTTTTTCTGTTTAACGCAAACTTTTTGCCACTAAACTCTAAATCAAGTATAGGTACTACCTAACGCTATCTTAATACGACATAGGGAATTTCAGTTAGTTTGAGGGCAAAATTTCACGAGCTTGGATCTGGAAATGTTTTATCGATAGACCTTTAGGGGTATATTTTTTTATAGCTGCTCAGATTGCTTACAAGTTCGATGATTCAGTGTTCATATTATATTTTTTAATAACAATGTATTTTTACCCTTAGGTTATTCCATGTCCCATCAATTATTAAATAAATTAGAATTATTACTAAAATAAAACTTTAAAGATTTATTACGAAATTAACTTTTAATAATTAAAAATGTAATCAATTTTTATTAATCTACAGAGTCACTTATATTTACAGAAACCTCTTTTCCAATGTGGGAACTGGAAAACCAATTTCCAGATCGAGTAAATATTTCTTTTATTTTTTACTTATATTTATTTGGACGTAAATAATCTCTTCAGAAAAACGAATGCTCTTTCGTTTATGAAATTTTTCAGCTTTTCATTGAAAAAAATTGAAATAAGTTGAAGAGTATCGAAACTTTTAATGATTTATCCCTTAATAACTTATTAAGTATTTTGATGAGTATCCAATACCAATATTATTCCTTTACATTTAATTCCATATAAAAGTCACCCCTTTGTTAAATTTAAATTAATATTTTAAGTACACAAATGTGAAAAGTTAATCAGTTGTTTTAAATCAATACATGTGGGGGTAGTCAAAAAGAACGTCCTTAATCAGGTGTGTGCTATGTTTGATGTTTAATACAGCAAAAACTTTTTTGTTAAGTTCCCATTGTATTGTTTATCATAATAATCTGGGATTTTCCTACATTCACCCTTTATAGTTAGAATATTATTACATTCTAAAATATTCATAAGATAGAAGAGGCTACACCCCTTATGGATGAATATTTAATGAAATTCTTTTTTGTTTTGCCTTCTAATCTAATTTGAATGTGGAAATATGTTACACTACCGGTTGTCTGATAAAGGACAAAGGAATTTAATTTTAAACCTCCAGCTACAATTTTATTTGAATATTATTTACCTGAACATCTCTTGTGAAAAGGTTGTTGGTATGTAGATGTACTGCTGAGAAGTTTCGTACTTTGTCAAACTCAAACAACATTTCTAGTGGATGGCCTGTCCAACCGGGTGTGTCATTACGCCATCCCACCCACTCGTATCCTTCAAGAAAAAAAGCTATTTAGCCTATAGAGAATTTCGAAAAATAAAGCATTCTGAAGCTGTCGTGATTAATAGTAGATGAGTCAGCACTTCACGAGCTTAATTTACGGGTCTGGCTATTTCGGAGGGTTAATATCGAACCCGCCTGTTGAGCAATGACGGTCGTTAACTGGGCAGTAGTATTTCCTACACCCATTTTATCGTTCCGCAATTCTTAACGCAGCATTTTTCCTTAGGTCAGTGTGAAAAGCACAAGAATAATGTACACTCTATTGCTATTTTTGCTACTTTTAAGTAACCCTTGACCATTATGTTCTACGGTAACGCTACATCACTTCATTGTTACAATTCAGGTGTGGGGGTAAGCATTAAGAAATTTGGCCTAATTTCTTTCTTTGTTCGTTCTTTCTAAATATCCGAGAGTTTTGAAATATTACAGGTTCTGTCAGAAACCCATTTATTTTTATGCATAATTTAAAAATAATAAAGCTGCTGTAAATTATGTTCCGTTCATACTTTTTAAATTTCAAGCATGATTCGTGTAAATTTACTGTGGAAATTAAAATTTTATCTGACAACAAAACAAGCGCAAGTATCAAATTTCAGACATTCTCTTAAAAAGAATTTAATTCTCACACCTTTACACACCTGCTACTAAGGAATATTTTAATATAAACATGAAAACATGACTAAAAATATTGGTATGATAGAGTAATAAATTTTTAGTTGACTGTTTTCTTTTAATTGACAATTATTTGTTGGAGTAGTTGTCAGTATGTTATTTTTCCAATACAAGGCTATTGCATGTTACAGTCAAGTTTAGCAACAAAATTTATTACTTATAGACGTTTCCCAGAGTCTAGACAATTTATAGTTTCTAGGATAAGTCTGATAAATGCTAGTTGTTTTCATCGATTAATTTAAAAACATTTACGGAAACATGAAACAAAATCTATATATTTCATAGTCATAAAGTAAATGATATCGTACATAGTCAAAAAAAATTTCAATTGAACTACTTGTAATAAACAATAAATTGTAGATGATGGCACGCGCAAGCAACCCAAATTACTTTTATTACATGCTAAGCAAGCCACTTACTTTTAATAATAGAGCTTATACAGGGTGTCTCTAAAATATGGTGCCACAGCTTAACCACAGATTCCGGGGATCAAAATAAGACGATTTAACGCAACTTACCTCTATCCGAAATTGCTTCGTTAAAGCGCTATCGAACGCCAAAGATCTTCAAAAAATTTCTATTTTTGTAAATAACAAAAGATTGTTTTTAGCGATTGGGATGAAATTTGGGATGTGATTCTTTACTGGAAAAAGGTGTTTTTTGATATCATTTTTTTGTTCAGGAGGGTGACGTAAGTGGTCAAAGGTTGATCATCCACAGTCAAAGAAGCTCATATCTTTTTAACAGTTCGGCCAATAGTTGTCAAAATTTTTTTACAGAGACATTCCTATTTCAAATATTTTTTGTCTCTTGTTTGATTTCGGTATCTGCCATAGTTTAGGCTAAAAAAATTATTTTGATTGGCTGCAGTGCATTTCTTAAAACAGATGTAGTAATCTAGTTGTCCCGTATGTTGAGAAATAAATCACGAAGAGACAATTTGATATAAAGTTTATTACTAGCAAGTATGTAAAGGGTGGCGCAAAATAATACGAACCATTTCTGCATCAATATAGTTCAGCTTATTTTGTACCACCGGTAATTTAATAGATTTACAGCAAATGCTCAATGTGACCACCATTTTCCCGGATGCAAAAGTTGATTCTACGCAAAAAATTGTCTCTTCGTCATTTATTTCTCAGCATACGATACAACTAGATTACCACATCGTTTTAAGAAATGCACTGCAGCCAATCAAAATAATTTTTTTCAGCCTAAACTATGAGAGATACCGAAATCAAACAAGAAACGAAAAATATTTGAAATAAGAATGTCTCTCTGTAAAAAAATTTTGACAACTATTGGCCGAACTGTTAAAAAGATATGAGCTTCTTTGACTGTGGATGATCAACCTTTGACCACTTACGTCACCCTCCTGAACAAAAAAATGATATCAAGAAACACCTTTTTCCAGTAAAGACTCATATCCCAAATTTCATCCTAATCGCTAAAATCAATCTATTGTTATTTAAAAAAATAGAAATTTTTTGAAGATGTTTGGCGTTGGATAGCGCTTTAACGATGCAATTTCGGATAGAGGTAAGTTGCGTTAAATCGTCTTATTTTGATCCCCGGAACCTGTGGTTAAACTATGGCACCATATTTTAGAGACACTCTGTATAATTCAGAAACATTATTTATAATAAATTACTGAAATATAAACATTCAAACGCTAGGAGAGACAAAGGCTATTTGGAGTACAGCAAGAAATAATAGTTTTGGAAGAAAAGTACAAAATGGAAATTAGAATTTTTTACCAGGAAGTGAAAAGAGTAAAAATATGATTACAGGCACAAACAATATAGGTACTCTAAGGATAATAGAGGAAGGTTGTTGGGAGTTCCAACGATGTGCGACACATGGTATGGTGCCATTTGAAATTTTGGAGGGGGTAGCTATGATAGTTAAGGTGTTGATGACAGACGTCCGCATTTTACGTAAAAAGATGTCCCCCCTTGCTGTCTTTGTTGACATGTCTTGGCAAGCAAACAATAATTTTGAAAAATACTGAGGGTGGCTATACGTTTCGTTGAAAACTCCTGTATAAACCTATACTGTATTTCATAAAATTCAAAAGTAGACGGTGTAAAGGTCGTCTTAATTACTGATTTAGGTGCAATATAAATGATTAATATAGATAGGGTCACTTTTAGTAAATTCACCAGCAACACCAATTTATCGAAATCCAATTAATCAAACAATAAATCATCGAAGCTTAGGTGGTCTTCAAATACCCCGTCAGAACTGTCCTCGGTCTCCTTAATATAAAGAGAATATAGAAACTGCAAAAAGAATAGCAAACCTTGCTACAAACTGCAACTAAGAAAATACCCTACAAAGAGGTAGAAAATAAAGAACAACAACCAAATTGAATTTGAGAAGCAGAAAACTATGACGCGGAAATCTGTTTCCAACCTATTTCCAATAAAATACGAACGGAAGTTCTTCGAAATATAATAATTATGTTATTATTCTTTTGTCTAGAAGCAGATATAAAAAGTTGGAAATGAGTAATTATTGACAATTACTTTCAGTTTTATTGTAGTACAAGGATTAACACAGATTTTAATATTACATTCTAGAAGGACAAACAATGTTACACGAATTTCTTGCAATCTCATTTGTAGAAGAGAAAATAAGTTTTGCAATTGCCAGATAAAAATTATTTCAAAAAATTATAGGGGTGGTCATTCATGCAGAAATTTGCTACCACAGGTAAATTTTAACAAAGGAAAAAAATAGTCACAAACTACTTCATTTAAAAATGGTTTTTCTGCAGCATGAATTATTAAATATTCCTACATCTAGACGATCACAATACCGGGCATTTGAAACGTTTTTCCCCGGTAGAAAGCTGTAAATCATAACATAGCTCTGTATAGTAGATAAGAGCCCACTAAGTAAGATGTCATGTTAAAATACAGGAGTTTGCTGACATTCGTAATGTCTTGGTGATTAAGTTAGCACGCTACCTGTAAACTCCTAAATTTATCATTAGTGTTGTGTCAGGCCTACGGAACAATCATAGTACAAGTAGAATTTATTACAGGACGTTTACACTTTTGTATGTTAATGTAGAATTAATCTTACGGCTAGGTAATGTTTCCTTGAATTAGAAATCTTTTTCGTCATAATAGTTCTTTTTCATAAAAAAAGATAGAATAGGATCTTAATTAATTAAATAATTAACTTCGATGGCAGAAACAGAAGCAAGTTTCGCTGTAAAACACCCACACCCAGTGTAATATATCATAAAAGTTTTACCACCAAACGAGATTTACTTGACACGAACGTACTAAAAGGAAATGGAAAATGTATAACTAGATGTTAGTTTTAACGGGCGGATATACCTGATTGGTTGAAAATAATGCCAGAACAAGAACAAGCAATATAAATGTAAATGTGGACAACCAAATAACAGTGTGTTTTACCTTTGCCGTGTCCTGAGAGGTCGAGGCGGAAATTGTCTTGTCCTTTTTGTCCGTCGACAAGCTGTCCGAGACCGTGAAATAGATATCCATTTTCTTCGCGGCCGTCGTACGTTCTATCTGAGAGGTCTAGTTCAGGCCCTCGGCGTAACCCTTGAGGCCCCGAATAGCTCAACAGTCCATCTAGATAACGTCATCATGACAGCTGCGTGATTATTCTCAAAAGAGATGTTCTACTTTAATGTGACAAAAATCTTAGTGTCTACAGAAAATCGTCCTGTAGGAATTCTCGAAAATTTCAACTTTTCTAATTATCCTGATTACTTTGTACACTTAATATAGGACAACGCGAAGTTCGCAAACATTTTTCTACGACGTTTACTTCAAGGAGCAATTTAAAAGATTCACTGACTGCAAAATAAGCAAACGAGTGCTGGAATTCATTTCAGTAAAACTTTTACAGCACTTCTAGAAAATACTCAAATTCTGTATAAAATACTGTTTTAGAATTTTAATGCTATGCTAATTAATAAAGTTACATTTGAATTATTCGTCTTAAAATCATGGAAACTTTTTAATTTATTTACATTATCAATATGGAGCTTTAAATCATCTGCTATCTTACCTGTCCAGGCACATCCAACTAATTCAACTCGCATACAGACTGTTCGAACATGATCACTATACGGCAAAAAGCGTATCTTAGATACAACTGGCGGAGGGTCGAATTTTTGGTCCACCACTGTATACGTGTTTGTATTTCCAGGTAACAGCTGAAACAAAGAATTTAATACAAATTAATAAATAATTGGAAACATATCGAACATTTTTTAAATAAGCTTCTCTGAAAGGTACCGAGTTCGATACGCGTAATAGAATTCACACACCATGGTAGTAGTACTCTAGAACCCTAGGTCTTGAAGTTTATAGATTCAGACTAAGGACTAACACACCCCTATTCTGTAAGCCATAACGACTTGTTCACAAACCATTGTCGGGATTTGAACGATTTTCCGGCTTGACCGTGAACGAGACCGTGTTTACCAAGATACGAAAATAATCAATGATGACCGTTAGCTAACGAGTCGTTCCGAAATCTTGAACGACTTTTTACAGAATAGGGGTGTAAGACTCCTCTTATGATATTTTATGTTACCCTAAAAGCAATTAATTCCGGTTTTATTTCTAAAATATTATCAATATGTAGGTAGGTACCTACAGAAAAAAAAAGAATTTTATAAAATATCAAAGAAAATAAGTGAATGTAAAATTTCATTTTGTCTGCTTAAGGGAACGGTTTTATCAATTTTAGATTAGATTTTGATCTTATTTCTTTTTATTGAAAGAAAACTAATATAAATTTCAATGTAGATATCGAAAATTCTAACCTCTTGATAATAATAATGCAATTCAATAACTTCCTTGTAGGCGTTTGTATGTTTCCTTATTTTCCATTCATTTTTCACTATTTCACGTAAACTTTTTTTAACAAGAAAATTTGAGAAAAGTAACTGAAAGAAGTGATTAATACAGGTAAAAAATTCAGGAATAAAGTTATCTTGAAAAGGTTGTGATGTGACTATGACTAGGATGTCTATATGGTTGTTTTTATACAAATCAAGTTATACATCACATCTTAGATTATAGGTAGTACGTATTCCTAGGAAATGAAAAATCGGTATTGACTTTAACTAAAATTTTAATGTAGTGTAAGTAGTATATTACTTGGTGGAAAGAATAGGCCGTAAAGTACTCTCTTCGAGCAGACATATTACTGAACTGGATTTGAATCGCAAAGAGGGTGAGAACTACCTCAAATGTAGTTATAGGATACCATAGGTTAGGCTCAATTTATTACCTTTACATACAAACTCTCCATATACCAGATATTACTCAAAGCATTTAACTCTTTAGATGAACTTGAAGACATCCGCAATTAGGATGTTGCTGATTAATGTAATGTTTGTCTAGAAGTTTGTTGCGAAAGACAATGGCCATGCTGCCACGTCTTGTTTTTTTAACCCATCGCATTCTGTGAAGATGAATATATCCATACATTTTCTTGGCTTCGGTATTCCGACTTATACTAAAGTATCCACTAAAAATATCTTTAGGGTAAACGAAATCCAATCAACCATATAGCATCAATACCAAGAATCTTACAGCCTCCTCTAGGATCCCAACTTCCCTGCCTCTTGAGTGCCGCAGCCCACAGAACGCAATATTAAGGTAATATTCACTGCTAACTCGGTCAGAAAAAATTATCCCAACAAAAATATCAAACAATTAAACACGTAAACGATAGTGTAGAAACCACAAAAGGAATAGAACGCCATGTGTATATGGACAACCTTTCATCAGGATACTACGTATGGCTGTACATCTTTTCAGGGTGTGTAAAAATTGTGGTGCAAGCTTCAGGTAAAGTTATTCCTTATTAACAATAGTAAGACAAAAAGCTTACTGCAAAACAACTGGCAAAGACTTCCTGAACGTACATGAAGCCCTCAAAGTTCAAAATTTGCTGCTATTTCAAAATCAAGTTACTTGAGGCGTACATTCAGTGATAAATGATAATAGCTAAAATTTATTACCATCGATCATTTAAAAGCAAAAAGAAATTAATAATTTTTATTATTTAAAATTATTCAATTTTTCAATATACTTACGTAAAAAATATATTTGGCAATATTGCAATGTAATAGTGTTAGCTTTAGCGTCTTTCAGAGTGCCTTGATGCAATGACAGATAATAAATTATGGTCATCAGTGATCAACTTATCATGGTAGGTGGCTACAAGGTTGCCAAATGTACATTTCTTAAATTGTTATGGTGAGGGATAGCCGCGCGCCTACGAACTTTTTTACAATAAACTTTTGCCTTATTTTTGTCCAAGGGATAATTATACCTGAAGCTTGCACCACCATTTTTACACACCCTGTATACCCATAGAGAGTCGACAAATCATGATATCTACGTGAGTAGGTCGTGATGCTCTTATGGTTGGACATCAAGAGTTCCTCCAAACACTTATTTAGCGATCTCTCAATCCAATTCGCTTGGATTCATATTATGAGATTGATATAAAACATTGCATTTTGTTATGCAGTTTTGAAATTTTAATGAGCGTAATTAAAAGAACTTAATTAATACTACTTTTGAAAATAACCACGCAAATATAGATTTTCCCATTTATAATAATTAGTGAAGGTACCCGGGTTCCTTGACTGTGCGCAATGCGTATGAAAAAGTGGACCGTGCACATGACGGTTAAAACTGCAACTCTTCTTTTAGTTTAGAGTGTCTTCATTAAGAAAACTTATTTTCTTGAACTCAAGTTTCCATTTTATGTTCTACATCCTTACTTTCCGAGAATTTCACATTTTAAAATATACGAAACATGTAGCGGTATGTAAATCAAGTACTATACCACAGAAAGGCTTCGATTTTTAACTTATCTTTATTTAGTGAACGTCGTTATTCACTAACATCCTCCTATTGAACTCATACATATGGAGTCGAGTATATTGGAAGGAAATAGTGTATGCTGGTAAATGGAGCGTACCTGTAAATTGTCATGATTTAAACTCTACTCCCTGTGCTCCACTAATAGCAGTTCATAATTCAAAGTTTTGCTCGAGCTATGAATTAGTTATTTAAACGAGTTCTTGAAGCTCCCCTCACCGTTGTGTAGCAGGAACGATCATTTATTATTCAATTTACACTTGGGAAACTTTTTTATATTACAGGATAGATTAATTCCAGTTTGATTACCGGTTGATATCCCCGAATAATAAATGTTAGCAGAGAAATTCCTTAAATAAATAAATACATCCATATAGCCTGAACTAGAAGTGAAAATTAAGCACGCCAATGTGACGACTGTACGTGTTCAGTTAAATCTATACGATTAATCGTATGTCGTAATGACTAATTACCCTAGGTTTATTTGATACCTTTCTGATAATGGTCGCGTGTCCAAAAGTCTAGCGTATATAGGACAAACTAGTCAAATCAATGGTTTACATTAACAAACCTCAACAACATGGTAAACATATGGTTAATGTATTGTATACTCTTGTATACATGTTGGTATATAATAAATTATGCCAGGATTCCTTAAACACGGTTGAATTATTAGCTTTTTGATCCCACTGACACTAATTTAGACTATTCAGTGGATTACCCCCAATCTTACAAGCACTTGGTCTGACACCTAAATATATTAACTGTTGTTTTAAATTTTCAAAGAGCAAAGCTATCAAAACTGACATTCCTTATGACTGAACAATAATAACAATTATATTACAGAAAACATATTACTACCCTATTATTGATATCTGCTACGTTTTCATAGCATGACTCGATGTAAAATTGAAAACCTTGAGCTGTCGACCTTTAAAGAAACATATAATTTACTTCAGTGTTCTTTACAACTTTAAGTTTTATAGATCCGTATAAGGAAACGCACGCTTGGTTATCGTTTAAAAATTAAATTAATTTATACACGGTCCAGCTTCGAATTTCGAATGCCCATTTAATGATCTTTTAACTATTTTATTAATTTTCTATAATAGTTTGATAATTGTGCTATATCAGTTTTTATAAACGATGATGGTTTCAATAAAAATCAACATAACAAGGTAAAATCGGCCCAACCATGGATGGGTGTCAACGTGTGTACATATCAGAAGGGGGATATAGACCGTAGCAGCTCACCCCATAATTATCGTATGTCAGTAACGTACTATGTTATCAATTATTCTTAGGTATTCTTCAAAATATCCTCGCTATAACACATTTCACAGTGAACACGCTTTTAAAAAGATGACCCCCTTTTCAAGCGGATCTACCAAACCTTAGAGCGTGAATGCTTAGAAAATTAATTTCCAAGTCTTAACTTCGTTGTTGAAACTTGAACTGATTTTGAAACGAAAAAGAGAACTACGAAAACAGGTCACTAAAAGACTATTCGTAAATTTTAGAATATACTCACGTTAATCATTCCGAATAATTAAGTTTAAACCCTGCGAGTTTATATTTAGGTTAGCTACAGATTTTCTTCTTCGATCATTAAGATACAATTATACCCATGGATAGTACCATAGACTATGATAGTACTTATTAGTTTAAAAGTTTTCAGTGTGCTATTGTTTCGGCTAGAAATGGACATTAAATTTTTATCATCAATTTTTTTTTTATTAAAGTTTGCTATGGTAGAGATTTTAAGATAGAATGTGAAAATGGGGTATTGTCCATGTATTGTCTGCAATTTTTGATTAAATTCGTGAAAACTTTTAACGTAAATTACAACTTATAAATTAAACACAAGTAAGTACCTCCATTATTTAACGGTATTTCATTAAACTACTCGTGAAACCACACATTTTATTTAACTCTAGTAAAAGTTAGAAAAATATTATCTCATAAAAATTTTAAATAACATTTAAACACGAATCACCTTCCTGTAACTTCTGTTTTAATGTGGCTGTAAGGAGCAGTTAAATTTATGTAATACTAACTTCTACACCATTTGAAATTTTTACTGCTCTATCTTCTTCGTAAAATAGTTTTCCTACCAAAATATTTCTTCGTGAGACTGTATAAGACATATTCGTGAAAAGTGATGAAAGAATCGTGTTTGGACATTCATTTTATGTTTTTTTTGGTTTCTTTTTGTTGTCCAACATAGCAACTGTATTTCACTTTTTTATACGCTCTGTCGAGTTCTGCTGCTGAAGGATATAATATTTATTTTTATTTTAAGTAAATTCGTTTAATGTATACAAAAAGAAATATAACTCTTATACTTGTCACCAACACATGACGTTTCTACATCATAAACGTTCTTTTATTGAAATTACTTTAATATTATCCAATATCTTAACTCACGTAATGGTAATTATCTCATTCAAGGTTTCGAATTGCTGCATAAATTTTATAGTATTCCCCAAAATGCTCTCGAGTTTCAATTACTTTCCTGAAACATACATAATTACCGCAATATTTTAAGTTTATGTGTTGGTATGCAGAAATTCTTGCTACCTTTCATTAAACCGCACGCAACACCGCACAACCCTTGTTGTATTAACGTTATTTTACTGAATTCAATTTAAATTTATGAAAGTGACCTTGTGGGAAAATACATGCATGTTTATCAGGAAAATATAGCCCCACATGATTTTGTTAAAAACTTAATAAACGCCTGTACCTGATTGGCACTTTTCCAAGGCGAACTTAGTAATAATAGTAACAAGTTAGATATTTTTTAATGCATGGTAGTAAGCATTTCCAATTAAATTAATCGTACCTATATGTCTCGTATTTTCCACTTTTGCCTGTTTATAGCTAGAGGCGTGATACTACACGAATAATCACACAAGAAGGCAAGGTAATTTATAGAACCGTTGGGCTCGTTGTTAGTGAGGATAATTGCGCCGCACTTAAAGGCATGCATTCCACGACATCTTAAGAGGATCGTCACTGTTGTCGCTTATTAGAGCATATTAACGTCATCTTGTATAATCTACATCACCTTGCCTAGCGCCAGACGTGGCGAGTCATTCAATATTCAAGCCTGTTAGAACAAACTGCTCCAGAATTTAAAAATGCATTCATCCAAAAGTTCAGTGAACGTAGGATACATTGAATATTAATTATATAATTCTGCGTTTCTTTCTGTGAGTATACAAACTGTTATAAAAACAAAGGAAACAGTGACATGGGACGATAACAGGAAGTTAGGAACCTTTGTATAGGATTCAATTGACGGTCAAAAGAACGGCAGCAAAATGGGTCAACTAAAGATCATTGATGAAGCTTTTTGATTCTGTTTGCTTTGCTAAACAAACAACTTTCAGTGGTTTCCGGTGTCCTTATCTTCATTGCAGCATCACAGGAACAAATTGCCACCCAACTTTCTCAACATGGAATTCCCCAAAAATATCTCTTCCGATAATTATGCAATTATCTTATCGAATTTTGATTAGAAATTTATTAACATTGATAAACTGTGGTCCATAAAGTCAATGTTGTACATAAGAAGTAGGTACAGTGTTATGAAATTAAACTTTCAGTTCAATTATTTTTTTTAAAATATCAATAATAAATAAAGGTAGGTAATCAATCACCTATATAGTCCACTTTGTATAATCTCTTAGAATACAATGAGCAAACAAAAATTTTCTAAAGCATTCACTTTCTACTTCTTTTTTCTATTTATAAGTACCTAATGCATCAACTGCCAACGGCACATGGGCTCCCAACCAAACCAATATGCACAACACACAAATCCATGAAGCTGTAAGAAGTGGAAGCCCAAACCTTGGCATCTGTCGTCTAATATTAATGGCGAACCCTGTAGTATAATTGCGAAATACGTTCTTTCTGAAATGGGAACTGAAGTGATCTTCTTAAAAAAACGAGGCCGTTTATCTCAGTAAAATTAAAACGCAACAATATGGAATTAAATTTAGGTGTACGTATGTTGTATAATGCGTTTGCTGAATAGATTCAGTAAGTGCGTGCTCCTCCAACAGCTGTGCACTGGATTTGAATACATAATTGCAATTGATTTCACGCAATGTTGTTCCTGTATTATTTACATTAATTTTGTTAATCTCTATTTTTTATACTTTGACATGGCGCCAAAGGTAGGTTTCAAATATGCACTGAAATCAGTGGCGGCCCGTGTCCAAAGTATTTGAAGGCACGTTAACAGATGAGCGAAGGGAGCAAACACGGCGCCGCAAACGAAATTTTTTTTCGGAATGGGTGTGGCTTATTAGACGCGATTTAAGAGCATCTGCCAAGGTTTTGAATGAAATTTAAAAAAAACTGAAAATTTTTACTATCAAAAATAAAGTTTGTAGGTAATAACCAAGCGATATAATTTAAAAAAATATTCGTGAAACGTTCACTTTTAAGAGTTCAGTGATGTATAGGTAAAAATGTTGTTACAGCAATTTTGTTGAAATCATCCCGGCGAAGCACTTTAAGAGCACGTGGCACGCTGGCACACATTCCGAGCTCGTCTTTGCTGCCGAAAATTGACGAAGTCTGCCGGGAAGCGTGCCCACTTTTTCAATTAAAACTCAACAACAAAATGTTGGTGAATGCCTCTGAGTTTTATTTTATTTAACATGTGACACTCGCTTTTGCAATTAAAGTTGTTAACTGTAAGCTTCCTTTTTAGTAGCTTCAGAAAATCGGGAAATGTAAATGGTAGAACCAGATGAAAATAGAAAACCACATATCGCCATATCGCATTATCGGTCTTTAAAAATCCATATGTTTCGACTAACACACTAGCCCTAACGCGAGATAGCAAGGTCAGCCAAAGTTCTGTGTACGTTAAGATATTTAAAACGCTATAAATTTCACGTCTAGAAAGTTTACGTTGCTCCGAAAATATTGGAAAATGATCCTCATGAATATAATATTTACTTTTGAACGTTCTGAGATATAATTGAATTCCCTAATGTGAATATAGATTTTATCAATATTGCCATGAATATATACTTACTAATACCGATTTTAGCCACAAGAGAAATCACCCATAGCGAATACTGGGTGCATGTACCCAATAGTGTCATCAAAAGGAAAATCAGTTCACAAGACAGATATTTCATTGAAGATCAGTCTTAAACATAACTTATTAGAAAGTGGCGGCTTGTGCCAGGGGCACGTGCCCGCAGCAAAATTTGAAAAATTCCACTTTTTTTCTAAATCATAGTACTCTAATATAGGTTTTAATTATATTTTAAAATATCCGTAATCGAATGTATAGCATTAGCAATTTACATCTTCGAAATAGTATACTTCCCTGTAGTCATAGCACGCTATAGCATGAAATGGGCTCTAGCTTTGTTGTGACCCTTACGACGTGTTCAATTTGTATAGCGCATGTCAAATTTAAAAGGGGTTTCAACTAAGAAACTGGGCGCGTTTCCCGACAGACCCCGTCAATTTTCGGCAGCAAAGACAAACCCGAAATATGCGCCAGCGTGCCAAGTGGTCTTAAAGCGTTTCGTCGGGTTGATTTTAACAAAATTGCTGTAACCACATTTTTATTACCTATAAATTAATGAACTCTAAAAGGGAACGTTTCACGAATATTTTTTTAAATTATATCGCTTGGTTATAGCAAACTTTAATTTTTCATTGTAAAAATTTTGACATTTACAGGATTTTCAATTTCATCCCAAACCTTGCCAGGTGCTCTTAAATCGCCTCTAATAAGCCATGCCCACTCTGAAAAAAAATTTCGCCAGGAGCGCCATTTTTGCTCCCTCTGCTCATCTCTTACTGTGCCTCTCAAATATTTTGGTCACGGACTGGTATATATTATTCTAAATATTCATAATCCGTTAGTTTACAATACTGGAACAATGAGATATGAAACCCTGCAAAACTTTTGAAAAATTTAGTCCGTAATTCTAATATAAAGCGTTCAGCGTCCATAACATTAAATTTATGTTAGAACTTTGAGTAGGACGTAGGTAGTATTTTATTTCTCAAGAACGAAGAATATCTACTCTAATGGGAAATTGCTCCAATATATTGGTATTATATTTTAAATTATAAATTACCTGTATAAGTAGTTAAAAAATTATCATTAACTAACCTCCTTCCCTTCTCTGCTTTTCCATCTGACCCAAGCTGTGAATCCAGGTCTCCAGTACTCTATCATGTATTCTTCAGCATATTCTTGCCCCTGGCCATTTCCGAACCGCCCCTGAGTGCGCACTCCAGTTACAACATGCAACTCCTCCAGATTAATCTCCAAGTACTCTTTAGCATCGCGTGAAACCATTTGTCGTGGACACCATGCACCGCCGTTTTTATCATTTCGTAATCTGAAACACAAATGGTTTTCCTATTGATTCTGAGTAATATCCAAAAGGGATGGCGATGTTAATCTGTCTATTCAGTGCTATTAAATCTGAACAGTTTAAATGCACATTTACTACAATCAAAAAGTCATTTATCAGTTTCATTTTTTTTTTGTTCGTTTGCAGTAAGTTTGCAATTGTTCATTTATGGTGGCCAGATGTTACCATTCGGATAAAACTTTGAAATTATGTATGATAAAATTTAATTATAATTAATGTCGCTTATGTGATGATCCCGTCCAGTTATATTTAGTTTTTGACACATTATGAACGGACAGTTGGAGGTATATTTAATTTGAATTTTTATGTTTAACAACAGCATGACAAAATTTTCATTCCAGAAAAGTTCACCCTTACCAAAACCGTTACATTGTCACAAGTGGCCCTGCCAAGATCAGTCTCTCAAATATTTTATATCACCGCAAACATTTAATCAAATCAAATTTATTTGAAATAACATAATTAAAACTGTACGGATTGGAAGGAATTGAAGATGTATAATAGGAGAGATTTAAGTAAAACAAGAAACTTGGTTGCGGTAGAAAATAAAGATCATCAATAAACCTGAAAAACAGATCTAGACGATATCTATAAAATTTGGTTATAATCAAGTTCATCAATCAATCATAATAAACTTTAAGCGACAATAAATAAATTCGAAATGTATTAACTCAATTACTTAATTCTGACTCTAAAAAATTCACATTGGGGCACCAATAAGGCAATAACTATCGAAATATTCTCGACCTTTTTTTACATAAGATGCTCCCTATAAATTTTTTATTTTAACGATAAGACTTTTGAAGTATATTTGCAGCTAGATTAACTATCGTACACGATATGTTTCGGTACTTTGAATAGTTTTTATTCTGAAAATGAAAGTTAAATTTCCACTCAGAATAAATTATTCTAGATATAGTGCTAAACTGTAACGGTAGCTTTAATTTCTTTTTCGCTAAGAATCGATAGTACATAGCATTGTATGTCGTTAAGTAAACGAATACGAATGGCATTAAACTAAACTACGAAACGAATGGTGAGTACAAAACCTTCACGAGGGAAATTCACTGGACATGAAAAGAATAAGGGTAGTAAATAAAAGGAATAGCAAGAAGTATTCCACAAAGAGCATGTAGGTTGTTAAATCCGACACCTTATAAACTTAATCCTGAATTTTCGAGTATATACCGTGCCTGAAAAACCTGAGTTAGGGTTGGCTGTGATTGATCATAAAAACAAGTACCAGAATTTGTTGATAACACATTTTCCCTTAAAAATATTATGATAACGGGTAAGGCATGTTACAAGAGAAACAGGTTCATTCACGGGTGATGACAAGCCTAAATAGTTTTAAACCCAAACGAAGCGCTATATTTTCATACATAAGTAACCGTAACTTTATTTTATATTAATATTATTATAGATCAAGATAGTTTGTGTTCAACATTAAAATCTCTAATAAAATTGGAAATATGTATATTGGGTTGTCTGAAACTCATTATCGCTCGTGAACAACCCTGTATAATTTTCAATTCCAGATTCCAGGTTTCATGTTGAGAATCTCAATACAGGCACACCGTTTGCATTTCGTTTCATGTTTTCGTAAGTACTAAGATAAAAACAGTATAAAAACTTTCATTTCCTCTGTAATTTTTCATGTAATTTTATTTTCGCATTTTGCACGAGGAACTTGGGGCTTGAATGGGAGATATGTAATGATATTTGGAGAATGTGTACTGCAAAAACGTCAAAACGACACTGTAGATCGTGTGGAATAATATTTCGCTAAAAGCATTTCCGAATCAATGACCAACTTCAACGATGGCGCATAAAAAGTGCCAGTCGCTGCTATTCAATTTCTCCAAATTTTGTCTCGCCCCGTTAAAGTGGTCGTAAAACAGTTCGTCAGTAAAATGTGCATTAAATGTTGATGGCTCTTCGATACAAATATCTGTAGGCAAAAAAATGGCGAAGGCATAACATTTGTTTGCTTATCTTAAAATTTTTCTTTTTTTAATGGTTCTTCATAAAACCTGAGAGATTTATTACCTTCCATGCTGTGGTCCTACACTTCCAGCATCGTAAGCAGAACTTGCTGATACAGCCGAGTCCTTAATCGCCCCAGATTCCATCCCCAGCGCTGACATGCATGATCCTGCAATAAAAAAAGTTATTTAGTTGTAACTCACTTAAGTACAAATTGAATTGAGAATAGTTTGGCAGCAAATTGGTGTATGAAACGATCTTGGGCAACGTTCTCACTAAATGCTGAGAATAAATACTAACAAAGGATAACTCTGCCTTTTTTCAGAACTTCGAATAAAAAATTCAAGGCTTCACCTAAGAATATCCTATGATCAAATATTTTTACGAACAAATGCCCTTCGCTTCTGGAAAAGCTGGGGGAATAAAAAATTCAAAGCCTCTCAAACAAGCACGCCTATACATATCCTGTTAGCTCACATTAGAAATCCAAGAGGACGTATATCCATTTTTTTTGTTTGGGAATGTTTCGTTCAATATCTCTTAACAGTATAACAGTTTTATTAAAGTATATGGAGAACATTAACCATAAATATATTTTCAATTTCAATTAACTAAAAAGCCAACTCGATATTTTATTTAAGCTCCAGGTAACTTTCTGTACCAGCACAAATATTTACAGTAAAAATCTAGAACGTTGCAAACGAATCGATATTTAAGCTTGTCCCAGAACGGGAAATTTGAAGTTCTAAAGAATTCGAAAGATTAAGTTTTTAAATTTTAATTAATCGTAATCCCTCCATTATTTGCACGAGTGCACATTTTTAATAACAAACTGGTAATTGCATCATTTTTGGCTAAGTATTTTGTATTAATAGAAGATTATAATTTGGCAAGAGTTCTTTTTTTTTTAGAAAAAGAGTGTTACCTTATTTACAAAAGAATAATATCCGATCTTCTTCAAGCTTTTTGAACCGTAAATGCGAAACGATGACACCTTCTCCGTACAAAGTAAAGCACGTCTTTGTACAACATTTTACGTGCTTTATAGCCTTTAACAGCTTTATGTGAACTTCTATTTTTGTTGGTTATCTTTTGAAGATTTTCAGATTGCGGTTTGAGTTTCCAAACCAATGTTTTCAAACTATCAGAAAACGTTGGTCACAGTTCAAAGAGGATAGAGCGGCACAAATTATAAATAAGCAGATATCAACGTTTTCTTAACAGCCGTGTACTGTACCTATACAGGGTGTGTAAAAATTGTGGTGCAAGCTTCAGGTAAAATTATTCCTTAGACAAAAATATAGCAGAAAGTTTAATGCAAAATAGTTCGCTGGCGAATGGCTACCCCTCACCATAACAATTTAAAAAATGTAGATTTGGCAACCTTGTATAGCCACCTACTATGATAAGTTGATTACTAATGACCACAATTTATTATCCATCATTGGATCAAGGCACTCTGAAAGACGCTAAAGCTAACACTATTTTTTACGCATATAGAAAAATTAAATGATTTGAAATAATAAAAATTATTAATTTCTTTTTACTTTTAACGATCGATGGCAATAAATTTTAGCTATTATCACTGAATGTAGCATGAAGTAACTTGATTTTGAAATAACAGTTTTCTTTACTGTTACAAATTTTCTTTGAGGGCTTCGTGTAAGTTCAAGAAGCCTTTGCTAGTTGTTTTGCAATAAGCTTTTTGCCTTATTTATGTTCAAGGAATAACTTTACCTGAAGCTTGCACCACTATATTTACACACCCTGTATATAGAATTTTTTTTTAATCGTAAGATGAACATATACATATGCTTTTTACTAATTGATTAAATGTTCCCCCTTTGTACACTTAAATACTGTACATAGATTGATGCACGGTAACTTTCCTAGTTAGATCGAATCCACTTATGACTACTTGACTATAATACTCATTTCTTAAATAGAATACCTACATTGGATCACCATCCTAATTTATTTGTTACTTCTTTCAGTTCCACAGCAATATACACTCGTGCGCGTCCGTAATCAAATATTACTGTTAGTGTTAAGCAACGTATATCTGTTCAAAACAGATATAGAGAATCTTGAACATACTGCCTTATAAGCGAATCTATACATAACACAAAAATGTGTAAAGGGCATTGTTTTAAACCAAAAAAGAGAATAAGTGTGTGACAATTTGGTATTCTGGGTAGGAGGATAATAAAACTTAAACAAGCAGCAATTAGTAGGCCCGTTGCGCACTCCTCATCTGCTTCCCAAATCACACAAGTCTCAAACGTTTTGGATGAACTTGACGACAATTACATAAAGGTGGTGCTGTTGACATGGGGACATGAGGCTAGAAGATTTCCAACATGATAATAATAGTTAATTCGAGACCAACTCTCTTTAGTATCTTTTAAGTATCGGCTTCACAAAAGTAGGAGTGCTTCAGCTGTAATGAACGTACCGAAGCCAAGAAAAGTATTGAACAACACAATAATAAGGATTTATGCAACAATCATACGCCGAACAGTACTGTATGCGCGCGGGACGTGGGTCCTCAATAAAGATTTGGAAAAGAATATAGAAACACGGGAACGTAAGTTACTCAGAAGAATATAATATGAAGGAGTAAGGGAAGGAAAAGTATGGAGAAGTCGGACCAACCAGGAACTTATGGAACTGTATAAACAACCTGCAATAACAAACATTTCTAAACGACAACTATTACGATGAATTGGACACAATGGACACTGGTTGTTGCCAGAGTTTCAAGAAAGCTACGGAATACTAAATTTTAATGGTCATGCTAACAATAATATGGCATTCTTAAATAATAAAAGATCAAATGACCTCAAACTTATTTTTATAGTGTCACGAAGTGACAAAGGTAATCGAAGGATTTTGAAGGTTATGTCCTTATTTGGACATGCAGTTCTGCTGATTAAGTGCTGACTTAGATATCACGTGATATCAGGTTTCATGTGGGACCTGGTGATCCTCGTGTACTTGAGGTCATGCCCATAATGCAAATAGTATAAAAGCACAACGCACCTTCATGCTAATCAGTGTGCTACAGCCGATCAAGTAAATAAGTCAAGTAATATTCCAGCATTGTCATTAACCCGGGCGTGGTCATGCATCAACCCTTACTAAGACTACAGAACACCACCTCGACCAACATGTTTGTGAAAGCTCATATTAATGGTGCATTATTCATTATTCTAAACTTTCGTTAAATATAGTCAGGTTAAATATTTGAATCTAGACAAGTCACTAAATTATAACGTGACGATAGCTACTACATTATGTTTTTCGAAACAAATTAAAAACATTCTCTTCACCGGCTTAATTGAAGCGCTATAGCGGAAAATATAAAAAACATATTTCCCTTGCAGTTAGTTAAGATCCCTACAAAAGTTCGGCAAAGCACTGTTTAATTAATCGGATTGCTAATAAATTACAGAAAAACTTCCGGCACACAAAATATTTCTCCTTTATTGATATTAGCAGCTATAATATTCTTTACATCATAAAATAATAATAATAATAATAAATAATGGTATCTTTGTGATTTTTTCACTTACTACAGGAAAAACATTAAAATTCAATGAAACAGTTGGATGTAAATAAGGGTTTGTTACACTTTCACTCTGCCAACCTAAAACAAAGGGCGAATGGGTAAATAGCAGAAAACGTAACAAAAATCAGTAATTGCCAAGGTTATATTTCTTTACGTCCCATTTTCAAGCGTACTGTAAAGAGAACAGTTACCGTAGAAGCACAGCTCATTTAACAAACATAAAGGGCCAACTCCTGCAACATTTTCAAACATACGACTAGTAGTAGGTCTGCTACATTTTGTTGGATGTTTACCCGGATTTAGGAGATGTAATGAGCAGTGTCAGCGTTCAGCAACTAAAGCTATTTCGTTGAAGTGTAAACCCGGTATTAGCAGTTTGCTAATGTTTAACTGCGAACTGATAAAACCGTGTTTACTGTGTGTAATGGCTCGCTATTTCATCAGGTTTAATCTTCTGCTACAATCAAGTTTTATAGATTTAGGAAGGATTTTGAGCTGACGATTGCAAGATAAACTGTTTTACATTCTACATAGTTTAGGTGAACGAACAACTAAATTTTATCTAAAAAACTGTCTATAATTGCATAATAACGCTAACAATTGAGATGGTTCAAGATGATCGATATAGGTAGTCCAGAGGTGACACAGCAGACCAAAGGTCTACCCCGCCATTAAATTGCAAGATAAATTGCCAATTCTTTGACTCCCTGCTGATTTACCCCTCGTTCGTTTTTTCTGTGGGCAGAGGGTTGTTACCCGTTGAGCAACTGGTATTATTACGATATTCATCTTTTCACGGATCTAATATTTCGAAACGTTTACTGAACTTTGATTTTCTGAACTGTACCCTCAGCAGTATTAAAATTAATTCAAAAAATTTAACATATCGACTCTTGTGCTTTGCTAAGCTTAATCTGGAAACATATTTTCTAGCTCGGATTATATGTTGTTCAAAAAATTTTCTTTTAGCTGGTTTATCAACCACTCCCTTAAAGAATGTATCGCTAGTGTCCTTTGTTAGCTTTCTTGTGAGGCTGCGTATCGTCTCAAGGGGTTGCTCTTTTTGTGGACACACAAACATCACCTTCAAAAGAATGTAACCGTCAAGCTTCAGAGATTTACTTTGAGCTAGAATCTTGCTTTAAAAATGTATGCTATAGCATTAAATTCCTGAGATGATATATTTCGAATATCTTTTAAACTAACCTTATCGAAACAAAATAATTTATGCTTTATTTAATATGTCATAGTAATTCTCGTACTATGTATTAAGAAGAATGCGTGTAGAATCCATTTAGTTAACAGTTAATATTTAAATTCTTTTGAAGACACTTTAGTAGGTATTTCCCATAAGAGACAAATATAACTTTGTTATTGGTTCCAAACCCTTCGCGACTCGATGGCCAAGCTAAAAGGCTGAGTTATTAGAATTTTTATTCTAACGACGCAACTCTTAAAGAATGATGTTCTTTTGAATTTTTCATGACCTAGTATCACATCGTACAAAAGGTTTTATCGACACATAAATTTTTCTTTTTCGGTAAGTACTGCTTTACAAAAGTTGACAGCTAAATACCTTACCTTATTGGACTTTGTATGCTGTGGTTTAAACCCAATTTCAGTTCATTTTAGTATGTGCTATAGCTTTTTCAAAAACGGAAAGGGGTGGGGGAGAGCTATAGGTCGCGTGAGAAGAGAGAATTTGAGGAAATAAAAAATAGACATCATAAAACCGAATAATAATGTAATCGAATAGATTCGACAAAAATCAGTGGAGTACTTCCCTTTACCTTAACTCCAGTAAAAAACAAATTAAATTTATATTAATATAAAATAATATTAATATCGTTCTTATTATACTTGAATTTATTATGAGTAAAAAAATTGTTTTAACTCCAAAACTCTAAAGACCTGACGCTCAGTTAAATTAAGAAGTAGCTCTAAGCGGGGGATTACAACTCCGTTCTGGATAACGTCCAACTTAGGATTACGTAGCTATCGTCCAACTCCCTAATCTAGTATGTCTAGGTTTGTAGTTTTCATATATCATAATTTTTTTGAACTTGAACTGGTCGTGATACATTTATCTTTAACTTAGAAGTTTCTATTCAGAAAACATAAGTCCTAAAAGCAGATAATTACGAAATGGAAAGCTAACATTTTCTTTAAAAAAACATTCCAGGTTAATTGTTAACAATACTAGAAAATCTCAGCCAATTGGAATTTCCGAATAGGATTAAGGGTTTTGTGTTAGGCAAGAGCAATAAACCTTCACGCACATTTGTTTTCTTCGCAGTCAACTAACTGCACATGTGCCTTAATGGATGTGAAAATTAATGCTGGCTGTTAGCGTTATGTAGGTAGTAATCTGGAAGCGATACCATTAGTACGTCAATCAATGTAATGCACGTACACGTAACGTACGTCTGCTGAAATAGAGAATCCATTTCCACCAAAAATCAACATCCTTAGTTCAATCATTTTAACTGTTATATATTACATAGGGAAAGGCGTCTACGCGAAACCTGAAGAACTAGTGTCAGTCATTAATTTTGATTAAGATTTAGGAATATTATCCGGAGTACCCCCACATCTTAATATAAACGAACAACGAACTATATACCAGCTTGTTAGCTGCTTACTTGTCGCATCTAACTTTGCAAGGGTAATTAGAACACAATGAATAATTTAACCCCGTCCTCATAAATACTAATTACAGAGACCGACCAAGCACGCTTGCTAGGGATTTGGGTAGCACTATCTTCTTATCTACAGACGTCTGCCACAGTTAACAAGAATTAGCTTCCCGGACTTTGCTAAATTTTTTATTTCTAAAAATAAATTATCAACAAATTCTCATTTCATCGAGACGTCTGCTTATAAATTAAGCTAATTTTTTCTGTAACGCCTTTACTCCCACTTAACTATTCTGTAGGATAAAATTAGAACCTAATTTCTTTGTTCTGTAAATTTTAGGGTCGTTGTCGACTTTGTGGGTATTCTGGATAATTACTGTATTTGGAAATAAACACTAAATGGTTTTGTTTCTGTACCTAAAATGTTTTTAAATTTTCCGTGTTATAGGCTTTATTACAGCTCATAGAATTCTAGACAGTACAATATTTGATCAATATATCTGCTAATATTTCACACTTCCACTTCCGTTGATTGGATTTAAATGCAGTCACTTTAAGTAGTTTTATTGACAGACGATACTTTTAACATATAGTGGTTCTCTATAATGCCACTCTACAATTCACTCTATTAAATGGTTCCGCAAACTCTATTTGAATTTGTAATACCAAACCGACAACATCTAGGACGAAGTACGTAGAAAATAGTAATTTGTTGATTTACCAACTATCAATTGTCAGCTACGATTAAATAGTATCGAGGTTGACTTCATGAATTTATCAGCAAAAGCATATTGGACATGGAATAAGCATCCACTCCAACCAAACTCTCGTCCCTACTTTTACCGCTGCATAAAATATAGATTGTGGCCGGTGGCTTCCGAATAAATATAAACTATAGAGCACTACATAGGAAGCGCAGATTCATTAGACATTCTCTATTTGAATAGGAACTTCTTCTCCTGTCTTCTTTTTCTTCTTACAAAGGCTTGGTCTGTTTTTTGTAGTGCGATCTCGTTTGTAGGGTTCTTCTTCTCATTCTGCACAGCAACATCCCAACTCACAAGTTGGTTGCATAGCAAAAAATTTCGAATTCCCCTCATTACTATACCGTCTGGGTACTTTCAAAACCGAACATAGGGGAATTGCATTGTAACTAACCTTTATATAGATTCCTGCTCGCCATTTAAACCCACAAGGATGGTAATGGTATGAATAGAACGACAAAAATACAGCGCATCTGATGGTACCAATAAATGTTAGTACTTAGTATCTTTTTCTGTAAAAAAAATTATAAAATAATGCTATTTTGAAATAATATAGGTTGCTATGATTGTCAACTTTTTTTTATCTGTCAATTAAATTATTTGAAATCAGTCGATGTTTCTGTTATTAATATCAAATAATATGAATAATGAGTATTCAGTAGAGCAGAGGGTTTTTGTAATAAAGACATTACCATCCTTATTATTGTGGGTTTAAATGGCGAGCAGGAATCTATATAAAGATCAGTTACAATGCAATTCCCCTATGTTCGGCTTTGAAAGTACCCTCTCGGTATATGTATACGACATACATACAACCGGATGTACTTCGGAAGGTAGTAAGGGCGTTGATTTTGACTGTCATATGAATATGTTTGACAAACGTACATCACATGATTCGAATAGAATTTCTCTTCTCCTTCCTATCATCTTCCGGCTTACCATACGCAAAAAGAGGACTTACCGATTGGCACAGGAGAGTGTCCTAATTAAATAAAAGAGGAAGAGGCTGAGGAAATATAAATGGTAGCATGCAAATCCTCGGAACCATCATTAGGCCGATCACCAAAACCGAGCGGTGCGATATTCGGTCACCATCGCACGTACCACGTCTTCGAAGTTACGCTCGTATAAATTTTATGATTCATGATCAGATTCTGTTTCGGTATTAATTATTCAGTAAACTATAACATCCAAATGTCTGCATATCTATTTGGCAGGGTATTGTTTGCAACGCTTTTGAGCTTTCAATCATTTGTGGATGTCCCCATAATATTATTATCAGAACTTTGTAATGAACAAAGAAATCTTTTATAAAGTTAGGGTATTGCAGAATAAACACGCGGTATATTTGTTTATATTGTATTTTGTGTATTTCAGAGAATATTTTAGATACTTTGTTCTTTGATCATTTGACAGTATGAATGTTGGGATTAAGACAGTCACAATTAATCTAGGTTAGCAAAGATAATTTGAGAGTGAAATATTTGAAGCTGAGTAAGTTTATCCGACATGTCTAGAAATTACCTCAACATGCACTAATCTTTGTTGCATGTAATAAGATTATTCAACTAATCACTAACAGGATCTCTAGCGATTAAGTTTGTTGTGCCAAGTTACTGTTATGCATGTATAAACTGGAAGCTGCAGCTCGCTAATATTTGTCAAGTCCTAGAACGAAGTTACAGTCTCCAGAGAAGGCGGCACGCCAGCAAATTAGATTATGTAACTTTAACGGACTCAGCATTCTTTGGAACAAACGTGTCAAAGGCGTCTTTAGAAGTAAGCTCGTTTTCCCTAACGCGGTTTTCGAACGCCCCAATGTACACTTTGGGTTTTATTTTTTTGGGCTATAAATTAGATTATGCGAGACATCAAGGTTTATCTAACTTTTTTTATACATTCTCCATGTCTGGGTCGCTTTGAAGTTCGTAGTGTTACAGAAAATTTAAAGTATATATTTTCGGCTTCGAAGCTACATATTACGGGCTCAAGAATTTACAGAAAAGGAATACAGGTACAGAGGAAACTCGATGTCTGTTGAAAAGCAAACCGTTAATGGATCTACGTTGATTTATTTTCGTATTATCTTTTGATTTTAAATTAAAATAAAAACCAACAAACAATATATTATCTGGTATAAAGGGTTCGGCATACGTCGCGTCTTCAGTAACTTCGAGATACATTCTAAGCATGAGCAACAATTTATACAACAATCATCTCAAATAAGCAGGTCATGAGTAGAAATTAAAACATTGCGAAAATTGACTTACAAAACGCTTATGGTAAGGATCTGTTTCATGTCCGTAGGGCACAAGTTCCTTTATATTCGTGATTGTGAAATGTATTGTTTTATCGTAGATGAATAGCAAATGTATGGTGAAAACAAAAATTAGACTTACTGGTCAATTTATTTCCAACAGCAATATCGTGCACATACAGGGTGTCTCTAAAATATGGTGCCATAGCTTAACCGCAGATTCCGGGGATCAAAATAAGACGATTTAACGCAACTTACCTCTATCCGAAATTGCTTCGTTAAAGCGCTATCCAACGCCAAAGATCTTCAAAACATTTCTATTTTTTTAAATAACAAAAGATTGTTTTTAGCGATTAGGATGAAATTTGCAATATGATTCTTTACTGGAAAAAGGTGTTTTTTGAAATCATTTTTTTGTTCAGGAGTGTCGCGTAAGTGGTCAAAGGTTGATCATCCACAGGCAAAGAAGCTCATATCTTTTTAACAGTTGGGCCAATAGTTTTTAAATTTTTTTTACAGAGAGACATTCTTATTTCAAATATTTTTCGTTTCTTGTTCGATTTCGGTATCTCTCATAGTTTAGGCTGAAAAAAATTATTTTGATTGGCTGCAGTGCATTTCTTAAAACGATGTGGTAATCTAGTTGTATCGTATGCTGAGAAATAAATGACGAAGAGACAATTTTTTGGGTAGAATCAACTTTTGCATCCGGGAAATTGGTGGTCACATTGAGCATTTGCAGTAAATCTATTAATTTGCCGGTGGTACCAAATAAGCTGAACCATTGATTCAGAAATGGTTCGGATTATTTTGCGCCACCCTTTACATACTTGCTAGTAATAAACTTTATATCAAATTGTCTCTTCGTGATTTATTTCTCGACATACGGGACAACTAGATTACTACATCTGTTTTAAGAAATGCACTGCAACCAATCAAAATATTTTTTTCAGCCTAAACTATGGCAGATATCGAAATCAAACAAGAGACAAAAAATATTTGAAATAAGAATGTCTCTCCGTGAAAACTATTGGCCGAACTGTTAAAAAGATATGAGCTTCTTTGACTGTGGATGAGCAACCTTTGACCACTTACGTGACCCTCCTGAACAAAAAAATTACGTCAAAAAACACCTTTTTGCAGTAAAGAATCATATCCCAAATTTCATCCTAATCGCTAAAAACAATCTATCGTTATTTAAAAATATAGAAATTTTTTAAAGATCTTTGGCGTTGAATAGCGCTTTAACGAAGCAATTTCGGATAGAGGTAAGTTGCGTTAAATCGTCTTATTTTGATCCCCGGAATCTGTGGTTAAGCTATGGCACCATATTTTAGAGACACCCTGTATATTCTTCAGAAAAATAAGTTTGAACTTACCTAGTTCTAATGCTGTAGTGCCGGTAGTAAAAAGTAGAAGTAAATCGAGCAGCAATGGAAAAACGACGGTCACTGATGGTCCGATAGTGCCCATGCCGACCGTTGTCATTATCACACGGCCGCCGGCTGCATGGCAGCTTAAGCACCCTGACCCTCTCACGCACTCGAAACACACGCGCACGCACCCTCACAATATTCGCTTTTTAGAGCGTCATTTTGACTTCGTTTAGCTTTATTTTGTGAAAACAGAGATTGATGAGTGTTATATACGTTGTTTCGCCTTCTGTACATAGTCCGTTTCTGAAACAAGGAAACAATTTATGTTAACTATTACTCAACACAGTGAAACTTCTTGAGGATATAATTAACTTGACACGAAAAGCAAACTACAGCAGTCAATCCTGTCATGTCAATATTGATTGTTATTGGAATTAGAACAAACAGTGCAAGGGAGAAATAACCTGTTATATTGATAAGATATCTAAGGTTCAGATTGAATATTATCGAATGTGTATAAATTCATAATTACACAATAAAGCTATTTAGGAAATAACTCCAGCTACTATATTACAATTTTTATGCTATGGATTTTGGTCTAATTAGAGTGTTCGAACATGACGAAAGTATGTATCAAATTAGGTATTAAGTATATTGTATAGACACGTTACCAGTCTGGTTGATTACAATCAGGAACTATACATTTAAATTAAAACTGATTCTAGAATAGTTGATTTTAAAGTCATTAAATAGTTTGTTAGTTTAGACGACATACCTTTAATGAATGAGCAAATTGATCTCTTAGATTCTCCTTCACTGAAGATTTTGGAATAAATATCTTTTTAAAACACTGATAAGCGACTGACCTCCGACGGGTTGACTGGGGCCAGCTGCTTCACGCAGTGTTAAAATAATAGAATCAAGGAGTTACTATATTTTGCATTTGTTATAATATTTTATAATAGCTTTTGACAATGGCACAATGATGCCGAAATACGTATAAAGCGAATAAATCTTGATATTTCCCGTTGAAATCGATATTTTATTTAATATTTATTATTTATATAATCATGGATTTCAACAAAGTGACGCTTGAGAATGTCAATAAATTAATTACTCATTTGAAAAAAACTGGTTCCTTCTTTTATTAATTCCCATTTACTATTTTTAGATCTAACAAGTTTAACATAACATTCAGAGTTAGTACAGAGCGCGAACCATGATAGCAAATTGAAAGATGGATGGTTAAATGCAGAAAACAGTAGGTATAGAATAAAAAAAAATCTGATTTGTGTGTAGGAAATTCACGAGAGAAACCTCATACACATTTAGTCATCATTTAATATTGAGATGCCGATTCGACCTATGTAATACCCTTAACTTAAAAGCACAAAACTCTAGGAACCTGCCGAGTTTCCAATTATTTTCGTAATCTATTCTTCTGATTGTATGGGATTGAAAAAAAATCAAAAGAATCACTAATTTATCTAACCTATTGTTTTTCTTTTATGGTAGGGAAGACTTTTTTACATTTTGCTTTAGCGATGTATTAAGTTTTCCTTGGGGCAATCAAGTGTGTTGCAATTTTGCCTTTATCATGGAAATAATATTTTAGTTTAAAATTAAACAGCAGACAAGAAATAATTTTTTATTGTTTAACAGGTGTTTTCTAACAACCAACCCCTGAGTGGAGTTAATTGTTACATTAAGATTGGGGTTGGTTGATACAGATCAGAATAATTACATATCGTTGTCGGAATCACAATTCCGGCTTACAAGAAAAACCTCAGTGTGGATACACTATTCATGTGCCCAACTGTGACATTGCTAGCTCTACTGCTAAATTATCTGGTAGTCTGACGATTGCGGTATATCCAACTACAGGAAGTGGCTCGTCAGAACCTGATTTCGCCACTAATAATTAATAAAAATAGCTCGATCCATTTAACAACAAAATAACTTACCCTTATTTTAGTTATCCTTAGTTTTTTGCAATGACATAAAATGTAGATCACAGTCAGCAGTGTTGTGTAACAACCTGTTCCACTCATAGTGAAACATCCAACCCCAATTGCATATCTCACAGAAAACTTCACACCAAAAGCTAATCTTGTCCTCAATATTTACGTTGTAGAGGTATCATGCAAAATGTGGCCAGTTTGTCAATGTATCTAACTACAAAATTTCGTGAAGATTCTACCAGCAGGAGAATCGTGTTTGCATCCCGCTGATGTATCCTGTAGATATGGAAAAGTGTTACCAATATGAAGCTCAGAAATTACTAGATTCTAATCGATTTTAACATTAGTTCTATTTTTTGCTGCCCGCAAAGCTATGTGTCTTTAACTGTAGATACATCATAAATCCATGGTACACCGATTTACAGTGAGATATAAGTAGCTTTGCTTAGGTATGTTGTATATCTGCATAGTGGGAGAAATGTAGGTTTTCCAGGGTGTGAAATGTAGGTTGCAGAAGAAACCAGTATGAAATGTTCAGAGCGAGAGGCGCAGCTTTTCCAAGGTGTGCTGTATACTTGCTTGGCTTCTTTTACTGACAGGACAAGCAACAGTTTCTCGTGAGATAGAATATATCCAATATACATGGTTAGAGAAGAATCGATAATCGAATAAATTATGATAAACCAGATATTTAAATAAAATCGAAAAACATTAAGAAGAAATTCTTAGAAGACATATTATTAAAAATTGATTCGATCCAATCACACAAATTAACCTTCTCATGAATTTTAGCAAAATTACACTTTAATAGGAATACAATTTGTTATGACAATCAATAACAAATAGGGTCTATTATAAACCCTTGATCAGAAAGACTTGATCAGGCATATTCATAACCGTTCCAAACGCATTTATTTTATTAAACTGTAAGTGGAGGATGTGGGCGAACGAGGTTGGCTTTGAATATTCATAAGGTGTGCTTTACTTAAATGATGAAGTATATTTCGAATTTCTACAATTACAGACCTTAATTATTTATGAGTTTACCTCAAATGCAACTAGTTTTACTTGTTTGGTGGTTCATGTTTAATTTTATTCTCATGAAATATAACACTATAGAAATGAATATTTATTACGGATTATTATTAACGTTTCCGAATAAGAGCTACTTTTACATGAAAAATGTTACAAGAAAATGAACGATATGCTAGCAGGAGAACGGAATGCTTGATTAGATATTTTTCATAATAGAGGAGAAGTTTCAGCGGTTCTTTGTTTTCAACTAAAAACTGCATTATAGATCGCGTGCATTACCGTTTCACGAAACCTTTCATATTAAGTAAGTTCTGTAGGTTTACAATGATAATATTGCATTTCATCTAGGTCAGTGCATTTATAAGACAATAAAATTCGTTTCTTTATTACGTGCAAGTTCTACAACTTGAAGACGGTATAGAATTATTCTAAAATAACTTGTCTATTTGGAGAAGAAACCTTTTTTACAATTACGTTAAACTAAAAACATACGATACAGCAGCATTCAACATCTGACAGCAAGGAACAACAAACTCGCAGTTGAAAGCTTAAGCCCTCATTTGTTTCTTTCCTATTTCCTTTGCAGTGAAACTCAAAGTTCGTAATCAAATAACCTAGAAGAAGGCGACTATTGTGCGCCTGTATTTGGGAGCCGTACAGTAGAATTGATAAGAACGAAATCAAATTTAAGTTGAAATTTGTCGACGTCTAATTCTTCAGAGGGTAAATTGCCAATGGGCAATTCAATCAGTTCGTGAGCTGAAATCCTTTAAAATTTGTTAACTTTCGTGTAACTTTTAAAAGGGAATTTTGTAGTCCTTTGTTTAGTAATGCTCCTGCATTGATAAACTACATGTTTATAAACATTGGAGATTGTAGAACTGACAGTAATTTGAGTAATTCCGGGAATTACAAAATCTCTATACAATATCAATGCTGTTGGGATAATACCGATATCGCTATTCATATTGCAGTTTACATAATTACTGTTGTTGATGATAAAACCATCAAATAATAATGTTTTGTATTATTAACACATTAGCTAAACATATCCCGCTAGGAAATTTCATATTTAATAGATAGAGCTTACAGAAATCAGTTCATATTATGGTAGAGCTTGTCATACAACTGAATAGTACCTATGTCTTCATTTTATGACTTAAGTATGACATTTACATTTAAATGTCATTGTTTATATACGAATTACTGAGCTGAAAATCAAATATAATTACGTAAATATTAGGACCAACATTCAAATCAGAAATTGAAAGAAGTTTAGGGCAGGATTTGATAAGATTTATTGTAATTTTTGTTTTCTGAAACTGTGATCGTTACGACCAATTTGATGCAACATGTTAATGTGCCTTGCTACACTTTGTATTTAATCAAGAATTCGGAACATTTTCTTAAAGATTATACGAATTGGTGTTTCCTTAAAAATTTCTGGTGAACCTCACAGCACCAGTTGTTTACCGGATTTATGCAAATTACATAATATTTTATAGGTCTAAAATTGTAGACAATAAGCACGCACCCGTCTTAGTTCTACCTATAAATGTTTTGTTATTATTTTAATTCTCGGAAGAAATAAAACGTAGAAAATTTATCACCTCCGCAGGAAATGGGTTCCATGTAAAGAGAGCAGACGTGCGCGTCTAAATGTTGGTTACCCTTCCGAAAGTATACACTTGTTCTCAACTCGTGAGTAGGTATACAGTGTGATCATTGGAAAACGATCCACCCTTAAATAAAATATTAAAAAAATAAAAAAATATGTTTTTATAGAGGGTGGGGAACACTCGATACTGTAATCCTCGTCGCGCTAATAGGTACTTACCCCGCTGCCTCCACCTATTCAACCTTGAAAAGTTTAAATGGCACTATGCCCTTTGTGATATGTACCTTAAATTAAAGGGCTTATAAAATGCTATCTTTTTACGCAAAGAAACTTAAAATCGATAAATTCTTTTGGAGAAATTGAAACAAATTTGAAAATAGTGTGTGTGCTTAAGACGTCAGCACGTCAGCTGACTATGACAGCTGTGAGATTATTATTCGCCGATTAACACAGCAGTTGGTTACTACACTATTTGCCCGTTTATCGTACCTATCTTTTTATATCAAATGTACGCCGGCCAGCCACTCACAAGCGGGCGCGGTCGGACAAGACTCGGTGTCTCGTACGTTTCGGTCGTTTCGACCCTGCAGATGACAGTTTTTTTTACCTTTATCGACGAATAATAATCTGACAGCTGTCATTTTATTTTCACTTTTAACCTGCGGACGTCTTAAGCAAACACACTTTTTTCATGTTTTATTTCTCCAAAACGAATCTATCGATTTTTATTTTCTTTGCGTAAAATGCATTTTAAAAGACCTTTAATTTGAGGTATCAGAAAGGGCATAGTGCCATTTAAACTTTTCAAGGTTAGATAACTGGTGGTGGCGGGGTAAGTATTAGCGCGCCGCGAATTACGCTATTGAGTCTCCCCCATTCTCTATAAATGTATTTTAACATTTTTGATTTTGGTATGGTTCGCGAGATATTAGGGTGGATCGTTTTCAAATGATCGACCTGTATAACACGAAGACCAGGTCGTTCCATCTTCTAATAAAGTGCCTAATAGCTATTGGACAAATAAATTTTATTCGACCACTGGCGCCGCCGCCGCTGGTTGGAAAGCCGCGCATTAGTTGTTGATCGGAAAATGGTTCCTTTTAAACTTATTAGGCAAATATAACTATTAGACACTTTAATAGGTGGAAAGACCGGGTCTTAATAAAAAATAGCTTGAGAGTCATAGCTGAAAGTGAAGTGAATACAGGGCCAGTTTTTCAGTTGAGGTTTAACTTTCGGTTTAGCTAAGCCAAGATAAATTGTCATGGATACAATTTTTGTTACTATATCAATGAATTTCTGATTAGCTGACGGGAGTTAAACCTGAACTGAAAAACCGACCCTAAGCTGAAATTATTAAACCCAAAAGTTTACTAACGATGCTGTGTGCTTTACGTCAATTAATGTGGTCCTCTTTCGAATATCTTCAGTACTAGTTTATTTCTTTAGACTTACATTCAACAATTATTTTTTTGGAGTTTTCCTTAATCCATCCTTGATGTTTGTTGTCAATTGCAAAATCTATCTAATAGCTCTATATGTGCTACATACTAAGCATGCGTTTTTGCTTCTTATTACAGACACAGTGGAACTTCCAGTATGTTAACAAAAGTACGTTTACATTTCCATGATTATGCTATGCCTTCCCGAAACAGTTGGAAACGATACATCGTATTCGTTCCTTAGTGCTTTAGCATTAACTTACGCAGCGGGAAAATATCATAAAACATGAATGTTTATCTACATAAACTTTCTTCAAAAAACAGATTTAAATTTTACCAAAAGGATAGAATAAAATATAATTACCCAGTATAAAATTTTCTGTTACCTACACAATTTCTTGTGATTCTTGCGACTAAAGACGAAATTCAAGATTTTACTAAACTGATATATAAACCAACCAAACGAATCTCATATTTACTTTATTTAATTTTATACACCAGTGCAAAGTTTGCATTTCATGATAGTACCTGAAACTGACGAACAACAAGCTTTAGTGATGGCATTTTTTTAATTAAGTTTCGTAACAGCGCCTTGCAATCTCTACTGCAATCTCAAGTTTCTAGTAAAAACAACTTTATATTAAAACAATATATCTAACTGTATCTCATACTGAAAACTTTCGCAGGAACACAGTTTAATCTTATCGTTGAATCAAAATTGGATAAATGTAACTGTACCTAAACCTTGCTAAAATTTCTTTTCGGGTGAAAACAATAACACTGATTAATGAATTTTCTTCAGAATGCTTTTCTGAAACAGCGATAAGAATTTTAAATGTAACTGAAAAACGTACATTAATGAAAGACCTTAGATTACATACGTCAGATTAAGGAGGGAAGTTAAAAAAACAAAATTAGCTTTTCATTCAGTTTTTTAATTGATTCTATACAGAGTATTCATTTGATACAACTTTCCAAGTGGAAAATAAAGCAGTGGGCGTTTGCCAAAATTAATTAACCTGATATTAATTTAGAGGCCAGACTTGGAAGCAATCGATGTTATATAAACTCTTGTATTTCACATAGAGGGAAAACTAATTTAAAAGCTCTGTCGCGCTTACGTTTGAAAATATTACATCACAGAAAATATCAGATATATGGGTCGTGCCTGACACAAAGCAATCTACAAAATTAGTTATATTATCGACCGGTTTGGTTGCGAAAAGTTAAACTGAAGCTTAGAGCGCGGTCGCAGTGACCTTCCCTCATTGCTACCTTACTCGGGATACATTTTGCTCTTTAATTCTTCGCGATGACTGTGACATAACTCAGCACTTTTCGTTGAGACGCTTTTGGTACTTTTCTCACGTTTTGGGGTCCTGGAATGATATTACCGAACATTTGTCATGTTCTTATCTCGAACCACTACAGGTTCACCTAACTCGATTTGCAGAAGAGCAGGTGCACAAGAGCGAATGGCAGCGAATGATAACATAAATATATGTATGCTTACTCATATCCTTTCTTAAACGCAATGAATACTTGTGACAAGACTCTAGACAACAATCAACAATAATGTATAATTAATTAAGTTTATTATGACGTAAGTGAGAGAATGAATCAGGTTAAGAACCTCTTAATTGCTACTCCCAGACATATCAAAACATCTTCATTACATATTCGTGGTAACATTAAACACATTCAATTTAAACATATACAGCAAAATTTAGCACATTCTTCGTTATCTGTTTTTACTGAAGATATAACATTCAAGAAAGTTTCCTTTCACCAAATAAATATCTTTACTTGACACTTCTAATCTACGAATGTGTCTCAAGAAAACACGATGTGTTTTATTTTATCAACTGTTTCCACCCATATGTGAAGATGTATATTTTCCACGAAAAATACTAAAAACGTAATCAAATCTAATTACTACGATTTTTTGGTGATGCAATGCAAGAATGGTAAAATCGGTGCTTCTAATTTCTTTCATCATTTTCGTTTACACTGGCTTCTGCTTCTTTTAAAAAAAGTGGACGATTAGAGCAGACAAAACGTTCGCCACAAAAACGCCGCAGCAAAAATCTGTTTAAATTAATCCCACCGTAAAAGCTTCGTGCAATAATCTCTGACACCAGAAAACCACTAAAAAGATATAAAAAAACTGTAGAAAATATCGTTGATATTCTTTTACTTTAGAAATTGCGCAAATATTTTTAAGATAAAAAAAATTTACTAGTAAATAAAAGTGAAAAGGGGGTTTATCTAATACATTTCTATTCGTTCAGAAAGTTGTTTATTAAATTATCTGAAGGACTATAAGAAACTAAGAATGAAACTAAACGAAGTTGTAACAGATTAGAGCTTACGAATATTACTTTTTTTTAGATATTTTCAGAGATATTTATTGGATTGTGATTGTTTCTATTATAAGTACTACATGGTACTATTCACATCGATCAATTTGTTGTACCTATTACCTTTCAATGTTGATTATCGATTTTGTTTAATTAACATTAACGTTAAAACCTCGCATGTATGAGTTTGAACTCAAATTGTGCTGCTGCCACCATTTGTAGTAATATATTTAAAGTATAGATGAAAATGTCCACGTATTTAAAGATTGAAGTTTCTGTCAACATCGCAGCATACCAACTAGGGATTTACTGCGACTTGTTGAACGTAATCTACAATAGCTAACAGTAGGAAAAAACATCAATACATTTAGAAGCATGAGCAAATTAGCAATATACAGGGTGTAAACTTTAATTCCAGCCATTAGGGGTATCTGGGAAACCGTAAGAAATCGAAGATCGGTTAAATTAGACAAAAGTTCAAATTTGAGATAAAAATTAAAAACAAAATTTTCACTTAATTTTCGAAGAGGCGTAACTCTTCAGGAAAGCATATTAGGATAGAGGTTTATACAAAAAAGTGTCCTTAATTTTCGCTCAGAATCCACCTCCTGCATTTTCTACACGTACTTAGGAAACACCCAGTATTATGTTTGAGTTCTACTTTTTATTTATTAAACATTACTGAACATTAAAACATTTTGTCATTATAACATAATTGCCTTAAACTACTTATTGTTTCCTTAAACTTTGTTTAAGCCTCAAGCGTCTAGATTAACACTCTATCTACCTCATTTTCTGTTGAAAGTTTTAGTAGTGGACCCCAATGAATTCTCTACTAAACAGGTAAACGCGTAATTAGGTTTTTAACCCCTCTAAATGGAACATTCAACTTTAATTTGTAAACTCATTTTGTTGAAAATGGATATTCCCTTCATGCGTAAAATTAACTACAGCGAAACCTTCTAAATATATAGGTACACTTTATATGTATATGCCTATGATTCGTAAACCATCACTGAATGTTTACTTGCTTTCCACAATGTTTATAAATAGCTTTTCTCGTTTCCATAACTATTCTCCGTTTAACTTCACCACACAAATTACGTCAAAGCAATCAGGAAGCCAATATGCGATTAATATCGATTTACTGTTTTGCTCTACCTTACATAACTAATTATAAGTAGTGTAGACAGTGGCGTCTGGTAACTGAGTACATGTGTAACTATAGATTTTTATAATACTAGAGATCAGAACAAAAACATTTTTAGTTTGAAATAGACATATTGCACCCATCTAGGACTCTAGACGTAATTAAAAAAAACTAGAATTTTTGTTTCGCATTTATGCGGTTTATGTCATTCGTAGTCAACCGCTGGTGGAATATTCCAGTATTGATCAAAGTACTTTTTCTCTGATTAAAGCAACTATAAGTTAGAGGTGTTTTCAAAGTTTCGGGGACGTTATAGGAACCTTAACTTATAGTTTTGTTCAACTTTGCTATTAAAACGCACCCCTGAGAGCTTATTTCTACCAAACGATACGAAGCAACCTTCTCATAGCTCCTGTGTATTCACCCAATTCAATGCTCTAGGTATCTTAATCAGTGCAGTACATACGTTTTCTGCGAATTTTACTAAAATTATCTGGTTATGAAAGTTCCATAATCTAGAAAATGATTTCCATAGCGGAAAATTTAGGTAGAAACGGATATTCCCGAGTTAGTCGGTTTTTTATTTGCTGTAGAAAATTAATCTATTCCTACTAGTAGGTAGTACTTTTCCTTTCTAAAGTTGATAACAACAGAATGAGCTGCTAATAAATGTCTGTTGGCATTAGAAGAAAGACAATATGGAAGCTCTACACTGCTTAAATATTTCAGGTTGTTCCCCTCAAGATCTCATTTGGAACTGACTGGGCCTATAGGCCAAAATTTCTTTGAAATCTCCTTAATCCGTTTCTTAATAAAATAAATGTCAGGAATAAATAAATGGGTGTCTCTAAAATATGGTGCCATAGCTTAACCACAGATTCCGGGGATCAAAATAAGACGATTTAACGCAACTTACCTCTATCCGAAATTACTTCGTTAAAGCGCTATTCAACGCCAAAGATCTTCAAAAAATTTCTATTTTTTTAAATAACAAAAGATTGTTTTTAGCGATTAGGATGAAATTTGGGATGTGATTCTTTACTGGAAAAAGGTGTTTTTTGAAATCATTTTTTTGTTCAGGAGTGTCGCGTAACTGGTCAAAGGTTGATCATCCATAGGCAAAGAAGCTCATATTTTTTTAACAGTTCGGCCAATAGTTTTTAAAAATTTTATACAGAGAGACATTCTTATTTTAAATATTTTTCGTTTCTTGTTCGATTTTGGTATCTCTCATAGTTTAGGCTGAAAAAAATTATTTTGATTGGCTGCAGTGCATTTCTTAAAAGGATGCAGTAATCTAGTTGTCCCGTATGGTGAGAAATAAGTGACGAAGAGACAATTTCTTGCGTAGAATCAACTTTTGCATCCGGGAAAATGGTGGTCACATTGAGCATTTGCTGTAAATCTATTAATTTACCGGTGGTACAAAATAAGCTGAACCATTGATTCAGAAATGGTTCGGATTACTTTGCGCCACCCTTTATACACTTGCTAGTAATAAACTTTATATCAAATTGTCTCTTCGTGATTTATTTCTCAACATACAGGACAACTAGATTACTACTGCATCTGTTTTAAGAAATGCACTGCAGCCAATCAAAATAATTTTTTCAGCCTAAACTATGGCAGATACCGAAATCAAACAAGAGACAAAAAATATTTGAAATAAGAATGTTTCTCTGCAAAAAAATTTTGAAAACTATTGGCCGAACTGTTAAAAAGATATGAGCTTCTTTGACTGTGGATGATCAACCTTTGACCACTTCCGTTACCCTCCTGAACAAAAAAATTATATCAAAAAACACCTTTTTCCAGTAAAGAATCACATCCCAAATTTCATCCTAATCGCTAAAAACAATCTTTTGTTATTTAAAAATATAGAAATTTTTTGAAGATCTTTGGCGTTCGATAGCGCTTTAACGAAGCAATTTCGGATAGAGGTAAGTTGCGTTTAATCGTCATATTTTGATCCCCGGAATCTGTGGTTAAGCTATGGCACCATATTTTAGAGACACCCTGTATATTCTTGGTAAACTTACGTTAACGAAATCCATATACAGGGTGTCCAAGATAAGGAGCGCATGCATGGGAATCTCGTAAACTGTAAGACAGAAATGGCCTGTATATTGAGGACTACTACGATCACCTTTCAAATTCTATAAATTTTGCGTAGTTTTCAGTACAGGCTGAAAACTCCTAAATTTTCAGTTTTATATTTCCTTGTGTAATTTGATTACTATGGGCAATAGCGCAAAATAGTTTTGACATTCTTAAGGCACTCTTTAATGCAGATCGCAAATCTTTAATTAATTGCTTGTAATAATCAAATTACACATGGAAACAGAAAACTGAAAATTTAAGATTTTTCAGTCTGTACTGAAAACTTCGCAAAATTTATAGAATTTGAATGGTGATCGTAGTCGCTAAACATTTCTTCTCATGTAACCGAATCTCTTACTATTTACGAGATCTCCATGCATACGCTCCTTATCTTGGACACCCTGTATATAATTACCCACTAATGTTATTAAAAAATTAACGAATTTTTTAACAATGTTTAGCAATTACTAAACTGTCACAAAATTTCAATTATAGTAATAATGAACATACTGACCAGTGCATCAACATGCTTTTGCTGTTACATCGTTCATAGAATGTAAATGCGTTATCCATAATACAAATTGTATAATCCTGATAGCCATGAAATATGCAACTAACATTTTGATTTCAGATAATAGAACAATAAGCGTTTTAGTTTTCATTACTTCAATAACAAAGAAAATTTTAAAAGAATTTTTATTTTATTTTTCACAGAAAATATTTAATAAACTCCTGTATTATAAATTAATTCTCGGGCTGTTGCAGCTTCTGGATATTGCATATTAAACTTTATTAACGTCAACACACCTCATGTCTATTATAAGAACAATTCCCAGTTAGTTTTATATTCATCTATCTTGTATGATATCACTGAAACAATCATTTTATACATAGTATGTTCTGTACATTTCATTAATTAAGTATAGGTCAAAGGCCATAAAAGAGCTTATTTTTGGTCAAATAGTGCGTGACTACCTTAAACTTCGAACGCGTAGGATTAAAAGCAAAATTGCTGCAGATAGGAAAAGAAAAGTGTTTAAATCGAGAATTTCATTCAAAACTATAATATACTATCCGCATATAGTATACAGTGTTCCATTTAAAAAACCAAAGTTACATATTTTTCCGGAAAATAAGTAGGCCGTGGAAAAAACTCGTTTGCGCAATTTTATACACCGCAGGTTCTCTTACTTATTAAGTCTCTCTCTTAACTTTTTCTTGTATCTTTAATATTTCAGCAGATATAAGCTGGAGAATGAAAAACCAACCACCCTATATAGCATAATTATTACGAAACTAAATTCCACAATAAGCAAAATAAAATAATTAATAAATATAATAAAAGTTAATTCAAACTTAAGTATGGAATTATCTAAGCTTGTCAAATTTTTGTCTAGGTTCTCGTTGCATTTTTCAAGTGTTTGAGATTAAATGTTCCAAGTGTGACCCACAAAACCAACCCTAATGAGTTTAATTAAAAGACATTTAACTTTAAGCTAATTTCGCCATACAGTTATGTAAATAGCAGAACTGTGCCAGATAAAACCAATTAACTTCCTGCAGTCGTTGGTTTAATAGACTTTTCTCCTGAAATGTTCCTGTATAATAATTTTCAATCGCTGAAAATGCATACACATCGGAACTTTAATTGGGCAATATTTTTCAATCAATCTGAAAGAATCTGAAGGTAATTCCCACAATTTACAATTTCTCCTGCAATACATCAGGTGGTCGAAGTAGCGGTTGCCAAGTAAATTGAAGAAATGAAGAAGAATTTGTCTTTCAACATTCGTTCTTTATTTCATTTTATATATTTTTTTGGCACTGACCAAAACCTTTTCCTAATATACAAACACAATTCTAAAAATAAAATGCATAGTTTGTGAAAATATTATATTTCATTGAAATAAAATGAAAATTCAAATAGAAGTGAACATAAACATCTCCTGAAATATTTAACGAAAACGTGCAGAGGTAATATTCTGAATAATGTAATAGTTCGGAAAGCGTTGAGAATTACTAACTTTACTTTAATTTAAAGACGAAATAGGAGCTGTTCAAAGCATTTATCACCAATTTGGGCTCAATGCTTAACGTAAAATGACTAATATTATACATATTTTAGGCATATGGATAATTGATTTTCAAAAACGTTTGACCGCTCACGGCTGTGAAGTTCGCGATATCTAAAAAGGCAGTGGTTTATCAGAGTTTATCTTTTATTATGTAAAGAACAGAACGGCAATTATGACAACGAGGAAGATGTCAAGATTGCGAAACTGAACAACCTTCCCGTGAGGCAGAATCTGGGTAGCTGAGCGCAACACTACACCAATAATCTGCGAACAGCTTCACATGAAGATGGAAGAAACCGTGGTCGTCGCCAAAGAGTCAATTCTAGTCGTGGAACTCTTAATAGGCTACTGTATAGTTGAAGAATGAAGAATTGCCTTGCATGTGGCTTAGAGATGCGTATTGGTCAAAGTGATCATCTTTCTAACTCCTTATTCGAACATCCCCACTCGCAAGATAACCTTTGCTGGCTGGTGAAGAATGGAGTTATTGAGGCAACATCGTTGATGAGCCTGCTGTTCCATTGCCCTGTTATAGCAATAATAAGACAAACCTTGTTGAGGGATCTTCAGACTTGACATGTTTAAAAAATGAGCAGCAATTGCAGAAATTCTCAAGGTTATGCACAGCTTGAACGATATGCTTTGAGAAGCTACTGTGGAGGTTGTACTGGAGATGATCATATTACGTTAAGTACGCGTAAATTTTCTTACCTCATTATACCTATAATTCGGAGTATACACCAAATCTTTAACAATCGAACAAGAAAAAGAAACTACTGCTGCAATTCTTGCTGGAACGTGAATCTACAGCAGTACGCTTTAATCGCCTCTTATTACCGAATGCTCTGATGTTAAAAACCGAAAATTCCTGAAAGTATACTACCTAGTCTGGTTTTTGAATCCCCCACCCCAACGCCTTACGTTCCAACAATCACCTGGAGATACACGTCTTAACAGGGGAAACAATTTAAGATGTATATTTACAAAAAAGAAAACCCAATTTCTATTACCATAACCCACAGTGTAATATAAAACGACTAACTTCCAAATTTAGGCAGTCGCCGGATTCTGAAAAGTACCCTCCTCCAAAATTAATGAAGATATTCCAGTTTTATGATAATTTTCAGTATTCCATGACTCTTTTAACGCTAATTATAGCGTTAGCATTAGCTTACTTACAGTCAGTGACAAATGTTTTCACCAGTCGTATACCACAGCAACCCGCTTTACTGAGAAGTATAACATGTTTCTTTATTTGGTTTCATCTTGTTAACACCGTTACCAACATACCTACGCAAAACCATAAAAACGGAGTTATGTTACCTCTTATATTTCTCAGAAAAGCGGGTTCGGTGGTATAATACTGGTCAAAACATTTGTCACTGACTGTACATAATCCATCTCAGGTTATTTTTAAGAAACATCACCTGTTATACAAAAATGGCGGTTGCTCAGCAAATAATTGCTGTCATATATTACCTATGCCGGTGCGGTATAGGTTGATATCCCTCAAAGCCTCTTGACATCAGCTTTAAAGCGCTTTAAAGCTCTGTAATCACTATAATAGATGTAAAGACCGACTGACGTTAATGTATTTAATTGGAGATTTCCAAAATGTAAGTGTAATCCAAAGTTATCACGATCCTCTATTCTCTATTATAGATAGTTATACAGAGTGTTCTTAAAATTCCGAAAAACACAATAGCAAGTAAGTGCATGTCAATTTTGTTTATTGTGATTAGTACATTTACTAAAGGTCTAAAGCTATTGTCTAGATTTCTAGAAAACGAGTGCATAATGTCTTACTACAACCATCTACAACACGATAAGGAATCGGTGCATGTATAGAATGTTGCCAAGTTTAATAAACTTGAAATACGAATAATCAAGAAGCTAAATATTGTAGGGCAACGTGATAGTAAAACAAGGCAAACTAATAGAAGGTATATTAATGTTTTTATTACCTATCTATTAATAGTAATTTTAACTGTTTATACATTTAAAAGTCACTACGGCTATTTTATGTTGTCGGTCTAATTACAATCCATAGTTCCCGTAATAGTGATCACTACATTATTAATTAGAACTAGTGTAGGTTTGGTTGACTCAGTTGTTATTTTGTCTTTTCCACGGATGTCATAAAATATTAACTAAATGACCTCATAATATTAATTATTACCTACTTAATGATTTTATAATTTGCCTTCCAACTTAATGAATTGAACATCGTCCTGAAAACATTAGTTGAATAGCCTGTAATTTCCAACTCCTAAACCACATTCATTTTCCCATTGCTTACTAGTGAAAATTACTGCAAGAGATATCTTGGTCAAACTTCGAATTTTAATTACGCATGTAACTAAACCTACATAACTTCCTTTTCCAAATTCCTAATTGGAAAGTTAATGCAATCTAAAGTAGTTTGGGACAAATTTTATATTTATTTTCCAATTAGTCGAGGCCCTTCCAAAAGCTTGTATAACCTCTTCTTAATCCTTTTTAGGCGATTTTTTTATTTATTCCACCCGCTTCAAAGTTTTCTCGTTAAGTCCACGGTATGGAGACTTATTCAAAATTTATTACCGTTTTATGTCTAACCCAAGGGTGTATTTATATACACAATAGCAAAATCAGAAAATTAAAAAAATGTCTAGACTTGGTGTAATTTTCAATAAATAATGAATATAAAATGTACCTAAATAAAGGGTAAAAACTTAATTGGAGAAATGTTAAAGAACTCTACTTTTTTCCAAGTAAGGGTGCTGCAAACAGTGTAGAATGTCTCAAAATCGATTTCCGAAAGGAAGGCGTGACTTGTAGACCTCCAAATAATACTGTCTATTGCAGACGACGTTCAAGAGGGAATTAGGTGTGATTATCTCGAGTGTCCGGCGTAGTTCGGCGCCAGTAACCGCGATCATTGATTTAACCTACGGCGACCCCATATTGCTATAAATCGTGCAATCACATAGTGTGAAAGACCATTTAATACGCTTTTAATTTTCATGCATTGTAAAGTAATATTTAATCTCCTCTCATATCACAATTTTAATGCATGCACATGCATGAATTCGCTTGGAAAATAAAAGCTTTTATAACTTCGACCTACATAATTCATAAATATGCACTTTCCACATGATTGCAAAAATTAATATTAGACTATGAATTTTTAAAATTAACCTTTAACTTTGGAATTATTGAACTGGTAGCTTATTTAACGAGTTTTCTTCCCTTATAATAACAAAAGCATTCGTTAAAACATCAACTCTCTGTTACAGCTACCAAATGATGCGCGATGAATGGAATTTTTATTCAGATCAGACCCGAACATGTCCAATTATCTAGGAAGCGTTGTCAACAAACATAATTTTGCTTCAAAACTTTTCGTACACCTCATTGACTTCGCTGATTCTTATAGGAAAAGTTTGTCGTAAGCCAAACCCTTGTACCTTATTATTGAAGCTGCATGCGATTGATGATAAGGATAACCATGAATTGAATTTCCAGGTTCTTTTGTTAGCATAATATTTTGAAATCTAATAATTTTCTTCATTCAGTAGAGAAGTTTATGGCAAATTTCATATACCTACATAATGAGATCGTACTATTGTAGTATAAAAGCAGCCGATATAGTTTATGTAATAGAAAACATTCTCACTGAAAGTTGTTTAGCACATATTTACTAAATTCTGATAGATCCATCATAGAATCCTCAATTTTTGTGATATTATCACATCGGTGTTATCATCAATTCACTTTCATAATTCATTTTAGTAATAGATAAGTAGTAGTATAAGATATTCATCACTTTTTTTCAAACCCTGGGTAATACACCTACCTTACTTTGTTCATATGGTCACACTACAAATCACAGGTAATATTAAACAACTGACAGGTAAAAGTAATGTGAAATATTTAGTTTCAAGTAATAATGATAGATAAATGAAAGGGAATGTACAACGTTTCCTTATTGTAGTTACAGTGTACTCTTCATCAGATTTTATAATTTTGGGAGATTGAAATAACATAAAGTGTACTAGATATTTATCCAGAGTAAATTAGATCCGACCAAATATACAGGGTGGTGAATTGATTCACGCACTCTAGGGATTTCAATGCTAAATTTTTAATTTTGAATTCGCTGTTTCCCTAATTATTTTTTAAAGTGTATATAGAGTTTTTGTAGAGAAAAAAATACTGCATCTGCAGATGTTATTCATTGTAAGTTTTCCTTTTTTAAGGGTCTATTCTGTAAGCAACTGCTAAAATTTAACGTGGCGTTAAAATTGTAACCAATTGCTAAGCTTAATTATGACAGCTAAAACTACCATTTAACCAATCAATGCGAAGGGTTTAAATTTAGCGGTTGGTTTCAATTTTAAAGCCACGTTAAATTTTAACAGGTGAATACAGAATAGACCCTTTAGAAAGCAAAAATCATCAAAATTAAATCGCCACTTTAACAAAACAAAAAACACTCATGCCTTGGAATTATTGAAACAAAACACAAATAATTTATCTGTCAGAATGAAAATTCAGCACCACTGCAATATTTCGATTAATTTTGTATAAAAATTAGTTTTTTTTTTTCTAAAATTGACCAAATAAAGTTGATTTCCGTTTAATCGAAACGTTTTTATTGTTTGTTGTATCAATCATTCCAAGGCATGAGTGATTCTTATTAAAGAGACGATTTTAATTTAGATACTTTCATGCTTTCTGTAAAGAAAAATACGTATACAGTATTTTTTCCTACAAAAAGTAATTTACAGTTTAGGTCTAAAATAATTAGGGAGGCAGATAATTGAAAATTAAAAATTTAGCATTGGAATCTCAATGGTACGTGAATCAATCCGCCGCCCTGTATAGCTTTACGTATAGTACTGATATATTTTAGTCCAGATTCACGGATTTTGAAACACGGAGTATCGTAAGAAATGACAATTTCTGTTAATGAGAAGAAAAAGGTCATTGAATCATAGCAATGTTTATGATCTGACGGTCTAAGGGCAAGAAGTGGATGAGATAGCACCAACAAGCAACAGTTCGAATCTCGGCCTCTTCATGCGTCCCGCGAAGTGCGTGTAATTAAAAATAAGGAAAACCTATTCTTGGAAACAATCTAAGCTCACATTAAATAGTAATTTACCTAATAAGTCCGGGAAGTGACTTATTAAAGTATAAGTTTAGAAGTTTATGGATGAGGCGACGAAGAACCCGAATCCAGAATTTTTAAATGAATACTTTAATAATAACTTCACGGACGTGTATCGTACAACATTTTATTTCATTAGCGTAAAATAAATATTTATTTTGTTTTTGTAAAACGTCCAACGTCAAAAATTTAAATTCTATCAAATTAAACTCTGGTGGCGTTTCATTTTAAATCACATCATCCATTTTATACTTTTTACTTAAGTTACAAATAAACGACTTCACTTCCCGGTCTTGTGGTGTAATGTGCCATTTCCCAGACTTGAATATAATATACCGCACAGTATGAAATAAATGCTATTTTTATAATAAAATCAAAGTTGAAAAGTTATCTTAACTATATCAACTTCTGGATTTCTAAGAAGTCAAGGATTATGAAACTTATACGGTGAAGCCCTTTACCCTACCTTTACCTAATAATATCTATCTCGTATGACTTTATAAAGCTTCCTACAGTTAGAATTTTCATTCAGGGGCTGGAAAGTAAAACAGCAACAATTTATTTCTTCCATTAAATTAGTTCACATTTCTAAATGAAAAAAAAACGATTAAATATTTCTTCCACGTACCAGCACTTATGAAGTGTACTAAGAATAAAACTTGAAAAGAATTTTTTATTTCAATTCTCAGCTCTCCTTGATATAAATGTTACGTTTCATGAAGAAATCGTGTTTCAGCTTGACGACGGAGAAAGATGTGCGTTTGCAAAGCTAAAAATGCCAGGCATACTTTGTCGTTAAATTGAAATGTTTACTTTGTTACAGAATCTTCTTGGATTATTAATAAAGATGTTCCGGCAACGGTAATTGTTTAGAACACAATTCTAGCATTACGTAAATTGATTGCGACTCCATTAGTGAGATGGAGTTGTTCCAGTTCATTGCGCGCATGTATGTCGATGATTGTGTAAATGTTTCCATAAACCCATTTCCTAGATAGGTATTGCATTAGGTTTTATAGGTATATTTATTTTAATAGACTCAAACGATACTCAAGATAAAACGCAGCATAGAGATTCCAAAAACGAGGAGAATAATATATGAATAACGCAGGTCACGTGTCCGTGGCAGCATGTCCCGGGGGCACAAAAGTGTTTGCGACATGCGACACAACGGGAGCATCTTCGATATTGGAATAGTTTCTTGCAGGGACACAGGCGAAGTATTTCCTGGAAGACAGGCAGCACCGCCGTCAAAATGTCTTGCCTACATCTACATCTACATCACGCTTCCGCCTCTTCATTGTCGTTTGCGTTTATTGGGTTCCGGCAACACTCAATAAAACCAAATACGTGGTCTGCGTGTTCAAGTATTTTATAAATTTTTATATACGAGTATGTATGCGGTATGAGAGTTACGAGAGCTTTCTTTGATTTAATGGAAATACAAGTGGATAATTTCAGCGCTTTTGAGTAGTGGTGCTCCACATACCCTGCTCTCTGAAATGAAATTAATGATGGTAAACTTGTTAGGATACAGTGGCGTAGCCAAGGGGGGGGCTACCGGGCTGAAGCCCCCCCCAGAGAACTTTCGCAGTGGTTCTGATTTGCAATGGCTTTCAGTGAAGTTTTTAAATATACATTTGGAGCTGGCTCTGTAATTGGTGTAAAACTTCATATTTAACATTGATTAGTTATACATAACTAAGGGGCTATAAAATTCTTTCAGTGAAGGCTGTTTAGACTGTACACATTACCCGTTGCTTTTATTTATAATATGCAACACCATCATTTCAGGGAATCATATTCGTTTCCGTAATTCACTCCTCTATTTTTAACATTTGGGAACAAAGACAAAGATAAAAGTCACAATATATCTATTAACATTTAATTTTTCAGGGGTAGGTACTCAGTGGCGCACTCAAGGGGGGAGATTGGGGGTGATAACCCCCCACGACATTTAACAAGTGTGACATGAATATCAAATAAAAAAAATAAATGTTCGGCACATGCACCGCGAGTTCAAAATCAAATTTTTGAGAGAAATAAAAATAAGTCGCTAATGTTTAAGAAGAGCGTATTTTTATTATTGGAAAGATTTATTTTATATTGGGTTTAAAAGCCTCTTCAGACTTACTTTAAAGAAATAAAATATACTATAACTTCATAATTTTCATTAAAAGATCGTATATTTTACTTCTAATACCGTATTCGAAGTAAAATATACCGTTATAAATGCCTAATTTGTATTTAAATCTAAATAATATTTTTGAAATAATGAAATTTATTTTCTAGATTATAGTTTTTCAACCGTAAATTTTCAATTTAATTTCTAAAAAGTTTACTATCTTTAGATTTTTTCATTTGACATCAAAATTCTCAGATGCCTGTAGAACGCGTTAAATAGGCCACGCCCACTTAAAAAAATCGCCTTCGGCGCATATTTTGCTCGCTTCGCTCGCATACCTGTATATACATGATATTTACTGATACCATAAATACAAATATTTAAAACCCACCCCGAAAAATATTCCTGGGTGCACCACTGTAGGTACTTAAAAAAACATTAAAACTCTATAGCCCTCCCCAGATAAAATTTCTAGCTACGCCACTGTTAGGATATATCACGTTGTGGTAAAAGCATTTTGGGCGAATTCAGAACTTTAAATGTTTTGATAGTAGGTATAAGAGAATAATTGCTTAAAACATGTTTACGTAATAGAAACCTGGTACGAAATGGGTTGTTCCTGGTTCTCAAGCTCGGCACTGTTTTCCTGAAGTTGACCGTCTCTGCAATATTATTAACTACATTTACATTTTGTGTAAATATACCAATTCGATCATATACTTTAGTAATAAAACAGGGTGTCTACTGCAATCCTATTTTGAAATTCCAGTTTATTTCAGGAATTCCAGGTTCAATTTTGTCAAAATTCCAGCTGATTTTTCATGGAATGTTACACCTCTCTATAACTTACTTTAACAGGACCAAAAAAAGCACTAACTAAAGTGTTCAGCGTACTTCAATAATATAAAAATTTGTGATTTTAAAGTCAGCAGAAACCGCTAGACATCAAGTATGCCTATTTACAACAGTAAATTGAACACGTTTCGCCTAAAATAAGCATGTCCACACCAAAGAAACACAGGGGAACATTTTGTTGCTGGTTGCCGTAACCTGTTTAGGAAACAGAAACAACAACAAATTATGGTAAACGTTCTGTCCATACCAATAAAATTTATTTAATCGCAGTATCATCGTGTTGCTGCAACAAGCAACATTCCTTCTACATCGGTGTAGTGTGTTTCAATATCCGTAAACAATGTGGTGCGACAGAAAGAAAGACACATGGTATCATACGTCTCACGAGTGCATTAAAGAAAGATGGTTTAATATCAGAATGCAGGATCGATAATGGAAATATAAAAAACTTTTGTCGTATGAGTAGCACTGATTTGGAATGGTTACTGTGCAAAATTAGTCCTTTAATTCAAAAGGAAGACACCATATAGAGCTGCATACAAGACACACAAGTTTCTTAAACGAGATACAAGGTGTCCACACTGCGTTGAGAAACAGAAATGTTTACCAATGTTTCCAGATTTCCTTTGATATTTACCGCTAAATATGGAAACAAGCAACTTGTAGGAACATTTGTTTCTGCAACCATAAATAATAAGGAACATCAAGAAACTTTCAGAAACATTCGGAAACAAGTTCCAGGAACAAGCAACATAAACACAATGTTCCTATGTGTTGCTTACGGTGTGGACGTAGCTTTACGTTTCTTAGTTTATTTCTGAGTAATTTAACCGCTGATTGGGGAGTTATACGCAGTCTGGAACTTACAAAACGAGATTTCGCAGCCGGTGCCGCTGTAAACGAACACGAACGAATTTTGCGCGGTAAATTTCGAATTTTAAAAACATCCCAGATGAAATTCCAGGTACAAATAAAAAATTCCAGCCTTTTCAAGCTTCTCAAGTCTAGTTTTTCGTTTCAAGCTTTTCCAAGCCTTTTCCGGGAATTCCAGGCGAGTAGACACCCTGTAAAAAGAATTTCTTTTATTTCGAACTGCTAGTTAATTTCTGCTAGTTAGATTAGTTAATACTTTAACAGTTCTGATAGGACAGGACTGAACTGAACTATTATATAAAAAACAGTTAATGAAAATATGATAAAGCCAATAGAAGGAAGGTAATAAGAAAACCAAACTAGCAAGAGAGAAAAAAAGAGAACAGTCCCGAGGGTGCTAAAGACTGTACTAAGTTAAACCACCCTAAAAATTAAAAGACAAATAAATTATTGAAATGCCGCCCAGTCCTCCGCTCTCGACGCTACGAACGCCAACCTACATGCAACCAGCCATACATCTTCGCGCTAGACCTATCTAAGTACTACAACATAAACCCTCAAGAAAGGGGAGCCTGATCATCACGCTCACCTACAATGTTGGCCGTTATAGGCATGACCACAACGACCACTTTGGTCCTGACGACCAATTATAAGTTTAGTCACAACGGCAACTTTTGTGACTGGGCACAAGCCCGTTCTGACCAAGTTGTGCAAAATTCTAAGTCAGTGGCCGTTGCGACTAAGGTGCTCATTGTGACCACAAGCCTGAATGGCCGATGTGACTAAAACGTGGCCGTTGTGACGAAAACCCATAGGTGATCGCTCATAAGCATTAGGACCAAAATAGTACTAGATGACCGTAGACCCAAAAGAAAGACTAACATTTGAAGGTAAAATTCTGAATTAAGGTATACAATAGGCCACAGTCAGCTAAGGGCTACGAAGTCCTAGGAACCCACATACCAAGACCACAACTTATTATAATCAAACAGGCCCACGTGGTACTACCCCCGCTTCCCGCATGTTTGAAGAAACCAATTCATAAAACGAACGACGCTATGTATTAATGATGTATCTCGATATATATTAACATCAATAAAATCAAACTATGATACCGGAACCTCCTTGTTTGACTGTTAGGTAATGCCTCGGGTAATGCTAACATACCCTGAAAAGAATCAAAAAAGCTTCACTATTCCTCGATAAACAAAAACGTTTTTTTTATAATTACAAAGCTACGTTCCAGATGAGCACAAGTTTAGACAGATAACTGCAACATAAATTTTTGCTTTAGAATTTTTCTTGCTATGTCAGTTTTCGTACCGGTTACAAAAATTCTACAGTAAAAATGTATACTCTTATTAAAAGATTAAAGAGCTGATGTCTGCTAAGCGAATGAAAAATTGCCTACTTTAAATTACCTTCCGACTTGATGTTTACAAGAAGCATAAATAAAATTTTTTATGTTTTTTTTCTAAATGCCATCTCCAGAAATTAATATTATCAGTGAAATGATGTGACATCAGAAAAGAGTTAATCGACAGCGTTTTTTCCTTCGCTTAAACAGAGTTTATTTAAAGCTCAGTTTAGGGTCATTTTTCAGAGAAGTTCGTGCATATCTTAGCGAGATCGTAAAACCGTGAGACTTTTAGTTAAGCAAACGCCGCCGCCTGCTTTTAGTCATTTTGAAGTTTAGCAACGTAAATCAAGACTTACCTCTTACTTCAAATAAATTTTTAAACAATAAAATTGAAACCAGTAGTTTTAGACAAAACTTTCCTTCTTGGTTCAAGAAACTTTTAATTTTGTTTAGTAATTATTATCTAGAGAACATCCTCAATTACTTGATTTTATCATTCAATATTTTAAAGTTTTCAGTAAACTATTAAAAAGTTTAAATATGACAGTAATTAAGATTTTGTCGATCCAAACGGTAGCAGCAGAGATTCTGCTGATGCTTCAGTTGAAAATGTTGATTCAATTTAAAACTTTGATGGAAGTTGAAGCTGTGACACAAATTGCATACTTTACAATTTACTTTGGTATAATGCACCAGAAGCTTTCAATGTATGCGCTGCATTACCCACTTACCAAGTCTTTTTGTCCTGGTAGGACTAACTTTAAGCTTATTCCTAAGCTCATCTAAGTTAACTTTGAATTTCCAAACTAAATAGATGCGAAAAGCTTTTATTCAAAGTCAATTCTCTGCGTGCAACTATATTTATGTTTAATGCCTTTTGCACTTATAGAATTTTCCGAGGAATTTTCTATTGTGGGAAATATTCACCAATCTAGTTTGCAACTATAAAAAATAAGGTATTGCGTTCGGTTTAAACTTTTTTTAGTAGATAAAACTCAAATCATATTTGCATACGTGTATTTTCTTGTTGCAACGAATTTATTACGTTTACATATCCCTACGATTTATATAAACTGATGACTGCTGCGTTATTGAAATACCGGAGGTAATCTTATTTTAACAAAAAATATTGAGATGAGAATGATTTCAGGGCTTTGCCTGTTATTTCGATTTTTAGAAACATATCCGGTCTTCTGTTTTGTGTTATTAACCTCCTGTACTTAGTAAAGTGTTATTTTAAGATAATCTTAGTTCAATGAGTTCATATTTGAGATCTCTTCTGTTTTATTTTGGTAACTGCAATTGGAATTAATCAGAAAGAACTCTTAAAATTATCAAGTCATAACACTCGAGGGTATTTATAGGAGCATGGACAAAAGGTAGTCGGCTATTAGTTTGTAAAAATTAATGAACATGTGTGTACATAATATTTGTTAAAAATTCGTTGGTATTCAACTCAACATTAGTTCTGTTCCATCAATTCAATAGTTAGGAACTTATATTAAAGTTTAATACTAAACCAAACAAACAAAAAAATATATTTTTCACCTGTATACAAAAAAAAGTATCATCATGACTACTACACATTCAGATTGAATAATTAAAGGAAATATAATAACTTTAATTGTTTTTTTTTAATTTCTGAAAAAGTGAATGTCAATGTTTGATTTTGGAAACTTTTTAAACTTACTTTCTTAACTTCACGAACTATTTTCTGGCCCTCTCAAGCAATATTTAAGTTAATACCTAAGGCACTGCAACTTGAAAAGTCACAAACACTCAATTAAAACGACCCACTAATTAATAAATTCAAAATCTTATCTCGAAAATTCGCGTGACATGTGCACGATTGTCCCGAGAGCAATGAAACGCAACCTCTGCTTACAACGACGAATCGTGACTAGTTTGTGGGGTTTTGCGCTTTGTGTAAGAGCCGCCTTCGAAGAAATCCCGTTTTCAACGGTGCTCGTGCCCTCTGCTGAACGACGCTGGTAGCGGCGTCTGCAGTTCGTGGCGACGCCTGCTGAAGCTGATCCCGACTAATCGTTCTTCAGCGCATGCGAATTTTATTTATCAGTGTCCGTTTTCAGATCAATTTCGCAAGGGTGGTTACGAACATCAATTATCACATCCTGTTTTTTTCTAGAAGATTCCTTCGCGTACTTCTTGCATTAGTTCTTGTACCAAAATAAAACATAAAGTTTGAAAGTTACAGATATAAATGATAGTTGAAGACGGAAGACACGGGGAGAAAAGACATTTGTAAATGAGGAGTGTGACAAAAGATAAATATGATATCATCAGTCTTAGGGGCTTGTACACTGCAACAATTAAAATAATGAGCTAGCAACACCACGTACAAGATATGATAAATTATACAGAACAATGTATTTATTATCTTAAAGGCGTAGCATTTTTTACAGTTGTGTTAGTTACACCTTAAATTGTTAAATTCAAAAATTAATGAATGCTTATGGAACTTTCCAATACTTAATTATTTTATTCTCGTGGTTATCTCTAACGCTGATCTATTTCTGTGGCTAGGCCCTAACATTCAAGAGGAAATACTAAATTATCTGTACCTACTACTTATTATTTCTCAAATAATTCTTGAAATAATCATATTACGCTATAGTATTAAAACATATTACTTCCAATAATAGTTGAATTGCAATGAAACGAAAAGCCAGTAACTAAATGTAAAAAATCGCAACCTTTATAATTTTGCGAACCTTGACGACATATTTCAAGGTCTGAAGCATGCCGCGAATGAAATCAGCCTTCTCATCTTACTTGACCAACTTCTATTTTTCCAAGGAGTTCCTGTAGGATGTTCTACTGCGCGCTGTAAGAGTTCTGATCAGTATCGTATGCGATCGACCAACGATTTAAATTGCGCCAGAGGTGTTTGGTTAAATTAAGATTAGGGTTTCGAAGGGGCCAATCCAATGTTCTAATCCCTAAGTTCTCTTTCGATGCATTAGCATAATCCACTCTCCAATATAATGAAACGTAGGGGACCATATCAAGACGTAGAAAGTGCTCACTATATAGGTGCGGTGGGCATTTATCGTTCCATACTCCCATGGCAGGTATTGTAGGAGCATCCAAAGAAATGCCTATCCCGATGGTTGATTAGCGACCATAGAACGGATCCTTGGACTCTTGAAGAATAACCCATTGTGCGTAGTGCTCTTCAGGTCATCACTATGTACCATGTTCATACACGCCTGGTGAAGGTAGGCTGACGCAGACTGGCACATAACCAAGAGTTCAATTTTTATTTACGCGGGCAATCCGTAACCCTGCTGCACGATATATTGGCAGACTGGTCACATGGATTTCAGTTCAGGTTCATCATGGAGGAAGTTCTATGACTTCATTGACAACTTCAGTTTTCCTCGAGCTTCGACCAAACGACCAGCGCATGGACCAGCGTCAATTGTTCTTGTTTCTAGCCTATTACGAAACCTCGTTCTTACAATAAATCATGTATCCCTCATATTTAATGACACCCGGTGGGGCTCTTTTTGTGTACCTCCATGAACTATGTTCTGTGCTTCGAGCTGTATAACAGCAACGATATAGCGAACACTTCTTGCATCGTCATACAACAGACCTAAATCTTCGTGTCTCATGGTTTCAACTATAAAATGTCTAATCGGTGGTCGGTTTCTATATACATTTGTGTTACTAAGATAGTTGCTTATTTTTTCTAAGAATACGCAATAGTTCTTTTATGAGACTAAAGTTTAGGAAACATAAATATCATCAATCACACAACAAAGTTATACGCGGTTCATATATGACAATATTTTTTTGTAGCAAGCAGAACCTAATCGTTAATATAATCATTTAATCATCTTTCACTTCATAGAAAATACAGTTTCCCAAGTTTATTTATCGAATAATTCAGGGAAAAGCAGAATACACATAATGTATATCTTTTTATTAACAAATATATTTTTATAGAAACGTATCCTCCTCATTTAATACTTAAATTAGGACAAAGATAAATAGGTACCCATTACCCTTTGATTGGTAAAGTTAAATTTTTAATCAGTAAAAATGTACTTTATATTATTACTAAAAGTCTGGCTTCCTACGACAATTACGAATATTCCACTCATACTCCGCTATTGTAATAATGTTTCGTGTTGCCACAAAGCCATTGTGTTTCTTCACTTTTGTTATTTGTTGACGTGTGTATGTATTGTACTGCAATCGTCGTAATACAAGATGCGATTTTCTTTCATTTCCAGAAGTTGTAAAAACTGTTGAGTCGGGAAAGTTGTAGGTACGGAATTAATACTCACATTTATTATCGTTCTTAGTTTTTTTAAATGCATGGCTTATAGTACTTTATAAAACTACTAATTTTATTATTTTTCTTAAATCCATATTACAAGAGTGCAAATACAAAAGGTTTCGGTACCTAATTTTAATCTTAATAACACAAAATATGTACTAGTTGATACAGTTTTGCTTTGCTTATAGCAAAAACGTTTTTAAATACAACGCCCAAAAATAAAAGTTTAAATTAGTTAGGTAAGGTGTGGTTCTGCTGAATTGCTTCAAACTCTATAACACCTTAGTAGCTAAGTGATTGATTTAAAACGATGAAGTCAAATCAACGCTAAAATTCAATTCTGTTGGTAATTATCAATAATTTTCCTGGTTGTAAATCATTGTGACAGTTGCATCAATTAGTACCCTTTGCGGGAGGACCCTGGTCTATTACATTTGTTGCATCTGCGAAAGCTACCGAAAGTAGTACAGTATGTTTCCTAAGTACGTGTAGAAAATTCAGAAGTGAATCCTGGGCGAAAATTAAGGACACTTTTTCATATATAAACTTGTATCCTATACCTATGCTTCCTTGAAGAATTACCTCTCTTCAAAAACGGAGTAAATATTTGGTCTTTAATTTTTATCTCAAATTTGGACTTAAAAAAATACCACTTATATAATTAAGAGACATTTTAACGAGGCGCATGTACAAAAAAATTATTGAATGAATGAATAAAAAATTAAAGACACTGTTCCTCCTTCAGACATCATACACGCTTCAATATCAAACAATGTTTCATTTTCTTCATGTGCCTCGTTAAATGTCTCTTAATTATATGATTTGTATTTTTTTATCTTTGTGCAAATTTGATGAGATTAATTAAAAAATGTTTACTCCATTTTTTAAGAGGGAAGCGCATTAGTAGGTATACAATAAGTTTATAGGAAAAAGTAGCCTTAATTTTCGCCCAGGATTCACCTCCTGCATTTTCTACACGTCCATAAAAACCACCCTGTATATCATTCACATGCTAGATTTTGTTACCTTCTTTATTAAAAAAAACTAATTGTTGTTAAAGATGTCCTCTAATATATTGTAACCAATAAAAAAGTTGCTTGAGCATCAAAGGTATACATGATGCATTTTCGATTTTAAGAATCAATCTGTAGTGGGTGATAAAACGAATCCCTTATGTACTACTTGTACCTATATACATTAAGCTAGTACTGTTTGCGCTGTCACCAACAGACAGTGTTTTAAAAAGTAATTTAAAACTGAAGCGGGTTTCTACCCTATTTGTTCCACGTCAAATGCAGAAAGAGAATATGAAATTTTAATATTCCTATATAGGTACAGAAATATAGCTACATATTTTCATCAATTTCTTTTTATATTTATTGATAACATTTTATAAAATCTTTATATAATTTTTCCCCTTACAGTATTCTACAATATATTTACATTCTAATGCTGGTGGTTGCAGAATGCATTTTATAGAAAGATACATAGAAATGCTAACGCACGGCTTGCACGCTCATAATGTTATAAAACTTTACTAGACTGATTTATACTTTTATAAATATATCTGAAATGTCTGCACATGTATTTGATGATCTTCAACGAGCAAAATAAAATAATATGCCTGGCTTGTGAATTGCAATAAAGTGACTATAAATTTGCATATTTGTCTTGCCCACACAGCAAGACTCACATGCGGTGAAATCCATATTATAAAAAAGTTAAAAATTTAATATACATAAACCCGCTTTCTGCTGCTTATTAAAGTCTCATAAAGTACAATACCCATCAAAATACAATTTATGTGAAACGCCTTTACCGCAGTGTCACCCACGGTTTTCCTCACTTTTCAGGTATTATTGTGGCATCATGGAATTATTCTACACTGTAATTACCTAATGAATAATTTAAAATGTCTAAAAAGAAGCCAAGAGAAAATTTACCTCAAACATAAAATAACTAAATACCTAAAAACAATTTATAACCGCATTTAAATTAAATTCCACTTTTAATTTTATGTTGAAGAGAAAGTTAGTATTTTAAACGAATACAATGTCATTGAAATATTTTTTTATTAAACTTCCTTAAGCTAATGTACGTTTGTTATCTTTTTCGTTTTATATCTGAATAAGATATAATTTTTCAGTCACGTTAAAATCTAATCCATAACAAACTAACTAAACAGATTACACCGAAATGCAATGAATAATCAGTTATTCCCAGTTAGTTTCTCCACGTTTTCTTATTAAGATACTTCCTAAACTGTCTTTAATTTATCAGGCATGATTAAAGAGATTACCTTTAAAGGAAATGAAATTTTGAAATCCGAATAATTGATTCTTTGTCGTGTCGGTGCTACTGGGATTAGTATAGTGGCATCTCGTGATTAAATAAAGAAGGTTGGTCTTAAGAAGATGTCGAAAAATATTGTGTATATTTCACAATCGCTTCTCAAAATATTTCAATAAAATTTAAATTTTCTTCATTATATCACTCATATATTATACACCAATAGGATATAAACATTTTTTTTTAAATGAACCAATCACGGCGGGAATTCTCGGATATACCTTCTTGGTCCATCGATATATTCGATTTGGTGTTTCGGCTTCCTATTGGCTGTGATACGATGGTATCTGTAGCAACCGTAAATAACAATAATTGATTTTCTTTATAAAATAATTTTTTCAAAAGTAAGACTGATAGTTTGAACAAAATTAACTTCAAAATTCGTGATATAATCGTAACAAACTACAAAAATGTAATTCTAACTGTAAATGTACTACAACGATGTTACTAAAGCACCCACCCTCCGGATTTTTAGTTTCTTTGTATTTTATTCTAACGGGAACAGCTGCGGTTAGTTAACAACGAAATTCTGGGTGTAAGTTAGTACTGTGATATTTTACCTTGCACCCTCAGAAAACCCTAATAATAATTAAATGAATTAAAGAACCATAATGTTAAAGTTTGAAGAGCAGTGCGTTACCATTACGAATTAAGCACTCATTTAAGAGTTTCCCCTCTTCAATCCGTTTATAGTTGGTTCAACTAATAGGTCGACCTATACTACTAAATGTATTTCAACATGCAAGTGTAAAGCTTTAGTTAACCCTACACAATAAGTAATTAATGTAGCAAATATAATTTAAATTGGAAGCATATCATTATTTTTCAGTCATTAGTTTTATACCTTTTATAATGTTAATAGATAATAAATTAATTCTGAGAATTAAATCTGTAACTAAAATATTTCTTTCCGTGTAGGATATATAATAATATTCATCTTACTATAGTCAGCGTAATTAATATTGACTTTAACAAGAACTAATTTTTTATCAGAAACATGCTCGAGTGCTTAAACTTTCCTTCAACAAACTGTACACATGTTTCTCGTATATACCGCCGAGAATACAGGCTTTAGCTTTTAGGAATAACAAATGTCCAACTTGTATACCTCATGGGAGTCCTTCCTTTGAAATGTGTTCCTACTAACCCCCTTTACAGTCATCAGAGAACAACCTAGCAATGCATATTTTATTGCAGGGGTTTCGTGTTTATGCACATTGATTCTTAGCCACAATAGGAAACGTCTATTATTAAATTATATGCAAGCAGATTGTATTTCTCTATGGGATTTACAGAAGAGAGATGGTTGAAAATGAAAAATAAAATTCAAATTAACTTTCCGATTACTAACTAAAAGTAAATCTAAATCAGATACTAGATATTGTGTTTTCAAGGTCTCTTAAGTTAGGAACAGGGACAAAATAAACACATGTTCTCAACAGGTTACATTTTTACTTGTGACATTTTAAAGGTAATTTTTTTTTCTTTTTATTTCTAGGAGGCGAGATACCACACAATTTCAAAAGCTCAGTTGGCAGCAGCTTTAGCTTACCGTGCACCTCACGTTCGTACTTTATGCTATACTCAAGGTAATCTGTATTTTCTTCTTATATTTGTAGTTTAGGGAAATATTGATTGCGTAGAAGAATTCAAACATAACACTGAAAAATTACAGAGTATAGTGGGCTAGTGTTCGTGTTCAGCTTTAGTCGCTCTGTTTGGTCAATGAAATCACTGTACGCTCAACATTTCTACCCCGTTAGAAGCACAGATTCGGTGAAATTGCGGAGGCCAGTAGGCTTATTTGCTAATTTATAGCAGCAGAAATAGACCGACGTTTAATAGCTGTGCGAAACATACTTGCACAATAAAAGTCAATCACATTATTTTATATGGTAGCAATATAATGTTGAATAGTCATTATTTGCAATAGCATTCAGTTATCCGTTTTTTACATCCCCCGAATGATGTATGGAATAGTTATTTGTTTAACAAGGTAGAAAAGAAGCAGATTTACTGCCGCAGCTGTTATTTCATAGCTGAGGCGAGCCGTATTAACGTTTGTATTAACCCAGTGCCACTTAAAATTTATAATTATACCAAGTAGAAAATATTTAAACTGGGTATTCCTAGCGTTATAATAAAACTTTTATATATTTACACAGATTTCTTGCAAAAAGTGTATTAGGATTGAAATGTTTCTCGCGTTGTATGATCCCTGGGGAAATCTTTATGTATTAGAGAGCCTTAGCAAGATACAACCGGCGCCACATCGGATATGGCTGTAGAAATACACGGATTTGTACGTCACAGAAAGACCACAATGACCAATAGTGAACATGCATGGGGTAGTAAACAGGCAGTAACATGTCATTCAACGAGCTTAACTCAGTCACCCCCTCAAAGCTCACGAGCTTATTGATATCTTTCGCCCAAAGAAGTCTCCTTTTAGTTCATAATAACAAAATGCGCTGCTGGATTATGGATATGTCTTTATTATGTACTCAGTCTGGAAACGCAATGGAATAATGGGCGTATAAAGAAAATATCATGTCCGATTTAGAACTGTTTATATGATTTAATATTATATTTATCAAATATGTTTACCTACCCGTAAGTAAAAATCATTCTTCTGTTTGTATTATATTGGGGATCAAAAGTATAAGACATTAAGACGTGCTATTTATCAGCCACTTCCTTTCATATTCTATTTATATATTCAACTATGAAACAGCTGCACTTCTAAAATAAAACGGTAATGTTCATATTTGCATGTGGTTCCATCAGACCTCTTGAAGAAGCATCCGCTGAAAATTGCAAAAGATAAATTTCATAAACGAATAAAAGATCATTCGTGTTGTAACTAAATATAAACTATTCCATTAAGGCACGTTAAGAAGGCATAGGAAGATACGAATTTACAAAAATAGAGAACATTTAGCAACCTAATATTGCAACAATCATCTGAATTAATTGTCTTTAGGTGGTCAGTCTGGATTTGGAGCTAATTTTGATTAATGGGCACTCGCAGCAGAGAATCATTAAAGAGGAAACGATAAGGGAGGCGTTTCGAAGGATTTCTGCTTGGCCGCACTGTGGTAAGAAAGCATCCAATAAATCTTTCTAATTTTCCATAACTGCAGTTAGGGTTATGTATTATTTCCATTCTTGGCGTCGTAAAAACCAGTAGGGAGAAAACTGGGGTGAAATAAAAATTGTTTGATTTATACCCTTACTTTCGAAAGAAAAATTAAGATACATTCTTAAAGAAAAAAATAATTGTGGAATGAAAAAGCTTTACCTTTCTACATATTCGCTGGCATATAAAACCCATAAACTATATTGTGGTTCAATTCAGAAGCTTAGATCAAAATTCAGAATACTTCATCTACCTTTCCATTTTGTTTACAAAGATCGCGCATTCACATTCAAATTTTGAACCATTCTATATATTACGTTTGTTTTGAAATTCAGTTCATCCGATATATCAAATTGTAGACTAGGGGAGAAGCTATAAATAGTGGATTTCGAAGAAAATGCCAAGGTAAACGCACCTGAAAATGCATGCAAATCCTAACCCCGTAGGGGCGCCTTTAACTTGAAAAGGGATTCGTGACAGATTTATGGGTTTATAAATGAAATTAAGTCAGGTGTAGGCGCAGCTTCTACGAAACGAACTAAAATAACTTTCTTTGATTTAGAATATTAAAATTTATTTATCTTGTTTCTAAAGTATAGTAAATCGGAGGCAAGTTTTTCATATAAGGGTAGTCGGAGTGATCTTATCCAAGCTATAAATTCTGATTCACCCCTGCTCTTCCCTTAAGATAGCGAATTTTTCAATGTAAACTTAGATAATAGGGGTTATTGGGAAGAACTTTCCAATAAACTAGCAACAACTAGTCAAATTGGGTGTTTTGCTTTTAGTATCAACCATCTAAACTGAAGCAAAAGCTATCATTGTTTTTGACTTTCTGTCTCTTATAACACTAATTTCCCATTCAACAGTTATACATCTCTAATAATTTTCTCAGCAATAAACTTCATTTATAGATATACAGGGTGTGTAAAAATGGTGGTGCAAGCGTCAGGTAAAACTATTCCTTTTTTTTACTGTTACAAATTTTAAACTTTGGGGGCTTCTTGAAGTTCAAGAAGCCTTTGCCAGTTGTTTTGTAGTAAGCTTTTTACCTTATTTTTGTTCAAGGAATAACTTTACCTGAAGCTTGCACCACCATTTTTACACACCCTGTATAATGGCCGGTATTACAATCACAGTTTAAACCCAAGATCAGCTAAACCAAGCTTAATTGCCATGGATATGATTCATGTAACAATACAGGGTGTCCGGAAACAACGTTCCGTAACTTCGGGAGATGATTCTACATCCAAAAATATGAAGAAAAGTTCTCATGAACAGGGGTCCGGAAAAGCTTTCTAACGGAGCTACGGCTCTTTGAAGAGGGGCCTCAAAATGTGTTGTTTTATTAATTAGTTAATCAATACACCCTACCCGTTACGCACGCCCCTGGCTTTTTTTTTCTATTTTTAACATTACCAAACTATTTCCCGTACCAAATATACCCTGGGTACCAAATTTTATCAATCTCGTTTCAGTATTGATTAACTAATTAATAAAACAACACATTTTGAGGCCCCTCTTCAAAGAGCCGTAGCTCCGTTAGAAAGCTTTTCCGGACCCCTGTTCATGAGAACTTTTCTTCATATTTTTGGATGTAGAATCATCTCCCGAAGTTACGGAACGTTGTTTCCGGACACCCTGTATATTGTATCCATGCAATTAAGCTTGGTTTAGTTGATCTAGTTCTAGGGTTTAAACTGAGATTTTAATACCGGCCCTTAATCATCAATTAATTGACCAAATTAGCTATAATATAATATCTTTCCCTACACACCGTGAATTCGGAAGCCTACAAGTTTGATATTTTTTGAGAATACATTATATCCTGTCAGTGAATGATTTCAAAATAAAGTGATACAGTTCTACAGTAATAGGGTGGGTGGTTTCTGGTTCGTGGATGTGCAGTGGTAACGAAGATACACATTTCAGTTTACTTTTGCTTGCGTACGCAATTCGCGAGCCATCCTATTTCTGCAGTTCCTTCGTATCTATCGCAAACTATTAATTGTCGTCTATAGTTTCCAAATATTCGATTTTTTCATTTGACAAACAAATCTGGGACGACAGCTTTTCACTTTCGAAAATGTTTAAACACAAGAAAAATCTTCGTCTGCATCCAAAACGTCATTGCCACTGACTAACTAATTATGAGCGCACATTTTGAACCTCCTTTCTAGCGAAACAGACGTTTTCACGTAGGGAGGAAGAAATTAAGAAGAACTCACACGATTTTATTGATAACACAAAACTTTCTACAAAACAAATCACATGTTTGCCAATCGTCCTACGTCGAACCGTCTATGCGCCCAACTATCCTTTCGTGCAACCGCCCTTACGCCTAACAGTCCCCTGACCGCCTTTCTAGCGCCCTGGTAGCGCCCTGGTATAAACTAATTCTGAATATTCTGATTATACGTTTTATCTCCTAAGTTAATACTAAGGAATAAATACAAAATGTTGTCTTGTTTTATATAAATATTTCCATAATTGTTATGTATTCACCTCAAGTTGTCAAACATAAATTTCTATTTCTATAAATTTTCTTTCGACATCCGTATAATTAATAACATTAGTGTATACCAATAAACAATATTGTTAATTATCAATTACAAATATTAATGTTAATTTTATGCCAGTCCTGCCATTTTACATTCATTTTTCTTATTCAATTTCTGTCATATTAATTAGAAATTAAAAAAAATAGGATACCTACCTTATGCAAACCTTTTGCAAAAATGTTTTATCATAATTTTATTTCTCAATTTATTGCCATATAAAAACTCAATTTACAAGACACTAATGAAGCTATTAAATGACTTTAATTATTTTTGATAGGCACCGTCGCTCCAGCACTACCTTATAAATAATATTTTTAATATACCTTGTGGTTGCGAGGTTAGATATAAATTACAAGTTTCTTTTTATGTAAAAGAAAGCTTGATAAATTTTGATTACGGTAATATGCTTCGAATCTTCGCAAGGAAAGGTAAGAATCGTTTAATCTAGTAACCTTGAAAATAAGTCACATTTCTTAAATATAATTATTACTTAATAAACTTATTACTTGTTTACGTTATGATATTATGGACAACAAGATTATTAAGTGTCAGATCTCAATCCATGGATTATTCAGTGTTACCTACATTATTGTTCTCTTTGCTAGTATTTCTAATTCGAATGTCAATGAATAATGAAACCACTGTCAGTTGCAGATTGTGACGTGGAAGGGTTCTAATGCATATTTGATAAAAGGGCGACACGCTTGATATTTGATTTTACGGGATGGGATGACTACTCTCCATACCCGTGAGAACCACATAACCCACACGCTTTCCTCTAGTACAGTGTTGTTTTTAAACGCTTGCTGCACAATAACAATAAACATATCATACACAAAACTCTTCGGATATGATTCATTAATGCGTGGTTATTTGAAAGTTGGCTTGGATTTAACGTTTCATTTATTGTGTGAACAAGTTTTAACAATTTTCTGTTTAAATTTCTTGGATCAAACCAATAATCTACTTTTAGTTGCTTTCACCTGAAGGTTTTACTACAAAGCTACAAAGCAAGCTAGTTGCTTGCTCAGATCCAGAAAAAGTGGACTTCTTAGTCGATTTCGTAGGGTGGAACACGAAATAAGTAACACGCGCCCTGGAAATTCTCATTATGCCTTTTCACTCGGAAAGTGTTTCCCCTATTATTCGATGCGTGAAATTCCGTGCTGTGGTTTGGTTCTGGAATGTCTGAAACAGAATTCTTTGATTCACTGCGCCACACTTCTTCAACCTTCTATTCCAGCAAAAAAAAAACCCTAGGTGACTTGCTATTTTTATCATAATAATCAACCTTAATTAACCTAAATATATTTAAGTCTAAACCATGGAATATGAATCGATTTTCAAGGGTTATTCGATTGTTTATTTAAATTTACACCTATTGTATTCTAAACTTAATTTACACCAAACGTGTTGTTCAGTAATTATCGTAACCACAAGAACCGACAGAGTCGCTAATTTATGTTCTCCAGTTGTTTTAGTTCAAGTTATCCGACACCGGATTAAAAGACGCGCACTTGCAAGTGCATTTGTATCTGTCTGAAGGTTCACGATTTATTATGGCGACTAACAAGCGCGGTTTGCATCTCCAGAACTTCATAATTTTTTTTTCATATTTATTTGATGAACATCTTCCTGCCAGTTCTAAATTAGCGTCGTCCATTGTAAAGAAACAATTTAGCGCATACTGTTACACCAAGCCGTTTAAATTCAACTGCGAGACGGTTTCTCAGCTGTTCCTAATAATTTCTCGCAATAATTGTACTTCCATCGATTAATTTGCTTTGGCACAATTGCATTTAATCGTAAACTTGTAAAATACTAGTCGGGGTTTTAATAGAAAGACAAGGAGTTTGAGAAGTTTAACAATTAAAAATTAATATGGAAGAGAGCCATATCTTAATTAGTAGTTAGTTTTACTAATGAGGTCTTTTACTTTCTTTTGTACTCGTTTTTAATTTTGTTAGATCACTTTAAGGAGAGAAATATAAACATGGTTCTAGAAGGGTTTAGATATTTGGAAACATAAGAGCAGTCTCTGATAGACCCGAATATTTATTTGATTTATTTAATTGTTAATAGCTTCCTGTGTATTACCTCGTCTTGTGTCCATTACAAATTTAGTGTTGCGGTTTTTATGGTTGCTAATAATTCATTCTTCGTTAGAGATTTATGTGTCATCTTTGCTGGAAAATAAAGAGCTCGAGTATCCATGCGAATTTGCTAATGATGCTTCCTCACACCAATCTCCATCGAAACTCTCGCCGTCGCTCTCTGTTTAAATCATTTTTATACTCGTCTCCCATATTTTTATTTTCCTCTACCACCACTGGTATATGGGAACTACTACAACTCATATCATGAAAACTTTAGAAATTGAGATTTTTGCGGAAATACATGTTTTGAAATTTTACACAAATATAGGTACATTTTCTTTTTGGAAAATTAAAAAGTAAAGTAACTAAAGAGTAAGTAAATACGTAGAAAGTACCCACCAACAGCTTCATTTATAACATTTTTCAGAAAACATTTTTGAAAAAGGGGAGGATAAACAAGTTAAATTATTTGCATATAAGGTCAGAAGAACATTTGGAGAAATTTGCAGGTAGTTGCGACGGATACCTACATTCCGCAGTGTTATAGCATATATGTTAGTATACCCTGGAATTGTTTAGGGTATACGAATTTGGTAATTTTTTTTGGGTATGCGATGTATACCCGCGTATACCTCGGAATAAAGCACTGTGTGTGCGAGTTTATGCATTTCCCTATCTAACATGTTTACGTATACCTTGTAGATTTCCCATAAATTCGCATGGCACTGTTAGTAGGTGTTATTTGGTGCATAATAATTTTATCTTTCAATTGGAACAATTACCCTCCCTTGTACGCTGAATTGGCGAGTACGAATCTGCAAAATTATTCAATACGATGTTCTATATGTTCCAATTTTGAAGCAGACATAATTATTATGATATAATATAATACAGGGTGTTTCTTAAATCGCGGACACGGAGCACGGTACGCCATTCCCCTCCAGATACTGAATGGAAAAATATAATACAATAATGTCCGTTCTTCGCTAGTTTCAGAGTTATTCTCAGTCAAAGATTGAAATTCAATTCCTATATGCTTTGGAAAAACGGGTAAATTTTAACCGTTCCGCATTGTTCATCAATCAAATATTAAATCTTAATAAATTTGGAATTTTTTATACGTTGTATTCCTTCCTCCGAAGACATTCTTTCTGATAAATATCTGTTGTTAAACTTTTTTTCAATATGTTGCAACAGTGCATTGTACCTATGAGGTTATTACCTAGGAAACTTGTTCATACTGCCTTATTAAAACAGCAACCGTTTAAAACAAAGTCCGTGCAAGCATCCGCAATGTTGTCAAATTTAAAATTTGTAAAATGCGAATAACTCGGAAACTAAATACATTAGGACAAAATCGCCTATAGGTACTTTTTCAACTCAGTTTTAAGATGAGAATCGCGTAGTGCTCTCCGTGTCCGCCATTTAAGAAACACCCTGTATATTCGTTTCTGATAAAATCAGGTTCCAATGTAGTTTTGCAACGAAAGTTTAATAATCTATAATGTAATTCAAAACCATCTCTGTAGATTCTCTCATTTGACCTCTTTTGATTGAATCGAATGTCAAATTGTCAAATATTTATTTTTAATGTACCTACATCTTTTGAAGTAAAAGCTACGTGTTCGCTGTTCGCAACGACCGTCCGGAAACTAGAACAGTAACCAAAATATAATATATGTATATTAATTTAAAAATTTGTAGGTTTATTTCACCTGTCAGTACTGCTCCTAAAAACATATAAATTAGTAAATTTATTAGTACCCTCAGTATTTAATTAGTAAACAAAATTTATGTTTCCTGTAATATTGCAACAGCAAATAAATCTACCTAACTCGTCTTTGTGGGATGACCATTTCACACCCTATCTATCCTTGGTATAAAACATAATTTTATGTTTTCGCATTCTCCATAACAGGAATTAAAAAAATTTGCATGTTATACAAGTCAAAATCTTGTAACCTCTTTGTTCTCTGATCGGTACGTGAATTATCTCTTACAGATAAATGAGAACTCCCAAGTCAAAGACCATAATTTTTAAATCAGATATGACCACTCCATATTTGGAATTGCTGTAATTCATGCCGCGAAGTCCACCAACGCCTACATACCTATTCTACGTTCCCATAAAATTCGCTTTTGTGTTCTCAAAGAAGTTGTCATTCGGTTCAGTTCACTTACGCTAGGATAGGTATTCGAAATTGCCATGACAGGTTTCAAGCTTTCTTTTTCGACAACACCTAATCCTGAATGAAATAGGACATTTTTTTTATTACAACTGTGTTCTTTAATGGATACTTTTTAGAATTGATTTTTTTAAACGTGAAAACGTAAACAAAGTGAAACATAATGAGATACAGAAAAATCACTTAAAGTCTTAAATCTGCCTAATCATCATAATAATATATTTTGACTGTCATTTATATACAAGCAATAAATTTCCCTAATCAGTACATGGGGTGGTATTATGTATCGTTGACTGCAGCTGTAGGAAGGTATAAAAGTTGACAGGAGGTGGTCCAGCCATATTCACATGCAGATCCCAGTCCCTACCGTGTTCGGTTACAACGATTGCCACGTGTTGGCTGACGTTTGCAACTGTTGAGATTTTTTTATAACTCTCCAATTTTGGTAGTACAAAGAAAGCGCCCTGCAGGGCAGAAAATAATTGTATAGCACAAAAATCAGGACCGCGTTATAGGTGAATAAAAGAAAACACAATGGGATAGTGATTTTTTAGTTTTTTAACATCATAGGTGTCGAAATTTAAAAATAAATCTAAATGTAGAATAATAATTAAATAGTTTTCGAGGGAAACGAAAAAATGTTGACTTCGGATTATTAATTAGGGAAAACATTTTCCTTTTTACTTGACCATAAACTCTACAGATAGGTACTAATTTACTTTTGCTGATTTTAATAATTTTCATTCTTTACTCTTCTCTTCTTATTAGCGTTTGTCAATATTTCCTCAAGATAATTATTAGTCTTACTGTTGGAGTATTGAATCAAAGTTCTTAATGAGCTAAATGCTTCGAAAATTTTTAATTAAGATAAATATCAATAATGACGTGTACTTTTTCAAAACCACATACATAAACCACAAGATGCATACTACATCTGTTACACAGCATTTGCTATTGGATTCGTTCTAGGAACCGCACATGTTACTTCATAAATAGCACCCTCACAGTGGAGATTACGCTTGAATAAACAAACAATTTTTTGAGGGTACATTAAATTAATTTAAGATACAGAGAGTAGTGCTCATGTTTCGTAACTAAAAGAAAAGAAATTAATCAAACAAGAAAATCTAAACATTTCTTAGAAACCGACAGTTTGTTGTTATTATTAATTATTTTTGGCTTTTAGTTACGTAAGAAAAACTTTAAAATTGATGTGGAGGCAGTCGAAACCTTCAAGAAGTGCTAGAAAAACATTGCATAATTGCCCTAATTGGTTTCCAAACGATTCACATTCTAACTTAACTGCTGGTTATGCATTGCGTTTTATTATTAAATTTATTGCGAAATTTTGGTTAGGTACCCGAATGTTAATAAAAATCAAAATCTAGAAAGAAAAAGAAATAGGGGAAATATGGAATATATTTCTCTCTCTTTTTTTCGTGGTAATCTGCTTTCTGGCATTCTCTGGAAATTTTGTTTCCAAATTCGTCACTGCGAGAGCGATTGTCTTAAAGCTACTCTACGTCACTATAAAAGTATTTGTTCTTTATCTGCATATGTCTCTGTTATCATAATTGCCATGACTCAACACATACTACCTATCTATTTCACTATCAATGGGTTAGTTTGCAAATTTTTCTTCAGGTTATTAGTGGCCATGTCAGCAACATGTGTTTCTTGCCTTCGCCTCGGAATAGTTCTTCTTTTAACACTTTTGCGTAATGCATCCATTTCTGTAAATCGAATCTGTAAACATATAATTCATTTATAGGACCCTGTGACTTTGAGGCCCTTTATTACATCGTTTTGTATACGAAAATTAATCATCCAATTACTATTAATGAAAGTTTACATTCCCAGAGTAAACATTGTTTGAAAGTCCACAGGGTCTTCCTACATCTCTTCCTATTCCTCGGCGGTAATAAAATGAAGAACTTCCGAGCTTATCTAAAGAAACATTTTTTGTAAATATATAAGAGTTATTATGTATGACTGTCTGACTGAAGTGATCTAAAATCATTTGATATCTTCTTAAATCACATTAAGCTCAATGGATGGTTAGTCATTTGACTGATGGTGATTCTATATTTGATAGATGTAGATAAGTAAACAGCATCTAATCCATTTCGTATATTTCATTGACTTTAGTTGTTACATTCAAGCTTTCAAGCTAATGGTTCGAAAAACATTGTTTTTTTAAATTAAAATGGCACGGGTCTATCATTTATCACACATCCTCATGAATCAGTTCATGAATAAATATATAACCTTAGAAATTGAGTTAACTAATGGCTTCATGACAGCGGACGTGCATTCGGCTGTCAATCATTTAAGATATAACGGATGTTACAAACGTTTATTTCGCTGTTTCATATATTTAAAAGTTTACATTAACATTGGTGGCTTTTTTATTACCTCTGTGGTTAATTATTAAAATATGTTAAATCCTGTTGACTCACAAGTCATTATTTAAATGGTTAGAGTAGTGGCGCCCTGGGAGTCGCATGTTGTATTTAGTAAATAGTTGATCAAATGCCAAATTTAAATTGCTACCAAGAATTAAATGCGAGTTTAGACGTTATATTTATGACGGGAATTTGTTTTGATGTTTTAAACCTCAAATTTCAAAGCATTTTTAAAATTAGCAAACTATAACTTCATAAAACGTTTACAAATATTTTTAAATAAATAAGTATGAATTTTAAATTCATCGGGGAACGTGGACTACAGACGAAATTAGCAATTCATTTACACAGAAATTTATTGTAAAGATTTGTTTGTAAAATAATTAACAGGTGTAAAACAAATGCCTCATACGTTTTATTCGCCCATGCATTCTTTAGCAATTAGTCTGTTGACTATTATTAGTAATAGAACTAACAGACTGATTAGCTCACAATAAAAATTAGCGTGTTCATGTGGACTTAACCATAGCTCATTGCATGGCAAATATTTGCTTGACCGCCTTTTCGAGTGTAGCTTGACCGACACTTATTTTATCAGCAAAACACATGACAGATGAGCCTTCGTTCAGAGGATACGAATTCAAAACATACCATCTGTACAAATAGTCCCGGCTTAGTGAAAAGCTTACGTGTTTGTTTAGGATGTCGATGTTACAGAAAATTCAATAAACAAAATAACGATTACTATTTATGAGTATGGTACTTGTGAATGCGTTCAAGCTTTCATTGCTGCATTGTAAGATTACTTTTTTAATCTGGTTCTTTGATTAACTTGACAACAGAAGGAGATGGGTGTGATATGGGAACAGTTGGTATGCGTCCTGCAATGCTTAATATAATCATAGAGATCTACTTTTGGGGCTTGAATGCTTTTGTTGACTCTAAATAAAAATTCAATTAATAAGATGAATAATAGAGGGCAAGGTTATTGACAGATTTGCCTTGGAAAAATGTTTACTTTAGATATAGGTATATTATTTATTTAACTGACAGGGGAATAGTACTGAGAACTTCTTTTGCAGGGATTATAGTGTGCTTCCTATGTGAGTTACAAGTTTTACAAATTTTACATAAGTATAGTATAATGTTATAAAATTTGCCACAGAGTTAGTATATCATGTGAGATTCCAGTTCCAAAACGCTTATAATCAATCTATGGAGTACTAGCCTGGTTGATAAAGTTGTGAGTTTAGAGTTATATGATAGTTAATAGTTTAGTATCAGGATAAATGGCTCAGATATTTTGTGTTTGCTGTCTTTGTTCACATGTCTTGACGATTTTCAAGCAAACATATAGTTTTGAAAGATACAAACGGTGGCTACTTTTCGTTGAAAACCCTGTATAAGGGTGTGTAAAAATTGTGGTGCAAGCTTCAGGTAAAATTATTCCTTGGACAAAAATAAGGCAAAAACTTTATTGCAAAAACGTTCGTAGTTGCATGGCTACCCCTCACCATAACAATTTAACAAATGTACATTTGGCAACCTTCTAGCCACCTACTATGATAAGTTGATCACTGATGACCACAATTTATTATCTGTCATTGCATCAAAGCACTCTGAAAGACGCTAAAGCTAACACTATTACATTGCAATATTGCCAAATCTATTTTTTACGCATATAGAAAAATTAAATGATTTGAAATAATAAAAATTATTAATTTCTTTTTACTTTTAAACGATCGATGGTAATAAATTTTAGCTATTATCACTGAATGTACATTAAGTAACTTGGTTTTGAAATAGCAGCTTTCTTTACTGTTACAAATTTTGAACTTTGAGGGATTCGTGGAAGTTCAGGAAGCCTTTGCCAGTTGTTTTGCAATAAGCTTTTTGTCTTATTTTTGTTCAAGGAATAACTTTACCTGAAGCTTGCACCACAATTTTTACACACCCTGTATAAATAATTACGGATTTGTAATTTCATTTATTGCTGGTTTTCAAACTATGTCAAATTAAAGATGAAAAAAATTGTATAAGTGGGTGATTGTCAGCTACTCAAATGATTACTATTAGCATTAAATTTTAGCGTTGACATGTTCTATTACTCCAATCATAATCTTATAATCCTATTTCACACCAATTCGAGACCTCAACTGTCTTTATAAGGAAGTATTAATGTATACACCTTCATGTTTTAGTATAAACTAGCCCTGTTTAATATCCTAAATTTTAATCCTTCGAATAAAAACGTTAATCCTATTTCATACCAAATTATAATATTTTTATTTGTGCAAGCTATGTTACTATGTTCTACTTAGGTGGCTTAATTAATATTATCTCATACATAAGAAGTTGGAAATAAACAATACTGAATAAAAGCGCTACATTTATGTAAGAAATAAATAAACAGGATGAAGGATATTTGTAGATGCATGTACTGGTAAGCAAATTACACGAATCAAGTTAAGAAAAGTCCATACAATATGTTAGATAAACCAAACACAGGTTTCAGAACCGATATAATATATGTTAATGCTACATTTGCATATTTAAAAATTCCCGTATCTGTCTTGCGGAGATTGCATTATAAATGGCTTAAAAACGAATTAAAATTCATCAAGAATAAGGCCATAAAATGGAATTTTAATTAAGTTGCTTGTAATAAATTCCTTATTGGGAAACATTAACATTCTACACGAGTATTTACGACTTGAAAGATTTTTAAAATGAAAAATTAAGTATTTGATTTAATAAAGATCAAAGGGACTTTTTCTTGACATACATATTAACGTACCTAGTTATAAAGCTTTCGAAAGTTAGTTTTTTATAAACTCAATTTCTTAAGCAAATTTTTCTTTTTTATTATAAAATGCTAATAATTATATTTTTAAGACATTTATATTTAACTAGGCCACCTTTATATCTAACATTTTTATTTTACTTTCATTAACATCCAATTTTAAATTATTAATAATATTAAAATTTAAATGTCAAATAACTTATAAAAAATTTAATTCATTCTCTAAACGCAAAGGAACAAGAAAATTAAATTAATTATTTTAATAAGGGCACATCTTATATTTACAGCTACGTGAATTGGTTTCCCATAATTATCATAAAACTTTAATAACAATTTCAGAAATAAATAAACTTCAAGGCTAGGTGGTTAATATTTATGGCAAAAAAATCACAATATAATTATTAAAACAAAATTTATTGTTTAAATATGATAATGATTAGCTATTATTTTAAATATTTATTTCAATTTCCTATATTATAACAGGACCAAGTATTTTTTCCATCACAGATTAAATAAAGTGTAGTTAGTCTACCATTCGATATAAACAGTTGTAGATAAGAATTCTCCGATACCATTTTAAATAACTAACAACAAAGCGCGCTATTCTGCGCCTTGTAGGTACCATAATTTAATCTTCTACGTAGGTGCGTAATGTAGTATTATCAAAATGAAAAAAACCTTTTGCCGACAAAAGAAGCGGCAGTAATTGACCTTAGGGCGGAAAAATACACTGCATTTCCTTTCACTCCAACTTCATCCATTCGATTGCAATAACGAATTTATTTTCAAGGGAATGAATGAGCAGTGTCTTGCATTGTTGTGCCTACTTCCTGTTCTTTAACAAGAACGCTCTTTATTATAAGGCGTTTTGTGTTACATGTCGTGAACAAATAATCTTGATATATGAAAATACTTATGCTTTTGTATGAACCGCTTTATTTCAAGGAATCTTATGCATTTAATTTGTATTGGATAAAGTAGTTGTGTTCTGATAATACATTTTCAAGGGAAGTTGATTGTTAATTATGAAACAATACTTTTCAGTCTCCTTCCAGTAAACCGCATGTCAGCATTTGTGTACTTTAGTGACGTAAAAGAAAGTGATATATTGAGCCTCCTCTGTTGTGCGTGTCTTTCAATAATGACAGGTAGACAGACATTGAGTGATCACGTATTTACGAGAAAATTAAATCTTGTTTTAAAAGAGTAAAAGCACTTTATCTTTTCATGCTTTTTGTGTAAAAGACAGTTGTATTGAATTCGCAGTAAAATTAGTTTCAGGGACGAAAATGTATTTAAAGAAGAAATCAGTTATGAAACGTTACCTTTAAGGTAGGGCAAAAATGTAATCAATTTTTGTTACGAAAATGTGGTTATGGTGATTTTGGAATATACCTAGAACAGTAGAAATAATGATTCCTAGAAAATTACTAGCCAAGCCAACGTTCATCTTATTTTTTCCTTATCAAGATTAATTCGTGGATTTAAAAAAATCAGAATTAACGGAGATTAAATCGGCAACCTTTTGACGCACTGGAAATACTCTGCTAAGGTGCATAGCTGCCCCAAAATATAAAATAACTGTGGTTGCACATAGATCTAGTCCAAATTTTAACCAATCCTCTTTCAAAAATTTCGACATTAATTTATTATAACTTTGGTATCTGCATTCTTATTAGCAACCGGTAAAATTCTATGGATAGTGAACAGTTAAGTTGAAGAAATATTTCAGACTATAAGAAAAAGTTCCATCAACATAAAAATTGGATATTATTAAAAGGAGGCATCGCGTCGACCTTACATATGTATGTATTATAAGTGCAGAGGGATCTAAAACCTACGTACGGTCCTTGTAGGAATAGGGGATGATTCGGATTACAAAATATTAACAAACCCAGGCGCGATTCTCTAAATACCATGGCGGAAAAATCAAATAACTGTATAATGTGCATCCTTTCATTTTTGGTAGATGTAAGGCTTATGTGGAAAGTGAAAATAACGATTTTCAACAATTACTGTAACTTTATTCTGTGTGTTAGTGTTCTTTCCTAGTTGGAAACTAATGACTTTTAATGACTTTTATGGTTGTGGGCCTCTAAAGAGCTACTAAAAAGAGAAGCCACCTTCTCTAGTAGGAAGTGTAACTATTAACACAGCAGAAAAGGCTGTTTTAGATGCATGCTTGTTACGTGGGGTGAAAAAGCCTATGTCAACTCTCCCCTTCTCATGGCGGGCTCTCGCATCGAAAACGCAAACCACTTTCGTCTCTGGTATAAGCTCTGTAACAATTGGTGCACCACAGAAGCCGGAATATTCATGTAAAATAAGACGCTACCATTCTTTATCGACTGTTAGAACCCACACTAAAGAGGGAGAAATCGAAATCCGCAATGGAATATTATTAGTAAGTTATAGATCAGAAATTTTTTATTTGTTATACAGGTTGTTTCAAACCGATCACACAGAAACGATTCCAAGTTGTTCTATTAACATTTATCAAACTTTCACGTTCTGCACTTTTTGGGCGGTCGGTTTGAAATTGAAACACCCTATATATGTTTCATTCATCTGTACCGTCAATCGTCATTGGAGTGAACACTACTTAGGTCCTCACCTTATAATAAATAATAAGGCATTCTTTCATAATAATTCAAAAACTTTTTTACTTATTACTGAACAAAAATTTCGAAGACGCAGGAAAAAAGTTATCCACATGTCAAGAATATATTAGAAGCAGGAGAGGGAGCACGTTATTTATGAAATTGCCCCGGGTTCTTTAGCAACCCCAAGTAGGTCTACTGTTTTGATCCGTTTACTTCATGTTTACTTAACTTGGTTATGTTTCCCCACTGATTATACTAATTTTTGGGTTCTTTATTAAATTTCCAATCTTGCTACCATTCTGAGAGGGTTTTGTTTCTAGATATTAGAGATATTCGCTTTAGAGCTTTGTACTTGAATTATGTATAACACTTAATAGATATAATTTTTTCTATTTTACGTAGGTATACACCCACAATTAATTAAATATAATTATTTCTGAAAAATATTAAATAAACAAAGTGCAGCAAGAGTAGGTATAAAGTAAGTGGCAGTTTCCTTGAAGAGGTCTATAAAATCGGAAGCAGGTAATCTGCATCTAAATCAGCGTTTAAATTGTTAATTAGTAGTAAAATATTACAAGTTTGTTAGTTTTTATCTAGTACCATACAATGGGTGACTCACAGTACCTACTTGTATAGTAGTTATACACGTCGCATAAAACCAGTTCAGTAAATAAATAACACATGTAGAGTAATAAATGGTATCAAGTATGCCAGTAAATGTTGTGCTCCATTCGTTGTCTTAATCAGGTGCATTTATACGTCTGGCAGGTGATCTCATTTACCACTGTATTATTAATAACCAACTATAAATTCTCATTCTTTCGGCCATATACTTCAACCACTGATGAAAAAACTTTATAAAATTAATTTACATTTTACAACGGTTAAATTTAATTTTAAAATGAAGCTTCCTTAATTTATGTGGTAGCATTAAAGCACATTAGCTAAACAAATTGTAGAAGTTTCTAGGTATCTAAACTCCTTTCCAATTCCTATCTAAATTAAAATTACTCAAGAGCAGGCGCACGCAATATCAGAATATTAAATACACTTGAATGCGTCCTCGTATGTAGGGAAATATCATTTGAAATTTCTATAGATACCTACCATGCAAAACTCAGACAGTAATTTTATTTTTTACTTTCAAGAATGTCTAGGTTTAGATTTTTAAGGAGAGACAAAAATTATTTGAATGATGGCGCCTATAAATCTAATTTTTCTACAATTGCTCAAAAAATGGTTGTTTACGCATTAATTTCAGTGCGCAAAGCACGCGTTTTTTTAACGATGAAAAAAAAAATTTTTAACGGTGAAAAAAAAATTTTTTTTAACGGTGAAAAAAAAATTTCTGACATTTCTAAAATTCAGAATAAACTAAGAAGAAAATTTATTGAAACAATTATAACAGGCAAGTACAAGTCAACATAACTATTTTGTTATATAAAAATTAAACTTACACGCAGAAAAATTACTTCCCGCTATAATTCCCGATTCGAGTGAAGGCTGTAGCTTCGAAATACCATTATTAAAAGTATTCGTTGACGTGGAAGGTCTTGACTTCTTCGGCAAAATACTCGCAATCGCTTCATTAGCTACTTCTTCTACATCATAATATTCAGAATCAGCGTCCATTTTCAGAAATTTTATAAAAAACACTTGGAAAGCGACACTTATTCAAATGACCACCAAACGACTGAATTGTTTTTCAGTTTTTGTTTACATTAGTAACTACGGAAACCCGTGCAACGGTAACTTTAAAAAATAATGCTGCCGTTTTTTTATGAATTCAATATTTTTTAATAATAAACTTTAGTTTAGGTAAAGCTGTGCAATTTTAGAAAAAAAGTTGTTTATATTACGTACGCAAAGCCGGTTTTTTGAGCTTTCGAATGTATTTTTTGTCTCGACCTAACGGTCTCGACAAAAAACCTAGCATTCTCAAGCTTAAAAAACCTTTGCTTTGCGCACTTAATATAAAAATAACTATTGTGTGCAACTGTCAAAAAAAGGTCACTTTTTTTGTTTGATTTTGAGTCGTGAAGTAGCACATTTGTTTATAGTAAAATAAAACCTTGACAACGTAAAAAAAGCCCTGACAACGTAAAAAAAAGACTTTTTTTTACCGGCCGACAAAGACTTTTTTTTACGGGTCATGATCTTGAATGAAATTAGCTTTTAATTTTATGTAAAGATTCGATCGAAACTTTAATTTTGGTAATTTTTCACAGTTGCACACAAAATTTTGTATGCCACATGGCCGTGAACTATCTTTTTTTTATTCGAATGATTATTTGGCTCGGCCTTCGCCTCGCCAAATAATATTCATTCTAATAAAAAAAAGTGCTAGTTCACGGCCTTGTAACATAAATAACTATTTTAAAATTAATTCAGATGTTCATATTTTGATTTTTTCATCGTTCACTGTGTGATGGGTATATAGTAGAGAAATTTCCTCTCGGATTGTAATGTAGACCTAAATAAATAGCTACTTTGATTTTGATCTTAATTTAAATTCGCTTTGCCATAAATCCAATCTCCTCTGGTTATTCTGACATAAACGTATAGTTGTAGTAAAATCTAAAATGCGTAGAGATATGAAAACGCATCATAATCAGTTTGCGATGGGAACATTGCCGATGAGGTGATTTATTACCGGAAATTAAACTACCCCTCCTCTAATTTAAACGGTACTAGCTGTATCAGTTTCCGTCCCTTATATAGGGTGCACTGACGTTCAATCATGCTCTTTTCCGATTAACTGTGCAACCAATTTACGTTACACGAAGGTGTCCATATTTCATTTTTATGCAATATTCAATAGGGGTTTTATAACTGTAACTATAAACATGTTTAAACCTGTCTTTATTATAACAATTTTCAAAACAAATCGCTTTATCAAAATCATACATTCCATAAAATGATAAGAGTTTCGCTTTCGTATCACTGTTAAATGTCACATAGCATTCAATTTTGAAAGTGACAATCCTATCTGAACGTATCCCAAGAGAACCTAGATACGTTCTCATGTCAATTACCAGCTAATTCCAATCTAATTCGAATCTAGCGCCGGATTGTTCTCTAGTGCTAGCTTTGGAAACACTTTGCAGCTCATGCATAAAAGCAAGTTCTAGTAATTGGGTCTGTAATTATTAAGTTATCTACAAAGATTCACGGTTATGTTCTCGAGCTCTGTTATTACACCGTGTCATCCCTGAAAATTGTGTTGATCCCATATTCATTAACTAATTGTTTTAGAGGATAGTGACTTAATTGTTCTGTTACCATATGAACATTTTGTAATTTTAATAGAAGTCCTATTATAGATCGTAGAGAAAAGTTTATTTAGCAACCTCCAGAATTTTTATGTTTTAATCTATAGTATAGTATATGCCAAAGAATAACACCAAAGTGGGGAACAAACACTAATCGCAATTACTTAGGTACAACAAATGATTAAATCCTCTAATAGTGACGTATGCATATCAAACACGAAATGGCTTTAGTCTGGCTGACAATCATGTTCAAATATATCTAGGCAATAGTGTCTTCAAAGGGATTTCTAATTGACAACTGTGCTCAAACATATAGACAATAGTATGTTCAAAGGAACGGTACCTATAAGCCGACGTAAATCTCATATACATAAAGAGGACTTCTTGAAAAGGTAATTTAGGTTGACGACATACGTGCAACGGCACCGCGCGGTATCGCCGTCGCACAGTGGTTCCAAATCGTCAAATCGTGGACATAGAAATCAAATTCAAGTTTTTGGTTTGAAATATTTTTTTTCTTATAGAGCATCACTGTCTGAACAACATTTTTAAATAAACTTTTTTTATATTATGACGGTAAGTGGGTCAATTTTTTTTTTATCAATAATCAAAAAAATCAAAGTCATTTTTTTGAGTTCTAATATTTTTTTCATGATAGAAGATGGTTATACCTACATTATTTCCCAATAGCATTTTTTTGTATTTTGAAGTTAAGATGGCGAAAGAAGTTATTATCGAACCTTGAAAAAAAATTTTTTGCGATTTTTTGCGATTTTTTCGAAAGGTTTTAAATTGCCAGGGCCTGACACTCTAACTGTATGTAGAAGAAGGTGTTTTACATAACATAGGCGAAAAAGTATCCGGATATCCTTGCGTCCGTGGTAGTAATAGCTCGAGGATCAATTTTTATCGATGAAAATAAAAATCAAAGTGAATCAAAGTCATTTGTTTGAGTTCTCATATTTTTTTCATGATAGAACATGGTTATACCTACATTATTTCTCAATACCATTTTTTTATATTTTGAAGTCAAGATGGCGAAATAAATTATTATCGGCTATTTTTGTTAATCTCAAAAAATCGCAAGAAATGTTTCTTTAATGTCCGATAATAATTTATTTCGCCATCTTAACTTCAAAATACAAAAAACTGGTATTGGGAAATAATGTAGGTATAACCGTCTTCTATCATGAAAAAAATATGAGAACTCAAACAAATGACTTTGATTTTTATTTTCTTCGATAAAAATTGATCCTCGAGCTATTACTACCACGGACGCAAGGATATCCGGATACTTTTTTGCCTATGTTCTGTAAAACACCTTCTTCTACATACAGTTACAGTGTCAGCCCTGGCAATTTAAAACCTTTCGAAAAAATCGCAAAAAATCGCAAAAAATCGCAAAAAATGTTTTTTCAAGGTTCGATAATAACTTCTTTCGCCATCTTTACTTCAAAATACAAAAAAATGCTATTAGGAAATAATGTAGGTATAACCATCTTCTATCATGAAAAAAATATTAGAACTCAAAAAAATGACTTTGATTTTTTTGATTATTGATAAAAAAAAATTGACCCACTTACCGTCATAATATAAAAAAAGTTTATTTAAAAATGTTGTTCAGACAGTGATGCTCTATAAGAAAAAAAATATTTCAAACCAAAAACTTGAATTTAATTTCTATGTCCACGATTTGACGATTTGGAACCACTGTGCGTCGCTCTAAACTTCAGTTGTCTTGTAAATGAACTTAAATGCGTGCATTACCAAGCTACTCAATAAAATCGTTGAAAAAAATATTTCAAATAAATGCTCGGATTTTTATTTTTAAATTATCATTTACACATGTAATTTTCAACCCCCCACCACCCACCCCTAAGCGCTGCTAACTCCAACTTTAAAAATTCAAATAGCAAAGAACCCTTTCTGATACCTCATCTGATAGCTTTTTTATGCTGAATACTACAATAAAAAAAGTTTTTCAAAATCGGTTGATAAATAACGGAGATATTTAGATCATCAAGCAATGATTTGTTACCTATGTTATAATGGAGTCTCTTGTTGGGACATCCCACCAATGCCTGTTGTAGAATTATGTCCTTTAGGATGCTTAGGCAGGTCTTTTTGGTAAATATGTTGCTATCTTACTATTTTAAAATACAATTTCTTTAGCGAAGTTAAAATAGCAACACAAGATGTTATCTGCAAAATTAATTGTTAGTATGTGACTTTATTCATACCCCTCTGCTGATACCTAGGCGTTGTATTAAACAACTGTAAATTGCTGATTTCAAAATCAATATTAAGATGGAAACAAGAACTTGTTTAAGAGAAATTCAAATCTTATACAAAACAGCATCATCAATCATTATGAACATCAAACAACAAATCCTAAATACACTGTTACGTTTACTCTCGGAACAAATTCAATGCTCTATCATTCAGGCCACAATATTGCTTGCAGGCTGGCGATATATATTAAATTCCCTCGGCATTCGCGTCAATATGACAGTTGAGCGATAGGGTAGTTGGTACCATTGCGTATTGATTGAACAAGTCACTTAATCAAAAGCTCCTTTCCTCTACTTGCAACTTTGTCGAGTTTATAATTGCCTGCTGAGTCTGTATTACTTGAATCTAATTACATTGTAATCTTACATGAGTTATGTTCTACAGTGCAATAGCTCACTCCTACTATGACGTGCTGCAAGATAAATGAATTAAGCTTTCTGCATCGAAATTAGTACTGTTTGTGCTTACAAAGAGTTATTATTTCAGTTATTAATGGCAGGTGATTTATTGAACAAACATTCATTTTAGTTTGTTTTGGACAACCAATTAAGAAGACGCTATGGAACGCTGGAAGTGAATTTTCAACGGCACTTGTAATTAACTGAACCCTTATTCCGTTCTCTCCAAAACAGTAACTATAGAAACAATACGAATAAGTAAAATCTCCCCCTTGCATGAAATATTAACTTACCCTTAACTATGAAAATTAGAAGTACAAGTTTCTATCTTTTACAACTTTTCTTCATCGAATTCAGAACGTCTCTCTGAAACAATTTTGTTTAGGGACAATTTTGTCCTGTCTTGGCATAAAGTCATTAATTTTGCTGTGACATTCTGGTGTCTGCATTTCTGTCATCTATTAACCCTAGGATCTGCAGTTGCTGATAATAAGTGGTCGGACTAATTAATTCTTCCTTGCAGGACGAAACCCCAACAATAATTTTATTTACAGGTGAAACCGATTACAAGAACTAGATTAATTTTAATTCTAATTAATTTTTCTTAATTTTATTTCAAGTTTCCTTATAATATTTCTTTGATCTAAATGTAACCTAAGTTTAATTTTGTAATAAATTAAATATTTACACCGCGGCTCTTTTTTAAAGCACGACTCTTCACACCCTTCAGTAACTTTACTAAAGCTAATGAACACGCGCCACTGAAGTACACGGACATGTCAGTCAACGTGTTGCCGTGCTTGACATTTGCTGTCTTCCAAGTAAATTCCACACACCATAACTAATTATCTGAAGATACAACGTAGTGCTGTATAGGGGTACATTAAATTGATAACGTTAGTTTTTTTTCGGCAAGTATAAACATGCAGTTTGTTTTTAATAAGAAAATGCTATTTTTAACTTAATGAGAATTTTTGATCGCCTAAAGTCTGTTATACATTTATTTTCTTCTAAATCAAATACTGTGGTGTAGGTACATAAATAGTGTTCAAATAAAAGCATGGTCAAGTGAGCTGTGTGATCTTGTCCTCCCCTTTACTTTTACTATTACCTCCTATATATTGTTTTCACACTTATAATATTATTGTCGTACCCATCCCAACCAAATGTTGTTCCCCCACCTCTATGTTCTTCATATCTTAGCGATTCCAGGCGATTCCATCTATTGATTCTTCCAGCGTGTGTTATTTTCGTTACCACAAACACGAAAGTACATTTTCTGAGGTTTCCCATATTCAATCATTTTTTATGCTGTATTGCTGTATCAATACCACATCCCATCTAATGAGTATTGTATGGGTTGCTTAAAATTGAACGTTTTAAGATAAGCAAAATGGAACATTACAATAAAATATTTTTCTTTGGAGATACCTGATAATAAGCTGCGATGTAGTTGGTTGAAAGACGGAATAACACAGCTATATTGAAGTTTCCCATTTTTTGATTCACATAAAGGATACTCGAACAAAGCTTCTTTTTTGCCATGTAAGAAATTATACAATATAGAAGTGCGGACATTTCAACAAAAGCTTCTTTTGTATGTTGGTATACAAGGAAAAATATAATGTGAAGCTACCGTTTGAGCAAGGCGAAGGTATTTTGTATTATAAAGGAGGTGAGCTCTTTATTCGCTACAGTAAAGCGGCTGGTGGAAATTTTTAAAATGCAATCAACAGTAAGTGCCTGAAAGCTTTTCCGTTTCAAATTGTTCCATAATATCAGTTCGCGATGTCGAAAATGTACGTAGGGATGAATAAATAAATGAAAATATTATTAAAAGACAGGGGACCCTAGGTTGCTTAGCCCAAGAAATTAAATTATAATTCCAAAGAAATAACAGGGAGGCTAAATAACGTTCTCGGATAATAGGATTTTTTAAATGTGCTATATTTCGAGAGTTTAATTCTTCTTATAACCTTTAACGCAATTCCAAGAGTCGCTACAAACTGTGCTTAATTGAAAACTGCAGTCGCAGTTCTAAAATTTCAATTTGGCGGAGACGTAAATCTCAACATAACGTCATCATTATTGCTTCCCTTGTTGGTTCACCCGCATTTTATTTTTAATTAAATTCCCTTTACGTTTAAATCCGTTTATAGAATCACTTGTGGAATAAATTTTAATATTTCGGTAACGTCTTGTAGTATAATACTTTTAATAAGCTTTCGAGTAGGTATCGGTGTTTTTATGAGTTTTGCTCTGTTGTAGTCGCAGTGGAAATACAAACACATCCCCAGCAATAAAATACGTCAGGTTCCCCTATGTCGTTTTCTACCCTTAGGCGCAGATAAGTATTCACTAACGAACTCTAAAATCAATAGCACAAGTGCACTTTCATAAATCCTGAACTCAGGTGCACTTTCCCAGATCACTCCAACAAAACATAATAATCCTGAACCCTATGCATTTATTGTGATAGCTCGGTGGGATTCGATCTGCAAATGCACTTCGTATGTTAAAGTGACAAAGGAAAATGGCTCCGTCATTATTAACACTCACAAAGCTTATGACCCCTGACGTAACTAGAAAAAATATATAAGTACCATATATTATAGGGGACAAAGGAGGAAGGCTATAAAATTAATAGATTCCTACTGAAAAACAAAAACATTTAGCTGAAAGGCTAAAAGTATCCTCTGTTGGTTTTGTATATATGCTATCATCATGACGTCATCTGTAAAAAAAGATTTTTAGACCTTTGAAGATTCATGAAATAAGTGTTCTTTACATTTCGGTTGTTTTTCTGCCACATTTTCTAATTTTAGTAATTTGCTTGTATTCTGTGTATTCACCCGTACATGCCCTAGAAACTAAATACATATTTGCACGAACAGTAATATACTGCTTTTGGCAAACGACTGGAAACCAATATTAGTCTGCATATGCACTGCAGGCTATGTGTTTTTGGTGTGCCAACTGAAAATGACCATGTCTGTTGTAATACATTGTGTGCAGAAAGAAGTTTAATTTTGGTAGCCAACTTAATTAACAGATGATTGAAATTTCATCATCATCATCATCATCAATATTGCACATACAGCTGACCGAAGTCTCTCCCAGGTATATTCTGCTATACCAGCCACTCAGAGCGACTCCCCGCAAGGTAGCGAGGCGTCGATCCAATAGCGTCGCAAGCAGCTTACCCCAAGCTTACCATATGCCAATAGGAGGGGGTTTGGTGGGAAAAAGTGAGCGGCTGGGATGGGTTGGTGTCACAGAGCTTTAATGTACCGGCAGCAATTCCCCACACGATACGGCTGTTGTAACACAGACAGGTAGTTAGTAGGTTGTATCCCTAATGGGAGTTAGCGACACAGCCACACATGTTAGTTGTGTATAGATAGAATATAATATAATATAATAATAGAATAATAAATATAATATATAATAAAATATAAATATCAAATAAAATATCGACTTTAACATATTTAATAACAAATGCAAAAAGATCCATACAACAACTGCCTATCGCTATTATGTTAACACTGCGTGAGGCAGCTGTCCCCAGTCAACCCGCTCCCTTCTACAAACAATGGAATGACGGTGCTAGCTTCTGGCAGTACTGTGACCTCTCCTAAGCCTCCTGGGCTGTTTCGTCTGCGATCCTCCGTAGTTCTGATGCTGTCGTAGTGGTTTATCTTCCCGTTTCCTGCTGATCGGTACGCTATTTGCAATGCACGGCCATTTGCTTGTGGGAGGTTAGGTTCGTGACTCGAGGTAGGCCCGTCTTCGCAGTGTACTTCAATTGTTGCCTCTAGGATAACTGCGGTCGCGGCGATCGTCTCAAAGCCTCCCCAGAAACCTTCTTGTTCGAGGTCTTTCAAGTATCCTTCTATCTGCACCACAGGTCCAAGGGGGTGATCAAGATGCTCATATCGGGGGTGTAACTCGGCGATATTGTCCATGAGTTGAATTTGGTACTGCTGCACATTGCTTCTCAGATGTGTGACCACCCTTGCCCGAAGGATCCTCGCTTCGTTCCTTAGCTCTTCGTGCGTCAGCTCCCCTTCGGTAAATTGGTCTGCCAAAGCTGTGAAAAGGCAGTTACCGTCTCCTGCAGTCTTTCTAACCGTCAACTTCTGAGATCGAGTGTACACTGTCTCCATTTTAACGTATAATGAAAGTCCCTGTACCTAACTGGGAAACGAAATAAGATAAACAAGAGAAGCAAGAAAAGAAAAACAAAAACAAGTACGCAGCTGTAACTAATCCTGAAATAAAATATTATTATTATTATTATTCTTATTATTATTTTTATTAATGAAAAGATAGAAGCGGTTAAAAAGCCGATGGCCAAAAGTAACCCTCGCTTTACTTACACAAAACCCTTACACTGTAACGAATCACTTAACACTTAAAATAGAATTTTTACCAAAAAAAAAACCAACCCTCCAGTGAAGTCAAGAACGAAGCAGGTACCCGCCGTGAAACCTGATATATGCACCGCTATTTGAGTTGGCTCGGCTGCAGCTCCCCTCAGGGGTTGTTTATGACCGTAGCAAAACTGCAGACCGACGCTAAGCAAGCAATTTTGACCCTTACGCGACAAAAAATTTTAAAGGAAGCTATTTATTCCTTTACCTATAACTAGAATAATTCGACATCTACCAATAAATATTCTAATTGGTTGATTAAACGGGTTAGGGAACATGCAATGTAAAACCCTAGACTTAGCTTTTGGAGCGGGTCCAGTGATCTTCGGGCTGTTTCCCTCGCTTCGCTACCTGGAAGTACCTGTGGCACAGGTGTTTCAGGTGTTTCAGGTATCACTCGTGTTGTTCGCGCACCTGCACGTCTTTTAACACACTTCCGACACACTTTTTGTTGTTTTTCGACGGTATGACTGACAGAAACCGTCAAAAACTCTTAAAAACACTCGGATCGTTTCACAACACGTCTGGTCTGGGTGAGAACCTCGACCAGCTCCTTAATTAACAGATGATTGAAATTTGATTGAAATAATTAACTTTAATTTGCATTAGATGGTGTAAATGAATAGATGGATAAATATTTAATATAAATCATGTACACATTGTGTCCATGGATGGACGCAGGAATAGGTGTAAATGACAAAAATGTTACGAATTCGTTCATATTCTGGATTTATGTCTCAAACTAGGATGTTGTGTTAACTTTGTTCAATCATTGGTACACAGGGTGTTTGAAACAGTTGCGGATCGTGAGGGAGGGCTACCGCGCGGTGCCCTCCCTAGAAAAAAAACGCTAAAATTATAGATATAATCGATTAACATAAAAAATATTTTTTTTTACAAAATATGTTTTGAAGAAGCATTAACCAAAATACGAAACGTTAACATTTTTTAATATACAACCTATACAATTTAATTTTTTTTTTCTCGTTCCATATTAATCACCTAACTATTTAACCTAAACATTTAAGGTAAACTACCACCTTAATTTATTGGCTGCTCATACCAATTTTTAATTTTATTCTTCAAAAATTATCAAACATGACCTTTTAGATTGTACGCTTCAAATAATATGTAGAAATTATAATAATTATAGCGAGTCGCCGTTGGTCTAAAACTCAAATTTGGAAAAACGCACAACGCTACCTTTACTTCCATTGAAAAATAGAACATAATTTTGTCACCAAATTAATCCATTCTTCATAATAGTCATCACGTGGTCTATCCCGGTGGTAAACAATTACATGGTCATAATAGGTTGTTATAGGAACCGCTAATCACGTGGTCTACCTCGGTGGGGAAGCGCAATGTCTTGGTAACCGCGGAACCGGGATGTATTGTATTTGCATGACAACCCATGAGCATGTAGTTATTTACCCACTGAGGTAGCCGCGTTGGTAACGTGCTGACGTCACATGACCGACCCCTATTCAAGATATTATTATCGCATGAAGGGATACATGTAAATACGTATTTGTCTATCGTAGTATATCTTCATTTAAATACAATCTTTTCCATCTCGTTTGTTGTCGATCTTGATTTGATTCATACTGGCTTAACGTGAAGAGAGACTTATTTAATACAAGGTAATAATAATTTGGAATAGTACAAATAAATCGTATACGGTGGAGGTTTAAAGGCATTGAACCCATTATAATGTATGGACATGAAGACTCTGTAGAAATAATAAATGCTTTAGTAGCAACTGTCAATGGCTGGAGCGAAGCTATGACTTAATACTTACTGAGGTTATAGAAAAAGGTTCTCTCTAAATTAGAAGAGTAACAATAACAAAAAAGGGGAGGTGCAAACTTTCCCATACTAAATATAAACATTTCGCTTTTGGCATTGAACAGTAGTTCGCGAGGCAGCCTCTGGAAATCAATTGAATACGTAGCGCGACAAACGAGACTATACGGGTTCGGTACGCACAGAAGAAAGACAGGCATCTGTAGTAATAATAAACCGGGACAGAAATCCAGCTCGAAATTACAGCTGGCGAAGCCGGACGATCCGTTTCTGGCAGAGTCCAGCCTATATCCTCAAAATTTACACAAAACACAGTTAAAATTCACGAAATTCTCATCAACCGTACATTTTAGCTAAACAGGGTTATTCAAATTCGAGGCTCACCATTGGGATCTCGGAAACCGTAAGAGATAGGAGGAAGATGGTTAGATTGGGGAAAAGTTGCGCTATATAGTGCTGATCAATAATTAAAAAGGAAATTTAACCTATCTACCTTAGTATTTTTATTATGGCAAAAAACCAGAAGAATGGCAATTCTGTTTTTGGTTGTTATTAAAAAAATGTTAAATCTGTTAAAAGTTTCTTTAAGCAACTCTTTAGCTGCAATACCGTAGTGGTATCAAAATTTTTCTACCCCGTTTCGGTTGTATGGAATCATCCTCAGGTTTGTTTTTTTATGGGCGGCATATAGGATTTTTATAGCATCGGATAGAGTTGTTGATTATGCTTTCAACGATGTATAACATGATGACTTTCGACTGCCGAAAACTGTGACAATTCGTATCCATGTCTGTTGACCGTCGCGTTGGGTAGCTAACAAGGAGTAAGTTACGGATTGATAAACCAACACCAGCACACACCTAGATGCACTACTCTTTAAATAAACTAGCAAAAATTATAGCTTACTATTATACTTACTAGTTAATAACATAATAAATAATGCGAGTCTCTTTAATCCACCCTACATCAAACTCATCCACACATTTTATATCCAACATATCTAAACCCAAAACTAATACCGAGAGATTTCCCTAGAGGCCCACAAGCAGCGAAAAACAAAGCAGTTTTCGGTTACTTTTATCTGAAATATACGAATGTGTTACAAAAAAGAAATGAGTGGGCGAGAAAACGGGAAGTAATATTTTACAACCAACAAGATGACTATGCGTGGAAGTTTCGAAAGGTCGCAAACCACCAAACGAGAACATTAGTAGTTTCAGTGGGCTATAAACGCATACTTACTGATTCCAAAGATAGTAAAATACCATGTAAGAGCTTTACTTCAATTTATGAATGAAGGGAACCAGAACTTGGGAGCCATGAAGTCGTTATCCTCAACAAAATTCCGCCTGCTCAATCTCTTTTAGACTTTTAATAAGAATAACAGCATGTATTTTAGGAGACGTTGGAGTTTAGTTAAATGACAATTCAAGCCTAAAGTAAAATTCTAAATATTGCAGAATTATCGATCTAACAGAATAACATTCAGGATATAAATGTGGAAATGTTAAAAGCGTAGTGAAAGGTTTTTGTGTGAGCGTAAAACTTTTATGAAAGTAAAGTGGACAAAACATCGACGCACTTCATAAAATCCGTCAAGATTATAATAAAACGCTCTTCTAAAAAGAAATAAAACATAGAATTTTGACGATTCAGCAACTCAAGTTCATAAAATCTCACGAAGAGTATTTCAGTTTTCTTTTTTTGGACTACCGATGAGATACTTGAATTCTTAGAGCTACTTTTCGTAATAAAAGGCACATCTGAAAAGAAAGAATTGAATAGCTGCTAGTAAATTTATATTCTTGGGTGTGTTGGAATCAATTGTATTGAACGTGTCGTTTCGGCTCGCCTCACAGAATTAGTTCTTCGACTGGCAAACAATGGGCTACGTTGCCGATATAAAAATACGTGCAGAATACTTTTTGATTTAATACCTCATCCTTCAAGCTCGTACTGAAGCACAATAGCACCGTCAATTTATACCACCTCCGCATAATCAAGTTATTTTTAGCTTTAAACTCCATATACAGGGCACGTTTTTAATTTGAAAAGAAAAATAACAATCAATACCTTATAGGGTTGCCAATTAAATCGCCTGAAATGTAACCCTATGTGCTATGTCCACTCCCCGCAGCCATTATTGTAAGTACTCTTAGTTCGCCCTGTATAAATTAGTTTTACCAACTACTAACCCTCAGCAGACGGTTCTACGTTACGCCACTTCGTAGATTTGATAAGGTCACTATTGTTAAGGGATGGGGCTCTAGTATTAAATTAGGGTGAGAACAGGAAGAAGACTGCACGCGGCACGTCAAGAGCTGCGGGGTATTTTTTGTATTGAAGTAGCTAGTTCATGCAAGTAGCAGATTAGTACAGATAAGTAAAAAATTAAACGGGCCTTTGTTCAAAACATGCAATTTCTTACCTCCTGAAGCAATTTTAATGCCTGGTTGACGTCAGAATTTAGTGCTGCTATATTTAGAGCAACATAAACTTTAATGAACCTGTTTTATCTTTACGTATGGCGATGGCGAATGACTAATTGCGGTATGTTATCAACACAATTAGGGCATAATTGATAACAATCGGAAACAGTAGCAGTCCAGAATATTTAATAAGGGGTGGCCGGTGGGACTAAACCGTCGATAAAACTTCCTTGACTATTAACGTATCCAACGAATCCCATATAAGAAGTCTCGGGTGTCGAAAATTTCGCTAATTTGTTGTGAATGTAATAGAAGGGATGCTGTAACAATGTTTAGCCATTAACAATACTCGTATAGTCTGATTCCCAAAATTAGCACTTTAGGATATTACCATTTTCAACAAATATAAAGATAGTAGTGAACCCTAGCCTCAATAAATTACATTCTTTATTTAGAAATACAAATTAGAGAACTATATACAAAAGCAAGTATATACATCAGTATAAAGTTTTGGTATGACATTTATGTATTATCACTTAAGTGCGGTAGATTGTCTCACTTGAAAAAATAAAAATACACAAAATTAAAAAATAATAATACTTCTTACGTTCATCAGCCTTACACATCGCTAATTCTAATTCGGCAGAAATTATCAATGACAAGGGTAGGCAAAATAATATTGATAAAATATCGTCCTTATTAATAAAATATAATATCACAGTTAGGTTATTAGCAAATTATGGTCCAACATACGTATTAGCATTTGACACATATCTAGGTTGTCTATTCAGCCTAGCCAAAGGGGGAGTAGACAAAGGGGGTGAAGGAGGCACAAAGCGAGAATTGCATATTTCTGTAGCAGCATAATAACGTTCTGGTGCTGGGGGAATTGGAGGAGGCTTAGGAAAAACATCCTGCAAGTTTGGAGGAGCAGCACGCATCTGATGGGGTTGTAATGGAACAGCATATTCAGGATCTCGCACATCTGCATAACTAGAACTAATAGGTAGTCTACCAACGTTGGGTTCACTATATAAAGCAGTTTTTTCACTATTATTTTGTACTTGCGTTTGACCAGAAGAATTTTTATGGCGCCGTTGCTGAATTATTATAAAAGCGACCACCGAAATTACTAACACTGCCAACACCGATAACAATCCTGCTACCACACCCAAATATTGTCCCATATCTGAATTTGAACCAACCGCTGTAACTTGATGTTTGTGACGAATATCAGGACCAACTGTTTGATCTTTCTGTAACATTTGGTCTTGCAATTCTTCATCCTCTTCTGTAAAGTTACCCTTAACAACGTCAGAATCAAAAGTGATCTCGCTGAGTAATATCCAGCGACCGGCAAAAAACAGTTGAAGAGTAACATATTTGCCCACGCGGTGGTGAAGCTTGATGGAAACATTGCGTGGCGACTCAAAGATATGATCTTCCATATAATCAAACGTTATCGGTTCACCTTTATGCCGTTTCCCTCCAACACTAAACGATACATGAGCTTTAGAAAACACTTCCACTTCCTTAGTAAACTGGTTGTTACAAAATATATGCACTGCAGTAAAGTCGCGCACTTTATCGAATTCAAAGGTAATTTCAATAAATCCATGGTCACGACTATCATTTCTCCAACCGACCCATCCTTGCGGATGCTCATAAAATGCTTGCTTGAAGTCGTCTGGACCGATACGACCATCAGTTAGAAGACCAAGCCCATCTCTAAGTTTTCCACCATCCCAATAACCATCGTAGGCTGTATCATAAAACTCCCAGTTGGGACCGCGTTTGTCACCCTGAGGCATAGAATAACTAACGATACCGTCTGTCCAGCGACAACCATATAATTCTACTCTCATACAAACTGTTCTTTTGTGGTAACTGTATGGCAAGAATCGTACTTTACTAGCCCAGATGGGAGGATCTAATTGAGTTTTTGATTCCAAATACGTATTGATGTTTCCATTTAATACTTCTTCGCCACTGTAGGTTCGATAACGTATCCATTTTGATAATCGCGGTCTCCAATATTCCACCATGTAAGCTTCCGAATACTCAACACCTTGACCATTCCCAAAACGACCTTGAGTTCCGACATTTGAAATTATGTGCACAGTATGTAAATCAACCTGCAGCCATTCTTCGGGTTCAGCAGTTGCGGGTGTTTGAGGACACCACGCCCCTCCGTTGAGCTCCGTTCTCACCCTGCATACAATAAAAATTTATTGCTATATTTGCTCGGAATACTGTATTATGGAAATTTTACCTTCCGTGCTGCGGCCCTACATTTCCACTATCAAATGAGGAGCTGGCCGTTATGTCTTCATCCTTAATAGCGCCGGATTCCATCCCCAATGGGGCAATGCATTGAGCTACGGAATAGAAAACATGTGTTACAAATATTTCTGAAACTTCGGAGTTAGAAGAAGTTTCTGAAACTAGTTCAATAAAACTTTATAGATAAAAGTCGGATTATAAAGAAATATTGTGTGTATTTATCTTTAATTAATGGATACTTACAAAGTTCATTGCTAGCGGTTGAAGATAAGCAAAAGAGCAACACCGCAAAAGTTAACTGTTCCACGAAGCTTGTTGGTGACATTATGGGTCTTATTATTTCATTATCTGCAACAAGAAAATTTAATTTTAATAATTGCCCTAAATTTGCTGTGTTTAATCTAAATAATAAAATTAAGAATTCTTTAAAACTCTTTTAAAGTTTAGAAGGGTAAAAATAAGAATAATGAAAAAGGGGTAGATTTCTTTAATAGCAATTAAAATCGCGGCTCGTGAATTCTTTCTTAGGTGAAGAGAATTTCAAAAATTTAATTTTGAGTGAACATCCAGGTAAACAAGGTTCCCCTTCCAATGGTAGAAGAGCATTATTATCGAAACCGTTTGCTTTGTCAATACTCTTTATCATTACAAACACTTTAGAAAACAAACCTCCACTTAGATAAAATAATTACAGCCTTCTCTTGTACGTCATCGAGGCAAACGGGCTTGTGAAAACGAATAATTAAATATTTGTTGCTGCTCCCATCACCGGCAGCTGTACTTGGGGCGCCTCACAAAGGACCGCTTGTTTCCGAGATGCTATCAAGTACAAGCCCACCTCCAGAGCGACGACTTATGTTGAAATCAGTGTAGGACTAATTTTGTGAAACCGGAAACAAGGGTTTTTCTTTACCTGTCTAGCTATAAGAACACCGTATTTTCGCGGCATTATTTTGGATACGTAAATAATGTGGAAACAATAGCAGAAAATTAATTTCTAGGAACAGGTTGTCAGATCCTAAGTGTAGTTAGACAAATTGGTTTTCAATTCGATTATTATCTCCTCCAATTTGTTTTTGCAATGCTATCAATCATCATTAGAACGAATATTTGCATAGGTGGCCAGGTGGGGGAGTGTAGTATATTTTTAATTTTTTCGCTCTACCAAATAAAAAATTTATAAGCCTTTTTATTATTTTCATGCCAAAGAAACCGTTAACGCTTTTTAACACATACTTTGAAAATAATTAAAATGTTTTAATCATTTTTACGTTTTAGTCGACTAATTTTCATAAAACTTGCTCTTTAGCTAACAATTTATCACTGCATACTTAATTTTCTCACGTTTTGCTTCATATTTCACGGTTTATTTCTTTAATTTGTTTTTGGACGCTTCATAAAGTTCTCATTTCTAAAATAAATTTCCTAGTACCTCCTGCTCCTGAAGTGAATTATTATAATAATCAACGCAGCAACCCTGAGCTTTAAAGGCACGAGTACCCATCTACCTTGTAGTCAGACACAAAGCATATGTTACAAAATGAAAAAACAAATAAATTCCTAAAGATTCTAAAGAAATTTTGTCGGATATTTATATCAACAAAAACATACTCTGTTATCAACCTTGTTTCGCCGTTTTGTGGGCTTTCAGTTATCGTATTGGATTGTTTTTCTGTGGTCTGAAAATCTTCAGGCTAAACATAACAAAAAAAATTGTTTATCACGCAGCAAGGTTTCTATCACGCAATACATATTTCTAATGAAGAAGTTTAACCAAGTTATGTACATACTTACTGAGGTTTATTACTTTAGAAATAATTGCATTCGCATACTTTCTGAAATTGAATTTCCCTAAGAATTTCCATTTTGTTTTCGTAGAAAATTATATTCTTGCATCATACGGATAGGAAAGGATATACGTATACTGTTTAAAAAAAACCTTGTGTTGCTAACTTCGGTAACACATAATCATGATTTCTGGTAGGTGCCTTTTACAGTGAAAATTCCGTTTTACATATTTTTTTCCTAAATTTTCATGAATTTATATTATACTCGAATTCTGGAACCAATCCACTGTTTAAATAATTTTCAGTTCTCATCACACGTTAAAGTTTAGATTAAACATATTCTGGTTTATATGAAAACTGGCAAACTTTCAAGAAAGATGAATAGATTGTGTAATTATGCAAAACGTGAATGTATGTTCCGAATATTAATGTAGCCAGCAAAGTTTTATCATTAAAACTACAATTTCTCACCGTGTGAAAATAAAAACTCGCTACAGTAACAGATTGAAAGTAAAAGGATACCACTGAAAGATTAATTTTAAATTCGCAACTACACAAAAAATAATAAATTATATACATTTTTGTGCTAAAAATAGCCAATTCTCTTCACAACCCTCATTAATCATTTTTGAACGTTCTTACACAGAGTACGATACGTTGACATTTATTCAAACTTCCCCTAACATTATGTATTCTGCACAACCATTGCAAATTTTAATCTTTTTATTTTTACATTTTACCAGTTTTTCTCAATTTTGAAATTAATTCCTATTGAAAATTTCTTGAACATATTGGGCACGGTAGCTTGATAAATGAGGTATCGAACAAGACATTAACCTTTATTTATCGGTAATACGAGATATAAACAAATCGTATAGTAGCATGTTGTTTTTAATTTAACCTGATCACGAAATACCACAACCGCACACCTGTGGTAGAAAAGTCGTTTTGGCGAATTAATTTCTAATTTGGTAACACGAACCCATTCCTGCGTAATCCATATGGGTTGTGTTAATGGCACTTAACGTCAAAAGCATCCATAGCAGTTCGAATTTAAAACGAGCAACTGAATGAAATATATTTCCTTAAGGAATACTCAACCCTCGTTAAGATCTTGTGGTTATTTATATGGCTGCCACAGCTAAGGATGTTTATGTTAGGGTAGATACATTGCGGATGTTTTAAATAGCGGCTGCTGAGAAACTTTATAGGGTAGTTTCCGTTTTAATAACAAGAGTAGGTGGAGCTACTGAATTTCTAATACCTACAGGATACGGAATAGAAATCTACACTACACTTTTACTTTGACAAACAAATTGGTTCTCACATGACGGACCCTGATGCGAAACTAAAGGGTTGTTTTAAACGTTATGGCGTACGAAGGGTGCAAAGATTGAAATTCGCCGGATCTAATTAGTGATTTCCATTGGGGTTTAAAGTTAAAAATTTATTAGCTAGGTGTTATTTTCAAAACAGAGCCGACTGCTAAGCAATTAATGTAAAATCAACCATAAATCGTGATGCATGTAGGGTGGAACACATGATTTACAACTACCAATCTAATGAAGTTTTCATTACAAAAATTTCGAAACAGAATTACCGGTGCGTGGAACCAGTCACGGTATCCTTCCGTACATAATATTAAAATATTAAGGAACGTCTTTAAAGGCAAGATAAACAAAGACAAATATTAGTCAAGCAAACAATTAATTGTTCCTTTGTTAAATTTCTAAATGTTTTAGAGTTGAAATATTTTTTATTAAGATAAAGACGGTTATTTATCTTCAATTAAAATTTACTACTAAGAAGAATTATGGCTAAATTTGAAATTATCTAAATAAGAAATAGATAAACAATAAAAATACAGTTTTTGTCTGCACTGTTTCCTTTCTTATCTATGTCGAGGTCAAGCGGAAAGGGATGTGTATCTATTTATCAACGGAAAAATAATTAGTTCTGACCAAACGCTGTTTCAAAATATTTTTCTCTTCTGTAATAAATTACATGCTCTCAATTTAACACAATGTATGCGGGCGGTTCAAAAAACGTCATTGTATTAGATAGAAGAAGAATATTTGAATGGGAAGATATTAATTAGTAGCTTCAACCCAAATTACTGCATTGAAGAGTAGGTACAGGGTTTAGTATAATAAGAGCTGCAATAATTCTGTTACAGTTTTACTTAATAATCTTTGAACAATTAAGAAACCAACAATTCTCCCTTTCATGTGGGTGGTTGTTATGACATACGATAAATGTTTACCCTTATATGACCTACAATCATCAATTGTGCAAATTTTTTGTGAGAATTTTCCATAGATCAAATCTAATAATTTCAAAAGATCAATTACATTAATGGCTCTTCATATTTTCCTGCTCTAAGAATTATTAATCCACTTGACGTCGACTTTTATCCAAGATAACCAACCACTATCTATAATATTGATGACTTTTCTTTGCTTTAGTTGCTTCCTCTTCCGTTATAAGGCAGCTATTAATTTTCAGCTTTGTATTTTCTGTTTCATTTCTTTGTGGCGACTTGCAATAGTGAAATGATTTAAAATAAAAATATTTTTAAAAAGTGACGCACCTGAAATTAATGAAATCGATTTTTTCCGTATGTTTTTGAAATATTTTCATATAAAGGAACATTTTCAAAATTATGTAACTTCCGTACCATATTATTATTTTAACAAATTTTAATTTGTGTAAACATCAATACCTACCCAAACACCTGCTATCCAAAGAATTCTAAATGTTAAATATCTTAAGATTATGTAACAACAAGCATTATTTGTGTAGTTTACATTTTTTTACATTTCCACAATATGTTACTAAAATTTCATAGTACCGTGAAATTAGTTAAAAATAAATATATTTTAAATAAATTACTTTTATTTGAAGTTGCCAATCACATTCTTTTCCATAATTCACTATAGTAATCCAAAACAAGAACTCCACACGTAATAATCCAAAGTTCGATGCACCATTAAAAGGCAAACCTTTACAAATAAAATATTTAAGCGCGTAATTCAATATTATACCTCTACAAAATCACTAACGTTCACATAGCTCGCCCTTCACCATCATACTAAAGCTTTGGAAGCTTCCAGCTACAGTAATTCGGTTCCCCTCCAGCATCCCCTCCAATTCCGAAGTTAAAACCCCACAAACCCATCTCTAGTCTCAACGTTTCGATATCCTGCGAGTTTCGGGAGTTTCGCCGGGCTAAGGGATCCTTTGTTGCGATAAAACAACGGCGGTTGTCGTACTTGCGATACAAAATCAGAATTCTGAACAGAAAGGGTATAGGGCAGCGTGTAATTGATATTGAAGTTAATTAAGGCTTGTCGCTGGATTTTAGGTCCTATTCAACTAAATTATTACAAAACCATTGTGAAAACGCTTAGTACAAGAGTAGAATGGACAATAAATTATTCATAGCAACCAGAAATTCATTTATAAAACAAAATATCAAAATAATTTTAATTCTTGAAAGGTTTGTCACATTTAGCATTCTTACAATATTTTTACGAATGAATAGTCACTTTTTTAAATTTAAATAACTTTTTCCTTCATTTTTAAGGCATGCACGTTATCGAATTCTCTTTTTTATTTATTTACTTTCAAGTTATTTCCAATATCCCCACATCATAAATCATATCTTCATTTAAACTGTTATGTATTAATTTTGTTATTTATTTTTGTAGATAGGAACTAAAAATTATGTACAGTGATTAACTAAGTGCTGACTTATACTTTTGAAGCAAAATATTTACTAGTATACAATTACTCCATCACTCACGAGTTTACATTTAAAGAGTAAACTATTAAATTGGTCAGTGTAAAAATATACATAAAGTTCATTACCTTAAGGCAATTGACCTGAACCGTACAGTATAATTACATTGTTGAACTATCAATTCATCGGTTTGTTACTAAAACAGGTAAATACTATAATTTAACAACATTTTTTCTGTGCTAATTGGTTAACAACATGCAAATTGATATGCAAATTAGGTTTAATAGTTTCTAATTTCAAAGAGCAATTGTTGAAACTCTTAGAAAGTACAAATAAATGGAAGTCAGGTAAGAAAAAAGGCACAAAAATTGCGTATCCAAATTGGAAATATTTCCATTGCTTTTATAACTGTCATGTAGAAAAAAATTCAAAAATGAACAAGAATGTAACGCGAAGAAAAATAAGTAAGAAAGAAAGAACTATTCTATAATTATTTCAAGTCAATTGTTTTATTACAGTTAGTTTCATTCGTAACATACTTTTTTTTAATTTTTCCAGAAGCCACCACCTACTCATACAATATAGTTCGCATTTAACATGAATAGTGAAACACAACAACCATGGATGGGACGGAATTAATCTTGTTCAGTTTGCTACCGTTATACCCTACATAACTTTGGAGATAAAAACACAACCCACTAGGACACACACACACAGATCCCTTGACAATTTCAGTTTAATGATTAATTTTGTGGCATAATTTATCGGAACGTTTTGAAATATCTTTTAAGTATAATTTATTAATCCAAATTATTTTCTTAAAATGTAGACATAAACTTTTTGCTAAATGCTAATTTTCTCATTGGATTCGCCAAACCTTATTGCAACACGATGCTTTGCTATTCTGTTTAGTGTTTATATAAAGTAGGCTTATATAATATAATAACTTACTTTATAAACACAAATGCCTATTACAAAGATATTTTTGACAAGAAATTGTAATTTAAAAAATAAGAAAGATAAACAAATTATAATTGGCAAGGCTGATAGAATCATCGAATCAAGTGCTAGCTCGTTATTTTTATTTGAACTATCCACTTTTAAGTTTTTGAAAAAAGAATCCAGAAAGTTTCAGTAGCGCTGTGATGGTGGTGGTGCGGTTCGTTCGTTTCGTTCTTCCATTCCCTGCGCGGTAATAAGACTGAGCGTAACGAATGATTTTTCGACATTAACGTGCCTGTGGAACCCAAGGGCCTAAAAGCTTTTGTTGGCTGAATCGTCACGCCTATGACGACGCATTATCGGTTATATTCTTCCGCTAATGGGGGTACTGCAATAATTTCGATAATTTCGCTTCATGCGTAACGTAGATGGATGACAGGTCTTTGAGGTCGAACACCGCACGAGATTGATTACCTTCCTCTTCGAGGTGAACGTAAAAGCTCAGACATAAACTGAAAAATTGTGATTGATTCTTAGAAATTCGTATCTCCTCCAGTATGTGTCTGAAATCGACTTTAATGTTGCTCTTATATTCCAGTAAAATTACCACAAGAAGCAGGTTTATGTTTTATGGAAATTTAGATCAATATATATTCTCTCTATAAAAGATACTTCAAAATCAATTCGTTTTAAAAGCATGATTCCAAAGCTTTCCCTTTTATAGCTGAAATATCTGTACATTTTATTTTTGTGTCTTTCCTTTGATTGATTACCGTTTCGAGAATTAAAACATGACACCCTTAATTGAACCAAATAAAAAGAAATTAAACTTCAAGTACGTACATAGTTTGCTTAGGAAGTAATTCTTCCTGCCCTTAATCAAATTCGAGTTATATGGGCTGTATTAAAGATATAGCATGTCTAGGGTTTAACTAAAACTAACAAAACAGAAATCATGGTTCACAGGGATCGCACTCTCATTATTATTCGTATTGACTGAAAACTCGCAGGAAAAAAGATCATAACAAAAATACCCGTAAACCCCCACTGTTTTACTGCTAATTAGGCACGTAACGAGGGTTACTTGCAACCGTTCGTTGAATGAGAATTCAACCAATTATTTTCTGAAAAAAATACAAACGGGTGCTTATAAACGATATTCATAATTTATTCGATTGAAAATTAAATATCCACATGTTATATTATGTTATACCTACTCATCTGCAAAATAAAGAGAGAGGGAGAAATAGAGAGAGAGAGAGAACATACAATGTTGTTAAAAAGTCTTGTATTATACTGGAACCCATAAATCTTTTTGCAATTTTACACTTGTTCAGCAATCACCAATTTCTTTCAACGATTTGGATCTAATACGAATAGAACAAACCTTTTTTTAAAATTCTGGCGAAAAGATTGACATAAGGTTTTCTTAGCGGAGTCGTTTTTTCAAAAAAAAAATGTATTTTAAAAATTAGTTTAAATTTAAACAGTATATTTCGGGGCTGGTGTTGTACAGTGCCTTGACTCCTAAAAGCCGCCAGTTCGAATGTAACGTGTTGTATACAGGGTGTGTAAAAATTATAGTGCAAGCGTCAGGTAAAGCTATTCCTTGAACAGAAATAAACCTAAAGGCTTATTGCGTTATTGCACAATAACTGACAAAGGCTTCCTGAACTTACACGAAGCCCTCAAAGTTTAAAATTTGTAACAGTAGAGAAAGCTGCTATTTCAAAATCAAATCACTTGATGCGTACATTTAATGATAATAGCTAAAATGTATTGCCATCGATCGGTTAAAAGTAAAAAGAAATTAATAATTTTTATTATTTCAAATCATTTAATTTTTCTATATGCGTAAAAAATAGATTTGGCAATATTGCAATGTAATAGTGTTAGCTTTAGCATGTTTCAGAGTGCTGTGATGCAATGACAGATAATAAATAATTGTGGTCATCAGTGATCAACTTATCATAGTAGGTGGCTACAAGGTTGCCAAATTTACATTTCATAAATTGTTATGGTAGGGGTAGGCATGCGCCTACGAACTTTTTTGCAATAAACATTTTGCCTTATTTTTGTCCAAGGAATAATTTTACCTGAAGCTTGCACCACCATATTTACACACCCTGTATATATATTTTGAAAAAATTGTTACTGCCTCGTCCAAGGGTATTTCTAGTTTTGTGTTAATTTATAATCATAATGTTTGAATAAATAGTTTTCTAATACAATACCTCTTGTGTATCAACCAAAATTTTTGCTATATTTTATTATGTTACAGAGAAAGCCTACTTGATGAGGAAACACGTTACTTGTCAAATTCAGAAAAGTTGTTTCAGCAAAATAATTCTCCACGCGTTAGATCTTAGACAAAATTGCCTTCGGTTTTCCCACATTAACGCCTACGAAAGTGTAAATTAATCGTTACAGGTATTAATTTTTCGTATCGCAAACCAACATAAAATTAATGTTAAACTCGTACCTATATCCAAGTATTTTCCTACAGATTTTATTTACTTGAGACAGGTACCGTTCAGTGAAATATTGCCTGGATAAAAGAGAGTATGTAAAATTAATGTATGCACTTTAATTCTCGATAACGTGCTGGATAATTTACCGTTCGATCACGGTTCTTTGACGAGACACGCGATAATAATGAAGCTGTTTAGTTACTATCTAAAAGTTGTAACTTGAATTCTTTATTTCTCATAACAAAAATTTCAAATCCATTAGATTTACGAACACGTGATAGAATCTGTTGAACAAAAACGATGATGATTTTTGTAATGGATAGGAAAGTTGAGTAAACATATAAAAAGCACTGCACGCACTCACGCAACAACAATAATTTTGTTTTTCTTCAAGCGTATCATAATATCCGTATTGTTGTACAGAACTGGCTATGTAGAAGGAAGTCATTTTGTTAGTAGTCAGAAAATGAAAATAATGTTACTAGTACAATAATGTGTTTACGTATTCATGGCAACGGCAGTATTTTGCCCATAGCTCCGCCCCCAAGGTTGGTAGAGGGGAGAGCGTTGTCCTGTCGAAATGACTTTTTAGGAAATATTTATTTACAGCAACAGAATATTTTTACACTTGAAGAAAAAATAGTATATATTATTCGGAGTAGAACGTCTTATTTGTGTTTCGCTCACTTGCACAGCCTCGGCGCGTGCGCCTCGGCCGCAATATGAGCTCAACACAAAAAGAACTATTTCTACTCCTAATAATATAATATACTATTTTGTACGCCTGAAAATTACAGCAGTAATAATTTGACTTTATTTATGTTGGTGAATGTCTAAGTAAACCTAAATTTTTGATCAACACTATTATTATTTTCTATTTTAGGTGTAATGCCCCCAGGTTGACTGGAATTGGAATAATGAAATAAAATAAATTAAGGATACGTGCTGATTGTTCAAGAAATAATCGTAATATCTTGGTCACGAACTGAAAAATGATACGGTTGATAATATAATATGTAATTATGTCCTTACTTCTACCTGTGTTTCTGCCAAGGCTTCTACGTAGGTGGATCGAAATGCAGAAAGGTGAATGAAATTATTTCAAAACAGAGATCATAACTTTTAGAAATATTTCATATCCATAAAGTATACCAAATACCATATTTCGAGACATGCATTAAAATGCAAGACGACAATTGGATTTTCACATAATCGCATGCAACTTGCAATTCCCACAGGAAGTAACACAATGAATAGAATTCCCTTTTCTCAAGGTGATATTATTGAATGTGCATATTTATTTAACGTTTCTATAAGCTTCCGAGGTATTATGTGATTTAATTGCAGGAATTTTCCCAAGTGACAGGATATCATTTTGCAATTTAAGTTTTTTAACTTTTTATTAATCTCACGTCCAAGCATATGAAGACAGTACCGGTTTTGTTGAGTCATCTATGTTTGAATGATGACTTTATAAGAATTTCAACAGAGGTGTTATCAAAACAAAAGATGATATTACATAACGCATTACTGCATGATGCATATCAGATCATTCTCAGCTAGTGACCAAGATATTAAACATTTAAACATAGGGCATTCCATTGAAGAGGGTGAACTTGTTAAGTTAGTGAAGTCTCAAACTCTCAACCCTAGAACAGGACAATGGCCTCTAGAGCGATATAAGTTCTGCAACCTATGCTCTACTGATCCCATCATCTGTAATACGCCTAATAGCCTCACATTCTTCCGCACATTAGCAAACCAAAGTTAGAAGATTTTTTTTACAAACTGCATAATTTATTACAACTCGATTTAATATGCATCAGATTTTTAGTGGTCAATCAAAACCTCGAACTAGAAAAAGTGTGACTTAGAATGAAATTAATTTACAAATTTCTACCTGTGATATGGTTCCAAATTCCATACTTTGTAAGTATAAACACAATATTACAGAATTGCGCCTGTATATTCACGCTTGGTTGTTTTGCAACCTTCACTAGATTGGCATTCTGGTCAGTTTTTGTTAATTTTTTCCTTGCTTCATTGGAACATTTAATTTGTGGTTTACACTATCAAAAACGAAAGACTTTTAATGCTCAAGAAAGATACTGTAGCTAAAAAATACTCTAAAAAATTTAAAACATCGTTAATTTATAATAAATTGTATACGTCCCTTTCCAAACAAAATTTTTAATCCTTCTTTTATGTAGGATAATATAATATTTACAACTTTCATCATCATATAGGTAGTAATGTTAAGTATCTATCGTCAGCATCTATTAATCATTAGCCGATTATTAGTAACCCACCTAGTTTTTCAAGCAACACGAAGCATACGCTTCCGTTATTTACTATAGGTACATTAATTTTAATATTAAAACTTATTTATTGTTTCAACCAACGCTACAGGCGCCTGTCTGGGTTAGTTGTGAGGCTGTGAATACACATTAGAACCCCAACTAATTAATTTGAACGTAGATGGTGCCATAAATTTTTCTTTGGTTCTTAACAACGAACCCCAAACCCTAGGGTGGATGTGACCTCTTCTGTCTAATTTAATATTCAAAATATCCCCTACCGATATTCCTTTATGAACCAACAGTCCCTATATCCTCAGTCAACACCTTGTTATATAAAAACACGTGCTGAAAGTCAGAGTGAACCAAAGAAATGCTTTAGGAAGGTTATTTCTTATAAGGGTTTATTATATAAAGTTTCACACGTTGTCTTTAAACATTCAACTTGCTGCATTCGATTTTTCGGTCAATAACCCCTTATAACCACATAATTTAATAAATAAATATATCGTATCAGTTGCGGTAACGATAAAAAATTGTATTATGCGTAATAAGAACCCATGAGTAACGGCATTCAGAACGGTGTGAAATGGAAGTCGGCTTCTTTATTAAAGACTTACTATAAATAATATTACAATATTGACATGCCCCTTATTTTATGACACTTTATCGCAGTTCTCCAATATTTACCAACAGTCGAGTTTAGTACGTTCTTCTTTTGATGACACCTTTTATCGTCCCTTTTTTCGTCAGTGACGTGTTAAAAGCGATTTTTCAAGCCACCTCATCTAACATGCAAATGGCGATCCGCCCTTCTATCTACACTACCTGCACTTTAAATTTATAGAGGTCATTGTTCTCGACGCGAATGTATTATTGATGTAGCTAAAAATCGTGAGACTTTATCGAAAGAATGGCTATCAAAATTTCCACAATGGATTTTCCAGCTTGAGGTAAACCTAAAGCTTTAATGGTTTATTTGGTTGTTAGAAAGGGTGAACCGGCAAAGGCGAAGAAGCGGTTTGTGGCTATTCTTTCATTAATGCAAAATAAAAAGGTGTTTTGTGTTAAATATAATTTGGTGTAACTGATTCACCCTGTATATTGAAACGTAGCACATCTTCATTGTTTATTATACTAAAAGCGTGATTGGTTTTAAAATTCAAGCAGCAACTAAATTTCCTTTCCTGTGTGGAAGCTCGTGTTAAGTATTATATCCGCATGAATTATTTAAATGCTAATATTTGTATAATTGACTGATTACTTTTGCTTCGCGTTAAAAAGGGCAATTCTATTAAAGACAATTGCAATTTCGTTAATTTAACGGAATACTTATTGTAATAGACAGTTTAGGTACTTCTCTATTTATATAAATTTCAATAAAATTTCCTTGTATACATTTGGACAACATATTATTAACTTCTGTTGCAATGCCAAAATATCAGCGTGGTTATTACAAATAATCTTAAAAAGAAAGATTAACGTTATGAGGATTTAATTGCATTTCCAATGAGAAAATACCTTAGTCGTAAATTGCATTGGCGGACTTCCAGTAACTGTAGACAAATTTGAAACATTTGCACTATAAAATTCTGACTGATTTACTTCACATTTGTTTTGTGTTTTTAAGAAGAGTAAAATTAAAAATAACCAAATAAGATGAAGACAGTGCTGGACAGACAGTTTAATTGTATAATAATGAACCAAAATTGGCGCAACAAACGACAATTTAAATTATAGGACGTATAAAAGGTTATTATCATATACGTTTGAGTCATATCATAATTCGGCGAATTTTTATACTTGGAATGTTTCAGATGACTCAAATTGCTTTAAAGTAAATCAGATTTGTCTGACAATAAAAGATCTTAATATGGATGTAAGTTTTTATCAGCGCTTTGTCATACTAACGAATGCATTTCGCTATGTCTACGGTTTACACAGGATACAAAACCTGCAGTAGAAGTGAAGAAAAGGAACTCTAATATTTATATACCGATTGCGTATTTTAGAGCCTAAATTTGGAAGACTTCCAAATCCAACTAAACAGTATGTTGCTTCTGCTTTCAACTAGGGGTGGACATTGCCGATATTGAAAAAAATATTGATGATATCGATATAAAAAAAATTCTAATATTGTCAATGCATATCGATGTATCCATAAATTCCCAGTTTTAACACATCCACCAACCTAATATATCATAGGTTTACGAAATTCTGAAATTAAGTTGGACGATGCATTTTAGCTATAGTCTCTCCCCATTTTTGGACATATTTTCACCTCTTCAGCTCTCGTCACGATTTTCCCAGAATGTTATTTCGAGGGTGTACACTTGGAAATTATGGGGCAAACTTCCCTCATCCCTTCCCACTGCTCCACATCTGGCTAGGAAATATTCAGAACTGGGTTGTTCCAGAAAACTTTCGGAATTTTTTTGGACCAGATGGGAGGGGATGGGGGATGTTTGGCACATATTTTTCTAGTCTTTAGCCTTCATATTACATTCTGAAATTTTCCTAAGGTAATCGGAGGGGGTGAAAAAATCTTTGAAAAAAAAAGGAAAGACTAATAGTCTTTCCTCATTTTTTAGAAAAAAATTTCACCCTTTCAGATCTCGTCACGATTTTCCCAGAATGTTATTTGGAGGGTATACACTTGAAAATTATGGGGCAAACTTCCCTCATCCCTTCCCACTGCTCCACATCTGGCTAGGAAATATTCAGAACTGGGTTGTTCCAGAAAACTTTCGGAATTTTTTTGGACCAGATGGGAGGGGATGGGGGATGTTTGGCACATATTTTTCTAGTCTTTAGCCTTCATATTACATTCTGAAATTTTCCTAAGGTAATCGGAGGGGGTGAAAAAATCTTTGAAAAAAAAAGGAAAGACTAATAGTCTTTCCTCATTTTTTAGAAAAAAATTTCACCCCTTCAGATCTCGTCACGATTTTCCCAGAATGCTATTTGGAGGGTATACACTTGAAAATTATGGGGCAAACTTCCCTCATCCCTTCCCACTGCTCCACATCTGGCTAGGAAATATTCAGAACTGGGTTGTTCCAGAAAACTTTCGGAATTTTTTTGGACCAGATGGGAGGGGATGGGGGATGTTTGGCATATATTTTTCTAGTCTTTAGCCTTCATATTACATTCTGAAATTTTCCTAAGGTAATCGGAGGGGGTGAAAAAATCTTTGAAAAAAAAAGGAAAGACTAATAGTCTTTCCTCATTTTTTAGAAAAAAATTTCACCCCTTCAGATCTCGTCACGATTTTCCCAGAATGTTATTTGGAGGGTATACACTTGAAAATTATGGGGCAAACTTCCCTCATCCCTTCCCACTGCTCCACATCTGGCTAGGAAATATTCAGAACTGGGTTGTTCCAGAAAACTTTCGGAATTTTTTTGGACCAGATGGGAGGGGATGGGGGATGTTTGGCACATATTTTTCTAGTCTTTAGCCTTCATATTACATTCTGAAATTTTCCTAAGGAAATCGGAGGGGGTGAAAAAATCTTTGAAAAAAAAAAGGAAAGACTTTCCTCATTTTTTGGAAAAAAATTTCACCCCTTCAGATCTCGTCACGATTTTCCCAGAATGTTATTTGGAGGGTATACACTTGAAAATTATGGGGAAAACTTCCCTCATCCCTTCCCACTGCTCCACATGTGGCTAGGAAATATTCAGAAGTGGGTTGTTCCAGAAAACTTTCGGATTTTTTTTGGACCAGATGGGAGGGGATGGGGGATGTTTGGCATATATTTTTCTAGTCTTTAGCCTTCATATTACATTCTGAAGTTTACCTAACGAAATCGGAGAGGGTGCAAAAATCTTCGAAAAAAAAAGGAGACTCATTTTTTGGAAAAAAATTTCACCCCTTCAGATCTCGTCACGATTTTCCCAGAATGTTATTTGGAGGGTATACACTTGAAAATTATGGGGCAAACTTCCCTCATCCCTTCCCACTGCTCCACATCTGGCTAGGAAATATTCAGAACTGGGTTGTTCCAGAAAATTTTCGGAATTTTTTTGGACCAGATGGGAGGGGATGGGGGATGTTTGGCACATATTTTTCTAGTCTTTAGCCTTCATATTACATTCTGAAATTTTCCTAAGGAAATCGGAGGGGGTGAAAAAATCTTTGAAAAAAAAAGGAAAGACTATAGTCTTTCCTCATTTTTTGGAAAAAAATTTCACCCCTTCAGATCTCGTCACGATTTTCCCAGAATGTTATTTGGAGGGTATACACTTGAAAATTATGGGGCAAACTTCCCTCATCCCTTCCCACTGCTCCACATCTGGCTAGGAAATATTCAGAACTGGGTTGTTTCAGAAAATTTTCGGAATTTTTTTGGACCAAATGGGAGGGGATGGGGGATGTTTGGCACATATTTTTCTAGTCTTTAGCCTTCATATTACATTCTGAAATTTTCCTAAGGAAATCGGAGGGGGTGAAAAAATCTTAAAAAAAAAAGGAAAGACTATAAGTCTTTCCTCATTTTTTGGAAAAAAATTTCACCCCTTCAGATCTCGTCACGATTTTCCCAGAATGTTATTTGGAGGGTATACACTTGAAAATTATGGGGCAAACTTCCCTCATCCCTTCCCACTGCTCCACATGTGGCTAGGAAATATTCAGAAGTGGGTTGTTCCAGAAAACTTTCGGATTTTTTTTGGACCAGATGGGAGGGGATGGGGGATGTTTGGCACATATTTTTCCAGTCTTTAGCCTTCATATTACATTCTGAAGTTTTCCTAACGAAATCGGAGAGGGTGCAAAAATCTTCGAAAAAAAAAGGAGACTCATTTTTTGGAAAAAAATTTCACCCCTTCAGATCTCGTCACGATTTTCCCAGAATGTTATTTGGAGGGTATACACTTGAAAATTATGGGGCAAACTTCCCTCATCCCTTCCCACTGCTCCACATCTGGCTAGGAAATATTCAGAACTGGGTTGTTCCAGAAAATTTTCGGAATTTTTTTGGACCAGATGGGAGGGGATGGGGGATGTTTGGCACATATTTTTCTAGTCTTTAGCCTTCATATTACATTCTGAAATTTTCCTAAGGAAATCGGAGGGGGTGAAAAAATCTTTGAAAAAAAAAGGAAAGTCTTTCCTCATTTTTTTGAAAAAAATTTCACCCCTTCAGATCTCGTCACGATTTTACCAGAATGTTATTTGGAGGGTATACACTTGAAAATTATGGGGCAAACTTCCCTCATCCCTTCCCACTGCTCCACATGTGGCTAGGAAATATTCAGAAGTGGGTTGTTCCAGAAAACTTTCGGATTTTTTTTGGACCAGATGGGAGGGGATGGGGGATGTTTGGCACATATTTTTCTAGTCTTTAGCCTTCATATTACATTCTGAAATTTTCCTAAGGAAATCGGAGGGGGTGAAAAAATCTTTGAAAAAAAAAGGAAAGACTCCTCATTTTTTGGAAAAAAATTTCACCCCTTCAGATCTCGTCACGATTTTCCCAGAATGTTATTTGGAGGGTATACACTTGAAAATTATGGGGCAAACTTCCCTCATCCCTTCCCACTGCTCCACATGTGGCTAGGAAATATTCAGAAGTGGGTTGTTCCAGAAAACTTTCGGATTTTTTTGGACCAGATGGGAGGGGATGGGAGATGTTTGGCATATATTTTTCTAGTCTTTAGCCTTCATATTACATTCTGAAGTTTTCCTAACGAAATCGGAGAGGGTGAAAAAATCTTCGAAAAAAAAAGGAAAGACTATAGTCTTTCCTCATTTTTTGGAAAAAAATTTCACCCCTTCAGATCTCGTCACGATTTTCCCAGAATGTTATTTGGAGGGTATACACTTGAAAATTATGGGGCAAACTTCCCTCATCCCTTCCCACTGCTCCACATCTGGCTAGGAAATATTCAGAACTGGGTTGTTTCAGAAAATTTTCGGAATTTTTTTGGACCAGATGGGAGGGGATGGGGGATGTTTGGCACATATTTTTCTAGTCTTTAGCCTTCATATTACATTCTGAAATTTTCCTAAGGAAATCGGAGGGGGTGAAAAAATCTTAAAAAAAAAAGGAAAGACTATAAGTCTTTCCTCATTTTTTGGAAAAAAATTTCACCCCTTCAGATCTCGTCACGATTTTCCCAGAATGTTATTTGGAGGGTATACACTTGAAAATTATGGGGCAAACTTCCCTCATCCCTTCCCACTGCTCCACATGTGGCTAGGAAATATTCAGAAGTGGGTTGTTCCAGAAAACTTTCGGATTTTTTTTGGACCAGATGGGAGGGGATGGGGGATGTTTGGCACATATTTTTCCAGTCTTTAGCCTTCATATTACATTCTGAAGTTTTCCTAACGAAATCGGAGAGGGTGAAAAAATCTTCGAAAAAAAAAGGAAAGACTAGTCTTTCCTCATTTTTTGGAAAAAAATTTCACCCCTTCAGATCTCGTCACGATTTTCCCAGAATGTTATTTGGAGGGTATACACTTGAAAATTATGGGGCAAACTTCCCTCATCCCTTCCCACTGCTCCACATCTGGCTAGGAAATATTCAGAAGTGGGTTGTTCCAGAAAACTTTCGGATTTTTTTTGGACCAGTTGGGAGGGGATGGGGGATGTTTGGCACATATTTTTCTAGTCTTTAGCCTTCATATTACATTCTGAAATTTTCCTAAGGAAATCGGAGGGGGTGAAAAAATCTTTGAAAAAAAAAGGAAAGACTATAGTCTTTCCTCATTTTTTGGAAAAAAATTTCACCCCTTCAGATCTCGTCACGATTTTCCCAGAATGTTATTTGGAGGGTATACACTTGAAAATTATGGGGCAAACTTCCCTCATCCCTTCCCACTGCTCCACATGTGGCTAGGAAATATTCAGAAGTGGGTTGTTCCAGAAAACTTTCGGATTTTTTTTGGACCAGATGGGAGGGGATGGGGGATGTTTGGCACATATTTTTCTAGTCTTTAGCCTTCATATTACATTCTGAAATTTTCCTAAGGAAATCGGAGGGGGTGAAAAAATCTTTGAAAAAAAAAGGAAAGACTATAGTCTTTCCTCATTTTTTGGAAAAAAATTTCACCCCTTCAGATCTCGTCACGATTTTCCCAGAATGTTATTTGGAGGGTATACACTTGAAAATTATGGGGCAAACTTCCCTCATCCCTTCCCACTGCTCCACATGTGGCTAGGAAATATTCAGAAGTGGGTTGTTCCAGAAAACTTTCGGATTTTTTTGGACCAGATGGGAGGGGATGGGGGATGTTTGGCATATATTTTTCTAGTCTTTAGCCTTCATATTACATTCTGAAGTTTTCCTAACGAAATCGGAGAGGGTGAAAAAATCTTCGAAAAAAAAAGGAAAGACTATAGTCTTTCCTCATTTTTTGGAAAAAAATTTCACCCCTTCAGATCTCGTCACGATTTTCCCAGAATGTTATTTGGAGGGTATACACTTGAAAATTATGGGGCAAACTTCCCTCATCCCTTCCCACTGCTCCACATCTGGCTAGGAAATATTCAGAACTGCAGGGTTGTTTCAGAAAATTTTCGGAATTTTTTTGGACCAGATGGGAGGGGATGGGGGATGTTTGGCACATATTTTTCTAGTCTTTAGCCTTCATATTACATTCTGAAATTTTCCTAAGGAAATCGGAGGGGGTGAAAAAATCTTTGAAAAAAAAAGGAAAGACTATAGTCTTTCCTCATTTTTTGGAAAAAAATTTCACCCCTTCAGATCTCGTCACGATTTTCCCAGAATGTTATTTGGAGGGTATACACTTGAAAATTATGGGGCAAACTTCCCTCATCCCTTCCCACTGCTCCACATGTGGCTAGGAAATATTCAGAAGTGGGTTGTTCCAGAAAACTTTCGGATTTTTTTTGGACCAGATGGGAGGGGATGGGGGATGTTTGGCACATATTTTTCTAGTCTTTAGCCTTCATATTACATTCTGAAGTTTTCCTAACGAAATCGGAGAGGGTGAAAAAATCTTCGAAAAAAAAACGAAAGACTATAGTCTTTCCTCATTTTTTGGAAAAAAATTTCACCCCTTCAGATCTCGTCACGATTTTCCCAGAATGTTATTTGAAGGGTATACACTAGAAAATTATGGGGCAAACTTCCCTCATCCCTTCCCACTGCTCCACATCTGACTAGGAAATAATTATTCAGAACTGGGTTGTTCCAGAAAACTTTCGGAATTTTTTTGGACCAGATGGGGGGGGATGGGGGATGTTTGGCACATATTTTTCTAGTCTTTAGCCTTCATATTACATTCTGAAATTTTCCTAAGGAAATCGGAGAGGGTGAAAAAATCTTCGAAAAAAAAAGTCTTTCCTCATTTTTTGGAAAAAAATTTCACCCCATCAGATCTCGTCACGATTGTCCCAGAATGTTATTTGGAGGGTATAGACTTGACAATTATGGGGCAAACTTCCCTCATCCCTTCCCACTGCTCCACATCTGGCTAGGAAATATTCAGAACTGGGTTGTTCCAGAAAACTTTCGGATTTTTTTTTAACCAGATGGGAGGGGATGAGGGATGTTTGGCACATATTTTTCTAGTCTTTAGCCTTCATATTACATTCTGAAATTTTCCTAAGGTAATCAGAGGGGGTGAAAAAATCTTTGAAAAAAAAAGGAAAGACTATAGTCTTTCCTCATTTTTTAGAAAAAAATTTCACCCCTTCAGATCTCGTCACGATTTTCCCAGAATGTTATTTGGAGGGTATACACTTGAAAATTATGGGGCAAACTTCCCTCATCCCTTCCCACTGCTCCACATGTGGCTAGGAAATATTCAGAAGTGGGTTGTTCCAGAAAACTTTCGGATTTTTTTTGGACCAGATGGGAGGGGATGGGGGATGTTTGGCACATATTTTTCTAGTCTTTAGCCTTCATATTACATTCTGAAGTTTTCCTAACGAAATCGGAGAGGGTGAAAAAATCTTCGAAAAAAAAACGAAAGACTATAGTCTTTCCTCATTTTTTGGAAAAAAATTTCACCCCTTCAGATCTCGTCACGATTTTCCCAGAATGTTATTTGAAGGGTATACACTAGAAAATTATGGGGCAAACTTCCCTCATCCCTTCCCACTGCTCCACATCTGGCTAGGAAATATTCAGAACTGGGTTGTTCCAGAAAACTTTCGGAATTTTTTTGGACCAGATGGGGGGGGATGGGGGATGTTTGGCACATATTTTTCTAGTCTTTAGCCTTCATATTACATTCTGAAATTTTCCTAAGGAAATCGGAGGGGGTGAAAAAATCTTTGAAAAAAAAAGGAAAGACTGTCTTTCCTCATTTTTTGGAAAAAAATTTCACCCCTTCAGATCTCGTCACGATTTTACCAGAATGTTATTTGGAGGGTATACACTTGAAAATTATGGGGCAAACTTCCCTCATCCCTTCCCACTGCTCCACATGTGGCTAGGAAATATTCAGAAGTGGGTTGTTCCAGAAAACTTTCGGATTTTTTTTGGACCAGATGGGAGGGGATGGGGGATGTTTGGCACATATTTTTCTAGTCTTTAGCCTTCATATTACATTCTGAAATTTTCCTAAGGAAATCGGAGGGGGTGAAAAAATCTTTGAAAAAAAAAGGAGACTTTCCTCATTTTTTGGAAAAAAATTTCACCCCTTCAGATCTCGTCACGATTTTCCCAGAATGTTATTTGGAGGGTATACACTTGAAAATTATGGGGCAAACTTCCCTCATCCCTTCCCACTGCTCCACATGTGGCTAGGAAATATTCAGAAGTGGGTTGTTCCAGAAAACTTTCGGATTTTTTTTGGACCAGATGGGAGGGGATGGGGGATGTTTGGCACATATTTTTCCAGTCTTTAGCCTTCATATTACATTCTGAAGTTTTCCTAACGAAATCGGAGAGGGTGAAAAAATCTTCGAAAAAAAAAGGAAAGACTATAGTCTTTCCTCATTTTTTGGAAAAAAATTTCACCCCTTCAGATCTCGTCACGATTTTCCCAGAATGTTATTTGGAGGGTATACACTTGAAAATTATGGGGCAAACTTCCCTCATCCCTTCCCACTGCTCCACATGTGGCTAGGAAATATTCAGAAGTGGGTTGTTCCAGAAAACTTTCGGATTTTTTTTGGACCAGATGGGAGGGGATGGGGGATGTTTGGCACATATTTTTCTAGTCTTTAGCCTTCATATTACATTCTGAAGTTTTCCTAACGAAATCGGAGAGGGTGAAAAAATCTTCCAAAAAAAAACGAAAGACTATAGTCTTTCCTCATTTTTTGGAAAAAAATTTCACCCCTTCAGATCTCGTCACGATTTTCCCAGAATGTTATTTGAAGGGTATACACTAGAAAATTATGGGGCAAACTTCCCTCATCCCTTCCCACTGCTCCACATCTGACTAGGAAATATTCAGAACTGGGTTGTTCCAGAAAACTTTCGGAATTTTTTTGGACCAGATGGGGGGGGATGGGGGATGTTTGGCACATATTTTTCTAGTCTTTAGCCTTCATATTACATTCTGAAATTTTCCTAAGGAAATCGGAGAGGATGAAAAAATCTTCGAAAAAAAAAGTCTTTCCTCATTTTTTGGAAAAAAATTTCACCCCATCAGATCTCGTCACGATTGTCCCAGAATGTTATTTGGAGGGTATACACTTGAAAATTATGGGGAAAACTTCCCTCATCCCTTCCCACTGCTCCACATCTGGCTAGGAAATATTCAGAAGTGGGTTGTTCCAGAAAACTTTCGGAATTTTTTTTGGTCCAGATGGGAGAGGATGGGAGATGTTTGGCACATATTATTCTAGTCTCTAGCCTTCATATTACATACTGAAATTTTCCTAAGGAATTCGGAGATGGTGAAAAAATCTTCGAAAAAAAAAGGAAAGACTATAGTCTTTCCTCATTTTTTAGAAAAAAATTTCACCCCTTCAGATCTCGTCACGATTTTCCCAGATTGTTATTTGGAGGGTATCCACTTGAAAATTATGGGGCAAACTTCCCTCATCCCTTCCCACTGCTCCACATGTGGCTAGGAAATATTCAGAAGTGGGTTGTTCCAGAAAACTTTCGGATTTTTTTTGGACCAGATGGGAGGGGATGGGGGATGTTTGGCACATATTTATCTAGTCTTTAGCCTTCATATTACATTCTGAAATTTTCCTAAGGAAATCGGAGGGGGTGAAAAAATCTTTGAAAAAAAAAGGAGACTTTCCTCATTTTTTGGAAAAAAATTTCACCCCTTCAGATCTCGTCACGATTTTCCCAGAATGTTATTTGGAGGGTATACACTTGAAAATTATGGGGCAAACTTCCCTCATCCCTTCCCACTGCTCCACATGTGGCTAGGAAATATTCAGAAGTGGGTTGTTCCAGAAAACTTTCGGATTTTTTTGGACCAGATGGGAGGGGATGGGGGATGTTTGGCATATATTTTTCTAGTCTTTAGCCTTCATATTACATTCTGAAGTTTTCCTAACGAAATCGGAGAGGGTGAAAAAATCTTCGAAAAAAAAAGGAAAGACTATAGTCTTTCCTCATTTTTTGGAAAAAAATTTCACCCCTTCAGATCTCGTCACAATTTTCCCAGAATGTTATTTGGAGGGTATACACTTGAAAATTATGGGGCAAACTTCCCTCATCCCTTCCCACTGCTCCACATCTGGCTAGGAAATATTCAGAACTGCAGGGTTGTTTCAGAAAATTTTCGGAATTTTTTTGGACCAGATGGGAGGGGATGGGGGATGTTTGGCACATATTTTTCTAGTCTTTAGCCTTCATATTACATTCTGAAATTTTCCTAAGGAAATCGGAGGGGGTGAAAAAATCTTTGAAAAAAAAAGGAAAGACTATAAGTCTTTCCTCATTTTTTGGAAAAAAATTTCACCCCTTCAGATCTCGTCACGATTTTCCCAGAATGTTATTTGGAGGGTATACACTTGAAAATTATGGGGCAAACTTCCCTCATCCCTTCCCACTGCTCCACATGTGGCTAGGAAATATTCAGAAGTGGGTTGTTCCAGAAAACTTTCGGATTTTTTTTGGACCAGATGGGAGGGGATGGGGGATGTTTGGCACATATTTTTCCAGTCTTTAGCCTTCATATTACATTCTGAAATTTTCCTAAGGAAATCGGAGGGGGTGAAAAAATCTTTGAAAAAAAAAGGAGACTATAGTCTTTCCTCATTTTTTAGAAAAAAATTTCACCCCTTCAGATCTCGTCACGATTTTCCCAGAATGTTATTTGAAGGGTATACACTTGAAAATTATGGGGCAAACTTCCCTCATCCCTTCCCACTGCTCCACATCTGGCTAGGAAATATTCAGAACTGGGTTGTTCCAGAAAACTTTCGGAATTTTTTTGGACCAGATGGGAGGAGATGGGGGATGTTTGGCACATATTTTTCTAGTCTTTAGCCTTCATATTACATTCTGAAATTTTCCTAAGGAAATCGGAGGGGGTGAAAAAATCTTTGAAAAAAAAAGGAAAGACCATGTGGCTAGGAAATATTCAGAAGTGGGTTGTTCCAGAAAACTTTCGGATTTTTTTTGGACCAGATGGGAGGGGATGGGGGATGTTTGGCACATATTTTTCTAGTCTTTAGCCTTCATATTACATTCTGAAGTTTTCCTAACGAAATCGGAGAGGGTGAAAAAATCTTCGAAAAAAAAAGGAAAGACTATAGTCTTTCCTCATTTTTTGGAAAAAAATTTCACCCCTTCAGATCTCGTCACGATTTTCCCAGAATGTTATTTGGAGGGTATACATTTGAAAATTATGGGGCAAACTTCCCTCATCCCTTCCCACTGCTCCACATGTGGCTAGGAAATATTCAGAAGTGGGTTGTTCCAGAAAACTTTCGGATTTTTTTTGGACCAGATGGGAGGGGATGGGGGATGTTTGACACATATTTTTCTAGTCTTTAGCCTTCATATTACATTCTGAAGTTTTCCTAACGAATTCGGAGAGGGTGAAAAAATCTTCGAAAAAAAAACGAAAAACTATAGTCTTTCCTCATTTTTTGGAAAAAAATTTCACCCCTTCAGATCTCGTCACGATTTTCCCAGAATGTTATTTGAAGGGTATACACTAGAAAATTATGGGGCAAACTTCCCTCATCCCTTCCCACTGCTCCACATCTAGCCCTAGCCAGAACTGGGTTGTTCCAGAAAACTTTCGGAATTTTTTTGGACCAGATGGGAGGGGATGGGGGATGTTTGGCACATATTTTTCTAGTCTTTAGCCTTCATATTACATTCTGAAATTTTCCTAAGGAAATCGGAGAGGGTGAAAAAATCTTCGAAAAAAAAAGTCTTTCCTCATTTTTTGGAAAAAAATTTCACCCCATCAGATCTCGTCACGATTGTCCCAGAATGTTATTTGGAGGGTAGGTATACACTTGAAAATTATGGGGAAAACTTCCCTCATCCCTTCCCACTGCTCCACATGTGGCTAGGAAATATTCAGAAGTGGGTTGTTCCAGAAAACTTTCGGATTTTTTTTGGACCAGATGGGAGGGGATGGGGGATGTTTGGCACATATTTTTCTAGTCTTTAGCCTTCATATTACATTCTGAAGTTTTCCTAACGAAATCGGAGAGGGTGAAAAAATCTTCGAAAAAAAAACGAAAGACTATAGTCTTTCCTCATTTTTTGGAAAAAAATTTCACCCCTTCAGATCTCGTCACGATTTTCCCAGAATGTTATTTGAAGGGTATACACTAGAAAATTATGGGGCAAACTTCCCTCATCCCTTCCCACTGCTCCACATCTGACTAGGAAATAATTATTCAGAACTGGGTTGTTCCAGAAAACTTTCGGAATTTTTTTGGACCAGATGGGGGGGGATGGGGGATGTTTGGCACATATTTTTCTAGTCTTTAGCCTTCATATTACATTCTGAAATTTTCCTAAGGAAATCGGAGAGGGTGAAAAAATCTTCGAAAAAAAAAGTCTTTCCTCATTTTTTGGAAAAAAATTTCACCCCATCAGATCTCGTCACGATTGTCCCAGAATGTTATTTGGAGGGTATACACTTGAAAATTATGGGGAAAACTTCCCTCATCCCTTCCCACTGCTCCACATCTGGCTAGGAAATATTCAGAACTGGGTTGTTCCAGAAAACTTTCGGAATTTTTTTTGGACCAGATGGCAGAGGATGGGAGATGTTTGGCACATATTATTCTAGTCTCTAGCCTTCATATTACATACTGAAATTTTCCTAAGGAATTCGGAGAGGGTGAAAAAATCTTCGAAAAAAAAAGGAAAGACTATAGTCTTTCCTCATTTTTTGGAAAAAAATTACACCCCTTCAGATCTCGTCACGATTTTCCCAGAATGTTATTTGGAGGGTATAGACTTGACAATTATGGGGCAAACTTCCCTCATCCCTTCCCACTGCTCCACATCTGGCTAGGAAATATTCAGAACTGGGTTGTTCCAGAAAACTTTCGGATTTTTTTTTAACCAGATGGGAGGGGATGAGGGATGTTTGGCACATATTTTTCTAGTCTTTAGCCTTCATATTACATTCTGAAATTTTCCTAAGGTAATCAGAGGGGGTGAAAAAATCTTTGAAAAAAAAAGGAAAGACTATATAGTCTTTCCTCATTTTTTAGAAAAAAATTTCACCCCTTCAGATCTCGTCACGATTTTCCCAGAATGTTATTTGGAGGGTATACACTTGAAAATTATGGGGCAAACTTCCCTCATCCCTTCCCACTGCTCCACATGTGGCTAGGAAATATTCAGAAGTGGGTTGTTCCAGAAAACTTTCGGATTTTTTTTGGACCAGATGGGAGGGGATGGGGGATGTTTGGCACATATTTTTCTAGTCTTTAGCCTTCATATTACATTCTGAAGTTTTCCTAACGAAATCGGAGAGGGTGAAAAAATCTTCGAAAAAAAAACGAAAGACTATACGTCACCCTAATTCGCAAATGTCGTAAGTGCCAAAACCGAAATTTTACAGGAGACACAAAAAACGATAACGGAAAATCACGTAAGTCCGTCAAAGAATATTACTGTAACAAATAACGTATGTGACGAAATTGTCGTAACTCCTTTCTAAATTTAATTGTAATTTAAGCAACAATTATAAACAAATAAATGTATAAAGTTCATGAAAAAGATGTGTAAATACATGATAATATATATTAAAGCAACTCACAATAAAATACACTTGAAATAAATATGTGAATTTAGATGATTAAACCGCAACCACATTAAGGACACAGTCTATTATTATGGCTACTCATGGACTTACGACACCTGCGCATTACTGGTGCATGCAGGTGGACTTACAACATTTTATTATAACGAGTTTTAAGCGTTTGAATTTTTTCCCGGACATACTGCACTTTCCAAACGATAGGTAGGTAACCTATCTATCAGATGGAGCCAAAACCTTATTTTCCAGTAAAAGTGGACTTACGACACTTGCGAATTAGGGTGACGTATAGTCTTTCCTCATTTTTTGGAAAAAAATTTCACCCCTTCAGATCTCGTCACGATTTTCCCAGAATGTTATTTGAAGGGTATACACTAGAAAATTATGGGGCAAACTTCCCTCATCCCTTCCCACTGCTCCACATCTGGCTAGGAAATATTCAGAACTGGGTTGTTCCAGAAAACTTTCGGAATTTTTTTGGACCAGATGGGGGGGGATGGGGGATGTTTGGCACATATTTTTCTAGTCTTTAGCCTTCATATTACATTCTGAAATTTTCCTAAGGAAATCGGAGGGGGTGAAAAAATCTTTGAAAAAAAAAGGAAAGACTATAGTCTTTCCTCATTTTTTGGAAAAAAATTTCACCCCTTCAGATCTCGTCACGATTTTACCAGAATGTTATTTGGAGGGTATACACTTGAAAATTATGGGGCAAACTTCCCTCATCCCTTCCCACTGCTCCACATGTGGCTAGGAAATATTCAGAAGTGGGTTGTTCCAGAAAACTTTCGGATTTTTTTTGGACCAGATGGGAGGGGATGGGGGTGTTTGGCACATATTTTTCTAGTCTTTAGCCTTCATATTACATTCTGAAATTTTCCTAAGGAAATCGGAGGGGGTGAAAAAATCTTTGAAAAAAAAAGGAGACTTTCCTCATTTTTTGGAAAAAAATTTCACCCCTTCAGATCTCGTCACGATTTTCCCAGAATGTTATTTGGAGGGTATACACTTGAAAATTATGGGGCAAACTTCCCTCATCCCTTCCCACTGCTCCACATGTGGCTAGGAAATATTCAGAAGTGGGTTGTTCCAGAAAACTTTCGGATTTTTTTTGGACCAGATGGGAGGGGATGGGGGATGTTTGGCACATATTTTTCCAGTCTTTAGCCTTCATATTACATTCTGAAGTTTTCCTAACGAAATCGGAGAGGGTGAAAAAATCTTCGAAAAAAAAAGGAAAGACTATAGTCTTTCCTCATTTTTTGGAAAAAAATTTCACCCCTTCAGATCTCGTCACGATTTTCCCAGAATGTTATTTGGAGGGTATACACTTGAAAATTATGGGGCAAACTTCCCTCATCCCTTCCCACTGCTCCACATGTGGCTAGGAAATATTCAGAAGTGGGTTGTTCCAGAAAACTTTCGGATTTTTTTTGGACCAGATGGGAGGGGATGGGGGATGTTTGGCACATATTTTTCTAGTCTTTAGCCTTCATATTACATTCTGAAGTTTTCCTAACGAAATCGGAGAGGGTGAAAAAATCTTCCAAAAAAAAACGAAAGACTATAGTCTTTCCTCATTTTTTGGAAAAAAATTTCACCCCTTCAGATCTCGTCACGATTTTCCCAGAATGTTATTTGGAGGGTATACACTTGAAAATTATGGGGCAAACTTCCCTCATCCCTTCCCACTGCTCCACATGTGGCTAGGAAATATTCAGAAGTGGGTTGTTCCAGAAAACTTTCGGATTTTTTTTGGACCAGATGGGAGGGGATGGGGGATGTTTGGCACATATTTATCTAGTCTTTAGCCTTCATATTACATTCTGAAATTTTCCTAAGGAAATCGGAGGGGGTGAAAAAATCTTTGAAAAAAAAGGAGACTTTCCTCATTTTTTGGAAAAAAATTTCACCCCTTCAGATCTCGTCACGATTTTCCCAGAATGTTATTTGGAGGGTATACACTTGAAAATTATGGGGCAAACTTCCCTCATCCCTTCCCACTACTCCACATGTGGCTAGGAAATATTCAGAAGTGGGTTGTTCCAGAAAACTTTCGGATTTTTTTGGACCAGATGGGAGGGGATGGGGGATGTTTGGCATATATTTTTCTAGTCTTTAGCCTTCATATTACATTCTGAAGTTTTCCTAACGAAATCGGAGAGGGTGAAAAAATCTTCGAAAAAAAAAGGAAAGACTATAGTCTTTCCTCATTTTTTGGAAAAAAATTTCACCCCTTCAGATCTCGTCACAATTTTCCCAGAATGTTATTTGGAGGGTATACACTTGAAAATTATGGGGCAAACTTCCCTCATCCCTTCCCACTGCTCCACATCTGGCTAGGAAATATTCAGAACTGCAGGGTTGTTTCAGAAAATTTTCGGAATTTTTTTGGACCAGATGGGAGGGGATGGGGGATGTTTGGCACATATTTTTCTAGTCTTTAGCCTTCATATTACATTCTGAAATTTTCCTAAGGAAATCGGAGGGGGTGAAAAAATCTTTGAAAAAAAAAGGAAAGACTATAAGTCTTTCCTCATTTTTTGGAAAAAAATTTCACCCCTTCAGATCTCGTCACGATTTTCCCAGAATGTTATTTGGAGGGTATACACTTGAAAATTATGGGGCAAACTTCCCTCATCCCTTCCCACTGCTCCACATGTGGCTAGGAAATATTCAGAAGTGGGTTGTTCCAGAAAACTTTCGGATTTTTTTTGGACCAGATGGGAGGGGATGGGGGATGTTTGGCACATATTTTTCCAGTCTTTAGCCTTCATATTACATTCTGAAATTTTCCTAAGGAAATCGGAGGGGGTGAAAAAATCTTTGAAAAAAAAAGGAGACTATAGTCTTTCCTCATTTTTTAGAAAAAAATTTCACCCCTTCAGATCTCGTCACGATTTTCCCAGAATGTTATTTGAAGGGTATACACTTGAAAATTATGGGGCAAACTTCCCTCATCCCTTCCCACTGCTCCACATCTGGCTAGGAAATATTCAGAACTGGGTTGTTCCAGAAAACTTTCGGAATTTTTTTGGACCAGATGGGAGGAGATGGGGGATGTTTGGCACATATTTTTCTAGTCTTTAGCCTTCATCTTACATTCTGAAATTTTCCTAAGGAAATCGGAGGGGGTGAAAAAATCTTTGAAAAAAAAAGGAAAGACTATAGTCTTTCCTCATTTTTTGGAAAAAAATTTCACCCCTTCAGATCTCGTCACGATTTTCCCAGAATGTTATTTGGAGGGTATACACTTGAAAATTATGGGGCAAACTTCCCTCATCCCTTCCCACTGCTCCACATGTGGCTAGGAAATATTCAGAAGTGGGTTGTTCCAGAAAACTTTCGGATTTTTTTTGGACCAGATGGGAGGGGATGGGGGATGTTTGGCACATATTTTTCTAGTCTTTAGCCTTCATATTACATTCTGAAGTTTTCCTAACGAAATCGGAGAGGGTGAAAAAATCTTCGAAAAAAAAAGGAAAGACTATAGTCTTTCCTCATTTTTTGGAAAAAAATTTCACCCCTTCAGATCTCGTCACGATTTTCCCAGAATGTTATTTGGAGGGTATACATTTGAAAATTATGGGGCAAACTTCCCTCATCCCTTCCCACTGCTCCACATGTGGCTAGGAAATATTCAGAAGTGGGTTGTTCCAGAAAACTTTCGGATTTTTTTTGGACCAGATGGGAGGGGATGGGGGATGTTTGACACATATTTTTCTAGTCTTTAGCCTTCATATTACATTCTGAAGTTTTCCTAACGAATTCGGAGAGGGTGAAAAAATCTTCGAAAAAAAAACGAAAAACTATAGTCTTTCCTCATTTTTTGGAAAAAAATTTCACCCCTTCAGATCTCGTCACGATTTTCCCAGAATGTTATTTGAAGGGTATACACTAGAAAATTGTGGGGCAAACTTCCCTCATCCCTTCCCACTGCTCCACATCTGGCCCTAGCCAGAACTGGGTTGTTCCAGAAAACTTTCGGAATTTTTTTGGACCAGATGGGAGGGGATGGGGGATGTTTGGCACATATTTTTCTAGTCTTTAGCCTTCATATTACATTCTGAAATTTTCCTAAGGAAATCGGAGAGGGTGAAAAAATCTTCGAAAAAAAAAGTCTTTCCTCATTTTTTGGAAAAAAATTTCACCCCATCAGATCTCGTCACGATTGTCCCAGAATGTTATTTGGAGGGTAGGTATACACTTGAAAATTATGGGGAAAACTTCCCTCATCCCTTACCACTGCTCCACATCTGGCTAGGAAATATTCAGAACTGGGTTGTTCCAGAAAACTTTCGGAATTTTTTTTGGACCAGATGGGAGAGGATGGGAGATGTTTGGCACATATTTTTCTAGTCTCTAGCCTTCATATTACATACTGAAATTTTCCTAAGGAATTCGGAGAGGGTGAAAAAATCTTCGAAAAAAAAAGGAAAGACTATAGTCTTTCCTCATTTTTTGGAAAAAAATTTCACCCCTTCAGATCTCGTCACGATTTTCCCAGAATGTTATTTGGAGGGTATACACGTGAAAATTATGGGGCAAACTTCCCTCATCCCTTCCAATTGCTCCACATCTGGCTAGGAAATATTCAGAAGTGGGTTGTTCCAGAAAACTTTCGGATTTTTTTTTTGCACCAGATGGGAGGGGATGGGGGATGTTTGGCACATATTTTTCTAGTCTTTAGCCTTCATATTACATTCTGAAGTTTTCCTAACGAAATCGGAGAGGGTGAAAAAATCTTCGAAAAAAAAAGGAAAGACTATAGTCTTTCCTCATTTTTTGGAAAAAAACTTCACCCCTTCAGATCTCGTCACGATTTTCCCAGAATGTTATTTGGAGGGTATACACTTGAAAATTATGGGGCAAACTTCCCTCATCCCTTCCCACTGCTCCACATGTGGCTAGGAAATATTCAGAAGTGGGTTGTTCCAGAAAACTTTCGGATTTTTTTTGGACCAGATGGGAGGGGATGGGGGATGTTTGGCACATATTTTTCTAGTCTTTAGCCTTCATATTACATTCTGAAATTTTCCTAAGGAAATCGGAGGGGGTGAAAAAATCTTTGAAAAAAAAAGGAAAGACTATAAGTCTTTCCTCATTTTTTGGAAAAAAATTTCACCCCTTCAGATCTCGTCACGATTTTCCCAGAATGTTATTTGGAGGGTATTCACTTGAAAATTATGGGGCAAACTTCCCTCATCCCTTCCCACTGCTCCACATGTGGCTAGGAAATATTCAGAAGTGGGTTGTTCCAGAAAACTTTCGGATTTTTTTTGGACCAGATGGGAGGGGATGGGGGATGTTTGGCACATATTTTTCCAGTCTTTAGCCTTCATATTACATTCTGAAATTTTCCTAAGGAAATCGGAGGGGGTGAAAAAATCTTTGAAAAAAAAGGAGACTATAGTCTTTCCTCATTTTTTAGAAAAAAATTTCACCCCTTCAGATCTCGTCACGATTTTCCCAGAATGTTATTTGAAGGGTATACACTTGAAAATTATGGGGCAAACTTCCCTCATCCCTTCCCACTGCTCCACATCTGACTAGGAAATATTCAGAACTGGGTTGTTCCAGAAAACTTTCGGAATTTTTTTGGACCAGATGGGAGGAGATGGGGGATGTTTGGCACATATTTTTCTAGTCTTTAGCCTTCATATTACATTCTGAAATTTTCCTAAGGAAATCGGAGGGGGTGAAAAAATCTTTGAAAAAAAAAGGAAAGACTATAGTCTTTCCTCATTTTTTGGAAAAAAATTTCACCCCTTCAGATCTCGTCACGATTTTCCCAGAATGTTATTTGGAGGGTATACACTTGAAAATTATGGGGCAAACTTCCCTCATCCCTTCCCACTGCTCCACATGTGGCTAGGAAATATTCAGAAGTGGGTTGTTCCAGAAAACTTTCGAATTTTTTTTGGACCAGATGGGAGGGGATGGGGGATGTTTGGCACATATTTTTCTAGTCTTTAGCCTTCATATTACATTCTGAAGTTTTCCTAACGAAATCGGAGAGGGTGAAAAAATCTTCGAAAAAAAAAGGAAAGACTATAGTCTTTCCTCATTTTTTGGAAAAAAATTTCACCCCTTCAGATCTCGTCACGATTTTCCCAGAATGTTATTTGGAGGGTATACATTTGAAAATTATGGGGCAAACTTCCCTCATCCCTTCCCACTGCTCCACATGTGGCTAGGAAATATTCAGAAGTGGGTTGTTCCAGAAAACTTTCGGATTTTTTTTGGACCAGATGGGAGGGGATGGGGGATGTTTGACACATATTTTTCTAGTCTTTAGCCTTCATATTACATTCTGAAGTTTTCCTAACGAATTCGGAGAGGGTGAAAAAATCTTCGAAAAAAAAACGAAAAACTATAGTCTTTCCTCATTTTTTGGAAAAAAATTTCACCCCTTCAGATCTCGTCACGATTTTCCCAGAATGTTATTTGAAGGGTATACACTAGAAAATTATGGGGCAAACTTCCCTCATCCCTTCCCACTGCTCCACATCTGGCCCTAGCCAGAACTGGGTTGTTCCAGAAAACTTTCGGAATTTTTTTGGACCAGATGGGAGGGGATGGGGGATGTTTGGCACATATTTTTCTAGTCTTTAGCCTTCATATTACATTCTGAAATTTTCCTAAGGAAATCGGAGAGGGTGAAAAAATCTTCGAAAAAAAAAGTCTTTCCTCATTTTTTGGAAAAAAATTTCACCCCATCAGATCTCGTCACGATTGTCCCAGAATGTTATTTGGAGGGTAGGTATACACTTGAAAATTATGGGGAAAACTTCCCTCATCCCTTACCACTGCTCCACATCTGGCTAGGAAATATTCAGAACTGGGTTGTTCCAGAAAACTTTCGGAATTTTTTTTGGACCAGATGGGAGATAATGGGAGATGTTTGGCACATATTTTTCTAGTCTCTAGCCTTCATATTACATACTGAAATTTTCCTAAGGAATTCGGAGAGGGTGAAAAAATCTTCGAAAAAAAAAGGAAAGACTATAGTCTTTCCTCATTTTTTGGAAAAAAATTTCACCCCTTCAGATCTCGTCACGATTTTCCCAGAATGTTATTTGGAGGGTATACACGTGAAAATTATGGGGCAAACTTCCCTCATCCCTTCCAACTGCTCCACATCTGGCTAGGAAATATTCAGAAGTGGGTTGTTCCAGAAAACTTTCGGATTTTTTTTTTGCACCAGATGGGAGGGGATGGGGGATGTTTGGCACATATTTTTCTAGTCTTTAGCCTTCATATTACATTCTGAAGTTTTCCTAACGAAATCGGAGAGGGTGAAAAAATCTTCGAAAAAAAAAGGAAAGACTATAGTCTTTCCTCATTTTTTGGAAAAAAAATTCACCCCTTCAGATCTCGTCACGATTTTCCCAGAATGTTATTTGGAGGGTATACACTTGAAAATTATGGGGCAAACTTCCCTCATCCTTTCCCACTGCTCCACACCTGGCTAGGAAATATTCAGAACTGGATTGTTCCAGAAAACTTTCGGAATTTTCATGGACCAGATGGGAGGGGATGGGGTATGTTTGGCACATATTTTTCTAGTATTTAGCCTTCATATTACATTCTGAAATTTTCCTAAGGAATTCGGAGAGGGTGAAAACATCTTCGAAAAAAAAAGGAAAGACTATAAGTCTTTCCTCATTTTTTGGAAAAAAGTTTCACCCCTTCAGATCTCGTCACGATTTTCCCAGAATGTTATTTGGAGGGTATACACTTGAAAATTATGGGGCAAACTTCCCTCATCCTTTCCCACTGCTCCACACCTGGCTAGGAAATATTCAGAACTGGATTGTTCCAGAAAACTTTCGGAATTTTCTTGGACCAGATGGGAGGGGATGGGGGATGTTTGGCACATATTTTTCTAGTCTTTAGCCTTCATATTACATTCTGAAATTTTCCTAAGGAAATCGGAGGGGGTGAAAAAATCTTTGAAAAACAAAGGAAAGACTATAGTCTTTCCTCATTTTTTGGAAAAAAATTTCACCCCTTCAGATCTCGTCACGATTTTCCCAGAATGTTATTTGGAGGGTATACACTTGACAATTATGGGGCAAACTTCCCTCATCCTTTCCCACTGCTCCACACCTGGCTAGGAAATATTCAGAACTGGATTGTTCCAGAAAACTTTCGGAATTTTTTTGGACCAGCTGGGAGGGGATGGGGGATGTTTGGCACATATTTTTCTAGTCTTTAGCCTTCATATTACATTCTGAAATTTTCCTAAGGAAATCGGAGGGGGTGAAAAAATCTTTGAAAAAAAAAGGAAAGACTATAGTCTTTCCTCATTTTTTGCAAAAAAAATTTCACCCCTTCAGATCTCGTCACGATTTTCCCAGAATGTTATTTGGAGGGTATACACTTGAAAATTATGGGGCAAACTTCCCTCATCCCTTCCCACTGCTCCACATGTGGCTAGGAAATATTCAGAAGTGGGTTGTTCCAGAAAACTTTCGGATTTTTTTTGGACCAGATGGGAGGGGATGGGGGATGTTTGGCATATATTTTTCTAGTCTCTAGCCTTCATATTACATTCTGAAGTTTTCCTAACGAAATCGGAGAGGGTGAAAAAATCTTCGAAAAAAAAAGGAAAGTCTTTCCTCATTTTTTGGAAAAAAATTTCACCCCTTCAGATCTCGTCACGATTTTCCCAGAATGTTATTTGGAGGGTATACCCTTGAAAATTATGGGGCAAACTTCCCTCATCCCTTCCCACTGCTCCACATCTGGCTAGGAAATATTCAGAACTGGGTTGTTCCAGAAAACTTTCGGAATTTTTTTGGACCAGATGGGAGGAGATGGGGGATGTTTGGCACATATTTTTCTAGTCTTTAGCCTTCATATTACATTCTGAAATTTTCCTAAGGAAATCGGAGGGGGTGAAAAAATCTTTGAAAAAAAAAGGAAAGACTATAGTCTTTCCTCATTTTTTGGAAAAAAATTTCACCCCTTCAGATCTCGTCACGATTTTCCCAGAATGTTATTTGGAGGGTATACACTTGAAAATTATGGGGCAAACTTCCCTCATCCCTTCCCACTGCTCCACATGTGGCTAGGAAATATTCAGAAGTGGGTTGTTCCAGAAAACTTTCGGATTTTTTTTGGACCAGATGGGAGGGGATGGGGGATGTTTGGCACATATTTTTCTTGTCTTTAGCCTTCATATTACATTCTGAAGTTTTCCTAACGAAATCGGAGAGGGTGAAAAAATCTTCGAAAAAAAAAGGAAAGACTATAGTCTTTCCTCATTTTTTGGAAAAAAATTTCACCCCTTCAGATCTCGTCACGATTTTCCCAGAATGTTATTTGGAGGGTATACATTTGAAAATTATGGGGCAAACTTCCCTCATCCCTTCCCACTGCTCCACATGTGGCTAGGAAATATTCAGAAGTGGGTTGTTCCAGAAAACTTTCGGATTTTTTTTGGACCAGATGGGAGGGGATGGGGGATGTTTGACACATATTTTTCTAGTCTTTAGCCTTCATATTACATTCTGAAGTTTTCCTAACGACATCGGAGAGGGTGAAAAAATCTTCGAAAAAAAAACGAAAGACTATAGTCTTTCCTCATTTTTTGGAAAAAAATTTCACCCCTTCAGATCTCGTCACGATTTTCCCAGAATGTTATTTGAAGGGTATACACTAGAAAATTATGGGGCAAACTTCCCTCATCCCTTCCCACTGCTCCACATCTGGCCCTAACCAGAACTGGGTTGTTCCAGAAAACTTTCGGAATTTTTTTGGACCAGATGGGAGGGGATGGGGGATGTTTGGCACATATTTTTCTAGTCTTTAGCCTTCATATTACATTCTGAAATTTTCCTAAGGAAATCGGAGAAGGTGAAAAAATCTTCGAAAAAAAAGTCTTTCCTCATTTTTTGGAAAAAAAATTCACCCCTTCAGATCTCGTCACGATTTTCCCAGAATGTTATTTGGAGGGTATACACTTGAAAATTATGGGGCAAACTTCCCTCATCCTTTCCCACTGCTCCACACCTGGCTAGGAAATATTCAGAACTGGATTGTTCCAGAAAACTTTCGGAATTTTCTTGGACCAGATGGGAGGGGATGGGGATGTTTGGCACATATTTTTCTAGTCTTTAGCCTTCATATTACATTCTGAAATTTTCCTAAGGAAATCGGAGGGGGTGAAAAAATCTTTGAAAAACAAAGGAAAGACTATAGTCTTTCCTCATTTTTTGGAAAAAAATTTCACCCCTTCAGATCTCGTCACGATTTTCCCAGAATGTTATTTGGAGGGTATACACTTGACAATTATGGGGCAAACTTCTCTCATCCTTTCCCACTGCTCCACACCTGGCTAGGAAATATTCAGAACTGGATTGTTCCAGAAAACTTTCGGAATTTTTTTGGACCAGATGGGAGGGGATGGGGGATGTTTGGCACATATTTTTCTAGTCTTTAGCCTTCATATTACATTCTGAAATTTTCCTAAGGAAATCGGAGGGGGTGAAAAAATCTTTGAAAAAAAAGGAGACTATAGTCTTTCCTCATTTTTTAGAAAAAAATTTCACCCCTTCAGATCTCGTCACGATTTTCCCAGAATGTTATTTGAAGGGTATACACTTGAAAATTATGGAGCAAACTTCCCTCATCCCTTCCCACTGCTCCACATCTGGCTAGGAAATATTCAGAACTGGGTTGTTCCAGAAAACTTTCGGAATTTTTTTGGACCAGATGGGAGGAGATGGGGGATGTTTGGCACATATTTTTCTAGTCTTTAGCCTTCATATTACATTCTGAAATTTTCCTAAGGAAATCGGAGGGGGTGAAAAAATCTTTGAAAAAAAAAGGAAAGACTATAGTCTTTCCTCATTTTTTGGAAAAAAATTTCACCCCTTCAGATCTCGTCACGATTTTCCCAGAATGTTATTTGGAGGGTATACACTTGAAAATTATGGGGCAAACTTCCCTCATCCCTTCCCACTGCTCCACATGTGGCTAGGAAATATTCAGAAGTGGGTTGTTCCAGAAAACTTTCGGATTTTTTTTGGACCAGATGGGAGGGGATGGGGGATGTTTGGCACATATTTTTCTTGTCTTTAGCCTTCATATTACATTCTGAAGTTTTCCTAACGAAATCGGAGAGGGTGAAAAAATCTTCGAAAAAAAAAGGAAAGACTATAGTCTTTCCTCATTTTTTGGAAAAAAATTTCACCCCTTCAGATCTCGTCACGATTTTCCCAGAATGTTATTTGGAGGGTATACATTTGAAAATTATGGGGCAAACTTCCCTCATCCCTTCCCACTGCTCCACATGTGGCTAGGAAATATTCAGAAGTGGGTTGTTCCAGAAAACTTTCGGATTTTTTTTGGACCAGATGGGAGGGGATGGGGGATGTTTGACACATATTTTTCTAGTCTTTAGCCTTCATATTACATTCTGAAGTTTTCCTAACGACATCGGAGAGGGTGAAAAAATCTTCGAAAAAAAAACGAAAGACTATAGTCTTTCCTCATTTTTTGGAAAAAAATTTCACCCCTTCAGATCTCGTCACGATTTTCCCAGAATGTTATTTGAAGGGTATACACTAGAAAATTATGGGGCAAACTTCCCTCATCCCTTCCCACTGCTCCACATCTGGCCCTAACCAGAACTGGGTTGTTCCAGAAAACTTTCGGAATTTTTTTGGACCAGATGGGAGGGGATGGGGGATGTTTGGCACATATTTTTCTAGTCTTTAGCCTTCATATTACATTCTGAAATTTTCCTAAGGAAATCGGAGAAGGTGAAAAAATCTTCGAAAAAAAAGTCTTTCCTCATTTTTTGGGAAAAAAATTCACCCCTTCAGATCTCGTCACGATTTTCCCAGAATGTTATTTGGAGGGTATACACTTGAAAATTATGGGGCAAACTTCCCTCATCCTTTCCCACTGCTCCACACCTGGCTAGGAAATATTCAGAACTGGATTGTTCCAGAAAACTTTCGGAATTTTCTTGGACCAGATGGGAGGGGATGGGGATGTTTGGCACATATTTTTCTAGTCTTTAGCCTTCATATTACATTCTGAAATTTTCCTAAGGAAATCGGAGGGGGTGAAAAAATCTTTGAAAAACAAAGGAAAGACTATAGTCTTTCCTCATTTTTTGGAAAAAAATTTCACCCCTTCAGATCTCGTCACGATTTTCCCAGAATGTTATTTGGAGGGTATACACTTGACAATTATGGGGCAAACTTCTCTCATCCTTTCCCACTGCTCCACACCTGGCTAGGAAATATTCAGAACTGGATTGTTCCAGAAAACTTTCGGAATTTTTTTGGACCAGCTGGGAGGGGATGGGGGATGTTTGGCACATATTTTTCTAGTCTTTAGACTTCATATTACATTCTGAAATTTTCCTAAGGAAATCAGAGGGGGTGAAAAACTCTTTGAATAAAAAAAGGTAAGACTATAGTCTTTCCTCATTTTTTGGAAAAAAATTTCACCCCTTCAGATCTCGTCACGATTTTCCCAGAATGTTATTTGAAGGGTATACACTTGAAAATTATGGGGCAAACTTCCCTCATCCCTTCCCACTGCTCCACATGTGGCTAGGAAATATTCAGAAGTGGGTTGTTCCAGAAAACTTTCGGATTTTTTTTGGACCAGATGGGAGGGGATGGGGGATGTTTGGCATATATTTTTCTAGTCTTTAGCCTTCATATTACATTCTGAAGTTTTCCTAACGAAATCAGAGAGGGTGAAAAAATCTTGGAAAAAAAGGAGTCTCCTCATTTTTTGGAAAAAAATTTCACCCCTTCAGATCTCGTCACGATTTTCCCAGAATGTTATTTGGAGGGTATACACTTGAAAATTATGGGGCAAACTTCCCTCATCCCTTCCCACTGCTCCACATCTGGCTAGGAAATATTCAGAACTGGGTTGTTCCAGAAAACTTTCGGAATTTTTTTGGACCAGATGGGAGGGGATGGGGGATGTTTGGCACATATTTTTCTAGTCTTTAGCCTTCATATTACATTCTGAAATTTTCCTAAGGAAATCGGAGGGGGTGAAAAAATCTTTGAAAAAAAAAGGAAAGACTTTCCTCTTTCCTCATTTTTTAGAAAAAAATTTCACCCCTTCAGATCTCGTCACGATTTTCCCAGAATGTTATTTGAAGGGTATACACTTGAAAATTATGGGGCAAACTTCCCTCATCCCTTCCCACTGCTCCACATGTGGCTAGGAAATATTCAGAAGTGGGTTGTTCCAGAAAACTTTCGGATTTTTTTTGGACCAGATGGGAGGGGATGGGGGATGTTTGGCACATATTTTTCTAGTCTTTAGCCTTCATATTACATTCTGAAGTTTTCCTAACGAAATCGGAGAGGGTGAAAAAATCTTCGAAAAAAAAAGGAAAGACTATAGTCTTTCCTCATTTTTTGGAAAAAAATTTCACCCCTTCAGATCTCGTCACGATTTTCCCAGAATGTTATTTGGAGGGTATACACTTGAAAATTATGGGGCAAACTTCCCTCATCCCTTCCCACTGCTCCACATGTGGCTAGGAAATATTCAGAAGTGGGTTGTTCCAGAAAACTTTCGGATTTTTTTTGGACCAGATGGGAGGGGATGGGAGATGTTTGGCACATATTTTTCTAGTCTCTAGCCTTCATATTACATACTGAAATTTTCCTAAGGAATTCGGATAGGGTGAAAAAATTTCGAAAAAAAAAGGGAAACTATAATAGTCTTTGCTCATTTTTTGGAAAAAAATTTCACCCCTTCAGATCTCGTCACGATTTTCCAAGAATGTTATTTGGAGGGTGTACACTTGGAAATTATGGGGCAAACTTCCCTCACCCCTTACCACTGCTTCGCACCTGGTTAGAAAATGTTCAGAAAAGAATTTCTTCTGAAACGTTTCTGAATTTTTTTTGAGCAAATGGGAGGGGATGGGGGATGTTTGGCACAGATTTTCTGGGAATTTCCTAAAGGAGTCGTTACCATCCAGTTAAAAAAATTAAGAAATCTTTCAGAAAAAAAGATTAATTATATAGTCTTCCATATTTTTTGGAAATTTTTCTCATCCCTTTCGATCTGGTTAGAATGTTTTCAAAAATTTATCTGTTTTAGGTCCACTGCAGTCGGTGGGATTACTTGGACAAGCGATCGTCCACCAGACTGCTGTCCTATGGGAAAAACAGCCCTTTGTGGAGTTGGTTACAATGACAATAACAGTCCTTTACAGGACTAGCAAAGTTTATAAAAAAAGATTTTCCAAAGATACGCTAACGCTAAATTGGTCACAGTCTAAACACCCCCCGCGATACCGCCGCACGGTAACATTCTAATGTACATCTTCAGCCCGCCAACTTGGCCACAGTTTAAACGCTCTCCGCGATACCGCCGAGACGGTCACAGTCTAATATACAGATCGGCCCGCCAACTTGGTCACAGTCTAAACGCTCCCCATGAAACAGCCCACAGTCACAGTCTAATATACACATCGGCCCGCCTAGTTGGTCACAGTCTAAACGGTCCCCGTGAAACCGCCGCACGGTCAGATTCTAATGTACATTATCGGCCCGCCCTCTTGGCCACAGTCTAAACTCTCCCCGCGAAACCGCTAACATGGTCACAGTCTAATATACACATCGGCCCGCCCTCTTGGTCACAGTCTAAACGCTCCCCGTGAAACCGCCGACACGGTCACACTCTAATATACACATCGGCCCGCCAACTTGGTCACAGTCTAAACGGTCCCCGTGAAACCGCCGGCACGGTCACAATCTAATGTACATTATCGGCCCGTCCTCTTGGTCACAGTCTAAACTCTCCCCACGAAACCGCCAACATAGTCACAGTCTAATATACACATCGGCTCGCCAACTTGGTCACAGTCTAAACGCTCCCCGTGAAACCGCCGACACGGTCACAGTCTAATATACACATCGGCCCGCCAATTTGGTCACAGTCTAAACGCTCCCCGTGAAACCGCCGACACGGTCACAGTCTAATATACAGATCGGCCCGCCAACTTGGTCACAGTCTAAACGCTCCCCGTGAAACCGCCGCACGGTCACAGTCTAATATACAGATCGGCCCGCCAACTTGGTCACAGTCTAAACGCTCCCCGTGAAACCGCCGACACTGTCACAGTCTAATATACACATCGACCCGCCAACTTGGTCACAGTCTAAGCGCTTCCCGCGAAATCTCTCACGGTCACATTCTAATGTACATCATCAGCCCGCCAACTTGGTCACAGTCTAAACGCTCCCCGTGAAACCGCCGGCACGGTCACAGTCTAATATACACATCGGCCCGCCAACTTGGTCACAGTCTAAACGGTCCCCGTGAAACCGCCGACACGGTCACATTCTAATGTACATTATCGGCCCGCCAACTTGGTCACAGTCTAAACTCTCCCCGCGAAACCGCCAACATGGTCACAGTCTAATATACACATCGGCCCGCCAACTTGGTCACAGTCTAAACACTCCCCGCGAGACTGCCAACATGGTCACAGTCTAATATACACATCGGCCCGCCAACTTGGTCACAGTCTAAACACTCCCCGCGAGACTGCCTACATTCTAAGTTACAGTTTCACTCCGCGCACGGTCACATTCTAATGTAACATGTTAGACTCCAATCTATCAACGGGAAGGTACATTTAAGAAACCATAAAACATATTTGATACTTTTATTGAAAAACGGATCTATCTATACAATTATGATTTTAGTTCTAAATATTTCATTCTGTTTACTTACGAACTAAGTAAAATTAAATTTTAAGAGATTAGTTATTATAGTACAATAAAAACAAATTTTTTTGAAGCAAAACCTTGTGGATCGTTTTCAGGTCTGGCAGTAACTTCTCGCCAGTTTTCGAAGTTGCCGCTTTCTTATTCACAGCAGCTATAATCCTAGGAATAAAAGAAGTTTAAGATTTTGTCAATTTCACTGTCGGTTACCTCTTACTCTGGTCCTGTGGAATTATTCAGAGGTCCTTTATTCACCAACAAACACTGCATTGGTCGACCATTCAATTGTCTGTTGTGATAAGTGTCCACTGCCCTTTGAGCATCCTTTAGGTTCTTGTAAATCACTTCCGCTGTACCTGGGCGTACTAATAACTGCCCTATATCTTCAAACAACTCCTGAAAATATAATAAAAACTATAACCAAAGCCGAGGGTGCATTAAAAAAAAGTTAGGGGATGAGATTGGGACTGCAATGTAGAGTTTCGGATTCTGCAATGGGGAAAGTTACAGCGTACAAATTGATCGGTCAGAACACATGCAAGGAAAGAAGGAGGACATTATAGTCTTGCCTTATGATCCAAACATCCCTCACCCCCACGCATCGATTAAATATAAACTCAGAAAGTTTTCAGAAAACTTCCATTTTTGAAAATTTTCTAACCAGGTGGGAAGCAGAGGGATGGGGTGAGGGATGTTTGGCACATATTTTCCAATTGTACACCCTCCAAATAACATTCTCGGGTCTCGGGTCAACAAATTTGCCAAAAAATTAGGAAAGACTAGTATTTTTTTTTAGGTAATTTTTCTCACCCCTTCCGATTTCCTTCTAAAATTCCCAGAATGTAATATGGAGGCTAGAGACTAGGAAAATATGTGCCAAACATCCCTCATCCTCTCCCATCTGGTCAAAAAATATCAGAAACGTTTCAGAAGAAATGCTTTTCTGAACATTTTCTAACCAAGTGCGAAACAGTGGGAAGGGGTGAGGGAAGTTTGCCCAAAATTTCCAAGTGTACACCCTCCAAATAACATTCTGGGAAAATGCTAACAAGATCTGAAGGGGTGAAAAAATGTCCAAAGGAAGAAGGAGTATAGTCTTCCTTCCTTTTTGAATATTTTTCTCACCTCAACGTATTTCTTTAGGAAACTCCCAGAATGGAATATGAAGGTTTAACAGTTGGAAAATATATGTCAGACATCCCTCATCCCCTCCCTCCAAGTCAATAATATTCGAACGCTTTCAGAACAGATCCATTTCTAAAAGTTTTATTTAGACGGTGGCGTTTATTTCCAAGCCCATTTACTTACTTTCTTCAAATTTAAGGATGAACTTGTTGTACTACCAGATATTAACCATAGGTATATTAACAAAGTGTTGTGTTTCGGTTGCTGTGCCTAAGATCATTCCAAATGCCACGGAAATTTAAATTTTTTACAAACATGTGGGTGCGAAAGTCTGTAAAACCAGTAAAGAAGTTTTTGTTAAAAATAAGTTAAATTGGTATCCTGATGAGGTAACCTGCAGAACTCCTTAAATTTACCTTATGGTTAATTTGTGGCATAGGTCACCCAGGAGACAACTTTTGGTTAACTAATGGTGACTGTATATATTGAGAGAATAGATACCTTTTGGTTATCTTTTAGTTAATTTTATTTGTGAGTAATTCATAGACTATTATAATTATATTATAACCTTTGGTTTATTTTTGGCAATATTCCTCATTCGTTCCTAATTCCTTAGGACATTCCCAGGATACAATTTAAAGGCTATGAATGCACTTGCAAAGTATTTGCAAACCTTCCCTCACGCTTTTCAGAAAATAATTAAAAGTCTTTGGCTTTGGCTTTTTGGCAAGTTCTTCTTGTTTGGTATCGGTTTACTTATTGTACCACTGTGTCTTTCAAAAATTAGTTGACATATTTTTCGGAGATTTTATAAGCTTGGTGGATCTGTTTCTACAGAATAAGATAATTACGATAATTACGAAGGAAATATGGGTTATAGAAATTATAGGACCACGGATTTATTTTGCGTGTTTAGTAGCTGACAAAACAAAGCACCACGGAGAATTCGTCAAATTCAACTTAACAATATTATTGATATAATAATAGTCGTTACTGCATATAAGCTTGTAATTAATTATTAGGGAGTTATGAAACTGTCTGGACCTTAGTTTAGTGGACGAATATTGTAAATAACAAAAACTGCTAACTAGGCACTGCATATATTTCCAGATGGTCAGACGTTGTTCTTTGCGAGGATATTGCTCTCAGTTGGCTTTTTGTGTATGTTCATCGAAATGAAAATCGTTTCGATATATGAAAATGAACAATCCAGATTGCATGTTAATACCAAAGAAACTGTTGAAAATATACTTCACTTTCACAATATGGTTTAACTAATATCAATACCTACTCAACCTGCGGTGGTAATTAGTAAATAATAAACTTGCGGCACGTGGTGAGGGTTGAATATTATATCGTTACTATCTAAATAAAATTTATTTCTAAATACCACAGCAAATAGGGTATCGTTACTAATCTTATTTAAATTACTTTCAATCGTATAATATAGTTAATCTATAATATTGTTTCAAATAGTCTTTGGGGATTTTCATATACGAAATGTAAATATGCCACCAGATCAATAATTTCCTTTTCAATTTCCGTTTTGATACCGTATAGACTGCCAATTTCGATGTTAAGAGTTTTATAGGTTTTGAAGCTTTAAAGCAAAAGTTTCTCATTAACAGCTTTATTATTGTGTCTCCGTGCAAGGAAGAGTGGCTTCAAAGTGAAGTCAAACAATAAAAACAGACACATATATGAAGTGCAGGAATTAATTTGCTTGATTGCACATACTGTCTGCGAAGTTTGTTGAAGAACGTCAACGCCAGTGTTCTTAATGCCATCTGCCAGCTATGTTCTCGGCAATTTCAGGATTTGTGAACACATGCTGCACTCGTAACAATGCTATGTGAAGCGTTATGTAATTTAGAAGACATAACATCTTACGACGACAACCCAGCAGACAATGCGCCTCGACAATCTGAACTTACGAACTTGTTTATGCTTGTGAACAAATATTATACAATATTCTTTTACTGATGCTTTTTCTATAACCTTCTTTTTCAAAATTGCACTACATTAACTTTGATCAATGTTCTAGAAACTTGTAGATGTGTGTAATTTATTACTGCCTAGTATTTTCCTCCAGAACTTATTCTAATGTTTGATGAAACACACTATTTTAAATATTATAAGATCCCGATTATTTAAATATTTTTCAGGCAAATAGCAGATTTTTTTCAGTATACACTCAAAAAGAAGCACTTATACATATACATACAAACACACCCTTTAAACACGTCTTGATTTCTATAATCCCAAAAGCTCAATTTTCTCAAGACAATTTCGGTTTTTATCATGATCCTGTTTTTCATCCTTAATTGCTTAATCAATAATTCGACATGATTGGGGCTATCGCTATCCCTAATGGTTTGGATTGAGCACGCAATACATACGATTGTATCGCTATAAATAAAGTCCTACAGCAAAGACGGAAAAGTATACTGTAACGACCCGCACCACTTCTAACACACATGGGGTGAGGTTGTAGGCCAATGGTGATCGTCTTGTTGTACGATCTTATGGTAGTAGTAACAGGAATATTAGGTTCGAGATCTACAGTACTGAACTTAATTAAATAAAACTCAAAGCAGAGGATTCATAAATGTATTATCCTAAGAAATCGGTTGCAGCCGATATAATCAATTGTCCCGGTATTCACTTAGTGACTAGGGTCTAGGGGAAACTGCAGAACACCCTAGCCATGGTGGGTCAACAATGCTTAGGTTGTTGGTCAAAATATAAGTGTGTGTGGGTATAGGTTTTTATATTTTTGTAAAAAAAACATAATATTCCGCCGAATAATCGAGGGAGCCTAGAATCCTTAAAATTAGTTGGTAGGAAAAACCGTGTAGCGCTAGGAAAAGGAAGTCAGCAGCGAAAGGAAAACCTTAAAGTGCTAGAAAAGGTTTATCAACCAGAGAAATACTGTCAAACTCTTGGAAAAGGAAGTCAGAAGCCAAGGGAAAGCCCTTAAGCGCTAGGAAAAAGTCATCAGCCAAGGGGAAACCACTGAGCACTAGGAAAACGAAGTCAGCAGAGAAAGGAAAACCTTCAAGCGCTAGGACAGGGCCCACAGGAAAACCCTCTAGCGCTAGTAAAAGGAAGTTATCAGCCAAGGGAACATCAAGCACTATGACACAGATTACTGGATGTCGATTCAAGACTGTTAGATCAAGAATTGATGCTTTAGTTGAAAATTTTGATGCTTATCGGTGGGTGGTTTCTAACATACGGACGAAACTAATATGGGCAGCTAGAAAGGACCAAAATATAGGTTTTTTTTACAATAAACTATTGAACAAAATCGAATAACAAGAAAGTTATATTTGCTTAAAGTTCTTATAAATTAACGCCTACGTATTGAGTACTACCGCTTAGCCTAGTAGGAGCCTGTGACCAAAATATTTAGGGGGGCGCGGTAACAGATGAGCGAAATTTTTTTTTTTGGAGTGGACGTGGCTTATTAGACGCAATTTAAGAGCACCTGTGCCCCTTGGCACAAGGCGCCACTGGCTGACCCTACTGTACTTGCGTTTACTTTAAGGCCGCTACAGACGCTCCGTCTTACCTTAATACTTGCCTGCACAGTTTTAGTTGTAAGAGAAGTCTCAAGACTTCAAAAGCATCCACATGTAGCGTGTTCAGTTCATACTTTTTCTCATTTTTGAAGCTCCGTGGTAGTGGGATCATGTCAAATAATCACAGTGACGATCTTTTAGTAGCGATTTCTTTAGATTTAGCTTTAAGAAAGAAAAGTAAACCTAGATCAAAATGGGCAAAATCGTGGCTTTTAAAGAGGGCTCGACTCTCGCACATAAATTTGTTAAATGAAATAAGGTTAGAACCCGAAGACTGGAATAATTCTGCACACTTGATTTTCCATAAACATGTGTATTGTCTGTATAGTGATAGAAATTATCTAGAAAACCTCAAATCTGCCATTATTAATGCAAAAAACGGAAAACGAAACTAATCTCCCATTGTCTTGGCTAGAACTGAAGACTTTTGTTCGTCCACACGTTCCGTCTTGCTCGCAGACCGGTAGGCTCGCGCGCAAAATTTCAAGCAAACCCTGAATTCCTTCGAGCCGCACCACTGAACTGTACACGCACGAAAAGTCTTAGGACTTGCTATCCACACGTACCGTCTTACCTTGAGACTTAGAACTGTGCAGGCAAGTATTAAGGTAAGACGGAGCGTCTGTAGCGGCCTTTAGAAACACTTGCACTTCTCACACAATGTGATAAATCGCTGTTGTACCTACTATTTTTACTGTATGTAGAAATCGTCAAATAAATACGCCAAAAGATAGTGATAAGAGAATGAAAATTTAAGAAACGGAATGTTACACAAGGATATTGATTAGCGTACAGCTTTGCAACTAGCTGGCAATTATTATTGCGTTATTGTTACCTTATAAAAAATAAAAGCGAATGATTTACTTATTTAATCTCGTGTATTGTGTATTTAATCATACATTTGATAATACAGAACATAATAATTAATTTGACTCTGAACGTTCTTATGCTAGCTATTTAAGTTTTTTTTTCTGTTATACTTTCTGCCACCTACCTAAGGCTATAAGACATCACAAGCATTTTCTCTTATCACTCAGTGACATAAACAGTAATTATTCATTTAAAATTCATAACCGTAAACTTCTTTTACCTCGAATAAGTAAGAAGGGACTCCTAAATAAGTAATTGTGTTGTGAACCAATTACAGTTACAGCCGCAGAACTGAGAATGGTGCGCTCTCCAACTTCTCAAACAATCTAATTGAAACTGAATGAGTTTGTTCTGAAATTCCAATTTACGAAACTCATAAATCTAGACACAACCTCGTTATAGTTGCGCACAAGTTTTCTTTGCGTAATTAAATAAATGGAAATTTCGTTATGATTTCTGAAGATTCTCGGAAGAGGCCCCTTATTTTCGTCCCCCACATTCTAACTAATTAATTAAGTATAATTTATATCGTTTAATTTCAATTTATTCCTCTTTTCATAAAGAAAAAATTATTTCTCCCATTCGCTGGAAGTTCATTTCAAAGGATGAAAATTATTTACTGGAAATAAATGCAAATTATCTACTAAACGCATTATCAAAAGAGAAGTTAGAAGATATTACAGTTGAAAATTATTTCTGATACTTTAATTAGGACGCAAAGCCTGAAGCACTGTTTGACAAACTGGAGGGTACAAACTTTTCCTCTAGTTTATTTATGGTTAGAGGCAGATTAGTCGGATACGACCAAAGAATGCTTTCTACAAAGAAAAAATAGCCAACCTCAATTATTTATCCCACTCAAGAGAAATAAATAGTTAAAGAGTTAATGTGGAGAATAACAGTTAATAAATAAAATTATTTTCGAAACTGGTTTATCTTTAAAGCTTTTCCCTTAATTTCTTAAATTTTTTAAACCAACGGCAATCTATGGTGAAGCACCACTACACGCTATACCCTATGTCTGAATTTGTCTACTTTTTTTTAGTGGGTAGTTTAAGTCTTGGTTCTGAAACCTAATAGGTATACCTCTCTTACTGAATAAGAGGAAACTTCCTTCCACATTCATTTATAGGTAGCACGTTTTATTACCAGGGAGAAACAAAGATACACCTTAAACGACGTTCATCAATCACTCTGAATGTCACGTACAGCCTTTGGATGGACACTTCGTTAAACCAACCGTAAGGATACGGCATCAAAGAAAGATCACATAACGTTTACAACCGTACCACATACTAAAGCTTTTTACCGTTTATTTACAATGCAAATTGTTTAAATTTCTCTTAATAGAAAAGAATCAGATTAAAATAATCACGTACAAAGTTAAAAATCAAATTCCTGATTAAAATTTCCATATTTGTGAGATTCACTCCAAATTAATCACTTTGTGAAATGTTCTTAAATGTTGTATTGTAGAAGTGGCAACGTACGCAGGAATAACATAACACCGTTTTAGCGTTAATCACCCCCACGGGAAATTTGCTGATAGCTTTTGGTCTGTGTTTAATAATTAAACAAGGGATCGACTTTGTATCTTCCGTGGTCGTTTATAAAGCGAAGTAGTGCTTAAGGTAATATTATTACCGAGTGCATGTTACTGTTGAACGGGGAAAATCTCTTAAATCATTTATTAGTAGTACATCTGTAATTTATTAAGCCCTAGTTACCTATTTTGTTTGCAGTGTAAAAGTTTCACATTTACATTCCTTGTGTTTCTTTTACGAAAATAGAACATTGTTAATTACATTTCCTTCCTTCAAACGATAACATTGATTTAGTCACTAATGACTAACTCTTTGTTCACATGAGTACAAATAATATGTTTTAAGGGATTATGGAAATATCCTGTTGCTGTAAGCATTAGAAGTCCAGACAGTAATTTTCAGCCTTGTTAGTTATTTAAGGGTAAAGAATAGAGCGTACGCCATACACACGAAGTCACTATATTACAGGTCTGGGAGGCGTGAGGCGTTAATAATGCAGAGGCGCTTGATTGTATTCACAAGGCGTTGTTCCTTTCTTTTTCATTTTTAATGAAGGCACAATTTATTACCAAACTTGTAATAAACAGCGCCAAGTGAAAAGTTTCTCATTCACGTTAGCAAGTTAAGCGGTTAATCATTATTTCTTATTCATAACTGGATATCGTCTTGCCCTGAATTGCTATCTACAACTGCAATTTCAAAATCAAGCTTTTCAAACGAAGGTTAGGTTAAATGACCTAAAAAAGAGGACGTGAACACCTGACTGGACTTTCCCGTACTAAAAATTAAACATTTATTTTTTCTATCGCAGATGTTAAAGTGTGCTTTGGTCGACTAAAAATAGTTGATCAAGTATTACTTTAACCGCAAGGGTAGATAAAGTAACACTTTAACCGCAAGGATAGATAAAGTACTTTAATTTTCTGGAAACTCCATGGAAACCGAATGGAAACCTTTGCTGCTGAGATTTTCGGGTTTAATATAATCTAATTTTAAATTGTTTTTTTTACAAACTTTTCTTATTTTTTTAACATCTGCTATAGAAAAAAATAGAATTTTATACACGACGATAAAATTTAAATATCGACTCGCGAAAATTAATTCACGAGCGATTACATCGCTCGTGAATTAACACTTTCCGCTTGACGATAAAATATAATTTTATCGTCTTGTATAAAAAATAACTATTTTTGGTATTCAACAGTTATATTATAGTTCGAGAGACAGTCGCTGAAAATCACTTGTAATTTCAAACCACATTTCAAACCTTTTATCTTATTCTTTTTCTTATATTTAATAATCATGAAATACTTTTTGTTGTAAAATACGAAATTTCCTAAAATTGTTAAAAATAACCATCTTGGTAACTTGGTTTATATTCTACATTCACTCAAACATATTATTTGTTATAAATAAATATTATAAGACACATATGGTCGTGCATAAGCTAATACAATACTATTCAGCACGTCTCTATCACGAGTTTTGGCGCTGTTATTTTTTACCATCATAATCGGTAAACGAAATCAGTGATTTTTTTATTCCACAAATTGTTCGATTCGTTCCCCGCTGGTAAATTCTTTAGTGAAGTGGTAGCGGAATAAGAAGCACCGTTTTTGCTCCATAACCTTTTGTACTGGAATAAAAGACCCTGCAATGTGGGGTCCGTATACTGAACAGAAGTCGATTCTATTCAATAAAATAAACACAATAGGGACTGTTAAATTTTTAAAAGCTTTATATGTCTGAATTTTTTATAAACCAGAAAATGTGGGGACTAAAATTAGACGAGTGTAATATAATGAATAAATTATGCGAGGATTCATACAGAACGCCTGCAGCATTACCATTCAAACTGATTAGAGATAAAAGGTTACGTATTTGTAATTCCTTTCAGGCAGCTCAAGTTTTCTGAGTTTCTGTCGGATGTATGAAATACAATCTTAAGTGAAAGTTAAGCTGAAAAGAGCAATATTTTGTTCTGCATCGTATACAACACATTGAAAAAATCAAGTAGGTTGGAAAATTCAACACCGTGGTATACTCTAAAATAATTTTGTGTTGAGAATTTATCTTCTCCATAAATTCTGAAAATAAAATAAAATAAACTATTACAAGCCCGCTTTAAAATTCCACATAAAAGTTCTAGATTTTACACTAGCACGTTATATGCCCATAAAAATAGTAAAACACAGTAGATAATGAGTTTTGATGTTTTATTGCATTTTTATTACTGTTACGTGTGTGCAATATTTTTAGAAAATTAGATTTTAAAATATATGACTTTGTTTCGAATCGAACTATAAATATTTATCTTGTCTTTGTAATTAGTTGTTGTGTATATTATGTGCTGTATTGTTGTAAACCTAAACTCCAGCAAATACAGTTTGTAAGTAGTTAAAAAAAACCTGGTCTAGTCGGTTGTTATTCCCTGTAAATTACATGGAAGTACCAGAGGGACACGACCACATCGCCCAATTCCAAATGTGTCCACAATACCCAATATGCCCACCACGCCCAAATAGGTACGTAATAGGAATAGTACCCCAATATTTCGCCCAAGTTATGATTGACCGGAAATTATATTTTGGCTCTTAGGAGTACTAAGTCCAAACTTTTCTCAAATGTGTCCAGTTTACCTAATTATTTTATAAAGCCCAAAAATCGGTAACACTTGCAAGAGTAAGATTACTGGCCAATTGTATAGTAAGTCGATATAGTATTTTTGGACGCTGTGCCTTTATTGCATTTTTGGCGTTGTCAAAATTGCGCTTTGTGGACACATTCAGAATAGCGTTGTGGTCGTGTTGACCGTTGTGTCTTTTTGTACGTCTGGGAACTTTGAGCAGAGTATGTACCATTGAGCATGTGGACTTTATGCGAAGTGTTCTAGTCCCATTTAAACCAGACGTTACCTATCCCCATTCTTGATTTGAAAGCTAACACTATCATTCTAATGAACTACATGGTACATATGTTAGCAATATTTGAAATGAAATCTTGTTCACAAAATTATGTACAAATATTAAAGTCTTTCAAAAGAAACTATCGAAAAATACCTTTAAACGGCCCGCCAGGCGGCCACTAATTCTGAATAGGAGAATGGCGGACTATTTTTTATTTGAAACGTATAGTCATAGACTGCTATACTGGGAAGATGTTTTGTATGAACACAAACGGAATTTAAAATTTGCTGAATGCAAAGAAAGACTATTTCAAAACTTTCACGATCAAGTCTGGGATAGGTACAACGTCAACTCTGTCCACAACATGAACTGAGCGTGGAATAGACATCCGACTCATATAAAACGATGGTGACGTTGTCGATATCATCAAAATAAAGTTACATACGAATCTAATAGACATAATAGTAAGTAAAATAAAAGTACTTGAATGTTTAACCAACGCCAGTGTGGATTAATCAATAAAAAGTTTTTAGTTGGCTAGAAATTTAGCTACCGGAATTTTTGTCTGAATGAATAATAAAGCATGAAAAGCTTTTCGTGTGTGCCTCGACGTGTGCCTGTTGATGAACGTGACTGACTATTCAGAGATCATAAGCGCAACATGCAATGACGAGTTCATAATTTATTGGATTTGTTTTGGGTTGGATTAATCCCCTAAAGTTGCCTTGCTGTATTCCTGATTAGATTATGCGTAAAATGCTTTTTTATTGAACAAAGTACCTATGCTATTTACAACAATGTTCAGATCTTAAAAAGAATTTCTTGTCTGGCACCCTTCGTTGTTTCAACATATATCTACTTCCCCCATTGCCATTTCCACCACTATAGCCGCAAATAAATGTACGGCTGCAACCTCGGTAATCAATAACGCAGCGCAATTATACAAATCCTGGACTCAGGTGCATTTTCCCAAACAACTCGATTAAAATAATACCACGTTTATACAGTGGTCTACTTTTATGCAATTTTCATAATTTAGAGGCAACATTTTATGACTCAGGAAATTATGAAATAGTCCTAAATTTTATCTTTTATTGCAACAAAGAGTCAGTGATTGCCATTAGAAATCAAAGTATCGATTTTTGATTTTTAAGGCAATAAAATGTTAATAACCCATATACCCAGTTTTTTCAAATATTATCTTAAAATTCTGAAAGAAAGTGTAACGACGTTGTTTTTTTTGGTGAACTACTACCCTAAACTGTTTTCCTGTTTTCAAGTCCTCTTGACTTTTTGGAATGTAAAAGTCTAAATGGATCTATATTCGATACTTCAACATAGTGAAAGATTGTGATTCAGGAGCAATGGCCTTTGCAAAGTTTTGCTTTGAACTGTTTGAGTTTGTCACATGTTTTATTTATTTTCCTTTCCTTTTTTTCACTTAAGCCCATTTTGATGTTTTATTCGTTGAGGGCGGAATACGAAACCGTGTTGTCGTATACACTTTGAACTTCTGTGATATACAGTTGTTATATTTACTTTCTTTTCCTTTATACATGTCTCAAAGAACAACCGGAACGCACAATCTGAATACATTCCCGAATACAAAACATAGCGACATAACTATTTCCAAATAACAAAAACGACACAGAACTTTTCAAGAAGGAAACTCCTTTCAGAAACCACTACAATTTGTATATCTACTTTCCATGAAATAAATAAATCACGTAAGAAATTGTAAATGATACGATAATAATAGAAGTTTCAACGATTGCCTTAACGAGGTATAAGAAAATATTTTAGGGAAACCCCCCGTTTTTCAATTGAACGACATATTTCGTTTATGATATGAATACTTAATAAAGTCAGTACATGGGCGGTTTACGACTTATAGCATCAACAGATAGGATCCCTTAAGAAAGTAAGCTTGTCACTACCATCTGTTGCTTGCTTATTTGCATAATCACTCCTCTCCGTCGACAATCATGTCGAGCATCCGCGAGATTCTACTTAAAAATCAAGAAACGTTAACGTTCAAGATCGATACATTCTTATAAAATATTAAATACATGTGGAAAGTCCTACAAATAAATAACGTGTGCTGAATAGCACGTGTAAATTTTAATGGGTTTAGTTCCTGGACACAATATACGGTTTTCATCAAAATGCAAATATTATCTGAAAATTGTGTTGTCATATACAATCCCTGAAAACGAAAACAGGCACCGGTTTATACTAGAAGACGGATGGGTAATTTGTTTTTGTATTCAGAGCAGATTCAAGCTGTCCAGACATATATTTGTAAGCTTGTTAGCTTCCAGATTTTCTTTAATTACGAGTACCTTCACGTTTCGTTCATGAGTAAGTACCTAGTTTACTGGGGCATACTCGTGTTCCAAAACATGTATATCTTTCTATCATTATTATTCAGGAAGTTCATTCTAGAATAAAATAACAAGAACACAAGAACTTCTTTTCTTTTTGTAGAAAAAAAAATGTTTGCTCGTAAAAACTATTGTATTTAGAAAATTACTTGTGTACCTATAGCATTTTATACTCTTGTATGTAGTAAGCAGATGCAGTTAGATTCACATTTTGGTATAACAATTGCTGCGTTCAATTGAGTCAGCAATTCAGCAGAGTCTGAACCAATAGAATGTTCGATTTTTGACAACGTCGCATTGTATTATTGGTTGGCACTAAAATAAACTAAATTAAAAAAGATTGCATGCAATGATAACATGTTCTGTAGTTCACGTTCAATATTTATCCAATTCATCGAAATGCGATATTTAAGAGCGGTAAATGATTCTACTAGGATGAAATTTTTTTCTCCTTGAGTGTGGTCGTTAAGTCCACTACACCTCAACCAGAATTGACCTATTCAAGTAGCCCTTGTATCTTTGATGAATTTCAGGATGTCCTTGGGGAAGATGACTTGGAGTTCGTGTGTTTCCAGAAAGGGAACTCCAAACCTCCTCAGTCTTTTCGCGGCCAATGCTTCCCATTGGCAGAATATATGTAATGGACACGCATGTCACACGCTCTGCACGTTGGGTCATTTGGTATCTCCAATGTACTGAGGTGCTTTCTCATCTTGCAGTGTCCTGTAAGAAGGCTAGTTAGTAGTTTTATGTTCCTCCTGTTGAGTTTCAGGATTTCCTTCGTGTAATCCCTGGATGGATCTCGAATAAACAGTTTTGACTGTCCCAATCCAGGCACTGTCACTGTCTTCCATTACTTGCAGTGTGCATCACCGAGTCGATGCTTGATAAAGCCCTTTGCGCTGTTATAAGCGATGCCGCAAGTGGGCTTTGGACCGATCATTGTCAGTTCAATTGCTTTCCTAGTTAGTGAGTCGCATTTTCGTTCCCTTCTATGCCCTGGTATGCCCGCCATCCGCTCCAGAGTAACTCTGTTATGGATAGCCAGTTCTAGATGGAATTAGAAACGGCAATTTCAGTTCTTAAAAATGTCACCAGCTAATGACAGCCTTGATGAAAACCGACAGAAGTGGAAATCTCACGTATGAAAAATGAAAAATACCTACCATAGTATATTAGTATGTAAGATAAATATTAGACATGCTGTGCTTGGAATAGGTGGAACAAGCCAAACGGGTTAATCCCCGAAGAGAAGGGAGGAAGCAATATGAAGAAGCAGATGGTTTCATCTTCTTCTTCCTCCTTCTTCTGTTATAAGCGTGAGGCTGTTCCTTCATCGAATCGCCTCTTCTATATTCAGGTTAACCTTTTACATCATCCTGCACTTATCTTCTCTCCACTGGCGAGTGATCTCTTGCGATTGCGACTTTTAATATTCTTTCTCTTTTCATCCTCTCGCTGTGCTCATTCTATTCACCCATTAATTAACATTGTCCACTTTGCTTTGTTGCCTAATATTTCCACTTCTTGACCTATCGGAATCCTAATAGTAGAGCACCTTCATTTAACAGTTGTCTCAAGTAATCGCTTAGTTTTGGCTGTTTCTAGTCTGGTTTTAGCCAACCAGAAATTCAGTGGCACCTTAATAGTAGTAATATTCAATATCAATAGTAATTCACTTTTAAATTACGGATCCATCTATCACGATTTGTGTAATTCGAGTGGGTAACATGTCATTTATTTGAGAAAAGAAAAAATAAGAGCAGAACCATATTTCTGCTTGACATTTTACATGCCCCAAAAAATGTACAACTATTTTTCTATTTTTAACAATTGTAATGTTTAATCACAAATATTACAAGTAGGTACTAAGACAAGAGTGTGTTTAAAATTAGATTTGTGAATAGGCCATATATCACGTAAATTTATAAGAGCATTAAATTTTTATCTTATAAATAACCAAGACGTCTTATGGTTTAGTAGAAAATTGCTTTGTTCAGATACATCCCTTTAATCCTTCTTAACTGAGTAAAACAAGCAGTAAACATTGAACACTCGTTGTAAACTTGTAAATACTTTTCCATGACTTCTTTAGATAAACCGTGCAAGATGCACCTGTGTGTGAAATGTTTGTCCTGTCGAATGGAAAAGAAGCAGAAGCAACAGCACGCGAGTGCTGTATATCTATCTAACTTTAGGTTTCAACTAATCACAAAGCTTAAACTCTGTTTAGTATCTTCACCAAAGTTGACTTGACGAGTTCATTTACATTATTTATAAATAAATAGCAGATCTTAAGCTGCGAGTTTTACTGCTCACATGATTTTTTACTTTATTTTATGATGGCAACTGAGATGCGATTTTAAGCAGGTGTGTTATAAATATTTTCGAGGTTGAAACTTTAGCTTACTTTTAGGTGTTAAATAAACTGAAGGAATCAAAAGTATGATAATAAAGTAACGCTGTTTTGTGTAAAAAATTAACACAAACAGATATTTCTAATCAGAAATTGGTACGCTCGATGGTTTAAACTTGTTGAAAATTTTGCAAATTTAATTTATATTTCGACGTCAATTACTCATTTAAACTTCACGGTGCAGTTGCATCCAAACATGCGGCAAGGAATGCTATTTATCAGACAGTTCCCGCCTGCATCTATTTTTGCTCCCCTGTACCACCAGCTGCTACTTTTGAATAAAATGAATGGGCGTATTTCTTTAATTTTTACAAGCACTGCTTGTTTTTGTAATTAATGCAGAAGTTATTTAAATAGCTCGCGGAATAGCACCATTAAGTAAGAAACTTTGCAACGCACTTATATAGAAATTGCATCTTTCTGCCTTCGGGGGGAAGAACACTTTGACAGTTATTATCACTTTAGTTGAGAGTTTAATAGAAAATCTTAAAACAACAAAATTACAAAATTCTAACTGGACGTTTTAAAAAGTTATTAAATAAAATATCAGTTGTTTGCAATAAATTAAAACGGTGTTCCTTTGATGAAGACACAACGTTGACACACAGTAGTATATTAAAATATTACTAACACGATGACCGCGTTTTTGTTCACATCACAAAAAATAAAATATTTATTAGAAATATTTCTAAAATTTATATTGTTTATAAGACGGTATACATATTTCAAAAAAATAAAAACTGGGGCATCTCTTTGATGGTATTACAAAGCTCGAATGTTTTGAAAGAAAATATATTTACAAAAGTTTATGATAAACGTTCCTATTTTTAAAAGTTTTTTAATTAAATTGTTTTTCTGTGTTTATATGGCTAACAAAAATAGTTAATAATTTCTCAAGTAAAGTATTACTTTCCTAACTTATGTACCTAGGTACGGTAATTCAAAATATTGTAAATTATAAAAACATATTTTTAAATATTCCATAATAAAAAAAAGGTTTCCTTACTAACTTATTTTTATCGTATGGGGTTGTTTTGCGGAGACACGAAAATAGTTCCGCACCCGTTGGCGTCTAGCATCTTTTACTACTGCATAGGATAGACCAAGACACGTGCATATCATTAGGACCAGTTACAACCTCCCTAAAGATTGCCATGGGTTACATGGGTGTTATTACCGCATCCGGAAGCGCCTATTTAACGTGCCTGCCGCGACATAGCAAGAGGCGCCTAGTTAACGGAGCCGGGGACACACCCATTCTAGTTCTGACCGTAAATTGAATTTTATAACTTTTCTGATCGAATGAGAATTGCTCTCAAACTTACGCAAATGAGGAACTATATTTCGTAAAGTATAAACAATATACTAGTGAAGTCTTTTTACCTTCGAACATGCACTGCTCCTCGATAGAATGAGCATATCTCTCATCTGTTGTACTGCACAACTGATGGTTCACGGAAGATTGAAAGAAACGACAATACAATTGGTAGAAAGTCCAACAAGGATTAACAAATAACACGAATTATTGCATTGTTGCGTTGTTTAGTTATCCTTATTCTGTTTTATGAAGTGACCAATTACGGCGTGCATGCGCAGAAAATACTATTTCCTAATATATTTCTGTCCTTGTCAATCCTCTTTGAACCAGATATGCTCTTGACTGGAAGAACAGGTTATTAAACGCAGTTTAATTTCAAAGAAAATAAAATCTTAGTACAGTGTGTCCAAAAAAGAATTACATCTAGTTACCTGTGAAATTGGTTTCCATGTAAATTTTTATGTGCCACTGCTAACAGTCGAGCGCGAGAGCGGCACTTTTTACGGTTGTATGGGAAATTCAAAGCACAGTAGATGTAATTATTTTTTAAACACGCTGTATATAAAGTCATATTGAAATTAATGGAAACATTGGTTAGTAACTGCAGACTGCAGGAGTGTGGGAAGTTCTTTCATTATCCATGTTCAAAGGTTTGATAAGGTAAGGAATCATATTATTATTGGAACTCCTAGAAACTCGGCACAATTTATTATACAATATGATCTTGAGATGATTTCCATCTAAGAATGAATCAATATGTACAATACAATACCAGCTAGAACAGATTGTAAATATTGACCAAAAATATAAAAAATATGCTTGGCTCACTCAAAAGCAAGTATAAGTACATTTAACAGCTTCGGTTAAATTTTGTTAGTTTCGTTAATTAATTCTTAAACAAAAACTTTAGCCCATATTACAAAACAGTTATGGTCTGGGTTTTGTATTTTGAAGACGCTTTCCCCCCATGAATAATTAATGAAAGCAACAATAAATTGTACTTTAAGTTAAACCCAAGCTTGGTCAGCTATAAATCATATCGACTGAAACAATTACTTTTCTCGGGGTGAGGTAACTAAGGTCTCAAGAAAGGATCGAGTGTAAGATTGCCCATCATTGGCGCCAGAGCATCTGCGAACATCCATCACTTTTGAAGTGCTGCCCACCAGAAAATAAATTGAGGCAGTTTGAAGGTTTAAAGGTGGAGGGGTAATTTATTATTGGGGTGTTATCCTTTCCTTAGCCTAGCCTGGAAATTCTGGAGATTTCCGGGACACCTGTACAAAGTAAATTGTTCTGGAAAATCTTTCTCTCTTCATTGTGAAAACTTATAAAATTTATTGAAGTCAACTGATTGATTAAACCAGAGATTATTGCGAAAGGTTAAGGTATTAGAAATTTAACAATTTCGCAATTGTTTATTTAAGATTCATCAATTAACAGAGATATATAACTTTAGTAATTTTTTTAAACGCTTGGCTGAAATCAATCTCCTCTAATCGTGGAGATCAGATCGTCCCATAAATGTGTGAAAGTATGTCATTCATTGCACTGATTAGGATTCAGTTTAGGTAACATGTAACCGGAGATTTGGTCGGTCTGTGAGTTGATATATGGGTAGGTCGATGCAGAGCATGTTGCTTGAACCATTAATCAAGGCAGGGCGTGATTGCACGTGTCGAGGGGTCCATCCCACTCGTGGGTTTATTACAGTTAATGTGTATAGCACTGTTGGACATTGAATATTCCAGTGAAAATTAAAAACTAAACTGCTGCAATTACTTTCCGTTTGTTACTATGCCATAAATAATTAGATCAAAGAAATGTAATTTTGAAAATTTATTTCGACTTCTTTTAAAATGTCTGCAACGTAAAGAGTGTATAATATTTAAACTTAAGTGTAGTAGTAATTGTTCCTAAACTTACTCAACAATTATTAAATATTTTACTAATAATAATTAATAACACAAGTAGTGCATAATTTTATACATTGCGTAGCAAAACCATTGCACTATAAACACAAAGGAGATATAGTTACTACCTATATCCATAAAATACAATCCTAACGTTATACAACTAAACTATACAAAGTATCTTAATTATTAGACTTAATGCATGCCATATAGTTTTTTTTATTTTGTTTTTACTTTTTTAGTTCTTGTTATATCTGTGTTCATGGTTTAAGCTAAGACCGAAGTTAAAACGAGCGCATATGGTCGGAGTCGCATTGAATTACAGCCAAAATAGATTAATTTGCGTTTCCACTGGTAATTTGCAATAAAACCGTAATAAATTTGCATACTTGCTATGCCCACACACTCTGCAGAAGGTAACAACGGTTAATGAAAAGAGTTTTAGGAAGCAAAATACTGCGAACGAACACTAATTAACAATTATATTTTCGTCTTTACTTGAGCTACAAAATAACACGAAAATGAAGCAGTAAGGAATGTACTAGTACAGCTTAATAATGGTTAAATGTGTACTATCTTTGTGATTTTAATTATCCATCAATGATTGGGGGACTTAAAAGGAATTTTAATTAAGTAGCTCTTAAGAGAAATTTGTCGAAGCTTTCAAAAGTGCTCCTCGTCAATGATTCGCATTTTAATAGCGGAAACTTGTTCTGAACCTGACAATTAATCCGTAAAATTTCAGATCTACAGGAAACGTCGTTTAAATACTTATCTAGTTTGGAAAAGTAAAATCGTAAAAAAGATATTCCAAAATAGTCGGCAACAATTAGTTCCTTCATGTCTTTAAGGAATTTTCCGATTAAGTGAATTTCCAATAAATTTTATTCTACATTCGGAAAATTCATGTATGCCGTGATTCGAGTACATTCGAATTATCCATACAAAAGAGAACGGAAAATTTACTGTCACCAAAAAATTACGACGTTTTAAAATTACTAACCTAAAGTAAATTTTATTGCCAGCTCACCTATAATAAAACAATAACAGTTTTCTTTTATTTCTAAAATTCTGGAATACCAACTAGTTCAAGCTACCACTATTTCAATAATTCAGCCACCTTAATGATGAAGAAACAAGTTGATGAGTGACTGCGATAATTAATAACTAAGTACCTACGTGGGGTAAAATGCTTTAATAGTACATTATAGGCCAAGGTAGAGAAGACAGTTTTCTCAACTGAGCATTATTATTTTCCGAGCTGCGAAGCAGCAAGGGAAATAAGTTGCGAGGTTGAGAGAAATCTTCTTTACCGTGGTCTATATACTATTTTTTTCATTACTAGAAATGTTATTCATTTAGATTTTTGTAATTTACCATTTCTACATGATTTTTTAAATATTTAGTAGCCTGAAACTGGAGTTGTGAAACTAAAAAACAAAACCAATAACATCTGATTTATATAACGTTTATTTTATTATTTACCTAGGTAATTTTTCATTATCATTATTTACCTAGGTTGAGAAATATAACTCATTAGAGAAAAGGAGTAAGTAATGGCGACTTCTCAGATTAGTAGTGAAAAAATATACATGTTGTTAAAAGCCCATTCCAAAGCCACAGGTAACAGGTTCTATATAAAATAAAATAAAATACACTCCATAAAACGGTCTTTAAAACACTCTACATTTATCTACTTCGACTTCTTTGAATTTTTAATAGATAGCTGAAAATACGTACGCGTACTTCGGTTCTAACGGGAGTAGGAAATTTTGTTTTACTATACTATACGCACCCAAAAGATATAGCTAAGCTCCTCCCCACAAAATGTTTGAAGTGATGGTATTTCAAAAACCCATAAAGCACGATACTGCTGGCATGGGACACTTGACTCGATTTGTTGTGTTTTTATTTGTAATTGGTAGCGTGTGAAACCGGTTTTTCTGTAACATAAATTTTAGGGGAGGAGCTTAACTATATCTGTTGGGTGCGTATAGTACTACTTATATCCCCAAAGCAGATTCTCAAATAAAATAGGTAGGTACTACTACGATTACAGATGCGATCCAATCAGTTGGGATGAATTTGAATTTGAAGGCATGCGCCATTAAGATGATGCTGATTCCTGTCGTGTCGAACCAAAATATCCCTCAACATAAATAGTCTTATTTGTAGAAATACAAGGTGATGACACAGTATACCTAAGTTTTGTCTCCTCAGCGCTATCCCTGTTCAGCGGTCCTATCAATCTATGTATGGAGTGTTTCCTGTTACTATTTTCCTATCTGAATTTCCACCATGAATTGCAAGTACCGCCTGAAGCGGTATGGTAATAAGATAAAACAAACATTTTATCTACTGCTGAGATACTTTTTGATCTGGTCTATTAAATTATTACCAATTCAAACCACAAAATGTCAGCTGTTAGGTCGGAATGAAATGCAACTCTACGGGATTGCCCTAAAAATTGGTGTTGTAGAAGAATTTGGTTCATGACAAATATTAATGGTAACACCAACAGCGCAAGTTCCAGCTTGGGTATTGCAAGACCGACCTAATTGCACATCTAGCACAGACCTAATCGCACCATACAGCACTTTCAAAGTGTATCAGACGATCAGGTAACGACATTCGGGTGAGGATTCATATATAGACGCATAAATATAGAAACTTAAATCAAAGTGGTATTTAAATTTTTTTTTTAATATCTGAAATTGAACTATAAGTAAATGTCACTCAATTAGAAGTTAGATCCTTTTAGTTTAACATAGCCAACTCGATTTGAAAACGTTTTTCTCACTGGTTTAAGAGTATGGCCCAGTTGCACCGGTTACACTTAACTTAAGCATCGCTTATTGCCATGGATACAATTCTTGTAACAATTCTATCAATGAGAATTATTTTTTTAAGCGACACTTATTATTTAAGTGTAACCGGTGCAATTGAGCCTATGAGATGCAACTAGCCCCTTCAAAATCGTTGATATAGGTATGTTCAGAAAGTCAATACTTATAGAGGAAGCACAATATTAATCTATAGCTTGGGTCAGAAAATTGACTAACGATTCGACTGACGAATGTTTTTCCAACAGAGTCGGCACTTCAAAGAGATTGGATGCTCAATATGGACGTGTAAATGAATATACCATTTATCATTCGTTTTTGGATGTAGTTCAGTTAATTCAAGATTACTTAGTTTAAAATTTTCCGATGACATGCAGGTAAAGTTTTCGAATCTTTTAACGTTGCCAGCTACGTCTTGCATTGTGGGATTACTCTTTTGCAAAAAACTTGATCTCCAACACTGCCACCGTTGACTTTTGCTCTTGTTAATTTGGTGGTGTATAATTAACTCACGGAAATTGCAGTGTCAAGACTCAAGATTCATTTTGGCCAAAAAAAAACTGTTTTCTTCGCACAAACACGAACAACGAACCACTAGCGAACAAGTGGAATCTTCGAAGCACGAAAACATTCTCCACTTTAAGCAAAGAATATTTGTTCGCTAACAGTCGTGAGTGTTCGCGAACAATTGTTCGTAGATATGGATGCGCCTTTAGACGTACCTGCTGAATTTGGTACCACGACGATTTGTTAACGTCGCTGTGTTGCTGCATGGAAAATTTGTTAATTATTAAAAACCATTAACACGGTACCTACTTTTTTTAATTTCTGTTTAATATGCAGATACAGTGATTTGGAATAGGTATAGTACATGATCGTGTAGTTTTATCGATTACTATGTCATGAAACAAAAAGTGGAGGTGCAAACCTCCCCTGGACTTTCCCATACTAAAAATAAACATTTTGTTTTTGCTATTCAACAGTAGTTCGCGAGGCAGCATTGAAAATCATTTGAATGCCTCGCGAGAAAAATGAGACTATACGGGTTCGATATGAACAAAAGATACGCATCTATCTGTACTCTGTAGTAGGCATCCGCTAAAAATTACAACTGGCGAAGCCGGACGATCACTACCGACCGACGATCAGTTTCCGAGTCCAACCAGATTCAGAGTCCAACCTAAATATTCAAAATTCACGAATTTCTCATTAACCGTACATTTTAGCCATATGAATACCTTATACTATGTGATAGACAATTCAATTTTGCATTCAATTATATAATAATATATAGGGTGTTTCATTTAAAATAACAAAGTTGCTTATTGTACTGTGAAAACCAAACACCCTGTATACGTGATATAAATTTAGAAAAATGCAAATCTATATACTGAACAACTTTTGTATTTAAACTTCTTTCATATTTTGACTAATAAAGGCGCTATAGGAGCATCAATTTCCGATTTTCAAAATCTCGTAGAGGGCGCCACAGTGGAATTCTGGCGTTCATCAAAAAACAAAAATGTAGCTAATACCAAGCTGTATACGTATAGAAAATTTAAACAAATTCCTTAGACCAGTTTTTTTGTAATAATTTTTCAAAAATTTCAAAATTTTTAGAAGAGCGCCGTTGCGACCGTTTTTGGATTTAGTAAATAATTTTTTTTCTTGGTGTAGTACAGCCAAAGGGCTTTCACACAAGTTGTTGCGGAACCTGATCAGATAACTGGTTTTTGAGTTACGGGGCGTTAAAGTCGAAGTTTTGAAAAATTCATAGCGACCGCCATTTTGAAGTTAGAGAGTCCGGTAAAAAACTGTTTCCCTTGAATTATGCCCTTCTTTCATATCCCCTACTCACATTTTCAAAATTCCGCTTCTGAAAAAAATGATACCAAAAAAACATGTCTAACTTCCGCTTCCGGTTTCGGATTTTTTTGAAAAGCTTATTTTGTCGATGAATTTTCGATATACCCCTTCATTTAAAATTTCATCAAAATCGGTTCACTAGTTTTTGCGTTAGAGGCGTTACATACACACATACACACACACACACCCATACACACACACAGACAGACATTTTTTCTAGACCACTTTTTTTGGTTCCTGGGGACCCAAAACACGTATTTCCGCGAAAATCTCGACTTCGAAAATTTTCATGATATCAATACTTCCCTATACCAGTAGTGGTATGGGAAAGTAAAAAGTGGAGAGAATGGAAAAGCAGTCTTTTCCAAAATATGACTGCTTCAAAAAACTAAGTTTAGAATATTTATTACTTCCAAGGAACGCAGCTTAAAGATCATCTTTTACCATCACTTACCATTTATCATATAAAGAGGCATCATTTTTGGTTATCAAAAATTTATACAAAACGTCACAGAAGAGTTTGTGAATAGGGGAAGACACTAAATTAATGTGTTGGCAGTGTTTGACCATTAGAATAATTTATCTAGATTCGCACACATTTTAATATCTTTTATCAGGCCCCCACGACTTTTTATTAGATTGATTGCAATTTACATTCAGTATGTTATAATTTTGTTGCTGAATGCATTTTTTGATAACGTACGAATACTTATTATTACACCAGGTCTCTGCAAAATGATGAATAACGCAATCGCAATAGTAAACATGCAATTACCGGACTATTTACGTACATTGTAAAATATTGATGCTAGTTTGCAAATGCGAGCATTTTCAAAACGTGGAAAAACCTGGTTCATGTGGAAATAAATATTATAGAATAAAACACGAGCTGTTCTTTTTCTCCAGCATATTTAGTTGACGTATCAAATTATAATTTTACGTAATTCTACAATGTTTGTCACAAATGTATGTTGACATCTGAGCCCAACACAAAAACTACATCTGCCACTTTAACTTGACAATATAACCGAAATGATAACAATTGTAACAACCCTCATGAATTAGCTAGGATGAATTAGGTAAAAGCACAATAGATGTCAGCTAGGCGTGTAAATTGAACTTCTATTGTCGATCTAGGGAATTTATGTGTAATAGTAGTCAGTTTGCGTATTGACCATTGTCATATTTGTGAGATTGTATACACAATGGTCTACCGTGCATACCAATTATTACAGAACACCTTTCTCACTTTAGTACTGATAAATCCAAGTAGACAGAATTACAAAGAAATAACGCGATTTCGCGTGACTGTTGAGCTCCATTAATACTTCTCAAGAGGTTTTCAGTTTGGTCTGTCTAATCTAATAACTATTAATCTGCTTAGGTTATCTACAAACCCATTGAAGAGAAGAATCTAGAATACTAGGATCTACCATTTTTGATTTTAATTCCTAAAATAGGTACTACTTTGTCTGCAGACTTAATTCTGCATTCAAAATCTTTATATTCCGAATTTCTGGAGAAATAGATTGTACAAACAGCTTTTTTGGTTTCATCAACATTCTCCATTATCTAGTTATATTAATTATTTCAAGATTATATGGACCGTTTCTTGAAAAAGAAAACACCAAAAAGTATTCGAAATGAAAGCTTTCAAAGGTTTGAGTTTGAGCGAACGTCGTCGTGCTAGTTCTTATAACGGAATCAATTTCCTTACAATAATTCTGAAGTAGTTTCTTGTTGACTTTCGTGCTGTTCCAGAAAATCGTCTGCTATTTTCTACGAAGTTTGCTTGCTTAGTTTAAATAACGTCTGTCGTTTATTTCCGAAGTTCCTAACTAAGATTGATATCTAGTTTTTTTACTCCTCTACAACTTAGATTTGCAACTTTTCCCCAGCGGTAATATAATTTAATACAGAACTAAACTAAAATTTCGCGTAACTAATTTTGTTTTGATTGTCGTTACAAAGCAATCTCAAACTGGTCATACAATTATTTCAGCTTTATAGAGACCACCCTCGCAGAAGGCAGTAAATAATTTTTCAGCATAAACCAACAAGCAATAAATCCGTTAAAGTTGGCACTAACGGCGCAATTAACTATTACACCAATATTTGGCGTGTCTGGTGTCATGTGAGGTCTGTTAATTTTACGACAATTATATCCAGCTGCACGTTAATTCAGCAAAGATAAAAAGCGAGGGAGTATCAGTAAATCGCCTTAATCGCTTTTAGGGCACCGGTTACAAAGATTTTTCTATTATTCTGATTTAGATGTTTCTATAAATATTGTGTGTTCTCTTCTGTATGCTTCCATGTAACTGTCCATATTAAATTAATTAGCAACTAGTACCCATTTTAAAAAACAGACTTTTGGAATGCTGGACAACAGCAATAAAATAGTAATAATTCAAAGGAATGCTTACAAACCATGTCATTTTACTTGGTAATAATTTTTTCTCGGCATTTAAAAATACATTATCATATTTTAAAGTGCGTGTTCAAGAAAGAAACCGCCAGGGTAGATCGATGGCTAAACCAACTCTGGGTATGCTAATTCCTGTCGGCTTCACAGACATGGAAATGACCAGGCGTGGTATGAAAATATACGGCGTTGTTCTGTTATTGACTAATTTGGAATATCTAACGTAAATAGTAAAATAGACAAGGGTACATGCAAGACGTACTCAGTTAAATTTAAGTTGATTACAATCAACGACAACCCCCTGACATCTTATGGTATTCTATGTTCTTGTACTGCCACAACAACATTTTACATTACGTATAGTTTGCATTTCCGATACTTCAGGGGTTTCTATCTCCATACGTTAAGTCAGAAGTCGCAAGTGGTGTAAAGTGGATTAGAGCGGATTGAGCCTTTGGCTTCGAAGTGCAATCAAATCAATGCTGGTATTTTGAACGAATATATCTCGATGCAGGTTTTTTTTTGAAAAAGTTACAATTATGTCGTGCATGGGTGTTTGTATCTTCGTCTAAGATTAGTTGGAGATGTAACCCTGGCTTGAGGCTCTCCGTAGCACATGTGCAATTAAAAAAGTTTCTCGATTCTACCGCTGCGTTACACTCGCCTCTTGTTAGTGCTATTAATATCATTATATAAATGTAACAAAACAGCATTTATTGCCTGATTATATTCGAAATTTATGGACTAAGCTAATGGTGAGATAATAATTACGGTAACATATAATTTATTATTAAAATGGTTTCCCTGTAAATGTATGTTGTGCTAATCCTGTTCAGTGATCTCTTTTTTTTAACAGTCTCAACTTAAATAAATAGCATTAATATATAATTAAAACTTTTTTATAGTACATCCCGATTAGGTCTCGTATTAAACGGTTTGTGGTTTAGAATGTTAAAATATATCTACGACCTTTTCCTTTAAAGCTAACGAACATTATTAGCCAAACCTTCTGATTATCTTTAGTTGATTCTCAGAATTTTGTTTTAGAAATTTAAAGATCCCATTCCTGTAATGAAACCTGGTTTTTATGTAAAAGGTTGCGACGTATCTAAATGGGTATCTACATCTATAATAAAATTACAGAAATTTACATTTAAATGAAAAATTAAAATGTCGGAAAATAAATTTAAGGTTGATTCTAATCGTAATTATGGTTATTTAACTAAATATGATAGAATTTTTATGTACATTTTCTTGCTATAATAGCTTTTTTTTATTGTCGTTATATACAATACAAAGATGATATCTATTATCAAATGTCAGATAGAATTGCGTAAAACATTCCCACAAATATAGCTACACTATCCCCAAATTATCAAAAAATGGAGATACGACCTTTAAGCTAAGCACCGCAAATAACTGGGTGGATAGGTTTTACCCATTTGCAATGACGTAACGAATAAAAAATAGGGTAGGTACTTATTTCTGCACATTGATCTAAAACCTACACATCCTCACAAATTATTATTATTTTGGTTGGCTTAATAGGTTTGAAAGTTGTATCTAATCATGCACAGAGGCTATTAAAAAAAGATACAATATGGTTAACAAATTTGTAGCTGATTAAATTGCAGTAATTTTTTTAAATATATTTAATGACGTTTTGTTGGGTAAGATCAACAATATTTCATTACAAAATATACAGTGCCTAGTAAAATATTACACAATCAAACTAGATATCAAACTTTTTTAATAACAGATTAACATTATATAACAATATTGGTTCTTTTTTAACTAATTCATACGCCCTTCGGTCTTCAAATAAAATTGGAATAACAAAAAATGTCTCGATCGACGTCATCAAACTATCCTTGGTTTTCTAAATAAATTAGGAAGCAACCGCAATCGCAAACTCAACCGTCTACTTAATCCAGTAGACTTGAGTTCTTGTCACTTTTGGCTATTGTCAAAACTATAATCTGTTTTGAAAGGACGCCGATTTGATGATAATTCTGATAGCGACCATAATTTTCTCAGTAAACGGCTAAACAAAATTCTACAAAATCTGTTCTTGGAAATTTGGAATGTTCGCATGTTTGCTGGTAGTAGCATAGCCGTTGGTTTAAAGTGAACAAATCTAATTTTCCACTAGTCTCATATTAAATAGATATTGCTGTGATATGGCTGTGACGGAAATGGTCAAATATCCACATGTAGATGCAAACTAATAAAAGATAATGTTACCAATGACTTATCTATTAAGTTGGTTTTAAGAATATTAAAAGTTTGTTTACTTTGCAGGAAAGGATATTCGCTCTATTGGCTTTCATATCATAGATCTCAAACATAATATGGTGTTTTGTGTCAGTGCCAGAAATTTAATTCTTGTTGTCTCCGTGTGGTATCATTATACCTAACCGTTTATTTCTCGTAAACAGTTGTTCAAGGATCTGGAAAATCCTGATTATTAGAGTCTCCATTAATTTATTTCATTGTATTTGTTAAAGGTAAATGGTGATCAGGATAACATTGCACATAACAAATTAATAAAATTGAAGCATTAAGAAACTCTATAAGAATTCCAGTGTAAGCAATTCCGGATTTAATCACCGTACCATCTAGTTTTCAGTGTGTAAATCCTCTTACTTTCAAGTGAGCACCTAAGGGTAACAGCTTAGGGTACCAATAACGAAATAGCTCTGCCAAACTTACATTCTTTAACTGCCCACAAGTCAAAATAAAAGCAGCAAACTGACCGCCCAAGGCGTTATAACTTATAACATATAAGAAGCAGAGTAGAGTACCTACTATTTTTATTACTATAATTTACAATCATATTTTACGTTGTCAGTTTTATTATGGAAGTATTTTTATCCAGAACATTTATTTGTAATAAATCAGTAACTCAGTAATATGTCTCGTCTCGATCGTATACTACAAGTATATTTATTATAAATTGAATGTATAGGGTGTTAATAAAAACGTTTTACACACTTTTAGGGGTGTAAATACAGATCAAAACAATATAAAAAATCTAATACTCTAATAACTCAGGTACAAAAGTGCAATTGCGCTTTAAGAAAGATAAGTATTTTTAACATTTAGTATAATTCGCGAATCAAACTGAAAATTGGCACACATCCACTTTGGAGAAAATCGAACATTCCAAAATTCTCAGAATTAGGTACTGCATATTCCAGAGGGCGCAATACTACATGAAAATCAATTTTGATTTGAACCTACTATAGGTTACATCAATCTTAGTTTTTATACTCCGTATTTTTAATAATAATTAGTTTTTTTTTGTATAAAACATAATTATTAATAAAATATTCCTCTTCAAAATTCACTTTTACAGTAGGGACTGTCGATTGTACTTTATACGTCTACCACATACACTAGTGGTTTCTGTTTAATTCTTCTTAAACATTATTTTAACAACCAAAGTTGCATAAAAAAACCTATCAAATTTCTGTAACACTAAACTACACAGAAACGGACTAGCCTGTGTAGGTATCCATCAACTGTATTCAAGCACCGTAATTTCGTTCCAGAAAAAAATTAAATTTGGGTTGTCTGATTTTGAAATATGATTTCATTATGGCCTTTTTTCACATAACATGGTGTGCACTGCAGCAGGGCGTTATTAATATTAGTCACTGCTAAGGGAATTTACACCTCCTGGAGTGTTCACTGTGAATTCCTGCTGAGTGCGGACAGGATCCCTGAACTTAAAGCTTTGGTCTGCTCGCGCCCCAGGCTCTGTCGACCCTTCTATACGCTGCCTCTCTTTTGGCGAGTGAGGGTGTTAAATTACACTTCTGCCAGACCATTTAACCATAAAGTATGCACATACATTAGTTATTAGATGCTGCCGCCGCCGCGAGACGGTCGCAAAATTAGACTGAGAGCTTTTGCTCTTTTATTTCTTGAACTTATTTTTCTTTTTGTTACATTTACCAGTCAATCTCAAACTACCATACAGAAATGTTCGAGCTTTCCTATTCGGAAAAGTTACAGAGGTATGGCTAGTTTAAAGAAAAGAAATTGTGTGTCTTGTTTTGATACACTCAGCAGAAAGCAGTTCTTGTTAAACAATGTTATTATCTGTTAGAAATAAATTAGTTTGCTAATCTACGCATTTATATTTTAAAAATAGTGTATAAAAAAAATAAGAATTTGTGTGTAATTGTATGTAATTATTGCAGACTCAGCACAAAAAGTTGCACTTCTGCTCCTAATAAAACAATGTACTATTTATCCCTAAGCATAAATAATTACTACGATTCAAAATAAATATTAAATAATATACATAGCAGGGGTAGGGAATGGGACAGATCGAAGCGATATGTGTGATGACGTGAACACTGTGAACAGAGCTTTGCAAGGAACGAAAGTTTATTGGGGGTCCATTGATACAACTATCACGAACCAAACGTGGTAGTAAGCAAAAGAGGATGCAGCATATAAAAATGCCAAGACAGTATTTGAAATATTACGCAGCTGAATATTGGAGTGTAAATAAGTTGTCTTGGTGTAATTAAATTACTTGCAGCCATATAATTAATAAGTAAACGAAAAGGTCTGCTTTTATGTTGAAAGGAATGCGTAGGTACTGATGAATTGAAGATATTGGATATATTGTATAGCTCAATAGAAAGATACATGAACAGTTATGAGGACGTTTACACAATAATTATCAAAAAATACCTCTTAACAATCAACATGCTTAGAAGCCCGAAAGCGTTTCGAAAAGCAAGTTGTAGTGCTCACTAATGTGAGTTCTGTTGAAAATAAACCCATAGCTACATAGCTAGATTCTTTTTTTGTGGAAAGGGAAATTCCGAATTCAGTTTTCAGAATTTTGATGTTAAGGAACTCTAATTCTACGAATATACTCGCAGGTGGTGTCATGATCTCATGATGTATTAGTATTTCTTACTACTATCAATTGCATTCGGGATTTGAAAAGGGGAGAGGTGAGAAATATCACACACGTACTTAGGCCACAATAGGTGGGCCCATTGTATTACCCCCGGCCAGCAGCTCCCCAATTCAGGTATCTCGTACTATCTCTCCCTCGCCATCCCATCCTTTGGACGGATGCTACTAGGATATGCGAGCAAAATTTTAATTTTAAGTTAGCAAAAACGACAAGCTTTAGAAATTCAAGGACTGAACTGAAGAATTTATTTAACAACAGACTCCACCCTTCTAAAATGCAACTCACATTTTCAATAAAACTAATGTGTAGCTCTTCTTAACACAAGATATATAAAGTTAAAGTGAATTGGTAATGGTTAAAATATTTTTACTTTAATAAAACCTGTAGATCAATATCGGAGTCATTAAATACAACCAAACACTAAATTTCCGCAAAGCCTTACGCAACACTAACTTATCACCTTCTCCTTTATGTGATTGTTGCAACAGATGGACAGGAAAAAAACCGTAATGAAACCAATTTACATCTAATGTAGTTTAGAAGATAAGATCACAAGAGAGCAATTAATTTGAAAAATTAGGCGTAATACTCTCATTAATGTTATAACAGTCAAAAAGTAGACCGACTAGACTGCACCTCTTCGCAGCAATTAAGCAACCCACGCTTTGTAATGTAAACTTTTAATTAAAATATTTTTCTATGCCCATGGGAAAATATTTAGTCAAAGTTTAATTTCCACAGAGAAAACATGTCATAATTTCTAATTAAAGCAATGGAAAATTGTTAGCAGTTTAAAATCCTCCAAATCGGAATATTTTCTTGATGTAAATTACTACTGGGAAAAAACTTTTAATGGACACCTGTTAAATATTTAATAGAGTTTTAAAATACAAGATATGGATGGTTTTTAGATATACGGAAAGATTTGTTAACACCTCGTAAAATTTACATTAAGTAGGTACCTATAGTTTAATATTAAGGAGAGCTGTTTATCCAAAACAGCCAAAGATTTTCGAGGTTAAATTTTAAACAAGATCTTTTAATTGCGCTTACTAGCTAATATTTATCGTTTCAAAAAAGAGCATCCCTTAGTAAACAACTCCTGGCAAGCAAAACCAGCAAGTACTCGTATAGCTGAACACGAATAAAAACATGCTTGCAATTAAATTGCAGAGCTGCAGGGCGAACATACGGTGCGTAAATAAATACGAGAACTCAACAGCGTATATTAAATGTGTTCACCTGAGGGTGGAATTAATTAGAGCCAGTTCAATCGACCCATCGCTACTGTTTGATGAACGCCAGCTGACGTCCGTTTAGCTTTCAGGCCCTACGGTAATTAGTGTTAGGGTATCATGATTTCGGTTACATTCGTTACGATATTGAATTCTTTAGCTTTTGCTGTAGGGCACTCACTGCCTGTTGTTTTTATATACAAATTGTACGATGAATTATTAATTCCTAGAAATAATTCATCCTAGTATTTTAATATTAATATTCAACGTCGTTTCTCCGAACGATTTACGAGATTAGTTTAAATTAATAAATAGCTCCATGATTACATATACTTGTAACTAAATGAACAGCTTTAATTTAAAATTACTTATTATTCAATAGTGGACATGATTAATGTGGTCTGCGGTTTGTTAATAAATGTATGTGTATGTCCAGGTCTCCCATTAAGTCAAAATTGTATAATTACTCGTTTTGTCAGTTTAATTTTTCTGTTTATAAGAGTCTATAATTTATTATTAAAATATAAAAATAAATTTGCTAGACTTCTAATCTAAAACGAAAGACAAACACCCATAAGAAGACCGGGATTCAAACCCAGGACTTTTTATTTGCACAATAAGCGGTCCCACTTTATTTTATGTAATTGCTATCAACTATTCTTGGTGTGATCATTAAATTCTGTTCTTAATTTTTCTATGTGAATCAAATGCCTGTTAGAAGCAGGACACAATTCATAAACTTTTACTAAAAAATTTAAACTTTGCCATCAAATGAATTGGAATTATTTGCATCGTTTATTTGTTTGCAATCTGTCGAGGTCTTGGTATGCGGAACACTATAGTGCGTTTCATCCTGAGAGTACAGTACCTATACGTACAGGGAACATAGGAAAACAGTATTTCCATATTTCCGTAGATAATTGCTTGAAAGTAATCATGAAGCCATCAATCAAAATAAATCCTTCTTTTGTATTGCAAGTGGCTTATCGTTTAATACCTTGTTGAAACAAGTCGTATAATTGTAAGCTATTTGCTGATTGTATTTATGCGAGTAAACTTCACTGACGCCCAGAACTGGTAAAGTAGGAGACTGAAGGTCTATAAAAAATACATGGGTCTATCTTTCCTGTACTGTACTACCCTCAGGGTGTAACGCTCTGTAGCATACCATGGCACTTAAACTAGCTGTGACCTATTATTGTACATCTACACCACACCGTAAACAGAATTCAAAACTTCATTTGCGAATTTTCCCATTACATACAATAACCGTTATCTGAAACAACATCTACCGAAGAAAAAAAATAATTAGTAGATAGTATTGTATTGTATACCAGGCTATAGCATGTTGGATCAAAATAATAAAACCTGTCTTTGGTATTTACTATCAACAGAAAAAAACTAAAAAACACATAATTTGATAATATTATAAAAGCCATTATTATTCACAAAAACGAGTACCTGGTATTACGAGTACCAAAGAATATTCTCAGTGATACTAATTCTGTAAAACATTGAAAGATATCGGCTAACTGGATAAACCCTACAGACGTTAGCCATGATGTAGATATAATCAACAAAATTTTATATTGGTTATGTATACCGTTTTCAAAAGGGTACATCCACACCCTCAAACACGCGTTATCACACACAACCACAACGCACATTTAGCTAACTGCAATCCGCAATGTATACAGTGAAGTCCATTTATTATGCAATATAGGCATGTTGCAAGTTAATTGGTGTACGCACTTTACCATTGGAATATAGGCAACCCATTATACAGTTAGCTAGTTTTTTTTTATCTAACCATCTATGATCTAACCGAAATCAGCAACACATGAAAGTTTAACCTCAAAATAAAACATGTTTTTAGTTTAAAAAAATTTAATAGGTTACAAAACAATAATAATAATACATTCCTGACAATTGAAAATTTAAATTCATCAGTAGGCAGGGGCAAGAGTGGTTAGCAGTGTATAATGGGTTGCCTATATTCCAATGGTAAAGTGCGTACACCAATTAACTTGCAACATGCCTATATTGCATAATAAATGGACTTCACTGTATGAAATTAGAATCGATTATGCAAGGTGTGGAGCATACTGGAAAACTGATATCAGAAAGCAGCGCTCAGTTGTAAACACCGTTTTATTTATTTTAAGCAGATGATCTAGATTCTAGGCTAAATCAAACGGAAAACATATTTTCCAATTGTCGCAAGAAACTTGACAAGAGGTCAATATGAAAACGTTAGAAAAATATGTTTGAAAAAAAAAATAATTATACCGATAACGAAACGTCTCCACTATTTATGTTCTGAAAAACATTAATCAAGAGAGCGATTTACTTTAGTTTCTACTAACGTTTGTTTCAACTAATGATGAAACCTAGCTCTAGGGGTGTAATCCAATTTTCTTCAATGTGTTTCTAATTCGTCTATAGGTGAAGCTTGAGTCTCACAAATATTCTATCGAAGAGAACAATGTGCCTTCGCAGGTAAATTATAGCTGGCAGTTAATGGTAAATCAATATCGTTAACTACCGCTACCGAAAACAAGTGTAATAACTGCGAGCTTAAGAGGAATTTGTCTTTTGTTCCTCGTAATACAATTTCTAGTCCATTGTTAGAGTTAATGTGTACAATTCGAAATTGAATTAAATTTAGAATTCCCATCTAGAATTAAATTTGTTTTTGCTTCCTTTTGGGTTTTTTCTAAAATGTAATGGGGCTTGGATTATATGAAATTTATCTAAGTTTGATTATCATTATTTTATATTAAATTAGATATCTATTATAATCGTCACAACAAAATATTCAAAAATGAAATATTTAATCGATTTTTAGGTTTGGCTATATTGATATAAGTCGCACCTTTTTTATAACAAATGAACCGGTAAATTGGATTTGATGGAAAGGTGGGAGCAAGCAAAAAAATTATTAGAATTTCTAATACACTTTAGCTATACTCTAAATATGTTTTAGTGTAAAGCATTGTAGAATATATGTACGCGAACTATCAATTCGATTAGTTCGCTTTTAAATAGTGCGCATTGGTCTAATATGTCGTAGGTATACAGGATGTTTCCAAATTCTCGCATACGGACAGTAGGATCACAATATACGATAACAACTGAATCAAAAGTTTCCATATCATTTTTTGATCAGACTGGCACTTTTTGAGTTATCGTTGTTCGAAAAATTTAAATAGTTATTTGTATCACAAGGCCAGAAACAGCACATTTGCGAGTGCGAGTAAGGTTGCACGGCGAGGTGGAACGCTAGTCCTGCAAGTAGGAGCACTTGCAAAACTGTTTCTGGACGTGTAAGATTTTTTGTGCCGATGTTTGTTTAAATAAATTAAATTTACATTTAAAATTTAGTATTAGGAATTTTTTTTATGATTTTAAAATCAAGATTCCTTGTTTCCTGGTATCATTAAACTTAATTCATTTATTTTCTTACAATTTCCATTGACGTTTATTTATAAATTTCATTATCTTTGATTTAATAATGGATACACCGGCGCATATTAAAGATTATATTCAAATCACCACAGTGGCTCAAATAGGTAATCGTATTTGTAAAATTTTGCTAATTTATTTGTTTGATCGTCTCCGAACGCGATGCACAAGTTTGACTTTGACAGATGAGCCGATGCTGCCAACCAATAATCTTCAATTCCTACTTTTTGCCGGCCTAGGCAGGTGGAACCTCTGTTTCTGGTAGATTTCACGATGCAGAAACTCAGTGATGCCGACCGGAGGCACAAAAGTTGACCTTTTTTTTCTGCGATGTTCAGATTTTCAAAACCGGAGTAGTTTGCAAAATAACGATCTTTTGGAAAAATGGTAAAGGAACTGTTTGTTAAGTTTTTGTCGCATAGGTATAATATTTCGAAACACCCTATATGTAACAATAGTTTTAACAAACTTTTATTTTTAGGGTGTAGGTGTAAGTAGAGACGTTGAAAAGTTTATGCTGTACTATAGTACCTATTATAGTAGTACTAGCTACATACTACCAGCTACAACCAACTTGTACTGCAATTGTGTGATTAAAAATCTTTAATTAGCACTGCACGATTAATTCGATTGTGTGTCACCGTGACATTGTCATTGAATAAAGGTGTTGGCTACTGGAGGAAATAATAAACCAGGCAGTAAACATATTTGACAGTTGACACTGAATATCTTTTGTTGACGGTAGAAAAGACAGAAGTTTTGAAACATCAAAAGATTTTCCATGGCATATACGATCATCTGTGACATGTTTCATTATTCAGCTGAAATTTACGAGTTTTGTAAATTAACATGACAGAAATGTGAATCTGACGCTATTTTAATTGTAAACATCCTGAAAGCAGCTCAAACTGTGTATTCGTGTAAACAGGCAGTAAGCAATGCACTGAATTGTGAATTCCAGCAAGTTTGGCTTTTTAACAATCCAAGCTTTACAGGGAAGGAATGTAATGAAAATGGCCGCAGAGTTATGTCAAGCAGTTGTTCGCTTTCAGGTATGAATTCCATAACGACCTTCGTGCAGAGTACGGATTTAATTAGAAAATTCCAGACAAATTCCCAACCGTTATAAACGCTTTCAAACTCTAACTGCTATTGTCACGTTATATTGCAAATAACCCGAATTTTTAATGTTATGCAATATACAAATCCAGATACTCGAGACTCGAATAGAGCTTTTATGTATTTTTTCTAAAAACTGCTACTGAAACTGAAACGGTTTGCCGTTTCTACTTCCAAAAATCACTTTGAAATAACTTTTTCTGGTAATTCAAAGATACTCTCAATTTATAATGTCTGTAACAATAAATACTAAAACCGTGAAAGCTCACGCAGACTTTACTAATCCCTCAACAAGGCCACATTCGTTTTGCGAGGGGATTATTGCTGAAAACTTGAACCTTGTGTCTGAGAACGCGATAATTGTTCTTTGCTTCTCTTGTACTCAGCAAAATCGGTAACATTTACGCAGTCGAGGCGAAACTAACCCTATTTAATAAAAGCGACATTAAACGAGGGGGTAGTTCTCTTGGAAGCAGTAAAAACGGATTATAAAATCATTTCTAATCTATTAAAAGGCGAAAACCTAAGCAGAGTTTTAACTTTTAACTTCGTTTTGTTCTATTCACTTTTCCTAATTGTAATGTGGCAATAGCTGGGGCAATAGTAAAAATTCTCTAAATACATAAATCTTCTTAGCTTACAATACATCTGTTCGAGAAAAGGAATATCAGCAGTATATCTGCACCTATCGAAACTATATATCCGGGTTGTAAAATCACCTGTTTTACGATTGTCTCGACAATAGATACAAAAGGCAGGTAGTGAGGGTGTAGGCCATAAAACTTGAAGAAAACCACAGAAGACTTTACAAAGCCGACTACCAGGCGTGATTGATCACTAACCACCGCCCATGGCGCCCCTCATCAAACAATAACAATTGTGTGCGTACCCGAAATTTGCCTAGTTGTGATTAATGTAATGCTAAATTGCCGTAATTCTTTACTGTATACGCGCTAATGATAATTTCACTGCTTTTAACACAGGAGTGAACGTTAAAATTCTTTTAGTAGCTGGAAACGTGCACAATCGCAGGCTTTATTGATCGCGCCTCAATGCATTCCAGCAGTTTATAAGCAGTATAAGGAAAAGTATTAAATTCTCATAAAGCTGTCGCAAAATCCAGGTTGAAATGGGGGATTGGAGGTAGATATTTGCTTTGATATTGCTTTGTGGAAAGATGTAGACATACTCGGGCCAAGAAGCTGCTTATTAGAAATGTTCATCATTGTTAAAGTTTTTTTTTTTTTTTAATATTAAATCAGAAGTTATGTTTTTCGCATAGTAATAAAAAAGATTTGGAAAAGTTTTATAAAATTGTTAGTTATGGCATGTACAATTGCGGACAAGAAAATGGAAACACCTACTTTGTTACTTTCTAAATTAGTACTAGGTCTTGATGTTATAGAATCATCTTTTTGTTACCCAATCGTACAGTTCAACAGAAATTGGATGGCTAGCGAATTGCGTAGACGAGCAAGAGAGAACCGAAGTGTTCAAACCTTCGAACATAAACTGCACCTTGACTGGAAAGAGCATACCCCTATACTGCATTGCACAACAACCAATAGTTCAAAGAAGATTATCAGAAACGACAATAAAATTGTTAGAACGTGCAACAAGGATAAACAGATAACACGAATTAAATACATAGTGTGCATGCGTAAAATCAAACAGCTGTGGGCGTGGCGCTATGGACATCATCACTAAACAGCCAATTACCGCGCGCATGCGCAAACAATACTACTTCCTATTATATACAGTGAGCACCAAACATATGGAACATACCAAATAAAACCGAAATGAATGTTTTTTTCTAAAAATCCCGAAACACGTCAATTTTCTTTTTTAAAAATACACATTGGAATGTCAAATAATTTTCCGGCCTTCATTTGTTTGTAAGTGATGACGTCATCAGTATTTTTTTTAAATGTCAACCCCCATTTTTTTTCGCGTTTTTGATACATCTTTTAATTGCTTAAATGACAGTATAAAAATGTTGATACCTTACATAAGAAAATTTTCGAGAAATAAATTATTTAATGTTTAATACACACATTCTTAACAAATGTTAAACATGGTTTAATAGTAATAGTATTGATAAAAGAGAATCAAAGGTACCAAGAAACAAATGCCCGTAATCTAAACAAATGCCCAATTGTCAAATATTCAGAAATGTTAATTGTCGTTTACTTCTAATAATTAACATCAGCTTCATAAATCTGATATGGCTCATTTAACAATTACAAGTAAACGACAATTAACATTTCTGGATATTTGACAACTTGTAGGCACTTGTGTTTATTAAACATTAAATAATTTATTTCTCGAAAATTTTCTTATGTAAAGCCCGTGTCACACGATCACTTTATCGCATCAAATTTGTTTGTCAAACACATTCTGTGACGTCATGGAAAAATGTTTGATGTACTTCATGGAACACCGTGGTCACACTATGCAACATATGTGTTGCAAAAAGCTGTCAAACGTTTGGTCAAACGTCAGGTTATAGCAGCATAGTTCATTTGTAGGCGAATCGAAATTAATTTATAGAAGATAATGGATGATGAAATCATGACTCTGTCATTAAGGACTAGGTTTAGCTGCATATTTAAACAAAAAAAAAGGAGAAAAAAGAAAGAAGTGTGTGGACCCGTAAGTGGTTGCAAAAGCGTGATCAAGATTGAGGGATATTATCAATGGTACCTACACAATGAACTGCAGCTGGAGGATAGCTGGAGTTTTAAAATTTCTTTTTTAATTTTGATTTTCACATCATTCACTATAAATAATAAGTACAAGATAAGATTAACAAGTTATTTTAAAATTGTGTTATTAATGCCTGATGTATTTGAGCGTATTCCTTCTAATTCATTTGCAATTCGCTGAAGAGCATCGGTTCTTGCCAATTTATTGTGATAATTGGCATTTTTTACAATGTACAGGACCGTCTACTTCTCGTAGGCATCTATCAAGGCCGAAATATGCTCCCGCGTCCAAGACATTTTATTTATAATATCAATAAAACTTAATAAAAACACTGAACGCAACAATAATAATTTTTAAACACAAACGCTAAACTCAAAACGGAAATAATATTTGTACCTATCGGAATTAGTAGGCAGGATCTCATCAAAATGTTTGAAGGAAATAGAACCAGTCCTATATTTAGAGATGTTTGACAAACATGGTTACTGACGTCATAAAATACGTCACCGTTGATGTTTGACAAACAAATTTGATGCGATAAACTGATCGTGTGACACTAGCTTAAGGTATCAACATTTTTATACTGTCATTTAAGCAATTAAACGATGTATCAAAAACGCGAAAAAAAATGGAGGTTGACATTTAAAAAAAATACTGATGACGTCATCACTTACAAAAAAATGAAGGCCGGAAAATTATTTTGACATTCCAATTTGTATTTTTAAAAAAGAAAATTGACGTGTTTCGGGATTTTTAGAAAAAAACATTCATTTCGGTTTTATTTGGTATGTTCCATATGTTTGGTGCTCACTGTATGTATGTCCTTGTCAATCTTCTTTCAGCTTTCAAAGCGGTATACTCTTTCCATAAAGGAGCAGTGTATGTTCGAAGTTTTAAATAGCCATCAGCACGGCTGGTAGCTGTATTCTCTCTCTTCTCTTTACCACGAGCCAAAAATCAACCAATTTCTGTTGATCTGTACTTTATCTTATACAGGCTGTCCACATTTCGATGCTCACAATTGATATATTGGTTCTTAGAAGACATTAATACTCATTTCAATTTAACCCAAAGTTTAAGATAATGTAAAAGAAACCAAAATTTGTAAATTTCATTTTTCCTCAATAGGTACCTCGATAACACCTAATGTGATCACTTCTAAAATTTTACAATGTTCAGACACTTGTTGGAGATACCCGCCCCGCCGATTGACCACCTTATCTTGGACATCCTGTATAACATTAACTCTCATAAAAATAAAAATCTATATTATGTGAGTGTAGTGTGAAGACTTTCTTGTTATTCCATAAACTACAAGATTAAAACTACAAGTGCTATCTCATGCAACTCGATGATTGGATTGGTAAAATGTTTGTAAACTTAATCAAACACACGATAAGAACTATTTCTAGAATTATGTACTACAATATTAACAAACGGATATCGATGTTTGCTACACCTAATCGAAATACCTCAGTTTTTGGGTGTGTCACAAAACTTCCATTTGTGCCAGATTAAGCAGACTATAAATCGGAGTGCATGGGCTCCTCTCTAGTTACGTAATTGAACGCTATAAGATGTTATAGAATCAAGAAATATATAATTGCACGCGTGACATAACAACAATTTGATCACGAATAATGGCATATACAATACATATCATGATATGCCATGACATTCGTTTGCTCCACTGCCTCTGAAACTGCATACCGCACAATTTCCTTGTGCTAGTGGCAGAGGATCTGCGGAATAAGCAGAACTGACAATAATGTAATAGACAGTTGATAGAATACGGTAGCCGTTAGATTTAGTACCGATACCTGAAGGGAATAATCTAGGTCCTGGATCAACCAGTGCTTTAAAAAATTCAATTACTTCATAGAAAAAATGATAGCAGCAAATTACATATAAAAGTCATATTGCATCTGATCATAAATCATACACTCTAATAATTTACATGCAATAAAGTGATTTATTTCAGGCGTGTCTAATAAATTACAATGTGGGTTATTTGCATCATAAGAAATAAAATAAGTAGGTGTGTAACAATTTAAAAGTGATCTAGGGTTAAATCTTGTTCCTGACAACCATAGTGAATCGATTCAACCCTAACATGGAAACATTCCGTAACAAATTAAGCATACCTTATACAACTAGTTGAAATTGATTATGTTATGATCAAAAGTCACGATATATTTTTGATTTCACGGTTCCTCGTCCTGGACCTTCAAAATAAAAGAAGTGTAAGAGAATTCGTATACAGAGTGATGATAAAGTATCGCACAAAAATCATATTCTGGTTATTTAATGTTTTTGCGGAAAATCCCGAGACCCGTCGATTTTTGTTTTTAAATCGCCATTTAGACATATAATTTTCAATCTCCCACCCCTCAACCCCTAAGTGCTAGCAACCCCAACTTTAAAAATTTAAATAGAAATATACCCTTTGTGATACCTCCTTCGATAGGTCTTTTTATTCTTAATATAACCAAAAAAAGTTTTTCAAAATCGGTTGATAAATAACGGAGATATTTAACAAAATGTAATCAAATGAAAATGTCAATATTCGACTAGAAACGGCTCAAACACGCCGTAAATGGTAGCACTTCCTGACCTAAAAGTGTGGTTTTGATCGACCATTATTTTTACGCTGTGACGTCATAAGTTTTTTTTAAATGTCAACCCCATTTTTTACATTGATTACATTTTGTTAAATATCTCTGTTATTTATCAACCGATTTTGAAAAACTTTTTTTTGTCATATTAAGAATAAAAAGACCTATCAAAAGAGGTATCACAAAGGGTATCTTTCTATTTAAATTTTTAAAGTTGGAGTTGCTACCACTTAGGGGTTGAGGGGTGGGGCGATTAAAATTACCTGCCTAAATGGCAATTTAAAAACAAAAATTGACGGGTCTCAGGATTTGTGCCATTATTTCTATGCTGTCACGTCATAATTTTTTTTTTAAATGAACCCCATTTTTTACATTGATTACATTTTGTCAAATATCTCCGTTATTTATCAACCGATTTTGAAAAACTTTTTTTTGTTATATTAAGAATAAAAAGACCTATCAAAAGAGGTATCACAAAGGGTATCTTTCTATTTAAATTTTTAAAGTTGGAGTTGCTACCACTTAGGGGTTGAGGGGTGGGGCGATTAAAATTACCTGCCTAAATGGCAATTTAAAAACAAAAATTGACGGGTCTCAGGATTTGTGCCATTATTTCTATGCTGTCACGTCATAATTTTTTTTTTAAATGAACCCCATTTTTTACATTGATTACATTTTGTCAAATATCTCCGTTATTTATCAACCGATTTTGAAAAACTTTTTTTTGTTATATTAAGAATAAAAAGACCTATCAAAAGAGGTATCACAAAGGGTATCTTTATATTTAAATTTTTAAAGTTGGGGTTGCTAGCACTTAGGGGTTGAGGGGTGGGGGGTTGAAAATTATATGTCTAAATGGCGATTTAAAAACAAAAATCGACTGGTCTCAGGATTTTCCGCAAAAACAGTAAATAACCAGAATATGATTTTTGTGCGATACTTTATCATCACTCTGTATATAAATGATTTCTATTTAATATACGACTGAATAATTAAATTCAACAAATAAGCGGGATAGAAATATTATGATTTCCTGTTTTTGTAATTAAAAACTTTAACCTAATTACGTTGACATTACAATGTAATAAGAATCGTAAAAAATTAATAAATATAGTGACAACAAATTAATAAAATCTCGTCCTGATTATTTTTTAAATGTTGCGTTCATTTTTATTCAGCGCTATCCTAGCAACATTAATATTAAAGTGGATAAAAAAATAAACTACTCACTTCAAAATTATTCGAAGACCACATCTATTTCATTCCAAACACATGTTCTGAAACAAATTTAATAAACTGCAAGGAACGTGTTTGGTTTACGAATTCCTACCTTGAAAACACTATCGGTTGGTCCCAGGCCTTTCTTGCGATTGACAAATGTCAGAAAATTAGTTTGAGCAACTCACGTATTTAATCAATGAAGGGAACTTTTTGCTAAAACAGTTCTAATTTGAAGTCAGTTAATAACGTGGTGCGTGTGGTTTTTGTTGAAACTTATTGGGTGCTTGTTCTGAGATGTCTCACATTTCGATTTTTGCTACAACGTTAAAAGAATACATGCCGTGACTAGGCATTCGCCTTCTATATTAAATGATCAACAACGATCTCCTGTAAATCCTACTAAGGGGAGGCAATAACTTGCATCGTGCTGAATTCCAATATGCCATAAATCTGTCTAGGGAACGGAACGGCACGACTACAACTTATGATCAATTTTAAATATCAGGGTGAACAAGAAAACTTTAAATTTTTATTTTAATGATCAGCATGGTTATTCCAATAGATTTCCTTAAAGATTATGTTTTTACAGCATAGATTTACATAATAATAAGAATACACAAAACAAAGTACCTAATCCTTGGAACGAATCACAAATTTTGGCATCAGGTGCATTTTTCAAGTAATAGCTGGGTGAATATTTTAAAATAATACTCCTTAAGCTTAAGGAATTAGTTGCAAGGGGATACAGGATATTGCCCACTTTACCATAATTTACGAACGCTTTATTAATACTTGAAAAATTTAAATATTCCAACATAAGTGACATTTAGTGGTTAGAAAATAAAGATTTAAATTTAACTCTACTCCCATTTACCTGTCTATCGCATTAATCTTAAGAAAATATTTTGAATGCATGATATTAATTTGATTGTACTCAGCTTTGAAAAACATTTCTGTATGATTCAAAAGCTCAAAGGTGTCAAATCCTTTGTCGTTAGAAATATGTCGTCTTGGTGGGTACATAAACGCAGTTGCTTGTTAGTACTACTTACAATTGTATTCCAACAACCTACAATACTGCTAGAATTCTTCAAAGTTCTTTGAAATTTAATATTTATAAATTTTTAATTTTATTACCTATTTGGAAATGGTAAATTGTAAATTACGTTGTGTTGTCGTGGGTGGTCAGATGGCAGACGACAACGCCTTACACCTTTCCACACTGCCTGTCAGTTGGATATAAATTAACTGTTGTTAACGCAGAAGAGAGGCGCGAGTTGCTGAGTGCGTAGACGAGCAGCTCTTCAGGTATTGTCAACAAACGTCAAGGAAGAGACTAGAGTCTTTCATGAAGTGCCAACTTAAAAAAAAACACTCATTAAGGATGCTTCTAGACGTAACGTTTGAATACAGTTTATTGTGTGTCGTTAATGAGTTTGTGGTATTAACGCCCACTAATTTACAGTCCGATGATACCTGTTGCGTTGTTGGTAACGAAATAAAAAACCATGCAGACTGTAGTAATCATGCACTGAATTATCAAAAACATTTGATAGTGACAAATGCAATAGCAAAACCCTTAAACCATTTTTCTGCAACCCGCACAGTCACTGTTAATACCAAAAAGTGTCATTGAAGTAGACGTTTTTGTTACTAATCCTAGGAACTTCTAGCACTTTTTACTTTTAACATTTTTTAGTTTAGAATAAACCAGCTCAACATACCTAAGTATGTTACACATAGTTTCATTTTGTACTACTATTACTATTAATATGTTTACTGTACGACCAAATTTACAAACCTAATAAAAAAAATGTAGACTAGTATTAGGTAAACCCAATTTATTTTTTTGTTATTATTAGCCAAGTATCTTAACTTGTGTATGTAACGCTTAAAATTGCTTAAAATCTCTAAGATACCTACTTTTACAAACAATCTTGCATTTTTCGATTTTCCGAACGAGATATGTGCCGAACTTTAACAAAAATTACTTGATGCTTTAAAATCACAAAACAAAAATTTCAAATTCCGAATTTATACGTTGTATTATTGCAAGGGAGAGAATTTAATAGATTGTAAACGAATGTTCGTTTTCGAAGAATTGGGTTCGGATAAAACTTATATACACGGGATCTCCGACATCGGCCTTCTCCGATCACGGTGCAGTAGGCTTGTGGGAGATATATATCTTTGTGAATCATTAAAGTGGCGTTTTTTTGCAATTGTCCCAAGTTTAAGCATACAATGACCAGCTACCCAAATAATTTTTTTTCTAAAATCAGCTTTGGCCCAGGATTTTGCAAATCTGTGGTTTCAGTAAACATTCATCAAGTGTTTTGTAAGACATCCTACTATCGCTGCTTATACGCAAGATATCGCAAAAACCGCTGTAGTGCTGTAAACTATTGAATGGTAACTTATTGTCCTATTGAAGAAAAACCAAATAAAAAGTTCGTTGACGAGTTGTACATTTTACCAATATTATTGGAATTATTCTAGTTTTGAAAAAAAAGATGTTTCCAAAAAATCATAGTTACAGATTATCGACGCTGCATTTTACAACGAAAATTAAACAGAGCAAGGATTTTTCAACCTATATTTTTGGGGTTAAGTTTTGTTAATAAAACATCCGAAGCAAAACCTCCAAACTCAAATAATTATTTTACACACCCATATTATAATCTCCCTCGATTGAGTTCGAATATCACGTATGGAGGACTTCCGTCGGAACAAGTAGAATCCAGTTCGTATATGATATTGATATATGCATGTTCCCTCATCATCCCTGTGGGCTACTACCTCTCACCGCTAAAGGGTTCATGTCGATAATAATTGAAAATTTCCTATCAAACATGCAGTTCAATATGATATATTAAACACAATACAAGTTCCTAACTTGTGTTTTCTCACAATTATGACACACTTTGACATTGTAATTTGGAATGCCTATGCTTAGTTCTGAACAAGCATTGAAATTAAAAACAAAACATGATTTATTCTAAACCAAGTTATCCTTCAGGATGTTTACTTTTCCAAAACATTAAATAGAGAAAAGCTGTACTAATATTTTTTCATTTTTTGTCTCCTAAACTGCCATTAAGATAAATAATTACATTAATCTTTCATTTTGACGTGTGTAAATAATTAATATAGCATAACTAATATCACTTGTCTTGTAATCTGTTAAACATTATTCGGTTGTTAGGTGCTAAACTGCCAGGTAATAAATTATTTATGACATACGTATTTCTATATAATGCTTATCAAAATAGAAAACAAGTCGTTCGTGACAGTTGCTCACATACCAACTGTTAATACAAGCACATGCTTATTTAGTTGCATCAAAATGACAATGAAGGTACCAACCGTGATGCCTTCAAAACATGCCATCTGTACAAACGTATAATCCTCCTCGAAAAGGCTTATATTTGTTTAGGATGTCCAATTTTTCAGATAATACATCGGAATAATAATACCTACTATTTATGGTACGGATGAAGGTACTTATGAATGCATCGAATCGTTTCAAGCACAGTTATCCCTGGGTATGTTCCCCAAATCACTTCATCGGATACGGATTCGGCTGCCACTTTAAATGGGATAGGTATAACATTCAGAGAATAATAAAGTAGCTAAGCCGTATAGGATTGGAAGCGTTTTTATTTTATATTGTTCGAAATACCCAATTGAAGAGATTTGCCAACAAAATTAATATGAAAACTTACAAATACCGTTGCTGCGCTTTAATATTTTTAAAAATATATTCACAAACTTTGCGAGTCTAATTGAAATTACTTTTACAGCAGTTTTATAAAATTTTCTATGTTGTTTCTTTTGTTAAATATTTCTTCTGTATTTTGAACTGCAATTTACGTTCAGCTTGTTATCACGAATGAAAAGTAGGAATCGGAAACGAGAAAAGCTTCTAAAATAAAGAAAAATAAAATCGTGTTCGAATTCGACTCTGAAAAGCGTTGGCGCACACATGGTAATATCTCATCTTGCGGGTTAAATCAAACTAGAAATGAGAAACTTTTCAAATTTATTTTGCATACTAAGCTGAACATTAGTGTGCAAAAAATATACGGTTTTGCTACATAACTCAATGCAAAAATACTGTAATCGTGGATTTATTTTATTCTAAAATTTCTTCTACTATAGAATTGATATCTTTTGGTTTGTTTGCAAATGGAAAAGACCCTTCTAGAATTTTATTGATTTCCCTTGCAAATTGTAATTTAATCTTAAACACGGCTAACACGATTTCTTTTTAACTGGAGCCCTAAACAGGTTTTTACATGCGATTGTAGATAGCGCGGAAGATACTTGCTCCCATCAATTGTTTCTTTAATGATCAGTAATGAGTTATTGTTTTTTCTACCTCATAATTAACTGAAGTTCACAGAAGCGCCCTTATGTTACGGCAAACATTTCCGCAGACAAGCTTTCCTTAAAATGAGGTAAAACGAACTCGAAAGTAGCGTCTTCTGTTTTCAATTCTGAGAGAAGTTTCTGAAGCGAACTGAACCGAAATTCAGACGACGAACTTGTTCAGTTTGTTTTAGTTATTCAGGTCTAAAACGCGTACAAAACACAAAAGCTACATAAAATACAGAAGGAAGGCATCAGTTATTTCGAAATTTGTTTCTGAAGAGTTTTTTGCTGTTCCATCTCAAACTTTTATGTTTATAAAGTAATCTTGGAGAAACAATTTTGACTGTGGTTAAGTTAATTTCTACACAAAGTATTAAGTTCTATGACTAAAAAGAATTAAAGTTGCAGACATGTCTCTTGATTTATTTAGCTTGTTAGAACAAAGTGAAATTTGTATTGCAATTATACAAGAGGTTTGGATGTTTTCAAAATAATGTTCTAGGTCTAGACTATAAGGACAATATCAGGAATTTCTTCCCTTTATAAAAAATAAAACGTATAGGGTACCCAAGATAAGGAGCGCATGCATGGGGATTTTAGTAAACGGCAAGGAGTAGGAATTTTGAAAAATTCATAGAGGCCGCCATTTTGAAGTTAGAGAGTCCGTTGATTATGATTCGGTGACTTGAACTATATTTCTAGATACTGGTGCGAATTAGATTTAATTAGAACTACATACAGCAATTATATACCTACGTAAGCAAATTTTTTACAATGGGTCACTTTCAGGGTAATAATTGGGCAAAGGTGGCAACCCACGCTTAAATAAACGAACTGACATACGAGTATATTGGAATGCTTCGACAGGTCAAACAAAACCCGCCCTGAAAACTTATTTGCATTATGTGTTCCCTGAGAAAAAAATTCTTGTACATATACTGACTCCGCAGTTGACCTCTTAGTGAAATACGTTTATTACACCAATAAAGATAGCATCTTCATCTTGGAGAATTGAAACTTTACCATAATCTACATCTACTAAACATAACATTCATCAAGATGCAATGTACATTACAACGCAATAAATCACGACGAAATCAGACTCCCAACTTCAGTGTGGTTAAAAATGAGCTTCATGTAGAGTTCTCTAACTCTTTTAATTTCCCGTGTAAAATGAAATGAATATAAAAAATATACATCCAAACAAATTTCAAATCCAAGTAAATGATAATATTTACCAAGTATAAGACTAAAACTGGTGCATACATGCAAAGTGAAGCAATAATAAATTATGAAATTTTATAAATAAATTGAAAATATTTTTCTACAATCCTTGTAATACGTGAATAAAATAAATACTTACGGAAGGGCGGGGGTGGGGGGTTGTACCAGGGTTTCCTCATCGAACATGAGTAAACTAATAACTTTCCTGAAAGTAAAATAATTTAAAACATTAAAGAGAAGCTATATTATAACATTACAGGGATTGTATTACACAGTAACTTTAATTAGCCTGCAGTCTTAAAAATGTAATTAACGGTACAACAGATTGTTCATCAAAATATCCCAAGAGGCATTCTCCTATAAAGCGAATAATAGCTACACATTATGTTACAAAAGACAAACAGTAAAACTGTTTTAATTGTATTTTATTAGACTCTACTAGACCACAGTTTTGTACTCTGTACTTACAACAATCTAATGCGTTGAATATGTAAATATTTTCCGTTGTTTCTAATTACTGAAATGTAGTCTGTAGATATTTGTTTTTTTTTCAACAACAAAAAAGTCATGATAGCATTCTCCAAGTTTAATTATTTAATCGCTTAATAAAAGAGGCTTTCAGTTTGTTCGGATATTCATTTCTTCAGAAAATTCATTAATTTAGTTTCAGCAGAATACAAATGTAAAACCGCATTTAACGGAAACGTAACAAAAACCATTGAAAAGGCAATGTAATTAAACCCTGAAAACACGTTAACAGCTTGAGCAAATATTTTCCGAACGGTTTATTAATATTTTTGTATAGGAAAGTCCTTAATTATTAGACCCAATTAGAACTTTGGAAAGCCAAAGAGAACTTAAACGTTACATTACATGAGAGATTCCAAATTGAGGACTTTCATTATTCAAATTTAATCTCTATCAGTAGACCATTATCGTTATTAATAATTAATTAACTTTAAACATTAAATGTAATTGATTATTATTTATTGAATAATTTAAATTTAAACTAAAATGACTCCCACTTACTTATTAGTTTATAGATTTATCTGTCATATATAAAGCACTTGGGTAGGAGAGATGAAATAAAAGTCATCTATGTATACATGATGGAAGTTACAAATACTAAAAAAATATCTCGTCCTCGTAATGTCACATTAAGATAAATGTTGAACACGCAGCTCCTGGTTATCAGAAGCTTCATCAAGCCATTATTTAGTGTTAGAACAATAAAAGACTTCCAAATGAAACCACCTTCTTTCTACTGTCAGTTAAGGAATTTATGTGTGTATTGCTGTCGGGTTTCGATTAAATCGATAAGCCTTGTTATAAATCTACGGAGGCGGGTAGTGAAGCATCTGAAGGCACGTTATACTTGAACTAAGCCGATTCTACATGTACAGCCGTTTTCACGGTTTAAGTGGAATTGTTTATGGATACGTTGTCTTTTCATAAATACTCCTAACCGCAAGAAAACCTATAAAAAACAAATATTTCTAAATGTAGGTATCAAACGAGATAATTTTTCATCACAGAACTAAGTTTGACGTCCTTAAATTGTTCTTGCTAATACCTCCAAAAGATATGATCATGTGAACAACTCTATAATATTTTGTTCTATAATTGTTTCTAATACGCAGGGTATAGTATCTGTATCATTAATTTAAAAAAAAAATTACAGGCCCAATAATTCCTTTAGTAGCTATTACTAGAAAGATTTCTAATTTCTGTAGTATACGTAAGTTAAGAGCGGTCTATTAAATGGTAATCTAAATTTAACATGTTCTAAATTTTAGAGTTCTTTAAGAAACGAACTAACCTGATTTGCCATCTATAATTATCAGAGTGGGTCTCAGATTTAGATAATATTTCATAAACCCAATTATAAATAATTTAAAAATACTATTCTAATACGTTCCCATATTCAGTAAAAAAAACTGAAAACTAGGCTCAGGCTATTAATAATGGGGAACTGAGTTTCCGAAATGTGTTAAGGCGGTGGCCTCTGATGTTATATTCGTTATTCGGCACCTTTTCAAAATCTTACTAATATAATCATATACAGAATGAATTCAATCGTTATTGCCGTTAAATTTTCATGTTTCACTTAGGGCCGGTATTTCAGTTAGGGTTTAAGCTTCAGTTTGGCTAAGCCTCGATCATTCCCATGCATACAATTATTAACAATAATTGTATCCAAGGCAATGATCGAGGCTTAGCCAAGCTGAAGCTTAAACCCAAACTAAAATACCAACCCTAAGGGCCGGTATTTTAGTTTGGAGTTGAGGGCAAACCTGGATACACTTAGGCCCAAGTGCACCAGTTACACTTAAATAATACGCGTCACTTAAAAATTTAATTGCCATGGATACAATTCTTAGTGACAGTTGTATCCATGGCAACTAAACTTTTAAGCGACGCTTATTATTTAAGTATAACTGGTGCAATTGGGCCTTAAAGCTTAAACCATGGATACAAAGATTGTAACAATAAACTGTATCTATGGCAATTTATCTTATCTGGTTAAACCCAGGTTCAGCTAACCGAAGATTAATTGCCATGGCAAGTGGGGTTTATACCAGAACTGGAAAACCGGCACTTAGGATCGGTTTATCAATCCGTAGTTAATTCCTTATTAAGCTAAACAACGGCCAATTGTCACGGATACGATTCTTGTAACAAGTCGTATCCATGACAATTTCTGCCAGTTGGTTAACTGAACAGAGAGTTAACTACGAATTAATAAACTGACCCTTTAATCAAACTTAATTTAGGTCTAAGCCCTGTTTACTTTGGTATATGTTCTAATGTTTATTTTCTTAGGATGTCGGAAAAGTCTACCAGGAATTTTTGGTTTATCGGATCTTCCATTTCTTGCGATATCTCGCTTCTTTTATTTTTTATATCAGTAGGTGGTCTTCAATCCTCATTAACTGATCGATTTAGGCTCCTTGTCCTGTTATAATAGTATATTTGTCTTCGTCTCGTTTCCCCATATTTCTGTCATGGTTTGTTTTTAGAAGTATACTCCTGAATATCCCCACTTCATGTTTTAGATGTTTAGATGTGTCACCAGCGCGTTTCGATCATGTAGTTACCACTGATCTTATAAAGGTCTTGTCAATGTCCTACTTTCATATAATCATATATGGGTTTCAAATTATATCTCTTAACCCTCCCAGGATTGATGTTGCTTTTTAAACTTGTTCAGAGACTGTGCACGAGGATTTCTCGCTAATAGTAAACCTAGGAAGTGGAAGAACAAGGCTTGTTCTACTGAACATTGGTCGATAGCTAATTTACATCTATATCTATTTTTAGTTTTTACCGTGCCTCGTGGTCAATATGTGGCAATGTTGGTATGGTATGATATAATTGATACCAGCGTTGGCGCATCAAGCGGAAATAATACATAGGGTTGTATCACGTAACAAAATTTGTAAAAAAAATTGTATCTGACATACATCCAAGGTAGCTCAAGCGCAAGTAACTGATCAGTTCAATGAGTTAGTTACACTCCTAATAATTATGATAGAATAATTTGGCACCCAGACTGTGAAAACCTCTGCATTTACTTCTTAAAAATGCAATCGTAGAATTACATAGTAAAATAGAAAGGTAGATTTAATAGACATGTTCTAATCGTTAATATATGCTTTAAACAGGATTATTAGCTTTTTAGGCCAGCTGTTGACTGCGGGAAACCGAGTTTTGGCAATTGAAACTTCGCACTCGATACAATACGTATGAATACATGCATGTATGCATTTCAAGCAAATCCTTTGTTATTCAAAATTGGCTTAAGCGTAATCTGACCGCCTGCTGAAGATTACAATAAGCGTCAAGAGGAATACGAAATGTCAGTCATGTCACAATGTACTACGAACAATGAATATAAGCTTCGGTGGCGCGGAAAATACTCACAATGGCACTTCATTCATGCTAAGTTGCAGGTCTAGCAGACCATCATAGCATTTAAATCTTTTATAACTACAAATTTGACAGATTAATACTTGGGTATTTTAAAATTGAAATTATAATTGGTATTCTGAGAAAATTTAAATTTATCGTGTACATTTGCGCAAGTTAAATTATAGTAACTCCTGTTGCGATTATACAAAGCATATTTCGTGCATTTATAATTACCTCATAAGCCAATAATACCATTTGCTTCTGCGATGAAATATTAGAGGTAGCAGGTGCACGTCTCGTTAGTCCGAGTTGCATTACCATGTTTAATCTAGCTTCTATGCCTCTGGGGAGAAAGCACTATGTATTCCTGTAACTGTAACAAACACCCTGGATAATTCAATTCGGTTTAAGCCCAATGGAAATTGAACTTGACGAAAAGCTAATCAACAAACTGCTCTTAGTGCGGTAATGCTTTAAATACCGCTTGTGAAATTCGCTTTGAATTTTGTAATTAGTGTGTTAATTACTAAGCTGGTTTGTTCTGACATGTACTTTGTAAAATAATTCAATTTTCTTATTTCTCAGTTTTGTAGAAAATTAGGTTTGCTAAAATATAAATTCTGTATTATAATACAATATGTTTCGTAAAAATTGTAAAATACTTTCGATGCTCTTCTCCCCATGTTTTTATTTAAGCTTTGCTTATACAATCCAACTACATGTAACGATCAGCCATGTAGGCGCATTGCAGATTATGTAAATCGGTAAGAGCAACAGTTGTCTATTATCGTTTCGCCTTTAATCTGATGCTGCTATTGGTGGGTAAAATGTCATACAGGCTGCTTGTTGAATAACAATAAGGAAAGTTACAAAATATTGACAAAATGTCGCCACTATCGAACTTCCAAAATTCCAAATTTAATCTATAAAAAAATTAATATGTAACAAGCGGAAAATAAAACTTTCGCTATTTAATTACTTAAAATAGCAAACTCTATTTAGACTGCAAAGGCAAACATGTGTGAAAACAGCTGTTAATTTGCCACATCTGTATTGTGTCTTTATACTAACTTGAGCAAACACTAGCAAGGTATCATTTTACAACCACAAGTTAAAAAAAATTGTCGCTTTTTTCCACCCTTATGTAGCAAATCCGGTATCAAATTTGTGCTTTTTTAGTTTGATACTTTACACCTTTTCATGCCCAAAAATGTTGAAGCAGTAAATATTTTTTCCGAAAAGTTCTCTGAAATGGTCATTTTCTATTGGTAGGTACTACATAAAATTTTGAAGAACGTATAATTCTCAATTTATGTGATACTAATTATTCCACAGGATAAATAATTTTAGGGATAGAATAATATTTTAATCGTAAAGATAGCCTTGGATTCCATCGTTTCTACGTCATTCGAACCGCCACTCCATTCTCTGGATTTCTTTCTCGATAACCAGGCATGTCACCAACGTTATCGTTGGGTTTTTGGACATACTTTATTGAAAATTCAACACGCTCCCAACAAAATACCTTGGAAATAATTACACAATTATGTACAAAGGTCCTAAGACTAGTCGATATTCAGTACGAAGAACTGCTCTTGTTTGTACCCGACCCTACTCGCATTGAAAAGCAGCAAAAGGCTTTAAAGTTTTATTGCCAAGTTTTTAATGGATCTGACGTGAATAACCCATGTATTGTACTGGCTAACTGTAAAAATTTCTTGGGTATATTTGCAGTTGTTGATTTATTGATTTTTAAGTACCTAAATAACTTTTTAAAAGGCCCATCTCATGAGAATTAGTTTTACCGTTTTCCACCCCTACCAGGGTTGACCCTTAGGAGTACCTATTTGAATTTCGGCTCCCCTCTACACACTACTATTTTCCCAATTTTAAGAAAGTTATTTCAAAGCTACTTGAAACCAAAGTGTGTTCTGAAAAAGTTTTAGAAGGTTAATGCGAAGAGAAGGTGTGTAGGGGGCATCGTACAGGTGAAATGTTTTTGTTTTTGGTTTCGTGGGTAACATTTAGTGGAAAATTCAAATTTAACCAATAAACACAAAAGAAAGAATTATTTGCAAGAAAAAAAATCGGGGCTATAATATGAAGGAGGCTTAGTGACCTGGAACAGTCCCACAGTCGATATTCTGCGTTTTAAGTTTGTAGAATGTAGACATACATCAGCGTCGGTAGATATACAGGGTGTCCCGAAAATGGCGCATAATATATATGGTACGCTGTTTAGTACCGCTAAACAACTGTGAGAAAAATGTAAAAAAAAATCTTTTCGCTCAAATTTGTAAGATATGAAGATGTAAAGTTAACACTTGTAACTTTTTAAAAATTGGAAATGAAACTGACTAAGGGTACTCTATTTATACAAAGTAATGTCTTTTATTGTTTCCAAATTTTAAAAATTGCAAAAAAGCACGTAATTCCAAAATAATTACTGAAGACATTTTTACATCGAGATAGCGCGAAAATGATTCTGGGAACATTGTGCTCTGTTCAAAAATCAGTCGTATGGTTTTCCAGATAATAATGAGTAGGTAACAATCAAAATAAATAGCTTCCTAACAAGTTATAAAATGTGGATGTGCCAGATTGTGCACTTATTTTTCGGTTAATAACTACAAAAACACGGCAGGTAGAATTTTTTTTGTATTTTTCCCTTACTCCCTTGTCAGTCACCTCAACGCCCCATAAATATTATGCGCCATTTTCGGGACACCCTGTATTATGTCATTATCTATGGTTACTTACATTACTTACTTACATCCAATAAACATTTTCAAGAAAAACTTCTAATACTACACTAATAGTAATTAATCAATTATTTCAAGGCAAATCGTCCCATATCTAAATATGATTATTTATTAAAATTATTCTTTTTTTTTTTTATTATAATAACCCATTGTATTTGCAACTTTACATGTAATCATATTCAACAAATTGTTTGACAAATTATATGACATGTAGGAAAGTGGCCGTTGGCGTTTTCCCATAACAAAAAGATATTTAATCGATTTATGACTTTAGGACGTAAAATTTAAAATACACTTTCATACTTGCAATACAACAGTTTCACCGCATTAAATCACTGATTAGTGATTATGCAAATAACTCGTAATTTAAAGATACGTTTAGTAAATAAATAATCTTCAATCAAAAACGAAACAGCAATTGCAATAAAAGGAAATCCTGCATACCCCGACACATCGCCTTTAAAGCTTGAATTCAAACAATACCACCTTGCGAAAACAAAATGGACAAAAGCAAGAAATGGTGTACGTAAATATGCATTTCGCAGTATGAGTTCTGTTTTTGTCTGGAATTCTCCATCTATTTCACAGTGCGTGAAATGCAAGACATTGGTTTACTGTGCTGCTGCGCTTGCAGAATTCGCGCCAGGATGTTTTGATTCAGTGCACAGCTATTATTTAACATAATAGAAGGGGAAGAAAATTTTCCTTTTTTCATCACAGATACTCGCTTTTGATGAATCTACGACTCTACTACTTTAAGTATATTATGGAAGAAGTGGGATTTTTATTATTTTTAATGAAAGTTTTGTCAAAATTGTTACCTTATTAGACTAAACATTTAATTACTATTTATAATTGGAATAATAAAAAGTTTGAGCTTGTAAGACAACGAAAGCATAATATAAATTAAAAACGATTTCTTTTTGTAAGGAGTTTCTTAATTTAATACGGCTAAAAGTTTTGTGGAATAAAAATTTCCTTGTTTACGAAAAGTTGATAGAACAATATTTAAAAATTAGGGAAATTACAAAGAACGTCAAATAAAAGAACGATGTTTTAGCAAAACTCAAATCAAAATCTTAATTTTAACTTCTTATTCCCTATTATAAAGTAATATCTTGGATACCTACTAAATAAAGTTAGAAAAATACTTCTTTATATCCGCATTAAAATGGGTATTCATCAATTCTGTTCTAATTAATTATCCTGGTGTGACGTGCTAAAGTTTTTCGAAGAAAAACTGTGTGATTTCTAAAGTTGGGCAGAATTGAATTATAGAGTAAAAGTTGGAATCTCGAGAACAACTGGAAATTACATCATTTGCGTAATTGCCCGGGAAAGTTTTATGGCACTGCGGAAACACTAATAATATTAAGGATTCATAATTTTGCATTTAAATTAATATTTGTAGTAGCAGTTCTTCTCGAATACTAGTTTTCGATTAATATTCTAGGCAGTAGTCGCTAAGTCGCCCCCTTAATCTGTTCATAATGCTTATGTTTATGGTTTACTTATGCTAATTAAAGTTTGAAGATTCATAACGAATTTTCCAAAAATATGTAATTATAATAATTCTAAGAAGTTATTCCAGTTCACAATACAATCTGTATCTGTATCTCTGTACGATTGTACGAGTTAGTAAAATATAATAAAAAACTTGTACCTAACCTTGTTAATGAAAAAAATTGTAGATAGGTACGCCTTTCAGTGTGAAAATTTCTATATCTGGTAACCCGTATTTTTTGCAATACCGTACTCTGTCTTCGTTTTATTCAATCCTGATTTAACACCGCGGGCACCCTTCGCTAAAAACAGGTAGATGGACATTTTCCTTTTATACTTGCAATCTTTTAAAGTAGTGTATTATTCAAGGTTTCTTTGTGTGCTATATACAGCTATAAATAACTACAAGTTTCAACGTACAACAATGTACTTCACGAGCAGCACTAGGGATTATTATTGTTTTATGACGAATTTTTACCTTTCAATAACACATAAGTATAAATAGGTAGGTAGGTACTACACTGTACTTTTCTTAAACGATCCCATTAGTAGTGATTCCAATTTTTGCTTCCCCATACCACCATTGGTACAAGGGAAGAATTGATATCAGGAAAATTTTCGTAGAAATAGGTATGTGTTTATACCTCCAGGAACCCAAAAAAGTGGTTTAGAAAAAATGTCTGTCTGTGGGTGGGTGTGTATATATGTATGTAACTCCGAAACTAGTGAACCTATTTGATGAAATTTGAAATGAAGGGGTAATTCAACGGCAAAATAGGGTTTTCAAAAAAATCCGAAACCGGAAGCGGAAGTTAGACATGTTTTTTTCAGAAGCAGAATTTTGAAAATCTATAATTCAAGAGAAACTGTATTTTGTCGGACTCCATAACTTCAAAATGGCGACCGATATGAATTTTTCAAAATTTTTTACTATACGCCGCACAACTCAAAAACCAGTTATCTGATCAGGTTCCGCAACAACTTGTTTGATAGCCCTTTGTTGGTACTACTATACCATAAAGAAAAATTAATTTAGAGAATCCAGAAACGGTCGCAACGGCGCCGGCGTTTTTCCAAAAAATTTTACATTTTTGAAAAATTATTACAAAAAAACTGGCATCACAATTTTGTTTACATTTACTACACATATATGCAGCTTGGTGTTAGATGCATATTCTTGTTTGATGAATGCTCGAATGTCACTATGGCGCCCTCTACAAGTAAATTGATGCTCCTATGGCTCCTTAATTAGTCAAATATAAGAGAAGTTTAAATATAAAAGTTTATTATTTTAAATGAAACACCCTATATATTATTATATAATTGAATGCAGAATTTAATTGCCTATCACATTCACATGGTTAAAATGTACGGTTGATGAGAATGACGCGAATTTTAGTTGCGTTTTGTAAATTTTGAAGATGCCGAACTCTGGCAGAGACGGATAGTCGCTCGGTAGGGATCGTCCGACTTCGCCAGCTGCAATTTCAAGCCGAACAATCGCCGACAACCCTTCTCTCTCAGAGTCCCAGCTTATTATTACTGAAGATGCGTGTCTCTCCTCTCTCTTCTGTACGTATCGAACCTGTACCGTATAGTCTCATTTTTTCTCGCTACTCATTCAAGTGATTTTCAGGAACTACCTCGCGAACTATATACTGTTCAATACCAAAAAGGAAATGTTTATTTATTTTTAGTATGAAAAAGGCCAGGGAGGTGCTAACATCCCGTCCCGTCTTTTACTTGCAGCTATATTTATTTCTGGGTTTCTTTACATTAATTTAGAGAAAGTAACTTTTTTTGCTTACATTTTCTTCAAATCTTTGCTTCAACAAATAAAGTTCTATAAAATTCATTATACATTCTAAACTTTTTTGTAATGAAAGTATATTAGATTTTTTCATGCTCAAATTAACTCGTCTGCACAAGTCAGACCCAAAGAAGATATGAGTTAATAAGCACTGCGCGCGTTGTGAACTTCTTGGAAGCGACTGGAGAAATAAGGTAATAAACTGATTTAATATTCTTCGTTTAATAAAAAGAGCTCGCATTTTATGATTACTTTTCACGCAATAAACGCTACGTTTCAGAGTTGTACCCTAAACGATACCGTAAATTTAAATTGAGTCGTCCTCAAGAATATTCCAGGAAAACAAATTTGTACAAATTGGAGGTACTGTTTGGCTCTTATTTGCATAGTAACCTTTCGTAAATTATTAAAAAGTTGAATACTTGTTTAGTAGTACCAATAAAATCCCATAACACTACTTAATTAAAATTAATACAGGACCGAAACATTATCTTCTAACAAATCTAATAGGGACTTCTTATGAAATCCTGTGGTTTAGGTTTCAAGCACGAATAAATACCTACTAGTTAAAATTAGAAACCAAATTCCACATGAAAAATGACACCACATCAAGGTCTGGTTTAAATTTAAAACATACCCTTGTAAAAATACTTGCTGTACCTGCTGAAAAATAAATTAGTTTTGAACATATTCTTCGTAACCCTTCGGAAAATTAAGAAATCGACAATTTCTTTTGCAAGAACAATCACGATTCACGAATCTCAGGTTACATGAAATTAATGAAGTTTAATATCCATTTAAAGTATAATCTGAGGAATTTCATCAATTTGTGTGGAAGTTAAGAAACTTGAAACTTCGTAATGCTATATTCTGTGAAAATATACAATGAATGTTAAGTTAGAAATGGAAACCACTGAGCACATGTAGACACCCACGTGCGGCTTGTTAAATTCGCACGAACCTCAAGCACATGCGGTCGTACACTGATTTTCGGTAGCGATTACAAACGGTGCGGGCCCACATTCAACATTTGCAAATAATTGGGGCTGTTATTTGCCATTACATACAGAGAATACGGATGCATCAAACTACCAATTCGTACTTTTAAAACATAAATCATACACCAACATCACCACATTTCATGAAACAGGGACCAGGATATGGAGCAGCAGTTTTTTAATCTGTTGCCAATTCCAAAATTTAAAAAATACAGAAAATTTGGTATTTTTTAAAACTCCTGTAGAACGAGTGTAATATCTGTTCTAGAAATATTTAGAGAAACAAATTGCTCTTGTGAAACTTGTAATTTGTGTCTTTTTGTCTGTGCCTTTTTGCTCTGTTATGAGATAGCTCTTTTTACTGGCAACTCCACACAATTGGAACTGAAGGTCGAAATTATCACTAAATGGAGAATGAAGATGTAAGCACCAAACTAAATTATTATATTAGATAAACAAATTTATTAAAGAAGACAAGAAAAATAGCTCAAACGTCAAGCAAGTACTAAAATACAAGGAACAAGGAACATAAATGTAAATATTTTGTTAATCTTTAACCTTTGCAAACAAAATACAAACCAAAAATCTAAAGAACTTACTTTATTTTATAATTAGTTGTAGCCTGGTAATTAAAAACTTACTTAGCAGTTAGAAAGTTCGTAACTCAATTTCCAACAAAATTTAATTACCATATTATGCCATGACGCCATGAGATGTTTGAGGGAAATTAAACAGCTTCTCACGTAGCATTATTATTAAAGCACCATATGTTTACAATTTCACAAATTGTAAATAGTTGGCAGTTGACAACTACGCAGCAATTCAATAACAAAGTTTCTCGCATGAAAATATACACTAACATGGAATAAAACCAAAATGTTGACATTTCTACCCTTCTGTAACTAATGTGACACGTAATGATATAATTAAAACTTTAGTTTGAAGTTTGTCGGTATCACTACAGTCGTAACGCATTGTTAAAAGGATTTTAATTAATTTACTGCTGAAGTATTAATGGCAGAGTACAATAGTGCATTCAGATGAGGTACCTTTATAATACGTAATGTTAATATTATAAAGAAAACTTGAAATCTCTAAAGGTTACTTACTAAGGAAAGATGAAAGGAAACCCTTCCCTAAATCTAAGTACGTTCAATGCACAATCTACTTATACCTGCCTAAGTACTAGGTCTACCGCAGATCTGTCTTCAGCAGAAACTTACATAGAAACACAATCAAGAGATTACAGGGGAGCTTTCCTTTGAAGACTAATTTTCCACCCTTCCATACAACCATTGTCATCTGTAAATACACGGTGGAGTTTTAATAGTAATGGAAAAGTAATTAGCAGCTAACACCCGGAGGTTCTATTACAGGATGAGGTTGCAAATTCTATCCTTACTCAGCAGCCGTTTAAATGCAATGTTTGAAAACGTATAATAAACATAAAAAATTTAAAACATCTGTCTTCCAAAAACCTTTTTAGAGAGTAATAAAAATGGTTCCATAAAATCTGTTTTACACTGAACACAAATTTTCATCTGCCTAGAATTATATGGTTGCAAAAATTCTTAGGACAAAACCGCCTTTCGGTGTTGCACATTTTATAGCTCCCATAAAATTTCATTTAAGAATCTCCAATATTCGGAAATAATGTAGCGAGGCCGTTTTATGGCTCGATTTTGTAAAGGATATATTTTTACGAACCAAGGGTCAGTATTCAAACACATCCGAACTTTATAGGGGTTGCTATTTTAGTTTTTAAGATGGCCAATTCTCTAACTAAAAACGTTGATGTGTAATAAAGCGTTTCTTCTTCGAAGGCCAATGTGGTTACTGTGAGTGCAATAATAATATTAAACCGGATACGCTAAATATGAAGTCTATTTGTGTTTCGTTAATAAGAGGGAATGCGCCGAGACGCCTGCTCTTAATAACTCTCTTATATGACGCCACACATCATACCTGTCACATCAAAGCGAAATTGCTTTACTGCTGATTCACAGCCTCTTCCGGTAAAGATTTGTCTTTTTTACAGTCATTAATCGGTTCTCATCGTCAAGCATACATGAATTAATTAGATATCGACGTATAAATGCATCGTAATTAATGTAATAACATTTTAAGTAGTAAAAGTTTTTGTATTTCCTGAAGAAATTTTGCTGGCCGATATTTTTGTGGTTTCGGGAATAATACGGTTGTAAAAACTGCTTAAACTTTTTCCATTTTAACTTTTCTTTTTCTCATATAAGAAATGTGATAACAAGGAAGAAGTCCTGTCATGTTCTCACTATTTTCAGCTTGGAAAGAGTTTCTAATTGTAATTGTAATGTTAACTGTGCTTTTTCTATTACAATTTCCAGCTGCTTTTATAAAAACGTCGTAAATTAAGCTGTGCTTCACTTAAATGCAATGCAAATACCCGTTGAGTAAATAAACTGAGTAATTAGCCGTAAAACCTCTTCAGATTGCTATGCAAGAACTAAATTAGTCAATAGCTGCTATAAATTAATATATTATGCATTTAGTTATATTTATTGGTCTTGGAATTTCATTAAATCAAGCGGGTCATCGTAGTTCATTTAAGCACAATAAATATAATTTATTCCATCTAAAGATGGTGATTTATGTTTATTGCTTTTAATGAGATTGTCCTTAATGAAGAAATTCCGTTCTTAAACACTCTTGCTTTATTTACATGTTATATTTTACCTGCAGCTGATTAAGGTTTGAAATACCTACCAAATGGTCGAATTATTTAGGAATTATTATACTCCCTTAAGCTTTAAATTAAAACTAACAATCTTTTCATTTCCTCTTTTGCTTAAAAATTAATATCATGTTTCTCAAGTTTCGTTGATTTTTCTTATAGCAATTTTCTGAAAGTTATAAATTAAAAATTTCCCTCTCCTCTGAGGATGCTTGTACGCTTTCAATTTAAAGGGTGTATTCATTACTTCGCGAGGCAGAAGTGCAAAAGAAAAACGGGGAAAGTTTGGCAACAAGTAATTAGGGATCCATCATTGATACGGAGTTATAAAAGGAATTTTAATTAAGTAGCTTACGACCAAGATGTCTTTTAAAGTACCCGATCGATAACTCGAAACTTGCCTAATATACAGTTTGGAGTTAATTTAAATTTTAATAATAAAAACTTGGGAGGCGATAGGTCTCGAACTATTAGCAAACTTATACTAAGACACATCTGAATTCGCTTTGGGAAAGCCGAAAAAGTAATTTGCTGCATCTGTATGCCGTTGATTACTACAGAAATGAGCAACTGCCACAAGGTGCAATGGCCTTTTTATCTATTTTTTCAGATTGAACTATAGCTCACGGGGAATAATTAGGAAAACTTCACCCTCCTATAACACCTGGGGTTTTGTTCATTAAAGAGAAAATGTTCTTGATGCTCCCGCAATTATTACAGCAGAGAGGCCATTCTATAACCAACGCAAGAGATACACTAGCAACCTTATTTTGGAGATTAGTTATTAAAATCAGCAGTTCATCTGAACTTTTCTATACATTTTTTTATGAACATAATCTTCAGAAGTTCTTTGAGAGGTAATGATTTACTTTCAAATATAGTACTGTAATATAGCAAAGGTAGATTAGTAATTCCACTAGGGAAATTAATTTTAGTTTAAATGCAAACGCGTAAACTATTTGTTTCTCTGTATCGATTGGTACTCTTCGCATCCCATATTTCCATATAAATTTATCGTCACCGATGCTTCCCACACCTAAAAATTTTCCTATCAACTGCTGTTATGAAAACTTATCAGACTATAGAAAATGACACACAGAACCAACGAATACATTATTATTCCGCGATTAAACCTCTCATTAGTGTCCATAACCCACCATTAAAAGGAGATAATTCCTCATACAAGGGCAGATCTAGAAAAATTATCTGGAGGGGGATGATCCGGGAGGTACGGAAAACCCCAGGTGATGATGTTAAACTCGAAAAAAAATTTGTAATAATATTAATACCTGGCCTCTTAGGGGGGGGGGAGCAATTGCCCCTGTTACCCTCCCGTAGATCCGCGCTTGTCCCTATACAACTTGATTCTTTCCTTACAGTTCCTTGTGCGACTTTACCCTCTTAGAATTCCCCTCCAATTTTCTAACTTGTGCTTTTCATTAATGTTAGGTCTTGAACTTCCTTGGTTTTCCTCTTGCTAATACATAATGATACAGGGTGTCCAAGATAAGATGATGCACATGCAGTGGCGTAGCCAGAAATTGTATCTGGGGAGGGCTATGTACAAACTGAGAAGTTCTAACGATTTTTCCCAGTGCCCCTTAAAAAGATGATAAGTATAGAGAGGGTCGATCCTTTGTTGTAGGTAGGATTTTTCAAAATTCTGGAAGGGGTTCAATTCATAAACGTAGTGGGGAGGGTTTCCCAGGGGTGGTGCACGTTAGACCCGTGCATAGCGTTTCATGAACTTATCCGGGGTAAGTGGTTTTTTAAAAAAACTTTTATTCTTGTCTTTGTTCCGAAATATTAAAAATAGAGGAGTGAATTACGGAAATGAAACTGATTCCCTTTGTAATACTGCAAAATAATTTTATATGATATTATTACATAGATTCCTATTTCGAATTCTATAAAATAATCCTATGACTATGTTCGTTCTTCTTCATATCATCCAAAACTTCGTCATTCAAAACGGGTGTTTCCCAATGTATATTTGATTATCCAACCCAATAGAATTTCGTAGATAGCTTTTGATTCTTTTTAAGGTGGAAAATGATCTTTCGCTTGTACTAATAGTAAACACAGGTACAAAATGTGGCGAATTTTTTTTAACGAAATAAAGATATTTATTTGGGTACATATTTTTATTGCTAATATTTTTATTTGTTTCGTCGTCATGTTTTTACAAAATCGATCATACCAAAGTACAAACTCGCTCTCTAAAAAACGCTTTGGTTTAGTTCTTGTATGTCGTTGTGGTAGAAAGCAGGTCCAATTGATTAAATTTTAGATTATTTGCAGCTTTTGCCCGATGGAATAAGCAAGATAAAGATTTCAAGATGTTTACCAAATCTAGTGCTAAATTGGGACAATAGTTCGTCTAAAAAGGGTAAAAATATTGATATTCTGAAATATTCTTTTGGTGAATTTGTTTGTATGTTATTTCGATATACCTGTCATCCAATTCTTCGTGGTATAGGTACCTACCTCTCTACCCCTAGAATATCGATAATGTCGTTTAGCGTCTTTGGGGGGGGGGCTTTAGCCCGGTAGCCACCCCCTTGGCTACGCCACTGTGTACATGGGGATCTCAGCTACGTTAAGAAATACGAAGTTGGTTAAATTAGAGAAAATATGCGCAAAAGTATACCCCTTCCGAAAATATATTCACTTTCAAGATATCTGCAAGCACTTCTGAAATATCTTGAAAAAGCTGAAATTTGTCGTTTTCGAAAATCTCGAATAAGTCTTTTATTATTAAGGTTATGCAATTTTAAAATATTGACTTAATACGGTACGTTGACGAAGTTGACAAGTGAAACGTGCGTGTTGAAAAAAGATAGAACATGTATCTATACTTCCGCTCCAACGTTTTTGTTATAATCCTTTACCCTTCTATATTACTGAATGGCCTATACCTACGTACCAATAGAATAAATTAATCTTGAACTGTAATCAAACAAAGCAACATAGCAGAGACATAGTAATACTGTTTCATTAACTTGAATACTAGGCAATGAACTTATTCTTTCTACTATTAAATTTAATCAATGCAGATAATAAACGAGTATTAAAGAACCCGGAGAGACATGCAAAGCACATTAACAATGAATAAGGACCTCACACAAGTTTATCTTAAATCAACTCCATTATAAACAGTTTAGGAACCGAGTCGCTTTTCTTATCAAATAATTAAAGCTTTCTGCCCTTTGCTTGACGCTACCGCCAACAATTTTCGTGTCTCTTACTTTGGAGCGGTTATAATAGTACCCATAAAACCACATCAAAAGGACACCTTGAAAACAAAATGTTCCGTGCAAGATTACGATGTTTATAAACCTTTCTAGACTCTTTTACTTATGGTGGCAATCAGCACATGTTTAGTATATATTTGAGAAATAAATTTTCTTCTCCTAGTAACGATAGCGTGGTGTCGAGACATGGTATTCCGCTGTACAACAAAGAAGTTTGGCTTTAGTCCAAAATGGACACGATATACGCTTTCTCTCTGGTGTCACGACACGTTTAATAATAATACAAAGACATGGAGTACTTTATTACAAATATTTTTCTATAAATGCTTAAAAGGAGAATTATAGGAAAGTAAGGCTGGGAGTAGACTTTAAATGTTCGACATTTCGCACTAAGAAGAGTTTTAAAAACAAGTCGAATTTACGACATTTACTTTATTCCTAGTGGGTAGATGATAAAATGTTTCAAACCATTACACAAACACATTAAATTTCTTTAACAAATCGATTACCAGCCATAAACAAAATGACACAATTGAATATTATAGCACTTTAGAATTCACATGGAGCGTGAAATTCTAAGAAATTTAGTTTACATTGCAACATAATATTACAAAGACCGATACTGCATTAAAATGTCGTTCGAGTAGTATTTTCGAGATAAAGGCAACCAGGAATAAAGGTCGACGTCTGAACAAAGCTCTTGCTATGCTAATTTCTGTCGGTCTCACAGACATGGAAATGATCAGGCGTGGTTTAAAAATGTATTACTGGCTAATTTACAATTCCTAGCGTTACTTGCAGATTGTGTCGGTTGCGTGTGTAAAACATTGCAATTGCTTTAATGAATGACCTGTAATAGAAAGCAAGGACAAAATTACAGACTTATTTCACAAAGAGGAGTTCTCTATGATTAACACAAGAACTTCAAACTCTAAACACACGAAGTTGTTTTACTGAAAATTTGTTGAATTTTTTAACTCTTAAATAAATTTGCTTACAGTTCAACTTGTTTACACTTTATTAAAACGTTTACAAATGGCAAATTAGCATAGCACCAGAAAAACAGACGACTTGTATAAAACCTGTAGTATTATGCTTACAGTTTAGCCCATTGTATCATTCAGACAAGTACCCGAAGCTTTGTAAAAGCTCAGAAATTTCCCCTTCTTGCATGACCTGCATCCCCACCACTGAATTGATTCTGACGAATTCCTTCACCTCGAACACATCTCTACCCGCCTAGACTGCGCAGTACAAACAGGAAACGTTCGTATACGAATATCCAATAAATATTTTTGATAATAAATTCACAAACCTTACTCTTTAGTTAACACGATATTTTTATTTTTCCTCTTAAAACATGTTCGAAATTAACTTTAAGATCAAAGAATAACATACGAAATTTATGTTTTGTAATTTTGTTTACCAAGACCAAGGACATCAATCTTCACTTGATTTTCCTTGATTTTTGATTGATTTCAAGTTATAATATAATATTCTGCAATGCAATCGATACTGAAAACGAATACGTAATGGTGTTTCTTATCTCCTGAAGTATTGCTTTTAATTAGAATTGGTTTAGCGACTTAGGAGCCGCCACCACGTTGACTAAAGTTTCATTTCAATGATGAACTAAGTATGTCCATTCCTTAACTGAGGGTTAATAATCACTACAATTGACGCCCCCATATAGTGCATTCTTAAAGGAAATAAATTTCTTGAATCTTGACTATGCACACAATATTTTATAAAAATAACATTTCCTAAATAAACCGTAGAGTTTGAGAAGTTTGAGAGCAACTTATAACATTTTATTAGGTTAGAGTTTTTCATTTAGAAAAAAATATCTGTTAATTTTTTCTAGTATTCGGTTTAACGGTGCATACTAGTTGCGGACGAGGTTGATACATCCTGGTTTAATGGTATGTTAAGAGCAACCCTCGAAATAAGATATAAACTGTGGGGGCACGCTGACAACTGACGAGAATAACCTGCCTGCTCTTTGAATGCCTGGAAAGATATAAATCTGAAATATTAATCTAATAGTAATAAAATAAAATAGGGGAATAGGCAAGCAACTTGATACCAGCGGAACGAAAATCGAACGAGTTGAAACCTGCAGGCTCGTAGGTGACCGAAAACATCAAAACAAGACATCGAAGGTATTTATGTAGGGTATATAGGGTGTTTTACAGGTGCCCGTTTTATCCTTTGCGATTGCAACGCTCGCGGTTGTCGGTCAGCCTCAGTAGCCTCCACACTACATCTTAGTTACTTGTCGCGTAATTCAGTTTTCATTCCATCTTACACATATCTTGTACAACAACAGTTAAATAAAATAAATCATTCCTATAATAATTACTGACAGTCCTGTTCGTTACAAAAAATGTACAAAACTTATGCGAGACAGCGTCGGCGTCGTCCGTGCATTCGCGCAAAAGTGCAGGAACATGACTTTCCCGCATTTTGTATGTAAATAACTATTAATTATTAGCAGTGCGTGTTACCTATGATCTGCACTGTGTGTTGCGACGTGGCGTACTCTGAATAATCGTACTCGATAAAATGAGCACACTGTATATAATTATAAAGGAGGAATTTTAAAAAGTACCTTCAGGTTCCAGTAATAATCAAAATAAATCCCGGAAGTATGTGATTTTTCAGAATCATATGAAAAGTGGTTGAATCTATTTTGTGAAAAATGTTTATAATCAAATCGAGTTTAACTGGGCCCGGTAATTCATAAAAATCTGTTTAAAACCATCCTATGGGCATGGGGGTGGCGTCGAAAAACGAATCGTAGCAAAACGTTTGTAGGTTCTTGTAAAAGCATTGAAAACCTATAGCTAGTTCCTTTTCATGTAACTTGAAATATTTTAGATAAATGAAAAAAAAATATTTAAATTGTTTATGAAGCTTTTTGCTGAAAAACAAATGCAAACATATTTTTATACCTCAGCTTTTCCACTTCTATGATTCCTGAATTTTTTAAATGGGTTGTGGTTTATTTGAATCTTGGAATTATAATCAAACCCGGTTTTTCTCAATTTTTAAAAAAATTATAATTTTATTTCATATTTTCCGTTTTATGGCTTCCAGTATTCTGATTATTTTTCCAAATCTAAACTGCTTTTATATTTTGCAAAATTATCTACAATTTTGTCATTTCATCCAAATCAAAAAGAGACAAAAATATTGGTAGTTTTTGTTTTTCCAGGGTAGTATGATAAATGATGTTTGTGCAAGAGCACTTTGTTTGTTGAAGAGACAAAGGTTGTGATATTGCCAACCGGTAAGTTATATGGACTAGACTTTCCCGAACTCTTTTGTCATTAAGGGCAATTAAAATAAAACACTTTTTGATTTGTTGTGATTGTTTTGATTGATTTAAGTACAAATGATATGTTTTACTAATGGCTTTAATAAACTGTGACATTTTATGACAACATGATAAAATAACTATTTCGCGATTTTAAGACGTGGTAACAACTGGTTAACATTCATTAGCATGAAATTGCATTCACCCACAAGTGAACGTAGCTAAAACATGCTGGTAAGTATCCTACACTTATTCTTTGTTTAAGCTCAAACATCAGTTTTAAATTTAATTTATGGACGAAACACTAATTGGAAGTTTTTCTATTTTTAGATTTGCATCTCCCCTTAGCAATAAACCCGAAACCAATTTTTAATCAGTTCTTAAACAACTGTAATACGTTTAATTTTTAATCATTATTGGCTTAACACGAGTCGTAAATTTTTATTAGCATATTATTAAAACAGCATATCCAATAAAGAACGTGAGTCACACTCGTTATCCTGTTACCACACTTGGTGGTCCCATGTGCTGGAACTTAGATGGATTATGGCCCTCCGAGAAAACAACCTTTATGAAAACTGGAGGTGAGTCAACACTCACCCTCTAGCTCGACAACAATAAATCTAATAGAATTTATTTTCGAATGTAAAGAGGGAGTCCGATGCAGAGGCCTTGTTTGACATGTTTAGGCAAACATGTTGGTTACATGACAGTAACTTTGGTCGAAATTGGTTAGTGATTTATAATAGTGTATAGTAAACAAATATACTACAAATAACAAAACAGTAGCAAATTTATAAAGTCATACAAATTGATTATTAAATTATATATTATCGTGTAATTAACGGAATAATATAAATACCTACGTAGTAAAGTATGTCACAACGAATTACTTTTGTTAATAGATAACATATGTAGTGATTCAAATATAAAATCAACTTTACACTGTGCAGCATTAATAAATACTACGTAATAAAAAATTAATTAAAAGTACTTTGAGGTAAAATGAAACGATTATGGTTCATACAGTAACTCGGTACCATTTCCTAAAAATGAATCTCATACGTTTAAAATTGAAACGGGTATGCAAATCTAGATTGTATGTGAAAGCAAACCGTTCAGTGAAATCATAATATGCGAATTTTATTCAGCAGTTACAGTATAAGTGTAGTGCTGAATTGTAAATTCAAGCAAACTTTGCTTTTTACAGGCTGTTTTGCAAGCGCGCCATGAAAGCGGTCCAAAAGTTATGTAGAAGTACTTGTTCGCTTTCAGGTATGAATTTCGTACGGGAATGATGTAAGCTTAATTAGAAATTTAATGAAATGTAAACTGTAATTAAATTAAAACTAGTTTATAGGTTGTTTAAACTTTTTAGAAATATTAATCTAAAACAAAATTAAATTACATCCCATACGTTTATTCGCACTTTTTGTTAGACGTAAACAAAGGTAAGTGTTCCATTTGCAAAACCAATAACACATTTATAAGGAAATGTAAAATACTGGCTTGATCAAAGATTTAATCGTAAATCGTGAAAGACATAAACCCAATTTAGAATTCCCTTACAAGATCTTTTATTTTAAGATAAAATTGAAGTAGATTGAAATCTAAATTGCAAAGCTGAAATCACCTGAATGGCTCAAAAGCACACAATAGCAGGCTTTATTGATCGTACTCGAGTGCGTTCCGGGAGTCTATAAGCAGTATAAGGAAGGTTTTAAATTCTCATAAAACTGTCTGAATCCAGGTCGACTGTAGCCGTGGTGGATTTTAGTCTAATATTACATCCTTTTGTATCCGCGTTCTTTCTACTATGCAAATTATGGTAGATTTATCCCAGATGTATTCATAACTTCTTTCCCATTAAAAGCTCTAAACGAGAAAACTCTTACTTTTACGTACTAGCAAATTTCTTCAGTTTTCGACAAAAACCTCTTCAACTATGAAGTGTGTTATATATTCGACAGCAATCTCAATGTGAGTGTTCAATTCCCACGGAAAATGCACACTCATTCTAGCATTCGAGCGAAGCAGAACTCAGTTCTGCAATTATATAGAAGTCATCACGTGGTTTCAATATGACGACACTGATGCAGGGAATTTGCTCGAATAAGCAATCAAAATCACCGGTGCAGAACGGACGGATCATGACACATCTGCCCTTTGGGACCGAGATTGCGATTATGATTAGAACTGAGAAATGCTCTGAGAAAGTCGCGAGGGAGTTAATTGGCGGTTCTGCTTCACATGGTACATTTTAGCTAAATCTACACAACTTTTCGTCTCTTTTGTTGACGGTTTACAAAGACATCAAGTTGTTTGAAACAACACTTTTAGTCGACAAAAGTAAAAACAATTACAATTGTCGTTGATGTCGACTTTTTGATAGATTACAGTTTAATCGTTAAAAGCTTTGGTATAAATTAAAATTAGAATTGTTCTGATTCAAACCGGGATTGGGGATAAACAATTCTGCGAGAATCAAGCATACTGCCAGACACTCCGCATAACATTAATTCAGTTTGTTTTTGCATTTTAACTTACGGATTTAATAAATCTAGACTTAATTATATTAGAACTACACTTGAGCTTTCCTTTTGCAGTTTTAATTAAGTAGTTGCCGGTCTGGCTGTTTAATTAACTAATTATATTTAATTTACATAACATGGCTTGTAGACAGAATGCTCTTTTCGTACATCGTTGCAAGAAAATTTACATTTTCAAACTGACATTACATTAAGTACATTACAATTTAAAAAATAAGAACTTTTCCGTTTCCGTTACTCATAAAGATTCGAATTTATTGGGTATTCGATTAGATCAATACCAGAAGTGCCTACTTGGCTCAACTTCACAAACAAAAACATTTTTTATAGGAACCCCATGAAGAAGGCGCCGCCGTTTACAGATGTAAGATTTAGATCTGTGACAGATATTTTAGTGAAATCAAGTAAATGCTTATGCCAGCCACATTTTGGAAGCAATTCTCCTAAAACAGAAAATTTCTTTGCACGTTAAGGCTTATTTCCTTGCATGGGGGTTAAATCCTTGGTGTTTTAGGACAGGACATCCCGAAAAACCATTCTCAGGGTCAAACGAGGGATTTAACTAGAAAGTGCAAGAAGTTATAATTATAAGAGCAAGAAAGTCCAACCAGTTCCTTATACTGCTGTTTGCATTTCTTTGCAGTTAATACCCGTAGTAATTTTTGATTATTTTCGACCAATTCACAATCCAGTTAGTTTCGAATAAATTCAACATCCTAAATTTGAAATTAAAAGTAAGTATTACTACAACTTAAAACTAGCCGTGTATAGTGAATTCCAAGTTAGTTGTAGTTACAACGGAAGTATTAAATTAGCAACACCACAACAAGTGTTTACATTATGTTGTTCTTAGAACTTAGTGAGGAAAACTAGCAAATTCCAAATTCTACACTGATTGCTTTAATATTGTTTCGCTTAGCCACAGTAAGGCTTATTAAAAGTTTGCTACCCCGAAATATTTATATAATATATTCTGTTACAATTTTGTGGTATGTTTTATACAAACATGGAACACTTTAAAGTTTGTACTAGTAAGTAATCTGAAGGCAAACTTTCCATATAATTTAGACGTACTAAATCAACTTCGTTAACTAAGAGAAGCGAATCTAATGCCATGTATACAGAAGTGCACTGTTGAGTAATCCTATCTTTAATTAGATAGAGCTACTTGAGATGAGGTGCTTAAGGAATTCGAATGGAAATCTGATCCTCAATCTTAACAATAATATTGGGAATAGTTTACTTATCGTTTACTGATTTATGTAAAACTTTAAATTTGCATTACAGTAGATACAGACTATAAGCGGGTACTTATTGATTTGAAGAAAATTATTCCTGTCGCCCCCTTTTATTTATCAACGTATTCGCTTTCCATATTTCTAGAAAAATCATCTGAAGATTTATTAGATAGGTATAAGCTTACAGTCGGGAACACACGGAAATGTCAGACTGGTTTGTAACACAGCTCGTTTCCAGTTTCACGATTTTAGACATAAATGTTGAATGAGTGACACCAAGTAAAAAGAAATGTAGGGAAGTTTGTCGTACTAGTACTGATCGTGAGAATCCTAGAACCAGTGGCTGTCCGTCCTATTAGGCAGGGCAGGCAGTGCCTACCTAAAAATTTTCAAAAATAATACATAACTTGAAATATACAAATATGTGTAAAAAAGGCATACTACTTTATATATTTATTATTATTAAGAACAAAATAACTTCGTAGAATTTAAATAACCGATATCCGATACCGACAGCGTGCATGATTCCATCACCGAAAGGCTCGCCTAGCTATGGCTAGTTTACCAATCTGTCACTCTTAGCAAGTCTGCATAATTCGTATACAAAAACTTTCTAATATTGAGATGGTACACTATTAGTAGTGTTGGGGGTGTTGCGGGATTCTCTACAAGCGGAGGCTGGCCTTTGGACTGATGGGAATTGCATTTCCTCTCGATTCCTAGTTAATCCTAATGCTAATACCTACCATGCTATAAAATTTAAAAGCATTATTTGTTGCATTTTACCAGATGTACTGCAGAGAATTGATATCGGGTGGAAGAATAGGCCATGCAAATAGTGCTCTACGTTTCTTTTTAAAAGCTTTAGGTTTCTTCTGCTTGTAAGTTGTAGGGCTAAGACCTGTATTTGTCTCAAAAATATTTTCTAAAATATACAGGGTGTGTAAAAATTGTGGGGCAAGCTTCAGGTAAAATTATTCCTTGGACAAAAATAAGGCAAAAAGATTATTGCAAAAAAGTTCGTAGGCGCATGGCTACCCCTCACCATAACAATTTAAAAAATGTACATTTGACAACCTTGTAACCACCTACTATGATAAGTTGATCACTGATGACCACAATTTATTATCTGTCAATGCATCAAGGCACTCTGAAAGACGCTAAAGCTAACACTATTACATTGCAATATTGCCAAATCTATTTTTTACGCACATAGAAAAATTAAATGATTTGAAATAATAATAATTATTAATTTCTTTTTACTTTTAAACGATCGATGGTAATAAATTTTAACTATTATCACTGAATGTACGCATCAAGTAACTTGATTTTGAAATAACAGCTTTCTTTACTGTTACAAACTTTGAGGGCTTCACGTAAGTTTAGGATGCCTTTGCCAGTTGTTTTGCAATAAGCTTTTTGTCTTATTTTTGTTCAAGGAATAACTGTGCCTGAAGTTTGCACCAGCATTTTTACACACCCTGTTAACCGAATAATTCGTCCTGCAGAAAATTACGGAAATCACAAATATTAACACTACATTGTTTACCTACTGGATATAACAATTCCATGGGGTTTAGCGAGGGGTTTAGTATTCATGGTTACTATGAAAACTGTCTCTCATACATCCTGCATCAAAATAATTCTGATAACAAAAACCACCTATTCGCTGCATTTTTACAAGATTTGCTGAAAAATGTAAGTCGAGCTAGAATGTTTCCTTTTCTCCTGAAGGATATTCCAAATAGTTTCATGACAGACACCTTCTCTATCTGACCTATTCGCTATTCTCTTCTACGTGATGTAATACTTTCTTCAAGAGTAACAGTTCATACATTTCTTTGTCTACCGTTATTTGCATTCCTTGGTACGCGTTTCTTGTAAACGGCAATGAATTCTTTGAAACGTTTTAACGTTTGGCAGGTGACGGTTACTGAATCTTTCAGCGTAGAAACGTCTTGCTTTGTACCCAGTTTCAATTGCAAGACTGCAGATAAAATGCACGTCTACCTTCTGCATAAATTACATATGACGGCTTTTGGATGTTTCTCTGCTCTTTACGGGCAAAGGGTGTAGTACAAGAGAAAGCACAGCCATTGCAGTTATAACACTTGTTATAGCTGAAGTTTTGAAAAGTTAGAAGGGGTAATTGCGAAAAATGTTACGGTAAATCGAGTATATCGCTAAGCTAACACAGGCTAGAACGTGCCTTGTTACATTTACATTCTCAAGTGAATCATGAACGTTACTGCTGAAAGTTACACTTCACTTGATTTATAGCGTGTAATAAAAATATTCCTTAAATATGATTTGGTACTTTTCTTTGTTATTATTTTACTCATAAATAAGCTTTACACAGTTATTTTGAGTGTACATAATTCAATACAGCAAGGATTAGTAAACAGAAGTTATACAAACCGCATTACCAATCTATACATAAGTTTTGCTTTCATGAAGTTCGAGATCATCACATCAATTGACAAATTACAAAAAATAGTCGAAGCAACTCGCGTATTTAATTAACGCGTCCGTATAACTTTTTTCTGAAGTTTGCCGCAAATTTAATACTGAGGTTGCACCTCAAGAGACATAGCGAGCGTAGATCTTGTCTTCGCTCATATTTTTCTTCAAAACGAATTCACTTCTCTAGTCTAGCCGCCGATTTTTGTTTGTATTTTTTTTTTCCACTTTTTATTCCATTGTGAAGGAGAACCGTGACAAAGCATTCCTGCTCGGTGTTAAATGATCACTGCTGATGTGCTCCAAATCCCTTTCAGCGGGTGGTGATCACTTCCACCCTGCTGAACTCGAGTATCCTATAAATCTATCCAAAGGAGAAAAAGGCACGACTACTTATCATCTATTAAATTTACATTCTGTGAGAACAGGAACGTTTATGTCCATGAACATTCAAAGACAAGCTGAAAATGCCGAATTCTCATTACTGAATACATTCTTTCTAATCTTTAAATATTAGGGAATAATTCTTATACAGAAGGAGATACTTTCACCATACGATTATTGTGTGTTATATATTTTTATGTGGTTTGAAAATTACAAACAGGTAAAATGTAATAGGCCGAGAAATCAATAATGCAAGTAGCGCTAAAAAACCCTGACATCGTGAATTTCTGTTTCAGTTTTAATGAAGTGGTGCTTGAAAACCTACAGTGTCTCTTTAACCGTGGGCAGATGTATTTCTAAATTATTTCATTCTCCCTATTTCCACAGGAATTCATTATCTTGTTTGTTTAATTCAAATTTGATTAAAAAAATTTTACCTACCCTATACCTACCTAATTAAATTCAAATTTTAAAACGCATTAATTAAAATATTTGGGTTGTACCTACTAAACAAATGTGTTAATATGATTCGCAGTGCTTTTAGCTAACCGGTTACGAGTATAATTCCTTTTTTTGTTTAAAATTCATTATAACGACCATGTGACTATATTATCCACCGGTCTACAAGTGAATTTTGTGTGGGCTTTTGTCGTTGACAGAAAACGTGACCGCCATGCTTATCTAATGTACGGTCTTACCCTTTAAAATTATAAGCATCCCAAATTTTAATAGCCCTCGAATTAGTCAGAGCAGGAGGAATGCCCTCTACGCTTCCATTGATGTAAATTGTAATTTCAGATATTTAAGTTCCTAACAATGTCTACATACTTTAAATATAAAAGACCATAATTAAATACCATTTCATCAAATGGAATTTATTTTAAACCCACAAAGGTTAATGAAAAACAAAATTCCAAATAAGTTTTAAATTTTACGGCTTCTCTTTAATGAAGACAATTATACAAATTAATTTAAATTACACTCCCTCGTTTCAGATACCCGGCTGGATATGTGGATGGCTTCGTGTACGTGTGCTGCTTGTACCATTAATCAAGGAGGCCGTGTTTGTTGTGTCCGTCCGCCCCATTACAATACCTGATAAACCTAACACACCCGCCTTTAATTACGAAAGGTGATCAATGTATAGACCCCGAGTTATTATATCATCGACCCTATATTATTACTACAACGGTCCGGCTATTATAATCTCAACCTGCTTCGGTGTTAGTAATAATTAATTATTTTATGCTGAAATTTTGGTGTGAATTTTGGAAAAAAAGAAATTTTGTTTATACCATGCTCAATAACGAGAAGTTTTCGGTTGCAAATCAAATAATAACACACTCAATAACACATCAAAGATGTACACATGTTATAAACTAACTGTACCTATTATGACCAGTTGTCAGCTTAAATGGACAGGCTAAACAGCATGGAATGACAATAAAATAAGCAATAAATGCACACCCACCGTGACGTATCTGTCACGTATTCTATTCGTGTTTACAAACGTAATGAACGTTATGAAGAAATAAGACTAGTTTGTCTGATAGTGTAGCATTTAGCTTTCAGGTAATACAGATGACTACCGTTTACAGAACTCGAAATATAATTATGGGGCGCCACAATTATTTTTAAGTCTACAATAAGACATAATAATTTAAATTTGAAAACTTGAAATATCGTTTCAGTTGAAAATAAAAAAGTACATCCGTATATGATTCTGAACAGTTAACCGATTCACTATCATTATTACTACTTAATATATTTTATCTATTTGGTTAAACGAAAATCTGTGAAAAACTTAAAATCAATCTTCGCAAGTGTAACACCTACTCCAACTACTGTCACGGTTGTGGAAAGTTTATTGATATCATCAAAATAGTTATTTGTATCACAAGGCCAGAAACAGCACATTTGCGAGTGCAAGTAGGAGCACGCGCAAAAACTGTTTCTGGACGTGTAATATACAAGATTTTTTGTGCGGATGTTTGTTTAAATAAATTAAATTTACATTTAAAATTTAGTATTAGGAATTTTTTTTAAGATTTTAAAATCAAGATTCCTTGTTTCCTGGTATTCATTAAACTTAATTCATTTATTTTCTTACAATTTCCATTGACGTTTATTTATAAATTTCATTATCTTTGATTTAATAATGGATACACCGGCGCATATTAAAGATTATATTCAAATCACCACAGTGGCTCAAATAGGTAATCGTATTTGTAAAATTTTGCTAATTTATTTGTTTGATCGTCTCCGACCGCGATGCACAAATTTGACTTTGACAGATTGAGCCGATGCTGCCAACCAATATCCTTCAATTCCTACTTTTTGCCGGCCTAGGCCGGAGAAACCTCTATTTCTGGCAGATTTCGCGATGCAGAAACTCAGTGATACCGACCGGAGGCAAAAAAAGATAATTTTTTAAATTAAGTTAAATAAAGTCTCGTCAAAGGTTTTTGTGACAGTTGTGCGTATTGTCACATGTCAATAGTATATTCGCAAATAAAATAACAGTTGTAGTATATTATGTATTGTATGAAGTGAACACCAACAATCCTAATTTATAGACTGAAGCATGTACTAAAACTAACTATTTCAGAAATCTCCCTAATAAAACTGGTGGATATAACAGAAAACAAAGGCAGAATAGCAATAAGAATACCTAGTACGAAACGAATTAGGAACGAAGTACCCAATAAGCATAGCAGTATAACAAACGAAAAATTTAGGTAAATGATCATTTGCTTTGGCACATCCTTAGTGCCTTGGCAATAGCAGAAAATATGGACACGATTTTCCTATTTGACTGCCGATATTTACTTTGGTCACTTGACAAATGCCGACAAGAAATAAGATAAATGATTATTCGAGTAAGTAGATAGCAAAATTATTTTAAAACGGATACGATTTTGGTATTTGCCAGAGCAGTTAACATTTGCTCGGCTATACGCTAGTCATTAGACAAATACAGGCAATATGAAAGAGCAGGTGCCAGATCTATTAACAAATGAAGCGGAACTCTTACCCGCACAATTTTACTAATAGGTAACACAAACCTTTTTATAAAATAAATCACGTTTCTACCGAAACATCCCTGCACCAATTCGTCTCTCAACAGGAGAGAGCAACGTTATAATAATAACTTTTTTCATTCCCGTCAACTTATCCCTACCAATGTTCCCAGAGAAACAAATCGGTTAGTACCAATTCAGATTACATAGCCAGCCACACCATTGCCACCCCCTCTTCGGTCTATCCATTTTCCTTTGGTTTAACCACTATCTCGCGGGTAAAACATGAGGTTAGGTACCATTTTGTTAAAAATAAACATTGTTTGGTAACTGTATGATACCTATGCTGTCACTTTTGTACACTGATTTTGAGATGCAACAATGAAAATAATTTCCACTTTTTTGCCATTTGTGAAATGTATTTTGTCATATACAATATTCCAAAATCTTGCATTTTTATCGAAAAATTTCAATAGTAAACAGGTATGTATAGCATAGTTAGTATAGCACGAGATCATGATCCACTAAAAACGCGAGTGCGTGAACACGAGTATTTTTTGATGCATATTATGGTTGAGTGCTTTGCCTTATACTACCAACAGTGAAACTGTTAGTAAACAACACCCTAGCAACACGTAAACAACACTATAGCAAGGTCCTTGCCAACGAGTTTTTATCACAGGAAATTGTCGTTTTATACAGGAAGAGGCAATTTTATCGGACCAAGCGGTTTTCTTTATCGCGGAATTCTATTAGGTGACGTTTCAGGTGTTGCTTAATAACTACTTTATGAGGGAATTTGCCTAAAAAAAACTTTTACCTAATAAACAATAACAAGAGTAAGTATAACACCTGCCAACTGTAATGCACAAAAGAAAATCTTTAAAAATAAATTATCATTTATTTTTATTTTCTCGTCATATCCGAAACACTGTTTATATTTTGTTTGTAACTTTAAAACGGTTTAGTCAAATATCAATTCAAACATCAAACTGTAAGAACAGTAGATATATTTAAAAAGCATATCATTAGGTACAGTTTGCAATACTCATAAGTCATAACCTGCTCTAAGATTATGTTAGGTAATTATTCACGATTAATATGTTTTACTGAAAATCTCAAACTGCCTTTGTCGGATAAATTTTATTCCTCATTGCATTGTTATAAAAGAATACACTAGAAAAAATTAATATCGCCGACTTGAGCGTGGTAGGACTCTAAAAGGTTTATATTATATTTATGTTATATTGGTTTAGAAATTCAATAACGGAATGAAATATGATAATGTTTTACAGGTGCTTTTTCTATTCACAAAAAGAAATTTAAACAATGTGAATGAACTTACGATTCCCTACAACAAGTGATGATCATCATAAATATATGAAAGCATTGTTATAAAATACGTGATTTTACTGATTTTTAGTTCTTTATTCAACTAATTCATATTCATTTCGTAACACAAACTGCATCGTAAATAAAAAGCGAAAAATCTATTGCACCACAGCAGTTGGTTATTATTTTATATACTTGCTTATCCCTTTAAATTGTTTCTCTAGTCCTAAAACATTCCAGGATTCCAGGATTTAGTTTTCTTTGCAAGATCATAATATAAAACAATACCTTCTTATTTTAGAAAGGGTTGAGGCTTATCTCCCTCGTCACCTACAAACATCTTAAGAACGTAATCGTCGCCTTATCAAATAATTAGAGCTTTTTCTAAAAACGACATCTTCAGTTTAAATAATTAAATCTTTGTCGGTGTCAGAGACACCAGCATCTGTTCTGGCTGTTTCTCCGTACAAAGATTTCTTGTTCTTTAAGATGTTATCGGTTGCCAGACGCCGCCGGTTTCTGATGAGTGACTGACGTTAAGCAACATTTCATGCGAAGTTATTTACAAACTTGTTTTCAACAATAGTTGCTTGCCGAGTAACTAGCAACTTGTAATTAATGGATATAGTTGAGGAAACTTAATTTCTGGTCTGGTCAAAATTCCCGGACGGTTATGAAGTTAAAATAGACCTCCGATGACGGTAAGATGTAATTATTCGAACACCAGGGACCACCCACTAAAAATTCTAATTAATAGTTGTTACGTATTAAAGGAACATGTACTGATAATATGGAAGGTAATATATCAATTAAAATTGACGGGAAACCCTAAAATTAACTATTAAAGCGACAGTCGTTATCGTTTCTGTCGTGTTCCCCATGTTAATTTTACAGATATGATTTTCAGCTGTTATATGACAACTTTGAAGGAAAAATAACTACTGAATGTTGAATAGTTAACCTTAATAATGTTCTTAGTTTAAAATATACTCAAAGCTAATGGCAGCCACATAATAGATTGCTTTGGAGATAACTTTTTATATGGTATTTAACCACTCAACTAAAAATTAAAACGTAAAAGTTATTTTTACTATTATTTGACTTGATATTAATAAGCGACAACTGATTAATTAAAACTTAATAATTAAAAATTACAAATAAGCTATTTTCTAACATTCGAAATAAAACCTAAAAATTCCGAAACAATGTCTGAATTGTTTGAAACTGTGTTTCGTTGAAATTAGTTACTCTGTAACAGACACATATTTCATATTTGAATTTATTTTCAAATTTATTTTAGGTTTGTTTTAATTAGACTGGCACATTTTTTCAGAACAAGATGGGTGATGTAATATAAAATGATGAAAATATAAAATTTTCATCAGATATACAAAGTATATCTGTTGGCGTACCAATACTACAACTTTAAATATTTATTTTATGTATATTCTGTCGTGAACCACCTTGACATTCTAATCCTTCGAATATATATAAACGGCATTGCAGTAGAAAAATCAGTAGAAATTTACGACGCTATAAGTAGGTACCAATTTAATGAAACATTATTTACTTTCAGAAAACACGACTGCTCGTAAAGATGTCGTGTGTATTTCTATGGATGATAGTTTTAAACATATTTATGAAAACTGATATTCACAGAGACCGAAACACAGATTTTGAACTGTAATGAAATTTAATATACGTTTGTATATGGTTTGGTAAAATACTATTTACTGCTACAGTAAGCAAGAACATAAAAGTTTCATTAAAAATACCTACCTATTAACTCTTAATCGTTTATAAAGGTGTTTCATAAAATTACGTGAGGTATGCGAAAAAAGAACGTCACGCTAATTTAAAACAGGCAGGATATGAATCTTGGCCGAAATAAAAATATAATTACAGTCGTTAATTTTCAAGTGACTTTTGTTGGAACTATTAATACACTATAAATAAATAACCGGCGTATATTTTCCAATTTTTCAAAGCTAATGAACTTTCTCTGTTTAGGGAATATTTTAAGAAGTTCCCCAAGAATTGGTACCTAGTTATTTTCGATATGATAAAACAATAACACGAAGAAACATTAATTGCACCAGCAGTTTAAATTAAGGGTATGCAAAATTCTTGGCAATTTCCGGACGTCATGGTAAGTGGAAGTACAGAAACGTCTACAGATTCAATTAATGGGAACAATAGAGGCATTCCTGCTGCAAATGGCGGTTTCAAGAACAATTAATTGCATTGTATTATCTCTCTGCAATCCTTACTCAGCTGTGGAAGAATTGCAGAGCAATTAGATAGTCGACTGAATGAAATATTAGTACTCATTTTTTTTCTATGAAAAATTAAATTGGTGTAAATTGTGTAGCTATTCAAGCATGTTATGTATTATTCTAGCTTTACTAACAAAGGAAAACGGACGTTGTTGTAATTAATCATTTCTCCGGGAAAAATTAAATAACGTTGGTGCAATGTTTGCCTGTTGTTATACAGAGAAGAGACAAGTAGCGATAGTAAGTTTTCAACATAAAATTGTAAACTAAAAAGATTTACTGAAACAGTCAACAGGTAGCTACCAAAAGTTGAATAGTATTTACAAATCAATAATTAGAGGAGTAGTATATAGGAAGTAGAATAGAAGGAAGGCAAAAGAAGTCGCGAGGTATAAAGATGTAAAACCTACATTGATTAAAATTCATACATGTTCAAGCAAGGAATATGAAATCCATGACAATAAATTAAATTGCCTACCCTTACAATAGAATTCCATCAAAATTATTACAAAATTGTTGTTGTGATAAAGACTACATGTCATTTCATCTGGAAGTAATATTGTCGCCAAAAAGTCACAGCGACTCCCACGTCTTATCTTGTACTCTTGAACACTATTGTTAAACATGTATGAAGTGATTGAAGTGAAATCAAATCTGTACCGTAATTTCGTGTATTTTGAAAAAAATGCGAATTGGTGTTACGGCTCCTCGCTTTTGCTCCTCGCTTCCTGCTGCAGCAATTGGCCAATAAAAATATTTTGAATGTTTTTTTATGGTCAATTTTTTATTCGTTAACGTGCGACAACTGCTTTGCGAGTTACAGTCGGTATAATGAATCTTTCTGTACTTGCTGTAATTGTAAAGGTGGGTTCTCACTACGTACCTACATGTCCTGGATAATACAAGTATCATACAAGTATTTAAAAAGTCTAGAAAAATTTCAGATATGTTTAATACAAGTTGTAGATTTTCAGAAGTATGCAACTGCATTTGTTGGTGTATAGGACATGTATTATACAAGTACGGCCGATCCGAAGTGGATGGAAAACACATACATGTCTGACAACTTGCGACTGCACATTACGTATTTTCAAAGCCTTCTATAGTGCTTTATCGCAAATGGAGTGGTCAAAAGAGAACACAATTCAATTAATTCAATTTTTAAGGCAGAATGAAGTATTATTGATCGAAACGCAAAAAAAGATGCACTATACGTTCGATTGCTGATAATTTAAAATTCAGCGAAATAGATGTGGATAAAAAAGTTTCTACTCCACCACCTTTGCCTTCTTTTGGGACTTTCATTATTATTACTTGCTAATCGAAAATTAAATAACTTGACGCGGCAGAAACAAACATAAGTTCTTCGTTTGAAGCCATTTTGTACACAACTTTTCAATACAATGTGAACAAGTAATGTTTTATACATTATCTACTACTTGTATTTCAAAATGTATAAGACTTTGTTTATGATAAATTTGAGAAAGTATTATACAAGTATAATACATGTATGCCAATTTATCCTAGACTTGTTGGTAATGTAAACCCCGTTTAACATAAATTGGAATCCACCAAAAACTAAACTATGAATAAATTATTATGGCTACAATTTTATCGACTTATTAAAAATAATTGTCTCTTTCTACATCCTACAATTACAATTTTAAGTAGGTATTTGAAAATGGTGAAGAACGTTCGGTTTAAAGCTTTAAACATGAAAACAAAAAAGAAAACGCAGCAAAATGAGAAAGTTGTTTTCAGTTTCTGTACACGTATTTTCGTGTACTATATAATAAGACAGTTTCCCGCTTCAAAAACACAACGTAAGCCTTTAATACCCTTTGCTTTTGTTATGAAATATTAGAGGTAGCAGGTGCACGTCTGGTTAGACTGAAGCCGCATTAGCATGTGTAATCCGGGTGGAATATGTCCTTAGGGAACTGCTTCACGTTTTCCTATAACAAACATTGGCTAATCCAGTTCTATTAAACTTTACAGAAATTGAACCTGACGATGCACTAACCAGTTTATTTTTCTTTTGTGTGCAAAATAATTGGGTTTGTCTGAAAAACTTAAAATTGTATCTTTATACTTGTCAGAAGCTTTTGCTTGAATTCGTTTGCCACGGTTTGATTATTTGATGCCTACAATACAAAACGGACTCATTATAAAGCAACAAAGTATTCCCAGCCAGCTTTCCACTATAATGAGCTTTCTCCCTAAAAAAAGAAAAACCACGAAATTCTCTTTGTGTTTGACCAGAATCGGACAAAATTAATGACCACAAGGAACCCCAGCGGTAAATCAGACGCGACAAGTGACACTTGTTCGAGCTCTTGTTTGAATACGTGCTGCGTGAACCACCAAACCACTGAGCGGAAGAAATATGGCCTAACATGGGCCTATCGAGTGGTTTGTTATATATTGGTTGCCCTTTTTAAACGACAATTGATATTTCACACATGAGATACATTTATGTAAAAAAAAATCATTTGAGAAAACCACCTTTTAGATTATCGAGAGTTTGAATAATCCCTGTCCGTTTGTTACAAAAATTTAATATTAGACCATAATTATTTATTTTTTTTTTTTTTTTTTTTTTTTTTTTTTTTTTTTTTTTTTTATTATACATTGCATATTTACAATCTACTCTTAGATTTGAGTAATAAGTAAATTTTATAATGTTGAACATGACATGAGGGGGGTATAGCCATCGCTAATCTCCCAGAAAAAGAAATTTATGAATAAATTTGTTTTTTTTTTTTTTTTTTTTTAATTAGGTTGTAAAAGGTCTTGTGGCCAGTTCCGCTTGAGTCTTCTTGTAACTACTGGTAGGTGTGACAGCTGCTCTACAAGAACGTTTCCGTGTCCTGCTAACTTGAGATTGTAGGTACTTGCAAGTCTCTGGATTTCACTGGTGATGTATGGTATTTTCAGATCGGTGTGAAGGGTCAAAAAAAAACGAGCTTTATACTAGAAAATTTAATTTGTAAAATACCTCATCCTTTAAGATCGTAAAACTTCAAATGCAGAAATTCAAAGAGTGAGAATGGTAAGATGTACCGAGAACCGAAGTAGTATTCCACGTCTGCTTTGAATTGCATTCTCTTGAAACTAATTGCGAGATGTATTTTAATCTTAAACAGAAAATTTATTAAAATATGGAGTTGTAGTTTAATTTCAGGATTAAAAACCTGTGATTTTGTCACAAACAAATTAATATATTTTGAAAATATAAATACTACAAAATTTATTTTTAATAGTACTGGGCGGTGCTATCATTGTCGCTATGAAGAGTTTATACAAAGAAAATGGAACGATAATGACATAGTATTAATATTTTTTTCCGACGACCACTATGAAATGTGAACAAATTCGCACCGTTTACTGTTACTGAAAATTGTATATTTCGCATGGCAACGAAACCGTGTGATATGAGCGTGTGCAATATATTTCACACGCTAGACGATAAAAAATAGTTGGCCACTTTGAAAATCGTCATTCGTTTTATTAAAAATTAAATATTGAAACGTCAAATTGTAGCAAATGCACCAAAGTGCAGTACCTACTAACCTGTTACTAGCCGAATTTTTATTAAGAAAATTGGTAAATTGTAATAAATAAAAGAGGTAAATACATTTAATTCACATAATTTTATATTGTATTTAGTTTTGCTGTTGATATGGACGATATTGATGATAAAATGTTATAATTAATAAATTTTTTTATTTTGCTATTTTTAAAACAGAATTAAGTGGTGGTCGGAAAAGTTGTGGTCGTCGGAAAAGTACAGTGTACAACTCGTGCTGAATGGATATTTCAAACTCGTATGTTTAAGCCATTCGCCAAGGCTCGTGGTTCAAACTTTCATACTCGTTTGAAATATCCAATTTTCAGCACTAGTTATACAATACAGGGTGTTTCGTATGTTTAAGCCACTCGCCAAGGCTCGTGGTTCAAACTTTCATACTCGTTTGAAATATCCAATTTTCAGCACTAGTTATACAATACAGGGTGTTTCTTAAATGGCGGACACGGAGAGCACTACGCGATTCTCATCTTAAAACTGAGTTGAAAAAGTATAGGCGATTTTGTCCTAATGTATTTAGTTTCCGAGTTATTCGCATTTTAAAAATTTTAAATTTGACAACATTGCGCATGCTTGCACGGACTTTGTTTTAAACGTTTGCTGTTTTAATAAGGCAGTATGAACAAGTTTCCTAGGTAATAACCTCATAGCTACAATGCACTGTTGCAACATATTGAAAAAAAGTTTAACAACAGATATTTATCAGAAAGAATGTCTTCGGAGGAAGGAATACAACGTATAAAAAATTCCAAATTTAATAAGATTTAATATTTGATTGATGAACAATGCGGAACGGTTAAAATTTACCCGTTTTTCCAAAGCATAAAGGAATTGAATCTCAATCTTTGACGGAGAATAACTCTGAAACTAGCGAAGAACGGGCATTATTGTATTATATTTTTCCAATTGGTATCTGGAGGGGAATGTAATGTGCTCCGTGTCCGCGATTTAAGAAACACCCTGTATACTATTTCCGAGTTCCGACGACCACTATGAAATGTGACCAAATTCGCACCGTTTACTGTTACTGAAAATTGTATATTTCGCATGGCAACGAAACCGTGTGATAAGAGCGTGTGCAATATATTTCACACGCTAGACGATAAAAAATAGTTGGCCACTTTGAAAATCGTCATTCATGTTATTAAAAATTAAATATTGAAACGTCAAATTGTATTAAATGCAACGAAGTGCAGTACCTACTAACCTGTTACTAGCCGAATTTTTATTAAGAAAATTGGTAAATTGTAATAAATAAAAGAGGTAAATACATTTAATTCACATAATTTTATATTTTATTTAGTTTTGTTGTTGATATGGACGATATGGATGATAAAATGTTATAATTCATTAATTTTTTTATTTTGCTATTTTTAAAACAGAATAATTATGTGGTGGTCGGAAAAGTTGTGGTCGTCGGAAAAGTACAGTGTACAACTCGTGCTGAATGGATATTTCAAACTCGTATGCTTAAGGCACTCGCCACGGCTCGTGGCGCAAACTTTCATACTCGTTTGAAATATCCAATTTTCAGCACTAGTTATACAATATACTATTCTCAGCTAGCGGTTACTAATTTTTTTATTATTGACCACTGGTCAATAATACAAACAATTTATGTAGCAGGCTAGGCTAGCCTAATGCCTTTAAAATTATGTATATTATTCACATTCATAATACAACAACCACTTTCTAAAGCTTATTTATTTCAATCTAGTATTGTTTCTTATTAATTTTAATTATAATTAAGTAGGTATTTGTTAAAAATGAGAAATAAATATGTTTTAGATAAACGTCAAATTTTACACAAATGTCAGTTGAAATGTTTTCAGGCAAGGTTACTTGATTTTTGTGGATATTTAGAAATGAAATTTTATTTTTTATTAACGTAAAAACGATTAATTATAAGAGGAATAAAGATGCTCGTAGTGGAAAAAATAGTATATAAATCACACCTCGTCATCTTCGTACGCCGTCTTTCTTTTCAAACTGTACTTTCTATGTTCAGTCGATGTTCACTACTAAACTTTTCCTTCTATTCAAGTTGTAGAAACCTTTTTACTGAAATGCATGTACCGATGATAATGAGGTTTGATTGTTACGAGTCTGTTTCTAGTCTGGAAACCATTTAGTTTTAGACGTGGATTGCTGGATTTTTCCAATTTTAATTAATCCGTGTATATAAAATAATTCAGTACCTAAGTATTAGCCCTCTCCTTGGATCTTTTTGATCTTTAAGTTTTGGCAAATGTGTTCCTTGCAGCTTCGTGGTTTAAATTCGGTCATCTGTACATTCCGATAAAAATAAACTAACTGGAAAGTAGATATTTTACAGTTTCATAACCATTTTTATATAACTTCCATAGTTACCAAAAAGTATAAAGAAGTTTTAATATAAGACTGCATAAATAAATACCTACGTCCTTTTAAAAGATTAAAAAATGAATCACTGGAAAGACGTTGCATCCACGTGGGTTTTATATGTTGTGTGTTCAAATCAACGATAAATTCCAATGTTTTCAATTAAAGCTGCTTAAGAAACAACTAGCGGATGTAAGTACACGATGCAGGCGTGGAGCCAAGATTATGTAAATTTCCAGCAACAGATGTCTACGATCAGTCCCCCTTAATCTGCTCTTGATCCTGCTTTTAATGTTACTGCATAAACTTACAGTGTGAAAGTGTTCTAAGATACATTTATTAGAAACATTATAAAACAGACCCAAACCTCAATAAAAATATTTAACCATACTGTTAAGCCTGCAGGAGAAAATTTAGTGAGGGCTGAGAAACCAGAACCACCTTATAAGTAATTCGATTAACCAGCTTTCTGTCAAGTGATTGAAAATATATTCAGGAAAATTAATTGGATAATTCATGCCACACTTTGTTATTCATCACCAAAAGTTCTGTCTATCATCTGACTAATTAAAGCTTTAGAATGACGTGAAATTAATTAAATCAGACTTCGTGGTCCGATTCCAATATTATTGTTGGGACTTTATAATTCAGTTACAACATGGCGTATACTTGAAGTAGTCATGTATTAACTCCTAATTGTAACCTTCCATTGGGGGATTCGTTTTATGTATATTTTCGGTATATTGGAACATGATGAGAAATGTTTCCTATTTTATATTAAACATTTGATGGAAAGGAAATTGCAGAACATGCGGTGTGGTTAAAAATCCATATATTTTTAAAAATCTTTTAATTATAAAATCTCGTATTATTTATAATTTCCGTTCTAAGAGATAGAAATATAAAATCATAAATAAACAGTAGTAGTAAAAATTAAGTGGTCTTGAACAAATCAGCTTCATTTTATTTTAACCGGCACATTTAAAAGTTTTCTAAACGAATTAGCTGTCGGGGACGGAAGACATCTCGAGAGAATAGTTCAAGAATGCACTTATTAACTCAGTCGTGTAGCTGTTGCTTTACAAAATTACGTTTACTCAATCTTACGACCTCACGAATTCGTCATTCTGACAAATGACACAAATTTGTAAGAACCGGGCACGTATTTCATTACCCAGGCGAAATTCATCGCAATAATTGTCGCAATTTAATTTGGCTTAATTGAATTTGATATTGCGGTACGGGATCAATTTTTAAATGCAGCCGACGTCGGTCGGTTGGGTATGGTAATTTTCATCGCATTAGTTATTTACAAGATTCAGTATATTCGAAGAAGGTATAATAGTACTGCGTGACTGACATTTAAACGAACAGTGAAGTGCTAATGCTAAAGAAATTTGTGTTAGAAAATTTAGTTTACCTCTTTATCTACTACGCGTGTTCTTTATAGATTGTAGACCATTATAATAACCTTCAAAGAGTGGAATTTATATTTTCCTTTAAAACACTAGTGAATTATAAAACCCATGTCATTATTTGTGGCACATACAGGGTATCTGAAATAAGTACCAATTGACGACACTTATGGTACATTACATGTTGAAGATAGTATTAAAACAGGCGAGTTAAAACGTTGTAACAAGCGTTTGTGTTATGTGAGGGAAACAAAACTAGATGATAGAAGCGCAAAAACGTATTCTTATCACCTGCCGTACCAACCTTTGCGCTAACCCAATAATAGATATAATGGAAGGTTGGTATAAGACGGTTTTGCCGGCATCGGGTATCTAACTGAACACTTGAAGTAACCGATGAAGGTCTCATCAGGAACTAATAATTCTCTCTAAATAGCGAACCGCAATTAATGCACCCCAATTACCAGACTTTGATGCAGAATAAATAACTGCCACTGCTAAAACCGTGGTACAATACTCCCAGCAGCCAGTTCTATCGAAATCGTTTGTCCAGTGGAAGTCATAGTTACACCTCATCTTTCAACCACAGCTTATCTATTTTCGACCACTGGTAGTGGGTACTGGGTACATTAATCAGTCTTGATATCAGCCCCACCAGAAGGAATAGTCTTCTGGTTACTAACCATCTCAGATTTATGAGTTTCCGAAATGTGTGCCCCAATCAGCACCATACAGCGACATCCAGCGACAACCATCTAGCAAGCTACCTTTGATCTCTCCATCTCAATACTTGAGACCAATTTTTTTCTCTATCGGGCAAATTTCGCTATTACCGTCTAGCCGTCTTTATTTCTTCAGACAGCTTACAGTCTTTCTTTAAAGTCCACGCATGCGTAATTTCTTCAAGTCCACTGCAACTCAGCAATCTAACACATCCTGTTCCATTTGATTAATAGTGATTTTTTTTCTTAATAATTACGGATTTTCATTCTTCGTTAAGAGTCCATGAGCCAGCACTGAATATGTCAGTGATTTAAAGCGATTATTATTGTTGATATATCCGTTAAAATTGTATGCTGTAAGTCTGAGTTTAAACTCGCATAATGGTGTAACACTAACAGACTGTAATTAGTGCAAATGAATCAAAGGCACGTGTGCAATACAAGCTAACATAATCCTATCTCATATATTGTTGATGGATTGCTGATGATAGTGTAATAGGATAGTTCTGCGCTATGGCTCATCTTATCATTCATCTTTGAACCACTGGTTCTAACACTAATTAATACTGTCTGTTGGCATGTACATACATCCATCAATTATCAAGTGCAAGTCTTGACGTATGTTGCCTTTTAACACAACATAGCGCCTAAAGCAAATTATTAATAGAAATTTCGGAACGTATGATACATCAAGCTATTACCGGATACGCCACTTTGAGGTAAATCTAAGGAAAAGCAGCATAGAAACCGATCCAGCACATTATTTTAAGTAACACATAGCCGAATAATTCTCTTTCTCAGATTACATTTAATCTGTTTTAGGTTATTACTAGAATTAGGAACAAGTTTACTGATAATGTGGAATTATAAAGAAGATTAACAAACCTGTAACGGTGAAATACTGAAGTACCTATACACAAAAAAATCTTAAAATTTATTATCTACATATGACATAAAACCAACATAAATATAACACAAACTCAAATAATATCGAGGATACTTAATCATGCGAATATATCTACTAGATAAATTTATGAAGCTGATTCAAAGTTCGCTATTTATTTCAATCAAACGTCTTTGAAATACAGATATATTCTTCTTATGGACACATATTTTTCGATTACCCCTACGTTTGGGTCACTAAAAGCAATTCCGTGTCTATAGGTACGCTCCCCAGATACACTTGACTTTTATAAATTATTGGTGTGTGGTCTATGCTTTACCGAATATTTTCCGAAAGAAAACAATTTATTAGCCGGAACTAATTTAGTGGGTCATGTCACAATAAAAATGTTATAAAATCTATAAATGTATTATGTGAACAACATAAAATCTTCAGCTTCTTAAATCTAGTTTTTGCTCATTTAATATTCCCTATTAACAAATAGCGCATCTATTATAACTTCCACCTTTTCAAATTTAAAAACTTGGGTTAAGTCGTGGGTAAGTGGAATAGGAGGTGGGATATGACCAACAATGTCAACAAATCTGCTATTGTACGAAGTATGGGTAGTGTAAATTATTTACGAAACCTGAGGCTATTACCTACTCGATTGTTTTTATATTTATTGTGCAATCTATTAATAACAATCGTTTTAATGATAATAACAATAGGTAAGTAGATATCAATGCCGGTGTAACATGCCAAGTAAGAGATTGAGAAATATTCCAGTGTCATTACATTTGGGATCTGAAATTATTTTGCAATAATGTAACTCCTATGGGCAGTGGCAACTTGTCGCGGAGGTAAGTCCCTCCAGAAACTACAACGCGAACACTATGATTAATGTCTCACAAATTCACAATATATATACGTATTATAGATACTTACAAACAATTCAAGAAACTGTTAGCACATTACGAGGAGGTAAAGGGGTTTGTTCGAGGTCGAGTACTGTAAGCCTCTGAGTACCATAAACACATTTTCGTGATGTGTTTCGTATCCTATTTTCTCTGCAAGCGCTTTAATTACGAAGGAATTTAAATCATCAATATTTTATAATCAGTTGATTTCGTGTCGCAAAAGGGTCCACATAAAGTAGGAAAGACCTACTTTCCTGCCGCCTGTAGAAAAAAAAATGTGTTTTCTTCTTTTCAATGTGCATAACAAAAGACTGAACATACTTTAACCACGTAACAGTATATAACATTTGTGTATTTCTAAAAATGGATTGAAATATTTGGGGAAATTCATATAATTTTATAAAACTTGAATTTCTGTAAACCACATTTTTCTAAATTAACAAACTGTGCAAGTGGAAATTTCCAAATACGAATAGCACAATCTGAAATTCTGAAACGTTATCAGAGTTGTATTTTCGTGTGAAAATCTAAAATTTGCCGATTCCGCATGTTACAATATAACCTTCTCCTCGTTCATGTATTCCTAATACAAAAACACTGCTGCACTCAACAGTGCTCGTATTGCTCAAGTGATTTAAATAAATATTACATACTCTCTGTGCCTGTGGCCGAACTTTATAAATATTATAATGCGGATGAATTCATTACTTACATTACCTATATTATGTTCTCTTTCAACAAAATGAACTCAGTGACAGTGTAGGTATACCTACTATTTATTTACTCTAGATCTACTGTAAATATAATGTAATATATAAATAAATATATGAAAAAAGAAAATGTGGGAGCATATAATTATTCACAATACGTATGCAATAATGAACAATGAGTTGTGGGAAATTCCCGTAGGAACACTTTATGTCGTTGATACGATTTAAGAAAATTTCTTTCAAGTTTTAAAAAAATAAAAGTAACTACAATAATTCTATACTTGCTCTAGTTCTAGTTCTAGAATAAGTAGTCTATATTAACCGAGATGACAAACTTTACAAGTGAAACGTTCTGCTGCATTACATTACAGGTAGTGATAGATTGAAATGCTTCTGGTAATTCCCAGGGACATTAATCAAGAAATTCATTACAATATTTTTCCTGTATATGTGTAAATCAAATAAGCGGATATGTTATAGGCAATTGGCTACTTTTTTGTAAATTAATTATTGTTGAGATGCATGGATATACGAACAAAATTTGCAAAATTTCAACAATAAATAAATTAATTATTTCGTTCTCCAAGGCGAAAAAAAAGTGAAATTATTTGTCTACGTAGGATTCGGTAGTAATCCACTACCATTGGATCTTTATGCGATCCTGGTAGTAGTAGTGACTCAGTTGCTGTAAAATGGAGTTAAGTCCACATCCATGGTAACGATAAATATAGGTACGCCCAAGCAAGAGCTTTCTTAGCTTAATATAAAAAGAGAAATAAAATCTATAAAATAGGATTATCATTCATATTTTGGTGTGTGAAATGAATTTTGAATAGTCAATCAATTTGTAATGTTAACAGTTATAGAACAAATTAGTAATGTAATGGCTATCTGTGGCGAACAAACCATAATTCTAACCGAAAAGACAATTTAAGTAAAATTCAAATGTAGAGCTAGAGAGAACTATTTTAATTTAAAATTGTTTACAACAGTAATTTTACAAACATTCCTTTTTCTACTACAAAACATTTGGGCAAAATGTTTTTGCGACAGTGCATCATATTCATATTTGAAAATTGAAATGTATTTTATTTAATTTTGTGAGTACGCAGTTGTAGTTCAGTACTAGACTACAGGTGTACGAAAACTAGTAAATGTAAATGATACCCTAACATTTATGTTATCCTAATACAACTAGAAAACTATTTGGTGCAAAAGAGACCTAAGTCCACTGTTATTTATTGTTGTTAAATTTCTATTGTTAAGAGCTTAATTAAAGTTACTTTGTTAAATACAAGTTTCTTCTTTGTTTTCCTGGTCCAGCCATACGTTTCAAATAACAATGGTAAAGAATAATTTCTACAAAAGTATAACTTTTTGATAATTGTTTATACTGCCGTGTTGGTTAATTGTTTATTAAAATTTTTTTTTTAATGTTTCACATCAATGGTTTTACTTTTGTTTAGTCTTAAATTAAAAAATTACTTTAATTGTTTGGTATTCATTCTCTAAACTTTTTTTCAAATAATTGAATATTGTTCAAAATAATTAAAATAATTAATAACAAAATGATTGTGCTGTTTCATAGAGTCAAAACAGTTACTACACTAAATAAATAGTATACTATCAGGACATTTTCAATTTTGTTATAGTGCGTAACAGTACAATAGTGATGTTAAGTAATCCAATAAATAAAATTTGTTTCAAGATTTTGTTTAGAAAATTGTTGTATTAAGCGAGCACCATCTCTTGTATTTGATCTGCTCCTGATACACGGAGAGACTGTTTGGTGCAAAAGGGAGTTAAGTCCACGCGGAAAAGTCGGGGAATGAAGTTTAAAAATTCGCACGGTAGAATGAAAATTTCGCTTTAAAATCCAGTGGCGTAGTAAAGTTTGCGCGGGCCCGTGTTTATTCAGCACCTTAACGGAAATGAACAAACTCCAGTTTTTAGTTTTTATTTTCCCATACCACCACTGGTATATCGGAAGTACTGATATCATGAAAATTTTCGAAATTTAGATTTTCAGGGAAATACGTGTTTGGGCCTCCAGGACACCAAAAAAGTCTGCGGGTGTGTGGGTGCATAGGTCGCGTAATCCTTGTAGTGCCCAGACGAAAATATAACGTTAAGTGTAGTCTGCACAATTTATGCGGCCATACACAACACAATTTGGTGTGTATGTATGTATGTGACGCTTCTAACACAAAAACTAGAGAACCGATTTTGATGAAATTTGAAATGAAGTGGTATATCGAAAATTCATCGACAAAATAAGCTTTTCAAAAAAATTCGAAAATGAAAGTGGAAGTTCGACATGTTTTTTGGGTAGCATTTTTTTCAGAAGCAGAATTTTGTAAATCTGAGTGGCGGATATGAAAGAAGACCATAATTCAAGGGAAACAGTGTTTTACCGGACTCCCTAACTTCAAAATGGCGGCCGCTATGAATTTTTCAAAATTTTGACTTTAACGCCCCACAATCAAGAACCAGTTATCTGATCTTCTAAATTTCCTTAAATCATTGCTTTTATCAATTGAATAGACAATGCAGTTTTAAATCTCAGAAGCATGTTGTTGGAAGATTATTAAAGTTTTCGGAGCTGTGTGAAAAAATGATGGAACTGCACCGTGATTGAAATTGGTCTTGCACAAATAATAAGTCTTGCAAGTACTTACTCCTATTTCCAAATTATACAAGGCACATTAATACTACCTACCCTATCTTCCTTTGTTTTTTCCAAAATTTGATATACGATATCCCACATACATGGCCTATATATAATTCTTTGATTCAATGTTGCTATTGCTATATTGCTATTTATGTATGCATGCAGTAATTAGCATTGATTGAAGTATTAGTTACAGCAACTTACTCTAGCCTAACTTTAACTTAAGTACCTATAGTATTAAATGTTAGATAATTGCAAGTAGTATACCGAAAATGACCTAACCACTTTAAAGTAGGGGTATAATAATGAATTTCCAAAACACTTTGTAGTCTGTTTTTTCGGGAACTTAGATTAGGTAGGTACACGTTATCGAATCATCCTGATTCTTACTTCTAAGATTATATACTTCTGATAGAAGATAAACGTTTCTTGCAACTTTGAAATGTAGAAGAAATCTTCAAAATAATGCTGTCCCTATATTACAAAAATTGTAAATTGTCCGCAATATGATGAATGTTATTTGTTTGCTAGAATTTCATAATACGTTATAAGTCAAATTAACTAGAAATATAAATTGTTCCACAAAGAATATAAATCAGTTTTCATTATACAACGCAAAGCATTCTAATAATAATCTAACACACCACTTTAAAAAAACCATAATTACACTCAACAAAGCTCCGTTCTGCTATTTCTCACCGTGCAGTGAATTCGCCTCCCTTTATCTCGCGATGCGTAAAATGCCTGACATTGGTTTAGTGCCGTTTTAGCTGGTGGAATTTCCGACGGGGTGTTTTGATTCACTGAATCCTATTTCTTGCGGCTATTATCTAACATAATAACGAAGCAGGAGGCAGGTACCGTTTTTTTGCTGCAGACAACAATAAACGTACTGTGGAGCACAATGTTCCGGATTTTCTGTTTCCCCCATTCTACAGAACACTCTTTTTATGATGAAAGCTTCAATGAAAATTTTGTGTCTATTAAAAGATTCTCATGCATGCGGTATAATTTTTGAATACCTATTTTTATTGTTTCAAGAACAATACTTATACTGAAGTTTGAAAGGTTCATTATAAATTTATAAATATCTCTCTCTCAAATTGTGTCATCTCATCACCAACCATCTAGTATTCGAATTTCAATTTACAATGTATCCCAAACTTGAGAATCTTCTAAATAAATATAGGTAGTGCTGTACCTACTGACTACTGAATAGCTTTAGCCACCGTTTTACCCCCTGTCCTTATAGTAGGTAGTAATCGATAATTAAATTTTGTGTGAATTTTAAATGACTTTATAAACTTCAAATTCACTCATGTGCGAATTATGTTTAAATGTTCCCCAGAGTTACGGAGTGGACTAAAAGAATTAACGAGAATGGAATTAACTAAAAGCGAACATTAAACGAATCCTAGTTTAAAGAAATGTGGAAAATTCAAAAACCCACAGTCTCTTCTGGTTTCAGGCTGGTACCTACTACTATATTATGTTCACTTCTGCTTTTATTTTATTTACTTTACTCGTCCCATGTTTTATTTAATTTTGTTTATCCTCTTTGTAGAACGTATTTTGATGTTTTATTCTAAGGACACAGACACTGACGGGGCATTCCCAAATTCCTTTTGTTGGTATAGTTCTTATTGTTCCTACATCTGATTTCGTATCCGTTTAACCATTACAAAAGCATTTTTCGTTTTAAAGGAGAGCAGCTTCCTATTTCAAGATAAACGTATAATTTAAAATCAGGAAAACGTTTTTGTTCTGTTAACTATATACAGTACAGATTACAGTAATTACTTTGAACAAGAAATTTCTGTTCTTAGTCGGCAACGTCCCACTAAACTGCTGAACTAACTGCTAGAAGTACCTAATCCGAACTGTATCCGATAATCTTGCAGACTAATTTCCTTTCCTTCCCTCTGAGGTTTTTAATATCAGTTTTATAAGGCATCTAGATCTCGTACATCTACCCCTGCCGCGTCATTCGTTTCGCTGTTGGATACGCATCTTGCTGTGCTAATTGAGCGGAGCGCTCGCGGTGTTATGTAATTTGAGTAAACCTAATTCGATATTAGAGTTCATAAATCTTGCAAGTAAGAATCACCTCCTATAAACAATTTATGACTTTTTCATATCTGGGTTAACAACGCCTACTTCGTATTGGAGAAATAATTAAATTTATGACTATCTTTGTCAGTTTATTTTAACGTAGCTGTACTACACCAAGATATTTTAATTTCTTCTTGAAATTATTTTTCCAAGGCAGATTATAAAAGAGTTTTTTTTGATAATGTAAATAATTTTAGACAGGGGGGCGTAGCCGTTCTTTGTGTAATAAAACAAACTTTATAATATCTTAATTAAAAATTGCCGTGTTGATGATTCACTGTACATACCTAGGTCCTAGAGTTTCACCAAATATATAACTTCGTAGAGTAGCCGAACGTATCATATTTTTTTAGTTTGTGGAACCAAAAAAATACCGAATTTTAAAAAAATAATAAAATATTGCATATAGCCACAACATCGCAAGAAGGTACAAGAAAAATAGGCGGATGTTCAATTATAACCAATGAATTAATTTTAATAGCTAGATTGCGCCAAGGATGGACTTTCGCCACGCCTCGACTTTTCAAATTAGCGTGGGATGAAGTTATGGTGAAAAAAGAAGAGGGTGAAATAAAGTGAAGGCATAGATTAATCTTTAAAAAAGGAGAGGGTTAATATAATAGAAAAAATAAGCAAGAAATAAGAATAAAAATATAACCTTACCGTTCATTATGAATAAAGGAAAAAATCAGACATCGCTTTGCAGGAAAACGATACAGTTAGGAGTACATTTATATATTCTAGTAACGACGTTATTGATGGATGCTCAAAGTAGGGGTATAAAATTTAGGAATTTTAGCAAAGCTCCTCATTATATCGCACCATTCACGAAACAGAAGTGCCTTTAAAATACAACGCATATAATAACATATAAGGGAAGTACTTATATAGAATATTGCCCCATAAACTTTACAGACTGTAATAGCTTCGCCATAAATTATATTACTATGCATATACGTCCATAAAAAGCACTTTTAATATTTGGATGTACAAACGCTATTACCGTAAAATGATGAAGGTAAAACAAAAATAAATGTTTATTCTTAACTACACAAGATTTGATAATTTTAATATAAATTTGTTTTCCCAAAAAAGTTGCATTAGATGAAGTGATTGCCATAGCAGTTTGTTACTTTTAAGATCAATTTTATGGAGTTTCAAATTTAGAATAGCGAATTGAATTTATAGCCGGACGTATAGGTACCACCGGCGGCGCCAACATCACTTTAAGGGAGAATAATTTTCACTCACGTCTCACGTGTAACCCCATAAAAGCTCCTTACATTTTACAGTACTTTGTTATTCGGACTCAAAGTGCCGATTCTTAATAATTTATAGCACGTACATTACCTCCACTATGACTGCTTAAAGCATACTTGAGATACTGTCATTTTATGTGCGAGTTTATTTCGGAATTGTACTTGGCAGTATTCTCGAAATAGAAAATTGAAAACATAAAGGAGCTAGTTTTCGGTCAGCTTAAACAAATCTTTAAAATATATCTACGGTTAAACTACCAATTAAATCATCATTAATATAAAAAAAATATTTATAGCTCTGACAACAAAAAACCTTAAAGCATGAGAAACAAACATTAGTAATTTCTTCAGGCTCATATATTAAACATTTAACCAGCAACTTATCAAATTTACAAAGTGACTTTAAGCACGCTTTGAGCTCCTTTGAAACCATGTTCATTTTTTAAAAAAATAACAGTAAATTTTTCATCAACAGTAAAAAATATGATCGCATGATTTGGATCACCGCCCGCGTTGGAACACTTTCCTGATTAGCATCATTTATAACTCTTTCAAAATATTAACTCCCCTACAGTTAAAAATACAGAGAAATTAATGACGAACAGGAATTATTTCCTTTTAGTTCACAAACTTAACTGCTGGCACTAAATATTTTTTTTAAATTTGGATACCTGGAAATTTTCATCCATAAAAGAACAAAGATTTTTGATTTAATAACCAAAATGAAACAATGAGTGTTTATAACATCCCTAGTCCTCGATATAAAACACTGAAGAGTAGTAAACTAACAATTTAAATCGACACTAATGTCCAATTAACCATTAAACCAGCGTTTCTCTTGCCTACTGCCATGTTATCTGTTAATTCCGTGAAGAATGATTTCCAGCTGTTAGAGTACACGCCGCCGCCCGTCATGGTTGAGTGAAAAGATAGAAGAGATTCGTTCCTTTGCCAAGCTTTTCTTACATTTATTTGTAACGTTGAATTCTGTATATTCGGCGCCTCCTACTTAGCCTCTTCATGTGGCAAACACGTGCGGCTCCCAGTGCTCCTTCTTGTACAATCCCAGCAAATGTATGAAGCTCTACACTACATGATGTATGGCTGAAAGTTAACGTAAAACCACGTCGTGTTGGGCTGTATACTTGTCAGCTGGTAATTATGAATCGTACACGATTTTAGGAATTTTCCGACCTACCGCAGACATGAACAGGAGCAGGAAATCTTTTTCTATAATCACTTCTGAGAAAACTTAAACTTTTACCAATAGTAACATAGGTAGCAATTTAACTTAATAGGTAGTACTCTTTATAGAAGAAATGGATCGATAATAATTATTTGATTTCCAAAATTGCGTAGTTAATTAATCTAAATAAATGATGATGATTCAATTCTGACTAGTTACCAATTTCTTTCGAGAATTAAATAAAAATGAAGCAGAAAAAAACAACTTCTCAGAAGTTTATGTTCTTTAAAGCGTTCCAACTTAGTTTATATAGGTGGAAAAGTATTCACAAAGCAAATAAAGCTCCAAACTTCTTAATTAAAGCTTTTTCGCTTTTTAAACAAAAGTTCTGTGTTGCAAGCACTTAGATCGTAAAACTGGCATCAAATTTATTTTGCATTCGAAATTTGCAGACGACATCTCTGCGGTGCTAAGATACTTAAAGCGGGAGCGTTTGAAGATTTCCAAATAAGCTTTTCGCTTTATCTGCACTGTATTAGGAGACCCCTTTGAAGTGCATTGTGAATACGAGCAGAGAGGAAATATATTTGGTATCAACAGTTTTCTTTGGACGTTTTATCAATCCTGAAAGTAGGATTTTGTTAGTTTTTCTAGTTCTTTACAATCGTATGCAATTTTCTGGGATACAGCATGCAATTGGAGAAAATTGTTATTTTATTCTTAATATCGTAGAAAATTTGCAATTTATAAAAGAGATTAATTAATCTGTTTTTAAACCTGGCGGAATATGATAACTTGAAACTCAGTGCTTATTCAAACTACAATTATTTCTAACTTTAAACTATGTCTCGGATGAAATTCATATCCTTCAATGTTTTAACTAAACTGCAAGTAATTTTCCAAGTTTTACGAATAGAAGAGAGCGTATTAAGCTTAAATTAACCAACGATAGTTTAAAACTGTTTTGTACGTGTTTGAATAGCCGAACCATTTTTTAAAATAATTGATACTACAGACTGCTTAAAAATTCGAAATAATTGCTGTCAGCTACAGCGTTCACTTCATACATGATAAAAACAATATTTAACCTTTAGAATTTGGTAATTTGAACGCGACCTATTTTCGGATCTATACAGTTTTATAACCAATTTAAACCTGATGTATGCCATTTATTACACATGTGCAGAAGCTGGGCGATAAAAGAAATCTTCTAAACATTATGAAGTAAGTATGCTATATTCCTTACACTTTATTGTTAGAGTAAAGTCGGGGATTGTGGAATAGGTCCGCTAATGTGGAATACCTAATTATTTCTAAATCTATTCATTCCATCTGGGGCTGGAGATTTGTAACATGCTTCACTTAGGGCGGTTTTACACCAACCTCGGTTAGCACCTTGTACTACTAACCATAACTTAGAAATACTTGTTATTTGTGATGACCACCCGCCAAAAACTTTTAGGTATGTTGAAGATGTTTTGTTCTTAAAGATATTTTGAATTATATTTAAGAAATGCTGCTTTGATTATGCTGCTTTGGTATGCAGCAAACTCACAGATATATTAGATTTGAATTCAATCGTTTATAACAATAAAAAAAATTGCCTAAATCTTCAAAATGACAAATGTCGCTAATGTGGAATACCAACAGGTCTGGTAATGTGGACTATTCCACATTAGCGGACTTTGCAGATTCGCAGACTATAATTTATGTAATCATCTCAGAGCCATGTCGTTGTTTCACATTTTTAATAAAGTTGTTATAACTGCTCCTTGCGAAATATGTTATTTATGTAAATTCCTATTCCACTTTACCATATGGGGGTATTCCACATTACCCACCCATTTTTACTACCGTCAAAAGTTGCACTTTTGTATAAAAAACTAGATACAACGAAATATATAGATACTAAAACTCGTTTCGCTTTCCCTATGTATTCCATACACTTGCTGAATGATGTATGTATTGTTATGGACTTTACAATTAATGTTTTCTATTTTTAATGATTCAAAAAGAAAATGGTATTCCACATTCCCCGACTCTACTCTACTGAATTATTCAATAATATTTAATTATGACCAATAAATAAAATATTGGTTAAATATAATTTTAAATTTAAAAAAGCTGTTTGGTCCAGTATTCATGTATGATTGCGCTGGTCATCGAAGAGGAAATCGATAGATAAAATGAAAAGTGGAGAAGAAAAATATTATGGTAATGGAATATTATGAACATAGAAGGGTATGGCTGCGAGACTTGCAGTGTACTAATCGACACTTAATTAGAATTTAATTTTAAATTATGGTCAATTTTATTCCAAAAACAGTAACTGTAATTGTAAGCGTAGGTTTGTCTTGTTATTATTATGTAAGTGTTTTAAGTTCATCTAAAAGTGTCTAAATTCAAAACACCCGAAGTTATTTACACAAAACTCTATTATAAATACAAAAGACATAAACATTAAACAACAAGATCCATATATCACACCTCATAAAAACCGAACACAAAAATTATACTCAAGTTTCAAGCGGCTTCAAGTTACACCCGCTGTTACCAATTTCCTTAGAGAAAATTAATCAAGGATCAGATACTTCGTTAAAATTAATTTTCTCGTGTTATTGTTATGTTTGATAAAAATTGTGAATGTATTCATCCACCGCCCATGGTGATTAGAGCGGATCCCTACTGGGGCGCTAAAAAGGTCCGAACCGTGCTTTGAACACACCCTAGAAATGCCGTGGGGAACTGTGTATGTAAAACTTTGGATACTTTTTGAAGTTAGCAACTTCTATCTTTTGGGTTTTAATGAATTCGTGTACGCATTTTTGAATCTCTGTATACAGCAATTTTTTTCTTTATGTGATTCTAATTACTTCAAAAATGTTTATGATTAAGAGTATCTATAAAAAGATCTTGTGATCTTCTTTGTTCCTAATCATTCCTAGTCAAGGCTATATTTTTCTAGAACGAGCTTCCACCTGTGAGTTGCGTTTATTTAGTTTACTTTCAGATTTCTGATTTCCTATAACATTTTTAATTCATTATGCCGCCACCGAAAACTATCTTTAACTTTCTCCATAAATTTCTTTGGTAAAATTTAGTTTGTGGGATAATTTTACCAAGATCATTAGTTCTGAGCTGCTAATGATGTAGAAGAATCAAATAACACCAGGCGCAATTAATTTCGGTGAACCGAAAAATGCCGCCGTAATGAAAACCATTTATAAAACCTAAATTCCAGGGAGTATTAAGCTTAGAAAAGTTAGGCCTACGCATATATTTCTCAAACAAACAACATTAATTTAATTACGTGATTACCAACAGGCATGGTTAGTTATTAGTTATCACATATAATTAAAATTAATTGCATCTATCCATTACACAGTGAAAGTAAAAACACGTTTCAAACTAAAATTTAAAAAAAGATACACATCACGATTTAATTTTATAAAATTGTTTTATGAATGCAAATTAAGATAAATGTAGCGTGACATCTGAAAGGGTGATACCATAAATTAATAATCATTTCAGTAAACGCTTCCTAATTATTGATAACTTGTAGTCTGAGATATGAATAGTGTAACCAAACGGCATATGGCGCTACTGTTCCATTGTGCGTTATTGTATCCATTAATTATGGACATCTGATGGAGGATATCCCATGACAGACCCCTATTATCGGATTAATTAATGCAGGTGCTGCACAGTAGATCAAGGTGCGTGTTCGTCTCCCTTTACCATTCTCAGTTCCTAACAAAGCCACCCCTGAAACTCCTGATAACAGGAAAGCATGTTTATAAATTTTACAAACAGGGTCTGTATGTAAAAACTCCCACACGAAGGCTTGCAAGTTTGTCACTGTATGCGAAGAAAATGTACATAAATCTCGGAAGTGAATTAAGCTTATACGCACATAAGCAAAGTGATTATAGAGGGTTTTCATGTATTTTTCTAGGAAATAAATTGCGACAGAAAAAGCTAATGCACCGTAACAACTTTTTCACGAAAACTTCCCAAACTACTTAAAATTAGAAAACAAAGTTACCGAGGGCACTTTTGTTTCAAGCTCGTGAACGGGCAACTGTTTTTAATTTATTTACCTACTTGGTTCCGTTTAAACTTTTCGCACGTAATACAATTTCTGGCGTTACTCCAAACTCATGTTCTGCTAGTACTATTTTACCACTTTTTGGCATTTTAAAGAGCCGTTAATTTAGGACACGAAAATGACCAATAAATTACTTGTAAATTTTAACCATCCTGAATACCTTTTCATAATCAATTTCAGTCTAACTGGTTTACTTGATGATTTAAACTTATGTAAGATATCAAGAACAGCTGTACAGGTTTTCCAGTTTAGACTAGTCGAATCACTGAATAGAATATTATAATATTCAAATGCCATATTCAGTAAATACCACTAAATATCCTGGGAACAATCTACACACCTGAGCGCACGCACGAACCTTCGAATTGGTCTCACGGGAAATCATCTGATCGAAAAGCGACTAACACAAAGTAACATTCTGGAAACAATCGCTCCATTAATCTGACAGTAAACGTTTAACAGGGACATGAGCTAGTCAAGATTAAAGATCACTACCAAATCCAAACCGGGTTCCTTATCTTATTTCTAAGCGCATTTCCATAAACAGTCACTTCTATTTAACAATCACAGTGGAACGAGCAATACAGATTCATAATATTACTTTTCTACTATCACGGTTGTCAGATTAATTTCAAACAATACAAAAGAAGCAGGTGTATACCAATCTGAAACTTTTTTCCAAATCCAATAATATGAAGTAATAGAGGGACAAAAGCTGTAGTTGTTTTCGGTTCGTACGTGACTTCTAAAATAAAGTAGTTGTTAAGGGTTGTGATCATGGCTTCTTGTGCGGTAACAAACGAGTACATGTGCTCACCGAATCCTGCACGAGCAATACACGCTTTTGCTTTTAGCCAGAAACAAACGACCAACTCCTAGGTCTTTTGGGAGGCCCCCAGTTAATCGAGAATTATGTCCCCGAAACAACCTCGTAGGATTTAGAAGTCATTTTAAACAAAGTTGTATATAAAGTTTGTCCAAAACTTTTCGGACACTGTTTTTAGTACGGGAATTTCCATCCCCTAACTAACCCTTTTGGTCACATTAGTAACTTCATTTATATTCACGCAAAATTACAATTAATGTTGCAACTGTATAATATATAATGGTAATAAGTCTTATTTAAGAGTTATGTTCCATATTGATATATTTATGTCAAACCTTTACATGAGGTTTGATGATTATTAGAAATTGAGTGAGTTTACAAAAGGATAAAATACAGGGTGTTTCATTTAAAATAAAAAAATTGAGTATCGTAGCTTAAAACTGTTGATAGATATTTACGAAAAGGTGATGCCAAAAGATAGCTTTTGCCTTACCATTTAAAATTATATACAGTTTGTGGGGTTCAAAATATAAAATATCGAAATTATGACTTGAGGCGTTTTTTAGGTAACAGCCTGCATAAAAGTTACTAGAAAAAAAAATCGACGTGAATTCTATATGAAAAGTCGGATTTAATTTTACGGAATATAGTACAATGTCGCTGAATAGAATATCATTAGAACGATGCCTGCAGCACCAGTGCCCCTTTAGTTATTGTGTATCAAAATTCAAAGGAACGTGGAAAAGCTATAGTCGTTATATTCAGAAACCAAACTTTCAAAAGAATTTAATTGACAATTATATTTTGAATTTCAGTTATAAAAAAGTTTTACACTTTACTTATTCAATATTTTGCGATAATGACCTTCATTCTTGAATCTGAAATTCGTCGTTATTTTATCAACAGTTTATAATGTTTCCGTAATGCAATCGATTAAAAGTTGAGACAAACTTTCTTCAAGTGCTTCTCGCAGTGCCAACTTATAAAGGAGACCCTTTGTTTGGGCCACCTTTAACAAAACTACAAAGTAAACAGGATCTTATATAAGACTCTAGTTTTCTAAGACATCTAATTAAGTTTTACTTCAGAAGAGTCACCGTTTTTGGAAAAATTAGAAGATAAAGTTTTAGTTTAGATCGCATTAATCGCTACAGTGTTCGCTGTAAATTATTCTGGATATTTTAATTTATCAACTGCAGCAAATGTTCTGCCAAAAATTAAATACGAATTTCCAATCAGTTGTACCTAACAGGTACAGGACAAAAATATTAACGTGCAAACTATTTCAAATAAATGGATATAAATATACAGGGTGTCTCTAAAATATGGTGCCATAGCTTAACTACAGATTCCGGGGATCAAAATAAGACGATTTAACGCAACTTACCTCTATCCGAAATTGCTTCGTTAAAGCGCTATTCAACGCCAAAGATCTTCAAAAAATTTCTATTTTTTTTAAATAACAAAAGATTGTTTTTAGCGATTAGGATGAAATTTAGGATGTGATTCTTTACTGGAAAAAGGTGTTTTTTGGCATCATTTTTTTGTTCAGGAGTGTCGCGTAAGTGGTCAAAGGTTGATCATCCATAGGCAAAGAAGCTCATATTTTTTTAACAGTTCGGCCAATAGTTTTCAAAATTTTTTTACAGAGAGACATTCTTATTTCAAATATTTTTCGTTTCTTGTTTGATTTCGGTATCTCTCATAGTTTAGGCTGAAAAAAATTATTTTGATTGGCTGCAGTGCATTTCTTAAAACCATATAGTAATCTAGTTGTCCCGTATGCTGAGAAATAAACGACGAAGAGACAATTTGTTGCGTAGGATCAAGTTTTGCATCCGGGAAAATGGTGGTCACATTGAGCATTTGCTATAAATCTATTAATTTACCGGCGGTACAAAATAAGCTGAACCATTGATTCAGAAATGGTTCGGATTATTTTGCGCCACCCTTTACATACTTGCTAGTAATAAACTTTATATCAAATTGTCTCTTCGTGATTTATTTCTCAACATACGGGACAACTAGATTACTACAACTGTTTTAAGAAATGCACTGCAGCCAATCAAAATAATTTTTTCAGCCTAAACTATGGCAGATACCGAAATCAAACAACAGACAAAAAATATTTGAAATAAGAGTGTCTCTCTGTAAAAAAAATTTGAAAACTATTGGCCGAACTGTTAAAAAGATATGAGCTTCTTTGACTGTGGATGATCAACCTTTGACCACTTACGTGACCCTCCTGAACAAAAAAATGATGCCAAAAAACACCTTTTTCCAGTAAAGAATCACATCCCAAATTTCATCCTAATCGCGAAAAACAATCTTTTGTTATTTAAAAAAATAGAAATTTTTTGAAGATCTTTGGCGTTGGATAGCGCTTTAACGAAGCAAATTCGGATAGAGGTAAGTTGCGTTAAATCGTCTTATTTTGATCCCCGGAATCTGTGGTTAAGCTATGGCACCATATTTTAGAGACACCCTGTATAAATCCTTTTTTAAAAGCCCAGTAAAATGCCGCTAACAGCACAGAAAATAATTTATTCGAATCTATTCTACAAGCTATATTTGTTCAGCGATCATTCATCCTTGACAAGTGCAGAAGAAATACTATACCGAGAACATAGTTTTTATGGTAAATACTTTTTTCTTTTATCGTTTTTATTCATAGAAAGAATTCGATTACAAACGTATGTATAATTAGGCAGACCATTTATTCTCTGTTATTAATTAACTTTACAAAGTATCAATGTTCTAACAAGGTAACAACCTCAGTTGATCAGTCTGCGTATAAAATAACCTGTAATAATTATTTAAGGAAACCATAAGATTTCCCTGGAAATTGAATCTTTCGTGTCAGGAAAACCCCACAAAACCCTTTAAAGCACGAACAGGATAACTTTCAAGTTTCTACAGAATTTCAATTTCCATTTATCTTCAGTTTTTTACTGTTGAAGCCGTGTGTAAGCAGTTTTGATGTTCCCGAATTATACGAACCTTCAACGCATAATTACTCATGAAACAGAGGGTGGAAGTTTAATTAAACCAAGAGTAACGTGTTCGTGATGGTGAATATCGTGCCACTTCAAGTGTCTTAGGGAACTGATGAGACGCGATGTGGTACTTCCATATAGAAGCACACATAAGTGTCTACTTTTCCTTCCTATATCACGCCACTAACGTTACATTTAAATAATATGGAAATTAGACATTAAAAGTGGCGGGAAAACGTTAGGTAAACATTTTGAAAATTTAGAAAGACAAACACTGTGTTAGAATTTTGTTTACCTTGTTTTTATACGTTTAAGGTTTATACAGAATTATTCCTAACAACCAACTTTCTAGATTCAGAATCAAAGCTATTTATTTTCAGTGAGCAACTGAATATTTTACTTGAATATATGCGACAATGAATGCGTAGCGTGCGAGGTGTACATAAATAAGTCCAACAGTATTCATGCACTCTTTAATATAAACCAGCTTGAAGAACCCATCTTAATCACTGTGTGCACGTAGGTGTATCCGACAGGCAGACTCATTAAGCCCTTTATCGTCAACGTTACGTCTACATAGACGATGAGTTTCTATGAACATTGTGGTAAACCCAAAAATAGGATTGATGACCATTATTATTAAATTAATTACACTAGTGATAGGTTTATTAAACTGTAGAACTTTTTGAGATTATCTAAACGATAATGAAGTCTCAAAAGCAGGGAAATTGTTAGAATTATACTATAAATATACAGGGTGAATCTTTAGTGGACGATAAAAATTTAAACGTAAGTATCTTGCAAACAATTCGGTTAAATAAGAAGAAATGTTCTGTCTATCTTTTACCGTTGACGTGATACCCCTGCATGCGCTCCTTATCTTGAACACCTTGTATATTCGTATATGGTTTTGCCAACGCCCTCCTAGTTAGGTTAAATCGTATAATCGCTATCAGGCTTTAAAACAATTTTCGCGCCCTAGTTACCAGCGTCTTAACATCTCTGGGAATGAGTGTCCCACGCCCTAATCATGTCCTCGCGCCTCACTGTCCCGCGTCTAGTGACAAGGCCGACAAAATCACAGCACTGCTTGTACTTTACAGTAACACACAAACAAAAAAACAGGAATATATTTAAGTTTCTAAATTTAAATAGGGAAACTGAAGTCAAATTACAAAATTATAAATTAAGTTAAAATAAATTTGTTGGTACTCACTGATGTTCCTAACAAAAATAAATTATTAATTTCAGTAGAACCTTCATAACTTTCCTACTTCCACTGTTCATATTGTTCTAATAAAGCAAATGGCCAACAAGGGGATGTTAATGGACAAACAGAACAATTTAGGGCAAAATTTTGAGGGAATTTTAAGCATAGCTTTAGTAGTTACATAACAAAGTCATTCTTTGCTAATCCTCTTATTGCTCGACTGCCACTTCAGCAACTGATGTGGGATTATCCCTTCTGAACGGTCGTGAAACAGTGGTTCGTGCTGCGGTATGTGATAATTGCTGTATTTCTATTCCGTACATCTGGGAAGTGCATCAGCTACAACTGAAGTTAATTGACTGAAAGTATCTCCACTTTATTAATTATCCCACCGCTTTCAGATAAGACTGACTGATTAATGTCCCCAGATTTAGAAACACTAATTTTGACTATTGTTCCAAACCAATTATGTTACAAATGTATTCTACTAGAAAATTGTCTAACTCTAACAGTGGGATCTCTATAAAATTTATAAATTATAAATAGTAATGTGATTTTTATCGTTCCTTTGTTTCATAAAACGTTTTTCGCCCACTAGCATACTATTTTTTCGTTGTCAGAGAAAGTTTGATTTTTGTATATATAAAAATGATAATTAATGATAATTTACCATGCTGTTTTGACAACACGGAAGTTATAATTCCGCAACGCAATACTTACACAACACATCAAATTACACTTCATTAAATTGAAATACAAAACCATCACACCCGCTTTTTAAAATTCCGGTGTACCCGAAAGTTATTAAAATTCATCTCAATTTATCTACTATATTGTATTCAGCTGTTTCAGTTGTGTAACTGCTACCGACTTTCAGTTACAATGTGCATAGCGTGAAATAATAAATCCCTAGGAAAATCCAACAGAAACAGCTTTCTATATGCAGTTTTAAGCGACCATTTGTTGTAATTAGGCTAAAGGGATTGTCAGAATAAATTTTGAGGTCTTTTCCACCAAATCACAAAGTTTTTGCGAATATCCCTTAATTAAAATCTGCGAATCCCCTTGTCTTTTTGACATTATCACAAGCAGCAGCACTCGATTTACCCGCTGCAAGCATTCCCATCTAATGAATGTCTCAAATAATCTCCATAAATACCGAAATATATGCCATCCCTTTATGATGGAAAAATGTTGGGGGAAATCCACAATTAGAAACTTCAACCTAATGGGTTTTTATGTGTACTCCAGTGAGTCCCCTTTTCAGTGGTTAGTAACCTAACGTTTGCATACAAAATATATAAAAGGTGCTTGTTAAAAAAGAAATAAAAAGAATGGTTGCTATGAGAATTAGTAAAACAATTTTCTTCCGCATTATTTCCTTACTTAAATAATTACGGATGTGACAAACATTCACAGACTAGCCGTGTTTCATTCGTCAACTAACTTTACTGAAAAAGAATGTTTAAAATGTTCGAACATCTAAAGGGAGTGAGAAATTGGGAAGAACTGCAGTAAATATTTTTCAGGAACTGGTTAGCACAGTAAAGAAAGCCTATGTTTTTATAAAAATAGGCACGCGGTGCTTTAAAGAGCTCGTTAAAATATTTAGTGCATGCAAAATATTTTTCACCCACAGAAGTTGTGCATGGATATATCAAGAACACATTCTTCTACTAACAGAAATATATGAGCTTGTAATTTATTACTTATAAGAAAAGTTGTGAAATAAAATATCATGCATGAGTAGAGAAAAGAATACGCCCCTCAAATCCAAGAAGTTATATTGAAAGTTTCTGATAAATATGTCCTTTGGCTCCAAGCTCTTTTCTAACTAATATTTTATCAGAAAAACAAATATCCGAACAATTTTTGTGGAAATTAAAATTAAAAATTACTTCGGTAAACATGAAAAATTAATTGACATTTAAATTCACACATCATTTTATGTTCAAAGCTTAACATTGTAAAATCATTGGAATTTCGACGGGAAAGTTAATTATATCAGCCAAAGGTAAACGAAATATTCGGGCTATGTAACTGTTACAAATTTCAGATTTTTAATTAAAAGTTTGGCTGCAGAATTATTTAAAAACGTAGCTGGAAGCTTATACTGCCTAAAAATGTTTCTCGTGAAATATATTTACTTTTAAAATTATTTTCAGTGGATTAAATTAATTTAAACACCAAAATTGAGTACACAAAAATTTTGCCTAATTTATTACAACAAATATAAAATACTTTTTTTTCGGAATCTGATAAATTCTATTCAGATCAAATATTGATGCTAGCTGGACAAGTTTTCAATTAGATTGTTTATACCTACAACTAAACATCAGGAATAATGGTATAACAAATTAATTCAAAGCTCATCTTCTTATAAATTTTAAGCGGAATAAAGAAATTTTACACAATACACACCATTACTTCCACGTATGTAACAGCCAGGAACAACAAAATGATAACACCTTTTTCCAGTACAGATTCAATTCCAAATTTAATTCGATCTAGGACAAGAGGGTGCGGCCATCTGGACGCTGCAAAGTTGGCACGAAACAACTGCGCGCAGGGGTAACTGGACGCGAGACAATAGGACGCGAAAAAAATAAAGTTGCATACTGTAAAAGCATGTCCGTATATTCCTGGTAGCCGAATCCGATCTGTATATATTTTACTGTTTACTGTTTTACTATCTGTGTCTTAAATATTTTATAATTAAAGCGAAAATAATATTTATCTATTTTCATACAGTAAAAGTCAACATTACAAAACAAAAACAGGTTTCGTACGAGACCTTATTATAACACTAGTGTCGTAATGGATTCTTATCGTAACTCTCATATTACGATATTCAATGGGTTGTCCATCTCTTATCGATACTCATATCGTATATATCTTATTAAAACAATGTCATAGTTTCTGTGCCAATTCTTCAGCAAATTCAAGGGTTCAATTAGTTTCTGTGCTTTTCACATCTAGAATGTTAATAGAAATTTTACATACATTCCTAACTTGAATTATAATATTTCCACACCATTTCCATAAAATGATGGGGCTAGTACTTTGGAAGGTTTTTAATTGAGAGCGTATCATTATTAATTAAAAACGTGTAAGTGTGCATTTTCCTTTTAAAGAAAGTAATTTCCAACTGAAAATACGGTTCGCAAGAGAATGTGTCGTAATTTTCACAGGCGAATACGTTTAATAACAAGTCGTAATGTGTCATTACTTCAACCCCAGCATTTAACTTAATCACGTTTTACACTTTCTCCCTAACGCAATCGCTTGTGGACTCAGCAGTATCACGAGTTGCTTCCCGAATTACCCCCTACCAATCAAATTTCACTTAACTGCATTATTTTCGTTAATTACTGCGCTTGATTAGTGCTTTATATTTCCAGGTTAAAATTTACAAATCACACTTCATTACTTTTTTAAAAATTTCGATTTTATTTCAGTAGGTATACAATGCTTGACGGATCACAAGTATAATAATAAATTACTAAAATGTCGTCCGGGAAATAAATTTTCCATTACACTTGTTTAAGTCTTTGTTTGAATACGAGCTGCATCGTTTTAGAAACCGCTGTGACAACAGAATGATTTGTTCTACGCTGTCATGTGCATTCTTCAAATATAAGGGAAACAAAAGTTAGAAATTTAGACCCTCATCAATCAATTTTAGCGTCCACAAGCAATTTTTAAGTGGACGGCTACATGCATTCTTGGAAACCAATTTTAAGAGTACTTCATCATTTCCTACCCGCAGTATTGTAACGGACAGGTGATGTATTGAGTTCTCTCCGTTCGTCTGCTTCACTGTGACAACTAAGCGATGGGGTTGGTTGCCTTGCCAGGGTAACATATTGATTGTGCGTATAATGATGCTGCTTGCGATAATATATATTTGCTCGATTTCTAATGGGTTCTGTTTGAAATTAATTAAATTACATTAATTTCAATTATGATTACGTATGACAAGTAACGTAGTACGTAACACTCGGAATTAGAATAAATTTTAATACCAACTATATTTGCAAGATTGTGTACGTAAATAGAAAACTTTGCTATAGTTTTAATTTGGATTTCTGGATTTACAGTAGAAGGACCGTATTGGAAAATTTCTGGAGAAACTTTGGGGTAAAACAGCCAACTATAGTACCTACCTATTTTATTGTAATTTTAGTCTGGATGCATAGTTCTGCATTTTAAGAACATTTCGGTCATTCTCAGTGAATACCGTTTTAAAAAATTATGATGTTACCATACGATAACTCGACCACGGATCAACATACAAAACTACAAACCTCACCCTTGAACCCCCCACCAAATACATCAACGAGCTCCTCTGGACTTAAAAAAAATTAATCCAACAGATGTTTCCCTGTAGTTAAGGGAATCAAAAAGAATATTTTAATCCATTTAGTAATATTTTGTCCTAGAAGGGATAGTAGTATAGCAAATATTCATACAGAACGTACGTAAAATTGTTTGGCATTTTGTTTAGCTTATCTAGAGCTTCTTCCAGTTTTCCATATCTTATATAAGAAATAATAAGTTAATTATCTCGATATCTTTTTTTATGAAATCTACATTTAGATGTTGCTTGCATCAAATTGTAGTCAATCTCGAACAATTCAGAAAAGTTTCTCCAAAAAAATACTACACAGATCTGCTTTCCCGATTTTGCTACCAGAACTTTTCTTAATAGTCTTCAGTCTCTTTAATTAAATTGAAGCTTTCGTGTTTAAAATTTTCGTAATTACCAATGCCAACGGTTTACAGAAACTTGGCAAATTTGTGTTTTACGATAAACACGAAACACCCAACGTGTGTAAGAATTTGGTTTAAAAAGTCTTAAGCCTTTCAGATTAAAAAAAACTCTTATTCGATAATGGGATTTTCGCTTATTATTGTGTCACATATCAACCACGACCTAATGGAGGGTGTTGCCCTTTTTGCGGAAGTAAAAAGTTGTATCTGCCTCTGGCATTGGCTTAAGGGTATGTTGACTGATATGAGGATATATCCGATCCAAAAATAGCTGCGAGGTGCGAGCAGCCTCAATAAATAACCGAAGAGCAATATTTAACCTAGTTGATATTCCACTCGCATCGCGGAATAGGAAATTATTTTTCCGCTGTACAATATCCCAGCCACGTATACGACTTGCATCATAAATAGATTTGATTTCATGTATTCATGATTCTAGCTCACTTTATTTGATGAAGACGGATGAACTAAGTTTCCGAGGGAGCGAAAATATTTCGGTTAATGTGCCACGGAAATTATGTTATTGATTGAGTTACTTGTTACTGGACTAACTTGATACAACCCCTAACTTGGAGTTTTGTACAGTAGAATACCCTGCAAATGTGGATTTCCTAAGGAATACATCGAATTGCTATGAATTATGAAAGCTGCAATTATGAATATTAAATTCACACCTCGCTACTTAGAAGCGTCAATAAATAATAAATGTAGTAGGTAATTTCCATATTTGAATATTTATAAGCAAAAGCACTTAGAGTACCCCCAATGAAGTTAGCGAAGATTATATTTGCAGTTTTCCTACAAGCGAGTGTTCTTTATTTATGCTGACGACACTTAAATAATTATTTCAGGTTGAAGCGAACCTGATAAAAATTTTATGTTCTTCTGATGTATTGTCTTTTTTATTTCTTTTACCAGTAATGTTTCACTTAAAAGAACACGCATTTAACCATCGCATCGTTGGGAATAAATCTGTTAAACAAGTAATTTTTACATTCCCTCTCGAATTCAAAATTGCTTGAATTCCAATTTGTCAACTGAAAGAAGAATCAATTAAAGTAGGCCGTAATTATCATCAGTTGCCAGTCTAGAGGGTTCTCTGAAAACCCTTCAAGTACATAAGCGTGGCTATAATGACTCGAGGGCTTTCGTGGTAATTATTCTCCGTCCAACGTTTATATTAATAAATGTTTAAATAAGAGAAAATAATATTTTTTATTGCGGACGTAGGCGTTGGAAAGTGGAACTGTTATGAGGGTTATCATTCTTGCTTTGCTACTACATTACAGCTTTCTGGTCTCTGCAGGGTGATACCATTAAGAGGCGAGGCATCTGTTGCTCGAAATTTACACAAAATACTCAACGCGCATTTATAACTAATTAAGGTTAATTATAGCCTAAAGAATAAAAAGTTTAACAAAGAAAATAAAAGTTGGACTTTTAATTAAAGAAATCCGTGTTGCTTAAACTCGTTATTTTTCTTGTTTTAAAGCTGTTTTCGCTTTGAAAAAGATAAACAAAGTATTTTTGTAGAAAGACTTATTGGTAATTAAGACAATACTAATTTAGAAAAAAAAACAGAAACATTTTTACCTGGGTTCTTTCCGTGAAAATGAATTTTTAACAAGAGTTTTCTTGAATAAATATCCAACTAAGCTATATAATGCGTATACATACATTGCTGTATTCGAAACTACAACACACCAAAGCAGCAATAGCATATTGTTGTGTTATAGGATCAGAAGTGCAACTTTTTGGACAGTGCTGGTAAAGTTTAGGGGACGAGCGTTAGCGAGTTTGAGACAGACGAAGCCCAAAAAGGCACTTCTAATCCGAATAAAACATGGTATTTTTATTCAAATGTAAAAATTTAATAATGTCAAAAATGACCAAATTGACCAATTTATTGCAATTGTTGCCTGAGCGGCAGTAAATAGTTATTTGTTTAACAAGGCAGAAAAGTAGTTGACTGGTTTCACAGCTTCGGCTTCGCCTCAGCTGTGAAATGCCAGCTGCGTCAGTAAATCTGCATTTCTGCCGTGTTGAACATATAATTTTTTCTCCGATTGTTTACATTTAACATTAATTTAATGATTATTTTTAATATTTTTTGTGCTATTAGCAGAGGCGTAACTAGCAATTAATGCGCCTGTGGCCAGTCAAGAAAAATGCGCCTTTCAGTGGCGCAGCTAGGATTTAATGTAGGGGGGTGGCTATTGGGAAATGGAAATAGAAAAGCGAGCGAAGCGAGCAGAAAATGCGCCGCAGGCGAATTTTTTTTTTCAAAAGTGGGCGTGGCCAATTTTAAGAGCATCTGAGGAACAGACATTTTGATGTCAAATAAAAAAATCTCAAAATATTAAACTTTTTAGTGTAAAACATTTCATTATTTCAAAAATATTATCTATGTTATTTTCCAAAATTAGATAGTCGTCCTAATTTGAAAATTAGTTCATTTTCTATTGCTAAAAAATAACTTAAACAAGCAGCTATTACTTTATTTAAAATATAATGTATAATACCTGACACATCAATGCAATCAAAGAAATTATAGAACAAAATTAAGGCGTCGCTTTCCTTGTCGTTGCAAAACTGAAACTACATCATCAGGATCTATAGAAATGTCTCGATGTGTGAAGCACAGTATATTTATCTTTATTTAATTATTAATAGTCTGGAGGGGGGGGGTCTCAAGTCCCTCAGTCCTCCCCGTGGCTGCGCCACTGGCGCCTTTTATAAGTACAAGCGTATACAAATGTAATCTAAATATAAGTATTCGAATTCATTGAAAATGTATGTTAAAAAAATTATATTTATGGGTCTATTATGGGTCACTAAAACTACTGTTTCTCTTGTTATCTGTACTTATGCACTTGTTATCCGTACAAGATGTAAGCAACAAAATATAGAGACAATTGAAACAGAAACCGAAAGGCGAATGCTAATTTATCATTCCTAAAATTGCATTCACCCGATACCGATACCCCAGATGCTGAGATGCAGTTCTACACTTGAGCTGCTGCTATTCACCTTATTGTTAGGATGTGAATATTTGAAAAATTCTAGAAGTGTTTATTGCCTGTCAATAATCTTTTGCCGGAAGTCGGCTGCCAGGGACTCGGTAGTTTCAAGGCTTTAAAGATATTTATGGCATTCTTTTATTTTGAGTGTTAAACTTTTAAAGGGCATTTATTTTATGTATTTTTATTTTGAATTCAAAAAATAACCAGTTACAAATTTTATTTTTTTACAACGTACCGCGAATAGTACCGGAATGTGATATGTATGAAAAAAAAATCTCAATCAATAATTTTGGCGCCTTTTTATAATAAGGCGCCTATGGCCGGGGCCATATCGGCCATAGGCTAGTTACGCCTCTGGCTATTAGTATCAGCAAGCATGTTGCTATGCAGTTCTTATTGGTTGCTATGAAAAAACATACTTGAGAAATGTCATTCTATTTGTTGTGAATAGAATAGTTTAATCTTGTTAATTCGTAAATATTAATTAATTTATAATATATTTACAATGGAAAATGACGAAGAAATGTTCACCCCATCCGAAATTAAAGAAATCGTGAAAAATATGGAACTTAAATTTAATTAATAAAAATTTCAAATTTATTTGTTTTTCGAAGCAACCTGATTTTGAATGCTACTGTCAGTAAAAATGATCACTTTTGCCTAGGCAGTAAATGTGGAACTTTGGAGACAGTCAAATGTCAGTCAAAGCATGCTTTTACTGTCAATCGGAGAAAATAGTTATTTGTGTGCAACTGTCAAAAAAAGGTCACTTTTTTTGTTTGATTTTGAGTCGTGAAGTAGCACATTTGTTTATAGTAAAATAAAACCTTGACAACGTAAAAAAAGCCCTGACAACGTAAAAAAAAGACTTTTTTTTACCGGCCGACAAAGACTTTTTTTTACGGGTCATGATCTTGAATGAAATTAGCTTTTAATTTTATGTAAAGATTCGATCGAAACTTTAATTTTGGTAATTTTTCACAGTTGCACACAAAATTTTGTATGCCACATGGCCGTGAACTATCTTTTTTTTATTCGAATGATTATTTGGCTCGGCCTTCGCCTCGCCAAATAATATTCATTCTAATAAAAAAAAGTGCTACTTCACGGCCTTGTAACATAAATAACTATTGTATCACAAGGCCAGAAACAGCACATTTGCGAGTGTAAGGCTTGCAGGGCGAGGCGGAACGCCGAGTCCTGCAAGTAGGAGCACTCGCAAAACTGTTTCTTACGGAAGCGCTGAAGGGCCAATATCACGCAGAGTTTAAGTCGCTTATTAGGCGCGTTTATTTCGACTAACAGACGCGCGACTGTTAGTCGCATTTATCTCGACTGTTAGTTGCGTTTACCTCGACTGTTAGTCGAAATAAACGCGACTAACAATCGCGCGTCTGTTAGTCGAAATAAACGCGACTAACAGTCGAGGTAAACGCAACTAACAGTCGAGATAAATGCGGCTAATAGTCGCGCGTCTGTTGGTCGAAATAAACGCGCCTAAAAAGCGACTTAAATTCTGCGTGATATTGGCCCTTCAGCGCTTCCGTAGTTTCTGGACGTGTAATACACAAGATTTTTTGTGCCGATGTTTGTTTAAATAAATAAAATTTACATTTAAATATTTAGTATTAGAAATTTTTTTATGATTTTAAAATCAAGATTTCTTGTTTCTTGGTATTTATTAAATTTAATTCATTTGTTTTCTTTCAATTTCCGTTGACGTCTATTTATAAATTTCATTATCTTTGATTTAATAATGGATACACCGGGGCGTATTAAAGATTATATTCAAGTCACCATTGTGGCTCAAATAGGTAATCGAATATTTGTAAAATTTTGCTAATGTATTTGTTTCATCGCCTCCGACCGCGATGCATAAATTTGACATTGACAGATTGAGTCGATGTTGTCAACCAATAACCTAAAATTTTTACTTTTTGCCGGCCTAGGCCGGAGAAACCCCTGTTTCTTGCAGATTTCGCGATGCAGAAACTCAGTGATGCCGATCGGCGGCACAAAAAGTAAATTTTGCACCAATCACAAATTTCTATTTACTTTTGCAGCCGCTCGTAAGCGGCTCTAAAATAAAATAACGGTTTGTAATTGGTGAAACATTTACTTTAGCTGCCGCTCAACAACAACATGCAGTAAAGTCAAATTTTAACTATTTCTATGGAGTTCTAAAACGTCTAGTTTCTCAGACGATAGTTGGCTACTTTGAAGTTGTTAGGGATACAGCGTTGGATACCCAAGCTTGTTTGAATAATTAATCCAATTTAGCTTAGCAATTTTTTAATTAATCTGTGCCATAAAGGTCAATTTATATCCGCATTAGGGTGCCTATAAACAAGATTATAATTCTAAAATAGAATAAACGCATTCTAACATCGCTCCCCAAAATATCCTTTTCATCCAGTTCAGCGGATAATTTAACTTTTTCAATACTTAACGAAGAAGCATAATTATATTGAACCTGAAGCATTGAAGTACATATAATTATTCCAAAACTTGACTTTATCTTTCCTATAAGATAGGTACCTAACCAGTTGACTAGTAAAATACTTTAGAACTATTAAGTGCTTGTGCTATAATATAATGACAAAAATCGTACTGGTGTCTGAATTGAACCTTTTTTTACACATTACCTACTAATCTTTTCTGAATTAAAATTTTGGAATTCTCGTAAAAAATACGTTGTGGTAAAGTCAAGCTGACAAGCTAAGCACTGAGCAGAAAATTACTACAACGCCGAATTTCGCGACTCGCCAATGTATCACATTGTGGTGTTACGTTCAGCCCCTGTGACAGATCAATGCTGCGATCAAGCATCCCTGCTAGGTGTATTAAATGATCAACATGGATGTGCCCCAAATCCCCTTCAGCAAGAGATGATCAGTTCCATTCTGTTGAACCCTTATATCCTATAAATCCGTTCGTTGTATCGGGTAAAGGAAACTGTGCGACTCTGTTGTGTATCACAATCAGACTTTTGCTTTTTCGTCTTGTGTATTTAACCGAATATCTAAATTAAAAAAAATTATAGAACATAGTAAAGTATTTTAAACTGTGGCTACGTAACCTCATACGCTCATATTCAATACTATCATGAACATGTAATAATTCCTACAGGAAACTTCAGACAGTATTGAAATTAATTTAAATATTCAACACTGTGTACATACAAGAGGAAGTATAAGTGCTTAGGTACATAATTTAAGCAACAGCCCTTGAACTTGTGAAGTGCTTACCATAAAGCTAATTAAAAAACTTGAAGAAACTTAACCCTATAGCTACTACGTTGCCGATAGGATAAGCGGGTGGGGCACTTTTCCCGGACGTTCCCAAGCTTCAAACACAAATACCCGTCCTATTTTCATGCAGAAAGGAATTAACGGTATTTCTAAGGGCCTGTTTCCTTGCTTAAATGGTGGCAACAAAGTAATAGTGAAGGGGAGGATTGAGAAAGTTAAACTTTCAACGACAGCGTTGCTTAAGTGGTCAAAATAAAATTAGGAACAAAGTTTGAAAATATGTTCTGACATTGCAAAGATTGGTGGGGTACGATGGTACGAACATATCCCCTCATGATTGTGTAGAAACTTTTACCACAATGTTTTTATTTAAGAGTTTGTGATGAATAAAGACCGGACAGTTAGCCAAAATGCCTTTTTTTAGAAATAGGAAATTTGCCTTTTTTGGACGGTGTTGTCTTTTTTTACCTTTTTTACCAGATTTGTATAAAATTCCTAGAACCGCCACTGCGCAAGAAAATTAAATATCAAATAGAGTTTAAGCGTCAATATAAAAAATGTACAGACATCTTTAAAATAATCTTTGTTTATTTATAGTATGTAGGTACTTCTTTTTATCACATTCGAGATGCAAAAGTGGGCCCTGAGCGTAGAAAACCAAACGATTGTGTAAAAGGCGTAATCGTTTTGGGGAAGATTAAGCACAAACGAATAATTGCATATCTAGTTTATTGTAAACGATTTATGTGTTTATCTGATTCATGTAGTCTATATACATAGGATATTACCTAAATTGCTTAGGGCGCAAAATTTTAATGGCGAAATTATAGACAAAGTAATTGAATATTAAACTTTAAATTACTACATAAAGTGCTTTAAAAAATCATCCTCATTTCTTATGTTATTTATATTATTATGTTATGGAAATCATATGCGGGTCCTACAGGGCAGCGCAGAAGACAGATCGTAATTTAAAGCTTTGTAAATCAAACTTGTAGTTCTAGTTCATGCAAGGTAGTAAACCAGGTATTAAGACAGAGATTTAAAAGGTACTCATTGTGAATAGACTCAATGTGAAATTATTTGGTAACATTTCCTATTTATTATGCTATTTTATTAATTTATATCTAATACTATACAAAACAAGCGGGGCCTCTGCAGGGATGCAAATCAGGTTTAAGGTACAGAGGTTTTACGGAAGAGATCATATTTAACCAAAAAGCTTGAATATCAAACCTTTAGTTCACGATTTAAGATACAGTTTTAATAATCTTTCTTATTTCTTGTTATTAATGCGAGTCCTGCAGGTCACCGAACAAGGGCTAGGGCGTTTGATAAAAACAGTAAAACATACAAAATTTCTCCTTAGCACTAAGCATATTGCATAACTGGTGGATTTTTCCCTGAAGGGGATACCAGGGTGTTATCAACAGATCCAGGGAGATGTTTTATCTGGTGAGAGTCCAGCACTACCTGGACTAAGAAAAGCGTCGGGTGGCCAGAATGAATTTTCCCTCCCACACAAAAAAAAGGTGGATTTTTACACCTTAAGTCAATGGTTCTGTTTGCACGACAATTTTAAACAAACTACTAACAGTAATTAACTGTAACCGATCACCGTATACTGTCATAAAACATCCTACCTTATCGTGGCAACCAGCTCTAGAAGTTTTCTGATCTTCATCCTGTAAATTAAATTTCTTAAAAATACACATACAAGTAGTAGTGTTACACGTAATGACAAATTTTCAATAATTATTTTAATTTATTTAAAGTTAGACATATTAAATATAAACCTACTTGGTATTGGTATTTGGTAGGTATTTAATTTAAACACTTTACACTTTCAACCACCACTAAAGACACACATTTCACGACTAAAGTAAATTTCTTTCAATTTGTTATCTACAAAATATGTGCATAACACCAAGCCAAGGAAAGAGCACTGGGAATGATAAAACATCTGGTCAACCTTGACTTTTCTAGGTTTATACAAAATGTGTTCTTAAGGTAGATAAGAATTAGAAATGGTTTTAGCATTCTTTTATGACATGAGTCAGCTTATCACAAAATAGTCAGTCATCTTATAAAAAGACTATTACAAGGTATTTTATATTGCAGTGATTGTAATAATACGAAAATAGCAAAAATAAAATTTTCTTTGAGGGTTTTAATTCTTTTAATCACACATGCACCTCGAAAAACATAATTACAGAAACAAATAATGAAAAGCTAGAATAGCGAACTAGAGCCGCCAATGATTAGAAATGAAGAACGTTTTACATTTTTATTTCACACGATATTCAGAGCAACAAGTTTTTTGACATTTAGTTAACAAATTATTTCGATGTTGATCTACTGATCTTTCTCAATACATAATATATCAAAACCTCGTGATAAATAGCTATATAGCTATATTTTGATTCTTAAAATGGCTCAGTTGAACAAACTAATTTTACAATCTCAGATTTCCTTCTTATCAGGTTTAGAATTTAGGTAATTTAAGATGGACGTTGGAGCCATTAAATCCAAGACAGAAAAGTTTTACTTCGCCCAGAGCTTGAAACGAAGTTCAATTTCAGTTACGAAACTTGTCACGACTCACAAGTCAGTGTCAGCTTTTTACCCAGCTCGTGTTATCTAAGACGACGCGACGTTGAGAACGTTTTTGTTGTTTTTTAATTCCACTGAATTGTGTAGTGCATTCAGGAGGGTGTATTATTAGTTTAAGTCATTTTTACATTCAGTCCTAGGATAAAACGTTTTAGCGCTTACGATACTAGACTTTTAATGCTTACTTTGAAATTTTAATATAATTTGGGAATAGCGAAGCATTTCCTATAATATGCACTTTGTGAAATAAATACAAAAATATTTTCTTAGTCATTTCTAAAGTTAATTTGTGTGACGGTGTCTTTCTGGGTTTATGTATTCTTAGAAAAAATAATTGGAAACTGGAAACAATATTGTCTTCATAAATAAATTATACAGGAAAAATAAACTAAATAATAAGTCACTAGCAAGAATCTAATGTATCTATCTAATGGGTTTATAATAGGGGTGCATGTGCAACTTGAAAACTCTAGCAGTAAGGATGCATTGCTAAATTATGCAATAATTTTTAGAAGATACGCCCCGGATGTTGCAGTAATGGAACTGCAACAGCTTTTCACCAACACGGTGGTTGTTTTTGTTATTCTTCCTGCCCACAGTTTTTGAGATACGAGGGACATATGATATCTGCATATCCAAATGTTGTTATTGCTCACTTCCCTACCAATATCATATTTTCTAACAAAAAATGACAAATCATATCTGATACATAGTTTATCTTAAACTGAATCCTAATACGAGTAGGTTTAACTGTTCGAAACATAAATATAATACATATTTTATATATACATATTTTTCACCTTGTGGTGCTACCACCTACAGATAGTATCTTAAAATATATTAGGAATCAGGCGACTTATGTTATCTTTTCAGCAAATTTTATTAATATAAACTTGAGCCCGCAATGTTGACCTATCTATCTAGAACAATTACGTAAAAGCACTTTTTGCGAGACAGTATCCCCCGGGAAATCTCCTTCAACCAGACAGATTTTATCGGATTGAACTAGAACCACTGCATATGCACTTGTAAAAGCATAGGGATTTGTTCGTTATGATAAAACTAAAAGCAGCGGTGACCAAATCACTTAGACTTCTGTGTGTGTAGAATGCACCACCGCGTCCTTTGAAATGCTGGAATAACAAAGGGAAATGGACTGAATCTAAAGTTGAGTAAACAAGTTTTGGGTTTCTACTAAAATCTTTGCACACAACCGTTATTGGACAATACCTACATATGGATTTTATGGAACACCCATTTGAGGAATCTATAGCTACACAACCACAAAAAGAAAAGACAGAAAGGAATTTTTGCACTCTTATTATTTATATAAATTCGTGGAAATAAGTTTTCCTAATTTGAAAATTTAATTATCTACTGTTTGTAAGAAACGTATAATTTCCATGTTTAATTATATCTTTGGTGAGATATTACAAAAGAAAATAAAAATTACCCCTCCTACCCGCAGTATAATTACGATAAATTGATGACAGCAACCCCAAACTTCCCTTGAAACAGTTACCTATTATTAGACAAGAGAATAATGACCATAATTTGCGGCAAACCAAAGTTTCAGGGAGGTCTCAGATATTGAATTCGATTTATCAATTTTAATCACTTTTGCGATTGCAAGCAATTTCAGTATTGTGGACGAAAATAGCTCAAGTTTGTAAGGGTGTCACTAATCAAATAAATTCGGGAATATTACCCTATTGTTTATAAACAACATTTAATTTAAAGCTCCAGAAAAAGCTTTGATGCAACATGATAAATCCCGCTTTTGTCTGCCAAAGGAAAAAAGCTAATGGGAGTTGCATTTAATTCCGTTTTATGAGCCACTATTACTTACACATTACTTCCTTTTAATTGCACAGACACAACCCAGTGCTTTTAACCGTTATTATTGCAGATCTGTTCATTCACAGTGTGCTTTTAAATCTGCAAGCAACTAATTAATTGTTGAAATTAGTATTGAGTGCGCAATATATTAATATGACAATGAAATATGGTGCATCTATTACCCCTTAAAATTTTAATATTATGTATTAACCGAATCATTAATCAAGGGAAGCTTCGGCAATGTAATGCGATGGGTGCCACATGCACGCTGCTCTGTTATGATTAAACTGCTGCAAATTGAAAACCAATATCTATCGATTGTAACATTGATGAACGCAAAACCACTTAAAAGCCCTTGTCATTTGCAGAATTGGCCACCGAACTGATTACATTTGAAACCTTAACTACGAAATTGATTTGTGTAAGATACCTTTAGGGTGTTTACAATATTTTAAAAACTTATCAAATGAAGAATGTTTTATGTCATGTGATTTCAAGTTTCATGTTCAAAAATAGTTATATATTTCTGTTATTAGCAAGTCATGCTAATATAAAACAGGTAAAGGGATAAAATTATACTCAATATTAAAAGTTGAGTACTAGTCGGTTTCCTAAGAATAGTACAAATCTGATATCTGTCGTAGACCATTGCTTAAATAAAAAGTATTTTCCTAGGGAAAATGGCACCTGCTCCGGCAAGTAGATAATATTAATAGAATATTTTTTTAGACTACAACCATTTACCTAGGCAAATGCATTTATAACACTAACATATTATGTGGCTGAAGGAACGAACCGTACAGACCTCATTTCCACAGAGTTTTCGTGGTCTACCCTACTAAGTCCTACTAACAGTACTAGTTACTACCATATGACCTTTGCAGTTGGTGCCTCCCGTAGGTTAAAAAATAACAATAATAATCTTGTTTTAAAAATTCATGTGTTTTATTTTATAATTTTTATATTGAATTATCTCACCATGATAAATTGAAAATATGAAAGACAAATACCATAACTTCGATTTAATTTAACACTGGAAACCTTTTTGTTATCTAGTTACAAAGTACAAGTTTTTGGTAATTTTATATTTCTAGTGATGAAATTGGAACTTGATGTATTTCTATTAATCATTTTCGTGTCAATCACAATTCAATGATGAAAACCCAGAAAAAAAATAACTTTGCAAATTATTGAATAATGGCCGCCTTTAGCTTCAAAATTTTAAACATTATTTGTAAAATAATAATGATCATTTCGGATTTACGAAAAAAAATTTCAACAACCTGTATCTCGATAACGAAGCATTTCCGGACTCATGCTAAAGGTGCACGCGCACTTGTTCGGTTCGGATCCGTTCGGTTCGGAACGGAACCGTCTCGTTCGGTTTGAATCGGTCCAAACATCCACGTGCTACATCAGTCAGTCTTATTCAATTCACGAGGTTGGTTAAATTCATTTAGAAGATGTGATGATAGCCATTGCATCCCATGAAATGGAAAAAGCAACTCCCACCTGGGTTCATGATATAAACCTTAAGAGAAGTACATATGGAGAGTTCGCGCATTTATTTCCTGACTTACTACATGATGAGCAGAAGTTTTTTTAGTTATTTTAGAATATCCGGTGACAAATTTTTTGAACTTATACATCTATTGCCTCTTCAAAAGCAAGATATCTTATCTGCCAATATCAAGGCACCCTGCGTTTACCTATACACTGATCGGACTTTCGAAATGTTTTGCCATCTATAGTATATTTGGACTGAACCGAGCAGGACGAAACCGGACCGACGTAATGCGCGGGCTGCCATTCATTTCCATGTATTTTGATTTTTGCTGATCGGACGGTTCCGAACCGAACGGAACCGAACCGAACAAGTGCGTGTGCTCCTTAATAGAAGCCTTTCGACTGTATTTTGCGTGCTGATTCACTCCTGAGATTTACACGGTCGACTTCTCTAACACCCTGTGTAAAGGATTGCTAACATAGGCCTGCACCAACAGCCTTCTTGTATTTTTTGTTTTCCCCGTATAATACATAATATGAATCCTCATTTGTTTCAGAGCAACAAAATATAATTTCAAGATAGTAAAAAAAGTCTAGCCGATTGAGTGAATTGTATATTTTGTAGGAATGGGAATACGTATCAAGAAATTTATAGTAAAAACAAGTAAGAGAATTAATAATACTGTACGAAGAAACCGCAAACCGGGTTTAAGTCCTGGTGTTGTCATGTATGTTTGTAATTGTTTTAATTCAAAAATTAGACATGGGCAATATGGCGATAAATGTAGAAGTTTCGCAGTGTATGTCTTATAAAACAAAAAATGTTAGAAAGAAAAAAAAAGCATAAGGGCACGGATATTTTTGGATCAACTATTGCGGGTTCAAACCCGCCTGCGCGCTGCGGTTGAAAGTAATGCTGAATAACAAATCTTACATACATCTTTTTTACGTTTCATGTCGATAGAATTTTTGGTGGGTATGCAATCAAACTGAAAGTACTATTAGTAATTATATAAAATTAATTGAAATTTTTGACAAATTAATTTATTCTTGCCACATCATCATAATTATACCTTTGCAGCTTAGTATAGTAGTAGAATTTATTTCACAAAACTGTATTTTGTCCAATAAAACAATAATAATAAGCAATTTTACGCACAACGTGAAAATTACCCCAACAAGGTTACCTAAACAAGGCTTCGTTAAATTGGTAAAAGACAAAGCCGCAAAACGGAAACAATTGTAAGGTTTAATACTTTATTTTCAGATAATTTCAGATGGTTGTATGTAATAGATTTCAAATATTTGATCTCAATTCTATGAAGTAAACATGTGCCTTCACTTTTACGGATGAGTAATAAAATTAAATTAATGTCGTCTAATAAATCCTCTATTATTCTTTCGTCGCTACGAGTGGGCATAGCCTAATCAGTTGTGACATTTAATAATTCGCATTTCATTTTCGGCATTTTCAGAGATTTCCAGTTTATTAACCAATGACCTTTGCACATATTAATAAACCCCCATGAATTTGAGCATACCTTTAAACATGACTTTTCCATTGAAACGTACCAAAAATAGGGGTATCATTATTTCTATTCAACAATTGATTTTAAGGCATTTAGATCGTAATCAATCATTCGCTCTTCCTGGCGATAGCGATCAGAAAACCCAACAAGCGAAACAATGCATAGTCCACCCCTACAGTCCTAAGGGGTCACCTTTTGGCCGTAAAGTTAGAAGTACTGCCGTAAAAAGATCATCTAACACAAGCTGCATTTTGTAGAATACAAGAGCATCCATAAATATAAAATTAAACCAGTATAAAATATCCATAACCCAGTTAAAGGAAAAGCTCAAAGCTCTGGAGGGGAATCACAAATACTGAGCAGGCGCGTCCAACAGTTCGTGCATGTCTGTGTAGGAGGAAGGATTGTTCAACGTGCTTTGCAGTTAGGTGACACGCGCCAAGAATTAAATGTTTCGGAAGTTGTAAACTGTATCCAACGACGCTGCTTGTTTAGGCTGAATAAAATTTCGACATAGAACGGAACATTTTGTTATTGTAAATTTTACAAGACATTGATTTTCTAGTGCGGTGCTGTGCCAGTTGTTATCGCCCAAGTTATTGTATTTCCAATTATTTCGCTCGGTTGAGGTGGGTGTTCATATTTTATCTCATCTAAACATTGTTTCATTTGGGAAGTTGTATAAATACTTGAAACTACATACATTTTAATTGAAGTCGCTCTATTCATTTAATTTAAAAATATTATTTAATAAAATTATTAAAGCACATGTAAAATAAAGTATGGAACAAATATGACATCCACTTTATGTTATATCAAAAATGAATTGGTTTTTTTAGTTACTTTTCCAAATTTTGCGAAGACGCCTTTGTTCTAATGAAGCATAATATAATAAAAGATATATTTCATATGATACAAAAAACTTATTTGGAGAAAGCATGCAAAAAAAGATATTCAAGCAATATAACCGCATAAAAGTAATGGAAAGATATTGCGTGTGGCGCCTCTACCATTTCCTTACCGCATTAATTAATATCTTTCCTCTTTCATTTTCCTTTTCGCGTAGGATTTCTAATAGGAATTTTTGGGTAACGATATCGCGCCTGCCGGCAGCACACCTTTAGAAAGGCTATTGCCTCCAGAGTTTCAGACACGTTTTCCATTTTCTTGAAGCATACAATACACAGTTCATTGATTCTTCTATTATCATACCCACTGTTCTTTCTAAAAAACCAGAAAATGGGAAAAACCTTCAGTTATATTATCTGCTCGGACAAAGAGCCTTATTTAGGGATCCTATAACTATTTGGTTGCCATCAAGGTCCCCTAAATCTTTGAGAATTCTCACAAGCAGCTTAAAATCGAACCACTTCGACAACACCTTTCGTACAAAATTACATATAGCTGAACTGAAACTTCTTTGAGGCTTAAGTACCATTGGGTGATTAATTTCCAACTTAATAGGTGAGCTACATTTGCTACCCATTTGCCAAAAGTTCTTTCCTGTATAAAAAGCAAGTAAACACAATTTGCATTCATCAGATGTTTTCCACATATTCTCTTAAATCAGTAACCCAAGGTTAATAGATGTTCCAGTTTTATTTGTTATGGAGTAGATACACTCTTTGGCCAAAGCTGACCATATAACCTGGGAAGGTGTGCCCGTCTTTGCAGTCCTTAAAATAACATTAGGCCTTCGTTGACTCGTCACGTTTTGGCAAAATGATGTACTTGCGGTTCATAAAAGCTGAACCGCTATTGATAATATTCATAGTACTTTCAATGGTTGAAAGTTCCACACAACTTAAAGTCCTTCTCCATTTAAAATTATAATTCCTTTATAAAAGACAGGTACATATTTTGCCTTTAGTACTTTTAGATATTGAGATTGTCGATGTAGTTTTTTTACTCCTGTAAGTATCCTGGGTTGTGTCCTGTTTAGGTCGAGTAGTTTTGCAGTTATCTCTTCCTGGCAAGATCCCTTTATGAATGCCCTGCTGTGAATGTGTCCCGTTAGCAAGTCACCTTTTTGTTATTCGGCAACCCATTCGGTTATACAGCTGCAGATTGCTTTCCTAAACACGCCAAAACCTGGTTCTGAGCCATGGTAAAATCCAGCTGATCCCTGTCTTGAAAGTTCGTCCATTTTTTCGTTACCTTTAATACTTCAGTAACTCGAAACCCAGTACAGTTGAATCTGTTCTGTCCCGTTAGAATATTTAATTCTTTGAGATATCCCTCTCTACTAGTCCAGTTGAGAGTCTTGAGCTCGAAAGAGTTCAAAACCGCTTGACCATTCGACAAAATATAGACTTTTATGTTGCTAAGCCTTTCTGTTGTTTTCACGTACACACTGAATAGTGGCGTATATTTCCCCCTCCTCTTCCGATTTTGCATCAAACTTATACCAGATCGGAGTTCCAGGAAAAAAATCCTGCCTCAGTCGATTTTTAGGAAATTATGTCTCAACCTTGCAAAGATGCATGTACCCCGTGAGGGTTTCTGCTACTTGTTTAGGTTTTGAAGTGAATGTCTGTCATGTTTCATAAACGTTAACCCTTTTTTATATGTACTATTATTAAAATTTGTCTCTTGTGAGGTTAGACGAATCCACCCTTTGTCTAAAATGTCAATATCGAACCTGCATGAACACATCCGACATTTTTGTTTCTTATTCGGTTAGAACTAGAACCTGAATTACATATTATAGTCGGTTTCGAGCAACAGTATTTCTTTAGACTAGTTAGAAGAGAAGTAAGAAATACAGAAGGTATAAATATGAAATACGATGCCTCAAGTAGTCAAGACTTATTGAGCTTTTACTTTTAAACGTCCTGCTAACTTAATGGTCGAATAACTACTTATGCTACAGCAAATTGCCTGTCGAGCGGTTGGTTTTGACGATGAGGGGACAATTAAACAATATTGTTGAAGTATAGCGAAAAAGTTCATGATATTTTCATTTGCACAACGACAAACATTCCTATCTTGAAAATTTCACATGCCTTTGTGATTCTATTATAATGCCAGATCTTGCTATGGGTGCCAAAATATTCTGTTGCATCTTGCATGTGGTTAACAAGAATGTTTTTTATTTTCAATGGAAATCCCAAAGTATCAGTCATGTTTTTTAGAATTATGTAGTAATAACTAAATCATTTTTCAAGTTAATGTAGTAAACTATGTCAAACAGCAGCAGGACGATCGAGTGGAAAGAAACTGCTTTTAAATTACTTCGATGAGTCGATGTTCACTGAAATAGAACGCCTGAAGCGATTCTGCTGTTCCTGAATACTAAGGAAGACAAAAAAGCCCTAGCAACTTTTTATTGCTTTTCAGCGCTGAACGCATTTTGGCCATTTGTATTTTTCTCGTTTCGTTTTTATCGGGTTGAATTATGTATTTATATATTTTTTTTATATAAAACTATCGATACCGTCCTTCCAATATTCAGAATACATTATCAGCATATCCCGTAAAATGAAAATTCAAAACTTAAAAAAGGGACGCGCTGTGTAAATCTAATTCGATCTGATGTTGATCATGGTTGCCTTGTAATCATCATGTGTAAATTTACCAACACCTTTTCCGCTAACACGTTTCAAGATTAATAAGAAAATTAGGTTAGACCTGATCAGAAATTGGATAAATATTTAACTACGTATTATAGAAGATTCGTTTTCCTGCGAAAGTAAGGTTCTTGTTTGTCAAAGCTCGAGAACAAATGTGAAATTTTACAAATGTGAATCAGTTTCTTCCATATGAGAACAGTGATCTTTGTTTGTTGAAACTTTTTCGTTTGCTTGTTTGTGTTTGTCACAGTTTTATTTTCTATTCCCTGTTCTCAATGTTTTATTTCTCTAACTTTTACTTTGGAACGCGAAAACAATGTTCTAGGATACATTTTAAACCTCTGATAAATCTGTTTTCATATTTACATTTTCGTATGAAATTTAAATCTAGGGATACAATGGATGTATACGGAAATAGTATGAAGAAAAGCTTTTTCGAAAATAATTGGAGGCTAATAAATGTCAGACAGGTTATTAGGTATTCAGATTCGGATTTGAGAAAATCTTCTCAATTACAGTGGATTTAAATTTAAAATGAGACCTTTCTCGTATTGGATATCGTTGTGCAAATTCAAATGTAATCGCTTGAACAATTTCATGCAATACTAGGTAAAAGCTTTCACTTGTCTTTCAATATTCAACATCGCATTTAATGTATTTGCATAACAAATAAATTAAAATTATTTTAATTAATTCAGCAACGCCATTTGTCACGTTCAATACTTCACGAGCATGTAGCAGTTGCTCATCAAAATCCCATAATGATATTAATATTACTGGCACTACAAATCATGAGCTTAGTCCAATATTCTCATAGAAATGCAACCCTGCAACAATCGCAGCTGCTCTAGATTTGGTAAGTAGGTGGGGAATATATTCATATGCAGATCTAAATTTGCTTCACTGCTGTATTAGTCGAATATTGCAGTAAGCACGTGTCTAAGTTAACAGCTGATGGGAGGTTCACGTAAACCGCAGGGCGAATTTATTGCCTTTATAATTATTACTGTAGAAAAATTAATGATAAACTTGACAGACTTGTCATGTCCTGTGATTATTATAGCAATATTTTAAATAATGTGAGTTTTTATTGCCAACTGTAAATACCAGTGACTGTCTACTTCTTGTCTGTTATAAAGATTAAGCATCAACAACATTCGCGGGGCGGAAGTGTGGGGGCCAATGAATGAGTCTACGCTGATCATTAGAAATAAATGATTTTTTCTAGAAATACAAACTTTCCCGCAGTTTCGAGAAATTGGAAACACGCTACTTTGGAATGCGTATTAGAATTTACAAAACGATAAAAAATCAATATGTCATACAATTAGACCGGCAATAGGAACCGACATCACATGGTCTATCTCGATGGGTAATCCACATGTATGGAGGCTCGCTTCTTTTTAAAGCTTTGAGTAAAACAGACAGACATTCGGCAGCGAACATTCTTATGCCAAACATTTTTGTGTTTCTTATCCAATTTCGCTATTCTTAATAGATAATAGTTTAGGCTGAAATCTTATTGTTGGCGTTATAAAAGGAATGAATAAGAAAAAACTCTCTTAATAGGTAAATTTAATATGTTTAGTGTCCTTGTTGCATTCAACTTACCTACTAAGAATATCTGTTCGTAAATTTTTTTAAACGTATTAACCAAAAGAAATGTTCGCTTTTTTTACATGGATGAACAACTTTTTACCACTTAGTTTAAGGGTTGTATGGTACAGTTCTGTAAAAGCATTTTAGAAACACCCTGTTTAATAGATACTTGCGCAGAATGTAAAATAGTTTTTAAATTCAATTTTAGAAACACGTATCGGAAACAGTTCATGATAAAATAAAGAACGATACATCGCATTCGTTGTTCTTTTCTTGAGGAATAGAAGAGAATAATTTATTGGAATCTTCGTTTATGTTAGAATTGTTTTACATTAACAACATTTTCGTATTTTCCTTGATGAAAAGACGCCGGCCAAACGTCTTTACAGTTTTAACCGTCTGTGACCTTAAGAGCGATTCATGTTTTCTTTTGTTCCGACTATTCAATAATGACTTTGTAACGCAATATTCTTAAGTAGTTATTATTTAACGTTTTCTAGTGTCATTATTTAAAAGTAAATAAAAAAAGGAAAAATAAAATAAAAGAATCACCAGAACAAAACCGAACATTTGGTGATTCTTTTACATGAAATATGAAATTTTCGATTTCTGATCCAGCAAAAAACGATTTTGTAGGTCTGTAGTATCCTACCATGTGTCTCAAGAAAGGCTTTTAATTTTAAAATCTGACTTACATTAACGATTTTCTTACACAATCCTAAACGGTTCCTATTAATCTTCATTTTTGACATTTAGCCTCAAAAACTTTAAACTGTCAACTCGGTTTTTCCTTTATTTCTAGAGGAGTACGAATTTTTATAGCTCTTTTAAACGAAATTCGAAACTAACTTCTCAAATTAAAATTTGTTTATTTACAAAGTTTGTATTACCTTAGTAACCACAACAAAATCAATCGGATTTTTTGTTTTGATCAAGCATTTTTATTTCTAAATATAATTTAATTCTGTTCTACTTAAGAATATGGTGCTGCAAAAAATATTGTATATAACTGGTGTCTACAGAGTGTTGTTTAGAGAAGCAGTCAATACGTCATATTGTAGGTACTAACATCGCATCGCAACTATTCATAAGCATACAGGGTGATTGTAAATATAACATTGAAATTGTTTATGATCAAAAATTATTTTCATCTAGTATGGCTCTGAAAGAACAAATAATTGTTGACAATAACTGACACTCAATCTTAATGGCATCAATTTGTTCCTTCATAGCCATACTAGATGAAAATCATTTTTGATCATACTTTAGTATGCAAAACAGAAATACTTTCCTTCATTTACACAAATTTTAATTTTTGAAAGTGGATGGTGCTCTAGGGAAAATGGGGTGGCATTTGGTAAAAGCTGATAATTCTTGACATTTTTAGAATTATATTTTTTTATGTAATGAGGGTGCACTGAAGCGAGGTTTGAACACGCATTCACAAACACATACAGACAACGCCCATAATTTCGATTAAATAATCAAGTTCAAGTATACTGCTATAAACACATTACTTTTATATAATAATACCAACCGTGGATCTTTCTACATTGTCAGTAATAAATATTAGGATAAGGATAGTCACAACAACAAATCCTGAATTTCTAGTAACCATTGTGGCTAGAAAACTAAGTAATATAAACTTAAAACTACAAGTATCCACTTTAAAGCAACCAATAACTAACTTACTTTTCTACATAAAGCACTCTTGTGTAAGTAGCATTCTATCCACAAACAATTCAGGAAAATTCATTTAAATGCATGTCTTGGCATTCTTTCAAATTTTTCATATGAAAGAATAAACACCCTGAAAGTTTTAAAAAGCTTTTAAAAGTTCTTCACTTTTAATGTCCTTTTATTCAATAAAACGTACTTACACGACATTTATTCTACCCCCTAACTTCTTTGCCCTAAATATTAATATTAGCTGGTGAAAAGGTCAGAATATATTGATAATTTTTGTAGGCCCCATCATAATAGTTCTAAACTGATGATTTATAACCACAAGGACTCACAATTAAACCCGGGTGGTTCGGTAGCTAACCAGGGTTGTCAGGACGTTAATCCCTGTCATTTTAACACCCAAGCCGGATATTAACCAATTCCCTTGCTCATTATCCCCTAAACTCTCATTATATGGATATGTTCCTTACTGGCGTTGTCAGGCGCTTGGAAGTGACGGTCATTTATTTGATAGCAGGTAGGACTACATTCTCGACAACGGGTTCGTGTTATATAAAAATCAGAGGCACAGCGGACTAAAAGCGATTTGCGGCCATTCGCAATTTCAACCGTTGTTAAACATTCACTATTATCGTTTGTTGGGACGATATTCTACTCCGCTACAGAGAACCCCATCGGAAAACCGAGATGGCTACCGGAACTGTCAACATGACCCTGCAGCTCTTCCGGAATGGGTTGTGCAGATAAGCCACGACCAGCGGGGAGGATATTTTTGTAACATATGAGCTGTAAATGGACTCCGGTTAACGGTTTGCCTTTTATCGATCCGCAACCCCGCTGTAAATTGGCAGCTACAATACTGTGTTTAAGAAAACATTTTTTGCCGACAACGGAAAGCTTGATTTAGTTTCCTAAGAAATTTTACTCGCCAGATAAATGTTGCTTTAAAACAACGTAGGCGTTGTGTACCTTTTTCGCGATGAGTCTTTGTAAGTACAACTACACTGTTACTGCTGGTCTTTTCCTTTTTAAGTCTGACTTGATTTATAACCACCTATTGATCCTTAACAACTGAAGTTAATGGTTGCAGTATTATTGGTGGCAGCATTGGACTTTTCAATGCACTTGGCACTCTTTATACGTCTGCTGTATATAAGTAATTATCTTTGATTTTCTATACCTCCAGGAAATAATTAATTCCTTGTGGATTTATAACTCCTTCGCAAGCTGTTAACATCGTATTGAAAAGATTTGTTGAATACTACAAAAAAAAAAGAATTTCAAAATAAATAAAGAAGGAATTTTATTGATCGATTCGAACTCGACAGATGGTTGGGCCTATTGCCTATCTAATCAAGCCTGAAACGCATATCGAAATATAATAAAGTTCCTGAAATACATCGCAATAAAATGCCAAAAAACGTGTAAGACGACCCACTGGAGACTGTCTAATACCTTCATATACACCCCCAACTTCTAAAGCACTCCAGCGAATAAGCGGGGAAGAAATGTAATGTGGTAGAAGGCAGTTTCGGTCAAGAGTCAATAACGATCAGTTTACACGTCTCAATATAAGGGCTCACTAGAGTCCAGAAAGTAATGAATATTATCGATCGGTGGAAAACTCACATTGGTGATAATTGACGTCAGCTGAAAGGCATTCAGTTACAACACACGTCAAGAGAGAAATGCATTTCTGTTGGATAGCTATAAAAGCGTGCCTTTTATAGGCTTTGCAGAAAAATCCCACCAGGCCATGTGAACTGGAGCGGTTGTTAGATTGTTACATAAAAGGTCGAGTTATTCTTCTGTCGCAAGCAGTATCTGATATGAAATATTGTCTGCTTGGAGCAGGTATTCACTTCACCGTGAACGCCGGCAATTCTTCTGATTTACGTTATGGTTTGTTTGTTCGGGCAATGAGAGAGTAGATATTATTTTCTTAGAGATTTAAAAAAGGAGTATATTTTGAAATTCTGTGTGAAAATTTCACTTAAAAGGGGATCATAAAGTAGTGACAGTTTTGTATACTCGCAAGTGTTGTCAAACCGAACACCCACCGAAACTATTCTAGATACCCATTTTTTTTTATTTCGCCGGGTATTTTGAGTTTAATAAAATACCTGGGATTGATTATAATATAATGGTGAATCATTGGTGGATCCTAAATTGGGGGCTAAGAAAAATCATTAAAAATGTGATTTCAGAAGAAATCTTCAATGAAGAGTATTCAGAGCTTCAAGAAATATTTTCACGTTTTTTAAAACAGAATTCTTCCACCCAAAGATACAAGAAGTTATGTCTGGGACCCATGAGCTTACCATGAACATTTTTTAAATTTTCAATCTATCAACCTAAATACATTTCAATTTGCATTTACTTCGTATATTTTTGAGAAAATGCAAATCCATGTTACTACTTCTGACTGTTGCTACAGAACTATTTTTAATGATTTCCTATTAATGTGAACCACCCACTGTCCGAGTTAGTCAGTAGCCGTGCTTTATGAGTCCACTAAAAAATTTAATTTAAACACGTTAGAATCCTGTACGAATATAACTCTAAGACCCTTTCTTATGTATGTTGCACAAACACCGTAATATCGTGTAGATAATTGCTTTGGCGTGATCATTATAAAGGAAGTTAATTTGTCTAACGATCTAACATTTTGCGGCAACATTTAGAAAATCTTCAGTGTAATTTCCTAAATTAAAATAATGGACTGTAGACTGAACTTGTCTCATAATCATTCCACCCTTGCATGTAAATTTCACATCGACGTAATCTAAAAGTATTTCAAGATAAAACTTATTTCAGAAATATTGTATACAGTTTGCAGTGATCTTCGGAAACAGTAAAGACTAATACGAAACTTTTGAAAATCATCCAAACCTAAAGTGTCGTAAAACCAAATAAACAGGAAATTCTGGGAGCCTGAACCCTATTATACGTGTAATAAATATTGATGTATACGTTAAGGTAGAAATTCAAAAATACCACTTTTATGGTTCTTGCTTGTGTAGCTTGAACGCATGATTGCCAATTCTTGTGTCAAAGGTGATTTAAAGAAAAGGGACTTTAAAATTTATGTTTCGGCGGGCGCCATGAAGATCACCGGATGCACTTGATCCGTGTGTTTTGCAAATTATCTTGTGCTGTATCTCGCTCGAAGCACAAATTTATTATGCGCTTACGATTCGACAAGATCCGGTCACGTATTTTTGGCGAAAAAACCGACTTTATTTTATTTGTTTATCGATTCGTGCACAATGTTCGGAAACGAATCAACCACGATGAATTTGTAATATACTTTGGTCCCTCGTATCTAAAGAATTCCATCAGCATCTCAGTTTTGCCCAACGAATTTAACACCACACAAAATAAAATTGAAAAATAGCACAGTGACTCTACATGCAATAGCCAAAACCAATGAGAATGGTTCTAAAATTTATCTACAGTTTACAGAGTCACAAAATCTACTGGTGCATGAAATATGCATAAAATAGAGTACCTACGGAAAATGTCGCCAGTCAATATACTTTGGATCAGTGAGCACACTATTTCTAACAAAAGGATACATTTATTCTAAAGTTCTGCATTTCTACGCTGTTAGCTTGTGTTACATATAATGGTGCAAGTTCGCAAGTTGCCTTTAGTGTTTTTCGTAACATTAATATTCGCCACAAATTAGTACAACATTGTAGTAAGTCTAATAATAGACCTTCCGAGATCCATTCATTCGCTTCTACAATAATCCGTTACGTAAGTTCTATTAGGCCTTCCACTATTATTACGCCTAGAAATAATTTCGCTTCCTGTTAGTTTCCGGAATTGTTCCGTCGGGGTAATATTTGTTGGGAACGAACAGCTGAAGTTAACACCTACACAATAAATGTAGCCGCTTTGAATCTTTCGTGAGGGTAACGTTTACCTTTAACATTAATTACACTGAACCCTGAACGTGTTTGCTAAACCATATTCCTCTTTGCCTATAAAGGAAAAATCATTATTTCCTTTTTACCAAATTTACAGTAGAATATCACAGAAACACGAAATTTATTATAATAACTAAAATTATTAGAAGTTGGGTATAAAATACAAGAAGTGCTGTAATTCATAATCTTCCTTTGTGGATATAAAAACTACCAGCATAATATTAATTTGCTTCCCTTTTATGAGAATGACCATCTTTCATATCTAGTTTCATATTTTGAGAAATTAGACTATTACCGTTAACAAAAGATTCGTCAGTAATAATTCACAACAGGGGTAGTCTTTGTACTTAATACGTTTCTTATTTATTATGATTAGTTTTACCGACATTTTTAGATTGTATGGATAACAAAGCAAGAACATATCAAAATAATCGTAAAAATTCCTGTAACTCAAAAAAATGATTTACTTCTTTTCCAATTTTTCTTTTATAAAGTAAACATAAAAATATACCTACTTGATGTTAAAAAAAATGGAATCAAACAATGGTGATCTTCAATTATTATGTTAATATTATTATTTTCACTAATCGAAACATAAAAGAAATCGGATCATCAAATTATACTGCAATAAAAATACAAGAATTGCATCGGTACCTGCACCTTGTGCAGCAGTGAAGACAACGAAACAAAATTACTAAAGAAACTTCTTAATCTTTAAAGTTATTTTATTTTCTGTGTTTATGCCTACTTTTGCTGGCATCAGTTAACACTGACCCTAGGGAATAAATCGCACCTGTAACCTTCACCGCAGCCATGCCCCTGCAAACGAAGGAACCTTTAACACGTGTAATGAGAGTACATTGCGGGTTCGCCGCGACCGTTTCACCGCAGCCAGTTCGCCGCCAGTTTACCTAACCTAACCTATAATATTCGTTGTTTCTAAAAATTGTTAATAAAGAAACGAATTTTGGATCAACTGTAGAGTTGAAATGGTGTTTTAATTTGTTGCTCCGACAGCAGTCAACTTTTGAAGTGAATCCCAAGCAACTCCACAGATCCGCTGCTATAGGGCAAAATCAAAAGACATACCTCTCAGTTCTTCTTTTTCTATTAAATTGATATTTTTTAAATTTAATACGTTCAAACGAATTTTTGAAATATAACAGAAATTTGACTGTGAAGAAACAAGAGGACGTTGAGTATTAAATGTTGAAACTACCGACTTTCACCCAGCATACAAAAAAAGATGTTTTCTTTGAGGCCTGTGGTAGAATAGTTGGAAAAGTATAAAACTTAGAAAAAACTTCCCTGTAGATGAGGGTTCGACCCCCCCTCATTGTGTTACCTAGGGGAAAGTCTATATATTCTGTCAGCGTTTTTATAATTTACGATTATGATACGTAGGGGTTGTCGTGTCTTACTACGTTAGTTTGCTTCAGCATGAGGCAAAGAAGAATCATTAAAAACTAATATGTAGTAACTTTTATTTATAACGTGTATATAAGTACGAATACACCTTGGGCTAAATTTGCCTATTATACATTTACGACGACATAATTTAAATAAAACTAATGTAGTGTAGCACGGGTCAGGAGTCTAATATGTTAGAAACATGTACTGATCTTATCATCCAACATGAGGTATTGTAGGAAGATTTATTACAGCACAACGTGTTTGTAGTGTGCATTACATATACGTCGTTGTTATTGTGTTATTATACAAAACTCGATAATGCCTTCGCGGAATAGGTGTTGGTTTGGAACGAAGTGAGAATGCAATTCCGATGTTACTGTGGGAAGTGGTGCCTCTGTTCGCTGATTGTGGATGAATACATTAGATGCGGTTTTTTACAAGATATTCCGAAGTGATTTATAGCACTTCACATTGCTCATACCCTCAGACAATATACAGAGTGTTAAGTAGGTACAGCAGTTTAACGGGTTCACATTATTCTTTATATCGACAAGAAATTAAATGATGGGGCTTGTATTATTATTTAAGGCGTTACGTTACATTAGCCTCCTGTAGCTAAACGCCTTTAACTCATTTCAAAGTTTATATAATTATAAAATAATTTCATCACCTAATATTAGACTTCTGACTTCGAAAATTTGTAACCAAATTCCGTAAACCATAAGTTTGTTAAACCGATGCTATCAAAGTGGAAATAAGGACCTTCTCTTGAGACAGCGTAGACAATTTAATATCCGCTGAAGTTATAGAGGTCGTCTAAATGTGTTTGTCTCACGAAATCTCTTTTTAGCGCCCACTCTTTGCATATTATCAAATTCTGAGGTTTAAATTATGTAGTCGTGATTTTCCCTAAAAATTATTGCTGTACGTGATACTGTATGAAAAAAGTACTATAGTCTAAAATGTTTAAGTAATATTTGTCTGGAAAGAACAGACAAAACTAGCATCTTTGAAAAGTTTACTGATCTTATACATCCCATCCGGCGTTGTAGTAACTTATAATTTATATCTCATTAACAGATTTTTTATTTCTAATTTCGTAACATACCATCAGAGTTAATTAAAAAACACTTTTAGGTTTACAAAAATTATATATCATTGAAATAAAATCCTAGTTATTCAAATGTATACTCTTAAAAAATCGGGTTAAATGACCATCAATCATCATACACAACAACAGGAACAAATACAAGTCAAAGACTCAAGTTGACTAATGGGTTCAAGACATCACTGCACGTTGAGCTGTCATTCATTCGCGCAAGAACAGATGCTGTAGACATGCATCATTCTTACTCTTAAGTAAGTGATAACATCACCTCAGGCTACGAGTACTTCGCGCTTAGAGACGAATTAGTGGCAAACATGAATAATAATAGCAAGGTTACATGCGTAAACTGATGATTAACGATACACGAAGACGCAGCAGTATTTCTTGTATAGAAGGGAACCGTATCTTGCAGATGTTGAAGAAACCAGCTAGGGATTTTCCGATAGGCGTCATATTGATTTTCAAGTAAATTGCAATGTACTTTAATATTTAGAAAACTATCAGGACACAAAACCTTCTCCATAAGATGATTTCAAAACGTATATCTATTGTTTCTACCTTACAATAAATTACCGTAATTATTTAAAAAATATATTTTATATACTGCGGGAGAAATATCCACATATTTTTTTTATAACATTACTACCTATTCTTATATTTTTACAGTAATTAACACAAAGACTTTTTTTAGGTGAAGCGACATGACGTGAAGAGGGACCACGGAATCTGTCTGGCGCCTATAGCAGTAAGTTTAAAACATCAGTATTTTTATTTTGACTTGAGTCACACATAGGATCAGCTAATTTTGTTTTTAAGTAGACGCCTTTTACATGTTACATAGAACAATACAATAATCATTTAAAACTATAGTTTCCGTACGCTACTATAATCTGTCATTTTGTGTAGGTAATTCAAAGAAAAATGTTAACACAGAATAAACGTGTAAATAGAAAATGTGTGTAATTTGAAATAGAAGAATTCTGGGTTCCATTAGAAACCTACAGTAATGAATGACCATTGTAAGGGTCTCAGAATAAAAGTACTTTTATATTAAGAAATAAACCTCAATAATTCCGCAAACCCTTCATTGTAACTAACAAAAACAGACCCATATTAAAGTACAGCTACCATTGGTAAAATCTACTTCGTTTACTTATTTGTCGTGAAAGATCCTGAACTCGACCCTACACAGTGTTAATACTATGAAGTTTTATGTTAATACCTGAGCCGATATGCCATCGACTTTCAATTGAAACTAATTACAATCAGCAACTGTCCCCAAGACATGGTGGAGAAGCACCATTAGAATAAAAAATAAACCGACAACAGCGGTGTGTTACAAAACCGTAAAAAGTTAAAAGCTCTAAGTAAAGTAAAGTATCTCTAGTTCATTCTACTACAGTGTTGGTCAGAACATCAGAGCATAGTAGCGAACTCCATATTTTTTTGGATTGGACAGTCTTAGAAGCGATCTTTGAATTCGGATTTAACTCCCTGTTAAGCTAACTCACAGTAAGTGGTCATGGAAACACAAGGAAATCTTCTAACAATACTGTATGACAACTGATTGTTAGTTAACTTAACTGGGAGTTAAATCTGAATTAAAACACTGATCCTTAGCGAGGCATGGTGCAACTATTGGAAAGCAATGCCCGAATTGAGGCAAGCAAGGTTATTCGTTCGAGATACATCCAAAAAAAGTACAACAGCAATCCCGAACTATTAAGGCTCCTCACAGGACACTGTAAGTTGTGGTACCTCGACTCAATGAAGATAAACGCTCGAACTTATAGGGTCTGAAACCCCACACTATATCAATACGAAGAACTGACACCGAAAATACTTAGGATTCTTCTTTTCATGATTCTATACATTTTTTCTACATTTGTTTCTCAATATACTCAGGGTAGGTAGTCCTGAGAGTGAAAGACAATGTTGCATTTTACCTGCTTGCCAAGTATAGATACAGTTTTGTGATGGTAGATGCAGCGCAGTGCCAACGAGCAAACCTAGAAGTGACACTAAAAACCGGTAACTTTAATTAAATAACTATAGTGAGTATTGCTTAGAAAAACCATCAGAATTTCATGTACACCTGAACGTGACGTATCATATTATTTTTGAAATATTTTAGCCATAAACCATTTATTAGCAGGATTTGTAACTAAAGCTTTCGGAGAATATTTTGAAGAGCTTTTAACAGATCCTCTCTTTCTTATTGAACAACTGCTACACCAACCCTAATACTAAATTCAGAATACTGTTTGAGTAGTGGATTTGTGTACATAGTCGATTAGGGTGTATATACATTCATTAATATCAAAATGATAAATAGCGCACTGGATTTATCTGTTCTCCTGCAGATACACGGCTTAAAAGAATCAGAATACGAAACACGATGCCAAGACCGACAAGAGACAAATATGATACATAAATCATAGGCGACAACTAATGGCTGTGTGTCAAGTTTGAAAAGTGAGAAAAACAAACACTATAAGTTAGTGTAGCAGGACGGTAGACGACGTTGCTAATGAATGAACCTAAGCGCTTATTTAAAAGGATTATGAGAAATAACCAGCGCAGATCAATTAACGAGAGCGGGTCTTACGTCTGACGTACTAATTAAACAGTCAGAATTTTAAAGTGGAATAAACTTCCATCTCTTGAAAGATCTGCAGGTTGGTTACTAAATTACAGTAATGTCTGATGTTTAATATTGGTTTAGTGGGATTGTATTCAAATTCCCATAACATTAAATTATGTCGTTATATTATTAGAATACAAAATGAGTCGAAAGAATTGTTAACATTCACCGTATAACGTATTAGCATCAGCGAGTTCTCAAGATTTATGAAACTCCAAATAACGAGCACGAGGACTTTCTGGAGTGCGTGCAACATTTTATTTTCCTTTGATGTACTGTTTCCTGTGCGTGTTCTTTTTGTGTGGGCACGACAGGTATGCAGATTTACTGCGATATTAATGCGAGTCACATAAATGAAACAGCTTTTACATTTATCTCTGCTAAAAATCTAGCGGAGAGTTTTATTTAGGAGAATACGTGCCGCTGTCTAATTTGCTAAATTACAAATAAATGGACTGCATTTGCAGAATCCTAAATAACTGTGAAATCAAAAATGATCAATGCCTTTGTCGTACGGTATAGTAGTAAAAAACTAAAATACGTTTTCTGTCAAATGGATTCGAGATTACGCTTCTGAGTTTTATACGTGACTCTGTGCAAGATAGAACTGGCGGAAGGAGCACAACGTACCAACCTGGCAACTAATACTATAGGCATAGGTACCTACCTAAACAAAATGGTTCAAAAACAGACCCTAAATATACCAAAGGAATTGGGAGCTATAGCCCTAAAACATAGAACAGTGTTTATAAATATCCTGCGTAGGCACCGACCAAAAACTCGCTACCCAGCACACCCCCTCTGACAAAATGAGCTTAGGACTCAATTGTCTTAATCAAGACATTGGAAACCATTCGTTTCATTACCTTTCATGAGTATTTGAGGGCGCAGCACATGATAACCATAATCTCGTCAAGTGTTCGAATGTACGTCTCACCAGAGTGGGTCGTAGGCAGATAATCAGATTGATGTACAAGACCTCGTCCTGCCGGTATCTGCACAACGTCTAGTTGTGAATTCGCATTGGAGATAATAAATTATTAAACATGCACTGATACCTCTACAACTTGAAACCCACTTCGCTGAATCTTACCTGACAACATTACTCCTTCCTGTAGCTTGATACATTCACTTGCAGTTTACAGTATCTCTCTTCCCATTAGCGAAGTGGCCTGAGAATTGCTTTATAATTACTTCTTCCAAGCCGAATAATGAAGAACTGCAAGATATAACAACGTTTCGATTAAACGTTGCTTAAGGTTACCATTATACAGGGTGAGTCGACTAAGAAGAAGCAGTTGGATATATCCGTTATTTGAAGTACTCTACTTGGGTAGGCTATAACAGCCGACTCGTTCTACAAATAGGCACGGGAAGTTTATCCAAACAGACCTATTTTGATAATGGAGATATCCTGTAGCAAATCAAAAGTTGAAGAATTAGAGGATGCTCAGAAATGAGCAATGAGCTCAACTCGGCTTTAATTTCATGTAAGCTAAATGCATGCACATTGCACAACCAACTTTTTTGCACACCATTTTTATTTTGACAAGGACCTTGGGTTATCTACCGTTTAGGGAATGACAAATACAGGATCACCGCATAGGTAGGTATATCTGCAGTGACAGTAGAGCCGATTTATGATTATGGATCTTGACTTTGGAAGTTATTGTAAAAAACATTATTGATGCACATAGGTGAGTGGATGCTTAGGGAACGGAACCCATAATCATCACCTTGACAAAACTGAATATTTTAAATGTAACCCAACTTATCCGAAAAATTTTAAACATACATGCAGCTTTATATAAGAAATCGATTATTTATTAAAAAAACTATTAATAAAAGTCTAACACAAAACGAGATAAAAATTGTTAAAGTTACAAATTAACGAAAATGATAAAAATGGTAATTTATTGAACACTGCATAAAACAACTGCCAAAATCAAAAGAAGTACAATGTATTAATCTGTCAGCTTGTGCGCGAATTGTTAATATTGCAGTAAGAGTTAGTTTTTCAATAAAAGTGGCACATGTGTAGAGTAACGAGGCAAGGGAAAACTCGTTAGCAGCTTCTCGCCTTTATTTCCAGCGATTTCCAAATAGGCACTTGCCTCATCACGAAACATTTACGGCAGTGGTTCTACGTGGACGTGGTACTGGAAATTTACGCCCAAACCGTGGACATGGGGGTGGTCGGGTTCGCCAACATTTGTAACTTTAACAGTTTTAACATTGGAAATGTTTATGTTCGTATATGGGGCCAAGTTACGAGTTTTTACTCAAGGCCAAAGAAGACAAAAGTGTCGCGATCGGGTTTCGCTGCTAGCTGGCCGGTCCGGGCCGACAGCATAGCACGGTGGGCATACAATTTGGCGTGTGCGCCGTGCTCCTGTCCAGCCGAGGCCGATGGTGTACAACTACAACCCGAGGGCTTTAGCCCGAGGGTTGTACGTCTAATTCTGTATTTCCATGGTAATAGTCATCATTTCCAATGCCTCCGGTGGTTGCAAGGATTGCGAAATCTGTGAATTTTTATCTCGTTTTGTGTTGGACTTTTATTAAAAAAAATTTAACAAATGGATTTCTTTTGTGCATATATGATTAAATTTTTTCGGATAAGTTGTGATACACCCTGTATAAGGCGACGACAGGTATGAGATAACAGAACACGTGCTATGTAACTGTTCTGCTCTCACAACATTAAGATGGTCTTTGTTAGAGGGAGGGGAACTTCTGGCCTGACATGTAAACAATTAGAATCGCTCAATTGCGAAAATCTAATGTTCATCAAATACGTGGATAACTTTAGTAGATAATAGAACTCGATATGGAAATTGCTTAGGAGGTAGCACACTTGATCTTCGCTTGAAATAATATTGAAATACTACTTGAGTTTTGAAATTCATTTTGCAATCCATTAAAAATATAGAAACAATAAATACCACCAACAGTATATCAAGTATTCAAATTTCGGTCTTTGTGTGGTGATTATGTCAACACACACATGGTTTATGCAAAAAATGCTACAAAATAAGGCAGTAGATTATGTCCCATGCTGTGCAATAAATTTGCTTACTTGTTACTTGTTAGCAGAGCATATTACCGCCGATCGTGTGTATATTTATTACAAACCGCGTCAATATGTTTCTGATAAATGACAGGGCTGCGCCTCCATAGATAAACATAACTTTTGGAATGTGTAAATAAAATACTAAAGGCACATGCCTAAGTAGCTGTCATTGATGAGATGAATGAAGCTGGTTACGTTCGTTAATATTCCAGTTCAAATTTTATTAAATCAAGAGGTCAGAGCGGTTCGCTACGCTTCAATAAAACATAAATTGCTTCCTTATGTAATATGATTTATGATTATTGTTTTTAATGCAGTCGTATTAAAGACATAAGAAATCATTTTAACGCATAATTTATTTTACGATCTATTCTAAATTCAAACATTGTTAATGAAAAATTTATAAGTGTTTGTCAGGCGGAATTTATTATATCATGTTAACTGTTAAGCACTACTGGTGCATTCACTTCAGTTTATAAATGGTATGTATATGTAATATAAATTCAGTCATTTAGATGTAACTGTTAATAGAACGGGTTTGGTGTAATGTTAGTGCACATTAATATAAATTTAACGTTGTACTACAACTATACACAAGTTTGTAATTTTGATGATATTTATTATCCTATTTGTAGTTAGCAACGGTTTCACACATTGTATCACTAAATTAGCCCATATTTATTACTAAAAAATTATTCTCCGTTAAAGCTATATTTTTATTTTGAAAATACCCGGAGGTTACATAAACTTATGCCGAGTTCAACCTAATCCTTACAAAAGTTATCAACCGACTTTCCGAGTAATACAGTTCAAGCCAACTTAAACCAAAGTTTCATTGTACAATAAGACTAGTGTTTGCTTTTGTTCTTGTTTATTCTACTCAAGTGTATAGGAAGATAGCTCCAGATAAATTTCAGTTTGGCTTTTACTAACCAATAACGATTCCCGTCTAGTTGGAAGTTGAGATATTTCTAAAAATTTATGATTTTAATAATTTTACTTTTGTGTCTTTCGGTGATGAAATTAACCTTCCTTCTCTTTTGATGATCTTGCCGTTGGGACCATTTAGGAGATCTTCCTATACAGGCTACATCACAGGGAGAATGAATGTAAACTTCGCATGGGGACAGAAAATTTTAAAAATATGTATCCTTTAAAAGAAAAAATTAAAACAATATCCCCAGAGTTTTGTTGAAAGTAATTCAAAATGGAATGAGAAAAATAAAACCTGGACGTGTTTTGATGACAGCCTTTTGGCCAATGCGTTTTTAAAAAATTGTAATTTGAATGTTACCATCAGTATATTATTCTTGCCCACCTTGTATTTTCATTAGAGAACCAAGTTTTTTAATTATCTTAAAAGGGTTTCAAATAACTAGTAAGTTTCTAAATTTTATAAAACTTTCATAGCTATGGATGTGGATGCACTACTGGAGAACTTTTAATTTTTTTATATTAACTTATATTGTCCCCAAAAGTTTAAACTGTGATTACAAAATAATCAATTATATTTATCCAACTGTCCAGAAAAGTTATTACTTACAAATCAAATTAAACTACCCCATTGCAAGCTATATGTCACATGAAAGCGAAGGTGCGGGTTTAAATACGTAATTATGCAAGACAGTCTACATTCGGGAGTAGCAACTGTTTGGTTGTTTGCCGTTACTTAACCACATGTTTATAAATTCCTTAGCTTTACTCTAACTTGCAAAACATGGTGAAACAGCGGAACATTCATCAGCAGAAGTTTTGATGAGCAAAAAATAATATATTAAATTTCAGGAGCAACGGTTGTTACGTTTCTCTTGCTGATGAAGCTTAAAGGACATTTTAATGAACATTTTTTGCGAGGTTTAACTTTCGAAATTCGAACTCCAGGAAAAATAAATCAGTTTCTATTCGTAAAGGTTTATTTGTGTTTAAATACGATGCTCTGAAATCTGAAGCAGTACCAATTATGAATTCATATAACCATATCACAGACAGGGAGCTTAGTGACATTCAAACATCTGTTGATTATCTGCATGTATTTACGCAGTCACCAAAGATGCTCTACAGAAAGAGGCGAGTAGCATATGAATGAAAAGCTAATACAATACCCGTCGACTAGGGGTATAAATTACGCTCAATTTGTTAATCCATGGAATTTACGTGTAAATGAAAGCAACAGGGTTCGGATTGACAAATTCTGGGGATTAATGATGTATTCAATACGAATATGAATTTAGTACTATATTAGTATTGCGTTTTTATTTTAGTTATTAAGACGTTAACGGACCCACCAATAAATCTCTAGGCTGTTATACTTTTGCTTTAACTATTATTATTTTAAGATTACAAAAAATCTTTAATTTCGTATCCAAGTGATTATGGTTATCGATTACTGTATAATCCGGCTCCTGCGGCTATTTCTAAAATGTTATTCAGAATATAATATTACGGAATTAAGCGAAACCCATCTGGTACAGGTAATGGAAACTTGAAGCCCTATACAGTCACAGCCAGCTCATTATGAAGGAACGTAAACCGCGAAACTGTATCCGTTTGATCAAGGGTCCGTTAATAATATATTCGAAATCAAGATAGCCTTGCTAACGTTTTTTATTTTCTAATACAATATATCAACTTACCAAACAAACAGTTTCCCTTGATATTGTAATATTTTCCTAATCTTCGAATTTAATTAAAAAAAGAAAAAGCGCTTATTTTTCACTAAATTCGAACTTGACAAACTACTTAGAACAACGAATTAATTTACCCAAAAGATTTAAGGAATCTCTTTAAGGCAAGTAACTCATAAACTCGTTAAAATCAGCACTAACTGTGCTTTTAACTATTAAGATGGTGTTTTCCAAGCCTGTTGTCATGTCAGGTCCATTAATTTTACGAGGAATATTTCCAGCTGCTCGCGATGGGTCGTAGATGAAAGAAAATATAGCTTAGGTGTAATTGTAAATTATTACTTGCTTTGAAGTGACTGGACTGAATGTGTGAGCATGTAATTATAACCCACAATTTCTTTATTAAATTATTAAACAAAATGGACAAAATCCGTATACTTTCTGATTTATATCATGCAACGAAAAAACAATGAAAATATTCGCGTTTTTTGTCACATAGGCATAGATGCAACTAGAATTGATTGGTTGTAGTTAGAAACAACAATGAAATAAATCAATAGAATACAACCTACTTTCTTGACAATTCAGTAGAGAGTACAGGGGAATTATCTTGCTTATTAATTTAATACTGTCATGTAGTCCGATAAAGGAATATTTATGTCGGTGGCACACACATGTAACCGCAAAGATAAATCTAGATTCTATTTTTAACCCGCTATTTAGAGTGTGGAAACACATTTCTGAAATTAATTCGCTACTAAAGTTATTGGTCTGACAGGTGACACAAGAGGGCGTGTACCAAAGTTTTTTTTCTCATTGTTTATTATTAAAATCGGATTCACTCACAATGGTGGTCTTGCGGGTCTACAAAATTCTACTGTCTATACGTTTTATAAGGTATCCCCACAGCACTTACATAACCATCGGGGAAAATTGAAATGATGTATACCGTAGACCACTTTCTTCGATATTGAACTTTTAACAACAATGGAATGCAATGCGAAATGTTTAACATTTTATTTGTTGTACATTTAATTAAATCTACTCGTATAAAAGGCATCGTCAATCAGACCCCATCTACCCTAACACGCGTGGAAATTCAGAAGACTGCTAGGTTTCAACCCTCATATTTTCGAATTAGGAACTCTAGGTACCCTATAGAGTTTTCCACATATCATTTTATTTTATACTAAAAAGGTGTCAATTAATAATACCTACCTACAGTCTGCAATGATGGCAATTGTATAAACCTGACCATGGCACTTGGCATGGTTCTAGAGGATGGTTGATAGTAGCCAATCGCTACAGAGTAGATAGCGTGTATATGGCACCCCAAGTATAAGTATAATTCCTGTTAGCAACAGATTATATTACAACCCTTTCGTCCGACATACTTTGCGTGATGACCACTATTGTAGGCACCATGTGCACCAATTAACCTAAACTCCACTTATGTTATCATATTAACCTGACATAATACATGTTTTTTTACAAAGATCTGACATAATTATGTTATATGACTTTGCCGTCTCCATCTAAAGAGTTAGAAATAATAAATTATTAATATGCCAATAATATCGAGTTAGTCAAAATGGGATCCAAGAGGGTCTAGAAAGACAAAGAACAGACATACAAGACATATGTTTAGATTAGACACAGGCACAATTAACAATTTAAGCAAAAAAAGCAAGCAAAGATATAGGTACTTCAGCTTTCATGAATGTAATTTTAGATGAGTCGGTATGAATATCTTGATCTTATTTTCTACACAGGGTATTTCCTAGGCACGTGCAGAAAATGTAAAAGGTGACTCCTGGGCGAAAACTAAGGCTACTTTTTCCTATAAGCTCATATCGTAAACGTAATGCGTAGCCTTAGTTTTCCCGAGGATTCACCTCCTGCATTTTCTACACATACTTAGGAACCACCCTATATAAAAAATAAATCCCACTATAAAAATATTTTTCCTTCGACTCTCTTCAAATAAAAAAAATCTGAAAGAAGGTCATGGTGTACACTAATACAAGCAAACTTGCTATTTATCAGCGTCCTATTTTCATCGACAGAAGAGCTCTACAAAGCTGTTTTTCTGCGCTATAAAAACAAAGCAGCGTAACAAACTTACACAGTTTCATGCTTGTATTGTTAACCATTACAGCGAATAATGCATGCTTGGTATAGAACAATTGACAGATTGAAGTATTACTATTCCTTTTAACGCTCCTATTGTTAAATTGTCCTTTAATAGCTATATTTTATTTTTTTTTTATTCTTAGCAGAAAATAAGCATACGCTTTGTCAATGCCGGATCTACTATGGCGCAATGATGCAGTTGCGCTAGAACCCCGCGGTGCAAAAAATCTAAAAAGTGCTGGAAATCGCTTCTGATGAGGTACAAACATTCAAACATAATCGCCTTAATAATAATTATTATTGTTGATGGTTCGCCATTGCCCCATTGTGATCAGTTGGCTACAATTCTCTTAAAAAAATAATTCCCCAGGAGTGTTTTATTCGATACATAAGTATCGGTTCAGTTGGTCACAGGGTAATCTATGGAAACTATCGTTTTAAATATTTAACAAAAATTAGAAATTGATCTTCTTTTCGCTAAGTATAACAAAATTATTACGCATTCCCGTAATAGTTTCAACATAGATGTGCTTCCATTTTTTTATAAGAAAAAAGTAGTAGATATATAGAAAGAGATTTTCTAGAAGAAATCTTATAATTACGTATAGTCATTTACATTTTATAATAAATAGTTTCAGGTAAAACACACACCCACAATGTCTTGTATAGTTGCAAAGTAAATGAACAAGATTTATGGTAGTAATTATGTACAAGGTGATTTGCCATTAAAATTGTTATTAAAATGAAAAAGGCTCGCCCCAACGTAACTGCCTGTAAATACTATACAGCAAAACTTGTATATGCACAATTAATGAAGTCCCCTCTGCATTAATTATATGTAAATGGCATTTATATCCCGAGCAAGTCCACGAACAATTAGCAAATACTGAAGTTCATTTATAATTTAATACCTGCCCAGGTTGTAAATGATAATTTAAACACATAATGGACGGTAACATAAAAATTGCGACCATCCAAGAAGCCTCTATTTCATTTTGTGCATTAAATGCCATAGATTCGCAGGATCCGTCAGTTAAAATCCGCTTAGAGGGCAATTAGTGGTGGCTGTTGGCTCCGGGAATGATCACACGGTCCATTATTCCGGTTCAATGCTGTCATTAAGGGATAGGTATCACAGCGATGAGATGAATTAAAAGTTTAAGCGGCTTCCTATTAATACTATACGATAATGATGTCACCTGCATTATCGGAAACGTACTTGCTGAACTGAAGTTCTGATGCTGTAATACGGCTTGTTCGCGAGTTTGCTGAAGAAATTCAACTTTTAATGTGATTAGTATTCAATAAAATATCGTTAAAACTTGGGAAATGTTGTTGCTGTAATTGGGGCATGGATGAACCATCCTCGACATTTCGCCCCCGGATAATTCGTGCTCCACGGCGCTTACCTTTGAGAATTTACGCTTCTTACCTGAATAATTTATAACTGAGCTAATTCATTTTAAAATTGTCACACGTTCCGTTTCTACTTAATGCGAAAATTCAGGTGATAATTACTCCCACGCAAGTTAAATATGCATGGTTCTCATAACATGAAGAAATTATAATTCACATCTTTAGATAGAAGGAACTGTATATTTGATTTAGTATTACACATTTAGTTGACGCAATTAAAACGATTATTTCCAAAACGTAAGTGCAAATAACCGCAAAACAAACAACAACGTTTAAGTGTTAATGTAATAATTTTAAGACACACTAATTTTTACATTAGAATTCTGTTGCAGAGAAACGAAAAGAGTAGTGATATATGGCTCTCGCATCATTCCTTATTTTAAATTGCTATTTCTAAAATTTATCAAAAAAATATCTAAATTATATTTTAAAACTGTATAGGTACCTACTACCATAGGCGCCGACTCCACGGGTGCTCCGGCGCTGGAGCACCCAATGAAAAGTTTAAAGACAAAATCAAAATTCAGGTAGTTATATAAATTTTTTAATTTTTAACCAGGAAAACCATGCAAATATTTGCATGTAACTAGTGTTTTTCTCTCGGATTTTGTTTTTATGCTAAAATATTTTTTTGTGCCTCCGGTCGGCATCACTGGGTTTCTGCATCACGAAATCTGCCAGAAACAGAGGTTTCTCCGGCCTAGGCCGGCAAAAAGTAGGAATTGTAGGTTATTGGTTGGCAGCATCGGCTCAATCTGTCAAAGTCAAATTTGTGCATCGCGGTCGGAGACGATCAAACAAATAAATTAGCAAAATTTTACAAATACGATTACCTATTTGAGCCACTGTGGTGATTTGAATATAATCTTTAATAATATGCGCCGTGTATCCATTATTAAATCAAAGATAATGAAATTTATAAATAAACGTCAATGGAAATTGTAAGAAAAATAAATGAATCAAGTTTAATGAATATCAGGAAACAAGGAATCTTGATTTTAAAATCATAAAAAAAATTCCTAATACTAAATTTTAAATGTAAATTTAATTTATTTAAACAAACATCGGCACAAAAAATCTTGTGTATTACACGTCCAGAAACAGTTTTGCGAGTGCTCCTTCTTGCAGGACTCGGCGTTCCGCCTCGCCTTGTGTGCTGTCTCTGGCCTTGTGATACAAATAGCTATTGTTTTTATTATTTTTTTATAATTTTTCAATCATGTATGTTTCGTATTCCTTTATTTATTAAAAGAGCTAAGCCTGCAAATCTGGGCCCTATATTTTTAGCTACCTAGTACAACAATACAAAACCACAAAATCAGTGAAATTTGTGGAGCACCCAATGAAATTTTTAAAAGTCGGCGCCTATGCCTACTACATAAGAAATGCTATACTTTCTCACGCAATCAAAATATGTGACCGAAGGGGAGATACAAACACAAATACATACCTACATGAATTATTATTATTATTAATAATAACGTACCTGAACTTTTTCCTGTTGTGTGTCAATGTTGCATGTCTAGAAGTCGAACGAAGTTAAACTGCGGTCTATGCAGTGGCGGCCCGTGACCAAAATATTTGAGGGACACGATAACAGATGAACGAAGAGAACAAAAATGACGCCGCAGACGAAATTTTTTTTCGGGGTGATCGTGGCTTATTAGACGTGTTTCAAGAACATCTGGCAAAGTATGGGATGAAATTAAAAAACCTGAAAATGTCAAAATTTTTAAAATTAAAAATTAAAGTTTGTAATAACCAAGTGATATAATTTGAAAACATATTCGTGAAACGTTCACTTTTAGAGTTCAGTGATGTATAGGTAAAAATGTGGTTACAGCAATTTTTTACGTGAAATTTTTATTTCTTTCAAAAGTGATTGCCTGGAGAATTATAAAGCATTCTCTTTTCACGTTTTGACTAAAGACCTGACAAAATAAAAACATGTTAGATCAGGTAATGGAAAAAATTATATGTACTATTTATAATTTGCAGAATGGTATAAGGATATACAGGGTGATTTCTAACGTACGGAGGAAACTGAAAGGGCAAGTAGAGGGGACCAAAACATAGTTTTTTTTACAATAAACTTTTGATCAAAATGGAATAACAAGAAAGTTACAACAGTTTAAAGTTCTTATAAACTTGAGGATTTTTTTAATGAAATGCGGTAATTATTTACGTTTTGAATTCAACTTTTGAATATTTGTAAATTAATTAAACAAAATTTAGTAAAAATTTTTATAAGACGAAAGTTATGGCTATTTAAAGTGTTCTTTAAAATATTCAGTTATAGGTGCTTGTTTATTGACAACCGCTGATTTACATAATCTGATCATATAGGTAAGTCAAAATTACAGGAGCAATTTATCAGATTGTGTGAGAAGTGTTTCTGATGAAAAAGCGAATACAATAAGCTCAGCGGTACTCAAAACGTGGGTGTTAAATTATAAGAACTTTAAATTGCTGTAACTTTCTTGTTATTCGATTTTGATCAAAAGTTTATTGTAAAAAATACTATGTTTTGGTCCCCTCTACTTGTACTTTCAGTTTCCTCCGTACGTTAGAACTCACCCTGTAGAAGTAAATACCAAAAACAGCTGAAAGCTGATGGTTTGGGGTTTAGCGGGTTTCGGCTTTGGGTTTTCTTACTAGAGAGTTTTTGGGCATCGTACGCTAAGAGTACGGTAACTCTGACGCTAACGTCTTTGCTAAACATAAACAACATTATCGTTTTGCTTAGCAAAGACGTTAGCGTTTACCATATCTTAGCATAGGTACAGTGCTCAAAAACTCTATTGATACGGCTACTGATACGACTACCATAGACATTCCAAATATGCACCGATTTCGCCTATTATACAAAAATACAACGGAATGAAAATATACATCATTTCTTTCATCTTTTGCGATGGTTATCAATTTAAGGAGTTGCAAGCTGCATAGAATATAAAATCAACCAAAATCGGAAAAACTGTCAAATTGTGATTGATTATATTTATAAACACTGCACCTTCTTTAAGTTAACGTATAGAAAAGTTTGATAAATAAAAAGTAAATTGTGTAAACCGAGACCGGAGTCTATTACACGGAGGTGTCAAACTTCCTTTAAAACTTGGCTAGTATATAATAGTGGAAGGCAAACTCCATCATTTATAAACAATGAAGTTTCTGACATGAATGCATTTCTAACGATGTGTACGTGTTTGCGAGATTTGCACATACATTACTTGCAATTTGTCTCTACCAAAGACAACTATGTTTGTCAACTATAATGATAATAAATATTCGGTATAGATACCGTGGTAATTTTAATGCCAACCTACCGCATTATCCGTTAATGACACTTAAGACTGGATAAAAAATATCCCTTGTCCATTAATTATGTAAATACTGAAACTCTTCCGAAATGTTATACCCGTACTACTAATTCAGAAATTTAAACAGTCCTAGTGCATTATTCAATACCCTACTTGTCAATTTATTTCTTGAGCTGGTGCATTTCGTATGACTTGTAGGTTCAAACAAGACTTAATTTGTGGGTACCATTCTTTCATATGGTATTTTCTCACACAAAAACTTCCTTGTTATACCATACATATTTAAAATGTGCCTCATAGAAAATTATCCAGGAGGAACATGCCGTATAATTTTAATTCCAGTAGTATCAGGGGAAGACATTAATAATAACCTTGTTGTTAACTTGCAAGTTGTTAATACGACAATATTAAAGAAATTATTTACCTACTGTAATGACTTTCGTGCATTTGAATACTGTTACTATAAGCAATTTGAGAATGAAGGAAAAGGAAATTAGAAAATAAGCGAAGCAAATATCTTGATCGAATTTGGATGTTCGTGACTTGTAGATGAAATAGGGGAATGAAGACTTGTTAAAAGTGTGAAGTTGTCTTGGTATTGTTTTATCATAATGGTGGGAGTTTGAATTGAATGGTTCGAAAAGATCAGTCGAAGATGTATAAAAAAATAATTGTAATAATTTTATGCACAAGGTTCTTTTGGCTAAGGCTCTCCTTTAACTTTTTTTGTATCTTTAATATTTCAGCAGATATAACCTGGACAATGAAAAACCAGCCACCCTGTACTATATTACTGATAAGTGATAAGTATTGATTTTATTTTAAACCATCACATATACTCTAGTTATAGTTTTTTTTTCACGCGTGTTTAGATTTTAAATTCCATTGGCATATATTGTTTGTTTTATACAGAACCATAAGAATGAAATTCGTGCAAAAATGTCAACAGAAACCGTAGCAGATGCGAACGATGTCTGCGATTTCAGGATTTGTTGAATGAACATATGGCGTGTTCGTAATACTGATATTTGGAATGTTATAAAGTCCGAGAATCGCAATATCTCTCCAAGAAAACACGTTACTGTATGATATAGCAAGCTCCTCCTACCAACCTGGAGCAATTCTCCATTACAATGGAAATATAACCGTGGATGTAATAAAGTTTGACTGTCGCTGGCTACAGTTCAAATACCAATATTTTTGCTCACTTGTGCTTCAGAACCGAGCAAAAATAAATGTAATTGCGTTTAGATGTTACAGAGCATACACCGTAACCGCGTACACCTTTGTGTTTGTATATTGCACACTAGGGAAATCATGATATCGAATTTGTTACATTTGTATGTTTCATCTTTTTAACTGATATTAAAAAATTTTATTGGTTCTCCAGTTTTTTTTAAGCAAATCTAAACGTACATACGTAGTATTTTATTTATAACTGGCGGGTTCTTTGGGCACCACTTAGCTAATGAGTCTTTGCGGCCTTGAGCTTTTTCGAATTTTAGTTTGAATTTGTTATATCATCATTGAATGATTGTAATTGCTCCAGGTCTCCCTGGCACCTCATTACAGTTAGTTCAGCTTTGGAACTTTATACACCCTATATAATTTTGCCTATACCTACAGGAATTCCACCCCCAAGGGGGTTCTTTACCGTGAATCTTTATAAAGACACATTAAGTAGGGTTTCAATATAACTGCATTATTGGGACATTGTGCAAGATTGTCCAATACAGCAATTGTTTATACCTGCAGGTAAAGATATTGTTCACAATTTTACTATCTTTTATACACTTTCAATATTAATAGTTGTCGACGTTAATGTTATGGTAGCATTGATGGACTTTGTAGAATAAAAACATTAGTTTATTGAAGGTAAAGGTACCCAAGCTTTTTTAAGAAAAAACGGGCCAAGCAGGGCCCTTAACGAGGATCACGTGCTGCGACTTTTTTACGTAATTTGTTTGTACTGTCCTCCAGGAAAGTCATGTGTGTGTTTTTCTGGAACTATTCACATAATGCAGTTTGTTATGCAGAAAACGATTTAGTTTTTAAGAATAGATAATTTCTTTCTAATTCCTGTTATTTATTTAAACTTGTATTTTGTATAAACCCATCAGTTTAGTTTTATTGTTAGACAGACATTGGCCCTAATTAATATTTTAAGAATTCTTCAGTACACTGAACTACAATTCGTTTGACTATAGATATAAAATATTCATATATTTACATTATGTTTAAGTTAACGCTAATTAAAGTAATGGAAACAACTTTTGTACATCAACTTTGTTCCCCTAGTGTTCACTTTTTAAACTTAGTATTAACTTTGTATATCTTCAATTACAGGGAAATACTTGATTAATATTTTAAGAACCGTAGCATGAAATTAGTGGTCTACCTATAGCATCATAATTTTCCGTAATTTTCTTCAGTTAGTTTAACGAGCACTACTAAAAGTTAGTTGAAGCTAAATTAATAGGTATGTTAATCTAAGACTTCTACACTGTTTTTTATCAATAGTAATTGTTAATTAGTTTGTTTATTTTTCAGAAAGAGAAGAGCAAAGCTTTCAAAGTAAGTTTGTGAAAATGCAGACTATCGCCCCTTTTCTCATATTCAGCAAAAAGACGGATGGAGCAGCAAATATACCATAGTACCTCCTAGATAATTGTTATAAAGGAAATAGTTGTGCGTGCATCTGTCATTGCGTGACACTTTGATAGACATTGAGTGATGGCGTAATTACGCACAAAACTCATCCAGTTCTAAATGAACAAGGAATTAGAGGAAAATATTTGCTGAATACTTGTTGCTAGTTTCGCAAACCTATTTTTATCTTGTCAGGATTGTTCACTTGAGTAACACTTTTCTTGTTTTAAAAGCTATTATTATGTTGACTAGCAAATTTCCTTTTCCTCGAGTTCTCAGTGAGGATATTTAAATTACCATTTACTGTTAAAAACAGTTAGAAACAAATCTACCTAATTATTGTTGAAAAAATACTTCTTTTTCTTCGCCGTTTGAATTGTTTTGTCGATATTATGTGATATTTTCGTGGAACAATTTAAATTCTACCGTTCAACATGAAAGCTTTGACCGCAGTGAAATAAAGATTTCTGATTGAACCATCTGAACATGACAAGCTTTCACGAACCTTTCCATGATAAAGCTGTATCACAAACATGTTATTTCTTGTTGTAGATCGGGACTGTCGTTGTTATGAATTAAGTTTTTTTTTAAATTATTATTAGTAGGAAGATATTTATTAACATGATAAAATAGCGTTCCAATATTATCAGATATATTTCGAAAACTATGATAAATTGTCAGTAGAACTTCCAAGATGACACTGTCTTGAAAAGTTGATACTTTTTGCAATTTTCTATAGCTTCTTATTAGTGAATTTATTGCAGAACGACTGGAACACTGGCATTCTTCCAAACGGGAAATGACAGCTAATACACTTTGCCTTATTTACTTTAATATTTCTTATTTGATTCAAGATCATAAATTATTTCTCAACAAGCTAAGTTGATGATTGATTGATGCAAAATTACATTGGTTTACCATTTATTTCAATAGGAATACCTTACATACTACAAAATTTACCCGAAATTAAAATTGGTATAGTAATTCGAGCTAAAAGTTAAATACTTAAATCAATGCTAGTGCAAGGAAACCCTATAAGGGTTGGTTGGCTTTAACAATCGTCTACAGATTCAATTAACGAGAACAAAAGAACCGTTCCGGCTGCAAATGGCGGTTTCGGGAACAATCACATCGGATTTCACAGTGCTAAGGCCACACTCATCTTGAAGCAATCAGGCAGGCACCTCCTAAGTCTGAATTACTCAAATTTGTAAAATTGCTAAATTTGTCCAATCAGAGGGAAAGTCGGCAAGTACTGCAAAATTGAGGGAAGTGAAATGTTGAGAACGGAAAAATAGATTTGCTCGGCTAGAAGCGGGGATTCAACACTTTTACAGCGGTATAAAGTGTTTTATAGCCACGAGAAAATCTGTTAGGAAAGGATTGCAAGAAAGGCTTACTTTTTCATATATCATTCCTCAACTTCTTGTTACCGTGTTATTCCAGTAAGTTTTGACAATAGAAATAGTTAAACGTTTAGTTTATATTTTGATTTATTGTTCTCTCTTCATCCCTTAAAAAAATTACTAAAACAAGTTGTAATTATGGTTTCCTTCTTAAAAAAACCATTGCACATTATCAGATTACGTTCTTCTACAGGCAACGAAACCATTAAGAACCGATTATCCTAGACATCAACCAGAACTTCAGGATAATAAAATAGCGTTTACCTTTCAGTTGCATTATTTCAATACATTTCATACAAATCTCGTGGAAATAAAAACACAGTCGGTTTTCCAGACCGAACTCAATGTCTTTTGTTTGTTATGTATGTTACACAATGATTTTATTATTTCGGACACAAACAACTCCCCACTTTGTAGAGGATTACATCATATAAATATCCTTGCAACAAAACATTGGAAACTCTTTTTATAAGAGGTTGATGTATTTTACGAAGTCATTCATGAATTCACGGTATTTCTGGTTGGTGTTTTATTGATTACGGTATTCCCGGAAATACTAAACAATAACAAGGTATTCAAACAAAAGAGACAAAGCATCAGTACCGATAATAATTCCTTTAATGGGAAGTAAATTTAGGTTTTCCGGTTCTACTAACTTGGTTTATAAATATATTTTGTATTGTTTTTCAAAGAATAATGAAAATTCCAGTTATTTCCCAAATATTCCGTGTATTCTAAAGCAACATTTTCATGCCACAAAACAGCAACAGTTACGAAAGTTACTATATTATTATTTTGCTTGCCTTCGATACAATTGCGCCGGGTTTTTGGATTGTTATGAGAGGCTAAGAATGCAGTAGCCAAATTTGTTTTAATGTTTCAATGTCAAACAGACTAGAGTACATTATTTTATATCTTTCAAAAATGGTTTACCTGGACACAAATTGTAGATTTTCTGCATATCTTATTGCTTATTGATTATTCAGAGTTTATGGGCAATACGCAGTTTTTCTTGATTTCAATGGTCCTCAATTTTTATTTTAAATATATTTTTTTTCGCTACTAACCTGAGAAGTCGCCATTACTTACTCCATTTCTCTAATGAGAAGTTTATTTCTCAACCTAGGTAAATAATGATAATGAAAAATTACCTAGGAAAATACTAAAATAAATGTTCTATAAATCAGATGTTATTGGTTTTGTTTTTTAGTTTGACAACTCCAGTTTCAGGCTACTAAATATTTAAAAAATCATGTGGAAATGGTAAATTACAAAAATCTAAATGAATAACATTTCTAGTAGTGAAAAAAATAGTATACTTATAGACCACGGTAAAGAAGATTTCTCTCAACCTCGCAACGTATTTCTCTTGCTGCTTCGCAGCTCGGAAAATAATAATACTCAGTTGAGAAAACTGTCTTTTCTACCTTGGCCTATAATGTACTATTATATTATATACATATAGTATAAATAACTATTCTTATTCCTTTACTGCACACAAAACTAAAATTTTGACACAACGGCCACCTAAAATCTTGGCTGTTGTGGTCATGGTCACAACGGCCACCTATAACTTTGGTCGCATCGGCCTCCCAGACTGTTGGTCATAACGGCCACCTTGGTCACATCGGCCGCCCAGGCTGTTGGTCTTAACAGCCACCTTAGTCACATCGGCCACGCGATTCTGCTGATCACAACGGCCACTCTTGTTTAGAATTTGCAGTAACTGTTCGTACACACAGTATGTATGAATAGTGCCCTAGCTGTTCATACACATCCACGCTGGTTTATTTTTTGAAGAATAAAAATCCCTGGGGTAGGGTTTGGTTGCGTGTGCAAACCCCAATCCTGGAGAAAATCACATATTCACACTAAAAAATATGAATAGAGCCCTAGCAGTTAGTACACACCCACCCTGTGTGTACGAATAACTCAGGTGGCCGTTGTGACCACCAGAATTTGGTGGCCGATGTGACGAAGGAGGCCGTTGTGACCAGCATTATTTGATGTTATAAATTCTAAACAAGGTGGCAGATGTGACGAAGCTGGTCGTTGTGACCAACAGCCTGGGTGGCCGTTGTGATCCAGGTGGCCGTTGTGACCATGACCACAACGGCCAAAATTTTAGGTGGCCGTTATGGCTAGTCCCCGGTTCGTTAATGCACTGTTACTGTACCTACACCAAGTCCAACAGGAATAATTCAGAATTCTAAACATACTATAAACCCAGTAACTTGGAAAATTACATAAGCAATGACTAGCAGGCACCACTGATACGAAAATCAAAATGTTTTTTCTAAATTGTCTTCTATAGTTATGGGCTTTTGAAACCTTTTCACTCTTATTATAGACAAGAGAATATCTTCTCAGATACTTTTATTGCAAATTTGAAGTTATAACTTCATTCTTGACAATCCTTTCAAATTAAATATTTAAGTTATTTTTGATGACGACCGTAGCAGTCCAAGGGTTCTTCAAATACGTGACTCAACGAGACAATAAATGTTTCAGATAAAATTATAGCAGTCCATGCCCAGCCGTGAAATTGTACCACGACGCCTACATAGTTACAATTATCACGTAGTTAAAATGCAAAGCAGTCACTTCCTTTAAATCTAATACAATATGGAAACGCTTCCCTACATTCGTACCATTTGATTTGTGCATTAGGCAACAAATTTCAAGATTTTTCTGTATACCATCACGGAAGGAAATAAAATCAATGATGTTAATTATTCCAACGTTTTAGATACCTACAGTGTTATTAGCCGATATAAAATTGATTCCTGCATGTAGTGATTGAAAAGAAAAAAGAAAACTTATTCCAGGTAGCTACCCTAATTAGAGTAGTTTCCATATCTTATGGTTTGTGACCGCTATGAAATATGCTCCAACGTAACCAAGATTAATTGCCACGCATACAATTCTTATAACAATTATAATTTATATTGGTTTAAACCAGAACTGAAAAACTAGGCCTTAAATAAAGCTTTTCCCTTAACAAAAGCACTCTAAAGATCAACTGCTGTTTATTAAAAATTTGTTGCATAATTTATGTTTGTTCCAAAATTCTAAACTCTACTACATCTACATCTCTCCTAAAAAGTGTTTACTATAAAATTTTTGAAAATAGTATAAGGAGTGGGGTGGATTATAATGATTCAAAGAAGACAGTATTAACTTCAAGATGAAAGAAACAATGTAGAAGTCATGTATCATGTCCCTAACACTAAACTTGCAGGACAAGATATTATTGCATATCAGGAAGTTTGTTGTAAAACAGAGATAAATTTCAGGTTCACAATAGAAAAACAATTTGTTCGTTTATTCTGTTGATTGTTAAAGCAATTAAAATCAAAATTTAAATTGAATTGGGATAAAAGCAACTTTTATTCAACAAAAGAGTACACGTGTGTAGTTTATCTTTCACAACATGCTTTTGCTTTTAGCTATGGGAAAACTCGGAAAATTAAGGACCAGTAGATCACTCGGCGAGTCTTAAGCTAATAGTGAAATATGTCCTAAGGAAACAAAATCTAACCCTTTAAAGCCTACCCTTCCCAAAATTGTACATTCTGCTTAGTTTGTTTAAGGACTTCCCTTGTTACGCCCGTTTTTCTCAATTAAGCATAAATTTCAATTTTGCCTCATAATAAATGACAGGACAGTTATTTTATGAATTATCTCCGAAAACTAATTTGTCTCTCATACATATAAGAATTATGAAATTTAGGCCCGCTATAATTTATTAGAATAAATCATCAAAACTCCTAGAAATTTCAGGGCAAAATGTAGAATTTAAATGTTTGCTATTCCAATTATTCAAATAGTCTATGATTTTAAGCAACCCAAAATAAAATCCCTACTATGTACTGAAACAAATCGGATTATTCATTCGTGCAACAAAATGTAGCCGAGCTGTTTTCATTTATAAGCGGTTTATTCTAGGTATGTATATATTCATGAATACCCACTAAATATGCATTCACGCTTTTGCTTGTATCCATTTTGACAGGCACTATTGTCCAAACTTCGATGTATTTCAAAAATTTAATCCAATATAACCTGCAGGGTTGATTTTTTATTTTAAAATCGTTCAAAGATGTTATATTAATTTTGTAAATATAATTAATAGCAGTTTATTAATTTTACGTGTTTGATTAGAAAATTAAATTTACAAAGTATCAGCATTTAAAATGAGTAACCATTTCAATTTCATTTATGGTCAAAAAATGCTAATTTTTGAAGATACCTTCTCTCTAAACTAAATAACCGAATTATTATACAGCACCATAAAGATAAATTCTACTCGAGGTTGAACTTCAACCTAGATAGAGCACGACCAGAAATGGTGATTCATTGCCCTGTTGAATACCGCCACAAGGGTGGCACGAATAGCCTCGATAACCTGCTCTTTTGATTCGATTTCTTTAACTTAATCCTACAATTTTAACCCTTTTCTTTAGAAACCTAAATGCGTACATCCATTTCCTGAAAAAAATACTGTTTTATTCATACGGTATTTTTATAAGGGATTTTGAATTATTTAAGAAGTAGGATGAGTCGAAGTATTATTATAGCCTTATTCATGAAATAACGGGGGGTATTTTTAAAGTCATTTAACTACCTTTAAAAGGTTACCCAAGCCTTGATTAGAAAAAGTTTTCGTATTATCGGTAGTTTATAGGAGTTCGAGCATGCATGCCAGGTAATAATTAGCCAATCGCGTGCACCTCCGGTGGTGGATCGATAAAACGATTGAAGATTATTTCTGTACCTTGCCACCGAACAGGGGTGGTTTTACTTATGTCGGCACCACCAACAACAAAGCTTCTTTACTTGGCTTGGGGATGTCGTTTGCTTTGATGATAGTAGTCAGGATTATATTTAATATCCTTTCTATTATTCTGAACATAAAACATAAAAGCAAACGCGGGAACCCTTTTTAATTTTTCTGGAAAAGCTAATTTGAAATTAAAGACAGCAATCGACCAGAAAATTAAATCCATTAGATGAAAATGGGTAGTTTAAAGCATTTATGGCTTTCAATAAAAGGAGATAGGCACTATTTTTAAATTACATACTTATACAGCTTTTAGAGGTACATTAGAAAAAAGTATATTGTTCAAACAAATGACAAAATGCAATAGTTATTTGTTTAACAAGGCAGAAAAGTAGCAGATTTACTGACGCAGCTGGTATTTCACAGCTGAGGCGAAGCCGAAGCTGTGAAACCAGCCAAGGCAGTAAATCTGCATTTCTGCCGTGTTGAACATATAATTTTTTCTCCGATTATTTACATTTAACATTAATTTAATGATTACTTTTAATATTTTTTGTGCTATTAGTATCAGCAAGCATCTGTTGCTATGCAGTTTTTATTGGTTGCTATGAAAAAACATAATTGAGAAATGTCATTCTATTTGTTGCGGATAAAATAGTTTAATCTTGTTAATTCGTAAATATTAATTAATTTATAATAATATTTACAATGGAAAATGACGAAGAAATGTTCACCCCATCCGAAGAAATCTTGAAAAATATGGAACTTAAATTTAATTAATAAAAATTTCAAATTTATTAGTTTTTCGAAGCAACCTGATTTTGAATGCTACTGTCAAAAATGATCACTTTTGCCTAGGCAGTAAATGTGGAACTTTGGAGACAGTCAAATGTCAGTCAAAGCATGCTTTTACTGTCTATCGGAGAAAATAGTATATTATATTATTAGGAGTAGAAAGAGTTCTTTTTGTGTTGAGCTCATATTGCGGCCAAGGCGCACGCGCCGAGGCTGTGCAAGTGGGCGAAACACAAATAAGACGTTCTACTCCGAATAATATATACTATTTTTTCTTCAAGTGTAAAAATATTCTGTTGCTGTAAATAAATATTTCCTAAAAAGTCATTTCCACAGGACAACGCTCTCCCTTCTACCAACCTTGGGGGCGGAGCTATGGGCAAAATACTGCCGTTGCCATGGATACGTAAACACATTATTGTACTATAGTCGGATTTTTTTTAGATGTCCGCTCTCGATTTACAAATTTTTGTTTGTTTGAAAGTTAGAAACATACGTTTCTCTAATGGTACAAAAAAAATAGGGAGATCTGTTTCTTCTTTCAGCCTCCCTATCTCTTTTTGTCGTATTAGGAAAGCGCTTGTTTCTATATCTTTCAAACAAACAAAACTTTGTAAATCGAGAGCAGACATCTAAAAAAAATCCGACTATAGTAACATTATTTTCATTTTTTGACTACTAACAAAATCACTTCCTTCTACATAGCCAGTTCTGTACAACAATACGGATATTATGATACGCTTGAAGAAAAAACCCATTTTCTAGAAATAGTTTTGAACACACGGTGTCATAGTTGTAAGAAATGATTCGTCATAATCATAATACACAATAAATAGGAAAGCATTATCAATTATTATGGAGAAAAATTTAATCAAGAACATACAGAAACGAATGTAAATCTCCAATCCATTAGTATTTATTTCTTATAGCTACAACTTTTACTTTTCGTAAGCTTCGTTTTCTCAGACAGTCAGACTTCTATGGTAATGATGGAAACTACATGTTCGGAATGGTAATACTGTAAATATGATTAGTTACAAAGATAAATTTTCCGCTTCTTTAAGTAATTATAATTTTACTTCGCATAATCTCGTTTACATTTAAATCTATTCTGTTTAATCTTTGGTAGTTTTCATTATAATTTTTTTGAAGAATTAATAAATAAAACATTAGGAAAGTTAATATTTAAAGCTGCAAAATCTTCGCTTGGGTAATTACCTCATCTTTACCCTACTTACATACCAACAACCTGCATTCAGAATTGAAATAAATTAGAAATAAGATTTCTCTGGCATCCAGTGTTTATTTCGTCAAAACTTCGCATCGCTTTGGGAAATAATTCCTGTTTCAGACAAGAAACTGTTATGTGCAATGACATCGTACACCACTCAAGATTCACAATTCTACATCTCTACTGAAAAATCAACACGTACGGTAGTTTTACAGACCATAAAATGAGCCGACCTGATCAAATCACATCAAGTCAGGCTGTAACCTAACCATTATAATGGGCCGTCAAGCTGAAAACATCCAAAGTAGAGCAATATGATCAATTGTCTCTTCTTCTTCGGTCTAGAAAGTAATCCACTGCTGAAAAGTAGATTTCCCCCAATTATTTACATCCCTGCTTGTGCTTTTCTGTTCTAGCTTTCATCTCTATTCTAGTATTGACATGGAACCATCTTGTAATAGGTTTCTTATTTGGTACACTAGTATTTCTTAATTAGGGAAAGAACAATTTTGTACGATTCATTGTCTTGCTATAGGATTTAGGGTATCTGATATAATGGTACCTACTGAGTAATTTTTAAATAAAATATCACCATCATTTTTTTTTTAAAACAGGACAGGGGTGAGGGGGGATGGGAACCCTGATCTTGATGATGTATAAATCTTGTGAACAACATTGCATCCACAAGCAAAAAATCAACACTACATAGGTATGCTAAACGCCTCTGAATTTCCTTTGCAGTATTTATTTTCACCCTGTATAGTACTTATATTAAACAGCTAGTGTTCTTGTTCATATAGCAGTTTAAAACTTTTTGCCTCAAAAATCCCGAGGGATGAACGTATGCGCATAACAAGTTTAATTAGAAATTCCACAGGAGTTTCTGTGTAGGTATACCTATAATAACGGTAGAAGAATTTTCTTCCCGTTATATATCAGATTAAATTAGATTAGTTAAAAAAATTTCACTAAATACATACATAAACATATTAAATTTCAATTTAATATCAGTACAATTTAAATTCTACATCGGACGTTTCAGTCAAAATGTACAAAGGGACAAAGTGTTAACAGCCAAGCGAAACTGGCATAACTAGGGCTCTCTACATACACAAAGAAAAATAAATAAGCTCATCGTATTCGCATACCTTTACGGCATAAAACGAAAAACAGTTTCGTAGAAACTTATCTGACAAATCTTGCGACATAGGCAATAAGAAAAATAAATAAATAATTATTCAACAGTTTTACGTCAACTTCGGGTCGACTTCATAGACAAATCTTAAGTAGTCCTCATCCTCCACTAATTCTTTACTCATTTTGACAGTAAGTTACAGACCTCTTAGCCTACTTTTACACTCACATTACACTTACCCTTAAATCAAACTCATCCTTAAATTCAGTATTCATAAACATGAGTCACTCTTCCTTAAAATTAACTACTTTTTGAGTAACATTTGAGTGAAATTTAAGGGTCACTACAAATTTCCTAAAAATTTTGTGTGGTTACTAAGCACTTGCTATGATATTTGTGGTTGCTATGACGACGCTTTCAAATTTAGAAAGCTTCTAGAATTTGGAAAATGAGTGAAAGTGTAACTCATCTTCAAAATGAGTGGAGAATGAGTATAGGATGAGTGTAAAATAAATGTAGGATAAAGAGCATTTAAGTTACGTCTCTGAATTCGGCCCTTAATGTTGAAATTCATATTTATTAGTTAACCTATTACCTTGCAAGACATCTTGTATAATAAATTTAAGTAATATATAACGGTTTGCTTTTAAATTCAGAGAGCCTCCCTTAAATCATAAATGGAATTGTCTTTTGCTAAAACAAACCTATTACGGTACAAGAAAAACTGTTTAGATACTTATAATAGGAAAATGTAGCAAGATTAATAAAGGAATGGGATTGTGTTTAAAATCCAGTGAAACCTCCCAAAAATTTCAAGTCGCACCGTAATATTTATCTAAATACATTCCAAATTTATTCATGAAAATGTATATGTGAAAGATATGTTAATAGGTACCAGTTTACAGTCCAGGTCGTATTTGAATAATTCTTGGCTATATGTAGAATTTCAGTTTCTGCTTATCAGACATTAATGCCTCACTACCCACTAGTGGGGTTCAAAGTATGTATTATGTATAAAGCAAAAGTTACGTTCATATTGTTGTCCCTCTCCAGTGTTCGGTATTCCGTTTATGAAATTCATACGCGGTGCAACTTCCTTTCCCTCCTCATTAAATATAGAAATGCAATTTGAAACGTACGCGTACCAGCGTATAATATTGAAGAGGCGTGTATACAATGATTATACCTGCACTGTCTGGCTCATTGTCTTTTTTCCCATTTCATTAAAATGTAATTGGTATAGATTAAACAATATAAAGAAAAAACTTTAGTCGTCCCCGGTAGCGCAGTTCATCCGGCTTTGGATACCCGACTCAAACGACTCGAGTTCGATGGTTCGATCCCGACTGGTGGCAAATAAAAAAAGATAGCTATACATACGGTGGATATTAAAATCAAAAATTCGGCGGAATTTCCAGGTATGAAACCACAGTAGCAGAAATACAAATAAGTCGACAATAATAAAGATATTGGTAAAAAAATAATACTTTATGAACCACAAAGTAATAGTTGTGTTAAAATAAAGTAAACATGAATTTAAAGACTGCGTCTGTAAATTTTATTAAGGGGGGATTAACAAGAACAGGTTTGTTGAAATAAAAAAAATTAAATTATTTATTTTATGAGAAAAAAACACAAAAAATTCCTCTCTTCCTTAATTATTTTTACCGATCAAAGTGGATGTTATTAAATTTAAACTTGAGTTGGTTCGACTCTAAATTTGGGCAAAACCGTTTCATTAACAAAACTATCGCATAACAAAATGCATTCCGCAAAGGTTAATATAGAACATAAAATTAAATTCCTTTCTATCTTACCGTCATCTCTCGTAAAAACCTTGTAATAGCTCACAAGCATCTTTTAATTATTTTTTATCGTGATAATACTTAAAAATTATCTTCAAGATTTTCTTGGAACTAACAACTAAACATATCTAATAAATTATGATCATTACCTAATTTCGAATTAAGTGATATAACCATATTAAGGTATAAAGTTGTGTGGTTTTTCAACTTTCAAGTACTGTAATTTGTTTTGGAGTGCGTGTACGCGTATACGTCTGATGTAAATGAGGATGTCGCAGTATTTTACTTTAGCGGTCGTTTCCTTCATTGCGTGCATGAATATGGTCTACGTGTACCAGACGGGCAATGTCGTTAACCACATTATTGCTGTAATTAACGTCGTATTTATATTTAAAATATGAATTATACATTTATTCGTAGTAGTAGTTGTATAAAAGCTTTTACTTAGAAACGTGAGAGAACATAGAATAATGTCTCTTTATTAACCGTTTGTTGATGTTAGATTATTATTAGCTTTTAATGATGTAAATTGCTTCAGAGTTGAGTGGAGTTAATAGCCTTTTAAACGCGTATTAGTAAGAAATTCATCGAATATAAAGCTATCTGTTTTCGATTTTCATGATAACTAAACCTATAATTTCAAAGCAACCCAACGTTATAAATAATGACAATAGCTATAATAGACGACGGAAGCATTTAAACGTTTTAATACGTTTAGGTACATTAGATACATTTAATAACCTGTTCATAAAAATTATATTAACATTCAACCGGTTGTAGTATGGTATTAATTCCATTTGTGATAAGGGTATATGTATATACTCGTATTAGTTAGTACATCTACCACCGTGGTATCTACGTATAGAGAATATGAAATATCGATCTAGAAATACTTTGATTTTACAATTTTACAGTGCCTTCCACGAAAGAGAAAACAATCAATAACTAACTAACAGAATACAGAAAAGTTTAGTAAGCTGTTCTTCGAGATCCTGTTTAGTACTTGGCAGTTACGCCTTCAAATATGCTTTCCATTTACACCTGCACTTTTCCCAACAAACAATTGCATTTGAAATCTGTTTATTTTAATATGCACTACATTGTATCCTCCTTGCCTTAGCTTTACTTAAGTTCATAGGTGCATTTATGACCTCGCATGCTTAGAAAACTGCATCCGCAGTTGGAAATGTTGCACCTACGGTCCTAGGTACGTAATATACTATTTCCCGCTACCTGCTCCATTTTAAAAAAAATCATATATAAACTCATACCGTTTACGTGATTTCTCAGGTAATAATGTTAAACAAGCAATATTTGCAGCTTCTCCAATCTCCATTTTTCTCAGAAATTTTGAATCTCGCAAAATAAATGTAGTTTTTCTCCAGCCGTATTAAAATATGTCATTTTTATGCCAATTTTGAAAGATAAAATTGACGTTTTTGTGACTGAGAAAAAAATGTTGCGTTACTAAGGCAACATTAATTTTTAATACTAGGATTAACAAAAATTTAATCCTAGGATTAAATGCTTGTATGTACACTCATAAATCTCTCTAGATTTTGTTGGAAGTAGGCCACTTTCTGTGCATCTTCTGTCACCTCTGGAGGCAAATCTTCTTCAGAATTCATCGTTATTTGCACAAAATACGGAAAGTGAATTAATTTGAGATTTTTCACAAAACAATGACATAAGTAACCAACGTCATGACTACGTGTAGATACCAGACTCCGTGATTTACACTTCCTATTGTTAATATTTTATAATTTGTATATTTTGTACTTTTGCAATGTATTATTGGCTGGAGAAAAAATAGCATGTTTCATTCGGATTAAATGTGTCATTTTTGACTCGCAATTTTGCATCCGTTCGGCTACGCTACGCCAAAATTTGCTCGTCAAAAAAGTGACACTTTTAATCCTAATAAAACAATCTACTATTTTTCAATGTGACTTGTAATTGTTTGTTTCATTAAAATAGTAAATAGCATAGCAACGGACATAGGAATCTTCAAAATGAAAATTATTAAATAATTTTTTTTAATATTAATAATCTTTTACAAATCATTTGCTGCGGTAGCGCGAAAAACATAATAAGTAACTCGGAATGTACGGACGTCTAACATTTTCGGCAGGTAATATAAGCCTCGGCTTATCTTAACCTGCCTCGCACTTTATAAGTTCCATACATTCCTTGTTACTTAAATAACTATTATTTGAATATTTATCTTCTTTTTATAAAACGTCAACGTCAAAAATTTAAATTCTGTCAAATTAAAGATCATCTGGTGGCGTTTCATTTTAAATCACATTATCCATTTTATATTTTTTGCTTAGTTACAAATAAACAACTTCACTTGCCGGCCTTTTACTGTAATGTACCATTTCCCGGACTTGAATTAATACCGTAAAGTGGTATATAGATAGATAGATTTCTTTATTTATGCTTTTGTACACCAAAATTATGTACTTGCACATGTCAGAATTACACTACATATAATAACATACCTACATACATACATACAATACATGGTAATATATATTGGTATACAATACAATATGGTAAGACCTATATACCGAACAGTATGAAATAAAACTATACATGTTACATTCTACAATTTATATCCATATTACGACTATTAAATAGTAGGCAATTTTTGTCATATTTATTTTTTATACCTCATTTGCATGTCTTTTAGATAAAATATGATAAACTTTATGAAAATTGTATAAATGTAAACAGGTTTTAAGTGTGATATGTCTGCTTCTGAAACTAATACATGTGCTAATATTGCCTATAATTATTTTAAATTATCATTCATCATTGGTTTAGCACAAAAGAAATTTGAAAAATTTTGATGTTCAGTTTGCAAATTATAATTAAAAATGTCAAAGGTTTTTACTTGTCAGTCCTTATAAAATCACCATTATAAAAGAAACTCACAAAAACAGGACTGCATTAGCCGGTGTATGTGCTTGTAAGTCTAAAAATCTTTTATCATAAACTCTACCATGCAACTGCAATTCGTTATAAAATGCCTAGTTGATTACATCTGACAAGGGCTTTTGACATAACAACAGCCTGTGGTTCAAAACACGTACACGTACATCCAAGAATATCAAATTACATTTTAGTCTAATGGAGCAGAAGATACAAAGGTAATAAAATTCACATTTTAGTGCTTACACTTTGCAGACAAAAAATTAATATATTGGATACGTTAACTTAGGCTCAAGACATTTTTTATGGAAGAACTCGTAAGTTCATGTTCATGCAAATTTTAAATTTGGGTCTTTTGTCTGGAACCTGAACATGTTTTATTTAAAATGGATGTTTGGCTTTATGCACTTTAGACACGAATGTGCAGGTTGTTTATTATATGAATTCATAGGGCCATATATTTATATCAAACACGAAGCGCTGCATTCAGTTACGTGACAAACAATAATATTTTTTGGTCGGAAAAACTAAAAAAATAGCATACTGACAAATAGAAAAAAATTACCGAGTTGCTTTTACAGTAATTTATTATTTACATGACTGGTATCACGTTTTACGTGTGAATTTTCAAATGGTAAATTCGAAAAATATGCAAATTTAAACCTACAGGTAACATAAAATGTTTCATTTATTAAACGAATAACTTAATTTGTTCGTATGTAACATGTAACGCACTACATAATTTTCCGTTCTTAATTTTCTTCTGTCATGCACTGCGTATGTGTAAGTATACTAGCCCTGTTCGATATTCGAAAGTAGGTATCGAATAACGAATAAATTTTATATATCGAATAACGAATAACTATCGAATAACGAATAACTATCGAATAATTCGAATAATTTATTCGAATAAAATTATTCGAATAAATTTATTCGAATAAAATTATTCGAATAAATTTATTCGAATAATTTTATTGTATATAATGTATAATATTGTAAATAAAATTATTCGAATAAAAATTTATTTGATATATCGAATAAAAATATTTTCAATATCGTTATTCGATATATCGAATATAACTTATTCGAATTGATCTTATCAGTCTTTAGGCCTTCTAGATTTCATGCTGCGATATTTTTTTATTTGTTATGGCCGCCGTATTGGAATTTCACACCATTAGATAGATAAAAAAATTGCTTTTCAGATTAGTAACTATCATAACCATGTTTCCTGAAATTTTTTTAAAGTTTTTTAATTTTTTTGTTAATTATTATTATTATTATTCGAATAAAATTATTCGAGTAGAATTATTCGAATAAAACTATTGGAATATAATCATTCGAATAAAATTATTCAAATAAAATTATTCGAATAAAATTATTTGAATAAAAATTTATTCGATATATCGAATAAAAATATTTTCAATATCGTTATTCGATATATCGAATTATTCGATAACTTATTCGAATTATCGATACAAATGCACAGGGCTAAAGTATACACGATCGGTTTGTATTAATTTTTTATGTATCTGATTCAAGTTAAAGTAAATATTTAACCACCTAAAAGCTTTCTTTAATTGTTCCTTACAGTATACAACACAGCACACACTGAATATGTCTTTAGTCTACAGACAGATTACGAAACGTGAAACGCAGGTTTTCCGCCGCTATTCGCCACACCAATCTATTATCCGGTGCATTAAAGTATCTGGACTCTTATGGCTATGGCTATAATATGTGAAATAAACTCCATAAGAAATGCATAGGATTTTATGAATCGATGTTAAATGAGATACTGCGATCAGTGCGTGAAACTATTACTTCGCGTACAGGAAAACAATCTTGGGCTTTTTCAAAGGACCATCAATTCCAACATTGAATTAAACTTGACTAGGACGAAGTAAGCCCCTGTACCAAGAAAATCAACGCAATACCTTTTCATAGCCGCAAAATAGATACCCTCAAGCTGTAAATGGGAAGTACGTATTCACAATTTTTATTGGGGAGTTTCGCATAGAGGAATGCACCCCCTCCCCCCGTTAGCTTGATGTGGTATTATTACTTTCGTTACTAGAGAGGAAAGTTAACGTTATGTAATATTCTCTCACTAGAAACGGAATTGGAGTTTTCGGTGGAAATATCTCGACCTAAATATATACCTATTTTCGTATGCGATTGTAGAAACCCGTAATAGCACTTAATAGCACTTAACATTCAAATATGTCAATCGTTTATTTAATTTATGATAGAAAAATTTCTGATCCAATTTGCTTAGCAATATATTTTCTCATATAATTTGTACTTTCTACTATCCCAAGCAAAGAGGAAGTCAGCGATCTGGAACAAATGAGACATGACGTTAATATCCTTGGGGAAATTCGAATCTACAGATTAAGACATGATGAAGTTTGTCTAAAACCAAAATATTCTTCAGCTACCATATTTAATTTATGAGTAGGCGCTATAGCTGCGAATATATTTTAAACATGATTTTTTTTTTGTTGAAATATCCAATAAATCAATAAATTATTAAGGAGATAATAAAGATGATACAGTTTTCCAAAACTAAGAGATTTTTTTTAGTTATCAAAAAATTTAGATAAAAAATTCGATTGTACACAAACACATGGAGTTTATAAAAAAATATCATATGCATCGTAAAAGTCACATGTGAGCTTTTGCTGTAGTTTAGCAAGAGTACCTTTTCATATACAATTATAACAAGACCTTTAATTTTGATCGGAAAATTTCAGTAGCAGGTAGTTCCCGAAACATTGTTGCTAGGTAAAGCACGAGGCACAATACATTTAAAAAAACGAGTGCGTTAGCACGAGTGTTTTTCGGTTTTGTAATGTGTGCTAGAGTTGAGTTATCTATTAGATACCATAAATTGATTTTATGTACTGATTACTTTTAAAAACTAGTAAATCATCTGTCATTTCACTTCCTTTAAGCTTACTGTAATGTCATAAAGTCCATGCTGTAATTATTGCCACAGGCACAATTTCTTCGCAGTTGTAACCATGAGTCTAATTTCTTCAAAATAAAGTTGCTACACTCTAGACAGTTTAGAAAAGAACCCAAAACTACGTGGGCCGGGTCAATAGGCTTGCCAAACTGCTGAAAGCTTGCAGAGGAAGCGTATTTGCGCGAATTCTAACTAATTCTCACTTAATTCAGGCGAATACGCTTCTATTGTAATGTTGGCCTAAGGAAGGACAATATCACAATAGTTTTCCGGCGATAAAACAATTGTTTTAAGAAATAATAAATCACGGTTGAAAACGCGATATAATTATAATTAAAGTGCAGAACAGAACATTATTTTACATGGAAATATTTTTAAACAAACTAATTCCGGTGACGATCGAAGCTAATTTATTAGTTCAAGACTTTGCTTGTATTTTTAAGATTTCATAAATATTAGCAAAGATATTCATTTTAAATTACTTCCTATTATCGAAAAGACCTTTATAATAATTTTACAAACATTCATTGTTACTGTTATTATTACTGTTTTCGCACGAACATTAAATGTAGTTAACCCTGGGCTAAAACAATCACAATATTTGGCATTTACCCTTGCTCGGTCTAATAATTCTAGTTAACATTCGTTGTATTAAATTAAATTTAATTCTTTAATCCAGCTACCCCAATTAGGGAACCAAACCGCACCTCGAAAATGTAATAATGTTTGAAAGCAAGTCACCTACAATAAACTAGTTGGTCTGAAACTGTAAATTAGTGACATGTAGGCAACTTTTATGAATTTATACAAGCTAGAATATATCTGCATACTGCTTTGACAAACACGAGATAATTCAATCCAATTTAAACACTATAGGAATCGCACTTGACGAGAGACAGCCAACTCGAACGGCTGCGGTAACGCTTTGAATGCCGCTCCCGTAGTTGAAATCGAATTAAGTAATTAGTTCTCTAATTACAGAATTTGTATTAGCTGCACAGATACGATGCCCCCCACATAGTGAAATTTGCAGATTGTTGTTTAACGTGTTGGCAAGTGTTTTCAGTCAACAAGCAACACGAGTGCCTCTTTTGACTAAAGAAACAATGTGTTTGTTCTACATAATATGTACCATTTTCAAGCAACTCCGGCAAACCAAATCCAATTCATGCGTGTTTACACATAAACTCAGCTCAGTTTCGATTGTTCAGTTTAGACTATACCAAAAGTGTTATAAAAATTGCTATAGTATACAATATAAATTCTACTTTTTTGTAAACACGTTTCGAATCAAATTTCAGAACATGATAAATAATTAATCTTAATTAATACAAATTCTTGTTATTCTCTATAATTCTGTAAGTTGCTTTTTCTTAAGTTTCCCTTCTTGTTGTTTTCATCCCTCTGCCCATAATGTGTTAAAGCTTGCTTGGCAATGAATTCGTTATATAATAATCTCCATAAACTAGACATTTATGCCTTTCTGTTATGTGATTAATGGTAATTTCACTCGGCGCCGAATATATTGAAGCTGGACCCAGATTTAGCAATTGTTACGATTTAATGTAATATTTTCGTACTTACAGATTAATATCAACAGATCAATAATCAACACTTATTGTAATTTTTTAAATACAAATTCGTAATTACTATTTTATCGGTTTACACGGTAAACATCTGGAAGATATAGGACATAGGTTATTTTTTATAAACCAATCTAATCAGTTTAATGTTTAATTAAGTTCAGATTACTGGTGACCGTGCTGGTGACCCATAGATATTGAGCGTATTACGGCTATAAAAATATTTCTTACATTACTTAGAGAAAAAATTGGAATTAAAGGGTATTCAAAGAATTATTTAATATGATAATGTTCAATATATTACTTTAAAAATATGTTCGCCCTAGCAAGGACTTGAAGCCTGGACCCTTGGATTAAAAGTGCAATGCTCTACCGACTGAGCTACCCCGGCTAATTGTTGATGGGACATAAACAGCTACTCTTCAGTAAAAGTGTACCTATTGATATTTTTAAATTTACTAAACCACCCGACACTAAAAAATATCGCCCGAGCAGGGACTTGAAGCCTGGACCCTTGGATTAAAAGTGCAATGCTCTACCGACTGAGCTACCCCGGCTAATTGTTGATGGGACATAAACAGCTACTCTTCAGTAAAAGTGTACCTATTGATATTTTTAAATTTACTAAACCACCCGACACTAAAAAATATCGCCCGAGCAGGGACTTGAACCCTGGACCCTTGGATTAAAAGTCCAATGCTCTACCGACTGAGCTACCCGGGCTGTTGTTCATGGGCCATAAACAGCTACCCTTCTAGTAAAAGTGATTACCCTTTGATATTTTATGTTTATTAAACTACCCGACACCAAAAAGGATCGCCCGAGCAGGGACTTGAACCCTGGACCCTTGGATTAAAAGTCCAATGCTCTACCGACTGAGCTACCCGGGCTAATTGTTGATGGGCCATAAACAGCTACTCTTCTAGTAAATGTAATTACCTATTGATATTTTAAATTTATTAAACCACCCGACACCAAAAAGGATCGCCCGAGCAGGGACTTGAACCCTGGACCCTTGGATTAAAAGTCCAATGCTCTACCGACTGAGCTACCCGGGCTAATTGTTGATGGGCCATAAACAGTTACTCTTCTAGTAAATGTAATTACCTATTAATATTTTAAATTTATTAAACCACCCGACACAAAAAAGGATCGCCCGAGCAGGGACTTGAACCCTGGACCCTTGGATTAAAAGTCCAATGCTCTACCGACTGAGCTACCCGGGCTAATTGTTTATGGGCCATAAACAGTTACTCTTCTAGTAAAAGTCATTACCTATTGATATTTTAAATTTATTAAACCATCCGACACCAAAAAGGATCGCCCGAGCAGGGACTTGAACCCTGGACCCTTGGATTAAAAGTCCAATGCTCTACCGACTGAGCTACCCGGGCTAATTGTTGATGGGCCACAAACAGCTACTCTTCTAGTAAATGTAATTACCTATTGATATTTTAAATTTGCTAAACCACCCAACACCAAAAAGGATCGCCCGAGCAGGGACTTGAACCCTGGACCCTTGGATTAAAAGTCCAATGCTCTACCGACTGAGCTACCCGGGCTAATTGTTGATGGGCCACAAACAGCTACTCTTCTAGTAAATGTAATTACTACCTATTGATATTTTAAATTTGCTAAACCACCCAACACCAAAAAGGATCGCCCGAGCAGGGACTTGAACCCTGGACCCTTGGATTAAAAGTCCAATGCTCTACCGACTGAGCTACCCGGGCTAATTGTTGATGGGCCACAAACAGCTACTCTTCTAGTAAATGTAATTACCTATTGATATTTTAAATTTGCTAAACCACCCAACACCAAAAAGGATCGCCCGAGCAGGGACTTGAACCCTGGACCCTTGGATTAAAAGTCCAATGCTCTACCGACTGAGCTACCCGGGCTAATTGTTGATGAGCCATAAAAACTGACGTCTTAAGTTCTTATACAGAAGTTTATGCTATAGAATCCCACCCGACAATGTAGCACCCAGAACTCTGAAACTGACAAATTTAATAACGTTCCTGATAGCAAATGTGCCCATTCAATTTTTGATTTACAAGAAAAAAAAGTGTTATGTTGTTCAAACATCCATTTACCAGAAAGAAATCTTTGTTTTTATTATAATAACAGTTTTCCAATGTCCGATAAAATATTATACATAATCCGCTCCCCCCACTGATAATGATATTGCGGACTCGTTCGTTCGTACACTGAAATTGATCCTAGTTCTAAGTAAATAATAAAAAGATTAACCTATAATTTTTGTAAAAAGTTTCGCCCGAGCAGGGACTTGAACCCTGGACCCTTGGATTAAAAGTCCAATGCTCTACCGACTGAGCTACCCGGGCTATCTGTTGATGGCCCCCAGCTAGTAGACTACTTTCAAAACGAAGGAATTTTATTAAGCTCATAGTTGAGCTATGTGTGCTAGTGCCAAGCCGCCAAAGGAACATTTTAAGTACATTTTAATTTCTGTAATGCTTATCCTTACTGAAACAATCAATAAGAAAAGATGAAGATTTAAACATTAAACAAGATCTTAATTTCAGTGGCGTAGCCAAAATTTTTTAGCTGCAGACGCTCAGCATCAGTGTACAACCACTAACAATGGTCTTTTCGCCTTTCAAGTCGTTGAAATGGGGGTGAAACTAGGAATTAATCCTGGGGTAGGCTGTCTTGACAGGTACATATAAAGCGAGCGAAGCGAGCAAAAAAATGCTCCGCAGGCGATTTGTTTTTCAAAAAATGGGGGTGGCCAACTTTTAACGCTTTTACGAACACGGACACGAGAATTTGGATGTCAAATAAAAAAATTTCAAAATATAAACTTCTTAAAAATAAAATTGAAAATTTGCTGTTGAAAAACAGTAATTCAAATACAAATCAGACATTTCCTGTAAATAAAGATACTAGCTACGCCATTGCTTGGTTTATGGTCCCGTATTTAGAAATATTTTACTGTATCTATGATGACAGGTATTTGATCTATGATTTTTTTTATTCAGTCGTTTTTCGTTGGTTAACAAAGTATTTGCATAAGATTCTAATAAATTGGTGGTTTTTTCCTTATGTCTTCCTTCTCATATAGTGAAAATAAAAAGAAGCAGGAATTGAAAGCGTTTAATAACCGGAAATCAAAAGTTGGAAAAATATCTCTCCGTTATAAGAAAGTTTTTAGGTTTCTGTTTCTCTGTTCCAAAATTATTCAATACGCAATTGTCCAAATTTCCTAACCCTTTGTTAAAAAAAGACGATCAATACAAACTAATACATTTCTTACAGCTTACAGCTACTAGATGAGCTATGTAAATTTAATATTTCACCATTAATAAAGAACCACCATCTTTACCTTTACTAATTACTATGATAATGTATTATAAGCAAGTTGTGCACTTCAAAATAGGGTTTGCGTATGCCGTATGTAACTGATAACTATTACCAATAGGTTGTTTTTTTAACTGTGGAGCTTCAAGTACGTCATTAGAAACAGATTTCTATCGAGATGCCATGCAGAAGGATATACAGGGTGTCTCTAAAATATGGTGCCATAGCTTAACCACAGATTCAGGGGATCAAAATAAGACGATTTAACGCAACTTACCTCTATCCGAAATTGCTTCGTTAAAGCGCTATTCAACGCCAAAGATGTTCAAAAAATTTATATTTTTTTAAATAACAAAGGATTGTTTTTAGCGATTAGGATGAAATTTGGGATGTAATTCTTTACTGGAAAAAGGTATATTTTGACATAACTTTTTTGTTCAGGAGTGTCGCGTAAGTGGTCAAAGATTGATCATCCACAGGCAAAGAAGCTCATATTTTTTTAACAGTTCGGCCATAGTTTTTTTACAGAGAAACATTCTAATTTCAAATATTTTTTGTTTCTTGTTCGATTTCGATATCTGCCATAGTTTAGGCTGAAAATAGCTATTTTCCTAACAAGTGCAGAAAATCGATTTTTCCGCACGCAAATGCCGTTGACAGCACGACGCGTAGCGGAGTGGTGTCAAGCATTTAAGTGCGGAAAAATAGGTTTCTGCACGTGTTAGGAACAATAGTTTTTCTACTAGCGTGCGGAAAATGCGTTTTTCCGCACGCTAGTAGAAAAACTAGTGCGGAAAAATCCTTTGCCGCACGGTGCGGAAAAGTGGATTTTCCGCACTAAAAAATGTGCGGAAAATGCGTTTTTCCGCACGCTAGTAGAAAAAAATTATTTTGATTGGCGGCAGTGCATTTCTTAAAACAGATGTGGATGTGGTAATCTAGTTGTCCCGTATGCTGAGAAAAGATGACGAAGAGACAATTTGATATAAAGTGTGTTACTCACAAGTCTGTAAAGGGTGGCGAAAAATAATCTGAACAACATTTTTCAACAAATGGTGCAGCTTATTTTGTACCACCGGTAAATTAATAGATTTACAGCAAATGCTTAATGTGACGACCTTTTTCCCGGATGCAAAAGTTGATTCTACGCAAAAAATTGTCTTTTCGTCATTTGTTTCTCAGCATACGGGACAACTAGATTACTACATTATTTTAAGAAATGCACTGCAGCCAATCAAAATAATTTTTTTCAGCCTAAACTATGGGAGATACCGAAATCGAATAAGAAACAAAAATTATTTGAAATAAGAATGTCTCTTTGTAAAAATTTTTTGAAAACTATTGGCCGAACTGTTAAAAAAATATGAGCTTCTTTGCCTGTGGATGATCACCCTTTGACCACTTACGAACAAAAACAAAAAAATGATTTCAAAAAACACCTTTTTCCAGTAAAGAATCACATCCCAAATTTTATCCTAACGGCTAAAAACATTCGTTTGTTATTAAAAAAAATAGAAATTTTTTGAAGATCTTTGGCGTTGAATAGCGCTTTAACGAAGCAATTTCGGATAGAAGTAAGTTTCGTTAAATCATCTTATTTTGATCCCCGGAATCTGTGGTTAAGCTATGGCACCGTATTTTAGAGACACCCTGTATAATGGGGGAAATAAATCATTTGCGTTTGCTGATTACCTACATAATATTCTAGCATAGTTATTACTGCCCAACACTATTAATTATTATGTTATGTATCAATGTATCACACTCTAGAACAAAAACTTTATTTTTATGGTTTAACATGTTTAACCCTCATCTTGATTTCTAAAGCAAAGTAGGGTTGCAGGCGATTCAGTGGTAGGTGTTTTCTGTTATTGAACGTTATTTTTATGTCAGATATGGCAATCGATAGGAAAGCTTTAACAAAAGACAAATTCAATTTAGTTGTCAAAAAAATAACGTGCGTCTTTGTTAACTGAAATCTGTGACAAAGGGGGTTGTAATTCTAAATCGATTCGATTGCAAGTCTACGTCTATAACAGTAGTTGCTCAACAACACTGAAACATCGATACGAAATTTATTATCCTTATGTCCTTATACAAAAGTACGTCATAATTTTTGTAATAGAGTAACTGATTAGACATAGCTCTGTTGCATTTAAATCTATAACAATAATAACAAAATATTAATTATTATTTAACTTCAAAATATCTTCTCAGTCCAACACTTTTAGTTTTACTAACAAGGTAATCATAAAATCAAGGTTTCAAGCAGCGGGGTGTTTCAAGAGTACCTACTACCAACAGTTAGAAATATAACAATTTCGAATTTTCATTTTAACTGCTACTAAACATGTTTCCATAGCCTGAAATATCATTGATTTCTTGTTTACTTCCTTATGTTCATCCCTAACGGAGTGCTAATAAATAACCTGAATCTTTGTTCCATTTGAGTAACACATGGAGCATTTTTTATTACAACTGTAGTTAATAATAACAAGTACGAAAAAGCAATAAAAGTTATGAGCTCGGCAATAGCCGAACGCGAAAGCACAAGCTTACAAATTTTACTCGTTTTCAGACTAAATGAATGTTTTTACGAAATTCAGCCATTGTATTATTTGAAGCGTGTTACATTATAAAGGCAGGGGGACCTTTCTACCTTTCATCTGTCATTCCCGATATTAATAATCTGTTAAGTTCTATATTCGACTGCGTAAAGATACTATACCATAGGAGTAGGTAAACATCGCGTTACCTCTCGGCTTTATATTGATTAAACAAAGCACGAATGAAAGATCCTTTTTGACTATACAGAGTGATGATAAAGTATCGCACAAAAATCATATTCTGGTTATTTAATGGTTTTACGGAAAATCCTGAGACCCGTCGATTTTTGTTTTTAAATTTCCATTCATACATATAATTTTCAACCCCCCACCCCTCAACCCCTAAGTGCTAGCAACCCCAACTTTAAAAATGTAAATAGAAAGATACCCTTTGTGATACCTCTTTTTATAGGTCTTTTTATTCTTAATATAACTAAAAAAAGTTTTTCAAAATCGATTGATAAATAACGGAGATATTTAACAAAATGTAATCAATGTAAAAAATGGGGTTGATATTCAACAAAAAATTATGACGTCACAGCGTAGAAATAATGGCACAAATCCTGAGACCCGTCAATTTTTGTTTTTAAATTGGCATTTAGGCAGGTAATTTTAATCCCCCCACCCCTTAGCCCCTAAGTGATAGCAACCCCAACTTTAAAAATTTTAATGGAAAGATACCCTTTGTGATACCTCTTTTGATAGGTCTTTTTATTCTTAATATAACAAAAAAACGTTTTTCAAAATCGGTTGAAAAATAACAGAGATATTTAACAAAATGTAATAAATGTAAATAATGGGGTTGACATTAAAAAAAAAATTATGACGTCACAGCGTAGAAATAATGGGCGATCAAAACCACACTTTTAGGTCAGGAAGTGCCCATTTTAATGTTACCATTTACGGCGTGTTTGAGCCGTTTCTTGTCGAATATTGACATTTTCATTTGATTACATTTTGTTAAATATCTCCGTTATTTATCAACCGATTTTGAAAAACTTTTTTTGCTTATATTAAGAATAAAAAGACCTATCAAAAGAGGTATCACAAAGGGTATCTTTCTATTTAAAATTTTAAAGTTGGGGTTGCTAGCACTTAGGGGTTGAGGGGTGGGGGGTTGAAAATTATATGTCTAAATGGAGATTTAAAAACAAAAATCGACGGGTCTCAGGATTTTCCGCAAAAACATTAAATAACCAGAATATGATTTTTGTGCGATACTTTATCATCACTCTGTACATAAGTAAGCAAGCATATAATTTTAATTTCTTAATTATATTTTTATTTCGCACTTTTAATATTTGTTGTAGTTACCGATTTTAAAAAGTTAAATAATTTTTGATTAGTAGTTAATAATACAGGAAGACGACTTAGCGTCTCAACATAATTTTTTTAGGATTTATGAATATGCAAAGTAACCCTGAGTTTATTTCTCAGAGAAACGAATGTTGAAGGGGAAAAGTGTTGCGCCTGCCACCGACATTGGGGGAAAACTTTATTTTATAATGAATTTATCTACCACATACCTGTAATGTAATTTCGCTATTTACTATATTTCGATATTGCTTTGTCCGTTTTTCTTAGTCAAACTTGAACTGGAAAGTTTGGAATAAACACAGCGGAAGGATTATTCCAAGAAAGGTATAATAAGGTACTTAATATTTTGTAATTCTGGATTTCTGGATTTCTTAAGAAACGATTCGGGACTATTCGGGATTCAAAACCGGTGCCTTTTGGTTGCTAGGACATCCGTACCGTAATAGCAGATTTAATTTCGGGATTTAATATCTCGCTTTCTGACACCTTGAATTAATAAAATTGTATATACAGGGTGTCCAAGATAAGATGAACAGCATGGGGATCTCGGTTATTATAAGAGACAGATTTGGTTAAATTAAACAAATTACGAATACACCGTTGAAAGCAGCATCAAAAAGTGCCTTAAGAAAGTGCAAGTTAAAATTGCCCATCTGCCCAAATACTCCTTTTATTGAAAAAATAGATATTCGCAAAATTCACATTTTCTCCTATGGGGTTTGAACAACAATGAATTTTTAAAATCTGCTTGGTGCATTTAATTCCCTGTTAGGTAGCGAACATTTTGTCTAATTTAACCAAATCTGTAACTCTTATAATAACCGAGATCCCCATGCTGTTCATCTTATCTTGGACACCCTGTATACCGCTCTTGAGAATACCACATCCATTTTAAACGTATGGACCCAGTTATTGTGACGTCATTTACTGTCATATTACGTCCGGTATATTACGGCACCGCTTTCCTAGGAAACTCAGACTTACGTGAACTTTCATCCACACCGCGGCCTGACGATGACGGGGAGATTACAAAACTGTTAAAGCATCGCTAATAAATATAATCTCCAAATAGCTCTATTTTATTTTACTGTATTAGACCGATGTGATAATATAGTGGTTTTGTGGCAATCAAAAATTTTAACCGGAAATCTCTTAAATATATTATAAAATATTAGTTTACTTATTACAAATGTTTTTCCCCAAGAAATGAAAATTTTCTTTAAACAATGTTTTTATTCATTCTAGTTTAGCCCTATCCATTGTTATCAGCAGTTCTTCCACACACCAGTAACTCACGTCAGGTCAACCTGGTATTAATGTCACGTCGAAACCTAAAGTTACTACGTCAGTGTATAACAACTAAGTTTGTGCAATGAGGTGTGAAATAAATGATGATGGCATTTGAATGCACTGCAGGAGAAACGATGCAATTTGGTACAGTTTCAAACGGTGACACTGGTATCGTAAACTAGACCACAAAGTGGTAATCGTATACTACCGTTCCGTTAATATCAGTAGTGTCTTGTAAAAATATGTTAAAAGGCAAATCGTTATCCTTAAATTTTACAACTTATGTCATTTATGTTAATCAGATCAAGTGAAACGTGTATGTGACACGTTACAGTCCAAACAAAGTTGGTTTGTTAATTAAAATATTACGCTCCGATAAAAATGCTTTACCAACCAGAATTTATATGTGTCAGATTATCTTCTATCGCATCAATAATAACAATGTTCAAGAAAAATAAGGGTAAATAAATAAATTTCTAATTCTTTAACAGGCAAAAAAAACTAAATTATAAAACTGATATTCTTATCTTAAAAATATATAACGTCCTGATTGTCAAAGATTTTTCTGAAGCTACACGCCTAAGCTACCCTGTCACACATAATAATTTACAGTAGACACAGATAGTGTAAGAATGGTTGTTCGTATCAATTAACTAATCTAGGGCAGAGACCGTGCCCCAACAGTTATCCCAAGTGAATACAGAGCGGAGATAAGACGACAAAGTACTCCATGAAACCCGAGACACAAGACCCAAAGGTCACAAGGGAATGGACAGAGGTTCGCCAAATGTGTTAGTTGTGAATACTTTATCCCCTAGAAATTCACTCAAGCTTAAATTAAATTTACATTTATTTTGTGGTTGTTGTATTTAAAAATTTCTGTTGTTGAGTTAAACAACAATATTTTATGGTTTGTATTATTATTTTAAGCAAAGCCATATTATAGTTCAAGTAATAAGGCAAATGTATTGGAGCCTGCTTATGTGGTTTCTTAATAGCAGTAAGCATCTCCAAATATAGAGCCTGTTGGCAAGTACTCGACTTGTTATACATTAGTTTTAATGAAAACTGTAAACATTAGGTACTCAGAAAGTTACTCTCGTTGCATTTAGTTCAGCAATGTAAAAGAATGTGTGGAATTTTGCGCATAAATTGTAAACATGGACTTATATGTAGGTACTATATGTACTATAGATACGTGGTACGTAGTTTTGTATAAAAATTTTGTAAACTAAAAGTTGTATGTATTGTACGAAGAGTATAATGCCGGAAAACCAATAAATTGAAGGTAGACAAAAATTAATTTTATACAATAAAGAGAAAGACCAATTCTTGAAAATATTTCAGCAATATTTTCAACTCTCCGCATCTTTCAAAACTATTGTTTGCTTCAAAATCGCCAAGACATGTCAACAAAGACAGTAAGGGGGTCATAAACGTAAAATCCGGACGTCGGTCATCAACTCGTTAGCCGTCACTAACACCCCCTCCAAAATTTTAAATGGCACCATACCATGTGTGGTACATCATTGAAATTCGATTTTGGGGAGTATATTAGAGAGTACAGAAAACTGAATTTTCGAAATATTTTCGGTCCAGTTTGTTTAACTTTGATTAAAATTGCTACAAAATGCTTTGGCAAAATCTTTAAAGTTTGCTGAATCAGCGTTTTCTTAGAAACCGTACCTTTTAAGACTCATTGTTAATATTGTCCTCTTCGGTTGCCGTTTCATGTTACATCCCACAAAATAAGCTTAAAATTTCTTTACGTTCAGGTTATTTACCCTTGTATTATTTTCGTGCCTGCAGGTATCATCTCTTTACGCAACAAAACCTATTCATCTACGAAATCATTAATCATTCCATTTCTGACTGGTTACACCGCACACGTTTTTGTGACAAATTTAAGAAAGCATCAAAATTTGCATGGTTCTATAAGACCGGTAATAAATCTTGCAATTTTTTCATCAAGTTTACCCTCCTTCAATTCAACCTAACAGGTGTTGTAACTAAATGAATGTAGGTGCAGAACAACATTATGCAAATCTCGAGCAACAGATGCTTATCTCGCTGCTTAATCTCTTCTTCGTTCCCTACTGAATGCACTGCTTACTGCGGGTTCAGAGGGGCGTTAACTTACGCATTTACAAGAAGTAAATACCCTGTGGAACGTGGATCGATTGCGCCATGTATGTATTATAATAACATAATATCAAAGTAGCTCTTGTAATGTTTTGTTTTGCTTGTGCCACTTTCAATTTTCATTCGGAGAATCAATTTGAAATAGGTGCGGTGTATTTATTGAATCCAGGAACAACGATCAATATTCATTATAAGTTATATGACCTAAATTATTAATTATACATGGTATAACTATCCTGAGAATTTATTTTTACTTATAATTGAATTAGAAAAGATTTAAATAAAACCTAATTGGTCCCTTCCTGTTAGCTCTTTGGGACACATTTATTTAAACCCCCTATTTAAGGTTGCTACCGCCGCCGCCTAGTTAATTAATCCTTCTGGAAGAACTTGAACTTAATTAAATCGAAAGTTACAATGTTTCTTATTCCGAATATTTCCCGCAAAGCGTGTAAAGGTTTTAAAGATTCGGTTCTAAACGAGAAACCTGTAGTATCGTCGAGATGCTGTTGTAATTAGGTTAGACGGCAGAGCCTATGTTTAATGAATTCATTACAGGATAAAATTTCCCCAGCCAAGTTTGCCGAAATAATTGCCAATTAAACATAAGTATTGTAGAACTCGAGTACCAGTCAACGCCACTTGCAATTGTAGTTGATGAGACGTTTTCAAGTGCAAAATTCAAATTAACCATGTCTGAATTATTAATGGGATACATTTACAAAATATTCTACTGATGGTGGCATTTCCGTAACAAGATAACTAAACAAATCAACTCTTAATTTCATTCAAATTTGAACCAACCAACCAAGCGGCTTGGAATAATAGTTCCAGTGCCACAAAATACCACAAAAAGCTGTTGCAAGAAATTAGTTTTTATTTTTCATTTCAATTTAGTAATCAGATTTCTCCGGAAAATCTAAATTTCATATTTGTCAACAGGAACTGGGTATAGCTATATATTTTTATGAAACTACTTGAATAGAACGATTATTAAGGATATATTCATGTTTGATGAAACGTGAACCGTAAAAAGAAACTTCCAAATGTTGACGTAAACTCTCATACAAAGCAAACGAGTTTTTTTTCTTGATATTAAATTAGTTCTGAAATGTTCGAGTTATGTAAATATTTCTTCGTATTTTCAGGAAAATTGTGAATATACACAAATTGTTATCGAATTGATTTTTACGCCCACCGTATCGAAACAAATTATCTTTCCGGTGTAAAAATAAAACACGCTTTTTAGTTTGCATGTATCAACACGTAATCTACACTTTTATATTTTGAAAAAGCAGTAAACGTTCAAAACATTAACTTGATAAAGCATTTTACATTAACCAACACGCAATTATTACAAGTAGCATTAAAGAAAAAAATCTTTCTGAAATCTAAAAAAATATGGCAACAACCTTAACCGTTAAATCGTCTGTAAAACCTAAATTTAAATATTTAGGTTAGCAACTGCGCTTGGTTTATAGTAATCCAAGTTTGTTGAACGTAAAACTACAATGTGCCTTTGAATTATTAAATTTGATATAAATTGGGTAATTCAATTTCAGTTGCCGTATACATTCCGGGCAGTGTAATACTGGGAAGCCAAGGAATAGAAAAACTTCTCTCTCATTTGTTATTTAAAGGCAGGGATAAAAGGTAACGAACTCAGAGCGGAAAATGTTCTACCTTCAGCATCCACGTTGTAGCGCCTCGGAGTAATGTCAAGTATTAATAATACAGGACGTTTGATTGCATTAGCAGACTTTCGCCTCTTTTTATTCTTCCTTTTCTTTTCTCGGTGTGGACACAACTTATAAAACTCGCAGTTGTTCTATGGAAAGCGGGAGTGAAAAGTTATTCACTAACTTAATTATGGCCACACTCATCTTCTTTCGCTAATGCTGCTCTCGTTGGTCCTGCTTCTTCTGCCGCTCCCTATAAATATTCAGATATGGAAATATTGGCTCTCTGTTAACAGCTAGAAGTAGTTAGGTATTGCAATTTTTATAAACCACCTCCAAGGCACCATTGTATATTTTATTTAGACGTGTAAAACGATGCTGTCTACATAGGACTAACATCCATTAGATTATCTACATCCAATCATTATTGGAAGAAGCTTTTCGTATTCCTTGTCCAGAACAACGGCACGACAATAATTATCTCATATTCTTTTTAATCCAATGGAGGCTTATAAATAATATATTATGTTCATGACACGTATCTTTGAGTCTCTGAACGCCTGATACTTAGAATAGCGCATGAAATACGTGAAATGTAGCTACTAGCTACCGAAAAAATGAATTGCAGTTTCTTCAATAATAAATTTATTCTGTAAACATGCTACAAATTTATTTCAGTTGATACCTCAGAATAATCATCAAAATTAAAAGGTTTTACATTTATTTATTAGTTTTTTTAATACTCCACACAAAACGTGCATTTGAAATAGACGTACAAAAATATGCGGTCTTTAGCGCTTTCTTAATTCTAAAACCAATTTATCAAATGTACAGCAAAATTGCAGCTGTAATTATTTTATTTTCCTTAAGAACGAAAACCATAATAATGATGACTTAAACTGGAAATTGAAACTTTAGCAAAAATACAGTAATTTACTCAATTGCTCAAACTGGCGGCTTGGCGTGAATTGTCATGCATGCTTGAGCACAATTCATTACGGATTACGGGGTTCCTGTTATTATATCATGGTTAGATGTAATGATTGTCTTGGCATTATGAATACGATTAAACAATTCGTGAACTGAATTAATTATTAATTAACTAGTTCATGTACCTGAACCACGCCTATTAAACGGGGAGACCACACTTAATGGTCTTTCCTCTTCTTACCATCTTCTGGATGCTGGTGTAACCATTCGTACTTATTAAACATAATAAGATAATTCCATCATGAAAGTAGGAACTTACTACACATTACATAGTACCTACATATTGAAACGATAGTCTAGAGTTTATAATAAACCTTTTAAACTAGAAATTTTTAAGTGGAAATTTTACAATTTTATTGCTTTCTCATGGAGACCAAGAATTTTGTTTTTTAATTTTGATTAAAAACTCGAGGGTTTACTTAGGGGGGGCTCAAGCCCCCTCTGCCCCCCCCCCGGTTCCGAGGCCCCTGGAAACACAACCTAACACTGCTGTCACTGCTGAACCAATTAAATATTAGCTGTGACACGAAACAAATTGGTGAGCTAAACGTGCGTCGATCTTTTCTGGATGCAGGAGAGCGGTGATCTTCGTTTGGGAATATCAGGGGAATATGTACGCATCCATAAGTGCATCCATAAGCATCTGTGTCGTCCAGTGGCGCGCAATTGCTGAGAGTACCTGTTTGAAGCGACATTAGCGCTAGTGTCGCCAAATTAACGACGGCCTTGGTTCAAAAGATTTGCCGGGGTCTAGAACGTCTAGGTATAGTTACGAAATGTTTAGTTGAACTATGCGCAATGCGCGATAAAGCACGATGGTATTTTTTCATTTATTCTCTCATTTTTTACATAGAAAACTTTAGCAGTAATTTGGAAAATTGTTCACTGTGACTAATTTTCGCGGCTCCCTTTAGACTAGTCCGCGCCTCCCAGTTTGGAAAACGCTGGTCTAGATTATAGTTAGGCGTAGTGGTAAATAGAGGCGGATTTAGGGGGGGGGGGGGTATAGGGGCTATATCCCAGGGCGTCAAAATCCAGGGGCGGCAAATTTTTGGAAAAATACCAAAAGCACATGTGACAAGAAAATACTACTGAATAGCTGGCATCGCGTATCGTTGCACTTGCATCAGTTTCCGGTTTCAGTGTACGTGCTTTATGCAGCCGTGTCTACCGTCGCCAAACCATAGAATTGGAGCTAACCAAACGATCAGATTTTGACGATATTATATATTCGTTTTCAAATTCTAATTCACGAAGGAAGTTCTTTTAAACATTTATATTAGTATTTTGAAAATTGTTGATAGCATACCTATTCAATTTATAATTTTATTTTTTAATTTAAAAAATACCTACATTATTAAGCGATTTAGGTACAAATTAAATTATTGTTTTTTTTTAAATGTCCCTGATTTAAAGGAGTGCCGCAGGCGCGAATTCTTCCCACCTCATTCTACCTACCCACTGTTCTAACGTTTTAGTTTTAAGATTAGCCCCCCCCCCCCAAATCTTCCTACATCCGCGCCTAGGAGTGCGTGTTGTTGGGTCAATGCAACATTTAATTTTCACCAGTTTGGGAAGGGGGCGGCAAGTTCCCGGTAGGCCCTAGGCGGCAGAAGTATAAATCCGCCACTGGTGGTAAAATAAAATGTGCTATCGAATTGTCCTGTAACCGGTTCCCATATAGCTTTCGTTCATGACTCTCTTGGAGGTTTTCGTTACACCAAACACACGTATTGTGGGAATTAAAGTCCATCTCACGTAAAATGTGTATCATTATCAAAGCCAATAATATATGCACTTTAAAGATATTCCAGACGAGCTCAATGTGCAACCTCCTTGATCAGGTACTGGTCAAGCTACCATATTCCAAGTTTTCCTATTGGAGATCAGTGTAGGTTGGGGCTGTTGACCAGCATCATAATACTATGCTGTGACCAGATAAAATTCCCACCATCAAACCTAAAATTTTCCAGGATAGCACACAATATACAAATACAGGGTGTTTCCAAAATGATTAAACTTTAAGCTTGCGTAAAATTTTTTTAATATAGGTATACACATGTCCGTAAATTCCTCGTTTTCGAGCTATGACTCCTTTTCTACAACAGTGAAGAAAAGAAATTTTGATTGCCATCGGAGAAGTATTGTAAATATTAACTTTGATGACGTCGGTTTTGAGAAATAGCCCATGTTGATTAAAGTTTTTCAGCGTAGTATTTTACTGAGTAATGGGAATTACGGGTCCCAGATCACGGGGGGGTTATTCAGAGAGCAAAAGTAAAGAAAAGTTGGTGGCTTTTTTTTAGACGCCTGTTTTATTTATTCAACCTTGCATTGCTTTTACAATTGTAAAACTATTCAAAGCCGTTCAAATAAAGTGCCAAATTTACAACAATAATGTTAGATTTATGAATAATTAAAAAAAAATGTTTTACAATTTCTCGATGTTAATAGATCTTCCTTCATAGCGGCTATGTTTTCGAAAGTGTGGCACCAAGCGATGGTTTATGGATTTTCTGTTATATTCGTTTTCCATTTATTTTCCCCTTATATTACATTTTCGCCTTTTTAAAAGTTCATCAAAACAAAGTCAGGCAGACGCGGTGAAAAGCAGTAGATCACATTTTGCTTGCCATGCAAGCGGAATACTTCGTCAGGACACATTATGAGCAGAAAAATAATTTGCCCGTCCGCAACGCAAGGGGAATATCAACTAGGTTAAATATTGGTTTTTGTTATTTATTGGAACCCAAGTTTTTCGCTCGCAGCTATTTTGATCAGCGATATACCCGAATCTTACTCTGAAAAACAAAATTATTTTACAGCTCTCGTATATTTTTTACCAAGAGTAAAAAGCACGAAAAAAATAAATCTAAATCTTTGCAGGTATGTTTGAAGTTTTCTTAATTAGTGTAATTTCAGAGAAGAAGCGAAGAAGAGAAACCTTAAGCAACTCTCATAAAAATGAATTAATGTAGTAAAAACAAATTTCCGAGTAAATTCCTTTCTTAATTATTTGCGTTTTAGCTATATTAATATAAAATATTCTCTTCCTGTAAAGTAAAGGCAACGTTTCAAAATTAAAATTACTTTTAAATCGTTGTCTTGCGAACACCATTCTCTTTTTGTCCTCCACAGTTTGTTAGACCGTTATTTACACCTAATCCATTTCCAACACCTGAATTATTTTCCAAAGCACTATAACAAAAGTCGATCCATCATACCCTAATCGCCGTATTTTTTTCTATTCAGCTGTCAAGGGTTGATTCCATGACTAAGCAACCAGTCAAATTTGAGAACCCTTTAAATCCTTTTGATGTGGTGGGGAAGAATGATATTTAAGTGGTCCCTTGAGTCCATCTAAAGTCTCGAGTTCCTTTAATATTATACAATTTTATAAAGCTTCTTTCACGTTAGAAATATGAGATTTAGATGCATTGTGTAACAAGATATTACTACTGCTTAGAAACAAAAATTAATATCAATTATTTAATTATAATTAATTAAGTAAATACAAACAGTATTTTGCATAGGCAAGGATATATTTAAAAATTAAAATTATTATACAGAATTTTTCATCTTATCGCATCATCTTTCAACAGCTCTCGCAAATGCTAATTAAAAAGTTCTGATGGGATAAGCACGTCAATCCATCACGCATTTCTAGATTTTACACATGCACCTGTTTAACATAGTGAGTGTGGACTGTAATGCACGCTACATCCGGTTCTATATTTAATTATGCAAGGGAATGTAAACACTTTTTGATAATTTCATAATTTATAGTGGTTTGAAAACGCAATGCTTTGTTCTATAAAATATTTCTTTGTACATTCGTATCACGGGGAGTGCGAGTGTAAAGTCTGGAACTATCGAAATAGAAGTTTATCAAAGGTTTTTGAAAGAAATCCTCGAACACATCAATTTTTATTTTGAATAAGACATATTCTACTGTAAATTGTCAAATACGCTGAAAATGTATGTATGATATTGTATTATAAAACTTTTGACAAAATCGCTTCTAAAGTATTAAACAAAAATCGAATAAAAATCAAGTAGCCATGAAACAATGAGTTAACCCTAAAATTATGACTGTTCTTCATTAGTTTGTTTATCTGTGTTTGTTGTGTGCTCTTAATTAAATAAATAATGATGCGATGTTTGAGTGAAAAAGGAGGCATTGAAATTTTAGTATTGAGGGGATGTGGCGACCGTACTAGACCACAACAAAAATTTCAATTCGTCCTTTTTCACTCAAATATAAAACAAAGTTATGAAGAACTGTCATAATTTTAGGGCTAACTCCTTGTTTCATGGCTACTAGATTTTTATTCGTATATCTAAAATCATCGACAAAATAAGCTTTTAAAAAAAATCGAAACCGAAAGCGGAAGTTAGACTGCATGTTTTTTCGAAACATTTTTTTCAGAGGCAGAATTTTGAAAATCTGAGTAGTAGATATGAAAGAAGACCATAATTCGAGGGAAACAATTTTTTGCCGGATTCTTTAACTTTGAAATGGCGGCCGCTATGAATTTTTCAAATTTTTTAATTTAACCTCCCAGAACTCAAAAACCAGTTATCTGATCATGTTCCGGTTTGAGAGCCCTTTGGCGGTACTATACCATAAAAAAATTTATTTAGGAAATCCAAAAATGGTCGCAACGGCGCTCTTCCAAAAATATTAATTTTTGAAAAATTAGTACAATATTACGAGTATATTACCTTCAGTACAATAGCATAAACTTATCGTTTTTAGGAGAAATCTAATCGCAATTGCCTTTGGAACATAATTTTTGTTTAATACATAAAACTTTTATCCTCGCTTTTATTTTATAGTTTTTTTACAGAGCAATGAAACACGTATCAAACAACGAAAAACCGCGGAAGCCAAATGAGAAATAAATAATGGAGAGAAGGAGGTAACGACAAACTAGTCGCTTTGTTAATTGAAAAGTGCACAATGTACCAATAAAAATGCGAATATAAAGTGAAATTATTTACGAGTAGTTTTAGTTCGAGTTTAAACATCGTGAACAAGTTTCACCGGCCATGAAACACAATAGCACATTAACAAAACTGCCACAATACTGTAAACATTAACAGGTATTTTAAACCGGGGACATTGTCTGTGATATGAATGTTTTATTTGTGGGGGCGAGTGGCTGACAGCGGAATGTGCTTTATAATGGAACTCGTCCCGGGAGTAGTAGAGATATGCACGCAAGGGGACAGCCACTACCCCCAATTCAATTTTACCCTGGCTGTCCGCGACGTGTTACACAAGGGAACATAATAATTTGCAAGTGAAAACCGTATTGCCTTTTATTATCAACTTTTACTTAAATAATCTATAGATTTTGCCCTTAATATAATCAGGGAGTAATTGCACATTTTAATTTAACTACAGGCAGGGGTTTAATAAGAAATTATTTTAATTCAAACTCTACTTTGATTTCGGAAGATTCTCCGAAAGAGCAACCTGTCTAATTGTGTCTTCAAACATTATCATAACAATGTTGAAGAGCGCAAGTTCAGTCTGCTTGTCACATGTTGATGTCAAGTTTTTATAGCTGCCTTAACTTGACATCCTGATGGGTAACATTTTTTCCCTTCCTGTAAACATTGCGGTGCTTTATAACATCCAAAGATAGGACGGTACATGGAATGGTGTAAAAAATGTTCTAACTTAGTTCGGAGATACTATTTTTTTAAGTGAAGGATAAAATACTTCCATTACTTATTCCTCTTTGGGCTAAAATTTGTCCTGGAGCAAGAATTTTGTAAAATAAACAGGAGTGCTCGTTTAAATGGGATCGTGTCAATTTATAAACCCACTACAAGTTTACATCACACCAATTCCAGTAATCCATTTAGGACGGTACCGCCCTTAGAACTTTTTCCCCTTTAGACATGAATAAAAAATGAATATGGAATTTAGGGGTATTATTGAATAGACGGCGGCGGTTGCTTTTGGGGGTTCTCTATTTTATCAGCGTAAACTTTGCTACATTCGTACACTGCAGTCATCTTATTATAAGTTGTATGCGAGTTTTGATGAGTTTATCTGTGCCTTTTATTCCTTCTTTTCTCGGGAAAATATGTCGCGAGGGCGGGCATACAGAAACTTTTCTTAAGTAATCAGCGTATTTCTCTGTTACACATAAATCACATTCTCGAATAAAACCTTTGAACAGTCACTATATATTTCAATAAAATCCCCTCTCAGTAATAGATTTATAGCTGTTGAACATATTTCTCCATTATTCGCTACCTGAATCCTTTATGGGACATTCTTTACTTTTCCAAACGGGCGCCTTTCACCTACCGATCAACATAAATCTTTGCAGCTATGTATATTAAATTTTTAAAATAATACAATTTTATTTGACTTATCTTGCTACATATTTTATGCTTGTATATTAAATACTGCTTGACAGACACCTTATTTAGACACACAATACGTACCTAGATATTTATATTTTTTGTTAAGATTTACATTAGCTGCATGCTTGCATAATGATGATAATGTACAGTTTTAAAATTATTGTAATGTTCTTTGCAATTCATAGTACCTTCTGCTTTTAATTGCAGCAATACAATTGAATTACTCCTTACATTATTTTATGAAGATTGTTATTCTACGAGTAGGTCAGTGTCATGGTCTTGCAACTTTCACGTCAAGTTTTGACCAATTGGGGGTTGAATATACAGAATGGTAGAACATAATATGACCCTATGGCTGAGGTCTATAAGAAAAAGCTATACTAAAACTGAAACGAAGCTCATCAGACAGCAAATAATAAAAATTTAGAAAAAATAATCAAAAAACTATAATAAGAAAGGATGCAGCTCGCCAGCTTTTGGGCAGAAACATGAAAACTTATTTACAAGAACACATTCGAAACGAAATTCTCTTACTTCGTACTTTTATCTTGTTGTAAATAATGATGGAGCTACTAACTTTGCATTTCCATTTCTCCAACAGCATACCTAGTATAAGAAATATACATATTTCAGTATTCATTAATATTATTTTGTTATCAAAATATTGGTAGAAAGTTTACAGATCTTTATGTTCCCTAACGAATTTTTAAAAGCGCAGATAAGTAACAATTTCATATTAAAGAATCATTTAAAAACCGTTACCAGTGCCCTAACATTTTGATAACACCTTTATTTGGATGCTCAAGTATTTAATGCGATACAGATAATTTGTTTGTACACATTCTAATAAATAAAATAAATACCGTTACCTTACCTCTTTCATTAGGCTCCTTCATATAGGCGCGATTTTTTTTTAATTTTGAAAACTTCATCTTTAACTCCTTCGCTACCATGTTGCCGCATGCGGCAACATGGGATACGCCTTGTACAAACCAAGTAGCCACCCGAGGCAACACGCTTGTCTTAACTAAGTACCCGTTTCAGAGCTGGTTTCTGGGCGGATTTGTTATTTAGTATACTGGTTTAGGCGAAAAAATTTTTTTCGGCGAAGGTCAAGCCATGCGTTACATTTGCCGGCCAGTCTTTCTACAGCTGTTAGTGTCGCTGTGGGGTCCTATAAGTATTTTCGACTTCTAGCTTTTTTAAAAATGCCGGAAAGTCATTATAGCAACTTGAGTAATGACCCTAGTTACGAACGAAAAAATAATTGAACTAATTTGACGCCATCAACGACAATAACAGATTATACGCAAATCAAATATGGCCGCCAACCGCCATTTTGAATAAGGTTTTCATATTTTTTCTAAAATGCTAATAGACCTCTAATGAACTGCAAAAAATCTGGAATGACTAATTGAAACATAACTCAAGATACAGCTAATTGAAAATTGTGTAAAATCTGGTTTACCAGAGGAGTTTTGCATAATCGATCTGGTAGCGAAGGGGTTAAGCGGGGATTTTAGTGAATTTCAATAATTTTCTTTGAAACCACGATAACATTCACATTTTTAAAGAAAAAATAATTTTGGCCTCTATAGCAATCTAGAGAAAAAATACTCTAATTGACACTAAAATAGTTATTTGTATCACAAGGCCAGAAACAGCACATTTTCGAGTGCGAGTTAGGGGCTGTTCTCACCAAAGCAACCGGCGACCGCAACGCAACTGCAAAGCGACTCGGCGCTAATTATTTAAATACGCGTGTTCCCACCTACTAAACCGCAACGCAACTGCAACGCAACCAGTTGCTAACTGGTTGCGCTGCATACCGCGTCGATTGGCAAGAACTGCTGCCATGACGGACGAAACAGCAAAAACTTTAAATTTTGTGACCCCCGTTGAAGCGCACAGATGCTTATATGATTTGTCAAAATTAAGTTACACACGTGTCGACGTCAAGGAAAAGGCCTGGGGAGAAATTTCTAAAATAATTAATTCCTGCGCCACTATATAAAAACTATGTCCCAAATTTGTGGTATAAAAAGGGTTAACCCAAAATTTTCGGTATGTTTTTTTTACGCTTTTTCACTAGCAAGTATGCAGCGGTCATATTTTCATCTGACGAGGACGACATTTTGTTCAGGACTACGTCAACAAGAGACTTCAAAACAGTTGATTTCAGTGAGAACACAAGAGGAACGCAACTAAAGTTGCGGTCGCGTTGCAGTTGCGTTGCCGTTACCAGTTGCTTTGGTGAGAACAGCCCAGCAACGCAACTAAAGTTGCGGTTGCGTTGCAGTTGCGTTGCGGTTGCTGGTTGCTTTGGTGAGAACAGCCCCTAAGGTTGCGAGGCGGAACGCCGAGTCCTGCAAGTAGGAGCACTCGCAAAACTGTTTCTGGACGTGTAATACACAAGATTTTTTGTGCCGATGTTTGTTTAAATAAATTAAATTTACATTTAAAATTTAGTATTAGGAATTTTTTTTATGATTTTAAAATCAAGATTCCTTGTTTCCTGGTATTCCTTAAACTTAATTCATTTATTTTCTTACAATTTCCATTGACGTTTATTTATAAATTTCATTATCTTTGATTTAATAATGGATACACGGCGCATATTAAAGATTATATTCAAATCACCACAGTGGCTCAAATAGGTAATCGTATTTGTAAAATTTTGCTAATTTATTTGTTTGATCGTCTCCGACCGCGATGCACAAATTTGACTTTGAGAGATTAAGCCGATGCTGCCAACCAATAACCTTCAATTCCTACTTTTTTCGGGCTTAGGCCGGAGAAACCTCTGTTTCTGGCGGATTTCGCGATGCAGAAACTCAGTGATGCCCACCGGAGGCACAAAAACCGTTTTTTGATCATGCTATATTCTGGAGCGAATAATCCGAAAATTCGATGATCCGATCAGGGTCTATTAGAAACTTCATTTTCTCTAAATTGTTATAGAGGCCAAAATTAAATTGTTTTAAAAATGTCAACATATAAATATGTTGTATTTAAATGAATATTATTCGTAGTATAATTTATAACAACGTGGCAATGGAGATTAGAGTACATCAAGCTGAAAATTGTTTGACAGTTAGTAATTGACAAGATATGATGGCGCCTCCTTCACGTATTGTACTGTTCATTTCATCTGACATCCTATTGTACCATTGTTTAAATTTATATTGTTAGTAAGTCGTGATGGACTAAATACCTGTATAACACGTACCGTGGCGTATTAATAATAACTTTTAAGTTTATATATTATGTTTAATTGTCAATTATCTTTTTATACATCTAACTGTTCGATTATCAAATTTCAATTAAAATCTTTAATTGTATCTGCCTACTTTTAATATTAGTACTAGTATTCTACTGAAGTATTAGAGACAGGCAGAACATAAATTCAAAGTTAGTACTTAGATTAAACATCAATACAACGAAAGTTCGCAATTTGCTTTATTGGTTGTCAGATTTAGCTCTGGAAATTTCCGGGTCCCGTTTATGATTTTCCGCTTGGAAACTATTTCAGTTTTCACGGCGCGTGAAATACCAAACATTGGTTTACTGCCGCTTTAGCCGTGGAATGTCTAAGGGCAGGGTGCTTTAATTCACCACTCCATTTCTCGCGTCTATTGTTTCTTTGCATGCCGAGGAAAATGTAAATTGTAAAGCTTTTACTGCATTGAATTCTATGCTGAAAACTCTTGAATATTTTCGATTAAGGAACTATTAATGCTTCAATGGTTGAAAAGAGCGCTTTATTGACGGTATTATTGAAAAAGTTTCTCAGTATTTCACCATTTACTCATAACTTTATTATGGACATTCTACGAAAAATCGTTAATGGTTGAACAGCATTTCGAAGTACTAAGAAAGAAGGTCCGGAATTAGCTCGGATTGGAGAGTTATATCAGATGTTTGAAAATTGGTTGTTATTAATTCAGTGCAGCTGTTTTTTCAAAATTCCAGAGTACACATCATTTTGTAGCTATCTCGATAACCCACCTGCCCCTTTCTAGAACAAATACAGTTATTCCAATCAGATTCTGCTTTCATTTTATTCGATTTGCTGTTTGATATATTCCTAAAAATTATCAATGCACAATTATCCGGAATTTTAGAAATTCTTAAATTTGCTTTTGGTTAAGTATCTATATTGGTGTTTAGTTCCATCACCTAGCCCTCTGATATAGTAGTTGTATATTCATTTATTTCTTGAGTTGAAATAGATATTGGTGGTTACTTAATTCTGAATAGGTGTATTGTTGAATTTTGCTGATATACAAATTCCGGTGAAGATAATTGTTTGAAATAAACCAAGGAACATCAGTAGCAATCCTACTAGAGATCTGATCAACTAGCCTTCTTCTCCAAGAAACCGCTAACCAGCCAGAATACATTACTTAGAAGAAACAGATCCAACATCCTAGCTCTTCCTCCGACATAGGAGCACGAGGTCACAAATAGCTCCACTCTCCAGCACTACTCACGGATTCTGCTGTTATGTAACCGCATCCTCCCCAAGGATTACGTCGTCCATGTCTTCGTCGCAGCTCTATCGCAGCTTGCAGCAAGAAGAAACTATATATACCTTCGAGGACGGCTACACCCGTCGTAGCCAACTACCCTCACATGCTTGCTGCATTCCAATTAGCTAAACCGCCAACTAACTCTTTGCCGTGCACATACTCTAATCCCTAGAAGTTACAAAACTAAAGACCTCCTGCTGACTATATAATGGGAAGTATTTCTCGAGTTGGCCGCATTTTTAATGAAGCATTCGAAATATTCGATTAAAAAACTTCTTGGTTTTAACTAAACATTTATACGAATGGTTTGTACTTCGCAGCGTAAAAAAGAATAAATTTAATTTTTCCTAGGTAAATTATATTCGGGGCAGACATAGCTCAGCGGTAGAGTCGAGAGATTCTTACGCTTAAAATTAGAAATATTCCAAATATTATTAAATATTATTTGAAAGTCAATGAATTATTTGTAATATACCTACATTTTTGTCATATCTATGTTGCGTGCATGTAGATAATAATTCTGTCATTATTTTTTTAGAAATAACTTACAAATTCACGTTACGTGTTAATGTGTTTTCAGTACATAGCATTAACATCAGTATATTCTGCTTAATATAAATATCAACTACCGATTTATATTAAATACAAACATTAATGCTTATTATCATGAATTCATGACATAGCCACTATTATCCATAATTATGAATTAATTATTTAATTTTTGGTATAATAACCAGATAACCCTGCTCATTTTACAAAATATGTTCGCTACTAGTTCAGGGAAACAGGTTATGTGTTGAAATCCAGCTGAGATTTCTGGGTAGTGTTGTTTTTCCCGTTAGACCATCCCTCGGGAAATCTCCTTGTATTAAACAGGCTTCAGCGGGTTGAACTGGCACCGCAGCAGATGCGCTGGCAAAAGCTTAGGGATTTATATGTCACAGTCATCACGGTATTTTTGGGCCGCTTGTGTCCATGAACTACGGATTTACAGACGTCGTCTTCCGCATCTAACACTTCGCAAAAGCGAAATTAAGAAAGATCAAGCGTTACATGACGTCGCGTCGATAGAGGAAAAGTAGAGGAGAAATAGAAATGCTCATTGAGAACAAGCTAGAAAATTCATATTTCCAGAATAAAATGTGTATCAAGAAAATAATCATCAGCATACAAAAGTAACTCTTAAATTAAAAAGAATTTTCGATAAAAGTTGGCCATGAAATATAATTACGTTTTGCGCGTAGGGTTCCTTGATTTTCTGTTAGGAACCCTAATTTCAACTAAAACTAACTTTGACAGTGTTGTCAAATATACAGGGTGTCCCAAAAAGAAACGGCATTCAGCTAAGGGCATGTTCCTTTAATAAAAATAAGAGGAAAAGTTCCTGTCAACATGACTTCACAAATGCTTCATTATCGAGATACAGGGTGTTGAAACTTTTGTTCGTATATTCCGAAATGATTATTATTTTACAAACCATGTTCAAAATGGCCGCCATTAGCTTCAAGACAAGCTTCTATTCTTCGAACAAAATTTTGAGGCTAAAGGCGGTCATTATTCAAAAAACGGATTTGCAGAGTTATTTTTTTATTCGCATTTTTCATCTTTGAAGTGTGATTTACACGAAAACGGTTAATGGTAGGAAAAATTCCAAAAAAACTGTTTCAACCGTAAATTGGTTGAGAAATTTGAAAATTGTAACAAAAACAAAAAAACAGTGGCGTACCATTTTTTCCTCCACAAATATCCATATACGCACCTGTAGTTACGCCACTGGAGAAGGAAAAAACTGACTAATATGGTCCACTTATAGCAAATGTACATACATACTTGCTTACTTTTTACAATTTAAGTCCTAGTCATTTCGAATAAATGAAAAAAAGATCGATAATTTTTACAACTTTCAACACCCTGTATCTCGGTAACGAAGCATTTGCGGACCCATGTTAATAGGAACTTTTCCTCTTATTTTTATGAAAGGAACATGGACAATGGACTTAACAGGATCCGTTTCTTTTTGGGACACCCTGTATAAACAAGAATAAATTTATATTCCACGGTCAATCCATATCGAAAATTGTGTTCATCATATTGTATGTATTTTAAAAATATATACAAAACACATACCAAAACCAAGATTCTTTTCGTTTCGAACTCCAATCAAAGCAAAGCGACACTTCATGAATGAACTGATATTTTTAAATTACATTATCACAAAAAATTGATTGATTTTCTTAAACTACATTAATTTTACTACAAAATAATAAAACTGCATAGATATCTTTTTACAACAAACGGAATACTATAGAGTATACAGAGACTTGTAATACTTGTAATTAATTATATCAGGGAAAATCTCAATTATCTAAAGGGACAATTTTTGGTGAAAATGACTCAGTGTCTACTTCTAAAGGTTAACAGGCAATTAAAGAGCAGCAGGTGCAGCAGCATACTCAGTTTTTTTGACCGTAAACGGCGAATAATTCCCTGGTGTTACTGTGAAATCAATAATAAATAAATATTGAACAAAACCAGTTTCCATTATTGTATAGACCTGGAAACTTCTTGAAGTAGCAAATGTATCATTACTACAAAAAATGACTGTAATAAAAGCTTATAACAGTCCTCCAACACCATTAAATGTAGAAAGTCAGCATATCTACATCATTTATTAGGCAATAATAAATGAAATTTACCTTCAAGTCATAACAAAGAAAAAATAGAGGGTGAAATTGGTGGAGTAAAAAAGAGAGATACATCAACGTATAGGTCTCTAATCAATGCAGAGAAGGCACCACTAAAAGAAGTACTGCTTGATGTGAGATAGACTTTAAAAATGCTGTTTACGCTAAAACTCATCCCTTCAAAGTAATTGCCAGACAGGGGAATAATTATTGTCCTTATTTTTTTATAATACTTTAATTATATAATAAACATAAACAGCAACAAACATAAAATGAATACTATCACATAATCTTTCTAATCACGTAAGTGTGAAAGTGGTGGCATCCTTTAAATTACGTTGAAGTATTTTAGAATTACAAATTTTGTTCGATACTCTATGTAGGCGTTAAGAAACGTAGCAGTAAAAAGAGAATACAGGGGAGAAACTCGATAGGGATAGTTCCGATCATTATAAAAACATTTGGCGTAGGCTTTCAAGCCATTAAAGAAGGTATCTCAAATTTACCAGTTTCAAGTAACCTTCCATTTTCGAATAATGCCCAATATAATTCCCTAAGCTACTTTGTGGTTTCCCCACCTGCTAAATATTAATATCACAAGGGTTCTTTCAGCAATATGAAAATTTCTCGTCCATTTCTATTACTTTCCCAAAAACTCGAAGCTTTGATGTATTAGTGGTTTTTGCTTACATTTAAACTTCTTTGGCGAGGATTTTAATGTAAAAAATAGCGTCGTTACTTTAGTTTGGCCCTTGGGAGATATTTAGAAAACTCTGTAAGTCTTAAATTCTTGTTATCCAAGTGTTGTCGAGTCATATAGTTAATAAAAACGCCGTATGCTGGCTTGAAAGGGAACATAATGGTGACTGGAACAAATGATCTGAAATGTTTCACCGTTTTACATTAGATGTTGCAATTTGTCAGTTCAGCAACCGATGTAGATGAATGACAACAATATTGTAGAAGCTTAGCAATTCATTAACTTTCCAGCGTAATTGACACGAGTTAAATTGTTTCCCCATATACTATTTCGTGTTGTTCTTTTTAATATCTGGCAGTTCTCGTAAACCATTATAAAAACCAAATAACTTTGTTTAAATTAAAAGTCTAAGCGTAAATATATAATCCTAAAAAACCTGTAAAAAGTAATTGGATTTCTTTAAGAATGCCCATTACGTCAGAAATTAGACTCTCTAAACCTTCAGCCGCAGTTCTAAGAGTCGCAACAAACCACGTTCTAAGTGAAAATGAACTCGGCAGTTCTGAAATTTCAATTTGGGAGGCGCATAAATCTCGACTTAATATTACTATTTCGTGGCTGTTCCTAACTTTCCTCGAATATTCTTTAAAAGATTAACTAAATTAAATTTTCCTGAAATACAAGGCTGCGGGAAAAGTTGATCTAATTACTAATTAAATTAATAATTCTTAAACGAATCCGGGTAAACTCAATTTCCAAATAGTTGCGTCTTCAAATTTCCTGCGTAAACGAACTCCTATTTAGCGAAATAAATATTTCCACCCTGATGATGTTTATGTTTACTATTACGAAACAAGGTTTACTATGACAAATTGAAATGTCGTTTAAAAATTTTAATTTCCTTACATCCCTTATTTAGCGGAATGGGAACATTACGTTATTCAGGGGTAGGGTAGGGATAGATAAGACCTGCATGGTCATAATAAAATTTGATATGTTCAATAAAAAAACACGGAGATGATATTCTTGTATCAATTAATTATGTTATAAATTGATAATTTGAAATCCTATGCTCCAGACCAAGAAAATACTAACATCCAATTATTTTCCAGTTTACTTTCCCCAACTTCGCAGCCAACACACAACGAGGAATTGCTGTAAACTGCTGTAAACGTAGGTAAGAATGTTTAAGGTTAGATGTGTTAACAAGAAACCATACTATAACATGTTTGGAAATTTCAAAGTTTTACCCCGAAGCTTTCGATAGGGTAGGAATTATTACTAATAGCGTACTATACATTATACGGTGCTTATACCTCTTTGCAATCCTTAGGAAAGAATACGTAAGGTATCGTAAACCAAAACAGAAATATATGGAAAGATGTTCGTTTCGCCAATAACCTGAGCAGAAAAAGAACTCTCCAAAAATAGACAGAAGTTGAAAAAAAATATTTTAGATACCGACTAGTAATATTCTCAAAAATTCTAAGGAATTTACAAATCCTGTAGCGTTAGCAAACGACTGCAGTTTTGAAATGTCAAGCTAAACGCATAGGTTAATCAAACAATCCTCTCAAAGAATGAAGAGTGTTTTCCTTCTGGTGATAAGATCCACAATATTGCTATTATTTAACAATACCTGCGCTCCCCTCTAATCCTGAAGAATAGATGTGCTGTGTAATTGCATAGTCTTATACTCTACAATGGATTACAAAACTGTTGACATTTCTTTTGAAATGGGACCGAAAAGTTCAAACTAATTTTGAGAGGACTAAAGCCTACTTGCCTTCGCTTAAATTCAGGGACTATATCATGACGTTTGGGTTCAATATATCGTATCATATAAGTATTTTGACAACAACGATGTGTGATATAGTACACTTACATTTATTATTCTTAAATATTCTATTGGGTTTGTTAAAAAAATTTCACTTTTACTTATAGTAAATAAAATATTAAATTACTTTTCTATCACAATAAAAAATTCAAAATAAACTGAACATGCTACCCAGAAAAATGGAAATTTCTGAAATAATTCATATGCGATTATCCGCAGTATTATAAAGTTAAAGTAGTCTGCTTCATTTCCCAGATAATTTTTTAATGCCGTTCCCTTATCAAACGTTATCGTACTGCTGACAATGCCATCCCTTCCCTAAACCTTTTAAATTTTATATCATCCTAAAGTGTACCCTTTTCAAACTGTGGCACAACGTTAAACTTTTACCAATTATCGGATTTTCATTTCAGAGATAAATTTGTTAGATTCCGAAGCATGCAAACCTCTGTTTCATATATAAACCCATTGTTATTATTATACTCCCATTTTTTATTCTATGACTTCATATAAAAGTTCTGAATATTAAAATTAAATTGTCTTGATATAGGGTTTCAAATTAAGATCAGTATTAAAACTGTATTTGCCAGACGGTGACAGATTCTCTTTACTGTGTAAATCAATACTAATGCAGTAATTATTATGGCACACTTTGTCTTGTTGAAAGCATAAAAATGGAGTCGTAAACAGGTACAGACTGTTAATATTTCACATTTAATTTACGGAATACCATATAGGTTCATCACGTGGCGTTCATAAATTTACTCAAACCATATTTGTGCTCGCGACTAAAATACGACAGCATTTTTGTTTACTTTAAAAATCAGTATAGAGTTTCAAGTTCCATATGAGGAAACCATAAAAAACTAGCTTGTACATGGTGTCACACTGTCAACTGACATGTAGCAAAGGGGAGACTAGATACGACACAATTTGTCGCCTAAACTTTCTGTGTCTAAAACCATGTAGATACGCGATTGCTGTATTATACTTTGTCCAACACACAATTCTTTGCTACTTTTTTTGCAAGTAAGTAAAAGATATTAACAAATTGATGATTGCTTAAGAAAATAAGGCACAACTTTCTTTGATGTTTGATATAATGTTACAACATTAAAATAATTATATCTCAAATAATTAACACGCTCGGCAAAAACAAATTAAAGAAAAAATCGAACTTTTAATTTTTTAAATTTAATTTCGCCGCTTCTGTTTTTAAGCTTTGAAATACAAATATGTTTTTAATATCCGACTCGTTTATTATCGCAAAACGTTTGCTTAAAATGTTTCATGTTTTTCGCTTAAACTTTTAAAGATTTAATTTAGTTTGCCAAAGTTTTTAAAATAAACTTTTGATACTTATTTTTTCGAGATTTATACAGTCCTTAGATATTAATCAATCTTTGAACTTTATGTTCGATTGATTGCTTGATTAAAGTCACCTATGTGGTATTGCAATTTTCAATTTATTTTCAACTTTTTGACAGTCTCATTTCCATTCAATATTTATATAAAGTTATACAATTTTTTTAGTGATTCTTTAAGGTAGAATATTTTATTTTTTATGTGGAAATTCATTTCTCCTTTCTTCTTCAGAATTTAGAACAATTACCATTGCAACATTTCATGTGAAATCATAGTAGTACAATCACAATAAACGGTTTTAGTCACTCACAGCGATTATTGATTAGAAATACTGAGTAATACCTGCAGTTTTCATTCAAATGTTTATAATCAACATAACAACAGCATACTTGACGAACAATCTTCTGAATATGATTAAAAACTGTGAAAAAACAATTTTATACATCAAGGTCCGGTATTACAATCTCAGTTTAAACCACCGACTGAAGTTTAACTTTGGATTTCCCCAAGATTTTCCTTTGTATTCTGAAGTTTAACTTTACCATTAGGAAATATCCCTCGAGCTAAGCTCTCGGGAAATTTCCATGGCAACATCAATTTCGAACAGAAATCGCGAAAAGTATATTCGAATATACGAAAGCGCTCTTATGATATTACTATCTACTGATTGTGTCTTAGTAACATCATAATGAACTCAGCACTTACTCAATGCACGCAAACATAATGAATGCTGTTTCCATGTTTTCTAATTTCAAAGTAAAACCATACTACTTATGAGGTATATTATTATTAGTAATTAACTAATATTGCGTACATAGTTTTCCTATCATCGGAATATATGCTACTGGTAATTTATGACAAGAAAACTTCTGATAGAATATAGGTAGCAGCTTTTGCTTTCATCTCATACGCCTTACTGACCACATTTTTAATTCAAGGTACCCTTATTAATATTATTATCTACCATATTCAAGTTCTCAAGAATAACAGCATGCATTTATTTGCATCCTGGAGATAAGAGAATTCAAAAAGCATGTCCATAATATGCACATTAATCAAACTGGCTAGTGAAGTATTCGAGCGAGACAAGCACCTGAAAACGACCAACACATATAAAGTTTCAGAAAATGTTAGTTCATTAAAAACATTACTTCTTTAGTAGCAGTTTGCTCTCGAATCTACAACGTTATCTTTTTAAGGCGACAAATTGGATGTTTTCCTTAACAAGCAAACAACACAATACATATTCATTTTTATAGTATAACGGAAGAGACAGTTCTGTTGTTACACCGACGAAATGTATAACTCTGACTGCATAAACCAAGCCAATTATTTTCGCTCAGCAGGCTGTCTATATCTTTTGCTGATTTAATTAAAATTTTTATAATGGAAAACTTTTCTAATTAGCTAGGGTTAACGGCGTTACACAGCATGTTTTTAAACGTCTGATACAAACTGCAATAAGCCTATGATGTTTTTAAAATTATATTTTTTCATTACAATGTGTCAAAAGTGAATAAGTTAAAACATTAACAGTCGTATTCATAAACAAATTTAGTCGTTATTAACGCGCAACTAGTTTAGCCAGGATCAAACCCTATACCTAGGATTATACATAGGTTTTGATCCAGGATAAACTAGTTGCGCGTTAGTAACGACTAAATTTGTTTATGAATACGGCTGTAAATTACTATACCTGCTAGTACCTATACCTTCAAATTCTTTTTTCCACTACTAGATTTAGAAAATACCATTATTTAGTTTGTTTTCAGGGCAAGAAGTTGATTTTTTCAGCTAGTGGTTACTAATTTATTTATTGGCCACTGGTCATTAATTGAAACAATTGATCTAGCATGCTAGCCTGATGCCTTTAAAATTATGTCAAATATCGAATATTATTCACTTTCATTTCATAATACAACAACCACTTTCTAAAACTTATTTATTTCAATCTAGTATTGTCTTTTATTAATTGTAATTATAATTATTTGTTAAAAATGAGAAATAAATATGTTTTAGATAAACGTCAAATTTTACACAAATGTCAGTTGAAATGTTTTCAGCCAAGGCTACTTGATTTTTGTGGGTATTTAGAAATGTAATTTTATTTTTAATTAACATAAAAACGATTAATTATAAAAGGAATAAAGGTGCTAGTAGTAGAAAAAATAGTAGATATATAAACCACGGTAGAGAAGACTTATCAGCCTCGCAGCTTATTTATTTTAAATAATAATGCTCGGCTAAGAAAAATGTCTTCTCTACCTTGGTGTATAATACTACTATTATTGCATTATTTTGAATACACTTACACACATTAAATATTTCTAAAAGCTTAAACGATTCCAATTACCAAAAGAATGACAAATCACTAAACTAAAAGGTTAATAATTATCTTAAATAATACATAGGTATAATATGTAACTACAAACAGTAAATGAAACTTTTAGATCCATTTACAAGATTAGAAGTAGTTGAAGTTAGGCAGTCACGATATTTGTATCCTTGATCTTGAAGGACCCGGTAACGCACGATAACTACTCAGGACGTCGACGTATTCAAATCGTTTTACGATGAACTTTTAGCATAACTGTTATTGTGGTTTCCTTTTGTTGATATTTGGTGACCATAAAATAATCCAGTTTTTATTGCTTTGGTATATTTCCACATTTTCCAGTTTACATACTTATCCCTGATTTTTATTTAGTATCAGTTTTTCACAATCTTTCACCTACTACAACCTTTCAGTAAAGAGTCAGTAAAGTGAAAATCATAATTGCTATGATTAGAGCTAGGATAATTACATAAATGAAACAAAAAACCATGAAATTATCAAAAATCAGAAAAGGTCAAAGTATAGTCCTGTGATTATTTTCAACAAACTTGTGTACCAATATGACTAATTAAAATGATCAGTGGAACCAACAGAATGATTTTATACAAGAATGTGCGGGTGGATGTACGATGACGTATTTAAGAGAATATAGCCGCGGTATCTACTCAACTGAAAACAGCAGCAGAGTGTTACAAAATTATCTAAGTTGCAGGCTTCCGCGGTTGTTGTTAATAGAATCTATAGCCTTCCGGGTCGGAACACGTCTCAAAGAAGGAATTGTTTTTGAAGAATTTTTCAAAGTTTAATTAATCGTAGGTACTTGATGCATACAAACAAAACACTTCAAAAAATTGTTAATTTCGATTCGATATTCGGTACACCCTATATTAGATGTTACGTGGTTGTCCTCCACTATTAGTAATTTGGGAAAATAAACCGTGGCAAATCTTCATTTTCTAAATTTAAATTTGCAATTTAAATTGAAATTGTATTTTTAACTTTTTTATTCATTATCTGTGTAATTAAACTCTATTATTCTAGTTCATTTAACAGTAAAAATTCACTAACAGTAATTCATTCATTTATATTCATTAACTTAGCTTTAAAAATAAAGTGAGTAGTGAGAACACTTTGAATTTCAGCGGTACAGCTGTACACTCTAACAGAAAATAGAATTGTGGCTTTGATGTAGAACTAAAAGGTTAGCCATTGCTTCCGTTACTTGTTAGTCTAATAGAGTTCAAAATGACCAAAGGACTTCCAAGTAAGGCACACAGAATGACCACTTGCGAGGACCTACACCGGAAAGTAATTTCATTTGCGGTTTTATCGATACCAGTTACGAATGGATTCAGCTAGTGTGTAATTAATTTACTGCCATCAAAGAAGTCCTTTCGGCCTGAATAATGTAATCATTTTATACTTATTGGTGATATCTTTTAAATTTTAACGAGCAACGATTAGGTACCTTAACATAATAATACGTGGGTGCATAAATTTTTTAATTGATTGGAAGAAAATGTATCTAAATAAAAATTTTAGAAAATACTAGCCTTTAAAGACTTCATTACTATAATAAGAATTATTTAAGGGAAGAATATGAAAAATTATAACACCAACTGTATTTAATTTACTAAGTGCTTTGTACTTCATTTTGTGTATCTTTATTTTTAATTTAAGTCCCTCTCTTTCATATTTAAATAAATTTCATGACGGAAGATTTAACTTTGACATTTGTTATTTATTTAGCCATTGAGACCAATTTCGAAAACTACCGTTACAACAATTACTTTGCCTAAAAGTTTGGAATGTGCATATATTCCGCATGCAGGCATTTCAAATATTTCTCTAATCATACGAGAGGCACTCGGACGAATGCTGGATGAGTTGGCGTGTGGAACACAGAAGTGCCACTTGTAAGTTAATTACAGTTTTAAATATAGAGGGTACTGCGAGTGGCAGTTTAACGAGTTTATTTCAAATTAATTTGGATATATACGCTGTAGTCTGTAATCAAGAAAACGTATGATCTACTTTCCGGATTACCGCACTGAGTTGCTTCAAACAAAAATTTATATCGTAAAATACGTTTTTCTCATCTTTAATGATTTAATGTAAAATATTTCGGTTTTCATTACCTGTCTTTATAAACAGATAATAAGGTTATTCGAGCAAAGAAACATTAGTCTGAAGTTTTTAGTGAAACGACGAGTCATCACGCACACTGGGTAATTCCGCATAGTCTAGTCTTTTACCTATACCTACTACTTGCTGCTTTGTTCTTTAGTATTCGATATTCACTACCAACCGCATCATTTACATCTGAAGCTAACTTTGATTAAAATTACACTATAGATCTAGTTTTTATAAATTATCTTTACGATGTTGATCGAGTCGGGGAGCTTCTTACATTTATAGAAAAAAACTTAAAAATTATATTAATTGTAAAGTATAGGTTTCCTTCTCATTTTCATCTTTTTTCGCGGTTTAGTAGGTAATTTTATTGTCATGTTGACGTTTATTGTGAAGATAATATAGTACAGGGTGATTTATAACAGGTGTAACAAACTTGGAGGATAAACGTTATCCACCGAAAATTAAGGTTTAGGTATTTTTTCGTTTTTCCCAATTTCGGTTTTTAAGACCCCTAAAAATGTTTTTTTACCCGTCACCTATTTTAATGAAATTTTGTTTGCGCACTACCCAAATCAAACTACATGTACCTATGTCAATCGGTAATTTAATAAAAATCGCTAGAGCGCTAGTAATGGATAATGGGCCTTTCTTTTTTTAATGCAACTTTGTTACCTACATCATTTTAAAAAAATGTACCTATTACAGAATTATTGTTCTAGGAATTCGATGATACTAAAAAAAGTATTCTTGACTTCTTTTCATAAAATACGCCGCTAACGGGATACTTCAACTTTTGTGAAGAATCCAGTTACCATTATTATGTGCCTTAAGTACCTAAAAGCCTAACAACAAGTTATCTTTGAAAATAAAACCTAAGTAATTCTTAATTTGTTTGTTTGCATGTAACAAAACGGAAGGATTTAGGTTTTAGTGTGTTAAATAAAATAAAACTGAAGAACAATGTTTTCTTTTCAAAGATAACAGCTGATATTATGCTTCTGGGTACTAAAGCCACATGGTATTGATAACTCGGTTCTTCTTAAAAAGTTGAAGTCTCGTAAACGATATATTGTATGAAAGAAACACAAAAATACGTTTTTCACTAAAATTGATTTCTACTTTTAATTCTATAATAATGTTTTTATATAAAGCTATAGATGACAAATTAGCATTAAAAAAGTAAGGTTCATTATCCATAACCAGCGTCCTCTAACGACTTTTGTTAATTTACTGATTGCCATAATGATTTGGGTAGAGTGCAAACCAAATGTCATTTAAATCCTTAGCAGGATTCCCTAAATACTCAGAAAAAAAATTTTTAGGGGCCATCTTTCAGAGGCCAGTACGCCCCGTAACAATCGAAATTGGGAAAAACAGGGTAGGTATATCCTTATTTTCCATACAGAGTTTTTATTACAAATCACCCTGTATAGTATAAAATAATTGTGAATAAACAAAACAAATATTGTTTTTATTATAACGAGAGATCAATAAAAAATCCAATTAGGGTAGGCTGGGATATTGAATTATTTTAAATTGGTACTGTAGCCACATCCACAGAATGACATTTCTGACATGAAAATTTTAAACTGAACGCTCTTGTCTAAGTTTTTAAGTATTTTATTTGATAATAATATTTTAATAATTTAATAATCAAATAAAAAACTTAGACAAGAGCGTTCAGTTTTAAACTTTCATGTCAGAAATGTCATTCTGTGGATGTGCCTACAGTACCAATTTAAAATAATTTTATTTCATAGCCTACCCTAATTGGTTTTTTATTGATCTCTCGTTATCTTAGCATAAAATAAATTAATATTTAAGACACTTATGGGATATCTCACTTTGTAAATTATCAAAGGCATTAATGTTTTTACTGATCATTTGTATTTTTATTTTCCTTTACCCTTTCTTGCAACTACGAAGGTTAGAGGCCTTTATCTAACATCTCTTACTTTATAAAACATCGATACCCTGGGAAAAACACTGTGTGTAGGATCCGAACATAGTCAGGTGGTCGACTTAGTAGGTAGTACGTTGATATTAACCTGGCAATCCTGGCATGTTTTACTATAAACCAAACAATATAAAAGAGACTATACCGACATCCACGTTTAATTATACTGCCATATTCTAGAAGTAAACAATTGATTGGTGCAAAAGAAAAATAAATTTGTTTTTGATCATCAACATTATAGCCATCTCTGCCTGATTATTTCAGGCACTTCTCTGTACGCATGTCCCATTACTCAACTAAATTCAAGATATTTTGTTTAACTGGGGAGATTACAATTTAAGTAAAATTTTCAATTTGGTTTAACCATTTTTTATGTAGGTAGCTACATATTTATTATAATTTATTTTATATTATATAAATTTACTATTATCTATTTAGTTTTAGAAGTTTATTTATAGTATGCAGATAAATACTTATTCTAAATCTTTTAACAAGTTATAAATAGAATTAATAAGCGACTAAAGTACTGATTATAAGAAATATAGTATGGCTTTATTGATATAGAAAGCCCAAGCCGTACAATTTCCTGTGCTTCAATCTCTTTGCAAAATAAGAGTTTACACCGACAATTTTCAATTTCTATTCTATTATTAACCTGGATGTAAATTTAAAATTGGCTTTATAAAATATCTATAATCCTGTAGTGGGGTTGTTGCGTCCGTAGAAGGGGAAAATCCATGTTTGAGCAAGCGCAAGCTTCAGTTTGAATGCGTTCATGAAGTGAGGTGGTCTGTGCATTCCACGTTGGCTCCTAACACGCGTTTCGTAGTTTTTAAGCAATTTTTAATTAACTAAAATTTAATGTGGGACAAAACATACATGTAATTGTTTAGAATAAAAAATTTAAAAGTGTGTGTATTGAAAATTTTATTTTTGGTGTTGTCGTGAACATTTTTATGAAATCAATATTTTAATTATAACTGGAAATTATAAATGCTTTCAAGGATTTGCTTATTATCAAGATACTTCTGCAGTTGATATCGATTTAAGTAAGTTGCTACAATATTTCAATATTAAATACATAAATTCGTTTTTGTTGTTATAGCCAGGATGAATTATGTATGGATAGGTATATAGGTAATTCTTTCTTTAGCTATTAAATAATTACTTTTGTAGACTTTTGAATATCTTTAATACCCATGTATAATAGGTGGCACAGATTTTTTAATTAAGGCACTTCTATTTTGTTCTACTGATTAAACCGTCTATGCAAAATTAATTGGTTAATCAAGTAATTGTTGCAAAGTAGTACAGACCTATTGAATAATTAAATGTTCATTAAACTTTTAATAAGTACATCCTGTAGAAATTTAATTGTTCGAATAACATTGAGTAAAAATCATAAATATTTTCCTGGTTTCTGGTAGATATTACATTTTTTGGAGTATAGCAAAGAAAACTGTTGATGTGTTTTAATTGCAATCAAAACCTCCAAAAATGTTTGAGTTAATTACAATTTCGTTGAGTAAAAACACTGAGGCTGTTTCCCTTGCACTCCATGTTTTCTTCCTTTCGCAAGAGAATTCTCGTTTACTACTTAACCTTTGATTTTTTTAAAAAATAAATTTTAGAAATAATTTTGAAAATTGCTACAATTGCTAATAAATAGATATTATGTAAGTGAGTAAATGTAAAATTAAATCATTATTAAGCACAAAAATATAATAATCATGCAATTCTGACAAATAAAACGAAATTGAGAGATATATATTACGCGTTAAATATTGGTAACGATGGAAACGTTCAACCAATCACTGATAATTGTCTGTTATCAATACGATATTGGTTGGTCACGTGGTTAGTTATCCGAGCATCTGATTGGTCGAATAAAACTAAATTTTTTTCAAGGTAGTATAATTTTACCGCTGAAATACGGAAAACATGAATACGAATGAAATATAGGGATGAGTTCTAATAATAACATCCACGTTCATATTCGTAAGAAAATCCTTGGTTATGCTGAAATTAATGTTAGAACAAAGTTTCAACTTTGTCTTTGTTAAGAAGATTAACCCAATAGCACTGACTTTAATCTTACCTTGCCATAATTTTGACACGGATGAAGAAATTTCAAGGCTGTTATAATGTCAGAAAGTTGAGATTAACAAAATAGAATGCTTTTTGGGTTGAACCTGATGCGTAGGTAATTACTGGTTTTGTGTTCAACAGAATTGGATTTTTTTTTGTTAGATTTTGTATACCATATCATCTCTAGTAATCATAATAGCGAGGTTTAATAGAAAACAAGATAACTGAGAAACATTTCACTTAGTTGAAACTAACATATTTCTACATTTAAATTTCGTCTTTAAGAATGTGGCGGGGTTATTCAAAAATGATTACGGAAAATACCTTTTTTTTATCTGCAAAACCATATTGTTATAGGTACCTACCACCTTAATTAATTGTCACAATCACACGATTGAGTACCTCCTATTATACTTTGAGAGAATAGCACGGTAGTATAAAATTTACCATAATCAAAAATTTTCTTGAATAAGCATTGAAAAATTACTGGTGTCTACTAAAGTATGTTTTCTATGGTTTTCAAATATAAATTAACATGTGAGAGCTCTATTTCCTTGTTAGTCATGCAGAAGATTAGATTAAACTGAATTCTTCTATTCGAATCTAATTCAGAAACATTGAACTCGAGAACTTGTCTTTAAGTTAATGAAACTTTTAATACGCTGTCAAAGTAGGCTTTAATGGGTTCATTTCAACAAACTTACTTTACTTGCATAAATCTACTCTAGTTGCCTTTGTCACAAATCATCTTTTCTATAAATACTTCAAAGAAACTTCTCGAGAACCTCCTTCGTACCTTCTAAAGTTTTCTGTCTTAACAATTTTGTCGATCTTTGCGCGTCTTTTCTAAAGTACTTATATGCCATTTGTTGTTCACAAAAACTCAACATATGTTGTTATTTTCAGTATAACTATTGCCTGAAGCAAAAGTTGTAATAAATCATTGTGGATGCTTTTATATCCACTTCCTGTTGGTCAAGTATCATACATCCTCATTCTTTTCACATCTACAATATTAAGTATGCATAGAAAATACGTTCCTACTGCCAACTATTTTTTAATACTTCTGAATAACGTTAATAAAAATATATTCACGAGTTTTATTACTGACACGTGCGTTAACAATTTTATTGATTCGTGGGATATTGCAATTCAATTGGAAAAAAGAAAAACTGATAAATTCAAATGAAATGCCCGGTCTAATAAATTCAGTACACCGCACATTGTGTATTCGTAGACAATTTTAACCGCAAATCTACATAAATATAAACATAGTTGCACCCTATAAGCGCAACACCCAACAATACGCAAATGAAAATGAAACAATCGCAATCAACGTGCAACACAGATTTGCCTAATTCAATTTCTGCACACAAGGAGCATTTGGAATGTAGCGTACAGCAACGCAGCTCATTTAATTATAGCACAGTTGTGCTTTCATGAAACTACACAGTATATTATATAGCTTTGTTGAACGGACTTTAATAACGAATAAGGTGGACTAGAAGATAACCGGAAAACATTAGTTTCATTTTCAATTATAATCTTAAATTAGGTTCTTCTGTTTTGTGTAGAAATTCAAGATTTATTTTTCTGTTAAGCATTTTTTAACGGTAACATTTTAAAACGTTTATTTTATGGAAAGATAGAAGTAGGAAGAATTGTTAACTTAACTGAAATTAAAGATACAAACTAAAGGAAATAAAATTTTTCAGTATAGCAACCAAAAAATCTATGATACTAGAAGGAAAACCAAATGATTCCTACTACAGCAGCCAAATAAGTAAGCACTAATACCAGAAGGGGAAACAGGGACTTTTGGTAGAGCAACCAATGAAGTCAGCGCTGATACCATGACAAGAGGATTCCAGTGTGTCAACCAAAGAACCTACGATACTCTAGATGGAAAACCAAGTGATTCCTACTAGAGCAGCCAAATAAGTAAGAGTTAATAACAGAAGAGAAACAAAATTCTAGTAGAGCAATCAAATAAGTAAGCACTAATACCAGAAGGGGAAACAAGGACTTTTGGTAGAGCAACCAACGAAGTCAGCGCTGATACCATGAAGGGAAACAGAGTCTTCCATTCTAGCACCCAAACGAATCCCACATGATTCTAGAAGTAAAACCAGGTGATTCCTATAATAGACGGTCAAAGAAATCGGAACCAATAGTAATAGAAGTGAAGCAGAAGAATTCTAGTAGAGCATAAACAAGTCAGAGCAAAAGGGAAACGAATTTCTTTTACAATACCCTAAATGTTATCTTTTTATATACAAAACCATGATGGCAGGATTTATGCCAAGCGAGGCGTTTGCCAAATGACAAACTTTAGAAATTCTTAGAAATGATAAAGAATAGTGGTGGGCTGTTGAAAGATTTACAAAATTGTAGACCTTTCTTCTATGTGAAGCCAAATGTGAAAACGTTAATGTTTGGACATACAACCGGACCTAATTTTGAAATATGTTACAAATGCTGGTTAGAACATCGATAATTTGTAAAATCGTCACCCTCGGAGTAGTAGGGGCGGTTCTTAAAGTGGGCTTCCCGGACCCAAAGTACAATACCTAGCAGATAAACAAATATTTATATAAATTACTAATCTGTCTTTAAAGTACTAATAAATAATTTTACAGTTTCTCTATCAGATCCTTTCTTCACAGTCGCATATAATCTTGAAGAAATTGAAACATTGTCCCCAGGCCCGAGTGTTATTAAAATATAGATATTAATACGATTCCCTTGTACCAATTCAAAATATATGGTATAAAATGATATTTTTTGTTAAAAATATTAGCCCTTAAGGCGGGGGTATTTAAGATAACAATATTTGCAAAGGCACATAAATATTTTTATACATCTTCATGTTTGAGGGCGAAAACTTACCTTCACTCAGAACGTTAAAGGAAATAGAAAATTCCTATCTTAATGAAATCGCTATTGTCACATTCTTAAGTATAGCGGGGTTCTACGATGTGGTGACATTCACGGAAAGTCTTTTATGTTGAACATCTCTACTATCTGGAAAAAGATCGCGAAACGAGGAGGTGGGAAAGTGTATGATGTAATGTGTATCCATTAAAACATCATAAAACCCATCACAACGCTCTTATCTAGAGACAATTAAAATTGCAATCACTGTAGTTGTCTTTCTGTGAATTAAACACGGGCTGTCACGGTGTTTCCAAAGGATAAAAGTATTAAGTTTGCTTAAGAAAGCTGAAACGGAAACAATGAAACACTCGAACAACAAACGAAATGTAGAACAGCGTGAAAAGAAGCGAAGTGCGCACCGCTTTTTTCATAATCTTCAGGAATTTCAGCGGAAAACAACGGGAACCCTTCAGGCGTTCCATTTCACTGAACACCGCATTGTCAGTGCAATTTAAAAGCAGTTCATTTTCACTCAATGCTTTCTGCTATTTTGTACTAGATAAAAATCCTGTAATGCACGGCCTTTCATAATAACCCTAAAAGCAGCTTTGAAAGTTTTTAATAGCAGATGCAAAAATCTATGGAACATTCAACGAATTGCAAAGTTTTAATGCTGCAAACTGGATGTTCTAATTCAGATTTTATCTTCACCCTTTCCCCGATTGCGATCAGTTTACTGTTCAGTATAATTATTTTATAACGAAGCACTTCATTAGTTAATTATCTTTAACGTTGTTTCCTATGAAAATTAAATACTAGTACTGAATTTAATTACAATTTTAGGTTCTGCATCGCTTAAACGATTAACGTTAGGAGTGTTGACAATTCTAATTAATCAAAACTTTTGAAATTTATAGATATTTCTAAAATAATTGGGATATTAATTACGCTACTAATTTTAATTACGGGTTTTTTTGACGGAACCGTTACCTTAGCACTTCATATATTTTAACTGCGGTACAAACTTATTACAAGGGTAACGTGAACCAATTCAAGTGACTGCGATCAGAATGCGTGTCTTGAAGAGAACGCTTCGAAAAGTCGCATGTAAGGAATTTTCGAGAGCATGAAAGAATTCAAGTTTAGAAAGAAATTCGAATTTTCATTTAGCAGTCAGGATGTATAAATACTTGTATACATTTAAAAAACCGTAAACAGTAAACATGATTTGTACAACAATTATTTAGGTATCATTTGTTTCCCAAAGAATTACAATTGGCAAGGCGCCATCGCCACCGCGTAGTCTTAACATAATAATTATGAAATCTTACCTAGACGTTCAAGGTTTGATCCCATCGATCCATCTTCCTGAAAAATATTAAAAAATAGATTAGGCGTGAAGGTATAGAATAAAATAAACTAAAAAAGTAAAAATGAAATAAAAAATTATGCACAGCAAGGGGCACAATAAAAAACAGCCAAATGTCTTAACAGGTTGTTAAAGCGTAGTATTAAAATTTAATTTCTACAATTTTTTCTTATAAATTCTTCGTCTTCCTCGTACGTAATCTGGTAGGATAGAGACAGATAAGACTAATTTCCCCCCATATTAATCAACTTCTGGATATATCTCGCAACTGATTTAAAGAAACAAGCTATACGAATGTTTAGATCAGACGTTTAACTCACCCTTGGCCCTTACATTTTCCTGTAACTGTTAAATGAGGGCTTTCTGACCCTAACAATTGACACTTTACTTAAATAAAGATAAAAAAATTTGGATAACAGTTATTAAACAAAACTATCTACTTCAAAGATAATTATTCGGTATTCCCCATCCAACGCATTTTGTATATTAGCAGAACGCAACCTACCTCATTTTTTTTTACACAACCTGATACCTTTACAATTTCTGCGCCTTAGCTTATTAATTTAATTTCAACGTGTCTGTCAAATCAAGCACGTCATGTCTTATTAACCCATTTATTAAATAAATCTATTAAATTGTATTCTGTTTTTATAATCATTTTTTGAACGAAAATCTTACCTTCAGAAATACTCATCAAATAAAATAAATTCAAATGTAATGAATAAATAATTCTATCTGCAGTTTAATCTATTCATTAAAGAACATAACTGGTGTGGGGTATATAAACTTGAGGTCGTTATCCATAACAATATAAATAGACAAAACGATAAGAGAGATACATGAAAAATGAGTGACTAAGAAGATGAGCAAACCCGTAATTGACAGGAAGAGGACATCCCACGCTGAATACTTATTACTTCTAGTTGAAATCCGGCGTCCATTGTCTTATCTTAAACAAGCATGTACTTACAATAACGATGTATGCGTTTTATACGTTTTAAGGTAGTTCTTGATGGTAGGTGTTAGATACATTTCATATGAGCTACTTAGTTATTAATAATGCTGTATTTAGCTTCATCCTCATTAATATTTATATCTAGGTGTGCTTAGAAGTTGTACCTACCTGTTAGAACAACTTTGGTCTAGTGTAGAGTTTTAAATGCGCCCACATGAGGTAGAAATTTGCAAGTTAAAGTAGCTAGAACTGCTACCGATTGAATGATTCGAATTAATCAATTCAGGATTATGATATCTTAATTGTTGCTACAGGAAGTATTAAAAGGTTTTGTATTATTTTGGTTTAAGTACCTCCTACAGGAAATTTTCTCTATATTTCCATGGTCATTTAAGTCTAATAATATAAAATAATTATAATTAAATTGAATTTTTACATAAAGTACCAAACATTAATCTACGCAGAGTTTGTAATTATACCTGCCATCTGTGAAACTCGCACTGTGACAAGTTTCATCCAAACTTTTGCGATTTTGTGTCTATATGAGAGGACTACATGGCGAAATATCTCATTAAATTCGAAATAAATATTCCAGAGATCTAATATACACTTCGTGAACAGTAATCAAACTCATTCCTTTTCACAAACAAATGTGAAAATACGTGTTCCATTAAATATCACATAAACCGGCAGCTAACATCTTCTGGTTATTGCTCTAGGTATACGTAAAACGTTAGTTGGTAAATAAATAATACTCTAATGACTTTTTAATGCTTTTTATATGGTTTATAGAGTTTCCAGATAATTGACATGCTTTCGTAAATAATTTATTACACTAAAGTAATCCAATTGATGAGCATCGTTAATGATTTTTATTATTTAAATTTCTGAACACGGAAGTTTGGCAATAGGTAGTATCTACGCACTTTTTCCATTAGGCTAAAGAGGGTTTCAAGGACCATTAATGCAGCCTAGGAAAAATGTTTAAAAAAATCTGTGTTCTTTTGTTTTATAGTTATAAGCAAAGAACTAAAAGGTAAATTTGGCAAACACAAACTGTGGCTGATAAATCTCTCTGCAACAAGTAGCTACATTGTTCACTATTTCTAACGTAGTATACCCACTGATCATAATAATTTTTATTGTCTAAGAAAAATTCGGAATTCCCAGCATATTATAAGAACTGCAAGCACCACAACAACTTACATTTTCTGCTCGTTCATATTATCAGATAACATTTTAATATCAGATGTATTAAGTATCTCAAATCGCAAACTCTTTCTATTTGTATTTACAAGAAAGTGCTGAAACTATCCTACTAGTCCAGGAGCTAGCGGTATATTTTAAGACTAATTTCTATCAAGCTGAAATTTTTTTTATGAGCTGGTATGGTTATGTCTGCCAAATGTAGGTGGTCGGCAAAATAGGACCGCGGGACATAAATCGCCCAGATTTTTTTTGCTTTTAATTATTTTTTGATGAAATTTACAAACTTCAATCAAGCTAATTCCTATTTTGCTCGTTATTTAAGACATTCCGACAACAAAAAATTAACTGTCCGACATAAGAGTCGGAACTGAATCAGTGTCTGCCGTTTGGGGTTCGTATTGTTTTTAAGACATTTGACTTATTACCATCAACCTGATTTTTTTTTAATAACTATATACTAATGTAACAAACACAAAAATCACCTTGTCCGACAATTTGAGCGGGACAGAAGCACTCTCTGACGTCCTGGATTGGTTAGTTGGCCAATTTTTTTTCTTAGCGCTCTATGTCCCGCGGTCCTATTTTGCCGACCACCTACATTTGGCAGACATAACCATACCAGCTCATAAAAAAAATTTCAGCTTGATAGAAATTAGTCTTAAAATATACCGCTAGCTCCTGGACTATACGTTCCTACCCTTAAAAGTACTGCTATACACCACAGGAAACGAAAATAAGCTCTAAAGCTTAATGTCAGGTGGAAAGAAGATGTAAGGATTTAATAAAAATAGAGGTAACGGCGGGGAATAACCAGCAATGGATTAACTAGACCGTACGTACCTTATCAACTGTAATTTTCTATTTATCCATAGAAAAGGAATACTAGAATAAATAAATCCTTTTCTTTCTGTACCAAAAGTTGGTCCAACCATAAAAATAGATAGGTTCAGAGATCAAAGAATTAAAACTTTAAAACATTTCTGTAGATATAGTAATTAAAATAGTATGCATTCAAATTAAGTCTTCAAACACTTCAAGTAGACAAAGTATATGAATAAACTGAATCGCTAAGCCTATTAAACAGGAATCATTAAAACATTAAGGAATGAAACAAAATTAGATTAACATTCCTCAAACATACAGGAAATGAGTATCGTGGTATCATTCATATACTCCAGAAGTTTTAGTTACGTTTCTCTCCTGTACTGAAAATTATATTTCATCATTTCAAACCTTTTCCCCAACAACTCCCGGTTATGCGATTAACTAACATAGAACGAACTACCAATGTAAAAAAAAGGTGGACAAAATTAGATATAATTGCGTTATGTTTTGTAATCAATGCTCTCTTGGATCTTCGTTACCTTGTGCAACGGAACAGAAATAAATCTGAAAGCTTCCTGAAGTAAATAAGCTTCAGTGTTATTTTCAAGGGCCTGGGTGGCCGACAGTAAACACCTACACCGCATGCTGCTCAACACCATCTGTCGGTTGACTGTTTACAAACTAATTGCTAGAGCTGTGAAGATAGACAAGTTGCTGAATCTCAAGTAGGCGTTTGTATGTTAGACAAACACTTCGATGTCTACGCTGATCTCTTCGTTAATAATGAAAACCAAGTTTGAAAAGTGCTGAGAGGATTTGGGGAAGATTTAAGAAGTAGAACTTTTAAAAGCTTGTAAGTGGAAACTGTCTGTCTGGTTCAAGTTTTTTTTTTATATAAGAATATGTTGAAGATTTTGAAACAGTGGTGGGTAGAAACGGTAGAAATCATGATACCGAGAAGTGTTTTCTATTTACGATTCGGAATATAATAAAGGAAGCATTTTCCTGATAACACTTAAAAACTAGTTTGCAGTTGATTTGCCTTTTTTGTTTCAGTAAAGACATGAGATTGTAATTTCGATTTCCCGGAACATAATGCCTTATTGAGAATTTATGTCCCTAGCACATTAGCTATGTATTTACAACTTTCCATTACAAATTCCTATATCCATTAAACCTAGAGTAGATTTAGATCGCGTTTATTTTAACAGCTCAATGGTCAATAATTACTTATGATAAAGCGATTGAGAATTCAGTGCAGCTGTTAAATTGCAGCTAACGTAATCAGCTACCTAAACTATGAGTAACGTTTAGAGGACTGGAAATACACAGTTCATGTATTTAGTCATGATCTGGATATTTTACTGATAAGCTAAGTAGGTCTGGACTAAACTCAATTTAGAATTAATACAAAATTAAACGCTTTTGCATTAAATATTGATATCGACAAAAACATGACATCAGAACAATTTTTTTAGACTTTATTAAATATTTTAAAAGTTGACGTATGTAATTCTAATATCTGTGGCAATGAACTCTAATCAATAGTTATTTCTGCTTTCATTTCCTTTACTAAAAATAGATACTTATTAAAAGGGAAATGATTTAAACTGTATTTGCCTGTTACACATTTACTTATCATGATCGATATTTTATAAAACTGCTGGTTTAACTTTTTTGTCGACAATTAGTTGGTCGTAAATAAAATCGGCCTAACATTGTTCCCTTAACTAGACAAAGTTAACCAACACTGTATTAGTTCTCATTGGTGACAAGTTGATTTATTACATCCTGTACTTATACAAACAAGAGTTTTTTTTTGAATTTGTACAAATAGCTGAGGTTAGCTTGGGATGTAAGATACAATATGCAAAGAAGCAGGGAACATAATGAACTATCAGCGGGAAGGAGCAGTCGGTATTCTTCAGTAGTTAAACAAGAAACAACCCACATCATAAAACACCCTAAACTGATGATTTACAACCTCAAAAGAGTCATAATTAAGCCAGGGTGGCTCAGTAGCTGGCCAGGGTCGTTAGGACGTCAGCCCCTGTCGTTCCACCGTCCAAACCGGATATTAACCATTCCCTTACTCATTACCGCCTAAGTTCTAGTTATATAGATATCGCAGTGCTAACGTTGCTAAACCAAGTTTAGGGACCACGTTAACTTCATTTGATAACAGTAAAGATACTCGTGCGTTTTGTTATCGCCACTGTTTCAACGACATTTAACGAAAAACTGTTTTCTCTTGTTTACTTAGAATTCACTTCTTCGTCTTTGTAGATGTATTTTATGCAACGCCTCCCTCTTTACAATTTACACATTTTAAAGCATTTACGAGCCTCTGACTGATATCACCCTTCAGCATACGCTGTTATCGTTTATAGGGTGCTTAAATCTTCGTATGCATAGAGCGCTGTAGAGCAGGCAAACCCATCTGATCATGATGATAGCTACAGGAAGTGTAAACAGAGTCCTGTAGCTCTTTGGAACGGTTCGTGTAGATAAGCCGCGACTAGGGTTGCCCTCTTTATGATATATGGACTGCAAATGGGCCTTGTTGAGATTCTTATCGATACAAATGGTTGTACTTATACCGTAATAAATATATGAAAGGACGACTTATAAATGTTAAAGTGCCTTGACTCATCCGCCCAGACCGGATTTCTTAAGAAAAATCCAACTTCCCTTCACAATTGACGGCTAAAGCATAACCTCAATAAAACCATTGATCGAAAATTTATATTACAACCTAATACCGGGTTGCTATGACAAAAATCTGCTATTTCTCGTCGTATTTCTTAAGAATCTTCTAAGTAATACAAAACGACGTTTCTGTCTTTAATTTGTTCCCGTTTTCAAGGACTGCATGTATTTATAGGGGCGGGTGTTGGGGATGATACATCGCAGATTATGTACCGTGCCTTCATTAAAGATTGATACCCACGTGACCTTTGATCCGTGGTGTCCTTGGGAGTTTCAGATTTAAATGTTGAAGTCAGGTAGGATTGGTACTCGTTGTAACTAAACTGAGTAACTAAAGTCACAAAAGTTACTAAAGTTACTGTCAATTTACGTACATACAATCAGTTAGGGAATTATTAGAATAAGATTTACCAACTGTGCAAGTTGGGTTGCCTATATTTTGTGGTCACGTGGGTATCAATCATTAATGAAGGCACTGTATAAAAACAAGCACTGAACAAGAAAACAACCACTACTCAATTTTTTTGAATGTCAATCAACTGAAGTGTAACTTAAAATTAATATTCACTAACCGTTTATAAATTATACTTTATAACTCATTCTGCCCTGGATAATCAATAATTAACTGGAAAGGAAACTTATGAGCGTCATAGAAATGCCTAATGGAAGATGTTAACGGAAAATGGTTTCCAAAACCAGACCTTTCAAAAAAGTTTTAGATGGAACCTGGCAACGGAATTCATTTTTTACAACGGACACCTCGAATATTATGTTTTCGTAACAAGGCCATAACAGCCACTTAAGTGTCGTTATTCAAAGTGGCAATATGATATACAGAGTGATTTCTAACGTACGGAGGAAACTGAAAGGGCAAGTAGAGGGGAACAAAACATAGTTTTTTTTACAATAAACTTTTGATCAAAATGGAATAACAAGAAAGTTACAACAGTTTAAAGTTCTTATAAACTTGAGGACTTTTTTAATGAAATACGGTAATTAATTACGTTTTGAATTCAACTTTTGTATATTTGTAAGTTAATTAAACAAAATTTAGTAAACATTTTTATAAGACGAAAGTTATGGCTATTTAAAGTGTTCTTTAAAACATTCAGTTATAGGTGTTTGTTTATTGACAACCGCTGATTTACATAATCTGATCATGTAGGTAAGTCAAAATTACAGGAGCAATTTATCAGATTGTGTGAAAAGTGTTTCTGATGAAAAAGCGAATACAATAAGCTCAGCGGTACTCAAAACGTGGGCGTTAAATTATAAGAACTTTAAATTGCTGTAACTTTCTTGTTATTTGATTTTGATCAAAAGTTTATTGTAAAAAATACTATGTTTTGGCCCCCTCTACTTGTCCTTTCAGTTTGCTCCGTACGTTAGAAATCACCCTGTATTTGCAGATTTTCATTGAATTCGTAAAATTCACGAACAATCACTCACTTGTTGCGTCTTACAACGACCTTAAGTGTTGACCGTTTACGTCTCCAAATCGAAACCGTTTGGTTTTTGTGTGTAGACGTGTGCAGATTCAGTTTACTAGACCAAAATACAAACGGTGCAAACCTTAGAATGACATGCAAAATTAACTCATCACACACTGATATTTTTAATCGTGTTTTTGTATAACCAGATATATTTTCAAAAGTTTCAGTTTGGTCATTATTCAGCTCTTAGCGATTTTTCTAATAGTTCGTCCTCTACATTCGTTCAAGGTAGATTCGTGGTTCAACAGAATATTACTATTAGTGTCTTGAGATTTACGACAAATACCGGAGACTGAAGGTAAAAACCATTACTCACAACTGCAATTAATTATTAATTTAGTATCCGCATAATTTTTCCATAGTTAGAGTGAGAAATTATAAACATACTAAAATGGAAACTAAACGACGTTTTAATGGTGGGTAGGTTTACTCAAACAAAGTAAACATAATTAACTACTACTACAAGTTGTGAAGCATTATGCTGATAGGAACTCCAATGTAGTTTGATATTTTTCCTTTTATGTAATTTTCTTTGCATACACACGCTTTATTCGGAAAGCCTTTGACGGTGACGATTGCGCTAAAATTCGCTGCTGAATACCGCAACCGTCTTCAAGCAGACGCTGTAAATAAGCACTCCGTAGTTGTCATCTTTTACCATTTAAAGCTTCTTCGATTTATAGCCTCATTGTTGATTCCTATCGACTGAAGGTAAACGATCGGCTTGTTATCGGTGGCAGCACAGCCGTGAAGGTTCTCGTATAGTATTGTTTATTAGTATTATATTGTGTAGTTTATTAGCTGAATGTCGTTAGGTAATTGTCAACGATTTCAAGCTACGATATGGACAGCGAGTTTGTCTTATTGCTCTTTGTATTTTAACACGACCACTCCATATAGATATGTTTAGAATAAGTGACTTTGAAAACTTATTTATTATAATTGTGAAATATAGGCATAGAAGCTATATTCTATGTCCATTAAGAAAGATTAGAGAATATTTGTGAGCCTACAGTTTCATACAACAAAGATATGGTTAAGCACGCCCATGTTCTGTTAATTGGTGTAACAACAATGTCTCAAAAAGATCAGGGTCCCCATGCTTTCTAAACATTTATAGCAATCTAAACCACCCACGAAAGTACCTGCAATTTTGCTTAATTAACACTAACACCTTTTAAAACGTGGGAGAAGTCGACACATTTCTGATGTCGGTTGCGATTTACCATACTCATTAGGCGAAATATGGTGACACTGACTTCGAATTGTGATAGGTATTGGTTGTCGTCTGAACAATATTAAGGTGGTACCCAACAAAATCAGTATAGGTACGTATAAAGTGCGAGAGTAAAGTCTGGAACTATCGAAATAGAAATTATATCAAATGTTTTTGAAAGAAATCCTCCAACACCGAGGATTTCTTTCAAAAACATTCGATAAAAGTTCTATTTCGATAGTTCCGAACTTTACACTCGCACTGTAGGTACCTACTATAATTCTAATGGAAATGGAATGAAAATTACTTTGCAAAGAACATAGGGCCTATAACCAGTTTGGATACAATAAAATCACTACAAGAAAACGGTTTTATAAAAAACGAATACTCGAGATAAGAAACATATACCTAATTATAAATTTCCTTCTTGGGAAGGATTAGCTGAAAGTTATTAGGATTTATATTTAGCTGTCCGCTTCTTATTACTATGGATTTAAAACCCCGCATGGCTGCATATAAATTGGTTGTAGTCATGCCACTGTAATAAATACCTTAAAAAAATATTAATTAGAAATCACTTCCAGTTTGTGCTTGACAGAATGTTAAAACCTTATTTTATTATACAGAAAATGAACAAAAATTGATTAAATAAAAACAAATGTTAAAAATGTAGGTTAATACCCCACACTTTCATGCAAATTATACCTTAACTGGCCTAACCAACTGACAAGAGATGCTATAAAAAGGTAAAATGTAAAATTTAAGCGCCATTTAAGATAGGTATGTCTGTAAGGTCGCATAACATTAAAACTGCTGATCCAAACCGTTAACTGCACTCTTCATTACTTTCGATTATACTTGATCTTTCATGTCAATGTCGATGCTTTCATGTGTCAGAATTGTATTAAGTATACAAAGTTAACAAAGTGCTTTATACAAAAGAACAAATTGCCAAATCATTCAGACACATTTTTATCAGGTTATAGTTGATTGAGTGGAATGTTTTTACAAGATGATAGATTCATTTTGAAATACCATTTATGATTTCCAACAAGGACAATAACTGAATCAGATATTAATTTTATTTTCTAAGATTATGCAAAAGTAGGTCATCATTTACTAATTTTCAATGTAAAAATGGGCGCTTTACTGCACCTGCACTCTGCAGTCCATTAACTTAATGGCGACGTCAGAATCTCTCTATATTGTTTATAAATTTTATGCGGATGCTATACTATGGTAACAACCATGATTGCTATTGATTGCTATCGCTGCTATAATTTACGACACCGGATGTAACAGTTTTTTTATGTAACCTGTCATTAAGTTCTAACATTTTTGCAATCCTGGATCCCTACAAAGAGCAAACCGAGGAGCAAACTATTATCTTCAAGACCCACATTTTAGTTTAGTAGACCAATTCATATTTATTATACTGGGTGAATCTTAAATAGGGGCAATATCGATCTACACCACGTGATTCTGTATTTTTAAAAGTAAGTAACAACTTATACTTATATCTATTTTCGGCCTAGATGCCTAGTTTTTGATTTCAATTATAAAATACAAAAACCTTAAAATACTTTCCCCTACTGTTGGGCTTAAACCCGAGATCAAATCAAAACAGGAAGTGGAAGGGAAATTACTATGCCGTAACCATTATTATATAGGTATATAAAAATATATGTAACCCCCGATGTTCTTCTTACAATTGTTGAATATCTGGAGATGGAAATGGAGTAATAGGTACCGCAATTTTCAAAAACAAAATATTTATAGCAATCATTATAATACAGACGTATTACACGTATTACCGTCATCCTGGAAGAGATTTGTGGCAAAACTATATGACAACTCATAACGTTGCAAACTTTCCCTAAATAATACTCCCGCGGACTTCCAAGGGTCCAGACTCCACAACTTTAGTACCGCTGTTTTTAAGAAATGAAATACAGAGATATGGTTGCAAAAATCTATGATGTCCAGTCTTACTACTATAATGTGATCTGACACTTTATATTTTTGTCTCACATTTAAACGTAGTACCATTTTTGGATAGGTGCGTATAAAACAATATTCTTTTCTTTACCATAAATGCATTTTATGCATCTTCATGTACGTCTGGCGCCACTACACTCGTTGCACGAACAAATTGGTAAGAAACGGAGTTATAAAAGCCAATTCCAGTCAAGAGTCAATAACGATCGGTTTACACGTCTGAAGGCAAGGACTCACTGGAGTCTAAAGGAGTAATGAAGAAAATCGATGGTAAAAAGCACAGTTACGTCACCAATCGATTTCTACAACCCCAAAAGATTAATTGACTTAATCAAAATGAAAATTTCACGTAACCAGGGAATTTGTGTGTGTGTTCAACAAGCGCATTTTTTATTTTTATTTTTTTTTAGAGGAACCTTACCGTACCAAGCGATGCGAACTAGAACGGTCGTTAGAGAATGTCACAAAAACGATTGGGTTATTCTTCTCTGGCATGCGATATCTGATATGAAATATTGTCTGCTTGGAGCAAGTATTCACTTTACCGTGAACGCCGGCAATTCTTTTGATTTAGGTTATCGCTTGTTTGTTCGAGCAGTGTGCTGCTTCAGTTTGAACTGAATTTTAGTTTCCCAGCCCAGGTTGGTTAATTAAAGCGAGCATAATTAGTGAAAGATTTCCTTAAGGAGTAAAATATAAATCCCCCATTAGCGTTCCCGGTTGAATAGTACTATGCGGATTTTAAGTTAGTAATTAACGTTTTTTCCTTTGCTACTTACAAGCGGGAGTTACTAACGCTTCCCCGTATAATACTTTAATATTTGTTTTATAAGCTGTTGTTTGAACAAATAAGTAGCTTAACGTGTTTAAAATTGTAGTTAACTTAGTTATTCGTTATTCCTACCACGTCACTAAAACGACATAACAACTGAAACTGCAATCTCACCTTTAATCATTTTAATGCCGATTACTGATTACAACAAAACTCTTCTCTTAACTTGGGTTTGATAGAAAGTTTTGCATCATTAAATAAAATAAAGAAGGGTTAGTTAATATGGTTATAATTGTTGCTGTAATAGTATATTATACACCAAGGTAGAGAAGACATTTTTCTCAGCCGAGCATCATTATTTCCTGAGATGTGGAGCATCGAAGGAAATAAGCTGCGAGGCTGATAAGTCTTCTCTACCGTGATTTATATACTATTTTTTCCACTACTAGCACCTTTATTCCTTTAATAATTAATCATTTTTACGTTAATAAAAAATAAAGTTACATTTCTAAATATCCACAAAAATCAAGTAGCCTTTGCCTGAAAACATTTCATCTGACATTTGTGTAAAATTTGACGTTTATCTAAAACATATTTATTTCTGATTTTAACAAATAATTCTAATTAAAATTAATAAGAAACAATACTAGATTGAAATAAATAAACTTTAGAAAGTGGTTGTTGTACTATGAAGGTGAATAATATTCGATATTTGACATAATTTTAAAGGCATCAGGTTAGCATGCTAGATCAACTGTTTCCATTATTGACCAGTGGTCAATAATAAAAAATTAGTAACCACTAGCTGAGAAAATCAACTTCTTGCCCTGAAAACAAACTAAATAATGGTATCTTCTCAATCTAGTAGTGGAAAAAATACCATTATTAATGCAGAAAATCATAAAAAGGAACACGATCAGAAATACTGGGATCGTTTTTAGGTTTTAGCCGCTGCAGTCACGGTCTATGATGAGTAGCTCAAGATTCCTTATTTAAATTGAAAATGGTATTTCTTAATTAATATTTAAAACTACATTTTTCTACAGTTGAGGCATTCTTTGAACTTTTTTTATTGCTGCCTTAAGAACAATAAATTTAAAATTACAATACGAGGTATTGTAATTCAAAATTTCTATTCTATCTTCTAATAGAGTAAGTGGATTCCATTAAATATCCAATTTGTATGTACGTTTTTCTAATAATTGGTCTTACTTCAAACGAAGTACTTTGATCCATGGTATTTCTCTCGTTTGTTACTACAATGATCAAATCCTTTTAAGAATAAAATTGAATGAATTTCCATTCTAAAGGGATTCTGAACAAGTTTCTTAGAGGTGGGTATTTATTATTCTTGAATTCGGCATTGTCTGGTATTTGTTTATTGTGTGTTTCGCAGAATTTAGAATTATTATGCGTTTATAATTCGCGAAGATCCGGTCACGTGCTTATGTCGGATCTCCGCGAGACGTAAAGAAGCCGATCGCTGTTATGGAAATGTAAGAGGATTACCTAGCGAAAGGGAGAACATGAGGATGAATATTCAGCAGGTAGTTATATACAAGTGTAGATTATGCTTTGGCAGTGTTTTTAGAAACACGAAATTGAATACGGTCGAAAAATTCCGGTTGTGCACGTAAATATTTACATATTAATACAGGCAATTAAGTTCGTTATACCTCGAAGCATGATGGAGGATCTGTTCCTTTATAAATTCCTTTATAAATATTTTTCAACGTTTTTAAGGATGAAATGGGAAAAGCAATGGTTGATCTGTTTTTGCCAACCCCTGTGCTACTGTTTAAACATGTGGAGAAAATATAATAAGACCAAGACTACTGTTTACTTGGAATAAATATTAGGAATAAATCCGCTTTCAACGTACAGAAAGCAGAAACTGAATCTAGCAGCAGTTTATGGAAATGGTCACGATTTTATTCAAATTCTTCATTATCTAATCCTAATGGATTGTGATATAAAACCTGTCAGAAATGTTTTTGAAAATAAGTTATGGTTTCATTTTCAATTTTCATAATAGATACTCGCTACATACTTCTTGATATTAATTTGAATTATACTGACTGTCTACTAGGTATCTACATAAAGATTTTAAACTGATAATTGTATTTTGTTGGTAAAAATGATTTTCAAACATTTTCGTGCTAACTTGATGCCTTTATTAAATGTCTGCAAACTTTATAATGGAAATTCTTGCAACGGTCGAATGAAGTTGAACATTAAATTTAAACAACTGGGTATTTGTACAAATACCAAATGAAATCAGAATAAGCATTGAATAATTGCTTTGTTTGGGACTTGGGTAGCTACTAAATATTATACTTAGATATGTTATTGATAATCAATTTTTATAAAAAAAATATTGTAAAACAAACTATTTTTTCTACAGCTCATTAAATCATTTTGACTATGATAATCATAATATTATTAGAGTAATGGCATGTAGAAAACTAATTATTTATCGCTTAGGCTTGAACAAAAACCACAAAATTAAATTACCATAATCGTCAAAGTAGTAATATTTATATTTATACCAACAAAAAAATATTTCTTTATGTATTTAAGACGCCCTAAATAGTACGCTTAATACATATACAAATAACAATTAGAAAAAACACATTCTTCTCTTGTTTGCAGAGTTAATTTTGTATATAAATCTTGAATGCGAAATGATTTTTTTAATGAATCCTGCAAACAAACGTCTCGTACTATTTGTATCACAAGGCCAGAAACAGCACATTTGCGAGTGCGAGTAAGGTTGCAAGTAGGAGCACTCGCAAAACTGTTTCTGGACGTGTAATACACAAGATTTTTTGTGCCGATGTTTGTTTAAATAAATTAAATTTACATTTAAAATTTAGTATTAAGAATTTTTTTTATGATTTTAAAATCAAGATTCCTTGTTTCCTGGTATTCATTAAACTTAATTCATTTATTTTCTTACAATTTCCATTGACGTTTATTTATAAATTTCATTATCTTTGATTTAATAATGGATACACTGGCGGATATTAAAGATTATATTCAAATCACCACAGTGGCTCAAATAGGTAATCGTATTTGTAAAATTTTGCTAATTTATTTGTTTGATCGTCTCCGACCGCGATGCACAAATTTGACTTTGACAGATTGAGCCGATGCTGCCAACCAATAACCTTCATTTCCTGCTTTTTGCCGGCCTAGGCCGGAGAAACCTCCGTTTCTGGCAGATTTCGCGATGCAGAAACTCAGTGATGCCGACCGGAGGCACAAAACGTAAATTTATTGAACAACAGCGCTTATAATTATTAATTTCGATTTGTTAAAATCAGGTGTTTATAAATTAAATTGTCCACATTGTAATTCAGTCTATATAGGTAAAACAATTAGAAATCTCAACGACACAAAGAGTACAGTATACATTGTTGCTACATAAATTGTTGTTCAATTATTATATGCTTTTGACAATGGAACATTGATGCGTATAAATTGGTATAAAACAAATAATTATTTACAGTTGAAATTGATATTTTATGCAAGTACTACAAAAATGTTGGTGTTTCCATGTTTTGATCGCCATTGTACAACAAATATCCCCAGCTTTTATTAAATCAGATACAAACAACAAAAAAAAGCAAAAAAATGAATCCCGTTTTTATTCCCACCTAAAATTGCTATATGACGTGTTTCTCTCTAGGTTTCTTTTTTAACACTTCTTCTATTTATTTGTATATTCATATTATAATATACGTCTTTATCTAAAAACATTTTTATTAGTCTTACAGTGTGTTCTTAAGACATTATCAAAGAGAAACCAAGCGTGAAATGTAAATGTAATAAAGTCACAGTTAATCTTTGACACAAGTGATAACTGAGCTGTTATAAGCGTGATCAATCGTTAAAATTACCCAAGATTAATTATCCAATTTCCTTCGGTAAAACTTGAATAAAAATTGTCAAAATATAAGTGATGTTGAATAGGTCATTAAATCTGTAGCAACCGTAAAATTTATTGTATCACAACTTGATAATTGTTCATACGAGTCTTATAATGGGAAATGCACTGAAGGCAACGATAATAATCAAGATTATTCCAATAAAGTCGACGTGTTTGCTTGATTCTGTCAATTCTTTCTTGTAAAATAGACCTCCCAAGAAAACCTTTCCCATGTACAACAAGCATCTTATCTAAATGTGTTGTTACTAGTTTTTCTTTGCCTCTGTAACGGCTGTTGACCTTTTTCGTTTTGTTTAACCACGGTTATTTATTAAACAAACATCAAGCTTATCTGAAGTTTACAGATTCTTCATGTTGTCGACATACAAATTACAGATCACGGTTTAGCAATAGTCCGTTTATACACCTACGGTTCAATAACACAGCCATTTCGATTTCTGTGTTTACCTGATTGTAGTGAACGACTTTGTTTCGGACTATAACCTCACCGATCGTGCGTGCATCTGTTTTCTGTTATCACACGAAACACGTCGCCATTCCTATTTAATGCTGATGTTTCATCGTCTACCACCATTAAAACCATATTTAGTTATATTAAAGCATGTGTGTCATACTTAAAATTCAGTTCGTTTATGATGCTTTTAGCCTTTGATACTTTTTACTGTCATATTCACTGGTGACACGTTGTTATATGAACCCTCAAAATAAATATTTCTATAAGAAGTTATTAAACAACTTTGTTATGAAACCAATATGAACATTTTTATAAGTTTACAGTTTGGCTTCGTAGTCAAACACTTCCTTCTATGATAGTCGTTAAACACATTAGAAGGGATTAGAATGTTTTATCCTCGGTTTTATCAGAGCAGAGATTGTAGGCGTTTCGTCTCCGGTTACGTGAAAATTTTCAGGGCTCAAAAGGATTTTCCCTCCCAGTAACCTCCCGTTTTTTCTTTGGCCAATCATTTATCATAATTTTTTTTGGCCGTTGCTAGCTCCACGGCTAACGTGGATATAATTTTGACACTAAATCCACGGCATTACGTCTTGTCAAGGGGTGACGTCATTCATTAGGCGACGCGAATACGAGCTGCACCTACTACGCATGTCCGGAGACAAAATTATTCCATTATGAAAGTTTCAAACATTTTCATATTTTGAATTGATTTTTAATTAATTTGCAAGTTGAATATGACCAATAAAAAATACTAAAGTAAAGTTGAGTAGAGTAGAGTTGTTTGTAGTTAATAATAAATTATTATAATTAGATTTCTCATAAACAAACTATTACGTCTTGGGAATCGGATTATCGTTCAGTGCTTCTAGTAATATACTATTTTCCACCTTTTAACGAAATTCCAATTCGTAAGTGTTGTATAATAGCTTTTTTATATTTTTCGCCATTCAAATCTTTATTTTAATTTACATTAAATTTGTAATTAAATAATAACAACCAAATAATTAAAGATAATTTATGAGAAACACATGTGTTAAAGTTTTGAAACAAGTAGGGGCTGAAGTCTTTTCAACACCACTAACCTGTTCTATCATCTCAAAATCACTTCCATTTGAAATACTCGCCTACATATAAAATTATCATGAAATGTAAGAGTTCAGGGGAACCTAATTCTTTTAAGTAGTAATGAAAAGTCACCTCCAGTCGCGAAACCAATAATTAATTCCTTTCTTTACTCAGAAGCATTCCTTTTTTCTGCCGCTTCCAATATAAGGTTACCGTTTGCGGTTCGGATGTCTGCCACTAATCACTAATAATCCCTCTTCTTACTCTTCCAGTCCTAATACGGCTTCCTTGCCTCATTAATATTAACCAGTAGCTCGGCAAGATGAGGAGGGTAACATGTCAATAGTGTAAGCCAGCACCTCCAATAGGATTAGGGAAATACAAAATAACATTTCTTGAGGCAAAATCAATTATTTCGCATTGAAGCTTCGTTTCCCAATGTACTTTCCTGTGGCGTAATCTAAATTGATTTTCTTTGTCTTTATATCGACTATATTTATGCCATGTTTCTAATTTATACATTTTATTGTTGCAGATACAATGTCCTGAACGAAAATGTAGTTATTAACTTTGGCCCTGGCAAATGATAAATAAGAATGAAGAAGGTATGGGTACAGGCCATTGCAATTCTCTTGCTTTTCATAATCAAAGGTGATACTATTGATCCATGTAAGTACCAATTAACTTGTTAACTAAAGCGCCTAATTTGCTTATTAGTACCACTTTAGAAAGTAAATATTGTAAGGTGTGAAGTCCAGATTTCAAAACTTGTTGGAATTTATTATAATACCAACGATAATACTTTGGTTCAGTGCTTTGAATAAATTGAGCTGTTCCTTATAGAAAATATACCTATTTATCCTTATGTTTGTACAATTATATACCCTACATTTCTTTTCTTATTTGAAATGAATTAATTTTTCTTATGAACCCAAAAAAGTGGTTTACAAAAATGTCTGTCTGGGTGTGGTGGGGTGTGTGGGTGTGGGTGTATGTATGCTTGTATGTAACGCCTCTAACGTAAAAACTAGTGCACCGATTTTGATGAAATTTGAAATGAAGGGGTATATCAACAAAATAAGCTTTTCAAAAAATCCGAAACCGGAAGCGAAAGTTAGACCCTTTTTCTTGGTAGCATTTTTTTCAGAAGCAGAATTTTGAAAATCTGAGTAGCGGATATGAAAGAACACCATAATTCAAGGAAACAGTTTTTTTACTGGACTCTAACTTCAAAATGGCGGCCGCTATGAATTTTTCAAAATTTTAACTTTAACGCCCCACAACTCATAAATCTGATCAGGTTCAGCAACAACTTGTTTGAAAGCCCTTTGGCGGTACTACACCATGAAGACAAATTTATTTAGTAAATCCAAGAATGGTCCCAACGGCGCTATTCCAAAAATTTTGAAATTTTTGAAAAATTATTACAAAAAAACTGGCCACACGATTTTGTTTGTCGACAAAAGTCTAAAGTGTTACCAAATTTTTAAAACATTCGAGCATGTTAATTTTGCACTAAATCACTAAGTAAACAATTTAGGAAGCAATTACTAGAAATAATACGAATGTCCATTAAACTATCTTAATTATAAATTCATTCTGTTGCGGACAGTATCGAGATGTAAGCCCTCGGAAGTTTGGACAGTGACCTCTTCCTTGGAAAATTTAACTTAGACAACCTCAAGTTGACAGTTGGAGTTTGGCTAACTTATTTTAATTCCTCAACAACAGACAGACCTCTCCATGCATGGTTGTAAAACTCTAAGCTCATTAATATCTACCAAAAAAACTTTGATTATTTAATTGCACTAATTAATGATATCTTTGGTCTTTGGTGAGGCTCATAAGATAGCCATCATCTTCGGAAAGTATAGGTCCAATTGCCCAGGTCAACAGCACTCAATAATAAGTTAGAAAAATCTGTATTTATAGAATCAACGTTTTGGTATTCTAAACATAACGTATGATGATGAATAAAATAATAAATACATACTACACTAACCTTACATTATTTCAATATTAATGTTTCAACTAATGCCTTAGAAAATACAACGCTTAGCTTGTTAATGATGATAGAACTAAACTCTCAATTGAAGACCCAAAGTCTTTAATGTTGCAGAACCGTCAGAAATAAAACCCGTTAGTATAATAACATAATCTGATTATTAAAACTGCGCATTGTGTTTTTGATTTCAACCGAGCGCCCATCAAAAGTAGATATGTCTCTATATTTAAGAGCACGCACTTTTTATCATTGATGCAAGTCAGAGTCAATCAAATGAATACTGATACCATACATGTCCACTAGCGTGGCCCATTACATCGCTGTCTAATATTGTTGTTCTGTAATTAACCATGAAGTGCGTCGATAGACGTCGCAGCCCATTGGGTATCTTCATGAACTTCGAGTACATATCTTATACATACAATAACACTCCCATAATATACAGCAGTGATCAGTTTCAGTATTTCCGTTAATATTTTCGAACGAGCGATTGTGGTACTTTTTCGTCATAATTTCTGATTTTCTTTAAACATTTCTAAATTGGGCATAATAATTTAAACTAAGTGAAAATAAGTTTCCAAACGATTTCTGGCTGAAATCAGAAAAATGTTTTATTTTATTTTCCGTGTATATTGTTTGTTGACGACCATGGCGAGAAACTTTCGACAGAAACGAGAGCGAGAGATTTGTTGCATTTGAGTGCAGAAATTATGAAACACGAAAACCCGTGCTTTATTTAGCATTTTACTAATAAGTAGGTACCTTATTTTATTTTCTGATACTATACACCAAAAAATATTTGAAACGGGCCATCACAAAAAGCAATGCTTTTTCATTTCTTAACAGACTCGATCGTGATACTTTTAAGAAGACCTCAAGGGGTTCGCAACCCCAACGACATTTGTATGTTGACCTACTTAATTTTAGAAAGGGTATATTATTCACAAATAGATTTTTTTACTTATCGATAATTATCTGTTATATCTAAATGTTGTTATGCATATCGAGTATTGATTTAGAAAAGTTCAATTCCTAAAGTGACACCTAATTGTTTGCTAGGCATGTTATTTTTCAAATTATTTTCATTTCAAGTTCTACTTTCCGTGTCACTTATGGACAAGGACAACTGTAACTGGAATAAAGCTTAAAACATTGTAGGCTGTATGCTTTTTATTTTTAACATCTTTGTTTCAGCACAATGCATTGCGCCTTTGGGTATGGAGAATGGAGCTATTAAGGACGAAGACATAACCGCCAGCTCATCCTTTGACAGCGGCAACGTGGGTCCTCAGCACGGTCGGTGAGTTCAAATTTATGCTAATCAAATAAACCAAACTTCCGCGGTCATGAATACAGGCTGGCAATCCTTCACGTTTCTAAATTGAACGATCCTGAAAGAAATTCATGGAATTGGCCAACCGACCTAAAGAAAGCGCTCCGTTTCTGACATTGACATATGGCGTAAGGCGTTAGACGCAAACAGACGGAATATGAAAATTTGAAAGCACCCTCCAGGTCTGTTGAGCCACTCAATCTTCTCCACGGCGGTTGCTGTCAGGTTTATGAGAATTTAAAACCCTTCCCTCGAGTCTTGGCGGATCAATAAAGCGGCTCTATGTACATTGCCTAGTTTGTAGTGCCGGTTGCGGTCTACGGCGAGTTTTATTGCTCCTGCAGGTGGCTATGGAGCGAACGGTAGTATATTCCTACGTCTCAAGACTCAGGTGTGGTCGGCTGTTGAATATTTTATTTAAGACGATGCGGCTACAGCACATACATGATAAATACTAATTTATGTTACGACTCGGTTTATTATACTACACCACTACGAAATTCACATCCGGATGGATTCTGGAAGTAAATTTAATAATAAGCCCTCCTAACTCCTCTACTCGTGCTCGCTGCCTCAAATATGAAATTTATCCCACTCCTGCTACCAAACTGCTTGACAACAAGTAATTGGGCACGCTTATGACTGTTTGCCTTTTCCAAACTGTAATATCACAATAACAACCCGAAATGTTTACCTGCTGAAAAAACCTTCTACTGTCATTTATGAAATTCCCTTTTCATTTTCTGATTGTATATCAAAAAGAAATTCCTCCTAGTCTTAAGCAGACTTTATTAGTTGGTAGTATCGATTATTTTTCGTTAGGGGGTTCGTTAAAGATCGACTTCAAATAAAAACATTGCCCCTTGTGTAAAGATAAAGATGTTATCTTAGATCGGTATTTTTTTTTTGTTAGGACATTTACTAATCATTCTAACTCCTGTATATTTTCAAAATTCAGAAACTAACCTAAATATCCTGCTATGAAATATGTAAAAAATACGTAGTCTTTATTAGATCCTAAAACATTAATGTCCTTTAATACTTTAGGTAGACTATTGAGATTTTCTAGGAAGAGATATGTCACTTTAGTCGAAAATCCCCCCTCCCCCCTCTTGTATTCATGGGAATGGTATAATATTTATGTTGAATGAAGTGGAGATTAATTTCACTTCAAAGCGATTACAGGCATGCTAAAGATATAGAGACGTGTCATGTAAGAATTAATTAATGACATAAAATATTTATATTATACTGAGCAATATTTAAATTTTTAAGATAATTTGAGTTGCTATTATAATTCAATGTTGATAATAAAATATACAGCAAATTCCAAGCGGTCAACAAGCAAGTCCGTCAATTAAATTTTTGTCAAGATAAAATGGTCCTTATTAGTAAGGATAATTAATTCGTAAAGTAAAAGTTTCTCTTAATTCCTCAATTCAATTAAGATAAGCTTTTTGGTAGTAGAATTAATTATTTTCACCCATTGAAGTCGAAATATAAATTTAATCATGTGCTTACAGCTAAAATCTTTGGTGGTCAAATAAATCGTAATTTTTATAAGGGGTTTTAAATAAATCGCTTGTTATTATTCGACCGCTACTGAATAATTTAAACGGGCATGCCTGGAAGCACCAATATTTTCCTACACAAATCATCTGTGAAATCCCACCCGCTTTACCAAACAACCGGAATACCTACTAGCGAGCATGGATGCTTAATTTAAAAAAAAAAGTTGAAACTAGATTACACAATATCCTAAAATAAACAAATACAAATTTAATCCTTTCAGCCTCGCTGTGAACTCTAAAGAGAAACCTTGTTTTAAAGGGATCTTAAAGGGCCAATTGATCACTTTGTACTTTCGAAAGAATTTCCTTTTCGTTTGTAACAAGAAAAAAGAGCTGCTGTAAAAGTGCAGTGGTGGAGTTTTCTCCCCGAAGTACTTTAAGAATAGTCTCTGGAGAACTTCTATCCATTATTCATTGATTCTTTTCAGCAAAGAGCTCTGAATACTGCGAAGGCAAACACATCTTGGGCTAAATATTTACTTATTTTGAATGCCCGATTTTCTTCAAAATCCTTTTCGATTTATATTTTTGTGACAATAAACTACGTGACAGCTTAAGTGCACATGTATAATTTTATATTTTGATCACGTCTCTTTACAAAGATATTGTCGAAATATATTTCCTGAAATATATTCAACTCAGTAATTAATTTTGATTCCTTATAAGTTACACATTTGATTATGACTGTTCCACGTCGTGCAAAAATTAACTACATTCGAGTTTTCTTTTTATTTATTCCCTAAAATAATTAAGTATACCACGGTCATTGAGGGCTAGTAAAAAAAGAGTTTCATAATTGTTCTTGGCTTTTCTTTCTATATTTTTTAATTGCGAAGGTACATTTGGGATTTTGGGTTTCCCGTGTTCATGTTTTGATAAATGTTGGGTTTTTTAAAGCTCGTGAATCCCAATAGGATTTTCAAATGCAAATAACGTTCATTTAAGGTTAAAAAAAATTAGTACCTACACAAATTAATTAAATTAAAAGCGAGCCCGTTGTTTTTTTTGAAAGTCATTCAATATAAACGTTAAGGATTTTAAGAACGAGAGAAAGTTTGTTTCACACAATATACATGGTTGTTCGCCTACACTTACACTAATCCTTTTTGTGTAATGACAGAAAGATCTTGGCGCAAAGCAAACCGATATGAACAAACAATAGGTTATGTTACAGCATTTTGTGGTTTAGTACTTTTGTGATTTTTCTATTGTCATTATTATAGTCATTTTCACATCGTCTTTTCTTAACTGAAAGAACGCATTCGGAATACAAATGGGTCGTTCAGACGTACAAACGGAGTTTGACTATATTAGGGCAGACTTGTGCTGTTGAATCACGATTCAACAATAGTCTTGAATTCAATAGACCCACAGTTCAATAACTCGTAATACGACAAAATTATATATGAGACGGGAAGCTGAAGAATGGAAAAACTCCTTCTTTTTTTCCCCATATAATCCGGTTTTAATTTAAACTTCTCCATGTACGAAATAAAATCATACAAATGGATTAGTGTTTGATTCAATTATGATTTATAAGTGGCTGTTAGAGATGGGCTACCCATACTTCGAGCGACAATCAAGGGTAGGGAAGAGAGTTCGCAAAGGATTTTAACTTAGAAAAGTATAGCTTCGACTGCGTAGGATAAGTAGAAAAGTTCGAACCGTGGTCTTGGGAAAATACATCACACAAACTTTGCACTCCATTTCATTCTCATTGATTTTCGTGTTAGTCTAATCGTGATTGCAATTTCCCAATTGAATAATTAACTATAATCTCAATATTCCCGCAGGGTACGAACTGAGAAGAACGGGGGAGCATGGTGTCCATCCAAGCAAGCAACTACAGAACCGGAAGAATGGTTACAGATAGACTTGAAGACAATCCATATGATTACGGCAACCGGAACACAAGGGCGTTTTGGCAATGGACAAGGCGTCGAATTTGCTGAAGCGTATATGTTGGAATATTGGCGACCACGACTCTCCAAATGGATTCGTTATAGAAACAGTAAAGGAGAAGAGGTAACATTATTTAATTTTTTTTATGTAAAAATACTGATAAGCGGCAGGGTGTTGCTAATGATTTTTAAACGATACTCATGGCGTATCTGTTGGTTATTCACTTTCCCTTTACGAAAGACGTTAAATAAGATAAGAAGCAGCAAGTTTTTACAGATATTGACAAAAAATGTCGTTCTACATGCCTAAACGTCTATACATTTCTTTTACATAAGTAGAGAAACTTAAACAACAATCTATCTCCATTTTTTGCACAATCTTTAGTCAAAGAAGTCAAAGATAAAAGAATTACAAATAAAATATTTAAATGCAATTGAAACCTCTAATAAGCAGTCTTACAAAAATGTAAATTTTTTAGTAACAAAAGATAACGTTGTTTCCTGAGGTAAAATACGTTAATTTAAGAGATAAAAGCAAATAATTACCGTATCCTTCCGTTCATTTTGTAACCACTTAGAAACAGTTTTGGATTGTTTGATAAATACGTACACCAAATTACCTAAAAGTTTCCTTAATTACACACTTGACTTGAAGTTTATTATTCACCCCCTTAAAAGTGAATCTGAAAAGCAACATACAATACCACAAATTATAGTTTAACTTAAATTGTTTTACTTTGTCTAAGTTTCACGTTTATTATTACTCTTGGGCAAATAAAGACTATATATTATGAACCTTTCTTGAAAACGCTTTAGGTAAACTTCCAATGTATTGATTATTTGTTTAATTTTATATGATAAAATAGAAGACTTTGTTTTGACTTCATGCATATTGAAAGTTTAATTTGTATCAGTCTTTTAAAGACTAACAATAGATAATGACTTAAGAATTTATTAATTTCTAGTCGGCATATACTTCTTCAAAATTTTTACTTCATTATATCTATTCTCTTTTGTTATCCCTAAACTGTGAACCATGTTTTATAAGAAGGCAGAGAAAATCGTACCTAGATACCCACGCTTAAATACTGATGGCGGTAACTTATTATACCCGCCTTTACCGTGTGAAGATTCTCAATTTTTCCAAGCAACATTTAAGCCAATTATCTAAATTGCAATCATACTTTCCACTATTTATTTTTGAAGACCACATGGCCGCTCTGCTTTCAAGTTATTATTAGTTACTTGGTCCAAATGAGATATGACGTCAATTATACTTAAAAGACCGGATATTCCTACTGGTCTTTGATGATGGTGTTTACTTTTATTTTTTTAAATATCAAGGTAATGCATTTGAGGCTATGCATCATCGATCATATCAACCAAATTGATGTAATTTTTACCTTTTTTTGTACAACGTAATTTAGAACCATACTCACGGTAAATTTTTATGATTAATGAAGGAATATGGAAAAGCCTAACATTTTTAGGTTCATTTATTATTAGCTTTGTCACGCGACCGAGCTGAGTATCGATTTTTATTGCATTAAACACGTCCAAGTCGGTTACCACACCTTTCCATTCTGTACTGCGTATTTTGCGCCATTTACAGTCATAATGATAGCGGTTCTGTTCGATGTCACCTAAAATAAACGCTTTTTTATAACCCTGTTCGAAGAAATATTAAAACATGACACTAATTTGTTTTTCATCCTAGTTAAAACACATCCGGGTTTTAATACAACAACATAAAAAAATGCAAAATAGTGGCAGTAGCGCTTCGTGGTAATACACAGCATTTTTTAAGCAACTGCAAAGTGAAATTTATTAAGGGACAGAACCGCGGTTCAGCTAAACCAAGATTAAAATAATTGCCATTGATACAATGGACGATTTCGAGTTGGGCCAAGTATCTTAAATAATCCCTAACGGATGCTAAATGCTAATCTGTAAACCGGCCCTAAAAAGTAAAAGTTGTATAATTTAAAGTAACGTCAAAATATGATGAAAATTATTCATTTCATATTTATTTAGGCAAACAGACTTTTGTAGCTAAAGAAATATGGTACCTTAAGGTACCTAACTATGTTGTATACCTTTTTCAAACACAAACACATTACGTGAAGTAAATGTCCACTTTTTTTGACTGTTGGTTAAAACACCGTTTTTAACTTTCTATTATAATTGAATAAAATAACTTCGAAACTGAATTTAAAACATATTGCTCAAACTTCTTGGCTGTCTTCCTTTGTTATTAGAATCGTCAGAAGTAGGGCGGTGGCCCTACTCTACTGAGACGGATTATTTTATCAATACATTTTAGCGTTCTATAATATGTTACATTACCAACACGATCCCTTTTTTAATACACGCACGCACAGTAGTTGTTGCAGACTGTTGGGTGCCGATTCGCGTACATATTAATAATATATACTTAGAGTTGTTACATAGGTACTCTTTTAAAAAAAAAATAATGTTCAGGACTAAATATTGACATTTCTTAAAGGTCTGTTGTGGGCCACGTGCCCTAATATGCGACAGACCAGTGCCAGTGAATACAGTACCTATACTTGAAATGTCTTAATTTTTATAGTTGCATTTTGCATTAAAGTTAGTCAGTCAAATATTGAGTAGAATCGCCAGCACTATTATGAAAACATTGTAATTACCGGCTCATACCGACTCGAAACTATTTAATTATTTCAAGACATTTTAACACTCATCTTGAGGGTACTCGGACAATTCTCAAATTTTTCCGGGGCCCTTTGGCCCGCTCTGACCTTAAATGGATGGTTTATATTTTGATCATTTTTATTCCAACCTTAGCATGTATAAAAATAACTCTGAAAATGTATAAGTATATGGGGGTTGTGATATAAATTTTTTAACTTTGCAGCAACTGTAAATGTTTTATCATTTTTTTCATTATAAAAAATTATTACCTATTATTAGGAGGTAGAGTTACTACTTTTACTGGCTAATCAACATTTACATTAGGTACGATTACAATACAAGACATTGTGACCAGCAGTAGTATATTTTAACCGTATGTTGTTACCCCAGGGGCTTTCAGTCAGAGCGGACCTTATAGTGAACCCCCGTAACTACCACTGAGATGTAGCGGCTTTGGGAATCGAACCCGTAACCCTTTTCTACAGGAAGCTACATAAATTACCTTAATCCACTTTTAAAAGATAGAAACGTGTTGTATTAATTAATCATGGGAGAGAAAACACTATCTTGAAAATTTTGGTATAGAATTGAGACTCATACACATTTCAAAACTTTTAAGTGACTGTTTTCCGAGAGGTTCCGAAACTAGTTATTTATTGTACGAGTTATAACAAGAAATAATTGGTAAATAAACCTTTACAAAATACAAATCTGAAACATAATTTTGAGAAATTGTTTCCTCGTTAACTTTGTAATATATTGTTGAACATTTAAATTAAAGTTTATTTTTGTTTTAAAATATTTATTACATATTATACTGGGAAATCTATACCTTTGTAATAAATTATTGTCAGTTACAAAAGAGACCAAGTAGCTATCTACCTGTACACCTAATTTGATGTTTCAGTATTATCGATGTGATGTCCTTTGCTATTTATATCAACCGTCATTAATTTAAGTTAACATAAATAATCCAATAAACCAGTGGTTACAAAAATAATGATGACAAATTAAAAATTATAAAGTTAATTTAATTATACGTCGGGTACGTGTGAAAACAAATTAATTCTAATTAATTAAAATGTGTAAGGCCGCTATTGCGTTTAGCCCGCGTTTAGACGACCCGTGGATTCATTAATATCAATTTTAACTTTATTAAATTTTATTCGTTGGATAATTAGCGCAAATATTTTGCAACGTTTCACATTTCTCATGAGTCATGGTTAGTTGAGGCGCTTAATCAAAGTAGGCGCCGTGCAGGAAGAAGACAATTCAAGATAAATTGTGGTAATAAGCGTGTGCTTCCACCTTGAAGGCCTTAAGCTGCCTTTAATAAATGTGGGTGAAATGAAACGGTTTGTAGAACGCACAGTCACGACAGAGACGGGATTAAAAAATACTCTGGAATTTAAGATAGAAGCACATAGAAGCAAGAGCCTCATAGAAGTCATTGCGTAACCTTAGGTTACGTCTGTTTACTGTGTCATATTAAAATGCTTAAAAATCATAATGAACCGTCCTAAGTTGTTATACTATACTCATTCTCTCAAAAAAATTAAGAATATTTTTTTATGGCTTTCGGTACTTTCTCATTATTATTATTGCTATGATTGTCATAATAATCCTAATATTAACATACCCACGTTAAAGCAAATTGCTTGTTAAAAACCACTTATTTAACCAAAAGCAAAATTATATACAATGTAGGTGTTCAATTATTAAAGAGATGTAATAAATTCCAAGTACATTGTACTAGGTTTTGTAATAAATTTCATAATGAGGTAACAATGTATTCTCTGGGAAAACTAAAATAATATCAAGGATTATACACAACAAGGTTGAATAGTCCTAGTAGGCGCTAATTACATAAATACAGAGCTGGTTTTGTAATGTGGTTTTGCTTAATTTGAAAATAACAGGTTCAATCAGTGGCGTAACGAAAACCTCGAATATGCTTGTTCCCTAAACTGAAAAAGCCTCAAGACCCTGTACGTATACCGTTTGTTGTTTGAAAGCAAAGCAATATTACAGTTTGAGTATAAAGTCTGAAGTTTCAAACATTTTCATATTTTAAATTGATTTTTAATTAATTTGCAAGTTGAATATGACCAATAAAAAATACTAGAGTAAAGTTTCTCTAAGTCCGAGCGATGGATTTTGTTTGTAGTTAATAATTATTATCATTAGATTTCTCAGAAACAGACTTTTACGCCTTGGGAATAGGCAACCAATCGTACGCACCTCTGTCCCTATAATCTCAGGAAGCTGAAATAATTTTCCCCAGACATGCGCATGGCATAATGCCGTGGATTTAGTGTCAGAATTATATCCACGTTAGCCGTGGAGCTAGCACGGACTATCTGTTTTTGTTCTTTATATGCCGTGGAGCTAGCAACGGCGTACTTTTTTAGCGTATTTGGTCTTAGAATTTCATGATCTGTCCAAATTCGTCATAAAAAATTAGAGTTTCCATTTAAAAAATCCTCGCTGACGTCATAACTGAAAAACGTGGGAAAAAACAATCTAAAAGTGATAATCACATTAAAATATGTCTTGTTTAAAATAAAAATTGACGTGTTCGAGGATTTCTTTCAAAACCATTTGATAAAAGTTCTATTTCGATAGTTCCAGACTTTACACTCGCACTGTACCTACATGAGGAGTTTTACAAAAATAGAAGTCTGCAAATTTTATTTTTCCATTACAATCCACTCGTTCAATTAGTTTCAAAAAATGGAACGAATGGTAATTGGCACATTAAAATAGACTCGTTATTAGCATTGTTCTGATTCTTGTTATTTTTGAAAATGCCATTTTCAACGTAAATTAATGCGATTGTAAAAGTAGAAAATGTATTTAAACATTTCCCACGAAATCTCTGTTTTTAAAATAAACGCGTATAAACTAAACATTTATGTCGGAGCTGGAGTCCATAAAAAAAACCAGAGACTTGGTCTTATGATATTTGAAGGGAAAATCCATATAAAAAGAATGTGGAAATATTATAAAAATGACAAAAATCTACAAACCTCCCCTAGAAACAATCGAGAACCTTCAATACCAAGCAATAATAGAATTCCCCCTACAAAATTATACCAATCACACCCTACCAAAATGAGCCTATTTTGCAACCCCTTAATGCTAGGTCAAGGTTCGTTTCACCAAGGAATAAATTAAATCGAGAATATTAATATGAACACTACTCATTTAATTTTTGCAGGAAATTCTTTTAACGTTAAAAAAATATCGACCAGTTGTTTATTTTCAGCCGATTTAACAAAGCTGAAAATCGGCTTTTTTGATATAAAATTCGTTTGAAAAATATCTACCTATGACATTTTTTCAACTAATTTGATTTATGCTCTCATGTAATCTTGGCAATTTAATATATACTTATCAGTATCTACTTAAAATGAGAAGCTCTTTCAGAACTCTTAGGTATTCTCTTTTATTAAACAGTGGTATCTTTCATAAGAAATTTTGTTTCTTCCAGAATATGTTACGAATATTAAAATGTAACGAGAGATTTCAGTAATGCCATGGAAGCTTTTATAAAGTAGCCTTCAATCTTATTTTTATAAACAATTTAATTTTGCTTTCACGAATATTTTTCGTACTAAATAAAGATTTATGCATTTAGAATGCCCTAGCAAAGAGATCTTTAACATACAAAAATAAAAAAAACGAAGAACTATATAAAATGACCGTCAAAGGCGAATTACCAAATTTATAACGTAATTCACCTGTAAATATAAAACTTAGATGGGATATCGACATAATACAAGAACACAAACTTTATTATAGGTATCGGTAGGTTATTTGAACATAATTAGTGCTGAAATTAGCCACAAATTCGTAGTAGTTCCGTAAAAAGAGCACCGACAGCTAGGGAACAAAGAAAACACAAATTTTATGACAGCACACCTGCAGTTTTATTACCACTCCGCCTATGTTTCCAAACAGTTAATAATGTACCCACTCGTCGAACAGTCTGTAAAAGATGTTTCGTTGCCCATAATTATTGTTTAAATTGTTAGTTAATGGGGAAATTTAAAACATAATATATTCAAAATAAAATCATGATTTTGAGAAAAGTCTGAACAGTTCAATTCCCAATCACCTATTTCCCACGATATCTATACCTACTCTTATACAGAGTGGGGCAATAGTGCGTAGAAGTTCGATAGTTCCTGATACAAAAGAAATTTCTAATGCAGATGTAAACTGTGGGTAAATACTCATACATAGAAATTATTTTCAAATATACAGGGTGTTACAAAAAAGTGTGGCACTCTTAAGGTAATTTCTTTTAAATGGAATCCCCTGAATATTTTTTCATATTTAATACTTCTCTTGCGATGTTTATTTATATCTAAAATATTAGCGCCATCTAATGTCCGATTTAGAAGTAATAATATTTTTTCAAAGAAATTGATTGTTACGTTACTCCACTTAACATTTTTACTTTCCCATACCACCACTGGTATATGGGAAGTATTGATACTATCATGAAAATTTTCGAAGTCGAGATTTTCGCGGAAATACGTGTTTTGGACCTCCAGGACCCCAAAAAAGTGGTCTAGAAAAAATGTCTGTCTGTGGGTGGGTGCGTGGGTGGGTGGGTATGTATGTATGTAACGCCTCTAACGCAAAAACTAGTGAACCGATTTTGATGAAATTTTAAATGAAGGGGTATATCGAAAATTCATCGACAAAATAAGCTTTTCAAAAAAATCCGAAACCGGAAGCGGAAGTTAGACATGTTTTTTTGGTATCATTTTTTTCAGAAGCAGAATTTTGAAAATCTGAGTAGAGAATATGAAAGAAGACCATATTTCAAGGGAAACAGTTTTTTGCCGGACTCTTTAACTTCATAATCGCGGCCGCTATGAATTTTTCAAAATTTCGACTTTAACGCCCTATAACTAAAAAACCAGTTATCTGATCAGGTTCCGCAACAACTTGTTTGAAAGACCTTTGGCGGTACTATACCATGAAAAAAGTGTATTTAGTAAATCCAAAAACGGTCGCAACGGCGCTCTTCCAAAAATTTTGAAATTTTTGAAAAATTATTACAAAAAAACTGGCCACAGGATTTTATTTAAATTTTCTATACTTATGCAACTTGGTATTAGCTACATTTTTATTTTTTGATGAATGCCAAAATTTCATTGTGGCGCCCTCTACAAGGTTTTGAAAATCGGAAATTGATGCTCGTATAGCGCCTTTATTAGTCAAAATATGAAAGAAGTTTAAATATAAAAGTTATTCAGTATATAATTCTGCATTCTCTTAAATGTATATCACGTATACAGGGCGTTTGCTTTCCACAGTACAATAAGTAACTTTGTTATTTTAAATGAAACACCCTATATATTATTATATAATTGAATGCAAAATTTAATTGTCTATCACATACTATAAAGCATTCATATGGCTAAAATGTACGATTGATGAGAAATTCGTGAATTTTGAATATTTTGGTTGGACGGAAACGGATCGTCGGTAGCGATCGTCCGGCTTCACCAGCTGTAATTTCTAGCCGCGCCCTACAGATAGATGGGTGTTTTGGTGTCTTTCTTTTGTTCATATCAAACCAGTGTAGTCTCGGTTTTCTCGCTAGGCATTCAAATGAATTCCAATGCTGCCTCGCGAACTACTGTATACTGTTGAATACCAAAAACGAACTGTTTATTTTTAGTATGGGAAAGTTCAGGGGAGGTTTGCACCTCCACTTTTTTTTGAAGACGAAATTAAGAAGGACCTTATTGTAGGAGGTTGTAGGGTGCTCTTGTTTAAATTACATAGAGGTACCATGTACAGGGTATTCAAAATTAATTTTCAAAACTTCAAAGTTATTTTTCTCAACTTTTTCGAATGGAACACCGTATATACGTTTTAACGATGTTATGTAGAATTATATAGCGAACATCGTTTGTATGTACATCCTCATGGCTATTTGTTACCATTTTCGATTTATTGGGCAAAAACGACAAAATTCAACATTTACCTATTAAAAAAAATTAAGTTTATTCAAATAGAACAAGAAAACAATTATATTAGCTTTTAACCAATAAATCAAAAATGGTTACAAATATACCCATGAGGATATACATACAGAAAATGTTTGCTATTTAATTCTACATAACATATTAAAAATATACAGGGTATTCCATTTGAAAAAATTGAGAAAAATAACTTTGAAATTTTGAAAATATGAAAATAAATAATACGGTTGCACTATAGAGTTATAACTGAATTTTTAAAATACCAAATTATGTTTGCTGAATACTTTTTATCACCATCCGGGATTTAGGTATAAATTCTAAAATTTAAAGTTTTGTTAAAGAGAAGTTATTTAAGAGGTACGAATTTCGTTTCAAAGCCCTCAGTGTTCAAAGAACGGTTGATTAATGTTTTGCACGTGCAATATAAATGCGTTACCATTCCTAAAATATTTTATTAATAACCGGAAGCTTGGTGTACACTTGTAAGAGAGTAGGTAATTAAAACAAAGTTCGCTTATATAAGTAGGCCATGCTTCATGGTTTCCATATTAGCCCTTATATGAGTAGGTAGTTAACCAGAGGAATTCACTCATAAGTGCCTCTACTTACACAGTGGCTTGAAACTTAGAAACGGTTACTGAAATCCTAATCTCATAGGAATTTCAACCCTAACAAGTTAGGCGTACGTATCAAGTTTGTCTGTTACAAGAATTTAATAAGAAAACTAAACTGCGATTTGAAACAACCCTAACAAAAGAAGCTGAATCGAACAAATTTTCTTTTATATAAATTTCTCCTGAAGGTGTGTCATTAAAAATCAGCCCATTTACATCATTATTATCTTATTGCCCCATCCTTTATTTGCAGTTTCTCAAGTTCTGCAACCCACACGCTCTGCCCAACGATCTCGAGTGCACTAATTGGATGGTTTGAACGTGCTTGGTCACTCCTTGCAGTCCCAACATCTGCTTCTAAGCCCAAATTGCACATAAAAAATAATGAAGTTCTCCGTAGTTCAATTATATTTTAGTGTACTTTTTTTCTTTTTTCGAATCACTGGACACAGAACTTTAACCTCGTGAACGGCAGTGTTACAAAACGTGCCGTTACTTAAAAATGGCCTTCATTTAAATTTTTCAAAAGAAAAATGAAATATAGCTCGTATTTTACGTTTAAAACTTAAGACTACTGCCATCTAAACTTTTTTTATCCCAGCATTTAAAATTCTATTATTAAGTAACACTAATTCAGAAAACTTTCTGTACTTATTCTGTGCGTTTCTATTCTGACATCTATAGACACTTCCTCAACAAGCACTTCTTTCAATTGCTACTGAATTTTTGGTAGCAAACTTAATTTTCAAAAATTCAAAACTGATTCATTTAAAAATGTACCAAGCTTTCTATCATGTTACACTTGACAATAGATTAAGGTTATGTTACCTACATCACAAGGCAAGTGCATTAAATAAACAATCAAATATTTGTTCTTTAATGAGAAAAACTACATGAGAAGCATATTTAGATTCTTTGAGCCTGATAATTTAATGAATGTCGCTTGTGTACTGCACCAGATCTTGGCAAAGAGCTCGCTTTTAGTTAAAGCGTTTGTTTAGTATAAGTGCTTGTATAAAACAAGGAATGCATAATTATGACGCTCGTAGTATTGCAGTAAAGGCTTTGTGATTAAAATATAACTTGTCCCTTTTGTAATCTCGTAAACGTCGGTCGGTTTTAAAATCTTAATTATCTTCTAGTGTACTTTTAAAATAATGAAACGTCAAAATATTTTCATGGTCTTATAAAACCGTAAAGTAAAATACCTCAAAGAAAAAACACACGATAGGTTATAACATAATTCGTTAGGTAGTACTTAAAAAATAGTACTTTGATAATTCGGGGAACAATATTTTCGTACAAAAGCGGAAGTACAGTTCTCATCAATTTAAAATCATCCATTGATTTTCCAACGACACGACACTAGACAGTAGGAATTTTTCTATCTAGCATAAATGTGTTATCAGAATATTCAGAATAAACGTTTTAAGGTTTGTCGACTCCTTTTGCGGTGTGTGCTATTGTTCCATAAAAGTATACAGAAGACCGTAAACACCCTGTATATATAGACCTAATAATAATAACTAACTAAATTATAATAAACAAGGGTCCATACCGGGTGATTAGGAAGTACAGTGCCCAGTTCATGCACGGCCCCCCAGATTGAGAACCAAGTGGTATAATAATGGATAAAAATTTTGATTGTAAAACTAATATTTTAAGATTATTGTTTATATCAAATAAGTAATCCAACGAGCTTAGATCAGGTGATTGTGCAGGCCAGACTATTACTCCTAAGCAGCCGATTTACATTCTTTTAATCAAATTAGGTTTTATAATAATTAATGTCTACTAGATAATACTTTTTTACATTCTCTACTAAAATGTAAATTTTCAAATAGTTTATTCTCCGACTTCCCATTTAGAAGAAGTTTGTGTTAAAAAATTTGCTTGTAAACTAAAAACTAAAAGTGGTTTATTTGGGTTTATTGAACAGCATATCGATCTTTTCTCATTTATCAACGACCTTATGCTACACCTTTTTGGACACCCAGTAATCATCAAAACTTGCGAGTAAGAACCGAGTGATTGTTGTTCGAAAATTCAAAATAAACCAAACTCAGTAGAAAATGAGAACAAATAAAAAGAAATAAATAAATTGGGGAGGGGGGGGCTATTTCCTGTTTCAAGTTTGTCATATTGTTTTGACGTTTAAAATCTGTCAAGTATGAAAACTAAATCGAGGAAGATAATTCATTCTGAAGCCAGAAATATCATTCGGAAGGTCATATTTAAAATTATTAAAATTTGCCGCCTAAATGTTTTTATTTTGACTGTACTTTGAAAAACTATAACAGCGCCGGGCACACGCCCCCTTTCATCTTATAAGCTTGGTCCAACTATGGTCCAACTGTATTCTGTATTAGCGTTTTACTCATATTATTTAATTCAATACAAAATTATTCATTTTCAAGAAAAATAATCCTACAATCGAACTGTACGACTTATCTACCTATCCAAGTTCTTTCCCGATACTAATGGCAGCAATTACATAATCACTGCATTTGTAATAACATTTATTTCATTATTTGTAAATGAGAATAAATCCTACCTTCTTAAGCTATCTGTTCTCTATCTTCTTTATTCACTAACACTATACACTTAACACTACAACACATATTTGTCCTGAACTTGAAATTCAAAACCGATTAATCAAACATCTACGAGCGATGCAGATTTTAGTGCAACTAATAGTTTTGTTAGTGCAGTCTGCAACACCTGCATGGTTTCTACCCACTCCCTTCTTACAGTGATAACAGATGCAGATGTTTATGTTTATTCAAAGCGCACTTTTTAAATAAAGAAAAGATTGAAAATAAATGATTTTAATTTTTAAAAGATTGTAATTTCATTATGGAAGATATTTTACACAGAATCAGAATACCTTTTGTTCTGTAAAGAATAACAATTGTAGGTACAGGGTGTTTCCGAAGGTTGGACAAAAATTTGTCGGAAGTGTTCTACATCCGAAAATAAGGATAAATAATTATACAGGGTGTTTCATAACATGTAGGAAGTACTTGGGAGATGTATGTAAGGTGTACAAATTAAGAAAAGAAGTTTATACGCACATAATATGAATAATATGATCTACAACGCATCGTTATCGAATTACAGTTCACCATATTGTGTTTCCAAAAACGTCATCGTTTTTTTTATTGTGTATAAGGCTTTACTATAAAATTTAAATTCACAAATAAACATTTAATTGAATTACACAATAAATTGTCCTTACCTCGGACCCTCAAGATAGTATTAGTTTCCCTCGGTAATATTATCATCATCATAATGCCCTTGAGACGTAATAAATAACTATTAATTATTGTACCTTAACAGTGTTGTTTTGATTTTATAAATCCATTGATTGTATGAGAGCGAGAGATTATTTTTTTAGAAACCTATATTGTATTTTCTATTAATAACAATTTTAGAAAATTATATAGTAAGTAGTACCTATTTAGAAAAGGAAACAAGGATAAAGAAACAAATAGAACATCTTTAATTTTTTATTCGATGTGATTAGTAGGCTGAGTGGAATTCAAGTGGGGTTTCTGTAGTTTACAGTAGGTGCTAGGGTTGTGACACAAAGAAACCACGAGGACATTGTATGTTGTGATGGGGGACAATTAAATGAAGCTGCCCTACAGAATGCGTGTCCCGAATGTGAAAACGATCTAATACTTCTAGTTTGTCGTTTTCTCGACGGTGAGGTGCGTGACCCAACATTAACCCGCAAACAATACACTGAAGAATAAAGACCAGGCCATAGAAATAAAAACTAAATAATATGGTAGAAAGAAAGGGGGGAACAAAAGGGCGCCAAATAGGCGAGTGCTTGCGTGACTATGGAAAATTAGAGCTCTCGCATGAGTTGGATTATTACGGCCGTGGGGTTGATAACAACTAGAACGTTACCTCCTGCAGATAAAAACGCTATGAAGGTTGTTACACAGCATTTCACGATAAAGGAAATGTGCTTAATCCCAGTTCTTAAACGATACTGGGCCCATTTTGCTCTTTTCCATATCTCTGAATTCTGATGACGGAATGCAAAAGAGGATTAAAAAATAATCAGCATTAAAGGTCCCAGTACGTTTTCTGACACTTTCCCTGCTTTATGATGTATGAGAACAAGTACTCATTTTCATATTTTATTATTATACGTATCGTAATCTCAGTACGCATAATTTAATCTTTCCAGTTCATTGAACTTTCCAACATTGGTGAAGATAATAAAATATAGATTTCCTTTATAAAACCCTCTATTAATAGTCGGAAGGTAATTCATACTTAATCTCCAAGTTATCGTAAAGCATACAAAATTTTTCTTGGCTCGGTTGTTTTAACGTAGAGATACAGACTCAAAGCCCCTATTAATTTTTCATTATTTGCTTGCATAATTAAAACATAAAATTACGGTTAACTTGATTATTTATTTTTTTAAGCATGCAACAATGTCTGATAAGACATATAAGCTTATTATGGATTGGATAGGGATTTTAAAACGCACAAGAAAATTTATTCTGCAATTGGTTTACCTTTTTAAGATCTTTACTAATTTTTATTTAAAATTTGTAATTATTAATTGTGGAATTTTTATTGCAGGTGATGGATGGAAACATAAACACCTACTTGGAGTCCAAAAAAGAATTAGATCCACCAATATGGGCAAATAAAATTAGATTCTTCCCCTACAGTTACCATCAAAGAACAGTTTGTATGAGAGTTGAAATGTATGGTTGCAGATGGACAGATGGCATAGTAAGTTATTCAATGCCACAAGGAGATAAACGCGGTTCCAATTGGGAATTTTATGATAGCGCTTATGATGGTCACTGGGATGGGGATGAACTAAAACACGGTCTTGGAGTGTTAACTGATGGAAAATTTGGACGCGATGATTTTAAGCTCGCGTTTTATGATAGCAGCCCGGCTTGGGTCGGTTGGAAAAACGATTCGCATTTAAATAAACCAATAGAGATAAAATTTGAATTTGATAAAGTTAGAGAATTTTCAGCTGTTCACATTTACTGTAATAATCAATTCACGAAAGATGTGCAAGTTTTTGCCGAAGCAAAGATTTCATTTAGTGTAGGGGGAAAAAGATTTAAAGGAGAACCCATTACCTACGAATACATGGAAGATAGAATTTTTGAAAGTTCTCGTAATGTTTCCATAAAACTTCATCACCGTGTTGGAAGATTTGTTAAATTGCAGCTTCATTTCGCTGCTAGGTGGATTCTAATAAGTGAGATAACATTTGATTCTGTAGTTGCTCATGGTAATTTCAGTGTTGAGGCTGAACCATCAACCACTATTTCTCCGTTAAAGACAGCGCGTTCTGATAAAAACTTGGAACATAAAATCGAAATTCCAGTACCTACAACTAAGATGAATGATCCGACGTACCTGACAATCATTGTAGGAGGCCTAACTGCTATAATTTTAATCCTAGGTGGGATTATATTCATAATAATAAACCGTATTCGAAACCGTAAACATTTTCGAAGTCCGAACTCATCGAATGTTGGATTTCCATCCAATACCTTGCCCCATTTACAACCTGAATCTGTTTTTGGGTTAAGCGAAAAAGGCAGTGCTATCGAAGCGTATGGAGTAACAGAAATAGACGATTGTAGAAGAAGTCATGGTACTATGAAATCCAGTTTAAGATCTACTTTACCACTTCCACATCCTGGATTCGATAATTTATTAGAAAGCAATGATTATCAAGAACCATATCAAGCATTTAAATATGCTCCGTATTATAGTTACAGCTCTGTTGTGATGGAAATGCAGGATGTGATAGCAAATAGTACTAATAAGAAATTTACTCCACCACAATCAGGTAGGTAGTACCGGAGCGCTGGGACACTTACGCCTCTTTCATATGACCGCGATATTTTTGTGTTTTCATTGGTTAAATTTGAATTTGCCGCCAAATTTAACCAATGAAAACGAAAAAAACAATTCGCAAGAAAAAAACGCGCCTGATATGAAAGAACCCTTAGTCACGCATCTTTAGGCACAGTTTAGATAACATTCAGTTAGTCAACTGTAATTTTTATTTGGTTTCCTGCAAGGGAGCGCTATGTTCTCAGGGTAATCGTTTGGAAGTACCGTGCCTTCATTAAAGATTGAGACCCACGTGACCTTTGATCTGTGGTGTGCTTGGGAGTTTCAGATTTAAATGTTGAAGTCAGGTAGGATTGGTACTCGTTGTAACTAAACTAAGTAACTAAAGTCACTAAAGTTACTGTCAATTTACGTACAAACAATCAGTTAGGGAATTATTGGATAAAGGTTTACCAACTGTGTAAGTTGGGTTGCCTATATTTTGTGGTCACGTGGGTATCAATCATTAATGAAGGCACTGTACTATCCATTCACTATAAAACCAACCCCTAAGGTGGTATGCAACCCGACATACAAATTTCAAAACTTTTCGGATTTTCTATTCAAGTTTTATTGTGAATTATGGCAAAATGGTAAAGATGGGCAAACTATCCTGAGAAAATAGCGAAAGTCACGAAAACTTGCAGCATGAACTACTAACTGAATGTTCTCTGGGTGTTTTAGGTACCAGTGCTTTCTCGGTATCTAACTAGCCCGCGCCATAAATCTCGCGTCTAAAGGTGCGCGCTTAAAAATGCTCCTCTAAGTGCCCTAGACCGAGGTACCGGTACCTCCTAGTTGTTGATACCTTATCTACAAAGCATTCCAATTACATTTGGTCATGTGACTTAGTAGCCAACTGACTGAACAAGGGTCACTCACATAGAAGCTAGCTTACTGTCCTCTAGGAGGGTCACCTGACCAAATGTCATTGGAATACCTTATTCTTATACAACTTCCAACCTTTATTCAATTATTTTCAGATACCTATGATTATGCAGTACCAGAAACAGGAACCTTACCATTGCTTGGTTCCGAAAAAACCTTACCATTAACAAGATCTAGAGTTGGAAGTGTTACTTCACATGCTTCACGAATGTCTGCAAGGAACAGTCATAGTGAACCAAATACCAAAAGGGTATATATAAAGAAGAATTTGCATGTCTAATTTCATACTGATTAGGTTTCTCGTTTGCTATAGTCATCACCAACTCAGCAAGAAGCTCTTGTTGCCTTAAAGAAGCGTTTGGAGGAAACAACATTAACAGAATTTCCTAGACATCGACTGAGAATGCTTTCCAAATTATCTGAAGGAGCATTTGGAACTGTAAGTTACAAAGGATTATTTTAATTAATAAAAGATGCTTTATCCATATATTTTTACAGGTATATATTGCTGAAGCTGATGGCATTCCAGAATATTCATCAACAATGTCTTTAGGAAAAAGATTAGTTGCCATAAAATTTCTAGGGGAAAATGCTTCTGAAAAAGAGAAGTGAGTATCTCTTTTAATAATATTTAAGGTATATTGCAAATGATATTTTATCTACTTTCATACAGTAACAGTCAACATTACAAAACAAAAACAGGTTTCGTACTAGACCTTATTACGACACTAGTGTCGTTATAGATTTCATTACGACACTAGTGTCGTAATGGGTTGTCACCTTCAGATTGACGTTTAAGAAATGCTTGTAATGTAATTGCGTGTATTTACCAATGTCCAAGTTCTTCTTCATGTTAATAGTGGCCCTTAACATAGAATAATGTGTCCACAACGTAGATGGTTTATTAATTTTAGACTTCCCAGCGAAATACGCGAGAAAAACCTTTTCTGTCAAATTTTGTAATTTATTTTTCTTACACCAATCTTCAAACTTCTGATATTCTAATTCGTATTTTGCTTTAGATTTTGTTGGTATAAGAGTCGAAATTGCCGCATTTGCTGCTATTTCAATATCGGATAGCTCTACATCACTCATTTTTATACTTATTTTCAAAGCTTATTTTAATAAAAACCGATAGTAATTTTTCCAAATAACGGTAACTAACACAGAATAAACAAACTTCATTTCGGTGTAAATTAAATCAGCTTACTCTTGTTTGAACAAATATAGAAAAAGTCATAAAAATAGTTAATATTATATTTTATGAAAGTAGATAAAACGTTGTACAATAATTCTTATCGTAACTGTCATATTACGATATTCGATGGGTTGTCTAACTCGGCCTGACGGCCTCGTTAGACAAGTTTCCCTCTCATATCGTAATATGGTACGTTACGATACTCATATCGTAAATATCTATTAAACAGTAAACAAAGGCGCGTGTAAAATTTACCTGAAATAAATTCCTATTTGCTGTAAGCAAAGCTCCATTACTACACTAGAATAATAATTTGTCTAGGGGCAGGTAACTCCAAAGTTAAACAGATTAAAATATTTCTTGGGTTTGGAAATACATTGTTCTCAAAGCTAAAATTGTCCTAAACTTATAATACCAGTCAATGTTTAAACTCCTACTCAAATGGGATTACTGGTCAGCAGGTAGCATCTAAGCTCTGAATAATAGGGTTGGTGTTCCTTGGTCTGTGGTCAAGGCTGCACTTAACTTTCTAATTGTAAAACTGTTATTTTATTACAAGAGTATTTTATGCTTTCACAAATTTTCCTAATTAAGTTTTTAAGGGGCTACCTGCAAGGACTTTAACACCTACAGCTTATCCTTTAGTCAACAACCTTGGCTACTATAGGTTTGAGACAAATTTACCTTGATTTTGTATTAGTAATTTTTTTAACCGTTTTTTTCAATTCTAAATTTAGTTTTTTATTCTCCATTCAAAAATGTGAAAAGATACAGTGTGTTCCAGTTAAAAAAATGGTTGGTGTCATTTCCTGCTAAATTGGTTGTTTAAAATATTTGAAAATGTCAATAAACTACTTTGAAAATAAGAAAGACAATAGACCGTTCCAAGACTTTGTACTAAACCTGTACAGGGTGTTTCAGACTACCTGTCCCACTCTTTAATTTTTTAAACGCCTAGAGCTATGAAGTTGAACAAATTTTTTAACTAACAAAACATATACAATGAATTTATCGCTACTGTTAGAATTTTCTAAAGCAAACCGGACGTACGCAAAACCCATAACTGCGCCAAAAAATTAGATAAATAGGTACTACCTAAATAATAGTAAGTACCTAACTAATATATTTTTCTATTAATTTTCTAGGAAAGACTTTTACAGAGACGTTAGAATTTTAGCGGCATTAGATGATCCAAATATTGCAAGAGTTTTAGGGATATGCAGTCAAGATGAGCAGCTCTGTGTTGTGATGGAATACTTGGATCATGGAGACCTGTGCCAGTTTTTAAAGACTCATGTAGCTGCTGAAAGTAGCAATAGTGTACCATATGGTGTAAAATCTCTTAGTTTTAATTGCCTTCTTTATATGGGTGCTCAGATAGCTTCCGGTATGAGATACCTGGAGTCACTGAATTTTGTTCACCGAGATTTAGCAACAAGGAACTGCCTAATAGGAAAAGCATATCAAATAAAAATCTGCGACTTCGGCACATACAACGAAGTTTATGTTAACGATTATTATAAAGTAGATGGTAACACACCACTTCCAATTAGATGGATGGCTTGGGAATGCGTATTTCAAGCAAAGTATACTAGTAAAACCGATGTGTGGGCTTTTGCTGTAACACTGTGGGAAATACTTACCCTTTGTCGTTGGCAGCCATTTGATGGACTTTCCGACCCTCAGGTTATGGAGAATTTAACCCATATGCACTGTGATGATGGCCAGTATATGTACCTACCTCGACCTATGATAGCTAACAAAGACATTTATGATTTAATGGTAGAGTGTTGGCGGCGGAACGATATAGAACGACCTTCGTTTAGGGAAATACACTTATTCTTGCAGAGGAAAAATCTAGGGTATGCTCCTACGTAGTGTTAGCAAGACTGGTTAGCCATAGAGGGATCAAGTACAGATAGATTTTTATGTATATAGAACACAGGGTGATAAAGCTTAGACCATTAAGTTGTCTTTCGAGAAAGTATTTATTTCTAGTTTTTTTAAATTTGACGAAAAGTGCATTTAGTACATGCTTTAAAAAATGTGAACGTAATTTATATTTTCAAGTTACAATCTAGATTTAATTTTATTTAAACGTTTTGCTTAATTCATTTGTTAAATTATACACACAAAGCACAATAATATAAGACAATGTGTAGGTACCAATGTTGAAGTAATTTATAGTGTTATATAAAATATACAAACTCTATATTTACTAGTCAATTGATTGAATCGCCTATGTAGGTATTTTCAATAGCAAACAAATAATTTTTATGCTAAACTAAGAGAGCTTATACCTTTGCTTATTACACGGTATGTGTGAATGAACGTTTAAAATTTATTCTAAATTAAAACGAAATATAGGTAACAGTGATATTGCTGCTGTTTAATGTAAAATAAGTGTATTATTATATTTTCTAGTTACCATAAAAGCAGCACTATTTTTCAAACAAACATTTGTTAACTCTATCGGAAGAGAATTTGCTCTTACTTTACTACTTCTGGTAAAATGCATAATTAGTACAACGAAAACAATTTCTTCCCATTTAATAATATGTAATTCCAAATGCTTCAGTAACTTCTCTTCATTATAACTTCTTATAGTGTAATCCTACAGTCTGTATTTTTAATTTATTAAATGTTATATTTTATTGCATAATTTCTACATTGCATACCACAGTTAGGTAACGTTTGTTTCAAGAAGTACTCTTACAAAAAGGCAATAAATTTATTGTTAGTTATCTGTGTTGAACCAAATTGGAATTATTTGCCGAATGTAACTGTGAACAAAACTATTTTTATATTGTTTGTATTTTATTGTTTCAATTGTGCCAATGATAATTATTAATATGATTTGTTTGCCTGTAGTAAATTAGAATAATTTTTAATTACAAGTAGTTATATAAAATAAAACATTCCACCTTTTAATATTAGCATGATGGCACAGGATTATTAATATTTGCAATAATACTTTGTGATTGAGTTGTTGTGTATCTAAATTTTTGCAAATAAGTAATTGTCAACGTAACATATCAACGTAAATAAAAATTATTACCAATACAACTTTACTATGAAACTGATTATTAATTTATTTTTGATTTTCATTAATTATACAAGCCTGGGCCGGTTTTATAAAGTCTGGTTGATCGATGGTTGGCTGAAGACCATGATCAATTGTCATAAGATTCTAAAAACATTCGTATCCATGACATTTGATCGTCAGTGAGACAACCTTCGGTCAACCAGACTATAGCCGGGATTACATTGGTAGTGAATCACGAACGTGGCTCACGCTTTCGTGGTTCACTCTTTTCCCACGACTAATGTAACTAGATTTTCGTGAAGTACGATTGTTTCACGAACAATTCACGCCACGACAGGGTTGATATTAGACATGTTAAATATTTCACGCCTACAAACGCCTCCTTCATATGAGTGCAATTTTTTTCTTACTATTTTTGCTTTTTGGTTTCATTGATTAAATTTAAATTTTTCGCCAAATTTAACCAATGAAAAAATTGCGCCAGTATAAATAAGCCCGCTCTAAATAGAAAAGTAGCGAAAACCGTGCAAGATAGATGGAAATAATATAAGTGCAAAGTTGTATTAAACCCGGAAAAAGTGTATGTCTAATATTAACAGTTTGGGTCTGGGAACCGTCAAACTATAAAATATGCACGCACTTGAAATTTTTTTTAGCCCAGTAACGTTAAGTGTAAAAAGCAGTTTAATTCAGAAAAATTCAAAACAAAGTATTAAAGTCAATACTTGCTTGTCTCTCTATATGGATTATGCTGAATGCAGAAAACTCACAGGTGACAGATGATAACCGTAAATGTTAACTAATAGGTAATAAAGAATAATTACAATTTAATTGTTTGCCATTAAGAACTAAAATCAAATTAGTAGCAGTACTACAGATTGTCTTGGGTGAGAGTTCTGTATGGTTACCATAATGGTTACGATACACAATGCTATTCCTTATAAGCATTTCAAAAGTTGTCAAGAGAAAGTGACTGAAATTAATTTTAAGTCTGTAAAGTGACCAGAAGGGGGCGCAACTACTAGGATTGTTTCAAAGCCAGTTGATTGAATTGTTTCAAAGCCAGTTGATTATTAAAAAACAATCAACTGGCTTCGGGTTGATTAGAAAAACGAGCATTTCACCCAAATTTTGCCGGATAAGGTAGGTTGAAATTATATTTACTGAAATCTTCTGACAATTTCGACCAGACATTTATCACCTTAGCCGTAGCTTAGCGCCCTTAATAAGGGCACAAACGAGGAAGGAGGCCATTTCTCCACAATAAAATGGCGATAACTTCGGTTTTCCTGAACCAAATGGAACAAACTTGGGGTCGTTGGAAAGAGCATTTCGAGGTCAATCAGAATTCAGGTTTGTTTATTCCTTCTGACAAAAAATAATGGACGCTTTTTTTAATTTTGATTTTTCTTTAAATTTTTAAATGAGATGGTAAGGTTATTCTAGCTCCATTGAACTATTGGACTATTTTGAACATAAACATAAAGTAAGTTAACTATTTTTTTACACTGATAATGAACGAGCACGTAAGTCCCAACCTATCAATTTTAGTTCCAATGTGTAAGTATTAAAATTCTAGCTTGACTACAGTAGCGCGCTACAAATCGTAAACTAGTTCGCACTTCTGTAAATACCAGCCTATGATATAAGCTGGACAATGAAAAAATTAGTCACACTGTGTATTGAAAAGGGTTGAGGACAAACTACTTTGTTTATTCAGAAATAATTTTCATTTGATGATACCTAGACAAGCATTTTATAGTTGCCACTCTACTCTAGTACCGTAACAAAGGAAGAAATTAATAAGTTATGTTATGTAATAATAATTAATAATATTGCTTATATTTTAGAAAAAAGTAAAGCTTAAGTACATTAAACATCAGCACCTCCATAACTATCTGTAGTAAATTATTGAAATTATTAATTCATTGCCAAATTCTTTTACTAGAATCAAAAACATACTTCTTAAAAGAAAGTGTCACCGAAACAGGTTTCTTTTCATTTTCACCATTAACTCTATTATTCTTATTTTTTAAGATACTTATAGTATTTTCTGTTAAACCAGAACTAATATAAATTTTTACTTTTCCACTTTGTCCAAATGAACTTTCAATTATTCCCTCTTCACCACTTGAAAAATTAACTTTTAAACCAACAAAGATTTCTAAATTAGTTTCCTTTTTGAACATATTCTTAACAATGACTGAATTTTCATTAACAATACGTTCAACCGTACCCAACTTGTATTTATTTTTATAAATTTTTAGTTTTGGTAAATAACTAGTTTTATATTCTTTTTCTTTGCTTGCCGTCAATAATTTTCCCCAAAAAGCTATACGACAATCATTTCCATGCATGTCCATATCTAATTTTGAACCAATGATCATACAGTTATCTACTGCTAACACAGGTTTTTCAAATTCTAGCAATAAATAGTTCTGTACTTCAATACTATTATCTTCATTTAACATATCACTGTACTGGTAATCAACACTCAAATCAAAGTCATCAAGTTTCTGAATACTGCTAAAGCATGTTATTGTAGCCATAGTAGTTTCATGGCCAATACTAATATGAAATTTTGATTTTGTATTTATGTGTCCCTTAAAATATTTAATCTTATTAGCTGATAATATAGCAGTATAAATTAAATTTGCTAAAGTGGGGAAACATGCAATTCCACGTTCCATTAATTTTGGGTCAAATTGGGTTACACAAATCCCTACGCGATCTCCAGCTGAAGCAGTGGATACTGGTGTCTTGAACATTTGCATAGACTTTATTTTTCTTGTCATGTTTATTGAAGGAATATCTACCATCTAGAAAATATTTTTTTCATATAAAAATGAAATCACTGTTCCACAATTCAAATGAAATGTTCATATGGTAGAAGGTAATGATTGTAGATATAAAGGAACACCTCTAGGTAGTTGGGAAAAACATATTTTTGCAGAAGGAATGTCCTAAACTAAAACTTACTTGTTCAGTTTTAACAGTTCCTTGAAGTATAGTACCGGTCATAACTGTGCCTTTTCCTTTAATTGCAAAGCAGTGGTCAACAGCAAATAGAAATGGGGCATCTTTTTTTCTAACTGGAATAAATGATGATTTGGCTATTTCCTGAATAAGATTTTCTATCCCTATGGGTTCGTTTCCTTTAGGATCAGCAGCAAGAGTAACTATGGGTGTTTGGGTGAAGCATGGCGTAGACAACACACGTTTTAATCTCTTTTCCATCTGAAAAAATCATAAATTGGAGAATCATTAACAAACTCACTGTTGTATCCGAAAATAGAAAATATATAGGCAACAAGTTGCATCTAGTAGGTACCTATTTCTATTTCCACGCTCTACAAGTTCGATAATAAAACAACTTATTTAATTTTCTGTTTTGTTTCAAAATGTATAGGTTTCTCTGTCCGCCTTTATTATTTTTTTAGAATTTTATCTCAAAAATTAAACAAAACACGATCCTAAAAAATATTTTTTTCTAATAGGTACTACATAGAAATATCAATCAATAGTTTTTCTTGTATGTACTTTTTTTCTATCTACAGGGTGATTTTTAGATTCAAAATTAAAGTGGTTTTCAGTTTTTTCAGATTATTTCAGAAAGTTGACAACGTTGATCAAAAACGAAAATGGCGTGAAATTTGGCTTGTAATTCTGCCCCATTTTGCGAATTTAACTGAGTTTGTAAGTCGTACAATAATAAAGTTACCCATACAATGTGGATTTGTTGTCGCTCTGTGTACCTACCTACATTACTTTTTCTAAAAATCGTGTGAAAATGGTTTGCTCTATTTCCTTCAAAAAGCCACAAAACTAGTACAAACAATTTAATGTCCAGCCGTCTCATGTGACCCTTGTCAAAATACAAACAAACCAAGCCAATCAACATTCAAGACCCTCCACCAGGGTCACGTGATACCTCCAGGAAGGTCATATGACCAAATATCATTGGAATACCTATACTCTTATAGAGCTGTATTCTGTGCATGCCTTTTTTCATAGCGCCTTCTTGCGTTGAACACCTGATGGCTCAATTTGAAATATTCTTTTAAAATTGACCAATCACATGTTCAACACCAATTACTACAAGAAGGTAAAACAGTCAGCCAGAACATTATTAACATTTTGTCAATGTTACAATTTATTATCAAGCTTGGATTTAAATGTAAGCCCTAAGGACGTTGTTACACAACGATATTTTCGTTATTCTGTAAAAACTCGTTAGAGAATGACAGTCGTTAGCGAATCTCGTATAACTTTAGAGGGAGAAATTATTCAAATGCTGACAACTGTCGTTACGGTTTACAGAATAGGGATTATACTAGTACTTATGATTCGAGTGCTTTGATAATGTCTGTCACGCAGAATCCAGGCACTTTACCTATCATGGTAGTGTTGGATATCAATCTTCAACTTACATACATATAGGCAACACAATTTACGGCTGAAATGTAGAGTAAGAAATAGTAGATTGTTTTATTGGGATTAAAAGTGTCACTTTTTTTGAAAAGCGAATTTTGCATTTGTGAGGCGCTCGTAGTTTACCTACTCGAACGGATGCAATATTGCAAGTCAAAAGAAATCACTTTTAATCCGAATGGAACATACTATTTTTTCTGCAACCGCAACAACCACATACAAAATAATAAAATTAATATCTGTCAAACCATCGAAAATGTTTGAACATCACAAATCTTAACCAAAAATGTTAAAAGTAAAAGTTCCTCAGACTAGACCCACTAACATATATCTAAAATACTTATTTTGTCAGCTTTCAGTGAGATCAAACATTGTGATTAAGAAAGCAGTTATTAATTATGAATAAAAAATCATAGAAAAGTATAGTTCATGTGTTTACCTTTTCCAGTTGATGATTCCTCTTATCCTCTTCAATTAAATCAATTTTATTTAAAACGACAATCATATTTTTGCATGTAATTTCAGCAATGACTAAACATTCTGCAGTCTGTGTTTGTATTCCTTTTGTTACATCAATTACAAGCAATATCAAATCTATAATCTGCGCCCCACCAATAATGGTACGAATCAAACTAGCATGTCCTGGACAATCAACTAACGTTAACTGAATTTTTTCGGTTGTTGGTAATTCATTTTGTAGATGTACAGGAACTGGAATACTAAATGAACTGAATCCTAAATCTAATGTAATTCCTCTTGCTTTCGATTGTGGATTTTTATCAAAAGCTGCTGTGCTTGCTATTTCACTCAATGCTTTCGCTAAAGAAGTTTTTCCAGAATCTACATGTCCCAGAATTCCAATATTCAAGTTCAGCATGTTTGAATTTCAAGAAACTCCCGCGTTGTGGTTTATCGATTACAGTTCCCGATGCAGTTCTATACCGACTTCTTGTTTTGTAAAAGCGTCGCCTACATAACCTCACTAATCATCAATCTTTCAAAGAGGTAGCAAATGGATTAAAAAGTCTCATTCAGATTACTTCTCCAATTTATGGAGCATCTTCTTAATACCTAAAAGTAATTACAGTTATTATATTATAAAAGAAACTGATTGTTACAACCAAATTAGAAGCAATTCACGTTCGGGTAGTGTCAACAAATGTCACAAATTTTACGTCATGAACACATTGGTACTGTGTAGTGCTGTGTGAGTGTTTACAACATGATTTTGAGTGCTGAAATTTCCTGAATTTTCGAACTCTTTGGGTTTTTAAACTTTTACAGGTAAGTTTTTGATATAATAATTGAAATTGCTCCATCAGCATCTCGGTACTAACGTCCTCTGTAAGTCATTGGCCTTTAAACGGAAAAATTATTAGTAATACGTTATTATTTGTACTTTATGTAGACTGAGGACAAATTAATTGAATTTTTACGTGGTTTTTAGTAATGAATTTTTTTGACTTACCGTCATAACTATTTAATTTTACGCTGCAAAACATCCTGGTGAAATCATGGATCTATTTTGGGATACCAAGCTAGGAAGTATCTACTCTTGTTTCGCCTATTTTTTTATCATTTTGTGTGTATTTATTCTTCTTAATTGCTTCTGTTACAACAGACTATTTTATAAAAGGCTGTCTGTAGTATTTTCGTTCAACAAACATTTTGAAACAGTCAAGTTCAAGTTACGCGCCCACGCAATTTAATAAACGCTGTTGCTAAGTAATGGGTAAGTTCGCCCTTGAAATAAAAACAAATTTATTTTAAAAAAGTGTTTAAATTTTCTTAATTACAATAATCTTTACTTTAAAACTGGTGGGTGTACTATCAAAAGAACTCGAACTTACGTTCCATTAGTAGGTATATTGTAGTAATTTTTCCCAATTTTCCCCTAATCTGTATTTTTCACTCAGATGGGAATAACCAGGAATAATATTGTGTCTCATGCGGTCTCATGTTTATAATTCGCCCATCAATATTCTGAAATCTTCTTAAGGGCCGATTTTGCAATACTAGTATACCTCGGTATACCTATACCTGGAATAAACTACCCCCGACAATTGCCATGGTTAGAGTCAAATTATTTTTAAATGTCTGCTATCAGCTTAAAAGGGCCAGCATTACAATCTCAGTTTAAACCACAGACTGAAGTTTAACTTCGAATTTCCCCTTCTAAAGTTTAACTGGGACGCTGTGGTTTAAACTGAGATTGTAATTCCGCGTCTAAAAGAAATAGGGAGCGCTGTTTCTTTCTTTCAAACTTTTAATCTTTTAAACCAATAGTAGACATTTAATAATAATCTGATATATCTAATTGGGTCCCAATCCCAATCGCTCCTAAAAGCTAATGAAATTTGGAAATATTCTGTTGAAAACTGCTTGGACGAATTACGTAAGAGTTTCCAATTAGTGGAAACGTAATTCTAATTGTTGTTTTTGTACTCCGTCAATTAACTGATAATTATTTGTAAAAATAGTTATCCTCAAAAAATATACTTGGACTATAAAAGCTAAGGGTGAAGTTGGTGCAGTAGAGCCTGACACAATGAATAATGAGCTACACTCGTCTTCTGTGGGAACATGTCATAAAAGATGTGCACTTATCGAATGACGACAGTTCATTAATAATTGTATGCGGGATACTTCTATCTTCTATGTAAGGCTTGAATTTTGTTAGTGGTTTTTGCAAGTTAAAATGCTGAAAAATACAGAAAAGAATTTTGCAGCAGTGTATTAATGCAAAGTTTGAAAAAATAAATTAGGTTCCAATTTCCTAAAAACGCAACGTAAACAAAACTTTCTACTCTTTCCTGTCGAATGAAAATAATTCATTACCTAGTTCGTTTTGTATAAATGAGTCAACTTTTGCAAAAAAAAAATTAAATCAAGTTTCCCATCCAATCTCCTGGAAAAGTTTGCAGATGATATGAGTCCTCTTATTTAATTTAGGGCCGGTTTATAACGGCCCACTTGTAATAATTCGTATCGATCTCGTAGATCTCGTATCTATGATAATAGACCGTTGGCGTTAGTTAAATTAACAGGGAGTTGATAAACCGCCCCTTAGCATTGTTTGTGTTAAAAGGTAAAAACAAATACCTACTAGACAACTGCGATTTTGGATTGCTAAACTCAAGGCTTAACTTAAGCCTTTAATTTACACCATACCAATAAGAACATAGTATACTACATTAATTTATCAAGGCATGGCCATTTACAAACAATTAAATTTTCATGGCAATGTATCCAGTGAAACAGTGAGGTCTTGTAAACTAAAAATTACAGCATCCTTCTAGTCTGATTCATGATTTAATGAGAACTGCGCAAGGAAATTTGTCGAAATCAGATTCCCTCAAAATTGCATCCTCACAAAATTCTTTTCAGTCCTATAATACAGATAAATGTGTAAAATTTACTACTAGTACCTACCTACGTAATATATTGACTGTTTTGGGGTCTGAAGATATATTCTCCCTTATTCTTCATTCTTATCACATCACTCTTTATTTTCCCCTGCTTAAGGTCCTTTACGCAACATGCAGAAATACGTTTTAAGCTCGGTTTTAAGGAAAACTCAAAATTACCTACACTTACAAATAAACCTGAAAACAGTTGAAATTTTTGGACATGTTATTGAATTTGAAGTAGGTCGCACATGCATGTTACTAATTAACAAACAATTTACGTTCTTGACCTTTTCCATGAGAAATTTACAGTTTGATATGCAATATTTTGCGCACAAACCGTTCATTTTACTATATTTACCAAAATATGACATTACATCATGTTCAGTTTTGAATCTATTTGTATGTGACTTTCCCAAGAACAGCACTAATCCAAACCTTAACTCATGAATTATGGGAGAATAGATTTAGAACGATATACCTACGTGCAAAAATGATAGCAGTTTATTAAACAAAGTTTCCAGTAGATTAAATTCAAATTGGGGTCATTATTCGTTATAAATTTGCCAAACTACTATAGAAAATTATATATTTCATCTAGTTTCGGCTTAACTCATAAATATTCTCCATCTGTTGCCTCCATTATTTTATCTTCACCATTATAAGGGAATTTTTGAGCCGAGACGGTTCTCTTGTAATTTATATATCTTTCATATTCTTGCAAGTAATGTTCAGTTTGGGAATGACAGTGGGGAATACGCATTGCTTTTTATGTGGTAAGATGTTTTTGTTGTGGTATCTACGTTGTGTGATAATGGAAGGAAACCGTTTTTCCGTTTCGGTTGTGTTACTTACCTACGTGATACGCTAACAAAGAAGTAGATTTTTTTTAAATAAAAATCGTATAAACACGAACAATGAATAGAAGGTGGAAATATACCTAAAAATGAAACATGTTGTACACGCAAGGGTTAGATTTTTCACCCTCATTTTCGTTGTGAGTATTGATATCAGCCTATTCCAACAGTTTGTTCCCATTAGGTTTGAAAACCACATATTTATCAGATCTGATTTTTTTGACACTTCAAGACTGTTATTAGCAGACTTAGCCTGAAGGTATTATAACGAAGCAATTTACGAGTATTAAATCTGATACGAAAAATAACTAACATCTGTATTAATTTAACAGCTGATAGAATTACAAAAAACTTGTCTTGCCTTTCACTAGGAATTTAATTTCGAATTTCTCGCTGTGTTTAAATGAAAATCAATGCCTGACAACAGTTGGTTAATATAAAGACAATTTACTTGTTATCTTTTGTTAATTAGATCGTACATGAAAAGATTTTAAACAATTTTAAAACTGTTGTTTAAACTATAGCAGTAGCTACAGCGGATTGTTCAGATCGGGGTATCCAAACGTAGGAATATAACAACTAAAAATAATTTAAGGGTGCTGAAGCACAACAAAACACGCGATCTTTGTTAAGTTACGTGTGTGTAGTGCAGTAACGATTTTAGGAGACTTTTGTGTGGTATAATTGTATAGTTTTATTATGTATACTGTATATTGGTACTACTCAGACATTCGTTTTGTTTGGAGAGTTTAGGATGATCAAACAAACGCTGTAGGAAATGGCCCATTTCCTCTACAGGTTGCCAACTGCATTTTCAAAGCATTTTGACGAAGAAACTTTGATTTTCAACATTAAAATTATGAGTAAATATAATGCTGCGACCACATACCTGGAAAATGATACCATCCTTTAAAATTCGTAAGAATAAAGAATAAGTTGAGTTCTAAGTTTACCTACCTCTTTATTACGTACTTAAGTGACTTAACAATTAAGATTTTTTTAAAATATTTTTCCCAGGCTGCATTCACGGTGCCCTACAACGTGCTGTAGAGGAAATGCGTCATTTTGGAATCACCCTTCAGAATTAACTTTTGGGAAAATGCTCGGATTGGAATTGCAACGTATATCTTGAAAGGTTTAAATATATTTTTGCGACAGTTACTTTTTTGCGCGGACGTCATCGTAATTTTTTTTAGACAGGGACACGCTATGGAACACATGCGTAATGCCTATGATTATACATTGGACTGATCCTTTTTTTTTTAGTTTTAAACATACCTATAAGAAAAAATACCCTCATTTAGTCGGCATACTTCGCAGGAAATTAATATTGTTCCTCTACTAAACTGTGGTCCTCAACCAGAGGCGTGATCACTTTGAAAGTTTGGTGTACACAGTCCGCATAGTTTTGGGGAGGTGTGAGGAAGGTGAAGGGAAGTCTGGGTAGTTTGGGAGAAGTCTTTGAAGTGTTAAAGAAGTCTAGGAGAAGTCTCAATAATCAAAAATATTTCGAGGAAATTTGCAGAGTTTTTGAGAAGTTTGGTAAAGAAAGTCTGAGGTAACCTGAATAGTTCCGGGGAAGGCTTGGGTAATCCCGATGAAGTCCGGGTAGTCTTAGAAGTTTCGGGGAAATTTATGAAATGTCCGGGAAGTCTTTGAAAAAATCTGGAGGAACTTTGGGTAGTCTTTCTATTGGGCAATGTGGTGTACATAACTTTTCAGCGTGGTCGCCCTGTGAAATTTTAAATATCAAAATTCATTACGAAATTCTAAATCTTTTGGTAATAGATATAGAGAGGTATTTCGCGTAAATGGGGAAAGCTTAAAATCGTCCAGACAACAGAGTGAGCTACAGCAGTTGGCATAAATAACCGTTGGGTTTTGAGAAAACTGCAATTTCATGTTCCGCTTCTACGTTGTGTCGTCCCCAGCAGGAATATTTTTCTAATCGTGCCTGTCATAAGCTATTTACTATAGGTACATGCTTTTTTCGTTAATGTGGGGCCGAATGGGACAATACTTTTCGAGTTGCAGCCGGTAACAACTCTTACTGAACCACTTTGTATAATATAAATTAACACAACTGCAACATTTGTATTTTTTTTTACAAATATTACCCTCATTCTTGTTTATATAAAAAGGGCCCTGACTTTTGGTTGTATGCATTGCATAAGGGCTGAAGAGCTTCGACACCGCGGCGCCGGCGCTGACGGACTGGAATTCTATATCATAAAAGCAATAAAGGTAGATTAATAGGGCGCAAACCCTACACCTACAGTTAAGAACTAGAAGAAGTTTACTTCCAATTAAAAGTTATTCTAGTAAGCGTTTTTCAGGAAGCGTTAATAGGGAACAGGGAGTAGTAAATGCTGCAAATGTGGCTCAATGGTTTTTTTTTATTCTTCGAATTAATTTCTCTCTTTTTATCGTTTTATGCTAACCTTCAGTCCCTTTCAGATACCAACGTTGACTATTATATTTTCTTTATTTGGATGTTTTTCACGGTTTCCAGATTTCTCATGCAAGTAGGTACATATTCAACATGCACTATATTAATCCCCCATCCCCATTGTTGAAAAATGCATCTTCTGACCTCTCGGTTGTTTTTCCGATTGCTTAATAAATTAACGGGCACATTTTGAATCCATATAAAACCACACTCTGGATTAAAGCTGCAGTTATACAGGGTGTAAACTTTAATTCAGGTCATTATGAACATCTCGAAAACCGTAAGAGGTAGAAGATCGATTAAATTAGACAAAAGGTGCCTCTTTTAGGAACCGGTTGTATCCAGTTGCAAAAGATTAAAAATATTCAAACATTAGTAGATAACACCAAGAAATTGCATTTTCCGTCTTTGGACTTTATTTATAACTGTTACTGCTTTAGTTTTCGTAGTTAGTTAGCATTTTATAGGACTGGTAGACTTAAATTAAAATTTACACCCTGTAGGTATATCTGCTTCTATTTTCGGAGCCTTTTGTGAGCCGCACGCTTTATGTTTTATATTTTCCCTCCTGCCTGTCGTTTACATCGGTTCTGGCGGGTTCTGGCTTTGTTCATTCTATCTCCTTTTGCTTTACACTTTTTTGGATTTCTATCTCTAATAGCTCATATATTTTTTTAAAGAAAAAATTTAAATTGCAAGCACTCCCGAGTTCGATCCTCGGAAACACTACGATGTTTCGCTTTTTTAAAAGGGCTTGAGCTCAGGATAATACCCGCCAGTAATTATAGGCGGCTACGTTGGTCACACTCAAGGACCTATACCATCCTTGGGTCACACTAGCTTATCTGCAATGTCAGCGTATCGTTGCTATGTTATTCTCCAAAGATACAAACTGAGGGTTTTTCAGTTTTCGTTTAAACCGTGGTTCAGCTAAACCAAGATTAATTGCCATGGATACAATTCGTTTAACAATTGTATCCTTGGGTTTAAACCAGAACTGAAAAACTGCCCCTAACAAGAATATTATTATTAATTATTATTATTAGTATTATTGCCGGTAATCTTCTATCGAGATATTCTATGTCTTGCCCAAGTTTACCGTCAGTCTAAAATGCGAATTACCGATCAATCAATTCTTAGTTAGGCCGTCCTTTTGCCGAAGAAGACGGAAAAGAAAGCCTAAAAGAGGACAACACCGACGTGCAGGACACTATACTTTTTTCCGAAATAGATGATCCCCCCCATCTTTTCTTTATTGACAATTTAATTTTAAACCGATTCTCTTGGTCTAAATTTCATTATCTTCGCACTTCTTCGTTACTTGAGGATAATACTGCAGTTTAATACTGACGCCCTATTTGATATTATCCAAGACGAAAAGCGTTTTTGCGCTGCATTCCATAACGAATGTGTTTGGTCTAACTAAAAAAAAATGTTTAGTTTATTTCTGTATCACCTTGAACTCCTCCAGTTTTTCGACATCAAAATATTCGCTGTTGATTTCAATGGTGTCCCTGAATTTGAGCCTCAATTTGCATTGAATGCAACACAAATTTTATTGCATTTATCATCATTTCTTTGTCACGTTACCCTGCATGCATAAACTCAGGGACAGTTAACAATATTTATGCACTTAAAGACGAGAAATTATCCTATAGGACTTTACATAATTTCGCATCACAAGGCTTTTCCTAATATGGTTGCGAGCACGGTATTGGTACCTACTTCTCGCCCACCCTCGTTCTGGACATGCAAATTGGCGTTCACTAACTCCATTTGTAATGCAAAACCAGTTATACCGTCTTATAGAAACTAAGAGCGATTTAATGGATAAAAAGGCAACCAGGAGCGGATTTAATTTAAATTTCGGTTCAAGAATAAAAATCATTTTGAAAATATTTGTGCTAAAAAAAACGTTTGAATCACTTCAATGTTTGTTTTGTATGAATGGACGGTTTTCTGAAAAGTTACTTTTCTTGTATGAATATAAGTTTTTGCTGTATAAAGCTGAAAGGGGGGTTTCTAAGATTCGTAAGAGAACTTCAATTTCCACATCCTTTTAAGTTGTTGTTTATATTTCTTTCACATCGTGAGTTCTTTCAGTTTTTCAGCGTACATATAAGAGCACATAAGAGGGTGCAACGCTTTTATAGCGACATGTGTAGTTCTTATGTTTCATTTTTCAATAGTCGACCTCTTCTAGGGGCAGGACAAAAACCCGATGTTCTGCAATTTAAAAAGCCTCATTCAAAGTAGTTGGTAGACAGTTTCGTTTCGTTTACCGTTGCATATACATACAAATTTCACATCCTATCGACAAACGACTTTCTTTGCAGTTTCACTGCTTTGGTGGATACCGGCTGGTAACCCATGTGCGATTGATTATGCGACCGCAGTTAAGTTACGGTATCTGAGCACCTTATTACTGAGGTGTGCGATCTTGTGCCTGTAACAGACTCTTTTACCGTCACATTGAACCGACTACGTCCGTCTGTGCTTCTGTAAACTTCCAGCCGGAGAGCAGAATAACTGCCGAGTTTTTAAAATTAAAAGTGAATTTTACTGAAAATTGTGCCCTTAAAATTGGTGATGAAAATTTGTACATTGAAGTGTGCGATGGTGTACCATAGTGAAATATGGTGGTGGTGACTTCCACGGACACCTGTATTCCTGTTACATATCGACTAAATTTTTTGAGGGGCAGGTTTGTGAACTTTTTTTGAAATTTTAAAATTGAAGTTTTCAAATATTTTGCCAAGACTGGAAGGTGAATAATTATCTACAACCTGCGGTTGAAAATGTTTAGCATTTCCGTTATGTTTAACTAGAATTTTTAAATACGTTACCGTAGATTCGCCTTAGATTAATTATTATGCAAAAATTTAAAATAGGGATACAATTTATAGTTAGTGTAATTATAATTCACTCGTAATAAAGTAATTACTAATACTTAGGAATTTTGAATTGTTTTCTTTTATTACATAAAAAATTAATAAAATGGTAAGAAGTTATTGTGACATGAAATACGAAAAACTTATTGTACAATATTGTATATGTTGCTTTTCATTTTACCTAAACGTCCTAAACCATTAAACTAACTAAAGTCGAATCATTGTAGAATTTTAAAGACGCAGGCAAAAGAGGTCTTTGTATTTCGATTAATTCAAATCAAGTTTCTAAATAGGGCTGTTTTTATTTCCATAGCTATGAATATTAATTTAAAAGGTTGAATCGGAAAAATTATTTGCGTGTGACGAAAATAGAAGTTCGAAACCACAAATAAATGTTATTTATTAATTTGAGAAAGCTGATTACTAGGCCGGGTTACTAGCAAATTGTTTTCTAACTTTTCACCCGTGCAAACACAACGTAAAACACATGTTAGGAACTTATTGACATATTAGTTGGTAATATGAATTAAGGGATTTAATGGGATGCGTGGAGTCACGCAAAATAGTAACATCAAATAAGCCATATGAAAGTTACCAATTGATATTTTTCATAGGTGCAAATGTGATTTAAAAAGTTTGTTGTTATTTACTGTAACACATCACGTGTAATATTTATCAAAATCGGGTATAAAATGAGATTTGGATAAGCTAACGCTAACTGAAACACAATGGAAATGATTCATGAATGAGACTGAGGTAAACTGAGTAATAATGAATTTCTAGAATAAAATATGAACAAAACTATAAATACAACCTACGTTAAATATTATGATAAAGGAACTACGTTAGTTAAACAACAAACCCCTTTACACGAAGTACGTACATAGCCGAAACATTTTGTAGATACAGGCGAAAATGTTAAGTTTAACAGAGAAGGGGCTATTAAAAGCTAGAACTAGAAGAAAAAAGTGGAAGTATGTAGTAACACATTCAAACGTAATTAATATACAACATAATAAAAAAATAATTGATTCTAGCGCTCCTCCTTAGCAACAAGTAGTTTCTAAATATTTTCTTAAACCACACCAACGTGTTCTTCAGTTTGTTAATACCTACATAAGCTGTGAAAAATCATTCGTATATCGTGGTCATTGAAACAATTTAGCTGAACTGTTCGCAACGTTTCAAATAGCAAATCTGACACTAAATTGACATAATATGTACATACTTTTTTTTTGTAATCCTGACACCGAACATCTCATTAGCTGTTAGTAAATGCTAGCCTAACTTGCCTGTAGAATTTTGGATGTTGTGATTTAATGGGAAAACAGTAACCCCAGCTTCAGGTTTCTTCTTCTAGAATTCTTATACCTACCCTAAAAGTCTGCAAATTAGTAAACACCATGGGTAAATATAGAATGGAACCACTCTACTTTAGATTCCTCAGGCGGTTGTATCAGTAGAACTCCGACCTATGTTCAGCATGTCTTATAATTTTGTTCGTAAGGCCTATTGGCATTCAGATGTAGTCGAGATGTAGTATGTCCAGTAGGTGTAAAACCTGTGTAAAACCCTTTCTTGTCAAATAGTAGATTATATCAAAGGAATCATTAGATTAATTAAAGTTTACCATGACAAAAATCAAGTACCGATGTCTTTGCTTAAATTTATTGCTTAAGTCGCTGTGATATGTGTCAACTTGAAACATGCTCTGTATGTCTCTTTGTCTTCTTAAGCCCTCTTTAATAAATTTAATTTTGAACTGCTTTGAATGATAATAAGGTACGGTCATCACGTGGTCTATATCGGTTAGTAACTACAATATCTTGGTAACCGAGGGAACCGCTCATCACGTGATCTGCGTTTTTGTACTGTATTTGCATGGCAACCCATAAGCGTGTACTATGGTCTGTTTTTTAACTAGTAGGAGTGAATACAAAAGCCAGATTCACACTAGAAATGTCACTAGAAAAGAATACTTCCGAAGTTTTGACGGTAAATTTGAATTTTTATCATGTTTAAATTTACAGCTGAAATGAAAACTAATTTAATGTATTTTGCCTGAATTATGTCACTGTCAGCGCCTAGAAAAATAATTATCAAATCACGTCAAACGTCAAAATTTATACAAATTACTTAGCTGTGTGAAACCGGCCTGGCCGCAGCCAATCACAGGTGTGGATTTTGGCGCGACAAATTTGAATCGCTCCTCCTAGTTAAAAAACAGACCATAGTTGTCTACTTACCGAAGTTGCCGCGTTGCTAATGTGCTGATATTGCATGACCCATCCCTATTGTCAGAATTGTATGAGTGAGGCTGCGGACAACTTTTGTTTTTTCTCTTTTTAAGTTTATGAATAGGTAACATAGAAGGAAAAGTACTTACAATTTTTTCATCTCTGTTAGTTTAATAACTTTTGATATGAATAGGCAATTTGTTTTACATATTGGTTATGTCGAATAAAAAGAATTATGATAAAAGACACATCAAAAAATTTACCAACATCCTCTTCTCCAATCTACAGTAATGCTAATACTTTGAGAATATTCGGCTGCCTCTTAAGTGTACCAATTTTTAGCTTGATTCCCCATTTTGAAACATACCTAATGTTAGACAAATCCTTTTCTACTTTAAGGCGCCATATCTTCTTAAAGAAACCTTTTTGTGTTCAGGTATGTTTGATATATTCGGTCCTATTTGGCCTCAGGAATCTGTAGTTAAGCTATGTCCACCCAATTTGGAGACCCTGTATTTGTTATGAATCTTTATTGCCTTCTATGTTTGAAACGAACTAATTTTCGAAATATCATCAAAGGTACAAAGTTCTTAAAATGACTCGAGGAATCATCTCTTAAATTCTTTACATATGTTTAAGATACACTTTGTATTGTTTTACTTCAAAATTTGTACTAGGTAGTATATCTTTTTCCCGCTGAAATAGTTTTCCCGGCTAAGGGGAGTTGCGAACAGAATACATTCGTCTAGTTTTCGACCTAATATACGATCTTTAAGTCCAGGTTGTGCATTTCCCGCCAGTTTACAGTTTATACGAGTCGATCAGGTGCTTACACTTCAACAATTATCTATACCGAATTGTTTAATGCCATGTTCTGCCCGGGGCTGACCCGAGCACTCTCAGCATTCTCCTCTAGCACCATAACTCAATAATATAAAAGCCCCTCTTTTTCTTCGCAACTGATAAGGCTAATGTGCTGTTATTTTAGTGCTCCTTGTGATGTTTGTGCCGTTTCATATGTTTTGCAATGGTTGTTGTTTCCATTGCTAAGCGTCCCTTGACGTGATTCTGCTCATGAGCCCATTGGTTGGTCTTGTAGATTCTTGGTTTCGCTTGATCACTTTCAGAAGTTTCAAGGAACATTTCATTTTTTGTTATTTAGGTTGCATTCAGTAATACGGTAGATACATTTCTACAGAATAATATTAGCAATTAACTGGATATTGATTTCAATATACCGAAGGTTTATAACAGGAACATTGTTTGTTCAACATAGATGTACATATACCCGAGGATATACCTTTATATTACATAACTTGTTTTCTAGTTGTTCCTCACGAAAATATAGGGTAATAAAATTATTTTTCCTACAAAACTTGCTTATTTTTTAAAGACCTTTACAACGATACTACTTTTGACCCCCCGTGCTATTTGAAATTTTGGAGATCTCGACATTCTGGAGCAAACGCTTCAGGATGCCGATTTTTCCGGCGAATGCCAATGTCACCATTCGATTCTTCATGAAGGCTTTTGTAATAAAAAAATTTGACCCGACTCTCTACGATTAACCGTTTTCGAAAAAAACTACTGATACGGGTGGTCTGACTCACCCGGTATGTTTCAGCGGATTTTTACGTTTTTTTATAGTTACGTTCTTGCATAGTGATGGTACATACATACATACATACAACGAACATATTATATAAACTAATGTATTTACTTCAATAAACTAACAAATTTACAACGTTCAATGATCCATTTTCTAGCCGAGAGAAAATGTTGCAATTGCAAAAGCCTACAACACAATCTAATTTGATGAATGCAAGTTTTATCAGTACATAATCTCATTAGTTAATTACAATTCCTTGATTATAGGTAATTGCTAGTGCGTGCTTACGGTTAGGTTAGCATAAGTCTTATTACAGGTAAATGACTTCTTATAAATTATTATGTGTGAAAAAATGTTTCTTGTCTAAGGTAATCATAAAAAGGAATACGTGACTCTTAAAAGTGTTTATTGTTGTTATTATAGGTTCAAAAGATATGAGTTTATGTACAAACTTACAAAGCATCACTAACAAAGCATTTTTAGCTAAGGTAGTCCATTATTATGTTATGAAATTTTGCTCTTCCTTCAGAAAATTACTGGTAATTGATAGTGTCTGTTGTTCATGGCAATGAAAACTGTTGAGTTATAAAAGCATTGCAGGAATTTTAAAATCTTATAACGGCTACAGTAACAGTCCCAGTTTACAAGCAATTTTGATTAATTATGTTCTCCATTGTGTTGCGAGTTAGTGACTGTTACGTCTACGTACAGTTAAAAATTTATTTTTTTCATTTCTCTTTTTTTTAAACATCATTTAAAATGGCATTACTTTTTAAGGATATGGATATGTTGAAGTTGATTTAAGTGGGTGGAACCACATTCAGTATTGCAAACCGTATCCATTAATTAATGTGGACTTCCAAAAATAAATAGCTGCGTACTTTCATTTTGATGTTTACATTAAACATAATAATAATTGTAGACTTTTGGCTTGCATTTTCAGTTACTATAGTAATTGTGTTAATTAGCGTTCTTAGAAGTAAACCGTTACTACTCTTGCGCTGCCAAATAAAATATTCATTTAAAATTCTCTTCGTAACGAAACGGTAGATACATAAAAAGCAGACTACCCTATTAAGACTTCGGAATTTCTCTATTGTACCATTATGGAACCCTTTAGAAAAGGGCGGGGGGGGGGGGTCGTTGCAATTTTTATTCCATTAGCTACTGTGATCTTTTGACCTGCAAGGAAATACGAAATTATTGTAATTTTAATATTATAACAAAAAATACACAGTTATAAAGCTAACGTCGCGGAACCCGGCACGCTAACGTTAAATTAACAATTTAAGAACAATATGGTTTATATTTTTGTAGTACTTAGGTATCATTCAAAACGTAGTACGAAGAAGAAATTTCTTCTATGTGGTTGTTAATGATTATATTAGTGAGTTTTCTCTTAATGTTTCTAGTAAAAGGCTAAATTTATTTGTGTGCTAATTAAGCTCTCGCTGACGTAAATCTTAAACTTTTGTTTCTGAAAGCGATGCCATTAATCATAATATTAATATTAATTTGTCATTAATATGGACTACTTGGTGTTGAAATTATTAGTTTTTATGTTAATGTTAATTATAATGACTTTCATTTTTTGTTTATACTGAATATTCAAAAATGCAAGATGTTTTATTTATTTTTCTCTTTTAAAAAGTCTGTATTAAAAATCAGAACGGAAAAATTGAGAATACTAGATTTATTTATAGTCTAAAAACTGAAGTTTAAAGCTCTTTGTTTTGCTTGTGTTCCAACAAGATGATTTTGGAATCATGCCAAACACTTCAGCTCACGAATGACAATAGTAAACTGCTTTTTTGCTAGCCAGGATCCATTTGGGTTCGATAAAAATCGGAGATGTCTACTTTAGTACTTTCTCAGTATGTTACCATTCATTTTGTAGATTTTTTTGTTAAATATGTACGTGGCTGGAATGCGTTACATATTTTTACAATGTTTGTTTATTGTACATCTAATAGTTTACAATTAGGTACAGACAAGCAAATTTCATAATAGAGCTCTTATCATAGAAAGTAATCTAAAATAAACTTGGTCAAGTTGGCGGTGGTTCCATTTATTTAACGTACAGGGAATCACAGCCAATTTAATCGGCTTGGCTTTATATTTCATTTTGCGTTATTGTTGCAAAAAATATAAAAATAAGTACCTACTATTTATAGTTTTTAAAATTATTTTTAATATTTAGATAATATACAGGGTGTACAAGAATAAGGAGCGCATGTATGAGGATCTCGTATTATAAACGGTTACAGATAGAGATTCGGTTAAATGAGAAGAAATGTTCAGTCACCAACTTTTCGAGATATTGACATAAGTTTCCTTTTTCAAATATACGTTTTTCTTTCTGTCTGGATTTCCTGATGTTCAACGCATTCAGCAAACTTGAAGGATTTTTCTGTCGTTAATGGCGTTTCTGCATTTTACAAGTCTGAGAAACTTTCTGTTGAAATTCAGAAAAATTTGTTGCGAACAAACTTCGATTTAGTTATTGCAGAATCAATTTAGAAGCATTTACAATTTAAAATTTGGCCAATAAGAAAATTGTGTAGTAGAAATTGTTAATGTTAGCCTGCTATTGTACATACCCCCTATAGAGCGTTGGAATATTTTTATCTCTCTGATATACATGTAGACATCATCATCCACTTCTGTAAATGATATTTCATTTTGTGATAGAATTGCCTCTAATTAGCTGTCACTTTATGTTCATGATAAATGATGTGGGGTATTTTTATTTTTGAACCTGATTGCCTCTGAGCTACTCTTTACTAAGTTTATTCGATCAACATCTAAAATAAGCTTCCGTTAAATTTATGAAATATATTTTTTGCTGGCAAATCTTGTTAAGAGAAAAAAATTACTGTTTAATCGTTAATGAGTAGTCTAGAGTCTAGACTAGACTGACTTGCTATCCTTCAGTATCCGTTATTAATTAAGGTTGTCGACTCTACCTTACACCAATAAAAAGAACACTTGTATAAAATATGGCGATTGCAAAGGAAAAAATACTTGAACTATTTCAAGTTACATGTTTTGATACTAGTCACTGCAACACTGCAGTAAGGTAGAAATTCAAGTTGAATGCCGTGTATTAATTACTTTTATGTGTTCGTAATTATTTTTATATTTAATTAAAACTCTTATAATGTGTCTAAACATTACATAAGTGACCTTTTATTAGCTATAATTAGACGGATTAACGTCTTTAATAGCTGTATATACTTATACGGTGGTAGTAATAGAAACATTTTTAGTAATTTGAAAGTGGTGCCAAATAGTATATTATGCGATGACCGTTTAATGATAATGAAACTATGAAAGGTATACGGGGCTGCTATGCATGCATATAAGAATTCTGTCGAACAATATTTCCCGAGGCCATACCCCGTGAAAAATAATTTGCCGAGCTTGAGCCATGCCCGTGCCTTACCTGACCCTAGTGTGAATCGACCTTAAGTATTATATTTTCAAAGTTTATTTAATTCTGGATCTATCAGGTGGTTATGGCGGTCATGGTAATATTTGATATTGTGCACTCGAACAGGGTTACGTGATTCGAAAATGGTGCGAGTATTTGCCCAGCCACGAAACCCGCCTACTCTGGGCGTGGCAATATTTCATTTGATACTGAGCGAGTATTGGCTATGAACTTGTGTCAGAATGAAAAATTTGTATCCTAATGAATAATTATTAAAGTAGTAACTACTTTTTCAATACGTCACTTAAAGTATGGAAGTAAAAAAACTATTTCAATTTTCTATGAATAGTATTCAGAATCGGAACCTGTTAAATGGCTTAACAACAATTTGAAGACGTCTAGACTAAGTCAGTAAGAGACTTTATCTTGTACGATACCCAGTCGACTTGGACAGTTTTTTCAAATTAATTCTCATAGTAGCCTATGTGCCTATACCTCACCCAGATTGATTTGGGGAATGCGCCGAAGAACTTAATGTACTACGTAGGACACGAGGAAACTGCTTTGGTGTTAATGATGCATGCGAAGTCAACGAAAAAGTCGACGAACTTGCAAGGAATCCACGGTGGCCTATAGAACCTGCTTTGGGAGTGTCTGGAATCTAATCCGCAGTTGTCAAAACGAATGGAGAATGGATCAACATCCATGCCATAATAACCATTGGGCATATAGGTATCAAAACGCCTTACAAAAAGAAAGACCCTAGCAGGATTCAGCTCAGGTTCACCACATGCCTTTGCAGGGCATGGAACATCTTCGGAGGATAAATATATTTAACGTAGGTAGGCATATTTTGTGTAATTGTGATGAGTTCGTTGTTATCAGGCAAAAGACTCATTCGGTCGTGCACAACTCGAACTAAAGGTCTTCAGAACACAAATGCGAAATCTGTACTTTTTATTACAGACAACTAATATCACGAATTCGGTGTAAAACGTGATCAAAAGGTGAGCACAATAAATTATTTGGACTGCAGTATCTCCGGAATAAATTTGTAGAAAAAGCGCAGTGTCGTCGTATCGTAAAAAATACATGAAGTTATAGCCGTTCACACAGACGCGGGCTACAAAATGTAATTTATCCACAACCAGTATATTATAAGGTCATAATTCCACTACTAAGAGACGTCTTATGATATGAATAAAACACATAGGTCTTATAATTAAAACAATGGTAAATCTATAGCAACACGTATGACAAAAGTCAGTTCAAAATGTCAAAATAAAATTTTTCCAAAATATTAATTCAAAAACGCCACTCTCTGGTCTGGTTGTGGCTAAAACGTTGTATTGCATACGTGTCTTAGTTGTATTTTATCCACTTTAGAAAATTAAATGCTCGAACTTCGTTCTCGCGTTTAAACATTCTTGGGTGGATAAAATACTTCCTAAGACACTTATACAATAATAGTTATTTTTTATACAAGACGATAAAATTATATTTTATCGACAAGCGGAAAGTGTTAATTCACGAGCGATGAAATCGCGAGTGAATTAATTTTCGCGAGTCGATAATTAAATTTTATCGTCGTGTATAAAATTCTATTTTTTTCAGACAAATTTGTAAAAACAACAATTTAAAATTAGATTATATTAAACCCGAAAATCTCAGTAGCAAAGGTTTCCATTCGGTTTCCATAGAGTTACCAGAAAATTAAAGTACTTTATCTATCCTTGCGGTTAAAGTGTTACTTTATCTACCCTTGCGGTTAAAGTAATACTTGATCAACTATTTTTAGTCGAACAAAGCACACTTTAACATCTGCTATAGAAAAAATAACTATTAATGAATGCCGGGTATTATATAGTCACAATGCACAGTCTTTGTTCTCCCGTGCAGTTTATGCACATATTTTACATGACATTACATTAAAAAGGGAGCTGACGAGGGACGATTTGCCGTGCATTTTCTAAGACAGAAAGGTTATTTTATGGCGGATTTATTTAATAGAACTTACATTAGGGATAGATTCGATTGGATTTTTACGAATAAAATAAAAAAGAGACACGCTTGCGAACATACATATAATTTTATGAAATGGTTTAAATTAATAATTGTAATCACACATGCCGTACACGCACAGCCACCATATTTACCCACAAATAGATGTGTACCCATCACAAAAACAAGAAGGCCCTAGAAAAAGGTCCAGCAGTCCAGCACAATCATCTACTCGAAAGTATTTTCGGAGATATTTTCATTAACAAGTTCGACTCTAAAGTACTTCATTAACACGTTCCTAAGCTATAATCTCCAGTCATGGGATAGCCTGTATAAATATAAACTTTGATAGCATTGATTCAATTACGTTCCGAAATAAAGTGTATAGGAATAACATCAACATCCAAAAGCTGGCAATAACGATTGATTTTGATTAATAAAACATGAGCTTCAATACTCTACACCTATTTGTATATGCTTGACGTTATCCCTGCATTTCCATAATGTATTCTTATAAAATACCTTCCTATTCTACTTGTGCTTTATAAGTTTATAGATATACATTTCATTTTTTTAGAAAAGACCTGCGAGGTGCCATTTGTCATCATGTTGTCATTATCTTATATGAATAGTAACCTACCTGACCGGTGATTTTGTCTGTTGTCGTTGTTAGTGAAATCCTTACCAGTGTTTTGACAAGAGAAAAGCAGCGACTCGATATCAGACAAGACGCGATGGAAACAAGAAGTATTACAACAAACCAATCGAGACGATTGAAGACCATCAATATAGCTGTATTGTGTTAGAAATACATCCATAACAGCAGTAATATAATACATTAATCGATGGTAATACTAAAAGCCGCCGACGTAAATAATCTTTCAGCGTGGTTTACGTTCAACGATTATAAATTCTGTTAGAAACGTTTATACTATTATTTGCAATCAAAGTAATCTGGAAAATAGCGGAATTCTTGCGTGTTTTTTTTAGAAAATTACATCGTTATTTGCTGTAAAACCACTATGAGCTGTGTAGAGATGAGCCGTAATGATTGTATACGATTATGAAACAATTCTTGTTCATAGTTGAATTAATGGTACAGGATGTAACGTATCAACTACGTCATACAGAAAAGCTTATCGGTCACTGAATCGGTAGGTAGCTAGCTGGTCTTGATTCTGTTTAATTCTGTATGTTCTTCTTAGCGTCTTATGATGTTGAAGACCGGAACGTGAATACTTGTATTCCCTGATTCACGTACATTACTGTTACATCTATGTTAAACGGTTAAACCACAAATGTAATTCTTCAGTACGATACATAGTTTGTAACATGTGTTAGGGTTGTGAATAAAACTGTTAACACTGTTAACTTCATGATTTATCACCAATTAGAATATGAATATTGCAGTTTAAGAAAATTTAGGGTTTATAAATATAACTTTAACTTTATTGCCTCTAATTTTTCAAGAAATAGTTAATTTTTATAAAAGACGCGAGTCGATAATTAAATTTTATCGTCGTGTATAAAATTCTCTTTTTTTCTATAGCAGATGTTAAAAAAATTAGAAAAATTTGTAAAAAAAACAATTTAATAGTTATTTTTTATACAAGACGATAAAATTATATTTTATGGTCGAGTATAAAATTCTATTTTTTTCTATAGCAGATGTTAAAGAAAAATAAGAAAAATTTGTAAAAAACCAATTAAAATTAAATTATATTAAACCCGAAAATCTCAGTAGGTAGCAAAGGTTTCCATGGAGTTACCCAAACAAAGTCAGAAAATTAAAGTACTTTATCTATCCTTGCGGTTAAAGTGTTAGTTTATCTACTCTTGCGGTTAAAGTAATACTTGATCAACTATTTTTAGTCGAACAAAGCACACTTTAACATCTGCTATAGAAAAAAATTATTATATTAAACCCGAAATTCTCAGTAGCAAAGGTTTCCATTCGGTTTCCATGGAGTTTCCAGAAAATTAAAGTACTTTATCTATCCTTGCGGTTAAAGTGTTACTTTATCTACCCTTGCGGTTAAAGTAATACTTGATCAACTATTTTTAGTTGAACAAAGCACACTTTAAAATCTGCTATAGAAAAAAGTATTATCTATTATGTCCCTTTTATTAGTTATTCTTCCCCAAGTAAACCTGTATCTTTTACGTAGTCTAGGATGTCTTTGGAGCTGGAGGAGATAACATGCAGCATGCAGTTCTTCGATGTCCAAAAGAGGAACTCCAAACTTCCAGTTTTTTCGTTGCCAGTGCTTCATATTGGTATATTCTGTAAAGTGGACTTTCACCCTTCGTCTTCATTTTTGTAGGAAAGCCGTTTTGAGGATTTCCACCACTGAAGTGTGGGAAGGTCTAATAGCGTTTTCATTGCTGCGGTAGAGATAACTGTCATTGCCCTGTAAAGCCTAGGCAGGCTAATCATCAAAGTTTATCCAATTTAATATTTTGGGTCATGTTTTTGTCTTTATGTAGTTACTTTCGACAATGCAGTCGGTGGGTATCTCTAACTTTATCCAAATAATCGCCAACCCGTCTACGGGGCTTTTGTGACTTTATTTAATTTATTTTCTACACGAGGACGAAAAGATAACATATTGCTGGTAAAAAATTGAGTAATTTTGAATCATATTAGACGTATAGGTAATACAAACACAAAGAAAGTCGCTGCTGTCTGTATTCAACAATGTCTTGAGATATATCGAGTTGCCATTCACAGTCATAATTTAAATAACATTTTCTAATGGGCATTGTTGCAATAAACTGCATGGTGAACCTCAATAGACGCACCCTGTTTCTTGCCTACGTACTGTACTTAACATTTAAACACAATTGTTTTGGTTGTAAATTATTAAGTGAAGTGCGTCATTTACCCATTTAGGTATAGAAAAATAGTTGTTTGAGAAAATGTATGTGCATAGCTCAATGAATAATTGCTGTCTAATGTGAATAACTGAAGACTAAATGGGTGAATCTTCTCGATACAAGAAAGTTAAAGTGAAACATATGCTCGACGTTTATTGGAGGTTCACTTTAATTGGTTAATACAACATAGTTTTGGCGTTTGTCAACAACGAACGAGAAGATATCGGTCAAGTTTAAGTGTAGCTAGTTGTGTTAGTGGCATTTACTTTTAGTTTCCACTTCAACCAAATAAAATGTTTGTTGAACTGAATAGGTAACAAAAAAAATGTGATTAAAATAAATGACTTGTCATGACTGTCTGTACTAAGCTACAATAATACATTGTGTTTAACACAAGAATTACCATTTAAATGGCTTTTTTTAAATTTTGTATTTATGTAACAGCGTGCATGAAATTTAAATCAAACAACAGTTTCATTGAATGCACAATAAACCACATCAAGAATGAGATGTGGAATAATAAAACATTTTGAGATAGGCAATAAAGTTGCGGTTTAACAGTAAGAGCATGTTCCGAGTATATTACACATCGCGGATATTAATTATTTATAAATTGCATATCCTTGCATATTACAAAATTTTTTTATAGTGAGACAAAACATTATTTCTGTTGATTTCCTGCAATATTACAACACATCCTTTTAAATTTGATTCCGTAAGTCAATCAACGGCGAACATCTGAAATAATTCGTTTCTTTAGCTACGAATTTTCTTTTCAAAACAACAAATACAAGTCGCGGATGTTGGAACATAATCCTATAATGGAGTTCGTGTCCTATCTTGTGTTTCCATGCAGTTTATTTGCAGCACGAAATATCGAGCAGCTTCACGGTGTTTGCATCCCCAATATGTTTGCGGTCCCGTTTTACTCGCAGAATTAGCTGTCAGTTGACACGTGCGTTTAGGCATTTATAAATAGCCAATACCATTGAGTGCCTAGAAGTACCCCTTTGTCTTCATTTAACTGCTCTTACCTCCCATGCCGATTAAGCTTTGAAGATAAATTACTTAGTTAACTTACCCCATCATTCTAGGGTAGAGAAATCGAAAGCTGCGATTGATGAGGAGCATACGGTGATGTTTTTACACAAATTTTAGTATGTTGAGGAAAGTGGGGGAATTTGGTCGATCAAAATCCGGTAATGTGCTGGTTTTATTCAAGTGTTACAGTTCTTTAGAAACGAATTTTGAGAGGCCGTCGTTCCATTTCTAAAACCACAATTTCTTCTTGTTGTGGTATAAATGTTTCATTACCGTGTGTCAATAGCCTGAAAGCTTGAACTAACGAGAAGTAAACGTTGGTTTTGTCCAGAATTTCAAATAAAAAAAATACGTAAGGAAGCGTCAGTGAATGTTTTAATATTAATAGCACTTGGCAATTTCTCTCCACCTTCTCATTCCAATTGCAGATTCTACACCGGTTGCAATGTTTAATGTATTAGATGACGTGAGTTATAAATTGTTTTCTCATTTATTGGATTAATCGATTTTACAGTAGTAACTCCTAACCACAAATAATGATTAAAGTTTGCAATAAATAAATGTCGTACTGTTTGGAGCGTTTTAAATTCTTACCATAATACCATCTAGTTAAGAATTAATATTAGGCTCAACTTAACAGTAATAGAACTGTTGGATTTTATATAGATAATAATATGCATCAGTGAGTGGTTATAAAATTTATTTAACTTAATATTAATTTTAATAACTTTCTTCTTTGGTACCTACTAATCTGATATGAAGTGATAATTTCTAATATAACACACGCAGTTTACTCGGAGTGAATCGTAACTAAATTAAAGAATTATGTAAATATAATCACTTAAATATTCTTAAAAATATTCTTAAAATTACTAATTTGTTTGTTAATTGAATAATTAACTGATTAGAAAATATCTAAATTTAGGTCTTAACACTGTCGTTCTGTATTTACTATAAAGGCCGTTATTTGCAGATGATTATGCTAGTTAAAATATATTAAGGCGTGACTCAGTTTTGAACGTCAGTTGTCCCAGACAATTAAATATACGAAAGATTTTCTATGTCATCACCAAGCATTATTAAAACTGTCGGTACCTATAGAAAAAATTGAACAGTTAATGGATCGCTATATTCCATACGTTTAAGGGACGGCCGGTTTTATAAAGTCTGGTTGACCGATGGTTGACTCAACGACGAGCAATTGTCAAGGATACGATTCTCAAAAAACAATCGTATCCATGACAATTGATCGTGGTTGAGATAACCGTCGGTCAACCAGACTTTATAAAACTGGCCCTTAGAAAATCTGGTTGACCAACGGTTGGCTCAACCACGATCAATCGTCATGGATACGATTGATGGCAATTGATCGAGGTTGAGTCAACCGTCGGTCAACCAGACTTTATAAAACCGGTCCTTAGACAGGCTAGGTTGTATCAAACCTTAGGTAACAAACCTTTATCAGGTTCACTGCACTTGAAGCTGTTAACTTATTCTGCCCCGTTGGTATTTGTTACCTATCACCCCTGTGTCCCTAAAATAGTTTAGAATGACGTTGGTGGGTGCTTCCGCTATCTTTTCTGGTTCGGCAAATAACGTGAATGGGTGTTTCAGTCTTCTTGCATAACCTGTAAGTGGAATTCTTCCATCATCTTAATTAGATTGAGATCCGTGTTGGGGCTACAGTGCTCTGTTAATTAATTGTTTCAGTTGTTTTCTGCTTAGTTGCGCGTTTTCTTTCGTTTTAGTTCTGGAAGGGCTGTTTATCAGAATTTTTGATTCTCTATGTCCAGTATAATCTCCATTCAGTACACGCAATGTCTTGCCTATAAAAGTTCATTTATTGCATGATAAAAGACTCCCCGAACGAATACATTTACGGACTACTAAAAAGATCGCCCAACTTTACGCAGTGGTCCGGCTTGGTTTTCCTTAAGGCCCCGAGGTCCGGCTCCTAATCTGGAGGTCCTTGAAGCACCGTAGCATTACCCGGCATATTACTCTTGGTTATAACTGTCCAGGGTAATGAGGCTCTCCTCAAAACAATTATCTAAAATTCTAGTAATATCTCACTTAATTGCATTCAATCTTCTAGCACTGCGACAGCCCAGGAATGAGATCAGGTCTGAGGATGTAAGTGGCATAATTAAGTGTCGTCATTAGCAACTGCTGTACGACCTTTTTCAGAAATTTAGTTTTATCTATTGTTGGAATAGCTAAAGTCTCATCCTCATCCAACTGTTGCAACCGATTTTAATCATTATCAAATTGCCATCTTTGAGTATTAGTGCTCAGCAGTACTACAGGGTGCCTTGGATGATATTGAATATCATTCAAGAGTCAAGACACTCTAGACAGTACTATGGCCAATACGGCACAATAGCTAATGCGCTGCTCTAATTTCTTTTCAGTGTTAGTGTACTGTGTTGAGATACATATTTTTCCGCAACTGTCTTAAAAGTCACCACTTTTAATACCAAAAACTGACATTGAAGTTGATGTTTTTGTTACTAGTAAAAAAAAAGTGTGTGTTGCTAGGCAACATTTTTAGTTCCTTTGATTAAAAGTACTTTTAGTTCCTAGGAACTTTTACTTTTAACATTTTTGGTTAAGATTTGTTCTGTTCAAACATTTTCGATGGTTACTTGTCAGTTTGACAAATTTTATTATTTTGAATGCGGTTGTTCCGGTTGCAGAAGAAATAGTACCTATGTTTCATTCGGATTAAAAGTAACTTCTTTTGACTCACAATATTGCATCCGTTCAGCTACGCTACGCTAGCGCGAGCGCCTCACAAGTCACAAATGCGTCAAGAAAAGTGACACTTTTAATCCTAATATAACAATCTACTATTCATTTATTGTAAACGGTATCTGTTAATTAAAAAAATGTTAATTGTCTGTGTCCTTATCGCAGTATTTGAAGCGCAGTTTATGACGGATTTCTAATTTAGTATAAGTCGTAACTGTTGTTGTAACGGTTGTAACTGGGGATGTAAAATTTAATTTGAATGTAGAGTTGCACGTACCTTGATGCGTCGAGTACAATTGAATAACATTTTATTTATTTATAAGATCATCTGTAGTTTCGCAGTTCCCCAATTCGTAATTCGCATTCCTTTTAAAGTGACGCAAAGTTCAACTTTTCACATACACAATAGACAATACATATAACATCCGTTTGCCCCTAATTTGGCTAATGTTGATATATCATCGAGTTTTTATAAATAATTTTGCACTGGCATAACATAATCGTACAAAACCCTGTAATTAACATTTAGCGGTTGATATTTGAACTTCCTAGATATCTTTTCTAAACTTTCGTGAGCATTGCCAAGCTTCCCTGATCCCTGTTTCGCGTCATTATAAAACAATGGTTTCAAATATATTAAATCTCCGTGTCTGTTGCCACAATAGACCGGAAATTATTTTTACGAAAACCTATAATTATAAACAAATGCTAATTTAATAGGCGCTACAATACAACTAATGTATTTTTTCAGTTTACAGATACGTTACGTGATGCCGTCAGCTCGACTCACCCTCCGAGAGGAGGATGTAGTTCGGCTGACACTGGAATTCTTACACAATCGTGAGCTGAATATATCCCAGTTAAGTCTTGAAAGAGAAACGGGGGTCATTAATGGTTGCTATTCCGACGACCTTTTATTCCTACGTCAACTGATATTGGATGGACAATGGGACGACGTCTTAGAATTTATTCAACCTCTAGAAGCGATACCAACGTTTGAAATGCGCAAATTTACCTACGCCATTTTAAAGCACAAGTACATCGAGTTGCTATGCATCAAATCCGAAGCTAATGTGCAAGGAAGTAGCGTAGATAATGCAGTAGAAGAAGTTGTTAAAGTGTTAACCGAGTTGGAGAAATTTTCTCCAACGAAAGAAGAATATTCAACGATGTGTTTGCTGTTAACTTTACCTAGACTCACGGATCATTTACAGTATAAAGATTGGAATCCCAGTAATGCTCGAGTTCAATGTTTTAGGGAAGTTTATCCTTTGGTTTCTGATTTTCTTCCTGGTGATCGTAAGGGTGCTGAACAAACAACTGCTCTCGCGAGCGCGAAAAACGATAGACTAATTCAGTTAATTATAAAAGGCATTTTATATGAATCATGTGTTAATTACTGCCAAGCCAAGGCAACTGGAACTAAAGAATCTCAAACACAGGAAATGAACTTTTCGAGGTTACTGGACGGTAGTGTAGGTTTTAGCGATTCCGATCTTAGTTTATTATCGTGGTTGCAAAGTATACCATCAGAGACATTTTCCGTACCATTTGAACAACGCACTTTAAATGTAGACGTAGAACGGTTAGAACGACCATCATTAGAAACTTCTTGGACTGAACACATGTTAGTTACTCCTATAAAACCAAAGACTTTCCCGCATTCTGCAATGCCGTTTACTAGACCGCGTTCGGCAGCGGATATTATGACTCGCTCTTTAATGCCGGCGTTGGATGGGTTGCCGTTCGGTCTGGCGCACGGCGGTACTGCTCCTCACAACGGGAATCCAAGACTTATGGCTCTAAGTACCGGAGACATTAACAGTAATAGTCCAATGTCGCGATCTAGTTTCGCTAGTTTTCATCTCACGGGAATGAAAAACAATAAACCCATGAACGCCTCTGTTGATCGATTATTCGAAAACGAAAGCGACGTATTTTTAAGTAACAGCTATGCCGAGTTTCAGCAATTGCCATCAATTCAAGAACAAACTAGCACCCCTAATCCCAACACAAATACGCTTCCTCCGAGCCAACCACGTACACGTTCGAAAAGTCCAGAACTTAAAGTTTCATCTGCTTCCACACCTGAACATAAAGGAAGAGAATCTCCAGCTTCTGTAGGTACAGCAAGGTCGTCTAGAAGGGATTCTTTAAATGAACGACCTGTAGCGACACAGAATGTGGTGTTAACTGCACCTGCTGAACCTAGTCTAGAACAAAGTTTCACAGGAGATCTCTTAAAAGAATTTCAAAAACAGAAACAAAAGCTTCAAGAAACACTTGCAATGAGAGAGAAAGAAAGAGAAGAACTTATAAGACAAATTTCACAGGATAATAGAATTTTGGAAGAAGGGTAAGTGAATCTTAAATTTTATATAAATTTCTTCTAACAGTTGGTAGCAGTATGTTCACTTTTAATTTTAATTCTAAATGGCAGGGTGCATTTCTCTCCTCTTGATTTATCTGCTGTAAGGTGATCACTTCCTACCTTGTAATTTCAAGGAACTCTCACAGTCTCGCCTGTTTGATTGAAACCTATCTTTAACGTGCAGTGACACTAGACATTAGGGGAGACCCACTGTCATTAACGAAGTTTGCCATGCCTTGCTTCTTCAATGTTTGAGTTTTATAAAAAAAATTCGTCGTTTGCTGATACCATCTATGTATACTACATTTGTTAAAAATAGCCAGTGGCGGATTACGCGTTTGAAAGGTCCGAGCGCCAACGAAGTTCAGGACTCCAAAAAAAATTTAAATTTTACATAAAATAAATACAATAGATTTGGTTTTGTCAGTTTGGTGACCTCGAGGTATGTGGAATTCGAAACTTACGCCTCGCACGCTTGTAGAATAATACTGAACACATTCTGAATTCTACTTTCGCGTAAAATATCTTTCCATAGTAATTATATTCCAAAATTTAATAACTTTGTAATGCGTGAAGTTGATAATAATGCCATATACTATCAAATTGTCATACTTATCATTGTACCTCACAAAATCTTTGCACAAGTAAAGTTGAAATTGTCTTTGTTAATGTTCTACCCCATCTTAGAAATTATGTGGAAAAGTTCTACAAAGCGGTTAGAAACGTGCCGTTTAGGGTATTAAAGTTTCCGTACTAGAGCCCTTTTCATCTTAAATTTACTAAAGTTTCTATCACATCTTACGAAAATGAGAAAAAGAATTTAAACCTGTTCTATGAACTGGGTAATAAATTATTTATATTGTAAAATTGCTTCTGTAGGAATAATTGATATTTGATTGTAATGCATGGTGTCGCGATGAAAAACCCTGCAGTCTACCTGCATTTAAGTCAGGTATGCTTCAGTATGCACCCTAACAAGGATCTGCGTATTCGTTATTGTATAATTAACAACTCTTGAAAATCGTCCAGGCGCCCCCCGCAACACTGTACTTTTTGTTCGTTTTGAGTAATTCTTACCCCGTTCCTGTCCATGATTGGACTAGGCCTGCTTTATTGATTGCCACTTGTTAAGGTTTTGCCCTTTTTTTTATTGAGCGGAGCCCTGCTATTTGTCATCTTTTCTATCTTATCTCCTTTCATTATTATATCCGTATTAATTGTTGCTTATTGAAGTTTCCTTTTTATTTGTTTGCTTTCATCTGCTGTAACTAGATGGCTTCCAGAACTCCATTGTAACAACATTCTAATTTGCATTTTAATTTTAATTTTTTCCACTGCATCTGTGCATTTTTCTTCACTCCCAGTTTTTATAATTTAAATAAAAATCTCATTGTTATTTTTATATAAAATAGGAGTAAATAAAAGATAAATGGCCCTAAGACGTGGTGGCGGAAGGTGCCGCGCCGCACCGTTGCTTTCTCGCTCTGTTTCTTCAATTTTTGGTTAAATCGTCTCAACATAAATTTTTAGTCTTTTGAACTTTTTATATCTTCCACTTTCGATCTCTGTTTTTTTCTAAAAGTTGGTTTAGTGCATTTCTCAGAGTACTACGTACCGATCTTTTGTTGAATTTTTTTAGTTTGATCTCATATGAGATAGCTTGTATAATTTCTTTGTTTGTTATTTCTGTTGTGTTAGTTTTATTGCCATTTTCTTCAAAATATTTTAATCTTTACTTCACATTTTTATAAATTCTGGTTTTTAGTTGCCTATTTTATTTTAATATCTCTTCTACGGTTCTTATTCGTACTACCTTTGCTCTCATAAACCCCATGCTCTAAAAGTTAAACCTTAAATGACACGCAGTAGACTGTCGAGTAACTTTCTACAGGAAAATTGCTGTATTAAGCAGGTAAAAAATAATTTGTGGAGAATAGACAGCAAGATAAAAGTAAGAATTAGATTTAAGATTAACCCACATCTTTGCTGATATCATCGCTGATACATCGTTTAAGGCATCGTAATTGCCTATTATTAATTATCTTTGGTCTAACAAAATTAAACCACAAAAGTTTTAAAAATGTGATCAACTAAGCGGGTGTTTTGGATGCAAAGATGACGCACGGACTGAGCTGACTCATTTCTTCCTATTATAGTGATGTAATGGAGTATCTTCAGGGAATATAAACTTGATTGAAGTCACTGACCGTTGTTTTCTAATGATAATAAAATGCAAATTTCGTATACTGTAGTAATAAGTAATGAAAATTGTCTATTAACTCTTAACTTGGCGTAAATAGAACATAAAATGGGGAGATTATTTACAGATTATAACATCCATTAGAGTAGCTTGTAAAATGTAAAAAATAATCTCATAGGTATAACAAACGGATTCATTTAATTGTTTCATAAATCCAAGTTGTATCCTCAACTATGTTAGTTATATTTTTAATGGTATTTAACAACCGTAACCGTCAATACCCACTTGTAATACTTGCAACAAGTAGCATTCCCACTCAAAAATTCTTTCGTATGCAAATTTGGCGCCGGCTTTGTATTTGCAGTGAATACAATTGAATTTTATTAAATTTTGCATGAACTTCTCATCGTTTGCTAATCGCGTTTATCCATATTGGGACAATAATAATGCGCAATTTTGCTTGCAGAGTAATAAAGGTGACCTTATTTCGTTGTACACACCTTGTTTCTTTTATTATTGGGAATTCGGAGATCTTAACTGTGATAAATTAGGAGTAAGTTCAGTACTAAATGTTAAATTTCTGAGTGACTTTGTAATTAGAGAAAATTTTTCCGTTCCTTTATATATTATATAAAGTATATTTCAGTAATTCAAATTGGGGATGTTAGGATGAACTCTTCACTAAGGATTGTACAATTGTTGATTTATGACTTTGTGCTCGAATGTTTTCGAACTGTTTTCAGTTTTATCCTTTTTCCAAAAATTGCACCTTTGATACCTGAAAAAGCACTTTGTTTGTAAAATAATTAGGGGGTTAGGAAGGTTCTTGATTCTTTCATTAATTACTTCACTGTTGAGAGAACTTTTACTGTTGAAGTAATTGCTTCAGCTGGATTTAGTCCATAAGTTTGTTTTCATGCCAGTTATTTCTCATAGCAAATTAAATGCTGAACCACACAAATGAATTTTGAAGCGTGTATATTTAGCACTTACGAGCAGGAAAAGCAAAAAATTAAAACAGGATACCAGTTGGTGGATGCTTCTGTTTAATTCTTAGCAAAACAAGGATATTACATGTGACACATGTTTTCTCTTCTGCTCGATAATTATACTACTATTTTTAAACTAGTTTGAAAACTTCAGCATTAGGTTTGACAGACAAATAGTGGGTAAATACGTTAACAAGAATAGATTATCCAAAGATTGTAAAAAGGTGGAGGTGCTTTAATATCAATTTTCACTTAAGCTGTTTTCTGTTTTGTAAAACCGTTATACTATAGCTGTGAATTCGGATTTGTAAAGTAGATTAAACCACTGGAAACATGCTGTCGTGGAATTTCCTTTCCAAGCCGAGGTTTTAGAAATGCTTTAACCTCGGGCCTTACACTATGAAATGGAAATTTCTAAAACAATGTTACAATTCTCCTCGTGCAATCGCAATGGTTTCGTTTGATGAAAACTATTTCCTTTTCTCAATCGGAAAACTTTTCTGTGTGTAGTGATTCTTTGTTTTATAAATTTTCTTTGTTGTGAGAACTATAATACGTTTTCATGAAGGAAAGTTTTGAATGTATTTTCTTGTTTGCAAACATAATTACTGCTTATATCTTAAAAACCATGACAAACCACAAATCTGTTTTAGCAAAGCTACGAATGGCCATATCTCAAATCCCCATAGGGATCATAGATGTTTGACGTTTGAGTTATGCCCCTGTTACATAGGGTTTCAGTGTTTATGGAAGACTATGCATTCGCTCGAAATAAGATAAATTATTCAGTTGGTGGGTAGTTCACTTGGATATCAAAAGTTTATTGTGCAAAGTTTATTCTACAGTGCTGTAGAAAAGAAATCCGTCTCATGGGAACGATTCTTAATACCGAAACATTTGTTTCAAATAACCTTATAATATTATAATCATCCACACTCTGAAAAAAACTTGTTGCCGTAACAAAAATTTAGTTCTCCCAACAAATAATTTTTGTGGCTATAGCCTCAACAAAGTCAATAGTTAGTATAGCACAAGCGCGTATCGCAGTTTAGCGTCAACCAATAAAATTGTTCGATTATTGAAAACGTCGGATTCTATTGGTTGGCCCCCGGGTTGGCCCTAAAACACGAGACGCGTTCGTGCTGTATGAGTTGCTGAGTAAAATGAACGCAACTATTGTTATCACAACAAATATGATTTTTTGTGCCTCCGGTCGGCATCACTGAGTTTCTGCATCGCGAAATCCGCCAGAAACAGAGCTTTTGCCGGCCTAGGCCGGCAAAAGTAATTATTTTAAGTTATTAGTTGGCTGCATCGGCTCAATCTGTCAAAGTCAAATTTATGCATCGCGGTCGGAGGCGATCAAACAAATAAATTAGCAAAATTTTACAAAAATATGATTACCTATTAGAGCCACTGTGGTGATTTGAATATAATCTTTAATATGCGCCGGTGTATCCATTATTAAATCAAAGATAATGAAATTTAGAAATAAACGTCAATGGAAATTGTAAGAAAATAAATGAATTAAGTTTAATGAATACAAGGAATCTTGATTTTAAAATCATAAAAAAAATTCCTAATACTAAATTTTAAATGTAAATTTAATTTATTTAAACAAACATCGGCACAAAAAATCTTGTGTATTACACGTCCAGAAACAGTTTTGCGAGTGCTCCTACTTGCAGGACTCGGCGTTCCGCCTCGCCCTGCAACCTTACTCGCACTCGCAAATGTGCTGTTTCTGGCCTTGTGATACAAATAACTATTGTTGCGATATATTTGTTGGGTCAACAGAAAAAAATATGTTACCATGTTATTATTATTTCCTGCCACAAATTTGTTTTGCTCAGACAACAAACAAGACAACAATATGTCTTGGCGCATCTTATTTTCTGTTACACCAACTAACATTTTTGCCAACAAATTCTAGTTTATTGACACCACAAATTCATTTTTCAAAGTTCAACTATCTGCGGATGATTATAACAAAATTGCTGAAATGTAACTTCCTATAATGCAGGGCTTCCACTGGAGTCACTAAAATCACTTAGGGTCACTTATTTTTGTTCAAGTCACTTAAAGTCACTTTTTTCAGTAAAACTGGGCAAATACGTCACTTTTAGTCACTTTTTCGCCTTTTGCCACACTTAACCTTTTACTTTTCTACTTAACATTCTAAGAGTAATTCATAAAGTAGAATTATTAATTTTGAATTCGCGCGCTACTATATTTCTTTTTTTTTTACTTCAAGCGGTTTAGTTACATCATCTAATTTCCATCTTTGTTGGATAATCAATAAGCATAATACTATATTATAATTTTGTGTTATGATAATAATGATATTGTTTGTTATATTTATGTGTTAATGATTAATGTAGAATTTTTATTTTTTTCTACTACATTTTATTTCACAAATAGTATACAGGGTGGAATGCGAAATTGGAAACACCCTTTTTCTCGGAAGTTATTATAGATACCGAAAAATTGTTTAAATAAAGTTTTTATTACTTTGAAGAAGATAACTAAATCTGTATAAATTTGGTAAAAAAAGTTTAATTTTCGTAGATATTGCCATATTTAATACCCTGTTCATTATTGCACTAATTAAGAGAAAATAATTTTTGCTTTAAAAAAGTTTCAGGGTTCTTACCTTCTAAACTTGATAGTTTTGGAGTTATTAATGAAAATATTTAAATGTTTCTTCTCAAAATAAAGTGCACTGAAAAAAAAGTTTTGTTGTGCGAACAAAATATTAGTACCCAGAACAAAAAATATTTGTAGGTATAGAGTACTTCCTATAATGCAGGGCTTCCACTGGAGTCACTAAAATCACTTAGGGTCACTTATTTTTGTTCAAGTCACTTAAAGTCACTTTTTTCAGTAAAACTGGGCAAATACGTCACTTTTAGTCACTTTTTCGCCTTTTGCCACACTTAACCTTTTACTTTTCTACTTAACATTCTAAGAGTAATTCATAAAGTAGAATTATTAATTTTGAATTCGCGCGCTACTATATTTCTTTTTTTTTTACTTCAAGCGGTTTAGTTACATCATCTAATTTCCATCTTTGTTGGATAATCAATAAGCATAATACTATATTATAATTTTGTGTTATGATAATAATGATATTGTTTGTTATATTTATGTGTTAATGATTAATGTAGAATTTTTATTTTTTTCTACTACATTTTATTTCACAAATAGTATACAGGGTGGAATGCGAAATTGGAAACACCCTTTTTCTCGGAAGTTATTATAGATACCGAAAAATTGTTTAAATAAAGTTTTTATTACTTTGAAGAAGATAACTAAATCTGTATAAATTTGGTAAAAAAAGTTTAATTTTCGTAGATATTGCCATATTTAATACCCTGTTCATTATTGCACTAATTAAGAGAAAATAATTTTTGCTTTAAAAAAGTTTCAGGGTTCTTACCTTCTAAACTTGATAGTTTTGGAGTTATTAATGAAAATATTTAAATGTTTCTTCTCAAAATAAAGTGCACTGAAAAAAAAGTTTTGTTGTGCGAACAAAATATTAGTACCCAGAACAAAAAATATTTGTAGGTATAGAGTCAACAAATTTGTTTGTTCGCAATACTATTTTTTTTAGTAGTAGAAAATTTAGTTGCACGAACTAAATATGTTTGTTGGTATTACCATCCTACAATTAGTTGACGTAACTAATGCTTTTGCTAAAGTTACAAACACGGTTTGTTGAAATCTCTATTACGATTTGTTAAAATTACAAACACGGTCGGTTAAGAATACTAACTGGATCTGTTAAAACGACCAACGAAATTTGTTTAAATTACTCCCACGATTAATTAATATTACTGACGCAATTTGTAAAGTTTACTGAAATAAATGAAAAATGCGATCTTAATAAAAAAAATCATAATAATAATAATCGTTTATTTGGTTTTATTACATAAATATCATTACAAACATTTACAAAAAAAAAGAAAATTTACATACATTAGTATATTTTATTGACATTTTCAAGCGTTACTTTGTTAAAATCCATGATTATAGAAATAATAAATATTAAAATATCGTTTTTAAAAAAGAACATATATGTATATACGTTGTTACAAATATAAACATGCACATAAATCAAATTACGCTAAACATTTATTACATAGAACAAAATCACACATTGACAATTAAAAATCAATTTAAAATATGAAAATGTTTGAAACTTTCATAATGGAATAATGTTGTTAAGTCCCCGGACATGCGCAGTAGGTGCAGCTCGTATTCGCGTCGCCGAATTAATGACGTCACCCCTTGACAATGACGTAATGCCGTGGATTTTGTGTCAGAATTATATAGTCTGTCGGTTGAAACAAGTAATCAGTGATGCCGTTTGCGGGTATTTTCCCCGAAATTCGGGTATTTAGACCATGCTTGAGGGTAGAATATGGAAGCGGGTAAAATCGGGTATTTAACTGCAGATCAATTAAAAAAAATTTTTAACTTCTCATTGTCGTTGACATGATATTGTTTTGCGCGAGCTGTCGTAATTTCTCAATCTTATTGCATTAGCGTCCTATGGTTATTCGGTTATTGTTTTTCAACCGCAAATTTGCAATTTCATTTATAAAAAGTTTAACATTTTGTAATTTTTTATTTGGCATTCAAATTCACATGCTCGTACAACACGTTAAAAATTGACCACGCCCACTTTTGAAAAAAAAATCGCCTGCGGCGCATTTTTTTGCTCGCTTCGCTCGCGTAAGTATTTCAAATGCGGGTAAAAACCGGTATTTTCTTGCATTTGGGTGGAGATTGACATATCTTCAACGTGGCAACACTGCAAGTAATGCACGTCATGAATAAAATTGATGACATCACAACCTTGTATGTGTATTTGCACAAACTAAACAGTTTAAAATGTTATGACAAGTTGTTTTGACTCGTTTTGACTGTCTGCTTAAAGGTTTCGGCATTTTGTATACGTGTACAAAAATACGATACGAATTAGTTCTGAAAAGAACTGTTTTTTATAGCAGTAAAAATCAAATTAAACTTGGAAAGATTGACAACAAAACAAAGGGAATAAACGAACGAAACTAACCTGCACTGACAACCACAACAAATATGTAAACTGGGTGGAAATAATACCAACGTGACGATGGTTGTGCTACACAATATAAATATCTGAAAGCTGATTTGTTATTTATCTACAAAAATGCATAGGCCTTTTAGCCACGTACCGTTATCTACTAAATTAAAAAAGTAAAAAATTGGAAAAAAGTAAAAGAATTAAATTTGAATTTTTTTATTCGTTGTTACCGGCGGTGTTGGTGGTTAATCATGTGATCTACGACATGCATTACTTGTTTCAACCGACAGACTATATCCACGTCTACCGTGGAACTAGCAGCGGCGTTCTTCAGGCGAAAGACTGCGTAATGGCGACGTCATTCCAATCGTACAATTCCGCATATTCCTCAATTTTCGCAATCCATGAATTAATACTAATATTGCTCCTAACAGGATCAAATTCTGGCAAGACTTGATGGGTGTTTTGAAAAAAACGTGGCTGCACGTGTCGCGTTATCTGTTCTTCCCCGTGGTTAGATTCGTTGCTTCCAGGCATTTTCTTGGAAAATAACTTCTGCACTAACACGGACTACCTATGTGGTACTTAATTATCTTATTCACTCACGGCGATTGCACTTAATTCTGATACTGTCGTCGTTGTTTAAACGCAATTAAACAACCCTGTTCTGTTGAAGTTTATTAATAAAAATTAAATAAGAACTAGAATTAACAGTAGCAGCCCAATGGCCACCTTTACCGCAAGCCTACCAGCAACCTTCCGTTGGCCGGTCTCCAGGTTGCCACTGTCTCCTAAATATTCGTACCAACTTTGAGAAAATTAAAGTACCATTTACAAATAATTGGAAAAACCCGTAGAACTAAGGTGCTTGAACAGGAATCGTTGAGATTACAAACATATTTGTTCGTGCAACAAAACCGTTTTAACAATTTATGTTTGTAGAGAGAGCATATTGAGTTTGTTAAAATAACTAACTAAAATTTTCTTATAAGTATCTCCGAGCAAAAATTTTGTTACGTTAACTAACAAATCATCAACAAACACGAATTTGTTTAGACTACGAACGCATTTTTTTCAGTGTGTGCGTTGAAAACAAAATTACTATTAAAAACAATGTATAAAATAAACAATTATTTTATTATCATAGTAGCTCATAGATAAATACCAAATAAATGTTATCTAACTACAAAAAATATTCAAAATTTTTCGGGTTAATATTGAAATTTCGTAATTCCTTCATACTGATCCAGTCCTACGCAGCTTTCTTTCTAATTTGAATAAATACGAATGGTTTGGATAAAATACAATACAAAATAAACTGTCAACAAATTTTGTTTTCAACGCACACTTTATTTTGAGAAGAAACATTTAAATATTTTCATTAATAACTCCAAAACTATCAAGTTTAGAAGGTAAAGAACCCTTAAACTTTTTTAAAGCAAAAATGTTTTCTCTTAATTAGTGTAATAATATACAGGGTATTCCATTTAAAAAAAGTACAAATATGGCAGTCCTGGGGAAGTTCTTTTTTTTATGAACTTTTAAAAAGTTCAGTTCGTTTTCGGAGAAAAGAACTTTTAAAAGTTCAAGTTCTTAAGTTCATAGTTTTTCTTTGAAAGTTCAAGTTCACAGAAAAAAAGATTTTAGTTCTTTAAAAGTTCTATTAAAATAGAATAAATGCCAGTTTTACACAGAAACAAAATGCGAAAATATCTAATAGTTTTATTTCATCCCACATTTAACAAAAATTCTAGGAAAAAAAGAAATTAAGCAATTTTCAATTTCAAATATGACTGCAATAAATTAAATAATAATAACTATTACCAGAAAATACACCTGTAAATATTGATCGAATGAACTTTTTAAATGAACTTCTTAACTGATAAAGTTCTCAAAAATAATGAACTTTTACGGCAATGAAGTTCTTGCTTACAAAGAAGAAAAGTTCGCAAAATAGGAACGAGTTCCCACGAACTTGAACTTTTTAAAAGTTCTTTCCCCAGGACTGAAATATGGTAATATCTACGAAAATTAAACTTTTTTTTTTACCAAATTTATACAGATTTAGTTAGCTTCTTCAAAGTACTAAAAACTTTATTTAAACAATTTTTTGGGAACTATAATAACTTCCGAGAAAAAAGGTGTTTCCAATTTCGCATTCCACCCTGTATATTTTGTTCTAAACGTTAATGACAATGTTCATACTTTATTAATTGTTCAATGTTAAATTCAAGAGAAGTTTTAATTTTAAATATTTATGGGGTCACTTTTTGTCACTTTTTTTCAGTTTGTGGGTCACTTAATCACTTTTTTTTTACTACAAAACAGTGGAAGCCCTGTATAATGTCTCATTTGCAATGCACACAAACGCTATTTTTTTTTGGGAATATTAGAGTATGTACATGATATATCTATGTTTTATAAACAATTCGGTCGTTTACGTCTCTGTTAAACTCCAAAGCCAAGGAAAAAACAGTGCAATTGGGCACACCGTTTAAAACACTGTCCCTGATTTTTTTTTTATTGAACGACGTCCGCTGAGGTAGGTTACATGGTACATACACATATTTTTGCTTCAACCGAGACTACCCCTCACCATAACAATTTAAGAAATGTACATTAGGCAACCTACTATGATAAGTTGATCACTGATGACCACAATTTATTAACTGTCATTGCATCAAGGCACTCTGAAAGACGCTAAAGCTAACACAACATTGCAATATTGCCAAATCTATTTTTTACGCATATAGAAAAATTAAATGATTTGAAATAATAAAAATTATTAATTTCTTTTTACTTTTAAACGATCGATGGTAATAAATTTTAGCTATTATCACTGAATGTACGCATCAAGCAACTTGATTTTCAAATAGCAGTTTTCTTTACTGTTACAAATTTTGAACTTTGAGGGGTTCGTGTAAATTCCGGAAGCCTTTCCCAGTTTGATTTGCAATAAGCTTTTTGCCTTATTTTTGTTCAAGGAATAACTTTACCTGAAGCTTGCACCACCATTTTTACACACCCTGTATAATGATTAAACCCATAATTTTTCTTTCGCACCGGCATTCGTTCGATATCTAAGTACTGGAATTCCTGGTTCTCGATATTGAAGCATTGTCCAATGTCTTGTAGAAAGTTTCTGAGTGATCCTTAGAACTTGGTTAACCCTGAATTCCTCTACGCTACAACCAATGTTTTAAACAGTCACCGCAAGATTGTAAGACGAATTTCTACATAATTTTTTATGCATACAAGAAAACATTACTTCATGAAAAAATTTATTTCAATTGCCCATTTTTATTATTGGTTGTTTATTGTTTATTATAATAAAGGAATTTCGCGTTTCTTCTAGAATCTTCTGATTAAAATTACACCGTTTAACCTGTTGACAACTAAATACCTACTATTTGCATATGACATTCATAGAATGGCAAACTTGAAATGATATTCTAAATTATATAAGAAAATGGTTTAAATTTGCTGCAGTTGACACGTCCTTGTTCGTTGCTTGTTAAAATCAACTGCTATAATTTATATAAATATCTAATTCAAGTAGCTTCATTCTGTACGGTCTGGAGTGCTGTTAAATATGCATCAATTTACATTCTCTGGTTTTATTCTTTTTGTTCAATTTGAATAACCAACGAGTGTGTCACATGACCATCAAGGCATTTTTAATTAAATTCGAAAATTTTCACCAGTCTTGTTTTGCTGCAGTCATTTAATAAAACGAGCTGTCCTTTGCCTGCAAGTCGTGACGGACGTATTACGTTAATTATTCAGCTGATAACGTGTGCTCGCTTTCAGTATATGTAAATGTTGCAGGCATCTTGATTCCAACTAGTTGATATTTAGACTTGTAGGAGTGTGCGTACCTCGCGGTAATAAAGGACAGGAAGTTCTGCCGGGATTTTTATTATTATGGTTTATGGTACAGAATAATTGAAAGTGTTGATTTAGTGCTGTAATAATAGCGTTAGTTGTTCGCACGTACTTAGTTTTTGTCGGATGTTTAATTTGCAAAACGAGTGATTGTGAATTTGAAGGTGAATGAGTTAGTTGTGTTCGAAACCGAGCTTTGGAAATGACAATGAAAAGCGCGGTAGAATTAATTGTTAAAATTTATTAATAAGATTGGGAAATGTAAACCACTTTCTAAACTGCGCTATAATTGCATTGTAGTGCTGAAAGTAAACCTTACGCAGTTCTAGTGTCGTCTTATCGAAGTATATGAAAGACTTTTTGTTACTACGTTTTATTAAATTCTTGAAATTTTCCCATGATATTGTTTCTATACTTTTGTTTAAAAAAGTTCAATTATTGTAGGTGTGTTAATTGTGGATAAATATTTGAACATCATTTCCGTAATTTTTACATTGTGTATCTTACATAATATCTATATTTAGATATTTGATTTTTTTCTAATAAGCTCTCCTCTAAATTTTCTCATTTTAATATGTTGACCAGTATTCGAAGAAAGAATTAAAAATTTGCAGTTCCCTAAAATTCACATAAAATACATCGTTCTTCTTCAATAGATGAACACCTACCTGTAAAACATAAATATTATTGTTACCGTGTAAGTGATGCTGTAATATACCATTAAATTGAATTTTCCTAAATCAGCACATTAGATAATTGAAATTAATTGGAACTAATTGTTTAATTTCGTGCTGATTCTTAGTCATGACCGGTGTGTGGAAATGCTTTTGTTATATTCAAGCATATATAGGATGAATGTGTCCGGTTTACAACACAAACTGTTTTAAAATACACACGTGTGGTATACTTCAAGTTCACACGTTAACAGTGCACCCTGACAGTATACATAGTTCGTTTCTTGTGAAAACTTCGGTTTGAAAAACGTTAATAGTTCGTCATGTATTATAATAACTTTTTACATCCACCTGTGCTAAAGAAGTTCAACGAGCATGGTAGACAAAGGATAGTTTCTTATATGGATAAATCTGAATGTAATCTTCATAACCTGCACGAAAAGTAAGATTTATAAATGTTTGTGCTTTCATTTATTAACCCTTTCACTGCTCAATGCTCTAGAAGTTTTCGTTCCCCCAGTGCGCATAAATTTGCCGCTTGCGGGGATGTCCGTCTTGAGCACCATCTCAAAGGTTTTGTATGACCTTCAGGCAATAATTATTGTTACCAACTGCGCAAGACGACAACAACCGCACCGGCAAGTGTTAGCAGGAAGACTGTCCCCATACTGTCCCTAGGTGCTCCAGACGAGTTGAGGGGGGTCAAAATTTGGACAACGCATGTTGACTAACCTTGACTAGACACTATCATAAACCATAATACCGCATGCGCGAATAGCCAACTTGAGCAGTTACTAAAATAACTGCGTTGGAATATATTCGTCTGGAGCAGCTTGGTCCATTTTTTTTTTTCGCGAGTATTTCCGTCTTGCGCAGTGAAAGGGTTTTAAATAATTTATATTATGATAAACTTATCAGTTAGTCAAGGATTAGAAAATGATCTACATAATGATAAAAACGAACATTTTTATATATTTTTTAATGTGAAGTAAAAATAACAAGCAAATGTGGATATTTTATTACTATTCTGAAATGTACCCACAAAATTTCTCTAAAATTTTCTAACACCCTAAATATACTATTATAAAAAATTTAGGCTTTATTAAAAGATAGGAGAGATTTCGTAACTGCTTAAATTAAAATAAATATTTGTAAAACTTTAACTCATTTTGATATTTTTTTATTCCCACCTCGAATGGTAATACCGCCTCATCTAACATTGGACAAAAACAGTCGCCCATGATGAAACTGGGAATAGATTCCGGTGACTCTTGATTACTACCTTGGATTCTTATCCAATTAGCTATTTTGTTATGGTTTTTAGTTTTTCAGTTTACATTTGGAGTTAAATATAAACGTTTCTTTGGTGTTTAGGATTGTTTAGGAAAGTCTCTACAAAATTTAGGAAAATATACTTGCAACCGTTTGGAAAATTATCGCGCAAAAGCTTTTAAGATTGAGAAAATGAATAATACTCAGTTTCCCTAAATTAAATCTATATGAATGTAGTAAAAAAATGTATACCGTGTATTATTTATTACTTATACCTATTATACTTATACTCATGAGGGGGCACCAATTGTTTCAGTGGCGTCTCCTCAAGTAGGTAAGTTGCACCCTTTGTTAAACACAACTCCCTAGGAAGGGGCAGATTTATCTCGACCACCACTGCCAACCTAATGCCAAGCTTCAAACCCCCATAAACTGCACCACGTGCGTCGGTTCACGATGTTTAAAGTTGCTATAGATTGCTGTCCATAGTTAATGAGTATCCTTTTGCATATTTTTTACTTATCTCCACAATGCTTGAATCATCTTCCGCAGGTTTTATTTTTTTTTGATTATCCTTTATATGATGTAAAATTGTAGACTTGTTTCGGGAAAATATATCCTGTACTTATTTGAAGTTTGGCTATGTATTCCTTGTTGGTATAATTTTTATTAGTTTGTGAAAAACTTACGTTTTATTTGTTTAGTGTTACAATGTCTTCGTTTCTTACCCTATCAAACGTTTTGATGAGATCACCGTAGCAGATGTATCTGGGGTTACTGTACTCTGCTGAATATTACATCTGTGTAGTACTAATATTGGTCAAAAACCCCGTTGTTCTTCTACAACTTCAATTTTGTTTGTAAGGGCGGCGATAACTGCTAAGCTCTCTCTGGTCTAGTTTAATAATGACACAAGCGGATAGCCCTCACATTTGTGCTACAAACAGCTGAATACACAAGTCCACTGGGTTTTTGTAATAATGACAATGTCCCACTGTAATTCCCGGGTAGGTTCTTGTTTTCTTATTCGATTTTAATTGCGTATCGTTATACCCTGAATTATATTTCAATTTTTATTTTTTTTATAAAAAATATACCGGGTGGCCGGTTTCAAAGGTGTACATAGGGATTTAACATTGTAATGAACGTTTCTCGTTTCTGCGAATTCCTGCTCGCCAATTCAACTTACAGGAAAGGTACTGGTATTAAATAAAAGGTAAAATGATTGCGCTTCAAATGGCGCTAATAATAAAATTAAATGTGCTATACTTATTTTAAAATATCGATTTAAAATTTTGCGATTTTTAAATATGACGTGCCATGATTTTCAAATTTTTGTTAAATTAGTTGTCATTTACAGAAATCCACTAATTTACGCCAACTAAATTATCAAATTTTTTGACAAATGCTTTAAAATTTGAAAATCATGGCACGTCATATTTAAAAATCGCAAAATTTTAAATCGTTATTTTAAAATAAATGTAGCACATTTAATTTGAATATTAGCGTCATTTAAAGCGCAATCATTCTACCTTTCAATTAATACCATTACCATTCCTGTAAGTTAAATTGGCGAACAGGAATCAGCAGAAACGTTCAATACAGTGTTAAATCCCTATGTACACCTTTGAAACCGGCCACCCGGTATATGAAAAAATTCTAAATAATTCCAGCATAATTTCAAAATCTTGGAGTAAACATAATTTACTCTTAACGAATAATACTAATATAGGTACAGTAAACGCCATCAACCATAAAACTTATTAAGAAACACAAATCAGCTGTGTTGTTATTGCTTTTTATTATCATAATTTTTTTAAACGGACTAAAATGATTACTTGGTACCTTCTGGCCTGAAAAATATTGCGGGGTAGGTATATCATCGCATTGTAGAAGCGCTGCTGTTACTTCTTTCTGGAGTCCTGAAACAAGGCTTCAGCCGCAATCGCGGTGATTCCGCAGCAATTTCTTAGGGTTTAAGTGGAAGCTAAGCGCAGTCCTAAATTCTCTGTTCTTCGAGTTCGAGGATCTTAGTTGCAGGTATCAGATGGTGAGCAAGCACGGATCTCGTCTAGCTATATTCTTGCGCAAGGACAGTAGTTAGTTCTGTTCTATAGACTAGTCCCTATCGGACACACCTCTATGCTTGTCGGTATCCTGCAATAACGTTTCCCACACATGTACATCCACCTATATGTCATCGCATTTCCGCTCTTTATAATAATTTTGACTCATTGCTTTTAAGATGCAAAAGGAAAGTTATTATACATGTTTATTATAGAAAATGATTTCGGAGAAAAAACAGTAAATATCAATGATATAATGATGTTTACTAGTTAGCGTTAGTCACCTGTGGTAGACTTGGGTACATTTCTATCTGACCAATATTTATTTTCTGTGGGTTCCCGAAATAAGCTGTTTAATGCATGTGGTACTTAAAACTTGTTTTTGGAAAACTACAGTCAAGTTCTTTCATGAAATGATGGTCCAAATTCCACTGCCTCACTTTTTTGCAATCTATTCAGGTCTTGCTGTTACTTTTATTTACCATTTTACGAAAGGTAGAACATTCTAAATTTTAAAAACCAAATTAGGTTTTATAAAGCTTAAATGCAAATTCGTAATTGTTAATTAGGAGTTATTTATACTTCCCTCAGTTAAGTACTTTAGATAAAGAGTTATTTATTTTTCGTTATTCCTGATTTTGTCTTGATAAAATTCATATAAAATAAGTATTCCTTCAAAGACGTATATACAGGACGTCCTTCGAGTGTTGAAAATTCATTGACGACCTTCATGGTTCTATTCATTCAAAATGACTTATCACATTGTGGTACTTTAGAAACTAGTACTACTTGTTCATGGTCTATGCTAATTTTAATTCCAACAATGTATTAACAAAATCTATTGCATAAATTTCACACACGATTTCTTTTATTAAGATATTAGTTAATATTCTTAAAACGTTTTTAAACTCATTCAGGTTAAAAAATCTGCAGGTTTATATGTTAATATACTTAAGTATATTATTATATACCAAACTCTCCTACTTTGATATTTAATAATTATGTTCGTTTTTATAACAATGAAGTAATTTTCCAACACTATACTTAAGTCTTGCTAACTATTTATTATAATCTAGTTGTGTGGTTTTTCTAAGAATTAATGAAATGCAAAAATCCTTGGAATCCTAATCATTGTTCTTCGTTTTCTACGCATTTCTACTAGTAGTACCATTCCGATTTCTATCTGAATTACAACTTGCCTATTGCTTCCAGCTTTAATTATTTTCTTTAGCACGATTATGATGAATATTGTTGAAACTAATGTGTACTTAAACCTTTTTTATCACCTTGTATCCAGAGGCCTCAAACAAGCTGTTATTTCACGTGTTAAGTGGCGTATTCAAATTTAACAGCCATTATGATTGGCACGGACAGATATTGTGATTTTAATTGATGAGGTAGGAGTAACAAATTGAGCACTCCTTTAGGGGCACCTGTTGTAAAACAAGAACAAAAATCACAAGTAGGTACATCTTATTAGCATTAATCATTAGTAAAAGCTACTTGTTTTGAAATTTTTATTAGGTGCTAGGATTCATTAATAAACACGAGATGTGGTCATATATGAGAATAGAAGGTTCATTACTTGTATTGACTTTGAACTCTTTACTGATAACCTTAATTTATGATTTATACCAAAGAAATTACGTATTGCAGTCAAATTGTTTAAAATAACATTATCATGATAAAGTGCTAAAATATTTACTAATAAATGAATTAAGTTGTCTAAAAAGCTATTTAATTAAGCAATTTATAGTAAACTTCACTGTGCCGCCTGATAATACTACGCAATTATTTTAAATATCAAATAGAAATTATAAATAAATTTACCAGACCTTAAAATAACATTTATACAAAAATAATTAACCCGTTAAAATTCCTTTTAATCTATTTACATATAAATTTCTCAACAATTATCACTATCACCAATCAATCTTAAAATAGCATAAAAATTCAATCAGTAACACTCTCTTTCGTAGTTTTCATGTTTTTAATGGATGTTTTAATTTTTCAGTAAACAGACTGTAAACAAACCACTAAATGGAACTCCTGGACCAAACCGGAATGTCCCCTCACCGCATCCAAATCAAAACGGCAGCATTGATTCTACCAGGTATTAATTATCACTATTATACACCTTTTGCGTTTTTATTTACAGTTTTTTTATTTTATAGATCGTTAATGAAAGGGGAACCCGACCCTAAAGGACTTAAAGAAGGAATTTACGATGCCGTAAAGGTAAGATTTTCTTTTTACACCTACGGAGTTACTTTAGCCACTCTCCTCATCCAATATGTAGAAAATGTACGAAACGGAAGTTCAGACGGTGATTCTTTTTCATAAGCTACTTGGGACGTCAACTACTAGGGTCATAATTATATTACATCCTCCTATATGCAATTTAATGTAAGACGAAATAAACATAAGGTAAAAAATTTAAGATGCTAAAAATATCTTCTTTTAATACTAGGGAGGGGGAATGGGACAAGTGGGCACGGCCATATAAGCGCGACCATGTGAACGCGGCCACGTGGAGCGAGATAAGTGGGCGCAGGGACAAGTTGACGCGAGACAACTTACGCGAAATATTTGCAATTCGAAGAGTTAATACAAAACGCTTTCAATATTTGATGAGTTTGAAAAATGGTTTTATTTAAAATACTATAGGTAGCTATAATAAATTCTGTCTACTTGTCCTAGACCACCGCTAGGGAGGTCTGTATGCCGCTGCAAATGTATCATTAATGTTTGTTGCTCAAATTATCGAGTTTGGGATAAAACTATCATAAAGATATTACTTGAGTAGATAAAACGTAGATATCAGTCTCACAACCCCTTCAACCCTTAGATCATAGATCATACATAAGCTTCAACCACCCTCGATTATAGTGTTTAGTGACGTATAAAAATAATAATATACTATTTTAATACCAACTTATTTATTACGCGTAGTTTACTCTCCTTAAAGAATTAAAAGGTAAACTATGTTGACCGAATTACAAACTATAAAGTAAACAGTTAAGCAACAACATTAGGAATACAATAATAATTATCATTTCAACAACTCAGTCTATTCTAATACAATAGTTCTTCCTTTCATACTAATATGAGCTTGTCAACATCCACGTATGGTGCGGTATATCGGGCCTGTCTTTTGTCGTACGTGTCTCATCCATCGGTCTTGACTGAAGAACACATCTTTTCAGCTGCCACTTCAATGCAGAACACTACATCCGCAGAATATATAATACACGTGTCGTTGGAGATTTACTAGTGTTCTCGAAGTGTACTCCTTACCAAAGTACTTTGCTCCTTACCGTTGAATTTTTGTTCACAAACGTGTTTTCAATGACAGCTATGTTATGCCAAGTTATCACATTTTTAAATCCTCTAGTTCTGTAATTTCTACGAAACTTTAAAAATATGCCCATGACCAAGAACATGTTTTAGAAAAACATAAAAACCATTATTAAAATCTACAACTGATTCGGTACCGTTAGAAGCGTTTTTCAAGGTGGATACCGCGACAAATGTGTATCCTATTCTGGAATCGGTAGATTCGCATTTTGTGCGTATTAGGATCTACATATTTTAATGCCATTTTGTTTGTACAAACATTTTATTATAAATGGTCTCTTTGAAATTTAGTAGCTAGTGGTATAACAGATATTGCTAAAAGACGGCACATGGTCATAGAAATCCTATGAGCACAGCTTTAGAAAGTGTAAACTAATCTGTCAGGTAGAGTTTGAATACTCAAAGTGCTTTGATTAACGAGGTTCCATTCTCGGCGGCGCGTCATGACGCCTGAAATAAGGATTTTCAGTTCATTTCAGGAAATGAAAACGGACAAAAAGGAACCAAATCCAAGGAACAGCAATCCGCCTTGATTTAAAACTGAAGATTGTCAATTTAGTAGCAGAATTAATATAAATTTGTTAAACAGTTTGAAAATACGTAAAGAGGCATAAGATTTTCTATAGAAAATTGTTTTTATTGGAATCTGTTTTAGTTTTGTAGACTATGCCGTTTCATATCCGTTATTCATTGCTTAACAACTACCTATGACCAGATTTAATAGAAAATATCAATGACAAATTTTTGTATCTGTTTGTATATTAAAAGAACACTCGATTATTTATTATAAAATTATGATACATCGACGAGCTATTGGGTAATGATACTGGACTTGCTCGCCCAATAATAACTTCAAGCACCGTTGCAGTATAAACAAATTATGAAACCCCCAAAATTAAAATGCGCAACCCTTAAACCGATGTACCGATCGTCTAAAAAATATATCACTCTACACCGTAATGAGAACGCTACACTCTGAAAAACTCTTGTTCTTCCAACAAATGATTTGTTGGTATAGCCTCGACATCATGGCCTCGACAAAATCATTGTTGTCACAACAAATGCCAATTTGTTGGGTCAACACAAAAAATATGTTGCCATGTTATTATTTTCTATCACAAATTCGTTTTGTTCAGACAACAAACAAAAAATAATATTTGTAGGTGCAACTTTTTTTTTTATTAATTTCCTATTTGCTGTGACAATGACTTTGTTAAGGCTATACCAACACATTATTTGTTGGGAGAAAAGATTGTTTTTGTAAATACAAAAATGAAAATACGAAATACCAACTGCATTGGTTACCTTTCTTTCTTAACTTATATTCGGAATGTAGGGCATAGATTATTTCCAGCTAGATATCGATCGTTTTGGTCATACCGATCAGCACACTTCGGAAAGTATATTCACGTGTAAAGTTCTTAAAAAACTATTCACCATCCTACTAGCCGGTTTGTAATACCTATCTCAATTACAGGCAATCAAAGAATAGAATCACGTTTATTGGTTTTATACTTTAACTTCTGATGCGAATTTATAGTTCTAGTTAGCGCTAGTTGATAATATCTTTGCTATTCGTGCGGTGTTATGGAAAACCGATATCCTTAACCCTTTAAAATGTTAACCGACCTAAATTGTATTGTATAAAGTCGGTATAAAGTTTCTAATATTATCATTAACTTTATACTTACCGCTAAAGGGGAATAGTTATTTATATCACAAGGCCAGAAACAGCACATTTGCGAGTGCGAGTAAGGTAGGAGCACTCGCAGAACTGTTTCTGGACGTGTAATATACACAAGATTTTTTGTGCCGATGCGATGTTTGTTTAAATAAATTAAATTTACATTTAAAATTTAGTATTAGGAATTTTTTTTATGATTTAAAAATCAAGATTCCTTGTTTCCTGGTATTCATTAAACTTAATTCATTTATTTTCTTACAATTTCCATTGACGTTTATTTATAAATTTCATTATCTTTGATTTAATAATAGATACACGGCGCATATTATTAAAGATTATATTCAAATCACCACAGTGGCTCAAATAGGTAATCGTATTTGTAAAATTTTGCTAATTTATTTGTTTGATGGTCTCCGACCGCGATGCACAAATTTGACTTTGACAGATTGAGTCGATGCTACCAACCAATAACCTTCAATTCCTACTTTTTGCCGGCTTAGGCCGGAGAAACCTCTGTTTCTGGCAGATTTCGCGATGCAGAAACTCAGTGATGCGGACCGGAGGCACAAAAAAATATTTACAAGCTTACAAATTATGGAGAATTACGTTTTTCTTTACAACTTTTTATCAAAAAAAAAAGACTAGATCCCAAAACTTCTAGCTGCCCAACGCCAAGTTTTATCTTAAAAATCAGGGCGGATAAAAATAGTTATTTGTAACCGATCTAAATATTTTCTAACATTTTATAGCAATATCTAAGACTTGTAAAGTTAGTTTACAAACTTTCATCTGAATTCGGTTTTTTAAAGTACTGTTTGAAAGTAGATTTAAGTCAAAATAAACAGTTTGTAAGCCAGTAAGCCCATGTTCGACAAGTCACGTTTGAAAGCATATTTACAGAATAGTAGATAGCAAAAGGCTATTTTCTGATTTTTCGAAAAATAAGACGCTGTTATTTGTTATTGTGTTTAACTGGTGCAGTATTTGTGTGTCATTAAACAAAATTAGTATTTTTATCTACACGACAATTTAGCATTAGCATATATCGTGCGTTACAAGTTGCCAAATTAATTTGTCTAAATTGTATGTAAATTATATGTAGAATATGTAAACTAGATTCAAATAAATGCTGAAATATAATGTCATAAGAATCATAAATATTTCGTAACTTACAAATTCTGTGTAAACTTACATGTATAGGAAGCTGATTTTAAATCAACTGATAGGTACCAGTTTTTTTAACACAATTTATTAGTTAAGTGGTTAAATTGGCCAAGCAGAATGTACTGAATTTGTTTTTCTTTCGACTATCAACTTCAGTGCCAGAATTAAAAAATATAAATCCAAATAAACCATCTCTTATGTATTTACTATCATTCTGAATTGGATTGTTAAGGTCTTTTGCAAATAGAACACGAATAATAGTACATAACATCGGTTGCAATACAAATTGCCCAATACCTTCTGCGATATTATCATGGTATGCACGCGTAGTCCTTTGTATGCATTGTTAAATACCATTAATTATTATGATTTACTAGGGCATTATGGCAAAATGACGTTTAACCATATAAGGATAATGGTATTTAACTTTTTCCTAAGTTATAGATCACGCACCGAATTAATGTAATGATAGGTCACTTTGGCAAAATCTGTGGGAGGCTACAATTACTACAGTCGTTGAAGTGTTCATCGTCAGGTATCCTAGTACAATTGTTGCAAAAAATGATGTTGTTATTAAATTTGGCAAATTGCTAATGTGATGCCGGCGATGTCATTCCCATTTTAATATTACACCTTGAAATAGGTTTATGGATTTTAACGAGCCATTTGGAAGCGAATTATAGCATTTCTATATTTACCTGTTTACCATAATTGATTACATTTTATTACAGTAGCGAAGTAGATGATTTAAAAAACTAAATTCTGGAATGTTTAAAAAAGTAAATACTTAATAACGGACTATTTTAGAGAAAAAAAGTCCAACCATATTTATGGATTTAATCAAATACCAATTATAAACACGTAGTAAATATAATTATACTACACTTCGAATGTGCGTGTTATTGTCAAACAGAAAGCAATAATTACGTTTCAAAGCTTCCTACCTTGCACTTGTGAAAGGACTCGACATTGAACTAGAAATTGTGTTTTCAGTGGGAATCTGTTTGTAGGTTACTTATTAGTACTGAATATTACCTTTTTTTTGTCTTTTCGATTATTTACATTCCATCGTTGACTTGACATCATAAATACAGTGAAAGTCTGCGACTAGCAATGATGTCTATTAATGCGGTTTTAATTAAAGTAGATTTTCATAAAAAAGTGTTGTGGTATATTTATGCATTTACTTTCTTAAGATATTTATTTTTCGTAACAACCGCAGAAGAATTATTTTTAATTTCTTGGTTGAAAAAGATTACCGTTACTAAAATATTTTAAAGAATTATTAAACAAACTTTACAAAAAAATCAAACATTTGAAACATCCTGTCTAATAAGCTCCGTTATTTATATACATGCATCCTCGTAAAATTTTCGGCATTTTATAGACATTTATAACAAGCTTGAAATTATGTCGGAACATTTATGGTTATTTTTTATGGTAAACTGATAAATCTCATAACCAGCTATTAAAAACTGCTCGAACACTAATTAATCGCGTGACAAAAAGTGAATTATGACCAGCAATTTTTCCACCTAATTCCGCTGGATTTCAGCGGATGTTCAATATGCAAATTATGTTCACATTTTATTGTAATTAGTAGTAGCTGGGAGTCTTTATTTATTAGAGCATCATAGTCAAGAGAAATTCCTCTTAATTTGCATGTTTGTTCATTAAAATACGTATTTATTTCATGCGTATATACATTTTTCAGATTCCTGACCTAATATAGTTCGCCAACGCTGTGTTTTGATTTGTTTTACAAATCGATGAATAGTGCTCGATTAATTTCAAAAGATGACAGGTATAATTAATTGTCTACTTAGAATATGCTATATTAGCTGACACATCTTTGTTATTAGCCTAGCAGTAAACTTAATAAAAAGAATTGGCACACAATTTTAACATTTCGAATCTAATTTATTTCCTAAAATAATTTTTACACTTCCAAGTGTTAATAAAATTTTGATGAATGTAGGCTTTACTTTCCACATTGCAAGCCAGCTGCTTCATATTGCACTTGCAGTTAAATATGCATACGTAATAGGTAAAGCAAGGTTTACAATGGTTGAAGCGTCGACACTCATTAATTTTGACCTTCTGTATAACGATTTGGAAAAAAGTTCAATCTATGTGCTTCCATCCATCATAAATCAATCATGTGTGGTATAATACTGGTTTGATAGAAACATTCAATAAGCTATCTGTTCATCCGGCTCGTTGACCCAAGAAAAAATCAAATGCATCTGATTCAGGAAACACGAATCGATGTGAATATTCAGTGCCGTCTTAGGAATTTGAGCGCCCCTGGGCTAAAAAAAAAATTGGCGCCCTGGCCCAGTTGGCATTAAAAATATTGACATAAAAATTATTTTTTCTTCAAGCGTATCATAATATCCGTATTGTTGTACAGAACTGGCTATCTAGAAGGAAGTCATTTTGTTAGTAGTCAAAAAACGAAAATAATGCACTAGTACGTTAATGTGTTTACGTATCCATGGCAAAGGCAGTATTTTGCCCATAGCTCCGCCCCCAAGGTTGGTAGAAGGGAGAGCGTTGTCCTGTGGAAATGACTTTTTAGGAAATATTTATTTACAGCAACAGAATATTTTTACACTTGAAGAAAAAATAGTATATATTATTCGGAGTAGAACGTCTTATTTGTGTTTCGCTCATTTGCACAGCCTCGGCGCGTGCGCCTCGGCCGCAATATGAGCTCAACACAAAAAGAACTCTTTCTACTCCTAATAATATAATATACTATTTTTACAAAACTCTCTCCTTAAAGAAATTAGAAATCATGAAATATTTTTTACTTATATTGAATCACAATTCTATCGCTTATATTAGTGGGTATGAAAGGAAAAATTTGAAACAGTAAAGAAAACCTATTGCTTATTTAAATATTGAAAATATCAGGAGAGCGGATTTAAAAAGACGAATTACTGCCTACAAGCCTCTAGACGTAACCTAAGAATCAAACGTGCAAGCAAATAGTCATAATTCAGCAGGGCGGGGGGCGGCGACAATGAATGTTTTTGTGCATGGTAATTCTATTCATTTCGGGGAGGGCGCCGCCACCGCGCCACCAGGAAACATACTGATCGAGAAAAATAGTTGGTTGTTTTTCAACTTTAAAATTTAAATTAAATAGCAAACAAAATTTCAAACATTTTCAGTTCTTCGGCGCCCTTGGTTCAATGGCGCCCCTGGGCTATAGCCCATTTAGCCCAATGGATAAGGAGGCACTGTGAATATTAATGCAAAACAAAGTTGTACATGAAACCATTAAACCGCACTAGAAACGCAACCAAGAAAAACTATATAATATAATTGAGCTCCGGAATATATGCATTAAACACGGATTTTTTCTTCGTATTCAGGCCTTAACTCCGTATTTTTTATTTGTAAGTCAAAGAAATATTAAACTCCGTAATGTGTCTTGACAACTCAGTAATCTGATTTTGGCTTCGAAATTCAGACATTAACGCTGATTTTTTTTGTACGTCAATAAGCAAACATTAAGTAATACCTACTATTTTAAATGTCATAATGGTAGAAATATTTGACATGCAATAATTCATTGTCTACCTTATGTGGGATATTATTTATGTATACAAGTAAACATTGTATAACGGCACTAAAATCTATGCATTGTAATTTGCAAGTACAAACACATCGAAGGCAACATGTTTGATTTATCGTTAAAATCTCCCATTTATCACAGTGTTTAGTACGTAGCAGTTGAACTACTGAAATGCTACAGTTAGCGTTACTATATTATAGTTTATAAATATTCAAAAAGATATTTAATTTGTTGCATGTACAATTAACATCCTGTAATTATGATTACGTTCTTGATTCAACGTTAAAATCTTCAAAATACCGTTGCTCATTATGCTTCTGAGGAAGTGGAAACCCTTATCCTAATTGACTTTTAATACTGTATTCTAGCACGTGAATAGTAACAATTCCTACTTGAACCCGATCCGATGCCCGATGGTCGTGCTTTCAATCAGGCACGCAATATGCGTATGAACATGAGCTGTAAGCAATCGAGGTTGCTCGCTGAGTCATCATTGAAATCTCCCAAGTATTGCGGCGATTCCTCCTAGCAGGTGTTAAATATTGTTATTAGCATAACTATTAACATTCGTAAGCAAAGTATGACTACTTTTTGTATTTTGGTAACCTGTCATATTTTTGGTGCAAAGTAATTTTCCAAAAGTTACTTGGCCAAGTTTGTATCGAGTAGGTGCTATGTGGGATGTAGTTCGAGGTTTGTTGTCTTATACCGTGACTGGATGGCTGCCGGAACAGTCTTGTGCGGCAGTCGTGGAATGTGCCCAGAGCCATGGGAACACGTTGACACACTGAGCAGCTTCACGTGTTTGAATCTTGAATCAGTGACCAGTGTTTGCGTATTGTGATTAGAACGTTTTTTCGAATTCTTACGTGCCATTTGGGAATTTTGTGTTAAGTGTTAATATTTGAAATACGTCGAGTTATTGGATATTTCCGTTACACAGGATACTAAAAAAATTTTGAGATGAATAGTGACGTAATCATGACTTCTGCAATAAATCATGCAGCAGCCATAAAAAGGCTAGAAGCCCTTTTTGATAATGCTACATTGATACCAAAATCACCTCAAGAAATTTGCGAAATTGAGTCTAAACACGACGCCAACTGCGACGTCCATGGAGGAAAAGTAAGCAGACGTGGTTCTTTAGGAAATGTATTGCATACCCCAAATTTGAGAGAATCCACCGGAAATCTTTTTAATCAACGTCGTGATTCGAAAGGAAATGTCGGCAATGGAGTTGGGCCACGAAGAGAATCAATGCCTGCTCTAAATGTACAAAGCAATTACTACAACAGGTATGATAACAAGATTTTAATCATCAAGATCATAAAGATTAACACAACAAAATTATTGCCTTTTAGAAAACCACTTTTCCACACTTCTAGTACTAATTTTCATTTTTAGATCCCCCAAACACTTTTAAATTATTAAATACATTTTCAGATCCGCTCCTGCCTCTTTAAATAAAAATTTGCTAAAACCTAAAACATCTTTTAAGCAAGCACTTAGCAATCTTTCCCACTGTTATTCAAATATCTACATAGTTTTGTTAATTGCTTTTATTACTCGTCTGAGAAGTGTGCCGCCTGTTTTACATGCTTTGTTTTGAATTTATTTAATTGTTCATGTATCCACCTGTCATAATACTAATAGATAAAAAATGGCGTGGGAAATTTAATTTTATTAATACGGGATTGTTTAATTCAGCTTTCGCTTATTTTTCATGCTTGCGATGAGAAAATCCAAATTAATTTCACAAATTACTTCATATTCAGGCGCCGAGATTCTTTGGGCCTTCCTCAAATTCCACCAAATAAGGATATCGAACATCCCAGCAATTTTCCTTCATTGTTAAGAAAAGACCCGGTGGTTTCATCGATGGTAACATTAAAAAAAGATGGAAATCTTAACACCGGTGCTTGGAATACGCGTCGAGATTCTTTGACTGGATCCACAAATTCTCTGAAGAAAGATTTTTTGCAAGTGCCTAACGCCAACAGAAGAAACTCTAGGAGGTTATCGAACGATTCTTTGGATAGCCGACGAAATTCTTGGGATCCAAGTCGACGTGGAAGCTTGGGCTCTGGGGGTTGGGATGACCCAATTTTGGAGAACGAGAGGAAGGTTAGATTTATTGATAATTTAACATTTTTTACATTCTACTTTGCTCTGCGAATTTAATTAATGTCGTGTTTAATGTAGCTGAGAAATAATTACCTGAATAAAGTACTTGCTAGTGTTATGCACGTATTCATATACAATACATAACGATACATAAGCTACAATGGTTGTGTGCTTATATGGTAACGTTTCTAACGCGGAAAATTTAATACAACCTCAGGTCTACATTAATTATTAATACCAATCTTTATTTTATCTCAACTTTAATTTAATAGCAAGATATGTGTTCATACTTTAAAGACAAATTTAATGTAATTTCAAATTCTGTTCGTTACCTATATCTGTTGTTATTGTTATTGTTATTGTTGATGTTGTTGGTATTAAATTGAACGGCTCTAATAGTGTACAGATTTAGATGCCATGTACCGCTAAGTATTTTATACGCCTCGGGCTGTGCGTTACCTTGTGGTTTGTACCTTTCTTTTTACTTTTAGCTTTATAGAGTAGTTATTTATTTTAATGTGCCATCAGAGAAGTATGTATTCTAGATTTCTTTTAATCTTTTTACTACATTGAGTTATAATTACGTTCCGTTTAAAAATAGCGGCTGAGATCAATCACAAAAACACTATTGAGTATTTTCGTGATATGCATATTAAGCATAATTTATTACCTAAATGTCATGGAAGATCAGTATGTCAGTTGCATAAATTTTAAATTAAAAACAAACGTTTATTTGGATTATCCTGACTGAATAGTATCTATTTGGTAATTTCCATATCAAAAGTTATTGTCGGGTTTGTTACAACTTCATTAAGTTTGATTTAGAGATTTGTTTATATTTACAAAATAAATCTCTAAGATGGTATGACAAAATCATAAATTAATGTCAGTCAACAACTAAACCTATACTTATTTGGAAATTGTAATTTAATTATATCCCTTATATGGATATTTAACATGAGCAAAAAATTAATAAAAACATTCTACATTAATTCTGAGTAATGTAGTATAATTTAGTTTCTTTTAAAGGTCTTTCCGCCTCTAGCCTAGTATGATATTTTCATATTTTATTTGATATGTTTATCTTCGACATTTTCTCGAGTTTTGAAACGGTTTTGCTCAGGGTAAAGTATAAATCTCGGGAAGATTAGGAAATACACATTAACATAGGTGAAGAGTAAATGATTTTACACGTTTTCGTGTTGATTTGTGTATAATCATTGAACAACTCGTGTATATAATAAATTCCTATTAATAGGATACCCCATCACGATTATTTTTAGTATTGATAAAGTTTAGTGCTTTTTATTTATTAATAAAATAATTTTTATCTCGTGTTAATTAAAAATTATTATGTAGGTACTGAGAAAAACACGTTTCACATCAACTATTTTTATTGATTAGCAAGTTGATCATAAATTATGAATTCAAAAACACTAGTAACAGTAATTATAACGGTATCGTTCAGGTTCCAGGCATTGCTTATTAGATAAATAGGTATATATTTATCCAATGGAATTTCATTACTAAATATATAGTTCTCGGATAGATCGGAAATTTATAATTAATTTATGTAAATCTAACTTTTTTACAAGGTATTTTGAAACGCGTTTCTGTAATTCAATTTATTCAGTATTCGATTTTCTTCTATAATTTATTAATAAACGTTCTCTATACTTCTGACTATCTATCTATAATTGGACCCAGTTCTGCAGAAACCATCCAACCCACAAACAGTGCATTAATTGTGTCAGAAAATTGGAAAATACTTTTTTATAAACCATAAATTATGTTGTTTAAAATATTAGCGACAGACGACCATGCGGGTTGGATGCATTCTGCAATAAGTTAATAGATATTAGAACATTTTATTTGTTGAACATGTGGTTTGGATGTTTTCTACAAATAAATAATTCCTGATTATAAAATAAGTATTTTTCACTAACGATTGTTTTCTCCCGTAAAATGCTAGCATAGCGGTTGGTTGTCTTATGCAGGCAAACTGAAGAATGGGATAAAAGCTGTCGAAAAATAACATTAGCTCAGATTTTGCTACCATGTGGGTTGGTCGCTTTCTGCAGAACTGGGTCCAATTGTCACTCACTAACAACCCTGACGGGTACGGAATATCTAGAAAATTATTTTCATAAATTGAAAGATTATTTATTTCCCATTTTCGTAGTTTTTCATAATGCGACTCCATACAAATTTTATACACAGTGACCAATATATAATTTGATTCAAAAAAAATATTTTTGTGCCTCCGGTCGGCATTACTGAGTTTCTGCATCGCGGAATCCGCCAGAAACAGAGGTTTCTCCGGCCTAGGCCGGCAAAAAGTAGGAATTGGAGGTTATTGGTTGGCAGTATCGGCTCAATCTGTCAAAGTAAAATTTGTGCATCGCCGTCGGAGACGATCAAACAAATAAATTAGCAAAATTTTACAAATACGATTACCTATTTGAGCCACTGTGGTGATTTGAATATAATCTTTAATATGCGCCGGTGTATCCATTATTAAATCAAAGATAATGAAATTTATAAATAAACGTCAATGGAAATTGTAAGAAAATAAATGAATTAAGTTTCATGAATACCAGGAAACAAGGAATCTTGATTTTAAAATCATAAAAAAAATTCCTAATACTAAATTTTAAATGTAAATTTAATTTATTTAAACAAACATCGGCACAAAAAATCTTGTGTATTACACGTCCAGAAACAGTTCTGCGAGTGCTCCTACTTGCAGGACTCTGCGTTCCGCCTCACCCTGCAGCCTTACTCGCACTCGCAAATGTGCTGTTTCTGGCCTTGTGATACAAATAACTATTTCACCACCGAATCATTTTTCTCACTAGACAACTCTGTAGTACTACTACATCAATGTATTTTGTTGCATTCATCATATCATAAACCTCATGTAGTCGACCAATACCTTTAACAGCGGATTTAATATTGTCAGGAATCGGCGCATTTATTGGAAATTCAACTCCCCAAGATATTTATTGCTAGGATGGATATTAAAAGTTGATCCATTACATTATGACTGTATGACACCCTCTGTCATTGTTCAGGAACCAATAGTCGTTGTTTGTTTATCCATTATCGATGGTTAACTCGTTACTCACAGGAAACAACCGCTCCTTCTTACGTACAGTCCCGAGTACAAATTTAAAGTGTCCTAGTCTCATCCTGCGACATATGACATGTGAACAATAAATACATGTCCTAAAGTGTATGTAAGAATATAGCACTGAGTATTAATTTCTTCTGAAGTGTTTTCTTACCGCATCATTTTTTCAAAGAACTTGAACCGAGAATTAAAATTTGATTCTCTATTTCAACCATTTTTGAAACATTTCTAGATAAACTGATAATATAGTGACAAATATTTAGCATATTTAGCAGATACTATTATCCCAAGCGGTGTGTAATAATTCAAGAAACAATATTATAGACTTGGATGATGTTTTTTACAGCTGGGCAAACCATTATTTCGTATTTACAATAGCATCATAGCAAACTTTTTTTCCCACTTAATATGTACCTACATAAAAACAATGTTCACTTTTTTTAAGTCTGCTTCTTCACAAAAGGATCGATGATGTTCTAACATCCTACGATAATTTGTTAATTGCGAATTAACACCTCGGTTAAATTCATTAAGGTCCTACGCAGCACTTAATAATATAGAACAAACCGATAATTATTGACCGTGATATTTGCAAAATGTCAGAGAACAATTTTTGTGGTAATTCAAATATTTGATTTTAATTTTTTTAACACCTGTTTAATATTTAATCGTTTATAAAAACAATTTTAGATTTTAATTAAATTCGTATCTGGGAAATGATTAAGTTTTATTCCGGTTATATAGTTTTAACAATAAAAAGTAAAGAAAACGCGCAGTTTGATTTAAAAGGAGCTTATGATTTCGCTTGCAATGACGCATGACTTTTGGTCTTACAAGGTGTCCACAACAACTTCAACAGCTCTTGCCTTTCTGGGTAAGGACGTCCGCCATACATACACAAGGCTTTTTTCCGATTCTGGCTAGCTTTAACTTATTTTCGTGACAAAATTGTAATAAAACTAGAAATGCTATTTTACCTAGAATCTATGAATTATGTAAGCAGGACAAGAAATTTGATGCGTTGGATCTGTGAAATTTAATAATATCTAACGTCTTTATTTTTTAGTGATTTATTCAATGCCATTTTAGAATTAAGATTAAGTATATACCTACCATATTTGTATTATGCATGAAAGCGATTTATTAATTTTAATAATAACCTTAATCAAGGCTGAAAAAAGTTGTTAACAGGAACTTTTCCTGTGTTCTTGGTACAGTAATTAATTTTACAACTTAATTCTAATTGATTTTAAATTTTTACTTTCTTATTACTAGTTCCTCATAACATGAACTTTTTTTCATATACTTATTCAATGTTAGCCTGTTTCTCGTGTTACGGTTTAACATAACATGGAAATTAATTAATAAACGGCATTTCTCTATGCTGCAGTATACGAATATTGGTAGAGAAATGCCTTAGAGGTATAATTTCTCCTAATTATCGTAAAATTGATTTTTTTGGTTGATCGTTTAATCATTGTCAGTAGGTTTTGTAGTAAGGTTTCTTTTACCTTAAAAGAAAAATTATATAGTACGTAATTATATTCAAACATTTATTGCTCGCGAAACAAGTTATTCCCTGCTTGATAAATTCCTAACAATCTATTCCTTGTTCCTTGCAACATAGTTTCAGCTGGTTTTCACAAAGGATGGTAAAATTCCTATAAGATTAAGGAATTTTCGGCACACCTTTGTTAATCAGTTGGTGGTAGGTACTTAATGCTGAGGATGTATCTGTATCCGCATTATCAATATCTAACCACATGAGGTACGTGATTTTAATAAAATTTATGATTTAGTATACTAAACGCACTTGTGTTTCCTAAACATAAACTAAATTCGGTACTCGGATACGGGATATTCAATATTTTCATTAGCAATACCGTAAGTGAAAAGTGCTCAAAGTTTTGTCCTGTCACTGAAGAACAGATTTTCACAATATCTAGGCTTTGATGAGTGAAATGGTCAATAATAAACGCAATTTTCTGAATTGCATGAAAACGATATTTTTGGTACAATCCAAATGTAACCTTTTCTACTTTTAATAATGCAGCTTTGTCGCCTTTCAGATACAATAAATGAAATCGTTTTTAGTGTCGGCCCTATACTTTTTGAAAATGGTACATCCATTATTCAAGTTATCTTGTTTCCCTTATGTTGCTATTATGTAATGATTTGATTGTAAAATGTAATGATACATTTTCGCGGTTTCCGTTAAGCGAAGCTTTCCGTAAATAAGCTCCCATTATTTATACGGATTACTTACTCAGATCTAATAATAAAAATTATTTTTTTCCGCAACCGTCTTAAAAGTGATCACTTTTGATACCAAAAACGGACAGTGAAGTTGATGTTTTTGTTATTAATAAAAAAATGTGTGTGTTGCTAGGCAACACTTTTAGTTCCTAGGAAGTAAAAGTACTTTTACTTCCTAGGAACTTTTACTTTTAACTTTTTTGGTTAAGATTTTGGTTTGTTATGTGAATAACATTTATTTAAGAAAAACACTACAAAGATATTAGACAAAGAATTTTCTGTAAATATTTAAATAGCTATCTCGCATCACAGTAAATGATCTAGCCTTACCTATTAGTTTTAGTGTTAGGAATTTTAATCAGTAAGACTGATTTAAGATCTTCAATATCATTAATCTTTAAATGTAGTAACTCGTCGCAGGGACAAGCTCCAGCAACACCCAAAATTAATATAACCTACAAACGTCAAAATTTAATTATCGTAAAATATTCGATTTTAAAACTAAAACACACCTTCATCATCAAGTATTGCTTATTAGGAGCACACTTCAAGAATCGATCCACCTGTTCTTTACTAAGAATTCTCGATTTCTTCGGTGTGTAGTCAATATTTTCTTTTTTTAAATAGGCACGGAGTTTTTAAAATTTTTCGATATTTACTCCATTTTTTAAACTTAATGTTGCCTTCAACATTGTATATTGCGCCCCTTTTTTTCATTTGGAATATATTTCGTGCAAATTTTGTTATAGATTTTTTATTACACAACCATTTTCTGCAATTTTTAAACAAATCCTGGAGAACTATTTAACTCCAAACAAATTTTATTTTCAATTGCTATTTTCTTTGTTCGACTTTCCCAAAAAGAGATTTTTCTATTATTTTATTTTCTAACTTTAGGGCACCTTGCGGAACTCGAACTGCTCTGATTAATATGTATAATACATTAATACAAGGTTCGTGAAGTCGAATTTTGAGATTTTAATCGCGACAATGTCATGCCGTTTTGACCCTTCTGTTGCCAATTAGTATCCCCCGTGAATGTGGACAAAACAAATCAAATTTTATGTAAAACTTAACTTTCTGGATAAATTTGCTTTGTTTGAGTAACGTTCGAGGTTCGAGGAGTAGTGCTATCTGACGACATTGTGCTGTATAACTCCGCTAGATTATTAAATTTCTCTTGGACAAGTTTTATGTTGTCCTGAAATTTCTTACGATGGCAGCACTTGTTTTGTAAAGTAATTGCTTTTAAATTAATACCGCAAAAGTAATTTGATAACTAATTACGTTTAACAGTTAATTAAATAGTTGCACTGATATTGACTTCTTTAGACTTAATAAATCTATAAAATTACCTTTGATACTAAATAAATGTAGGTAATCGGTAATTTACTGCACTTACCTGTGAACTTTCATTACAAAATGACAAAAACTTAGTTCTCCCAATAAATAATTTTTGTAACTATAGCCTCAACAAAGTCATTGTGTTGTTATTTCTGATAACATGTATTGCAGTTTTTTAAATTCAATTTCACGTAGGATGGGCAATATCTGGGGATTACAATAATCCACGGGCATGTGGGGATTCGAGGTCTAAATATCTGAATTCAAAGTTCTCGGAAATTCCCAAATTCATTCGCCGCGCCACATAAGTTTTATTTTCAGCGTTTCAGCCTCAGTCCAGTCGCAGGACATTACAATAATCGTACGACCCTGAGGCGGTTTGAACCTCTGCCATTGTAGTCTCGGGCATCCCCTAAACCGCTATCCTCCTGATGCTCTCTAATATGATTTCAATTTGTTCTCTCTTAATTTTTTACCTTTTTGTCATTTGCTGGTTTACACACCTACTCTAAATGCAATTCTGACCACGAGTTCGTTTTACTCCTTTTATACTTATCTATCGTTTGATAAACTTTTTTCAGTTATTTCAGATTACCGTGTAGGTATAAAGGTTTTATATTTTCTTCTTCCAGCAAGAATGAATATGAAGTCTTTTTTTTAACAATAAAATTGATCAGCGTCCAAGAGAAAGTTTTCTTTTCGACAGTCATCTCAAAGACAGAGGTTAAATGTTAGCTCTTTGTTTCCTTCCTAAGTGATTAGGTTACAGTTCAAGTTTCGGATCTCTCCCATGTAAACATATAATTTAAATATTTTTATTGACCCTCTTTTTCATGCAGATCATAAAACCCAAGAAATAAATTCGTGGCATTTAAACTATAACAATCTCAACCGATGTCTAATACATCAAAGGATAGGAATAAAATCCGATAGTTTCTGAATCATTACTTGAAGTCCTTGCAACTTCTCAGCTAATGGTATTTATTACAATTACCGTTGACACAGTTAATTACCTCTTAGTGCAACTACAGACAATATAATATATTCCTACTCTTACTGCTTGTAATCTATGTCAATATTGAATGCCTATCTAAAATGCCTAGGTATTGCAACATCTCACGTCCCCTTCTATTAGGAAATTATTTGCATGTTATACAACATATTAACATTTAGAATGTAGCGAAAGTTAGCCATTTTGTTTATTTAGATAAGTATTTTTCAGTACGTTTCCTTCGGTTGCCTTAAAAGTATGGTTTTGTTTAAATATCCACGTGGATTTGTTTGGGAATGTGATCACACGTGGAAGCATTGTGTTTTAACAATAAGTGCCGTCTTAAAACTTTTAAGTATTACGTAATCGTTTGGGTCTGTTATATTATAAGAAGATGGGATTTTAATTTTTTAACTGCTGGAATTTTAAGTGCCTTAGTGCTTTAGGGAAGGAATGCGAGTTTGTTCTAGATTTAATTGTCGAAAGAGTTGTCATGGTCAGAGTTTGAAACGTAGAACTTGACATTTAAAAATTTTGCAATTTTCTAGGCGTGGTTGCGGTAGTGCCACTGCAATACAGCTCTAAAAGTGCCTTTAAGTAACCTAGCCGCAAGTTTCTGTAGTGAAAGAGACAAATTAATTTTAAAACCGCACTGACAAGGCACGGGGAGTCATTTGGTCTTCAACCAATGACTGTTTTAATCGTGTAATTTTTACGGTTTACGCTTTCAAACTATCAACTGATTAAACCGGAATTAAGAGCAGAAAGTGTTACTTTCAAGAAACTTCTTACTTAAACAAACAAACAAACAAAAAAGTCAAACCACTTCAGTTTGGTGCTGTATCTTAAGAAAGTGAAATGAAAGTGATTTTTTGTCTGACCGCAGTGACAATAAAATTTTAAGCACTTTTAATTGCGTCACGTTAGTTATAGTTTGACTGCAACTGTGTAATTAATGTGTTAACATAGTGTTGTTATTAAAATACGTCCTTAAAAGTGAATGTTAAAGACGTGAAGTTGTTTAAATATTTTAGTACCTTACTGTGCGTGCTTACGATACACCACGTTTCTAAGGTTTATGTAAATTAAATTATAGGACCACTTTCTGCCTAAATTTCTTGTTAAACTTTTTCTTTTTACGATAATCATCAATATGTTGGTCAAGCATATAATTATCATAAATTCGATATTCTTCGTACACAATTTTGCTTTCTAAATTTAATATAAAAATTTATTTTACACAAAATATTAATTAAATGTAAACTATCAAGATGCCGGGGAAATTTCGCGGCGGTATGGACAAAAAGCGTGTGCCTGTGCCACGTTTTGCGGAGCTTTTATGTTCATGCCTTCATGGTGATCCCAAACCACCGGCAGCCGAATCGGTGAGGCCCCAATCCTCCTTAAGTGACGATGTTAAATCAGGTCTTCAAGACCTTGATGATGTTCTGAAATCTGAAGGTGACAATAGCATTGATCTTGATGATGAATACAAACTAAACGATGATATGCCCACACCTCAAATGGTTGTTCAGGTCAGGGTAGCAGAGGATGATAGCTCTGATGACGACATAATGGTAATTATTGAAAATTCTGTATGAGGGTCTGGGGAGTTTAAAGGGTACTAGGGTGATATGGTTTATTTTTTTCTTGGTACTTAAAAAAATCACCCTGTTGCTATAATTTTGCACCACCTAATAATATCGTGCTGGAAATCGGGAATCTGGAACCATGAATGTAAATAATATTTGTGTTTATTTCGATTGGTTTAGATTCGTTTAATTGTTGTAACGAAGTTTTATAAGAGCTACTGTATGGTTTTCCTTGGTACTACTCCACTAACCAAGACCTCGATAATGGTTTTTGTTGTATGTATGTGACCTTAAATGATTTCATACTTGCATTTGAAAACAGATTCTTTCAACAATTTATAATTCGACAACTTCAACAGCATAAGATAACATAATGACAATACGTTTCTCTAAATATTTGAACGAAATTGGCAAAGCAGACACAAGCGAAATTAGTTATCTTTAAGTTTTAAGAAGGAATAGAAAGTCCCTTGTCTTTTTTGTCCATACCTTATACGGCGGATTTATAGTTTATAGGTGCACCAAAAGAAGTGTTGAAAATAGCTTCTTGTTTAACCCAACGTTTTAGAAATACTGTAACGCCTTAGATACAAAATAATAACAATAAGCCATGAATGGAGTGTTGCAAACCAAGTTTCTTTCCCTTTTTATACATAAACTATTTTTACGCTGATTTTGTGAAAATTACTCCCTCCACCGTCCGATATACAAGTTCTATGGAATAATCCATTCAACTTGGTAACAAAAATTAATTAAACCATTTAACAATAAAAGATATTGTTTACTAGTTTTCTGAATTTATTGTTTATTTAAATATTACCACTTTCCATTCACTGACCACGCAGTAAAATATGTTTCTTTCTATACTTTATCTACATCTACCTAAACAAAATCAATACAGTAACGGTACAATAAGCAAAGTCGAGAACTTTTAATATTACAACGAAACTTCTAAAATCCAATTACTTGCTTGAACTGCCTTTCTGCTGCTTTTGTTGTTTTTCTTTAATTAATCTTTGTGTGAAGCTTTTCGCATCCACAAGTTAGACCAGAACGTAAATAACCCCTTTTATCTTTAATAAACCGTTGAGTGGAGAAAAATCCTTGTATTGAAATGAGAACGAAATAATAAATGACCCAAAATATACCTTTAACAATTTATGTCAATTAATTTTAATAAAAAGTTGTAAAATAAAAAGTAGTGGGTGTATTTATACTTTTATAGGTAGCATTAAAATTCTGTTCCAGTTTTTGAAAGTATAACTAACATTGAGAACTGTTAAGAATAACACTATGTTGACCAAAGAATTTTTTTTATTACTCGGCACCTGCGCATATAATACACCCCCGATTTATTGTAGGCTAACAGAGATTTCGTAATGCCTTATATACTCATTACTGTACAGTTATACATGTTATATTATGCTACATGATATACATACATAAATGAATGATTATAAAAATAATAAATAATAAACTGAACTAAATAAATAATTTTAAATATCCCCCAATGCAGTACAATTTTCCAACTACGGTTTCTAGAAAAACTTTAATTAGTGTTTGTTTATTTAACTCCCAAAGCAATCTGAGATGCTTTTTCTAGGAATTTATTTGTTACTGATTATCTGCAGATAATTTACATTTGAGAAAAAGGACCCAGATATGCCCTAATAAGCATTAGACAGAGATAGGTGCTTTATATGCATGGCTTTAATTCTTACCATTTCTTTGTATGCTGCTGGGGCTGGGTACTTCGTTGCAGTTTAGAATTTTATTCTCATTTAGAAAGTCATGGAATTAGACTGTTGAAAGCAAATACTTTACCAACAAGAAATATTTTAAAGTAATTAAGATAAAGCTTTCATGCCCACTTAGTTTTAACATCGGAGTGTTAGTTCTTCCTAGAGCTAAAAATAAAACAAAGTACCTATTTTGTATAAAATATGGAACTCCAACAACAGAGTAAAAATGAGCTTTAGTAGAAAGTACATAATCCGATTTTGTTGACTTACACTTATCCGTGCTGTATTTTGTGTTGCCTATCGACCAGTTAGGAAGAGAAAATTCTCTTCGATTTTTCATCACAAATATAAGGTTAGAAGACAATAAAATATTGGCACTTGTTTGTTGTTTCAACACCCTTGCTCTTGATTGTCCCATATCCTGGCAGGTGTCTAATATCCTATTAACCATTGCCTCTTTTCACTTGATTTTCATTTATATATGTTTTCTTTTATCCTTCATTATTCTCGACACAGAACTTATATTTTACATTTCTTCTTTTGTCACAAGTCTAATTCTTTCACCTGCACCGTTTAAATTTGTGGATTCTCCTATCACTAAATATTTTCGCAATACATTTTTATGAGTAGTGCCTGAATTTGTATGACTATATCCTTTAGTTTTCTCAACATATAACACTCATTAATTTGTAAAGGGTCTACAGTATGATCAACGCCAATGAGCAAGGTGTAGTAATAGTCTTCATTTATCTGAATAGTGAATACCCATTTAACATTTCGTGTAATTTTGATGCATTCGGTCAATTATATACATACGCGTTTTTTTGTATTACCTACTCCACCTCTGAAGTGGTTTTATATCATGAACTTTCTTCATCTCTCGAAACACCTTAAGCTTGTGTTTATCTCTTTCTTTTCTCTTCCCTATGTGCTCTTTTATACAAACAAACAAAAATTGTGTAGGTACACACGGCAAGCGCCCGTTGCAAAGCAATTATTCTACTCTTCTGAATCGTACCATGTTTTTCGTTTATAATCATTGAACTAAACAATTTTACAAATATTGAATTGCTATCACTTTAACACTTTATGAAGACCTCAGTTTTATTATTTATGTTAATGTGCACAAAATGTATGCTTTTTTGTGCACACCTAACACCACTTAATGTTTTTCTGTAAGGCCTTAGTACCACAATATTTTCATATGTTGCAATTATACTTTCTAATTTTCTTCATGCTAATGTCTTTTGCCGAGGGCGTTCTTTTTTCAACTGTTTCTTTTGTATATTGCTAGTATTTATACTTTATTATAAATCATACGAAATGTATTAGTATTCTACAATTAAGTAACTCTAGAATATTTTCATGACTGAAAATTTAACATGATATGGGTATCTCTGATATTTAATTCAAATTTATGTAAAACGAATAATAATATTAGCAACTGTCGCAAACTAGAAGTTAAATTGCATCAGCAAATAATTGATAAGCTAAAAGATTTATTATACATGATGTATTTTAAAATGAGTCACGAAATGTAAGGTGTCTTGGTGTAATGGTATAGTTACATCGATTTGCTAACTTATGTTTAATAAATATGTATCTTGTTTAGAGGGGGGTGGGGATATAATCACACTTTAAATTTTTAGACATATTTTAGTAGACAAAATTAAAAGTTGTAGTTAGTACCTACACCATTTTGAGTTTGTAAACCATTAGAGTACACACAGAAAATTTTACCTAATCTCTAACATTAAAAAATACTGTTTCAGATTTGTTTTTGATTTCCATAATTTTTTATAACCCATACTATCATTGACTGATATTAACAACAGCAGGTTGTATCCAAGCTTTACTGTAATTTTTATGATACTGTTGGCGGAAATGTAAACATAAAAGCGATTGTAATTTTTTAGTGTCCATGTGAGGGTCAGAGCCTTGTTTATATTTTTTTGGCTAGGCCGTTTTATTCAATCTATCATAAAGACAGTGTTACCGTTTAACTTTTTTTTCATGTTTACATACAAGGTGTTAAATTTATTATGTGTAAAGTTAATTTCGTTAAAATGCCATGGTCTTATGAAGGATAAGGTGATTCACATAATTCGTGCGTGCTATAAAATTACTATCACAATGTGCGTTATACATATACTCTTTACATTCCATTTAGAACTGGGAAATATCCAAATTTAATTTCCAATTATCGTTTGAAAGCAAAGAGCAATCTGCATTAAATTAGTTTAATAATCCTAATGGATCTAATAAATTACCGAAATTTTAATTTAATCAGCAGATGTTTAGCGTGTTATAACTTATCTGATGGCTTAAATTTCTCCTATTAAATAAATTTGGGATATAGTCCAAATGCCTTCCAATATCATCCAGTGTGACAAACTATTTTGTAATTTTTGTAACGTTGATTGATATTTAAATAATTCAACCGCATATTTTACCAAAACTCCTTTCATTTTAAACTATTAACCTAATTTAGAATAAACATTATGTGTGCTCTTGATACGTGTGCATATGATTAAAATCGTACCTCATGCGTGTCTGGTAGAAACTGAATTTCAGACATTGTCTACCTACATGATCTACCTTCTAGGTATACGCGGCTTACATACTTTAAATCTTGCACCTGCTTTACAATTATTGAATATATCTTTCTATAGGAAATGTGATACTTTCATCAATTTGTATATGTGCCGAAGGTTTGATTTAAATGTTTTATCAATCAAGTTGGATGTGTACCAGAATTTAGAGTAGTGCAGTTGTGATGCTAATTTTACTTTTACTCTTCGTTAAATTTAATTTGGCCAACTAAATTGAATAATTTGTAGGTCGTACCTTGCTAGGATTTAAAAAAGATACGGTTTCCTTTAATTAAGGAACCCAAACGTAAGCTCTTTTACGTACGAAAGTTTATGAGTTGTATGTAAACCCCATTTTAAACAATTGTTATGCACATTATTTAGTCTGTCGTTCACTTTGTGAAATGTAGAAAATTTCTAAACTGACTATACAACCACGACTTCGTCGACTTTTTTATTTGTGATTTCTAACGTTAATAGCAATCTGAAAAAAACGATATTAGATCACATCATTGACTATTTTATAAAATTAATCGAAATCAAAATACTGTTGTTCAGATTATGACACACTAGATATAATAAAAAATAACGTGTGACATACGTGTATAAGGGCCGGTTTTATAAAGTCTGGTTGACCGACGGTTATCTCAACCACGATCAATTGTCATGGATCAATTGCTCGTCGTTGAGCCAACCATCGGTCAACCAGACTTTATAAAACCGGCCCTAAGTGCCTTTAAAGCACCAGCGACACTAAATTCTTCACCACGTGCTTTAAAGGCTTCTTTATTCACTAGACGTTTTAGAACTCCATAGAAACAGTTACAGCCTGACTTCTGCAGTTGTTAAAGTAAATTTTGCACCAATCATAAACCGTTAATTTTACTTTAGTGCCGCTCATGAACGGCAGCAGAGGTAAATAGAAGTTTGTGATTACTTCAAAATTTTCTTTTACTGCGCAGCTCGGGCAACAATTGCAGAAAAGTTTTTAGAAATTGTTCAATTTGGTTTTGTGATCTGTGACGTTTCTAATTCGCTAATATTTTTTAAATTACAAATTAATTTTCTATTTCTGAAGAAAAAAGCATTTGCATTGTTTATTCGGACCAGAAATACCTCTTTAGGCTTCGGCTTCATCTGTAATTATCCGGCTTGCTAATTCTCGTCCGCTAAACCTTACAGATACAGCCCAAAAAGTTGCACTTGGAACTACTGAGATAAATAATAAAAAATTGATACATACAGGGTGTTCCAAAAATGGCGCAACTAAAAATATAATCGAAATGAAAACTCAAACTTTAATTTAGAGACAGATGTAAAAGATATGAGGGGTCAAAGAAACAGCCTGTATAGTATTTCACAAAAAGACATGTTTGTTAGATTTTCTGGAACTGATTATGGATATACGGGTCAGCATATGTGTTACATAAGAAATTGCTGTAAATTTGTAAATAATGAAGTATTAATTTATTATTTAATTACACGTTCTAAAAACTCTTACACGTATTGTGAGATAAATAAATTAATTAAATCGTGTATCGTAATTATTTTAATCCAATTTATATCATTTTAATTATGACATTTCTTATACTAAAAATTATATTAAGGATCAAGTCTCAAATATTTAGATTATTTATTTCATCGTATACTTACCTCTAAGCTATACCATTTTCGAAATTTCCTGCCGCGTATACGAGTGACAAACGAATTATCTAAATTTCTTAAGAGAATTAAGTTGATTGGTCTACTGTTGACTGATTGTTGTGTCAGCGTTTTTTTGGTTTAATTAACGCGCGACATAAATAAATTGGAACGTTTTGTGAGAAGAAAGAGAAAAGTGTGAGATGTAATTAAATTTGAATTTTTGTAAACAATGCGAAAATGGCCCATTAGGAAACCAGCTTTTGTTACAGTTTTCGTACCCGTTGTAATAGCAGTTCTGTGTCACAAGGACATGTTTATAGTTCTTGTTTTGTGGATTATTTAACTGGTTTTGCATATATTATGATACGATAGTATGTCCTTTGACCTTAGTTGGTATAATGTTCTGGTTACTAACGTTCAAAATGCAGTAATTTACCGAAATGTGATTTTAATGTTTTAGGTGCCTGAGAATTTTTCACAAAAATTGTTTCCTTTTTTAAATCATAAAACATACATTTGTGAGAGTGACTTTAAACTTCATCGATATTTTTTATAGAAAGCCAGAATAATATGTTGTAATCAAAAACGATATTAATATAAAATTTATATCCAATATTTTAGAAATCTGATACAATTAAAATGTCTCACTGAACTGCGAAAAATAAATATTTTTATTAATAATATTGTGTCATTTATAATCCATTACAGACATTTTATTCTATTACATCATAATTCCTACATACAATCAGAGTTTCTCTCTTATTATTTAAAAGCACCAATTGGAACAAGTTTAATTGGTAAAAATCAATATCGTGAATCACAATCGCAATAAACTAGTACTTTTACTTACGAAAGTGGTTGTACTAATTTTATTGATTATAAAGGAGATAAACAGGAATAATAAACACTGATTGTGTTCTTTAAAAAAAGATTAATTATAGACATTGCTGGTTTGTTTAATTATGGAATTTGAGTGCTGTAAAACTTCATACATAATCAAAGAAACTTATAAATGCAACAAAGAATGTGGTTCTAATTTTATGGCCAATTTACAATCGTGTTCTTTAATTACGGTTTTAGAGATCCTAACAAATTATTAAGTGCAGTGGCATTTTATCTTATTCTAGAATCACCAACAAGCAAAATGAATTTTTGAAGTTAAATGTTTAATTATTTTAGGTCAGGGTAGGTTAGAGTACCCTTTAGAGTGAGTTGATTCTTCATGCTTTCATATGATGTACATACCTACCTAGATCTCGCTCATTTGGGCTCAGTTGTATAATAGTATTTGACTCCCAGTTCAACTCGGCCGTAATTTTTTAGACCCTGTTTATTTTTGTACCCAATTTTGTACGTTCATTTTAATTAAATATTGTATTGTATTGTTCATACATACGAATTTTGGTATACGCAGCCCATACCACTGACGAAACTAAATTTAAAATGATCAGGATAACCCTTCGCTAACGAGCTCCCTGCGAATATAATTTTATTATTAATTAATATATCAGATGCGTTTGGCTATAATAATAAATTGTTTAAGGGAATGTTTAAAGCCCGACAACATTCAAAAAGTATTTACTATTCCTGGCAATTTCGTTTGAGTTGTGCCAATGCGAATTTTAGTGTTGTGTAGATAGTTGGCTATTTTGATGTTGTTAGGGATACTGTGTTGGATACCGAAGTTTGTTTGAATAATTAATCCAATTGTTGCTTAGCAAATTTTTAATTAATCAGTGCCATAAAGGCTATTTTATGCCCGCATTTGGGTGCTTATAAACAAGATTCTAAAATAGAATAAAGCAACGAACGGGATACGATTATACTAGCAACGGCTAATAGCATTACAGTAAAATTATTTAAACCAGTGACGTCCCAAAATGGGGAGGGGGGTATTTGGAAGGAAGTAACTATGAAACTGAAGAGAACCTCTCATTTTAAAGTAGAAAAATGCTAAAATCGAGAGAAATTGGTACAAAAGAAAGAGAAAGAGAAAAGTCGCACAGAAACATTAATAACATTTTTATATTTGTTATAACTTTTATCTTGGCATATACAACAATTGAATATTAAAAAATAATATACAAAAATGGAACATATCCTACCATTTTGTTAGATAGTAGCACTTCTTGGCATTAATTGTATGGAAAATTTAATTTCTTTGTATAAAAAGGTGTCTGAAATTTAATTAAAATTTATTTCGAACTTGCCTCCGTTGCCCCCCTTTGCCAGTCCTGTACAGTCTCTTTTACTCCCAACTTTATTATAAATTTCAATTCGTAATTAAAAAACTCTTATCAGATCGTAGGTATCTTATTATTATTATTATTATTATTATTATTATTATTATTATTATTATTATTTGGTATCTTCTTTCTCTCATAATGTAACAGGGTTTCGTGGTTTGCATGAAATGTGATTGCAAAATAAAATAAACTGTGTCGACAGTTGGCTGGCAATGATCACAGCTTACTTTATTTTGCAACCACATTTTATCCAAGCTACAAAACTGCAAAAACCTGTTGCATTGGAAAGACAGAAAAAATTAACAAATTGCAAGAAACGCCTACAAAAAATAATATGAACCCTATTATCTCATATTAGTTTTTAATTCTGAATTTAAAAGTATATAGTTTGTTGTGTTGTAAAATTTACAACAATATTCCTGCAAGGCTGGGTTAAATTTAGAAAAGCGGACTTACGGACAACTTGGTTTGTAACACCCTGTATATTCAACAATTATAATACTTAAGTTATTTTGCATGGAACCATTCCCGTCGAAAGAATATTTTTTAAAATCCGGGGTAAAAGAGCGATTATTGAATTGTTTTACCATTTAACTTTTTGTACCTTCTAAAAATGAATAAGTGGTTCTAGTTTAACTGTTTAACCAATAAAACATCTTACAGTTGCCTTATTCATTAAATTTAATAAAATGTATTCGAGAAGACAATTTACGAGACTGTCTTATTCTCCAATCAAACTAATTTTGCTTATAATTCATGCACCACATTATTAATTTAATTTTACTTGTCTAATATTAAACAGGTATTAGCGGGTATTAGTCTAATCATTAATCACGTACCAGACGTATTTACTGCTTACTGTAGAGATTAGGTAAACTTTCAAAAAAATGTGGTTTGGGAAATGAGCGAAGTTTCCTTGGTGGGGTTAAAAAGTAGGTTGTTACCGCTTCTGTAGTACACTTGAAGAAATCATCAGACGATTGCGGCTAACTCGTGTAGTCAGCATTGTTCGGTAATTAGTATCGTGTTTTCTATGGTCACGTCTTGTCCCGCGAGTTTTCTCCCCTAAAAATGCGAACGTGTTTTAAATGAATTTTAAGTGTCTTTATAATTTGTGTTCAGTTCCAAGCGCTCTAGTACCCTTAAAATTACCTTAGTACCACAAAATATGGGTGATTTACTTCTTAAACAGAAAAAGGCACCTCGAATGACTCAGTGGCAAAGTCTGGAAATGTTATCTCGGAGGCCTTGGCTTCCCATGCATCCGCAAAGGAGTCCTCGGCCAAGGCAGTCCTTTAACTTCCGCCCCCCAGAACCTTCTGATTGGCGAGAATACGGACCATATGCGATTCCAGGTTCTCCATACAGTCCTGGAAGTTTTTGTCAAATGAAATCACGAGATTATTGTTATTTAACCCCTTATTATCGTAATGCGATGCCACCACCCCCTAATCCTAATAAAGATCGTCTGCTTATGGTCGATCCAACTCGTAGAAGGGCACATGTAAGGAAACCCGAGCTAGCACCTTGTCAGTGCAGATCAAGGTCCTTAGATGATGTTAGACCGGAAGTTGTTGAAATGTCTTCTGAATGGGAGGAAGATGAAAATGGAAATAAAGTTGTGGGGAGAAAGAAAAATAATAAATATAATAAGAAGTATCACAATAATCGAAGATCCATGGATAATCTACTTATAGATACAACTTATGGAGCTTCTTCGAAACGTGTTGGAAGTTGGCAGGTTAAATAATTTTCCTAATATTGCTTCTACTTTTCTAATTTAAAATCGGCTTCTCCTCTAGTACAATAACAATTCAAGTTTCTTTAAATAAATTTTAGAAAGCTTAAATTTCCCATAATTTATCAGCTTTCGATTTTGCTCATAGGATTTATTTAAATTGAATCTTCTCTAATAATTGTGGTTATCTTGCATTATTTTTAATTGAATTCAGGTTGTGCCTACATTCAACGCTTGTTTGCTTGTTGGTCTCGCTTGGTTTGTTTTAAAATGAAATAAAACGGTACTTTCATGTTTTATTATATAAAACAACGAGAACTAGATACATTTTTGTAACTAATTTTCAAATTTTCATTTAAAGTTGGATATGTCAATTTAGAAATATTAATTATTAATAAAGAAAAAACTTTGGTTTGTGACTTACGAGCAGATGACTGAGTTGCATTCTCCGTACATATGGTTTATATGCCCAGTTCTTTTACAACAGACGCAATGTGGTTTACAGGTTTTCTTGAATATGAATAGCTAACTAACTTCTTTATTATTTATTAGTTCCGTTTTAACCTAGAAACCTACAGATTTTAAATTTATAATATTAATTACGTCAGTTTTATGCCTTTAATTATTATTATCAAGATAAAATCTGTAACGATCAACTATTCTATTTTTTCCTACCTATTATGGTAGGTAGGTAGGGTAGGTATATATTGGTTTAAAACAATAAGGGGGGCTGCGGTTACGTAATGGTTAAGAAATTATTTAGAAGGGACACCTGGTTCGAATCCTGGTTTTCTTTTTATTTGATCTAATTTTAAGTTTTAGCTGGAGACTATTAAAACTATTGAATCTCCCAACCGTAGGTACTGTATGTTTTAGTAAAAGAAAAATTGAAAAGGTGTTAGGATTTTTATCTACTTTAATTTTTATATTTATTTAATTTACCCCCCCCCCCCATAAAAAGTAAGGTCAAGAAAATCTATGTTTTTTTATTATTTAGTATTTTTGTTGCCACCCATGCATTTTTCTCCTGCTGTTGCTTTTCATTCATCCCCCATCTTCTCGATCGAACCTTTATTCTTTTTTATGCTGGCATCGACTTAAGTGGCTTATTCCGCTGTCTCTATGACTGTTTTACCTATTCACCATTTCACTTATTGTTCACCGTCTAGCTACAAAATTGAAATGTCTAATTAAAACTAAGCTGAATTTAAAATTCCGTTTCAGACAGGTGTGTTTTATTAGGGTAACCTTAAAGGACACCTACGAACCAGGAAATCAAAATATAATTGGGGGAGTATTTCTGGATCTGATTTCGGCATTTCGCTTCACTTTACATTAAGGTTGCAATATTATGCAAGACTTACCTCGGTTTATATTGTGGGAATGCATAATGTACAGTGGGTTGTACTTTTGAAATATTTAATTTCTTTGTACATATACGGAGCATTTCCAAAAGGAGCTCAAATTGTGCCATACATTAAAGTTGGAAAACAGTTGAATATTGCAAATACAGCGAACAAAAATGACTCTGATTCCTTTTTGGGCACCTCTCATTTGTATTTTTAAGTATTTCCAGCTGGGAGAATTATTTTCATTCTCATTTCTTGCCTTCATAATGAAAAATGTGATATAGCTAGATATATGTAGAGCTCTACTTTATTTCGTCTTATACAAAGCCACACCATAATCGATAGTCATTGTTAGAAAAATTATCATAGAAACTTTTTAGCTAAAGAATTTATAATTGGATTTTTATTCAAATTATAATATGATTTGTTTGGGAAATGAATATCAATGTTATTATATTTTGGAGGTCACTGAAAGCCCTACAGTTATCTAAAAAAAAACAAATTAGAAGCTCAAGCCTAGAAATTGGATACGTATGTAATAATACAAAAAAACTGAACGAACTTCACATAAAAATTATCAGAACTGATAAAAGTTAAGGAAAAACTTACTTTGAAAAAAGAATTTCATCTCGTCTTAAAAATAGTGGGGGCTGACCATAACGGCCACCGGTCACAACGGCCACCTAAAATTTTGGCCGTTGTGGTCATGGTCACAACGGCCACCTATAAGTTTTGGTCACAACGGCCACCTTGGTCACATCGGCCACCGATTCTGCTGGTCAAAACGGCCACCTTGGTCACAACGGCCACCTAAGTTATTCATACACACAAGGTGGGTGTGTACGAGCAGCTAGGGCTCTATTCATATTTTTTAGTGTGAATGTGTGATTTTCTCCGGGATTGGGGTTTGCACACGCAACCAAACCCCACCGCAGGGATTTTCATTCCTCAAAAAAGAAAACGGCGTGGATGTGTACGAACAGCTAGGGCACTATTCATACATACCGTGTGTATAAATAGTCACTCCGAATTCTAAACAAGAGTGGCCGTTGTGACCAAGGTGGCCGTTGTGACCCTAACTTTGGTTGTGACCAACAGCCTGGGTGGCCGATGTGACCAAGGTGGCCGTTGTGGCCCTAACTTTGGTTGTGACCAACAGCCTGGGTGGCCGATGTGACCAAGGTGGCCGTTGTGACATGGACTCAAAATGGTTAGGTACATAATGTTTTAGCTTGACCTTTAAATTAAATCACTTATTTTTAATGAATAATTAATTGATTAATTAATTTCAATATTAATTGGAAGTTTGTTAAACCTAGAACACTCAAATTTAGTGAAACAGTGCTACTTCAATTATTATAGTGTCCAAACCTTAACTTTCTCGGAAGATATACGAGAAAATCAAAGAAAAATTAATTCAATTAAAATTAATCCCAATTTAAAAATTACGCAAACTTTAGACAATATTAATTTGTCTAAATATGATATATTTGATACCCTTTCACTTTGTTCTTTAGGCCTTTAAAAGTTTATTGTTAAAAACTTTCATTTAACAGAAGGCATTCAATTCATAAATGTAATTGATAAATCTGAAGAGAGAAATTTCTCTCGTATTCTCACGAATCGTATTGTTTGTTTAATAGAACTTTGGTGTTTACAAAATTACAAAATGAATGCAAGGCATTTTTTATACCTATAATATTGATTTAATTTTTACAATAAAAATAATCCCACTACAAATTCTGTCTTGAAATTCTACCAAATTAATTATTTTGTTCCATTTTCTAGTATTGCTCCAAACATTTCTATAAGCTTGAGAATTTAAATTATTATTATTGATCACAGATATAATATTACAAGCTTATGAAATATCTATGCGAAAGTAATCTAATTTGGGTATCAAGAATATTTATCTTTCCAGACAACTTATGAAACAAAATTGTGAAATTTTGACGCACTTTTTCGTAGCTAAAACTTGCTTTCTTTTTTTTTTAAACCATATTCTAAAAAAAAGTCTGGGACCACTTTACATTTAATGTGAGGAGATTTAATTTAAAATGCAAGTGGCGATTCACATTTTAATTCTAAGTAGATTGCAGTTCCGCTACATGATAGTTCCGCTAGTTTAAGCGTTAATTACCTTCCAATTGAGTGACTTAAACTACTACTGCTACTACAACTATTGCATTAAGGAAGCCTACATATTCTTAGATCTAAATTTATGATTATTAATGTCACTGTTAGATTAGACTGATGTTCTTTAACGTCAGTGGAGTGCAACGTTAATTTAAAATTTAGGTCATCATCTTAATTTTTCTTTTTCGTTTCGCAATTAAATTAATAAAATTTTAATAATTGTGGCAAGCTGGTGTTATTCGAGGAAACGTTTTCCAATATCCTGTGTGTGTCCGGATATAAAATTATTTGAAAGCGTGTAATCTGATATGAATTTGATATGAGGATCCGCCGATGATCAAAGACGAACGAGTTAAAAACCGCTTTCTCTGAACGTGCGACATATGTGGTTCATTAAGGAGAACAACCCAAGATTATGAAAACGCGATTTATGAAAAACTACCTTCAGAATCTTTATACTTCCTGTTTCCTATAATGTTGAAATGAGTTCATTTTTAAATTGTTTGTCTTTGGTTGCGCTATCACTTAATATCCAAAAATAATTGTTTCGGCTCGAACCGTGGAATCATCGTTTAATGGTCGAATCAGGAGTCAGTATTAAGGAAATAATAATCGATAGGAATTGGATGTTAAAATGCGGACTAATTACACGTGTAACATTTTTTTTTAAGAAATGTGGATTTTGGTGCTTAGAATAGAATCTAATTCATAGTCGTTTTAAAGACTGTGGGGATTGGTGTACATAGCCCAGGTAATCCCTGGGAACTCTGACTAGTCTCAGGGTAGCCTTTGAGAAGTTTGGGTAGTTTCTGGAAAGTGTAAGTAGTCCCTGGGAAGTCTGGGTAGCCTTTGGGAGGTCTAAGGAAGTCTCGGAGTACTCTTTAGGAAATCTGAGGAAGTCGTTGGGATGTCTGGGTAGTCTTGGGGAAATCTGGGTAGTCTGGAAGTCCTTGGAATGTTTGACTAGTCTTGGAGAAGTCTGAGTAATCTTTGGGAAGTCTGAGGAAGTACTTGGGATGTCTGGGTAGTCTTTCACATTGGGTAGTTGAGTATACACAATTTTTTACCGTGGTTTACGCTGCTGACCTGTCTGTATTTATGGAAACATCTTAATTATCCATATTTTCCAAATAAAATACGTGGTCCCTACACAAAAAACATACAAATGCATGGAAATCCTTCCCTAGTAATTAATATACAGGACTTCCCTGAAAATGCTTATGCTACTATTCACGTCCTCATTGATAAAATCAAAATTGTTTAGTCCTGTAAACTAACTTTTTTTTTCGTTGCTTTTTTAATGTTTACTTGATGTTTACCAAACATTACAAATATTTTCCGATGCTTCCAAAAATAATTCTGTTTATTAGATAACCAAGAGAGCTTGTCCAATATTATTAACTTTAACTTGAAGATTTGTGTCAAGTCAAACGGATATCCTGAGTGTCCCTCTAATAAATTTGTAGTTGCGCTTCAAGGCATCCTTATAACCCCGACTAGTGCTACAATTATAATTTAATTAATACTCATATAGAAGCTAAATAATATAGTATTTATGCCTTCCGTTATACATTTGAAATTGTAGGTAAAACAATAACCACCGGTACATCTATAATTTCAAGGATTATAAATACATAATACCTAACATTTTTATTTGAACTCGAGTCTCTTATTTGGTTTATAACTTCCTTGGATAAATTTTCTTTAATATAAATAAATCTGTGCCTTGTACTTACAATTTTTTTTATTCTAATCAGCGAGGACGACTGACATTGATCTATAATAGCTTTTAGTTTATACAGATAGACTTGAAAGATAAATATCTTTTAATTAATTTTCTTAATTAAATAGTCCCAGAATTTCATTACACAAGGTGAAATTTCGTTTATTGTAACTGCAGACTATACGGACCAGGGTAGCTTGTAAAAATAGATATTATCAATAGATGATCTTTCTGTTGAATAATTATAATATTACAAAATAGTTCGGAAGTAATAAAAGTAACACTTTTTCTGCCAGTTCTTGACTAATAAATTAATAAATACAGAGTGATGATAAAGTATCGCACAAAAATCATATTCTGGTTATTTAATGGTTTTGCGGAAAATCCTGAGACCCGTCGATTTTTGTTTTTAAATTGCCATTCAGACATATAATTTTCAACCCCCCACCCCTCAACCCCTAAGTGCTAGCAACCCCAACTTTAAAAATTTAAATAGAAAGATACCCTTTATGATACCTCTTTTTATAGGTCTTTTTATTCTTAATATAACTAAAAAAAGTTTTTCAAAATCGATTGATAAATAACGGAGATATTTAACAAAATGTAATCAATGTAAAAAATGGGGTTGACATTCAACAAAAAATTATGACGTCACATCGTAGAAATAATGGCACAAATCCTGAGACCCGTCAATTTTTGTTTTTAAATTGCCATTTAGGCAGGTAATTTTAATCCCCCCACCCCTCAGCCCCTAAGTGGTAGCAACCCCAACTTTAAAAATTTAAATGGAAAGATACCCTTTGTGATACCTCTTTTGATAGGTCTTTTTATTCTTAACATAACAAAAAAAAGTTTTTCAAAATCGGTTGATAAATAACAGAGATATTTAACAAAATGTAATCAATGTAAAAAATGGGGTTGACATTTAAAAAAAAATTATGACTTCACAGCGTAGAAATAATGGTCGATCAAAACCACACTTTTAGGTCAGGAAGTGCTACCATTTACGGCGTGTTTGAGCCGTTTCTTGTCGAATATTGACATTTTCATTTGATTACATTTTGTTAAATATCTCCGTTATTTATCAACCGATTTTAAAAAACTTTTTTTGGTTATATTAAGATTAAAAAGACCTATGAAAAGAGGTATCACAAAGGGTATCTTTCTATTTAAATTTTTAAAGTTGGGGTTGCTAGCACTTAGGGGTTGAGGGGTGGGGGGTTGAAAATTATATGTCTGAATGGCGATTTAAAAACACAAATCGACGGGTCTCAGGATTTTCCGCAAAAACATTAAATAACCAGAATATGGTTTTTGTGCGATACTTTATCATCACTCTGTATATGCCACAGATTAAAGGTTTCGTTAATTTTTTTTAAACTGAATGTAATTTTTAAATTTCTGCAACTATTAGATATTTTTTCCATTAGTAAAAGCACATTCCTCTTTGCTTTTGAACTGGCGACAGTGTTAAGGTTATCCGAGTTGATTGTGCTTTACTTTTTATCAAGTTCCTTGTTTGTGGGTTTGTTTCTCAATAAATTATATTAGCTTTAATTTTTTCGCGAACTATTCAAAGAAAATATTAGTTGAAGGTAGGCAAGCCATTTTAACATTTTTTATCGATATCGAAAGCCTGAAGATATCGGTCGCTAGACCTACTTTATAGTCTAGATTCGATTCCCACGACTACTGATCCTCGCATGTCTATAACTTTAAACAAATTTTTTAATAAAGGCAGGATAATCTCATTTGGACCTGACGTAAAATAAACTATACAGTCATTCAATATGCAAACCCCTTTTTAGATGTACATACCTATTCCCTGACTATTGCTTCGAATCAGAGCGACCCCCTTAAGTTAAACGAACTGGGAAACTAAATGAAACCGCAATCCGCCTGCAAAAAATTAGCTTCCATTCTGCTTTTGTTACAATATCTAACTTTTTTTCTATGTTTGCTTGAAAGAGCATTACCTCCATAAGCGTTAAAGCGGTAATTATGAAAGTAATGAATAGTTATACATCAATAAATTCGTAATATTATGCTCTTACGAACATGTTTAATTATTTCATGTTAACGTAACAGTTTTTAAATTATAGACCAAATACTTAAATCTATATCCTGGATTGAACGGAAATGTTGAGAGAATACATCTGTAATGTTTGTCTATTAAGAATTAGATGGCGATGATTATTATAGGCTATCTGGAACCGTAATTAATTTTGTAACCGATATCCTGAATTTTCCTCTAATTATGATCGAAATTTTATTTCTTCTGGTTAACAGATAGTACCTACACGTTTAACAAAAAGACAATTGCCAACAGTATACCTAATTGTTTATAAATCTTTTATACCATTGCTCACGGGATTTTTGAAAATTTTACTACACTTACACAGGACACCAACTGCTAAGACATAATATGAGACCCCCCCTCCCATTTACATACACACTGATATTCACACATATCCACGGTTGGGACGGCTTTGTTCACAAAAATACCGCCATATGTTGGATTTGAACCGACAGTCGGGTAGCCTCACTTGTTGATTCTTAACAATACACTTGGTGATTGCAAGCAGCACGACCGCTGAGGTAGGACGAGCTCACTCAATTATTTCGAATGAAGAAGCACTAGGCAGTACCACGTAGTACTATCAATTCATAAAAGTATATAATACAGTTTAATGGTCATTTTTGATTAGGAAATTGCAGAACTTTCTAATAACTTGTAGTATGTTTTGAGTTTTGATTCCTGTAATACTAATTATTTATTTTTGTTATAGCCTCTTCCCAGAAGTGCTGATTTGGACAACAGTGACGGAAGTAATGGAGCTAGACCCAGGTTTGTTGCAGTTACCACACTTGAAGATGTCCAAGCAGTTCGATGCGCAGAATTCCACCCTGGAGGACAATTATACGCTGTTGGATCAAATTCAAAAACATTACGAATTTGTGCCTACCCAAAACTTAACGATGTTAGGCAAGTCCAACTGTTCTATTTTTTTGTTTACTCTAAATCTATTTTATGCCACATACTACTTGGAAAAAAATCATTGGTTAGTGATTTAGAAACCTATTGCAGACAGTTCCATGTATGTAGATTTTTATTGAAGACTTTAAAGTCTTGTACAGGGAAAGTTTTACATTAATATAAAAAAAAGGAGACTTACATATTTGTGTCTGTGAGGAAAGTACGTTTTTTTATTGACTTCAGAAGTTAACAAGAATTCAATTTAGACTTAATGTCGCATGGCCATAATGCCGCGTGGACACAATGGCTGTGGTCACGACATTCTGTCCATGAAGCTGTTCTTTCCCTCTTAAAGTCGTACATTTTACTCTTTAAATCAAACTAGATTCTTTGAAGTATGTGGTGGTTAACTGGTTTGTTCATTTCCTAGTTCAGCAACATTTAAATTCTATTCTTCATTATAGAGAGGATCATCAAACATACCAACCCATGGTTCTATTTAAAAGAACAAAACACCACAAAGGCTCCATTTACTGTTTGGCATGGTCACCTATGGGAGATTTAATGGCAACTGGTTCAAACGATAAAACAGTAAAATTAATGAGATTTAACGCAGACACTTCCAATTTAGAAGGTGAAGAAGTGGAATTATCAATGCACGATGGTACAGTGAGAGATCTTTGCTTCCTTGAAGATACATCTAACAAATCAAGTCTCCTTATAAGTGGTGGTGCTGGTGATTGTAAAATATATGTAACAGACTGTGCTACCGGAACACCCTTCCAAGCTTTGAGTGGACACACAGGACATATTTTATCTTTATACACATGGGGAGGAGCAATGTTTGTTAGTGGATCACATGACAAAACCATAAGATTTTGGGATTTAAGAACCAGAGGATGCGTTAATATGGTTACACCATGCACAGTACCAGGAACAAGACAAGGATCTGCCGTTGCAAGTTTATGCGTTGATCCTTCTGGAAGATTGTTAGTTTCTGGACATGAAGATAGTTCTTGTGTGCTTTATGATATTAGAGGAGGTCGAAGTGTCCAGACCTTCAAACCACATTCTGCAGATGTCAGATCGATACGATTTTCTCCATCCGCTTATTATTTACTTACTGGTGGTTATGATAATAAATTGGTGCTTACAGATTTGCAAGGTTTGTATTTGTTTCTTAGATTTGGTAACTGAGTTTAATTAACTTTTTTTGTAGGTGACTTAACTTTACCTTTACCAAGTGTAGTTGTGGCTCAACACCAAGATAAAGTCATCTCAGGGCGTTGGCATCCATCGGAATTTTCATTCCTCTCTACAGCTGCAGACAAAACAGCCACATTATGGGCACTACCACCGGTTTAAATAAAGAGTATATGAAGACATATATTTTCGTATTTTATTCGAATAATTATTAGGTGCGAACTAATATGTAACAACTGATTGTATTACTAATTTTGACTGCACGAACTGTATTTATATATCTAATAATTTTGTAGCTGTTTGATTTGTTGTAATTGCTAGTTATTTATTTATATATTGCAATGGTTGTAATTTAACTGTTAATATTCATATATAATAAGTGTTTACTATGATTTTTTATTGCCATTGATTTTACTATTAAAGAATTTTGTTGTTATAAATCCTAAATCTAAAAAGTGACTAATATTGTTAGACAGTTGGTGTGTTATTGCAGAATATTAACTTAGTTTCGAGCACTGACGTTAAATAGTTGTTAATAACGAGATAGTGTTAGGTACTCACAAAACCTATAAAATCATTTAGGCATATTGAGAAAGGAACATATAATCTAGCTTATACATTAGCTTTTGTAATGTGGCCTTTGCTGTGTATATATACAGGATATCCAATTAATTTGCAGTCATTTCATAAAAATAACAATATGCCAAATATATATTGGATTATAAAATTTAGCATGATATTTATACAAAAAAATTCATATGTTGTCTAATGTTTATTTGCATGTCTCTGTGAATAAACTAATTTTTATTTTTACTGTGTTTTTATGTCCAAAATACTGAGCATCACTTATTTATTACATACTAAAATTTCTGTACCTATACCTTAAATCTGAAACATTCCAGAATGTAGGTAACCAGGAAGTCTGGATATAAAACAACAAAATATTACATCATTATCTATTTCAAAAATGCATCATGAAATTCAGTAGAGAAAGCCATATAACTAAAAAGTGATACAAAGTTCTGATGAGTAAATATAGGAGAATCACAACAGGTTCAAAACAATCAATATTTTTAAATCTGTAATTTGGGTTGCCTATCTTTGCTTATTACAATGGTATTAGTGGTATTAGTCAGATTTATCCCAAAGATACCAATACTAATGGTCTAATAGAAAATTGGATAGAATATCTTAGGAGGGAAGGACATAGTAAAGAGACACTTTCTAAGAATATAATATAACCCAAAAGATAAAAACTTAGAGGGAATCAAGAAGAGATGGAAGGTAACAACTATCAAGAACAGACATGAAGGGCAAGAACAGTGATCAACAGCAATATATGTTGGATTGATTGGTAATTATAGTGAGTTATGATCTCTCTATGCTGATGCTAATAGCATAATATAGAAAGCTATCAATTTGTTATTTGGGTTGCCTATGCTAGTATTTTGCTTAGGGGATTCCATGGGGGATTCTAATATAGCAGTACAGCAATAGTAAAAACAGGAAGAATTAGAATAAGTTGAACCTTTTTTTTAAATACAAAAGTCTGAGGCATTAAAATAAATGCGATTCATTCAAAATTCTAGAAATAAATACCAGATTCCTACAATAATTAAAATTCCCGCCTTTTAGTTCAGGAATAGAATCATAGATGGCAAGTGGGTTTGCTTATTCGCTAACTTCAAAAAGTAAATAAACTTGACGAGTACTTTGTTTGAAGTCGTGTTTTCTACGGAGTTCTGAATGAAAAAGTTTCTTTTATGCGCTTTATTCACTTAACCCCGTGTGCTACGAGTGTGTTTAAGTTTTTTTGTGTTAATATACGTCAGTGTCTAGTGATGTGGTGTGACAACTAACCCTAATAAAGTTCTAGCAATCAATTTGGGGTATTTCCTTCATATATAATACTAGCAAGGTAAGTTTTTTAAACATTTATTGCATAGCTCGGCTATTAAACTTTTTGACGTTTTTGCTGATAGTAGTATTATTCACTACTATATGAATTTGTAATACATAGAGCAACAGTTACATTTAAAAAACGCCATTGTGTTATGTTGCATAATTTTCCACGTGGGGTATTTTTTGAACCAATTTTATTTAAACCCTTTTACGTAAACTCATTTATAACGCTTTGCTTTGTACACCCGTCTTTAATTTTTCAAAAAGAAAAACAACTTGAAGGTGACAGTTATTTTCTTTTCAGTTTTCAGTTTAATCTTGTAGAAGTTAGAACTTGCATTTAAATTTCTCGTTTCATCCCAACTTTTAGGTTATTTTAAATAGCAAATAGGAGTCTTAGTTCAGCTTCTAAAAGCTTTCTTAAGACTGACTTTCAAATACTCCTAGCAAAGTATAAAGTTTTGAATTGAAGTCTTCAACCCCTCTTCTCCAATTTTTTATTTTCGTGTGGAAATGCTTCCAAAAGTTATTTATGAACAAAAGTAGGTAAAGAACTGATACCTACTAAAAATGTAATAGGTATAAGTATACAGGGTGAAAATAAAATATAGATAGGCGATAGATAGGTAAACAAATAGTTAGGCAAATCTTTATGGCCGGTCTTACCAATGGGTCTTTCAATTCAGACTTAAGCTAACTAACGGTTAGTTGTCATGGATACCATTATTAAAATTTTTAGAAATTTTTATAATTGGCTACCCTGTAACAAGATTTAAAACAAACAAATAAACGTAAAGCCAGCACAGGGTCGGTCTCAGGGTCGGTTTACCAATCAGTAATTAGTCAACCAACGGTCAACCCATCAACTGCCTTGGATACGATTCTTATTAACAATTCGTATCCATGACAATTGACCGTTAATTGACTAAACAGAGAGTTTATAAACTGCCCCATAGTTTGGTATGTGTTATCTACTTATTAATAGCACTGTTACCTGATTCCAATTAGATGCATTTACCAATAATTTATGAAGAACTTTTCTGGAGAACCTCATTAATTGTATAACCATGAAAGATTCTTAATTATTGCTTAATTTTACGCGATATTGGGATATTATTACATAATTATTAAATATTAACTATGATATGATATGAACCTAACAGTGATTGTGATAACCTGTGTAGCGAGGGGCAAATCACCAGTGAGATGTGGTGTACACAAGGCAGGAGATGTTGGGGAGATGTAGGAGATGTCGAGGAGATGTGGGAAATGTTGGGGAGATGTGGGAAATGTTGGGGAGATGTGGGAAATGTCGGGGGAGATGTGGGAAATGTCGGGGAGATGTAGGAAATGTCGGGGAGATGTGTGAGATGTGGGTCATGTGGTTGAGTCATAATGTTGGTGGAATGCAAGGAGATGTCGGAAACAGTCGAAATAATTCCAGCGTTATTATCGGGAATGGTAGACAGTGATAGAGAAGGTGGTTTCTTCGAGAAAAAATCGTGTGGCCACTTTTTTTTAATAATTTTTCAAAAATTTCAAAAGTTTTGGAAGAGCGCCGTTGCGACCGTTTTTTGGATTTACTAAATAATTTTTTTTCATGGTGCAGTACCGCCAAAGGGCTTTCAAGCAAGTTGTTGCGGAACCTGATCCGATAACTGTTTTTTGAGTTGTGGGGCGTGAAAGTCGAATATTTGAAAAATTCATAGCGGCCGCCATTTTGAAGTTAGAGAGTCCGGCAAAAAACTGTTTCCCTTGAATTATCGTGTTCTTTCATATCCCCTACCCAGATTTTCAAAATTCTGCTTCTGAAAAAAATGCTACCAAAACAACATGTCAACTTCCGCTTTCGGTTTCGGATTGTTTTGAAAAACTTATTTTGTCGATGAATTTTCGATATACCCCTTCATTTAAAATTGTGGTATTTGGTGTCGTCTTTAATTCCTGTCTCTTTTGTATTTGATTTATTGGCAAATAAGGATTATATAGTTTCTTACGATTTATTGCAATTTACTAAATATTACAGTAGGAGTATATTTTAAAAAACGATCATAACCGGTAAGGTGATGAATAATCCTTGCGACTATCTCTTACACACAATTGTTTTATTTACAAACAAAATTCATGAGGTGAGGAGATGTGGGGAGATGTTGGGAGATGTGGGGAAATATTGAGGAGATATGGGAGATGTCATCGAAAAGGAGATGTGGTGTACACGTTTTGGCTTTGTGGTTTACCCCTCGCTGTGTAGTAATAACTTTTAAATTAAGAGGCCTTTTATTTAATGCCGTAATATTTTAAGAACAATTGAATTATTATTTACACAGTGGTAGGTACCAGAATACACATGATGGAACATTGCAATTTTCATTTTTCGTGGACACCCTTACTGTTTTTTACAATATTTGAAGGTTTAGTTAGATTAGATGTCATCAGAAGCTGCATTGAGTTCCGTTGAGTTTATAATAACTAAAATTACTAATTTTTCTAAAATATCAAAATTGGTGAAATGAAAAATTATTCAAATACTAATTAGGACCAACTTTAATTAAATTTAAATTGAAAAGTGTTTTTAAGATGTAATAATTTTTTGTTCCTTTTTTTATTTTTATACATTCCTGTATGAGACATTTGCCAACAACTCATGTCTGTATATGGAGCAGTACTCTTGGTTTTCACCTTGACCTCTTATTTAATTTATCCAGAGTAAAGCTCGCCACACTCACAATTCATCCATATTCAAGTTACACTTTTCGTTTTTGAATCTTAAAAGATCATCTTATGTTTTTTAAAGTCGGTCAAAGTACCTACTGCGTTTGTGTTATAAATTATTTTGAAGGCTTTAGCAGAATTTTCTGACTTTTCACACGAATTATGTTAAATCTCAAAATTTGAGCTTGCAGCACGACGGTGTATACAGGGTAATTCAAAAGTTCACCGAGAACTCGTAGGAGATGATTCCTCCCCTCAAAATAAGGAAAAAAGTTTGTATGTGTGATTGCTGAGATACCAGTCGACAAAGGTGAGGAACGACTAATCACTAATTTTATGCGTTAAAAATATTGCTGATGAAAATATTGTTTTGGTTCTTAAGGAAAGTATTTCTGTGATGGGAGGCGAATAAGCCGGAATAAGCGGCAGACGCTAAATATCTTATTTGGTTGAATTTTTGTATAATTGCTGGTGCCCCAAGGAAGGCTAAAAGCGGCTAAAAGTAAACTTGAAATTGGTCGCTGGCTCGCTGGGTTATAATTATAAAACATCGATGAAATTTGTTTATGTACTTATTTCTTTATATAGTTCTGTTTAATATATCTCACAAATATTTAATAATTTCCGTAAAACATGATAAAATGAGTAGGTGGCTGTATATTTAATAAAGTTAGTAACAAACTCGTGAATACGAATACAAATTTGTGGCGCTTTGGAACAATAATAATAAATCTCATTAAGGAAATTAATTTGTAAGTCACTCAGTTTTAATTAATCCAAACTCCTCCATTGTACCTATACCTACTATTATTTCCCGACTTCATGTTACGGTCTAGGGAAGTTTTAAAAATAAAACTTCATTATGTTTAGATTTGACTTGTAGCGAAATTAGATTAGCGTCAGTTTCATCGAAATAACTGTAACAGCATGGTCTTCTGAATCTTTTTATCATCTACAAAAATTCGGTAAGTTTTATCTTTTAAAGGTAAATAACGTATAACATCCATATTAGAATGTCATTTGTTGTGGTTAATTATCCTTAGTAAAATGCAAAAACCGTAGTCATTGCAACTGATTTTGACCTGATTAGAATTATTTTATCCCTCCTTTAAGTACTTACTTACCTTGAACTGCATTTATTACGCGAAATTAAACAGGTATTCATGTTAGTTAAATTTATTACCATGACAACTTACACTGATTTGTTAGGGAGATAATGAAACAATGTCGTTTCTTAGCATTGCGCAATGTCACAGTTGTTTTTACCGAAAGACATAATTGCATGGGTTGAAAAAACTATCAAATGAATACCTCATCTCTCATCTGGCGTGTTTGTGTGACACAATATTTTATGTAATATCGTAAAAAGTGGGTAATAATTATTTACAAACTAAAAGCAGGAAGGCGATGTTTCAGTATGAGTGTTGTTTGAAGAATGAGCGAGCGAATGCGAGCGAATTCTTCATTGCGCGAATGCAAGGGTGACGCTTTCTCGGTTAGGGTTTGTACAACATTTTTTTTAACTAACAGAAATGCTATTAACAAATTATAACCTCGGTTTTAATACCCTTGGAATTTCAAAGATTAAAAAAGTAGGGTTATAACAATGTTTGACTTTGATATTTCCGCTTCCAATAGATGCCCCCCCCCCCGCTCCTTCCAACCGCATTTAAAATAATGAAATTAAGATCTGTCAAACTGACAACTAACCATCGAAAATGTTGGAACATAACAAATCTTAACCAAAAATGTTAAAAGTAAAAGTTCCTAGGAACTAAAAGTACTTTTAATCCAAGGAACTAAAAGTGTTGCAGGCAACACATACTTTTTTACTAGAAACTAAAACATAAACTTCAATATCAGTTTTTGGTATTAACAGTGATGAGTTTTAAGACGGTTGCGGAAATAGTTATTTACGAACCAAATGCGGGAAGATGAATTTCCTGCATGAGTGTGATTTGAAAAATGAGCGAGTTTGCGAGTTTGCTTGTAAGAATCGTATCCATGACAATTGATCGTGGTTGAGTCAACCGTAGGTCATTCTAACTTTATAAAACCGGTCCTTAGTGTAATTCCTAAATCAAAGAATAAGGATTTTATTTGAATTACGTACGAAATGGAACTCGCTGATAGACTCCATCCCAGGACCCATCATCCTTCACTGCTAAAAGTTAGTATTCTAGAACATTTTTCAGAATTTTCGGGTTGGAACAAGACTTCCTCTAAATTTTTCATGAAATTTAGAATTCCTTATGCTAAACTAGACTAGGGTAAAGTAAAACGCATTAACTTTAAATTAGCGTCACTCTTAATTACATAATACTTTGTCTTAAGTACGCGCTTCAGTCAAAAACCCTTTGAGAGCTTTAAAACGTAAGTGCTTGTTGTGGGACACCAGGGAACGTATATTAAATGTGGCGTGATGAAAAACGAGATTCATTACGATTAACAATTCTTCCCTTTATAATGTGAAATCATTTTAAACAAAAATTATCAATTACAAGGTCGAAAAATTAATCAGCGTGCAATTTTATTCATTAAAATTGACACGTAATATGCCAATTCAAAAAAATTTGTTACGCCAAGGTGACTTTCTGCAACTACCCATTAAAACAATTATTTCCTTTGATCTTTAATCATGCTAGTACCTATATGCAAAATTTATGTGAAAAACAATATGGAATGGTGAAGATTTTAAAATACAGGTATTTAGCCCTGTGCATTTGTATCGATAATTCGAATAAGTTATCGAATAATTCGATATATCGAATAACGATATTGAAAATATTTTTATTCAATACTATATCGAATAAATTTTTATTCGAATAATTTTATTCGAATAATTTTATTCGAATAATTTTATTCGAATAATTTTATTCGAATAATTCTATTCGAATAATGTTATTCGAATAATTTTATTCGAATGATTATATTCCAATAGTTTTATTCGAATAATTCTACTCGAATAATTTTATTCGAATAATAATAATAATAGTGATTAACAAAAAAATTAAAAAACTTTAAAACATTTTCAGGAAACATGGTTATGCTTATGATAGTTACTAATCTGAAAAGCAATTTCTTTATCTATTTAATGGTGTGAAATTCCAATATGGCGGCCATAACAAATAAAAAAATATCGCAGCATGAAATCTAGAAGGCCAAAAGACTGATAAGATCAATTCGAATAAGTTATATTCGATATATCGAATAACGATATTGAAAATATTTTTATTCGATATATCGAATAAATTTTTATTCGAATAAAATTATTCGAATAAATTTATTCGAATAATTTTATTCGAATAATTTTATTCGAATAAATTTATTCGAATAATTTTATTCGAATAAATTATTCGAATTATTCGATAGTTATTCGTTATTCGATAGTTATTCGTTATTCGATATATAAAATTTATTCGTTATTCGATACCTACTTTCGAATATCGAACAGGGCTAGGTATAATATGTATTTCGTTGCTGTAGTGAGAAATTTCAACAAAATGATCTGTGACAAAAATAAAAGGAAAACTTTTATATAATCTCGTTACATTTTGATGTTCACGATTGGTATCTCGGTTATCAGAAGACAGAGCAAATTAAATGGGAAATGTTTTGCAGAATTTAATATTCGCGACAAATCTCATTTCATATTCATGCTAACTTTTATTAGTGGAATCATTTTATATTTGAAAATATTTACTAAGTTAACAAAAACAAATGAACAGCGACTAACGGTTCATAACAGTTCACAATTTATTGTGTATTGTGGTATGGTGTCTGTTATTAGTCATGCTGACTTTGATTTTAATAATAATCAGCCCACCTTTGTTTTAATTCTTGTTCTGAATTCGGGTACTATGTGTGTTGTGTTCTTGGTAAATCATTTTATGCTACGGCGACTTGATTTGATATTCTTTAACCGCTATACTATGCTTATCTATGGCACGGAGCGCTCTATGTCCCGCGGTCCTATTTTGCCGACCACCTACATTTGGCAGACATAACCATACCAGCTAATAAAAAAAATTTCAGCTTGATAGAAATTAGTCTTAAAATATACCGCTAGCTCCTGGACTATTTCTAGATACAACCCCAGATCAATGCTATAGATGTTTTCACCCGTTATATGCAGTACAGAGGAGATAGGGCTGTACGTTTCTTATGGGAAAAATATGGAACTGTTGCCACTATCACTTTAATTTATTGAAATGAGGTAAGCATTCAGAAGTTCTCTGTAACTACCTGCAAACTTTAAGAATTACAATATTATCACAAAACCCCAAACCTATGTATAAAAAGGATTAAATTTTCATCTGAAAGGAATTTTACAACTAAATTTTTCATGTTATGATGTCATGATGTTATCCTATCTTTCTACACTGCATGGAATGCGTGAAAACGTCTATAGGAAAGGGATTTTTTAATCAAACTATCGGTATGGTATTACATTTTCCTTTTCACTGACATTTCATACGCGAGCATGTAATTTAAATTCATCGCTAAAATGTTTCGTGCAGAAATACCATTCCGATTGCCATTAATAATAGAGCGCTTTACGACGAGGCATTTCGCTTTAACAACTTATCGCAAACTACTAATGACATTTGTAGATTACAATAATTTATCTTTTGTTTTATTAAGCTTTACGAAATAAAATAGGTATCATCAAATTTTATAAGCTAGAAACTATTGCTTCTCATGCATATCCGTTAACAACGTTGTAAATATTTGCAAAATTAAATTATCGTTTGGGTAACAGACTACAACAAAATTATATTTATTTTATAACAGATATTGTATTATTTTGCTTGAAGAAAAAACAGTATATATCACTTGTAGTAGAACGTTCATTTTGTGTTTCGTTCATTTTGCGAGCGCCTCGGCTGCAACATATGAGCTCAACACAAAATAAACTCTTTCTACTCCGCTATTTTCCGCAACCGTCTTAAAAGTCATCACTTTTAATATCAAAAACTGACATTGAAGTTTATGTTTTTGTTACTAGTAAAAAAAGTGTGTGTTGCACTTTTAGTTCCTTGGATTAAAAGTACTTTTACTTCCGAGGAACTTTTACTTTTAACTTTTTGGGTTAAGATTTGTTATGTTCACACATTTTCGATGATTACTTGTCAGTTTGATAGATCTTAATTTTATTATTTTGAATGCGGTTGTTCCGGTTGCAGAAAAAATTAGTATCTATGTTTCATTCGGATTAAAATTTAGTTCTTTTGACTGGGGCAATATTGCATCCGTTTAGCTACGGTTGTCACAAATGCAGAATTTACTTGTCAAAAAAATGACACTTTTAATCCTATAGCAATATATTTTTATGTGTATTAAGTTGTTTTTGCCGCCCGAGGGCTGCTATATCCATATAACATACTTTTGTGTACATATTTCCCACGGTACTAGATAAATATTTCCTTAGCAACCGTAGCATCTTTCGTCTTCTTGTTCTTCATAAGCCTTCTTCTACCCATTTGTTAGTATAGGGCCTCTCTCATATTACGCTAATCGATTCGGTTTTCTGTTTTTCTATACCAGCAGTCCTGCATGTTTTTCGATGTCGTCTGCCCAACATTGGAAAGGTCTGCCTCTATTCCGATGTTCCCCCCAGGGTCGCTATTTAATGATTTTCGTGCACAACCCATCTTGTTTGGGTGTCCCGCCTAATCCCATTTTAATGCCGTTATTCGTTTGATAATATATTCCACCGCAGCATGGATGTTTAAAAATGTACATAGCTAATTTGAAATATTTCCATCGCAATATGTCCAATTATTACCGAACACCCTATCGACTAGACATTCACATCCTTGAGTTTTATATTTTAAGAAAGAACAAAGTATTATGCCAAAAGGAAACCAAAAAGTAAAACGATTGTATGAGCGACCTTAGCAATACAAACGTATTTTCAGATAAACCCCCGGATAAACCACTATCGACCACTATAGAATCTCGTTAGTACAGAAACAGTTTTGTTTTTCTAAAATTAGTAATTTCAGTGTGAAAATATGTTGCTGTTACTCTCTCTGTATGACTACTTAAGTATTTACCCTAAAATAAAGTTATTATACCACGTTTATGAAGAACCCATCTCTGTAGAGGAATTTAATGCATAGCTAAAGAGTACGGGTAATAGCTTCTCCTAAAGCTTGGATAAATTAATTGCACTTTAAAAGGATTCCGTATAATAGAATATATTATGAGTTTGTGTACAGCAGGACTTCTAAAGTTTACTCAGTCGCAACTGGTAGTGCTGGCAGCTTGTTCATCATTACTTGATAGAATTAATCCTTGTTTTATATAAATAGTCGAAAATTAGTCTCAAACACTACTTAAAATAAATCATTGTGTTCACTGTGTGTTTTGAAGGTAAGGAAATTCATGTCGTTTTAATTTGGTACAGTATAGCAAAACGGAATATTTTTATGTGTCTATACATAATACATTTTTATGATAGGACATATGAAACCAAGGCTCTGCTGGATCTACCTACATTTGAAAATTGAATTTGTTAATTTAATTCACATTCCGTACTTTTTTCGTACTCTTTATTTAATACAACTACAATTATTATTATAAATATATCATTTTATCAGTTAAGTATGATTTCTTTCTTTTCAAAATTTCATTCTCAGTTCTTTAAATTGTCATGACGAATATAGGTAACCCGAGAGTATAAGAAATTGCTGGTAATTTTTCCTCCAGTTACTCGTATTTATTCCTTCTGTCAATTGTCACTCGTTCGCTATCGCTCACTCGTTCCAATTAGTAATCAGAATAAATACTCGTATAACTGTCCATAAGTGCCAGCAATTTCTTACTCTCTTGTTGTATTACTTATGAAAATCCCCTTCCACATGAAAATTATTACTTCGTAGCTTAAATAAAATTCTCTAATGATGAGTTTGTATTTGTATGGTATGAAACATATAGAAGCTAAGAAGTTGAAATTTGAGTAAAATGTTAATGGAAATTTAAATGTCAAGGTTGTACATTAACAGAACTTGAAAGGAAAATTTGTCATACTCGACTTAAACAACAGATGTATTTTCCGCCGCATTATTCTAGGTTTGGAAACATTTCAGTTTTATGAAATAATAATTAGAAAAACAATAATCTAGTTTAAATCTACTGCTGACAGAAAAGTAGAAGAATCCCGTAGATTGGGTTACCAATTCGGTTTATCTATTATCTATTGATAGTTAAATTGTTTTTGTAGACAATAAACGGTTCTAAAAGCTTTAGGTAAGTCTTAACTTTCTTTAGGGTGTCGTGTATTAATGATAAAACACTGAAAATTCAGTTAGCACTCTGCGCCATTCACTACCAGCATTCAGTTATCAGAACTCCAGTCGCATATCTAAATTGTCTTCTGAAAGCTCTTGTGCCAGTTATATACCGGCTTAAGTTTTGCCGAATAAATATTCCATACCGTTCAATACAGCTCAAGTTGTTTCCCACTGCATGTTAATCAACTCGTTTCGAGAAAAGATTAATTTTAACTTCATAGATATTTTCGATTTAGTTTTAGATAAATGTTTAACGTGCTTTCATTAAAAACGTTATAATATCAGTAATCCCCAAGACGTGGATATTTTGGATTGAACCTGGAACTCCTAGTGGCGATATGTGATGTCATCTCCTTATATTACATTTTAATTTAATCCTAACAGTCGAATTTCCTCAGGTAGGGAAAATTTCTCAGTTAGGGTGTACAATGGACCAAAGTGTCAAAAATCCGTATACCGAGACCTCGGCCCGTTAGATTCAATCAATCAGGGTTTTAGGGTTCTTTGGCGATATTTTTTATATTTATTTCTTTATTAAATACTAGCATGTATAGTACACTCGGCTCCATTGAAAATGAACAGGGCCAGGTTTTATTTTGGTTGATACGGAAATACCAAATAAGAAAAACCCTATACCACAAAAAGTTTAGGAAAGTTTCGTTATAGGTAACCTTTTTGTGGTATAGGGGTTTTTATTTGTGATTTCCAGATCAGTTGGATGTGTACCTATTACAGTAAGTTCACAACGCAAGGCAACAATATCAAACATGATTCCCTAATTGTCAATTACTCACTGAAAAGCATTTTCATGGTTATTTGTAAATTTACTAAAAATTGCACAGTTCGAGAAATTGTAAATTATTAAATCTAGAATTTAATTGCTCCGAACGGCTCCGAAATATGTTCTGTTATTCAAATTAGCAGTCTTCGGTATGAAGTTTTAAGATCCCGAACATAACTCCTTTCTTTTAGGTATAGTCGAGTATCCAATTCTGATATTTTTAGTTAAGTAAACATTTTTGCTAATTTAGCTAAAGCGTAAATTCCTAAATTTAGATTAAGGTGATTCATAGTCGCATGCAATATTTCGTAGAATATTATAGCATCCATTTATCTATGTTCATAAAGTATATTTATGGGTAGTTAATGGTTATTTCAGTACACACAACAGTTATATTGCAGTCATTATATATTTTTTTGGAAATAAATGCCAAAGGTCATGAATTTAACAGTTTACAAAGAAACAAATTCCGTACATCTAACAGAAATAGTTTGTTTGTAATTACTAACAAGTAGGCAAGTTGGGATAATACCAATTTTTTTTAAATAATTAGAAACATTATTGGATATTTATTATGTTCGATGTATAATATTCATTTCGTAAATAATTAATACAATATATTATATTATAATAATTAACCAACAGCATCCCTTTATACATTCTCGCGCCGATACGGTCGCGCCGAACCGTCCCATCCCGTCATAAAAGTGTAACTGTTCATCACAGGCCACTGTGCTGTTCATTAGTGACCAATCCTCGCAGGTTTAATGTAGGTGTGTAGACTACTCATCCAAGTACTGCCCGCAGATACGCGGTTGGGAAACTAGGCTTTTCAACCCTTGATAAAATAATTATAAACAAATGTACAATACCCTCATTCAGTCAGCACACGTCAGGTGTACGAATTATAAACACAAAGCAACAGCCTCGTTTTCCAAATATGTTTTACTGTCACAACTCCTATACTAAACTGGGAAGTTTCAAGCAACTAATGCTTAAATTGGAAACCTTAGAAATTACATCGTACCCTGATTAACCTTTCATTTGAAGTGGCTTTCTTGTTCTCTAAGGAAATTTAATATCCCACCACGTCTCTTGGTAACGTATTGTCGTAAAGGAGTAATCAGTGAACGTAATAATAGCAATGGAATCGTTGAAGAGCCAATGATACATTTTACAACAGATAACTAACCGGATATTTCTTTTCTCTATCGAGATCGAGTATAAGGGAAAACAAAAAGAAAGATATAGTTTAATTTGAAATAAAGAAATTTAGCCTGGGGGATTTTTATGTACTAATTTTGAAATTACTTGCTGCTCCAATGCCACATCTTCCTCGATATGTATCAAAGTATAAATGAAAGACATTTATACTTCGATTAAAAATTGCTAGGTATAATAGACAGCGTTTTGTGTCACACAATTTTGTATTTAAAAAATTACTAAAATGAAAAGATGGTATTGCTGAAAAAATGAGGCAACGTGTAGGCCCGCCCGATTTTATTAATAAGAATAACATTAAACCACTAGCAAGTACAAAATGAAAAACAGATAATTTTTAGTAATACACCCACATTCTGATATCCATTTAAGCGTGGGTTTTCTAGAAAAATTGTGCCGTAGTATAGGTATAGCAGAAGAAGACTGCGAGAATTAAGTCTCTGTCTACAATTTGCGTAGGAACATGCTGTATGGCTGTTGCAAATCTGTATTGTTCACCGATGAGGCTGATTGCTCCCAGAGAATCGTTTGGTGGAGGTTCCATTATGTTCGGGGAAGGTATTTCTTATTGCGAGCGTGGCGTACTGAGTTGGTGGTGGTTCGTGGTCGGTCAATGAATGCGGCAAAAGGTATACACCGAAAGTTACTTTCGCGTCTTTTATTGGCAATTTTTCTCACTGATGCGAAATAATACCCGGTTCCATGATTGTAGCGACAGAGATAAAGGATTAGGTACATGAATTTGAATTAAAATTACTTGTGTGAACTGACCACCCAGAAGTCCTGATCTGAATCCGATAGAGCACATCTGGGACAATTTTGGGTTCTACGTCGCAAACCCTACTATTCTTAAATAATAGTAAAATTCGCGTACTATTATTTTTCTAAAAATTCATGTAACGCAGTTTTAAAATAATAGTACGGTTGGCAACACCTGGATAGCGTATACGAATTGCAGGCGTATGAACTCGAGAATTAGTACCCTGTTTTTTGTAATGCCCTCGAGAGCCTTGTGAACCTATTCCTGAGGTAATTTTACAACTGCCCGTAGAACAAACAGAACAGCTCTGCTGTCTTTGTAGACACTAAACATTGATTCTTGATTTATCGAATTACATTGACACCATACATTGTGCCCACTACCGTCTACCTTTGTTTGAAAGATTTAAGCTATATTGCGTGATTTAATTTAACGGAAGTTTCGATCATTGGAGAGTCTTCTGGTGCCAGTACCTTACCGTATTTTTGGTTCGGTTGATACATAAAATCGGTGTAAAGGTGCTTCAAGCTACTCTTTACTTCTATTTTCAAAACAAAATAAGGTGTAAACATTGTAAGGAAATCATTGTTTATATTTTTACGTAATCAGCTACTCTTGATGACACTCTCGAGAAAATAAATGTAATTCTTATAATGGAACTTTTTTTTTATTTATTACCCTTATTAGTGTATTTTCCACCGTTAAGACTGTTAAGAGACTTTTTAAAGGAAACAACAAGGAACCCGGGGGAGGCGGTAATTAGACACCGATATGCAGAATACGAGAGATAATTTAGCACTTTCGATCTCATAGATATAGTTACTCCTGGGACCAACGAGATTGGTTATATGCGGCTCAGCATTATTGTGCAACGTGATTAAACTTGTCCGGGACTTCATTTGTGTATGAATCCCCTAACAATACCATAAAGTAGGACACTAGTATATTTCACGTTTATTATTGTACAAACCTCGAGAGAGTTGATCAGATTTTTATTTTCAAGTTTTTCTTTTAATTTTACCTGTGTAAGTACAATTACACATTGTACATACATAATAAGAAGTCATATTGTAACGAGAGATCAATAAAAAAACCAATTAGGGCAGGCTGTGAAATTGAATTATTTTAAATTGGTACTGTAGCCACATCCACAGAATGACATTTCTGACATGAAAATTTAAAACTGAACGCTCTTGTCTAAGTTTTTTATTTGATTATCAAATTATTAAAATATTATTATCAAATAAAAAACTTAAAAACTTAGACAAGAGCGTTCAGTTTTAAATTTTCATGTCAGAAATGTCATTCTGTGGATGTGGCTACAGTACCAATTCAATTTCATAGCCTACCCTAGTTGATTTTTTTATTGATCTCTCGTTATCTCCTGTTAAGTTATTGCTTAATCTTGCAACGCTTACGTGCAAAAATTTTTCAATCATAAGTACTTAGCAAAAAAGGGTTAGCTAAACACCCACTTTTAGGTAGGCATAGAAATGAAAATCTGTTCGTAATAGTTTTCACAAATCTTTACTAGCTACTTCGAAAGATTATGATTCCTAAAACAAGTGGCAATAATTGTACGATCAAACGAACTTCCTTAGTGAAGTTCGATCGTAATTATATACTTACCTCGTTCGAGATGATTTACGTGTAGTAACGTCTCTTTGTGCCCTTCGCGCCACAATATTTTAAAGCTAAACGGAAATGTATCCGTCAGCGCCCTCTGTAACTGACCGGTGTACCTAATCTCATTGCGTTTAAAAATGACCTCTGAAATTGCAACCCCTAGGGCCATTAATGCATCTTTGCATTTTTGGGTAACAAGGGTGGGTAATACATCATCTCGAACGAGGTAAGTATATAATTACGATCGAACTTCACTAAGGAAGTTCGTTTGATCGTACAATTATATTCCTTCCCTCGTTCGAGATGATTTACGTGTAGATGTTTAAAGCTAGTTGCAATTTTTTATTTATGTATTTATTATTACTACTAGCAATCTATTAATAATAATACTATATTGGAACTAATAACTTTATTCTAAGGTTAATAATAATCATTGTTGAACTAACATAAAGGCCTTAAAGGCAACACCTAACCTTTAAGTATTTATATTGCAGACCGTTTTTGCAAATAAGTCCTCCTTTTGAACCAGTGGTCTATCATAAAATTTTGCAAATACTTTTGACTTGCTAGACCAACCTGCCGTTTTTAGGATCGTATTTATATCGAGCCCTTTTGTCTTTGCAGCTGAGGTCGCTGCATGTCTGGTGCTATGTGCCTTGAAACAATTAGTATCCAAACCACTCTTTGCTAGCACTGTCTTGATCCATCTACTTATTGTCTGCGAATTTGCTTCCTTATGTGGTTTTTTGATTGTTATCAATAATTTATTACAACAATCTGGTCTTAAATTACTTGTTCGCTTTATATAGTGAAGAATGGTGGAGGCCACACAAACTTCTGGTTTTTCCCAGAAAAATGGTAACACTAACAATGGTTGTGGTCTTCCTGGCCCGGAGGTCTTAATAGCCTCTGTGATACTAATCTGGACTGATGTTTGGCAATGTTTTATATTTTTTATATTAATTAAAGAGAATGTTTGTGCTCTGTGAGCCGTTGTTAATGCCAATAACATAACCAGCTTTTCTGTTAACTGCTGTAAATCCAACTGCTTAAGAGGGAAAAGTTTTGAACAGTAATCCAGTACTATTTGTGGATCCCATGTAAATGAATACCTTGGCTTTTGTGGTTTTAATTTATAGACACCCTTTAGAAACCTTTTTATATGAACATTATTTCCTATGTCCCCAGGCAGAAGTAATGCCAATGCAGATCTACAAGTATTTAATGTTCCATATGAAGCTCCCATTGCTAGCCTGTTTTGCAAAAAGGATAGGATTTCCTGTGTTGATACATTGAATGGTGACAATTTTTTCCTCTCACAGAATTTCCACCAGAGCCTAAATGATGATTCATACTGTTTTTGTGTGGATAAGGTTATTGATGCAATCATTACTTCTATAGCTTCTTCTGGGACATTACGATGTTGGAATGCTCTGCGGATAACTTCCCTGCCACCAGGGAAAGATTCTTGTGGAGTGGGTGTTGAACTTTCCTACAAGGAGATAACAGTAAATCTTTATCCGGTTTAAACTCTAAAGGTTCTTCAATCAATAATGACAGAAATAGGGGGTACCAAGGTTGAGTGGGCCAAACAGGTACCACTAATATGCCAGTTGCTTTATCCCTAATAATTTTCTGCAACGTTCTTAAAATGAGTGAGAAAGGTGGAAAGGCATAGAAGAAACTCTCCCCCCACTGTCTGGTAAATGCATCAACTGCCTCAGCCTCTGGATCCTTAAACCAGGAAAAGTAGATCCTACATTTTTTATTAATCCTTGAGGCAAATAAATCAATTCTAGGGTTTCCAAAGCGTTCAACAATAGATTGGAAAGCTGCATCTGATAATTGCCATTCTGTTTCTAATTTTACTATTCTAGATTGTTTGTCAGCTTCACAATTCTCTGAGGATTTAATGTATGATGCAAACAACCAAATTTTTCTGGCCTCACACCACCTCCAAATTTTTCTAGCTAATTTATTTAGTAACGGATATCTGATACCCCCCATTTTATTAATGTAAGCTAGCGCAGTTGTATTATCTACCCTGATTAGTATTTCACAAGCATATAAGTCAGCTGCAAAACATTTTAACCCAAATAAAACAGTTAGTAACTCTAAATAATTTATATGTTTCTCTCTTTCTTCTCTATTCCAGAAACCACGTGTTACCTGTCCCTGACAATAAGCTCCCCAACCTGAGAGGGAGGCATCGGTAAACAATTCTAGTTTGAAAGAGAATTGCTTAATTGTGCTAAATGATGAATCAATATTATTAATCCACCAATTTAAATCCCGTTTTATATCGGTAGAAATCATCATTTGCTTTTCAAAATTACCTCTAGAACTACGTAAGGCCAAAAATTTTTCTCGCTCTAGGTATTTACAATATACCCGGCCATATTCGACTGTTGGACATATCGAATTTAAGATTCCCAAAAAACTTGCGAACTTTCTTATTTTATAGCTTGCTTTTGAATAGACATAAAGTAACTGCTTCTTTATTTTTTGTCGCTTTTGTGGTGGGAGTTCCAAACACCACTTCTTTGAATCTAACATGAACCCAAGAAACTTACAACATGTGTTAGGAATAAGATTGCATTTGTTTTTATTTAAGATAAAGCCTAATGAACCTAGGAGCCTAATTGTTCTATCAATAGTTAAACTGCAATCTTGAAAGTTGTCTGCTATGCAGAGTATGTCGTCTAAATATGCTACCAAGAGGTATCCTTCAGAACGAAGAGTAGCAAGTACTGGTTTCAAAATTTTAGTGAAAACAAAGGGACTAGTACAGAGACCAAATGGTAAACAAGTGAATTCATATAAGCACCCCTGAAAACTAAACCTTAAAAATTTCCTATACTTCTTTGCCATTGTTATCAAAAAATATGCATCTTGCAAATCAATGGTTGCCATGTAAGCCTGGGGTGTGACCAACTTTAAGGCTGTGCGCATATCCTCCATTTTAAAATGCTCTGTACTAATATTAGTATTTAATTGTTTTAAGTTTAGAATAAACCTATTGCTACCATCAGGTTTTGGTACCAGGAAGTATGTGGATAAAAATTGTCCCTCAGATGGAATACAGTCTTCGACCGCCCCCAAGGCTATTAGCCTAGCAATAGCTACTTTTAGCTGTAAGCCTTCCTCAGGAGACCAAATTGGTTCCACAGGAGCCTGCCTTTGAGTGACCTGTTTTATAAACGGAATTTTGTATCCTCTAATACATCCCAAAATAAAGGGGTCTGTGGTGATCCCCTCCCATGCTTTATAAAAGTTACTTAATCTACCTGCCACTCTTACCTCTAGTTCCGTCTGGGTGCAAACGGTTGCCTCCTGTACTGATGGTTGCTTCGGTTGGAATTGTGCTGGTACGTTCTCTGTCTGTCCCTTGGTTTTTGCCTCTGGTTGTAAGTCCTGGCATTTGACCCCACCTGACGAGCTGCTTGAGAGAGAACTGTCGCCGGTGGGGACTTCTGGTTTAAATTCTTCTTCTTGTATATATTACCTGGGATTTTTGGCTTGGCCTTCAAGTCAATTCCAGATTTTTCTACTGCCTTGGCTTCTTTGAGCCGATCTGTCAAATTGTTACCATATAACAATTTATCAATGGGACTTTCCTCTATAATAGTTCTTGATGCTGGATTTAAAACTGGAGTTATATATGCTCTCCTTGCTCTAGAGTTGCTATAATGTAAATCTGTTAATAATTTTCCAGAATCACATAATAATTCCAGTAATCGCAATCGTTCATTTTCTCCATACTTAGCATCCAGTAGTTGGGTGATAGCAATGCCTAAGGCTGATAATGCTGTTCCCAGCTGATTTTGAAATTTTATAAAGTTATCGTCTCTCTTCAGAGTTGCCTCTGCTATTGAAGACACAACCTCTGGATTAAGAATGGGTGCTTGTAAAGCAGTGCAATTCTCAGCAAAAGGATACTTGGAAATTATATCTGGATGATGTTCCTTCGGCAGCCCCTGCTGCAGCCAGATTAACCAACGTTCAGCTAATTCTGGGTGTAATGGGTCGCCTTTTATGAGCTTAGGGTCTGGCCCGGAACCTAAAATTGCTAGAGTTGCATTATCCAACTTTGTTGGTGCAACCTGTGCTGTTTCACTATGTGAAATGTTTTCGGTACTATGTATCGAGTTATGTAGGCTAGCTCTGCTGCTGCGAGCTGGACTAGGACTTCGGTCGAGTTCGCAATCCGAAATCAAATTACTTTCTTCTGCATCCAAGGACAAGACAGAATTCCTACGAAAATAAGTATGCTGTAAAGTATTTTTCTCAGGAGACTTACTCTGAGTATCTTGAGAAGGAGTAGGGGATGTCGTATGATCTTGAGATGTCCTACTGGAACTACGTTTTCTCCTTAAAATTTTCTTTTTCAACTTATCCAATTTACGTAGCAAGCGATCGTCCACTTCTTCCTCAGAAGACGAACTATACCTTCGCTTCTTGGATTTTCCCATCCTAACACCACTACAGAGCCTAAAAAACTTAAAAACACTTCTGAAAGAACACGGATGACCTGGATAAATTCAGAAATAACGGTTTTTTAAAATGCTGAGCAAAACACATGCGGCGCCATGTGCACAAAAAAACGCAATGAGATTAGGTACACCGGTCAGTTACAGAGGGCGCTGACGGATACATTTCCGTTTAGCTTTAAAATATTGTGGCGCGAAGGGCACAAAGAGACGTTACTACACGTAAATCATCTCGAACGAGGGAAGGAATATAATTAACACCCGCGCTGAAATGTTGAAGCTATAATTCTTGTCATGCGCAAGTCTTTCTAAGTTCTCCGAATCAATTTTGATTAGGGAATTATATATGGCAAGTGCCGAGAGGAAGTACATTTGCTTGAAGTAGGTAGCAACTTTCTCGAGATTTCTGCAGGCGTTCCGTTCCTTTCACTGTCATCCATAGAATTTTGGCTCATTTGTGACCCACCTAAACTTTTCCTCTGAAAATCTTTCCGGTGTACGAAATCGATGAGAAGTTCTCGGATGTTATACAATCAAGAAACTTCACACCGTTTTTCGAATCGTAAATCAAGGATTTTCTGCATACATATCAGTGTATAGGTACTACACATCCATACTTATTTTTTCGCGTTTGAAGCTAATATGCTTAACAACAAAAATAAATTTTATTGTATCTATTGTTTTTAATTGGAAATTAAACAAAGTTCTGAACTTGACAAAATTTAAATAATGTGCGTAAACAAGAACTATCATATTTTTGTTCAACTTGGGTTAAGGGGGTTAAGGTATCTGATTCCAATAATATTAAGTTTGGAATGTCATGCGTTGCTGAAATTTTTATAAACTATGTGTAATAATAATTCTGTAGAATGGAAGGATTTAACGTTGGCATTAGATTCCACTCGAAGTTAAAGTTTTAAATTAGAAAAAGAAACTCGTTTATAACAAAAAATCTTTGGAAGTTGTTGCTCCGTCTCTTTAGGTTTAGACGCTAACAACCAACTCAATCTACTAAACGTAAGTAGGTAGATATAAGTGTTAAAAATATTAAAACCATAAAGTATTAAGGGTTGATCAAACCATTTGCTCCATAAATTTTCAGAATTATAACTGCAGCAAATAAAAAATAAAATAAATAATTTAAAGAAAGAAGTAAAAACCCCTTTCATGTCAAATACATAAGTAAGTTTATCATATCGAAATCGTGGAAGAGAACTAATCATTCACTTTCCATTTCGAGGCAATGCGATGGCTTTTGAAGGTAATGGGTTAATAATAATGCATGATTACAAGATCAAATAACGGTATAACATGTAACATGACAATAGGCGTATATCAAGTTCTACTATTGTATGTATATTATTCGTTGTTCACCTGCAAATGCAAAGTGCAAGCTCAAGGCAAACATCACGTGCAAATAAGTAAGAATCGGGTTAGGTCATACACCTTTACAAGTTACGAAACTATCTACAGCAAAAAACCAGTACCATACAAAACATTCACTGGCCTATTACTAACTTACTAATCATTTATTGTGTGAGCTTTTTAAATACTCAAATGGAAATGTACAGAATTACAACATTATTTTAGTTATTGGCCCAGATTTAAATTGGTCAGTGTTATTTTGTAAAACGTGTGTATGTAATGATTTTCATCATTGATACATTTTAAAGAATTATGTACTAACATTAATAAAGGGAAATAGTCTTTTTTTATATAAACTGGAACTTCCAGTTGAAAAATTTTAAATCTCATTCAACGAAGAACTAGTTTAGGCAAGTTTTTTTTCTAGTAAATATTTTTCGTTATTTAAATCTAAATTTTTCTCTAGCTATTTAAACACATCAATGGTGGATTTATCTTTTTTTTTTATTAAATTAGACCGTTGAAGCAATAAATTGTAATAGGTATGAAAAGCCAATTTCATGGTTTCCATCCCGTTGTATGCTAATCGATCCAATATCGTGTGCTAGTATAGTATTACCGACAACATTATTTCAAGAAGTAATAACCTTAGGACGAAAATATTGATCTATTATATGGAACAGGGTAGGTTAATGTAGGGTGCCTTGAAAAATCTATCAATATCATTCTAGACACCTTATAAAAGTAATGTTTGAAAACGTTAGTTAGGTTACATTTCCCACCTTGACATTTCCCTACGTTACTGGGTTCTGAATTCTTCGGTCTACTCGTATAATACTTCTCATGTAAATATTAGACTTGGCAGGGTTGATATTATTAGGAGCCGGTGGTTACAGGTGTCACTGTAAGTCATGAGTCATGACTGTGAGTTATCTAGTGTTACAGGTACTACAGTTCAACAGAAATTGGATAGTTCGCGAATTGCGTAGACCACAAAGAGAGAGTTGAAGTGTTTAAATAGCTAGCAAAATTATTGGTGAGGAGGTCATCCAATTTCTGTTGAACTGTAGGATTATCGGGGGAGGCTTAAGCCACGTGTGAACCAAGATGGTTATTATGGAATTCCAGGGTAAATCTACCCTATATGGAGAGGACGTATATTTCACGGTAATCTTGTCACTCCTCACCCGCGGTGTGAGATTTAATCAAAACTAATAGTGCTACCCAACATCGGAGAAAGGTTTAGTGCAGGAATATTAATTTCTACCCAGCATCGAAGATATAGAAGAGATTTTTCCACTTTAATACTGTTGACTAGTGTCACGGGTATGATTTTACTTCTTCGAGTGCCTTTGCTCGAATTGTTACGAGTGCTTACCAGAGTCTCCAGAGTGAAGGGTGCATGCCTCCTGCATTACGAAACCGTGTTCTATAGTTGCTTTCCGCAGAGGAATGTCTTGTACAGGGAATATGTGTCTTGTTACGGTACGTAGTCGACCACTCCACGAACAGAGCAATTAATTGTAACCCAATTTCGCGCGCTAACCGGGTTCAAAATGGAGACTTCTCGCACCACTACCAACTTGCGCCACCGAGTGGGTGTGACTAGTCCACGTTAACATTTCTGTCCACAACATCAACATCGATTAATCCACGTTAACATTCCTGCCTAATGCCTACATAGGGGGAGTTTGACTCCATGATATTATCATTATTGACATCGGGGGTGAGATTAGCCACATACTTTACATGTTTTTGGCATTTTCCCTATAACAATTTTTGAACTGTTTACATTTTGTAAATTTGCAATTCCATCGAGTTTATCTCTCATTTTTTTCCAGCTTAATTAAGCACTTTCGTCCTGACATTATACTAGAACGCCAAGAGGTAGGCACATAGATAATATATTATATATGTAGGCAATACCATTTGGTAATATTCGCTAAATCCGCGGCCGGCAAGGGGGCAGCTCGCGCCAAGCCTTCCCACCCCCACACCTCCGAGATGGCACTTCTTGAAAAGTGCACCTGAAGGAACTCCTGTTCAGTATAGAGTAAATTTCAAGTAAATATGCCCATAGAAATATAATCCTTACGTAATGCTATACTTATTAATTTTAGCAGAGTAGGTATATCTTATTTTCTCATTCATAAACATTGCAAGTGTTTTAAACTATAAAGGGAACAGTTACAGTTTACTCTTTCGTTTTTGTAACCAGTCGAATGTAATTTAGTTACCAAGTGCTAGCAAGTCTAAATTTGTACCTAAAAATAAATATCCTGAAATAATGACATTTCTCGTGTTCTAAATTTAATTCCACAGGGCATTACCCCACTTTAATAAATATGTGCATCTGTGGTTTAATACCTGAAAGCCACACAATTTCGTTATCAGGAATGTAGAGTTCTCCGGATTCGTTTTTATCGTGTGCATTCTACATCCGACGACGGCACATAGGTTAGATTAACAATAGTAGAACTTTTGTTCCTAGCCTCGTCAGTGATGAATGTCGTTTGCCTGTAGTTTAGTATCCACCAAACTGTTGTGTGGTACACGTGCTTTCATGAAACACTGATTGGTTTAATGGACGGTTTCAATTATTATTTGGTTTGTCATTTGCGCGAGAGCTCCAAAACAGCAGTGATATTAGTGCCGAGTGGAAGTGAATGTAAAAGGTACTTAAGTTTTTAACTTTCAGCGGGGGTCTTATTTGCATTAGTCAATCGATATCGATTGCCTCGTGTGTATTAGTTTTGATATAGTGCAAAATGAAAATATTATTGTCACGTGTACTTTTCATATCTCTTCTGGGGTTTATTGGAAAGAAATGCAAGTAGTACCTAAATGCACAACAGTCGATATTGTTATATGATATCTATTGTTGTAAATATTTTAAATTAAATTTAACCCTTGCAATGCATTATTTGGAAAATGCTTTTCATATTTACATGTTTGTTTTACATGGTCAAAGTTTAACATTTTCGTACTTTACCAAATTTCCAAATACATAGATTCAATGAAGAAAGTTTTTATTAAATTTACTTTCTTCTATTTTAATCCCCGGGCGGGCGGTTAGGGATTACGTATACCTATATTATTAATTTTTTCCTAGATGAATATATTAATCCAGATTAAATAAAAATCGTGAAAAATTCTAAACAAAAAAACTGTTTGTATTTATTAATAAAATTATAGTTTTATTCTGAAATTGGGTTATACTTGTACGTACGCCACTGATGGGCGGTGCTTTTGACTGTGCAAGTGTTATGAATAATTAATTTCAGCCGTGTAAGCAAAATTAATCAGAGGATGTTATTGTTGTGAATATGATTCATGCATTTATACCTTTACTTTAATTTTAGTATATCGTGTGTAAGAGGTGTGGGATTAGAAATTATGTGGATGCGTTTTGGATGATGCAATAGCAATTATTCCATGCCATTACTTTCCTATAAAAACAGTAATGGCGAATGTTATGTCTTGTTTTTATCTTAAAATTCTAGGAAGAATCAATTGACTTTTGCTTCCTAATATTTCTCATTGTCATAAAAAATTATAGTATTGCATGCACTGCAAAAACTGTTGAATGACTCTTAAATTTACTAAATTATCTTCATTGTTTTTTAATTAGCGTGTTTACAAGTTTTTAAGTTTCATTTTGGTGTAAATAGTAATTTAGGTACAGTTTTTGAATAGCAGTGCGGTTTTGCGTGAAAATTGGCGTATATTTTGGTGTCAATGTCGAACAACTTTTTATGCGATATGGTTTATAATATACTAAATTATGAACAAGTTCTTTTACTTTCGGTGATTAATTAACTTCTTTAGATTAATCAGAAATGTCAAATTTATTAGAATTTATTTACAATAACGATAATTAAATTTTATTTCTATAGAGGAAGAGGAGATCGGTAAAATGTCGATTTCATGTAAAATTACAAAGCATTCAGCTGTTAAATGTTGCATGCATGAATAGTAAGTCGTTTCAGATTATTCAGTAAAATAACAATTTTATTTAGAACTGATTTGACACATTTGTGCGGAGGAGGGTATGCTATTATGTCTACCTATAAATTTCTCGTTTGCTTAGTCAGAACATGTTAGAACTGGTGGCTTTTTCCTTGTTATAACGGTTAACCATAATACTAAAGGGTGGTGAGTAATTACTTGCAAAATTTGTATTGGTGTCTTATCATTATGTAAACTAAAAAACGTAGTATTTTATATGAACCATTTAATGTCCGTGTTAGATATTAGATATTTTTATCCATAAAACTATTCCCTTAATCGTTAATTAATTGACGACTAGTACACTCATTATACCGTCAGTTTTATAAGAAAACAACTTGTGCTTTTAATTAATTGCAATTAGAGTTAATAGAAGAAAAATATGGTGGCACTTCACAGCAGAAGTTTCCAAAGCTTTTTAAAATGTCGTTATGTTATCCGAACTTTCTTTGCAATTAAACGTTGTATGAAATTTAAAGTTAAAATTAAAATGAAAGGTGGTGGTCACTACATAGTATATTTTTAAAATATCATTAGGTAAAATTTTAAATTTATACTGAATGTCTTTTAACCGTTAACGGGTACAAGGTATAGAATTGGTTTCTTATAGCTGTTAAAATTATCAATGCAACACGTACCAACAGTTTGTAAGCACAGAGCTTACCTGAACTTGGAAAGCAAATTAAATGGTTTTAGAACTTTCCGCAATTGTTTAAGGTACATTCCCTAACTTTTATTAAAACGTAGGGTACAAATCTTCTCCATTTTCAATGGTCATTGGAGAGGATGATCGAGTTACATCCTGGATCAGATAGCATTCCTTGTGCTGTCACTGCACAAATTAAATTTTGCTGCAAATTTAAATTACGAAAAATTTTTCATGAAAAAGCAGGTAGGACAAATCGTGTTGGTCAACATGATTCCAAATTCTGTCTCTTTTACACCTCAGATATTGGTAATGATGGGCACGTTCAACCAATGACTGAGAACTGTCACTTATCAAGACAATGTTGGTTGGTCACGTGGTTAGTTATCCGAGCGTCCGATTAGTCGAAGAGGAATGAAAAATTTGCGAAGTAGCAATTTTGCCGCTGAAATGCCGTAAACATTATGAATGAATGAAGTATAGGGATGACTGGAATAGTCTCTCCAAATTTGTTTCTAAAATGTGTCGTTGCCGCACTCGATTTACCGCGATTTACGCATACTTTCCCTGCGAGACAACTTCAGAAATACGAGCCATGATTTGCTGGAGCAGCTTTCAGACTGCATGCTTTATGTTTATACCTTGATCCAATTATTTTGTACAGTTACATTTGCAAATACTTTTTCAAAGTTGATTGCGATGATTTTCTTTAAAACGTTAGAATGATTAGGTAGGGTCACTACTGAACCCTATCTTTATTTTTCTGGGTTTTTGATTTTGTACTTTGATTATTTTTATACCTGAGTCTTTCACTTTCCCACAACGTTTAGTAATGTATTTATTTTCAGGATCAATACTCTATTCGAAAAAAAATTCATATTTCACATTGCCATCCAAAGGTTTTAAATAGGAACTTAATTACTGTTTGCTGATGTTCTTGGATTAGCTGAACATTGTCAGCAACACTGGGCCTGCCCATTCGTGTCGAATTTCCCAAAAACGGTTAGGTCACATAATATAATTAAAAGGATTCTACGAATTTACTAATGCATCATTAATCGATTGTTTTCATAATGACCTACCTGTGAGAGTTATTGGTCTTAGTAATCAGAGGACATAAAAACAAATATTTTATTTATTAAATGTAAATACCATAAAACCTAATTTTATCACTTTATACTGTTGTGAACTATTCAGTTTTTCATTATAAATCTTTTTTAAAGCATCTTTAGTCATGCGGTTTGCATGAATATAGGTAATAATCATCAGATAATCAATCGTATTTGTTGGTATAGGCTCAAGATCAACAAATTATTTGTTGGGCGAACAAAAGTTTTTTTAGAGTGAGCGCCAAGAGTTTAAAATTAAAAGAAAAGATCGATTAGTGTGAATTACTTTGGCGAAAGGTACCTACCTACCCACCAAAAATGTTTACTATAGAATTTTCTGTTCTAATGGCATATACACTAATACAGAGTGTTTAAAAACGCCATCGGTAAACTTCGAGAGGTAATTCGTTACGTCTTCTCGGGTCTTTTTTTTGTGGCTCCGAAATCGCTTCGTTATGGAGTTGCAGCTAAATTTGGATTATTTATTGTTGATCTAACTGCCGGTATATCGTGAAAAGTTTCTATCTATGCAGTTCGGGCACGTATTTTTTAAATCGCTTTTATCATTTTGAATTGGTGATTTTATGATGGTCTTTAAAACCCTTGGATTCTAGCTAGAGCACCTTTTTACTTTCCCATACCACCACTGGTATATGGGAAGTATCATGAAAATTTTCGAAGTCGAGATTTTCGCGGAAATACGTGTTTTGGGTCCCCAGGAACCCAAAAAAGTGGTCTAGAAAAAATGTCTGTCTGTGTGTCTGTGTGTAAGTGTGTGTGTATGTAACGCCTGTAACGCAAAAACTAGTGAACCGATTTTGATGAAATTTGAAATGAAGGGGTATATCGAAAATTCATCGACAAAATAAGCTTTTCAAAAAAATCCGAAACCGGAAGCGGAAGTTAGACATGTTTTTTTGGTATTATTTTTTTCAGAAGCGGAATTTTGAAAATCTGAGTAGGGGATATGAAAGAAGGGCATGATTCAAGGGAAACAGTTTTTTACCGCACTCTCTAACTTCAAAATGGCGGTCGCTATGAATTTTTCAAAATTTAGACTTTAACGCCCCGTAACTCAAAAACCAGCTATCTGATCTGGTTCCGCAACAACTTGTTTGAAAGCCCTTTGGCTGTACTACACCACGAAAAAAAATTATTTACTAAATCCAAAAACGGTCGCAACGGCGCTCTTCCAAAAATTTTGAAATTTTTGAAAAATTATTACAAAAAAACTGGTCTAAGGAATTTGTTTAAATTTTCTATACTTATGCAGCTTGGTATTAGCTACATTTTTGTTTTTTGATGAACGCCAGAATTCCACTGGGGCGCCCTCTACGAGATTTTGAAAATCGGAAATTGATGCTCCTATAGCGCCTTTATTAGTCAAAATATGAAAGAAGTTTAAATACAAAAGTTGTTCAGTATATAATTCTGGATTTTTCTAAATGTATATCACGTATACAGGGCGTTTGCTTTCCACAGTACAATACGCAACTTTGTTATTTTAAATGAAACACCCTGTATATTATTATATAATTGAACGCAAAATTTAATTGTCTATCACATAGTATAAGGTATTCATATATGTAAAATGTACGGTTGATGTGAAATTCGTGAATTTTGAATATTCACTCTGACTGACACGAATCATACGCGTCGGTCGGTAGCGATCGTCCGGCTTCGCCAGCTGTGATTACAACAGAATGATACACACGTGTCTTCTTCTGTACATTTCGAACCCGCATAGTTTCGTTTTTCTAGCTATGCATTCAAATGATTTCCAATTTTGCCTCGCGAACTACTGTTGAATACCAAAAACGAAATGTTTATTTTGAGTATGGGAAAGTCCAGGGGAGGTTTGCACCTCCACTTTTTGTTATTCATCTGAATGTGTGTATATCCAGAGGATGTAAAACTATTCAGCTTGCACAGTTCAAAAGTATGAGTTAAGGTAGTTAACTCGTGTCCATCATATTTTGATCTTTAACCTGGATAAGCATGATTATTCACTAGTATGTCTGTTTTGCAATTAGGTAGAATTCATTTACTTTGCTATAGTATGAGCTTTGTCAGACCTATAACTCACTTACTAGGTATATCTTTTGTTACCAAGTGCTATAAATCCCTGTTACATAACGATGTGTAAAATGCTTCCATGATCTCTTATATCTTTTACATCCGTCACGAAATTAAATTTTTTGCGTTTGTATTTCCTGTGTATTTTGACTTGCTCTTCAACGTACTCTGTAGAGTATATGCGCCGTTTTTGAAACACCTTGTATTTAAATTGGCTTCCGACGGTGGTATGGAATGTTTGGAAAATGGTAGACCGCTTGTGGTTTCAGATTATCAAACAACCAACTACAACAAATTACTAGCACACAGTCTATATCAAAAAATACAAAACAGGATGGGCGTATCCGTTCATTGCTTCCTATCTTTTGTCACTATACCTACATGCTAAAATATTTTTGCTATTAGTAAATCCACTGTTTAAGAACAAATTTGCGTTGTGTTTGTATTCGACAAAATTTGTTTAATAAAAACATGTAGGTACAGGGTTTTCTAAATTATTCGGGCGTGAAAAACATCGTTCTATATGTGAAACTGATGTTTATTTTTCTTTTATAAAAAGCCCACATAAAGTTTATTTTTCTTTTATAAAAAGCCACATAGACAGTTCTTTTAGTGGAAGCCAGGACGTGTTATTTTTATTCGGAAAAATATGTCGATAATTTTGCTCTTGACAAACTTATTAAAACCCAATTCAGCTGTACTATTAAAAAAAACGAATTTTAAAGGATAAATTACATAATCCTAAACCGTTCTTTAGATTATACCATTATTATACTAAACAATATTATTACTTGGAGTGACGTGTTCTTAAATTAAGCCAATTGTTGTTTCGCAAATGTGTAAGTTGCAGATGTAAAGAACTAATCTTAATTACAGTTTTTTAAGTACTACTTATTATTGGGCGGCTAATTAATTCGAGTTGTTACTGAACAATTCGGAATACTAGAACAAGCTAGGTCACGTACACACAATGATACGCATTTTCAATCCATATGTTGTACCATCACGTGTTGACTGAGCGAAGTATTTGCTGTTCTGATGGAAAACAACTGTGTTCATATTCTCGTCGCAATTTTTAAACTAGCGATTGAGGACATCCCGGGTTTTTGCATATAAAATTTGAACGTGGAATAAAATCAATAAAGCAAATATCGGGTTACGTAATTTAACAACACAATGGAAAATGAAATATGTAAAATAAAAAGTAAATCTGGTGTTAATAACACTTCTGTCGCTGAAGTAGTAACACTTTCATACAAAAAACCAATCCAGAGAAGCTATTGGGGTGAGGAAAGTTAGATTTTTGCAGACTGACAAAAATACATTATAAATAGTGCCATGGGCATCATTATATTCAGGTCCTCTTTTATCTAGGAGTATTTTGACAAAAAAATATGAACCACACACAAGACTGTAAACAGTTTCAAAGGAGGAAAGGAAATGTCCTACAATTATTTATATAATTTTATTCACAATCATAAAGTAAGAATCATATTACTTACCTTATATGTAAAAAGTTGGAAAGTAAACAATTTCAACATCATTGGACAATTGAAATGAAATATTATTACAGTTTAGGTAGGGAAGTGGCAACTTTCTTAGCACTTTTCGGGTTGGGAAGTATCCACCTCCCAACCTCTGCTTTTTACTTTCCCATACATACCACTGATACATATATGGTATAGTATTATTTTATATCATGAAAATTGTCGAAGTTGAGTTTTTCGCAGAAATACATCTTTTGTACCTCCAGGAACCCAAAAAAGTGGTCTAGAAAAAATGTCTGTCTGTGGGTGGGTGTGTATGTATGTATGTGACGCCTCTAACGCAAAAACTAGTGAACCGACTTTGATGAAATTTGAAATGAAGGGGTATATCGAAAATTTATCGACAAAATAAGCTTTTCAAAAAAAATCCGAAACCGGAAGCGGAAGTTAGACATGTTTTTTGGTACCATTTTTTTCAGAAGCGGAATTTTGAAAATTATTACAAAAAAACTGGCCACACGATTTTGTTTAAACTTTCTATACTTATGCAGCTTGGTATTAGCTACATTTTTGTTTTTTGATGAATGCCAGAATTTCACTGGGGTGCCCTCTACGAGATATTGAAAATCAAAAATTGATGCTCCTATAGCTGATTTATTAGTCAAAATATGAAAAAAGTTCCAACACAATGTGGTCCTTCGACGTTGTGGGCACATTTGGCGTTGTGATCATTCATACGGCGTATGTGTTGCTATTAGGGTCCCAGTTTGCTATGATGATGATGTGGTTGCTAAGCTATTGTTTGTTAAATCATCTTTGACTGTACTTAGGGAACTTGATGGTATTGGTGTCATAATATAGGTGTTTCTGGTATCTCCATAATACGGGTACAATTATGACACTAGTTGACGACAAAATTTATTATAACGCTGGGAAACTAAGATGTAATTACGAGTATATTCATAACATTCCATTAACAATCATTAATCTCTTGACAAACCAAGTACAAAATGTTCAGTGAAATTCCATCTTGCGAGACTGTGAGCACCCTGTAAACATAAATTTCAGCTTGTAATATTTGATTCTAATAAGGACAGAGAATTATATTGTAGCGTTTACCTATCGTAGTACCATGTTCCTTCCTAAATATTAATTTAGTAGTTGGCATGTAAACGTTCTCATAAAGCGAATGAGCCTCGTTCTAAAGCAAACAATCGTAGTGCGAAACATTGTAACTATATATGTAATATTATATGAGTTAAAATCCATAATATAAAACTTTTTCGCAATACCGGCGTTGTAAGTTGATCATTATTAACAAATTTTTATTACTACTGTAAGTCTAACTTACAATTCATTTACTAGTTACCATGGTAGCAGGGCTGTAATATTTACTTACAGTCCTACTCGAACTGTAAGTAAATATTACAGCCCTGCAACCATGGTAACTAGTATGTATTTATGTATTAAGCTTACTTTTGTTCAGTTTTAGGCTACCTAATTTTATTAAAATATATAAATGCCATTTTGACAGGTCGTGGTCATAATTCAATTTTAACTCGTTTTTTATTACTTTTCTTTGATTTTCAGGTATTGCGAAAAATAATGTACTAAGCGCGAACTATAAGTGACTTTTAAGGTCTCGAATGCTTAGGAAACCTCGGCCCTACGGGCCTCGATTTCCCAAACTGCATCCTCGACCTTAAAAGTGTCACTTACAGTTCATGGTACGTAATATACTATAGTGGGTTTGATAAATTATTAAAAATTAAAAAATTAAAAACAACGTAGTCTAACCCACGTACAGGATAGAAAAAGTGGAGGTGCAAACCTCCCCTGGACTTTCCCATACTAAAAATAAACATTTTGTTTTTACTATTCAACAGTAGTTCGCGAGGCAGCATTGGAAATCATTTGAATGCCTCGCGAGAAAAACGAGGCTATACGCGTTCGATATGAACAAAAGAAAGACACCAAGATACGCATCTATCGCGGCTAGAAATTAGAACTGGCGAAGTCGGACGATCGCTACCGACCGACGATCCGAGTCCAACCTAAATATTCAAAATTCACGAATTCCTCATTAACCGTACATTTTAGCCATATGAACACCTTATACTATGTGATAGACAATTAAATTTTGCATTCAATTATATAATAATATATAGGGTGTTTCATTTAAAATAACAAAGTTGCTTATTGTACTGTGGAAAGCAAACGCCCTGTATACGTGATATACATTTAGGAGAATGCAAAACTATATACTGAACAACTTTTATATTCAAACTTTTTTCATATTTTGATTAATAAGGGCGCTATAGGAGCATCAATTCCCGATTTTCAAAACGTCGTAGAGGGCGCCACAGTGAAATTCTGGCATTCATCAAAAAACAAAAATGTAGCTAATACCAAGCTTAATAAGTATTTAGTAATTTAAAGAAAATCCTGTGGACAGTTTTTTTGTAATAATTTTTCAAAAATTTCAAAATTTTTGGAAGAGCGCCGTTGTGACCGTTTTTCGATTTAGTAAATAATTTTTTTTCATGGTATAGTACCGCCAAAGGGCTTTCAAACAAGTTGTTGCGAAACCTGATCCGATAACTGGTTTTTGAGTTATGGGGCGTTAAAGTCGAAATTTTGAAAATTTCATAGCGGCCGCCATTTTGAAGTTAGAGAGTCCGGCAAAAAACTGTTTCCCTTCAATTATGGTCTTCTTTCATATCCCCTACTCAGATTTTCAAAATTCCGCTTCTGAAAAGAATGCTACCAAAAAAACGTGTCTAACTTCCGCTTCCGGTTTCAGATTTTTTTGAAAAGCTTATTTTGTCGATGAATTTTCGATATACCCCTTCATTTAAAATTTCATCAAAATCTGTTCACTAGTTTTTGCGTTAGAGGCGTTACATACCCACGCACCCACAGACAGACATTTTTTCTAGACCACTTTTTTGGGTTCCTGGTGGCCCAAAACACGTATTTCCGCGAAAATCTCGATTTCGAAAATTTTCATGATTTCAATACTTCCCATATACCAGTGGTGGTAAACTCGGAGTGATTATTTTTAGTCGCTTGTAGCAATGAAGAATACACGTAACCCTTTTATTGTTTACTTTCTCTTTATAGTACAACCTCCAACATGTACAATACAAACGTATGTCTAGATTTTTTCTTTACGTCACGGCGACATCGGTTAAGTTGGTCCTGTACGGTGGCGAACGAAGCAGGTAGATGTGATTGACAGAAAGTTGCTGTTGGGATAGCGATTCGGGTTCCCCACAGCAGCGGTTCCCAACATGTTCTGATTTTATGACTAATATTTTTATTAATATTCAAATGGATAGCTTAAAACTGTTTTGGTATCACTGGTGCAAAACAGTAGATGGTCTCGAATTACAGCGAGCCGAGTTAACTTACTTCATACCACAGTCTGGACTTTGGACCCGCCAAATAATAGTCACTTCTACTTTATGGGAAAGTGAAAAGGGGTTTAAATCTAAAACACAACGATATGGCGATCCAGCTCACTTTGTATTGCAAAAAAACTAATCAAATACAAACGAAATCGCAACTTTTCGGTTTCAATCATTATGTAAAACAAATACCATAGATATTGTTATCAACGATATTGAAACGCTTCACAACGAGCGGATCAAGTATGCCAACAAATTAGGATCACGCGACGCGATACGCCCAGAATAGTTGACATGTGTGATGTGTGCGAAATTCTACAGAGACGCAATTACAGCTGCCAGCATGAGGTGGTTGTTTGATTGTGAATTTTAAATTTCACATTAAAGCCTTACAACAATAAAAAAAGTTGAGTTGAGGTCATCCTATGTGTATATGAATTTCTTACTTAATTTTTACGTACTGCATGCACCTCCAGATACTTCCCATATGTTGTGAGATTCCCTTTATAACTCCATTAGACAGTTTTTTTGAGATTTCCGAAGTTCTTACAGAAATCCCCAAGACAATAATTATCAAGTCTTATTTGACGTTATTGGAAATTTATTACGAAACTAACGTTGTAATGAAATCTATAATGATACTAGTATCGTAATGAAGTCTCGTACGAAACCGTTTTTAGTTTTGTAATGTTGACTATATGAAAGTAGATTAAGATTATTACGCCATTTTCTAATTAATACGTGTATGTTATGCAGAAAATCCATATCGCGATGGGCGACACAAGTCGCTCTTTAGCATGGCGCTTTCGTTGTAGCCAGGGTTTTTTCAAAATTCTGAAAGAATTCGTATAAAGCACTACGTGCGCTGATTCGGATTGATAGAGAACGGTGTGTAAAAGAAAAGTTTTTTATTGTCCTTAACCCATTTAGCCCAAGCCATGTACTACATTGTTTTTTAAGTCGTCTATTAAAACCAATAGTATATCCAATTCAATGTCTGTAAATATTTACAATTAATAGTAATTAGATTATTTAAAAATTTAAATAATCATTATTAGAACTTCTTGGTGATTCACATGCGCCATTATTTTTATTTATTACACTAAAGTAGTACTTTTAAAACGTCACGATGATCTAAATAAATTTTGTTGATATAACAATGAAACAATTAACAACCATATAAATCAATTGTTTTCAGTTAGCAGCAATTTTAAACCTGAAATGCATCATGCAAAAGAGCTGTTTACTTTTACTTATAATGAGTAATATTCAATGAGAATCTACAAACGAACTATTTTTTCCCCATCCTTGTAGTACCTACTAACTTGGAACGTATTTCGAATAGTCTTTTAGTTAAGTGTCTATAATCCTACAACTAAACCAAAAAATATAAGAAATAGAAAACACAAAAATAAAGTTTTGCCAATTCGAAAGTACATGGCATAATTTAAAAACTAGGAAATTTAGACACATCTTACTGTGGTATTTAGTTTTTGGAAAGCCTATACAGGGTGTGTAAAAATGGTCGTGCAAGCTTCAGGTAAAGTTATTCCTTGGACAAAAATAAGGCAAAAAGTTTATTTGAAAAAAGTTCTTAGGCGCATGGCTACCCCTCACCATAACAAATTAAGAAAAGTAAATTTGGCAACCTTGTATTTTAAAACTACAAATATCAACCATTCCATGGACCTTGTTTTATTCAACTACTAGGCTATATTTTAGTTTAGAACAAGGTGGGCTATCATTATTAATTTGCAATATTGCCAAGCGTATTTTTTACGCATTTACAAAAATTATATGATTGGAAATAATGAAAATGATTAATATCCTATTACTTTTAAACGATCAATAGCAATAAATTCTAGTTATTGTCACTAAAAGTACGCATCAAGTAACTTGATTTTGCAAAATAGCTTTCTTTTAGTGTTACCAATTTCTAACTTTGAAGGCCCCGCGTAGCTTGAGGAACCCTTTGCGAGCTTTTTTGCAATAAGCTTTTTGCTTTAGTTTTGTCCAAAGAATAACGTTACCTGAAGCTTGCACGGCCATTTTTACACACCCTGTATATTATGTAATAAATAAGTCGAATATGAATTAATATAGATGGTGTTCCATATAAAAGTTTACATTATTTCATGATGAACTATAGAAACGAAAATTAAATTTTAATATGAAAAAAATAATGTTCATGGGAAACTAAAAAAATTCACAGTATACTAACAATAAATCAGTGTAAGTTATTTTGTCACACCGTGTATTTTACGATTTTTATCATTTATACTATATCTAAAAAATCATGAAAAAAATTTTGAAAACACTAACTAAATGCCTTAGGTATTAATCACATTAAAACACACATCTGCGGTATCTATGTACATCGAACAGCTCTGGCTTCAAATTATTCATCCTTAAACAAATATTGGATTTTTATCTCCCTTGTTACACAGATTTATGTTTTTGATACTAAATTGCCAGTTGTTTACTATCGAATTCCTATTATAACCGTTTAATTACCTCCCGGTAATGGGAGAGAGTTAAATTGCACTTCGTTCTATACATTTAACCGTGACAAGTCATATGATGTGTGAAAATTTAGTCAATAAATCAATAAACCCATTATTAATAGGCAATCATCATGTGGTGCTTGTGTATATTTACATTTATCATTCGCATCATGGGACATTTCGTTATTGAAATCATAGGAGTATTAACTCTTCTTTTTTTTCAGGTGTGAAATAGTGATCTAGTTGAAACAGTCCCGGTAGTCAGGTTCAAACGCTAGCAACGGAGACGTTTTATTGTGAAGGTGTTCTAACTAAAATCGAAACGTCGGACCTTGGTTACCCGATGTTAACGCAAGTGCTCTTCGCTATCACCCGTCTTGGAAGGTCTCCAAGAAAAAAATAGTGTTTAGTGTTTTGCACATCAAACTTATACAAACGAGACTTATCAGTGTTAACTGTTATTTTTTTGTTGTGTTTTGTGTAAAATTCGGTTTTGACACTTTAATTACTGTGTGAACCCTTAAACATGAGTTTTATAGCGAAGAAGACCAATTTGAAAAAATTAGCTTTTCTTGGGTTTGAGAAAGCCAACAAATCAAAAAAGGTAAGTCGATTATTTCTTTGCATTCATTCTGATTTTTTTAATGTGTCTGTCAAATAACGAAATTCAACATACATATTGTATGCACTTATTGTAATTTAAATTACACATTTTTTTTAGAATAGTACGCACATTTTTCAGCTGTTTAAGTGTGTTCATTTTAAATTATTGTAAATGCATTTCAAACAAATTTTTGGGAAATTGTATTTCAAAAATTTAGAGTAGAATTATTAGTTTACCACATAGGTACTAATAAACTGGTAGGTATTATCTTAACTATTCTCGATCCATTTACATTGTAGTTACATTAAATTTTATTGCTCTTAATTTTTATAAATTAGACTAAGGCCCGGTTTATTCACCTACCAGTAAAGTCCCCAGTAACTACTTGACAAGTAACTCTATAGGTTACCCGGGTAACAGGACTAATATAGTCCTGTTACCCGGGTAACCTATAAAGTTAATTGTCAAGTAGCTACTCGGGACTTTACTGGTAGGTGAATAAACCGGGCCTAAAAATACTATTAATTATATTTTATCGTTTGAATTACCCACGATAGAAAACTATTACGGGATTTACAAATGTTGAAATTCCAGTTGACATTTTCTTTGCGTGTATCTCTTGCAGAAAACAAGGTTAATGAGCAAATAGTGATGTTTTGTATAAAATCTAGGTAGTACTGTAAGTTAAATTGGATATTGCCACATAATCGTATCAGTACCTGAAAAATATTAAAATGGTTTATATTACTCCTTTTATATTACTCGTCTTAAAAAATGACTTTTAGCTTTATGGCATTTCTCTCTGGAGACGAACACTCCCCGTATATTCATCCAATTATTTTGCGTGGTGGTAAGGTGGTGATAACACCATATTTCGCGACAAGGACGTCGCGAGTTCAAAGTTCATTGCTTTATATTACAAACACAAGGTGTAATAATAAATTATGCTTTCATATAACCGAAGATATATCACTAAATACAGTATTTTTCATTTTTACGAAATCTTGATATTCTTCTGCAACTGAATCTTAATTATTCTCTTAATCTCCACTATAAACATTAAGTTGTAAAAAGACAATATTTAAAAGATTTGAAAAGTTTTACTCAATCGGTGCTTTAACTATAAATCCAAAATGTGTGTAGAAGTAGACTTCTCCAATAACTCAACTTCAAGTGAAAGTTGTTAAAATTTGATTGAAGCTTGCAAAGGGAGATGCCAAATCTTGTTATGTGAATATGAAAAATTACTCTGGGGAGGGGGAGGGCTGTTGCTGCTTGAAAAGTGAACAGCACATGCTTGTTTTTGCACAAAATCAACAAGAAGATGTTCTATTTTTTTTTGTTATTCGAAACAAAGACGTCAGTTTTCTCAGCAGAGCGGAATAAACATATTAGTGTTAATTTTTGTGAAAACATGTTTTTGAGATTTCAAAGAAAACGTAAATTTTGGATCATTTACATGAACGCCACGCCACGTACGTACACAGTAAGAAATAGAGTGTCAAATTGACGAAAAAATAATGAACCCAGAGGTCTCGTTCATTTTTTTGCTAATTTGCCACCAATGGTTAATGGCAATATTAACAATAACAGAACAGCCAAATCTACTATAATATATTGTAACATTTCTGCTTTATAAAGAATGTTTTGCTACGTAATTAAGTTAAACTTACCCTATATAACAGTAATTTGAGTAAACTGTTCTGCAATATTGACATTTGTAAAATGAAAGTTTAGCTTTTATTTTGTGTTAGATGGCCTCTCTCTAATACAAAAACGAGATTATTATTTCATATTTACACTGAAATATTGTTAATATTACAAATATTATTTGTTGTTCCAACATTCTGATTAGCTAAGATGGCATTTTTGGAATGCCAATTTCACCTATATTCATTGCCAGTTAGAGAAAATTAATTTGGTACTTTGGCACAATTGTAGTGCCAATTTAACAAAAACAAAAAAATTATAGGGGCGATTTAGGGGTAGGTACTTAAAAAATAGCTGTAAAAATGCTATATCACTTATTAGTTTAGTAACATTTATTACATTGAACAAAGATACAAAATCATCTAGTAATATAGTAAACGCACATAAGTAGGTACATATAGTTAAATATTGAAACACACCAATTTTACTGATTCGCCCTGATACAGTACATGCTTTTTTTTAAAGTGTCTCAGGAGTTCACTTGCAGTTGATAAACTGGATCTATAGAAAAAACAAATAAATATATTGAAAAAAATTATAATCTACAATAATATGAAATAATCAATAAACTTATAAAAATGTTCCAGTGATCTATCGAATTCTAACCCATATACATAATGTACTTCAAAGCAAATTCTAAGGCTGTTAAAATTTCATTTTTGGCACAAGGAATAATGTTCTTATCTAATACAATGTAATAATTACTTATTGCTGCCTTGGAGGTTCCAGTCGCTAATATGAAAGGCTGGCTGGAGGGCAACAAATGTACCAGTATGATCAGTGATTTTGTTGCAGAATTCTAGCGATTCTAGCCTAAAACAAATAGGAAAAAAACTATGAATGTATCTTGCGCATATGTGTATTATTTAAAGGTGATATCTAGTATTACATAAGCATAAAAAAATAAATGTCTTATTATTATTATTATTATTATTATAAGATTCTTATATAAAAAATAATAACTTACCATACTGAAGTTAATGGAGAATTCTGCAACCACTAATAAATTAAAACTATTATAGCTGGCTGCACTACAAACACATACAACATCAAATACAATGAAGCACTGTCGACCGTTATTCCCGTGTATTCTACGCGAAAAATTCGAAAGTTACCGAATAAACCAAATTGATTGCAACATATAGAAGTTAGAAGCAAATTGTCACGTACTTTTCAAAAAACACGTAAAATTGACGAAGATATTTGTAAAGTTACCACTTTAAGGATATCAGATCGGCAACTACGACTGTAAATTATACAACGTAATGTTGTAATATTAGCAACATTTTACTGGAAAATAATTTTACAAAAATATGTTGTTAAATCAACTACAAAACAGTTTAATTAACAAATTTTTTACTCGCCACTATTTCGAACGTCGATAATGCTATTTTACCAACAAATTTTGGTTTACTTGACTAGAAAAAAGTTGACTTCAAAGTTATTGCGGAGGAAGTGCTAGTTTGGCACTCTATTTCTTACTGTGTAAGTACATATTAAGTAAAACCATGGTAAAACTAATTCACGAGATTCTGAGATTGAACCATAAATAAATATTGTCAATTCTAATAATTCTCAAATAATAGTTATTTTTTATACAAGACGATAAAATTATATTTTATCGACAAGCGGAAAGTGTTAATTCACGAGCGATGAAATCGCGAGTGAATTAATTTTCGCGAGTCGATAATTAAATTTTATCGTCGTGTATAAAATTCTATTTTTTTCTATAGCAGATGTTAAAGAAAAAATTGTAAAAAACCAATTAAAATTAAATTATATTAAACCCGAAAATCTCAGTAGGTAGCAAAGGTTTCCATGGAGTTACCCAAACAAAGTCAAAAAATTAAACTACTTTATCTATCCTTGCGGTTAAAGTGTTACTTTATCTACTCTTGCGGTTAAAGTATTACTTGATCAACTATTTTTAGTCGAACAATAACAAAGCAAACTTTAACATCTGCTATAGAAAAAAAATATTTTATTTTATAAATCATGTTCATTTAAAATCTGTTTTTAAAAAATATTTGTTAGAATTTTATTAAAACAGTTTTCACATTCGAGGAAAAAGCGTGTTTTTAAATGTGTTTTAAATGTCAAAAAAATTAATGGCGAGTGGACCAATATAACGAATTTTATAACGTACCTACTCCTGCCACATTATTTCGTGAAACTAGTAAAAATAGCAAGAAAAAAGTAATTGATCAGCTGGAGCTGAGTATATCAAGACGAATCTATGAGCTCGTAGAAAATGTACAGAAAATAATCACTGATACCCCTGTAACTCCCCCCCCCCGTGTCTGTAACAACTTTTCATAAGGAACTACCGAACGATCTTAAAAAAGAATTAAAAGTTTCCATACTGTTGTATAAGAACTGCTTTACATGAAGATGACATTAGATAATAACATTTTGTTGGAATAAATTTTCCTCCCGAACATTAATTTCTGAAATATGAGAATGTTGAATACGTAGGATCCTCATGTTTTTATTAAAACATCATTAGGTACACAAAAAGTTCGTATGGACATTAGTAAGAGAAGATTGGTAGAATAATTTTTTCACGTTGTAGTGTCGCTTGGTTTTCATGATTCACTAAGCTTGGCTATCGACTGCTGTAAAATATCGTGTATCTTTAGGTGGAAGACCTCTGTTTCAAAACACGTGGTATTTTGTGAAGGGTTGAATATTCTTCATTGAAGAATTGCTTTGAAATTACATTTTCAATGATTTCTTTCAAATTTAAGACGAGTTTTATCCGAGCCTCGCACTTTTCGTCATTTTTTTGCGAAAATTTCAAATGGAAAGGCATTTTATTATAATGGAAAATATATTACAAAGTTTAGCAGTTAGAGTTGGTCGCTGGCTTTAACATATATTTAAGAGGTGCCAACGATTGGTATACTGAGACCTTAATCCCTAAATAGTAAACGATAACAATCCTTAGGATTATTTAGCTGTAGTCTCCATTTCAATGTAGGTACGTTGAGTAGTACCAAATTTTATAAGTAGGTAATCGTAAAATGTTTGAAAAGAATAACATTTTAACCTTTTCTTTTCAGTTGTGAAAATAGAAAATTTTCATATGACCGAAAATATAAAACACTTTTCTAATTTAAATTCAACTCTTATATTTTCATAAATTTCCTGCCGAATCCCAGTGGAGGGCGACCTGAAAGTAGGCTATAATAAAAACATGATTTTATTTTTCCCCAATTCCACGACTTTATTTAGGAACCGCGACATCTTCCTTAAAAGGTTTAAGGAATTATGAGATTTTGGTAAAGCAGCATTGAAAGTTTTCATTCGCGATTTTTATAAAGTTTTAACAATTTCGACCCTTTTATTTAACAATAAACACGTACTTAGGTATTTAATAATAATAATTAATGTATATTTTGGGGACGGGCGTAGTGCAGCGATAGAGTGGAGATTCTTTAGCTACGACTACAAAAGTCGGAGGTTCAAACCCGCTACGAAACTCTAAAACAGTATCGCCATGCATGTGTGTCTTAAGTTCAGTGTTAGATGATGAGACTATACCCCGCTCGTAGAGTAATGAGAAAAAATTCGTTTGTTACAGGTGGGTTGTTGCTTCCCTTTATTGCGTCTCGCATGATTCGTTATTGTATACAATTTTCATATCCGGTTTTTATTTTTCTTGATTATCTTCTTAGAGAAATGTGCAACAAAGCAATTATTCATGTCACTATCATCTTATTTCTAAGAAATTCATGTGGGTAGACAGTGGAATGTAATTTATTGTAATCTTTACGATTAATATATTCTTGGATAAAATGTGTTGTAGGTGTGAAACATTCAGCTGCTCCGTATTTATTACACACATGATGGATTCTTAATACCATTCAATCAAAAACTAGTACCAATCACGTATTGTTACCATCCTCCGCTATAAATAATAAAGTATGAAAACATAGCAGCATAACTAGGTTAAGGTTTTCAGACGTCATGCCGATCAAATTAGGGACCTAAATTTAACTTTCAGAAATGAATTTATTTTAGCTGCAGCGTTTTCGTTGTAATCTATAAATAATATTATGTACTTCAAATGTACTCTGCTGCTTTTATAAATACCCCATTTTGTTCCGTAATTGTCTACATAAAATGTTGTGAGCAAAATAATGCTGATACAACGTCGCTTTATACTCTTTGGTAGTGCATCCAGACCATCCAGACAGACAAGGCTTTCACGACTCTGCTATCATGGAATCAATTAAAGCTATTAAAAGGAACTTCAGCAGTCAATTACAATCGGCACGAAATAATAATTCTGGGAACATCAATTCGGTTTTATTGAATGATTTTTTGTTAAATATTAAACTGGTTTTGACCTTTTTGTATTTGTTCGTGATTTTCAAATATTAACATGACAGTTATTGTCCACCTGTTTTACGACCAATATAACCGCTATTCATTTTTGATTACTTTTATATCCCATTCAACAATCCTACAAATGTTATTGTTGTATAATCTTATCAACTCAAGGTCAGGGTTGTAAACGTATTGATTGTTTGTTGATTTATTGCTTATATGCCGTAGTAACTGTTGGATTAAAACCCTTTACTTCGTTTAATATTCACTCATTGATCTTAATTTTTGAATTGGTATTATACTACTACATACTAATAAAAAATAATATAGTACATCCTATATCCTATGCCATAATATGGACTATTTGATGCCGCAAGGGGCGCTCCTGTCGCGTGAATGTTAATGTCAAATTTAATTACTGGCGTTGAAACTGAAAATGTTACTATTTTTCAAATTTTACGGTGTGTAGTTATGTTACCATTAGGGTTTGAATTCAGTTATTCTTCAATACTTAATAAATAGAAGAAGCCCTGCTATGCTTACATTATTTACAAGTGCGATAATGCCACACGCGTTTTTAATGCATTGTGGCCTCGTGTTTTATACCACAATATTTCAGGAACTACTACTGAAAATTTCCAATAAAAATGCAAGGTCTTATTATATTGCATATGAAACCGTCATATTCACCTGCATTGGCAAATATTCACCTGCATTGGCAAATTGTGATTTAAGGGAAATGGCTTGAGACGATACAAGAGATTGAAGCCGTCACAACAGTGCAATTAGCAGAACGCACGAAAGATGTTTTACAGGACTGTTTTAAAGAGCGACATGAACATTGGAATATAAGTGCTTAGCAAGCAAAAACGAGTATTTTGAAGGAGATTTAATTCGTATTGGTAATTTAATCAACACACATCGTTTTTAATTTGACCATTCACCGTGTTAAGTGAACAAACCTCTGACATTTAACAATATCCTCCTTTCATAATGGATCATGCAAGAGGTAAATCCGGGGTAAATCTCTACTCTACTTTTTTTCGAGCGGTATTTCTTGACCTGAAAATTATTTAAACCGAAGAATATTAGAGCGCCTGGTTGTCTGCAACCAGATATGTAGTGTTGCTATGAAATTCAGATAAGCACGGTTTACGTGAAGTTCAAGTTCATATTCTAGTGTAAATAAAAAGAACTTTTATTAAAATCAGAAAAATTATCAAATTTAATTCAGTCTAAAACTGTATAATTATAACAGAGAGTAATTAATAGTATATTATATTATTAGGAGAGGAGTAGAAAGAGTTCTTTTTGTGTTGAGCTCATATTGCGGGCGAGGCGCACGCGGCGAGGCTGTGCAAGTGAGCGAAACACAAATAAGACGTTCTACTCCGAATAATATATACTATTTTTTCTTCAAGTGTAAAAATATTCTGTTGCTGTAAATAAATATTTCCTAAAAAGTCATTTCGACAGGACAACGCTCTCCCTTCTACCAACCTTGGGGGCGGAGCTATGGGCAAAATACTGCCGTTGCCATGGATACGTAAACATATTATTGTACTATGATAGTATCTAACATTATTTTCATTTTTTGACTACTACTAACAAAATGACTTCGTTCTACATAGCCAGTTCTGTACAACAATACGGATATTATGATACGCTTGAAGAAAATAGTAGATTGTTTTATTAGGATGAAAAGTGTCACTTTTTTTGACGAGCAAATTTTGCATTTGTGAGGCGAAGCGTAGCGTAGCCGAACGGATGCAAAATTGCGAGTCAAAAGAAGTCACTTTTCATCCGAATGAAACATACTATTTTTTCCGCAACCGGAACAACCGGATTCAAAATAATAAAATTAAGATGCGAGGAATTAGAAAACACTACTACTACTAAAATCAAGTCTTCTTAGCTTTTGTTTTCAATTTTATTTATTCTGTCAAACCCAGCCAAACCATCGAAAATGTTTGAACAAGATAATGGTAACGAAGATACACCACCAGAAAGTTTAGACCGTGCAAAAGAAGTTGTATCAAATCTTCTGCCCAATAAATCTCGAGAAGTATACGAAGGTGCCTACAACAAATTTTTAAATTGGTGTAACGAGAAAACCGTAAAACGTACACGGAAAGCGTAGGTACCTACTATTAGCGTACTTTTCCGAATTGTCCACTAAAATGAAGGCTTCTACTCTTTGGGCGCAATATTCAATGTTGAAGGCAACATTAAGTTTAAAAAATGGGGTAAATATCGAAAAATTTTCAAAACTCCGTGCCTATTTAAAAAAAGAAAATGACTACACACCGAAGAAATCGAGAATTCTTAGTAAAGAACAGGTGGATCGATTCTTGAAGTGTGCTCCTAATAAGCAATACTTGATGATGAAGGTGTGTTTTAGTTTTAAAATCGAATATTTTACGATAATTAAATTTTGACGTTTGTAGGTTATATTAATGTTGGGTGTTGCTGGAGCTTGTCCCTGCGACGAGTTACTACATTTAAAGATTAATGATATTGAAGATCTTAAATCAGTCTTACTGATTAAAATTCCTAAGATCCTAACACTAAAACTAATAAGGCTAGATCATTTACTGTGATGGGAGATAGCTATTTAAATATTTACAGAAAATTCTTTGTCTAATATCTTTGTAGTGTTTTTCTTAAATAAATGTTATTCACATAACAAACCAAAATCTTAACCAAAAAAGTTAAAAGTAAAAGTTCCTAGGAAGTAAAAGTACGTTTACTTCCTAGGAACTAAAAGTGTTGCCTAGCAACACACACATTTTTTTACTAATAACAAAAACATCAACTTCACTGTCCGTTTTTGGTATCAAAAGTGATCACTTTTGAGTCGGTTGCGGAAAAAATCCTTTTTTTTTTGTTCTGCTGCATCAAAAAACTATCGATTCGGCTATGCTAAGCGACCGAAAGTACCCAATTTTTCGTACTTGTACCCACTTTCTTCTTTTTAGGTAGTCATAACGTCAACTTAGTCTGAGGTCATAACCATAGCAACAAAACTAACATTGTCTTGTTATTGATCAAATTTAATTTTACCAAAGCGTACTTTTTGCGACGTCTTGTTTATGTGCCTCGTTCGCTGCTCTCGCTCGTCCATAAACAATATCTCATTCAAAATAATCCATTTTTTCTTACGCAATTTCCTGTCTTAATCGTATTTTGATATCAAGGTCAAACAGTTAATTTTTTTATTCAAGCTGAAATTTCTGGACGAGGCAACGCTTCATTTCACGGGCGAATTTACTTTACAACCGCCTTTACTTTACTGTCGCTTTTACTTTACGGCCGCATTTCCGTGACATAACACCTCCTTGAAGTAAATACGGCCATCAAGTAGTCATTGACAGATGCCTACTATAAAGACACTTTACTGTTGATAAAAGATATGTAAAACATCTGTTTTTGTTACAGTCGTTAATGTCCTGTTATGAAATGATGAATTGGTCATGGAATACACAATCAGTGTATTGCAGCCTCAATGTACGGGTGCCCATTTTACACGAGTAACTTTCTTATATAAAAGTCAGATGATTTGTTAAAATTGTTAATCATATTATGTTAACAATTTTCATGCAAACGTGAAATACCTACCGATCATTCGAAAACAAATATTCCCATAAATGAATTTGTGTAATGAAGTCACAACGACACGATTTCAACTGGGAATTATTTTTTTTTTTGTCAAAAGATATTGGAACACCTACTGTGTTTTTTATTATTATTTTTTATTCCATTTCAAGTCTACTGCGCTAAAGCGTGATTATATTATAGATATATTTTCGATTGATTTTATACCGAATAATGGTATGTACGATTTTTTACCTTTACATTCTTTGTTATTTTAGTCTTATAATATAGGCTTACCTTATTGCTTCCATTTATTAAACACCCTGCTTTCGTTGCGTGCTCGGTATTGCAATGAGTCGGTCTTTATGCTTCATTTCACCCTTCCTGCTACAGGTGCTCATGATGTAAAGATATTGGCAATTAAAATAGGAAAGGAAAATACAGGGATTAAGCAGTAGGTACGTTTTTAGAGGGCAGTAGAAATCAGGTCATAAGCAATACTAAACTGCTGTATGAAAGCTGATGTTTAATTTCGCACGAAGACTTTTTTTCTGAAAAACAAAATTTATCTAGTCGATGGATGTTTGTGATTTCGCCTTAAATTAACTTTTTGATAAGGGATACATATGACCCTACCGGGTGGAATTTTCCTTGATGGTTCATGTATAAGATATAAAATAAAATTGTTTTTTGTACACGCTCTCCAAAGTGGTTACTTTGGAAACTGTTTTTAATCGCAAAATGCCACTTTAGGGGACTAGTCCCTTAAAGGTAACTTAGCAACACTTTAGAGGACTGAATTTGTTTACTAAAAACATTGTACAACACAAAACAGCTATTGCTGCAAAAAAATACAAAAAATATATAAATCAACACAAAATAATCTACTTTGAAACATGAAAATGGAAATTACAGTTTTTGGCATATTTAAAAATGCCAGAAAAAGAGACGCCACCTTCTATAGTTTTTTTATGTTTGAAGCATATACAGCAGAACTATGTGATGAAATAGGCGTAATTGTAGATGCTCCTTGTTCATTTTCTCCCATAATCAAATTTGCTACTTTCCTTTTCTTGAAAACTATTTACACGTACCTTTTCATGCAGATATCAATCTCACATCTTCATTCACGATCGTCACACGATTTTTCTGCTTCCAATCATTAAATATTTCGTACTCCTTCTCGTATTGCTGCCTAGACTTGAGTGGCAGCAAATCTAGTACTTACAATATTTCTGGCTTTTTCGGTAATTTCGACCGGAACATCAACCATTTTTTTAGAATTTGTTAGATTTGTCATTTTTTCACTTAAAAAACAACTTGTTAAACAAGCTGGTTACCATGGTTGTCACGATCACAGGCTACCGAATACTAGATTTTCTATAAATGTCACAAGCTATTAGCAGATGTAGAATTATTCTAGATACTAATTTCCAATTTGGAGAGCTTATACAAAAAAATATTGTATGAAACACGTACGCAAAACGTTTTAGCGGACTCATCTGATATTACGGACTCGGCTTTGCCTCGTCCGTAAACATCTGCATTCGTCCGCTAAAACTGTGTTTTGCGTACTTGTAACATAAATAACTATTTTCGTATACTTACTGGAAAATAATGTCTTTTCACTTTCTCCATAAAAAACAATAAAGAAATGTAACACTTTTCTTCACTTTCCTACTTCAAAGACTATTGTTCCAGTGTTAAATCTTACTTTTTTTTTGTTGAATTTTTTTGAAAATTTTAATTTTATTATGTACCTACTTCTTTAAATTTTTCATGCAAGTGTAAAATTTAATCACTGGAAAACTCTCCCTTTTCTTAATTTGTAAAATAATCTAATATTAGTTTCCCATTTTTCATTTGTTCCTGATACACATCACCTGGTATAAGCCTATGACTGATATATTCGCAACAAGCGTTTTTAATAACTTTGCCAAATTATTCGGGGGAAGCCATATTATTGTAGCCAGAACACCAAAGGAATAATGTAAGTAGTAAAATTAATCCACGTGTATATTCATCGACCTGTAGGTACGATAGCTTTTGATTTAGTGCAACATATTTGGCAAAAGTTTTATTTTAACGTGCCAAACAATGTCTTAATTACGTAAATTGTGAATGTTTCGTAAGTAATTAAACCGAAAGCAAAACTTAGCCATAAATACAGTCAGTACAGTTAATCTATAGAAGCCGCGAGTTCGTCTCTTATGCGGAGCTGACTTATAGTGGATGTATAAGGAAGATAAGTTATGACACTTTTATTCATAATGTAACATTTAATATATAAAGAAAACGTAATTAAAATTGAAGAGATGTAATATTTTGGTGGATATACGCAAGTGTAGTACAACATTGTGATTGTAGTGATTCTATAGTTAGTATAGTGGCTGGCTACTATGGCTTCGCCTCATCAATGGATTTTACTATAGATTTCTCCTCTTATTGTATGTTACAATGGGGGTGGGGTATAACTTTAGCAACTTTGAGAAGCGTCCTGATCTTCAATAAATAAAACATAGAAGTATAATATGTCTAGAAAAAAGGTATGTATTTTCTGAATCAAGTGAAAACCACTTTAGTGAAATCACTTAGACACAAAATTTTGTAACTCTAAACCATGTAAACAATTGAACAATTGAAAACACAGAAATAGTTCAAGGGAAAATATCCTGCAGGGTTAAACGAGAATTATCAATAGTTCTCTAATAATAGATCTCCTTTACAAATAAGCATGAAACCGCCACATTATGTAATACAGGGTTAAAATTTCCAAACGAATCACGTAAATCAGATATTTTCGTCAAATATTGTTGGGGGCAACTACGGAAGGTATACAAATCGCTTCAAAATTTCGCGGATTCGGTGAAGTGCCACCGTGGCGGTTACGTTTATTGTATTTGAGGGAAAATATTTCTCTTTTACTCCCTACGTGATCTTGTTACAAAATATTTACTTTTATTTGTATATAGTGAAAATAGCAAATATTATGGATAAGAAGGTAGGTCAGTTCCAAACGTAGTGATAGATTTATCTCAATAGTTGCTAATGATGATCATGATGATATGCAAAAGAAGATATGTTAGTATTTGAATTTGCACGTTTTCCTGTTTAGTGTTTATATTTCTTGTTGGTGTAGAAAATTAACTCCCAAATGATGAAAACTGATATTTTGAATATTTACAGGGCGATATCCTCTGAAAAATACGCTAGATTCTTCTATACGCTATTCCAAAAGTAACCCTACCCCATTAGATTATTTCTCATTCAAACACTAAATTAATTGAAGTATAAGTAGGTGTGAATCATTAATGCTTTTTGAAGTAAAAAAAGGTTTTACCTTCACCTTGCATAATGAACCGGAACCTCATTATTCAAATGTCCTGTTCATTTTCTGTCTCCCCTATAACTGTTTTGAATGTTTTCAAATTAAAGTAACAGCAGAATAATTTATTAAAAAAATTCAGAAAATGAAGATTCAACGAATATACGCTTTTCTTTGAATGAGACCAATTTATTCAGTTATGTTGCAAGGTACAATAAATTCAATCTAACTTGTAATGTAACTTACAAAAATAATTCAGAATAATGTAAAGATGATATTATACCTTTCTGATTCTGTAAGATGGAGCTCCCCCACATCCCACCAGAGGCATAGAGTTTCTGGACACCTGATAACCCCTTATAACCTCATCCATCATCGCAATTACTGGGGATCTTTTCTTGTGGGTGCTATTCTGATATTTTAAAAGTATGGAGTATATTGGAACCGGTCAATTCTAATGAATTCATACCAAATTAAAAGGAGAATCTGTAACGAAATAGGGCAATTCGACCAGACGAAACCCTCCGCAAAGTTCTCCAGGATTTTAGGTATTGTTGAGAAAAGAATAGACGTCAATTGCGATTTTTGTTATTTAATGCATATAATGTCTGGTGACATTTGAAATAGAAATTGTATAGTGTGAAGCGCATGCGTGAAGCCTTTTTTGCTTAATACTCGTATTCACTCCAAACTCATCTAAAAGAACAGCTTCACACACTTGTTGCATAATGTACTACTTTAACAAGTATTCATGTTTTTAAATATAGACTCACGGTTCAGGAAAGGAAATACCTATGACATGTTGATGTTTCAAATCAATACTGTTGCCCTTGATCTAATTTTCTTAAATGTCTTATTCAAAGTGGAATTATTGAGCGTCATTGTTTGACATCGTAGACACAACGCTGCCGAGGACATTTATGAGTCTATTATACTCGATAAAAAAAGCTTTTCGCTGCTGCTGGAACTGTTTTTGTTAATGTTCTAAATCGAATTTTCTATTCCTTCGTCGGGAGCTTTAAAAATGTAAATGTTTTGAAGTACCTATAGATCAGTTGTATGTTTGTGGCATTCCATTCAGTTAATTTATTGTAAGTACATTTTCACGTTGTTGTACAATTATCTATTTAAAAAAAAGTTTAATTCTCTACACTTCTAAGAACTTTATTAAATTCAATGATTTTAAACGATTTAAACCAGCTTTGGGAATATCATTAATTTCAAGGAGGTAATTGTGTAGGAAGTAGGGAACGAATTTGATATCTCGAGAAACAGTAGCACAGAAGTACAAAGTACTAATTCCTGATTCTTAAAATAGAACATATTATCCAACCCGGGCGTTATTCTGGTGGAAGAGAATTCCACCTGACAGTTTTCCTCTTCCTGTTTATGCAATTAGGAAGTTTTCTAACTAAGGTTACTTAATATTATCAACGGTAATTTTGAGCACTGACCATATCTGTATATGAATTTATTTAGGTGTGAATCCTTTGCAGGTATAAAATTTTTGATGGGAGCATGAAGCTAATTTTTGCAAAATGTTGCCTTAGGTACTTTTAATTTGGTTCAACTTTTGAATTAGTAAACCTAGATTAATGAAGTTTGACAGTTTGTTTGTCAATGAAATAACAGAACAAATGCGGTTACTGAGTGCAAGATATGTATTCCAAAGCCGTCTATGATAGGGGTTAGGGACAACAAAATAATACTGTACAACGGTACAACCCTCGCTACTACCAGCCATCATTTCTTAAACAAATGTCGACGACTTGACTATGATAATAAATTGTTACCGCACATAGATCAAGCCTTTTAAAAAATCCAACGTGTTCCAGAAATACGCATTTGTTCATAATTTTCTTCCACATTGTACTGTAGTACATACCTACATGTGCCCATGGGTTTTGTAATTTAAAACAATTTTACTTTTAATTGAAGTATTCAACATTACCTTTGATGCCAGACTCGAAAGTAGGTAGTACATTAGAACGCAACTGCGTTAAACTTAAGATTTATATACCTATACGTATCAATTAATGTTTTCCGAAACCTATTCTGTTAGGTAGTATCGCACAGGATTGTATAATAATAATATTTTAATTATAGTATAAAAATATTAGGAGATTTTAATCGTTTGTATAGACGTCATAAAATTCCGTGGCAACCGGTTTCATCTTGAAGGTTTAAAACTTTAAAAGATCAGAATTCTTTCTTCTTCGGGTAAATCAAGATGTATAATTTTACAAGTGCTTTTAAATTACAGGTGTCAATTTTGGTGTATTCATATTTAGCAAATGCAAGTAAGTTTGAAAGTTAATATCTGATTCAAAAACTAACTAATACGTTTGTTGAAATACGTGTTCTAAGATATTGGCAGTAATTTACTAAGACCAAATTAGCTTTCTTGAAAAACAATTTACGTTTACCCAAGCATAATATTTTATATTTAATTAAATATTGCGATCAGAGAGTTGAAAGTTAAACATTTTTTCCTATACATGAATTTGATTCTGTTGATCCATTTTAGTCATAGTAGATCACTACAGATATTTTAGAAAACTCAAGAAGATATGAATTAAAAATTAGGCTGATAGTTTATTTAAAAAACACGTTAGGTATATAGAGAAACCTTTGTAAAGCAATATTTGTATATTTTGAACCAGTTCCTGGTTCCTGTACGAGCTTATGCTTTATAATTTATATTACTTTATTAGACCAGATACCCTGTGTGACACCAAACAAGGAAACTGCCGAATGTGTTCCATTACAATCATGCCCGATATTACTCGATGCTGTTAAATCCTTAAACAGCACTGCAATTGATTTTGTCAAAAAATCTGTTTGTAAAAGCGAAGGAGATGCCCGATTTGTATGCTGCGGCACGTATTCCTACTTAAAAATCAACACATGTGTAACACCAAACCAGGAAATTGGGGAATGCGTGAAACTAGAATCCTGCCCAGTAATTTTCGAAGGTGCTAAGGTTTTAAATGAAGCCGTTATCGATTTTGCTCAAAAATCAATTTGTACAATAAACGACAATCAAAACGATGTTGGTTTAGTATGTTGTGGCACATTATCTTTTTTAATTCCTAACGTAACATTAGAACAGAAAATTGCAATTCCCATAGTTCCTGCTGCTACACTGACGACAAAGGAACCATCTCGAGATCCACTTGTATCCGACAGAAGGTATTGTGGATTACAACATACAGACGACCGCTTTTACAATAGTAACGATACAGCCATTGACGAATTTCCTTGGTTGGCTTTACTGATTCATGAAAATGATACTGTTAAAGGACAACAGCACTGTTTGGGGGTGTTAATTAACAACCGATACGTTCTTACGACTGCTATTTGTGTCAATAACACAGATGCTGATACTGGCTTTAAAGTGTAAGTTTAATACAAATCAACTCTTCTTAAAATACTATTATACTATTTTATGTTAAACTAAATTGAACATTAAAATACAAGCCTTAGGGGTTGGTCAACGGAGAATATTACATGCGCGCTGTGTTCATCTAATCGCGAACAAACTAAAATTAAATCAACTTCAATTTTAAATTTCCACTCTAGGTCAACATTTACTACAGTTTTATTAATGAAAACTGCTTGAATAATTAATTCCATGGCCAAGCCTGACGATCGAAAATTTAATTGATCATCCTGTATAATGATATTATTCTGGAAACAGGGCACATGAAATAAAGGGTCACTGAAAACGAGAACCCCTTAATTATATCAGAAAATCAAATTAAGAAACTTTGTCTTTGAGCACTAGTACTGATTACATTTCTAGGTAAAATTTAACGCCTGTGCGTGTTAAATTATTAAATTAAACATCATTGATTTATAAATTCAAGTCATTGATACGATAAAATCTAGTCAATAACGACAAACTAAACTTTGTAAGTCACCTGTAGTAGCTCAATACATATTCAAACGTCAAATGTAGGTAATGAAATTTTACAAAAGCGTGTACAATATCTGAGATGGGTTGTAGCCCCGTTATCGATATCAACGTACGTGAACGAAACGTCGGAAGTTCATTTACTGATGAAGGTGTCCAACCCTAGATGATATATCAACGCCGGCGGCGGAAGCTTGTATTGTAAATTTGGTATAATTTTAATTTTGGCGCTACATAAATATCCCAGTATATATTAATTTCGCAAATTTAAAGCCTACTATTGAAAACTAATTACGAAATTAGGTACTAGTCAAGAGAATAATATTAAACAATTTTTTACTATACTTTTTGGTGATGGTAAAATGACTTATTATACATCGTTGAACTCGGAAAAAAACGCTTATTCAGAATTACAAAAAATATACGTAGGTGCCCTTTTAAAATTAAAAAGTTGACTATCGCTGCTAAAATCTGGTAGGTCCTGAAAATGTTTAGTAACAGAACATTAGTTTAAAATTTTGTTTAAATATTTTTATAGCTGCTAAACTATAAAATAATATCTTACTCGGCCTGTAAGAGTAGCAGTTATATTGTGAACAGAATTATATTTATCTAATTGAATTATCGTTACACCAAAAAAATTGTTTGTGATTACAAATTAATGTACATTCGTTTAATATCCATTAGACTGCTCTATTAGTCGTTAATTCGCAGAAGGTTTCATCACAGTTCAGCCACTAGTTGCTCAAGACGAAGCTCCTCTATCTTAATTACTGTGGCTACTGAACGACTTTATACCATAAAGTCATGTTTTTATCGCATTATAACATTTCTCCGGGTATTTCAAAATTCCAGGATCATATAAAGCTGTAAACTTATATAAAATTGCTAATTTCCTATAGTAGGTACTTTCAGTATACAGGGTGTATCTTAAATGGCGGACACGGAGAGCACTACGTAATTCTGGAAAAAGTGTAAACGATTTTGTCCTAATGTATTTAGTTTCCGAAGTATGCGCATTTTAAATTTTTTTAAATTTGGCAACATTGCATGGTTGCGTCGATTTACATTTTAAATGTTTGCTATTTTAATAAAAAAGAAAACGGAAAACGGTAAAAATTTACCCGTTTTTCCAAAGGATAATGGAAATGAATTGCCATCTTTGACAGCGAATAAGTAGCTTTAAAACTAGCGAAGAACGGGTACTATATTTTTCTAATCAATATCTGGAGGGGAATGTCGTACTGTGCTCCGTATCCGATATTTAAGAAACACCCTATATATTATTTTTCTCCTTAATAGTTATGCAACTTTGGAATTAATACGTAATACTTCAGCTCCACTGATTTGATTTCATAAACCTGAAGCTCCTGAGAAGTTCAGAAAGTGCTACCTCAGGCCGTTATATGTACTTGTATAGTGCCTACTTGAGACTTGAGATAAGCATTAACATAATGTTGAAATAAAAATAAGGAAACCCTTCAGCATAATTTGAAATTACTTTTAAATTGCTAATTGAGATGCGCTGAAGTATATAATTTCAAATGTCAGGAAAATTTCAAGGGAAAAACTGAATTACGAAAGACGAAGCGACGTGTATAGGTATATTTACTTTAGACTGTGAAATTTGCAATTGTTTTACGCCTGTGTGTCATCTCATTTCACATCTACAACATCAAAGTTCCATTTACGAATTCTGTGAGAGAACACATTATTTTGATAAACGCTTTTAACGTACGAAAAGCTTCAGGCTAAATATAGAAATGAATTTCTATTGGTAATTTGTAACACAAGATATTCGCTTTATAGTATTCAAAATAATATTGTACGAAGACAAGCATTATTTGAAGTATTGGATTAATGGTAAACAGATATTGTTTTCATTTATTTCTTTGTAGATGATACAACTGTTTGCAGATAAAATAGCATTCACTTAGATTTAACTTATACAGGGTGTAGAATTGGTTTACGTACCATAGGATTTCAATGCAAAAACAAAAAAGTGTAGTTGCGCCTCCCCTGGACTTTCCCATACTAAAAATAAACATTTCGTTTTTGGTATTCAACAGTATAGTTCGCGAAGCAGACCTTGGAAATCATTTGAATGCGTAGCGAGAGAAACGAGACTAGGTATACGGGTTAGTTATGTACAGAAGAAAGACACGCATCTAGCTGTATTAACCGGCTTGAAAGTACAGTGGGCAAAGCCGGACGATCGCTACCGACTGACGCGACGATCCGTTTCTGTGTAGCCCAAATCTTCAAAATTTACTAAACGCAGCTAAAATTCACGAACTTCTCATCAACCGTACATTTTAGCCATATGACTATCTTATACAGGGTGATCAAAAATGATTGAAGGTCACATGACCGCTAGTCGGTCCAATTACTATCAAAAATGCATTCCGTTCTTTCAAACAGTCTGTTGTTTATCAATACTTACATCTGTTCAGTGTCTTGCGCATTACTTTCCATCTGTCATTTCCATTTGTCATTTAAATTACAATGTCTACACCACTGAAATTACCAAGGTTATTTAAGGACCCACAGCAGCAGTAAGCGGACAACAAAAAATCAGTATGAAGCGGCACGTTCAATCATTTTTGATCACCCTGTACTATGTGCTTTTTTTCCCGGCTATGTTTCCGTGGCTTTTTTTCCGCCTACCGTGCCTAGAGCCCTGTGCATTTGTATCGATAATTCGAATAAATTATCGAATAATTCGATATATCGAATAACGATATTGAAAATATTTTTATTCGATATATCGAATAAATTTTTATTCGTATAATTTTATTCGAATAGTTTTAGTCGAATAATTTTATTCGAATAATTTTATTCGAATAATTCTATTCGAATAATTTTATTCGAATAATTTTATTCGAATAATTCTATTCGAATAATTTTATTCGAATAATTTTATTCGAATGATTATATTCCAATAGTTTTATTCGAATAATTCTACTCGAATAATTTTATTCGAATAATAATAATAATAATTAACAAAAAAATTTAAAAAAATTTCAGGAAACATGGTTATGATAGTTACTAATCTGAAAAGCAATTTTTTTATCTAACTAATGGTGTGAAATTCCAATATGGCGGCCATAAAAAATACAAAAATATCGCAGCATGAAATCTAGAAGGCCTAAAGACTGATAAGATCAATTCGAATAAGTTATATTCGATATATCGAATAACGATATTGAAAATATTTTTATTCGATATATCGAATAAATTTTTATTCGAATAAAATTATTCGAATAAATTTATTCGAATAATTTTATTCGAATAATTTTATTCGAATAATTTTATTCTAATAAATTATTCGAATTATTCGATAGTTATTCGTTATTCGATAGTTATTCGTTATTCGATATATAAAATTTATTCGTTATTCGATACCTACTTTCGAATATCGAACAGGGCTAGTGCCTACTATACATAGAGATAGTTGCCTATTATGACTTACCCAAGCAGAATTATATTAATACTTTACATAATAGAGGTTAATCTCAAAAACTTCAAAAATAATAGAGGTATATTTAGCTGGCTCTCCTTAGCAGACTCACCCTTTATCATTTCGTGAAAATGCAAACGGAATTAAAAATACATTAACCTCTCTTGTTAATGTCGTAAGTTCGTGATTGTAATGTAAATGTAATAAATATACTCAATTTTAAAACAGAGGACACAAGTAACTAAAAATAGATATCTATAACATCTATTATAATGGCTGTAGTTATTTGTCCTTAGTAGCTACGACAAACTAATATCATCTAATATCTCTGTAAATGACATGTACTACGTCATCCTACATTATTAACTTTTTTACGACCAGACTTTGCTGGATACCTCATATAGATAAGCTTACCTGATAACTTTTGATGTCAGTTGTTAAATTACATGTTATAAAAACCTGAAATTGACTTAAAAAAGGACATCTACGTTGTGTATTATTCATTACAACAAAGACAGTGAAACATTTAAATGAGATTGCAGCTACTCAGGCACGTAGCTAGCGGGGGGGCCGGGTGGGCCTGGCCCACCTCAAAATTCACTGGCCCACCTGCGTGCCCACCTTAGAAAATTACGGGTTTCATTTCATAACTTTTCCAACTTTATATTTCTATATGCACATTAATACGCAAGTTCTTTTGCTAAGTATTTATGATTTGGTTTGATCTTTGCCCATAAAAAAGTTGTTGATGGAATATCTGAAATTCTAAACCTATTGGCGCCCAGACGAAAATCAGTAGAAACGCCGAAACTCGATATTATATTTTGGAATTTATAAATATGTGTGTTTCAACACGTTCGAAAACAAAAAAATGTAAACATCTTAGCTAATCCCCAAACAAAAAAATGCTTAATAGGTATTTAGGCTGGGAAAGGGTTTCGTCTTTCATAAATTTTACTAAACAAAGTTAGTTTTGCGAGCGTTATTTGGGGCGACAGACGGGCTTTTGTTAGCGGATAGTTATAATTTTTAAGTTTCAAGAATGAGTGGATATTATAAATGCAACATCCCGAAAGTGCAGTATTTTTGAATTATGATAGTGTGCGTCTTATCGCAGTGCCTTACGGAATTGAACTCGAAGCTCTAAAGGTCTATGCAGTTTCTGGATTTGTTAGAAACTTGTAAAATTGTGTTTTGACAAATTTATAAATTAACTGTTATATCGGTTACAATAATACAATACCCGTATCCAGTGCTGGTTGCGAAAGAAACTTTATCATGCTTGAGGCGACTTAAAACGTATCTTCGCACTGACGATAGACTGAATTATTTGGCTATTATAAATATTGAAAATTCTGCAGCAAAAACTTTAAATATAGATGTTATTAATAAATTTGACGGTAGTGATAATACCAGAAGAATTATTTTACATTGGGTAAGTGTATTTTTATTTTAAGTTATTTTTTTTAATAACGGATGCCCACCCAAATATATTTTGGCCCGCCCCTGGCCCACCTGATACTAATATCCTAGCTACGTGCCTGCAGCTACTCCACTATTTCATTAAAGGCGTCGTCATTTAAATGCGGTCGTTGTTTAAAATCGATAGGAATCTGATGTCCTCTACGCTTTCCCAGTCTACGTTTACGATCTCACATGAAGTCAAACTGTTTGGGTTAACTTAATTACATGAAACTATATTATAATTGATAGTGGTATCACGCATGCGATAAATGGAACGTGATAATGTAAAATATCTGAAAAGGGGCCAAGTTGTTTGCTTTAGAAAATTGTGAATGGTGATTTTTGATTTACGTTTTAACTTTCAATAGGCACTGAATAATGCATAATATACTGACATGTTAGAAGGATTGTTTGGTTGTTTCACATCATCCATGTTCGTCCCACTTTTGGTATGATTTTCAAATTATTTAGATATTCTGAAATCCTGGAATGACGTTGAAATAAAGTTTAGGCATTTTCAAGTGTTTGAGCTAAATAAGTAATGCAGGAAAGTGGAAGGAGTTTTACGTAAGGGAAAATCCAACGAATCGTCAGGGGAGCTTCTTAATGTAAACGGCAGAAAATATTTACATAAACAATTAATCTAATTTGATTGTATACGAGAAGTTCTGAAATGTTTACATTAAAATCTCAACTTACGAATTCTTCCAAGAAGTTTGTATAACATTAACAGACATTCCAGAAGTACTCTTACAAAATAGTTAGGTACCTAGTTCTAAGAAAATTTTAAGTTAAAATATTTATCTTTAAAATACCACCACTTATTGGATCAAAAGAATTGAAGATAAGTTTTATAAAAAAATTCAGAATTTTACTTCAATTTTTTATACGATCAAAATGATCATAAGCTGTGTTTTTTTAAAACCTTTCTGTTTTTAGACCTTTCTATATTGGTTGATATCCCCTCACGTGTAGGAGTGAAGGTTTCGATTTATAAAACAAAATTAAATCTGGAAAGAGTAAGTTTAATGAATAAAATAATTTCTAGGGAGGCTATTTACTGTGTCGGTGAAACTGTCTACTTTACTTTCTGTTTTTACTTTCCCATACCACCACCACACCACCACTGGTACCTATATGGAAAGTATTAATTGATATCAAGAAAATTTTCGAAAATCAGATTTTCGCAGAACCTCCAAGAACCCAGAAAAATGGTTTAGAAAAAATGTCTGTCTGTGGGTGGGTTATGTATTAACGCCTCTAACGCAAAAACTGGTGAACCGATTTTGATGAAATTTGAAATGAAGGGATATATGGAAAATTCATCGACAAAATAAGCTTTCCAAAAAAAATTTTGGTAGCATTTTTTCATCATTTCAGCAGAATTTTGAAAATATGAGTAGCGTATATGAAAGAAGAGCATAATTCAAGGAAAACAGTTTTTTACCGGACTCTCTAACTTCAAAATGGCCGCCTCTATATGAAGTTTTGAAGATTTTCACTTTAGCGCCCCACAACTCAATAACCAGTTATCTAATCAGGTTCAGCAACAACTTGTTTGAAACCCCTTTGGTGGTACTATACCATGAAGAACAATTTATTTAGTAAATCCAAAAACGGTCGCAACGGCCGGCGCTCCTCCAAAATTTTGAAATATTTAAAAAATTATGTAAACAAACTGGCCACACGATTTTGTTTAAGTTTTCTACAATTATGCAGCTTGGTATTAGCTACATTTTTATTTTTTGATGAATGCCAGAATTTCACTGTGGCGCCCTCGACGAGGTTTTGAAAATCGGAAATTGATGCTTCTGTAGCTCCTTTATTAATCAAAATATGAAACACGTTTAAATAAAACTTATTCAGTATATAGCTCTGCATTCTCCTAAACTTATATTACATATACAGGATGTTTGCTTTTCACAGTAGGTACAATAAGCAACTTTGTTATTTTAAATGAAACATCCTATATTTCCACGTATTTCTGCGAAAATCTCAATTTCGAAAATTTTCATGATATCAATACTTCCCATATACCAGTGGTGATATGGGAAAGTAAAAATATACAATTTCCTGAAAGAAAAACACCTTTATCGAACCTGTAACGCTCGTTTCGTGGGTCTGCAAAAAGATCCCTCTAGCTCTCAGTTCTTACCGTTTTATACAAAAATTCTCTATTACTAAATAAAATTTTGTTAAATATTACAAACCCAAAAGCATGTGGGCGTCTTCATTTATGATACCGCGCCAAATCCTCAAAATCGGCCGGTTCTAAAAAGGAATGTCATAAATAAATACACCATCGGTTGGCCGACCTTTGCGAAAAATAATACAATTTCAATATTCCGGATCTTATGGCTAATGCTAATGTCTAGTCCTTTTGTCCATTGCTCTTCCAGTTAGTTACAAGGGCTGGTTCCGCAACGGTACAGTAGTATACACATCCCTTTCATAAGTTTTCATGAAATTTAGGGCGGTTTATGTTTTATGTCCGTGCAATAAACGAAACCTGTAAAATATTTAATTATCTACCTACTGTTAATCAGAAATATGTAAAAGGTTTGAATCCATCACCTTAAAACTTCAATTTCCAGTGTAATTATATAATCAAAACTAGAATCCGCTGGCTACCCGTAATTGGAAAGGGTTCAATTGGAGCCTTGACCTATTTTATTTGATATTCGCAGCCTTTGAAAACTTTAGCGAACAGCACAATGAAAAGTTTTGTATAACACTGTAAAATTTATGTTATGGAAGAACTAAAATGGGATGAACTGGGTTTGTATGCTAAATAGTAGGTAACTCAAAAATATGTCTGCAGAGTTATGCAAATTTTATATTTTAAGCAAAACGCTTTGTTTTTACTTTCTCATACTACGACTAGTATATGGGAAGTACCTACTGATATCTTGAAAATTTTCGAAATTGAGATTTTCGCGGAAATACGTATTTTGGACATCCAGGAATCCAAACCAAAAAAATGGTTTAGAAAAAATGTCTGCTGTGGGTGGATGTATATATGTGTGTATATGTATGCAACGTCTCTAACACCGAAACTACTGAACCGATTTTGAAGAAATTTGAAATGAAAGTCCAGGAAGTTGCTCACGTACACTTTTTTTTCTTGTTTTAGAGACATTATTGTAATGGGCCCTCCGTTTTTTATTTCAATACAAACATGATCTTTAGGCTTATTTTGGACACGTCTAAACAATCGCATGGCCCAAAGACTAACCGGTGCTTCGTTGAATACTGAAACTAATGATCTATTCGCGATAACAAAGTTAAAATACACGAAGATGCGACTATAACTTATTTATTAAAAATGTATTCTTTTCAATAAACAGAACATCTGTAAATTTGGGTGAATACAATACCAACGTAACCAACGACTGCGTAACTGATTCAGAATTGGAGGAATGTTCGGAACCTGTACTAAAGGTAGGTGTTGAGGAGATAATACTGCATCCCAAATATAAACTGGATATCACAGGAATAAGGTTTAATATAGCATTGATCCGACTGGCCAAGAGAGTCATGTATTCTGGTATATTTATTAGCTGTTATTGGAAAATGAACACGGGTTTACTTGTTATTGCTTACAGACTACGTCAGACCGATTTGTTTACCGGATATCAACGTTAAAGCTCAGATAGGAAGTAAACTCGCCACGAGCGGATGGGGAACCACAATATGGGGTAATGTTTTGTATAAAGTTACTATTAAATAGAAACTTTTTAAAACCATTTTTTAGAAGGAAACGTCAACAAGAAAACCAAAATTAAAAAACGGGGAAAAGGAATTGTAGTACCAATGAAGGAATGCATTGAGAAATCGGAAATAAATTTAGAAGGGGCTGTTAGCGAAGAGTATTTTATATGTTTTCGTGAAGGGGCAAGTGGATCGTGTGTTGATGATAGTAGTGCACCTCTTATGTTGCAGCATAATTTTCAGTGGCAATTGGAGGGAATTGTGACTTTTCCAATTGCTCAAAAATGTGGAGAAGGTTCTCTTAACCTTTATGCAAATATCACTACACATTTAGAGTGGATTATTAATACTGTTAGACCTTAAGTTGATCTGGCTTTTTAGTCTTTGCGTCAGTTTGTAGGTACTATAATTTTTTATAGTTTTTAAGAATAAATTTTCATAGGTAAACCTAGAAGCATAAACGGTATTATACAGGTACAAATATATGGCTAATTATTTAAAGACACTATTCATTTCCATTATTTTATTAAAATCATTTCATAGCCAGAACTTTGGAAATTCTGTAGGTCAGTATTGATGTTGATAAGCAACAGTAATGACACACATTCAGTAATCTAATCATTGTTATTGACTCTTCTTCCTCCTAAAAACTCGTGCAGTTGCTGGAATAGGTGATAATTCGACGTAAATTGGAACTGGATGTGTGATGAAAGTTCCCAATTTCCGTTTTTAAAGTGCTTGTTTGTTTCGGCCCTAATATTCGTTATCCCGTTTAAAACGTACCTATAAGAGTTGACTAATGCTTATGTTAATTGTTTTATAGCCACATGTACTATGCCTTCGAAATCCAAGATACAGTAAGTTGTATTTTTCGTAGCGAAAAAATCGTTTTTATCCACCTTTAAATGGCTATGGGGCGGCTTTTCAGTTCTGGTTTAAACCCCGGTTCAGGGGTTCTCATTAGAATGGACATGTTTCTAGTTCAGAATATTTTATAATTACATGCTCTAATTTAACATTCTCGTATGTAGTGCGTAAAAACAGGTAGTAGCTACTGATTTAATTTTTTATAAAAAAGCTTACCTTAAGAATATCTGTCGATATTAAATATTTAAACGGCCAAGTTGCTTAACCAAATAATTATTTTATCGTAAATAACGAAGGAACTCGCCGAGAAATTAGAAGTCACAGACGTGAAGCTATTTCGTCAATTTTACATGAGATTGATTCCCACACACTGCTTTGTTCAGGGTTTTTCGCATTTTTTTAAATTATGATAGTTTGGAAGAGTTTCAATAATAGAATTTATACCCAAAAATAGAAACAAATAATTTTAACTTTCTTTGTAATTTTTTTCCTGGACTCATCATTGTGCGGCAAAATCGTCCAAAGCGGATATCGATTCCTCCCGAACAATGCCTAGTCCTTGCTATTGTAGTTAAATCACCTTGAATAATCGGTCTGGTCACTTCTGTCCCTGCCATGTTGTAGTACATTTCTGATCGTGGGTTGACATACAAATGCCACTTGGTACATTTGAAATCATGCTCGTATGTTTCACTAAATATGGATAGGATATTCTGTACTTTTTGTATGATAATAATTTATTTTTACAATAGGTACTAATATAACAATAGTAATTCTCAAGTTTTAAATTAAAATTTTTATAAATAAAACAATATGAACTAAAGAAATGGAACAAGTGGAAATCACAAGATTTTGCTGGTGATTCTGCAGGTCAGCAGACTTCACTAACAGGTCCTTTCACATTATGCAGATAAAGAATTAGTTTATGGAGAAAAATCTTGTAAAAAAATGTACTCTGTACATAGACATTTTTGTTCTTTATTTAGTGGTGAATCAAAGTTTTTCTCCGTTTCTTAGCAATATAATACGTTTGACAAGGATATTCCAAAAATATCGATCAATGAATTAATGAGCTGGAATTGAAAGGTCTCTCTAGAATAAGGGACGTAGGCGACATGAATAAAGATTTGTAAGATACTACAACTTAGATGATTGCATGATTAACTGATTGATGGACTTACAAAAACTTTCTTAATTGAGTACATCAATTTTCTGATAATGAAATTTTTTCTAGGGTTAAGGTTGTAGCAGACCTATAGAGCAAGCAACACGTATTTAGGTTTGGATGTTCTTTAAACATTTGTTATATTAATTTCAAAGTAGTAGATAAATCTTGATGTAATTATGTCATTGCACTTCTTTTGATTTTCTGAAATGTTTTTACATTTAACAGTTCTTTGAAACTGATTTCCACAGTATTTTCTAATTATAATTCTCAGGATCAAATATTTGAAAGTTTCCCTCTTTTGTACGTTATAGTATAAAAACTGATAAGTTTACTACTATACATAAAAACGCATGGACAACTATTCTTTGGTGTCAACGGTACTACCCATCGACCGACCACAGACTGTCCATGGGAACTGACGACCGCATCTCACATACTACACAGATCAGAACCGCAGTTCTCGTCTGACGATCAAATCAAAAGTTTTACTATTAAGCAGTTCATCTAAAATTTACTGACTAAATAACAACGAAATAAACAAGGTACCATCACAATTTGATGTTCAAAATATTAAAATCAACCAAGCCATGACTCCAAACTCAACAAAGTGTTTCATTATCTAAATATTTTCGTTCATAACTCCGTTTCTAGTTATGCTAGAGACCTAGAGTTTTTTGCAATGTCTTTGTTTTTCTATCCTCGTTACGGTTATAATAAAATGGATGTGCCTTTCCATTTGAAATGTTCGGGAAACTTGTAGAAAAGTACGAACTTCCACTAAACTCCAAAAAGTGTACTTCATTAATTTGGGCCACAGTGTATATTATTGTCATTTACTTTAACTAATACATGGTACGTTGTATATGTCTGCATTTCATGTAATGCTGCATGCTATATTATTTCAAATTAAATAAATATTCCAGTTTATTTTACGCGCTGCTGTATTTCTTCGATATTGAATTTTAAATTGAAAATTTTCAGAACTGTCAAAACTTTTCCAGTAATGGGATCTGCTTCTCATGTTTTTAAAATTGGTTCCTGAATAGTTCAATACTCCAAAGTAAACAAACTATACTATTGGGCTGTGAGCTCTGTGTTTTTAATCTGCAGCCTCTTGTAGTGAATCATTTACCATATAGTTAAAAAGTTAAGTTTTTCTCTTACATTCTATTATTTTTTAGTATTTCATTTTATTTCATTATGTTATTATGGGTTGTTTTATTTTATTTTATTCATTTTATGTACACTCTGTACTGTACCATTTTTTCATTTACATAATATGTATTTACATGGAGCGTTATCAGCCGGCGGCTGCCTGTTCTTAATAATAATAAATAAATAAATAAAATAAATAAATGTTTTTAAATGTGGTAAGTAAATAAAATATTTTTTACCTAAATATATTAATTTTTTAATAAAATGCGAATACAATGGAACCAATTGCAATTCTTTTTTTTTCGGAGGGTGCATGAGAACTCGTAATTAGGGAGGAAAGCGCTTCTTTTTTCACTCTAGCTCGAAAATTCTAGCGAGAGTGAGAAAACTTCTTCCCCATCGTCTATAGACGCAAATTTGTACACAATTTCATTTTTTTAATATAGAACATTTAGAGCAAAAGAGGAAACCAAAAAGTATAAGGTAATTCCCGTTTCTCGTCAAAAATTTAAACAATTCGATTTTATTAAAACCCACATGTGTAGTATCATTAAAACCGCGACGGCTTTACGAAACTAATGACCTGATTTAATAACAGATTACCTGTAATCCTTTAAAATAATAATCAATCTTCTAATTATCAGACATAAATTGTTTACCAATGTCTACTACCTGATGAGCTTCTGTCATGGAAAGCTTCCATTATATCTCGTGACAGCGGACTTGATTGTTCTAATGCCCTTGATTTCTGGATATCACAGTGATGTTAGTCGTTGTTGGTTGTTCCACATATTCGAGCCCTAGACATATGGGGGGTTTTGGTAGATGACAGTGACCTTGGCTATGGGGGCGTATGGAACTGCATGTGCGCACTCTTATCGACCGAATCCAGCCCTGCTGCTGGGTGCGGTGAATTGCCGCACTAGGTCAGTGCACGGCAGACTGCCGGTCGCGATTCGCTTTCTATATTCCTTCCACCACCCGCAGCCTGCAGCATGTAACATATTAGTATACGCTTATGCTTAACGTTACGTCTGTCGTGATATAGTAAAAGTTGCTCATTTAAACTTTAAACCATTAGGTAACTCTCTTAAGATCTTGTTACTGTCTTTAAATATTTTATCTAGGTTATAACAATGTTGAAAATTGTTGGTTTTAAGTTTTAACTTAAAAAATAATTAATTAGTTTATCTGCAGTAACATTTTCTCAAACTGTTAATCAAACATTAGTAAAATTAATACTTTGTGTAGATTCTCAGTGATTAATCCTGCCAGATCTTAATCAGTTCAAATATTAACATAACTACTGAGATGTTTAATTTAAAAACTAATAACCAATTTTTATTGAATCTAAAGTAATTAATAGAGATAATTCAAAAGAGTGATAGAAGGGTCTTTGGCGTATGTATATAATTGTTAAAATAGAGAATCAAGTGAATCACACTTTTCATACAACCACTTTTTGTTTCATGGGCAACAAATTTGTGCACATATTTTTGGGCGAGCTATTGGTTGTTATGAAGTCATTCATACATTAATCTCAGAACATTCTATTGATTACCCAGTGGTATGTTGGATGTTTTATTATAGTGACATGTTTTGATTACTCGGACATTTGGGGCCATTTAGCCTCATTCAGGTTTTTTATTTGCTTATGACCTCGTTAAGTTCATCCATATTTAGAAACAGAATCTAGATACCTCTACATTAGATAAATTTCGGTCAGGATATAGCCCAAAATGAAATAACAGAATGATCAACCCAATGATAAAACATTTCATAGATTAATGTCCTGATGATCAAGTAATCCCAGTGATTAGATATTTTAACTGTTAAATGTTCTGGGTGATCAAGTATCCTGATAATAATATATTCTAGATTTTGATTGTCCTAATGATTAAGCATCCTAAAATTCAAATGTGATGGTGATCAAATGTATATTGTGATCAAATGACAAATGTTCCGTTGTCTAGACTTTCTACCGATTAAATGTTTTGATGATTAAACATTTTTAGTTATCATTATCACTTTCTATTACATCTATACCTGTAAACGGGGATTACTTTAAATCCCAATAGCAAACTAATGTTTCAAAAAGATTGTATTGTAATAAGTCATCAATGACGTTACGCAAACTAAGGTTAATATCAAAATTAAATTCATATCGACGCACCATTATAGATAGTTAGAAGTCGAGAGTTGAGTTTATATTTGTATCTACTAGTCCAGGAGCTAGCGGTATATTTTAAGACTAATTTCTATCAAGCTGAAATTTTTTTTATGAGCTGGTATGGATATGTCTGCCAAATGTAGGTGGTCGGCAAAATAGGACCGCGGGACATAAAGCGCCCAGAATTTTTTTGTTTTTAATTATTTTTTGATGAAATTTACAAACTTCAATCAAGCTAATACCTATTTTGCTCGTTATTTAAGACATTCCGACAACCAAAAATGAACTGTCCGATATAAGAGTCGGAACTGAATCAGTGTCTGCCGTTTGGGGTTCGTATTGTTTTTAAGACATTTGACTTATTACCATCAACCTGTTTTTTTTTTAATAACTGTATACTAATTTAAGAAACACAAAAATCACCTTGTCCGACAATTTGAGCGGGACAGAAGCACTGTCTGACGTCCTGGGTTGGTTAGTTGGCCAATTTTTTTTCTTAGCGCCCTATGTCCCGCGGTCCTATTTTGCCGACCACCTACATTTGGCAGACATAACCATACCAGCTCATAAAAAAAAATTCAGCTTGATAGAAATTAGTCTTAAAATATACCGCTAGCTCCTGGACTATACCCCTCACATTCATATTTAGTGTTGCGCGACTATTGTTAACTATGTCCTAATTGGTAAAGGTCTAATTAGGAATCAAACCAGTTAATTTTGTTGCCCTCGTTGTTACCTAAGAAATGTTCAATTAATGTTAAGTTCGGAATTATCAAACCAAAAGTTAAATAGCTTTTGTCATTTTGTGGGTTTTCTTAAGCTTACAAAGCAAGTTATTAAGTGCTTGTAATAAATTTAGTAGCTATACAAGGTGTTAATACTAAGTCGTAAGTACTTAAATTGTCATTTCAGAGCATTAAAATGTCACGTTTTATACTGAAAAATAGTAAACAATAGTCTACTTTTTGCACGATCATAGAAAAAGAAATAAATTATAAAATATTATGTCAGAGAGGAGCAATAGAAACAGGGCGTCCTATTAAATGGCATAGAAAGGTTGAAGCGCACTGTATATTAATATTTTCGTTATCAGTGTACGTATTTCATTATTTGGGAAACTTGCATAATACATTTGAAATACGTAGGATATTGTTGCGTTATCGCAGGAAGAACGTTTGCTCAGTGTATTATAGTTACCACATTGATTGCTCTCATGTGGAAGCAGTCGTGTATGTATTGCTCTCTACTAACTAGTAGCTACAACCCTGTCTAGATAACAACATCCTCGTATGTGATTCTTCACTTTAGGAAGAGAATCAATTTATACAGGGTGTGTAAAAATGGTGGTGCAAGTTTCAGGTAAAGTTATTCCTTGAACAAAAATAAGGCAAAAAACTATTGCAAAACAACTGACAAAGGCTTCCTTAACTTACACGAAGCCCTCAAAGTTCAAAATTTGTAACAGTAAAGAAAGCTGCTATTTCAAAATCAAGTCACTTGATGTCTACATTCAGTGATAATAGCTAAAATTTATTACCAGCGATCGTTTAAAAGTAAAAAGAAATTAATAATAATTTTTATTATTTCAAATCATTTAATTTTTCTATATGCGTAAAAAATAGATTTGGCAATATTGCAACGTAATAGTGTTAACTTTAGCATCTTTCAGAGTGCCTTGATGCAATGACAGATAATAAATTGTGGTCATCAGTGATCAACTTATCATAGTAGGTGGCTACAAGGTTGCCAAATGTACATTTCTTAAATTGTTATGGTGAGGGGTAGCCATACGCCTACGAACTTTTTGCAATAAACTTTTTGCCTTATTTTTGTCCAAGGAATACTTTTACCTGAAGCTTGCACCACCATTTGTACACACCCTGTAGAAAAGCTTTAAGTTAACATGACTAGAAGAATATGTGAAATGTCTAATTACATGCTTAGCTTATACTTAATACAAAGTTCTTTGAATAAACTACAAAAAATCTTTATGCAAGCGAAAAATACAATTTTATTTTTAAAACTCCGATTATTCATCAAACAGAAATATTTTTCATACAGAAATGTTGGTCGTTGTGACATTCATTTATTTGAAGTATAAATATTTGGAAATGTTGTATCCATGGTGACGATGATGACGTTGAATAAAGCACCGCCTATATTTCTGAAGAGTTAGTGCCTTCCCCATCTTGTTATTGTTTACATGAATAATCTTTTGTAAAATTTTACCCCAGAACTTGATCAGTATATGAATATCCTGAATCAAAATGTTTATGCTGTAACACAATGAGCCAGGCACGGAAGCTCCAAGGACAGGGAGTGCGAAATGAAAATGACTCCGTCCTCGATAATTTCCACTTGGTACAGCCACTTCTTCAAGGTTCCTCTAATTATGGGATCGGAAGTCGATCGGAGCACTTATGTATCTGGTATCCTGTCCCAAATTTTTACAGCGCGGAAACTAGGTACTGTCTGCTGAATAAAACCTAGAACATAATTTATAATTTTTCTATACAGAGATTAATTTGTTTTAATTCCTTGAATATCAATTCAACTCAAATTTAGTGAGCATTCTTAAGACTGGAACATACTGATGGTGATTTTCACAAAGTGTTAATCACATCCTGTTTTCTAAAAGCTTTATAAAGTAAAATAAAAAATATACTACATGCACATTGCAATTGTTTTTCCTTTAATTAATTTCAAGATGTAAAAATATGCCTACCAAAATAAGAGTGGAACATTTATCTTGAGAATTTGTTTCCCACTTACCTTTATACTAAATTAATTGGATACTTCCGATCAATGATCATTCTTGTGGAACATTTAAAAGAAAAAGCCCTTCCAAGTAATTGTATATTTGAATTTTTCTGAAGAAAATAAATTTTAAAAAAGATAATCATTGGTAATTAATTCTGTTATTTTACTTTTTGTCTTAAATAAAATTAAGGTTTCAATTTTAGCTTTTACTCGATAATCATTTAACGAAAGAAACTGAAAGTGAAAGCTAGTTACAACCTTTTTGAATTTAATAGTTTAAAGGGATTTGTTTTAAACTGTTAATATAAAAATAATCAATAATCCCACAACGGTATAATAATATCATAAGCCTATACTGGAGTGGAATTTCCGCAGCAAAATAGTGGAATAGGCAACCCAAATATCAAATTTAATAGCTGCCTGGACTGCTATTTTAATATGAAAACAATACGAAATTAGAGAAACCTGATTTACTATCGATTATCAAAAATAATACCGCGTAGTTGGTTCCTGCTGCCGACTTTTATGGATGAAAATGGCAATGGTACTAAATTGAAAAGGATCATATTCCGCGTCGTGTATTATTAAAAAATAATTGTTTAATGCTTCTTTTAAATTTAAAAATGTAGGTATTTTAACTTTTATATTTTATGCAAAAGAACCATACATTTAATTTTTAACATTAACCGACGCTGACGGGAATATTATCCTCTTTAAGTTGGTACCATTGCCATTTCCATTTTCTTTATCTTAAAAATGAGGAGCAGGATTACGCATAAACGTGATAAACAATGTAAACGTTTTACAAACAATTCTCTAAAAAAATAAAAAAGAACAACACAAAATGGAATGAGTCCGACAGCATATAATTTTTTGTTTAGTGTCAAAATTGTTCGCAGGTATGTTTTTTTTTTTATTTTATTTTTTTATTACTACTTTATGCTTACATTCTGTTCGTTTGGACAATGAGTAATTTGTGTGTAAATTTATATATACAGTGTGTAAACAGTGTAAATAAAATAACATAAACATAACATAACATAAAATAACCCAAATAACTTTTTTATTGTTAAAAAGATAGAAAGTTTGTGGTTGGAGACAATTTGTATTGTTAGTTATAAGTTAATTACAAATTTATTCATTCGACCTCGAATATGTTGAAAACTATTTATTTTTGGTACATAGTCTTATTTAAGTTTTTCAAAGTTTCTAAAAGTATAAATCCAAAAATGCAAAAATATATAGGGTGTTCTATTTAAATATTCAAGTTAGCATTGCTTCCGGTTAAACCGGAAACTGAAACTAATTTTCGACATACCAAAAATAAAGCTTATAACTAACCATACAAATTGTCTCAAAGCGCAAACTTTCTATCTTTAACAATAAGAAAGTTATTCGGGTGTCCCGTTATTTTATTTACACACTGTGTTATGTGTACATTAGTATCATGTAGGATATAGCTTCCAATCGATTCCAATGAAGCCATTCCTTTATATATATCTCAATTAAGATGTTGTGATAACATGAGCTATTAGTCTAGATTGCTAATCCTAATTAAACCTGTCTATTAGGTCTTTTGGCTTGAATCTTTTTAATCTACGCACTTCACCATTTTCGTTTGTGATCAAATTTCTCGCGAGCACATTAGGGTGCACTTCAGTTCTGGCACTATAATTTACACTAAACTGCTTGATTTCATCTTTAATCGATGATACTTGTAGATCTCTTGCTATTTTTGAGTTGGAGGTATGTTTGAATCTCTTTGATTATTAATCAAATTATAATCCAAGCAGCTATTTAATTTGTTATTTGGGTTGTCTATTCTACTATTTTTTGAGGCAATTCAAGTATTGTATCGAAGGAAAGTGTAAGTAGTTGGTTTACCAACAACCTCATGCGGTTTACATGACAGTGTGAGATATAAGTGTAACAATTACTTTTGAGGAGGTTTAGTTTCTCTTAAATTAATCAGTTTACCGTTACTATTGTTAGTCACGTTCTCCGTCGGATGAGAATAGATCTTGAGGTAACTTGCACATAGGTCTTATTTGCAAATTCCTTCTGCCGAGATTATACTGTATGGTTCCTTCACGCAAGTGAATTGTTAAAAACATTATTATTTGTTTTATTTGGTATTGTAATACATATGACTTCAAAATTTCATAGGCATCCCAGACCGTAGATAAAGTTGAACTTTGAAATCAATTCTGCATTATACTATACGCTACAATTGTTGAAACATTTATACACACACCGTAGTTGCTTCATGAAAAATTTAGTTCATTATTTAAAAAAACCCCACCACCCATATAAAAGTTTAGCTTTTAGCAAACAAATACTACAAATACTACAGATGTAGATAGAGGTATGAAGATAAATACTGGAGTTCATACATTTTTCAAAATGTAAACAAAATCGTACTAAATTTTGCTTCCTCGTAAAGTATACCACAAGCAAACGATTTGGTCAATTTATTCTTAATATTTACCAGGCCTTTTGGCAAACAAGGGATTTATTAACTTTTTTCATTTTCCCACGCTTTGGTTCCCTGTTTCGAAAAGTATATCAATAAAGTTCTTTGGCACAGATTATTTGGCTCTCGCTTGTTACCGCATCATATTTCTTCTGGCTCGATGTTAGTTTTGTCTCACATAATGTTTGAAGTGCTGAGTTGTTGTCAGCTCTAGATATTTCGTTATTCTATTGTTCTCACCTACCCCCGGCCTATTTTGATGTTTACACAACATTACATATAATGTTCTCATTAGTAAATGACAGACTCACCGCTTATGTTAGAAATAATATTAATATTACCTACTTGTAAAAGCATTAATATCTGTTAGGCCAAATATAGTTTTTTATTATTAGCTATACAGTTATTTTTCTCGCAAACAGTTCCTCCTGCGTCCTGCAAAGCCTTCGATAAATAATTTAACAATTGTTGATATGAACAGTTTTGATCGATGTCAAATGAAGACTCCCAGCACGCATTATTATTACGTGTATTATACCACATACGTAACTCACAATATAAACTCCCTCAATTGAAAAGTATTGATTGTATTAAAAAAATTGGCGAAGACACGTTCTCTGAACTTCAAGCGTGTGGTATAATCAATGTGAATGCCAAAAATAGGACACCACCTTAAAACCAGCAAGCAGAACAATTCATCAACTATTTATCATGCTGGCTGAGGACAGTCCTCATTTTTGCACTCTACAGGGCAGGGCCTATTGCGTATCATTATCGTTTATTTGACCAAAGTCGTTATCGTTTTTTTTCTGTCAAATATACAGGGTGTCTCTAAAATATGGTGCCATAGCTTAATCACAGATTCCGGGGATCAAAATAAGACGATTTAACGCAACTTACCTCTATCCGAAATTGCTTCGTTAAAGCGCTATTCAACGCCAAAGATCTTCAAAAATTTTTTATATTTTTAAATAACAAAAGATTGTTTTTAGCGATTAGGATGAAATTTGGGATGTGATTCTTTACTGGAAAAAGGTGTTTATTGACATCATTTTTTTGTTCAGGAGGGTCACGTAAGTGGTCAAAGGTTGATCATCCACAGTCAAAGAAGCTCATATCTTTTTTAACAGTTAGGCCAATAGTTTTCAAATTTTTTTTACAACGAGACATTCTTATTTCAAATATTTTTTGTCTCTTGTTTGATTTCGGTATCTGCCATAGTTTAGGCTGAAAAAATTATTTTGATTGGCTGCAGTGCATTTCTTAAAACGATGTAGTAATCTAGATGTCCCGTATCCTGAGAAATAAGTGACGAAGAGACAATTTTTTGCCTAGAATCAACTTTTGCATCCGGGAAAATAGTGGTCACATTGAGTATTTGCTGTAAATCTATTAATTTACCGGTGGTACAAAATAAGCTGAATCATTGATTCAGAAATGGTTCGGATTATTTTGCGCCACCCTTTACATACTTGCTAGTAATAAACTTCATATCAAATTGTCTCTTCGTGATTTATTTCTCAACATACGGGACAACTAGATTACTACATCTGTTTTCAGAAATGCACTGCAGCCAATCAAAATATTTTTTTCAGCCTAAACTATGGCAGATACCGAAATCAAACAAGAGACAAAAAATACTTGAAATAAAAATGTCTCTCTGTAAAAAAATTTTGAAAACTATTGGCCGAACTGTTAAAAAGATATGAGCTTCTTTGACTGTGGATGATCGACCTTTGACCACTTACGTGACCCTCCTGAACAAAACAATGATGTCAAAAAACACCTTTTTCCAGTAAAGAATCACATCCCAAATTTCATCCTAATCGCTAAAAACAATCTTTTGTTATTTAAAAATATAGAAATTTTTTGAAGATCTTTGGCGTTCGATAGCGCTTTAACGAAGCAATTTCGGATAGAGGTAAGTTGCGTTAAATCGTCTTATTTTGATCCCCGGAATCTGTGGTTAAGCTATGGCACCATATTTTAGAGACACCCTGTATGTTCATATGTACATGAGCAATAGGCCCGAATATTTGATAATACAAGCGTTTAAAATTGTAAGCAATTATTTGCAATAAGTGTTTCATCCAAAACATTTTGTAAACAACCCGCAATTATTTTAAAACATCGTGTATATTTGTAGGCTAGCTGTATAAACAGTAATTTACTACTTATTTCCTGTTTAATATGTTGGCACTAATTCAAATACGATTAAAACGATAACAATTTTAAATATACATACCCAGTCTCTTAAAATGTATTCCTTATTAAACAAACGAATTAAAATATACCGATCATTTCCAATAGCTTTGTGCTTGAATGCTTACATGGATGAGCGTCTGGTAAAGAAAGCACTTTGGAATTGACCTTTACCTAATGGAATATTATTGTAATTGTATTAAAGTTGTTAACAATAAAACATATTAAAATTAACCCGTTATAGGAGTAAATATAACTAATTTTAATTTATAATTTAATATGCCAGTGACATACATTACATTACAGATAAGGGAGAAATCTAAAGCAGATGTAAAATTTTTAATCTAATACAAAGTGTCAAACGACCAATTCAGAACTGTGAATACTGCCAATTTGAATTTTATAACATTGAATAAAAGTGAATAAAAAGCAATTGCACGTCTGTCTGCAGTTACATGTTTTAAAAGCGAACTGGACATACCTACTTACAGAGTGCCGAAAAGACAATTTAAAACGTCTATAACATTAAAATCTTTTGTGCAAATAATGTTGGGGCAGCTTCATGAAAACGAACTTTTAATTACGTAGCTACATCAAAGTGAGTGTTTACTTAACAGTAATAATATGAAGAGAAAAAAATTAATTCAGTGAAGTACGAGTAAGCCTCGTCCAAATTAGAAGCTTTTTTCTACAACCATTGTAGCTGGACGTAAAACAAATACAATTTTAAAGAATTACTCATTGTAGATGTTGAAAGAATTATAGCTCATTATCTAGTATAGTGCAAACTCTGCTCAGAAATAGATTGTAAAAAAGTATTTAACAGTTACCTACTACCTGATTGATGTATGATTTAGTACAACTAAGGCTTCGTAGTACCCCTGCCCAATAAAAAATAAAATACGTACGTACATAAAAAAGAATAAAATGCTGGTGATTGCTTCAATACTTGTTATTGTACAAACCCATGATATTGATTGCTAAAAGGAATAATGCTCAATTCACTTGCAATAAATAGGAGCTATTATATTAACGTATTTTAAAATGCAGTGAACTGTTTCGGACGTCGCTTTACAGAATTGCACTCTCGCCATTTATTTACGTTACGTGCTGAAACTCTAATATAAATAGAGAAGCTTTAAATCAAGTGAAAAGAAAATAGAGATTAAAAAAGCGCCGACGTATTTATCCAAATAAAACATAATTAAACATTTACTACAAATGTAAATTAACGTAGTCACCTAGCCACGAGAATCGAAAATAAAGGGATCACATAAATGTTACCGCTAAATACGTAATACAAACTTCAACAGATAAATTGAAGTGTAAGTGATGCCTACGGAGAGGGCATCAACAGCTGGGCAGCGCTCTATTCTCCACCGAGCACGAGGAAAGCTTTGGAAGTGGATTCGAAATCTTAGCTATCAGCATCAGGTCAGTCACGTTTGTGTACTGTGTTTAGCTTCTAATCTCGTCACATATCAGTTAGTTTGCTGTAGAATGTTAATATAAGGCACAACCACAACCAATATTGTACTTTCAGATTTCCGAAAAGAAATAAGAAGCCGCCTGCTGATCTTTTTTATTGGTGTTTAGATAAATTCATGTCGTATATAAATCAACACTCGCTATATTGTTGATTTTTTTTTAAATTTTAAACTATAATAATCCAGATATTATTTTATTTTGATAGGTAGGTATTAGTTTCCGCAGTCTCGAGATGTGTAAAATCATATACAGAATGTTTGATAAGTCGAGGCGAAAAATGAAACCCCATATGAAATTTTTAATTCTAAATCGAAAACAAAGGATAATTGTTTTTGAAATTAGCCTACATTTCTGAGATATTTCACTTTAAAATTTAAATGGGGAGAAATGGTCTCGTGCGTTGGCCTGCAAGATCTCTGGATCTCAACCCGCTGGAGTTTTTCCTTTGGGGTTCCTTAAAACAATTAGTTTATGATGAACAAATGAATACAGTCGAACAAATGCAAGAACGAATTAACAATGCGGTGCAACATATTCAACTAACAACAGATTTTGCAGCGGTATCACGGTATGCCATTCTTTAGTAAAGAGATGTCAAGCTTGTATCCGTGTAAACGGTGGTATTTTTGAAATTCTTGTTTTTTGTAATGAACGCTATATTCATTCCATAGCCTACCTATGTACCTATATTATATATATATTATATAATATTATACCTACTTGTTTTTTTATTTTTGTTCGACAAAATTTTAAAGTGAAATATCTCAGAAATGAAGGCCAATTTCAAAAAAAATTATTCTTTCTTTTCGATTTAGAATTAAAAATTACATAATATGAGGTTTCATTTTTCGCCTCGACTTACCAAACACCCTCTATTTGTGGTAATATTAAACATCATATTATTACAAAACTTTCTCATGTAAAAAATCGTTTCTTTCATTGATTTAACTTCGTTTCTGTCTCGATTTTGCTTCTCCTCGCCTTCTGAATCCTGAGTTTGTTCCCTGAAATCTTTTTCTCAAATCCACTTTGTTACACAAGTCTAGCTACATCAGCTGTCCCGGCTTCTTGTGAATTGTGGCGAATTTAGAACCTTCGTTTACCTAATAAAAAAGCATAAAGAAATGTTGAAGGGTAGTATAGATCATGAAATCAATTGTTAAAGAAAATATTATAATGTTATAGTTTTCGTGCTTCGCCTTAGATATGTCACTGAATTATTTAATTCGTCATGGAAATTTTGAAACAGTACTAAATTATTTTTGTAGTAAACTGAAATATAAGTAAGCGGACATACCGGGTGGCGCATTTAAGACAATAAGATTGTGATATAATATCCTGTTTTCACCACATCTTGTAAAATCTAGTGGGCCAAATACTTTTCGTTTTTTCAATTCATCCACGTTATACCCCACCACCCACAATTTTGAAATCTTAATGGGAATATACTCCGTGTTGCATATCAAATGAAAGATCTTGAAAAATTCTATTCAACCAGAATAAACCGTTTTAAAGTTAGAAGCAATCATACGGTCAATTGCCATGCCATCTGATGTTAATATTTACATTTCTAAACATCAAGAGATATACGGAGTGTATTAAAAATGTAAACAAGTATTCTTAACTTTAGTCGCTCCTATAAAGATTTTAGATCGTATAATAATATATAAGATCGAAAATCTCATTCTATGAAAATCTAAACAAAATTGAAGTACCTAAAGGTGCTTCCAAACCAAACGCGCTGCTCTGCGCCGCGCTGCGCCGCGCCGAGAAACACCGCGCGGAACTACGCAACTCAGCGCAGAACAGCGCTAAATATTTAAAGACAAATCTGAATCCTGGCGTTGTTCCAACTGGCGCTCGCGCGTGTTAAAATATGGAATACGAAAAAGTTAAGATTGCTGCCGCTATCATTGTAATTAATAATCACAAACAAGCGTTTTTCTTTGATGTACCGACATTCAGCGGATCGTGTTCGCTCTTGCGCGGAGTGGCGCAGTTTGGCGCGGTTGTCGTCCAAATCCGAGGCGCCGCGCCGCGCCGCGCTGATTTGCGCCGCGCGGCGCAGAGCAGCGCGTTTGGTCTGGAAGCACCTTAACATGCTTTTCTGCTTATCATTTCTGCTGGAGTCGCGCATCATGTGAAAGAGGGTGTAGCGTTTCCTTGCAGGATTTTCAAGAAAGTAAGCTGTAACGTAACAACGCTGAAACCCTGAAAGACTTTACACGGTGTTTATAGGACAAGGTCGTAAAATCGTATAAGTATTATATACCTTCACGTAGTTACTTTATTATACCTACAATAGAATATAATAGTTTGTTTAGTTGATTTCAAGAAATCAACGTCTGTAGCAAATAGGTACAACGAATCAATTTTTATAAGTAGTTTCTTAATATTTCCTAGTGTTTTCTTTATGTGTACTTAGGATCGTCCTATTTCTGCTGTTATGGCTGAACATGGAGTCATGGATAACAAGGAATAAGGCAGTCCTAACCAGAAACTTTACCGAATTGTTTATAGAATAAGGATCTTTAATATTGGGAGTAGGTACACTGTACATAGTACGCTTCCCAAATATGGCATAATATTATATTTACATTGTATGGCGTTGCATAAATATCCGCACTGAAGAACCTCATTACCCAAAACGACTATTTTCCGATATTGAAAGGTGCAGATTTAATTTCTTTTCACAAACATGTCAACTTTCTCGGTGCCATACAAATAAAGGCCGAACATAATAAAAGCATCCTTTTTTATTTTCAACATCCTCGTACAAACAGATTGCGTAAGATATTATGCAGATTTATTTCGACCTAAACAAAGATCCCCAACTTAACCAATCCAGTTGATTTTTTTCCTCTTCTCCACTTTGTGTCATTCGTTGGAAAATCTAACATCAAACAATTTTGCCTACAAATCGAATCGTTCGCTCAATTTTCACTATTGAATAAAATCTTTCAATGTCGATATAAATTTTCTTCCTTTACGCTTTCAAAATTTGATATTCATATAACTGTGTAAGCAATGATATGTGACAAAATCACATTTTATAAAAAAAATCAGATAATTGGTTGTTCATGACTAAACACTGTTAGTTAAATTTTCACGTAAATAACAACTTGAAAAAATTTAATGAGGTTCATTATAATTTCAGTGCTGAAGGTAAACTGAAAAAAAAAATAAATCAAAAACCTACTCATTTACTGTTTTTTCTTGACGAAATTGACAAAAGAAAACTGATAATAATGATCTATCAGCTCCAGAACAATTTGTATATCAGGTCGTTCACAAATAATCCGCATGTTGCGTGGGTTCTGTAGAAATTCCGAGAAATTCAGTGGAAAATCAACAGCAGTCTTATTTCGTTAACTTCAAAAAATTCTATCGCACATTCAGTACGCAACAATTTCATCCAAAAACGAGCGTAGGGCTATGGATAATGAAATGTATATAGAGCGTTCTGTAAATGAACCTCTTCAATGAATAGATTCTGTCAAGGATCTTGCCCCCATTGACATTGAGGGGCGCCTAGGGTTAAAATCGGCAGAAGATCACAGCATAGTGTTATTTTACGTATCAAGAAATTGAAATTCCTTTCATGTTATTTCATTCCACATGCAGAGACTAAATTACTGGCATCGTTGGTTTTGATTCCTAAATCTGGAAGGGAGCAAAGATTCTGCGTACATAATAAATTAAATGAGACGGAAAGATGTATCTTACTTCAGTATTTTCAAACGTTATAGGCTTTAATATTTTCTGGTAAACGTGCTGACTCGATTACGTAACTTCATGCGTTATTTTTGGTATTCTGAATGTGTTTTAATTTCACACATGAGATGTCTATTACCTTAGTGCCAAATTAAGTACTTTGTACTTGTATCATTTACTAGATATACTACTTTTGGTATCTTATCTATCATTAGCATTACGTACAATAGCTTATATTCTCATTTTAATACCAACAATATTTTTGATCGACAAGAAAGAAGGCTGCTAACGGAAACTACACTACGACAGGCTATTGATAGAGTTAATGGAGCTACAATCAGGAAACTTTTATGCCAAACAAAAACAAGCATGAGAACTGAACTACTCATTATATGTATTATTTTTGTTTACCTCCATTTGGGTCGTTGTCGTTTGAGGATCACATCAATAGAGAGTTTTTGAGCACCGTACGCTAAGAGTACGGTAACGCTAACACTAACGCCTTTGCTAACCATAACAATACGTTGCTTAGCAAAGCAGTATGTTGCCTAGCAAAGACGTTACCGTTAGCGTTAGCGTACTCTAGCATATAGTGCTCAAAAACTCTCTATTAACTACCAAATTCTTCTAATTTTCAATTGTGTCTTAAATGGTTCAGATTATCGACCAAAAGAAAACATAGTAAACCCCTTTTCCCAACGATAGAGTAATATTTTACAAAAACTTTTGGTAACGCTATGAAACGAAAATACTTCGGTGTCATACTGGATTGTATTCTTCCCCTCCCCTGCCCTCTACAGGTATCGCCAGGATAGAACATCAGTCCAGTTCAATTATTGATAAATTTAGGTTCCGACTGGAATTCGCACCTAGGAACAGCGATCGTGTGCACCCACTAACCTAGTTGTATTATACTTTTCTTCCTAATATAAACCAAAGTTCTATGAGCCCTCTTGACTTGTAAGCCGCACAGGAGGCTAATCTAATCCGTTGATGAGGAGGAGAATTTACTCATGAACTTAATTTTTTTCTAAGACGTCTAGATTTTGATATACGGCAGTCTACTTCTTTTTCTCTTATGGCCGTCATATTGGTTTACACACCTTACACCCTTGTACACATTGTAAAATAGTCAAAATAAATAAATAAATTTATACATAGAGGGAATGAAGTGCACAATTTTTACCCGAGTGGGTAGTCTACAAAGCACCGAAGGGAATAAGTATTTTCTTTTTGTTTTCATTGTTTAAACTTGGCAGCAAAAAAATTGCGCCTATATGAATGAGGCTTTAAATGTTTTTCTGTGATAATTTTTGGTGGGTTCCATGATTTAAAAACGGAGTAAATAAATTGCGAGGTGACATATAATAAACAATGTTCGTGGTAAAACATGTCACATATTATATGCTAAAAGGTCGTCATTAATTTTTCAGCAAACTAATATTTTCGAATATAAATGCCTCCCCCACACTTTTTATTTCCTCTGTGCAGATGTTGACATATTAAATATACTTTGTGGAAGCCAGAATAGTTAGCCTAACTTTCCACTTGAAGTGGTCCACCCTTTGAGAATGGCTTTGTAAAAGAAGTAGGCCAACGCAAGTAGTTGTCAAAGGTTTCCAGTGATAATAATAATCAATAAATAAAAAGAGGCCGATTATTAGTTTATTACATGAATAAATCATTATGTTAATAATTAATCGGTAATTATAATAATTGTGCTATTACAATTTTAACCAAATTTTATTTTTTCTTCCTATTGTTATTACTTATTACTTATTCTCTTTTCATTTATTTAATTGGAGCATCCCAGTTTAATATTTATTTGTTCCATGATTGGTTCGTTAGAAGTTTATTTTTTACGATAAATGTTTGCTTGGTTATTTATTTGATATGATATTTACGAATAACATAAATTGCCTTTAATAGAAATATTCCCGTTTGCGAAACAAAGCCACAAATATTTATAATTTAACCTTTGGTAGCGGTAGCCTTCTTGTTCTTTTATTCATATTTTTCAATTTGTTCCACCCTTTTGTTTCCTGATCATATCGACTTTACTTGCTTTTCAAAAGTTATTCACTTTAATTTCGTGTTTCAAGAATAAATTGTTTTCAGGCTCTCTAATAACTTGAAATAACGGCAACATGACCATAGGTAGGGTGTCCCTCAAATATATTTTTTAATATTATCACATTCCTGAGAATCACGAAACATTCGCGGGATTCAGGAATCCAAATTCCAACATCTTCAATTTAAAAATTTATTAATATTTTAGTTGTTTCCGAGCTTTGGTAGGTTTCCATATTAAAACTTAGGGATTTATTATTCTTTGTTAATTTCAAATGATTAATATTTTACCCCTAGTAGACAGCTTTTTTAAAAAACCGTTTCAATACATCACAAGATAGACTTTCTTTTACTGTCGCCGTTTATTTTAATACTCTCGCTTCTAGACGTTTGCTGAATAATGCAAAAGGGTAGTAACTACAAAGACTTGTTCAAACTAGCATCAATTATGTAAGAACTTGAACACTTTGAAAATCAACAATATTCTCATTCTTGCCTGATGTTTCTAAAAATATGTAATATCCACGATATTATAAATTATTGCCCTTAGTTTTTACAACTTTAATAGTAAATCTCAAAGGTAACAATATTCAGTTGGAAGTGCTTTTCTTTTGTGATGAGATGAAGAATATAACAGTCCATTTTTTAGACACCCTGTATTTCTCACATTGTAGTCATCATCACTAAGCAGGAATTACACGTAAAAGAAGTGTCATTCCGTATCTACCTGACCTTAAGCAGATTGCGCCAATTCGCTTTACAAGAACTGTACACAAAGAGGTGTCTATTGATTATTAATGTAAAATTATCAGACTAGTTTGTGAACAATTTTAACCACCGGCACCGTCAAGTAATGAAACCGTTGCTAATAACAACTGGCTTAAATTGAATGTTTATTAATGTACTTTTAAATTAAAGTTTAACGAGTTTCTGGAATTTAGTGGTAGGTATAAAATCTGGAGCTCCCTGAATATTTATTCCTAAACTTCCGTTTAATGTGAAAAAGCATTTATAAAGTAAATGGATTCTTTCAAGTTCTGGAACAACCAAACAGTTTATTTTAATATCATACAGTACAAGAAGATATTAAATCGAGTTAAGGTAATATAAATATAGCTCTTATATTTTTCTGCAGCAGCGTTTTAATTTACATCAAAATTTTTTACATTCAAATAAAAAATAATCTGTCAAGGAATTGAGGCACGTTTAGATTAAGCATGCTGTGCTCGACCGAAAATCGATACTTTGTATAGAAATGGGAAATTCGTTGATGCATATACAAACGTTTGATTTCCTCAAGCTATAGTCATATTCTAACATTATCAGTTCATGAAAATTCGATTTATAAACCTAGGGATAAACAAAAGCTTGCCATTCTATTGACATTCTTTTCGCCAGATTTCTTACTACTGTAGTCGTTATTTTTTAGTTTAAAACCCGGCCCATATCCCTATTTTGATCAACTTTTAAAAACATGCTCATATCAAAATCATTCTAGCAATCAATTCGCTTCCGTACACCCACATTCTAAAGTTCAACCATTGCACGAGGGTAGTATTAAACGAACAGTTCGTGAAAAATCTATCTTGAATGAATTTCTTGGTCAAGAAAGAACTTTGGCCTGTGGATTGCCGGTTTAATGTATACTACCCGAGACAGTGCTAATTGATGATGATTGTCCGCCATACATTAATTTTAAGTAGAAAACATAATGTAGGAAAAGTTTGAATGCACGTATACAATCTTATTTTGGAATTTTGGCATTGTTGTCAAGACCGCAGGGAGTAAACTTGGCACTGTTGGAGGACAAATGCCCAAAATTACGAGTCAGCGACTATTCCTTCAATGAAATTCTTTTACTCCATATCCCACCTACCTTTTGTTGACCGCCTCCCCATCTCAGTTGTGGTTTTCCAATGTAGTTTTATACACACTTTGAAGGAAAACGTGTAACCAATATTGATATTATAGTAGATTTCATAATAACGTCTTTGGCTGTAAACATGAATTGGATAACACTATTACCTTAGTGGCTACTTTTGTATACCAATGGGAACAAAGATGCCGATGTTACTTTTAAACCATAAAGTATTTTTTTTATTATTATTGAGTTTGCAGAACAATAAATAATGTGCAGGTATTTACCTGCTGTGTTACGATGTATAAAAGCTGATTACGCCTTAACGGTTTATATATTTCAACTTTTAATTGTCCTCATGCTGTAGTTTTTGTGCTTATGTCATTAATGTGTTGAATAATTCACCGACAATGAGTGTAAGTTTTAAAGTAATTATTTTAATGCCTATATTATTATTACAAATATTCTAAAATTAACCACATCTTCATGTATGCACATCAACGATATTAATGTTAGTACTTTGAAGTTGTTTTGATGATAGCAATATACATTATTATGTAACAGTTAGAATATTACAGTACATGTGTAAATAATTAAATGGTAGTGACTTGATGAGAAACCCTCTTCAATTTACACATAGCATGTGAACAATTTGGAAATTGTGATGCTTTATTCAAAACTGTAACAATCCCGGTTGCTAGGAACTGTTTTAAATTGCTTTTAAGTCTGGAAAAACCAATTTTCCTAATGTAAACTGAAGTAAGTAATAGCAAATGCTACTGTTCTATAAGTCTGAAGAAACGAATTTTGTTTGAAACGGAAAAGGGTGTGTTTGCTTACTGCTCCTGTATAGCTATTGCTTTTATTTACGACTGATCTTCGTTAAAAGAAAACATTAACCAAGGTTCAGACATTCATTTCTTAAGTAGATCAAGTAGGGAATGAATGGTATAGGATTATGTGCTCATTATCTAAAATTATAAGTTCCTATAAATTTTAAGTTTTTAATTTTTTTTGCTTTGAAGGTTTTGAGCTACAATATAACAATTATTAATTCGCATTAGAATTAATTCAATTCCCAATTCAATGATGATAAAGAAACTTAAAATTATAAACCAGGATTTAATTTTTTCAAGACTAAGAAATCTCTCAGGTATACGATATAACCAAAACCGGGATTATCTACCGTTTTAATGGAAGTCTTTCTTATTTTCTCGAAATAGAATTTCTGGTTTCATTCAGTAGTACTTTACTCTCTACAACTTATGTTTTACGTAAACATCAAGCAAACAATCCACAAAGTTTGATAGGTATTGGTATGAATAACCATTAAACGCATTTTACATTTACATACTTATACGTTATACAGGATAAGTTTCATGGGAACGGGAACAGTTAAATATGTGTTTAATAAATTATTATTTTAGAAGCCTTTAAAAGGGTAGAGTCAATTTGAGAACTTTCGTGACTCCTGCTGAATTCAAAACTGCTATGTAGCATCATTTCAGTTTCCCTTTCGTGTTATAAAACCGTTTCGAGGGGTTTTTGATGTCTTTTTTAGTTGCAGAGATATGTCCAACTGAAACTTTTAAAATTGACACCCTGTATATGACAATAACTGTATTATGTACTATAGTTCTATTCTAATATTATTACTAGTTAATTACGGGGACAAATAACGCTAATAGGGGTACCTAGTAGTTACGAAGACCTTTTTGCGGTAAGTAGTCGAATAGAGAACAGAAATATGACCTCCTAGTTAATGGGGTTGAAATGTTATACTAGTCCAAAACATGTGCAATATTTCCTGTAATAGCACACGACGGAGGTAGAAATAATGTTTCACGGAAATACATTCTGTATCTCGGAATAACTTCCAATATCGGGATACTTATATTATCAAATCAAGGTTTTAAGAAAATCTTTCACCTATAAGATTTGGATGGCAGAAAAGGAAGATAATGAGCCGCAACCTTTCTGAAATGACTGAGTAGGTAATATTGTGAAGGAGAAAGGGGCAATAAATTTGCCAAAGAATTCAAACTATAAACTTAATCAAATTTTAACCCAGCATTAAATAAAGAGTTAAATAAGACACTCAAAGTTCTGTTAGAAATGTATACTTCTAATGTGCACCGCCAATAATTTGCGTCTATGAAGCCTTATACCATATTATGAAGCCATGAAACAAGAAAATTTAATATTCCTATGTTTACTGATCAAAGGATAAAAACCACTTTCCAGATATATTGATTCTAATGTAATTTGTGCTTTTGCTGTATACAATAAAACCTTCCCGGAGCACTTTAGCATTAGTTTACATAAATATCTGTTTTCTGATCGGTGTACGCTGAAGGTTTTGACTTTTGTTCGTTAGTTGTCGATCATTTAATGGGAATTAAATTAAATGTGAGAAACATATGCGAAAAGAAAGTATACTATAGTCCAGTGGCATGTCCAGTGGCAAGGTACATTTTACCTGACAAGGTCCATAGTTCTGGATTTTGGGTATGTCGTATGTACCGAGCCCTACTTAAAAATTTAAAGTTTTCGGAATTAACGCACGTGTGTACGTGTAGTACCTTGTTGGTTTTCGCTCAATAACTCTTTACTAGTGCGTCATACGAAATAGCATGTTCTATCCTTTTTTGTAGAGTACAAACTTTGCTACAATTAACTCTTATAACATTTTTTTCTAAACCTTATATTTACCGAAATATAGAGCGTTAAATTACGAATTTTTTAAAACCAAAAAAGGCACAGTTGTCCGTCAAGTTACAGGTTCATTAAATTTAAATCAATATAATAAACCCAAACAGAAGGCATTGCAGAAAAATGCATATAGGAATGCAATAAGTACAAAAAATGTAATATAAGTTTTAGGGCCGGCTTTTCAGTTCTGGGTTAAACCCCGTTTCAGCTAAACCAAGGTTAACCTTGGTTTAGCTTTAAACCAGAACTGAAAAACTGGCCCTTAAACGGTCGCATTTTGATAACCGGTTTAAGCTAGGCATACCATAAAGGACGCATCCCCCAACCTCTATACGGTTTACATTAACGGTTGAGTTTTGAAAAAAGAATTACAATTTGAAACTCTATATTTCGGTAAGTATACGGTTTGGGAAATAATTTTATAAAAGTAAATTGTAAAAAATTTTGTACTCTACAAAAAGTATAGAATAATTCTATGACACACTAGTAAAGAGTTATTGAGCAAAAACCAATAAAGATGACATAAAAGTGATGTCGACACGCGCACAGGCAGGGCCAGATTATCCAATAGGCTAACTAGGCTATAGCCTAGGGCCCGAACTTTTGGAGGGACCCAGCCCAAAAAATAGATTTTTTTTATTATTTACATCGAAATATGTAGATAACTACATTAATAAAAATAACAAACAAAGTAATTTAAGTATCTATTATGATTAGATACTGCTTAGGGTTGACTGCTGTAGCAGATTTTATTTCAAGACGGGAATTAGGAGTGTTTATTATGATGGCGATTGGTTATCACAAGCTATAATCCCCCCGTCGGAGGGGGGTCGCAATTGCGCTTAGCCTAGGGCCTATACCTAGGTTAATCCACCCCTGCGCACATGTGTGCCAATTCCAAAAACTTTTTAAGTAGGTCTTCGGTACATACAACATAATCCAGAACTGCATGACTTTTTGTCAGGTAAAATCAAAGTAAAATGTAGCCGGCCACTGGACTACGAATTTAAGTGATAAACAATATTTATCAGCATTCTTCAAGTTTTTTTGAGTACCTATCTATTTTAGACGTTTATTGCACAAGTGTTGATTACGTCCGTCTTATCATCTTTTTACTAAACATCTGGTCAAGACACCACGCCGGAACGAGTTTCCACCTGCAGTTATAATATTAGTTGAGTTTTATATTTTGATGTGAACGGACCGCGAAACTTTTTAACAAATAATAAATTGTATAATAAAATTTTGGTGAAACGTGAAACAGTTTATGTTATTTTGACATTTTGTGTAAACATCTCAGTGTAGGTTTGGGAAACGGAAAGGAATCTCGTGGAGCTCATAAAGGGTTACTTTACAGGAACACGGTGAGTTTTTTGCCTTTTTTGCTTACATACCAAAAGGTTTTCGCTCATACACAGAATCGAGACTTACAAAACAAAACCGGCGTAATCGATATTTTCTAAAGAAGTAAGTAGGTAGTACTTCCACACTGTCTTGCGCTTACGTCTTATTATCTAATTTCGGCTTCACCCTTATGGTAAAACCTGCAGATGAAAAAATTCATCCCTGAAAATAAGATGCGTTTACATTCGGAATTTTACAAAAAAAACGGAGTTAATCTTGATTTGTATGCGCAGGAGGAGTTATATAACTTATTATAAATAATCACGGTTATAATACAGGGTGTTTACGGTATTCTCTGTATCCTTTTAGGGGGCGATAGTACCTCAAAAGGATCCGATAAACTTTAAAATGCCTTAGTAAAGGTCGTCTTATAAGCGAGATAATAATTCTTCTCTTTTTAACATTAAACGATTAACTTGTTTTAAACTCTACTTAATCAGCATTGCTCAATTATTGTTAAGTATGTTTGTTGTTTGACAGTAAAGTCACCTTTGTTTGACTAAAATTTTTATTATTTTACCTTGTTTTATGTTACCGAAAATTTTTTCGCGCTGTCACACAAGTGTTTGTTGCAACGTAAACTGCCTGACACGCGTGCGATAGCAAAAGAAATTTTTTTAAGTAATATGCCTTGCTCGAGATGTATTTGTTCAGACTATCGCATGATCCAAATAAATTTAATTATACTAATAAATTGTACGTTTCATTATAATTTATAATTTATTTGTTGTATAATAATAATTAATTGAATTGTGTTTCATGTAGTCACCTTCAAGGGTGAATATCAGCACTTGTGCAATATTCGTTGTGTCAAAATTTTCAAGTAATTGTGATTTGATTGGCTGTTATTGGACATTGGTCGAGGTCTGTCACGTGACAGGTGCATGCGATAGTCTACAATATCGAATTAGTCTAAAAGATGCTGATTTATGTCCCAAGTGCATCATAATACAGCTGAAGTCGGCTTTACACTGAACGATTTTCTGGTAGACCAATACCTAGCCCATAACAATTAAATTAATCGTTTAATGGAGAAAATAAAAGAATTATTATCTCGCTCTTGTCAATGATTCGCTTGCGAAAAGAATCTGTATTACCCTTAAAAATATGTGTTTGTTGTTCCCGTTTTTCCCAAGCTTTTAAAAATAACAGGAGCAACAAAAATACGATTTTCAAAAATAATACGAACAGCATGAACAATAGAAACAATAAAAACACGCTTTTAAATCTAATACAGATTATTTTCGCATCACAACATTTTGCTAAACAACAATCAAATAAGCAAAGTACAATCACAATTTGACGTTTAAGATACCTACTTCAATCCCTCAAAAAAATTAAACCAACCAAGTCATGACTCAACTCAACAAATTGTTTTATTATCACATTTTCGTTCATAACTCCGTTTCTCCACTAAACCCCACCAAAAGCCCATCATGAATATGAAAGAAAAATCATTGGAAATGTAAAAGCAAATCTTCAATGACAGATTAATAAGATTAATAAATTATTTATTTTAACTTCTTTTAATCAATAATAAAGGTTAATACTTCTTGCAGTTGGCTAAATTTAGTCGATCTAACAAAATACTATAGTTTGAAATCATTATTTTGACAGCAATAGTAAATAAACGCGTTTCTAAAAAATTACGTGCGTATGTTTACGAATAAAAGTGTCTATACGGTATGCGTACTGCCTTCTGATAATAACAATAATTATCAATCGTACCATTAGAATTACACCACGTAGGGTATATTTACTTATACAAACTAGCCTTTTCTCTAAGTGGTGCCCATTTCATCAAATTACCATAAGTGTTAATGGATTCACACCTTGCTATTCTCCTTTCCATTTTGGTAAAGCAGGGTAGACCAGGTCAATTAGTTAATGAGACCAAAAGCAGGATGGAGCTTCCTTTCAAGGATTTGATGCATATTATTGTTGGGTTTTCAAAATTACGGTGATTTAACTCCGAAAAACAATTGTTTCGGAGGGTTGGCAAAATAGCAGCTTCGTTTTTTGTAATTACGTCTAATAAATCTTCCTCTGTCATTTGACTTAGTGCTTCAACTTCAGCTACAAATGTTTTCAGGGTTAACATAAAATCAATAATGAATTATTTACTTTCCTTGAACAGCAAAATGTTAGCTGTCTAAAAGGTTTCGGTTTCTTAATGAATTAAAGTCTATAGTCTTGTTTCAATACAAATTGGTATCTATAAGAACAATGGAAACATGAAAATATTTTTGAATCAAAAGATTAGATCAGGTAAAAATTTATTTATTTATTTAAATTTTTTTTTTAATTTAAATGTTAATAAAAATAAAAAAATATTTTATTAACCCTTGTTTCATCAAAATTATTCGCTGTTGGTATTTCAATAATATATACTGCCCTATAAATTCCACCGTTAAAAACATGTTATTGGTGGCGAAACCCCGATACCGCAATTTTCATCCCTTGGGCAGACTAAATTTCCAACGTAGGTTAAAGGGATTTCTTCAAAGGATCGAATACATGGAAGTCAGATGATAAAAAGATCGTTTCCTAGCGTGGATGTGCAGATCGCTCCTCTACCGAGAGTTGAGTTGCAATTCTGACGAACGATGCTTTTGTGAGCTTGCTAGACTGTTTTTGATCCCTTTTCTTGTACAATCTTATTCTAATCTTTCCGCTAGTCTAGAATAATGCAATCTACCTGTTTATTCGCAGGTCAATAATTCAACATCAACCCTAAAAAAGAGTTTCTTGCTGATTTAATTGGTAAAAATTGCTATAGATTGCTAGATTAACGAGAAATTATTTGCGAAAAGTTTATAACAACAGAGGCTCTTCATAAATCAAAACTTTTTTAAACCTACGTAGGTCTAAAAAGTTTTTTAATTTATTAAGGTTGAAAATGTAAATGAAGAAGAAATTTTTATCATTTACACTTAAGACAAATTAGGTAATAAATTTTGCTTACTTTTCTCTGGAAAAGCAACTTTACGTGCAAAATTAAACTTATACGTTAAGCCTATCTAATTAGAAGAAGTTTTATATACAGGTAGCTATGGAAACTTGCAAGGTGAAAGCGTAACGATGTCTATTCAGTACAAAGTTTCGGTCTTTACGTAGTTTTGAACTTCATTGGAATTATTATAATTTCAAAAACCTAAAGTTCGAATTTAAATCTTATAAACTTAAAACTTTCTGTAAAAATATATGACCCACACATACGGATAGCTATGCAATTTATTGTATCAGAACGTTTTGGGAATATTTCAAAAGTTTATACAGCTCGACCAAGCTTACAAAGTTGAAAGGGGGCGTGTCTGGCTCTAACATAGTTATTCAAAGTACAGTCAAAATAAAAACATTTAGGCGGCAAATTTAAATAATTGTAAATATTTATCCTTCGAAGAATTCGATGACCTTCCGAATGATATTTCTGGCTTTCGAATGAATTATCTTCCTCGATTTAACATTCATACGTAACAAATTTTAAACGTCAAAACAATCTGACAAACACTGAAATTATCAAAATTTCAAACGTCAATTTTTCCAGTTAATGTACATTTGAGTAGAATTATTTGCTATTTGTTGACGTATAGTCTCGCTTTGTCTTTTAAAATGTAGTTGACATATTTTCCGGGGCATTTGTAAGCTTGGTGGAGCTGTAAAACGTCGGTAATAAAACAGATCGCCTGTTTTGTGTTGATAAATTTGAAATGACTTCCTAAATACACAAAATTGACCTAATTACAATGTTAACAACAATCTGCTGTGTGGTTTTTCATCCCGCAGAATAATTGATCCTATTGTTATGAAAAAAAAAAAAACAGTAAAACCGTATGTAACCGATAGGGACGATATGAATTATCCTCGTGAAATGCTACACAGCCAATAATGCAGGTTTTTTTTATTTCAATAGAACGGTACAAATACAATTCAGCACACTGCGAAATCTTGTTTTTCAATAGGTATACAGACCAATATCTTCCAACAGTGCTATAGAATATTCTCTTAAATCCCTAACTTCTGAAAATAAAGATCACAGAAACTCCGATTGGTCCCACTTAGCCCCGTTTTTTTAATATCTCGGAACTTTTATATAAACGCGCGCTACACGGAAAGCAGCTTAAATATAATCTGAGTACCAAAACAAGTTGAACATATCTTAAAAGTACGATGTCCCAAATAAAAAAAAACTGGTACTTAATGTTTTCACTTTAATAAATCTGAACTAGGAACTAAATATAAAAATTTATCGCTTGTCTCGAAAACAATATTTGAACATTATAGTATTATAGGAATATTTTATACTACTCGTATAAGTGCCGGTTTATCAAATCCCTGTTAAGTTAACCAATGGTCAATTATGGATACGAATTGTTACAAGAATCGTCTGCATGACGCAAGAAAATATAACAATTAATTATTGAATATAAGTTTAACGTTTAAATTTCATAGATCGGCACAGTTCCAATAAATATTGGACAGAACAGCTGTGTCGGTTTTTTTTTATTTAAGAGACTAAACAGTTAAATAACGTAGGTGGTTATTGCAATGAAATACATAGGTACGTAATAGTTATTTATGTATTAAGGACATAAAGAGGCTTTTATGTAATTTTAAGCCCGAGGCGGCAACCGAGGGCGAGAATACGTCGAAGGCCATAAAAGCAAGTTACGCCCGTGGTACATACACAACTTTATGTTCAGATGAAGATTTTTTTAATTTAAAACTATTTCTAAACTAAATTGAAAATATTTTTTCTTCAAGCGTATCATAATATCCGTATTGTTGTACAGAACTGGGTATGTAGAAGGAAGTCATTTTGTTGATAGTCAAAAAATGAAAATAATGTTACTAGTACAATAATGTGTTTACGTATCCATGGCAACGACAGTATTTTGCCCATAGCTCCGCCCCCAAGGTTGGAACAGGGGAGAGCGTTGTCCTGTGGAAATGACTTTTTAGGAAATATTTATTTACAGCAACAGAATATTTTTACACTTGAAGAAAAAATAGTATATATTATTCGGAGTAGAACGTCTTATTTGTGTTTCGCTCACTTGCACAGCCTCGGCGCGTGCGCCTCGGCCGCAATATGAGCTCAACACAAAAAGAACTCTTTCTACTCCTAATAATATAATATACTATTATTTTTAAAATAAATTGAATTTTCAACCCACATATAGCGTTGCTTTGATCAAATTTGAGATTTGAAGCGTAACTATGGCAGCGGGTAAATAACGGTACGTAGAAATATATTGCCTAAAATCTAAGTTTCATTTTGTGTTCGGTAATTGTGCGGACTTTAAAAGGTGGAAAATGAACGAAGTTGATGAGACTGCAGAAAAAGCAAAAAGTTAATTACAGCTCCACCAAGCTTACAAATGCCCCGGAAAATATGTCAACTAAATTTTAAAAGACAAAGATCAACAATACATCAACCAATTGCAAACAATCCTATCCAAAAGTAAATTCACTGGAAAAATTCAATTGACGTTTGAAATTTTAATAATTTCAGTATTTGTCAAAATGTTTTGACGTTTAAAATCTGTTAAGTATGAATGTTAAATCGAGGAACATAATTCATTCTGAACCGAGAAATTCTCCTCCTGCGACCTGGTTCCTAACTCTAGTCTTGTTAGTTAAATACTCGTTATTAGTTATAATGATAAATAAAAAATATTTCCAATTATTTAAATTTGCCGCTTAAATGTTTTTATTTTTACTGTACTTTGAAAAACTATATCAGCGCCGGACACGCCCCCTTTCAACTTTGTAAGCTTGGTCGAGCTGTACGCCCTCTTTAAAGCTTAATATATAAAATATATATTATATAATATAATTTATAAAATAAATTTTACAATTTTCGTAACACTTCAAAATACACAATTTTTCCGCAGTCACTTGTTGTCTTGTTTAATTAAAGAAGAATGAAAGACCGAACAGTTTAGAAGCACTCCCTGTCACTTCCTGTGAATCCCTCGAATCAACTAAAATCCGACTGAAACCGAATCAGAATTGAACGAATATGTATTATATTCATGACTGCACCAACTCGCGCAGTTTATAAACTGAATTTTCGATTCATTTACTTTGGAGCAAATATCTTGGATATACTTGAATAAATAATAAGCACATAGAGTTAGTAGTAGTAGTGATTTTCTTCCTGATGCCTAAAGAATCTAAAATAACTAATTTATACTCTTATAAATAAAACATACGATTCTGAAAATAGAAAGGAATTTATTTGTAAATGATCTTTTTACATGCAACTATATTGCTATATCCTTTATCCCTTATCCTTTAACGGGAGTAAGTTTATCCTTGATTTTATTGTTTTTTCGCGATATCCTCAGGATACCATAACAGATTGTTCGAATTTGTTGAAAGTATCACGACATTATTTTCTTTGAAAATCAAATAATTAATTTAATTTTTAATAAATTTAAAAGTATAATTTTACTTCTGACAAAGTTAAGCTTATGAATACCACTATCAAGTATCAATCATCACTCTTGATGCCAAATATCAAAGTTCAATTTTTCTGCGTATTTTTATGTTACTTCCTTCTCCTATACAATTCCCTAGTTTACATCTCATTTATAACAAGGTTGTCCTGATACAACACACGTTTCAATAGTTGTTTCCAAATAAATGATGCTCTTCAAGAACTCAAGCTCAGGACATTTTCTTTAACGATTCTGTTACGGCATCATCAAAGAATTGCAAAGACATAATAGATTTATGCTACCTATAGATATGAAGGGAAAGCTCCCTAGACGCAGTATTGTTAACCGGGATTTATCAGAAATGTTGAATAGGGAGGATGCTTTCGGGAAAAGCGGCTGGGGGAGTTTTATATTTAAAGCTAATGTATAGTGGAATTTCATTCAAAACTAAGTTAATAAAGGTGGCTTGAAGCTGAAATAATTCAAATTTTTTTATAAAATAACTAGATATTTTACATATTTGGCTAATGGGAAGCTGCAGAAATGATTTATATGGATATGAAAATAAATTGCTGTTGTATACAGGGTGTCCAAAAATGGTACGAAATATATGGTGTACCGCTAAACAACTCCGAGAAAAATGTTAAAAAAATATCCAGAAAATATCCGGAAAAAGCTACCCTACACGCCTTTATAGTTGGAATCTTCTTAAACCGCTATAATTTTCTAACGAAACAAAATGGAATACCAGTTGATGAATGTTTTTAATTCAAATTGTCCTCCGGAATATGTGGTTCAAAATTTTTATCCTGGTTATAAATCACCCTGTATACTGCAAGGAAATAAAATGTATAACCTTAATTTTAATTAACACTTTGCAACAACGCTCTGCAATATAAAAGAAAAAGTTATATAACTTTCCGAATTTGTGTTATGATAAGAACAAAATAATATGAACTTTTATCAGCACATTTCACGAACCTTTTTCGTTTAAAAAGTTTTAAAATGTTTCCTTCTCATGTAAAGTTTTCGCGCCAAGTTTACTGTTTCTGTCAGTTAGTTCGGAGCTCACTGTCACAGTATTGTTTAAGAAGAGTTTAAGAAGTATAAAAGCCCCTTAGTAGCGTGATTTCTGAGTGAAAGAAGGTTTGTGTCTTAAAAATATAATGATGTAGTAAAGATATCAAAAACCTATTTCCTGCTTTGCGTAATTTTATTGTTGGAGGAAATTGCTGTTTAATGGTTTAATCTAATTCTTTTAAAAGTTACAACTATGCCTTACAAGGTAACTAAATGCAGTGTTAGATTTAAATTGAAAAACGTTGCTAAATTAAAAAAAACATTTAATTGCTTATAAGTTACAAACTCATCGTCTAAGACCAAAAATTGGTGTTAAGCTAGATTCATTCACTCGCGATTTACGGAATTCGGTTTTCGTAGGATTTTTGTTTTCATGAAACAAAAAATCATATTCCGCAAATCGCAAATTGCAACTACATGTACCTACTTACGGTTTTAGAAAGTTTTTCTAAGTAGTACCGCGTGATGTAATCTGCCAGTTTTATTACACCCTGTATGATATACCGAGATAAAACGATGCTTCCGTGTCAATAGGGTAAAGTCGAGATTTTTAAAATTGAATCTTGGAAAATAAGCATAGGGTTGTTGCTATGGAAATGTTGATTGTATTCAATTTATTTTGAATATTAGAACGAACATTTCCATAGCAACAAAACTCTTACGTTTATTTTCCAATGTTCCATTCTAAAAAGAATCGACTTTATTCTATTGAGACTTGGAGAGACAAAGATATGAACGTTACAAGTTAAAAAATTCTCACTTTATAATTATAACAAGCAGGCTTTCAAAGAGGATAAAGAACAATTGATTATTTCCTGATACTATCAACATTAATAGGAAGTCAAATGAGTACTTTTTCGCCGTACACTTGGAATTTGTAGATTAAAAAATAGTTATTTGTTTAACAAGGCAGAAAAGTAGCAGATTTACTGACGCAGTTGGTATTTCACAGCTGAGGCGAAGCCGAAGCTGTGAAACCAGCCAAGGCAGTAAATCTGCATTTCTGCCGTGTTGAACATATAATTTTTTCTTCGATTGTTTACATTTAACATTAATTTAATGATTATTTTTAATATTTTTTGTGCTATTAGTATCAGCAAGCATCTGTTGCTATGCAGTTTTTATTGGTTGCTATGAAAAAACATACTTGAGAAATGTCATTCTATTTGTTGCGAATAAAATAGTTTAATCTTGTTAATTCGTAAATATTAATTAATTTATAATAACATTTACAATGGAAAATGACGAAGAAATGTTCACCCCATCCGAAATTAAAGAAATCGTGAAAAATGTGGAACTTAAATTTAATTAATAAAAATTTCAAATTTATTTGTTTTTCGAAGCAACCTGATTTTGAATGCTACTGTCAGTAAAAATGATCACTTTTGCCTAGGCAGTAAATGTGGAACTTTGGAGACAGTCAAATGTCAGTCAAAGCATGCTTTTACTGTCTATCGGAGAAAAAAGTGTTTGATTCTATGGAAACATGGACAATAATTAGGCGCTTTCCGTATATCATTTTCCCAAATAAAAGAAAGTCTCTCAAAATCATAACTGATTCACAGAGAGAGGAAACAGCTTCTGTTTCCTTTCTCTCTTTCACCTTTTTAATTGGGTTGGGTTTTTTGTCTTGTGTGTAGAACACACACCCGACGTTTGTCAATTCCTCCCTACTCTCCCTGAATATTAGTACTACAAATAGTTTAATATTAGTTTTTTTTTTGAACCTGCACTAGAGAGATTTCAGCTGCTGTGGTGATATCGGCCCCCATTACTTAAATTAGGATAAACACACATCGACGACGCGACGTGATCGGAATTCGAACCTGAGATTTCTAAACCAAACCTACGAGTTAGTAAGTGGGTCCATAACCACTGAGCTACCCGAAAATAAGTGCATATCTCATGTGTCCTACGAATTATGCCAATATACTCCGTTTTTACGATCTTAGAAAACCATTCATATATGTGAAACATTTTATTCAAAGCGCTTCTTCTTATGCAACATTTACATATGCGGGATAAATGTTCCACTTAAATAACTATGGATCTGGACCAGTAAAGTGGTCTAGATTTTTCTTTTGGGGTAATTGGTAAAATTTTTTGATGTATTGCGAAAAACAGACATAAGGAAAACAAAGTTTACTACACCATGCACAACTGCATCCTGAATATAATGCAACGTATATGGCAACGATTTACTAACAGTTACAGTTAGTATCTTAAAGGTGGCGAATACTAACGATCGGCACAGCGACTAGGTCGCTGAAGGTATTATACCACTGCAATTTACGTCCATGGCGATTGCGTTACTTATACAAACTATTAATCTGTTAGATATCTAACAGAAATGTAGATAATTAGATATTACCTGACAATTATGAAACGTGTTACTTTGACTTTGAGGGAAGCCTAGTTGACGTTTACATTCATTTTCCATATTTAGAAAGATACCTAGGTGTGTGACTCTTTAGAACAAACATATTTTGCAAGTGCACAAAATTTGTACGGCATTTGTAATGACGTTTGAGGATCAGATTATGCATGACCTATATTATTAATTAGTATTTACTGCAGGACTTAATTCAGTATCAGTCGAAAATACGCTATAGGTATACTTGTTTCACTCCCTTAAAGCGGTTCTCTATTTTTGTAGGGTTTCACGTCCTTTCGGCTTATTGCTGTGCTGTCTGATTGCGGTTTACCCTTTTCCTTTCGTGTGCCTGATTGATTTCTGGGCAATGTCGTGAACATTCGATTGATATCTGATAAATGAATTGAGCGTGTGTAGATTAGTATTCTTGAAATGCGGGTAATGTGATTATCCTTTAGGATGATCACTACTTAGAATGGATAATTGGATTGTAAGTTCATAGAACCCTCACAGATTTAGAAGGAACAAATATGAAACTAAATTGTAGTATACTGGTATGTAAACGTAACTTAACTAAATTTAACCCTATTTTTTATTGCTCTGTGGCTTACGACTTTTTTTACAACTGAACAAATTAATTATACTTTTATATTGACAATCGTTTGACACAATGGGAGTAGAAAAAAATTTAATCTGCACCAACTGCATCGATTATACTTTTCGATTTTTTGTAATATTCCCATTTATTTGCAATCTATACAAAGCTACATACAGAAAATTATGTGGTTGGTACAATTGGCATGTAGGAGAATGCTCAGTAACACACTCAGGTAACAATAGGCTTTTAGGCCTTTTGTGACTTCAGGATAAAATACATCGATTGTCATTCAACTTTGAAAGACATAAAGACATCACTAGCGCAAAATACTTTGCTTTTTGCATTAGTGTGAAAATAAATTGATAAGTTAACATTATCTTAGTTGCAGTACTTAGTTTCTTAGATAGTTTGATTGCGAATTCAAAGTACGAAGTACACTTTGACTTATACTAGGGTTCCTTGATAAATTGTGGTTTAAACAAATAATCGCAAAATCAAAGAACCCTAACTTATGGTACATTTCAACCCCCTTCATATGCCGCTCTTGAAAATAAATATTTAAATTTTATTTGCCGTGTAAGATTGGCCGGATGAACAATGAACTTACTGGACCTATAACACATGTGGCCGTTTTCACCAACGCTTCCTAAACTGGTGCCTACATAAGAATTGCTTATATTAAGGGTTAGGCACTGCTTAACTGCAATTTGGTTTTCACCAAGCACAATCGAGTTCGTAAATAAGATAAGCAGTGCGTAACTTTAGGAACCCATTTGACGTTGTCTCATATCGGTAGGCATTGCCTATCTTGTTTGACGTTTCTGTTCATTCGTTTTTGTTAGAGAGTTTTGAAAGCTGCCACCTATAAAGAATTTATTTATAACATGTTTTAAGTTTTCTTTAGTTTTTTTTCAACATGCGTGCAGGGCGTTTCATTGAAAATTTAGATAGATACGACGCATGTACATCAGACGAGGAAATCACCGTGGTGGTCAAAATTTTGAAAAATTCATATCGACCGACATTTTGAAGTTAGAGAGTCCGGTAAAAATATATCTCTCTTGAATTATGGTCTTCTTTCATATTTGCTACTCAGATGTTCAAGATTCTGCTTCTGAGAAAAATGCTACCAAAAAAACATGTCTAACTTCCGCTTCCGGTTTCAGATTTTTTTGAAAAACTTATTTTGTCGATGGATTTTCGATATAACCCTTCATTTCATCAAAATCGGTTGATGGTTCACTAGTTTTTGCGTTAGAGGCGTCACATACACACATACCACCCACAGACAGACATTTTCTCAATTTAGAAAATTTTCATGATATTAAAGCTTCCCATATACCAGTGATGGTATGGTGTGCATCCACCTGTCGTACTCACAATCTGTCAAGGACGAGAAAACTATCTAAATCATGTACGAACTACTGTCATTTGCGACGTTGCGATATAACATCGGTTACCTCTGTAAGAAATTCCTACATAAGCAACGGTTTGGCTGGTGAAAACGGATAAAGTTTACGCATCTGTTTAGGAATTACCTATCTCTAGGTAATACCTGCGTAGGTACTGGTTTAGGAAACGTTGGTGAAAACGGCCAATGGTGTACTAACTTTCCACAGAAATACTTAAATTGACATTTAACATTTTGTGACATAAGAAAAATTATTAATAGATACCCAAATGAAGAGATTTTATTAGATTTCGGTTTTCTTTATATCTTCAGATTATGATGATAGAAACTGATTCGGCACATCCCCAGATGAGGCTCAACAAAATGATCATATTTTTTGAAAATCAGGTAGTCGAACTTACTAAATTATTTTCAATGAACAACTTTATTATAACATAATAGCTACGTAAGTACAATGAAGGTAATTCATATTTTTAAGTTCAACAACTCGCTCCTTTTATACGCCAAACAACAGGGAACTCCTGAAAGTCGATACCTTTGTGCAATTACTCAATGACAGTGAAAAGGTTACATATATTTTTTTAAATCAATGACATCAAAGGTTTTGTAAAATTCTAAATCAGTAAATGTCCAACCTCGTTCAAAGAACATAAGCACTACGATGGAATTTATTACTCAAATACATTTTTTTGAATTCATATTTGGATATCCTTTGTCAAATTTGAGGAGAACTACGTATGTATTCGAGGAAATATTAAATCAAAATAGTATTTCAGTCGTGGAAAAGGTATCTCGGGGAAACAAAATTTGTTCGTAAATTAGTTTTGAAAATTTACTAAGGATAATATCCTAGAAAAAGTAGTGAAAACGTAATTCTCTGATAGGTTGTCCTGTTCTCGTGTTTATTAAGGCTTCGGTTTATTCAAACTAAAGGAATTCTTTTCAAGATAATCTTGAGATAAGTATTACTTTTTGATTCTTGGATATAAAAAGTAGAATATTAAAAACCTTGAAGGAAATAGAATGACAAGTTGTTTTGCCAGAAAACTCCGTGCGTTGTTTGTTTAATCTACTACTGTGTGTATGGTGTAGCTCTGGGAATCTCTGTAAACTTAATCATGTTGTCTTCTTTCGGTATTCAAGTGACATCACATCTTAAAATTTGCCAAACGTACAAAAGAAAATTCTAACAGAAATGTTTTGTATTCCTTAAAAGATATAGAATATTATTTTCTGATTACCCAGGTGTTTTGTTATTTCTCTTGAGATGAGAACATCGCTTTTGAATTGAATAAAGAATTCTTATAGCGCGCCTGTAGGATGTTTATATAGCTTTAGTTGCATGCATTTTCACCTTTGCGGTTTTCTAAAATAAATTTTGAAATAATATTCTCATGGTGTCTTCAAACTATTTGTATTTTTTGACATATACAAGTCATACATCACTAATGGAAGGGGAAAGTGATAAGAAACTGTCGTGTATATGAAAATAGCGTTTTATATTTTATAGATGCTACTCCCCACAATTTTTAGATATTAAACGCGAGATCTTTCTAAAATCTAAAATGAAGTCCAGTGATGTTTGGTTGAAATAAAACTAGTTTTCTGCAAGCGCCACAAAAGTAATATTTTCGTGCCGCGTATCCGTTTTGCGTTGGTTACAAATTGTTTAGGTTTGCCTGACTGCCATAGCTCAAAGCTACTGTAGTTGTCATTAGTAATAATTGGTATTCATACTTTCTTCAATAATACGTATTTATGAAAAATAATGATATAAATAAAAAACATTAGTATTTTAAATTTATTCAAAATTTTAATCTTTAATAAGTACCTACAAGTTGAAAGTTTTCACCGGGGACGCAATAATCTTTCTCTACAGCGTACAGCATTAATTTATTATTCATCGATTTTAATAAATAAAGAAGAACGAGTGTTATCCCATTAAACTCGACATTAGTAATAGTAGTAGGTAATATAAAATCTGGCAGCCTTATTACTTTCCCATACTACCACTAATATATGGACGTATTAATTGATATCATGAACATTTTCGAAATTGAGATTTTCGTGGTTTAAAAAAATGTCTGTGCATGGGAGTGCGAGTGTGTGTGTGTGTAGGTAACGCTTCTAACGCCCAAACTAGGGAACCGGTTTTGATGAAATTTGAAAAACGGGGTAGGTATATCGAAAATTTATCGACAAAATAAGCTTTTCAAAAGAATTCGAAACCGGCAGGGGAAGTTAGACATGTTTTATTGGTAGCATTTTGTCAGAAGCAGAATTTTGCAAAATATGCATGAGTAGCGGATATGAAGAAAACCATAATTCAAAGGAAACAGTGTTTTACCGGACTCTCTAACTTTTAATGGCGCGCCCTATGAATTTTTCAAAATTTTGGCTTTAACGCCCCACAACTCAAAAACTGATCAGGTTCAGTAACAACTTGTTTGAAAGCTCTTTGGCGGTACTCAACCATGAAGAAAAATTAATTTAAAAAATCCTAAAACGACCGCAACTACTGCTGAATACCAAAAAAGAAATTTTTAATTATTATTGTCTAAAAGTCCAGGGAGGTGCGAACATCCACTTTTTATATTATTGTCCATTCTCTTTCTCAAACTTGAACATGTAGAAATTATTGAAGGCGTTTGCTGATATTTGCTCGCTAATTAAATTTACAAGAAAGGAAAGGTAATAATAAGAAATAAGGAAGGAGCACTTTATTTTAAAAACTAATGTAAAACTTCGCTATTTTTAAATATGACATACCATGATTTTCTAATTCAACTGCATTTATCAAAAGTTTAATAAATACTTGGTTAAAACGAATTCGAATTCAGAATGTTATTACCCTATGTTCGACTTTAAAAATAGCTACCCTGTACAGTATAGAATTGTGAGATATCGTCTGATATAACTTACCTTAAAACCTTTTTTAAATTTACTTAACAGTCAACGCGAAGGTTGCTTTATTCTTTTATTCTTTACAATTTAGAAAAAATGTATACCCAAACCATTATTATAAAATAACCTTCGCTAAGAAATCTTTTGTTATGTTTTCCTCATATATTTTAGCTACTCGTTTTCATGAATAAATTGAAATATAATGAAGCAGTTTGCGAAACCACTTATCAATGATATGAAAATAATGCATAGCACTTTCTTTCTTATTAACATGATACCTACACATAATAATTATTGCATTAAATTGTTTATCTCATTTCACAACAAACTGTGTGCGGTTTAATACTTTAATGGATTGGCGAATTTTTTTTATTAAGTTAGGTATATTGATTCGCTCTTTATGCCGCTCAAAAGGATCAGCCTCGTTAAAATTTAATTAAAATTTCATGTTCCAAAGTTTAACCAATCTATATCAAGTGGTTGTATACAAAGCAATCAAAGCTTATAGGTACAAAATTTTAATATAAAGAAGGGTTAATATTAAACACTTCTAACTATTGAAGGACAATTAGGCAGTTAGGTATTGGAATTGTTAATTACTATTAGATTCGAAGGACATCAAAGTGGAAAATTTTTATTTTAAATATCGCAAGTACAATGAATAAAACAACAATTCCAACGCACACATGCCTCTCAACCAGCGCCAGCGGTTGTTGAAGTTACTTCACATTTTTCAACCAACTGTAGACTCGTTTTCAAATAAACTGGAAACTGACGTCTTTTTGGATTAAGTAGGTAGTTCCTAAGTTGAACTGACTTTTAAAATTTTTAACTTGGCATATTATAGTAATTAGCCCTGTACATTTGCATATATTCGAATAATTTTATTCGAATATATTTTGTTCAAATAGTTTTATTCGAATAAATTTTAGTCGAATAATTTTATTCGAATAATTCTATTTGAATATTTTATTCGAATAATGTATACCAAGGCCGCGAAATGTGTCTTTATCGTAGCGAGAGAAAATTGGCGCCGAGGCCGCTTACGGCCGAGGAAAGACATTTTCGAGGGCGCTAAAAAATTTCGCGGGCAAGGTATACAGCTCCACCAAGCTTACAAATGTCCCTGAAAACATGTCAACTAAATTTTAAAAGACAAAGCACAAAAATACGTCAACCAACAGCAAACAATCCTACTCAAAAGTACATTCACTTGAAAAATACAATTGACGTTTGAAATTTTAATAATATCAAAGTTTGTCAGATTGTTTTGACGTTTAAAATTTGTTAAGTATGAATGTTAAATCGAGGAAGACAATTCATTCTGAAGCCAGAAATATCATTCAGAGGATCATCGAATTCTTCGAATGAAAAGTATTTTTAGTTTCACGGCCGTTGTTAAGGTAACGGCTGGATTTCGTGGCTTGTATTGCATACGCGAAACGTTCACTTCGCGTACGGTTGCACAAAAAATAAAGATTACTTTCTAACCAGGTAATATTAATCCATTTAAAAAAAACTACGTAATACCAAATGTTGAAAGAACGTGCTCTGCGGATAATAAGATTATAGTAATACCTGTTAGTAGTTCACGTGTTCGAAATCCTGTTAAGCTCATCCAACCTATTTCAATGGAACTTTAAATACTTAACTAATGAAATTTAAATGAAAATCTCATTAACTAAAGGCGTATAAAATTACATAAGTTATTAGAGTTTGTCAAGCACTTGCACATGTCATAAAACTTAGCGAAACTTTTACAAAGCTTTCCTTTGTAGTTAAAATGCCGTCACCTACTAACCTTTTGAAATATACACCAAAATTTTAATGAAAACTCACAGCTGCACAGTTAATTCCAGGATACATTTTAGAAAATGATTGCTTTAAAATACCTAAATGTAAATTAAATGTAAAACCTCGAACCTGCTTTGTTGAAGGATTAATCAATTTTCGGAGTTAATAATTTTTCCTTTTACTTAACATAAAGTTTTCTTAACTTGAAAATAAATATGCTCGAAGGTTGTTATTATTTCGTTAGAACTCGCAACGATGTAGAAGGTAGAAAACATTGAGCAAAGAGAACTCACACTGGCAGAAAATTGAGTAGACAATCAGGACCCATGCTGGATATTGAAAATCCATTCATTTTGTTGTACTGTAGAAATGATTGCTTGTAACGGGATCAATAAATTCTTAGGTTTCTGTTTTTTTCTCCTGGTTGGTTGATATAAAAGGGATTATTTATTAGAAGATATACCTTCGAAAATAATGTATTAAGAACTTATATTCTCCATTATAAATAATATTAATTTCCTTTTTACAAGCCTTAAAAAGAAAACGCTGATGTTGCCCTATTATTAATAATTTTTCAAATGGTTTCAATACCTGTTCACCGGTAATGATTAACAGTAATTACTTTTAATACAAATATGTTTTACCGAAAGCTGTTCCATGATCAATTTATTGCCATGGATACGATTGTTCTTAAGAATCATATCCATGACGATTGATCGTGGTTCAGCTAAACTGGTAGTCAAATCTTTTATACAATTATTCTTAAGGCCGGTTTTATAAAGTCTGGTTGACCGACGGTTGACTCAACCTCGAGCAATTGCCATGGATACGATTTTTAAAAACTATCGTATCCATGACAATTGATCGTGGTTGAGCCAACCGTCGGTCGGTCGGTCAACCAGACTTTATAAAATCGGCCCTTAGTGATAATTGTATCCATGGCAATTAAGCTTTTAAGCGACGCTTATTATTTAAGTGTAACCGGTGCAATTGGGCCTAAGTGCCGGTTTTATAAAGTCTGGTTGACCGATGGTTGGCTCAACGACGAGCAATTGTCAAGGATACGATTCTTAAAAAACAATCGTATCCATGACAATTGATCGTGGTTGAGATAACCGTCGGTCAACCAGACTTTATAAAACCGGCCCTTAAGGGTAGCTAAATGCATATGTCCGTTTAAATTCCAATCGGACGGCGGCGATGTCAAGAAAAAGAAAAAATTGGTATTGCAATTTCCTTCTTGTTTCTCAACGTAGAATCGTATGACGCAAATATTCTCTATATGTTTTGATACACCCTATATATTGTATTATTAAAGATAATTTGTGAAAAAATAAAAGGAATCTACCTAACAATATGAATTCCTAGCCTATAAATAAAAGTAAGGGTAATTTATAATTATAACGTATATTTTGGTTTCAGAATGATGGCCTTACTGAAGCAAACAGTGTGGAAGTTCGCTTGGATGATGAATGCGCCAAAGTGTTTGCCATGGACAACGATGGCATGCAGCGTTTTGACGTTGATAAACTACACGATGACACTGCTAATTCCAGTCAACCTAAACAATATGGAGAAAAAGAGTACAGTAGTAAGTTTCAGATTTGATATACTTAATTATAATTAAGTGATTTACCCGGTTGCTAGAAACAAATTTATGAACGCATAACTTATGTATTCGATAAACAGGCCCTAAGCCAATCTAATGACATTTGATCGTGTGATCAAACTATGTGTAGGTCAATCAGCGATCCCTATTATTGTTATCCCCGTTATTGTTATGGGTTGCATAAAGGAAGGGAGTAAGGAGAAAATTGGAAAATAAAAGGCAGCGTGAAAGTGTAAGCGATTAGGAATAGCTATTTTCCTAACAAGTGCAGAAAATCGATTTTTCCGCACGCAAATGCCGTTGACAGCACGACGCGTAGCGGAGTGGTGTCAAGCATTTAAGTGCGGAAAAATAGGTTTCTGCACGTGTTAGGAACAATAGTTTTTCTACTAGCGTGCGGAAAATGCGTTTTTCCGCACGCTAGTAGAAAAACTAGTGCGGAAAAATCCTTTGCCGCACGGTGCGGAAAAGTGGATTTTCCGCACTAAAAAATGTGCGGAAAATGCGTTTTTCCGCACGCTAGTAGAAAAAATTATTTACACATAGTAGCTGCGTTATTTTTTTAAATACTAATCTAAAGGTCGAAATATACAGACTGGGTCAGTTTGTTGTAGCAGAAAACACGTGATCTTTTAACCTTTTTTAAAGAAACAACTTACTATAAACATGGAGCGTAGAAAGCTTCGTTTGTGAGATAGGAGGGTGTCGAAATTAGATATTCTTATGTGTTACGGCTTTATGTGTATATGTGAGTTACTAGAAAGGTTGGGGTATAGCCCATTTCGAAGCTCCCACACAACCCTAATTCCGGTTATTACGTTCCTATCTGTCACTGTCGTCACAATTTTGCACTTATAAAATTCTTTGCATCACGATAGATTCCGCATTTGCATCCAAACGTCCCTACGTTCAAACGTCACGTCGCGTCGCGTCGCTGCGTTCAAACGGCAGCGTTCAACCGACTGCGTCCAAACGTCCTAGACCGTGTTCATAATGCAAAGCTATATTATTATGTTTGTTTATGGGCATACCTACATAATTTTACATAAGAACTGCATAAATAACGTAAATGTAAACTTAGCGTCATATTTTGGCATTTGGCATCTGAAAGTTGTTGATAAGTCGTCTTCTCCATGGTCTTCTCGAGTTTTTTTTCATTTTGCTTAAGAGGTTTTGACATATATGTAGTCTGTCGTTGTTGACCTGTTCTTCCTTGGGACGTTTGTCTTCGTTTTAGCCGCAGTAACAATACCAATTGTTCCAGATGACACATTGTTAAATTTTCGACATTAGCTGCGTTCAATTGACTCAGCAACTCAGCACAAACGCCCAGCAACCAATAGAATGCGCCATTTACAAAAATCGAGCCAAATGTTCGTAAGGCGGTTATGCAACGCAGCTCAGCTATTTTGCATTTTCTTTTCAGCGAGCATTAGCATATGTCGTGACCTCAACCTTGACCTGGCTCGCGACAGCAGGCGTTCGGCTCATGTGTACGCACCTTTAAATGTTTAATTTGATATAATGAAAACTCAATAATCCATGTCAAATTATTACCAGTACTGTAAGGTTAACTCCATTGCCTGCTCCATAGTTTGACTTATCTTGCGTGTTATTCCTGAACAAGCACAAAAGCGTTTGTGTACAAAAAATGGAAAACATTTGTTTTAATTTTATTAAGCAGTATGAACTGTCTCTTTATTGATAATTGTTAATAAAATTAAGGAATCGGCACATATAAACTAAACGTCTTGATATGAATCAGATACGTTTTATTATTATATTCGATTTAGCGTGGAAAAATCTTTCTTTTGTGATTACTCGTCATTTCCTTTGACAGAACGTTAACAATACCTACGAAACCTAATTATGGATACTTAGGAACGTAAACTGTAAATTGCACAATTTTATGTGCTTATAACTTTCGTAAACATGTATCCCCTGGCATATCGTGGTGGAGATTGGAAGTTAACTACGTTACGCTGTAAACGTTTGGAGGAGGAAGCGTGCTACATCACCAAGGATTCGGGTTCCCAAATTGTAGCGCCTGCGATATCTAGGACAATTTCGCTATAAACCAGAGGTCATAAGCTCAGGTTTAGTCCGAATTATTTGAGCTTTATGTTTGGTAAAATTGTTTCAGGCCTTTTGAATACTGTTTCATTATTTCAATACAAAATAAAATACATATACTTATATATTGTATCTCTATTTAAAGAGGAATAATATTTTGTAATAAATTACATTTTTTTATGGCAGTAGCAGAATATATTTATACAGGGTGTCTCTAAACCTAGTACCATAAATTTACCAGCCGCTTCCTGGCGCAAAAATAAGTCGAAATAGTCTATAAAAGTTTTGTCCTAAACCGCAGCATAAGGAAGCTACACGTCTTTGAAAATTGTGTTGAAAAACGGAAAACAATTGCATTTTAAAGATGGTTTGAGATAAAAAAATCGACATTTTGCATTCAGCCTAACCTATTGAAGGTATAAACAGTACGAACACTTACTGTAACTATTTTAATTTTTATTTATTTTTCAATAAATTAATTTACATACAAATCCAGCATTCTAAATTGATTTTGGCTAAACAGAAAACCTGCATTTTATAGGAAACGGTTAGTCCAAGCGAGTTGAAACAAGAGTACCTTTTTTGTTAATTAGGCAACAGGGAATACAAATCTCTAAACTAAAATGGAAAAAAACAAAAGGTTAAGAAAAGCGGGTTACAAGAAAAAAGTGATAACCCCCATTCGCGCCTCCCCTGGTTAATTTATAAAAAAAAAAATAGTAGAAAGTTTATACCTTTAATAGGTTAGGCTGCCTGGAAAATTTCGATTTTTTTATCTCAAACCGTTTTTAAAACGCAATTGTTTTCCGTTTTTTCAACACCATTTTCAAAGACGTGTAGCTTCCTTATGCTGCGGTTTAGGACAAAACTTTTATAGACATTTTCGACCTATTTTTGCGTCAGGAAGCGGCTGGTAAATTTATGGTACTAGGTTTAGAGACACCCTGTATATTAGGTACTGCCAATAATTATTATAAAACTAACATTCAACATTCGCCGTTATTGAGGCTCGCTCTTTCCCTAAGCTATAAAACAGTGTTTCGGTCGTAATTTTCCACAGCTGTGCGAATTTTGGGGTGTCATAATGGAACGAAGCATTAAACAACGGATACTACTACAATTAATCTTAGACATTTGCCTTTGGAAGTAATATGGCTCCACAATTTAATCCAAACCCCGATATTATTTTTAATGGAACTTTTGGTTGTTTGCCGACCTCATTAATTTCTCGTTGTAAAAATTAGTTTTTCATTTCTAATTTGGTAATGGATTTTAACATAGGAACTGTTGAAAAATTAAATAATATTTAAATATCGTATAATAAATAATAATATTACAAAATATACCTGAAGAATGTTATTTAAAACATTTAAAACACCAAAAGGGGAAAGTTGCGAGAGAAAATCAATAGTTTGTGGGTCTTCCCGTCTGAATTTTTTTCTCTATTGGGAGGTCATATCAGGCGAAATAGAATTTTATATAGGTCTTCCCTAGATGTCGCGAAAACAAATTATGGACCATCTATCAGTCAATGTCCATGTAAAAATGTAACATTTCTACAAAAATCGGGACTAGCATTTGTTTAATATTACTTTGCGATAAGACAATTATTCTTAAAGCATACATGACCCCGTGTGACTTAAATTCTAAATTGTTAATCTTCTCTAACAAACTAATGTGTCCACTTTTGAAAAATAGACCTACAGTTAATATATTTTAAATGATATGGAATTTTAAGAGGCCAGGTTAACTAATATGGGCTTGGAGCTTTTCTAGTTGATAGCTGTTCCGCCTAAACTTAACAAGAATTGATTTGGTTTTCACAAACTTTATGATCTCTTACGCAATTACTTTCGTGTACTTCTCTCTTGGGCTACAAGTCTTACTTCATGTTGTTTTTGAACTTCCTACTCAAGCCAATACTCGAATGCGTGGACCATTATAGTACCATCTCTGATCTTTGGTACCATATAACAAAGCAGCTCTATTTCAGAAGTCGCTGGTCGAAAAAGTCATCCAGCTGCTGTGCGACATAAAAAAAAGGCTCATTAGATTTACTTATTGGGGGTACGGTACTTAACAAATATGTCTCGTAATGTTTAAATTATTTCTTTACATGCAATGTGTATTGTTTACTAGTCGATACTGTACACGAATAAAAAACATACCATTCCTGACTTAAAAATTGTAATGTAAACTCATGCTCCCTTATTGGCCGATGTATCGTATGCGTTATTTACAAACGAATTCAAACATGGGTCCACCAAACTTGTAACCAAAATTAGAAACAGTAAATACATTCAAGAACAGGTTATCACTTCTGATTTTTGTATGGTCTTTGGAAATGAATTACGTTCTATACGCGAAACTCGAGCGGAACACACCAAATGTGAAAGCATTAAAACTTCTATTGGAAAAATAAATTCGTATACAGGGTGATCATTTGAAAACGATCCACCTTTAATAACTCTGAAAGTTTTGAAATTTCCAGTTTGAATAAAAACACGTCAACTTTGATATCGAGGGGGAAGTTTAAAACCGCCATTGAAGTAATTTTATAATTCACCCCCTCCACTCCAGCAACCCCCACTTTGAAATTTCAAATGGAACCACCTACTTTGTGATATATCATTTTACAGGTAATAAAATTCTCTATCTAACCATACTATTTTTTATTGCAACCCATCACCCCCCTCAACCCCCCCTTTTCTGAAATTTTTGACATTTCCGGTTTGAAAAAAATACGTCAATTTTTATATCGATTGGGAAGTTTAAAACCGCTATTGAAAAAAAATTTATATTTCCCCCCTTCACTCCAGAACCCCCCTCCCCTTTGAAATTTCAAATTTCCCCCTACCTTGTGATATATCATTTTACAGGTAAAAAAATTCTCTATCTAATCACATTATATTATATTCCACCCCCTCAACCTCAACAACCCCCCTTTCTGGGATCATTGACATTTTCAATTTGAAAAAAAAGTTCATTTTTATATCGAATGGGAAGGTTAAAACGACTATTGAAATGCTAAATAGTCATTTTAACCTTCCCATTCGATATAAAAATGAACTTTTTTTTTTTTTAAATGGAAATGTCAATGATTTCAGAAAGAGGGGGTTGTTGAGGTTGAGGGGTTGGAGTATAAAATAATGTGATTAGATAGAGAATTTTTTTACCTGTAAAATGATATATCACAAGGTAGGGGGAAATTTGAAATTTCAAAGGGGGGGGGTGCTGGAGTGAAGGGGGGAAATTATAAAATTATTTCAATAGTAGTTTTAAACTTCCCATTCGATATAAAAATTGACGTATTTTTTTTCAAACCGGAAATGTCAAAAATTTCAGAAAAGGGGGGTTGAGGGGGGTGATGGGTTGCAATAAAAAATAGTATGGTTAGATAGAGAATTTTATTACCTGTAAAATGATATATCACAAAGTAGGTGGTTCCATTTGAAATTTCAAAGTGGGGGTTGCTGGAGTGGAGGGGGTGAATTATAAAATTACTTCAATGGCGGTTTTAAACTTCCCCCTCGATATCAAAGTTGACGTGTTTTTATTCAAACTGGAAATTTCAAAACTTTCAGAGTTATTAAAGGTGGATCGTTTTCAAATGATCACCCTGATAGGTAGTACGAAAGCAAATATATAGAGTGTATTGAAAACTCTATTACGTTACGTGCAATTGAGTTTGAGATATTTGAAGGCAAGGAAAATCGATTTGTCAAGAAAAGTGAAAGTTGTAGAAAATGTGACGGCAAAAGAAAATTTCAAAGTAGAAGAAAAATAAATATTCTTGACGTGACATTTAAATTTTCAAAGGAAATCTTTTAAAAGGTATATCGATTATCGACAACAAATCAAAGTCTGTTTTGTAAATAATAAATATAGTCTCATGCTTAATCAATATACAGGGCCATTCACTAAGCATGGTACCGGGTATAACTCGGAAACTATTTGTTCCATATTAACGAAAAAAATTTCCTGTATAGTAAATCATTTTTATGAGAAGGGGGCGCCACAATCGTGGGACGATAACGCGAATTAACATTTTTCTGAAGAAAATAAGAAATTAAGGTACACTTAAATGCATCTATATCGAAACCCCGTGTAAGTCTACATAACATTCACCCGTTGAAAGTTTACAAATTCTTCATGGTAAGCTCATGGCTGAAGACATAGGTAACCTCTAAGGTGAAAATATCTTGTACCTATCTTTGGTTGGAAGAACTCAATTTCAAAAAACGAGGTATTTTACAAATCTATGAATATTATTCATTGCAGATTTTCTTTCAAATTACATTTTCAACGACTTCTTTCAAATCTATAATAGCTTTTAGTAGAGGCTCGAACCTTTCTGCAATTTTCTTCAAATGGAAAGGTATATTCATTTTATTACAAGCGTAAAGGAAGTAGAAATCCAAAGAGAATACAGAAAAACGTAGGTCTCTAGCATCGGTAGAAACGGAATTCTGAATGTGATAATAATAGTTATTTTTTATACAAGACGATAAAATTATATTTTATCGTCGTGTATAAAATACCATTTTTTTCTATAGCAGATGTTAAAAAAATAAGAAAAATTTGTAAAAAAAACAATTTAAATTAGATTATATTAAACCCGAAAATCTCAGTAGCAAAGGTTTCCATTCGGTTTCCATGGAGTTTCCAGAAAATTAAAGTACTTTATCTATCCTTGCGGTTAAAGTGTTACTTTATCTACCCTTGCGGTTAAAGTAATACTTGATCAACTATTTTTAGTCGAACAAAGCACACTTTAACATCTGCTATAGAAAAAACCATTTTGTTGGGTTAGGAGTCATGGCTTGGTTGCTTTAATATTTTGAAGTATCTTAAAAATGTCAAATTCTGATTGTATTTTGTTTTTTAATTGTTATTTAGTGAAACATTTTTTATTTACTTCCCAAAACAATCTGTATTAGATTTAAAAGCGTGTTTCTGTTGTGGGATAAATATAGTTTCCGAGTTACAGCCGGAAGTAATGCTTAGCCAATCACTCTGTATAATACAATATTTATTAAAATTTTATTTAGTAGGTATGTTTACTTTACTGCAAAGATTATTTTACAAATTGAAAAAAATTATTCCTAAGAAAATTTCGTGTAATATCTTAGCAAAAACGGAAACGCAAAGAAGTAGATCATTATCCTAATTTATGGAAGTTGGCGAGGCTTTTCCATCTCCGGTTCTGCTGTTTATAGTCGGTTGGGCTCTATCGTATTGACCTCGTCCTCAGATTTCAAGGGCATGATCTTGCCCTAGTCAAATAATATAAGCATTAACATAATTTTTTGTTTCAGTGCATCGCAAGCAAAGCTATCCGCATACTCACGTTCCAATTAAGGCTACAAGATCTATGAAAAGACGTATTACGTCTCCTCACATAACACCAAATTCTACACCTTCTGGAACACCTTTACGAAGCCCCGATTCTCCAAATTCAACCGCAAAAATAGTTTCGCCTGCGACTACTACCCCATCAAGCATTGGAACGCCTATCTTTCACATAACCGAATCGGATCATGCCGTACATTACAGCCCTTTTAATTTTGCCGACGAAGAGGATGCGGGAGCTGTCAGTTCTGAATCAGAATGCATTCTATCAGATCCATCGGGATATAGAACCCCTCCTGACTTTTCGCCGGAAAGAAAAGTGCAGTTTGAACACGAAAACGTGGAAGAACCGGGTAATGGAGAGGATACTTTTAAGGAAAATAAAAAGTACAAGCGAAGGTAAGTGTTTTTAATATTCTCTGAAGGAATTTGTGTTTATGACCTTGTTCTTTCCTGAAATTGTTGATTTCTTAGATAATTTATTAGCTAGCGATGTTATTGACGTTAATTGCTGAATTTCTGTAATGAAATGTTTGCCTTAAGCAATTTTAATTTTCTAATTGCACGTGTATGCATTACTGAACAAGGTAAAGGTTATGTTAATTTAGTTTTTATCGATCCATCTTATTCATTAGACATTAAAATTGTTGGTTAAACTATTGAGCTTTTGCAATTTGTTTCATTAACGTGCTTTTAATTTAAGGTTTGAAATACAAGGTCAAATAAATTATTACAAACCGTTTTCTTGAACACATTCGGGTATGTTATGGAAAGATCTCCTTTGTTGTGTAATATTTAGATATATTTTTCCGTTTTGAGGACAAGTTCAACAATAGAAAAACTGTCGCTGAAATTCCTTGAATTTGACAAATTTAATTATTTAATGTTTTCTTGGACATTAAGAAAATTACTTGAATTATTATTTAAAAGCGCATTTTTTTGTCGATAAATGGAATAAATTTCCCAAATTAGTATTGGTTTTATTGTAGATTTCATTTTCATTATGTAGCAACTTAAAAATTGTGAAAAATATTTGCGGTTGGAACTTTGGAGGCGCTTTACCGAACGTGTGTTCTTCGTATTTCACGATAATAAATTAGAAATTTAAGGCAGAACAAGATAGAAAGTATTGAAGCAGAATAGCAGAATTGATGCTTTTCCTGTAGACTTCGTGCTACAACTTTTTTAAGTTAATTTTTATCTTTCCTGAACTTGTTAGTTTTAAAGTGGAGAATTTTAGAAAATATTGAATATTTGTAAACTGTGCACCTGATTCGTCTTAAATTCGACTAAATAGAAGTTATTGTCCTATAAGATTAGAAATTACATTCAACTTCTGAATGTTGTTACCCAACACTATACAGACTGTCGACTGATTTATACCTAAAAAATATCTCAAGCCATAACTTCGTTATTTTAAATTTTGGACCGCAAAAACTATATACAGGGTGTTAATACTAAGTCGTTACACCCGAAAATGGCAGTGAGAACTCATTAAAACAAACAACTTTTTTTAGTTCCAATTTTTGATTTGGGGCCTCTATTCGTAGTTATTGAATTTCTTTTGTTTTTTTAACAATCGTAATAACTCCTTCATTTCAGGGAATATTTCAAAAAACGAAAGGTTTTCAAAATGAGCTTACGGTTCTCTACAACATTTGTATTTACAGTTATTTTATATTGTTTCAAATAACAAAATGGCGGCCGATCAAAAATTTCAAATCTCAATATTTTGATAACCACCCCATAGATTTTTGAAAATAATTTTTTTTTAAATCGTCAAACTATCTATTACAACATTTGTATAAAACATTTTCTTCTATCTTGCAAAAAAAAGAGGTCTTTAAATTACAGAAGAGCATGTGTAAAGTATCGACGAATTAAAAACAATTTAGATCGAAGTAGCTTTCCGCCATTAAAAAATAAAACAAAAGAACAATTAGATAAGTGCACAAAACTGAACGAGATACGTTTTAAAATGAATAATTATCAAAACACTGAACTTCATGACATGCTTTTGCTTTTTGGGGAGGCAAGAGGCAATGCACAGATTTTCAAAATTCCGCTTCTGAAAAAAATGCTACCAAAAAAACATGTCTAACTTCCGCTTCCGGTTTCGGATTTTTTGAAAAGCTTATTTTGTCGATGAATTTTCGATATCCCCTTTCATTTCAAATTTCATCAAAATCGGTCCAGTAGTTTTTGCGTTAGAGGCGTTACATATAAAACATACACACCCACAGACAGACATTTTTTCTAGACCACTTTTTTGGGTTCCTGGGGGCCCAAAACACGTATTTCCGCGAAAATTTCGATTTCGAAAATTTTCATGATATCAATTCTTCCCATATACCAGTGGTGGTATGGGAAAGTAAAAAGGCAAATTTAACAGGTGGCAAACAATAACACTATCTACTATGGAGACAACTTTAACTTTCTTTCGATTAAATGAGAAGAAATGTTCAGCGTATTGAGGACTATTCGACCACCATTCAAATTCTATAAATTTTCCGTAGATTTTAGTATAGGCAAAAACTTAAATTTTCAGTATTTGATTTGTCTGCGTAATATATTTTAGACAATAAGGCAAGATGGTTTTGTCATTATTAAGGCACTTTTTAATGCTGATTTCAAATCTCTAATTAAATAATACATAAATTAAGTCTCCAACTTTGCTTTTTAAACTATCCGTAAGAGGGGGCCATTCCACCACTACAAAGACTTATTATTTTTCTGTTTGCTCGGGTTAGTTTGGTTAGTCTGTCTCCATTAACAACAGAGTTATATGCAAAAAAAACTATTCTAGCCCACAAATATTTTTCATAGATTACTATGAAAAACGTTTATTATAACTTCACTATCTCTCAAGATAAATCCTTCAAACCTTATATCAGTGGAAAGGAAAAAAGTAAAGACATCTCCTTTCCAGTTTTTAAAGTACTATTAACATCTAAAATATTAAAAACTGTCAGGCCCTTAGGACCCTTACAATACTACACTTGGAATTTATGAGAATACATTTATGAAATTTTAACATTAAAAAACTGAAATACTGGGTATCTCAAAAGTCAGATACTATCAGAATCTAACTTTTCAATATTTTCTTAAATTCCACATTAAAAACAATATGAAATTCTCGTAAAATTGGTACAAAGCTTTTATTGAAATAAAAGAAGGTAAATAATTATCTAGAAGAGCGCCGCTGAAAACAATTTGATTTTATATTCTTGCAATATTAAAATCTTTTAAATTTAATACTATTTGTTTTTCATTTCCGTTCTGATGAACGTTTGATCTAATTTATATAACATGCAGCTCAACAAGATCCAAATTACCTAAATGTTGCTGCTGAGGAATTGCTCTTTCACGAAAGAATCTCATCTTCTGGTATGGCTAATTATGCTCGTAAATGTTGTTGGGGTGTTTTCAAAAAAATAATGCAGTTAAAAGGTTCATACTTCCATCTGTGTCTTCATCCTGTAATGTTTATATTTTATTGCAATAGAGTGTCCCGTCATCTACAGAATCTTTTTTGAAATATCACAATCAAAAATAGAATGTTGTCCGTATTCAATCAATAAAATAAAAATAAGTATTGCATACTTGGTTTTCTATGAGTCGCAAGTAATACAAGAAATCATGAACCCTGCAGCAACTCCTCCACTTCATCAATCAATTTCGACGTACGTTCTATGTATTATTCATTGAAAATGTGGTCGGTACCGGTAGTATGTCCATCTTTCCAACTGTATGCTCAACAAGTTTATGATCTCAATGAAGTCTTTAATTACAACAAAGTTTGTGAACGCAAACTGTGATTTTTTTTTTTTTTTATTTTACTTAATCTCTTTATGGCTAAAAAATTTATCCTTTTCCTTCACCTTTTTCCCCATACTACACCAGTATCTAAATCATCATAATGAATATGGAACGAAAACAGCATATTTTACCAAGCCTTCTAAAATTCTAAAGGACTTCACTTCATTTTAGATACTACTCCAGAATTTTCGGCGAATCAACGTTATTCATGATTTTAGCAGAGCTGTTACGCATCCGCGCTTAATTAGTTACATTCCCTAACTTTAAATTTATAATTACTAGTAGCCTACAACAAATGAAATTACAATTTTCGTGTTATCGCATTCTACTAATTTCATAATGGTATAAAATTAATTCTATAAAATTAGTTAATAACAACCCTGCCAACTTAGCTTCACTAATTATTTACAATTAGTATTTTTGGCCTAAATATTAATATAAAGCACTCGAAAAATCGCTTTGACAATTTTTGCGAGTTAATAATGAACTTGTTGTACCTATATTACATATTTCTAATATTTTTTACTTTCCCATACCACTACTGGTATAGGGAAGTATTGATATCATGAAAATTTTCGAAATCGAGATTTTCACGGAAGTACGTCTTTTGGACCTCCAGGATCCCAAAAAAGTGGTCTAGAAAAACTGTCTGTCTGTGGGTGGGTGCGTGGGTGGGTGGGTATGTAACGCCTGTAACGCAAAAACTAGTCAACCGATTTTGATGAAATTTTAAATGAAGGGGTATATCGAAAATTCATCGACAAAATAAGCTTTTCAAAAAAATCCGAAACCGGAAGCGGAAGTTAGACATGTTTTTTTGGTATCATTTTTTTCAGAAGCGGAATTTTGAAAATCTGAGTAGGGGATATGAAAGAAGGGCATAATTCAAGGGAAACAGTTTTTTACCGGACTCTCTAACTTCAAAATGGCGGTCGCTATGAATTTTTCAAAATTTCGACTTTAACGCCCCGTAATTCAAAAACCAGTTATCTCATCAGGTTCCGCAACAACTTGTTTGAAAGCCCTTTGGCTGTACTACACCAAGAAAAAAAATTATTTACTAAATCCAAAAACGGTCGCAACGGCGCTCTTCCAAAAATTTTGAAATTTTTGAAAAATTATTACCAAAAAACTGGTCTAAGGAATTTGTTTAAATTTTCTATACTTATGCAGCTTGGTATTAGCTACATTTTTATTTTTTGATGAACGCCAGAATTCCACTGTGGCGCCCTCTACGAGATTTTGAAAATCGGAAATTGATGCTCCTATAGCGCCTTTATTAGTCAAAATATGAAAGAAGTTTAAATACAAAAGTTGTTCAGTATATAGATTTGCATTTTTCTAAATTTATATCACGTATACAGGGTGTTCGGTTTTCACAGTACAATAAGCAACTTTGTTATTTTAAATGAAACACCCTATATATTATTATATAATTGAATGCAAAATTAAATTGTCTATCACATAGTATAAGGTGTTCATATGGCTAAAATGTACGGTTAATGAGAAATTCGTGAATTTTGAACTTTAAAACAGTGTAGGGTGAAATTTATGTGCCGATATGTTCAAGTGCCATGCGCGGGACGGGAATCCCTTGTCGCCGGCTAATCCTAGCAGCCTATGAATATAAATAATCACACATGCGCAGATGAACACAATCGGCACTTGTGTTAATTTTCCATATACTAATTTTCAAGTTTAGTTTATCGGTTGTGGCGAACAATACTGTTGAATACCAAAAACGAATGTTTATTTTTAGTATGGGAAAGTCCAGGGGAGGTTTGCACCTCCACTTTTTCTCCCCTACAAATCATTATTTTTAAGTATTTTATACATCATACATCGTCGAAGAGCTCATTTTAAAGACTATCTAACTCACCAAAAATCCAATATGGTTACCATATAAAAAACAAAAAATAGCCCTAGTAGCTAAATAAAGTTGTTTTTTTTTTCGTTAAGAAGGCTTCGACTCTCTTAACTCGCGCAGAAAAATCCGTAATATTACATAGACTTTTTAACTGCACACCAACCCAAATCATTGAGTATGAACCAAAACCAAAAGGTTCGTTTCAGATCTGTTTACGACTCTCATCAATAACAAACAATGTGATAAACACAAACACCAGGGCCGAGCCGTGCCGGGGGTGCAAGGGGTGCACGGCACCCGGGCGGCAACTTACTAGGGGCGGCAAAATCAAAAATTTAAGATATATTATGCTTACGACATTAAAAAAAATGAAAATTAATACTTCCACCAACAGCAACCGAAGCTGCTGCTGAGGATGCTGGGGGAATATTTGGCATTCAAATTCTCAGATGCTCGTACAACGCGTTAAAAATTGGCGACGCCCACTTTTGAAAAAAAAATCGCCTGTGGCGCAATTTTTTGCTCGATGCACTCGCATTTCCATATACCAATACCAACCTCCTTCGACACTAATTCTTGACTACACCCCTAAAGGGGGCGCCAAAAGCTAACCCGCTCGGGTGAAAAAATTACTGAGCCACTCCTGTTAACTGTAGTTGTCAGATTTGTTTTCATTAATGATATTTCAAAAAATATAAAAATTAGAGAGGATTTTTTAGGGTTCTGTCCAGTTATAGATACAACTGGTGAAGGATTAACAGTATTTTTATTGAATTATTTAAAAGAATTAAATATTGATATTAAGGATATGCGAGGGCAGGGGTAGGACAACGGTGCCAATATATCAACTATTGAAGCATTGAGTTTGTATTAATTTTTTTTAAGTTTATTATAGAGGAAAAAGAATAAAGTTTATACCTAGTAACAACCTTAATGATTTTTTATTTTTTAAAGAAGCTAGCAGTTATCAAGGAAATGCAGAATTTTAGAATCAACACTATTTATGTCTTAGGAGCTATGTAGGGGCGGCAAATTATATCTTGCACCCGGGTGGCAGATACCCTTGGCTCGGGCCTGACAAACACTGTTCAGTTCGGTGTTCTCTAATTAAACTGACACGACGAACAGGGAACAACGCTCCTTAATCCCAGCGTAGTTGCATAAAGTTATCTTTTAAAAGAAACAGAAATTGATTGAAGTAGAATCAGAATCTTTTATAACCCCTAAATTCTTATGCGTGAGGTCCAAATAACGCTCGTTTAAATCCTTGGATTGTGACGAAAATGGCACGAATTTGCTTGTTAGGAATGTATTTCCTGCATGACTTATTACGCTCTGACATATCCTGAAATGTGGAACGATTGTTCTTTGTGACGCCGCTATAAATGGAACCGAATGACGATGGAGAATTATTCAAAACTTTACGCAAGTTGTTAATGATTTAACAAGTCCCTAGTTGTGGCTGTATTAAAATGTGCGCAAGATCTAAATAATATTATTGTCGACATTTTAGAGAACATTTTGTATGCCATTTTAATTCCTCCATTTCGAGTGAACGGAAGTGTCACATTAAAACAGTTTTTGACCTATTTTCCGGTTTTTGTCAAAGCTTCTATGGAAGACCTCGCTCCTAAAAACAAAACCAAGGATTTAATGGAGGAACCTGGTATAAAAAATATAAAATGTAGAATTCGAAGAAACTTGATTAACAATATAACGGATTATACTGTACTGATTACGTTCAACATTTGAAAGTTGTGATCATAGCATCGTTGGCCTAAACTCTGATACAATCGAGTCTATTGCTTACGTGTCACATTCGTTTATTTAACTAAAGTCATTATCGTTTACAAATGAAGTACATGTTAAGATTTGTTCATATCACGTGCTTTCGACTACTGGCGTACCTTACACACGCAGTAAGGCAGCGATGATTTCATTATAAGCCGACAATCCAATCCAAATCCATTTTTGTGTTAGCACTTTCTGAACGACCCATACGACAGCGGAAAGACAAGACGTCCAATGATATTATGGAATAAATAAATGATCCAAGGAATATAGTTAAACACTGACAATTGACCACAGAAAAAGGATATAGGCTATCCTGTATTTGATTTTTTTAGAGTCGGTTTACCAATCCGTAGTTAACTCAACGGGCAACTGGTGTGGATAGGATTCTTGTAACAATTTGTGGGTATCCATGACAATTGCCTGTTGGTTAACAAGGAGGAAATAAACCATTCCGAGTTGTATGAAAAATTTGACTCCCAGTTCAGTTGCACCACGATCAATTGTGATAGATATGATTCTTAAGAACAATCGTATCCATGACAATTGATCGTGGATCATCTGAACTGGAAGTCAAATCTAATTTCTTGTACTACCTACCCACTGCATATACAGCTTCTTTTAGACAGATGTACTACTCCTATTTCACTGATTGGATTTGGTTTACTACAGTTTACGATCTTCTTTCTATTTACTTTTAATAAATACAAATTCTTTTTCGACGCTTAAACGCAATAGTTGTATTATACACTAGCCAATTTATGAATATTGATCAGCGATAATTCTAAAATTACTCTATTAATTACTGTACTGTACTGAAATTCAGTGCTTGTAGTATAATTTTCAAATCAATGATGTCAGTGAAGACATATAATTTAAACTTACTTTCTGTAACTAATTCATTTTACTGACGTAAAAGGAAACACAACTTTTCTCCGCATTCGAAAAGTTTCCCGCTGTTAATGCCATTAACAATAAAAGTAATCGCATTCATTTTATGAACTTATTACTCGAGCTTGCAAAACCGGAAATAGCACAGCATTTAAATTTATAAATGTTTTACACAAAAATACATTACTACAAAAAACAATTAGATTACTACAAACTTAATTATCTGCGTTGAGGAAGAGGAGTGTAGTATATATTATTTTTTAATGTGCTGTTTTGCGGCACAGAAGTAACTGACTTCAGATGGTTTAGGTATTAGGTACTATGAAAACGACGTTTAAACGTTTATTCAATTTAGTATTTTATATTACTGTCATAGCTCAAAAGTTTTCATACCCTATTTATTTATTTATCTTATCATATTTTCTTCAGTCGAAATTATGAATATTGATGATTTCAATTTTCTTTTGTTAATTGAAGTTCTTGTAGAAAGAATATTGGTACCTGTAAGTGCGGACACCTCTATGCAGAGATTGGTTACGTAACTAACTTTTATTTTCGAATATTAGAAAAATGCGTTACAAATACTCTTAAAAGCATAATAAAATAGGAATTGACGTTAGCTTTGTGTAAATGCTTTATCTAATAAAGTGATAAACCTACTGTTGTACATTATCTATCCATTAGCAAATTAACAAGGTACTATTTATATACTCTTCTAGCCGATACCATCACGGACACTCCAAGTCGCGAAAGTACTCGCTGCCTGATGATCCATCTCAGCGAATGCCAAACGGAACTGGGAAACATGACGGCTCCGGACAGAGCAAGAATCGCAGAGTTTCAACCCAACCTGAAGATTTGCCTCTTAAAGCAGCTGATAGGGATCAGTTGGATAGCCATCGCTCGGATGATCCAAGGGCCTTCCGTAGACCAAAAACTTCTAGACCATCCATTGTTCACATTGGACGAAGGGATGGCTTGGACCAAATTCATACTAGTTTAATGAAGAAAATGTATGATCATAGCCCTCATGCGGTAAGGACAATTCTAAAATTGTTTTATTTTTAATTTTAAGTCAGTGGCGATATGAAAACGATGGGTTGTATTTCAGATATTCGTACAATTAGACGAACTGTTTGGTTCTCACGAAGAAAACGAGTGGAAAGAAACCGCCCGTTGGATTAAATACGAAGAAGACGTTGAAGAGGGTGTCGATAGGTGGGGTAAACCTCACGTTGCTTCGTTGAGTTTCCACTCGCTTTTGAATTTGCGAAAATGTTTGGAAGAAGGACTTGTCGATTTGGACATGGAGGAAAAGGATCTTCCAGGCATTGCTTACAGGGTGTGCGAAGATCTTTACAAAGAAGATTTGATTCGCGAAGAAGATAAGGCGCCGATGATGAGGATCCTTTTACTTCGACACAGGCACGTTAACGAACCTCATGAAAAAGGGTTCAGGTTTAGCAGAAAACACAGCTACGCATCTCTTCAGGTAGGTGTATGATGAATGTCGTAAAATTAAATGTGCTCTTCCTTGTAAATTATATATGTTTAGCATGCGCACGATCAGAATGAAAGAGTTGTTAAATATTTAAATGATTGTTAAATATTTAAAAGACGCGTCTTGATGATGGTTATTTACTTAATCCAGTTAACAATTTTAAATTATGTTTAAATTGTGCAACATACAGGGTGTATGTAAATTAGAACGAACAATTATTGGAATTGGAATTTTACTAATATCCATAATGCAGTGACCCGCCCGTTACCAAAATATTTGCGGGGCACCGTTAATAGTACAGGCAAATTAGGTTTTAACCCAAAACAAATTAGGGGAAAGCTAAAAATTTCAGGATGTGTACCCAGGTACTAGTTATATAACATGTAAAAAGTCCGAGCAAATCCGAGTGGGGGAACATGCCCATTCCCCCCCCTAAATCTGCACAATTTTAGTTTTCCTCAATTATTTCATCAGGTACCTACGCTTTGTATCAAAAAATGTAAGGATACATTAAATATAGAGTATAAAATTCTAAAGACCCTGGAGAAAACCGCATGATGATACATTATTGCGTTCGTGACTTATAGCGCCCTAAACATGACTACAAACCGCACGCGCTAAGGGTTGCGCGCATTGAATATGGAGATATCTGTGAACTGAGTACAGATAGCATACAGACTAATTGGGCACCCCCAATTGGAATTTTATTACAATTATATATATTACAGTTATAATAATAATCAAGACCCCATATTAAGTTTCAAAAATATAATTATAAAGAAATAGGGCGAATTTCAACCCACATAGTGATGTGCTAGTCTTTCCAGCAGCTCTTGTGAATTTCAGAGTTTCTGAATTTCATGCAGTTCCTTCGCATACAAGTTCAAAATATTCAAACGTTTTTCTTAAAATACACAAAGGATTCACCTCCTGAAGTTTCTAGATCTAGTTTACATACATCCTGTGTAATATATACAGGGTGAGTCTGCTAAGAAGAATCAGCTGAATATCTCCGTTATCTGAAGCACTAAAATAATTCTGCTTGGGTAAACTGTAATAGACAACTCCCTCTATGTATAGGCACAGTCAAATTTTTTTTAGGCTTTTCCGACGAGATGTAATGAATTTTTTAGTTACCTCGAAAAAAATATTTTTTTTTAAATTAATACTTTTATGGCTGAATATTGTTTGCCATACTATTCTCTTTAATACTGTATTTTTAAAAAAGTGATTACTGAAACCGTTACTTAAAAAAATTCATAAAATAATTATGTTATTAGTACCCTAGTTCACATAATTGCGATAATGACGTACAACGTTAAATTAAACAAAAATATGGTAACAAGGAAACCTGTAATTTTTCAAACGTCAGGAGGATTGTATTCAATTTTTTTAAATTTTTATAGCGATTTAACGAAGTAAAACGGTAATGTGCTTTAAAGTTTACTCGCAAGCAATAAATTTTATTCCTTGATAGTTTCTGACATACCCATAAAATGAGTAGGTACTAATATGTATCTCCAAAAAACAAATAACTATTTATTAATTAATTTTTCATTAAAAATGTTACAGAAAACTTCAAAAACTACTTAGGTATTTAATTTAGTAAATGTTCAAATGTATGCCCTTCCTCTTCTAAACAAAGATTTATTCTACGGTTAAAACTTCTTCTAACATTTCTTAATTGATCCAGGGTAATCGAAGCAAAGGCGTCACGAATTCTCTGGCGCATGTTTTCGGGCGTTGTGGGTGCCTCCTGGTATACACAATCCTTGACATAGCCCCATAGAAAGTAGTCTATGGGCGTAATATCGGGTGAACGGGGCGGCCAATTTATCACAGCACCTTCTCCACGACCAATCCATCTTCCTCTAAAGTTGGTATTTAAATAATGAACAACATCACGATGGAAGTGCGCAGGTGCCCCATCGTGCTGATATACAATTTGAGCTACTACATTGAGAGGCACATTTTCCAATAGATCATCTAACTGTGCTCTAAGAAATTCAAGGTATCTTGCACCTGTAAGGGTACCTTCGAGGAAGTAAGGTCCTATTACGTGATTTCCGACTATCCCTCCCCACACATTAATTGACCATTGTCGCTGATTTTCGACATGGCGAACCCAATGTGGATTTACTGGGCTCCAATAGTGCATATTATGACGATTAACATACCCATTATTTTTAAATGACGCTTCATCAGTAAATAAAATTTTGTTGCAATTAAATTGTCTTCTGTTTTCAATCATAAACTGACAAAATGCTGTACGTCGATTAAAATCATTTCCTGCAAGTTGTTGATGAAGAACTAATTTAAATGGGTGAAACTTTACTTGTTTCAATGTTCTAACGACTGTACTTTGGCTCACATTTAGCACAGAAGCAATAGCTCGGGTACTTGTATGTGGATTTTGATCAACTTGAGCTATTGTTGCCTCCAAAACTTCCGGATCTCTAAATACAGCATGTCTTACACGAGGGAGTGTTCTGATACTACCTGTATCAAGAAATGTTGTAACAATTCTTCGTACATTTGTGAAACTGAAATCCTGTCCTCTTCCAGGAAATCGCTGCATTAATAATCTTGAAGTTTCCCTGATATTTCTATTACTTTCACCAAAGGTTATGATCAGTTCGATCTTATCTTGAACACTAAGCATTTTGGGATGAACAAAACCAACAAACAACTTCGGAAATCAATAGGAACAAGAATAATAACAAAAATTGTATAATAGTATAACACGAGTTTTACAGATACTATGATCAACTGTCAAGATGACAGAACGATTATGCACTGCAACCTTACGTCTTTGATTTTAAATTTATTTAAATAAATTGCATTTTTTGTTTTTGTTTCATTTAAATTTGTACGTCATTATCGCAATTATGTGAACTAGGGCACTAATAACATAATTATTTTATGAATTTTTTTAAGTAACGGTTTCAGTAATCACTTTTTTAAAAATACAGTATTAAAGAGAATAGTATGGCAAACAATATTCAGCCATAAAAGAATTAATTTAAAAAAAAATAATTTTTTCGAGGTAACTAAAAAATTCATTACATCTCGTCGGAAAAGCCTAAAAAAAATTTGACTGTGCCTATACATAGAGGGAGTTGTCTATTACAGTTTACCCAAGCAGAATTATTTTAATGCTTCAGATAACGGAGATATCCAGCTGATTCTTCTTAGCAGACTCACCCTGTATATATTTGTCCACCCGTTGTATATCAGTACAGATTGGGATTGCTCTAAGGTTTTATATAGAGCTAAAGAAATACGTAATGGAGACCTTTAAACATGAGAAGGATTATAGTGTTAACAGCAGATTGCGAAGGTTTACATAACGCGTTACACATCAATCGGCGAAATGGCATAATGCTTGGCATCGGCATGTGCCTTGTACTATAGCGTGAATCGAGCTTTATTCTTCACGAAATCTGTGCAGAACATGGTCACCGTCTCGGCAATAATATTATTCAAAAGAATTCCTACGTGCAAGGATTGTCGCATCCCGAGCCGGTGACCATGCCCCGCATAAATTTCACAAAAATAATTTATTTACTTTCATACAGTAACAGTCAATGTTACTAAACACAAAACGGTTTCGTACGAGACCTTATCACTATTACCTAACTACTATTAATAAAAATAATTTCGTTATAGATTTCATTAGGACACGATGTTAGTGTCGCAATAAATTTCCAATAACGTCTTGAAACTTCACAAGCAAATGTCATTTCAGTATAAACTGAATCAGCTTACTCGTGTTTGAAGATATATAGAAAAGGTCATGAAAATATATAATATTCTACTTTATGAAAGTAGATAAAACGTAACATTCGATGGGTTATCTAACTCGGTATCGTTAGACAAATTTCCCATCTCATATCGCAATATGGCATCTTATGATACTCATATCGTAAATGTCTATTACCGAACATGTGCCTTGCCTATGCCTGACACTATAGGTGTGGACCGAGCTTTATTAAGTAAAATAACAGAAACACGTTATATTTGATTATTTTGGAAGATTTTTGCGTTGGTGTTGATTCCAATTTGTTTGTGTTTTCTTTTTGCAAATAGAAATATCTTATTACTTACTTATTAATTAACTGAAATTGAATTTTATCCCCAACAAGATATTTCATTAGAGTTAAATAACTTATTTCCCAATTCAAGCGTAAACGTATATCATTTTCTTTTCTTCGCCCACATGTGCCGTTTTTGGAATTAATGAAATCTGAAATGTATTCATTAGAAATAGAATCAATCTGTGTAATTGAAAACTTCCAAAAAACATTAAATTTTATTTGTTTACACAATAATTTTAATTATTTGGTCTTAAAATTGTAGTGCATTAAAATAATTATAATAACCTTGTAGTACAATAGGTGGCAGATGCGCTGAAAATCCCGAGACTCTCAGAACTTCTTTGATATTTCATTACGGACAAAGCGAATGTATTATATATCAAAATACTGTTATAAAAGAAAATAAGCAGTATTTCATTTCTACTTCGTATTTTATACAGCCTTTGTTTCACAATACCTTATAAATAGAAAATCTTCGCTTGAAAGATTTTCTGAAAGCTACTCAGAACTCGTTTTAGTTTTTGCGCGTAATTATTTACGAGTACCTATAAATTCTAAATTAGTTTTCCTGAAAAAAAAGTCTACGTCTACGCTTTACAATGATTTCTTAAATGTGTTTGTGCGTTGATTAAAATTATGTAGTAATGACATTCCCTTTCGTAGTCGAGTTCACTCAGATTTAATGTAGGTAAAGGGATCTGTGCCGAACCCTAGGTAAACTTTGGTTAAAGCTCACACGAATTTAGATCAATTTAACATTACCTACTTGTTGCTAAATAGAGTTCAAATAATAATAATAATAATAATAATTTGCAAAAACACCAACACACGACGATGATCAATGTGTCCTTAGTACAGAATCTTTATTTAAAGTCCTGCTTCGTTAAAATTAAGTTCACCCCATTAACGCAATTTTCTGGTAATTAAACTTTCGCTAAAACTCTAATTAAATTTGAAGTCAATGACGATTGTGCCTAATATTTAGTCTTTTTGTATAAAATTAAATTCGGAGTTTATTTTTGTATTTCGTGGTAAATAACATGGTTTGCTAGGGATGAATGAATATTTAATAAACTTTTATCAAAATTTACCACTGTTTCACAACCGCAAAATGTGTACGCCAAGCATTTTAAAATGTGGGTGTTGAGGATAATGAAGGCTTAGGCTTTTTATAATCGTTTTGAAAGGACTTTAAATATGTTTGCGGGAATAATAATAAAAGTAATTAATGTAGATCTTTCCAACAAAATGCAGTTGAAATCGATATTTTATTTAATATTTATTATTTAATCATGGATTTTAACAAAGTTACGCTTGAAAATGTCAATAAAAATGCAGTTAATAAAATACAAACAAAATCTTGAACAAAATTAACTCAAACACGGATTAGTAATGACTGCAGCTTCCGTTTATAGTAGTTAGTAAAAAGAAAATTGTAAGAGCAAAGACAGTAGATACATAACAGAAAGTACTATTTATTTTATATTTATTCTGGGGTAAAAGCAGTGGAGGCTTGTGACCAAAATATTTGGGGGCCACAATAAGGGATGAGTGAAGTGGGCATACATAGCGTCGCAACTCGCAGGCGAAAGTTTTTTTTCGGAGTGGGCATGGCTTATTAGACACGATTTAAGAGGATCTGGCAAGGTTTGGAATGAAATTAAAAAACCTGAAAATTTCAAAATTGTTACAATGAAAAATTAAAGTTCATAATAACCAAGGAATATAATTTAAGAAAATATTTGTGAAACGTTCACTTTTAGAGTTCAGTAACTTATAGAACGCTTATAGGTAAAAATGTGGTTACAACAATTTTGTTGAAATCAACCCGGCGGCGAAGCGCTTCAAAAGCGGGGCACACATTCCGAGCTTGTCTTTGCTGCCGACAATTGACGAGGGCTGTTAGGTAGCATGCCCAGTTTCTTAGCTAAAACTAAATTGTTGTAAATTTAACGCGCTGTACAAATTGAACAAGTCGTAAGGGTCACAACAGAGCTATGCCCGTTTCATGCTATACCGCGCTATATGACGACATAGAAGTAGGTATAGTACTATTTCGAAGATGTAAATTGCGAACGCTCTACATTGGATGAAGGATACTTTAAAATTTAATTAAAGCCTATACTAGAGTAGGTACTGTGGTTTAAAAGAAGCGAGATTTCTATTTTGCTTGCTGCGGGCACGTGCCCCTGGGCACCAGCCGCCACTGGCTAAAACTGTAGATAATAATTAGTTAAAATTACCAGCAGCTTAAAAATTTAGTATAGAACAATTGCTTCATTCCGAATACAGTGTATGTATGTACTAGTTAAATAAAAACACTAAAATGTGTTGGACAAATTACGTTTACACGCATTCGATCTCATAAATACCTACACAAATACCATTCCCAGTTAAAAAAATTTGGTGTAATTATGATTGGCATGTTATTGTCGATTGTTGTATTGAATTGGTATCCAATGTCATACTTATCAAAACTGCGATTCTTGAAGTGGTTTTGGTTTACATCAAAATTATTGAAATTTAATTTACTCTTAGTACTTTTAACCACGATTTGTATTTATTAGATTCACATCTAAGTTTCGAATTGCGTCAGTACGGTATAGATGTTCTATAATAGATTATAGAACATCACCATGCGTTTCTATGAAGCGTAGACATAATTACTACCGAGAACGCCAAAGTGGTATGGATATTCGTAGGCCCGGCATATTGCATGTCGCTCTGGAAATCCGAAACATTCATGAACGTGACAACTTTAATTTTATCAGAAATCTGTTTTCCAATGTGGGACTCAGTTATAATTATAAATCTAGATAGATAAACTATTATAGTTTCTCAAAGCGGCACTAACGACTAACATTAATAATAGTGTTGTAGGTTGTAGTTAGTTGTACTTTTTAAATGTCCAAAAAAAAGTCTAGAGCAAAAAGTTCCTGAGATCTTGCTATCCAAAAGAATGTTACCATTTCTTAAAATCAGTGTATTTGGAAAAAACGCATGCAAAGTATTCATATGAATTGTTGCAGTATGGCTTGTTGTGTTGCGCCGTTGTATTGGTACCAATATTCTTAAAATTCGTCTTGAATTTACGGTAAAAGGAATGTTTGCGACAACTCAACGTAAGGGGCAAAACTAAATCGATACCGCCGGCCATTTTCTTCGAAAAGTAATGTCAACATACGAATACTTTTGGACTTCGCTGTTGAATTTCACGAGGATTATTTTCGACCCAATTCAATAACGGCAATTTTATTTACATCACCGTTATCTAAGATAAAGGTCTATTTCATCCTTCTTGAATAGATAATTTTCAATATCTTGATGATGGGAAGATTCATAAAATTGCAACAAAATTCAAGTCTGTTAATCGTATCTTGAACACCTAAAGTCTTGAATTACAACAATTTTGTATAGGCGAAAATTATTTTATTTTTCATTCTTCACATGCTTTAGTAGTGTGTTCATTAAAGACGTAGTATATTTTAAAACAAATGTATAATACATTTTGCCGAACCCTATAGTACTAAGGCGTCTCCCCATCAATCATAACAGCAACAATATCTTGCTTGTTAGCTTCAAAGTACACGGAGCGTAAGTTAAATTTAATTCTGAGAGTAAAAAGTACAAAAGCGGTGAGTCTATTTGCATGTATTGGGGCCAAACAGGGCTATGCTTTTTTAGAACATATTTGTTGGTTTGACCTTACGTTCTGTGGAGAATTACCCGGTGTTTCTCAACTGAAACATCGCATCGTTAAAAAAATCAGGACATTGATTTGAAACCTTTCATTTGCCATCTCTATTGAAGTAATGATACACATACAATAATTAGTAACTAAAATTATTGATAGGTAATTGTTTTTATTTTCAACCATACAGTGAAGTCCATTTATTATGCAATATAGGCATGTTGCAAGTTATTTGGTGTACGCACTTTACCATTGGAATATAGGCAACCCATTATACAGTTAGCTAGTTTTTTTTATCTAACCATCTATGATCTAACCGAAATCAGCAACACATGAAAGTTTAACCTCAAAATAAAACATGTTCTCAGTTCAAAAAAGATTATTTAATATTGAAAATGAAACAAATAGGATCAACAGCAAGCAATTACGAGTATTATAAGTATAACAAATGTTCGAAGTGCCCACCTTGCATTTCCAAACAGAAGGCTAAACGATTGTTAATTTCGAAATTAACAGGTATGTTTCGACATTCATTAATGCAGGGGCAAGAGTGCTTAGCAGTGTATAGTGGGTTGCCTATATTCCAATGGTAAAGTGCTCACACCATTTCACTTGCAATATGCCTATATTGCATAATAAATGGACTTCACTGTATATGTAATGACAGCATTTCTGACGTTTTTGTAAGTTGGAAACTCGACGTTTACTAACCGTCACCGTCCAGCCAGGTGGAAAGTGATCACTTTCCACCTGGCGGGTGGCAAAGTAAAAATATCAAAATTGTAGTATTTTCATTTTATTATTCGAAACATATACGAAAAACTAATGAAACTAATTAGTAGTATTCAAATTAATTGTAACATTGGAGTTATTATAAGTAGCAATAGAAATATTTAATATTTATATGCTTAATTTTATGTTTCACTGAGAGAAACGTCAGTGGAGCATAATCAAGCAGGTCGTTACAGTTATACAGGAGTATGCATTTGTCAATATGTCGGGGTTTTTTTTTCAAAATATTAATATTTTTTATTTTTATTCCCGTCTGTTTTAGATGGTTGAAAATAAAATAGTATACAAACCACGGTGGAAAGTTTCATTTCTATCTGGAGCATTAGCTGACCTCGGCACTTCGTGCCTTGGCCAGCTATCTTAGCTCTCGATAGAAATGAAACTCTTTCCACCTGGGTATGTAATATACTATTTCCTCTGTCCTGCATTTCTGAAACATAAAATTAGCCCTACCCACTTGTGTGTTTTTCACTTTCAGCAGTAATATACGTTCCCGTAGTTTGTTGGAGGAACACCTTTTGATATACCTAAATATTATTAATCAAGACCGGATAGTTAGGTAAAATAAAAGTTCACTAAAGGCAGGCAAAAAAGGCATGAAAAATAAGCAAAATAGATACCTAAAAAGGCAAAAATATGCGAAAAAGCATCCAAAAAGACACAAAAAAATGGGTGTTGAACCAGAACATAAATTTTTCGCTTAAAAACGCACATTTAAGTTTAACTGATACATATCAGAGTCAACGGTATTACCCAAGAATGAATGTGCAGGTAAAAAAATACAATGCGAAAAATTCACCACCGATGATGTCATTATATGACCAATGAGGTTGTAATACTTCTAAGTAAAATCGTTGTAATTCCTTTCCAGTTACTTCAAAGAGTTTCAAATAAACTTGTTTGTTGTTTTTAATCTCCCAGAAAAAGTAAAAAAAAAAATAAATTTCAAAATTAAGAAATAAATTACAAAAAACCAAAAAAAATAAAATCGATGGCAAAAAAGGTATTAAATAGGCAAAAACAACAAAAACAACAAATCAAGTAAAAAAGGCAAAAAAAGACAAAACTGCCCAAAAAAGGCAAAAAAAAATAAAATTTGCATTTTTGGGAAGTGCACGCTATAAAACGGATTTTTTACACGACCTATATATAAAGACCTACCTTACTCTCTCAAAACAGGGAGTAAAGTGGCCATTTTATTCCCAAGGGAGTAAAAGTACAACAAGTGACAAAAAAGTTCAAAATTTTGTTTCGTGTCGTTCTGACGTTTCAAAAATGCATTCACCTTAGAGAATTTTCCAATTTCAATATTAATCTTCACTCTCATGGTAGCTTTTAACATTGAAAAGAGCGAACATAACGTTGATGCTTCCAAGATTTTTGCCTTTTCGGCAAAATAAACGAGAAATACTCTCTCTGTGTAATTTTCAATGTCTTTACCCACACACCATTCAAAAAAGTCTTGATACGCTTTTTCGTATAATTTTCGCGACTTTGGGGGTAATAAATCCAACGTCACAATCGCTGCCGCTTCGTCAATATCTTTCAAATCACCCATTTTCAAGAATTTTCTTAAAACACGACCGCAATTTTAGAATGGCTACCGGTTGTTTCATAAAATATATAACCCTTTGGGATAGAACTACCACTCTCTATTTTTTTTTGGAACTTAAATGCGCCATCCTAACTGCGTGGAAGAAACTACAATAATTATTTTCAACAGCACCAGATGGCGTCACACTAAGAATGCGCGGGAAAATGTGGCCACTTAAAATTCGAATAGCAACTGATTTTATTAGCAACATTAGCAAAGACACAATACCTAAGTTTGCTTGGCAAGCTGAGGCACACGGTCTCTGTTAATAAATTGCGAGATTGAGTATTTGGTAATATACAGTTGCACTTGGCATTAACTAAATACCTAATAAATTAGCATCTACTACTAATTGGAATACAATATTGTATGAAAAATTTAGTTAATTAAATTTTTTTTCAAATTTAATTAACTGAATTTTTCATACAATCCATTTTATTCTGGTTGTCATTACAATTTAAATTTGAAAAGGTTAGAATTTTAAATGTAAAAGTAAACAAATATACTTATACAATCTACTTTTTTGGTAGGCCTTTATTGCGCGATTGTATCTTTTGCGCCAACAAAAATAATGAAGGCGCACTTGCTGGAAGTGGTCTTCTATCTCTGCCTTGTAAAATTCTAGTTACCTGTTTAAGATAATTAAAAAGAACTATTCTAGTGAAAAAACCTACTATAAAAGACTCTAATTCTGCGGTGTGATCACAGGGCATAAAATTAAAATGTACTGCATTTTTCACAAAATCTGTGATGTTCTTATAACAGTACTTTCTGTCAATCACTCTTGGCACCAAATACAGTATTAAATTATATACATGCCTAATACTATGGTAAAATCTATTATTAATATATTGCAAACGATACGGTTTACTGCCTCCATATTCTTTGCACCTCGTCAGTTGATTATGTTGCTCGCATTTTTCACGATCACTTGCCAAAACATTACCTCTACATATAATGCAGGACTTAAATTTTGGCAAGAACTTCTTGCTAACAAAGCCAGAAACGTAACCCACGGCAGCAGCTTCAAGTGGCCGAAGAGGTTGAAATTGAAGTGGTACAGTTGGAAATATAAAAGCTTCTGCTTCAGTAATTATTTCTGGTAAGCCCTGCGTTACAAATCGCTGTAACGTAACAAATATTTCCGACTGGTCATCCTCGCAGTTAGCTCCCACTGAATGAAAACTTGTAAAGTTTTTAACCAACAGACTTTTATAAATATTTATGAAAGATGCAACTGTGGGGTTTGTAAATCTGAGACCCCGTTGGCGGATTTTTCCAAAAAAATTTTCTATAGGGTCTTGATTGAAAGTTCGAGGTTTCATTGATGTAAATCCCTTATTTCGCATAGTGTCGAATAAAAATTTGAAATTTCTTAAAGTGGTTCGAAAATTATTAATTGTGGGTGGAACTCTCATGCCTTTTTTGGTTTTGAACTTCATGGAGGATAATACTTCAGTAGCGGTTCTCCAAAATTCTATATGAGGACTTCTATTTGTTACCGCAGTTCGCAACTGCTTGCCCTGTTTGCTAAACTTGACATTACCATTGACGCTGTCGAATAAGTTGTCGCAAAATTCTAAGAATTTTGCTGTTTCAACAGCCTGTTGTGGCATCTCAATCATCTTACCCTCCACTTCCATTGACGTTTCTAGAAAATTATTACTAGTAGGTACATGTATCAAATACAAATTTGTGTTTCAAAGATGGATACAAAAAGTAGGTAGGTACAACATTTTCAGAATATACTTAGATACATACTATTTATTGCCATAATATTGATTCCGACGGCAACAGATCGGCTGAACACCTGTGTGCAACACGATACTTTCATTTTTTTAATATGATTCGGGTCCACATGGTTAGATGTAAGTTTCGGCATTGTTCTTAAGCTACCCAAACAGGGATCCAGGAGCCAAGCCTTATAAATATGTTCCCACTTAGCACACATATTCTTCCCATCCATTGTAAAATGTACATCTCCCGTAAGCATATTATTTCGTATACATTTTAACATATGTGGAGGATCAAATAGTGGAATTATGACTCTACCATCAACTTCGAAAACGAACTCATCGAACGTTTTACCTTCTCGTCGGTAATGGGCTGCGGTATCTGTCACCAAATTCTTTATTGCTGACACATTGTTGGTACCTTGGTCACACACAGTAGCAAGGATTTCCAAGCCAGCATCACCAACAGCTCTCACAATAATTTTTATTATATTCATAATGTCTTCATGTTTAGTTGCATCAGCAGCAAAATTAAAATACACTGGCTGCTTCCACTTTTTGTTAATGCCACGTAACATGAATACCTGTAATAATAATATATAAAGTATATGCTAATACATAGCCTTAATACCATATATTTACATGGGCATGATTAGCAATTTTGTTACTTCTTCTATAACCGAAATCTTCAAAGCCCTGAACAATGTCTTCTGCTTGATTCCAGGACAAATTTGGAGAAATAGCCATTTCATCGAACATTAACAAACAGTATTTGTCCAGTGGATTTTTAAATGATTTTACCTCCGCCTTTAGTACTTCTAATACAGGTATATTTAGTCCGGGCTGAATCGGAATTCGTTTCAACAACCTAGTTAAAGTGGTCTTAGATGGGAGCGTAAATATCTTCGACAAGAACTTGTAACCTGTACCAGCTTGTTTATACAACGCTAGTGCAAGTACTTTGTCATCCAACGTGTAGCGTCTGCCTCTACTTTTCTTAGTACAATTTTCCAGCTGACTTTTAAAAAACCTTGTTTTAATTTCGTCCATGGTGGACGTCACCTTTGAAAACATTGCCGCTGGTTCTTTGGCTTGCTGCAAACGATTTTTGTAAAGCAATCGAGCCTTTACAAGACCTGCACGTCTACGTTTCTCTCGTTTTAAATTGTTGTACAACAATCGAGCTTTTGGAGTCAACTGCTTTTCCCGTGTAACATTTATGGTAGCCAAAATTCCGCTATTTCTAGGTGGAGTAGAAGATATTGCTGCAGAAGTATTTCCTAAATTTTGCGGTGAGTTTAGCGCATCCTGCCCAACTAACAGGTTGCATGTTTCGGTAGTATTATTTACATGTGATTTTAATGCATCATTGTCACTCAACACATTAAGTGTTTCTGTTGTTGAGCTACTTTCATTTGAATTGCTTTTCAGTTGGTGTGTGCTAATTCCTGGAAGTTTGAAAATTGGGTATGGTAGATGTGGAGTAGGTACAGCTGTTTTTATCAAGCGATTGTTGGGTCCAAAATCGCTGTTATTAAAATGACACCGGCAAACTCTACAGTTGGCGTAAATTGTAGCTGAAGTTTTATTACGTAGTTCCTTGTTATTACATACTTTAAGCCATTTATTAAACATTTCCAAGTCCTTCGCAGGATTGGGAAATCTGTGTTTACTATTTTTAGAGCCATAACAGTCGCGAAAGGAGCAGTATATTCCAACCATACTATAATTGTAATTAATATAATTTGTTGCAACAAATTGCATAGTACTATGTCAAACGTGAGCTTCCTTAGAACACAATTTCTATCAAAACTCACCTTTTATTTATATTCTGTGCCTTTTAATGAAGAAAATTAAATTTTAAACATCAATTTTATATATTGTCAAGTAACATGACATTTAAAAATTGTTACTGAACATCAGCGCCATGCGCGCCTCTGTGGGCATGGAAGAAACTTTTTGTTTTACTGTTTTAAATAGCCAACTTAAAGAGAAGCTTCTATCCCAAAGGGTTATATATTTTATGGGTTGTTTACAAATCGCCTAGGTTACGATGCTTTTGAGATGAGATTTTATTAATTGCGATTTTCATATACAATATAACAAGTGCAAGGCATATTACCGAAAATTTTTTCGCGCTGTCGCACAAGTGTTTGTTGTTTCCATGAAAACTGCCCGATCGCGAAGCGAGAGGGCAGTTTTCAAGGGGCAACAAACACGCGTGCGACAGCAAAGGAAAAATTTTAAGTAATATGCCTTGCTCGAGTTATATTTGTTCAGACTATCGCATAAACCATATAAATTTAATATACTAATTGTACGCTTCATTATAATTTATAATTTATTTGTTGTATAACTGTCATTAATTGAATTGTGTTTCATCTAGTCGCCATCGCGGGTGATTACCGAATATCAGCACTAGTGCAATATTCGCGTTTCAAAATTTTCAAGTAATTGTGATTTGATAGGCTGTGACGAGACAAATGCGTAACTTTCATTGGTCTACGTCTGTCACGTGACAGGTGAATGCGATAGTCACCTATCTACCACAGCATATGTGATTGCTTTTGGAAAATTCGTAAATTATTGCAATTAAGCCCTTTAGGTCGTGTAAAAAATAATATATATACCGCAGGACTAAAGTACTTCTTCATCCCTCGGGTGATTTACTGCCCTCGCTCGCTGCGCTCGTTCAGGCATTAAACTTTCACCCTCGGGGATTAAAAGTTGTACTTTAGTCCCTTGGTATATAATATACTATTAAATCGGGTCTGCTTTAAATTTCCCCATTTCTAAAAAAAGGAATTTTGCCTAACGATCCGGTCTTTAGTTATTAATGATTATATATATAGCTCAAGGCAAAATTTTACGCAACTCTAGAAATTGTAACTGATACGAGCAATCGTTATCTTATCGAATATTCTATTGGCACGGGACGATTTTATTACTCATCGTTTGAGACGTAGGTGGTGAAAACGTGGTTAAGATTCATTCGTCGTTTTTAAAATTCTTACAAACATGCGTTGTATGTATGAGTTGTAGACAAATTTGAATTTATGAGGAGTTTAGCTCGTCCCACTTTTGTATGTAATATCCGTTTTACAGATAATCCTTCCAAGCGCGAAAATGGCGCAGTTTCCTGAAGTTGATGTTACGAGGGTTAAGTGACAATTAAAAAAACCGACGTAATAATGTTAAAATTTTAATGCTTTAGATAGATAAAATATGTTTCATTGCTTAAAAGCGCTGAGCCAGGCAATCATCTCTAAAATGCTCTCGAAATAATGGTTATCAACGATATCAATCTCATCTTCTACAGAAAATCTTCTTTATAATAAATCTTTTATACTGCCAAAAGAAGCCCAAAAACGGCATATTGTAACTTCGAAGAAAAACTCTTTGCCAACCAAATATTGAAAAATTGAGATTACAATGTGCTATGATGTGCTTTCTCTCTTTGGAACTTTACTAAACACTTCGGGTAAACATTTATTGAGACCAAATTTGATTCGTTAGCCTAATTTAATTATAGTATTGACCAAACCTGTACTCCTGAGGAACACTATAGAAATGACTTCATTCACTTCACTGCTGCTTCTTGTTTATAATTGCGATTGACGTTGCCTCATATCATAGATCTATAATCGGTTCTTTTCGCGAATTGGTTAACTATTAGTAGAGTGCTTTCAGTCACGTGTTTTAATATTCGATTTAGTATTCCTGAAGATTAATAGGGTTATGGATTTTAATTTTATCAAGGTAGTTTCCGTTAAAAAAGAAGAAAATAAAAGAAGACGATAGATGGTTGGCATGGATGTGAAAAGACGCATTAAGACTTAAGAACTTGGACAAGGATTGTGCTATCGACATCCGGTTTTCGCCACCTGTAACATCTCTCGATCTAGGGAGCCACGTTTGCTCTAAACCGTGGTACAACTTATCACAAATCCTCCTTGCTCCCGCCGAAATGTGAATACACTGTTTCTTTAATCAATGTTTTTATCAACAGGTGCAGTTTTATTGACTGCACCTTCACCTGTTGATCTCTAGGATTAAATAAAATAGAATTATTAGACAGTGTCCAGCAATTCCAGACAAAAAAAAACATTTTGGCGAGTGCAAAAAGGATTTCGTGATAGATTCAAGATTGTACCACTGTTTAGCGGTAAATGGTATTCCTTTTGAGCATTTATTATAAATAAATTTACATTACATTATTGTTCATAACTTTCAAATGTTAATAATAACAATGACAAAATTAGCAGAATGCGAGACCGCTGTGTTATATCCCCCATTTTACACTCATAATCTCGGCTTGTACATAATCTACACAATTTCATTGAAATCACAGCAGTATTCTAAATATTTAGGAAATTCCACTGTAGTGTCCCGCTGCATTCCTAATAAAATATCAGCGGTAAAATATTATAAATTGACAAAATGAAATTCAATTATTACATTTCTATAACAACTGGTAAAAACGGTCGAGCTTCCAATAAAATCCGCAATCAAAATATTTTCAAACGGATAATGAAAGCATATAATTTGAATTTAGGATTTGTAATTATCAGTCAACACAAACGGTAATGGCTATCAGTGAAGCCTGAAGATACTGACAGTAAAAACAAAAACAATGTAGGAGATTAATGAATTCGTCGTGCAAACACAACAGCGTCCGTTCCAGTGTATGTAATATAGTTTGCATGGATAATTTACTGTAATCTTCAACTGACAACGCGTTATGATTTGAAAGAATATAATATAATGTTTTTTCAAATAAGTTTCTAAAATGCTTAAAACCATTGCAAGAACAATGAAATAATATGTTGATTTAGGTAATGCGAGTATGTCTTAGTAAATCTACCGGTAGATAATAAAAATGGGTGGTTCAAAAAAGATTTATAACGGTGCAATACTTCTAACAGACACATTAAAGCAGTATTATTCAGGACTATCTCAAACGTTGCTTTATACGACACCTACTCGTAACATCCTTTGAAGAGACCCGCTATTTCCAACAAAAGTGTGAAATTGGTCGGGTGCGTATCTGACGTCATTGGAAAGGGGCTAACTTTACTATTAATATGATCAGTCGAAAACACGACCCGGGAGTTTCCTATTTTTCATTCTTGCCAAAAATCAATAAAACAGACTAGAAACTAAACTATGGAATTATCGTTCTGCTGGCATATAGTAGTATTCACTAAAATATTCTCTTTTTTGTTCTGAAATATAATATTCATGATGATGATTTACAACAGCGTTTATTCCGTGTATGTTCAGATAAAATAATATTTAGGTCAGCAGAATAAAACTTTTATAGCTACATTTTACTGGCTCTGTATATTGTAGAAGGATTGAACTAGGTACATTAATCTTTCTTTCACAATCTTCCTTTTTGGGAGAAATTGTTTTACGGAATTTGGAGTAAGCCATCTTGTCTTTTTCCGATTATTTTAGATTAAGATTAAGTACCTAAAACAAATTAAAAATATTAAAATATTTTAAGCAATTAACGGCCGTTTGCACCAGTTCCCCTTAAAATATAAGTGTCGCTTAAAAGTTTAATTGTCATGGATACAATTGTCATTTTTTAGTTAAGGGGGACTTTAAGTGACACTTAAGGTGTAAGGGGAACTGGTGCAAACGGCCGTAAGTATACAAGTTTATTGCCAATAAATTATCAAACAACAATTTTAAACTTGGATGGAAATGACTCACGGAATCTTTGAACCCCTAATTGATGAAATAATCAAAATTAGATGGACTCAAAAGTTACCGCGTTGTTGATTGACATCTTGTGTTATTATCCCAAAGTAAAACTCTTATTTACGAGAAAAATTATCAAATGTTTCCCTCACTCAACGATTTTTACCTACCCTACACTACACCATCGACAATTGTAGCTTAAGCATTGAGAATTGTATCAGTGTTCATGAACGTAATAATGTAGGTGTAGCAAGTTGTTTTGTATGCTATTTTATAATAGATATTTACGATATGGGTATCATAACGATACGACAGCGAAACTTGTCTAATATCGTAATATGAGAGTGTGGTGTTTTGCGTACTCTTATTGGTGATATTGAATTAATCTGACTCCAATTGATTATCAAATATGTTTATTATATCAGAACAACTTATATACAACAGTTAAATAAAATCTTGTACAGTGGGTAAAGATACCCTTTATTAATATTTGTTAAAGAAAAACTTTAATACATGTGAGGGAAATAATCCCAACAATGATGAAATTGTGATAGGTCTTCAGGTACTTCAATTTCTTGAGATCTTCGGTAATTGGATCTAACAATGAATCTTCGTGGGTCCAAGTTGGATAAGATAAATGGAGAAATTCTAATGATGCTGGTTGGAGATGTCTTGAGAGGTTCAAGATTGTAACCAACAGAAGAGGGAATTTCTAAAGGATCTTCCTTGGACAAAATAACTGATTCTTGAATGTTGAGAACCGAAGGTAAAGTTGAAGAAGTCTGCTTGACTGGTGATGGATGAAGTGGTGAAACTGATGTTGGAATTCTAGTATGATGTAGAATAGCTCGTAACGTGCTACGCTGTCTACTAGATTTGCTTGTTGCAGTTCATTTCTTCATAACATCCAGAAGGCTTAAATAAATGTATTATTATGGGAAGACCTGAGGAAACCTCTAGGTTATGTTGAGAGTAGTTAGGTGAGATCACTCCAACTAAACTCTGAATGTTTTTCCCACGACCTTCTCGATTTTCGAGTCTGACGCTCTTTCCCGGCCTGTTCATATGTCAAGTTGAGGTGTAACCCGCGTGGCGCCACTTACCGGTATTCAAAACAGTCGATGGCGGTTATAATTTTGAAACTTAACTAATGACATTCAGTTTTGTGGGTTAAGTTAATGTCAAAAATTGTGAATTGCCAAATATAAAATTTGTGCATTACAATATCTATAGGTATATATATATGCACTGATCGTAATCCCGAATTTCCTTCGAATAATGTCTCCAGACAATGATGTAAGAAAAATTGTAGGTGTTAAATACTATACTACCTATTATTAATGCATTTTTATCTTAAATTGTAGACATATGATAAAAGTACTCAAGCTAATTTTGTTAGTAAAGACATTGAGGGATACAGAATGCAAATACGAGCACTTAGTATAAAAATCACACGGCTAAAGGAACAGAATGCGCAGTTACAGAATACAGTGACAGAAAATCAGTTTCGAAAATTTTCATGATATCAATACTTCCCTATAGGTACCAGCGGTGGTAGGGGCAAGTAATAAGTTTTAACAAACTTTTGTAACTATAATTGTTATTATTTTCTGTAGAATTATGTACGAAAACTCAACTCAAAGTAGGTACCTAATGTTTTAAGTAGCAAAATAGCAAAGGTTTACTTCTGAGCAGTATGTTCAATAACATGTTTGTGAATAAAATGTTAAATTTTTTGCACAATTTTGATGAATTTGCTATTGTATACCATGTATAGGTACTTTAAATATATAGACTCCTTCATATTCTGACCACTATTCGCTCATGAAACTGGGCTACAAGGCAAGTCAAACTCGTATCTTTGCGGAATTCTCTTATATAAAAACATATTATAGATTGTATCTATGTCATTAGCTAAGTTTCAAATCTATATCCGCCCTCGATTATTTTACATACCGGTAAGTGGCGCCACGCGGGTTACGCCGGCGCAATGCTATTTTTCGAAAATGAACAGGCCGGGAAAGAGCGTCAGACTCGAAAATCCAGAAGGTCGTGGTTTTTCCAATTTGCTCCGCTTTATATACAAAACCCAGACAACCAAAATTCTTTCATTGGTTGGTCCAAATTGATTTTCACCAATCACATTGCTGAAAATCTGTGTGGGAGGAGTCTATTTGTACAACGACTGAGCTTGACTGCACTTCATAGTGACACTTGCATTGCAATACAAACACTGCGTTTCTATGCAGGTCAGCAGTTTGATTTCCAAGGTATCTCGATATAAATATTACCCTGGCATCGGACTGAAGCCCCGATAAGAGTTACGATAAGAATATTGTAGGTACAACGTTTTATCTACTTTAATAAAGTACAGGGTGATCAAAAATGATTGGAGGTCACATGACCGCTAGTCGCTCCGATTACTATCAAAAATGCATTCCGTTTTGTCAAACAGTCTGTTGTTTATCAATACTTACATCCGTTCAGTGTCTTGCGCATTATTTTCCATCTGTCATTTCCATCTGTCATTTAAATTACAACGTCTACACCACTGAAATTACCAAGGTTATTTAAGTACCGACAGCAGCAGTAAGCGGACAACAAAAAATCAGTATGAAGCGGCCCGTTCAATCATTTTTGATCACCCTGTAGAATATTAAATATTTAATTTTTCTATATTTTTTCAAACAAGAGTAGGCTGATTCAGTTTACACTGAAATGACGTTTGTTTATTTTCAAGGCGTATTTGACGTTATCGAAAATTTATTACGACATTAACGTCAGCGTCGTAATGAAATCTGTGACGACACTATGGTCTGTTTTATTATGTTTAAAATTTACAGCTGAAATGAAAACTAATTTAATGTATTTTGCCTGAATTATGTCACTGTCAGCGCCTAGAAAAATAATTATCATTTCACGTCAAACTTCAAAATTTATACAAATTACTTAGCGGTGTGAAACCGGCCTGGCCGCAGCCAATCACAGGTGTGAATTTTGGCACGACAAATTTGAATCGCTCCTCCTAGTTAAACAACAGACCATAGTATCGTAATACGGTCTCGTACGCAACCTTTTGTTGTTTTGTAATGTTACTGTATGCAAGTAAATAAACTGCATTTTACACCACCAGGCGTGGGAATGAATACATACTACTCATGAGACAGGGTGGACCAAACGATGGAGTACACATAACATTTGCAGCAGCAGCTGCACTTTTTATGTATTTCGCTGCACTCTCAGGTGCCATTACATTCGGTGGACTCATGAGTGATAAAACGCAAAATTATATCGGCATTTCTGAAACTCTTGTGGCAACATCGTTATCGGGGTTAATTTTTGCGTTATTGGGTGGACAACCCCTCGTTATCGTTGGCAGCACGGGGCCGCTATTATTATTCGACGAAAGCTTGTTTCAATTTTGTCAAGCGAACGGCATTGATTACCTAACTACAAGAGTATATATAGGTATATTTTATTTAAGGTTCATGTTTATTCTATGATGGTAAAGGTATTAATATTAATGCCATGTATATTCTTAAGAAATTCAATTTTAAGACCGGAGTATGCTGATACATATCTGCTATATGTGTGCTGTCTGTAGTATGGAGCTGATACCAGAAATGTTTTCACCACACCCGAATTTTTGCCCTCTCTGTATATATAAGCGTATCATAATATCCATATTGTAGTACAGAACTGGCTATGTAGAAGGAAGTCATTTTGTTACTAGTCAAAAAATGAAAATAATGTTACTAGTACAATAATGTGTTTACGTATCCATGGCAACGGCAGTATTTTGCCCATAGCTCCGCCCCCAAGGTTGGTAGAGGGGAGAGCGTTGTCCTATGTAAATGACCTTTTAGGAAATATTTATTTACAGCAACAGAATATTTTTACACTTGAAGAAAAAATAGTATATATTATTCGGAGTAGAACGTCTTATTTGTGTTTCGCTCACTTGCACAGCCTCGGCGCGTGCGCCTCGGCCGCAATATGAGCTCAACACAAAAAGAACTCTTTCTACTCCTAATAATATAATATACTATTTTGCCCTTGCAAAAACCACATCCTAGATGTATAAAAAACTTTCTAAACCACCTTACTTCTACCGAGTGTTAACCACCAAACCTGGCCATAGGACCTATGCAGTATGCATGCTTCAAAAAAATATATGAGTTGCCTTGAAATATGTTAGTTTACTGTCATGTTGACAGCTTATTTTTTTAATGAAATTGCGTTATTAAATCGATGTGCTGTTTAGTAGGAATTAATGAAGTAGGCGACATAAATTTTGCAAAAACTATGGCCAGATTTAGTATTATTTTATCACTCAAAAATGAAGTCGTCAATATGATATTAGGTAAACAAAAATATTTCAAGGCAACTCATATATTATTTTTGAAACATGCATACTGCATAGGTCCTATGGCCAGGTTTGGTGGTTAACACTCGGTATACCTATCTGTATTGATGTACAACTCTTAACTTTTATTAAATATTCTATATCCTACTATTAGTTCTTTAACCCCTTAACCCGTTCTTTAAAAGTTACACTATTCTACAAATACTTTGCTGTCAGTTTCTTTATGTAAATATACCTTTCTTATTAGATAATACCATAGACTCACATATTTACACAATTACAAGGAAATGTCGGCAATGAACAAACGCTGCTTAAGTGACAATATTTTTTGTAATGAACTGAATGGAATGTTTTAAAAAATTAATAATTGTATGAAAGGATGTGTTTATCATTGTTATTATCAATGTAATTAATAAGCCTTGTATATTACGAAGCCGATGTTTATGTGATGTTAATGCTTGCAGTCTCAGTGGTTGGAAGATGGGGTTGTCTGCAGAACGTCTCGTTGCTCCGTGTGTTCGGCACAGGGGGTTCTCTGTCCGCCGCACGTGCTGCATCGGGGTTCTATTTCTTCTTGTTCACACGTAACGTCATCAACGTTATTAATTATTAAACCAATTTTGTTTTTGTGTTTAGCTTGCACTGGGTGATTTGTGTAGGTAGTTGTTGTTTTACCAAACTTAAATTTTAAAATTCTCTTGAAATTGCATTAAATGCACGTTTTCTTTTTCATCGCTCTTTATAAAGTGTGTAGCTTTTCATATTTTATTTTTCAATGATCTAATTATTTTTTTTGTTATACAGAATCTTCAAGATTCAGAAAAGAGGAAACTGAGCTTCACTGACCCTTCTCAAGCAATTAAAAACGGAGGTCGGGGAGTCGATTCCGATGGACGTCTTGTTTCCTCCAACAATTACGCTATTGTTGATATAAAAGAGGAAACTTATACGACAAGTACTGAAGACATGAAAAAAGCTCAAAATGATACAATATTGCGTCGAATACCCGCGGGTGCTCAAGGCACAAGCGTTCTCGTTGGAGACGTTGATTTCTTGGAGCAGCCAGCAATTGCTTTTATTCGTTTAGCTGAAGGAGTTCATATCACATCCTTGATTGAAGTTAATATTCCCGTTCGATTTATCTTCATATTACTCGGTCCCAAAGGGGCTAATCTTGATTATCATGAAGTGGGAAGATCAATTTCAACTTTAATGGCAAATCAACAGTTTCATAACATTGCCTATGAGGCCTACAATCGAAAAGCGCTCTTGTCGGCGATTAATGAGTTTTTGGATGATAGTATTGTGTTACCCCCTGGAGATTGGGAAAGACAAGCTTTACTTCCCATAGAAGAAATTAAAGCTAAAAGTGAGGCTATTCGTAAACGGAAGGAAAATGCACTGAAAAAGACATCTAATCAGGAAACAAAAACTTTGCTGATAAGCGGCGGCGACGGAGGTGATGGTAAAAAACCCCCGTTTCCAAATCCTTTGGATAGAACTCGTCGACCTTTCGGCGGGCTCATTAACGATCTTAAAAGGCGCTATCCTTATTACAAGAGTGATATTCTGAACGGTCTAAATGCTCAATGTGCAGCAGCTGCACTTTTTATGTATTTTGCTGCACTCTCAGGTGCCATTACATTCGGTGGACTCATGAGTGATAAAACGCAAAATTATATCGGCATTTCTGAAACTCTTGTGGCAACATCGTTATCGGGGTTAATTTTTGCGTTATTGGGTGGACAACCCCTCGTTATCGTTGGCAGCACGGGGCCGCTATTATTATTCGACGAAAGCTTGTTTCAATTTTGTCAAGCGAACGGCATTGATTACCTAACTACAAGAGTATATATAGGTATATGGTTGGGAGTAATTGCTTTGTTCGTCGCATCATTGGAAGGGAGTGTATTTGTTAAACTTTTTACGCGTTTTACAGAAGAAATATTTTCCGCCCTCATTTCTCTTCTGTATATAGTTGAAAGTGTAATGAAGCTCTTCATGGTTTTTGGAAGACATCCGTTGATGCGAAGCTATTGCAATTTGAACACGCTTATTGCGGGTTTGATAAATAATAATAGCGCTATAAGAAATTTGACCATAATCCCGAAAGATAATTTCACTAGCTTAGAAAATTTTGCAGAGGAGTTAACAATTCTGGCCAATAATTCGCCAAATATCAAACTACTTCAAACGCGCGATGCTTTTGGACCCATAAATGAACCTAACACAGCGCTGTTCTGTACTATTCTATCACTTGGAACATTTGCCATAGCGTATTATCTTCTACTATTCAGGAACAGCCAGTTTCTAGGACGAAGTGTAAGTATTTTTAATTTTATAAATAAAAAGCTGATTATTATTAGTGATTTGCATAATTTCGTAATTTTAAAATAAATTAAAAATTTGTCCAATTTCTGTTTTTTCTTTCAATATTTGTTTTGCTACCGTACAGCTCATTTTGATAATTTGTTGTTCACACTCTTCTTACTTCATTCTAGATCATAATATTATTTTCTGATTCCTTGTTTCCGTGATTGGTACCTTATATTCAGAATCTACCTTTTTTTTAAATAGTGAAATACTGTATGTCAATCATTCTTTATTAAAGAGCAATATTACCTACAACCGATTAATAATAATAACAAAAGTTTAAAAAATCTGCCTTATAATATAAATCAATCCCTATAATCCTTTTGTTTTTGCAGGCTCGGCGAGCATTGGGTGATTTTGGAGTTCCAATAGCAATAGTCATAATGGTAGGCCTCAGCTATACTGTCCCTGATACTTACACCGAAAAATTAAGTGTACCAGAAGGTTTAACACCATCAAATTCTAAAGTAAGAGGTTGGATAATCAGTCCCAGTGGACCAGTTGATGACCCCTTCCCTTTGTGGGTAGCTTGGGCTGCAGGAGTTCCTGCTATGCTTGTTTATATTCTTTTGTTTATGGAGACCCATATTACAGAGTAAGTCTAATTAATAATATTTGCACTTCTTTAATTATTAACCTAAATAATTTTACAGATTAATCATTGATAAACCAGAACGAAAATTAAAGAAAGGAAGTGGTTTTCATCTAGACATCGTTTTAGTTTGTCTCATGAATGTTGGCTGTGGTTTTATGGGTGCTCCTTGGATGTGTGTTGCAACTGTTCGATCTGTTGCACACGTTTCAGCAGTAACTGTAATGTCTCGAACTCATGCACCTGGTGAAAAACCTCATCTTATTGAGGTAAAGGAACAGCGAGTTTCAGCATATGTTGTTTCATTACTTGTTGGTCTTTCCGTATTGATGTCTCCACTCTTGAGATTGGTGCCAATGTCGGTCCTTTTTGGTGTCTTCCTGTATATGGGGGTGGCATCTACAAATGGTATCCAGTTTTTTGATAGAATCAAGTTGTTCTTCATGCCAGCAAAACATCATCCTCAAGCTTCCTACGTTAGAAAGGTAAGACCTTAATATTTTATTTATTTTAAGAGGAATCATGTGGGAATATAATCTCTATATTCGATTAATAAGATATGAATGTAGTAATATTTAACAGGTTCTGATCAATTCTTGTTACTCCCAAGAGATGCAATTGATGGGGAAATACTTAAAAAAACAAATTTTTATTTAAGAAAACTTATCATAGTGAAACCCCCGTTAATTGAGACTATGAACAGCTCTAATAAATTGTTCAATTTCTAAAATTCTATGAAACAGTAATGCGTGCTAGGCAACCCATTATACATCTCTGCTAACAATCTATAACTGCCTGTTCTTACCCTTCGAATAGAGAGTCTATATTCAAAGTTCTGACCAGTAAAACGGTTTGCTAGGAAAGCGTTGCCGTAATATAGCGGACATAATTATGATGATCATATTATATACTATTTATTTACTTCGTTTCTAAGACCTTGTTAAAATTGTATAAACCACTCTCTAGAACACCACATCCATTTTAAATGTATGGACCCGGTTATTGTTAGGTCATTTACCGTCACATTACGTCCGCTATATTACGGCACCGTTTTCAGAAATAACCGAGACTAAAATTTAACAAAATAACTATTAAATATCAAATATCACAAAATCAATACTTTTAAATTCAAGCTAAGGAACATCAGACAAGCATCAGTAGTTCTTTCAGTTATAATTAATATCAGATATCATATCATATTTCCTTGGTGGTTTTTCTGCGTTTTATATTTGGATTATCAGTTTGTGGTATGAGGGAAAACAATGTAGTAGGAACAAAAATAAAAATAGTCAACATTATTGTGTTCATATTAAATGCCAACCTGGTGAATGGTAATTCAATTATCTACAAATTCCCAAAGCTACAAAATAGTTTAGTTTTAATAGAAGGCAATGGAAAACACATTTATATTCAGAAAGTAATGAGGTTTGTTCCATCCATTGCTTTTTTTCAATTTTGTGTTTGTATTGATAATAAATTTGTTGATACTGTTTCTATTTATAGTCCACCAACTTGCCTAAATACATAATTTGTTCCGATTTTTGCATAATATAAAGTATAAAAAGTTTTTATACGTATTTATATTGGAATTTTATTCACTACACTTAAGTACGGTGTAATTTTGCGATTCGTTCTAACTACTGTGCGAACAGCATCTCGCACCCGCAGAATTAAATAAAATTGTAGTATAGTTTCAGAAATAATTAAATTACAGTAAAATTTAATATTTTCGAAAATACCTGTCAATGTTGATTAGGCAACTAAACATACGGGAAAGTGAATAATATTATAGTATCTTGATAATGAATGTAATGAATGTTTTTATAGTTCACCTTAGAACATTGGTCAATGCAACCGTAAATAATCTTGTTATCATTGAGTAAAGGATGTCATTCTAACATTTTTTAACACCGATTTTCCTTTATTGTTTAAAAAAGTAAAACAGAAATAATGACACAACTTGCACAATTTGGTGTAATTAATTCCAGTTTATTAATTTTGATGTTTAATGTTTGTTAATTATTTAATTTTTTCTTTTACATTACGAGTTATCGAAATTTAAAATATGGGTTGGATGTTTTAAAAATAATACCTAGGTACATTATTATTATTATTGTTATTATACATCTGCAGTCATAGAGAAATGTAATGTCCCTCGCCACCTTGTTCTTATACAGCCTCTGACGAGTTTGCAATAATTTATGACACGCGTCTTTTTGCTACCTGTCGCTCTATACGATGTCTGAACAGCATTGTAACTTACAGACTCATCATCATCAAAGAAGTTAGGTATATAAGCATAATGATGTGATTAGGTTCACATTTCTTTACTACTACTTGCTACACATTTTATTGAAATAGCTTTGAACGTTCTATGTTTCCTTTATAATGGGGCTTTCGAATTTGGATTGTTTGAAAATAGAATGGCGCTTAATCCGCGAGTTTGTCAAAATAGTATACGGAAATTGCCACTATTCCGCTTACACAACTCCGCTCTTCACGGGTCTACGACTCTTCGCCTGTATTCTGCCCATAAGCCCCAAAAGTAGGGAAGGACCTAACGGCCAATACCACTAGATCGTCTAATTCTGAATGTGCCTAATATGCTCACAATGTCCAAAAATTCAATAGGGACATAACACCCCGACATGGTCGCGTCAAGCATTCGGCTTTGTGTTCCTAATGGATTTTTGGACGCGAACATGGATGTATTGCGTTTTGTGGATACATTCAAAATTAGGTGATAGAAATGAAAATAGTACCGTCCGAAAGGGGAACCCGCGCCGGGTGCCACGATCATCAGGGCAACAAAATTAGAATACAAACTTTTAAAACCAATTGCACAGTGGTGTCGTTAGATTCATCCCCCCCCCCCAAGTTCCGTTCTGAGCCACCCCTACATATAAAAACACCCTTTATCAATTTTACGATTTCTGCACGAGAAGAGAGCGCTAAATTGTGTGCACACATTTTCCTTCGCACAGCGGAAATGTTCGGCATTGTGCCCCTCGATACTTTTAAATGAATTATAATAACATTGGACGTTGTGGACAGTATCTGTGGGATGCTCTGTACGATTTCCATATGACCACCATCTTTTACTTCAATTTTTTTTAATTCGTATTTTGGTTTAAATTACGCTGGTATGATAGTACCTAGGTTATATTGAATTTTAAACCAAATACTGTTCTGTTCAATAATTTAAGAAGACTTTAATTTGAACATCGCATTTAAATTAAAATAATTGTAACTGCAGTATTTAATTTAATGGAGCAAATAATGTATTAATTGTGTTCGTTGAATACCTGCGGGACTGTCACTAATTAGATCCATCCATAAAAACCACAGGTTGTCGAAATGAATTATATGTGAACCATATTATGGAACTAAATTAGAAAAAGTAATTACAACGAGTCAGCAAAATTGTTGTAACAGCAAGTTTAAACTTTATTAGCCATTCCGTGTGCTCATTTCCCTTTTACATCAATTACAAAAATTATTCCCATTTCATGCAACGAAAATGAGCTTTAATTGTGAAAAGTTAACCTTGTGTAAACATAATTTGGCTGAAAATTGGATACTTAGCGTGGAAATATTCCCCCAGTATTCAACAAAGTGCTTCAATTAGCGTCTGAATATTTTTTAATAAGTTAAGTTGTAAATTCTGATATTGTTTTTTTGTCGCCAGTCCGGGGCCCAGACTGCGGTCGTACCTCTCCATTTGACATACCCTCTTTCAAAAAAAATAGTACAAGTAAAAGCATTCTGCCACATCATTCTGCTCGTTTCACAGAGTGTATTGATATTGCATTTTTATATTCTTAGTGAAATATAATTATAAAGCTTATCCATTTCTTTTATGACTTGAGTCATGTTACTTATCGGTCTACAGTCTACTACTGTAGTTCCTCTGTCTTGATTTACTCATAACGTTATCGTTAAAATTCCATATAAAAACAGTCTTGGAAAAAATTACGTTACTAAATAGATATGTAACTTTTTAGCAAGATAACTCGTGTAGTATGTAATTTATAAGACATACAAGTCGTTCACCACAATATTTTTTGTTGTAGGTACTTATTAGTCTCGTTATTAGTAATAATTTTTCCTACTTTCGAATCTCGTAAGTAATCAAAATACGCGTTCAAAAAAAGTGTTGACTTGAAATAAAAAAAATTATTCTTCAAAAACTTAATTACAAACATTTTTATTTTGCTTCCAAAGAATAGTAAACACAAGCTAGCAAGCTACGCTAAAGAAGAGCGGTAACACAGTTGAATGATCAAAGATGCTTGAATAGGAAAAGGTGCGGCTGGCGTGGAGGATGTGTAGAATTATTGTAGAACGAAGTACTCCACTTGTTTTTGTGAGTGGGTGTTTTTGTACTGGCATGTTGAACAAGCAGTCTGCTATTAAGGTAATTGAAGGATAACACAAACGTAGCTAATGGAAAAATTTTGTAAAAATGCCAATCATTATCTAGCCACTAATTTAGTCAAAATGAAATGGAATGTAAAAACATAAAAGAAACTTCATTAATTCAAGAAAAATAATTTATTAGTTGTATAACGTTACAGTACAGTGAGTCTGAATTATTTCACGAAATAAAAACACACCGTGAGTGCTTCCTTTTTATATTTATAGTATATTTAATAACAACAAATTGAGATGAAAGATTTCCTTTGGTTTCTTATTACACTTTTCGTACGTATATTCTTTATAAGGTCTAACCTACTGAACACTTTGATGTCCACCACAGAAAAAGCAAAGAAAAGAGATATTTTTTGTATTTACTAGTTTACTACGCTAAAGGCAGGGGACTTTTTCCAGCCTCATCCAAATTTCCTCTATGTATGGTTTTATATGGCAGTATTGTACCTATGGTTTCGCAATATCCTGAACTTAAGTAGATGATCAAAGATTGTTTTGCATAAACATTCGCTTCTTCGTTAAGTTTCTGGAAGATTGATATTAAATTCGAATTACATAAAAAGGGTTCATTAATTTTAAGAAAATTGTGAAAATTATACTACAATGGTAATAAATGCACTTACCAACTGCAAACCTTTTTAACACCAAACACAGAAATCTGAAGATATTAAATCTGGCCTCAAATAAAGTAAAGCCCCATATATCTAACTCAACAATTCATTGTTCTTTAGGAGATTAATTAAAACAACATGAAAAGTAACCAGAGAAATATTACTACAATAGTAAAAGAAGATCAAATTATATTATTTACAGGGGAAAGAAGGTGTGTTCTGTTCCCATATGGGTATCCCCCGCAGCCTCTTGTAGTGAATCCTTTGAGTGTACAATGACGTTGTCTTCAGTGCACAAACCTCATTTAGCTGGAAACCGACAAGAGAACCCAAATTACAAAAACCCCGTGTCATAAAGATTTTTAGAAACACGTTAAACGTATTTCGGAACTAAATTCTTGAAACATATTTGTGGGAAATTAATTCTGCAGCAACCATGTCTTCTAAACTCGGTGTTTTTGTGAAAAAACAGTATTTCCACGAGAACCTCCGTTTTACTTCTTATCCGTGAAAAAATCGTGTGAAAATTTTATTCTAAATTAGTATAACTCGTACCAACATGAACTGGGTTTGAACCCACCTTCGGAACCCACATATTTCAGAATCAAACGCGCTGGCCGTCATACACGCTGGCGAGGAGGTGTTGATAACTCTACACTCATAAAACAAAATATTGTGGGTAAAAACCCGCATACAAATGATAGCCGCTTTCTTTTACTTAAATATTTTGAAACATAATCCTAATAACCATGTCATTTGTTCTTTTGCGTTACCACTTACCAAATTTCATTCAAATAAAGATTTACGATTCAGCAAGGGGTAATACACTAATTTTGATTTACACATATTGGGAATTGTTAGAATTTTTGTGGAATTGTGGGAATTAGGTATTTAGTTTTTGTTTGAATTTGAGTTGTTGGAATTATTTGGGACTTTTTGGAATTGTTGGAATTATTTGAGAATTTTTTGGAATTTGGAATTTTAGTGTAGGCCATTTCGGTTCGTAGTTTACCTCTCGCAATTCACTAGAAATAATCAACCGAGACTGCGCTACGCGCGCCCCGCAATATATAATCTTATAGCTCGTCTAATAACGTTTTCAGTCACGATGTATAATATATTTCTACAATGTAATAACACTCTTCTCAATCTTGGTATACAGGGTGTTTCTTAAATCGCGGACACGGAGCACAGTACTACATTCCCCTCCAGATACCAATTGGAAAAATATAATACAATAATGCCCGTTCTTCGCTAGTTTCAGAGTTATTCTCAGTCAAAGATTGACATTCAATTCCTTTATGCTTTGAAAAAACGGGTAAATTTTAACCGTTCCGCAATGTTCATCAATCAAATATTAAATCTTAATAAATTTGGAATTTTTTATACGTTGCATTCCTTCCTCCGCAGACATTCTTTCTGATAAATATCTGTTGTTAAACTTTTTTTCAATATGTTGCAACAGTGCATTGTAGCTATGAGGTTATTACCTAGGAAACTTGTTCATACTGCCTTATTAAAACAGCAAACGTTTAAAACAAAGTCCGTGCAAGCATGCGCAATGTTGTCAAATTTAAAATTTCTAAAATGCGAATAACTCGGAAACTAAATACATTAGGACAAAATCGCCTATACTTTTTCAACTCAGTTTAAAGATGAGAATCGCGTAGTGCTCTCCGTGTCCGCCGTTTAAGAAACACCCTGTATATAATGTACTATTATTGTAAAACTAATTTATTATAATTTCGGTTTATCTGCAAGGAAGTAAAAAGCTGTATAGCATATATAAATAAATTTTAAATTTTGTTAGTTCAGTTGTCACTGTGATTGAAGTGCAGGTATTTTAAATGCCACCTTATTAACTATCCGATTTATTTATATACTATAACTATATAAATTGATTATACTACGTCCTTTAAGTGAAGCAATTTTCCTAATGGTTCAAATACATCTTCATTATAGACAGGGTATGCGAGTAAGTACCTCGTGCACTAATCAACTTAAATTAGTCTGCGTCAAACTAATCCTATTTTGCACACAAACAAGTAAATACTCCCAAACGCAAATTTATGCATAACAACATTGTTTTAAATTAAATTACAACAAACTTAGTGGTTAACAAAATTTCGCGAATAATCTTTAATTTTGTTAGTTTCAAACTCGAGGTAAATAAACTTGCAACAAGTGAGCAAAGGCACTTGTTGAGTACGATTAATACAGCTCGTTTGTTAAATGATATTCAAATTTCTCAACTTAAATAAATTAACATTTCATTGTCAACTCCGTAACGAGGAAGAGCAATCTGCATATTATATTAAACACGGCCTTGTATGTGTAGGTACTGGTAGGTACACATCTTTCCTGCTTCAAAAATTATAATTTTGATAATTGGTTTGTTGCAAAAATAGAAATACTTTAAATGTTTAATAGCAAAAAATCAGTTTTAAGAGCCATGTTTGTTTCCTAGCTTAAACGATTTAAACAGATGGCAATGCAAAAACACAAATATAAAAAGAGAACTGCAGAAGTGTAATTAACTTCTTGGTACTTGATTTTGACAACTGACTGCAAACTGAGTCATGCATGCAGCAGGGCAAAGTATACTATTCGCACTTAATTGCGAATTGCAATGTAATTCAATGTAGATATTTATAGCAGATTCCAGTCTCATGCTTTATACATTAAAGCAATAAAAGAATTATTGCACTGAACACACCGTGATGTGCACATGCACCACTATTTCTTAACCAGAGAAACGCTAAACCGTATCCGTCCAACCGTCCAAGCAGGTGTTTCGTATATTTAATGCTAATGAGTTTTCATTCAAACTATTTGTTTACCAGAAATGCTTAACGATGAATAATATTCTTTATTTATTTCTTTCGAAGAATATGCTATGTTTCTATATCTATCTAATATTGGTTCATTTCTGCATTCTTCGAGGCATTCTTAGTAGACTGTGAATAAACGATGCAATCACATCGTCATATCAAGCAAAAAAAAAAGAATGAGCTAAAGGATTGATCTAAATAAAAACATTTTTAAAAAGTGCACTATCAAATTTTTAATTAGGAGCGCGGACGGACGTGGACCAGAGCTAAAGAACCACAAACGGCCGGCGCGGCGCGGCGATTCGAATCCTGCTGCGGAATGGGTGAAACCGTTTCGTCCATGGATGTTTTTGTCCTACGTCTTTTTATGCCGGCTCCACACACTGGGCTAAGTCTGGCAAACTTCATCCAACACCAATGTGTGGATGGTAAGTTTGATTCGATTGGTGGCGATTCGGCCAAGTTTGTCTTAGCATATCTGTCTTCGTACTAACTCCATGTCCACACTGTGGTCCACACGTTGGTGCATGTTAGTGCTGGTTAGGGTGCTAGACACCCCAGAGGTGGTTAATACTTAGTACGTAACTGTCATTTGCAGATTAAGCACGTAATGTATTATTCTCTGCTTTGTAATGACAACCTGGTCAGACGGGGATATTTTTAAGTTTATCAGAATGAACCAGCGATATGGGACCCTACAAATAAATTTCGATATACTGTTGTCACCCACCATCTTCTTTCTCGTAAACGTTTTGTTAATGGTGCCATTCGCTTGTAATAAAAAATTACAGCAGCCATTATGGCCAACGTACTATGGATGGCACATTTGTGGACAAACTTTCGACAAATGTTGCGGTAATTGTTTCGGCCAAAGTATGGCCTAATGTGTGAAGCCAGCATTATTAAGTGTAAGATAGGAGGGGAGAGGGGGGCATTTGCAGTTGATGTCCCATGTAGTGCGCCCGTAGCCAGGGAGGGAAGTAGGGCCGCGCCCTACCGTAAATTATGATTGCCCTACCTTAAACTTGAAAAATGTTGGTAATAATGTTTGCGCGATTAGTATCTTTTATAAAAACAGTTAAAAGTAAATGACACTTATCTAAAAAATGAAAATGTCTTTACATCAATAAGTACATCTTATTAGAAGCATTGATTAATATATAGTCAACGTTAGAAGTAAAAATTTTCAGGGCCCTACCTTAAAATTTCGTCACCCTAACCGTTGACTGAACTCCTTCACTCAACGCCCTAACGTAATTTTTCTTTTCTGGCTATGGAGCTGTAGTGCTTATGTACCAAAAAAATCTAATATCTGCATAAGACCCAAAGGTTGGTACGGCCCATGAGTGGTGGCCACCTTTAAATTGATTGAATACATTATGGTAATTTTTTATCCTGATTAAACCCTTAAACAGACCTTCTATAGAATAGACAATAAAATCGAAGGTTTTGTTTAAAGATTTTTTGGGTGGGGGTAGCATTAAACAGCATAGTTAGGTCGGATGCGAACCGCCAAAAACTGAAACGCATGTTATAGAAAAATGGACACACATACGTTCAAAGTTGCATATATGATGGATAAAAGAGAATTTAAGATTTTCTATATAATAAGGGTACACAACGGGCGGTGTGATTGCAGGAGAGTTTCATACAGAGACATCAGCCCAGCAATTCAAAACAAACCTAGTTCTTTGTTTAGAACCACTTATGGACTAGTCCCATAATCTAAATTGTCTGTCTATTTGTATTATATTTTTAGGCTCTATTGTCCTATTTTCTTTGGTATTGGTAGGATCATATATCCCTCAATCCAAGACGAAAAACAAACACTCATAATGAAACCGAGATTTGAATTAAACCTATTCGGGACACCTGTTGGTTGTGTAACCCGGGAGTCTCATAATTTTATTTTTTCTATAGCAGATGTTAGAGTGTGCTTTGTTCGACTAAAAATAGTTGATCAAGTATTACTTTAACCGCAAGGGTAGATAAAGTAACACTTTAACCGCAAGGATAGATAAAGTAGTTTAATTTTCTGGAAACTCCATGGAAACCGAATGGAAACCTTTGCTACTGAGATTTTCGGGTTTAATATAATCTAATTTTAAATTGATTTTTTTTTACAAATTTTTCTTATTTTTTTAACATCTGCTATAGAAAAAAATAGAATTTTATACACGACGATAAAATTTAATTATCGACTCGCGAAAATTTCCGCTTGTCGATAAAATATAATTTTATCGTCTTGTATAAAAAATAACTATTTATATCTTTGTTTTCAATTTTTCAAATTTCCCCTCTTCCCGTACGTTACAAGGTGAATACAACATTCAATGCTCCGCGTAATAATCTTTGATTTCAATAAACATGATTTAGGCCCGGTCTTTCCATCTCCTACTAAAGCTTCTATTAGCTAATAAACGATTAGTTGTCATGGAAACAATTCTTGTAACAATGGTATCCATGACAACTAATCGTTTATTAGCTAATAGATAAATAGAAGCTTTAGTAGGAGATGGAAAGACCGGGCCTTAAAAGTTGAACAAAACAAGTAATTTACAAATTTCCTGCTGTCAATATTTTTTAACCATTCCTTACGAAATTTTAACATGTGGGTGAAAGTTTACCGTTTACTGCTTGAAGGTATTTCCATATTTGTAACTGCGTGTGATTCACTTACAAATTAGAAATGCCATTGTTCGCACCAAACACGACGTGGCCGTTAAATATTTTTTATACTCTCATAAAGTTTCGGTTATATAAGTAAGTCTTCCTGCATAACGTTGGCGGTTTGGAAAAAAGAAAGCATGCCGATTATATAAAATGTATGTTACATATCAAAAATCGATTGAGAAACCCTTACGAGGTGTTTTATTATTTAAAATTTGCTATTTAAAATTGCTACCCTACAAAAAATAAAAGCAAACACTGAAATTTTGGTTGATTGAACTTTGTCCTCGTTTTCACGCTCGAATTAGGTATACAGAATAATTCACAAGTAATACATGTTTAATAGGTACAACAAGAAAAAGAACATTTTGTTTGAAATACTAAAACAAGATACAGAAGAAAGCAACAATAAATACATTAGCACCTTAATAAAATTGTCTTGATAGTTGTCAATATTTTGTTAGTCAAAGTCTACTACTGAAAATTATTTGCGAAATTGTTAAGTCATAACTCATAAGAGTGATTTTAAATAATTTTTTAACTACTTTTTGGTGAAAATGTTCTAACTAAATCAAAACCGGTGCAGTGCGATCTCCGATAACCATTAAAGACTACAAGGTGTGTTAAATAAATAGTTAGTCATTACTAACAGATGATACTACAAATTGCAAATAGCAGCAAACTAATGAAATATTTTTTTAATTGAAAATCCCTGAAGACCCTGACGTAATGGATTTTAAGTAATTAAAAGGGCGAATGGATATACATGTACATGCTGAAAGGAATAAAATTGTTTAAAAAATTAAAACATCGACATTCAAAAAATTCAAAAGGGAATATTTTTAGTAGAACAATGAAAAATCACGTAAACGAATCGCAGTTACCTGAAACATTCATCAATAGGATTGCAAGCCGGAGTGAAAAATATACAGGGTGTCCCGAAAATGGCGCATAATATTTATGGGGCGTTGTAGGTGACTGACAAGGGAGTAAGGGAAAAATACAAAAAAATTCTACCTGCCGTGTTTTTGTAGTTATTAACCGAAAAAGATGTGCACAATCTGGCACATCCACATTTTATAACTTGTTAGGAGGCCATTTATTTTGATTGTTACCTACTCATTATTACCTGGGAAACCATACGACTGGTTTTTGAACAGAGCACAATGTTGCCAGAATCATTTTCGCGCTATCTTGATGTAAAAATGTCTTCAGTAATAATTTAATAATTTGTAATTACGTGCTTTTTTGCAATTTTTAAAATTTGGAAACAATAAAAGACATTATTTTCTACAAATAGAGTACCCTTAGTCAGTTTCATTTCCAATTTTTAAAAAGTTACAAGTGTTAACTTTACATCTTCATATCTTACAAATTTGAGCGAAAAGATTTTTTTTAACATTTTTCTCACACTTGTTTAGCGGTACTGAACAGCGTACCATATATATTATGCGCCATTTTCGGGACACCCTGTATATTGATGTGCAGTAAATATTGGGGGAAAGTTGAAAGCAGATATTTTCCAGTGTTATATAAAATTTTGATTTTCTCCTGAAGTGTACTTGAAAAGCAATCGGTTGTTCATCCAGCACATACGAGAACTGGTCAATACAAACCCAATATGTGTGAGGCAAGAAATTCAGGTTATAAAGAAAAAATGAGGAAAACTACAAGCAAAGCAATTTCAAGCTAAACGAAATATAAAACTGAACAATACTATACACACAAAGTAGAGAGATAATGTTTTCAGTCAAAATCAAACGGGATTCAGTGCCGGTTTTTCAACTCGAAAAACTGGCATTTAAGTAAACCACCGAAAGGTGGCTGAACCAGGATTAATTGTCATGGATACGATTGTTTTCATAAATCGTATCCATGACAATTAATCCTGGTTCAACCAACCGTCGGCGTCGGTCAACCACGATCAATTATCATGGATACGATTGTTTTTAAGAATCGTTTCCTTGACAGTTGGTCGTGGTTGAGCCAACCGTCGTCGGTCAACTAAACTTTATAAGGGCCGGTTTTATAAAGTCTGGTTGCCCGACGGTTGACTCAACCACGATCCATTCTCATGGATACGATTCTTGAAAACAATCGTATCCATGACGATTGATCGTGGTTGAGCCAATCGTCGGTCAAACAGACTTCGTAAAACCGGCCCTTAGGCCTAGTTGTATAAACGATTTGACTTCCAGTTCAGCTGATCCACGATTAATTGTCATGGATATGATTGTTATAACAATTGGTATCCATGACAATTGATCGTGGATCAGCTGAACTGGGAGTCAAATCTTTTATACAACTGGGCCTTAGAGGAATGTGCTAGCTTATAATGCTCCCTCCCGCACGAAATCGTGACCTCCCCTGTTTGGATTACGGAAATGACTATAGAGGGTAGACCAACTAAGTTGTCCGTCCTTACAAGTACGTAACCCAGCATACATGAATCACAGCTACTGAGATTTTTAAATTTTTTTATAATACGCTAAACATGTTGACATCTTACAAAATTCTCGAATCTCGACACCTATTAAAACACGTTTCGTTTCAAGCAATACACCTCGTATAATCGATAATTTTCGATTGTCTAATTGTTTAATACGCGTTGTATTAATTTGGGCACTTGATTTACGGACACCCTATATTTAAGAACGTATCTATCTTCTCTTCTGTATTGTAAGTACTTTGAGAAATAAACGAATTGGCATAATCTCGTTATTAGACATTATGACAGACAATATATCTGCTAACTGCCATCAATGAAAATCAGATGCGAATAACCTTAGTTGAACTTGAACTTAGTTAAACAATACCAGCAATTTATCAATCACCAATTTTAAAACAGTAACAGTAGTTACAGTTGCGTTGGTTTTAGTGTATAATAAATATTGTACTTGTTCATTTCATTACAGTCTTGAAAAACTAGACTTTATTTCTCTTCTTTTACCTCGTTACGCCGAGTTTAGAATGTTAATAATTGTGGCATTAGAAACCAACGGAATGAAATTCGTATAAATCAAATTTATTCTACGAAAACGGAATTATACAAAGACAAAATGAGTTTGTTGCCCCAAAGGAAGAAAATAAATGAGACATTTGCTTTAGAGAATATAATAATACGAATACCTGAGTTATTTTAAAACCGCCTAAATACAAATATATATTTGACCTTCAAAATAAAATTAGTAGAGGCAAGTTATTAAAACTAAATTGAATAGTAGGTTGTAGAAAAATACTTTTGAAATTACCCAATCGGAAAAAACAAACTTTGATCAAATGAAAATAGTAATTAATAATAAAAAATTAAAAATATTGGATTGTATAAGATTATAATTATTCTTTTCAAAACGTTTCATTCTAAAAGCTTCTACCTACTTAAATTAATATCATTCAGAAATATACGTTCCTTAAAAGAGCTTCATACAGGTGCGATTTGTTTAGGGAATTTTTCTTTTTGTATTCATTTGGCGACAAAATCAAATTTAGCCAATGTGAAAAAAGAGAAAAAATGGCAAGAAAGAAATCGCGCCTATATAAATGAGGCTTTACAAGTCTAGAACTGCAAACTTACCGCACCATTCACTTTTTCGGGTACCTGTACGGACTGTATCTACCTTTTTTTATGATTGACGGAATTATTGGAATTATATCATATGTCATGGGTGACTTATTTCATTTTTAAACCTCGACTGAAAAAAGATCCATCCATGCAATTTTTTCCAATTATCTCTAATCTCTTTCTACGTCATTTCAGCATAAACCGATATGATAATAATTACAAAATAGTATCTGCCAATTAGTCTGTCAATATTACATCTCTTTCGTAAATATTTAACAATTGTCTGTATTTTAACTGATAAAATTATATTTCCGTTAATTATCATTTGCAAAAGATTTAATTTTATATTTCCTAAATTAGTATCATTGCTTTAAAGTAAAAAAACATTCTATTTATTCCGTATTTACAGGAAGTTTACTTAGAACTGTAATAAAATTGGAGGAAAGAAGCGATCTCGGTGAATATCAAAATTATTTAGCATTCTACAAATAAGTTATCAATCGAGCGGAAAGGTTCACTGTTAGGGTTGATAGAAATTTATAGACTGAATTTCACACTTTTATTCGGAAACCTTTTCTACAATTTATTGGTTGAAACAGGTGTAAACGGTAGGTCAGTTGTTGCAGTTTAGAATGGCTCAAAATCTCAATATTCCTCACATCTACGTGCATGTTGGTCAGGGACAGGAAATTTGATTTATGTGTAACTAAAACAATTACAACCCCTTTATCTGAAAACAAAGTTTAAAATTGATTTGAAACTATTAAAATGTTTTGCAAAATGAATCGGAATGAACTATCGCGCTTCAAATCTTTAAAAAACTTCCTTCTGATCATCTAGAAAATAGAAATCCGTTGATGGCGTTAACTGACGTTGCCAAGGCTTTAGTTTCTACAGGGTGCTAAAACAAAGTGTCACAAACTTTGAAGAGTGAAAGTATGACCCAAAATATGACTAAAAGTTTTAATTAACGTGGGTCCGGAAATGGACGGTTTCAGAATTACGAAAATGTAATGTAATTCACGAACAAACAGCAAAGGCAAAAAGTAAAATGACATGTTCAAAGTGTCCTCCCCCCATTTCAAGGCAGGTATGACACATCTGCCGCATGGACATTTAAACTCTTTCGAAAAGGAAAACCCCCACAGTGGCTCGAATTGGGTGATATCCCTGATCTACTCGTTGCTGCAGCTCATCGAGGTTGTTTACAGGCGCACATTACACTAACGCTTTCAAATATCCCCAAAGAAAGAAATCAAAGAAATTGTGTACTAACCACTGAATGTCAACCTGTATACAGAGTGATGATAAAGTATCGCACAAAAATCATATTTTGGTTATTTAATGTTTTTGCGGAAAATCCTGAGACCCGTCGATTTTTGTTTTTAAATCTCCATTTAGACATATAATTTTCAACCCCCCACCCCGCAACCCCTAAGTGCTAGCAACCCCAACTTTAAAATTTTAAATAGAAAGATACCCTTTGTGATACCTCTTTTGATAGGTCTTTTTATTCTTAATATAAGCAAAAAAAGTTTTTCAAAATCGGTTGATAAATAACGTAGATATTTAACAAAATGTAATCAAATGGAAATGTCAATATTCGACAAGAAACGGCTCAAACACGCCGTAAATAGTAACATTAAAAAGGGCACTTCCTGACCTAAAAGTGTGGTTTTGATCGCCCATTATTTCTACGCTGTGACGTCATAATTTTTTTTTAAATGTCAACCCCATTATTTACATTGATTACATTTTGTTAAATATCTCTGTTATTTTTCAACCGATTTTGAAAAACTTTTTTTTGTTATATTAAGAATTAAAAGACCTATCAAAAGAGGTATCACAAAGGATATCTTTCCATTAAAATTTTTAAAGTTGGGGTTGCTATCACTTAGGGGCTGAGGGGTGGGGGGATTAAAATTACCTGCCTAAATGCCAATTTAAAAACAAAAATTGACGGGTCTCAGGATTTGTGCCATTATTTCTACGCTGTGACGTCATAATTTTTTGTTGAATGTCAACCCCATTTTTTACATTGATTACATTTTGTTAAATATCTCCGTTATTTATCAATCGATTTTGAAAAACTTTTTTTAGTTATATTAAGAATAAAAAGACCTATACAAAGAGGTATCACAAAGGGTATCTTTCTATTTAAATTTTTAAAGTTGGGGTTGCTAGCACTTAGGAGTTGAGGCGTGGGGGGTTGAAAATTATATGTCTGAATGGCAATTTAAAAACAAAAATCGACGGGTCTCAGGATTTTCCGTTAAACCATTAAATAACCAGAATATGATTTTTGTGCGATACTTTATCATCACTCTGTATATCATTTGTCGACTACGATAAAAAAAAATAAGCGAACAAATGCACAACTGTTAGAAAAAGGAATAATCCTTTGTATCTCCGAAACCGTTCATTTGCGGACCCACGTTCATTAAAACTTTTTGTCATATTTTGGGTCATACTTTCAGTCCTCAAAGTTTGTGACACACGACGCCCTCTTTAAAGCTGTAACTTCAAAGCTTAAAACTTTACGCACTACCGCATTTCCGGTCCCTAAATGCTACTTGATACCTAATGTGCTAACCGATTTTAGGAATCCGCCTGCGTATAGGCGGTATAGGGCAGAAATTTGAACCTACTTTCTCTTTAACAGGGTAGATGCAAAAACTTTACACACTACCCCATTTCCGGTCCCAGTATGCCTTAAAGAATTGCTACTATTGAATATTTTCGTTTTTGTTATTAATTATTAGAGCACTTACTGTCAAATAAAATAAAGAGTAGGACAATTCAGGAAGAGGAATAAAATTATTCGCATGTTATTGATTACGAGTAATGTTAAATAGGTAGGTAAATAAAATATGGCTCTTAATATTTTAAAAAATCAAGGTGCACAGTGTCAAAGTACCTATGAATGTCAAGTGCGGATTGACGGGGGGGGGGGTGTAGTAGGGTTCATTAAAAACTTTAATTTTTTATTGTAAAGAGCCACCTCTGCTCCTCGGACTATTTACCTACCCCCCTCCCCGAAAAATCCATTTATGAACATTTTCTAACCAGGTGGGAAGCAGTGGGAAGGGGTGAAGTTGCCTCTAGATCCGCCCTTGTCGTATGTTCCTAGTAGCCTACATCAATCTGGTTGTTTTTTTTTCATCGTAGGTGTAGCCTAATGGAACGCGAACGATCGAGGGAACGAGTGTTCTCTATATTAACTTTGGTAGTCTGGTAGAGACAAGGACATTTTTTTTAAACTTTAAATAAAATTATGGTTAGGAATACCAATAGTTTTGTTTGAAAAAAAAAGGTAATAATTTGTTGCGAACCAATCAAGTTTACAACATGTGAATTAATAACATCATTACCTACTATAAATTAAAAAAAACGTATCTACGTATAAAAATTATAAATTATTTTATGAAAGTTTAATTTTCATCGGCTGTTGGCCAGATGGATGTAATAATAATTGCAGGATCCACGATATTTCGTACTGCGAGTGTTAGTAACCTGAATTGAGAATATAATTGCGGAAAAGTACAAGGTTATTCACAAGTCAATTTCATATAAAATAAAGCCACTTTTTTTAGAAATCGACAAAAACGAGTCTGGCCAAACTTTTAATTCAGAATGTTAAGCTGCTGACTTTAACGATAAGCTCTATAGCTTAGGTCTTAGCTATAAGTGTTAGAATCGTTGCAGGTAGTTGGTTAAGAACGTATTCAGGAAAATTTGTGAATATATAAATATTTCTGCGATAAAATAAAAATTTTACAACCACAAACTTGGTGCGACCCTGACCACACAGCCCACAGGACAACAACACAAGCACCAACTCTATTGTTCAGACTGAATTTCAAAGATTACTACATGCTGGGTACCTGCTGACTGGTAATCGGATTTAAAAATTCGCTACAAAAATTTTGGTCAGATTTTGCACATGTCAATGTTTTTCATAAAACTAGGGCAGAAAAACACCAAGTATTGAATATTTTTTTATCTGTATCGCTAGGGAAAATGTGATACTGTGGTCCGATCCGCCATTTTAGAAACACCCTGTATAATCAGTATGAAAATAAATAAACTAAATATAGGTAGTATATTAGCCGGTATGTAATTAAAATTATAATAATCATAAATTCTAATTGTACTAAATTGGTTTTACTTTTAATTTACCACTTTTTAGCTTTTACCGGCTATTAGGTACGTACCTACCTCTTCCACAATCGTCTCACATCAAGTAGAATAAAATTATATATTAGTAATTTTTTAATAAACCGGTACACTTTCAATTTCACCGTAAACATTGGTAATTGATGAATACGTACAGTTCTGGGCAGTCATTTCCTGTGGAGTTTTTGTATTATCTTCCGCTGAACGTGTTTTCCATTTAGGTAAAACGTTTGTTTTTGGATCGTGGACAAACTAAACCTCGCCTAATCTTAGCCACTTTAAATTCGGTATTTCTTAAAAGAAATTTAATTAGAAAACTTATCTTGATTCGGTATTACTACAAAATTATACTTACAGGGTGTAGAATTAAATCACGTAACACAGGGGTTTCAATGGTAAAACTTACGGTAATATAATCTTCCCTAATTATTTTACAAAAAATGTTTATCTAGATTTTTTGTAGAGAAAGAAATTCTACAATTTCATATGTACCTACTCATTTTTAGTTCTTAGTTTTATCAAAGGTTGAGAAAAGAGAAAAGGTTGGTTTGACGAAAATCTATAGTGCCTGAAATTGACTTTGTGACAAGTGTCGTTCAATGATCCCTTACTGCATGAATGTTGTTTACAGAAAAATACCATTTTATGAGATCTAGTTTTTCCTTCGATGGAAACATAATAATTTATATAATTTAAACGTTTGGTAAGATATTACTGCAATTAAAATTAAATTTCGCACTAGCGGCTTTGCGATGAGCAGTTGTCACATCATAATTCCAAGGCACTGCAGGATTTTTCCAAATAACGTTTATTATTTTCTAGATTTTTTGGTTTGAGAACAAACAAAAATAATATCGATGATATTTATGGATACAGAATTTTTTTCTCTACAAAAACCTATCCTACAATTTTTCTGTAAAATAATTAGGGAAGATAATATCCGACTTAAAAATTTACCATTGAAATCTCTAGGTTGCGTGATTAAATTCTACACCCTGTATATAAAAATAGAAATTCGTATGGCGTGAAATATTATTAATGGTTGTGTATTAAAAATATGTGATTATTGACAATAGTTCTCAATAAATATTATAACAATATAGTTTAATTGAATTCCAAAGCAAATTGTTTATATAAACACAATCTTTTCATTCTCATAGCATAATTAAATCGTGATATGGAATTTAATTGTCTTTCCAACTTTGAAAGGCTTTAGCCAAATAGTTAGGTATTCACCTTTTATTATGTTAAACAGTTTTAGAAAAGTAAGCGGCAATGGTATGAACAAAATTTAGTAAGTCATGACACTCTAGAATTAAAACTTATTTTTGAAATTAAAAATTTGTTAAGTTCTCAAAACTATAATATCTTGACACGCTTACGCAGAATTTAATGCAGAGTTCAAATATGCAAAAATATACAGGGTGTTGTATTTGAAATAAGAAAGTTGGGGTCATTTCCGGCGAAACCGAAAGTGAAAGATTATTAACATTCAGCTCAAATTATGAGCTCTTACGTGTATATAACGCAAACAAAAAGTTAACTAAATCGGTTAGAAATAAAAAAAATAATAGGGCTGTCCCGGGGTTCTGTCACGCGGTATATATTTTTTTGAAAATTGTCGAAACAATATACTAATAAAATTTAGTGCAATAACGAGAATTGGCAAATAATGGCTAATTTATACACGACTGCAGAAAAAATCATTTTCGCGGGCCATTTTGATATTCAAGAGAAAAAAAAGAAGAAAAAAAGAAAGAATCCTTTCGTATCAACACCCTGTATTCTTTGTTTACCTTATATTCAACTTTTAACGTAGTACAAGAGAATAAAAATGACTCGTACCTTGATCTTGATAAATGCATATCCTTTGTTGTAACAATGCAAATGTCACGTATATTATTTATTTCCTGAATAGATCCGTATGTAGCAGTTTTAAAATTTTTATTTAACAAAAAGAGTTACGTATAAATTTCATTTTAAAAGTATCTTACTAATTTGAATTAATCGTATTTTTTCCTTGTTCCAATATGATACAGTTCACATGAAAAAAGAAATGCTACAACAATGTACGTTGAATGAATCACATAGTCATTCCATTTTTGTATAAAAGAATGCTATAACCCAATTTCTTACCTCGATTTCACAACTTGGAATGTTTTAAATGTAAATATGCAACTCTAATTAAATGAACTGTAATTGTAAATGAAATCCCAAATATAATAATGAATAACGAGTAACGATTAAAAGTTTTAAAAGTGTATATTTTTTACTAATTTACATACATAATAAAATTAAAAAATGGCACATTGCGTTACAGCAAAATGTCATTGATGAACACTGGACTGTAAAATTTCTCTTATACCTATTTTTTTCTGTTTCACATTTAGGTAGGTCTATAAATATAATTTTACGCCCATTTACATTCTTAAATAATACGCTAACATACAGATTGCAATTTTAATCACTTTTAAAACTGTCAAATGTAGGCAAGTTGACAATATCATAGATAGTACCTTAATAGTTATTTATGTTACAAGGCCGTGAAGTAGCACTTTTTTTTATTAGAATGAATATTATTTGGCGAGGCGAAGGCCGAGCCAAATAATCATTCGAATAAAAAAAAGATAGTTCACGGCCATGTGGCATACAAAATTTTGTGTGCAACTGTGAAAAATTACCAAAATTAAAGTTTCGATCGAATCTTTACATAAAATTAAAAGCTAATTTCATTCAAGATCATGACCCGTAAAAAAAAGTCTTTGTCGGCCGGTAAAAAAAAGTCTTTTTTTTACGTTGTCAGGGCTTTTTTTACGTTGTCAAGGTTTTATTTTACTATAAACAAATGTGCTACTTCACGACTCAAAATCAAACAAAAAAAGTGACCTTTTTTTGACAGTTGCACACAAAATAATTTATATTATTCATTCGTTATCAGTTTACACTATTTTCATGTTGGCAGTTTAAAATTAATTGGAAATAGCAATACAAACTTTGACTTTACACATACATAGGCTTTTAAAAATAAGCTCCTCTATGCAAGTACCGCTTAATCTCAACCAAAGGGCTTCTTTTAATACATTACTTTATGCCACTTACTTTAAAATAACACTTCCTGAGAATTACACACCACTAGGAAGTTATTATAAATAAATTTAGAACAAACCCTTTTTCTTCTTTTCCTTTTTACCATCGACTGCTTCCCTGCTACCTTCAAGCGATCTGCGACGCAGTTCTTCAATGGTCACTTGATTATCCTGCTCCCATTGTTGCTTTTCATGTTCAAATTGTCTCCTTTTATCTTCAAGTTCCTTTGCTTGTTGTTCGAGGCTCTTTCTGGTAGCTTCATGTCTTCGAGTAAGTTCTGATTCACTGTCTTTTAATTTTTGTTTCTTTTCTCTCACTTTCATTTCGAATACTTGTTCCATTTCAGCTTCCATTTTCTTCATTTTAAGATCATGGTCACGCTTTTCCTCATCCATCTGTGCTAGTGGATTTTTATTTGAAATTCTAGATGGTTTCCCATCAACTCCCAAACCTGCTAATTTACGACATCTGTAATTTTCGTAGTGTACATTATTAGTGACATCCTTTAAATCTTGTAAATGTGTACGGATCACCATATTTCTCAAAGCAATGAAGTCGCAATGTTCTAAATTTTCCACTTCGGCTATGCCCCAGGGATACTTACGCCCTCTAAGTTTCTTACCATCTATTTCGATAACTGCATTTGAACCCACAACAGCAAATGGCACTCGTTCCCGTAGTGATTTGTTGAGTTTATGCTCTTCATCATCTTCGAGTGTGTCTGGGAATTCATAAATTTTAATCTTATGCAGGGTTATTTCGTTTAAAATTTGCTTCTTGAATAAATTGCATTCATCTGCTGTAAGTGTATCAGCTTTAGAAATAACAGGAACAATATTTACTTTATCGCACAATCTCTTCATGAATTCAATGTCCAGGGATTTTAAACCATGCCCTGAAGGTTGGATGAAATATAAGCAGCAGTGTACCCTTTGATCGGCTTCTTGCTTTCGTGTAACTCTTGCTTCTGAATTTAAATAATCCTCGTATTTGCTTTCGATATACTCTATTACAGGAGCCCAGCAATTGCTGTTATCAACTGCATCACCAAACCCTGGGGTATCTACTACTGTTAGTAATAAATTTACTCCGTTTTCTTTGAGCAATACTTTTGTTGTTTCAACAGCTACTGTTTTCTTGAGCCTTTGTGTTGGTCCTGGATGATCTGCATTATAAACATCTGTCAAGAACAGGGAGTTTATTAAAGTAGATTTTCCAAGACCTGATTCACCGACAACCATGAGGGTGAATTCGAAACCCTTTTTCACAGCTTTTCGATACACTTGATTAGGCAAATTTGCAAACCCGACATAACCATCCAGTTCTTTCAGTTTAGGCCTTTCTTTTATCACTTCAATTTCTTTAGCTTCTTTACTAACATCTTCCTTTGCATTAGATTCGGAAGGAGATCTTACTGGAGGCTCTGGGGGTTTATCCAATGAAGGACCTTTGGTGATACGATTGGAATCTTTGTTGACAGTTGGATCAGTCGAATTAAAAAACATTTCTCTCTTACTTTGTGTTGTTGCAGTTTCATTTCCATTAGTTTGGTTCATTGTACCATTTGTAGTAGAAGAATTTTGAGTGCTACCTTGGTCGAGATACTTTTGTCGTAAACCTAACCTGTCTAAACTCGACAACCGATAGGAACCACCTATGTTATCCTTATCCCGGTCTCTAAATCCACTTCCTGCATTGAAACTCGAGGTGTATTTAGGCAAAGTTGGTGGAGGTGCTGGTTTATTTTCTGTGCTTCGGTTTAGTAACCCCGTGCTTGATGTATACAAATAACTACTAGGCATTATATTTGGTCGGGATTTAATTGTAGCAGTTACTTGAGTTTGAGTTGTAGGTACTTGAGCATTCACATTATTGGCACTCATTGTTGCGTTTGTGTACACACTACAGCATTGTTAATCAGTTACAGGATTTAAAATTTTTTATTTACTTACACGACGATAAAACAGTCAAAGATGAGTAATGTTTTACTGGTCAGCCACGCCCGTCAACATAGCGTCTATTTCGTTTTATTCTGTATGTTCCTTACGAATAAACATAAATATTGTGCATACGTATTCACAAAAGACCGAACATAATACAAAGTCCACTACTACTACGGTTTACATTGATAAATGCACGTTAATTCGTTAATAGACAACTAACCATCACAACTCCACAACGAATTCATTTTGACTAACTTTAGTTTGCTCGTTAAATCCAGATGGCGAAAGTTGTTCGACCCGCTCGCGATCGTGTTTTGTTGCGAGTTCCCTGCACATAGGCGGCGACTACAGAAGGGCGCAATAGTACTTATAATTATTTTTATTGTTATAATTTATTTATTTATTTTTAATGAATTTCTACCAAATATTAAAAGCCACCCCCCCATGTATAGATTGTAATTATTTTTAAAAAATACAAGAAGTTAAATAAAACAACTTGTAATATATTTAACAGAAAATTATTGCGTTCACTTCAGAAAATATGTTGCTGAAGTCTGAATTCTTGTAAAAAATCTGCAACTAGAAATATTTATAGTTGTTGTTGTGTATGTGTGTAACTCTCAATTATTTTTACATTGGTTTCCATAACAACCAAACATGCTGCTGGATTTATAGAATTTTCGAATTTGAAGTGCAATTTGTTAGGAAAAGCAGATTTTTCCTAAATTTATAAGATATTCCAATGACATTTGGTCACATGACCTTTCTGGGGGACAGTACAAACAATCCAACGTCTGGCTGTCTCACGTGACCCTTGTTGACAAAACAGGCCAATTAGCGACCTCCACAAGGGTCAGCTGATACGACTGTGACCTAGTTTGTTTGTGCTGCCCTACAAAAAGTCCATTGACCAAATTTCATTGGAATTCCTAATACTAGCAACTATTTTAGGCGACTGTAACAAAAGCAGCTGTTTTGCGTATTTTTTAACACTTGTTGTCGTTTTATAATAGCCGTTCTTGTTATATGTTGTATTATACTCTTTTTGTATCTTCTTCTTCTTTTAGACATGCCAAGACCAACAATCGCCTCCGCTCTCTAATTGATCTTATTAGGGGTCCTAGCCCTAGCGGATTTTTTGGATTGGTGACATTAAAATGTCACCAATCCAAAAAAATTTAGTGTTGTTAGATTATCAGCTGTTTTTATATTTTGTGGCTATCTATGATGGTGTGTTTGTCACTTATGAGTCTTATGACGTTTGTTGTTTATGGTTTTGTAACATAAAAATTTTCAAATAAACGTCAGAAATGGCAAAGACACGATAATAGCCACAAAAATTAAATAGCTGACAATCTAACAACCCTAAAATGCAATGTTACAATTACAATCCAACAAATCCCCCATGGCTATACAACCCCTGATAGGGTCAATTGTGAGTTCATGTAGGTACCCATCTTCCTGCAACATTTACAGTATTTTTGGTCGCCTTAACGTTTCTCTGTTCTGTTTTAAATCTCTACTGTAAATACTAAATATATTTTTCTATTTTCCGTCTTTCCTTCAATCTCGTCATATGCTTTTGCGACCAAAGTGCCCCCATACGCGTACGCCTATGATGAGTGTGGTTTCAAGCGTGGGGGAGCGCGTGTGCCGGTTGGGAGGGAATCCATCCAGTTGCCCAGTTGAATCTTATTCGTGTTTGAATTTGCCGGTTTCTCTGTTCAAGGAATTGCACTCGTATTAAACCGGAATAGTTGGCTCCGTCGAAGCTCGTGCGTTGCGCACCGCACAAAGAATCGATAATGAAAACGGGAACCTTAGAATATATATTGTATTTTACTTATTTACTAAATTGAACATGCATCGAATTAAATATTAAATCAATTAATACACGTAGGAATGTTGAATATCTTTTGATTTTGCCTTCTGTTGAACATACGTTGTTTGCGAAGGTTATCTCTTATCAACGCATTGTATAGTTATCTATAATATTGTATTGACATAGTCATTAACAGTTCAAATAAAACGACTGTTTTGTTTCACATCCACGACCCTGTTTTATTAGTCTTGCTTTGCGTGCTGCACTTCCTAAATATACCCGCCCTCCAGTTAAAAGCATTTCTAGATTAAGGGCTTTTCGGGATAACATGCATACCTATTTTTAGAAACTGTTCCAAATATGGGAAGATACTAGTAATGGGTACAAAATGAAACTATTCCAGGACACTAACGGAGTTATTTTGTTAGACAAAATTCTCTGAAAAAAGTTTTATTTTTTCTACTCCCATACCTATAAATTGATTTATTAAATATTTAGTACCTGGACTTTAATGATATTAATTAAAATACACATTTTTATTAAGATACAAATTTATAGCTTATAATACTCGGTCAGTATCAAATATTCTCGAATCACGTGACCCTGTGTTCGAGTGTATAATCAAATATTGCCATTACCATCTGAAATCTAAAATCTAATAAATTTTGAAAATAAAGTGTTTACTTTTCATTATAGTCGCAGAAAAAATAGTGGATGCAATTCAAATTGAATAGCTATTATGACACGAATATGAGAATTACGACACGAGCCTTGACGAGTGTTGTAATAAATGCTCATTACCTGATTGCATAATATACTATTTACTATTTTGGTCGGGTCTAGGACACAACCCCCACTGGTCACAACCCCCACAAAGTTTTTGGCTGGTCACAAGCCCCACAGTGGTCACAACCCCCACATTTAGTTTTGGTCACAAGCCCCACATTGGTCACAACCCCCACATTTAGTTTTGGTCACAAGCCCCACACTGGTCACAAAGCCCACATTTCAGTTTGGTCACAAGCCCCACGTTGGTCATAACCCCCACATTTAATTTTGGTCACAAACCCCACATTGGTCACAAGCCCCACATTTAGTTTTGGTCACAACCCCCACACTGGTCACAACCCCCACATTTCAGTTTGGTCACAAGCCCCACATTGGTCATAACGCCCACATTTCATTTTGGTCACAAGCCCCACACTCAAGCCTCGTATTGGTCACAACCCCCACACACAAACCTCGCACATTGCTCATAACCCCCACATTTCGTTTTGATCACATTTAGTCATGAGAAATGATTAATAACAGACAACGCATATTTAGTGTTATCATTGTTCCAAATGTAGGTAATTTCATAGATGGGTAATTTAGTATTTAGATTTAAAGGAATTTATCCAGTAGACAGCCCAAAGTAACGACCATAGGTAACTTTACAGGACTATGAAACAACAATAATAATAACGATCTATCGTCCACCAGGTTATTTCGCAGTTTGACAAAATTTGGAAAGCCACAAAAATATATATTTAAGTCGGCCAGGTGGTGCTATTATTTTTAAGTTTTTATAAGGTTTACGTTTTTCATCAACTGTGATTATTACTTTCCCATACCACCACTGTTATAGGGCGAAATATTGATATTATTAAAATTTTCGAAAATAAGATTTTCGCGGAAATACGTGTTTTGGACCTCCAGTAACCCAAAAAAGTGGTTTAGAAGAAATGTCTGTTGGATGGTGAGGGGGGGGGGTTGGTTTGTTGGTTGTGTATGTGACGCCTCTAACGCAAAAACTAGTGTACCGATTTTGATGAAATTTGAAATGAAGGGGTATATCGAAAATTCATCGACAAAATAAGCTTTTCAAAAAAATCCAAACCGGAAACAGAATTTAGACGTAACGACTCGTCTCCCGACAATTGTCGGTGTTTGTACGATTTTTCGCTCTAAAGTTACTCTTGAGAGTTATACGAGAGGCGCCAACGATTGTTGTTGGGTAACGAGTCGTTCATGAACGATAATTAACAGAATAGGGGTGTTAGGCTGGATTCTGACAGAGAGTCGGTCGATAGCGATCATCCGGGTTCGCCAGATGTAATTTCAAACCGGATTTCTGTGGTCAACATTTATTAGACCGTTTAAATTTTTGTATTAATATATTATTACAGTTTTTAGGTAAATTAGTCTTGGATCAAGAATTTTTGCTTCGCTGTATAACAGGTTTGTTGAGTAGGTGTAGCTTTTTTAAACATGATCTATGAAAATAACATTTTAAAGGGCAAAAATATAATCTAACAAAGCTGTAATGAGGCTTCGTACCGTTAGCTATTTACTGGACAAACTGTAAATATAGGAACTATAAATATTGAAGGAACTTTCTCTTTGCTTGAAATTTACTGAAAAGTTCAAACCTTTCAAAAAATAAAAATCATTGCCATTGCCATAAAACCCTTAAACTAAAAATACCAATGATTTACAACACTTCAAACTTTTAAACGACAATAGAGAACGCGGGATAACAAAAGGCATGGGGTCCAATCATATCTAGTAGTTTTGTTTAATATAAAGGCGATGCCTAGTTTACGTTATATACAGGGTGGATGACAAAATCTGCCCTGAGCTATACAGCTTTTAATTGAGATCGGATTGTTACGGTCGACATGCCAATCGAAATGGGTCATTTAAATACTACTTTATGTTTTGCTGTACTTTGAACATTTTCAGGGCCTACTACATTTTAGAAACCATAGTCAACTTTTTATTTTTAAAAGGGCACCATGTATATTTTTTGTAATTCTGAATAAGCGTTTTTTCCGAGTTCAACGATGTATAATAATATAATAAGTCACCTTACCATCACCAAAAAGTAGTAAAAAAATTGTTTAAAATTACTCTCGTGACTACCAATTTCGCCATTAGTTTTCAATTTAAAACAATTTTTTAATTACTTTTTGGTGATGGTAAGGTGACTTATTACACATCGTGAAAAAAAGATAGTCATAGTTTAATTTAATTAACCTTTTTTAAATCTACAGCTTCACTGTTTTAATTTTTTCAATTACGGTTAATTCCATTGTTTAATCCAATATGTTATTTTCACTATTTATTCTAATCTATTGTTTCTTCTGAAGATGCAAATTTAACCTTTGCGAAAAAGTTCTAATTTTCAATTACCTTTTAAACGTGGGTTAGACAAGGTTTCTTGTTTTAATTTTTCTTCTTCTATTAATAATATAAATTTAAAATTCTCTTGGTTTTGCAGGTCAGGTAATAATCAAAGTTATTAAATTGTAATCAAAAATACTTGTATTTAAAAAAAAAATAAAAGGTCGACGTTTCCGTTTATAAAAAAAACATTTCAAAGAATTATTTTTCTTTTATAAAATTATGGTCTCCATAATTTTTTATTTTTCTTTGAAAATGTTTTTTTTTATAAACCGAAACGTCGACCTTTTAATTTTTTTTAAATACAAGTATTTTTGATTACAATTTAATAACTTTGATTATTACCTGACCTGCAAAACCAAGAGAATTTTAAATTTATCATTTATAAAGGTCAAGAATTACAATTATTATTATTAATAATATACAGGGTGCTTCATTTAAAACAACCAAGTTGCTAATTGTACTGTGAAAAGTAAACACCCTGTATAAGTGATATACATTTAGGAGAATGCAGAGCTATATACTGAATAACTTTTATATTTAAACTTCTTTCATATTTTAACAAATAATGTCGCTATAGGAGCACCACTTTCCGATTTTCAAAACCACGTAGAGGGCGCCACAGTGAAATTCTGATATTCAATAAAAAAAACAAAAATGTAGCTAATACCAAGCTGCATAAGTATAGAAAATTTAAACAAAATCGCGTGGCTAGTTTTCTTGTAATAATTTTTCAAAAATTTCAAAATTTTTGGAAGAGCGCCGGCCGTTGCGACCATTTTTGGATTTACGAAATACATTTTTTTCATGGTGTAGTACCGCCAAAGGGCTTTGAAACAATTTGTTGCGGAACCTGATCAGATAACTGGTTTTTGAGTTATGGGGTGTTAAATTCGAAATTTTGAAAAATTCATAGCGGCCGCCATTTTGAAGTTAAATAGTCCGGTAAAAAACTGTTTCCCTTTCATATCCTCTACCGGGATTTTCAAAATTCCGCTTCTGAAAAAAATGCTACCAAAACAAACCTGCCTAACTTCCGTTTCCGGTTTGGATTTTTTTGAAAAGCTTATTTTGTCGATGAATTTTCGATATACCCCTTCATTTCAAATTTCATCAAAATCGGTACACTAGTTTTTGCGTTAGAGGCGTCACATACACAACCAACAAACCAACCCCCCCCCCTCTCCATCCAACAGACATTTCTTCTAAACCACTTTTTTGGGTTACTGGAGGTCCAAAACACGTATTTCCGCGAAAATCTCATTTTCGAAAATTTTAATAATATCAATATTTCGCCCTATAACAGTGGTGGTATGGGAAAGTAATAATCACAGTTGATGAAAAACGTAAACCTTATAAAAACTTAAAAATAATAGCACCACCTGGCCGACTTAAATATATATTTTTGTGGCTTTACAAATTTTGTCAAACTGCGAAATAACCTGGTGGACGATAGATCGTTATTATTATTGTTGTTTCATAGTCCTGTAAAGTTACCTATGGTCGTTACTTTGGGCTGTCTACTGGATAAATTCCTTTAAATCTAAATACTAAATTACCCATCTATGAAATTACCTACATTTGGAACAATGATAACACTAAATATGCGTTGCCTGTTATTAATCATTTCTCACGACTAAATGTGATCAAAACGAAATGTGGGAGTTATGAGCAATGTGCGAGGCTTGTGTGTGGGGGTTGTGACCAATACGAGGCTTGAGTGTGGGGCTTGTGACCAAAATGAAATGTGGGCGTTACGACCAATGTGGGGCTTGTGACCAAACTGAAATGTGGGGGTTGTGACCAGTGTGGGGGTTGTGACCAAAACTAAATGTGGGGCTTGTGACCAATGTGGGGTTTGTGACCAAAATTAAATGTGGTAGTTATGACCAACGTGGGGCTTGTGACCAAACTGAAATGTGGGCTTTGTGACCAGTGTGGGGCTTGTGACCAAAACTAAATGTGGGGGTTGTGACCAATGTGGGGCTTGTGACCAAAACTAAATGTGGGGGTTGTGACCACTGTGGGGCTTGTGACCAGCCAAAAACTCTGTGGGGGTTGTGACCAGTGGGGGTTGTGTCCAGGTCCCTTTTGGTCTTCCCTTAACAATGTGCCATCTGTGATTGATGACTTTAAGATGCCTTGATTTCAAACCGACAATTATTACAGTTAAGATAGGAATCGTTATTCCTAAATCTGACAGTTGTTGGTCTTAGTAAGGCTTAGTCTTAGTAGAACTAACAACACTGTCAGATATAAACTCACTGTGTTAGGGGCGATTTATCAATTCCCTATGAAGTTGACCAACAGCCAATTATCATGGATACGAATTGTTACAAGAATCGTGTCTATAACACTTGACCCTTGGTTAGCTTAACACGGAATTAACTGCGGATTAATAAACCGGCTCTTAATCCGATTATTAGTTTTATTGTGACTCAACTTTCCATTTATAGTAGGTACCTACCGGATTTAGGCAAAATTTTCTCTAAGGCATTTCAAGCAAGATCCGGTTACTGAAGGGTTAACACTTTTGGTACTTTTATTGTTCTTCTCTTGCTTTTTTCAAGATATAAATAAATAAAACAAACTGTCTGCATAATATTTTCTAAAGAAAATTATTGAAAGTAAAAGCATAAGGAATATTTTGTTTTTGAAAGGGTTACTGCGTGGTAAAACCGGCTCCCCAACCTCTCATTCTGCCCTTTTGCATCCAATTTAAGTTTTAAAACTAATAATTGTTGTTCGGTGTGACAAAGGTCAGTTTAAATCTGACAACTGTTAGTCTAAACTAAATCCGATTATTATTCTGTTGTAAAAAAATTCCTGATCTGGTACTTAACTAAGACTGAATTTACATGCGGCTAGTTATCTGTTTAAATGTCACAATAATTGTTATGACTTGTTAGTTTGAATCTCTGATAATTAGTTTAAACTATAAACCCAACCGTTGTTAATTTTATTGTCACAAAGAGTTACCCAGGAGCGAGATGGGATAGAAATTTTTATGGGACAACCATGGGTATGGTTTTTCATCCAGGCGGACGACTGGCTTTTTGGCGTCTTCCTCCCACTCACTTTTTTATTCATCATTAAGGTGTACTCGGTAAAACCTCCAAAAATGGAACATTTTCTTAAATATCAAGTAGGCTTCTCTGTGGAATTTCTTGAAACTTGAGAATTCAAATCATATTTCGTCAGCCAATCACGAGCCCCCCTTTTTAAAAATTGAACCAATGGGAAGGCTACTTTACTGACAATATTTTTATGACAACTGAGACGCTTTCTGACAACTGTCATGGACTCATGGATTAATTTTAACCACTTGAATTTATGCAGGCTATTATTAGAAATCAAAAGTTTAATTTATAATTAGGTATTTTATTATGTAGTACAAACAAAACTGAGTGGAGCTAGAATTGTAGTAAGAGACGATACTAATTAGGTACTACTTGACTGCAGTAAGCGGTGATAGAAATTTTTGCCTCGATCCGGCCCTGATAGATACGATTATTAAACTAACATTTGTGAATTAAAATGTAAGAATAATTGTCAGTTTAACTTTTGGTACTCTTGGTTATGTAAATATGTACCAATTTGGATTACTACATAAGAATTTTCAAAATTGCTTTAATTTTGAATTTTGAGTCCTATAAGCTCTATCAGTCAAAGTTCTCTGCTTTTATTTAATAATAATTCTCATTTTAACCTATAATTATATAAGCATATAACTATAATAATCTACTTTACAGAACTACGTTTGCGGTTTCATTTTAATTCTTTACATTTCTGTGGTTCATTGCAGGGTAGGTATTTCCTATGAATATTTCCTTATTCTAACTCTACTAATTACTTATCTACTATGAATTTTTTTTTTATTTTCCCGAACATAATTTTTGAGGAACATATTGTACCTCACATGCTACATAATTTGGAATAATTTTTTTTTGCATAACCTACGGCTAATAAAGTGAGCACTTTTAGTTAAGAACACAAACCTATTAAGCCTCAACTAATTAGTAATTAAGGTGTGTTTTTGTTTTGGAAAAATTCAAAATATGTTGTTTATTACATCATGTGTCATGTCTATTATCTATTGTGACTCCAATGAAACGTAGCTAACCTACTTTATATTATTTATCAAGTGTTCGCATAAACAAAGGAATATCAGAAACGGAAGTGTTATAAATATATGTTTTATGCACGGATATATCATAAATTGACAATTATACAAGAATTTCTTTTGTCATAAACGTCTTTTTATAACCCATATGAACCTTTATTACCCATGGTCTATATAATGAATTAATGAAACGTCAAACAACGATATCATACCTAATAGAAACTTTTTAACCACTTGCAAAATGAAAAGTTTTTATTAGAAATTAAAAATTCTACTTTTTATTGAAAATAAGCGAGAAGACTCTTTTCACAGTAGCAGTTTTCGATGGAATCCTTCCTTATGTGCCACAATTTAAATTTTAGGTATTCATTACACGATTTTTCGGGAACTAAGCAACTATTTCTTGCCTTTTCTGCATCTTCATCAACTTCGTTCATTTTCCACCTTTTAAAGACCGCACAATTACCGAACACAAACTGAAACTGAGATTTTAGGCAATATGGCTACCCACTACCATAGTTGCGCTTCAAATCTCAAATTTGATCAAAGCAACGCTAGATGTGGGTGGAAAATTCAATTTTATTTATTTTATAAAATTTTCAATTTATTTTAGTAATATTTTTAAACTAAAAAATCTTCATCCGTGCATAAAGTTGTGTAGTAGTATGTACCTACCACCATTACGGGCGGAGCTTGCTTTTATGGCTTCCGACCTATTCTCGAACACACTGAATTTAACCCATAGTAGCAGAAAAATTCAAATTAGAATTTATTTTTTCAATCATTTTTAAATCTTCAATATTTAAATAATTACCTATAACATTACAAAGAAACTTATTCTTCAATTTTAAATAATACTACAGTATATATTATCTATATCCCCCGTAGTTTGCATAAAAATAATTCAATATCTATATTGGCCGCTTCTTGCAGCACATTTGTTAAGGTGCTTCCAAACCAAACGCGCTGCTCTGCGCCGCGCCGAGAAACACCGCGCGGAACTACGCAACTCAGCGCAGAACAGCGCTAAATATTTAAAGACAAATCTGAATCCTGGCGTTGTTCCAACTGGCGCTCGCGCGTGTTAAAATATGGAATACGAAAAAGTTAAGATTGCTGCCGCTATCATTGTAATTAATAATCACAAACAAGCGTTTTTCTTTGATGTACCGACATTCAGCGGATCGTGTTCGCTCTTGCGCGGAGTGGCGCAGTTTGGCGCGGTTGTCGTCCAAATCCTAGGCGCCGCGCAGCGCCGCGCCGCGCTGATTTTCATCGATAAAAATTGATCCTCGAGCTATTACTACCACGGACGCAAGGATATCCGGATACTTTTTCGCCTATGTTCTGTAAAACACCTTCTTCTACATACAGTTACAGTGTCAGCCCTGGCAATTTAAAACCTTTCAAAAAAATCGCAAAAAATCGCAAAAATTGTTTTTTCAAGGTTCGATAATAACTTCTTTCGCCATCTTAACTTCAAAATACAAAAAAATGCTATTGGGAAATAATGTAGGTATAACCATCTTCTATCATGAAAAAAATATTAGAACTCAAAAAAATGACTTTGATTTTTTTGATTATCGATAAAAAAAAATTGACCCACTTACCGTCATAATATAAAAAAAGTTTATTTAAAAATGTTGTTCAGACAGTGATGCTCTATAAGAAAAAAAATATTTCAAACCAAAAACTTGAATTTGATTTCTATGTCCACGATTTGACGATTTGGAACCACTGTGCGGCGCAGAGCAGCGCGTTTGGTCTGGAAGCACCTTTAGGATTTTAAACTTTCGAATAATTGTTTAATTTTATTCCTTTCTTATAAAATACGTTATTATTAATTGATGTATAATTGGTTAATATTACCCCAATTATAACGGTAGTAGTATATGTATTTTATATTAAATGTGTGAAATTGTTTTTCTGGGTGAATTCGAACAAAGAAACTCTTATTAAAACTTTGTGATTGTTCTGGGAAACAGAGAATGTGTAATATTAAAATAAATATGAAGTCTTATTGTATAAAACACTTTTGAGTGAAATATCACAAAGTTTGGTCTCTATACTTAAAAACTTTTTTCTATTCCGCATTTTTTCGTAAAATAAATATAAAAACTAAGTTTTGAGATGCCTTGTATATTTGAAATAAAAATAAGTGTAAGTGTAGGAAGAAGCAAACCAATAATTAATGATAAACAAAAACATTCATTCGAACATTAGGTTGAGTAATTGAGTTTCGTGAAGCACAGGATTCATATGCCACCAAATATATAAAAATCAAGGTATTAATTAATTAATTAATTACGTAATGGGCGATCACTGAGGCCATGCAGCCGAACCTTTTTATCAATACAGCTAAACCTAAATTCGCTTCATTATATTAACCAGTGGAAACAAATATTTTATCAAATAAACCACATATCAGTTCAAATACCTTTCCAATTTCTCATATCGAATCAATTTTAAATTATTCGGAACAGTACGTGACTGAGATTCAAGTACTTTCAGTGAAATGATAAAAACATAGCATTACCTAAACGACAGAATGAGTCATTGTCATATACAATATCGCATATATCCGAAAATTTTTCCAAGCTGTCATACAAGTATTCGTAGAACGAAAGTTTTCAAGGGGCAAAGAACACGCGTCTGCAACAGGGAGGGAAAATTTGAAAAGATATATGCCCGACCTAAGGGTATTTGTTAAGACGATTGCTAGAACCATATTTAGACCACAAAATACTTATTTATTTATTTGTGTCTTTATGAAGTACCTAGGGTGTTATGGGGATGTTTATGCTCGTTGTATAATGTGCTGGCATTATATCATAACTTAATGAAAATTATATCATGAACTTAATATACCTCCTTTGACAGATGTAAGCAACAAATAATTGACAAGAGAAATATAAAAAATTAAACAAAACTGTCTGATATTTTTATTAGTTTCTGTGGTTACAGGTCAAACTTTTTTATTAATTGCCTTAGTAAACCGGATATGATTAATTAACAGTTTTTAATATCTATTGTTTTTCTTTCCAGGTCAAGACGTTCAAGATGCACTTGTTCACATTAATTCAACTACTGTGTTTGTCGATATTATGGACCGTGAAATCTACAAAGGCATCTTTGGCATTTCCTTTCTTCCTTCTTCTGATGGTACCGCTAAGAGCAAATTTAAAGTACATATTTTCGCCTACTGAGTTACGTGCGGTAAGTACAAAAATGTGCAACTCATATGTTTAAAACGATAGGTTTTGAAAATAACAGATGTTTCGTGAATCATGGCCATTCCATAGGGAATCCGGGAATAATCTAGAAATGCGCAAAACATCCTGGTAACTGTATTAGGTACCTACTAAGATGTATCAATCTTTACACTTTACTAAAAACGATTAGTTTTAACTATACAGTGTGTGGATAAAGTTTGGAACATATTCAATATCTCTCGAAATATTATTTTTTTTGGAAAACGCTCGGACAGGTATAGCGATTTACATTACGGCGCATATTTTAAGATGCTTCAAAATTTTTTTGCGTTAGTCATTTTTTTGTAGTGACGTCATCGACTTTTTTTTTAAATAGAAACATGTATATTTGATTGTCGTATTGGATAGACATTGTTTTTCTCTTTTTAAGCTTCTAATATTTTTATACCCTTACATAAGAAAATTTTTGATAAAATTGTTAAAATAGTTTTACGTCTCAGTAGGCCGATCTGGAACAGCGGGTGCAACTCCAACTCAAAGCAATTGTTTAATTGTTCAACAAGAGTTTATTTTTCGTCTTGGACACTGTCGCTATAAACAGATATCAATTTGAACATCTACAATAACAATTTATTCATCATTTTTTGTGTGTCATTTAAAACTATCAACATTTTTTTTTCAATTTCTTGTTAATTTGATTTATTTAATTTATCTTTTTTATAATCTTATGTACTTTTATACTCACGATTCTGTTCACTTTAAAGTAATAAGCTTAAATAAACAATTGCTATGAGTTGGAGCTGCACCCGCTGTTCCAGATCGACCTACTAAGAAGCCGTAAAACTATTTTAGCAATTTTCTCAAAAATTTTCTTATGTAAGGGTATAAAAATATAGAAGCTTAAAAAGAGAAAAACAATGTCTATTAAATGCGATAATCAAATATACATCTTTCCATTTAAAAAAAAAGTCAAGGTCGTCACTACAAAAAAATGACTAACGCAAAAAATTTTTGAAGCATCTTAAAATATGCGCTGTAATTTAAATCGCTATACCTGTCCTAGCGTTTTCCAGAAAAAATAATATTTTGGGAGATATTGAATTTGTTCCAAACTTTATCCACACACTGTATATTGGTAATTTGAATATAACGTGGAATCCTAAATTCATATTTAATTATTGTAATTCCCAAATTTTTTGAAAATTTCAAATAATATTTGACCCAAGTATCATCATTAGCAAGCATCAATGAAATAAGAACCAGAACCAGTATAGACGTCTAAATGCCGACATGAAAAGCTAATTATGTGACCTTATACCAAATTTTCTGATGAATAAACGCATAACAAAAACCAGATGAATTCTTCAGCAGCCTTTTGACTTTTGACCATCTTATGTAGCGTACGATCAAATGCAAAAGTAATGTCCAGCGTATCTGCGTTTCGCTCTAAACTTCGACATACGTATTTCTTATACATGTATACTTTTCCCTTTTTTTGCCTGTTAGGAGAATTTGAAAACGTAAGTCGTTGTTTACGGCAGGAATGCTGGAAATTACTTTTGCACTTGATTACGTTGAGCCAAACGCAAACTTAATAATTTTTAATTGAAAAGAAACGAAACATCATCCAAGTTGCGTTGAAAAAAGAAACAATGGTGGGAGATAAAATGAGAAAGATAATGACTGACTAAGAAATAATAAATAATTCGGTATGATGAATACAGAGGTCTCAGAACTGAAGATATTGGAGAGAAAGGCACCTTAAACAAACTTTAACAAGAAATAACAATTTGTTCTTCCTATACACTCTCCAATTCATCCTCTGATAGCTGGACTACTCATATGCCTTTTTCTTCCTTATAATCTTTCGTACGGCTAGTCTTGATCACTTTTTTCCTGCATTTTTTCCGCATCCCTTTTCCATCCCGGTATTTTTATCGCCGCTTTATAATACAAAAATAATTTGCCGCTTCCGGCTTCATAGTACAGTCCCCACGACTACATTTTTGGAACCATAGTATAGAATAATTGCTTCCAAGTTTCAATCATCTTCTTTTAGAACTCCTTGGTAATCTCCCTTCTGTTGAATTCCAGTTCGTTATTCTTCTAATCGTTTGGATTTCATGTCTTCTCCCTACGTGTCCTAGCCAGTATATTCCTTGCGCTTTTTTCTCTTGCAGTATCCTCTTCTTTTATATCGTCCTCTAGCTCATGATTCATTTCTACATAACTTAAAAAAAACGACGAAGTACTATCGAAGTACAGTCGTGAAAGAACATACCAAGGTGATGTAGGATATACACATTTTCTATGAAAATTCGACTCATCTTATATTAACCGGATTAACCCTTTGTAGGACAAATGGAGAAAGTGCGTTGGTTCTAGCTCCAGTTCGGGCAGTTTTAGAAATAAATATCCAACATGCCTACTATTCAAAAATAACTAATATACCAACCAAGACCTATCAGCTTCCATCTGAGGGTGTATTTTTAATTTTTTATAAAAATTTGTTTTTTTCTATAGCAGATGTTAAAGTGTGCTTTGTTCGACTAAAAATAGTTGATCAAGTATTACTTTAACCGCAAGGGTAGATAAAGTAACACTTTAACCGCAAGGATAGATAAAGTACTTTAATTTTCTGGAAACTCCATGGAAACCGAATGGAAACCTTTGCTACTGAGATTTTCGGGTTTAACATAATCTAATTTTAAATTGTTTTTTTTACAAATTTTTCTTATTTTTTAACATCTGCTACAGAAAAAAATAGAATTTTATACACGACGATAAATCGTCTTGTATAAAAAATAACTATTTGTCAATCAAGAGATCTGTCTAAAAAATTGAGAAGTTCACTTGTGATATAATAGTTCTATTATTCATCTATTTTTCTCTAAAGCTTTCTCTGGAGAATGAAAATCATCTATCATTATACACGGAATCATACTCTTTCCAAATATCTATCATAATGTCAATTTTGAAAGCTACACATTAAGTGATTCATTACTATTTTAGACTGAAATACATTCTTACCAAAGACTACACAGTTTACAAATTGTGTATAAGTGCATATTTTAGTTTTGCTTTCTTGATATTTCAATAATTGAGCCATTAGGGAAATAATGTGATGAAGCACAGATAAAACACATACTATTGTAGTATCTAACAAAAACATTAACTATTTCAATGGAAATTTCATGATTACGACTACATTATGGGTATTAATATTTTATTGTCTCTTGATTTTAGCGAAATGTTTAACACAAGAGTAAGTGCCATCTTTTTCGTATTTTTTTCAATTATCGCTAAAAAGTGAAAGCGTTTCTTGCTGTTTCCCTGTTAAACTCAGTCACTATAAGCATTTCTCTTGACATCCATCTCTACCCTAATAATTATGGTAAATACGCTTTCAACCTAGTGAGTCATGAAATTAAATCCCCTGACGTTTCGGTAGGCCTTTACATTTACTCCAAAACGCGAATAATTCTAAACGCAGCAAAATGGGACAGTTACGTTATGAGTTTTCATAAAACAAACTATTTTAGACAGCATTTCTACTTTTACCAAATTAACTTTTACTTTATTTTGAGTTACACAAGAAAACAATTAGGTGGTTATTTAAGATAATTTATTATAAAGTTTCGACTTGTCAATGTCTTAAAGTTTAGTTTAAAAAGTGTTGCGTGAATATTAAACTCTTCAAGAATTTCCAGACGTAACTATTTGCATATTTCGTACAAACAGCCTGATCTGAATATCAAACACACGTACGTGAAAATGATTTTTCTCGAGATCTCTCCCTATTTCATATTTCTAGCATGATCCCTAAGAAACTCATATAAAAACTAGTGCTTATGTTGTAGCATTGAATATTATAGGGGGTAGTTTCTCCAAATCCTTGATCGGTTTACTTGAATAAGATACAGGAATAAAAAAGAAATGTAATAGAAAAAAAGTAAATATAAAATCTGACGTAATCCGACTGTAAAAAGTTTGATGTTGAACTTGCCCGAATTTAAATATCTGAATATTAAACGTACTTCTCCTTTATTAAAAGGGACACTTGGCAGGAAAAGCAGTGAGGTACTGAAAAATCAATATTCAAGCACTCTGCTGCCCTGCAGCTACCTACTTGAAGGATTGCCCTAGAAGTTATGACGCCTCTTCTTAATCGTACCTTATCCAAGAAACGACGACGTAAAAGATGGAAAATTGTAGAGTGTACGATTTCAGGGGAAAATCAATTTTTTTTTTCAGTTTGTAGATAAACCTTTTTTTTTTAATTCGAGTCGCCCTTGTGGGGTTTAGCGTATTTACAGAGATTGTGGTTCGGAAACCTGTGAGAAAATTTCTTTGCAACAATAATCTGTAAAAAATTTAAAGTTTAGATCTTCCAAGTTTTTATTTCAGTTTTCCTTTACAATTCGTTTGCAAATTCTGCTGTCTCATCCGAAACACAAATTTCTATTCTAAAAATACAAGTATTCTCGTAAAAACTTTAACAAAAGCAAAGATTTGGTTCAACAAAATCAAAGGAGAGTAAGGAGGGCTATTTTAATACAAAAATAGTTTGTCTTTGAAACATTTGAGGTGTCATGTCAGTGTGAATGTAGGTACCTATCGCTTGAAGTCTTGTGAATTTTTTGGCTATTATTTACAAAATTGCTTCAGCATGAAACGTCAAATTTTGCAGACAAAATTTACCAGTTTACGATATTACCCACATCACTGATTCTTTATCTCCTTGATTTTTTAAAGCAATTTAAACTCTCTAAAGTTTACATTTTCATATTTTTTAATTATTATTTTTTATTCTAAAAAGCGGGGTTTGTGAATATTTACCCTTGTAAATTGTTTTTAAACTTTTTGGACTATTTCCCCACAACATTCCATGAATTTTTTCTTGTGTAATAAATAACATTCTTTCAACAACTTGATATGTACCACAGAACAAATTAATTTCGCGAAGAACTTTTTTTTATGAATTTACTTGGCATGACTTTATTTAGTTTACGCTCATTGCTTTTAGAAATAATATTTACTAGATTTTTAAAATTCTAATTCAACTTTTTGAAAATATAATCGAGGTTTATGGTTTTCACCGAAATGTAGCCACCCTAAGTATCTTTCAAAACTATTGTTTGCTTGAAAATCGCCAAGACATGTCAATAAAGACAGCAAGAAGGACGTCCTTTTACGTAAAATCCGGACCTTCGTCATGCAGCCTTTAGAGGCCTTTTAGAGGGGGCGGTTGTGACGGCTAAGGGGTTGATGACAAACGTCCGGATTTTACGTAACAAGATGCCTCCCTTGCTGTCTTTGTTGACATGTCTTGGCGATTTTGAAGATACTGAGGGTGGTTACTTTTGGTTGAAAAACCCTGTAGTATATTCTATGTAGGTATTGAGTTCTTGTTTAGAATTTTAAAGAGTTGAAGAGTTTTATTAGACATAGTCCTGAAAGCCATTTGAGTTTATAACAATAGAAAGGAGATGAATAATTAATTGCTTTGCAAAGATGATTACTTCTAACTTATTGTAAACACCGCAAACGTTTACATTTTTACATTCGTAATTATACATCAAGCAGCAATTAGCATAAATTACTCTAGGTACCTACATTTAACTTTCAAGCACGTTTACATTTCATTTCAAAAGTCTTATGAGTTAAATCGTTTAACCTATGTGCAATATTAAAAACATCATCATTTTGCTACATTGCCATTGCATTCGATTGATATTGATAAGTTAATTTTATTATCTGTCTCACAAAAGCTTGATTGAAGGTTTAAATATCCTAGTGCTTCCATATTTTTTTCTTCAATAAACGCTTTTGAACTTCATTGAAACCTACGCATCTTACAAGCTTTTAGAGAGTGAAAATTGATGATGTGTTAAAACGCACAGTCGGATTACGCAATGACGTGAGAATTTCTTAAATGATTTATTTCCTCCAAAGCAATTGAACAAAGACACTGGGAGTTTACACAAGACGATAATAAAAACAATTTCCCTCTCATGACATCGGAAAATTAAATGTTTTAGGACCCTGTTTTTCAGTTTCTTCTTGTTGCACATGTGTTTTCTGAGTTTAAAAAACAGTTTTGGTTATGAAGAGAAAATAATGCAGTATGTGAGGCAGAAATTGATTGAAAAAGAGGGATTACACAGAGGGAAAGAGAAACCTAAAAATTTAAGATTTTGCAACCTGTACTGAACTGCGCAAAATTTATAAAATTTGAATGGTGGTCGTAGTAGTCCTCAATACACTGAACATTTCTTCTCATTTAACCGAATCTTTATCTCTTACCGTTTACGAGATCCCATGTATGGGCTCCGTATCTTGGCCACGCTGTATACAGGGTGTCTCTAAAATATGGTGCCATAGCTTAACCACAGATTCCGGGGATCAAAATAAGACGATTTAACGCAACTTACCTCTATCCGAAATTGCTTCGTTAAAGCGCTATCCAACACCAAAGATCTTCAAAAAATTTCTATTTTTTTAAATAACAAAAGATTGTTACTGGAAAAAGGTGTTTTTTGACATCATTTTTTTGTTCAGGAGGGTAGCGTAAGTGGTCAAAGGTTGATCATCCACAGTCAAAGAAGCTCATATCTTTTTAACAGTTCGGCGAATAGTTTTCAAATTTTTTTTGCAGAGAGACATTCTTATTTCAAATATTTTTTGTCTCTTGTTTGATTTCGGTATCTGCCATAGTTTAGGCTGCAAAATTATTTTTATTGGCTGCAGTGCATTTTTTAAAATATATGTAGTAATCTAGTTGTCCCGTATGTTGAGAAATAAACCACGAAGAGACAATTTGATATAAAGTTTATTACTAACAAGTATGTAAAGGGTGGCGCAAAATAATCTGAACCATTTCTCAACCAATGGTTCAGCTTATTTTTGTACCACCCGTAAATTAATAGATTTACAGCAAATGCTCAATGTGACCACCATTTTCCCGGATGCAAAAGTTGATTCTACGCAAAAACTTGTCTCTTCGTTATTTATTTCTCAGCATACGGGACAACTAGATTACTACATCGTTTGAAGAAATGCACTGCAGCCAATCAAAATAATTTCTTTCAGCCTAAACTATGGGAGATACCGAAATCGAACAAGAAACGAAAAATATTTCAAATAAGAATGTCTCTCTGTGAAAAAAATTTAAAAACTATTGGCCGAACTGTTAAAAAAATATGAGCCTCTTTGCCTATGGATGATCAACCTTTGACCACTTATGCGACACTCCTGAACAAACAAATGATGCCAAAAAACACCTTTTTCCAGTAAAGAATCACATCCCAAAGTTCATCCTAATCGCTAAAAACATTCTTTTGTTATTTAAAAAAATAGAAATTTTTTGAAGATCTTTGGCGTTGGATAGCGCTTTAACGAAGTAATTTCGGATAGAGGTTAGTTGCGTTAAATCGTCTTAGTTTGGTCCCCGGAATCTGTCGTTAAGCTATGGCACCATATTTTAGAGACACCCTGTATACATTTGGGTCCTGCTCTGACGCTGAACGTTTCAATACAATAATTTCGTCAGGTCCAGTTTCTCCAGTAATTAAAAACAAGATAGTTTCATAAATTAGTCGTTTATTTGAATGACCACTACTGAACATTAGGAAGCAGTTTTACATTTCTAACATAATCCTGTAGGTTTATATTACACCCACTGTTTAAATTAGAAATGTTTTATAATAATAATTAAACATACAACATAATGTAAGTTTTGACCCAATATTTAATCATGGAAAGTTCTTTTTCGAAAGTTTGCTGAATTTGAATCACAAATCAATTCGTGGAGTTCTGGTAGCTAACTAAATATTTATTTTTAGTGTAGTTAGGCCACAAATGAGAAAATAAACTTTAGGAACTAGCAACAGCATGTGTACTGTTAACTGTTTGTGTAGGTACATATCAAAGCTTTATATGGTAACATTTGCGTACGACCTTTTAGTATTTAGGTACATGTTTCACTCATCATACTGGATACTTTTAACTCTTAGTTTTTTCGTAGTATAAACATTTACAATAAAGTATGTTACTTATAGCTGGACGGGGATGAACCGGAAGCCGATGGCGATGAACCCGACTTCTATGCAGAGGCACCACTTCCTGGATAAATACCTACCTTGTTCCTTAATGGGAACACTTCCTTTTATAATGTTTGCTTCCGCAATAGACCTCGTAATCATGTACACACACAATTGTACTTTAATATTTTAATTTTTGAAATTATATATACAGTTAGTTATAAGTTTATAATAGCGTAATCATCGAAAGTTCTAGTTGATACCATAGAACTCAACTCGAATCTTATTTTCTAGCTTGGTATTTATCCTGTTAATTTGTAATAGAATTTAGAAACTAACAAACAATAGGTACCCATCTTCAATTTAATGAACGTTGTTTAGTTTCTAGCCTTCTTATTATTCACACTCACGCTTCAAAGAATACCATGGTTTATAACAGTAAATACATAATGAAGGACATCAAGGATATACGTTTTCAAAACTGTTACATGAAAGTTCCGCTCATTGTACAGAAGATATATTTAACAATTAAGTCCCGCATTACAATATTAATCGGGCCATTTCCTGGTTATAATAATCTTTGTTGCAATTTTCTTCGAGTCCATTTTACAATGTGATAAGTTCCACCAAATCAAACCTTGAAATTATTTTAAAGGGAAACGGAAGTGGAATAACCGTGATAACAAATAAACCGTTAAAATTGTGGATTTTAAGGTTTTTTTTATTGTAAATATTTCAAAACCTTGAGGCCTTATTACCATCAGTTGCAGTGTTTAGTTTAATGGCTTGAGTTAAAGGTCTTATAATATTATGGGCGCGTTAGATGTGTGGGTATCCTTATATTTGATTACTGTTTGCTTATTTAATGATGTCCTTAAACGTAATAAGTATGTAATCATCATCAGGGTTATTCGAGGGCAACCACAAAGTATATCAGAAAGAATAGTTGTTAATTCGTCTTTGTTTTTCTATATCCGCTATCATTTATTTTTTTTTAGAACGACCAATCTTTATATGCCTGATTTATGCGTAGGATATTAAAAAGCAGTCCCACACAAATACCAATATTTGGCATAATGATTTTTATCTATAAACCATATACCTAAGCTAAAATAATTATCCTTATCTGTTCCTATATTTTGTAACTTTACGTTTTTTTATCAAGGGGATTTCCACGTACATTGTGGTTTTTGCCATCCATAATTTTCAGTTAGGTACTTTTTAAATTTATTCAAAGAAGATTAAACGGAAATTAACCAAAAATCATGTGGTAAATCTTTTTAATGGCGTTTACTGCCACAAAATGCGTATTTAAACGGGGACATTCTGGTTAACTAATTATTTAATGTCATAACGGCCGAGGGAGTTGTAATGGTTGTTGGCATTATGGAACATCACACAGTAAATGAGCTCGTTGAATAATTTGCTCAAAGCAGTTAGGCCGTTTTAAGTTTCCTCTCGAATTTAGCTAGGTACTAACAAAACGTAGCGTAGCCCAGTTTAATGTTGTAACATTAGTAGGTACTATACAATTTTAAGCTTACTACAGAAATTTTAAAATTCTTAGCTTTAGAACAATAACATTTAAAATATTTCCATTTTAGAAAAAAAAACAGATTATAGAAACATCAAGTACTACTTAATGTTTTCTTTTTAATGCTTAATAAATCAGTATTATTAGTGATCTGATACAATCTCCGTAGGTACTTAAAGATATTATAAAAAATTTGAAACGGAAAGAAAGCAATTTTCAGAAAGCCTGAAATGACAATAGTTGTGAAGTTTGGAACATGTGATGGTTTGTGAAGGTTTTAATTTTTGCAAAACTGCATGAATTGCATTGAAATCATAAATATATTTTCTTATAAAATATCTCGGGTTGTTTGCTAATCAGATAAGAAATATAGTAGGTACCAATATACAGACTGTTTCCTAAAAAACGCCTCGGCTCATTAGGCTGTTATTTTAATTTTAGACTGCACAAACCATAGGTATTATAATTTCAGATGGTAAGACAAAAGCTAACTTTTGACACCACCCTTTCTTAAAGATCTGTCAACTGTTTTAAGATACGATGTTCAACTTCTTTATTTTAAATGGAACACCCTATATATTTTTACATATTTAGATTCAGGGTGAAATTCTACATACAGTAATGTTTCATTTGGTTTTTTGATACCTATTCAGAAATTTTTAAATTTATTGTAGGTATGTGGACAGTCGTATACTAGGTACCATAAAATTTTCAAGTGTGCCTTGGAAAACAACCGGAATGTTAAAATAATATGAAAAAAATATTTAAATATAACTACCAAGGCATTGCTCAAATTTGTCGCTACCTGGTTGGTAACGCAATTGAAATAGTTTAGTTTTATTGTAGCGCACAGGTGTCTAGATGCAACATAAAAAAATAATTAAAAAACTTCTACGTAGGTATCAAAAAAACAAATGAAACACACTGCAGTATGCAGAATCGCGCCCTGAATCCAAATATGTAAAAATATACAGAGTGTTCTATTTAAAATAAAAAAGTTGAACATCGTAGCTTAAAACAATTGATAGATATTTACAAATGGGTGATGTCAAAAGATAGCTTTTGTCTTACCATTTCAAATTATACCTAGTGGGGTCAAAAATTTAAAATATGAAAGTTATGGCTCGAGGCGTTTTTTAGGAAACAGCCTGTATAATTATTCTTCCATTCTCTATTTATTTAATAACAAAAGTCAATGCAAAATCAGTAAATAAAATAATAGGTAAATCGATTGCGGCTTAAAATAACAAAGTTTTAAAATAAAGAGAAGACAAGTAAGAATTTTTTTCTGCAACCGTTTTAAAAGTCATCACTTTTAACGCCAAACACTATCATTGAAATTGACGTTTTTGTTACACTAGTAAAAAAAATTTAAAAGCACTTTTAATCCTAGGACTTTTTACTTTTTCATTAAGATTTTTCTTTCTGTTTTAAGACGGTTGCCTAAGAAATCATATGTTGCTTTCGGATTAAAACTGACTTCTTTTGACTTGTTCATCAAAAAAGTGACACTTTTAATCCTAATAAAGTAATCTAATATTTTGATGGCTATGAACGAACTATAATATTATTTTACTTCCATTATTCCCATGCCAATATTTCCTCAAGAAGTATTTAAAAAACTAGTCTGGTTGGCTGTAGGTACCTCTTACATGAAACCCAGCCAATTTGATCAGATTTTTTAAAATAACCTTTACAAGATATTCATAATATAAATTCAACAACAGATTTAATATAAAGAAAAAAATGCGTTACAAAAGAATTTTACGGAATTATAGATCTTAGGTGATTCATGTACCAAAAAATTATCGAAATCAGTATTACATGTGCCCAGTTTTTATCAAGTGTAGATAAAGGTATCTCCTTATTATTATTGTATTATTTGCATGTTTAGTAAAAAAACACGTCTTAACGATATTTCTAATGTTAGTAGTATTATGCAGTAAGATCTAAAATAATGTAGCTAATAATTATTGTTGGTTACAAATTATTGTCTACCCCCCTTCGCACTTTTACTAATTTTATGTATCTTACTCTCAAGATAGCAATAGATTGTTACTACATTTATTTTTAGTCGGATAGCTAAAGGAATAGGTACTGTGATGTCATTTTAATGGCTTTCTTGGGTGCGATTTTAGATGCCTTAATTACTTATCTATTTTGTTATGAATCCAATAACTATTTTTTATAAGAGTGTAAGTGGCTCGAATATTTAAATTTAGTCCTAACATAACAGGTACACGTAATAATTGGTGTGCAGTATTTTTACAAAGCATCGTTTGACATATTGTACCTGCTATGTTAGTTATTTAAGGAAGCAGGGTTTAATAATGCCACTTATGTATGGTACTTATTGCCTATACAGGGTGACAATAATCTATCGCGTTGTATGGGTAACTTTGTAAGACTAGCAGAATCCGTTAAATTAGCAAAATTGGACAGAATTACAAAGCAAATTTAAAGCCGTTCTCTTTTCCAATCAATGCTACCAACTCTCTGAAATAATCTGGGAAACGCTTAAATTTACAATCCAAAATATTTTCATAACCATCGCTGATAGAAGAAAAGTACAGTAGAGATAACTGATACTGAGTATTAGAAACAAATATTTATAATTCTATCATGACTGTGATATTTACGAAAATATTTTGGAATGAAAATTTTAGCTTTTTTCAGATTATTTCAGAAAGTTGGCAACATTGATCAAAAACGAGAACGGCAGGACGCAAGATTTGGTTGTAATTCTGCCCAACTTTCCTAATTTAACTGAGTCTGTAATTGTAAGTCAAAGTTGCCCATACAAGCGGCAGATTATTGTCACCCTGTATGTTACTTTTTTAAAGCAGTTGGGGAAGAGCCATTAACAAAATATAAGGCAACGAAGCGATTTGTCCATATACGTCCCAATGAATTGCTGCTATTGTAACCTTATCTTTGTTGTTTTCCCCAACTACAGTTTTAAAATTTCGTTTAACCACCTGCTGCCCATGTAATAAATGTATTTTTATTGCAAGCTAGAAAAGAATCCCAAGCTATTTATTAAGAACCAATGTAATATCTGCAACGGATTTAGAAACTTGATTAAATTTTACAGGGTTTGTATAATGACTATTTTAATTTTTAATTACGTTTGAAAGTTATGTTATTTTTCAAACGAACAAATTAGTATCTTACCCCCTTAAAATGTTGATAAAAGGATGTAAGATTTAAAGAGAAAGATTTCTATTAGTGTTAATCATTGGTAGAATTATATCGAATATTTTGTGACCACCTATTATACTAACACAGTGCAAATTCTGCCTATAGATTAGTGGATTGTTAATCAAAATTTAGTAGATTTATTATTCGATAGTATTTCTAACTGTGATTTCAAATAAATTATCTATTTCTATAAGGTAATAAATATACCTGTCTTAATTACTGTGTTTTATTAAACGATACTAGTTCTCTGCATTGTGGATGAGGCAGTCACCAAGATTCCTTTTCCAAATGCGACGGACTACCATCACCCTTCACATACCTAAACAAAGCAAAGGTAGTGCTGGCGCCGGGGTTTTCTCCGGCGACCTCAACCTCAGTCCAAAGCTTGCCATCAAGCAAAATGGCCACTGTTCGGAGGTAGGTATGGTATGGTGCGCTAGAAATTCCCAATTGACAGATCAACTATCAAAGAATTGGTATCTACAGTGATAGCAGAGCCGCTCTACTGGCCCTAGGTAGTTGCAAAATTACTTTGGGGATAGTAATGCAGTGCTCACCAAGATATCGCAATCTAAAATGTCATATCACTTATTTGGGTGAAAGGGCATGGAGCACACTACGGAAACGACGAAACCAACGCAGCTGCGAGACGAGCCTCTGAACAACCATCTTGGTGGCGGGGATGACGGATGCCTGGCACATATTTTTCGAGTCTTTAGCCTTCATATTACATTCTGAAATTTTCCTAAGAAAATCGGAGGGGGTCAAAAAATCTTCGAAAAAAAAGGAAAGACTACTTATAGTCTTTCCTCATTTTTTGGAAAAAAATTTCATCCCTTCAGATCTAGTCACGATTTTCCCAGAATGTTATTTGGAGGATGTACACTTGGAAATTATGAGGCAAACTTCCCTCACCCCTTCCCACTGCTCCACAGCTAGCTAGGAAACGTTCAGAATTGGGTTGTTCCAGAAAACTTTCGGAATTTTTTTGGACCAGATGCGAAGGGATGGGGGATGTTTGGCACATATTTTTCAAGTGTTTAGGGTTCATATTACATTCTAAAATTTTCCTAAGGAACCCGGAGAGGGTCAAAAAATCTTCGAAAAAAAAAGGAAAAAAATTTCACCCCTTCAGATCTCGCCCCGATTTTCCCAGAATGTTATTTGGAGGGTGTACACTTGGAAATTATGGGACAAACTTCCCTCACCCCTTCCCACTGCTCCACACCTGGCTAGGAAACGTTCAGAATTGGGTTGTTCCAGAAAACGTTCGGAATTTCTTTGGACCAGATCGGAGGGGTTGGGGGATGTTTGGCACATATTTTTCAAGTGTTTAGGGTTCATATTACATTCTGAAATTTTCCTAAGGAAACCGGAGAGGGTCAAAAAATCTTCGAAAAAAAAAGGAAAGACTATAGTCTTTGCTCATTTTTGGGAAAAAAATTTCACCCCTTCAGATCTCGCCCCGATTTTCCCAGAATGTTATTTGGATGGTATACAGTTGGATATTATGGGACATACTTCCCTCACCCCTTCCCACTGCTCCACACCTGGCTAGGAAACGTTCAGAATTGGGTTGTTCCAGAAAACGTTCGGAATTTCTTTGGACCAGATCGGAGGGGTTGGGGGATGTTTGGCACATATTTTTCAAGTGTTTAGGGTTCATATTACATTCTGAAATTTTCCTAAGGAAACCGGAGAGTGTCAAAAAATCTTCGAAAAAAAAAGGATAGCCTATAGTCTTTGCTCATTTTTGGGAAAAAAATTTCACCCCTTCAGATCTCGCCCCGATTTTCCCAGAATGTTATTTGGAGGGTATACACTTGGACATTTTGGGGCAAACTTCCCTCACCCCTTCCCACTGCTCCACACCTGGCAAGGAAACGTTCAGGATTGGGTTGTTCCAAAAAACTTTGGGAATTTTTTTGGACCAGATGCGAGGGGATGGGGGATGTTTGGTACATATTTGTCAAGTGTTTAGGGTTCATATTACATTCTGAAATTTTCCTAAGGAAATCGGAGAGGGTCAAAAAATCTTCGAAAAAAAAAGGAAAGACTATAGTCTTTGCTCATTTTTGGGAAAAAAATTTCACCCCTTCAGATCTCGCCCCGATTTTACCAGAATGTTATTTGGAGGGTATACACTTGGAAATTATGGGGCATACTTCCCTCACCCCTTCCCACTGCTCCACACCTGGCTAGGAAACGTTCAGAATTGGGTTGTTCCAGAAAACGTTCGGAATTTCTTTGGACTAGATCGGAGGGGTTGGGGGATGTTTGGCACATATTTTTCAAGTGTTTAGGGTTCATATTACATTCTGAAATTTTCCTAAGGAAATCGGAGAGGGTCAAAAAATCTTCGAAAAAAAAAGGAAAGACTATAGTCTTTGCTCATTTTTGGGAAAAAAATTTCACCCCTTCAGATCTCGCCCCGATTTTCCCAGAATGTTATTTGGAGGGTATACACTTGTAAATTATGGGGCAAACTTCCCTCACCCCTTCCCTCTGCTCCACACCTGGCAAGGAAACGTTCAGAATTGGGTTGTTCCAGAAAACATTCGGAATTTTTTTGGACCAGATGCGGAGGGGATGGGGGATGTTTACCACAAATTTTTCAAATGTTTAGGGTTCATATTACATTCTGAAAGTTTCCTAAGGAAATCGGAGAGGGTCAAAAAATCTTCGAAAAAAAAAGGAAAGACTATAGTCTTTGCTCATTTTTGGGAAAAAAATTTCACCCCTTCAGATCTCGCCCCGATTTTACCAGAATGTTATTTGGAGGGTATACACTTGGAAATTATGGGGCATACTTCTCTCACCCCTTCCCACTGCTCCACACCTGGCTAGGAAACGTTCAGAATTGGGTTGTTCCAGAAAACGTTCGGAATTTCTTTGGACTAGATCGGAGGGGTTGGGGGATGTTTGGCACAAATTTTTCAAGTGTTTAGGGTTCATATTACATTCTGAAATTTTCCTAAGAAAATCGGAGGGGGTCAAAAAATCTTCGAAAAAAAAAGGAAAGACTATAGTCTTTGCTCATTTTTGGGAAAAAAATTTCACCCCTTCAGATCTCGCCCCGATTTTCCCAGAATGTTATTTGGAGGGTATACACTTGGAAATTATGGGGCAAACTTCCCTCACCCCTTCCCACTGCTCCACACCTGGCAAGGAAACGTTCAGGATTGGGTTGTTCCAAAAAACTTTGGGAATTTTTTTGGACCAGATGCGAGGGGATGGGGGATGTTTGGTACATATTTTTCAAGTGTTTACGGTTCATATTACATTCTGAAATTTTCCTAAGGAAATCGGAGAGGGTCAAAAAATCTTCGAAAAAAAAAGGAAAGACTATAGTCTTTGCTCATTTTTGGGAAAAAAATTTCACCCCTTCAGATCTCGCCCCGATTTTACCAGAATGTTATTTGGAGGGTATACACTTGGAAATTAAGGGGCAAACTTCCCTCACCCCTTCCCACTGCTCCACACCTGGCTAGGAAACGTTCAGAATTGGGTTGTTCCAGAAAACGTTCGGAATTTCTTTGGACTAGATCGGAGGGGTTGGGGGATGTTTGGCACATATTTTTCAAGTGTTTAGGGTTCATATTACATTCTGAAATTTTCCTAAGGAAACCGGAGAGGGTCAAAAAATCTTCGAAAAAAAAAGGAAAGATATAGTCTTTGCTCATTTTTGGGAAAAAAATTTCACCCCTTCAGATCTCGCCCCGATTTTCCCAGAATGTTATTTGGAGGGTATACACTTGTAAATTATGGGGCAAACTTCCCTCACCCCTTCCCTCTGCTCCACACCTGGCAAGGAAACGTTCAGAATTGGGTTGTTCCAGAAAACATTCGGAATTTTTTTGGACCAGATGCGGAGGGGATGGGGGATGTTTGGCACAAATTTTTCAAATGTTTAGGGTTCATATTACATTCTGAAAGTTTCCTAAGGAAATCGGAGAGGGTCAAAAAATCTTCGAAAAAAAAAGGAAAGACTAGTCTTTGCTCATTTTTGGGAAAAAAATTTCACCCCTTCAGATCTCGCCCCGATTTTACCAGAATGTTATTTGGAGGGTATACACTTGGAAATTATGGGGCATACTTCTCTCACCCCTTCCCACTGCTCCACACCTGGCTAGGAAACGTTCAGAATTGGGTTGTTCCAGAAAACGTTCGGAATTTCTTTGGACTAGATCGGAGGGGTTGGGGGATGTTTGGCACAAATTTTTCAAGTGTTTAGGGTTCATATTACATTCTGAAATTTTCCTAAGGAAATCGGAGAGGGTCAAAAAATCTTCGAAAAAAAAAGGAAAGACTATACTCTTTGCTCATTTTTGGGAAAAAAATTTCTCCCCTTCAGATCTCGCCCCGATTTTCCCAGAATGTTATTTGGAGGGTATACACTTGGAAATTATGGGGCAAACTTCCCTCACCCCTTCCCACTGCTCCACACCTGGCAAGGAAACGTTCAGGATTGGGTTGTTCCAGAAAACTTTGGGAATTTTTTTGGACCAGATGCGAGGGGATGGGGGGATGTTTGATACATATTTTTCAAGTGTTTAGGGTTCATACACTTGGAAATTATGGGGCAAACTTCCCTCACGCCTTCCCTCTGCTCCACACCTGGCAAGGAAACGTTCAGAATTGGGTTGTTCCAGAAAACATTCGGAATTTTTTTGGACCAAATGCGGAGGGGATGGGGGATGTTTGGCACAAATTTTTCAAGTGTTTAGGGTTCATATTACATTCTGAAATTTTCCTAAGGAAACCGGAGAGTGTCAAAAAATCTTCGAAAAAAAAAGGAAAGACTATAGTCTTTGCTCATTTTTGGGAAAAAAATTTCACCCCTTCAGATCTCGCCCCGATTTTCCCAGAATGTTATTTGGAGGGTATACACTTGGAAATTAAGGGGCAAACTTCCCTCACCCCTTCCCACTGCTCCACACCTGGCTAGGAAACGTTCAGAATTGGGTTGTTCCAGAAAACGTTCGGAATTTCTTTGGACTAGATCGGAGGGGTTGGGGGATGTTTGTCACATATTTTTCAAGTGTTTAGGGTTCATATTACATTCTGAAATTTTCCTAAGGAAACCGGAGAGTGTCAAAAAATCTTCGAAAAAAAAAGGAAAGACTATAGTCTTTGCTCATTTTTGGGAAAAAAATTTCACCCCTTCAGATCTCGCCCCGATTTTCCCAGAATGTTATTTGGAGGGTATACACTTGGAAATTATGGGGCAAACTTCCCTCACCCCTTCCCACTGCTCCACACCTGGCAAGGAAACGTTCAGGATTGGGTTGTTCCAAAAAACTTTGGGAATTTTTTTGGACCAGATGCGAGGGGAGGGGGATGTTTGGTACATATTTTTCAAGTGTTTACGGTTCATATTACATTCTGAAATTTTCCTAAGGAAATCGGAGAGGGTAAAAAATCTTCGAAAAAAAAAGGAAAGACTATAGTCTTTGCTCATTTTTGGGAAAAAAATTTCACCCCTTCAGATCTCGCCCCGATTTTACCAGAATGTTATTTGGAGGGTATACACTTGGAAATTATGGGGCATACTTCCCTCACCCCTTCCCACTGCTCCACACCTGGCTAGGAAACGTTCAGAATTGGGTTGTTCCAGAAAACGTTCGGAATTTCTTTGGACTAGATCGGTGGGGTTGGGGGATGTTTGGCACATATTTTTCAAGTGTTTAGGGTTCATATTACATTCTGAAATTTTCCTAAGGAAACCGGAGAGTGTCAAAAAATCTTCGAAAAAAAAAGGAAAGACTATAGTCTTTGCTCATTTTTGGGAAAAAAATTTCACCCCTTCAGATCTCGCCCCGATTTTCCCAGAATGTTATTTGGAGGGTATACACTTGTAAATTATGGGGCAAACTTCCCTCACCCCTTCCCTCTGCTCCACACCTGGCAAGGAAACGTTCAGAATTGGGTTGTTCCAGAAAACATTCGGAATTTTTTTGGACCAGATGCGCAGGGGATGGGGGATGTTTGGCACATATTTTTCAAGTGTTTAGGGTTCATATTACATTCTGAAACTTTCCTAAGGAAATCGGAGAGGGTCAAAAAATCTTCGAAAAAAAAAGGAAAGACTATAGTCTTTGCTCATTTTTGGGAAAAAAATTTCACCCCTTCAGATCTCGCCCCGATTTTCCCAGAATGTTATTTGGAGGGTATACACTTGGAAATTAAGGGGCAAACTTCCCTCACCCCTTCCCACTGCTCCACACCTGGCTAGGAAACGTTCAGAATTGGGTTGTTCCAGAAAACGTTCGGAATTTCTTTGGACTAGATCGGAGGGGTTGGGGGATGTTTGGCACATATTTTTCAAGTGTTTAGGATTCATATTACATTCTGAAATTTTCCTAAGGAAACCAGAGAGGGTCAAAAAATCTTCGAAAAAAAAAGGAAAGACTATAGTCTTTGCTCATTTTTGGGAAAAAAATTTCACCCCTTCAGATCTCGCCCCGATTTTCCCAGAATGTTATTTGGAGGGTATACACTTGTAAATTATGGGGCAAACTTCCCTCACCCCTTCCCTCTGCTCCACACCTGGCAAGGAAACGTTCAGAATTGGGTTGTTCCAGAAAACATTCGGAATTTTTTTGGACCAGATGCGGAGGGGATGGGGGATGTTTGGCACAAATTTTTCAAATGTTTAGGGTTCATATTACATTCTGAAAGTTTCCTAAGGAAATCGGAGAGGGTCAAAAAATCTTCGAAAAAAAAAGGAAAGACTATAGTCTTTGCTCATTTTTGGGAAAAAAATTTCACCCCTTCAGATCTCGCCCCGATTTTACCAGAATGTTATTTGGAGGGTATACACTTGGAAATTATGGGGCATACTTCTCTCACCCCTTCCCACTGCTCCACACCTGGCTAGGAAACGTTCAGAATTGGGTTGTTCCAGAAAACGTTCGGAATTTCTATGGACTAGATCGGAGGGGTTGGGGGATGTTTGGCACAAATTTTTCAAGTGTTTAGGGTTCATATTACATTCTGAAATTTTCCTAAGGAAATCGGAGAGGGTCAAAAAATCTTCGAAAAAAAAAGGAAAGACTATAGTCTTTGCTCATTTTTGGGAAAAAAATTTCACCCCTTCAGATCTCGCCCCGATTTTCCCAGAATGTTATTTGGAGGGTATACACTTGGAAATTATGGGGCAAACTTCCCTCACCCCTTCCCACTGCTCCACACCTGGCAAGGAAACGTTCAGGATTGGGTTGTTCCAAAAAACTTTGGGAATTTTTTTGGACCAGATGCGGAGGGGATGGGGGATGTTTGGTACATATTTTTCAAGTGTTTAGGGTTCATATTAGTCTTTGCTCATTTTTGGGAAAAAAATTTCACCCCTTCAGATCTCGCCCCGATATTACCAGTATGTTATTTGGAGGGTATACACTTGGAAATTATGGGGCATACTTCCCTCACCCCTTCCCACTGCTCCACACCTGGCTAGGAAACGTTCAGAATTGGGTTGTTCCAGAAAACGTTCGGAATTTCTTTGGACTAGATCGGAGGGGTTGGGGGATGTTTGGCACATATTTTTCAAGTGTTTAGGGTTCATATTACATTCTGAAATTTTCCTAAGGAAACCGGAGTGTCAAAAAATCTTCGAAAAAAAAAGGAAAGACTATAGTCTTTGCTCATTTTTGGGAAAAAAATTTCACCCCTTCAGATCTCGCCCCGATTTTCCCAGAATGTTATTTGGAGGGTATACACTTGGAAATTATGGGGCATACTTCCCTCACCCCTTCCCACTGCTCCACACCTGGCTAGGAAACGTTCAGAATTGGGTTGTTCCAGAAAACGTTCGGAATTTCTTTGGACTAGATCGGTGGGGTTGGGGGATGTTTGGCACATATTTTTCAAGTGTTTAGGGTTCATATTACATTCTGAAATTTTCCTAAGGAAACCGGAGAGTGTCAAAAAATCTTCGAAAAAAAAAGGAAAGACTATAGTGTTTGCTCATTTTTGGGAAAAAAATTTCACCCCTTCAGATCTCGCCCCGATTTTCCCAGAATGTTATTTGGAGGGTATACACTTGTAAATTATGGGGCAAACTTCCCTCACCCCTTCCCTCTGCTCCACACCTGGCAAGGAAACGTTCAGAATTGGGTTGTTCCAGAAAACATTCGGAATTTTTTTGGACCAGATGCGCAGGGGATGGGGGATGTTTGGCACATATTTTTCAAGTGTTTAGGGTTCATATTACATTCTGAAACTTTCCTAAGGAAATCGGAGAGGGTCAAAAAATCTTCGAAAAAAAAAGGAAAGACTATAGTCTTTGCTCATTTTTGGGAAAAAAATTTCACCCCTTCAGATCTCGCCCCGATTTTCCCAGAATGTTATTTGGAGGGTATACACTTGGAAATTAAGGGGCAAACTTCCCTCACCCCTTCCCACTGCTCCACACCTGGCTAGGAAACGTTCAGAATTGGGTTGTTCCAGAAAACGTTCGGAATTTCTTTGGACTAGATCGGAGGGGTTGGGGGATGTTTGGCACATATTTTTCAAGTGTTTAGGGTTCATATTACATTCTGAAATTTTCCTAAGGAAACCAGAGAGGGTCAAAAAATCTTCGAAAAAAAAAGGAAAGACTATAGTCTTTGCTCATTTTTGGGAAAAAAATTTCACCCCTTCAGATCTCGCCCCGATTTTCCCAGAATGTTATTTGGAGGGTATACACTTGTAAATTATGGGGCAAACTTCCCTCACCCCTTCCCTCTGCTCCACACCTGGCAAGGAAACGTTCAGAATTGGGTTGTTCCAGAAAACATTCGGAATTTTTTTGGACCAGATGCGGAGGGGATGGGGGATGTTTGGCACAAATTTTTCAAATGTTTAGGGTTCATATTACATTCTGAAAGTTTCCTAAGGAAATCGGAGAGGGTCAAAAAATCTTCGAAAAAAAAAGGAAAGACTATAGTCTTTGCTCATTTTTGGGAAAAAAATTTCACCCCTTCAGATCTCGCCCCGATTTTACCAGAATGTTATTTGGAGGGTATACACTTGGAAATTATGGGGCATACTTCTCTCACCCCTTCCCACTGCTCCACACCTGGCTAGGAAACGTTCAGAATTGGGTTGTTCCAGAAAACGTTCGGAATTTCTTTGGACTAGATCGGAGGGGTTGGGGGATGTTTGGCACAAATTTTTCAAGTGTTTAGGGTTCATATTACATTCTGAAATTTTCCTAAGGAAATCGGAGAGGGTCAAAAAATCTTCGAAAAAAAAAGGAAAGACTATAGTCTTTGCTCATTTTTGGGAAAAAAATTTCACCCCTTCAGATCTCGCCCCAATTTTCCCAGAATGTTATTTGGAGGGTATACACTTGGAAATTATGGGGCAAACTTCCCTCACCCCTTCCCACTGCTCCACACCTGGCAAGGAAACGTTCAGGATTGGGTTGTTCCAAAAAACTTTGGGAATTTTTTTGGACCAGATGCGGAGGGGATGGGGGATGTTTGGTACATATTTTTCAAGTGTTTAGGGTTCATATTAGTCTTTGCTCATTTTTGGGAAAAAAATTTCACCCCTTCAGATCTCGCCCCGATTTTACCAGTATGTTATTTGGAGGGTATACACTTGGAAATTATGGGGCATACTTCCCTCACCCCTTCCCACTGCTCCACACCTGGCTAGGAAACGTTCAGAATTGGGTTGTTCCAGAAAACGTTCGGAATTTCTTTGGACTAGATCGGAGGGGTTGGGGGATGTTTGGCACATATTTTTCAAGTGTTTAGGGTTCATATTACATTCTGAAATTTTCCTAAGGAAACCGGAGTGTCAAAAAATCTTCGAAAAAAAAAGGAAAGACTATAGTCTTTGCTCATTTTTGGGAAAAAAATTTCACCCCTTCAGATCTCGCCCCGATTTTCCCAGAATGTTATTTGGAGGGTATACACTTGGAAATTATGGGGCATACTTCCCTCACCCCTTCCCACTGCTCCACACCTGGCTAGGAAACGTTCAGAATTGGGTTGTTCCAGAAAACGTTCGGAATTTCTTTGGACTAGATCGGTGGGGTTGGGGGATGTTTGGCACATATTTTTCAAGTGTTTAGGGTTCATATTACATTCTGAAATTTTCCTAAGGAAACCGGAGAGTGTCAAAAAATCTTCGAAAAAAAAAGGAAAGACTATAGTCTTTGCTCATTTTTGGGAAAAAAATTTCACCCCTTCAGATCTCGCCCCGATTTTACCAGTATGTTATTTGGAGGGTATACACTTGGAAATTATGGGGCATACTTCCCTCACCCCTTCCCACTGCTCCACACCTGGCTAGGAAACGTTCAGAATTGGGTTGTTCCAGAAAACGTTCGGAATTTCTTTGGACTAGATCGGAGGGGTTGGGGGATGTTTGGCACATATTTTTCAAGTGTTTAGGGTTCATATTACATTCTGAAATTTTCCTAAGGAAACCGGAGAGTGTCAAAAAATCTTCGAAAAAAAAAGGAAAGACTATAGTCTTTGCTCATTTTTGGGAAAAAAATTTCACCCCTTCAGATCTCGCCCCGATTTTCCCAGAATGTTATTTGGAGGGTATACACTTGTAAATTATGGGGCAAACTTCCCTCACCCCTTCCCTCTGCTCCACACCTGGCAAGGAAACGTTCAGAATTGGGTTGTTCCAGAAAACATTCGGAATTTTTTTGGACCAGATGCGCAGGGGATGGGGGATGTTTGGCACATATTTTTCAAGTGTTTAGGGTTCATATTACATTCTGAAACTTTCCTAAGGAAATCGGAGAGGGTCAAAAAATCTTCGAAAAAAAAAGGAAAGACTATAGTCTTTGCTCATTTTTGGGAAAAAAATTTCACCCCTTCAGATCTCGCCCCGATTTTCCCAGAATGTTATTTGGAGGGTATACACTTGGAAATTAAGGGGCAAACTTCCCTCACCCCTTCCCACTGCTCCACACCTGGCTAGGAAACGTTCAGAATTGGGTTGTTCCAGAAAACGTTCGGAATTTCTTTGGACTAGATCGGAGGGGTTGGGGGATGTTTGGCACATATTTTTCAAGTGTTTAGGATTCATATTACATTCTGAAATTTTCCTAAGGAAACCAGAGAGGGTCAAAAAATCTTCGAAAAAAAAAGGAAAGACTATAGTCTTTGCTCATTTTTGGGAAAAAAATTTCACCCCTTCAGATCTCGCCCCGATTTTCCCAGAATGTTATTTGGAGGGTATACACTTGTAAATTATGGGGCAAACTTCCCTCACCCCTTCCCTCTGCTCCACACCTGGCAAGGAAACGTTCAGAATTGGGTTGTTCCAGAAAACATTCGGAATTTTTTTGGACCAGATGCGGAGGGGATGGGGGATGTTTGGCACAAATTTTTCAAATGTTTAGGGTTCATATTACATTCTGAAAGTTTCCTAAGGAAATCGGAGAGGGTCAAAAAATCTTCGAAAAAAAAAGGAAAGACTATAGTCTTTGCTCATTTTTGGGAAAAAAATTTCACCCCTTCAGATCTCGCCCCGATTTTACCAGAATGTTATTTGGAGGGTATACACTTGGAAATTATGGGGCATACTTCTCTCACCCCTTCCCACTGCTCCACACCTGGCTAGGAAACGTTCAGAATTGGGTTGTTCCAGAAAACGTTCGGAATTTCTATGGACTAGATCGGAGGGGTTGGGGGATGTTTGGCACAAATTTTTCAAGTGTTTAGGGTTCATATTACATTCTGAAATTTTCCTAAGGAAATCGGAGAGGGTCAAAAAATCTTCGAAAAAAAAAGGAAAGACTATAGTCTTTGCTCATTTTTGGGAAAAAAATTTCACCCCTTCAGATCTCGCCCCGATTTTCCCAGAATGTTATTTGGAGGGTATACACTTGGAAATTATGGGGCAAACTTCCCTCACCCCTTCCCACTGCTCCACACCTGGCAAGGAAACGTTCAGGATTGGGTTGTTCCAAAAAACTTTGGGAATTTTTTTGGACCAGATGCGGAGGGGATGGGGGATGTTTGGTACATATTTTTCAAGTGTTTAGGGTTCATATTAGTCTTTGCTCATTTTTGGGAAAAAAATTTCACCCCTTCAGATCTCGCCCCGATATTACCAGTATGTTATTTGGAGGGTATACACTTGGAAATTATGGGGCATACTTCCCTCACCCCTTCCCACTGCTCCACACCTGGCTAGGAAACGTTCAGAATTGGGTTGTTCCAGAAAACGTTCGGAATTTCTTTGGACTAGATCGGAGGGGTTGGGGGATGTTTGGCACATATTTTTCAAGTGTTTAGGGTTCATATTACATTCTGAAATTTTCCTAAGGAAACCGGAGTGTCAAAAAATCTTCGAAAAAAAAAGGAAAGACTATAGTCTTTGCTCATTTTTGGGAAAAAAATTTCACCCCTTCAGATCTCGCCCCGATTTTCCCAGAATGTTATTTGGAGGGTATACACTTGGAAATTATGGGGCATACTTCCCTCACCCCTTCCCACTGCTCCACACCTGGCTAGGAAACGTTCAGAATTGGGTTGTTCCAGAAAACGTTCGGAATTTCTTTGGACTAGATCGGTGGGGTTGGGGGATGTTTGGCACATATTTTTCAAGTGTTTAGGGTTCATATTACATTCTGAAATTTTCCTAAGGAAACCGGAGAGTGTCAAAAAATCTTCGAAAAAAAAAGGAAAGACTATAGTGTTTGCTCATTTTTGGGAAAAAAATTTCACCCCTTCAGATCTCGCCCCGATTTTCCCAGAATGTTATTTGGAGGGTATACACTTGTAAATTATGGGGCAAACTTCCCTCACCCCTTCCCTCTGCTCCACACCTGGCAAGGAAACGTTCAGAATTGGGTTGTTCCAGAAAACATTCGGAATTTTTTTGGACCAGATGCGCAGGGGATGGGGGATGTTTGGCACATATTTTTCAAGTGTTTAGGGTTCATATTACATTCTGAAACTTTCCTAAGGAAATCGGAGAGGGTCAAAAAATCTTCGAAAAAAAAAGGAAAGACTATAGTCTTTGCTCATTTTTGGGAAAAAAATTTCACCCCTTCAGATCTCGCCCCGATTTTCCCAGAATGTTATTTGGAGGGTATACACTTGGAAATTAAGGGGCAAACTTCCCTCACCCCTTCCCACTGCTCCACACCTGGCTAGGAAACGTTCAGAATTGGGTTGTTCCAGAAAACGTTCGGAATTTCTTTGGACTAGATCGGAGGGGTTGGGGGATGTTTGGCACATATTTTTCAAGTGTTTAGGGTTCATATTACATTCTGAAATTTTCCTAAGGAAACCAGAGAGGGTCAAAAAATCTTCGAAAAAAAAAGGAAAGACTATAGTCTTTGCTCATTTTTGGGAAAAAAATTTCACCCCTTCAGATCTCGCCCCGATTTTCCCAGAATGTTATTTGGAGGGTATACACTTGTAAATTATGGGGCAAACTTCCCTCACCCCTTCCCTCTGCTCCACACCTGGCAAGGAAACGTTCAGAATTGGGTTGTTCCAGAAAACATTCGGAATTTTTTTGGACCAGATGCGGAGGGGATGGGGGATGTTTGGCACAAATTTTTCAAATGTTTAGGGTTCATATTACATTCTGAAAGTTTCCTAAGGAAATCGGAGAGGGTCAAAAAATCTTCGAAAAAAAAAGGAAAGACTATAGTCTTTGCTCATTTTTGGGAAAAAAATTTCACCCCTTCAGATCTCGCCCCGATTTTACCAGAATGTTATTTGGAGGGTATACACTTGGAAATTATGGGGCATACTTCTCTCACCCCTTCCCACTGCTCCACACCTGGCTAGGAAACGTTCAGAATTGGGTTGTTCCAGAAAACGTTCGGAATTTCTTTGGACTAGATCGGAGGGGTTGGGGGATGTTTGGCACAAATTTTTCAAGTGTTTAGGGTTCATATTACATTCTGAAATTTTCCTAAGGAAATCGGAGAGGGTCAAAAAATCTTCGAAAAAAAAAGGAAAGACTATAGTCTTTGCTCATTTTTGGGAAAAAAATTTCACCCCTTCAGATCTCGCCCCAATTTTCCCAGAATGTTATTTGGAGGGTATACACTTGGAAATTATGGGGCAAACTTCCCTCACCCCTTCCCACTGCTCCACACCTGGCAAGGAAACGTTCAGGATTGGGTTGTTCCAAAAAACTTTGGGAATTTTTTTGGACCAGATGCGGAGGGGATGGGGGATGTTTGGTACATATTTTTCAAGTGTTTAGGGTTCATATTAGTCTTTGCTCATTTTTGGGAAAAAAATTTCACCCCTTCAGATCTCGCCCCGATTTTACCAGTATGTTATTTGGAGGGTATACACTTGGAAATTATGGGGCATACTTCCCTCACCCCTTCCCACTGCTCCACACCTGGCTAGGAAACGTTCAGAATTGGGTTGTTCCAGAAAACGTTCGGAATTTCTTTGGACTAGATCGGAGGGGTTGGGGGATGTTTGGCACATATTTTTCAAGTGTTTAGGGTTCATATTACATTCTGAAATTTTCCTAAGGAAACCGGAGTGTCAAAAAATCTTCGAAAAAAAAAGGAAAGACTATAGTCTTTGCTCATTTTTGGGAAAAAAATTTCACCCCTTCAGATCTCGCCCCGATTTTCCCAGAATGTTATTTGGAGGGTATACACTTGGAAATTATGGGGCATACTTCCCTCACCCCTTCCCACTGCTCCACACCTGGCTAGGAAACGTTCAGAATTGGGTTGTTCCAGAAAACGTTCGGAATTTCTTTGGACTAGATCGGTGGGGTTGGGGGATGTTTGGCACATATTTTTCAAGTGTTTAGGGTTCATATTACATTCTGAAATTTTCCTAAGGAAACCGGAGAGTGTCAAAAAATCTTCGAAAAAAAAAGGAAAGACTATAGTCTTTGCTCATTTTTGGGAAAAAAATTTCACCCCTTCAGATCTCGCCCCGATTTTACCAGTATGTTATTTGGAGGGTATACACTTGGAAATTATGGGGCATACTTCCCTCACCCCTTCCCACTGCTCCACACCTGGCTAGGAAACGTTCAGAATTGGGTTGTTCCAGAAAACGTTCGGAATTTCTTTGGACTAGATCGGAGGGGTTGGGGGATGTTTGGCACATATTTTTCAAGTGTTTAGGGTTCATATTACATTCTGAAATTTTCCTAAGGAAACCGGAGAGTGTCAAAAAATCTTCGAAAAAAAAAGGAAAGACTATAGTCTTTGCTCATTTTTGGGAAAAAAATTTCACCCCTTCAGATCTCGCCCCGATTTTACCAGAATGTTATTTGGAGGGTATACACTTGGAAATTATGGGGCATACTTCCCTCACCCCTTCCCACTGCTCCACACCTGGCTAGGAAACGTTCAGAATTGGGTTGTTCCAGAAAACGTTCGGAATTTCTTTGCACCAGATGCGAGAGGATGGGGGATGTTTGGTACATATTTTTCAAGTGTTTAGGGTTCATATTACATTCTGAAATTTTCCTAAGGAAATCGGAGAGGGTCAAAAAATCTTCGAAAAAAAAAGGAAAGACTATAGTCTTTGCTCATTTTTGGGAAAAAAATTTCACCCCTTCAGATCTCGCCCCGATTTTACCAGTATGTTATTTGGAGGGTATACACTTGGAAATTATGGGGCATACTTCCCTCACCCCTTCCCACTGCTCCACACCTGGCTAGGAAACGTTCAGGATTGGGTTGTTCCAGAAAACGTTCGGAATTTTTTTGGACCAGATGCGAGGGGATGGGGGATGTTTGGTACATATTTTTCAAGTGTTTAGGGTTCATATTACATTCTGAAATTTTCCTAAGGAAATCGGAGAGGGTCAAAAAATCTTCGAAAAAAAAAGGAAAGACTATAGTCTTTGCTCATTTTTGGGAAAAAAATTTCACCCCTTCAGATCTCGCCCCGATTTTACCAGAATGTTATTTGGAGGGTATACACTTGGAAATTAAGGGGCAAACTTCCCTCACCCCTTCCCACTGCTCCACACCTGGCTAGGAAACGTTCAGAATTGGGTTGTTCCAGAAAACGTTCGGAATTTCTTTGGACTAGATCGGAGGGGTTGGGGTATGTTTGGCACAAATTTTTCAAGTGTTTAGGGTTCATATTACATTCTGAAATTTTCCTAAGGAAATCGGAGAGGGTCAAAAAATCTTCCAAAAAAAAAGGAAAGACTATAGTCTTTGCTCATTTTTGGGAAAAAAATTTCACCCCTTCAGATCTCGCCCCGATTTTACCAGAATGTTATTTGGAGGGTATACACTTGGAAATTATGGGGCATACTTCTCTCACCCCTTCCCACTGCTCCACACCTGGCTAGGAAACGTTCAGAATTGGGTTGTTCCAGAAAACGTTCGGAATTTCTTTGGCCTAGATCGGAGGGGTTGGGGGATGTTTGGCACAAATTTTTCAAGTGTTTAGGGTTCATATTACATTCTGAAATTTTCCTAAGGAAATCGGAGAGGGTCAAAAAATCTTCGAAAAAAAAAGGAAAGACTATAGTCTTTGCTCATTTTTGGGAAAAAAATTTCACCCCTTCAGATCTCGCCCCGATTTTCCCAGAATGTTATTTGGAGGGTATACACTTGGAAATTATGGGGCATACTTCTCTCACCCCTTCCCACTGCTCCACACCTGGCTAGGAAACGTTCAGAATTGGGTTGTTCCAGAAAACGTTCGGAATTTCTTTGGCCTAGATCGGAGGGGTTGGGGGATGTTTGGCACAAATTTTTCAAGTGTTTAGGGTTCATATTACATTCTGAAATTTTCCTAAGGAAACCGGAGAGTGTCAAAAAATCTTCGAAAAAAAAAGGAAAGACTATAGTCTTTGCTCATTTTTGGGAAAAAAATTTCACCCCTTCAGATCTCGCCCCGATTTTCCCAGAATGTTATTTGGAGGGTATACACTTGGAAATTAAGGGGCAAACTTCCTTCACCCCTTCCCACTGCTCCACACCTGGCTAGGAAACGTTCAGAATTGGGTTGTTCCAGAAAACGTTCGGAATTTCTTTGGACTAGATCGGAGGGGTTGGGGGATGTTTGGCACATATTTTTAAGTGTTTAGGGTTCATATTACATTCTGAAATTTTCCTAAGGAAACCGGAGAGTGTCAAAAAATCTTCGAAAAAAAAGGAAAGACTATAGTCTTTGCTCATTTTTTGGAAAAAAATTTCACCCCTTCAGATCTCGCCCCGATTTTCCCAGAATGTTATTTGGAGGGTATACACTTGTAAATTATGGGGCAAACTTCCCTCACCCCTTCCCTCTGCTCCACACCTGGCAAGGAAGCGTTCAGAATTGGGTTGTTCCAGAAAACATTCGGAATTTTTTGGACCAGATGCGGAGGGGATGGGGGATGTTTGGCACAAATTTTTCAAATGTTTAGGGTTCATATTACATTCTGAAAGTTTCCTAAGGAAATCGGAGAGGGTCAAAAAATCTTCCAAAAAAAAAGGAAAGACTATAGTCTTTGCTCATTTTTGGGAAAAAATTTTCACCCCTTCAGATCTCGCCCCGATTTTCCCAGAATGTTATTTGGAGGGTATACACTTGGAAATTATGGGGCAAACTTCTCTCACCCCTTACCCACTGCTCCACACCTGGCAAGGAAACGTTCAGGATTGGGTTGTTCCAAAAAACTTTGGGAATTTTTTTGGACCAGATGCGAGGGGATGGGGGATGTTTGGTACATATTTTTCAAGTGTTTAGGGTTCATATTACATTCTGAAATTTTCCTAAGGAAATCGGAGAGGGTCAAAAAATCTTCGAAAAAAAAAGGAAAGACTATAGTCTTTGCTCATTTTTGGGAAAAAAATTTCACCCCTTCAGATCTCGCCCCGATTTTACCAGAATGTTATTTGGAGGGTATACACTTGGAAATTATGGGGCATACTTCCCTCACCCCTTCCCACTGCTCCACACCTGGCTAGGAAACGTTCAGAATTGGGTTGTTCCAGAAAACGTTCGGAATTTCTTTGGACTAGATCGGAGGGGTTGGGGGATGTTTGGCACATATTTTTCAAGTGTTTAGGGTTCATATTACATTCTGAAATTTTCCTAAGGAAACCGGAGAGTGTCAAAAAATCTTCGAAAAAAAAAGGAAAGACTATAGTCTTTGCTCATTTTTGGGAAAAAAATTTCACCCCTTCAGATCTCGCCCCGATTTTACCAGAATGTTATTTGGAGGGTATACACTTGGAAATTATGGGGCATACTTCCCTCACCCCTTCCCACTGCTCCACACCTGGCTAGGAAACGTTCAGAATTGGGTTGTTCCAGAAAACGTTCGGAATTTCTTTGGACTAGATCGGAGGGGTTGGGGGATGTTTGGCACATATTTTTCAAGTGTTTAGGGTTCATATTACATTCTGAAATTTTCCTAAGGAAATCGGAGAGGGTCAAAAAATCTTCGAAAAAAAAAGGAAAGACTATAGTCTTTGCTCATTTTTGGGAAAAAAATTTCACCCCTTCAGATCTCGCCCCGATTTTCCCAGAATGTTATTTGGAGGGTATACACTTGGAAATTAAGGGGCAAACTTCCTTCACCCCTTCCCACTGCTCCACACCTGGCTAGGAAACGTTCAGAATTGGGTTGTTCCAGAAAACGTTCGGAATTTCTTTGGACTAGATCGGAGGGGTTGGGGGATGTTTGGCACATATTTTTCAAGTGTTTAGGGTTCATATTACATTCTGAAATTTTCCTAAGGAAACCGGAGAGTGTCAAAAAATCTTCGAAAAAAAAAGGAAAGACTATAGTCTTTGCTCATTTTTTGGAAAAAAATTTCACCCCTTCAGATCTCGCCCCGATTTTCCCAGAATGTTATTTGGAGGGTATACACTTGTAAATTATGGGGCAAACTTCCCTCACCCCTTCCCTCTGCTCCACACCTGGCAAGGAAACGTTCAGAATTGGGTTGTTCCAGAAAACATTCGGAATTTTTTGGACCAGATGCGGTGGGGATGGGGGATGTTTGGCACAAATTTTTCAAATGTTTAGGGTTTATATTACATTCTGAAAGTTTCCTAAGGAAATCGGAGAGGGTCAAAAAATCTTCCAAAAAAAAAGGAAAGACTATAGTCTTTGCTCATTTTTGGGAAAAAATTTTCACCCCTTCAGATCTCGCCCCGATTTTCCCAGAATGTTATTTGGAGGGTATACACTTGGAAATTATGGGGCAAACTTCCCTCACCCCTTACCCACTGCTCCACACCTGGCAAGGAAACGTTCAGGATTGGGTTGTTCCAAAAAACTTTGGGAATTTTTTTGGACCAGATGCGAGGGGATGGGGGATGTTTGGTACATATTTTTCAAGTGTTTAGGGTTCATATTACATTCTGAAATTTTCCTAAGGAAATCGGAGAGGGTCAAAAAATCTTCGAAAAAAAAAGGAAAGACTATAGTCTTTGCTCATTTTTGGGAAAAAAATTTCACCCCTTCAGATCTCGCCCCGATTTTACCAGTATGTTATTTGGAGGGTATACACTTGGAAATTATGGGGCATACTTCCCTCACCCCTTCCCACTGCTCCACACCTGGCTAGGAAACGTTCAGAATTGGGTTGTTCCAGAAAACGTTCGGAATTTCTTTGGACTAGATCGGAGGGGTTGGGGGATGTTTGGCACATATTTTTCAAGTGTTTAGGGTTCATATTACATTCTGAAATTTTCCTAAGGAAACCGGAGAGTGTCAAAAAATCTTCGAAAAAAAAAGGAAAGACTATAGTCTTTGCTCATTTTTGGGAAAAAAATTTCACCCCTTCAGATCTCGCCCCGATTTTCCCAGAATGTTATTTGGAGGGTATACACTTGGAAATTATGGGGCATACTTCCCTCACCCCTTCCCACTGCTCCACACCTGGCTAGGAAACGTTCAGAATTGGGTTGTTCCAGAAAACGTTCGGAATTTCTTTGGACTAGATCGGAGGGGTTGGGGGATGTTTGGCACATATTTTTCAAGTGTTTAGGGTTCATATTACATTCTGAAATTTTCCTAAGGAAACCGGAGAGTGTCAAAAAATCTTCGAAAAAAAAAGGAAAGACTATAGTCTTTGCTCATTTTTGGGAAAAAAATTTCACCCCTTCAGATCTCGCCCCGATTTTCCCAGAATGTTATTTGGAGGGTATACACTTGGAAATTATGGGGCAAACTTCCCTCACCCCTTCCCACTGCTCCACACCTGGCAAGGAAACGTTCAGGATTGGGTTGTTCCAAAAAACTTTGGGAATTTTTTTGGACCAGATGCGAGGGGATGGGGGATGTTTGGTACATATTTTTCAAGTGTTTAGGGTTCATATTAGTCTTTGCTCATTTTTGGGAAAAAAATTTCACCCCTTCAGATCTCGCCCCGATTTTACCAGTATGTTATTTGGAGGGTATACACTTGGAAATTATGGGGCATACTTCCCTCACCCCTTCCCACTGCTCCACACCTGGCTAGGAAACGTTCAGAATTGGGTTGTTCCAGAAAACGTTCGGAATTTCTTTGGACTAGATCGGAGGGGTTGGGGGATGTTTGGCACATATTTTTCAAGTGTTTAGGGTTCATATTACATTCTGAAATTTTCCTAAGGAAACCGGAGAGTGTCAAAAAATCTTCGAAAAAAAAAGGAAAGACTATAGTCTTTGCTCATTTTTGGGAAAAAAATTTCACCCCTTCAGATCTCGCCCCGATTTTACCAGAATGTTATTTGGAGGGTATACACTTGGAAATTATGGGGCATACTTCCCTCACCCCTTCCCACTGCTCCACACCTGGCTAGGAAACGTTCAGAATTGGGTTGTTCCAGAAAACGTTCGGAATTTCTTTGCACCAGATGCGAGAGGATGGGGGATGTTTGGTACATATTTTTCAAGTGTTTAGGGTTCATATTACATTCTGAAATTTTCCTAAGGAAATCGGAGAGGGTCAAAAAATCTTCGAAAAAAAAAGGAAAGACTATAGTCTTTGCTCATTTTTGGGAAAAAAATTTCACCCCTTCAGATCTCGCCCCGATTTTACCAGAATGTTATTTGGAGGGTATACACTTGGAAATTATGGGGCATACTTCCCTCACCCCTTCCCACTGCTCCACACCTGGCTAGGAAACGTTCAGAATTGGGTTGTTCCAGAAAACGTTCGGAATTTCTTTGCACCAGATGCGAGAGGATGGGGGATGTTTGGTACATATTTTTCAAGTGTTTAGGGTTCATATTACATTCTGAAATTTTCCTAAGGAAATCGGAGAGGGTCAAAAAATCTTCGAAAAAAAAAGGAAAGACTATAGTCTTTGCTCATTTTTGGGAAAAAAATTTCACCCCTTCAGATCTCGCCCCGATTTTACCAGAATGTTATTTGGAGGGTATACACTTGGAAATTATGGGGCATACTTCCCTCACCCCTTCCCACTGCTCCACACCTGGCTAGGAAACGTTCAGAATTGGGTTGTTCCAGAAAACGTTCGGAATTTCTTTGCACCAGATGCGAGAGGATGGGGGATGTTTGGTACATATTTTTCAAGTGTTTAGGGTTCATATTACATTCTGAAATTTTCCTAAGGAAATCGGAGAGGGTCAAAAAATCTTCGAAAAAAAAAGGAAAGACTATAGTCTTTGCTCATTTTTGGGAAAAAAATTTCACCCCTTCAGATCTCGCCCCGATTTTACCAGAATGTTATTTGGAGGGTATACACTTGGAAATTAAGGGGCAAACTTCCCTCACCCCTTCCCACTGCTCCACACCTGGCTAGGAAACGTTCAGAATTGGGTTGTTCCAGAAAACGTTCGAAATTTCTTTGGACTAGATCGGAGGGGTTGGGGTATGTTTGGCACAAATTTTTCAAGTGTTTAGGGTTCATATTACATTCTGAAATTTTCCTAAGGAAATCGGAGAGGGTCAAAAAATCTTCGAAAAAAAAAGGAAAGACTATAGTCTTTGCTCATTTTTGGGAAAAAAATTTCACCCCTTCAGATCTCGCCCCGATTTTACCAGAATGTTATTTGGAGGGTATACACTTGGAAATTATGGGGCATACTTCCCTCACCCCTTCCCACTGCTCCACACCTGGCTAGGAAACGTTCAGGATTGGGTTGTTCCAGAAAACGTTCGGAATTTTTTTGGACCAGATGCGAGGGGATGGGGGATGTTTGGTACATATTTTTCAAGTGTTTAGGGTTCATATTACATTCTGAAATTTTCCTAAGGAAATCGGAGAGGGTCAAAAAATCTTCGAAAAAAAAAGGAAAGACTAGTCTTTGCTCATTTTTGGGAAAAAAATTTCACCCCTTCAGATCTCGCCCCGATTTTACCAGAATGTTATTTGGAGGGTATACACTTGGAAATTAAGGGGCAAACTTCCCTCACCCCTTCCCACTGCTCCACACCTGGCTAGGAAACGTTCAGAATTGGGTTGTTCCAGAAAACGTTCGGAATTTCTTTGGACTAGATCGGAGGGGTTGGGGTATGTTTGGCACAAATTTTTCAAGTGTTTAGGGTTCATATTACATTCTGAAATTTTCCTAAGGAAATCGGAGAGGGTCAAAAAATCTTCCAAAAAAAAGGAAAGACTATAGTCTTTGCTCATTTTTGGGAAAAAAATTTCACCCCTTCAGATCTCGCCCCGATTTTACCAGAATGTTATTTGGAGGGTATACACTTGGAAATTATGGGGCATACTTCTCTCACCCCTTCCCACTGCTCCACACCTGGCTAGGAAACGTTCAGAATTGGGTTGTTCCAGAAAACGTTCGGAATTTCTTTGGCCTAGATCGGAGGGGTTGGGGGATGTTTGGTACATATTTTTCAAGTGTTTAGGGTTCATATTACATTCTGAAATTTTCCTAAGGAAATCGGAGAGGGTCAAAAAATCTTCGAAAAAAAAAGGAAAGACTATAGTCTTTGCTCATTTTTGGGAAAAAAATTTCACCCCTTCAGATCTCGCCCCGATTTTACCAGAATGTTATTTGGAGGGTATACACTTGGAAATTATGGGGCATACTTCCCTCACCCCTTCCCACTGCTCCACACCTGGCTAGGAAACGTTCAGGATTGGGTTGTTCCAGAAAACGTTCGGAATTTTTTTGGACCAGATGCGAGGGGATGGGGGATGTTTGGTACATATTTTTCAAGTGTTTAGGGTTCATATTACATTCTGAAATTTTCCTAAGGAAATCGGAGAGGGTCAAAAAATCTTCGAAAAAAAAAGGAAAGACTATAGTCTTTGCTCATTTTTGGGAAAAAAATTTCACCCCTTCAGATCTCGCCCCGATTTTACCAGAATGTTATTTGGAGGGTATACACTTGGAAATTAAGGGGCAAACTTCCCTCACCCCTTCCCACTGCTCCACACCTGGCTAGGAAACGTTCAGAATTGGGTTGTTCCAGAAAACGTTCGAAATTTCTTTGGACTAGATCGGAGGGGTTGGGGTATGTTTGGCACAAATTTTTCAAGTGTTTAGGGTTCATATTACATTCTGAAATTTTCCTAAGGAAATCGGAGAGGGTCAAAAAATCTTCGAAAAAAAAAGGAAAGACTATAGTCTTTGCTCATTTTTGGGAAAAAAATTTCACCCCTTCAGATCTCGCCCCGATTTTACCAGAATGTTATTTGGAGGGTATACACTTGGAAATTATGGGGCATACTTCTCTCACCCCTTCCCACTGCTCCACACCTGGCTAGGAAACGTTCAGAATTGGGTTGTTCCAGAAAACGTTCGGAATTTCTTTGGCCTAGATCGGAGGGGTTGGGGGATGTTTGGCACAAATTTTTCAAGTGTTTAGGGTTCATATTACATTCTGAAATTTTCCTAAGGAAATCGGAGAGGGTCAAAAAATCTTCGAAAAAAAAAGGAAAGACTATATAGTCTTTGCTCATTTTTGGGAAAAAAATTTCACCCCTTCAGATCTCGCCCCGATTTTCCCAGAATGTTATTTGGAGGGTATACACTTGGAAATTAAGGGGCAAACTTCCCTCACCCCTTCCCACTGCTCCACACCTGGCTAGGAAACGTTCAGAATTGGGTTGTTCCAGAAAACGTTCGGAATTTCTTTGGACTAGATCGGAGGGGTTGGGGGATGTTTGGCACATATTTTTCAAGTGTTTAGGGTTCATATTACATTCTGAAATTTTCCTAAGGAAATCGGAGAGGGTCAAAAAATCTTCGAAAAAAAAAGGAAAGACTATAGTCTTTGCTCATTTTTGGGAAAAAAATTTCACCCCTTCAGATCTCGCCCCGATTTTCCCAGAATGTTATTTGGAGGGTATACACTTGGAAATTAAGGGGCAAACTTCCTTCACCCCTTCCCACTGCTCCACACCTGGCTAGGAAACGTTCAGAATTGGGTTGTTCCAGAAAACGTTCGGAATTTCTTTGGACTAGATCGGAGGGGTTGGGGGATGTTTGGCACATATTTTTCAAGTGTTTAGGGTTCATATTACATTCTGAAATTTTCCTAAGGAAACCGGAGAGTGTCAAAAAATCTTCGAAAAAAAAAGGAAAGACTATAGTCTTTGCTCATTTTTTGGAAAAGAATTTCACCCCTTCAGATCTCGCCCCGATTTTCCCAGAATGTTATTTGGAGGGTATACACTTGTAAATTATGGGGCAAACTTCCCTCACCCCTTCCCTCTGCTCCACACCTGGCAAGGAAACGTTCAGAATTGGGTTGTTCCAGAAAACATTCGGAATTTTTTGGACCAGATGCGGTGGGGATGGGGGATGTTTGGCACAAATTTTTCAAATGTTTAGGGTTTATATTACATTCTGAAAGTTTCCTAAGGAAATCGGAGAGGGTCAAAAAATCTTCCAAAAAAAAAGGAAAGACTATAGTCTTTGCTCATTTTTGGGAAAAAATTTTCACCCCTTCAGATCTCGCCCCGATTTTCCCAGAATGTTATTTGGAGGGTATACACTTGGAAATTATGGGGCAAACTTCCCTCACCCCTTACCCACTGCTCCACACCTGGCAAGGAAACGTTCAGGATTGGGTTGTTCCAAAAAACTTTGGGAATTTTTTTGGACCAGATGCGAGGGGATGGGGGATGTTTGGTACATATTTTTCAAGTGTTTAGGGTTCATATTACATTCTGAAATTTTCCTAAGGAAATCGGAGAGGGTCAAAAAATCTTCGAAAAAAAAAGGAAAGACTATAGTCTTTGCTCATTTTTGGGAAAAAAATTTCACCCCTTCAGATCTCGCCCCGATTTTACCAGTATGTTATTTGGAGGGTATACACTTGGAAATTATGGGGCATACTTCCCTCACCCCTTCCCACTGCTCCACACCTGGCTAGGAAACGTTCAGAATTGGGTTGTTCCAGAAAACGTTCGGAATTTCTTTGGACTAGATCGGAGGGGTTGGGGGATGTTTGGCACATATTTTTCAAGTGTTTAGGGTTCATATTACATTCTGAAATTTTCCTAAGGAAACCGGAGAGTGTCAAAAAATCTTCGAAAAAAAAAGGAAAGACTATAGTCTTTGCTCATTTTTGGGAAAAAAATTTCACCCCTTCAGATCTCGCCCCGATTTTCCCAGAATGTTATTTGGAGGGTATACACTTGGAAATTATGGGGCATACTTCCCTCACCCCTTCCCACTGCTCCACACCTGGCTAGGAAACGTTCAGAATTGGGTTGTTCCAGAAAACGTTCGGAATTTCTTTGGACTAGATCGGAGGGGTTGGGGGATGTTTGGCACATATTTTTCAAGTGTTTAGGGTTCATATTACATTCTGAAATTTTCCTAAGGAAACCGGAGAGTGTCAAAAAATCTTCGAAAAAAAAAGGAAAGACTATAGTCTTTGCTCATTTTTGGGAAAAAAATTTCACCCCTTCAGATCTCGCCCCGATTTTCCCAGAATGTTATTTGGAGGGTATACACTTGGAAATTATGGGGCAAACTTCCCTCACCCCTTCCCACTGCTCCACACCTGGCAAGGAAACGTTCAGGATTGGGTTGTTCCAAAAAACTTTGCGAATTTTTTTGGACCAGATGCGAGGGGATGGGGGATGTTTGGTACATATTTTTCAAGTGTTTAGGGTTCATATTAGTCTTTGCTCATTTTTGGGAAAAAAATTTCACCCCTTCAGATCTCGCCCCGATTTTACCAGTATGTTATTTGGAGGGTATACACTTGGAAATTATGGGGCATACTTCCCTCACCCCTTCCCACTGCTCCACACCTGGCTAGGAAACGTTCAGAATTGGGTTGTTCCAGAAAACGTTCGGAATTTCTTTGGACTAGATCGGAGGGGTTGGGGGATGTTTGGCACATATTTTTCAAGTGTTTAGGGTTCATATTACATTCTGAAATTTTCCTAAGGAAACCGGAGAGTGTCAAAAAATCTTCGAAAAAAAAAGGAAAGACTATAGTCTTTGCTCATTTTTGGGAAAAAAATTTCACCCCTTCAGATCTCGCCCCGATTTTACCAGAATGTTATTTGGAGGGTATACACTTGGAAATTATGGGGCATACTTCCCTCACCCCTTCCCACTGCTCCACACCTGGCTAGGAAACGTTCAGAATTGGGTTGTTCCAGAAAACGTTCGGAATTTCTTTGCACCAGATGCGAGAGGATGGGGGATGTTTGGTACATATTTTTCAAGTGTTTAGGGTTCATATTACATTCTGAAATTTTCCTAAGGAAATCGGAGAGGGTCAAAAAATCTTCGAAAAAAAAAGGAAAGACTATAGTCTTTGCTCATTTTTGGGAAAAAAATTTCACCCCTTCAGATCTCGCCCCGATTTTACCAGAATGTTATTTGGAGGGTATACACTTGGAAATTATGGGGCATACTTCCCTCACCCCTTCCCACTGCTCCACACCTGGCTAGGAAACGTTCAGGATTGGGTTGTTCCAGAAAACGTTCGGAATTTTTTTGGACCAGATGCGAGGGGATGGGGGATGTTTGGTACATATTTTTCAAGTGTTTAGGGTTCATATTACATTCTGAAATTTTCCTAAGGAAATCGGAGAGGGTCAAAAAATCTTCGAAAAAAAAAGGAAAGACTATAGTCTTTGCTCATTTTTGGGAAAAAAATTTCACCCCTTCAGATCTCGCCCCGATTTTACCAGAATGTTATTTGGAGGGTATACACTTGGAAATTAAGGGGCAAACTTCCCTCACCCCTTCCCACTGCTCCACACCTGGCTAGGAAACGTTCAGAATTGGGTTGTTCCAGAAAACGTTCGAAATTTCTTTGGACTAGATCGGAGGGGTTGGGGTATGTTTGGCACAAATTTTTCAAGTGTTTAGGGTTCATATTACATTCTGAAATTTTCCTAAGGAAATCGGAGAGGGTCAAAAAATCTTCCAAAAAAAAAGGAAAGACTATAGTCTTTGCTCATTTTTGGGAAAAAAATTTCACCCCTTCAGATCTCGCCCCGATTTTACCAGAATGTTATTTGGAGGGTATACACTTGGAAATTATGGGGCATACTTCTCTCACCCCTTCCCACTGCTCCACACCTGGCTAGGAAACGTTCAGAATTGGGTTGTTCCAGAAAACGTTCGGAATTTCTTTGGCCTAGATCGGAGGGGTTGGGGGATGTTTGGCACAAATTTTTCAAGTGTTTAGGGTTCATATTACATTCTGAAATTTTCCTAAGGAAATCGGAGAGGGTCAAAAAATCTTCGAAAAAAAAAGGAAAGACTATAGTCTTTGCTCATTTTTGGGAAAAAAATTTCACCCCTTCAGATCTCGCCCCGATTTTACCAGAATGTTATTTGGAGGGTATACACTTGGAAATTATGGGGCATACTTCCCTCACCCCTTCCCACTGCTCCACACCTGGCTAGGAAACGTTCAGGATTGGGTTGTTCCAGAAAACGTTCGGAATTTTTTTGGACCAGATGCGAGGGGATGGGGGATGTTTGGTACATATTTTTCAAGTGTTTAGGGTTCATATTACATTCTGAAATTTTCCTAAGGAAATCGGAGAGGGTCAAAAAATCTTCGAAAAAAAAAGGAAAGACTAGTCTTTGCTCATTTTTGGGAAAAAAATTTCACCCCTTCAGATCTCGCCCCGATTTTACCAGAATGTTATTTGGAGGGTATACACTTGGAAATTAAGGGGCAAACTTCCCTCACCCCTTCCCACTGCTCCACACCTGGCTAGGAAACGTTCAGAATTGGGTTGTTCCAGAAAACGTTCGGAATTTCTTTGGACTAGATCGGAGGGGTTGGGGTATGTTTGGCACAAATTTTTCAAGTGTTTAGGGTTCATATTACATTCTGAAATTTTCCTAAGGAAATCGGAGAGGGTCAAAAAATCTTCCAAAAAAAAAGGAAAGACTATAGTCTTTGCTCATTTTTGGGAAAAAAATTTCACCCCTTCAGATCTCGCCCCGATTTTACCAGAATGTTATTTGGAGGGTATACACTTGGAAATTATGGGGCATACTTCTCTCACCCCTTCCCACTGCTCCACACCTGGCTAGGAAACGTTCAGAATTGGGTTGTTCCAGAAAACGTTCGGAATTTCTTTGGCCTAGATCGGAGGGGTTGGGGGATGTTTGGTACATATTTTTCAAGTGTTTAGGGTTCATATTACATTCTGAAATTTTCCTAAGGAAATCGGAGAGGGTCAAAAAATCTTCGAAAAAAAAAGGAAAGACTATAGTCTTTGCTCATTTTTGGGAAAAAAATTTCACCCCTTCAGATCTCGCCCCGATTTTACCAGAATGTTATTTGGAGGGTATACACTTGGAAATTAAGGGGCAAACTTCCCTCACCCCTTCCCACTGCTCCACACCTGGCTAGGAAACGTTCAGAATTGGGTTGTTCCAGAAAACGTTCGGAATTTCTTTGGACTAGATCGGAGGGGTTGGGGGATGTTTGGAACATATTTTTCAAGTGTTTAGGGTTCATATTACATTCTGAAATTTTCCTAAGGAAACCGGAGAGTGTCAAAAAATCTTCGAAAAAAAAAGGAAAGACTATAGTCTTTGCTCATTTTTGGGAAAAAAATTTCACCCCTTCAGATCTCGCCCCGATTTTACCAGAATGTTATTTGGAGGGTATACACTTGGAAATTAAGGGGCAAACTTCCTTCACCCCTTCCCACTGCTCCACACCTGGCTAGGAAACGTTCAGAATTGGGTTGTTCCAGAAAACGTTCGGAATTTCTTTGGACTAGATCGGAGGGGTTGGGGGATGTTTGGCACATATTTTTCAAGTGTTTAGGGTTCATATTACATTCTGAAATTTTCCTAAGGAAACCGGAGAGTGTCAAAAAATCTTCGAAAAAAAAAGGAAAGACTATAGTCTTTGCTCATTTTTTGGAAAAAAATTTCACCCCTTCAGATCTCGCCCCGATTTTCCCAGAATGTTATTTGGAGGGTATACACTTGTAAATTATGGGGCAAACTTCCCTCACCCCTTCCCTCTGCTCCACACCTGGCAAGGAAGCGTTCAGAATTGGGTTGTTCCAGAAAACATTCGGAATTTTTTGGACCAGATGCGGAGGGGATGGGGGATGTTTGGCACAAATTTTTCAAATGTTTAGGGTTCATATTACATTCTGAAAGTTTCCTAAGGAAATCGGAGAGGGTCAAAAAATCTTCCAAAAAAAAAGGAAAGACTATAGTCTTTGCTCAGTTTTGGGAAAAAATTTTCACCCCTTCAGATCTCGCCCCGATTTTCCCAGAATGTTATTTGGAGGGTATACACTTGGAAATTATGGGGCAAACTTCCCTCACCCCTTACCCACTGCTCCACACCTGGCAAGGAAACGTTCAGGATTGGGTTGTTCCAAAAAACTTTGGGAATTTTTTTGGACCAGATGCGAGGGGATGGGGGATGTTTGGTACATATTTTTCAAGTGTTTAGGGTTCATATTACATTCTGAAATTTTCCTAAGGAAATCGGAGAGGGTCAAAAAATCTTCGAAAAAAAAAGGAAAGACTATAGTCTTTGCTCATTTTTGGGAAAAAAATTTCACCCCTTCAGATCTCGCCCCGATTTTACCAGAATGTTATTTGGAGGGTATACACTTGGAAATTATGGGGCATACTTCCCTCACCCCTTCCCACTGCTCCACACCTGGCTAGGAAACGTTCAGAATTGGGTTGTTCCAGAAAACTTTCGGAATTTCTTTGGACTAGATCGGAGGGGTTGGGGGATGTTTGGCACATATTTTTCAAGTGTTTAGGGTTCATATTACATTCTGAAATTTTCCTAAGGAAACCGGAGAGTGTCAAAAAATCTTCGAAAAAAAAAGGAAAGACTATAGTCTTTGCTCATTTTTGGGAAAAAAATTTCACCCCTTCAGATTTCGCCCCGATTTTACCAGAATGTTATTTGGAGGGTATACACTTGGAAATTATGGGGCATACTTCCCTCACCCCTTCCCACTGCTCCACACCTGGCTAGGAAACGTTCAGAATTGGGTTGTTCCAGAAAACGTTCGGAATTTCTTTGGACTAGATCGGAGGGGTTGGGGGATGTTTGGCACATATTTTTCAAGTGTTTAGGGTTCATATTACATTCTGAGATTTTCCTAAGGAAACCGGAGAGTGTCAAAAAATCTTCGAAAAAAAAAGGAAAGACTATAGTCTTTGCTCATTTTTGGGAAAAAAATTTCACCCCTTCAGATCTCGCCCCGATGTTCCCAGAATGTTATTTGGAGGGTATACACTTGGAAATTAAGGGGCAAACTTCCCTCACCCCTTCCCACTGCTCCACACCTGGCTAGGAAACGTTCAGAATTGGGTTGTTCCAGAAAACGTTCGGAATTTCTTTGGACTAGATCGGAGGGGTTGGGGGATGTTTGGCACATATTTTTCAAGTGTTTAGGGTTCATATTACATTCTGAAATTTTCCTAAGGAAATCGGAGAGGGTCAAAAAATCTTCGAAAAAAAAAGGAAAGACTATAGTCTTTGCTCATTTTTGGGAAAAAAATTTCACCCCTTCAGATCTCGCCCCGATTTTCCCAGAATGTTATTTGGAGGGTATACACTTGGAAATTAAGGGGCAAACTTCCTTCACCCCTTCCCACTGCTCCACACCTGGCTAGGAAACGTTCAGAATTGGGTTGTTCCAGAAAACGTTCGGAATTTCTTTGGACTAGATCGGAGGGGTTGGGGGATGTTTGGCACATATTTTTCAAGTGTTTAGGGTTCATATTACATTCTGAAATTTTCCTAAGGAAACCGGAGAGTGTCAAAAAATCTTCGAAAAAAAAAGGAAAGACTATAGTCTTTGCTCATTTTTGGGAAAAAAATTTCACCCCTTCAGATCTCCCCCGATTTTCCCAGAATGTTATTTGGAGGGTATACACTTGGAAATTATGGGGCAAACTTCCCTCACCCCTTCCCACTGCTCCACACCTGGCAAGGAAACGTTCAGGATTGGGTTGTTCCAAAAAACTTTGGGAATTTTTTTGGACCAGATGCGAGGGGATGGGGGATGTTTGGTACATATTTTTCAAGTGTTTAGGGTTCATATTAGTCTTTGCTCATTTTTGGGAAAAAAATTTCACCCCTTCAGATCTCGCCCCGATTTTACCAGTATGTTATTTGGAGGGTATACACTTGGAAATTATGGGGCATACTTCCCTCACCCCTTCCCACTGCTCCACACCTGGCTAGGAAACGTTCAGAATTGGGTTGTTCCAGAAAACGTTCGGAATTTCTTTGGACTAGATCGGAGGGGTTGGGGGATGTTTGGCACATATTTTTCAAGTGTTTAGGGTTCATATTACATTCTGAAATTTTCCTAAGGAAACCGGAGAGTGTCAAAAAATCTTCGAAAAAAAAAGGAAAGACTATAGTCTTTGCTCATTTTTGGGAAAAAAATTTCACCCCTTCAGATCTCGCCCCGATTTTACCAGAATGTTATTTGGAGGGTATACACTTGGAAATTATGGGGCATACTTCCCTCACCCCTTCCCACTGCTCCACACCTGGCTAGGAAACGTTCAGAATTGGGTTGTTCCAGAAAACGTTCGGAATTTCTTTGGACCAGATGCGAGAGGATGGGGGATGTTTGGTACATATTTTTCAAGTGTTTAGGGTTCATATTACATTCTGAAATTTTCCTAAGGAAATCGGAGAGGGTCAAAAAATCTTCGAAAAAAAAAGGAAAGACTATAGTCTTTGCTCATTTTTGGGAAAAAAATTTCACCCCTTCAGATCTCGCCCCGATTTTACCAGTATGTTATTTGGAGGGTATACACTTGGAAATTATGGGGCATACTTCCCTCACCCCTTCCCACTGCTCCACACCTGGCTAGGAAACGTTCAGGATTGGGTTGTTCCAGAAAACGTTCGGAATTTTTTTGGACCAGATGCGAGGGGATGGGGGATGTTTGGTACATATTTTTCAAGTGTTTAGGGTTCATATTACATTCTGAAATTTTCCTAAGGAAATCGGAGAGGGTCAAAAAATCTTCGAAAAAAAAGGAAAGACTATAGTCTTTGCTCATTTTTGGGAAAAAAATTTCACCCCTTCAGATCTCGCCCCGATTTTACCAGAATGTTATTTGGAGGGTATACACTTGGAAATTAAGGGGCAAACTTCCCTCACCCCTTCCCACTGCTCCACACCTGGCTAGGAAACGTTCAGAATTGGGTTGTTCCAGAAAACGTTCGGAATTTCTTTGGACTAGATCGGAGGGGTTGGGGTATGTTTGGCACAAATTTTTCAAGTGTTTAGGGTTCATATTACATTCTGAAATTTTCCTAAGGAAATCGGAGAGGGTCAAAAAATCTTCGAAAAAAAAAGGAAAGACTATAGTCTTTGCTCATTTTTGGGAAAAAAATTTCACCCCTTCAGATCTCGCCCCGATTTTACCAGAATGTTATTTGGAGGGTATACACTTGGAAATTAAGGGGCAAACTTCCCTCACCCCTTCCCACTGCTCCACACCTGGCTAGGAAACGTTCAGAATTGGGGGATGTTTGGCACATATTTTTCAAGTGTTTAGGGTTCATATTACATTCTGAGATTTTCCTAAGGAAACCGGAGAGTGTCAAAAAATCTTCGAAAAAAAAAGGAAAGACTATAGTCTTTGCTCATTTTTGGGAAAAAAATTTCACCCCTTCAGATCTCGCCCCGATTTTCCCAGAATGTTATTTGGAGGGTATACACTTGGAAATTAAGGGGCAAACTTCCCTCACCCCTTCCCACTGCTCCACACCTGGCTATGAAACGTTCAGAATTGGGTTGTTCCAGAAAACGTTCGGAATTTCTTTGGACTAGATCGGAGGGGTTGGGGGATGTTTGGCACATATTTTTCAAGTGTTTAGGGTTCATATTACATTCTGAAATTTTCCTAAGGAAATCGGAGAGGGTCAAAAAATCTTCGAAAAAAAAAGGAAAGACTATAGTCTTTGCTCATTTTTGGGAAAAAAATTTCACCCCTTCAGATCTCGCCCCGATTTTCCCAGAATGTTATTTGGAGGGTATACACTTGGAAATTAAGGGGCAAACTTCCTTCACCCCTTCCCACTGCTCCACACCTGGCTAGGAAACGTTCAGAATTGGGTTGTTCCAGAAAACGTTCGGAATTTCTTTGGACTAGATCGGAGGGGTTGGGGGATGTTTGGCACATATTTTTCAAGTGTTTAGGGTTCATATTACATTCTGAAATTTTCCTAAGGAAACCGGAGAGTGTCAAAAAATCTTCGAAAAAAAAAGGAAAGACTATAGTCTTTGCTCATTTTTTGGAAAAAAATTTCACCCCTTCAGATCTCGCCCCGATTTTCCCAGAATGTTATTTGGAGGGTATACACTTGTAAATTATGGGGCAAACTTCCCTCACCCCTTCCCTCTGCTCCACACCTGGCAAGGAAACGTTCAGAATTGGGTTGTTCCAGAAAACATTCGGAATTTTTTGGACCAGATGCGGTGGGGATGGGGGATGTTTGGCACAAATTTTTCAAATGTTTAGGGTTTATATTACATTCTGAAAGTTTCCTAAGGAAATCGGAGAGGGTCAAAAAATCTTCCAAAAAAAAAAGGAAAGACTATAGTCTTTGCTCATTTTTGGGAAAAAATTTTCACCCCTTCAGATCTCGCCCCGATTTTCCCAGAATGTTATTTGGAGGGTATACACTTGGAAATTATGGGGCAAACTTCCCTCACCCCTTACCCACTGCTCCACACCTGGCAAGGAAACGTTCAGGATTGGGTTGTTCCAAAAAACTTTGGGAATTTTTTTGGACCAGATGCGAGGGGATGGGGGATGTTTGGTACATATTTTTCAAGTGTTTAGGGTTCATATTACATTCTGAAATTTTCCTAAGGAAATCGGAGAGGGTCAAAAAATCTTCGAAAAAAAAAGGAAAGACTATAGTCTTTGCTCATTTTTGGGAAGAAAATTTCACCCCTTCAGATCTCGCCCCGATTTTACCAGAATGTTATTTGGAGGGTATACACTTGGAAATTATGGGGCATACTTCCCTCACCCCTTCCCACTGCTCCACACCTGGCTAGGAAACGTTCAGAATTGGGTTGTTCCAGAAAACGTTCGGAATTTCTTTGGACTAGATCGGAGGGGTTGGGGGATGTTTGGCACATATTTTTCAAGTGTTTAGGGTTCATATTACATTCTGAAATTTTCCTAAGGAAACCGGAGAGTGTCAAAAAATCTTCGAAAAAAAAAGGAAAGACTATAGTCTTTGCTCATTTTTGGGAAAAAAATTTCACCCCTTCAGATCTCGGCCCGATTTTACCAGAATGTTATTTGGAGGGTATACACTTGAAAATTATGGGGCATACTTCCCTCACCCCTTCCCACTGCTCCACACCTGGCTAGGAAACGTTCAGAATTGGGTTGTTCCAGAAAACGTTCGGAATTTCTTTGGACTAGATCGGAGGGGTTGGGGGATGTTTGGCACATATTTTTCAAGTGTTTAGGGTTCATATTACATTCTGAGATTTTCCTAAGGAAACCGGAGAGTGTCAAAAAATCTTCGAAAAAAAAAGGAAAGACTATAGTCTTTGCTCATTTTTGGGAAAAAAATTTCACCCCTTCAGATCTCGCCCCGATTTTCCCAGAATGTTATTTGGAGGGTATACACTTGGAAATTAAGGGGCAAACTTCCCTCACCCCTTCCCACTGCTCCACACCTGGCTAGGAAACGTTCAGAATTGGGTTGTTCCAGAAAACGTTCGGAATTTCTTTGGACTAGATCGGAGGGGTTGGGGGATGTTTGGCACATATTTTTCAAGAGTTTAGGGTTCATATTACATTCTGAAATTTTCCTAAGGAAATCGGAGAGGGTCAAAAAATCTTCGAAAAAAAAAGGAAAGACTATAGTCTTTGCTCATTTTTGGGAAAAAAATTTCACCCCTTCAGATCTCGCCCCGATTTTACCAGAATGTTATTTGGAGGGTATACACTTGGAAATTATGGGGCATACTTCCCTCACCCCTTCCCACTGCTCCACACCTGGCTAGGAAACGTTCAGAATTGGGTTGTTCCAGAAAACGTTCGGAATTTCTTTGGACTAGATCGGAGGGGTTGGGGGATGTTTGGCACATATTTTTCAAGTGTTTAGGGTTCATATTACATTCTGAAATTTTCCTAAGGAAACCGGAGAGGGTCAAAAAATCTTCCAAAAAAAAAGGAAAGACTATAGTCTTTGCTCATTTTTGGGAAAAAAATTTCACCCCTTCAGATCTCGCCCCGATTTTCCCAGAATGTTATTTGGAGGGTATACACTTGGAAATTATGGGGCAAACTTCCCTCACCCCTTCCCACTGCTCCACACCTGGCAAGGAAACGTTCAGGATTGGGTTGTTCCAGAAAACGTTCGGAATTTCTTTGGACTAGATCGGAGGGGTTGGGGGATGTTTGGCACATATTTTTCAAGTGTTTAGGGTTCATATTACATTCTGAAATTTTCCTAAGGAAACCGGAGAGTGTCAAAAAATCTTCGAAAAAAAAAGGATAGCCTATAGTCTTTGCTCATTTTTGGGCAAAAAATTTCACCCCTTCAGATCTCGCCCCGATTTTCCCAGAATGTTATTTGGAGGGTATACACTTGGAAATTTTGGGGCAAACTTCCCTCACCCCTTCCCACTGCTCCACACCTGGCTAGGAAACGTTCAGAATTGGGTTGTTCCAGAAAACGTTCGGAATTTCTTTGGACTAGATCGGAGGGGTTGGGGGATGTTTGGCACATATTTTTCAAGTGTTTAGGGTTCATATTACATTCTGAAATTTTCCTAAGGAAACCGGAGCGTGTCAAAAAATCTTCGAAAAAAAAAGGAAAGACAATCTTTGCTCATTTATTGGAAAAAAATTTCACCCCTTCAAATCTCGCCCCGATTTTCCCAGAATGTTATTTGGAGGGTATACACTTGGAAATTATGGGGCATACTTCCCTCACCCCTTCCCACTGCTCCACACCTGGCTAGGAAACGTTCAGAATTGGGTTGTTCCAGAAAACGTTCGGAATTTCTTTGGACTAGATCGGAGGGGTTGGGGGATGTTTGGCACATATTTTTCAAGTGTTTAGGGTTCATATTACATTCTGAAATTTTCCTAAGGAAACCGGAGAGTGTCAAAAAATCTTCGAAAAAAAAGGAAAGACTATAGTCTTTGCTCATTTTTTGGAAAAAAATTTCACCCCTTCAGATCTCGCCCCGATTTTACCAGAATGTTATTTGGAGGGTATACACTTGTAAATTATGGGGCAAACTTCCCTCACCCCTTCCCTCTGCTCTACACCTGGCTAGGAAACGTTCAGAATTGGGTTGTTCCAGAAAACGTTCGGAATTTCTTTGGACTAGATCGGAGGGGTTGGGGGATGTTTGGTACAAATTTTTCAAGTGTTTAGGGTTCATATTACATTCTGAAATTTTCCTAAGGAAATCGGAGAGGGTCAAAAAATCTTCCAAAAAAAAAGGAAAGACTGCTCATTTTTGGGAAAAAAATTTCACCCCTTCAGATCTCGCCCCGATTTTCCCAGAATGTTATTTGGAGGGTATACACTTGGAAATTATGGGGCATACTTCTCTCGCCCCTTCCCACTGCTCCACACCTGGCTAGGAAACGTTCAGAATTGGGTTGTTCCAGAAAACGTTCGGAATTTCTTTGGACTAGATCGGAGGGGTTGGGGGATGTTTGGCACAAATTTTTCAAGTGTTTAGGGTTCATATTACATTCTGAAATTTTCCTAAGGAAATTGGAGAGGGTCAAAAAATCTTCCAAAAAAAAAGGAAAGACTTTGCTCATTTTTGGGAAAAAAATTTCACCCCTTCAGATCTCGCCCCGATTTTCCCAGAATGTTATTTGGAGGGTATACACTTGGAAATTATGGGGCAAACTTCCCTCACGCCTTCCCTCTGCTCCACACCTGGCAAGGAAACGTTCAGAATTGGGTTGTTCCAGAAAACATTCGGAATTTTTTTGGATCAGATGCGGAGGGGTTGGGGGATGTTTGGCACATATTTTTCAAGTGTTTAGGGTTCATATTACATTCTGAAATTTTCCTAAGGAAATCGGAGAGGGTCAAAAAATCTTCGAAAAAAAAAGGAAAGACTATAGTCTTTGCTCATTTGTGGGAAAAAAATTTCACCCCTTCAGATCTCGCCCCGATTTTACCAGAATGTTATTTGGAGGGTATACACTTGGAAATTATGGGGCATACTTCCCTCACCCCTTCCCACTGCTCCACACCTGGCTAGGAAACGTTCAGAATTGGGTTGTTCCAGAAAACGTTCGGAATTTCTTTGGACTAGATCGGAGGGGTTGGGGGATGTTTGGCACATATTTTTCAAGTGTTTAGGGTTCATATTACATTCTGAAATTTTCCTAAGGAAACCGGAGCGTGTCAAAAAATCTTCGAAAAAAAAAGGAAAGACAATCTTTGCTCATTTTTTGGAAAAAAATTTCACCCCTTCAAATCTGGCCCCGATTTTCCCAGAATGTTATTTGGAGGGTATACACTTGGAAATTATGGGGCATACTTCCCTCACCCCTTCCCACTGCTCCACACCTGGCTAGGAAACGTTCAGAATTGGGTTGTTCCAGAAAACGTTCGGAATTTCTTTGGACTAGATCGGAGGGGTTGGGGGATGTTTGGCACATATTTTTCAAGTGTTTAGGGTTCATATTACATTCTGAAATTTTCCTAAGGAAACCGGAGCGTGTCAAAAAATCTTCGAAAAAAAAAGGAAAGACAATCTTTGCTCATTTTTTGGAAAAAAATTTCACCCCTTCAAATCTGGCCCCGATTTTCCCAGAATGTTATTTGGAGGGTATACACTTGGAAATTATGGGGCATACTTCCCTCACCCCTTCCCACTGCTCCACACCTGGCTAGGAAACGTTCAGAATTGGGTTGTTCCAGAAAACGTTCGGAATTTCTTTGGACCAGATGCGAGAGGATGGGGGATGTTTGGTACATATTTTTCAAGTGTTTAGGGTTCATATTACATTCTGAAATTTTCCTAAGGAAATCGGAGAGGGTCAAAAAATCTTCGAAAAAAAAAGGAAAGACTATAGTCTTTGCTCATTTTTGGGAAAAAAATTTCACCCCTTCAGATCTCGCCCCGATTTTACCAGAATGTTATTTGGAGGGTATACACTTGGAAATTATGGGGCATACTTCCCTCACCCCTTCCCACTGCTCCACACCTGGCTAGGAAACGTTCAGAATTGGGTTGTTCCAGAAAACGTTCGGAATTTCTTTGGACTAGATCGGAGGGGTTGGGGGATGTTTGGCACATATTTTTCAAGTGTTTAGGGTTCATATTACATTCTGAAATTTTCCTAAGGAAACCGGAGAGTGTCAAAAAATCTTCGAAAAAAAAAGGAAAGACTATAGTCTGCTCATTTTTTGGAAAAAAATTTCACCCCTTCAGATCTCGCCCCGATTTTACCAGAATGTTATTTGGAGGGTATACACTTGTAAATTATGGGGCAAACTTCCCTCACCCCTTCCCTCTGCTCCACACCTGGCAAGGAAACGTTCAGAATTGGGTTGTTCCAGAAAACATTCGGAATTTTTTTGGACCAGATGCGGAGGGGATGGGGGATGTTTGGCACAAATTTTTCAAATGTTTAGGGTTCATATTACATTCTGAAAGTTTCCTAAGGAAATCGGAGAGGGTCAAAAAATCTTCGAAAAAAAAAGGAAAGACTATAGTCTTTGCTCATTTTTGGGAAAAAAATTTCACCCCTTCAGATCTCGCCCCGATTTCACCAGAATGTTATTTGGAGGGTATACACTTGGAAATTATGGGGCATACTTCTCTCACCCCTTCCCACTGCTCCACACCTGGCTAGGAAACGTTCAGAATTGGGTTGTTCCAGAAAACGTTCGGAATTTCTTTGGACTAGATCGGAGGGGTTGGGGGATGTTTGGCACAAATTTTTCAAGTGTTTAGGGTTCATATTACATTCTGAAATTTTCCTAAGGAAATCGGAGAGGGTCAAAAAATCTTCGAAAAAAAAAGGAAAGACTATAGTCTTTGCTCATTTTTGGGAAAAAAATTTCACCCCTTCAGATCTCGCCCCGATTTTCCCAGAATGTTATTTGGAGGGTATACACTTGGAAATTATGGGGCAAACTTCCCTCACCCCTTCCCACTGCTCCACACCTGGCAAGGAAACGTTCAGGATTGGGTTGTTCCAGAAAACTTTGGGAATTTTTTTGGACCAGATGCGAGGGGATGGGGGATGTTTGGCACATATTTTTCAAGTGTTTAGGGTTCATATTACATTCTGAAATTTTCCTAAGGAAATCGGAGAGGGTCAAAAAATCTTCGAAAAAAAAGGAAAGACTATAGTCTTTGCTCATTTTTGGGAAAAAAATTTCACCCCTTCAGATCTCGCCCCGATTTTCCCAGAATGTTATTTGGAGGGTATACACTTGTAAATTATGGGGCAAACTTCCCTCACCCCTTCCCTCTGCTCCACACCTGGCAAGGAAACGTTCAGAATTGGGTTGTTCCAGAAAACATTCGGAATTTTTTTGGACCAGATGCGGAGGGGATGGGGGATGTTTGGCACAAATTTTTCAAATGTTTAGGGTTCATATTACATTCTGAAAGTTTCCTAAGGAAATCGGAGAGGGTCAAAAAATCTTCCAAAAAAAAAGGAAAGACTATAGTCTTTGCTCATTTTTGGGAAAAAAATTTCACCCCTTTAGATCTCGCCCCGATTTTACCAGAATGTTATTTGGAGGGTATACACTTGGAAATTATGGGGCATACTTCTCTCACCCCTTCCCACTGCTCCACACCTGGCTAGGAAACGTTCAGAATTGGGTTGTTCCAGAAAACGTTCGGAATTTCTTTGGACTAGATCGGAGGGGTTGGGGGATGTTTGGCACAAATTTTTCAAGTGTTTAGGGTTCATATTACATTCTGAAATTTTCCTAAGGAAATCGGAGAGGGTCAAAAAATCTTCCAAAAAAAAAAGGAAAGACTATAGCAGGACTATAGTCTTTGCTCATTTTTGGGAAAAAAATTTCACCCCTTCAGATCTCGCCCCGATTTTCCCAGAATGTTATTTGGAGGGTATACACTTGGAAATTATGGGGCAAACTTCCCTCACCCCTTCCCACTGCTCCACACCTGGCAAGGAAACGTTCAGGATTGGGTTGTTCCAAAAAACTTTGGGAATTTTTTTGGACCAGATGCGAGGGGATGGGGGATGTTTGGTACATATTTTTCAAGTGTTTAGGGTTCATATTACATTCTGAAATTTTCCTAAGGAAATCGGAGAGGGTCAAAAAATCTTCGAAAAAAAAAGGAAAGACTATAGTCTTTGCTCATTTTTGGGAAAAAAATTTCACCCCTTCAGATCTCGCCCCGATTTTACCAGAATGTTATTTGGAGGGTATACACTTGGAAATTATGGGGCATACTTCCCTCACCCCTTCCCACTGCTCCACACCTGGCTAGGAAACGTTCAGAATTGGGTTGTTCCAGAAAACGTTCGGAATTCCTTTGGACTAGATCGGAGGGGTTGGGGGATGTTTGGCACATATTTTTCAAGTGTTTAGGGTTCATATTACATTCTCAAATTTTCCTAAGGAAATCGGAGAGGGTCAAAAAATCTTCGAAAAAAAAAGGAAAGACTATAGTCTTTGCTCATTTTTGGGAAAAAAATTTCACCCCTTCAGATCTCGCCCCGATTTTACCAGAATGTTATTTGGAGGGTATACACTTGGAAATTATGGGGCATACTTCCCTCACCCCTTCCCACTGCTCTACACCTGGCTAGGAAACGTTCAGAATTGGGTTGTTCCAGAAAACGTTCGGAATTTCTTTGGACTAGATCGGAGGGGTTGGGGGATGTTTGGCACATATTTTTCAAGTGTTTAGGGTTCATATTACATTCTGAAATTTTCCTAAGGAAACCGGAGAGTGTCAAAAAATCTTCGAAAAAAAAAGGAAAGACTATAGTCTTTGCTCATTTTTGGGAAAAAAATTTCACCCCTTCAGATCTCGCCCCGATTTTACCAGAATGTTATTTGGAGGGTATACACTTGGAAATTATGGGGCAAACTTCCCTCACGCCTTCCCTCTGCTCCACACCTGGCAAGGAAACGTTCAGAATTGGGTTGTTCCAGAAAACATTCGGAATTTTTTTGGACCAGATGCGGAGGGGATGGGGGATGTTTGGCACATATTTTTCAAGTGTTTAGGGTTCATATTACATTCTGAAATTTTCCTAAGGAAATCGGAGAGGGTCAAAAAATCTTCGAAAAAAAAAGGAAAGACTATAGTCTTTGCTCATTTTTGGGAAAAAAATTTCACCCCTTCAGATCTCGCCCCGATTTTCCCAGAATGTTATTTGGAGGGTATACACTTGGAAATTAAGGGGCATACTTCTCTCACCCCTTCCCACTGCTCCACACCTGGCTAGGAAACGTTCAGAATTGGGTTGTTCCAGAAAACGTTCGGAATTTCTTTGGACTAGATCGGAGGGGTTGGGGGATGTTTGGCACATATTTATCAAGTGTTTAGGGTTCATATTACATTCTGAAATTTTCCTAAGGAAACCGGAGAGTGTCAAAAAATCTTCGAAAAAAAAAGGAAAGACTATAGTCTTTGCTCATTTTTGGGAAAAAAATTTCACCCCTTCAGATCTCGCCCCGATTTTCCCAGAATGTTATTTGGAGGGTATACACTTGGAAATTAAGGGGCATACTTCTCTCACCCCTTCCCACTGCTCCACACCTGGCTAGGAAACGTTCAGAATTGGGTTGTTCCAGAAAACGTTCGGAATTTCTTTGGACTAGATCGGAGGGGTTGGGGGATGTTTGGTACAAATTTTTCAAGTGTTTAGGGTTCATATTACATTCTGAAATTTTCCTAAGGAAATCGGAGAGGGTCAAAAAATCTTCCAAATAAAAAGGAAAGACTTTGCTCATTTTTGGGAAAAAAATTTCACCCCTTCAGATCTCGCCCCGATTTTCCCAGAATGTTATTTGGAGGGTATACACTTGGAAATTATGGGGCAAACTTCCCTCACGCCTTCCCTCTGCTCCACACCTGGCAAGGAAACGTTCAGAATTGGGTTGTTCCAGAAAACATTCGGAATTTTTTTGGATCAGATGCGGAGGGGTTGGGGGATGTTTGGCACATATTTTTCAAGTGTTTAGGGTTCATATTACATTCTGAAATTTTCCTAAGGAAATCGGAGAGGGTCAAAAAATCTTCGAAAAAAAAAGGAAAGACTATAGTCTTTGCTCATTTGTGGGAAAAAAATTTCACCCCTTCAGATCTCGCCCCGATTTTACCAGAATGTTATTTGGAGGGTATACACTTGGAAATTATGGGGCATACTTCCCTCACCCCTTCCCACTGCTCCACACCTGGCTAGGAAACGTTCAGAATTGGGTTGTTCCAGAAAACGTTCGGAATTTCTTTGGACTAGATCGGAGGGGTTGGGGGATGTTTGGCACATATTTTTCAAGTGTTTAGGGTTCATATTACATTCTGAAATTTTCCTAAGGAAACCGGAGAGTGTCAAAAAATCTTCGAAAAAAAAAGGATAGCCTATAGTCTTTGCTCATTTTTGGGCAAAAAATTTCACCCCTTCAGATCTCGCCCCGATTTTCCCAGAATGTTATTTGGAGGGTATACACTTGGAAATTTTGGGGCAAACTTCCCTCACCCCTTCCCACTGCTCCACACCTGGCTAGGAAACGTTCAGAATTGGGTTGTTCCAGAAAACGTTCGGAATTTCTTTGGACTAGATCGGAGGGGTTGGGGGATGTTTGGCACATATTTTTCAAGTGTTTAGGGTTCATATTACATTCTGAAATTTTCCTAAGGAAACCGGAGAGTGTCAAAAAATCTTCGAAAAAAAAAGGAAAGACAATCTTTGCTCATTTTTTGGAAAAAAATTTCACCCCTTCAAATCTCGCCCCGATTTTCCCAGAATGTTATTTGGAGGGTATACACTTGGAAATTATGGGGCATACTTCCCTCACCCCTTCCCACTGCTCCACACCTGGCTAGGAAACGTTCAGAATTGGGTTGTTCCAGAAAACGTTCGGAATTTCTTTGGACTAGATCGGAGGGGTTGGGGGATGTTTGGCACATATTTTTCAAGTGTTTAGGGTTCATATTACATTCTGAAATTTTCCTAAGGAAACCGGAGAGTGTCAAAAAATCTTCGAAAAAAAAGGAAAGACTATAGTCTTTGCTCATTTTTTGGAAAAAAATTTCACCCCTTCAGATCTCGCCCCGATTTTACCAGAATGTTATTTGGAGGGTATACACTTGTAAATTATGGGGCAAACTTCCCTCACCCCTTCCCTCTGCTCTACACCTGGCTAGGAAACGTTCAGAATTGGGTTGTTCCAGAAAACGTTCGGAATTTCTTTGGACTAGATCGGAGGGGTTGGGGGATGTTTGGTACAAATTTTTCAAGTGTTTAGGGTTCATATTACATTCTGAAATTTTCCTAAGGAAATCGGAGAGGGTCAAAAAATCTTCCAAAAAAAAAGGAAAGACTGCTCATTTTTGGGAAAAAAATTTCACCCCTTCAGATCTCGCCCCGATTTTCCCAGAATGTTATTTGGAGGGTATACACTTGGAAATTATGGGGCATACTTCTCTCGCCCCTTCCCACTGCTCCACACCTGGCTAGGAAACGTTCAGAATTGGGTTGTTCCAGAAAACGTTCGGAATTTCTTTGGACTAGATCGGAGGGGTTGGGGGATGTTTGGCACAAATTTTTCAAGTGTTTAGGGTTCATATTACATTCTGAAATTTTCCTAAGGAAATCGGAGAGGGTCAAAAAATCTTCCAAAAAAAAAGGAAAGACTGCTCATTTTTGGGAAAAAAATTTCACCCCTTCAGATCTCGCCCCGATTTTCCCAGAATGTTATTTGGAGGGTATACACTTGGAAATTATGGGGCAAACTTCCCTCACGCCTTCCCTCTGCTCCACACCTGGCAAGGAAACGTTCAGAATTGGGTTGTTCCAGAAAACATTCGGAATTTTTTTGGATCAGATGCGGAGGGGTTGGGGGATGTTTGGCACATATTTTTCAAGTGTTTAGGGTTCATATTACATTCTGAAATTTTCCTAAGGAAATCGGAGAGGGTCAAAAAAGTCTTCGAAAAAAAAAGGAAAGACTATAGTCTTTGCTCATTTGTGGGAAAAAAATTTCACCCCTTCAGATCTCGCCCCGATTTTACCAGAATGTTATTTGGAGGGTATACACTTGGAAATTATGGGGCATACTTCCCTCACCCCTTCCCACTGCTCCACACCTGGCTAGGAAACGTTCAGAATTGGGTTGTTCCAGAAAACGTTCGGAATTTCTTTGGACTAGATCGGAGGGGTTGGGGGATGTTTGGCACATATTTTTCAAGTGTTTAGGGTTCATATTACATTCTGAAATTTTCCTAAGGAAACCGGAGAGTGTCAAAAAATCTTCGAAAAAAAAAGGATAGCCTATAGTCTTTGCTCATTTTTGGGAAAAAAATTTCACCCCTTCAGATCTCGCCCCGATTTTCCCAGAATGTTATTTGGAGGGTATACACTTGGAAATTTTGGGGCAAACTTCCCTCACCCCTTCCCACTGCTCCACACCTGGCTAGGAAACGTTCAGAATTGGGTTGTTCCAGAAAACGTTCGGAATTTCTTTGGACTAGATCGGAGGGGTTGGGGGATGTTTGGCACATATTTTTCAAGTGTTTAGGGTTCATATTACATTCTGAAATTTTCCTAAGGAAACCGGAGCGTGTCAAAAAATCTTCGAAAAAAAAAGGAAAGACAATCTTTGCTCATTTTTGGGAAAAAAATTTCACCCCTTCAGATCTCGCCCCGATTTTACCAGAATGTTATTTGGAGGGTATACACTTGGAAATTATGGGGCATACTTCCCTCACCCCTTCCCACTGCTCCACACCTGGCTAGGAAACGTTCAGAATTGGGTTGTTCCAGAAAACGTTCGGAATTTCTTTGGACTAGATCGGAGGGGTTGGGGGATGTTTGGCACATATTTTTCAAGTGTTTAGGGTTCATATTACATTCTGAAATTTTCCTAAGGAAACCGGAGAGTGTCAAAAAATCTTCGAAAAAAAAAGGAAAGACTATAGTCTGCTCATTTTTTGGAAAAAAATTTCACCCCTTCAGATCTCGCCCCGATTTTACCAGAATGTTATTTGGAGGGTATACACTTGTAAATTATGGGGCAAACTTCCCTCACCCCTTCCCTCTGCTCCACACCTGGCAAGGAAACGTTCAGAATTGGGTTGTTCCAGAAAACATTCGGAATTTTTTTGGACCAGATGCGGAGGGGATGGGGGATGTTTGGCACAAATTTTTCAAATGTTTAGGGTTCATATTACATTCTGAAAGTTTCCTAAGGAAATCGGAGAGGGTCAAAAAATCTTCGAAAAAAAAAGGAAAGACTATAGTCTTTGCTCATTTTTGGGAAAAAAATTTCACCCCTTCAGATCTCGCCCCGATTTCACCAGAATGTTATTTGGAGGGTATACACTTGGAAATTATGGGGCATACTTCTCTCACCCCTTCCCACTGCTCCACACCTGGCTAGGAAACGTTCAGAATTGGGTTGTTCCAGAAAACGTTCGGAATTTCTTTGGACTAGATCGGAGGGGTTGGGGGATGTTTGGCACAAATTTTTCAAGTGTTTAGGGTTCATATTACATTCTGAAATTTTCCTAAGGAAATCGGAGAGGGTCAAAAAATCTTCGAAAAAAAAAGGAAAGACTATAGTCTTTGCTCATTTTTGGGAAAAAAATTTCACCCCTTCAGATCTCGCCCCGATTTTCCCAGAATGTTATTTGGAGGGTATACACTTGGAAATTATGGGGCAAACTTCCCTCACCCCTTCCCACTGCTCCACACCTGGCAAGGAAACGTTCAGGATTGGGTTGTTCCAGAAAACTTTGGGAATTTTTTTGGACCAGATGCGAGGGGATGGGGGATGTTTGGCACATATTTTTCAAGTGTTTAGGGTTCATATTACATTCTGAAATTTTCCTAAGGAAATCGGAGAGGGTCAAAAAATCTTCGAAAAAAAAAGGAAAGACTATAGTCTTTGCTCATTTTTGGGAAAAAAATTTCACCCCTTCAGATCTCGCCCCGATTTTACCAGAATGTTATTTGGAGGGTATACACTTGGAAATTATGGGGCAAACTTCCCTCACGCCTTCCCTCTGCTCCACACCTGGCAAGGAAACGTTCAGAATTGGGTTGTTCCAGAAAACATTCGGAATTTTTTTGGACCAGATGCGGAGGGGATGGGGGATGTTTGGCACATATTTTTCAAGTGTTTAGGGTTCATATTACATTCTGAAATTTTCCTAAGGAAATCGGAGAGGGTCAAAAAATCTTCGAAAAAAAAAGGAAAGACTATAGTCTTTGCTCATTTTTGGGAAAAAAATTTCACCCCTTCAGATCTCGCCCCTTTTTTACCAGAATGTTATTTGGAGGGTATACACTTGGAAATTATGGGGCATACTTCCCTCACCCCTTCCCACTGCTCCACACCTGGCTAGGAAACGTTCAGAATTGGGTTGTTCCAGAAAACGTTCGGAATTTCTTTGGACTAGATCGGAGGGGTTGGGGGATGTTTGGCACATATTTTTCAAGTGTTTAGGGTTCATATTACATTCTGAAATTTTCCTAAGGAAACCGGAGAGTGTCAAAAAATCTTCGAAAAAAAAAGGAAAGACTATAGTCTTTGCTCATTTTTGGGAAAAAAATTTCACCCCTTCAGATCTCGCCCCGATTTTCCCAGAATGTTATTTGGAGGGTATACACTTGGAAATTAAGGGGCATACTTCTCTCACCCCTTCCCACTGCTCCACACCTGGCTAGGAAACGTTCAGAATTGGGTTGTTCCAGAAAACGTTCGGAATTTCTTTGGACTAGATCGGAGGGGTTGGGGGATGTTTGGCACATATTTTTCAAGTGTTTAGGGTTCATATTACATTCTGAAATTTTCCTAAGGAAATCGGAGAGGGTCAAAAAATCTTTGAAAAAAAAAGGAAAGACTATAGTCTTTGCTCATTTTTGGGAAAAAAATATCACCCCTTCAGATCCCGCCCCGATTTTACCAGAATGTTATTTGGAGGATATACACTTGGAAATTAAGGGGCAAACTTCCTTCACCCCTTCCCACTGCTCCACACATGGCTAGGAAACGTTCAGAATTGGGTTGTTCCAGAAAACGTTCGGAATTTCTTTGGACCAGAAGCGAGAAGATGGGGGATGTTTGGTACATATTTTTCAAGTGTTTAGGGTTCATATTACATTCTGAAATTTTCCTAAGGAAATCGGAGAGGGTCAAAAAATCTTCGAAAAAAAAAGGAAAGACTATAGTCTTTGCTCATTTTTGGGAAAAAAATTTCACCCCTTCAGATCTCGCCCCTATTTTCCCAGAATGTTATTTGGAGGGTATACACTTGGAAATTAAGGGGCAAACTTCCCTCACCCCTTCCCACTGCTCCACACCTGGCTAGGAAACGTTCAGAATTGGGTTGTTCCAGAAAACGTTCGGAATTTCTTTGGACTAGATCGGAGGGGTTGGGGGATGTTTGGCACATATTTTTCAAGTGTTTAGGGTTCATATTACATTCTGAAATTTTCCTAAGGAAACCGGAGAGTGTCAAAAAATCTTCGAAAAAAAAAGGAAAGACTATAGTCTTTGCTCATTTTTGGAAAAAAATTTCACCCCTTCAGATCTCGCCCCGAATTTCCCAGAATGTTATTTGGAGGGTATACATCTTGGAAATTAAGGGGCAAACTTCCTTCACCCCTTCCCACTGCTCCACACCTGGCTAGGAAACGTTCTGAATTGGGTTGTTCCAGAAAACGTTCGGAATTTCTTTGGACTAGATCGGAGGGGTTGGGGGATGTTTGGTACATATTTTTCAAGTGTTTAGGGTTCATATTACATTCTGAAATTTTCCTAAGGAAATCGGAGAGGGTCAAAAAATCTTCGAAAAAAAAAGGAAAGACTATAGTCTTTGCTCATTTTTGGGAAAAAAATTTCACCCCTTCAGATCTCGCCCCGATTTTACCAGAATGTTATTTGGAGGGTATACACTTGGAAATTATGGGGCATACTTCTTTCACCCCTTCCCACTGCTCTACACCTGGCTAGGAAACGTTCAGAATTGGGTTGTTCCAGAAAACGTTCGGAATTTCTTTGGACTAGATCGGAGGGGTTGGGGGATGTTTGGCACAAATTTTTCAAGTGTTTAGGGTTCATATTACATTCTGAAATTTTCCTAAGGAAATCGGAGAGGGTCAAAAAATCTTCGAAAAAAAAAGGAAAGACTATAGTCTTTGCTCATTTTAGGGAAAAAAATTTCACCCCTTCAGATCTCGCCCCGATTTTACCAGAATGTTATTTGGAGGGTATACACTTGGAAATTAAGGGGCAAACTTCCTTCACCCCTTCCCACTGCTCCACACCTGGCTAGGAAACGTTCAGAATTGGGTTGTTCCAGAAAACGTTCGGAATTTCTTTGGACTAGATCGGAGGGGTTGGGGGATGTTTGGCACATATTTTTCAAGTGTTTAGGGTTCATATTACATTCTGAAATTTTCCTAAGGAAATCGGAGAGGGTCACAAAATCTTCGAAAAAAAAAGGAAAGATTATAGTCTTTCCTCATTTTTAGGAAAAAAATTTCACCCCTTCAGATCTCGCCCCGATTTTCCCAGAATGTTATTTGGAGGGTATACACTTGGAAATTATGGGGCAAACTTCCCTCACCCCTTCCCACTGCTCCACACCTGGCTAGGAAACGTTCAGAATTGGGTTGTTCCAGAAAACTTTTGGAATTTTTTTGGACAAGATTGGAGGGGTTGGGGGATGTTTTTTGAAGTCTTTAGCCTTCATATTACATTCTGAAGTTTTCCTAAGAAAATCGGAGGGGGTGAAAAAATCTTCGAAAGAAAAAGGAATTTTTTTGACCCCTTCAGATCTCGTCACGATTTTCCCAGAATGTTGTTTGGAGGGTGTACACTTGGATATTATTAGGCTAACATTCCTCACCCCCTCCCACTGCTTCACACTTGGCTGGGAAATGTTCAGAATTGGGTTGTTCCAGAAAACTTTATGAATTTTTTGGACCAGATGGAAGGGGATGAGAGATGTTTGGCACGTATTTTCCAAGTCTATGACCTCCAAATAACATTCTGGGAAAATCCTAACGAGATCTGAAGGGGTGAAACAGATGATCCAAAAAAAAGAGACGGATTTTGCAGTGCGTTCATGACGAAAGTAATAAATTCGATAATATTATAGCTATTGTTTTTTGTCAAAAACGCTCTGATACGTGGCTTTTAGTTTTTAAATTGGCATTTTTTGATCTATGCGCCGACCTCACTTCCGGTAAAACCGGAAATGGCAGCAACTTTGTTATTTTAAATGAAATACCCTGTATAGTTTTTCAGATTTGTATTCTAAGTTTGCGTTTGGGACCCTTTTCAATTTTTCCTAAATTACTTGACGTCGAGCGTTTAGGAGCATTTTCACCGGCTTGCGTAATCACTCAAAAATTCAGATAAAGTTTGCGTTTGGGACCCTTTTCAGTGTTTCGTAAATTACTTGACTCCAAGCGTTTAGGAGCGTTTTCACCGACTTGCGTAATCACTCAAAAATTCAAATTAAGTTTGCGTTTAGGACCCTTTTCAAATTTTCCTAAATTACTTGACTCCAAGCGTTTAGTAGCGTTTCCACCGGCTTGCGTAATCACTCAAAAAATTCAGACAAAGTTTGCGTTTGGGACCGTTTTCAATTTTTCAACGTCAAGCTTCTCTTAGAAAAACCTTTCTTTAACATGTTTATTAGTCCTGTAAAGGACTGTTTTTATCTTTACAACCCTAAAAAAGGCTGTAGGTATCTCCTTCAGGACTGATGATCTACGGCTACCTCCTGGAAGAAGTGTGCGACGACCTCCCCAGGATGAAATCGTCAGAGTAGGTACTCCAGGGGATTAACCTAAAACAAATTATTTAGACCCTACTTTTAAAAATCCAGAAAGAATTAATTTCTGAATATTTTAGAACCCGGTGTGAAGCAGTGGGAAAGTGTGAGGGAAGTTTGTCTCATAATTTCGAGCTGTACACCCTCCAAATAACATTCTGAGAAAGTCTTGACGAGATCTGAAGGGGTGAAAAAAATTTCCAAAAATGAGTCTAATCTTTCTTCTTTTTTTGGATGATTTTCTCACCCCCTCCGATTTCCTTCGGAATTTTCCAAAATTAATACGAAGGCCAAAGACTTGGAAAATATGTGCCAAACATCCCTCATCTGTTCAAACAAAATTCAGAAAGTTTTCAGAAACAACCAAAAAGACTAATAATTATAGTCTAGGTAGATATATCTAAAGAATCTATTATGTGTTTCAGATAGAAACCGTGAAGGACCGCTCTCACATACAAAGGAGAAGACAAAAAGTGGAGGTGCAAACCTCCACTGGACTTTCCCATGCTAAAAAGAAATATTTCGTTTTTGGTATTCAACAGTAGTTCGCGAGGCAGAATTGAAAATCATTTAAATGCCTACAGTAGTTTATTAGGTTTTTCATGTTTCTGTTTGCAAATAATATACTATTGTAGCAATAAAAATGTTAGCAACTCAACACATACGCGTAGGTATTGTTTTTTAGCGCCAACCAAAAGAACTGCTCGTTTTTTGAAATCATCGCATGCTATTGGTTGACACAACGCACAAGTTCGTGGTTGGCTCTAAAATACGATAGCGTTTATGGTATTGAAGTTACGTTTAAAACTAAAGTTTGCATTGTGAACGTACACAACTTCAATCGCATGCGTAGTTCTGCACACTGTTCTGCAAGTTAAAAACTGGGATTTCCAATTTGTTCGATTGATGTTTTCTACCATGTAGTAACAGAAAATTAATGATAAATAAACTTTGACGACATACTAAAAAGTGTTAAAAAAGCAGGTAAGAATTCTGCGAAATAGTCTCACAAATGTATTGCCAAACAAAGTGGATGACCTAACCTCTCCAACAAGGAATAGGAAAAGTCATTTTTAGCTATGTTTACCTAACACAGATAAAGGAAACATTTATCTTTTATTAAGTTAGGTACAGTAACTCATAAAACCCACTTAAATACCTTGAATAAACATGGACTCCACAAAAGATGATCAAGAAGTTACTGTCGAGGTTGTTCCACAAACAGTTACCGAAATCATTTACCTCACTGATCCGGATATATTAAGTACAGAACCAAATTATTACATTCCATCAGAAGAAGAATTAGAAAATGAAGAAAGTGAATCTTATGAAATTGGTTCTGTAGATCCTGCTCGTCTACAACACATGTCTTTAATTTTGGATGAATCTCAATCATTTGTATTGTTATCGCAACCAGATGACTGTTTTGATGTGGTAAGTTAAGCATGTACAATATAACAATATTTGTTAACTGCAAATTATAGATTTACTTCTGATTATGTTAATTTGTATCATATCACGTAGGTCAGTAAATAATTATTTGTGTAACAAGTTAGGAAAACAGCAATCTGGTACTGTGAAGTCCCATATTTTAGGGCTGTTCATGATGAGTAGTTCATGCATGGGGATCTGATAAGCGGTAATAAATAGAGATTCGGTTAAATGAAAAGAAGTATTCAGTATATTGAGGACTATTACAATCACCATTCATATTCTATAAACTTTGCCTTATTATCTTGGGACACCCTCTATATTGCTGCAGAAATTATGAAAAGCAATTATTGATTTCAACTACAATAGCTAATGTGGCGGTTGTTTTCTAAGGAAACTCCAAATAAATAATTTAATTTTCATTTTGTAGAATGTAGACCTCCGAGAAGAAGAATCAGAATCTGCCGAGAGTTATTCAGATTCTGATGATGATTGGCGTCCTCAAACCTTAAAAGAATACAAATGTGATGTATGCAACACAAAGTGCCATTCCAAGAAATCTTTAAGCTGCCATAAACTGCTTCACACAAATTTGACTGTCCTCCAGCCGATTCCCAGTGATTGTGTTTGTAAAGTGTGTGGTCTTCATTTTGATAAGGCACAAACTTTATCACATCATTTTAGAACTTGTCACGAAGCACCAAAATTAATATGTAATATTTGTGGCTGTCCGTGTGCCCACGACAGTGCTTTGATGGCTCATTACAAAAAGCATGAACCAAAACAATTTAGCTGTGACGATTGTAACTCTGGTTATGACAATGCTGTTGATTTAAATAATCATAAGAAAACGCACAATACTGATTTGCTGTATGCTTGTAATAAATGTGATGCAGAGTTTGCAAGTACAGCAGCTGTGTCTGCTCATTTACGAAGCGTACATGCTAAGCCAAGAACAGTACAAAATGTTAAAAATTCTAATAATATTCCCATTGTTAATAGTAATAAGCAATATACATGTTCTCCTAGACCTACAATTGACAAAATACCTGAAAATGTACAATGTAAAAGTTGTACAAGTAGTGAAGAAGAAGGTGTAGGCAAAACAAATGAAATTATAGCATATTCACATCGATCAAAACGAAGAAAAAGGTGAACAAAAATGTTTTAGTCTTATGATTGTACAAACTAGTTCATAGTATGTTACGTTTTCAAATTTTATATTTAATTTAGGTTATAGTTTAGTTATAAAACTGCCATGGAATGTAACTGTTACCTTAGCTAACAAATCACATATTTTAACTTTAAAAAAAGTCCCAGTGGTATCACAATCTGGTCATTCCTGTTATTAATTTTTGTTTTTTTGCACAACCTCTGTAGATTAACGGGTACTGTTTTTAAGTCATAATTGTAGAGCTATAGGTACAATAGAGCAGTGTACTTTTAACTTACATTTACGTTATTTTATAAAATATTTTGCGTTTTGTCAGGTGTTATTGTGTCATGCTTTATAGAACTTGTTGAAAGTAGCAAATTTGTCATTAATTGAAATAAAGTCCTTAAATACCTCTGCTATTATTACTGTTGTATGGAATTTATTGGTAGATCATAAAATCGGGAAAAAAATGATAGAATTCATTAGGACCTATACAGAAGTTGAAGAAAATGTAGTGGGGATATCATGGCAGCCAGAGTGAATATGAATTTCGCAATTACTCTCGCTAATGGTATATACCAACATCACCAGAACATATAATACATTCAGAAAACTCCCGTGACATTTAATGTGATGAATGGAAAATTCAGTTGGTTAACAAAAAAAATCCCTATTAGCTATTAGTAATCAAAGCCCCCATTTTCAAAAAATTATAGTGATTTTTGTACTAAATTTTCCATTTGGCACATTAAACGTCGCGGTAGTTTTCTGAATTGGTTATACCGTCTGGGTACTTTCAAAACCGAACATAGGGGAATTACATTGTAACTACCCTTTATATAGATTCCTGCTCGCCATTTAAACCCACAAGGATGGTAATGGTATGACTAGAACGACAAAAATACAGCGCATCTGATGGTACCAATAAATGTTAGTACTTAGTTATCTTTTTCTGTAAAAAAAATTATGAAATAATACTATTTTGAAATAATATAGGTTGCTATGATTGTCAACATTTTTTATCTGTCAATTAAATTATTTGAAATCAGTCGATGTTTCTGTTATTAATATCAAATAATATGAATAATAACGAGTAGGTATTCAGTAGAGCAGAGGGTTTTTATAACAAAGACGCATTACTACCATCCTTGTGGGTTTAAATGGCGAGCAGGAATCTATATAAAGATCAGTTACAATGCAATTCCCCTATGTTCGGCTTTGAAAATACCCACTTGGTATGTTCATGTCAGCAAAGGATTCCATTAGCTGCATTCAACTGACTTGGCAATTTAGCACATGCAATCTAACAACAATTGCTGGTATACTTGAATGATGCTTCCTTGATCGAAACCAAAAATCATGTAAAACTGTTGCCAGTTTTTTCTTGTGTAAAAAGTATTTCAATGAAATACTATTTTTGTAAATGCTGAGAAAAATATAAAAGATATATAGAGAAACTATACATTTTTAAATCAGAAAATATCCTAAGAATATTTGTTTAAAAAAAGAGGCTTTATATTATATCTCAAAGCTGAAACAAAACACGAGAGAAATTTTTTTTCTAATGTACTGCATAAGAATATTTATCAGTTATCTCTCTTGTAGGTACTTTTTTGTTTTATCTGCAAGAGTTACAAAAATATTTTGTATTGACTATTCTACTCATTCCTATATTTCCTTTACACTTCAGTAAAATTGCTACCTTAAAAATTTCTTACTGGTATCCACCAATCGCATATTTATTTGTCAGAATTTAATGTTTATTATAATATTTTTCTGGCCAGTGGTGTGGTAAGTATATAGTAGGCGCGTCGATGGCTATCGATAGCGCAACCGGCGCGGCGCTGTGCAAGTATGATGATTACTGATTAGTGCGCAAATATATTTTTTTCTTGTCAATTCATAGAAATTAATTGGGAATATGGGATTTTTAGTAAAACTGGTCAACATGGTCAAAATAAATTTTATTTTTTTTTATAATTTTATGGTAAATATAAAAACAGAAAAGTTAAATGAAAATTTTCAAAGAAAAACCTCCAAATAAAAGCCATGCCTGGATTTGGTCTTGATGGATTTGTGTTTCAAAAATTATTAAAATCAGAAAAAAAGGCACTATTTCCATAAAACTCTTGTAACTACCGAATAGAAAATCACAACAAAAATCCAAACACTTCTGTAAAGTGTACCTAACTTAATAGGTACTAAATAATAACCAATCTGATAAAATGCACAATTCAGTTCTGGCAGGTGAAATGCGGAGCCAGTCAAAACAATAGAAAATATTGTTGGCTCTGTAACATACATTATGGTAGGAATAGGTTTTCAGCCGTGTGGGTTTGTACATGTCTTTGTAAGCAACTCTTCTATGAACTTCCATAAATCACATATATCGCATTGAAATAGTTTTTCACCCATATGGGTTTTCTTATGTATTATTAAATCACCCTTATGTATACTTGTACATTCACATTTATTGCATAAACAGTTTTGGACCCGTATGGACTTTCATATGTTGTTGTAAGTTACTCTTTTGTGAACTTCTATATTCACATATATTGCATTCAAATGGTTTTTCACCTGTATGAGTTTTCATATGTACTTTTAAATCACATTTACGTATACTCCTATAATCACATATATCGCACTGAAATAGTTTTTCACCCATATGGGTTTTCATATGCATTTTTAAATCACCCAAACGTATACTTCTATATTCACATATATATTGCATTTAAAGGGTTTTACACCCGTATGGACCTTCATATGTTGTTGTAAGTTACTCTTTTGTGAACTTCTAAATTCACATATATTGCATTCGAATGGGTTTTCACCCGTATGGGTTTTCATATGTACTTGTAAGCCATGCTTCCATGCACTTTTATAATCACATACATCACAGTGAAATAGTTTTTCACCCATATGGGTTTTCATATGTGTTTTTAAATCACCCTTACGTATAGTTCTATATTCACATATAGTGCATTTAAATGGTTTCTCATCTGTATGGGTCACCATATGTAGTTTTAAGTCACTCTTACGTATACTTCTAAATTCACATATATTGCATTTAAATGGTTTCTCACCCGTATGGGTCATTGTATATAGTTTTAATCCACTCTTACGTGAACTTCTAAATTCACAGAAATTGCATTTAAATGGTTTTTCACCTGTATGGGTTTTTATATGTTGTTCATAGTTACGAAAGTTATTTGAACTGCTTACACAAAAGAAGAAGAAAAGGAAGGTAAAAGGAAAATATAATTTGATATCTACAGTAGTACCTAGGTACTACTGTTTTAACTTACCTACTTATGTACTACAAGTGCATTGGATTGAAGAACTCCATAAAAAATTGCCAGCAAATGTGCCCAAAAACAACTTATCCGAAAAATTTTAACAATACATGCAGTTTTAAATACGAAATCGATTTGTTAAAAAAGCTTTTAATAAAAGTCCAACACAAAACGAGATAAAAATTGTTAAAGTTACAAATTAATGAAAATGATAAAAATGGTAATTTATTGAACGCTGCACAAAACAACTGCCAAAAACAAAAGAAGTACAATGCATTAATCTGTCAGTTTGTGTGCGAATTGTTAGTATTGCAGTAATAGTTATTTTTTCAATAAAAATGGCACATGTGTACAGTAACGAGGAGTTGATGGACATTGTATTAGCGTACGGAGGAGCAAGGGAAAACTCGTTAGCAGCTTCTCGCCTTTATTCCCAGCGATTTCCAAATAAGCACTTGCCTCATCACGAAACATTTACGGCAATGGTTCTACGTGGATGTGCTACTGGAAATTTACGCCCAAACTGTGGACTTGGGGGTGGTCAGGTTCGCCAACATTTGTAACTTTAACAATTGTTATCTCGTTTTGTGTTGGACTTTTATTAAATTTTTTTTAACAAATCGATTTCTTATTTAAAAGTGCATGTATAGTTAAATTTTTTCAGATAAGTTTTGTTACACCCTGTATATCGACTTCTTTATAAAAGAATTATTACTGTAGACTGTAGAGCATAAAACATCGACATACCTACAGGGCAAGTCGGAAATGTCGCATTTCCTCTGGAGTAGTTGTAGGGACCATTAAATATAATACATTCAGAAAACTCCAGTGACATTTAATGTGTCAAATGATACAGTTGACTAATGTAATATGTTTAAAAATCCCTGCCAAAATCCCTATTAACTATTAGTAGTAATCCAGGCCCCATTTTCAATAATTTATACATAGTGATTTTTTATATTAGCCAAATTTTCCATTCGACACATTAAACGTCACGGGGGTTTTCTGAATGTATTATAGACATAGGTTATCTAAGTTTTTAGGCTTTAGTTAACGAGAGGAACATGCACTAGAAGTTTGTCAGTCGAGTTCTGGGGTTCATATACAAAAACAAAATAAAGTTACAAAGAAGTATTTTTTGGCAAGGACAACTTCATTTATTTATCAGCACCTAATAGGTTCAAACATTATAAATAATATAATAATAAACACCCAGACTGAAAGTTTTATCCTGTATTTACAGAAGTTATTAATAATAACGTAAAATTACATTTACCATCTTTAAAAAAAACCAAAAGAAGATGTACAAAAAAATTATTCATTATAAATAAATATGACAAATTATTAGAAAAATCAACATTACTTTGTATTTATAACTTAAAACTATTGTTACTAAAAATAATATAAAATTGGAAGATTTAACTAAAACCTAGAATTCTTAAAAATACTTGGAAGAAATACTAGAGACAGACATTGAGATTTGCTTTGTAATTCTGTCAAACTCTGCTAATTTAGGCAACTCTGTACTGTACTCATACATTACGGTAGAAATGGGTTTTCAGCCATATGGGTTTTCTTATGTATATTTAAATCACCTTTACGTATGCTTGTATATTCACATATATTGCATTTATATGGTTTTGCACCCGTATGGACTTTCATATGTTGTTGTAAGTTACTCTTTTGTGAACTTCTATATTCACATATATTGCATTCGAAAGGTTTTTCACCCGTATGGGTTTTCATATGTACTTGTAAGGCATGCTTCCATGCACTTCTATAATCACATACATCACAGTGAAATATTTTTTCACCCATATGGGTTTTCATATGTGTTTTTAAATCACCCTTACGTATAGTTCTATATTCACATATAGAGCATTTAAATGGCTTCTCATCTGTATGGGTCACCATATGTAGTTTTAAGCCCCTCTTACGTATACTTCTAAATTCACATATATTGCATTTAAATGGTTTCTCGCCCGTATGGGTCATCATATGTAGTTTTAAACCACTCTTACGTGAACTTCTAAATTCACATAAACTGCATTTAAACGGTTTTTCACCTGTATGGGTTTTTATATGTTGCTCATAGTTACTCTTCACTGTACATGCGTACCCACATACATCACATACAAATGGTTTCTCAGGCATATGGGTTATCATATGTATTCTTAAGTCACGCTTACGTGAACTTCCATATTCACATAAATAGCATTGGAATAGTTGTTCACCTGTATGGGTCGTCATATGTTGATGTAAGGAAATCCTCTGTGCACTTTTATATTCACATATATTGCATTTAAAGGGTTTTTCACCTGTATGGGTTTTCATGTGCGTTTTTAACTCAAGCCGACGTGAACTTTTATGTTCACATATACTGCATTTGAATGGTTTTTCACATGTATGTGTTATCATGTGTGTTTTTAAGTCACCCCTACGTGAACTTCTATATTCACATATACTGCATTGAAATAGTTTTTCACCTGTATGGGTTCTCATATGTTCTTGTAAGTGAGTCTTCTGTGAACTTCTATAATCACATACATCACATTTAAATGGTTTCTCACCCGTATGGGTTTTCATATGTTGTTGTAAGCTAGTCTTCAATTTACATGCATACTCACATAGATTACATAGAAATGGTTTCTCACTTGCATGGGTTATCATATGTTTTTTTAAGTCACTCTTACGTGAACTTTTATATTCACATATATTGCATTGAAAGGGCCTCTCTCTTGTACTGATCTTACCACAAGTCTCAAAATTACTTCTCCGTTTACTTCCATAACTACTTACAGTTCTTGTATATGGTTCTAAGTTACCTCTTGCATTATTGGATTCAGAATTTTCTTCCGTTGGATATACGGTGCTACACATTGCTGAATCTAACTGTTCAACTTGAAAGTCTTGTTTGCTTTCGGATTTAATTTCGTCAATTTCTTGTTTTATATAAAGCTCCACGCTTACCAGAGGCTCAGTGTAGATATCGTCATCATCACTCTTACTATTTAATTTCACATCAGGAGTTTCAGATTTTATTTGGGTATGCAAATGGGTGCTGGTATTTTCATGTTTTACTGAAATAATTAACAGTTTATTAAAATATCAATATTGTAAAAGTACTTAAAGTAGCACAAATAATATAAAATAGAACTTGTATTAAATAGAAAAGCATACTTCGTTAAAAATATTATTTTTTAAATATACGGGGTGGGGCGGTGGCATGAAAAACGCAGCATAGAGATTTCAATATTAAGTCTTTAATGTTAAATTATTTGCTTCCCTAATTATCTTAAGAGAAAAAGTGCAAAGCAATATTTTGTAGAGACAAATTTATCGCATCAATACATACTATTGTTGTGCTATTGTTTACAATTTTCCATTTTCTGGAACAAAAAAATGGAAGAAATAGAAATTTTATTTAAAAAAAAAATAAACAAGTACACTTTCATTTCAACGTCATTGAATTCACTTATTCTTTTAGGGTTTAGTTTTTCCACCTCTATTAAACTTCCTAATAACTTTATTCAGCTATTAACTTAATCGGAACCCAACCCTTTCAACCAATAAATGATGCGCGTGTTTCAAACAGGTGTAACGTCGGTGGGTGGTCGAAAAAAAATTATTTGTCAAATAGGAAGTAGTAACTTTATTAGGAAAAGTTAATGGCTGCTTCGCTTTCACCAACACTTTCTAAACAAGTGCCTACATAAGAATTAGTTATATTACGGGTTACACACTGCTTAATTGCAATTTGGTTTTCACGAAGCACAAGCGAGTTCGCAAATAAGATAAGCAGTGCGTAATTTTAGGAACCCATTTGACGTTGTCTCATATTGGTAGGCATTGCCCTACATCTTGTCTGTCTGTGGGTGTGTATGTAACGCTTCTAACGCAAAAATTAGTGAATCGATTTTGATGAAATTTGAAATGAAGAGGTATATCGAAAATTCATCGTCAATATGTTTTTCAAAACAATCCGAAACCGGTGGCGGAAGTTAGACATGTTTTTTGGTTAGCATTTTTTTCAGACGCAGAATTTTGAAAATCTGAGTAGTGGATATGAAAGAAGACTAAAATTTTTTAAAAAATTATTACAAAGAAAACTGGTCACACGATTTTGTTTAAACTTTCTACACTAATGCAGCTTGTAGACCAGGGCTGAAGCCTTTGAAAATTGTAAAAAGTGAAAAAAAATAATAGTAGGATGACACCCATTGGAAAAGGAAGAGAATATAACAAAAATGAAAGGAAAAATAATTTACGGGCGATCTGAGGTCGGGAAGTGGATGGGGGTGAGTTTTTAAGGGTGGAAAACTGTTTATCTCGATTTCCGGCAAAACTACAAGTCCTATGGAAAAAAGTTGAATGGCACAGTTGTAGGTAATAAAAAGATCTACAACTTTTGTATTTAAACTTTTTTCACATAACCTCAAAATTTATGTGAAAAAATCAAATAACCAAGTTTTTGGTTTTTTATTTTTATCTTTTACAAAAAAATTTTTTTTTTCACGAAATTTGGTGAAAACTTACCTTTTTATGTCCCAAACACACTGTAATTTTTTTGATTCAAAATATTTATTTTTTCACCTTATTTTGACTTAATATCGAAAAAGAACCCTAATTTTCAATCGAAAATTCTCACGTCAAAATATCTGCTTTTTTAAAAAACTCGGTGGCCTTTTTGTTCGTTGAAATCTCTACTTTTTGATGGTGTAAAAAAAAATATACATTACTATGGTAAATGTTCTCAAAAAATGCAAAGAAGCGAAAGATGATTTCGAAGATCTACTAGAATCGGGAAGGTTTGTCGAATGTAATGATGAAGAAATGCCATCAAACATTAATCTTGTTATTTCTTAATACCTTATCTTGAATTCTAATCACTTATTCATTAGTTTTTGTCTCTTTGATGGCATTTTTTCATCGTTACATTTTCGACAAACCTTCCCGATTCTAGTAGATCTTCGAAATCTTCTTTCGCTTCTTTGCATTTTTTGAGAACATTTACCATAGTAATGTATATTTTTTTTTACACCATCAAAAAGTAGAGATTTCAATGAACAAAAAGGCCACCGAGTTTTTTAAAAAAGCAGATATTTTGACGTGAGAATTTTCGATTGAAAATTAGGGTTCTTTTTCGATATTAAGTCAAAATAAGGTGAAAAAATAAATATTTTGAATCAAAAAAATTACAGTGTGTTTGGGACATAAAAAGGTAAGTTTTCACCAAATTTCGTGAAAAAAAAAATTTTTTTGTAAAAGATAAAAATAAAAAACCAAAAACTTGGTTATTTGATTTTTTCACATAAATTTTGAGGTTATGTGAAAAAAGTGTAAATACAAAAGTTGTAGATCTTTTTATTACCTACAACTTTGCCATTCAACTTTTTTCCATAGGACTTGTAGTTTTGCCGGAAATCGAGATAAACCGTTTTCCACCCTTAAAAACTCACCCCCACCCTCTTCCCGACCTCAGATCGCCCGTAAATTATTTTTCCTTGCATTTTTGTTATATTCTCTTCCTTTTCCAATGGGTTTCATCCTACTATTATTTTTTTTTGTTTAAAAAATTATCGACCCTGGTCTATTGGTGTTAGGTAGATTTTCGTTTTTTGATTAATGCTAGAATCACGGCCAACTTCATTAATGACAATTAATGAAGTTGGCCGTGGCTAGAATTTGATAGTGGCGCCATCTAGGAGGTTCTGAAAATCTAAAATAGATGCACCTATATTTAGTCAAAATATGAAAAAGTTTAAATATAAAAGTTGTTTTTTTTTGCATTCTCCTAAATTGTTTATTTTCACAGTACAACAAGCAACTTTGTTATATTAAATGAAATACCTTACCTACATTATTATATTATTGAATCCAAAATTTAATTGTATATCACATAGTATAATAAAATAAGGTAGTCATATAGCTAAAATGTACAGTTGATGAGATAATCGCGAACTTCCGCTGCGTTAGTTTGTTTGTTTGATTGTCAGATGTTTGATTATCAGATGATGATGCTTCATTATCAACATTAATGGCTTACCAGGGGAACCTCAGACAGTTGGAGAGGCTCTAAATAGCTCAAATTGGGCTAAATGGAAGGAAGCTATGCATTAAGACTTAAATTCATTTGAACATAATGTAGGTATGAGAGTTAGTAGACCGTCATAAAAATCAAAATGTAATAAAGAATAAATGGGTATTTTAAGATAAGAAATGAAAATGATGTTGAAAGATTCAAAACTCGGCTTGTTGCTAAGGGGTTTAGTCAAAAATATGGCATAGACACTCAACCATCCGATTTTTATTTGCCTTAGCAAATCAAAATAACATGCATATTGATCATAATATAAATATCAAAACTGCTTTTTTAAATAGTGAACTATAGACTATTTATCAGAAACTATCTGAGGGTTTTGAAGTTCGAAATGTGAATGATTTTCTCTAAAACTCCAATTAGGGAATGCTGGATTTTCCAAACCACCACCGTGTATATCAAAAAAGGAAATTTGTTAAAGGAAACGTGATTTTCCTACTTACCCCCTGTTTCCAATTCAGTTTGAGAAAAGTTTCCCTTGATGTCTTCCCCAATCCAAACATCCAATATAGGATTGTCGGTATCGATTGCGAAGCCCTCTCGTACAGTTTCTGATTTTACTGCAACGTCACTTATGTAGAGAAAATTCCACGATCGTGAAATGTTTAATTAATTAAACACTTACCATCTTCTTGCAACTCAGCTTGAGAAAAGTTCTCCTCCACGTCACTGCCATTCTGAGCACCCAGGGTGGAATCAGTCGTATTTGTCACTAAATCCCCATCTACAACTTCCGAATGATCTGCGACGTCGTTTATGTGGACCACAAAATCCATGTCAATACAAGGGGTCTTTAGTCTATTACTACCTTAAACACACCAAACAGTTTAATTTGTTGCCATAAAAGATTACACATTACTTTACTTACGTTGTTTATTGCAGTAAATTACAAAAATATACAAGCAAGAAACTCTAAATTAAGGAAATATGTAAATCCTATTGTATTGCTTACCTTATTATTTATAATTTAACAAAGAAACACACACAAAGCTCTCTTTACAGGTTATTTAAGTATCCTAACACAAGTGTGAGCACAAGACATAAAATAAAGACCGCAGGACCTCAGTGGTCAAACCAAGTAGAAGCCAATTATCTGCAATAATTATCTATGACAGAAGCTACGAAGCTACGGTGCTACGCAACCAATGAAAAAGGCTGCAGTCTGCAGTGCCACACAGTGCGACAGCGGATAGGTCTCACCATGGGGCTCCCAACAGCTGTATACACAAGTCCACTGGGTTTGTGAAAAATAATTCTCTAACTGCAATTAACCTAAAGTCGGTGGCCACTACACTAGTCTTTGCAAAGTCTTTGCTTTCTTTAGGTTAGTGCAGTTTGTGAATTATTTTTCACCAGGTTTTTCCAGTGGACTTGTGTATACACACGCTCAGCTGTTGGGAGCCCAGGGTGAGACCTATCCGCTTGTCACAGTGCGTACGTCAGTACATTCCGTATACAGGGAGTTTCACAGAATGCGGGCAATCAGATAAAGCTGAAAAATTTGAATGAATGGCAATGGCAAATAATGGGCTATGCCAATATGATGAATTAAAGAGGCCTAAAGTTATTTGCACTGCTTACACAAAAGAAGAAGAAAAGGAAGACAAATGTACTGAATAACTCGTGCGTTGTCTGAGCGGCAGTAAAAGTAAATTTTGCACCAATCACAAACCTCTGGTTACTTTAGCTGCCGCTCATGAACAGCAATTAAGTAAAAATAATGGTATGTGATTGGTGGAAGTTCTAAACCCTCTAGCTCTAGCTTCTCTGACGTTTGAAAAAAAAAAGGTTTTATACAAATTTTTATAGTAGGACATGGGCTTTAGTAATTTATCTTACATTGGTTTTGAAAGGGAAAGTGTTAAAAAATTTTGTAGAAACTATACCATGCCTTAAAAAATTTGGGTACTTGGGGTTTTACACATTTCCTCGTATGATAGCTGGTGGGTATTAGGTATGAACAAACAAATAATGTAATGAAATAATATAATAATAATACCCAGACTGAAAGTTTTATCCTGTATTTACAGAAGTTATTAATAATAACGTAAAATTACATTTATCATCTTTTAAACCACAACACCAAAATAAGATGTACAAAAAAATGTTTCATTATAAGTAAGTATGACAAATTATTAGAAAAATTAACATTACTTTGTATTTATAACTTAAAACTATGTTACTAAAGAATTGCTTTACTCGGGCATCTCTCCTCCTGGTACTAACTATAACAAATACAAATATTATAGAGAAAATTATATTTACTGTAATGTGAAACGTACCATTGTAATATTATTCCCATTAAGTAAAATTTGGTCAAGTTTAGTTATTCGTCTGCCTTCAGGTGTTGATTCGTACTCCGTTACATCTTCAAGTAACATGTTTACGAAATCATCAAATCCTAATAGAGTTCCTACAATTTCTTTATCGTTTTTCATGATGATGTGAATTCTTGAGCCTATGCATTTATCTACCAGTTCTGTAAAATTACATTATAAAAAATAACCTTAACTGCTTTTGTACATAACCTGAAGATGACTACATACCTAATGGTAATAGTGTTGATGATGTTACTGGCATGTTAGACATCTTGGGTATAGTGTTTTATATTTTTATATGTAGAAATTATACAGTAATAAGTAAATTATTACAAACTTAAGCCTGAAAAGCGGTTTCAATTATTGTAGGTTAGCTTCTCCTGAATCTGAAGGTCATGATTCTCATCAACGCCATAGGCGTCTCAAAATGTAATTCCAACGGGTATCATAAATATAAAAACCTAGTAATTAAAAAAAACATGTAAATCTGTTGACAGTATAGTATTTTACAAGACATTATCAACGATCAATAAAGGGTTGTCATATACAGGGGTGACAATAATACTACACCTGCAGGGTCGCTTAAATTAGCACAGTTGGACAGAATTTTACAAGATAAATCTAACCAGTGGCGAATTTAAGATTTTCGAGGCCCTATGCTCTATTGTTTCTTATAGATTAATTAATCAAAAACGAAAAAGGCAATATATTTGTTTTGTAATTCTGCTGAATTTTGCTAACTTAACCGATCGTAAATAATAATGCTCGGCTTCTCTACCTTGGTGTATAATACAGGGTGTCCCGAAAATGGCGCAAAATATGTATGGGGCGTTGTAGGTGACTGACAAGGGAGTAAGGGAAAAGTACAAAAAAAATTCTACCTGCCGTGTTTTTGTAGTTATTCACCGAAAATGATGTGCACAATCTGGCACATCCACATTTTATAACTTGTTAGGAAGCTATTTATTTTGATTGTTACCTAATTGTTACCTGGGAAACCATACGACTGGTTTTTGACCAGAGCACAATGTTGCCAGAATCATTTTCGCGGTATCTCGATGTAAAAATGTCTTCAGTAATAATTTAATAATTTGTAATTACGTGCTTTTTTGTAATTTTTAAAATTTGGAACCAATAAAAGACATTATTTTCTACAAATAGAGTACCCTTAGTCAGTTTCATTTCCAATTTTTAAAAAGTTACAAGTGTTAACTTTACATCTTCATATCTAACATATCTTACAAATTTGAACGAAAAGATTTTTTTTAACATTTTTCTTACACTTGTTTAGCGGTACTGAACAGCGTACCATATATATTTTGCGCCATTTTCGGGACACCCTGCAGTGGCGCACCCAGGGGGGGGGGCAAAGGGGCAATTGCCCCCCCCAAGATCATATTTTTTCTTTGGTTAAAAATTTTCAAAAATGTTTCGGTGTAGCGGGGAGCCTCAAAAGCCATTACTTAAACTTTAAATTTCACGTTGCCCCCCCCAACGTATATTTCTGGGTGCGCCACTGACACCCTGTATACTATTAGGCTGTACTGAAAACTATTTATGGAACGGTGGTCGTAGTAGTCCTCAATACGCTGAACATTTCTTCTCATTTACCAGAATCTCTATCTCTTATCGTTATCGTTTACGAAATCCCCATGCATGGTCTCCGTATCTTGGACACCTGCATACAATGCCCAAAGAACACAAGAAATGTAAATTTGTATAGCAAGCGAACACTATAAGTTAATCATTTAAACGCCATTGAAATTGGCAAGAGATTATGTACAGTACCTTCTCTAAAAATTGGCAAGAGATTATATAGAGTAGCTTCTCTAAAAATTGGCAAGAGATTATGTAGAGTACCTTCTCTAAAAATTGGCAAGAGATTATATAGAGTAGCTTCTCTAAAAATTGGCAAGAGATTATGTAGAGTACCTTCTCTAACAAGGGGAACTATTGGCCCAATTCGGACGCCAACATTAAAGACGATTATTGTTTTGGTCCAACTCGGAACCTCCTGCGTGGCCGTGGCGTAGTTTTGTTGTATCTGAACATATTTTGATTTGGAAACCCTAATTCAGATTGAAGTTACGCCGCTGTTTGTAACGTATGTCGGTAATTATGAGATACGAGAGTTTGGGCACTTGCGCAGACAGTCTGCAGTTTGTTTTTAGTATGCGATTTACAAAGATGGAAGGTGTGTGTATTGAACCTATGATCATATGTTTTTGTGTATTTTAAACAGTTTTGTAAGTGAACTAGTGTCTAAATTGTGACAATAATGTCGATTCAGTATACTATTTTGGATATCTAATCATCTTTTAGGATTTACGGTGAGTTGTTATGGTTTATTTTTACTTGTTATGACAACTTGATGATACACAATTTCTGTTCATGGAATTCGCTAAAACATTGATTTATTTCTTTACAACCACGAATCGCCGGATTTTACACATTGTAGACACGAAAGCATGTGTTTCGGCCTATATTTCAGCCAACTTTGTTTTAAATTTTAAATGTGTTTTTAAGTTATTCCCAACCCCACTGAAATTTTCCCATGATACAGTTTAGGGGTTATTCTAACTATTTTTGGGTTGGTCTTTAAATACCAATCTTGCTACTTATTTTGTACTTTTAAAGCAATTATAATTTAGATAAAACGTTAGCAAATTTAATTTAAATGAAGAACGTTACATAATAGGATTTTTTGCTTGTTTATTATACATGTGGTCCCTGGTTGTATGGAAGTATTTATATTCATGGTCATTGTACAGCAGATAATCACAAACTTTAATTTCACAGAGATAAAAATAAATATACTAGGTACAATAATTTCCGAATAATTTCTTTGGTTTTGTAGTATTTTAAGCGGCGATGTTAAAAATAATTGTTTAATTTAAGAGTTCACTTTTCAGGTTACTTGGGTACCTAGGTATTTACAAAATTTTTCATTATAGGTACTTACATACCTACGTTACTTCGATTCTTTTTATAAGTCAATTTATAAATCCTAAATGATTCTGCGATCTCTGTTTTGTAAGAGGTACTTAGTTATTATTTGTAAGAATTTGTTAATAACAACTCCATATACTACATACACCATACATACTCCATTGAATTGAACAGGGCCACGTTTTCTTTTGGTTGATATAGAAATATTTACTCCACGACTCTCTTTGAGAAGTCGTTTTTATTTCAAATCTATGCATTATCTAATAATAACATATAGGTACCTATGTGAGATTTATAAAACCTGTTCATTTAGTAAATTTAAGGTTTTAATGCGCATAGAATTGTTTTCAAAGCAGGGTTTATGAAATGTTTACGTTATAATCATTTTGGCTGTTGTAGTTTCTTATCTCGAAACTTGCACATCCAATTTGTCTTCTGCACATGGCAGAATTTTTTATTTTATTCTTCTTTTAATTCTTTTTTATTTTTATTTTTAGTTAGGTTGTAATATACAGGGTGGCTGGTTTTTCATTGTCCAGCTTATATCTGCTGAAATATTAAAGATACAAGAAAAACTTAAAGGAGAGACTTAGCTAAGAGAACCTGGTGTATAAAATAGTGTCAATAAGTTTTTTCCACGGCCTACTTATTTTCCGGAACAATATGTAACTTTGGTTTTTTAAATAGAACACTCTGTATATTTTTGCGAAATAAGATTCTAAATCAATTTCTCCCGAATTTCTCTTTACAAGCATGTATCACTAATAGCGTTTTGCTTTTAAATTACCCCTAATAATTCAAAAAATAAAATTGTGAGATTTGCTACAATTTCTATTATTTCCTATGCGAGTAACAAAATTATAACGAAATTTATTTAATTACAAAGTAATGAAATTGGATAATACATAGTGTGTCTTATAACGATTGTTCAAATTGACCACCATTCAATTCTAAACATTTTTGGGGCTGCTTAATTAAAAAGAAAAGCATATCACAGCCGCCTATTACAATTTTATTATTTTAATTATTAGGCATAATTTAAAAGCAAAATGCTATTAGTGATACCTGCTTGTAAAGAGAAATTGATTTAGAATCTTATTCCCCAAAAATATACAAAGTGTTCCATTTAAAAAACCAAAGTTACATATTTTTCTGGAATATAAGTAGGCCGTGGAAAAAACTTGTTTGAGCTATGTTATACATCAGGTTCTCTTAGCTAAGTCTCTCCTTTAACTTTTTCTTGTATCTCTAATATTTCAGCAGATATAAGCTGGACAATGAAAAACCAGCCACCCTTATAAGTACTATTTTCTCAATAAAGGTATTACGACTTACGAGGTATTATTATTAAATAAAAAAAGCCCTATACCACCCACAGAAGTTGAACAAATGATTTAGGAAGGTTTCTTAAACTTTTTGTGGTATAGAAAAATACCTGGCCCTGTTCATTTTCAATGAAGTCCGGTGTAGGTACCTAATAGGTATATATAAATTGTAAATTTATCAAAGTTATCTTTTATTAAAATACAATTTTTAGTAAGTAAGTACTATAGTACCTACAAAATAATCTGCTTTGAATTATTTAAAACCATTAGATCATCTCGGGTCATCTAATATTAACATTTGATTAATATGCGTACTATAGCGTGTCTAAAATTGAATTACATCTAGTGTGCTTTGAATTTCCGGCTTTCGCGCGCTACTGTTATTAGCTAGACGGAAGAATACTCCCATTCTCCATTTATTAACTGTCCTGATCGAAAATATGCCTCAATAATAAAAATGTTTTCTTGCACTGTGTATATCGGTGTATATTTTGTATTGTAGTATTAATAAATATTTTATAATTAAAGCTATTTGAAGTGAATATTTTTTTATTGACAATTAATTAATGACAGTTCTGCATAAGGCAATACCAATCTATAAATAGTGGCACATAAAAATTTACGTGCAGACAAATTTGACTGCAGGCACGTAACTAGCGGTGGACCCTGACGGGCTAGTCCCACCTAAAAAATCGTTGGTCCACCTTCACAGGTAACTAGATGTAATTCATCTTTAGACACGCTGTACCCCCCTTTCCATATCAATGGGCTCACCCTAGAATTTCTCAGAAATTCGTCTTTCAAGAATGTAAATAAAGGTACCTACAAGGTATATGCGTATATGAACTTTAAATTGTTTTTCTCCGATTGACGGTAAAAACATGATTTGACTGTCTCTAAAGTTCCACTTTTGCTGCCTCAGCAAAAGACCTCTTTGACAATAGCATTCAAAAACAAGGTTACTGCGAAAAACAAACAACTTTTAACCACAATTTTTAATAATTAAATTTACTTCTACATTTTTCACCATTTCTTTAGTTTACAGTGGGGGGGGGGGTGAAACTATCTTAGTTGGTTTGAATTTTTGAAATGTAAGTTCCCCAAAATGGTGTGCCGTGATATGAACAGTCGTGTAAAAACCTCGATATTTCAAAAAAAGTGCATATTTTCGTTGTAGTACAAGCAGACAAATTTTTCTTATTTACTGTCAAATAAAATAATAGGATACAAATAGTAAAACTTGTAAAAACCTAAAAAGGTTGTAACTTCGTTCGAAAGTATAGTTTGAAAGTTATTCCATAAATTGTATAAATGGGCTTATAAAATTTTTCGATATCGTGATCAACCAAAGCCTCGGCCGAAGCTCTTTGTTTGATGAAAGAATGGGAGACAGTTGTATTACTTTCCAGTTTACTGAGTTTAGATAACTTTTTCCTCTTATTTAGTTGATATCTTGGTTAAGTTGCAGTAAAAATAACAAAGATGATTTCGAAAATCCATACTATAGTTTGTATTAATGATCATACACAGGGCTATTACACTATTATTTTACAAACGTTTGAGGTTTTCTTATGAATAGGTGTGTTGTTAATTTTTGCCTGTACCTTGCTCTATAGGAATCTTCATTCTTCAATGGCTGGATTCGATTTCTACTGCATATGAAATTTACTCCCTGTTGTATAACTCATATACAGGGTGTCTCTAAACCTACTACCATAAATTTACCAGCCGCCTCCTGACACAAAAATAAGTCGAAAATGTCTATAAAAATTTTGTCCTAAACCGCAGCATAAGGAAGCTACACTTCTTTGAAAATGGTGTTGAAAAAACCGAAAACAATTGCATTTTAAAAACGGTTTGAGATAAAAATCGAGATTTTGCATGCAGCCTAACCTATTGAAGGTATAAACAGTACGAACACTTACTGTAACTATTTTTATTTTAATTTATTTTTCAATAAATTAATTTACATACAAATCCAGCATTCTAAATTGATTTTGGCTAAGCAGAAAACCTGCATTTTATAGGAAACGGTTAGTCCAGGCGAGTTGAAATAAGAGTACCTTTTTTGTTAATTAGGCAACAGGGAATACAAATCTCTAAACTAAAATGGAAAAAAACAAAAGGTTAAGAAACACGGGTTACAAGAAGAAGGTGATAACCCCCATTCGCGCCGCCCCTGGTTAATTTACAAAAAAAAATAGTAGAAAGTTTATACCTTTAATAGGGTAGGCTGCCTGCAAAATTTCGATTTTTTATCTCAAACCGTTTATAAAATGCAATTGTTTTCCGAATTTTCAACACCATTTTTAAAGACGTGTAGCTTCCTTATGCTGCGGTTTAGGACAAAATTTGATAGACATTTTCGACTTATTTTTGCGTCAGCAAGCGGCTGGTAAATTTATGGTACTAGGTTTAGAGACACCCTGTATAAAAATGAGGATAATGCAATAAATTGTCCCAAGAAAAGGCAAGCCATAAATTCAAATTACAGTCAGTTGACAGTAATCGTATTTTCACGGTTTTGTTATGATTGTTAGAAGGATATAAGGTAAAGTTTACAGATCGGAAAACGAGCGTCATAGCAGTTTAGAGAAAAAAAATTCCAAAACATGGTTAATGTATGTATGTAACCATAGATACCTCACGAAGTCCGATGAAGCCCATGAAGCCACTTCTATTTTAACAAAAATCGATTTTACAATAATAATAAAAAGTGTGGGTGGCAAATAAGTGTGACTAATGAAATATAAAATACTTTAAATTAAATTTCCTAAAATTTATTAGTAAAGATAAAAGGGACTCAACTTGAAAAATTCGTAAAATTCAACGAAAATTCATGCAAACTCAAATACTCAATAGTCGGCGATGGACAACTGCGCGAACTTAATGACCCCCTCATTAACAAGGGAAACAACTGTGGTAGTGTGACAACTGCGCTATCTTAATCCGCCCTTCAGTTAACTATCTACAGGAAACGTGGGAAAATAAAGCCGGTGTTACCAAACTCGGGAGTTGAACTACAGAAAATAATTGGAAATTTGGAAGTGACCACAAATCTTGGCGAGTATTTTTTTATTAGAGCGCAACAAATCAATAGGTTTCTTCAAGGTATCGTGCAAAACTAATTTACAATTTCTGTGCTAATCCGAGGCCATAAAAGAATGGGTCTTTTAATTACTACCCAAAATTTTTCCTGCAATTATTACGATACACGGATATTTGAATGGACATTACACACGCACACGGTGCCTTAAAGTAACGTTTAAAGATTTATAAGGCATGTAGTACGGCAAGGCCTCCTAAAGTGAGTACGGTCAAAAAAAAGTAAAAAAATCTTAATAAAAATAGGTCCCAAAATGAACCGTTTCTTTTTCTTGTCGGCGAATCGGCGACGACCAATCAGCGACGGCGAATTGTCCTAGACCCTAGTTGCTAATTGTAAAGAAAGGGGACTCATTTTGAAACTGCCCAAAATTGTGAAAATAATACAAACATTTTATGAAACTTTCCAAACTAACTTTTATTAAAACTAATTGAATAACACCCCAGTATCTTTGCAGGAAAAACTATTAAAGGGCATTAACTATTATACCTCTGGCAGTTGTCCACTTTATTGAAGGTAACTTTTCGAAAAAGCAATTAACCGGATTAAACTCGCGGCAGTTGTCCCCTGCCCTACATAGTATTTCCCAAAAATGCAGGAAATGGTTTTTGTCGTATCAATTTGTAACATAAATAATGTGATCTACTAAATCTTACCAACTTTTCATTAAAAAAGCTTTAGCGTACATTATTAATGCAAATTCGTTTTCTTCTTAATTTTTTTAACAGAGAAATATTGAGTGTCATAATTTTTTTGTGTTTAGTAAGTATCAAGGATGTAATTTAAACTAAACGCATAAAATTTTTAGAAGGAAGCAGAAGTAATTTATGGACTAGACAAGTTGTTAAAATCGACTAATTCACCACTAAATTAAACATTAAGGACATCAATTCATGAATAATTTATGTAGGCATGTTACTGATCATCTTGATAGTGAAATAATAAAATTAATAACTATACGCGGTTTAGTCATAATGTAAACATAGCCTTATATTAATTATTACTTCTTATTGAAGTAAAATATAATTCTAATTATCAAATTCGATTTGATTGTTTAGATTTCTATCGTAATTATAAAAATTAGAAAATAGTGGAGGAAGAACTATACGTTCATTTGAATTAGATCATGGCACAATGTACTTGATGGTGCATTGGAGAGATTAATGGCACTTATCATTAAAAAAACATTAGTGAGAACCTTGTACGTAATACGATACGGTGTAACATTACTGAATGTCCTGCTATTATGCATCTCCTAACTGATAGGTACTATTTAGTATTGTGATAAATATTTTAAAAATCATTCATTATGATGCCCTATGTTTTCTCCTCGGTTTTCTCTAAATAGGTATCTTTTATCATTTTGAATAAATTACTTGTAGCAATTAACTAACGGACGTGTATTTGCAAGTGTAAATCAAAAGGAAATTTAGAAGTCAGATATAATAATTGAAAAGAAAATGTCTGTTTATGAAAATGCAAAAGGAAATGTGTGCAAATTCCAAAAATGTAAGCTATTATTAAAGAAATAAAAGTTTGCTTAGAATTTAAACAAAATAATCATTTATAACTTTAAAATTTCTATATCAAAAAGTAGAATAATTACAGCTTGTCAAGAATAGGAACAGCCGTGGAACCAGAATAGGAACAGCTGTAGAACTCTCGATATAAGGAAGCTATTAGCGGCATTGGTACGATTGTCAGGGTTGTTCCTATTCTTGACAACCTGTACTATTAGTACTAATAATAAATTCGATTCGGTACTTTCAATTTTCCCATCGACTACTTTTGCATAATAATCTATAGATAGAGATGGTGAAGAATCCTCAAGTTGAGCCAATTCAGAATTATTTAAAGAATATCTTGGTTAGGCCTTTTTATTGTTCTACCCAAAAATTATCCCGATTTAGGGTGCAAATGAATGCGGTTGCTACTGTAAAGTGTTTTCTTCAGTCTTTCCTACCGAGTTCCTACCCTTTTAGGATATTACACGTTCTCCTAATACGGATTCGTCAGACATGCCAAATCATCAGTTCTGCTTTTATTTCGACCTCTGCTAGAATTTGGTATCGAGGTATTACCTATTTTACGAATAGCATAGCATTGTGTGTAGCAGTTTTAACCTTTATTGTAATATTTAAATGCAGTTTGTTCGATGTTTTGTTAAAGTTTATTGGCGTTCATGGCTTACTTTATTTAATACAAAAAATATCGAGTATGTCCTTATCTATATTATTTCAAACATAGATTGTTGTACATCGTTGAAAAAAAGCGAGAAAAAAAGTAATGCTATCAAACGCCAACAGTTTTGGTGATTACTCATAATTATATTATAGACCAATAGGATTTAAGAATTTGTTAAAAATGAACCAACACGGTGTGACTTCTCGGATATACTTTCTTGGTCCATTGATGTATCTTGATTAATAACGGAGATAGTCTTGTAACATTACTCAGTCTGGGACAGTTTATCGACTGTACCTACAGTTTGTAGGCTCAAATATTAAAAATGCTAGGTTTTTTTTTGGGACAGTCTGTATAACCATTGAACGTTCCCCAACCCAAAGTATGCTTAGCTGGTGTGGACATAATTTCATAGAAGTTATGTCATTGTATAAAATTTAATTATTTTTATTACTGAACAAGGACTTTTAGGAAGCTGGACATTCTTCCAGAAATACATTAGTTGCTGTATCTTTAGAAATAACAGAATGTTGACTTATTGGGCACAGATCTTTGAGAGAAGCTTAGAACATTACAATTTTAAATCTGTTTTCCAGGTAATTTAATATTTTATACAGTAACTTTATTAATAACAAAATGAAATTTTGTAGACATGCATAATGAAAACAAGCAAGCTTCAAACTTTCGTGCTCGAATAAAATTACAGTTTTAAATTTTTTTAATAGTGAATTTTACGTACCCGGTCGTACCTAATTGAAGTCAACAGTTTGATTTTACTACGGAAGATTAAAAACTTGACTGAAATTTTTTATTAATATTATAATTTTACATGACTGCACAGAACTTTGTAGGTTGGTAGGTAGTGACGTAATTGTGACTAAAATTAAATATTTAAGAATATGTAAATTATCATTGCACTATGAGAAAATTGTGGTTTCAAGATAATTGTGTACTATCCTTGTTGGATATTATACATTCATACTCTACATACTAATAATATAGGTAGGTACCAAAAGGTTACAAAACTTAATGATGCAACTGCTTTCTTTCATAATATTCTTGCATTGATATAGTTCAACAGAAATTGGATGGCCCGCGAATCAAGTACAGGCGCGGATACAAGGGGAGGGTAAACGGGTAATTACCCCCCCCGAACATTCCCTAAATTTAGAAAATAATACCATCGAGGTTTTAATCTGGATGTACAAAAAATTATTGATAGATTTGCTAATTCATCACAAAGAAAATGTGAATTCATTGTTAAATAAAAGTGACCTTTATTTTTTTTCCATTTAATGTGTTTCACTAATTTTGTTGTTGGTGTGAAAAAATCTTCTGCGTTGCTATGGCAGCCGTATTAAATATTGAGTTTTGATTGGTTTCTAGATATTTTTTGTTATTTTTTAAATAAACTAATTAACGAGTACTTATTAAGATTTCTTGTAAAATATTTTACCCCCCCCGAGAATTCCTCCTAGATCCGCGCCTGATCAAGTAGACGAGCAAGAGAAAACGGCCGGTAGCTATATGTTCTCTCTCTCTTTAACATAATTACCATGAGTCAATTTCTGTTAAACTGTACGTACGTACTCTTGAAGCTACGTGCCGCGAAGCATGTTTAAAACTTTTAAATACAAAATTAAATTTAAAATGATAAAACAATTTCATAAAAATTAACTTCTGCCCGCTTTTTCTCTTTTGTCATAAAATTACAAACGTTGCTAATATATTAAAAGAAATTAAATGCCGTAACGTAACATTGCTTCTAAAAAGATGTTCCTTCATTATGTTTTGGTATTATTTTCACTCCGTTAACGCTCTCAAATACCAAGACCCAGACTTTATAGATTACGCTAATTATCTGACGCCCATTTTAAAAGGCGGTAAACGAATTACTCACCATTATCCTCGTATAATTTACCAGAAAGTGAATGGACCACATCAGCTGTGTTATGTAGGTACATTCTTCGTCAATCTTGCTTTCCCCATGAATATGTTTATATTTTGTTTTGACAAGCTAGATACTTTTTCTTCGAGTCTGTTAAACACATATCCTCTACTAATAATCTTATTGAAATTTAGGAATTTTTCTATTGCGAATGCACACCTGTACTGAAATAAACCAGTGATTAATTATTTACTCAAACTTTCAAGGTGTATTTATTTTAAATACTCATTTCATATAGAAAGTACAAGTCTATAACCTGAGTGTGTGGATGTTAGTTGGGCGTAGGTATGTCGTAATTGGTTTGCAACAGTGATTCACTACGGCTGCATGCTTTAATACAAATTATTGTATTGTACACACGAATCCAAGAACAACTACTTACATTACAGGGGCGTCGTTAGGCCTTTTCGTGGTGGCGCGCCATACCAAACAATGTTTGCGCCATCCCAATGTAAAAAAAATTATGAAGCAGAAAATATGGCAGTAATCGAAAAAAAAATATTTCAGAAATCGAACCTGCTTTCGAGGCAAGGTGTGTAAAGCAGAGTAAAGCTATCTTGTTTTAGAGGCACAGGATGTAATTTATTCCAGGGGGGGGGGCGAAAATCAGGCAAAAAATTTGTACCACAAACCGTGGGTTACACCCCTTTTAAAAGGCAGGGTAGATACATAATTTCGAGCATAATTTATTTAATGTGACATGAAAAGACTAATATTTTTCACAGTAGGTACCTATACAACAGTACCCCTCACTATACCCCAAAGCATTTTTCCTAGCGACGCCCCTGACTATTTAATAATGGGATGAGAACTCCGTTGCAAACTTAAATTACTTTCCAAGCTTTTCTATTGTTTGGTGCCTAATAATTTGAAGCAGAGATCCAAGACTAATTAAGTAAAAATACTGTAATGTGTGGGTGGTAAGGACATTCCAGTCCAATAAAACTGTACAAAATTATATTTATAATCAAGATATTTATACTCATTTAGTTTCTCTTTCTTGTATTAAAAAAAATCTTTATTTCATAGCTGGGATTAACCAAGGATTAACCCACATTTTAAGTCAAAAGTTACCAAGTCACGCATATTAGTATCACAGTGTACATTGTAGCCTATTCAAATTTTTGGTTAAATTCAGTTAATTTGATGTTTTCTAAGAATGGTCATGAAGCATGTGTTTTATCTTGAAGTCGTGTACAAATGACTAATTGTTTCTAAGACCAGAGTTCGTTGAACAAGTTTGTTAGGAATTTGTCAGTTCAGTGTTATAATAAATGTGACAGTTCGTGATTGTGGTTGCGAAGAAGTTTTGTTTCAATGCTGTTTTGCTTTACTTCATAAAATAAGTAGGTACCCTTAGGTATTCGTGTGACGGTGAAGCAGTTTTATAGTATTACATGTTTTCAAAGATTGTGTGCATTTGTAAGTACATTTAGAAAAAAAGATAAATAGTACATGAAATGTTTGTTTAAATGCTCTCTGCGGTGTTTACACAAAATTATGGAAAAATGCATTAGTTTGTTATTTTATGCAGAAGATTATTGTTGGTGAGTGCTGAGTGGTAGTTGGTAGGTATGTATAATGCATATGAATTTTTGTTAATTTTTATTTATTATAAAGGTTGAATAGAAACATTTTCACTTCTTATTTTAAGGAGTTGACTAGGTATGACAAGGGTTTTTGTTATTTTACTGAATTTTCAAAAAACTTCTATTAATGTATTCGGATATTCTATTCGATTAAACAAGTTGGTACTAGGTATTTTTAAATTGATTTGAATCGGCATTAAAAAGTGCCTTACTAATCTCAAAACCATTTTCCAATTACACAGGAAAATAGAAAACAGAAAATTTAAGATTTTTCAGCCTGTACTGAAAACTGCGCAAAATTTATAGAATTTGAATGGTGATCGCAGTAGTCCTCAATACATGGAACATTTCTTCTCATGTAACCGAATCATCTCTATCTAAGAATTTTATACAAAGGAAATTAATTATTATACCTATGAATTTATTAGACTTTGTTACTATTTGGAAATTTAGAACTAACATTTATTGGACCTTTATAATATTAGTTTTAGTTAATTCCGCAGAACATTCTAAAAACATCGTATTACCTTGCCAAAATCAACATAGGTATACATACATATATGTTGTAATGATTTAGAGTAAAGAAAGAATGGCAACAATAAGGCCAATGACGAATACAGCAGAAATGTTGCCAGTAACCGTTAGATAAACTGATTGCTGACTAAGGGAATGATTATTTATTTGAGTATCAATAATTTGCTTACTAGCTAGTATGTTTTATTAACCAGTCAATGATTATTATGGATGTCCGGAAATGGGTCCCAAATTAATATAATGCACTCTGGGTACTAAATCGAGTGAAAACGTTTCCACAAGCATGTAGCCCCCGAAGACGAACTGTCCAACTAAATTAATTGGGATATTGATATTCTTGCTGTGATAAACCATGAACATGATACTCTCCATGATATCTCAAAAACATCCAAAAACGGAACAGAGAAATGTTAGCCCTAATCTTTGTTGTCTATAATTCAATATTTATGTTGGAAGTGCGTTTTTAAAACTGTAGACTTTGTCATCACTGTGTATGCAGTTTTTATTTTGCTGGGAAGGGGTGCTTATCTGTTGAGGTCATATTACCTGCACATAATACATAACACACAACACCCATGGACAACATATGGATTTAACTGACTAGAAATATTTCTGCCCCGTGTTGGACGCAATCTCTTTTTGCCAACAACTTTGTTTTTTGTATGTTTTCTTTATTTCTTTAGTGTTTTGCCGGAAAAAAGCCAGTTGGCACACTGATTCAAGAAATTGTTAGCTACTTATAGGTAGTATATTTGTTCATTTTCCGTAGTTGTACCAAATATCAAATATCGAGCTTGTATTTTATTTCAAGGTTGTGCGTGTCTACAAATAGTTTTATATTCTCGTGGAATTTTTTGTGTTGATTTTTTTAAACGTTTCGCAGCTCTCTGCTGTTAGTAATTGACCCTTGAAGTCAAATTTCATGATATTCTTGAATTGTTTTACTACAACCAGTAGTGACGATTTACTATAAGAATTATTAGTCTTGAATACCTCTAATTTTCTTAACAAACATCTACAAATATGGGTAAATGTCTTTGGTAAGTTTATCGATGGTGTAGTTTGAGAAGCCACACAAAATGCAGAATAGTATATAGTGCAAGCCGGCAGCCGCCTATATCAGGAATCGAAACAAATCTTACTATGCAGGATATGACGGCGTAAAATATATCTCGGAATATATGATGTGATTTTAAAATCAAAAACGAACGAAAAACGCTTCGTCTACAAATGTCTTCCGGAATAGAGCAAGTTTTGAACTATTCCTCATAATTATTTAATGTTATTGGCAGGAGAAGCGTAAACAAAAAATCTCACAAAAAAATTTAAAAGGATGGCACCAGGCCAAGCGAGCGAGACATGTTAGTGGTCCACCTCGACATGTCCACATTTCAGGCAATTTCTCGTTGCGGTATTGGCGAAAATGCGGGAAACTGCCCGCCATCCAGCAGGAATCACATGTGCCTGCTTGTCTCCAAAGGGAATGCGAATTCGCAAGTGAATAGGAAATCCGCTACTTGTCAGTTTTTCTACGAAACTTCAAACGCTGCTGCACCAACACGTGCGACAGAACTGGTATAAAATGCTGCCGATGAACTCCAATCCATGATTGCTAGTTTTCTTTTTACAAAAGAGAACTATGTTGGAGGGTTGCAGCAAACAGATTGGCGTATCATTATCATTAAGGTATTTCAATCAAATGAGCCAACATAGTACAGCTGAAACATGGTCAAGTAGTATCATTTCCCAAATAAGTTATTGTACGGGGTTTAGGATATTTTTTAATGCAAGTCTAAATCAAGTTGCTCGTCGACATATATTCGATAGTAATGTCATAAGAGCACTTTTGTAAATTCTGACATACTTTTCGCGATTTCTATTAGAAATAGATGTTGCCATGGAAATTTCCCGAGAGCTTTGCTCGAGCGATATTTCCTAATAGTACCATTAATTGGTAGGAAACATCACCGCAAACGGTTTCGAACATTCTAGATCTAAGGTGTTATTAAACAATTGAAATTATCACAGTTAGGGGCGGTTATCAACTTCCTGCTCAGCTAACCAACGGTTAATTATCATGAATATGAATTGTTACAAGAATAGTATTCATGGGCCGGTTTATCAACCCATAGTTAACTCCTTGTTGAGCTAACCAATGGTCATCTATCCTGGATACGATTCCTGTAACAATTCGTATCCATGACGATTCATCGTTTGATCAACTACCTGCTAAGTTCACCAACGGCCAATTGTCATGGATACGAATTGTTACAAGAATCGCACTCATGACGGTTGACCGTTGGTTAGCGTAACAAGGAGTTGATAACTACGGATTAAGGTATAAGTTCGTGCTACGGATTGATACACCGGCCTTTTTAAGTTTTCAAGATCTCCATAGAAGTTTTGTAGTGTTCTAAAATAAATGTGTTTTTAATAAATTTCCATTGTTGTTTAATGTAATTAACACCAATTTGACATGTCCAATCAAAATTAAAGTTGTGCCTAATTTATCAGCCTGCATTGCCTGTATCCGATAAATACCCGTTGTTGATAAACTTACAGTTATTTGTTATAATTAATCATGGTCTGCTTATTATTTACTGTTCAAAGGGTCAATATCATTATAATATTATAAATTGTTGATAACGTTCCCTGACTTTGATGTTCTATTCTTATTTACTGATTATAATTCAAGTTAGAATATAAACAGATTAATACCATTTAACTTTTTATATTAAAAGACCGAAAAGACTCTTTCATCTTTAAAACTTCAAAGTTATATTCTAGAGTAATTAGTTTAATAAAATTTGAAGTATTTAAGTGAATCTAACAGCGTTTAAAATTCAAGTGCTGTTGGTCGTACATATCTCTGTAAGCACGAGCCGCAACTCATTAGTACACACGTGATGTTGTTTAGGACGTATCTTGCATATCAAGAGTTCCTCTAAGTAATCTACTTCCATTCCTGCTTTTGAATCTACGTACACATTCTATCTATAGCAGAATTCCATGAGACACAGACCACTGATGTCCAGGAATTCCCTCGTTGAATCTACTGGTCCCTGGATGGTTGCGGTGCACGTTCATCTACTACCTCTAAGTTAAAGGGGTTAACAGCGGGTGCGGTTTTAGAATGTTGTATTTATTTAGGTAACCTTTAATGTAGTTTAGGGAAACGTAGCTAGTTAGATTATTTAATTACTATAGTTGGTGGTAGTTAAGTTACACAATGTAAAATGAACTACTTAAGTTGGAACAGCTATTCCAAATTATATTTAATATGTTGTAAATATGTTGGTATGAAGGGGTGCATAGAAGAGATTTTTCTTCAATTTATAGCAAGTTAAACTTAAATTTCTTATACCTTAAAGTTGACCCTATTACCTGTGCTATTACGCAGAAACACTGATTGGGTTTTCAGGCTATTTCGGTTAATTAAATGAAAACAAACTTGTGCAAGGTATATAAACACGATTTATATACGTCTCACCTGAGAAGTATCAGAACATTAGAATCAGATTACGAGTGGCACCCGCAACTAAGTAAATGTATATTTTGCACCTGTGTACTGTGAATTAAGATTAGGCAGAAGATGAAAAGGCATATACAAGAATGTGAATTGGGAGTCCAGGATAAAAAGTACAAAAGATTTGTAGGTAATTAACAATTATACAGGGTGTAGAATGGAATGAGGCAACATAGTGCTTTTCATGGTAAAATTGTGATATGCTAATAGTATTTTTATTTTCCTTGTGTTTTGTAGAGAAAAGAAATCTGCGTCTACTCATGCATTCATTTGTTAATATTTAGTTTTGCAAACCCTGAGAAATGAGAAAAAAACTTTTTGATGAAAATCTATAGTGCCGTGGAGTTGAGTTGTGATCAGTACTGTTCAGTGTTCCTTTATTTCAATGTTACTGTTTCCAGAATAATACCATTTTATCATTAATTTCTAGTTTTTCTTCCAATAAAAACATAACGTTTCGTATAAAATAAACGTTTGGTAAGATATTAAATTAAAGAATTTTTTCTCTACAAAAGCCTGTATTATGATTTTTCTGTGAAATAATTAGGGAAGAGAAAGTTTGACCATAGAAGTTGCGTGATTCAATTCTACACCCTGTATATTAATATACGAAGGAAACTGTGAAGTTCGCTAAACCATTAAACAAATAAGTTTTAAACATGATGAGACACCCTAGCTGGGCGGCCGCTAATTTGTCCTTACTCCTAAGTACGGCACTGTATTTAGAACATGTAGCTTGGCAATTTCCAGATTAAATAGTCAGAGGGAAAAGATGTGGAGGTTGGTCGATAATGGATAACTGAATGAAAAGTAGAACCGAATCGCGCCTGGCTTTTCTATGACAATTCTTAACGCAAGCTTATATTACGCTTTTAGCATACAGATAAGATTTAGTCCACGCAATGTAAATAAACTAGAACTTGATTCGAAATATGTTTTTACTAATTTTTTTATAAATCGAATGTACGCGTTAAGAACACGAACGGCTGTGTTTATTTTTTGATATTTATTACTACATCCCTCCTGGATTTTTCATTCCTCAGAATTAGAATTAGGAACCGCTAGTTTACTGAATCACCGTACACCCCCTGCCCCGTTATTATAGAGTGAAAGTTATATAGGATAATTATGTTAATTTCATTATAAATAATTTTCCATAATTTTAATAGCAATTCAGGAGATTGTTTATTTTGTAAACGTCATTTCCACTACTGTCAAAAATAAAAACAAAACAATGACATTGGGATTTTAAATGAGCTAGCGGTATATAATATAGCCGTTGCCGTGGATACGTACACACAACCTACAATTATTTAACATATTGTTTTACTAGTAATAAAATGAATCCCTTCTATATAGCCAGTTCTGTATAGTCCAGGAGCTAGCGGTATATTTTAAGACTAATTTCTATCAAGCTGAAATTTTTTTTATGAGCTGGTATGGTTATGTCTGCCAAATGCAGGTGGTCGGCAAAATTGGACCGCGGGACATAAAGCGCCCAGAAGTTTTTTGTTTTTAATTATTTTTTGATGAAATTTACAAACTTCAATCAAGCTAATTCCTATTTTGCTCGTTATTTAAGACATTCCGACAACAAAAAATTAACTGTCCGACATAAGAGTCGGAACTGAATCAGTCTCTGCCGTTTGGGGTTCCTATTGTTTTTAAGACATTTGACTTATTACCATCAACCTGATTTTTTTTTAATAACTGTATACTAATTTAACAAACACAAAAATCACCTTGTCCGACAATTTGAGCGGGACAGAAGCACTCTCTGACGTCCTGGATTGGTTAGTTGGCCAATTTTTTTTCTTAGCGCTCTATGTCCCGCGGTCCTATTTTGCCGACCACCTACATTTGGCAGACATAACCATACCAGCTCATAAAAAAAATTTCAGCTTGATAGAAATTAGTCTTAAAATATACCGCTAGCTCCTGGACTAGTAGTACAATAGGGGATATTACCGAGGATATTACAATACGCTTGAAGAAAAACATATTTTTTGGCAATTGTTAATAATTACTAACCTAGTAATACCAACTATTACTCTACTACTCGACCAATAGAATAACATTCGCTGGTATTTTCTAAGATTTATTTCTTAAATATATTAAATTAAAACAATTGCCAGTTATTCTGCTAATTATTTCTAGTTCTGAAAGCAGTTCTCCTTTAATTAATTTATTAAACACATTTACACATTATATGTTTTATTTACTTTAGTAGATGATTAATGTTGCTAATTATATTTTAACAAACTTTATACTATACCCGTAATATATTTTATCTCATTTTGGCTATCTTTGTGGGTCCAAACAATGGTTTAATCCTCACTGTGTGGGACCTTTATATATTTTCTTTAATGTCCGTATGAGGTTACCCTCAAGCGCCCTCAAGTGATTTACAATTCTCCTGCTGGAACAGTTTGGATTTGATTTGCTTTACTCTATGAAAGGAAATTAAAAAGCAGAATTAATTAAAGATATTCCTTTGAAGTAAAAACTTATTCTCTGCATGATTTACATAAAAAGTTTTTGATAGTTTAAATCACTTGCATTATGGACTTAAAACATGTAAAGGCTGTGGGATTTACTCGTTGAAAAAAATCTTGTTCTTCCAACAAATAATTTGTTGATATGAGGTTATACAAACAACTGCCATGTTATTAATATTTCCTGTCTCAAATTCGTTTTGGTCAGACAACAAATAATAACATGGCATCAAATTTTTTGTGTTTACTCAACAAATTCGTATTTGTTGGTATAGCCTCAATAAGTTATTTGTTGATGGGAGAAGAAGTGCTGCTATAATTTGTATTATAGATTTAGTTTAAAATATAGACAACCAAATTCCAGCGTTGGTTTCCTTAACCCCTTATCTTAAACGTCTGCAATATTTAGCACAATCTAACTTAAAATCAACAGTAACAGAAAATGGAGGTATAGGTAGAAGTAGAAAAAATGATCGCTATTTTATATCATCATTACTAATGATTAAACCTTTAGTCTTGTATTTGGTCATTATTTACATTTAAAGATTGTACTCCTAAAAGGTAATCGAAAAATTATGCATTCCCATAATTTATACGAGTTTCAGTTTCGTGTAAGGTTTGATTAGTTTATTATACTTCAGCTTAAAGTAGTGATTAATGCACATTTTGATTTGGTTGCTTTTCGCAGTTGTTTCGTTTATTTTACATTATTTCGTTGAATGAAATATACAATTATGACTGGGGCCAGCTGCTTCACGCAGTGTTAAAATAATAGAATCAAGGAGTTACTATATTTTTGCATTTGTTATAATATTTTATAATAGCTTTTGACAATGGCACAATGATGCCGAAATACGTATAAAGCGAATAAATCTTGATATTTCCCGTTGAAATCGATATTTTATTTAATATTTATTATTTATATACAATTATGTGATTAATAAGAATATTCCTTAACATTCAATGTACACCACTTGAGAAAATCTATAAATCTGATACTTTATTATTACATAAACATGTATCAAGAGATAAAAAACTGATCATAGGCGGGCTGTGAAATGAAAAGTCTCGTTATTACTAGATTCAGGAAATGTTTATGATGTCAGTTCAGGGTATGTTAAAACCCCATTTTTAGTAGAAATATTTTATTGAGCAACAGTAAAATTAATGAAGAAATCTGAATTAATGTAATAATCATAACAAATGTTGAAGATATCTACAAGATTTGTACAAATTAACTGATTTGACATTATAAACATTTCCTGATTCTAGTAACAACGTGACTTTTCATTAACAGCCCTCCGAGAATCTTTTTTGAATTTATTCGTACAGGGAATACAAAAAGAAGAACCATAGGAACTTCTGCATTATATCGTCGTATCTATTAAACAAATTGAACTGCGCCTATAATTTTTTTACTTATCAAATATTTATTCTATAATTACTAATATTTGCCATCCATTTCACATAATTATAGCTACATTACACTTTCTCAGATCCTGATAAGGAACTTTTGTATTTGAAGCAATTTTATCAAGAATTACGTACGCAAATCACATTGTCTACATAGAAGTTAATAGATAAGGAGCTCCCACTGTAGTTATATGTTAAGAAAATTCAGTGCTGCTTATTTACTGAAGCTTATAGTAATAGTATAGTTCTTCATGTTTGCCTAAAGGTGCTTCCAGACCAAACGCGCTGCTCTGCGCTGCGCGGCGCAAATCCGCGCGGCGCGGCGCGGCGCCTTGAATTTGGACGACAACCGCGCCAAACTGCGCCACTCCGCGCAAAAGCGAACACGATCCGCTGAATGTCGGTACATCAAAGAAAAACGCTTGTTTGTGATTATTAATTACAATGATAGCGGCAGCAATCTTAACTTTTTCGTATTCCATATTTTAACACGCGCGCGCCAGTTGGAACAACGCCAGGATTCAGATTTGTCTTTAAATATTTAGCGCTGTTCTGCGCTGAGTTGCGTAGTTCCGCGCGGTGTTTCTCGGCGCGGCGCAGCGCGGCGCAGAGCAGCGCGTTTGGTTTGGAAGCACCTTAAGGTTTTAGGTGTGTTTGCCGAAACTAACAAGTTAACCAAGTTCATAAATAACTGGAGACAAGTTTAATAATCCAATTGATGTGTTTTACTACCTTGGTTATATTCTTGACGAGAATATTATAGAGTTGGCTTGTTTGTTACCTATTTATTAGCATGGTCTACCTATTTTACGAGCCTATGAATATAAAATTAAACATCTTCAAATATAAACTTTAATGTCCACGCCTTCATATATCGTGGAGTTGTTGATCTTATTTCATCCATCCGTGAAGTATTTGATTGCATATCGTCCTCATTATGCAGCAGCTGCAACGAGAATTACATTTTAGTTATCAACTAATGGCTTCCCTTTCTAGTAAATAGATGATTAGTTTCGTTAGCAAATTCCTTTCAGCATGATGGCGTTACTAAAACACCGTTAAAATTTTTAAAGCGTTCTGTTGCTAAATATTGGACAATGTGGAAAGTGTTATTGTTCTTAGAACGGAATGATTGCGTCAACATATGAATATGATTGTCTTGTAGAAAGTGGGATTACGGATGAACCAGCCAGATAAGTAAAGTGCTGTTGAATTTTACGGTTTGAGGGTTTGCATTGTTATTTGTTTGAAGCTTGGCGTACTCATTTTCTTTTGTAAGCACACTTATTACCCTTCGTATGTAGCGTTTGCTTTGCAGCATTGCATATTTGCTTATTTCCCGTGAACATTTTAATTATGCACGGAAACTAAAAACATTCATGACATGTTAAGTATGGGTTTCAATGGAGAAAACTCCTTTTTAATCAAAGTACTTTTCAAATTAAATTTACATTTGCTTGTCAAGTTTTGTAACAATTTTGTTTGTAATTACATGAAGGGAGGAAAGTTTTATGACGAAGTAAATTGTAGGGCCGTCGAAGATATAACAAACACGTAACAATTTTCTGCTCTTAACAAGATGATTATTAGTTCGTGAAGAATTACCCGAACCATAAAAATTTGAGTTAATTGAAAATATAATTAGTTATACAAATTAGTACAATCGCCTTACATAATTAATGGTGCAGGTACTGTCTATGTGGTCTTAAGATCACTTTAATTGGTGTAATCATCACCTTATAATTGCCATTCATAATTTTAATTAATAAGTGGTACTTGTACACTATAAATCACACTTTGTTAAACTTTGAAGGATTGCAAATTATCAATGTTTTTGATGAAACATTGCAAACATTTATATGTGAGCAGGTTTGATTCGTCAGTGTATTTGAAATATTGCGAATATTACGATGTATGTTTGTTGCTATGGTATTGAAAATTAAATTTGCCAGTTCCGATTGGATATTATAGAAGCTGCCGGCTGCCCTTTAACACACTTCGGGGCGTATTAGTAATTCAGTAAACCTTGTTAAGTTATTCACATTATTACCTCTATTGTAGCCGGAAGTAGGTACAGTTGATAATTTCCTGTAGAAGGGGCTAGCAGTGGTAGCCTAGTATTAAGGGTGGAGAACAGAATTCCACCCTATCTGTATTGGGCACGCAGGGGTACTTGATGATGTAAAAGTACTCTATTGTATTATTCACATTCGTTCCCTAGACTGCTCGTTGTTCAAATTCAATTATTATGCCATTTATTGCCCCCTACCTAATTGCAAAGAAATACTTTACCCAATATTTTTGCTATTTTGGGAAGAGGGGTGCATTTTATTTCAAAAATTAAGATGTTTATTTCACTTATTCACGATTAAATTTTACGTTGCGGATTATAAAGTATAAACTATGCCCCTTGCTTTGTTTCTGTGTATTGAACGAAACTATAGTTCCTGATTTTGAGCAGCCATGGAAAATCTAGAAGATATTTAATATCTCCCTTAAAAAAATAATTTTTGGGATAGTCCTCCAATAGTTCTTCTTAGCCTGTTTCTGCCCATGAGCGGACATAATATTATTTGGTGCGACATTGACTATATCTTATCTTAAAATATGTGAAATCTTCAATTCGGAAAAAGTAATGCTCTTATTTTATTGTCCTGCGACTACTCTGCTTTAGAGATAATCGAAATTTAGTACTATAGTCAGAGGCTACATTATACGATTGTATTTTGAGTAAGGAAGTCAAGATTTTCCCAGGAAAAATATTCTAAGGGATGTCGTAACCTTGAACTTTCACGCTTCAGTTTAACTTGAAATTTCAAGTTTATACCCAGCATTGGTGCAGCAGTCAAATACGAATATAAAGTAGTTATGTCTCTAGGGTTTTCACAAAAGATTTCTTTGTGTAACTCTACACGTGTAATAAATTTTGAAAGTTTCACCAATTTTGCGTCTATAGGGACGCCTTCCGACACAGCTTTCTGTGAAATGGCAGTTTTGAACGGCTAATTTAGTTTTATTGTGTGGATCACTAAGTTATATTGCAGAAGGCTTTTGTTTTGTAAAAACCGTATAAAATGGAATTTCTCTTTTTTATTGTTTTCTTAAGAAAGTTAACCGAGAATGACTACTGGGTATATTTTAAATTTCTCGTTACACTTGCTTTAATCTGTTATTTGTTGATGGTGAATAAAATTGACAAAAAAACAGGGACGTGGAAATTCATGCCAAAAAATTTAAATAAAGTATAAAGTTACTTTCGGTAGTTAGTTGGCACATCTTCATTAATTAAGCGTTGTTGTTGCTTCTGTTTATGAAAATGGTTAATTAAAGTTCAGTAAACTATAACGACGTACTATTAAGTGATCGCAATCAAGTTTTATGCAAAACGTTGTTAAATATTTAAGTTACGACTGTGCCAAAGCATGAAGAGGGGTTATGTTTAATGTGATTTTCATGTGAAGCGCTAAATGGTTAATGTACTTCCTTTCATTTGAGTCATTCTGATATTGGTGACATTATTAAGGTTTCATAGTTCCTGTGTTATTCGGTAGTAAACAGAAGATCTGTTAGTACTTTATGCTTTTATGCATAAAAGAATTTCAGACAATCTTTCATACGAACATCCTTAGAGAATTTTTAGATCGCTGTGCTTTGGAATTCAGTTTATGCGAACCCATCCGTTTTTCTCCCTCGCAACTCTCCGTAATGTATAGGGGAACTATTTATAAATTTTTTAATGATATTCTGTTGTCTGTCCATTTGGTAGGTTTATTTATACAGGATGGTTAACGAAGATTAAACCTTTAAATTTTCATACTTTTAACTGTTTTCGGTTTTTGAATCAAGATTATTTGACCGTTTTGTTAGTTTAAAAGATTGTAGACTATTTCAATCCTATGGGTTATCATTCCCAAAAGGTGTGTAATTCTTTATTGCAACCGCCAATTGTGGGGCAATCGCCCCTACTTGTCAGTTTAGAAATCTTGACGAATGAAAATGACGGATTTCTTCGAAATGAGCCAATCAGGAGCGAATTTACCGAAAATTTAACAACGACGATTTCTCGCGGTCATGACAACTAATAAAAAATGTTGGCCCGTAACCACAGCAATTAATAAAAAACTCGGATAGTTTTCTGTTGATTTTTTGTTTTTGTTTTTTTTAATGGTTGAAGCGATTTCCGCAACAAATACCTATCAGTCGGGCAAATATCCAGACACGTGTTTGTTGAAAACTGCCCTTTTCGTTGCAACGAACACTTGTATGACAGCTTGGGAAAATTTTCGGATATATGCCCGTTCCTTGGGATACCCATAATTTGCATTTTTTTTCTATAAAAAGCGGCAAGTAGAAATCATTCCACCCGCGGCCACCTGTCTTATTTTTGATGAGACAGTTGAATCATGAATGTTTGTCAATCATAATTTTATATCATAAAATGATTGCGCTTAATCATATAGTACCTACACCGTTTTTCCCTTCAAGGTAATCCATTTTTATATACTTACTCATACTTCTTTTTTTAATCTTACGTGCAGAAAATTAGTTGCTATCCCTCTTACTAAAATTCCTCCCCTCCATATTTCTGTTCTAATATCTGTATTACTTGAATATTCCATGTCCTTGGTCGCCATCTTCGCTTCCTATTTACCAAATTGTTTGAATTTTCTATCATTTTTTTGTCCTTATCATCTGTTCGCACCACCAAACAACTCTCTTCTTGCACCGCCTGCATCGATTCCAGATTATACCTATCAGCCGCTGATTTAAAAATGTAGCACTGCCACAGTTATTTTGTTTTTTTGAAAAGGTAATTCAATGCAGCAAAAACATTCTAATTTTATGTAGGAATCAGTAGGTAGTTAAAGATCCGTAATTGTTCCGCTGCTTCCAGCCACCTGAAAATTTCCAGATTGCGTTTTACCAGGGATGCGAATAATTTGTTTTGTGCATTACTGGAAATATACATCTTAGAATTAGTTTGATTCAAATTATGATATTAAATTAAGAAAGAGAGATGCTGTATACTTGTATTCCTTCGACGATACTATATTTGGTATGTTACGATCTAGGGAAAATTTAATTTGAAGGTCACAGAATTGATTCCCCCATGAACGTTATTTCCTTTATATGCGGGACCTTAATTAAAAGAAGGCGAGTATCACATTGTTGTGAGAAACTAACTGCTCAAAATAATTTATTGAAACTTTTGCTTTACGCTATAATTTTGGCGGTTAAGTTTATAGACCCTCACATTCATCGATGAAGTGATTAGGTACATTTTGGTGCAATGTGAGAACAGGTATGCCAAAACTATCTGGTTGGGAAGTTTGTGGTGTATCCAAACCCAAACAACGTAACCTTGAAAATTCTCTTTTACCGCTGTTCGTCAAGTTTAATTTCAATCTAAAATGTATTATTGTAATTTCTGTAATTTCAAGTTGAATTGCTGTGCACCTATACTTACTACTAATACTATACTATACTAATCTAACAGAAGAAAATGGGGGTATTGGGAAGATAAAGTGCTAAACCCGAATGGGTAATAGCCTGACAAGAAGAATTACAATTTTTTCAGGGTTTTGATTCACTTTTTCAAGATATAAATTGGAACAGAAATTATAGTATCCAGAAGTCGATATTTTATTTTCTTATTTATTCGTAGTTCGTGGTTACTTCAGACTATAATATTTTACTGCGAGAGAAACTAATGACGGCGATTTTATTGCAATTTTTTGTGACAGAATAGATAAAATTCCGCCCCTTTTTGTGTGATTTAAGGTTGTTGTTACTAAAACCAAATAATTCACTTTAACGAGATTGTACAGAGTCGTAATGAATGTTAAGGCTCATTTACAAACTTATCTCAATTTCTTTGAAACTGTCTAACTAAGTGTGAAAGGTAGTTCCCCAGAAAATCCTTTTAAATTTAGATAAACAAACGTTATCCAGCGAAATAGAAATCTTAAAATAAACCATCCATCCACAAAAGCGATTAGACTGTATCATTTCGGTAACGGCGCGGCGCCTCTTTTCTTCCTTTCTCTCATCAGATCTCATAATGCGATATCCATCCACCCGACCTTACAATTCCTTAGAGAAATATGATGTTATTATGCTAGTTATTAGTGGACTGATATACTGATATGAAAAATAGGATATTAGCCTGTCTGGCTTTCGGAAGTTTAAATTTTCTTGGACTTATTAGGTACCTACTTAGTTTGATTTTCTTCAGGTTCGGGTTAATATACTAAATTTACAACTGGGAAATTGTAGAGAGGAAGATGCCCGAAGGAAATGACCCCAACCTGACTCCGAATATAACTCCGGGCGCGGTCACCAACCCGTCAAACTTGACTTAAATTTCCATGATTTAACTAGAAAATGCAATCGTGTTGGTGGTAGAATTAACATAATGGTGTAAGTTCCCTCAGTCTAGATTTTATTATTATGCATAAAGATGGTGGAAACCAGCCAACTGTTTAACCGGCTGCAATTTCACTGCGGACATATATCCATTAGAATAATAAACTCGTAATATCGTCTATACAATCGGATTTAATTTTCAAATTCCGTAGTTTTTAATTTTGGCACGCTACGAATTGCAACAGGGGTTGTTACACATGAATGTTACAGTAACACCGTCTGCACCTGCGCAATCATATTTCGATGTTGCATTACGAGGTTTAGCGTTTAGCGCACACCCCAAACAATTATTGTTATACTTCAAGATTTTTTTTAATTAGTTGTCTGTATTTTAACCTGAGTACTTCAAGTAATAAAAGTTTTGGAAATAGTTATTCAAGTTCGTAGTTAGTAAGTTTTAAATCAGAACCGGAAAGTTATTGATGTAGGTATTTATTTCTTTCTAAATTAAAGAATTCTATATAAATTCCAGTATAATACTTTTATTTGATTTCTAAAAGCGAGGATTGTAGAATTTAGGGTCGAATGCGAAATATAGTAGTGCTTGATTATTCAATAAACGATCCCTTACTCAAACAGATGTTACAGAACGTCTAAAAATTATTGGAAAAACTTTTATCAGTTCTTTAGGATATTGTTATATGTTGTCGTCTCTATCGACCGTTGTTATATGAAAGCTACGGAATGAATGGGGGAAAATTGTATTGAAAAAATGAAATTACTGAAAGAGAAACCCCTGAACGGTTATTTGAGTCAAGTCTTGTCAAATATGACGGTCGAGTTACGGACATAATAGTTTTACTTTAAGGAGGTCTATCCTTTCCAATGTGTGACACATGTCGCAAGGTCTGATGGATCTTCTAGTGTAGACGTGTTTGGCACGGAAAATATTTTCCTTTTTCATAAATGGAAATTTCTAGGGAGAAAATGAAACCGCGTAAATAAAGAATGATAAATAAAGGTTGGTTCTCTGCGTTGATGTATTGTACGTGTTACAGCGGGTTTAATTGATTTTTTTCAACACTCTCGAGTATAAAATTTAGGAAAGCATATTTCGTCCCACAATTTTGATTATGATATTTTTCAATACAAATACAAGAATATGTATATAATTTTTGAAATAAGTATGAATCCCATTTGCTTGTAACGATGATGTAATATCAAGCAAATTACAGACAAAATTTAATTGACGTTGAGTCAAGTCATGCACTACAGCATAATGTGGTCAACTGTTTATTCTTCATATAAACCCAACAAGTTTTGATTAGTAAACTAAAGTTGCGGAGGGAGTTTAATCTGTTGATATGGGAATAAGATTTATTCATATCATAATTCCATAGTTTTAAAAATATCATCAAACCCATGCCTATTATATCCTTATGAACTTTCTGGCCTAATAATTACTTGTAATAAAGTCTACTATGGATATGAAAACAGTTTTGGTTCAAATTCCGCTTTGATACATATTCCAATTGACCTCATTGTATTGTATTTCCGAAACAATAACTTAAGACAAAGATTTATCATTTCCCAATAGTAACTGCATGAATATCAGTTATCTCCTAAAAAGCAATTGGATAATAATAGCCTTCAGTAAGTGTGCCATGTCGTGAAGAATTCAACGAATTTCTTGTAGGCACGAATTGTAGGTGGGATAACCAGGTTCAAGGGAAAAGTAATTAATTAGATTGAGAAAACATTAGTGTACAAAAGAAGGTAATTATTTGTTTTTATAAGGTTGTGTGAAAAGTTTAGATAGTACACTTTAGAAAGAACAAATTCTAAAACGGTCGCAACGGCGCTCTTCGAAAAATTTTGAAATTTCAAAAATTATTATAATACTGGCCACACGATTTTGTTTAATTTTCTACACTTATGCAGCTTAGTATTAGATGCATTTTCATTTTTTTCAAAATATGAAAGAAGTTTATACAGGGTGTCTCTAAACCTACTACCATAAATTTACCAGCCGCTTCCTGACGCAAAAATAAGTCGAAAATGTCTATAAAAATTTTGTCCTAAACCGCAGCATAAGGAAGTTACACGTCTTTGAAAATGGTATTGAAAAAACGGAAAACAATTGCATTTTAAAAATGGTTTGAGATAAAAAATTGAAATTTTGCAGGAAGCCTAGTAAATTAAGCAGGGGCGGCACGAATGGGGGTTACCACCTTTTTCTAGTAACCCGTTTTTCTTAACCTTTTGTTTTTTGCCATTTTAGTTTAGAGATTTGTATTCCCTGTTGCCTAATTAACAAAAAAGGTAATCTTGTTTCAACTCGCCTATAGTCTCGGTTTTCTCGCTACGCATTCAAGTGATTTCCAGGAACTGCCTTACAAACTCTATACTGTTGGATACAAAAAAAAACACGTTTATTTGTAGTATGGGAAAATCCAGGGAGGTGTTCACGTCCACTTTTTCAATTTAGTTACAAAACTTTGTGTTGAGCAACAAAACAGATACCTGCAGAGCATTGTATAGTTTAGAAAACTTTCCTTTGTAATTTATCGTACTTTAAACTGGATGGCCTGAAAGTGACAAAGGGAAGATAACTTCACAGACTAGTAGTGCTGTATTGTCAGTAGTTTCATTATGATGAATAAAGATTATAACAGACACTGTTAATGAATTTTTTTCCTGCTAAATTAAAACTTGATTTAAAGTTTTTTAATTTCGAAAAGGGATATTTTAAATTTTCGACATGGAATTTAATTAGTGATCCATAACTTTGTTACTTTAGAGGGTATAAACGAAATAAATTATACTGGTGCACGAAATAAGAAGAGTTGGGAACAATTTATTGTGAATCTGTTGAGGTGTATAGAATATGAGATATGACTTGTTAGATGTTACTAATGAATGAATTTACACACACTAAACGTCTCCAAATATGTAGACGGAAAGCTATTAAAATGCAGAATCATATTCTTGAATAATAAGTAACTTGATGTTTTCTACTTAGTATACTTATGCCCGATTGCACCGTCGTCGTCACTTAAATTTTAAGGAAGCCTTAAAAGTTTAATTGCCATGGATACAATTCTTGGTGACAATTGTATCCATGGCAATTCAACTTTTAAGGCTCGCTTAAAATTTAAGTGACGACCGACGCACGGTGCAATCGGGCATTAGTATTTAAAATTTTTCATTTAAAATGATTTTGTTTTATTCTTGATGGTGTTTCTGACTACGAACGTTTTGATTTAGTATTGTCATTTCTTATATATGACGTCCAATTTTGGCTAAAAACTAAAAGTTCCACGCGAAAAGGAAAATAAGTATAAATGTATTTTTGTTTTTTGGAATAAGTATGCACCGTTATTTTTAAGGGTAATAAAATAACATATTATAGGCCAAGGTAGATGAGGCATTTTCCTTAGGCGGGCAGAATTATTTCCCGAGATGCGAAGCATCGACGGAAATAAGTTGAGAGAAACATCAAGGAATTAACCACCCAGAAAAATATTGTACACTATACGTTATTTACATTTATTTCATTTACACAGACATTTGTTACATTTAAGTACAAGACATTTTTGTCGAATTTGGTCTTGTTTTTGCTGTTACTATTTGCATGTTTACTTTACATGTAGGTACCGACAGTTACCGCATTTTTGAGGCATTTAGGCCCTTTCAATGTCCTGCAGCTGTCAACTAACAGACAGGCTAAATTATTTATCCGTCAATCTGTCTGTTAATTCGTAATGCGCCTTTCAATCGGTATTTATCCTTTGATTTGCTATATTTTTCTATTACTGCACTACTTCAGCATATTATAGCGAATTAAAAAAAAAGGAAAGCCATGAAGCATGTTTGCGAGAGTCAGATAGTGCTATAATTATGACGAAATCATTTGTCTGCATAAAATAGTAATATTATGGTTGTAACCGTTTTCATAACTGAATCGTGCACTGTTAATTGTACTGTGTGATTCTTTGTGCATGGTAAAATTAGCTCAGCAGTAAAATGTTTTTTTCAGATCATATTAGGTAATTAGAGTTAAACGGAATTAAATTAACAATTCACCACTAAAACCCTGTACACTGTACAGTGTTCAAAATATCTTTCTTAATTAACAAGTGTTTACAGTTTGTGTACTGTAGCCCAAATATATATCGAACTGAATAATCGTACTTTGTTTGAATGATTTGTTTTAATTAGCAAACGTGTATATTGTTTAGATAATTTTTTGACTTGACAAACTATTTTTGACTTGACAAACTATTACAGTGTTCAAATTGACCTCCTGACTAGGGGTGGACAATGTTGAAAAATGACTTCTTGGCTTACAAACTTACAGTAGGTACAGCAAGGTGCAGATATAATGTCGTAAGTAGGAGGTAACATGTTGAACAGGCGATACTATCACCGAAAAACGTTTACCTGCCTGCTATTGTTAAGGAAGCCCTTCGCTTGCAGCGGCATTTGTCGGTGATAGTATCGCCTGTTCAACATTTTACCTGCTACTTGCGACATTACATTTGCACCTTATTGTACAACACAACGTTCAAAACACCTTCGCTTAAGAAACCTCCGTTATGTCAAAAAAGAATTTCTAAATTCTCGAATGATTTTCTGATTAACAAAACTGTATAGTCTTCAGCACCACTTCATGATTTCACAAATCAGTACAATGTCTAGATTGGTTCCCAACTTAGAAAACCTATAGAGCTTTTAAAGTGATGTCCTCACTTCATATTTTCATAAACACCAAGTTAACAAACCTGTGCACTCAGTGCAGTATGACATAACTTCCTTGCTGCGCACTAAACTTATAGAATGATTTCTTTGACTAACATGCCTGGTATTATTTCCTGCATTAAGAACCCTAATTTCCTTACATGATAATTCTATTCTGCTGTACCTACATGTCCATAATGATTTCTTGACGCAAGAACGATGTACACGATGTATACAACTTACCTCTATACAATTTTCATGATTTGTCATTTCACAAACTTGTACTGAGTGTCCATTATAACCAAATATGTGTTCCTTTAAGTTTGTACTGTGTCACGAATGATATTTTGACTTAACGTACCCTGTATTGTGTCCAGAGTAATTCCCTGGTTTAAGAAAATCCTTCCGTGGCACTCAATTATTTTCAAAGTCGAAATCAACCACTGCACACAGTGTCCAAAACGATTTCTATTTGAGGCTGTTATACAAGGGATTTTAAAGAAATTGGTAGTGATATATTTGTGAAATAAAACCTCGGATATTATTGCAAGTCACTTGTGCCATCTTCAAGGCGATATCCGAACCTGTGCATTATTTCTCTTGTCGACATCAAAGTATTCAGTTGTTGTATTTCTACCTTTGACCCAAGCATTTTCAAACAAAACCTTTGCTGTAATACAAAATAACTGAGTTACCAACTTTAGATTAAGAAACTTTGCGTTTCGTAACCCAAACCAGAGTAAAGCCTCCTTTGAAACGGAATTGTAGGTATATTTGCGAGAAGGTGGTCAAATCTTAATTCTCCGGAGTCACGCGATATGAATACGGTTTTATCGGTTAAATACTTAATCTCTTACACATTAACTTATTTATTATATTTTTAGCCTACTATCTCACATTTAAACTTTATAGAAAACTGGAATGTTTTAGTATTATTATTATTAATATTATTATACTTTTAAAAATTGATGTATGCAGGTAGAGGTATATTTTTTCATCAGATTTCAGATCCATTATGCATATACAATGTAAGCTTAAAATTTGTATGCAGACTTCGTATTGGCCATTGTACGAATAGTCTTCTAACCAGTTTATTAATTTATTATACATTTTAATCAAGTTAGTTTATTTGCTAGTTTATTTTCAGTGCTTACTAAGCCTCTGCGGCATTTCCTCCGTGGTATTTCCTTTACTATATTCGCATATGTTTGTGAAACTTAATCTTTTCCTTCTGTAAATATCTTTATCCTTCAGATAACAATTTGTTTTAATTCGAAATAAATTTAGTCCTAGGCGTTTATTTTTAAAGGTGTTGAAGTTCGATGACATTACCTTTGTCAGTAGCATGTCTATAATTAAAACCGTATCGTGGATCCTCGCATTTGATAAAGTTCCTGCTCTCCTTTGTAGAAAAACGATTTCATTGATTTTGTTTCCTTTGGGAAAGTCGAGTTAGATTGACTGTTTTTTGTTTAGTCGCCAACCATTTGCTTTAATGCTTTCTGTGGATTCTAAAAAACATTTATTATAAATGTATGAAGGCTAACATTAAGAATTAAGAAATGTAATTGAAAACATTTTACAGTATTGTTTCTTTCGCGTTTTAATCGACTATAGTTTTAGATTAATGTTGGTGTTTTAACAGAGTATAATATTGTATACCTACTTATATTAGTATAGGACTTATCCTCGAAAGCTTCTAGACATAGATAGGTATATCTAGTAAATTCTGCCTGTGAAAGTTTCGCTCAAAAAATTGCAAATATGGTCATGAATCATACACTGCTGTAAATTGCGGTTATAATTCTTAAAAGCGTTAAATAAAATAAGATTATTGCTTATCGTTCCCTTGTGTTGTATTGATGTGTCAGATAATGAAAACTTTCTTGGAGCTACTTTGTTGTTATTTTTAGACACTTGACATTTTGAAGTTTTGAAATAAATATGAAAATATAATTAAACGCGAAGATTTATTGCGCTATTCTTGTTATATACAGGCTTCAATAAGTATGTCACGTTATGAAGAATTTAGTGAATTTGTTGTGGGTGTTTGAATTGCAGGTGAGATACCTACCAGGGTTCATGGCTAAAGCGATTAATCATATAGGAATTTACTATGCTATACAGTGAATGAGCAAAAACGTAAGGCAAGATTTCTAATAAAACATAAATATATGCTAGTTAATAGTTTCCTTCAGAAGTTATTTTTTTTGAGTGTTGCAAATAGTGCAAATAAATCCTTTTGTATTTTATGTAATCAATGATGTTTATTGAATAACGTTGACATTTTTAAATTTCACTTAAAATAAATCTAGAATAAACGAAGCATACCTATTATACTCAAAGAGTGTAATTTCAAGAACTTTCTTTAGTTTACAATTTGCTAAACTCAAAAATGTTTCTTTTCCTGATTTTTGGTACTGGGTAGGTATAAATAAATTATACCATCAACTTTCAACTTAATTACGGACTCCGAACCATAAAACGTATTTTGAACCAGGGCCAGGGGGAACAGGTGTACTTCAGGAAGTAGGGGTTGTAGAGGTTGAGGGGGTGGAATATAATATAATGTGATTAGATAGAGATTTTTTTTAACTGTAAAATGATATATCACAAGGTAGGGGAAATTTGAAATTTCAAGGGGGGGGGGTTGCTGGAGAGAAGGGGGGAATTATAAAATTACTTCAATAGTGGCTTTAAACTTCCCCCTCGATATGAAAGTTGACGTGTTTTTATTCAAACTGGAAATTTCAAAACGTTCAGAGTTATTAAAGGTGGCTATAGTTTTAAAATGAATTTTAAGTAGCGAATATTGTATTGTAATGCTGCCTTTCTGTATTTTCTGTTAATATACCAACAAATAACTTAATCCTGATTTTATTTAAAGTGCCCAGTTCAGTTGTAACTTAAATGTTTAATCCGAGGTCTGGTGCCGAATTCAGGTGGTGTAATTAAGGCCCAGGTAAGCGGTGCCCAATTCGTGTCCGGCCAATTGGATGCTATTGAAATAAAATGAAGTGAAAGTTATGAGGTTATGACTATATTGTTATGAACATAGCGACAGAGTTAATTAAATTACTTACAATATAAGAATGATGAATGTACTAAGTTCCTTAGGGTTGTCGTAGTTGAGCGGTCGTTTCTTCCATTAACTGAATTAAAAAGCATAGTAAGGAGAGGGAAAGCGGCTGTAGGGAAAATAGGAAGTGGTATTTTCTTTTTTAATTTTTAACTCCCAATTCTTATTACCGGGAACAATTTTAAAATTTATAATGTAACGACAGTTATTCGCCGGTTTCAAATTTTATTATCTTAAATTTAGAATCAAGCTGAGCTAAATGAGAAAATGATCAACATTGCATTCGGTTTTATAAAAAAAAGAAAAAATATCGATCACGTAACTTACCTATATCTAACATACCGGGTGGTGACTTGAGCGACGCAACATAGGGATTTCAATGGAAAATTCTTAATGTTCAATTATTGGCCCCCCTAATTATTTTAGAGCAAAAGTGTGTTTAGGTTTTTTGTAGAGAAATAAATTCTGCATATTTTCATACTATTATTTACAATTTTCCATTTTCCGGAAGCGTAGAAATAGAAGAAATTAAAAATGGTCTTTTTAAAAAAATCACCGATGCCATGGAATTATAAAATCAAACAAACGCACTGACATTTCTGTCTCATTACATTTTTTTCTTTTTAAAGCAATAAAACGAGTAGGTAATAGGAACATATTTTACGCTAAACAGGGCACTTTATCATTTCTACTTTTTCTTTCGTTGAATACATTTTAAAAATAATAGATTTTAATAATCGGTTATAAACTTCAAACCGTAATGACAGATGTAAATGCGAATGTTGATTGTTTAGATAATTCCAAGGCCCCACTGATTTGTTTAAAAAGACCATTTTTAATTTCTTCTATTTCTACGCTTCCGGAAAATGGAAAATTATAAATAATAGTATGAACAGATGCAGAATTGTTTTCTCTACAAAAAACCTCAACACACTTTTGCTCTAAAATAATTAGGGGAGCCAATAATTAAACATTAAGAATTTACCATTGAAATCCCTATGTTGCGTTGCTCAACTCACCACCCTGTATAGTACTTTAGAAAAATAGTCCGATTTTGTTTTCAAATTCAATTTCAAAGATATTTATAAAACGATTGGGATGCGATAAACTATTACCAAAAAAGGAATGGCGAGTCGTTATTATTTATGTCTGTAATGGACAACAGAGGAGGAATGCAGAAATAAATTAGGCGACCACAAGAGTATATGAAACCAGAGTGGTAATCTAAACAGATAGCTTGGGTCAGTCATTGGAATGTTTGTATTATATTCACAGAAAAACGTGAATATTTGGAATCAAAACCAAGCACTCGAAATGAAAAAAGCGGTGAGCATGTAGACATACTATACCTATACAACTGGGAAATGAATAACTGATATAAGTGAAAAGATCGAAGTATCTTGGAACAACTTTCAATAATATCGGAGATATGGCGAAGGAATTGAATAGCAGATTACGATGCAATAAATAAAATGCTATTCTTTCGAAAAAGATAACAAATACAACTAAACAAGGGAGTTAAAATAGTAGCTATGTACTTATGTAGTTTCTGGTACTAAAACATCCACAAACCGACAAAAAACTACGTACAAGTAGTTTGTTAAAAGCAAGAGACTAGAAGTGAAGACGGAAGAACGAAAAAGAAAATCTGAGAAGCAAGACCAATAAATTGGCAACTGAACACAAACCAAGTTATATTAGCAGGATTTATTGATCGATAAAAAAATTACGAACAGCACGAAGATACTGCCTTTAAATAAAAATTATTTTATAACCGTCAGTTTTCGTATACTTCTACGTCGGTGAAATTGGTTTGGGCGCAGTTTTCTTTGTTGATCTATAAACTAATACTATTTTACTCACCTCAGTTTTCTGACCCCTATACTAGTACTACAATTTTCAATGCCACTTCGCCGTGTATTTTATTTTCTATCATCTCATGCATCTTCGTTTCATTTCTCCCTGCAGTCCCATCAGTTGTTTTGTGTATACTTGTCAAAACTCTTCCCTTTTTATCGTTTCGGTGGTGAAGTAGTGTCTGTAGTTGTGCCGTTAATCTTTATTTTTATTAACTTTAAAAGTGTACAGAGGATTGTCCGTGTAATTATATCTATACAGGGTAACTATTAAAGATGAAACCAAAGTCGTAGTATAGTAGTTCGCATATTTTACAGTACAGAAAAATTCTCTTTGACTCATACTTTTGGAGCTTGGCCGCCATCTTTCCTGCGGTCCTACATAAACCGTCTGTCCTGGAAGGTTTACTATTGTTCAACCTATGCCTTGATAGCAGTAACATTTAAGCTTCATTTCAGAATTAGTTTGTTTAAAAGTATAACAAAGAAACGACTTTGTTTTATTAACTTTATCGATAAAATAGTTCTCTGCTTATTAGCGGTCAATAAACGAGTTAAATTTGTTTACTGCATTAAAATAATTTCCATTATCTCACATATTATCCATTCCTGGTGCGTTTACTCTGTTTATTAACTGGAAGCTGCCTACTAAGTTACGAGAATCATATTAATCAGGCAATATCATTATACTCTAGTAACGCTCTTGATTAAATGTGCAATTACAGGTCTAGACATCGCATCACCATAATTTACTTCACCATGAATTGGAAAGCTTGCTATATACACTTCTGAATCCTGCTGGTTCCTGTTTGTTTTATGCGAGAACAAGCGTGATATTGATTTAAAAATATTTTGTTTGCAGGTACTATTTACCTTGAAACTCGTATATACAGGGTGTAACCTTTCATGTGTTGAAGAAAGTGCAGTATTGTACTCGTCATCACAAAAGAAAAGCAATTTCAAGTGAAAATTGTTAACTTTGAGGTTTACTTTTAAAGTTATAAGGAATTTACATGTTACCAAACCTAATTTACGACAAAAGTTAAGTCCATATCAGTATCTAGATTCTAGATTGCAAAGTAAACAGCACTCTTGCCATATTCTAAAAATGTGAATTTATTTTAGAAAAAAAATCTTCGTATGAAATTAGATGCTCCGAATGATCTCCAAATAAATAGGGGAAGTAGTTTCAGTAGTAAATTAATAGAAAACCTGTAAATATATTGAAATTTTCTCGTTTTAAGTGAATTTTGATTGCAGAATTTTATCCTTGTCTGCTGAAAAATTTAGTTAGCTCATCAGAAGCTGGGTTGCATGGAACCTAAATATACACATAGTATCCTTTTTTACACATGGACGGTGTCGGTTACACCCTGTATATAATCCTGAAAAGTTACTGTAAAAATTGTTTTAATAAAATGCGTCATTAAATTCCTTTTGGGGTAAAAACGTTGAGGTTTTTAAGCAAAAAAGAATGAAATAAGATCAATTAATCTTTCTCACGACTTAGACAAAGAAAACAATGCGATGGCGGTAGTAAAGTTCATTCCTTTTAAAACTTTATCTGAGCTCTTTCACCGTGCATTTAAAGCACGAAATTAAATTTAAAGTGAACGTTTCCCTTGCTCGTATTCGATCTTTATTCATTGATATACTATCTGCATTTTCCACAACATTGTTGCAAAAATAATGCTCTTATTTTTGAAATACACTTAAAACCTATTTTTGTCTTGTAAACATTACGTAACTAAATTAGCGAATCGTTCTGAAATACTTTTGCTAAAAGTATTTGCATATTGGATATGATGTCAAAGTGTTAGTTTGCTTAATTATGCACAGAATTGGAATTAATTTTTGTTAGTAATTATGGATCATAAAGTTAAAAATAACTGCATATTTTTTAAATATTTTCTGCTGGCTAATTTTCGGAATTGGTCTTGAAAATCGAACATTTTAAAGTGAATATTAGGTAGCACGATGTAAAGCTGGAAGTTATCAGATGTAGTGGTCGTCCCAACCTTTGTCTTATGCCCCGTAATTTATTGCGAGTAGACTATCATGGTTACATTAGCTGATTTCTATATTTTACAGTATACAGTCGTCTTGCGATTGCATCAATAGAACTTAAATTTACGTTTTTATAAGCAGTAATAGCACTAATAGTCATCTAGGTGCCGTCCAATATGTCTAAGCTCGGTGATGAAAAATCGTTGTTCACGTAAATGGATAAGTAACAAATCTAACAACGTATATTTTGATATCTTCAGGAAAGATTTTGCTTAATAATATAATTTGGGAAAATGTTTTTCTCTTATAAATATTACGAAAAAATAATTTCTTAAACATTTACAGACAATACCGGGTGGTGGCTTGAGCGACGCAGCATAGGGATTTCCATGGTAAATTCTTAATGTTCAAATATTGGCTCCCCTAATTATTTTAGAGCAAAAGTGTGTTGAGGTTTTTTGTAGAGAAAAAATTCTGAATCTGTTCATACTATTATTTATAATTTTCTATTTTCCGGAAGCGTAGAAATAAAAGAAATTAAAAATGGTCTTAAAAAAATCAGTGATGCCATGGAATTATAAAATCACACAAACCCACTGACATTTCTCTCTCATTACATTTTTTTTTCTTTTTGAAGCAATAAAACGAGTAGGTAATAGGAAACAAGATTACAAAACAAACTTCAAACGTATGTATCTGTGAATCGTTGTATTATTTGGAATTTGCCTATTCGGATATTTTACGCTAAACAAGGCACTTTATCATTTCTACTTTTTCTTTCGTTGAACACACTTTAAAAATAATAGAATTTAATAATCGGTTATAAACTTCAAACCGTAATGACAGATGTAAATACGAATGTTGTTTGTTTAGATAATTCCAAGGCATCACTGATTTATTTAAAAAGACCATTTTTAATTTCTTCTATTTCTACGCTTCCGGAAAATAGAAAAAATTATAAATAATAGTATGAACAGATTTAGAATTTTTTCTCTACAAAAAACCTCAACACACTTTTGCTCTAAAATAATTAGGGGAGCCAATATTTGAACATTAAGAATTTACCATTGAAATCCCTATGCTGCGTCCCTCAAGTCACCACCCGGTATATTAAATTAAAACCAGAAAATAATTAAAGTTTGCATCCGAACTACTAGCAATAATTATATACCTCAGCACACGATCTCTAAATGCTCGATACCTTTTTTTTTACACTACAAGGTAATCATTTGAAATATTTATTCTCTATTAACTACTTAATTATAAACCGTGTTGAAAGGAAATTACAACGTATTTTGCCGGAAATCACAATATACTTTTACTTTATATCATAAAACGGAAACTGTCACAGCTACAGGTTAATTTACTTGATATAACGGCGTCTACTAATAACTGATACCAATTAATTGTTTTGTTTATGTTTTTTATAATTACTTTAGGCGTTCATTATTTCAACATCTTTTTTGCCATTAGTGAAAGAAGAACTTATATCATACATAGTAATAAAAGTATAACCTACACGTGTTACATATAATAGGAATTAATTTTTATATCTACGTGTTTGGAATTAATGAACCACAAAGAAAAGCGTAGCGCTTCCGCGGCAAAGCTGGAAGAATAACAATTGCTAGCAACGTCTGTGAGGGTTTAAGTCTGGTATTTTAGTATTATCGTGGAAAACTCGCAAAATTTCAACGCAAATTGGAGGGTGTTAAGCCATTCAGATATTTGGAGCTTTATTAACGCTGTAGGTAAAAATACTGCAGGTGATTCTTTCTCTGATTTTAATTAATTGTTATCCTGCTGTGAATTCAAAAAGTATTAGGCATAACAAAATTGAAATACATTAATGTAATAGCGGTGCCTACCTTTAAAAAAAGTGGAGGTGCAAACCTCCCCTGGACTTTCCCATACTAAAAATAAACATTCGTTTTTGGTATTCAACAGTATAGTTCGCCACAACCGATAAACTAAAATTGAAAATTAACACAAGTGCCGATTGTGTTCATCTGCACATGTGTGATTATTTATATTCATAGGCTGCTAGGATTAGCCGGCGACCATGGTTACACGTTACACCATGCCGGCGACAAGGAATTCCCGTCCCGCGCATGGTCACTTGAACATATCGGCACTTACAAATTTCACCCTACACTGTTTTAAAGTTCAAAATTCACGAATTTCTCATCAACCGTACATTTTAGCCATATGAATACATTATACTATATGATAGACAATTAAATTCTGCATTCAATTATATAATAATATACAGGGTGTTTCATTTAAAATAACAAAGTTGCTTATTGTACTGTGAAAACCAAACACCCTGTATACGTGATATAAATTTAGAAAAATGCAAATCTATATACTGAACAACTTTTGTATTTAAACTTCTTTCATATTTTGACAAATAAAGGCGCTATAGGAGCATCAATTTCCGATTTTCAAAATCTCGTAGAGGGCGCCACAGTGGAATTCTGGCGTTCATCAAAAAACATAAATGTAGCTAATACCAAGCTGCATAAGTATAAAAAATTTAAACAAATTCCTTAGACCAGTTTTTTCGTAATAATTTTTCAAAAATTTCAAAATTTTTGGAAGAGCGCCGTTGCGACCGTTTTTGGATTTAGTAAATAATTTTTTTTCTTGGTGTAGTACAGCCAAAGGGCTTTCAAACAAGTTGTTGCGGAACCTGATCAGATAACTGGTTTTTGAGTTACGGGGCTTTAAAGTCGAAATTTTGAAAAATTCATAGCGACCGCCATTTTGAAGTTAGAGAGTCCGGTAAAAAACTGTTTCCCTTGAATTATGCCCCTCTTTCATATCCCCTACCCAGATTTTCAAAATTCCGCTTCTGAAAAAAATGATACCAAAAAAACATGTCTAACTTCCGCTTCCGGTTTCGGATTTTTTTGAAAAGCTTATTTTGTCGAAGAATTTTCGATATACCCCTTCATTTAAAATTTCATCAAAATCGGTTCACTAGTTTTTGCGTTAGAGGCGTTACATACCCACCCACGCACCCACCCAATTCAATGCTAAACGTTATAAATATATTTTAAGTAAGAATCTAAAGAAATGCGACGGTTGTTATCTTCTTTCTGGAGCTACTGTTAGTTATTTTGAAATATACATCATTTCAGTTTATTTTCGACTAGAACTGAAATGCTCAAATTACATAGACAATATATGGAATTTGAGATATTAAGCTTAATCCTAAAGTACTTAATATATATTTTACATATTAATTGGTGTTCTTTTTTTCCAGGTGAGTTCAAACCTCTTTTCATGCAATACAGCTGTGCAATCGCAGGCAGCTTTCAGGCCGCTTTAGATGTTACAGCTACGGCGGGCAGGTTGGTGGTATCTGGTATGCTTGCTGTAAATTCATGATCATTGTATCATAATTTTTTTTAATGCAAAGGATTATTTAAATCTTCGGGATTATTTTCTGAAATGTAATAGCGTATATTGCCATATCATCCACGAAATTAAAACACAGAACTTAGAAGTTTTCATCTTTTTAAAATATACAGCAATATTATTTTTAATTTTATATTTCCAGGTTTGCTTTTAATGTAAATACGAAACGTTAAAAGATTCGTTCTGTTTGAGTTCTTAGTTTATTTGTGCTTTCATTGCTAATGCTGCAATTGTATTATGTAGGTATTCTTTAAATATTCATATCTGCTTAAAAAACTAAATTTAGTTGAAACTTATCTTATACAATATTACAAAATATTTTTAAGGTAAGTTCTCAATTAATTCATTGTTTTCGTCAGAGAGTATTATATCTTTTAATTATCTCATCAAATAAGATTTATTTTCAAGGATTTGATGAGGGCTTTATAGAACAGTTAATTACATTAAACTAATATCCTAAGCTAACAGAACGAAATTGCTTAAAATATAATAGAAGGTGTATATTCCAACATTTCTAAGCAGATCTAAATTTCTTTTTATTTGCACTACGCACTATCCACCTCAGGCATGATACCTGTCGACGAAACAAAACTGCGTGATTCAAAAGAATTCGACAGTATACTAGAATTCATGGTCATTATGGCCTATATACCGGGTGGCCGGTTTCAAAGGTGTACATAGGGATTTAACATTGTATTGAACGTTTCTGCTGATTCCTGCTCGCCAATTCAACTTACAGGAATGGTAATGGTATTAATTGAAAGGTAAAATGATTGCGCTTCAAATGGCGCTAATAATAAAATTAAATGTGCTATATTTATTTTAAAATAACGATTTTAAATTTTACGATTTTTAAATATGACGTGCCATGATTTTCAAATTTTTGTTAAATTAGTTGTCATTTACAGAAATCCACTAATTTACGCCAACTAAATTATCAAATTTTTTGACAAATGCTTTAAAATTTGAAAATCATGGCACGTCATATTTAAAAATCACAAAATTTTAAATCGTTATTTTAAAATAAATATAGCACATATTTTATTATTAGCACCATTTGAAGCGCAATAATTTTACCTTTCAATTAATACCATTACCATTCCTGTAAGTTGAATTGGCGAGCAGGAATCAGCAGAAACGTTCAATATAATGTTAAATCCCTATGTACACCTTTGAAACCGGCCACCCGGTATAATAAATACCTGAATAATTTACTATATCCATCGTCGTTATATCTTCTTCTCTCATTGTATATGACGCAAATTCATAAAAGCCGTCATTTCTTCGAATTTATATTCTTAATTTGCAGCCCCCGAAGTTTCTCATACGCCAACTTCACTTAAACCTAAGTAAATACTACTAACCATATCATTTGTAGGAGCTACGTAGGAGAACGTTGCTATTGTTCCAGCAAAGATCTTATATTCACTGTCTAGTAGGTAATGTGCAGATTATCTAGGTAGTTTGAGAAATGAAACAATTTTCGGCACTTTAATGGATCACCCTAGTTAACCTGCACATTACCTAGATAATCTGTAGAATAACCGATTTCTGCTCTTTAGCGGTAACATATCGATAATGATAATACGTAGAGGTAAATATTAGATATTGTACCTAACCATCTTTTTGTTCAGATTTTATTGAATAGAAACGAAAAACGATTTTCCTCATCGTCGCATAAAATTAGTGTCGTTAGGAATTTCTTTTGAACCTACTTTACTCGAACGCTACCCTAATTTTGTCCTGCTGTGAAAGAGTGAACTGAACTTCCATATAATTTAATAAAACACTTTCAAAGGCGAGTAATTACTTTCGCCACTCATTCTAACTCCCGGCACCCACATTGATCCTAAAATATTTTACATTTAAGCCTCGATGGCATTCATAACTCGAATGTAAGGTGGATTTAGATTTAAATTTATTCTGACCCGACCTTGGCGGCTTTGTTTTACAAATTGGTTTGTGCAGTGTTCCTTGATGCTTGTTTATTGTTGTATTAATTTGTTGCCAATTTTTTGAAAATACTCATCAACCATGTCGAAAAAAGTCGATGTTTATTATTAGCAGATTTATACTTTTTCGACTTTGTGTACATAATGATCAACGAGAAGTGACAGATACATACAACAGGCTTCATACAAGCAGTTTTTGTATGGTTTTTTCTTTGCAGAAGAGCATGTGTTGTCATAGCGCTCGTTTACATATTTCTTTTTTATTTAACTAGTGAAGATATAAATCAGTTATACAGTTGATTTAGTATAGAATTTATGGAGAGTTTTGAACTCAGTTGAAGGATTTGATATTGTTATTCCTGTAGGTATAATGGATTTTGCACAAACATGAAAGTAGCTATAATACTTATCATTATACCCAGTATTTCAGTAACCAGAGGTACAGTAAGTTACAGTTTACCCACGTTAATTTTAATGCGGTGTACATGGAAATATTAATTATCATTCTTTATTGTCGAGAGTTGCTCTGAATGAGCCAGGAATTAAGAAAGTAGGAACCTGCAATATTATAGTTATTAAACTCTAACGTCCAGTTTGGGTGTTGACTTTAAGAGAGGGTGTTATGTTTATGTTGTTTATTAAAAGTAAACACGTACGTTACATCTAAACCTACTCTCTACAAGACCCTGCTCTACTGTTTAACATCATCATTTTCCGTCGTACGCATGGAATTTTAGATTACCGTGGAATTACCCAAAAACAAATATATATTGATAACTGTGGTACAAACTATGGCAGTGGTGGATACGTTTATCCAACTTAACGAAGTACCGGTGAAATACATATAACAAAACTGTAATCTGTTTAAGGGTGAATTATCTTGAACGCACCATACGGTACATTCTATAAAAAATTCTCGGTGCATAATACGGCCACTAAATTTTAAATATTTAATTAATCTGTAACCCAAACTATGGTGGCGACCGCTTCTTCAATACTTACGGAAAGTAGTATTTAACAAAAACTCGACTTCGGTTTTCATAACACTGGAAATCCTATTTTAAAGCTTTGTTTTGAAATAACTGGCGATGATAGAGTTATTGATCCGCTGCAGAGATAAAAATAACATTGATATATCCTGTTCTTAATATTTTTCTTTTAAGTTTCTTGTTGTTAATTTTCTGTGAACTTGTAAAATGTTGAACTTAATATTTAAAAGCAATGTGAATAGTAACTCGATAGTTTTTTCAAGATATTTTGTAAGCGATAAATTTCCGCAGAAAATGCTTCATATTTTTTGGATGGATTGGACACTAAAGGCTACCTGATACGAGTGGTACACTACTGGAAAAAGTATTTCGGTTTCGAACCGAATTACGTGGGCGTAAACCCATCTCACTTGCAATAATTAAAAGATATCTCAATTGGTTTCGAAGAGAAAAGAAAAATCGGTGTAGGAATTTAATGTTTGGTACTATCCTTCGGGGGTTGTGGTAATTAGGGCATAAACTGTGTTATTGGCTTTAGTCCGGGGCTCGAGTACAGAAAACTAAGAGCTTGATCTACTACCATTATCAGTGTCTTCTTAGCACCATTTAAAGATTTTTTGTAATTTCTATAGGTAAAACATACAGCATTCAAAACTGATTGTTGCATGCTAATAAAACAATGTAGCCATGAAATAAAAATATTCTATACACTCTTTTCAATGTTAAAGACAATAAAATTAATACGAACGATTTGCTAAAATCAGGTATTTATAAATTAAATTGTTCACATTGTAATTCAGTGTATATAGGTCAAACACTTAATAAATATAAACGTACACATAAGTTACGCTAACCATTTATTAGAACAAAATCGCACATTGACATCTAATAATACAATTAAATCTTACACTGTTCTGATAACAAACATAAATTAAATATTTATCTTATATGCTTTTGACAATGGCACATGTGTTCATTATATTGTCGTAGGGGGGAGGGGCGTAGAACAGCGGTTGGAGCTTTTGACTAAACTTGAACTTACGAATTTAGTAGATTAAAGAAAACGCGGGGTGGAATCTTCCACCACACAGTTTCTTTCTGAAAAAATAAAAAATTTCCAACAAACAGAATATTAACTTAAATATTAGATGAAGAGAAATATGACCCTGGCTCTTGAGTCTTGATGGCCCTTGTAGTGCTCATATAAAAAGGACTATTGTTTACGTTCCATAACCCATCGGGAAATAGAAGGATTTAAAAGTATGTATCTGCGTTAATACATTGTGTTGCCCGAGAGCTAATAGAAAGAAAGTATAAGTGGGTTTTACTAACGTATAAAAACTGTGGATCGCTTTAGTGGTTTGGGAAAAGTCAACATTTCGAGCTGACCCTTGACATGAAATTCATACGTGACCAGCACAGTAGAAAAGCAATTTTTTGTTTACCGCTTCTGAGTACGAGTGAAAGTTTTTATTAATAATATAAAATGTCAAAAAAGTTTTTCTCGAGAACAAGATCGATCAATTAATTTCTGTATGATATCAAGTTTTACCTGCGAGTGACACATCATAATAAATAAAACGCATTATTAGCTACAATTATTTGAGATAAGAATTTTTTAAGCTATACCCATACAGAATATTTCCCAAGTAATTCCGACAATCCCATATAACGTTCACTATTTCACGATGGTAACGATGGAAACATTCAACGAATCACTGAGAATTGTCTGTTATCAATTCGATATTGGTTGGTCACATGGTTAGTTATTCGAGCGTCCGATAAGGTCGAATAGGAGTGAACATTTTTCAAGGCAGCAATTTTGCAGCTGAAATACGGAAAATATTTTGAATGAAGATAGGGATGAGTGGAATAGTCGAGGGAATTTTGTTCAGCTGCGACCTGTCGTTACAGGAATATCTTGAATTGTGTTCGGTAAATGTTTGCAAATCTCCGGAAATTAAACTGTTCTTTATATTTTCTGAAAATGGTGATTTTTAATTTAAATAATGACTGCTTCTTGCGGTGTAGGAAAACATTGAATGTTTGATGGTGGTAACAACAATGGTGCTCAAGAGTTTTCATTAAATCGAAGAGAAAAGATGTATTAAGCGTGTACACCCAAAATGCATCAAAATAATATTTGATTCATAATAAAACTGTAATTTATAAATCAATATAAAAGAAAGTCTCCAAGATGATATGACGAACCCTTATCCAGGATGATCCCTTCGCATTTTGTGTATGGAAATCACAAGTTGTGTTAATTCTTCATTCTTTTTTATGAATCGGAGACTGCATTAATTCGGTTTTTGTGGGTTTCCTTTTTGTTTTAAAGTTTGATAAGTATACTGTTACTTCCCCACAAACTCCTCTATTGGATTCAAGTCTAAGAATTGCTCTATCAATTCTATCTTGTTGGTTTCATTGGTCTTTATCCACAATTTAACACTTTGGTAGGAGGCGGTATAGTCTTGTAATATCATTTTTTCTCCATCAAACATCTTTCCCATTTCCACCTGTCACGTTTGGAATTTTTAACACATTTTACTATGACGGCGATTTCGTGACTTGACACTCCTCCTGTAAGGAGTAGGAATTACTTCTACCGTTTCTGCTCCCATAATTATGTTTGTTTCTTTTACAACTTTTAGAGTTTTGTAGCTTGTAGCGAAATTCAAGGAGCGAAGTATCATCTGAAAGTGATTATAGCTTTTATATACTAATAAAATAACAACATGGAATTTTTTCATAATATAGGTATTAGCTTCGTTTTTAAAATTCCCCATAAATGTTCGGAAAGAATGAATCCATCCGCTACGAAAATTCAACAAATTCAACTCCGGGTTGGTATTATACCACAAACGTAATTCTAGTAGTTAGTCTTGAAAATTTTTATAAAAGATTTACTTTTTATTCAAATTCTGTTATTACACCAACCATTTTTTTTACTGTTTAGTTCCGAAACCTTAACAGGAAAGTTATTGGAGGATAAGAAACATTTACCTATATAGCTTGAATAAAATATTGTTAGATTATTTTCCGACTTTTTTTAACTTACACTTATAACATCAGTTGCAAAGGTCATGTCCCTTTAGAATATTAAGGCAATTTTGCATCCCTGTGGGAACGCAAACCCAGACCTTGACCTTACTAGGCTTTGAACAACACCCTTCGTTACTTTTGCAAACTGTTTTGTAAATTGGAAATATTAACCTCTTGTTAATATTATGCTATGATGTAATGCTGTCTTTTTTTAAATCAGGGGCGCCCTATTCATATCTAGCTTTTCAAAAGCTTTAGCGTTTGCTTCCTCATCATGCGCTTTATGTGTAAGTAAAGAATTCCGTATATTAATTAGTATTTCCACGTGACATATTTGCATGAAGTTATATATACTATATTTGTTCTATGTGCATCAGTGCTTTAGTCGTAAAATATGAACTACCGGTACTCAACTGAATTTTTAAAATTTTCCACATGGATTCATAGGGATGAGGTGCCCTGTCCATTTTTCTTTTTCGGGAACGGGTGTCTTCGGCGGAACGTTTACCAGAAGTTATCGGCGCAGTGGTGCCGGAACCATGTATCAACTACGGGTGCAGTGAGAAAAGTTGGCGCCGCAGGCGATTTTTTTTTTCAAAAGTGGGCGTGGTCAATTTAAAAGCGTTTTTCGAGCATATGGCTATTTAAATGTAAAATTTTAAATAATCAAAATTTCAACAATTTTACTTAGGTATGCATATTTTAAAATTGCATTGAAATACTGAAAATACCAAAAACGGTAAAGGGTGCAATGAGCCATTTACAAATTGTTTACGGGTGCAACTGACCCGTTGCACCCGTGGTTCCGACGCCACTGAGTTATCCAAGTTTTCACATAGGGCATTGGGCCAAAGTCATAAAGAGGAGGTCCAACAAGGTTCAAAGGCCGATTCTCACTTGTGTGCCAGGCCCGGGATCGGCAAGCGCTCGGCCCGGTCTAGGCAAGATTTCTTTTTCATTACTCTTATGCGTTTTAACGATGTTGCGCCGCTGCATTACGCAGCGCATGCAGCTAGCTTCTGCTTGTACACGTGTAGGTACTCGTCAACCAGCAGAGCAGCAGGAACGGGCAAAATTACACAAAATGGAATAAAATACTTGCGTCGTAAATCAGTTACCGAATATTTCCTCCAAATGGTTGATTGCACTTTTAAAAAAGGTACCTAATTAATAAAAATGATTTAGTCAGTGAGTACCGGTGCGTACCACATATTTTTAACACTGCAAATAACTTCCGGTACCTTCTTAACGTTTTTTAAAAACTACCGGTACTGAGTACCGGTGAGTACCGGCTCGACTAAACCCCTGATGTGCATAGGAATTTTGGTGTAAATCTGTAAAGTGCAGTATTACTGAAACTTTTGTTGTATATGTTGGCATAATTATGACATTCAACAAAGTATGTATTATTGTAGTATACATTGTTCTGACTACGTGACGTTGTGGTTGGTAATAATTGTGCTTACATTTCTTTGTAGAAGTGCTTTCTGTACAAATAAATGTTTTCTTAAATTTCACAAAAACGTTATATACACAGGTGGCCACGGAATTGGTTTTATTGGTATTGTGATACGTGGTATGATTTTTTTTTATTATATGCTGGGAAAGAAATTTCTTGTTTTCAAAAATATCTTGCATCCTATGTTGATTACAGTTGCAACAGTTTATAATATTTTCCATAAATTCATCAGGATTGTGGATTATTCTTTTTTATATTTTAGATCAATTTTTTTTAAAAATCGGAAGAATATTGCGTAATTGCAATCCGTTTGTTAATTCTGAGGTGCGTGCTGGAAGATGTTTCGCATAATAAATTCAACTTCTCTCGTCGTCGAATAAAAGTTTGTAAATGTTGTTCTAAGCATCTTTCCTAATGATTTTTTTTATGGAAGATTCAATCCTTCTTTTTCTTGATAGTGCCAACTCAACACCTACTTTTTCGGGACGTAGTGTATTTTCACTTCTCCAAAAACAAGGATTTTTCAAATTTACGTAGATCCTGCATCGTCGCTGTTGAAACCGGTCAGCAACCGCTGCTTGAAAGTATAGTTTTAGTAAGATGACATTTTGTAAGTAAAAATGTCTATTTGGTACTGCAAAAGTAAAATCAGTAGAACATTCGTGCGTTCGTAGAAAGTCGGATATTACCACATAGTAATATGATGGCAAAATTAATGGATGTGATGGTCTAACTGATTCTAGCAATATTATTGGTTGGATTTTTGTGGATTTATGCACGAACACCTTAAAACGAAAAGGGCGCATATCACCTTGAGATAACTTGTGACGGTCTTGGACAATGACCTAGGGTGTAGAATTGAATGACGCAACATAGGGATTTCAATGGTAAAATTTTGAAAGTCAAATATTATCTTCCCTAATTATTTTAGAAAAAATGTTCATGAAGGTTTTTTGTAGAGAAAAAAATTCTGCGTTTACTCATGTATTTATTATTAGCTTTTAGTTTTTCATAGGCTGAGAAAATTGAAAATAGCAAAAAGCTGTTTTGGCGAAAGTCCGTAGTGCCTTGGAATTATCTTGTGACAACTGCTCATCGTAATACCGCCTGTACTGTTACATGTTAAACTAAAGCAAAATGATCGAATAAGGAACGTTCTGAACGGCAGATGCCACAAGATAATTCCAAGGCACTACAGATTTTCGCCAAAACAGCTTTTTGCTATTTTCAATTTTCTCAGCCTATGAAAAACTAAGAGCTAATAATAAATACATGAGTAGACGCAGAATTTTTTTCTCTACAAAAAATCTTCATCAACATTTTTTCTAAAATAATTAGGGAAGATAATATTTGACTTTTAAAATTTTACCATTGAAATCCCTATGTTTCGTCATTCAATTCTACACCCTGTATATAGGTCTATATTCAGTAGTAGGTAATATCATATATTCGTATATTCGAATCTAGTTTTCGCGATTTCTAAACGAAATTGATGTTGCCATGAAAATATATCCTAATGGTTTTAAGGGCCGGTTTTATAAATTCTGATTGACCGACGCGACGGTTGGCTCAACCATGATCGCACGATGGTTTTTAAGAACCGTGTCCATGGCAATTGATCGTGGTAAGTCAATCGTTAGCCAACCAGACTTTACAAAACCGGCCTATAGAGGCTTAGAGACAACAATTTAGGAACCCACCGTGCCGTACCGATACTTTACTCATACCCATCCTGATCGTATAATATTATCAAAATAATATAACAACTTTTAGACGACAATCCTCAAGAACCAGGGCTTCCACTTTCTTCTACATTTCAGCATTTAGCGCATCTGTAGGCTGTCTCAGGTTCATCCTCTATAGATTCTCATTCCTAGCGAAACTGTTTTGAACAAAATTTAATAAATTGTGAAATATGAGTGAATATCATCATCGTCCCCATATACACCACATTATTTCTTTCGTGGATTGTTTTCAGCTTGTTAGCTTTTGTAAGGAATTCAATTTCAAGTTAATGCTGGAATTTGAAAACACAAAATATTCCTCAAATTAAAAAATAACAGCGAATTTTTACTTGTCGCTACCATACGTTACAATCTGTCACGGTTAGCAAGACATTTTTCTACTTCTTCCTTGTAGGTTGGAATTTAGTATATATTCGAGAATAAAATAAAGAAATTTATTCACTTTCTAAATTGCATCTTATTTTGGTGTCGAGTATTAGTTACCAAACTGTTAATTTACAGCGTAGAGAAGGTTTTCGGTTTACAGTTCTTACCATTTACGGATATCCCTCTTAAAGTTGTTCCCCAGATAGAGTTCAAAAGCTATAACAATATAGAAAAAAAATCATTGCACAAATTGGGAATGTTCACGAAACTGGTTTTGTTTTCTCCCTTCTGTTTGGATTAAGTTCAGAGAAAAGTGTGGCAGTGAAGGGTTTGCCACGTGCACACCAAGCGGATATTGTTTTGGATAAGCAGCTTTGTTTCCAAAGCCTAACAGTTTTACATGAAAGTAAAAATATGATTGAATGTGTTATTGAAGTTGCTATATTGCATGACTTTATTGAAGTCAATTTTGTATTGCATGAGTTGTTTTTTTGTTATTTTTTGTGCACCTTATTTGACACCCAAGGAAATTTGCATTAATACGTGTTCGACAGCTTGTGACTTGTAAATGCATACCTTTGCTAATGCATTGTTTTTCGGACGCTATGTTTACCAAGAGCTTTTATTTTAAAAGCTCCTTCTGTTCTTGCTCTAGAAACCTCACACACTTTCCGTCAGGCACTTCCTGTTCCGTCCTATTTGCGACTGCGCTTCTTGGATGCCGATAGCGCAGCGTTGCGACGCGCCAGTCGCCAACTTTGACGCGAGTGTAACTGCGGAAGTCGACTCTTGGTACCGTATGTTCGCTGTTTGCTTTATATGTACAGATTCTAGAACTGATTGTGAACTGATATGTTGGAAAATTTGTGCTTCCATTCGCGGTTTGTTTTAAATACTGGATAACCATAAACTGTTCAGTTAATAAACAAGACAATGTGATAGTACGGAGGTTGTTTCTACATCTATTCACACGTGGTTTATTGTCAGATTTATTGTTGTTGTTGCCGATGCATATGTATTGTATTTTTAGATTAGAACCAGGGAACTTTTCTGCGGGTACACTTTAAAACACTAACATTTATCATTGGGTTTGAATAAAGAGTATGTGTCTAGCAGTCTAAATCTAAAGCACTACCGCATTTGGTGCGTGAGTGAATAGTCTCATAAAAACTTAAACCTACCCCGTTTCTTAATCAAAGCTTTGTTTGAATTTTTATTACGGCTCAAAATTTCTTTAAAGGGTTAATTCGGTATTACTCTTCTTGAACGTTTTAGTGCTCAGTCGTATATGGAGAAGTTGTTACTAAATTAGTTAACTATTTCATTATACCAAGGGAAGTGGGATTAAAGTTTACACGATGCATAGTTGTACATTGAATAGTTTATGAGAACTACCCGTTTTCATACTAATTTACTGTAAACTCCAAAGGGTACGCAAATAAATGGTGAAACAGAGCTTAATCGTCTTCAAGTAAAACTGCTTGAATATTTATGGATATGGTCGTTACAGATTACATAAAGGCTTCCTTTCAGCATTTTTTGTTAAAGAATTATTTTAATGTGGATAACTGTAAAATTGCGATTATTATAAATCAGCGATTATTTCTTGAGGTTGTATTAGATTCGATATGCTTGGCGAACTGTAAAAGACGTACAACTTAATTCTGTTCCAAACGTGCACGTAACGTACATGGATATATGGATAGTCTGTAGGAAAAGATTGGCACTATTTTTTATCGCTTGAAAGCGGAAGGTAACATTTGGTAATGATGGTGGGTATCGAAAATTTAATATCGAGCACATGTTGCACGAAATTGTGGGCAATTATTATTTATGTGTTCAATTTTGCATGTAGATTGTAAAATATTTTTTGTTGTTACGAATTCATAAAAAATGGATGTTCGAAATTTTACATGTGACTTTTCAATGTCAAGAGGGCGTGTTATACATTACCGTTCAAAATTGTTTTGAGGAATATCATCAATCTGATCCGTGATCGGCATCTGATCTTATGTGTAGAAGGCAAAAATATATTTCTCAATTTCGTTTCGTTATCGAAAGATCGGTACGCAAAGGATAACTCGCGTGGGTTTGGATTCTTTTTCCTAAAAAATCTAACAGCATTTCTCTTTTACAAATCTTATGTTAGTCTCATACAGAAATTCAGAACTTCGTTTTCTAACACGTTCGGTGAAACCCGAGGTAAAACCGTAATTATCGTAATTTAGTAAACCTAGTTGTACTTTCCCAATTTTTACAGATTAATTCAAATTTCTATGATTTGCGCGATTGTATTTGTTGACATATACAGGGTGTAACACAACTTATCCGAAAAAATTTAACCATATATGCACTTTTAAATAAGAAATCAATTTGTTAAAAAAATTTTAATAAAAGTCCAACAGAAAACGAGATAAAAATTGTTCAAGTTACAAATTAATAAAAAAAAAACACAACTTATCCGAAAAAATTTAACCATACATGCACTTTTAAATGAGAAACGAATTGTTAAAATTTTTTTTAATAAAAGTCCAACACAAAACGAGATAAAAATTGTAAAAAATGTTATTTTAACATTTTCATTAATTTGTAACTAACAATTTTTATCTCGTTTTGTGTTGGACTTTTATTAAATTTTTTTTTAACAAATCGATTTCTTATTTAAAAGTGCATATATGGTTAAATTTTTTCGGATAAGTTGTGTTACACCCCTGTATTGTGCTGAGTGAATTTTCGTAAGATAACAAATCCAATCTAGATAGTTTCGTATATGCTATCCACTTAAGACTCTATTTGGCAGGGTTTCTGTAAAGGGATTTCGAAAATGGAACTTCCCAACAAAATGCTGTAGATTAGAAAAGGAATAGCCTGGGGCGAGAAATGCGTTCGGTGAAACCCTCCCCCGTATTTGAAGATATAGAACAGATAATTAGGCCGCATTTTATTGATGCTGCGGGCTCTGATTTTGAGTAGGCAATAAAATAATAAATGGAAGTGCTTTGTAGCGTGAGAGTTTTTCTTTGATTTTTATTCATTTTTATTGTAAAACGTACGAATATTATTATTGTAAGTGGTTAAAGTTTCTGGGGAAAATTTACTGTTTATACCAAGTCAAGTCTCAAAAGTGACTTGTAATCAAAACTGGTGGGCGAAAGTTTGCTGGATTTTGTCATACAAAAGTTAACCATTGATATTGTCGTCAGGCCACCAATAATTTTTTTTTCCAACTACTATTAATATTTCATCGACACTCTTTATTTATTTTGTTGTCGATGGGGAACAAAACAACCGGAAAATTAGGTTAGTTGCAAATATTTTCATTGCATTTTGATTAATAAATTTTTCTATTTAAAAGCAGGTTATTTAAAGTTAGCAAAAGACAAGTTTTGTAATATTTGAAATATGCTAATAATTCTGATTATCTAGCAAACTTATACTTCGCCGAGGGTACACAAGTTGCTTTAACCTCCTTTGAACGGATTTGTTCTGTAATCCTTGAAGTGAGGTTGTGGGTGTCATCGATCGGGATTAGTTTGATTATCCCTTGTAATTACATCAACATATTAATCCTGATTAGCTTGGCATTGTAACTTCACAATATAATAATTATTCTTAGGCCTAGTCTTACACTTCCTATTAAAGATTAAACTGCATACTAGCTATTTGACTATTAACCTCAAAATAGGAACCTTTATTAGACGCAGTTTCTTCCATTCAGAGTTAATAACCAATAACTATTTAAAGTATCTGTTATTTGGGCCCGGTTTGTCCAGAAGACGCCCTTAGAAATGCGTCTATAAAGGTTCCTATTTTAAGTATAGGAAATGGAAAAACCGGGGGTTAAGAAGAAAACATTCTGGTGTTAAACTCTTACTTTCTTACCTCATTTTATAATATTTTTATATCCTTCCAGGCGTTTCGATTTAGATTTGACGCTTGTCGTTCCCACCGGAGATACCTATATGTTTATTCCAAAACCAATAGTGTTTCCGGTCACGTGGTGACCGTTTCCCTACTATGCTAACCCTTATTATTCCCTCGGGGTACAAGCAGTATTTCATAAAAGGAGAAAGCTGTTCATTTGTCGGAATTATTTGTTCTCTACTGCCACTATCCTATGAATATATTTATTTATGGAAAATTGCCAGCAATTTATGATGTATCTAAAAATAATTGGTTAACCACTTTCTTTTAACGCATCCACAAACTAAAAGTTAAATAAACATTTATTTAGTATGTGTCGGTGTTAACGAATTTCTGATTTATTAGTTATGCCAGCCACACTTTTATAATTGGGAGAAAATTGATTTAAAGCTGCGAGAGAGTTACTCATTGTGCTATATAAAAGCATGTGTAACTATTCTCGAATTTTACATAGCGGTCTTTTTTCTGAATGTAACTTATAAATAATGTTTTAGTAATTAACCCTATTCTATTTATATACTTGGTGGTTTTAGAGCGTTACGACCATGAAAATTTAAAATGCTAGTAGTGTACCTAATCCCAATTTTGTTTATAATGTGTGATTTTGTAAAACACCATTTAGGTAATAACTATTGTTTTCTTCTTTCGTGTACTTAGTACGTACTTGTTAGCCTTCTCTCTTACGAACATTTTGAAAAGTAATAGAACGTAAATCGCATCAGAGAAAAACGACCCTGGCTACAATGCGGTTGTATACTTGTGCATTATTGAATAAATGCGTTTATAAATAGCTGGGTCGATGTTATACTGCATTACATTGCAAGGAACGTACATTTTCTAATCAATTATCACTAAGTGCGATGCGAATCTTTTAAACCTTGAAATTAATTGCAACATTTGTAGTAAAGCCAGATGAAGTAAATCCTTCCTATCAACAATTCGCTCGTGAACGTCTATTATCTCTGTTTCTGACTATTTCTGACCTATTCTTGCTTAAGCTCTGTTTTAATTACTCGAGTTAATGGGTGGGATCAAGGCAGCTTGGCAATTTTGGAGACAATAAGTTGCTTCTTTTATTAGACAGTATAGCTTCTGAAGGGCTGAGATAGGGATTAGTTACATTTTGAGAACGCTAAGCATTAGCCCCCGCAATGTTTCTGACGTTAGTAGGGAATAAGTTAAGCGATGTATACTAACTGTGGTGTAATTAATTGCCTTTATGGAAGTCTTTATTAAAGCTCATTTTCAAAATTTGAATTCTATCAATCTGATATGCTGATAGTAATATCACAACTATGTTACAATTATAAGTTATTATCTAAACAGCCACTGGTATCATCATGCACTGGTATTACTTGCAGCTGTGCAGGCGAAACAGTTAATTATCGTAAGTTGAGAAGGCGTATGTGGGACATGCATATTTTAGCAATAAAATAATAATGCAGTATTTTTATTTTAAGTGTCGTCCAAACACATAGATTCCTGTGTTGGACGAACGCTTCGCTGTTTTTCAACATAGGTATTAAATATGCAGTTGCGTGAGAATGGAAACAGAAACGTTACACACTGTAAACTAGGCTAATCATCTTTCCTAAAAACATAATAAGGTATGTAGATATATACCTTATTATTTATTTATCTTGAAGGAAATACGTGAAGTGACCATATACAGACCTGTGGTCTTAATCCATTTGAAAATACAACAATTGAAGATTGAAGAAGAAGAACTGCCATAGGCCTGTGTCTATATAGCACGTTGTTTTAAAGTAATTAAGTCAGTTTGAAGAATTAATTTATCCGTTTAAAAATTAATTTTCTTTTTTATTATTATACTGGGATTACGTTTCAGATTAATACAATAGCTTTCAAAATGTCGAAAGAAGAATACGCTGCTACAATTTTCATGAGATTTATCCTGCTGTTGTTATATTCCTTTTTTATATTTTTATATTTCCTAATTGAGATAACAAAAGTTGATATAGGAGTCAAATTTCCCTTTGGTTCATGTGCTATTATGTATTGTTGGCATTGTTCAACTAAATATATATTGTGTTTACCATACAAGAGCATTATGTGCATTATATTGTTCACTGGTTAGAGTTCATTAACATTCTCGTTAACATTTCATGCACAACATGGTTTTCAACGATAAAATTCTGGTCGTTTTCGCAATAATAGCCCATTTACACAAGAATAAACTAAGACAACACTCGCTTAATAAACTTTGTTTACGTTCTGCTAGCATATTTTAGACATCAACTCAAAATACTATGTTAATGTTGAATATAAGTTTCAAAAATAAAACACGCCATCAAAATTCTGTCTTGTATTGTTCTATAACAAAAACTAATATCTATTCTTAAAAATAGAACATGAACAAATGAACCCCATCCACTCAGCAAAACCAGAAACACTTTTTGTAGAACTGAATAATAGGCTGCACTGCTACAGTGCTCAAATGGACTTTCGTTTTACTTGAAAAATCTCACATTTCAGCGTACAAAGAGCAGCGTTGATATGTATAAAAGTAGGGCTTCACCATAATTCTTTTCCATTTCTACACCAACGCGAAAATATATTCGCTCATAAAATAACTTCGTTTATTCAGAAAATGTATTCAAGAAAAACGATATACAAAGGTTTAGAATACGATACCGAAAATTTGCGAGGCGAAACGAAACAGTAAAACCAGATTTATAGTAAGATGTGCCCAAGCATCATCAAACCAATCAGACTAATAAACAAACCTACAAACACGCAAATGTAAACTCTTGAAAATGTATTACAAGGATTAAACCTATTTTGTGAATAAAAAAAAAACAAACCCATAAATCAAGGGAAGTATTTAATGGTGTTTCCTATTTTCCGCTGGTTTTAGAGGCAACAGGTGAACTCTGTCTAATAAATAACCACCCTAGATCATACGTACAATAAGAGGACCTGAAAATAGCGATACAAAACGAAAATCGATACCTATTCCAAGAGGCATCAAATACCATCATAAAAACTAAAGCATTTTCCTGTGAAGCACCCACAATACGGAGTAACGAGAAAACGGATCATAAATCCGAACAGAGTAGTACACGAACGCTCCATAAAATTCCAAACAAAAGCAATTCGCATGAAGTGCATTTCAGTCCAGGTCCAGCCACAAGTCAGCACTTCTCAATTAGAAATAGCAACCGAAACATTGTTACACTGAAAGGGTCTCGATGTCAGACTGCTTGATGGATCCCACGATAAATGTATTAAGTTCGGAGATAACCATTTCCTGCAGACGACAAGAACGAGTGTCCGCTACATCAAAATCAAGCAGAAAATTGATTTCTGTCAAATAGATAACTGGATATGCCGATTGAATTGGAAAATAATTAGTTCTGGTAATTAGGAGAAGTGCCTATTTAGAATTAATTTATCGAAAAACTAAGCAGTATTATATGGAAAAATATAGATTTGCGTGCAACAAACTTGATAGAACTAAAAATACTACACGCTATTATACTATTCCAGCTGGGGTGTTTAGAATCGATAACGTGGGTTAGATAAAATTTCCTTAAGGTATTCTATTCAATGTCTTTCGATCGTAAGTTGTCATTGACATTCACGCAGCATATCTATATATTGTACGATTTTTAAATTCAGGTCATATGTCGTTGAAAGACGTTCTGAAATATTAATGTAGATGGATATCCGTGATTATCTGATAACGCGTAATAATCCATTTGGTAATAACAGTAGTGTTGCATTATAAATGAAATGGTAAGTTTATTTTTCCGAAGCGTATATTATGTATGTTCGTCGGTTTTCGGTTCACAAAGTAATTTGAGTAAACTGAGTAAAATTAAAGGTTCTGAAAAAAAAGTACACATAAAGTTGTTACTCGAATAATTTTGTACGTAATTTTTCTTCATTAGTTGTAACATATTATTAATTTCACATTTTTCCATTACAGAAATGATACCATAATAAATAAAAACGCACCTCTTATTCGAAAATAATTAGATTTTTATATCAATTCCGACATGATTTCTGTTTATTCACATAATGTCTTCAAGTTTCAGCCAGGATTATTCAAATTATATTTTTTCTAAAAGTAAGTAGGTCACGCAAGGAGTGTTTATTTTTATAATCTATGTTGCGCAATTTTGCGTGTAACGCAACCAGTAAGTTATCCTAAAACCTTAGTTTTAGCCCCAACAGAACTTACTATAATATAGATATAAGCATAAGATAATCCCCTATAGAGAAAGATCCATAGTGTTCCTGAATTTAAAAATCGTAGTGGCCATTATCTAGAAGTTATAGCGCTGCAGTCGCTCATGGAACGGGATTTTTCAGAATAAGCTTAATCCTTATTGTCCACGTCTTGTGCATGTTTTAGAAAGGAGGCCATATGACCTCCCCTTAAAATGCGAGATCAATTTAAAAAGAAATAAGAAGGGTTTTTCTACACCATTTTTCTCTATCCTGCAAAGGCTATTTATAACGAACCGTTTCAACCGTCTCAAAAGTCGCAGTTGAAGACCGACTTAAATAAATATGTAACGAGTGGAGATGATTGGAGTTCATAGGCCACTATAGTAGTGGCTAATAGGTACCTATAGGGGGTTCACTTTCTACTGGAACAATGTAATTCCAAACTTCATGAAGCTATTTAGTAGAAACCCCACATATAAGGTATTAGGTACTCCAATGATATTTGGTCACGTGACCTTTCTGGGTGGGGTGGGGGGAATACAAACACAATCTAACGTCTAGCCGTATCACGTTACCCTTTTCGAGGCAACCCTGAAACAAAACAGGCCAATCAGCGCCCTCCACAAGGATTACATGATTATGACTGTGACATAGATTCCTGTAATATTCATCTCATCTTGAGTAGGATACTCATCTGTGATTTAGTTAAAATATATTTTAATTCCTTCTATTCGATTTGATATTTACACTTCATAGAAGTTTGTTCTTCTCTTTCTAAGTGGGTAAGGTATTACGCAATATCTTCTTGTTTGAATCGGCACCATACATGACTAAACAAACTTCAGAGATAGGACATGAAAGCTAGAAACTACATTTTTCTTGAATAGGTTTCTATAAGGCTTCGAAGAGCTAGCATATAATGTAGTGTGGTGCAACATCTTTCAAATTTTAGTCTATAAAATTGTAAATTAAAGCACATTATTTTGATTGTTAAATGCCAATATTGTATTAAAGCAACCCCCAACTACAAAGAAGTTGTATAAGGCACAATGTAAAACAGATATTGCTGGAATTACATCAAAACGATCAATATTTATTGTACCTAGACAAAAATTGGAAATATTGAAGTCTGATTTTAGATCTGACAGCTTCTTACGCCAGAGACACGACGACGTCTAACTAAAACATTGCAATGGCATTTTACAATGCTTCACAAAGTTGAGGGTGGTATTCAAAGGAACAACAATCGATTGATAATGCTGTTGTGATACAACTTTCATAAATGAACTGCAACCTATACCGTCTGGGTACTTTCAAAACCGAACATAGGGGAATTGCATTGTAACTAACCTTTATATAGATTCCTGCTCGCCATTTAAACCCACAAGGATGGTAATGGTATGAATAGAACGACAAAAATACAGCGCATCTGATGGTACCAATAAATGTTAGTACTTAGTTATCTTTTTCTGTAAAAAAAATTATAAAATAATGCTATTTTGAAATAATATAGGTTGCTATGATTGTCAACTTTTTTTTATCTGTCAATTAAATTATTTGAAATCAGTCGATGTTTCTGTTATTAATATCAAATAATATGAATAATAACGAGTAATATTCAGTAGAGCAGTGGGTTTTTTATAATAGAGACATTACCATCCTTGTGGGTTTAAATGGTGAGCAGGAATCTATATAAAGATGAGTTACAATGCAATTTCCCTATGTTCGGCTTTGAAAATAACCACTCGGTATATTGCAACATGACTTTGATACAGAAACTCAATACTTTAGTCCATGCGCTAAATTTAGTTTATGAACTACAAGAACACGAAGAAAACTGTAAGATGGTAGCTGCGAAAAATTTACAATAGCTCTTTTGTTATGGCAAATATCGGTCACACTTACTGGAATAGCTGCATAAGTACCTGCAGGATAAAAATTTAGTAATTGAAGTTGTAAGTTCTCCGTTGAAACATGTATTATAGAAACATTATTTATTTTCCATGAGGTGTTTCTCTTTTAGTTTGAGTGGAAATATATAATAAAAATAATCTGAGTTTATTAAAGAATTCCACAGATTATACAAACATTACTTTTACTATACATTAGTTACTGCCGAAAAAAGCCTGAACAATACAATTAATAATTAAATGTAGGAAGATTATACAAAAAATAGTAAGTTGTTCCTGGGAAAACGAACTAAATGAATCTTCCAGTGAGCTTACAGCTAGTAAAAGTATCTTGCATTAATGGAAAGGAAATTAAGCTAGATTTGAAAGACTCGCTTCTACGGCATGTGGTAAAATAGATATTCGCGCAACTTCTGTACCTTTGCAAGGGAAATTTTTTAGGAGATAAAAAAAGCATCGAAATTCGTTCAAAACGAAATCTATTGTCTCAATTTTGCCTTGAATAATATTCAGCAGCAGCTTTACCAAACTAGTTTTCTTTCAGAAAAGAATATACTTTTGTTACATATTAATTCTTACTGTCACTACAAAACTTTAACTGTCCGTACTTTTTACAAGCAAAATCTCATTTATATTAGGAAGCGTGAATATCATGTTTAAAAATATTTATCTATTTGAAAAAGATTTTCATGGTGAGTGTCAAAGAGACCGGCTTTCGGCACATGAAGAGTTCATTAAAACCACACCTCACAGCTTAGTAATTATCATTAAAAAATATTCACATGTAAAGCATTGCTATTTTTGTATATGACCTACTACTCACAAACATGCAATTTATAACTGGTAGCAAAAAACAAACAGAGTATAAAGATGTTTTTTTCAGACCATTTACTTCAAAGATTAAACCTTGCACAATTAAACCGTTTCGCTGAAGACTAAAATAATCATTAGATATTCAGAAAAAAACAGTTAAATTATAATATAAATCTCTGTCAACTCTCAGTATTTTGAGTAATAACAGTTAGAAAATTACCCGGGAAATTATACAATAAGGATATGGAAATAATTGCTTAACGTTCAGTATTAAAAGCAACAGTACCAGCAATTATAATTTTTTACAAGTTATTAAGAAGAAAATGTTATGTAAAGCTGTTTCCACAATAACATTAACAATATCACGGACCGTTTCTCGTACAGGAAGTCAATTCCTTATAACGCCCATCTCATCAAGTGTTTTACAGCTCGAAAGGGACTTGTCTTCCGCATCGTAATATCACGAAAGTCCAGCGTTAAACTCGGAGGGTAGGTAATTACTGAGAGTGTTATTTATGGCGTCTGCTCAACTACATTTCTTGAAAGAAGTCATATTTAAAAGGATAATCGTTCGTTTCTCCCGCGCAAAAGTATCAAGAGAGCTTCCAAAGCACCGCCATAAAGTTTCGTCTCCTTCCTTACAATAATAGCAAAATAATTGAAGGTTTACTTTTAATGAATGTGCCCGAGATTCTACTTTACGAGTTTCATTAAATGTAGAAATAAAATACATTTCTCTAATTCTATAGACCCTGATTTCTTTTACATTAGAGCAGCCTTCTTTAACGATTTTATCGAACATCACCAATAACGCAACGTTACGAAAATCAATAAATTTGTAAGAAAATTTAATTTTCTTGGGTTCTTTACATAATTTGCAGAATCACCACACTTCGTATTTATTACGACATATGAGAAATTATATCCGCAAGTTTACAATGGCTCAAGAATTGCTCGGTTGTCGCTAGGGGTTAAAACCCCAAGCACGCTATAAGAAAAACAACGTAGACATGACACAGAAAAAGTGGTACACATGAACATGAAAATAAGGATAAGGTTAGGTTGAAAAATGCCTTGCTGAACAAAAAGGTAAAAGTAATAGTGCTTTATAGTAAACAGATCGACATTACGATTTTCGACCTCAAGGGAACTTTTTTAAAGGCCAATTTTGTGTACACGTCGACCTCTGCATTTCCTTGGTTATCATTGTGATTCTTTACCCAAAAGGGCAATTTCTAGGAATTTTTGTAATCAACTAGAAGTTGAGTTTTCATCTTTGGAGTGTATTTTTAAACATACTTTATTTTTGTTAATAAAACAAAAATCAAAGAATAAAAAACGTTATAAAATAAAATTAAAAAGGATTTAGGAAAAAATAGATATAACGATGCCCTATAACTCCCTGCGCGAACAATAAGTTCTCATGCATCGAATATCTGTCTGAACCTTTGAAAACTAAAGAACGATTTTTTTTCTTACTGTTTGGTCGATAATTTTAAAAAGTGGATAGGTATACAGGATGAGTCTAAAATGGCGCATTTCCTGTAAATTTATAAGTTGTAGGGGATCGTTAAAAAATCTATCCGCTTTTCGTTTACAGTTATAAGCAAAAAACTAAAAGGTAAATGGTAAATCTCTTTGCAACAAATACATTGTTCACTGTTTCTAAGAAAATCATAATAATGTATCATCGCATCGTTGCCAAATGCATTTTCAGATTGACGAAGAAATTTTGATTTTCAAAATTAAAATTAGGAGAAAACTAGACGCATGGGCATTCGATTTTATACAATTCTTTCCTTTTTATGGAAAATGATGCAATCCTACAAAATTCATAAGGTTAAAAATTTCTTAAGTTTACCCCCTTATAAGGTTACGATTTTTTAAACATTTTTCCAGACTGCGTTAACGGTCCTCAACAATTACCTTGGAGGAAATACGCCATTTTGGACGCACCTTGTACAAAGAAGATTTTTTTAATTTTTATTGCTCCATGCTGAAAAGATTGTATCGTTCACCTTCACTAAATGTAAAATATTATAGAGCCTTTAGTTCCGACTTACTACAGCACGAAATGTAAATAAGTGAAATGAAAAGCTGAATTTAAAATTGTAAGTAATGTAAAGCTAGACACGAATTGAAATGTAAATCTTAAAACAGCTTTGATCAATACATACCTGGGCACAAAGAACACAGGCCATTTCAGCATTACTTCTCAGGAATTTAGCAATATAAATTCCTTTCAGACTACACTGAAATGTATGCATTAATGCATTTCCGAACTATTCGAAGCAGGTAAGCAAACCGAGGACAGATGAGAAATTCTAATAAACATATCGTGCTAATGAGGGGTTTAAAGAAAAAATGCACAGATCTCGCAATTCTTGCAACCATCCTAGGGTGTTGAAAACAAACACCATGTATATTTAATACGGTAATCGAATATACAGAGTGTGTAAAAATTGTGGTGCAGGTTTCAGGTAATGCAGGATATCGCACTAAAAAGGAAACTAATTTTGATTTTGTATCTAAGTAATCAATAATAAAATTTTTCAAGTTGAACGGCAGCTACACATTTAGGCTACGACGGAGAGATGCAAGTTCGTGTTTTAAACAATAGTTTTGAGCAAAACTTTACTTAATTTCGATAAACCAAATACGGCTTATAATTCGTTAATTGGCGATTGGCTAACAGGAAAACAATGAATTATTAAAAAATATATATTTTGGTGGTCTTGTGTTGTTTTCTGTAATGCTAGTGAGACAACATGATGGAAAACGGGATATTCAGATGTGAAAATCTTACAGTGATCATTAGAAAAACACAAGTTTAACGAACATATTATTTCTTCAGCCTGAAAACTTGTTCTTTTGGGAAAACAAAATATTACTGCGGTAGCTTGAATTTATTTTAGTTACATTTTTAATATTAAGGCTGTACTTTGGAGGTATAGGTTAAATTTAGACAGCATTTATTCTAAATTTATTAGGACACTATTTATTATTTTATTATTTTTTCTTCTTCTCCCATTCTTGCCATTTATGTTTTATATATTCTAAATTGGTAATAAGCACCTCATTGACTGTTGCTGGATATTTACATTTATAGTTGATATAATTTGTTGATGTTTAAATATTTCACAATCTTAAAAACAGCGAATACAATTGACAATTAAATTGAAGTTAAGTTAAACGATCAATGGAAAAAAAATTTAGCTATTATCACTGAATATACTCATCAAGTAACTATTTTGAAAGAGCAGCATTCTTTACTGTTACCAATTTTGAACTTTGACGACTGTAAGTTCAGGAAGCGTTTGCCAGTTTTTTTGATATCAGCTTTTTGTATTAGTTTTGTCCAAGGAATAACTTTACCTGAAGCTTGCACCACCATTTTTATACATTCTGTATAATGAACATGGTTTTGGTTTATAATGGTTTATTATCACGTTAACAATACAAATACCAAACAGACTATTATAACAGACTAGTATACCGAGTGGTTGGCATCTGAATAAGAAGTATACATTGCATAATCACGTTTATCCGAATTCCTGCCCCTAACTGTTATGGAAAAATTGGTAATGGTAGTAAACTAAAGAGAATAATATTCCGCGTTAAAAATTCTTTGTGTACTATTTCTTCAACATAACAACATATAATTTAAAAATGTAGCTATTTAAAAAATAGGAGGTGCTGCACTTGTCAAAACAAAAAATACTCATATTTTTCGAATGTACTTTCATATGTAGGTATTTAAATTTTATATATTTATTTTTATATTATTTATTATACAAAGAATTCTTAAAATTGAACGACGCGGAATATTATTCTCTTTAATTTGGTACCATTACCAATTTGTTCCATAAAAATGGGGAGCCGGAATTCGCATAAACGTGATAAGCAATGTAAACGGCTTAGGGGAAAGGGGGGGAATACCGCGCACCTAAGGAAAAGGCTTGATAAAAAATATTAATAATCACACCACAGCTTTAGTATTTTTTAATCTTACTCTGACATATCTTTGCTATCATATTTACCTCCTACAGTAGTTCCATATCAAAGGTAAACTTATAAAAAAATATTATTTTGAAAAAGTGTAATTGCGGGGTATTCCCCCGTATAAAGGGAAATGCCGCGCAGACTATGGGGTAATTTTGCGCAGGATAAAAAATTACTAAGAAGTGTTACAAGTTAGAAAACAAAGCTTTATTTAAACTAAGCTGATAGATTACAAATCAAATCTTGTTTTTCTTGTGCTGTTGGAGGCATAAATCGCACGTATAGTGTTCAGGGGAATTCCACCCGCTACATTCAGAATGAGCTAAAGCTTGTTCTTGTTCTGCGTCGAACACAGGGTTTCTTCCTAACTTGGGTTGATTATAATTTTGGGATTTTAAACGGTCGCGTAATGTGGATTCCGGAATCTCGTATGTTCTACCAACTTCTCGTATAGCACGCCCAGTTCTTACAGCTCCTACAGCAGCTTTTAGGTTCTCTTCAGACAATTTACATTTCGTAGTTTTTCTTATGTATGAACGTGGCATTTTTAAACCTAAAGAAAAACAATTATAAGCATAGTTCCGACCGCGGGGTAATGCCGGTAATTCCGCGCAGCGCGCCTTTCCCCTTCACAACTGCGCGCTATTTCCCCTTCACAACTGCGCGCTATTTCCCCGATGTACACGACTTAACCTAACTTAATATTACTGAATCAAACTATAATTTTAATGTTAAACAAGAAACTCTACAGTAATTGTTAACATATAGCAACAAATTAGCCGGAAGTTCCGGTTCAAATCAGTGAAAAAAATCAACTTACCGCTTATTTAGGACTACACCAAAATTACATCAATGAGAGGTAATATAGACATTGAGCAATAAATTGTAAACGCAGACTGCGATTGTCACGAAACGACTGGCTGTAGTTCGCAGTAATATTACGAGATGGCACAACCTTTTTTTGAATCTGCATAACTTCGAATGTTCCAGATAATTGCATGCGCGGTATTACCCGATGCGCGGTATTCCCCCCCTTTCCCCTATGTACAGGGATATGACCGATATGACCAACCACTCGGTATAAATGTTGCTTACTTGGCTAAACTAATAAACTAAGTGAATGCCTATACAGGGTGTCGAATTGAATTACGCTACATATGGAATTCAAAGGTAAAATTTTAAAAGTCCCTTATTTTCGGGGCAAAACCCTCAGCTTGGCACAATTTTGCGAAGATGCGTATAAGCTGTTCTGCAGCTCGATTACCCAAGTGTTTAATTGCGCAATCAAAATATATAATTTTATGAGAATAAATCAGAAACGAATATATAAGTGTGTATATTATAATATAATATTACAGAATATCAGCAGAAGAAACATTTGGTAAAAATAGATTATTATTACGTTCTGAACATTTTGTATTTTTTGGTTTTGTTTTCTTTTCCAGTGAAGGTATTCACAACAAAAATATTTTCGGATATTTTGTAAGGACAGAATTAACGCTTCTGCGCAACCGTTTACAGAACAACGCGTGTAGTCCGACAACGCAACCAACTCCGCATGCTCGCACCCTGCTTAGATCCCGCGTGACGATATTTCGTGACGCGAGAACCTATAACTTGCCTCCGTATAAGTGTTTTCAACACTAAAATGGTCCTGTAGGATATTGTGAAGTATAAGTGATTCTATTTGTATGGAAGAGAGTGAAAGGAATATATAAAAAAAGAAGAGTGGCGAAATTCTAAGCAGCTTTTAAAAATCCGTCAGGTAACTAGTATTACCGACAGCTTATTTATTAAGCTTGACGCCTTGGCATAAACATAAATCGCGACGATGTAAACTATAATGTTATTTATGTAACGACATAAGAACAAAACCGTTTTTATAACACATAAAACCTTGTTTATAACTTTTAGCTCTTAACAACGTCTTTGTTTCTATCCCAGAAGGACATTCATTAAAAATTTGCTATGTTTCTCCCTACCGCGACGTCGCGTCGGTATAAATTTTTATGGTCCAGGTTGAGGAGCCAATACATAAATTACTAAAATGAACTTTATATAAGTTAGCTTTCGTTATGTCCAGACACCAAAAGAACTAAAAATGTTTATAAAAACCCAGTCCTCGGAAAATTAAAAAAAAACATCTAAGCAATAGATACCCTACTGGGAACATGTAGATTACTTTTATGTGAACAAAGTAGTAGAGGTTGCTCGTCTCCTGTCGAGATGGTTAAAAATAACGCCCTTGAAATATTCTTACATTTCGTTTTATTGTCTTAAGGCTTTTATTGTTCTTATAAAAACCATATGAAACGCCATCTTTATTCAACTATTTTCAAGTCCATGTATGGGGAAAATTCAGCTTATAACGATGTAACGAAGTCAATTGAAAGAAAAATGTTCAATCGAATATGGATCCAATTTGAAACGGTGACTTAGCAATCAATCTTTTTTTGAATCGCCAAAAAAAAGGGCTACAACGTATTATGTATGGTTCAATTAACTCAATATTGATAGACCCCATGGACCCCATTCACTTTAGTGTGGCGAAAATTAAAGGCGTGGACTTACCAAAGAGGCACATCAAAGACTTACCTACTTATGTTAGGTAGGCGTCTTATCACCAAAGACGGTTATTTCGCTTCTAATTTTATGAAAAGTTTAAAGGTGTATAAATATTTTTGTGACCCTTATAAGAGAACAAAACATTAATTTAACAATTCTGATCAAAAGCCGATATAAATTCGAAATTGTTGCACAATCAAGTGTGGAATACATAAAAGCGATTTATGAAAAGAATAATATAACCACAATATCGCCCTAGTGAGTATGGTACCTGTTGTCTGCTATAAAAAAAAACGAGTTAAAAGTTCTGGGTGTAAAAATGCTTTCAGAACTTTTTATAATTAATTGACGTTGAATGATCTCATAATTTTTGTTTTGAAAGCTTTTTCATATTTCCCTGCAAAATTTATTAACATTGTGGCAGTGAATGTTCACATACCGTTAAAGCAACTCCCAATGGGTTTTCAATACCGAGTTGATCAACTCAGTTTTCATTAGCAACATATCTGAATTTTTCAACAGTCTGTGTTTACCGATTAATCGTTAATTATGAAATTCATTTTCCTACCGACACAGACTGAACACCATTGTTAGTCAATTTGATATTGAGTACCACATTGCATAATGGGTTTAATATTTGTTTTTAAAATGAACCCTCTACAAAAATTCGGAATTATGGTTGCAGTTGATTAAAACTGTAATGCGTAAACAAGCAGTACGCGTATGCATTAAAATACAGTTTTAGAAATATCCGGAATACAAATATTAGATTCCTTTCCGAAAAATGTCACCGATATTTTTATGAAGCGCGGGATATGTTCTTCCGAGATCCACTTCTAGTCCTTAATATGAAATCGTGGATCGAAACCAGATATTCTATATAAAACTGGAACTTACCCAATAAACTTTTTGACTTTCAGAAAATTTTTCTTTTTGTTGGTAATGAAAATAAGAAAACCTTTTTATGTTTAAATTGTTTGGCCCAACCTGTCCCCATTTATTTGTCTGTCTAGTGTGCTCCTGAGGAGAGTGGGATAATATTTCTTGGAACTTCGCTGACATCTGTCAAAATCTTCCCTAATAAGTTTTCTAGATACGTGCGGAGCTTTAAAAGCTCTAAAAAGCTCCTAGAGAACCAACGCAACTTATTGAAGTTCGAAGTTACGGCACGCGTGCTACATCATGAGACTGCGGAATCGATATCACGCTCTTGCGGCACTTTCGGACGTCTCTTCGTCAAGCTCTGTTGCACGTACCTCAAGGGCACTTACTGTATTTTTTCTTTTGCCTGTTTTAAAAGATGCGTGTGGGATTTGAGCTGACCACAAAGTTTTCCTTCTAGGTATTCAACCATTTTTAAAAAGGAAAAATAATTGTGTGTTGTATTTTTTGGCTGGGGGTGATTGACGCCAATTATATGGAAAAGGTATCGGTTAGCGTATCTGTATCCCAATATTTCTATTTTGCGTAGAAACATTTTGCTTAGAAGCATTTGAACTCGTTATTGCGTTAAATGTTTTTTATTTAAAACACTCAACATCCTGAAATTTATAATCGGGAGGGATGTGAAAAATGTAGGGAGGAATTTCACAACTGCTGTATCACCAGTTTTAAAATACTTATTTATGTAACCGTATTTTTTGCTTACGTTAGGGAAATAGCATCGTAGGTACTGAGGTTTTTTACGGCAATCGCGATTTTATATTATTATGTTAAAGCTAAAGTTGCAGTAGTACTGTTGTTGGGTATATTTTTCGTAAAATTTCCTTTTCGAGTCCTTTCCAAATTTAAAAATATATTACTTTATTTATTCCTAGATTGAGCCGATTGGCCTGAAGGTATGTCAAACATAGTACAGTGTGTATATCATCAAACAGTCGTTATTTTAACAATTTCTGAAAGGCATGAAGAAAGAGCATGTGGGTTGAATTGGATTTGATTTGATTATTCAATAAAAAAAGTAATTAAACTTTTAATTTCATGCACCCCTAGGTAATGAAGCTTTTGCGAACGTATGTTTTATAAGGTTTGTCTATGAAACTTACATTACTCGTTTCCCCTGTATATTTTTCTCAATATCATTTTCATTAAGAGAAGACTACCGAGCTATTTATTGGGTTCTGCTTAAAGTTTGTAAGCAAAGAGTCGCAGGTTCGAATATCAGTTCAGTCGTATGTAACTTCTAGTTATGTTATTAGATGAGGATGATAATACAGAGTGATGATAAAGTATCGCACAAAAATCATATTCTGGTTATTTAATGGTTTTACGGAAAATCCTGAGACCCGTCGATTTTTGTTTTTAAATTTCCATTCATACATATAATTTTCAACCCCCCACCCCTCAACCCCTAAGTGCTAGCAACCCCAACTTTAAAAATGTAAATAGAAAGATACCCTTTGTGATACCTCTTTTTATAGGTCTTTTTATTCTTAATATAACTAAAAAAAGTTTTTCAAAATCGATTGATAAATAACGGAGATATTTAACAAAATGTAATCAATGTAAAAAATGGGGTTGATATTCAACAAAAACTTATGACGTCACAGCGTAGAAATAATGGCACAAATCCTGAGACCCGTCAATTTTTGTTTTTAAATTGGCATTTAGGCAGGTAATTTTAATCCCCCCACCCCTCAGCCCCTAAGTGATAGCAACCCCAACTTTAAAAATTTTAATGGAAAGATACCCTTTGTGATACCTCTTTTGATAGGTCTTTTTATTCTTAATATAACAAAAAAAAGTTTTTCAAAATCGATTGTAAAATAACAGGATATTTAACAAAATGTAATCAATGTAAATAATGGGGTTGACATTTAAAAAAAATTATGACGTCACAGCGTAGAAATAATGGGCGATCAAAACCACACTTTTAGGTCAGGAAGTGCCCATTTTAATGTTACCATTTACGGCGTGTTTGAGCCGTTTCTTGTCGAATATTGACATTTTCATTTGATTACATTTTGTTAAATATCTCCGTTATTTATCAACCGATTTTGAAAAACTTTTTTTGCTTATATTAAGAATAAAAAGACCTATCAAAAGAGGTATCACAAAGGGTATCTTTCTATTTAAAATTTTAAAGTTGGGGTTGCTAGCACTTAGGGGTTGAGGGGTGGGGGGTTGAAAATTATATGTCTAAATGGAGATTTAAAAACAAAAATCGACGGGTCTCAGGATTTTCCGCAAAAACATTAAATAACCAGAATATGATTTTTGTGCGATACTTTATCATCACTCTATATCCGTAGCAGGAAAGTCTAAAAAAAGCAAATTATTACAACGAAGGGGGCTTTTTTATATAAAATAGGTTAATGTGCTTCGACACTGACCTTAACGAAAATAATAATATTCGGGAAAGAAGTTCATGCGTTATTGCGCTAATTTTTTATAGGAAGCTAAACGTTTTTACAGTTCATTTTTTGTATTGATGGCATTTACAGAGACATTCCTATATAATATTTCCAAATGAATCACGCAAACACCTGTTACTTTCGGTTGTGGCTTTCAAACATGAATGAAGTTTAATTAGTTTTTGATTCCGTTAGATTTTGATTCATCTTTCGAAAGTTGTAACTTGTTTGGCGCAGTTTTATAGTTACTACCGCTTCACATCTCACCTGGTTTTTACGGAGCGGAGGGATAAATCACTATTTGGAATAATTTTTCGTAAATCAAAATTATGATAAAGATATTTCCTTGTGGTTTTCTTTTTTAGAAATGATCTTTATTGTCAATAATTTAGGAATAAAGTGCTTGTCGAGTAATTTCTAATGGAATGTTGGATTTAATTATTTCTTATTGTTAGTACGTCGTCATTCTTGTTGTGTCGCCTCCTTTTAATTTATTAATTTGTGCGTTGGAAATTACATTAACGATCTTCTAAATTTAGCCCTGCTGAAGTATTTACTAAATCGGTGAACTGTTTCTCTTTCTTTTTCTCTAACCTAATCCTTGTTCCCAGAATAGAGCTTCGTCTATTTAAGAAAAGCGTAATATTTGTTAGAAAGAAAATAATTGAAGCTTTTAGTTTTTACTCCGGCTACCTTTATGGGAAGAAACATACGCAGCATTGACTTCCTTTTTCGTTAGAAGGTGCAAAATGTAGTTTTGGATTTACCTCATCCAATTTACTTAAAGTTCTTATACCGACCTTTTCCCCAAGTACTTCTATAAAAATAAATTTGCTCGAAGGAGTTTTCTATTTTTATATCCTACAAGGCTTATCTGTTAATCGTTAAAAGCTGCTCTAAGCGTTAAAGCTAACAATATGAAGTTTACGATTGGAATATTGTTAAGTAAGTGTCCTTCATAAACTTTAGCGGGCGTTATTAAAATCTGATATAAATAAAAATTAAAGTGAATTATAGGTGTGTTTCACTTAATAAATTAATAATTTTGTGGTACGACTATTAGACAAGTAAATTGTGCAGAAAACTTCAATTAATTATTAATTACTATGTTGTTGTTGATTTTGTACAGTAATTACCGCCGCAGTTCGTTTATTATCGTAATTATGGGTATTGTGACTATACATCCAGCTGTGTAAGGCAAATCAAACAAACATGCGTTAACTATTAAAATTACGCTTCCATAGACTGATACAATCTAATTTAGTGAGCTTTATTGAACATTTCTTTTACTGGGGAAGTACCAGCTGCCATGTAAGAAAATTTAGAAATAAATAAAACAATCGTGAATATGTAAACTAATAATAAATGTAATACATAGTTGTAAACAATTATGTAAGATTATGATTTTCCGGATTTTCGTATCTTCCCTAGTGCACAGAAATGCATTCCAAATTGTCTTCATTTTGTCCTATTTCCCCCACCGATTCAACTTCTACAATTTTGGACGTAGGTACCTACCACCGTTCCATTCGGTTTTAGTTCTTCTAAGATTTGTCTGCCCCCTTTTTAGTCTGTAATCTATTACCTTACTGATCCGTCTACTATCAAAATATTATCATTAACTCATTATACAATATCTTTACTATGACATTTTAGTTACTTCAAATATATGCCACAACTTGTAATTCTGAATATCCCAATCTTCTTTCTTTTATTTCTTTTCTCCCAATCTTCTTTCTTTTATTTCTTTTCTATTTTAATTTTTCCACATCCTTTGTGCTCTGAAAAACAGTAACGAACTGCATTTTAAATCTCCAACTAAAATGCCTCAACAGCTCATTAAAGTATTAAAGCGTCAGTAAAAATAGAATAGAGCATCAGATTTGTTCGCTTGGTAAATATAATTAGTTTTCTTCTTTTAAAACTAAGATTATTCGACTGGTCTAAAAGCCTTTGTTTTAATTTTATTTTAGTCTTGAAGTTTTTATCGTAAATGATTTTGGTGTTGAAAGCTTAAAAAACAAGTTTTAAGATAAAACATCTATTACAAAGTTATACATTTTTGTGGCTTTTAAAACTTCCATGTTTTCGCACAAGAGGTAGCTACACAAATTTCAATTTCCTCAAAGATGTAATCGCAATTTAGTACTCAATAAAATATCGACGAAAACGAATTTTCGCGGGAATTTCACGCATAAGTAACTTTTCCTGCTCTTTTTAACCGAAATGATTTCAGGCTAAGGTTGCATAACATTCTGCATCCTAAGTCTCGTTTGTAAATACTTAAAGAGGAATGTTTTCTATTGGTGTTTATATTTTAGTAATCGAGTTTGAATCTCAAATCATTGCAATTTGGGAAATTTTAAGAAAACAGATTTTTTAATTTGTTTTGTAAGCGTTTTCTCAGCAATACAGTAAAATTGTTACTTGATTCTAAAATGTTACTGAAGCTTAACTTTAACCTAAGTTGATAAAGACAAATTATTAGCTTAACCAGGGCTTAACTCATGTTTTTCACAATAATCTGGACAGCTGCTTGAAAATTCTTGTATAAATATTTTTGCTTCGGAAAAACAGCTAGCTACTTTGCCTTGATTGAAAGGTCGATATATTTTTTGCGAAGTTTGCGATTGAAGAACTAACTTTCTTAAAATGAGAAGCTATAAGAAAACTGATGTATAAACGCAAATATCTTACCGGAGGCGGAGGCATAACGAGTTTAAAAGACTGCTCTGTATGGTTCCTCAAAGGGATTTTTGAATTCTTTGATTTGGAAATGCACCGATTTTGCATTTTTTAAACATAGAAAGTTTTATTTTAAAATACTTGGGTTACGATTGATTTAGTGAATGTTACATTAGGAAGTTACATCAATATACGTACTTTCATTTTACCATACCTTGGAGCATTGAAAGGGAAATAAATATCAAATAATTTATTCAATTTATTTCAGGATGTGCTAAATTATTGGTTACTCAATAACTGTAAGATGCGTGTATCAGGAAACGATTGCATGAGAAATATTTGTGTTAACATTGGAAAAATGTCGGCGAAGTTTTGATTACATCAGACTAATCGGAATATTGATGAGATTTAAACTAATTTCGAATTATTTTTTTGATTATTTTGTAGGTACCATATTTCTGATCTGATTTGAAATAATTGAAGCCTTATTGTAGTATGAGTAAATAGCGCATATATTTTAAGCCGATCTTCGACAATTTAGGGATTTCGATTTAGTTTAATTTTGCTGAAAGTTTTAATTACAACATTGCACTTTCAGAAAATTTATTGTCTCTTAACGGCCAACATCTGACAAAGGTTATTTCTATAAAATTCGTTCTAGATTTAACTCGTATTTCGCGAAACTAGTGCAGAAACATTTGCTTAATTTTATAACTTCTGCACGCCCGAGAATTCTCGTATTAAAATTTTATCACGTTCAGCGACTGTTTATTTGGAGATGTATATGTTCTATCCGGTAGTTTTCTTGAATAAAATTTTGCTCTGTAAGGAGTTTTATAGTACCCAGTAGATTTTCTCACTTTTCGTTCTATAATTTCTGATTATATTCAAATTGTAGAAGGTATGATAGTTGGTGGAGATGTATTAGCATGAAAATTAAGAAAATTGTTTAGAAAATAAGGATTTAGTTTTCTTGGGTATAATATAGGAAGGAAATAATACAAACTATGCATCGCAATGTTCAACTCACTCTCAAATTTCAAAGAAAACGCAACACTCTCACCATGTAACACCAACAAATCAAAATAGAAATCAAACTCCAACACGCAACACGTGTGTTTGCAACCGTAATATTGGATATTTTATAGCAATAGCAAAGTTAGTGCAGTGCAGCTCAACGATGACTTCAACACATGGCTAGCGCGGGTCGAACTAGGGGCGCAACCCTGAAAGGGCATAAACAACGCCCCCACAGCTGGCACAGCTCCACCAGGTCTTCTCGTCGACGCCTTTATGGTAATATCGTTACAATTCTATAATAGATAGATGGATAATTTATGATAATAAAAACATTTAATATTGTGGAAATTGATTTAAATATTAATAGCTTCCTCTTACCTTGCTTGTTTCTTCCGGGGTAGGTCAGTACAGTACAGGTTGAGCTTTACTGTAATCGATGATTAATTAATTATACCGTTGTTGTTGATTGTTGTTTTGTTTCGTTGTGCTGTTTGTATCCAATATACGAGGTCGGACAATTAAATAATGAGACTGATTTTTATATTTACAAATCAATCTACAGCGACAGTTTAACGCATTCTATTTTGGCAAGGCAGAGAAATTGGACATGGCAATAGTAACGTTTTTGTCTTCAAATGTCTTCAATTGTCTGCAAGGAAACTTGTGGTGCACATACTAGATGACTAATTAGTATATAAAAGATAAAACAGTGATTTGTCACGAGAACGTGCATGGTTGCCAATGGCGAAAAACTTAATCTTATTAGTTAATTGTCCGACCTCGTACATACAAATTATGAAGGGTATATAATTTGTTGTTCGTGATGTTGCGGAATTATTACCATAAAAATTAATTTTTTCTACTTTGTGTTAAAAATAAATCCATTGTAATGCTGAAAAATGCTCCAAGCAGTTGTAGCAATTGCTGCCAGTGTTTTCTAAAGTGAATGACGCAAGTAGAAAATATTAGTTGCTTCTTATATAGCTTTGGTTATAGAATGTATCATGAGGAAATGCGTCGGTTATTTTCTGCTCTATTGTAAAAAATAGTATTATACAGCTTGACCAAGCTTACAAAGTTGAAAACGGGCGTGTCCGGCGCTGTTATAGTTTTTCAAAGTACAGTAAAAATAAGTACATTTAAGCGGCAAATTTAAACGATTGTAAATACTTTTCATTCGAGAATTCGATGACCTCCCGAATGATATTTCTAGCTTCAGAATGAATTATCTTCCTCGATTTAGCATTCATACTTAACAGATTTTAAACGTCAAAACAATCTGACAAACACTGAAATTATTAAAATATCAAACGTTAATTGAATTTTTCCAGTGAATGTACTTTTGAGTGTGATCGTTTGCTATTGGTTGAAATATTGTCGCGCCTTGTCTTTCAAAATTTAGTTGACATATTTTTCGGGGTATTTGTAAGCTTGGTGGAGCTTTACCTACCTATATTATTGAATAGTTGATTATTGTCCAATAGATGGCATCACAGCGAGTACCTGTCAAAATCAAAATTTGAACGGCCACATAACTTGTAAGAGTTAGGAAAATGAAGCTAGCCATGGTTATACAAATAAAATTTCTCACTACTAAATCATTAATACAGTTCAAATGCTATGTTTTTATAAAATGAATGCACGAGATTGCAATATTACACACTGTCCATGCATACGACGGATAGGCAATGTGTGCATTTCTGTTCCATGTCAGGAGTTTAATTTAGTAAGATAAACGCAATTTTGCACATTCTGAATCGATAAGATAATATAGTTGGTACGGTATATAGCATTACTTTCGATTAAATTTTGCAAGGTTGGTTGCCCAATGTGTACACATGATTATCTCTTTGAGAGTAGTACCTACATGTATGAAATGTTTGGTTGAATAATATTGGAATATAGTTTAATATACCTACTATATATTGCTGATGAGTTTCCTTTTGTGGAAATACTTACAGTAAAAGCATACCTAACCGTATAAGATTCCTTCGTAGTGTTCATTCATTGATTGGGTAAGTTTATTTATGTTTTCTATTACTCATAGAATTATCAAGATTTTATTCTTTACTTAATAAATTTACGTAAAATATTCCTATAACACCCAGTGACTGTGGAAACCAACAGGTGTTGAATCAAAATGTCTGTTTACTATAGTATGATTGACGTGTAAATTTGATTGTGGAAATATAAGGTGGAAAATGTGTGAATTTTTCATACTTAACTTACACTTTCGTACTTACAGAGGGTTGATATTTATTGATCTAACATTGTTTAATAAAAGGTATTGGTGAGTAAAATCTAAAATGAGAGTAGTAATTTACCGGTTAATAGTTCGTGAGGTGGTTGTACTGGTTATCATGACAATCAAAGATGAAACCAACGACGTTTGCCTAATTCAGAATGATTCCAAAGGCACTACTGTTTAAATTTGCGGCTACAAAGTACAAACCTATTGTGAATGGTAATAAAAACAATAATAGACGTGTTACAGTTCACAATAACCTTTTGAAGATCTTACCGACTTCAGTGAATTTTTGGAACTCTTGTCCGAAGCTCATGTGTTGTTCAGCTTACGCCCTGTAGACGGCCATGGCTACATCAGCATCCTAAATGCGACCACGTTGTTTGTTTGTAAATTTAAATTTTTATCCACTCTCATAAACAAAGTTCTAAAGGAAATAGGTATGAATACTTTGGTAACTGTTATCAGATCTCCGCCAACCAGAAAAACTTTCATGTAGGTGTTACTAGCCAGGCATAACGTGAAGCTGCTAGTTGTACTGACCAACAGTCCTCGATGGTCATTCTGGAAAAATGATTGTCGGTGGAGTACCGAGACGTGGTACCGAAAGTCTTTATGAGCTAATAGTAGGACTACTGTCAAATAAAGAAAGCATACTACTCTCATCTACATCTTGTTGAACTTTATACAACTCTTAACAAGTGTTAAAAAACCCAATCCAATGTATTCCTGATTTTCTAGTCATACTTGTCTTCAATGAAGAGATTTCAACAAGTTATCGTAAAATTACTTTCAAATTACAACTTTGAGTTTTTACAGAAATATTTAACAAAAGGTCAGTCTTCTTTGGTGTTGTTTTATTTCAAGTTATAAAAGTAGGAAAAACCGTTTTTGTTTAACGTTGGAATTTGTTGTGGTTTCTAACGTTTGTATTTTTAATGTTTCGGGTTTAAATGTCAAGTGTGCTAGATTTTAAAACGGTTGACAAGCTTCAAATTATTTGATTCTATAATATACAAGGTGTAGTGTAGAATTGAATCACGCAACATACGAATTTGAAATTCAATGTTAAAGTTTAAAAGTCAAATATTATCTTCCCTAATTATTTTACAGAAAAACTGTAGCATAAGTTTTTGTTCAGAAAAAAATTCTGTATCTACAAATGTTATGGATATTATTTTTTCATTGTTTCCAAACCGGGAAATCAAGAAAACAATAAACGCTGTTTTGTCAAAATAAATAAGGGAAAACAATATTAGATCATATGTTCCATGATTTCATTCTAAGCACCCTTAATGGCAACGGTTTGCTGAAACTTACGTATTGTTAAACATTATTTTGTTTGACAATAATCAGATCGCTTCTAAAATTCTCTGAAAACACTTTGATTGTTCTTCAAGGAACATTTAAAATAAATCGCAAAAATTTTTGGTAGTTAGTAACGCCTAAATGACTTATTCCGGATGATCCCTAAAGAACCTTGACAATTACACGGTGTTTCACAAGACCAATTTAAATGATTGGAAGCCAACATAAAACGTACTTCTCTACAAGAAACTGACCTTACCCAAATGGTTTAATCTGGAATATCTAATTTAATTCATGAAACGCAGTTGGAATAATAAAACAAGGAAGAACTTTCTGTGTCGGTTAGCGTACACAGAATTCTTCGGCCTGTGAGCACACACGCCTATTATTCTATGAATATGTAATTACCAAGACCACTGTCGTAAATTATGGTGACAAATTGCAGCTGAAGTTGTTAATTATTTTCGTTGGTCTCGCAGCTTAAACTGTAGTTCCTTTCTAATCACAAAGAATGTGTTAATAGGAAATGAGGGTACAACCAAAGCTTTAACAAGAAAAGTATCCTAGTTACTTATTGTTTGTGAAGGTCGTGAATTGTTCGTGTTGTACTCGTACTGCATAATTAACTCCGATCCGACACTATGGTGCAATTTATTTTGCAGTGGTCTGTTCTATTTTTATGTTGGTTGCTATTTCTGGTAGGTAGTTTGTATACAAACAAATAATAAAAAAAAAGCGGGTACAGTTGTGTATGGGGCGCCGTTTAAGGCAAAACTAATTTATAAAAATATTTATTGTCTCATCAATATACTGTATATTTTAGTTTAAATAGAGTATCTGCGATTTAAAATAAATATATTCAGAAAAAAAATATACAGGGTGTCTCTAAACCTAGTACCATAAATTTAACAGCCGCTTCCTGAAGCAAAAATAAGTCGAAAATGTATATAAAAATTTTGTCCTAAACCGCAGCATAAGGAAGCTACACTTCTTTGAAAATGGTGTTGAAAAAACGGAAAACAATTGCATTTTAAAAACGGTTTGAGATAAAAAATCGAAATTTTGCAGGCAGCCTAACCTATTAAAGGTATAAACTTTCTACTATTTTTTTTGTGTAAATTAACCAGGGGCGGCGCGAATGGGGGTTATCACCTTTCTCTTGTAACCCGTTTTTCTTAACCTTTTGTTTTTTTCCATTTTAGTTTAGAGATTTGTATTCCCTGTTGCCCAATTAACAAAAAAGGTACTCTTGTTTCAACTCGCTTGGACTAACCGTTTCCTATAAAATGTAGGTTTTCTGTTTAGCCAAAATCAATTTAGAATGCTGGGCTTGTATGTAAATTAATTTATTGAAAAATAAATTAAAATAGAAATAGTTACAGTAAGTGTTCGTACTGTTTATACCTTCAATATAGGTTCGGCTGCATGCAAAATTTCGATTTTTTATTTCAAACCGTTTTTAAAATGCAATTGTTTTCCGTTTTTTCAACACCATTTACAAAGACGTGTAACTTCCTTATGCTGCGGTTTAGGACAAAATTTTTATAGACACTTTCGACTTATTTTTGCGTCAGGAAGCGGCTGGTAAATTTATGGTAGTACTAGGTTTAGAGACGCCCTGTATATTTGCAAAAATAAATATATTAGGAAAAAACTTCTACCTTGAATATATATAATTTTTCCTAATATATTTATTTTTCCTATACTATATATTTTTTTCATAGTACCTACATTTAGTTTTGCAAATATATATTTTTTCTGAATATATTTATTTTAAATCGCAGATATATTTAAATTAAAATATGTATATTGAAGAGACAATAAATATTTTTATAAATTCAATATTCAAATCTTAAACGGCCCTCCACAATTGTGCTGGTATGCGGGTATGAATGCAGAAATACAAAATTAATTTTATTTTATAAAAAAAACGTAGCCAAGTATTAAGGACACATAATTTTAGGATATTTTTCTTTGAGATGGCCTTAAAACCTCCAAATTACCAGGCGGGGAGTTTCAGAAGGATAATTATATATACAGGAGTTTATGGGATACGCGCTCGCGCAAGAAATGACCTCGTTTAGTAGGGATGAAGATAACAAGGATAATATGTAAATTGATTTAACTTCTAATAACTTCCTGACGCTGCCTTAATTTATTCGGACAAGGCGACAAGGTCAGATTGACGGTTATTCCTTGCGTGGATGTCGTTTTCCCTAATGTGTTAACATTTTGCTGACAGTAGTATTTCTTTTAAACAATTCTAAGCTGAAATGTTTAGAAACACAAAACTTAACATGTATGTTAATTAAACTGTGGTGTGACAATCTTCTCAACTTTGGTACGTACGCATTTCTAGTTTGGAAATATCTCGAGACCGCAGTCTCTCATGGAATATTCATACAACGGTGAATGAATAAATATAATCGGACCGGACCATTCGTGCGTGTAAAATTTTAGCGTATGCGCTAAACGAGTCGCATGGTTGGAAGTTGTTTCAGCAAAATCCAGATTTCTGAAATGGCAACCAGAGAACTCGTGACTTAAATATTGATATAAAATTTGTCAAACCGCTGTATAGTATGTCAAAAGTTGCGTACTACTTGTTTTGTGATGTAGCAAACATACGTACGAGATGTTACTCAAAATTTCCTGAGCTAGAGCTGTAGTAACTGCATGGTAATTTCCTTGGCAAGTAATACGTCAATCCCAGCTTGAAACAGCAAGAGTTTTTTCGTAAAGGTTTCTAGCACTGCCCGTAATCGGGGGGTATCCTATACTATTTAGATGTGTGCTTTGGTAATAGGAAATATTTAAACTCGAAAGAACGACCGACGCCGCAGAGAGAAATTCAAACTTTAATACCCTGAAAATCCCCTCCCACACACACTCCAATTTTCGTAAGTTCTTTTACAATGTTCTTCAACAGTTGAGAACATGAGACGAATGGACCAACTAAATACAACCTATGTAGCGCAAAAACTGGTTGCTGTTTTGCAACCACTCGTGCTATTGTAATTTAAATTTAGGCTTTATTTGCTACATATAGCTCCTTGCTACTTTTTACTATTATTCAATATGAAAATTCCGGTTAATGGTTAAAGATATGGCGTGACATAGTTAGGTATAGGCGATACAGTCAAGCCGAATTGCAGACAGTGTTAGAGATTTTTTCCCCACAGAACTTCCAGGACTCTAGTTTAAAGTTTAAACCATCATTCAATAAACGTTTGTTGCTACTTGCTAAATAGTTTGGGATATTTCGTTGAAGTGTTTTTGAAGCATAAGAATTCCCATATAGCGTCGTTTCAGAAACCGGTCTATAATTTTTATATTTTTATTTCTTTTTCAGCTATTTTATTATTTGAATGTAATTTTATTAAAAGGAAGAATATTTATCAAAACGTTTATTATTTACAGGTGCGGGAAGCATGGACGGTCAACGCGCTTTGGAGTTGATGCCTCTCCTGCAGGAACGGTTGGTTGTGCTAACGGGTGGTCGCGACCGTCGCGGGGGACCCTTGTTATCATTTCCAGCCAGTCCTAGGAGGGAGCGAGCGAAGCCTGAAGACTACCGACGATTGCTGCAATACCTCATGTCAATCCCGAGGTAAGTTTTTCGTTTTTCAGACCATTGATCCTCTGTGTTATTTATAACTTTGAAACTCGGTAAGCCGCGTTCGTTCTCATCGTTTGACCGTCCTTTCTATCTCAGTTTGTATTTCTGCACAATAAAACAGATATATTTTCTTTGGAATGCCGAGAATTTCCGTACCAGTGGGTTTTGCGATGCAGACCTTGACTGTTCACCTTCGGTTGCTTCGTGGGGTTGCACGCGTATTATTTATCGAACAGGTTGTCAGTTTTATCATCTAGATTCTAGGTTTTAAAATGGTGGCAACATTGAAATGAAATGGTTATTTTTCTTTAATGCTTAAAGAATCTGTTTGATAACTAAAACGTCTAAAACTATTTTCAGTGTTTTTGAATTGTTTATTTACACATTACTAGAATAATATTTTTATTAACACCCTCAACAAAAAATATCAAATGAATGCATTTAATATTTATCTGTGATGCCTTCAATATTGAACATTCTCAAATTGAAGATCTCCTACAGCAATATTCACCAGTGGGACAAGGGAATATACGAAATGGTATACCATTGCATGTCTCAGAAGTGGAAATGCACTGATATCTTCTAAAAAGCTGCTGTAGTTGATTATTATTATTATTGATATTCAGGAAACATGATTCGCCTAAAACAGATAACAGTTGTGCTTACCTTTCATAACGATTGTTTTTCGAAAGGTGTTGATATCACGCCGGTAATAAATGAAAAAAATAAAAGGTTGTATTTACCCAACGAAGAAAAAGCGACCACCATAAGACACACTGCAAACAGAGCTACCACTTTAGATTGCATCTTTTCTAATTGCGACCGAGAATAGTAATAACGGCCTCCTACTTAAAAGAAGCATTTATATACCAATTAAAATTTTTGCTTATCTGTATTTACTTAATTAATTGCTACCAAAATAACAAACTTATTCTCGGAATGGTTGTAAAAAGTGGAAGAATTTACAGTAGGTATTAACTTGATGATTTAATGCTAAATCCATTTACTGGAAATTTTATAAGTAAATATAGGTATACTTTAAAAAACAGTTTAAAAGATACTGTAGTCGAAACTAATGCGTAACAGGAAAAAAATTAATCTCTACTAGTTTTCATTTTCACCAGATTCAATTTTTGATAGGATAGGAACGGTGGTCGTAATGATCACCAACGGATTTCCATTGAGATCAGCGAGAAAATTTTAAAGCCCATTGACCTCTTTCTCGTTTATAGATTTAATTGCTCTACGTGCGTCCTGGGTTGTGATATGATTTAATACGGTGACGTATGAAGTGCCGTCAACTGTCTGCATTATTAATGCTAATGGTGTGTCTAAGTAATAAACTAATCTGCATGCAATGAGTTACTTGCAGTATGTATAATATAATAGATGTAATGGATCAGTTACCATCTTCGACGGTGATGTCCAATCAATAAGAATATGAGCAACATAAAAAAGATTTCAACTTTAGCGTTTGGGTTTAAATGTCTTCAGCTTAATTCAAGATAACAGAAAGTTTAGCACGTTGTTCTATCTTTGTTTTATCGTCAAGGTCTTTTCCCATGTTTGGCGTTTACGACTAGGTACTATGTCAAGTACAGAGCTTTCTTGATACCCACGTGACCACAAAATATAGGCAACCCAACTTTCACAGTTGGTAAATCTTTATCTAATAATTCCCTAACTGATTTTATGTACGTAAATTGACAGTAACTTTAGTGACTAGTTACTTAGTTTAGTTACAACGAGTACCAATCCTACCTGAATTCAACATTTAAATCTGAAACTCCCAAAGGACACCCCGGATCTAAGGTCACGTGGGTATCAATCTTTAATGAAGGCACTGTATATGCTGAAAATACTGTTCTCCATAATTTCCTGCTTCCAAAATCTCGTTTTCCTTCTTATTTCTCTAATAATTTCTTCCCGTATACCTCCACGCATATTTTCGGACGAGGTCAAATGGGCCAAAGTGATCGTCGATCTCCTTAAAAAATCGGACACGCGGAGAAGAATAAGGTTGATGCTTCAGCCCTCTGACTATCCATTCATTTTGTTTGTTCATCAAATGTATTTCCTTATATAGCATAATTTCCAAGATGTTCAAAGGGATCAACTAGTACTTTCCATTACGATTTAAATTTGTGAAGTTCAGGTACCTGTAGTCTCCCTAGCTCGAGTATGGTCTTCTGTGTTACCTACTATTCATACTGTTCTTACTCAAAATTGAAGCCTCCTTTATATTCTTCCATTTCTTTCGGTCTTCTGCTAGTCTTCTCCAATTTTTTCCCGAAGTTACTGTAATGTCGCCTCTTCATTACGTTACTGGTCGTCCCACGCCCCTTGTTCCTTATCCTGGCACACCAATTTACCGGACCACCTTTTATTTCCTGATCTTATAGGTATTAAGTATCCTATCCAGTTCCACTTTAACCTAACTGCTTTTGTTGCCGCATCTTGTAATCGTGTTCTATGTCTTATGTTTCTCTTTCTTAGTTTATGCTTTAAAATTTTAGAGTAATGCCTAACATTCTCCTTTTAATTTTTCTCGTGTGTTACTATTTGTATCTACTGTTCACCCCCTAAGTTTCTAGATTGACTTCTATGTTCTATATTATAATATAATAATATTAACGTCTCATTTACATTTTATGATATTAATTACTTCATCGCCGATCCTTGCTACTGCCTCTTGCCTAAAAATAGATGTTGAATAATCATGGACAGCAACGTGATAATACTAACCCTTGGGTTACACTTCATTTGATATGATTTTCCTCAGTGGCATTGTCCGCATATATTCTAACTTCAGCGTACACTTTCCAGCGTAAATTTCTCAGTAATCCAATGTGCCAGTTATCTAACCCGATGGATTATAGAGGTTCAATTAACTTTATATCGCACACGGTCAAACGCTTTTTCGTAATTGACAAAGCAAATGAATAGATATATTTTCTCACTTTACAGCAACACCGTAACAAGTTGTGCATGCAAAATATCCATACTACGATTTTCCTTATTTTACTATTATAGCTTGGGAGGCAAACCACCGGACACTACCTTGTGCTACAGGACGCCTGTTAGTTACAATTATCTCCTCCACCTACCACATAGTTGGCTGTGTTCAAATCCCAAATGGACATAGCTATTTTTAATGAAAAAACCACTTTATACGACAATCACTTTGTATCGCAAACAGAAGACATTTTTTGTGAATATCCTTTATGGAAAGCTCTAGCTACAAAAAACGCTGAATGACACAATATTCTTTGGTAGTACACTCCTACCCCGGTCTCCATTTTAACAAAGCAGCTGCTACGTACTTCTTTTTGTTCTGTTCTGTTTATTCACCCCCTCTCAATTTGAAGCTGTTCCTACAGTATGACTACTTTCTTTTCTAAACGTCCTGTGTAGTCCTGTAGGTATTAAGATGTAATATCAAATCATCATCACTATACAAAAGTAAACTTCATTGCAGACAGCACCAAAAAATCCGATATCGATGTCCGAAAAAAACTTACACACGTAGAAACATTTTCAGAATAGACTCCATGTTTTACATACGAAGAATTTCGCATCTCTTTTCCAAGTAAAAAGGAAAATGTCCTTCGAGGAAATGTTTCACTTCGTGGTAGTTTAAAATTCCGACCAGCTTTTTTTTAAACGAGAAAGCTTCTAGATAAGGTTTGTGGAAATAGAAAGGGGTTTCAAAGTGGAAAGGAAAGCTTAGCCGTGTTAAGCAGATCATGCCGTCATGAAAGGGTAGACGGACATGAAAAACGTGCTTCATATTGATGCACTAAATGTGATTAATCGTAACAGAATTCAGCTTTATAGAACAGTTTTAAACAGGTGTTGATAAACGTATTGGGTATAGAATCAAATTTACTGGTTAACCCTTGTGCTGCTATAAATTAATTACGTTGTGGATTGGTAGGACGTCCTATAGTTGGAAGTAATTCCAGGGAATATTGTTGTTTTACCAAACATTTATATTTCAAAAAAATCCTAATCGACGAGGACCGCTTCGGTAATCTTTTGGATTCTACAAATGCGAATCATTACTGCTAGTGTTATCGCTAGTCACAGTTGCTCGCTATTGGATTTCAATTTTCCATTGTATTCCCCCATCATGTCGTTCATTTAGTGTTTGAAGTTTACAAGTTATCTAATGGAAGTAACAGGATTGTGAAGTATTTGTTTAGTCTGCAATCAACCGTTTAGAAGGGGAATGATTGTAAATTTCATTTACAGTACAATTTCAACAATTTTTCTCTATACATTTGGACTATTTTTATTATTTAAGTGATGGTGCAAAACTATATTCCGAATTCGTTTAACTAAAATGAGATATCCCATTTGTTTATGGATATGATAAGAGAAGACAATTATTTAAACGTAGTTAGCTGTAAGTAGGAACAGATCATCATCATCGTTTGGGATTTGGTGTTCAGGAATGTTCCGACTCGACTATTCATATTTTTCATGTCCCACATTATATTTTTCGTATGCGGTCGTCTTCCGAGGAGATAAAAATCAGTTTGTCAAAAGAATAGATAAAGTTTATCGAATACTCTCGTCAATTTGGATGCTTGCTAATTTACATTAATTGAACTTTAAAGTGTTCCCACGATCATTCTTTCTAATAGACGTTGTAAAAAGGCGGCTGAATTGCTGAAAATGACACATTGATAACAAGGAAGTTTACGAATATGTAACAGATAATGCCATTTATTATTGTATGCTATGGTAATGAGTAGTAATGGAAATAACCATAAAAACACAAAAAATATTATGCTGACTAAATAACGATAATGGTTTTGATATTTTAAAAATACTTATAGTAGCGCTTGAACCGAGCAAAATCGATGTAGGATAGTCTGTTTACACAAAAGCAGTCGTATTTCAAACAGCGAGTTCAACGTTTTGAGGAGGAAGTTCTTTAAATCTAGTTCGTGAAATTTACCTTGTAATTTGTCCCTTTATATGTTCTATACCACCAATAAATTGTCCTTACGTCTAATCGGTTTCTCTATATCGCTGTAACTTCGCATCCGCAATAGCGTGGTTATTGTCCAAGTTTAATCTAATCACACGTGAAAAATGGTCTGGAATACTCAGCAAATTGTTTATTGATCCGAGAGCATTTTATTGGAATTCACTAGAGATCAACTCCCTTGCCTTACTTTTATAAAAGTCGTGGGAATTGAATTTCACTAGAAAATTAACGATACTCACTTGGCGCTTTATTGGATATCACATGGGGCTCCTCCACAGAACTAGTTATCAGAAATTCGATTCTATTTCGAAGTACAGATTTTTACTTTCCCATACCACTATACTGGTATAGGGAAGTATTGATATCATGAAAATTTTCGAAGTCGAGATTTTCGCGGAAATACGTGTTTTGGGTCCCCAGGAACCCAAAAAAGTGGTCTAGAAAAAATGTCTGTCTGTGGGTGGGTGGGTGCGTGGGTGGGTGCGTGGGTATGTATGTAGCGCCTCTAACCCAAAAACTAGTGAACCGATTTTGATGAAATTTTAAATGAAGGGGTATATCGAAAATTCATCGACAAAATAAGCTTTTCAAAAAAATCGAAACCGGAAGCGGAAGTTAGACATGTTTTTTTGGTATCATTTTTTTCAGAAGCGGAATTTTGAAAATCTGAGTAGGGGATATGAAAGAAGGGCATAATTCAAGGGAAACAGTTTTTTACCGGACTCTCTAACTTCAAAATGGCGGTCGCTACGAATTTTTCAAAATTTCGACTTTAACGCCCCGTAACTCAAAAACCAGTTATCTGATCAGGTTCCGCAACAACTTGTTTGAAAGCCCTTTGGCTGTACTACACCAAGAAAAAAAATTATTTACTAAATCCAAAAACGGTCGCAACGGCGCTCTTCCAAAAATTTTGAAATTTTTGAAAAAGTATTACAAAAAAACTGGTCTAAGGAATTTGTTTAAATTTCGTATACTTATACAGCTTGGTATTAGCTACATTTTTGTTTTTTGATGAACGCCAGAATTCCACTGTGGCGCCCTCTACGAGATTTTGAAAATCGGAAATTGATGCTCCTATAGCGCCTTTATTAGTCAAAATATGAAAGAAGTTAAATACAAAAGTTGTTCAGTATATAGATTTGCATTTTTCTAAATTTATATCACGTATACAGGGTGTTTGGTTTTCACAGTACAATAAGCAACTTTGTTATTTTAAATGAAACACCCTATATATTATTATATAATTGAATGCAAAATTAAATTGTCTATCACATAGTATAAGGTGTTCATATGGCTAAAATGTACGGTTAATGAGAAATTCGTGAATTTTGAACTATAAAACAGTGTAGGGAGAAATTTGTAAGTGCCGATATGTTCAAGTGACCATGCGCGGGACGGGAATTCCTTGTCGCCGGCTAATCCTAGCAGCCTATGAATATAAATAATCACACATGCGCAGATGAACACAATCGGCACTTGTGTTAATTTTCCATATACTAATTTTCAAGTTTAGTTTATCGGTTGTGGCGAACAATACTGTTGAATACCAAAAACGAATGTTTATTTTTAGTATGGGAAAGTCCAGGGGAGGTTTGCACCTCCACTTTTTGTACTCTATAGTTGTAGTAGAACTATTTCTTTATGAAACTATTTACTTCCGATTTACTAAATGATATGATATAAATATCAGGCGGTTATTAATTAATTGCAATTCACCAAACCGAGAACAGCAAACGTGCTGCATTATTTGTACTTAAGATCACAGATATCTGTCTGACGGATGCTTACCAACATTCATATTTCTGTAATCGACCAATTACAACGAAAGAAGGTTAATAGCAATTTTTTTTATTAAATCTAATGCAGAATGTATCAGTTAAGAGAACTTTCCACTAAGATTCTTATTTATTTATTTCGGTCCTTCTTGAGAATGAAATCGTAGGTTTTCAGTAGAAGGAGAAAACTTTGTAACCACAGAAACAAAAATGAAGTAAATTCTTTCCCAACTCGAGAAAGCTCAGTCCCTTCTCCAAATTAAAGTTGTCAATTTCAGTTAGTTTTAAGAGTTTGCTACTATAGAATATTGCGTTAGCTAGTAGAAATTCGATCAGAGGGTTGGTGGTGTTGGACTGCTTTTATTGGCGTGTCTAAATTCTGTCCGTAGCTTCCTATGCCTAATGCATTACCATCAATTACGTCTCTTTAATCGAACAGAAAATGACATTAGCAGACAGCAATTTCTCGAGTATCGCACCTTTCATAATTAAATTTCGTATTCACGCTCGTGGTTCAACTATTATTGGATCCAAAATTTCTAATGGGTTCCAAAGTTTTAGAAATGAGGTGTGACATAAAGTAAATTCCACCATTTAATTGAATTTAATTGTATTTACAATCAAGTTGATGGACTCTACCAATTTATTTGTGAAAATGTGGCTACCTATTTTAATCTGTTTCGTTGGCAATGAACGTTTTGGGTTTGCTTTTTGTTCATTTGGGGTTACTTGCTGGTGTTTGTTGAATGTACAATTATTTACAAAGTATTATTGAAAAGGAAATTGAAAAGTTTGTTATAATATAGGCAATACCACTTTTAATGTATGTATCAAACTTTGTTTTGCTGTAAATATGGATAGCAATTTCCCCTTGTTATTATAGTCAAGTATAATTAATTCCCTTTATAAAAATATTCTTGATTAAAAATCTAGAGGGTCTTATTATGCATTTTTACCCCACCATTTCCCTACAGTGGTATTAGAAAATGCTACTTAGTTGTAATAATTATTATATCGCTTTCATAATTATCTTCATGAAACTGTCTTGAAAGGAATACAATAAGGCTTTCCTAGCTATTCTTGCATTAATGGGAAAATAATGAGATGATTGGGAAATACTTACTGGTCCATTTAAAACCAATTTGTAGAAAAAGTTTCAATGATATTATGAGTATACGAGTAGAAACACTGTAATCATTTCAAAACATTCGTTGGTTCTTTGTTTACTTCAAAAGCGAGAAAATAAAATGGCCAACGATAAAAATTAAATGATTACCTACACCAGGGGTGGTTTGAAATGTTCCACCAAAGAAGAAACATGTACAGTTGAAAAATCGACAACATGGTAAAATGTGATAATCTTCAATTACTTTTACCACCTAATAGTCATATCAAAATAATGGTTTCAACCTTTGATATGGTGGTAGTTGCATGGCTTTTCATGGAGTTTAGAGTTGGTAACGCTACATAGGTTAAGATGCTGCAGAACAAGCCAGCGCAATCCACAGACCTGAATCCGGTTGAGATCTTCTGATAAAGAATATTAAACTTCTTTTATTAATATTGGAAACAATTAAAAGTATAAGGGCCAGTTTTTCAGTTCTGCTTTAAAGCGGTTATTTTACCCAAGGGTAAATTCCAAATGCTATAAGATAAGGAACACCTCTTATGTGCTTACAAGAAAAAAATTCATTTTTGAAATTGTATTTTACATGATTTATTAGATTCCGCCTTGAAAAATGAGCTTTAACATAATCTTGTTTTTATGACCATGTTGTTGACAAATAAAATAGATTACCGTGTGACATTTATTTCCTTGCAAGGAGGCCTTATTTGTGTTTTTAACCTTTGTTGTGCATATTTGTTTTTGCAATGTTAAATATTTATCAGTGAGTTATATTAACCTTCAAAAGTTTTATTAATAACATGTAAATTACATAATGCTTTCAGATTTTTTAACTTAAATTTCAGCCGTCTTCTTAAAAAGTGACAACCACCTGAAGAGTTCTCAAGCTCATAATTTATTTCATTTTAGTTTCCAACGTGAAATAAAGTTGAAAATTGTCGGAGAAAGAAAAAAAATCCTTTTCTAAGAGTTTGGGAGTATTAACAATATTTTTATTTGCACGATAAGTTATTTTCCAAACAATCCATTAATTAAATTTCTTCAGGATTATTGTTGATAATTACAAATTTTTAGGAATTCATTTCTATTGGGTGTTAAAATATTAAAAATATGCATATATGCTTCTTTGGAAAAATATCGTGAACGTTCTTTTTACATTTCTTGCCTCGTCAACCACAAAACAGAAGACGCCCTTCAGTGAGCGCGAAATGGAAACCTGTCAGTGTTGTCTGTCAAAATATTAAGCTAAGGATCACTGTACTGAATTGCATTCAAATTGTATTTCATTGTACTAGTATATGGTTATTTTAAGCTCGTTTAAGGTGATGAGAAATCAACTGCATGGTTTATGGTGCAATTTAGCTTGGATATTATAATAATATGAGAGTCATTTCCAATTTGGAGGAGTAAGCAATAGTAATTGAAATAGAATACGCCGTGGTTTCCCTCACCTTTAAACAAACTGTCCTTGTAGTGTTTTATGTGAAATGCAACTCGGATGTAGCGTTACCTTACCTCTTTCTTTCTTGGAACGTTCTCATCGGGAAATCCACAATTTACGGCTCCATGTGTTGTTCGGCTGTTCAGACGTCGCCGTCGGATATACTTTTAGCACCTTCTGTTTTAACTGATCTTCAGATTTCACTTAAAAATAACTTTTAATTAAAAACGAAGGCATTTCTAGTTAACCATTAAATAAGTTTTTAGCAGGTTGTCCAAATAATTATATCTATCGCTATCGATCTAGATATACATTTCAACGTGTTTTTTTTGTTGAGAAAAATGGGATTCATGTTATTGCTCCTCGATTTTGTCCCTAGCATGTGTAGTATTTTCCCTAGCAGGGGCTATATGCCTTTAACTATACATACACAAAAATGTTTTTCCTTTAATCTGGAACAAATACTTCCCTAGTTTAAACCTGTAAGCTTACCCCATCACCCGGTACAAATTAGCACAAAAATGAATATTTTAAATTAAATACCAACCTCATTCTTGTAAATTATATAAGAAGGGCCCCGATTTTTATTTGTGTGGGTAAGGCCCGTAAATCTAGACGCGGCGATGGTAAACGGTAACCGTAAAATATATTACATTTATATGACAACCCTTGAGCATATAGTTGTTTACCCACCGAGGTAGCCACGTGCTATCGTCAGATGACCGGTCCCTATTGAGAAGCAGTAAAATAAAAACATTGGGTTACGGCGACGACATTGTTGTAACAGCTGAGAACACTTACTATTCCGATTTAAAATAGCCGAGAACAATGCAATATGCAATAAACTCAATCTATGATTATTTCCCAAGACCCACTACACTACAAGCTGAAAGATAATGGAAATAGAGTCAATAACATTATACGATTAAAGTCTACATATTGATTGATACGAAAGACACAACGAACTAAAGCTGTATTTGTTTCTGACTGATTCTTGCGACACATACTTATGGTGAATATATACGTATCAGAATAAATCCAAAACCTATGTGAGACCACTACTAATGTACGCAGCTGAGATAAGAGCAAAAAGAAGAACACTTTCATTTTATTCTTCGTGGTTTTTAGGCCTTAGACGTGTTTTCACCAATTTTTACATTCCCATACCACCATGGTATAAGTAAGTACTAGCATAGGCTAATAACACCTTAGACCTCTGACTAATGGTACCAGATTTATGTTCAATTGTGGATTTGGCCGCAGCGAGCGCTTCAGTAGGTTTGGAAATGAAAATGATCAACGCGGTACGTTCTCATTTGACTACAGCGTTGAGTGAAATAGCAATAGCTCGGTCAGGCGTCTTCTTAATCCATGAATCACCTAATCACCCTTACCTCTTGAACGGAAAAATGTGCCTACCTGAGTTTATGTACTACTGGCTAACTTTTACATTTACAATTATTATTTTTTATTTACATTTACAAAATCATTCTAGGTATTTGTTTTAGACAATTTTTGCACGCCACAGATTAATCAAAAATAGGTTTTCCAGGAAATAAAAAATCAATATTTTATAACTTACAAGAGATGGATAAAATACCATACCTAATTGTTTTAGACCAAACCGCGTTTTTCTAAAGAGTATGTATTTCTATATTGAAAGTTCAATAATAATCCTTTTTCGCTTTGTAACTCTGTAACTCAATCCGAGGGCAAATAATAGGTACAATAATATGTGATTATTATTTTATACCGGGTGTATTAAAAATGGCTAATATTCACGCGATATTAAATTAGTCGAAAATCGAGCGAAAAATTCTAATTCTACCAATTTATTAGTGTTAACCCTTTGGTTAAGGCATTATTAATGCTCAAAGTTTATAATTTATTTGGTTATGGCTGAGAAATGCATTTATATAGTATGAATAACACATTGTTGAACAATTACAATAAGTAATCAAATCGAAATTAGACCATTTCGCTAATTGGTTCACGTATAATTTAATTTTTAAAAATTCAAAATCTTTGCTGTTTCTACAAGCTGGGTGGTTTATAGAATGTAATAATAAAATAAAACTTATTGACATGATTTATTCTTAATTTTTTTCTCGTTTTATTTCCTTGTAACTCTCTGAAGGATGGTAGATTCCATCTACCAGCCCTTATGTACAGGACGGGGAAAAATTTGAAGAAACGGACTGTATAATGGAAATTAACCCATCAATAAAGATTTTACATGTATAGTTTTTATTTTTTTAGTTTGTTATGCCACGCTCTACTTTGTTTCAGAGAGTTTTACACTTTTTTTATCCGATTGAGACAAAATTTTTCCAAGGCTACTTTACAATGCAGAAAACCAAGTAAGTTTATGATAACACGTTCTAAAGCTGTTTCAAAAATAAAATTTTCAAAACTCTCTGACATCGTGTATTATATTTGTATACAATATTTATGTGTATGATTGTGGAAAGTTTTATCCCCCGTGGCCGCGAATTTCTAAATATTAAGTGTTATATTTATTATAATATGTATATTATTATAATTCTAAAATCAGAAAATTGAGTCATCAATAAAAATTTTACATGCATAGTTTTTATTTATTTAGTTTGTTATGCCACGCTCTATTTTGTTAAATTCGTTTATTGGTACCTACCATGATTATTTTGTACTCGCTGCATTAATAATGATCTCAGCTTATTTAAGAATGAATAAAGAAACCCATTGTAAGGGATGGAAACAGGTTTAAAATGATAAATTGTGTACCTGCTGGCCGCTCGGTGGGAGAAAGTGGTGTGGCCCTGCTAAGTTATGCATTTGTTGTGCTTTTGGTACTCAATACTTTTATGAGCAAATTTAAGGTATCTACAACTATCGACATCTAGCGTACCACTGAGGTACAATATTTACGAAAACCACGGCTGCATTATGTTGAGAGGTCTAAGGAGTTATTAGTCTATGGTACTAGGTACCTACCTATTGATATTATGAAAATTTTCGAAATTGAAATTTTCGCGGAAATACGTATTTTGGACCTCAGAAACCCAAGAAAGAACCAACTTGTTAGAAAACCCTTTGTCGGTACTATACCATGAACAAAAAATTAATTTAGAAAATCCAAAAACGGTCGCAACGGGCGGTGCTCTTTCAAAAATTTTGAAATTTTTAAAACATAACAAAAAAACTGGAAGGCATTCATATCTCTTGCTCATGTGTAGTGTCTCCGTGTACTTTTCTTTTGTCATTGGACGTGTTGTAACTATACGCTACATCCAATAATCAACATTTGCTGAAAAACAAAAAAAATATGAAAAACACAGTCCTTCCTATATTTTTTGCTGTTGTGTAAGTATCTTTAGTGAATGCGTTTTTTTGCCATGTATCTAATTAGGAAATAATTAGTAAAGTAAGAGCTCTTACGTAAGTTATCCCGCCTTTTTGTAATTTCACTTTATACTTATTTTATTTATTAACTTTAAACCCAAGCTGCTGAATAAACAAATTATCTTTTCATTCAGACTCATTTTACTACACAAATTGTATTTCATTAAGCCGCCCCTTAAACTTGGTTTCTTGAGAGTTATCTGATTTCTTTCATTTTCAGGTTTCTTGGGTCCTGGCCATTTGTGTTTCAATTACAACTTATCTTTTCAGTTTCTTTATCTAAATGCGAATTGAGTTATTTCGCCGCCTACTAATGCTCTTGATTCAATGAATATTAGATTTTTAATCGCATTAACCACTTCTCGGGCGATGGTGAATCTTGGCAAGCTTACAGCTATCATAATTTAGACGCGTTTCTGAATTTGATTGGTTTTACTTTAGCTGAAACCCAGATCTATTCTCAGTCAAAGACGCTCCAGGTTCCTCGACATTATATAGAACCCTATGCAATTCGATATCCATTTTCATCGATATCTATAATATTTCTGAATATTGGAATGTTTGTAGTAATTTAACTTTGAAGTATTTTTATTTTTGTAGTTACTCGACTACATGACTTACAAACGAGACATTGAAATATTGTATTAACCGTTTTCAATTGCGTCCTAGTTAATGTTCTTAAGAACCATTTATTAACTTCACGCAGCTTACTCTTGTAAAGTATGAAACTTGTAAATATTTATCTTGCGTGTTGAATTAAGCTATGCTTCCGTTATAATTTATTGGGACCGTGCTAAAAATAATATTAGACTTAGGTTGAATACAAATTAATATTTACCTCGCGCTGCTCCTGCGTTACTTTTACCTAATAAAAACAGTAAATAACTGGCGAGAGTGATATAAATATTAATTTACTTTGCTAACTTAATTCTAAAGTTGTTGCTGAAAATCGTGTTATTTACTCCGACGGTTACAGCTTCGTTATCATGCTGAGATTAAAAATTACAAATTATACCAAACTTACCCGAATTACTTTAGCGTTATTTCAGAATAATGCGAGCGTACATAAACAATTCTGTGAACTTTAAACAATTGTTTGTAATGTTTCTCATTACAAGATAAAATCTTGGAAACTCGGTACTATTTTTACTATTTTGCTTGCTAATGGATTAGTGGGGTTTATGGTACGTTATGTAATATTTCCACTGGCTATGAAAAACCAGTAAACATGAGTTGGAAGCATTCTATAAGCAATAAAATGTTTTATTGATTCGTATACGAAATGTTATAATTTTCAAAACCATATAAAATAAGTAGATCGACATTATTGTTTCTGATTTGTTGTGCTTGAACTACTTTTTATTCTTGGATGTTAGCCAGGCACTTTAGGGAGTGTAAAATGCAAATTCAGCAAGTGTGCAGCAAATTGCTCGCGTGTTCAAATTTGAAAAAACTGTAAAAGTTTTGCGATTTACTATTTTCGTTACTCAATGATCGGAATGAATGAAGTAATAATTTTTAATATCCATTCAATTGTTCCTTCAAACTATTTGAGTATTGGAAATATTCATAAATTTTAATTAGGGACAAGATCATAAAAAAATAACTTCAGCTGAAAAAAAATTTGTAGATTCTTGCTTATTATCTTTTTCCTAAACACGGATGCGACTCTCACTAAAACATTACCAGATGTGATAATCCGGGGAAGTAAAAACAGATTGTCGCTTAGGTTTAGAAGGAATACCTATTCTATTTTTAATAACAACTGTAACAACAACCTTCTTAATAATTTAAATTTTTTGTTTAAATAGCAAAATCTCTTTAGGGTTGATTTTACAATACTAGTATACAGGGTGAGTCTGCTAAGAAGAATCAGTTGGATAGCTCCGTTATCTGAAGTATTAAAATAATTCTGCGTGGGTAAACTGTAATAGCAAAGACTATCTATGCATAGCCACAGTCAAATATTTTTTTTGGGTTTACAGGAAGGCCAAAAGAGGAATAAACAAACTAGCATCAGAAAAAAGATGTTCAGATAGTGAGCCCAAAAGTACTTAAGAAAAGCAAGAACTGACTAGAATGGGTACCTATACAATTAATAGAGTGCGTTCAAAAAGTCGGCTGGTTCCTAATAGAGGAAAGGAACTTGATTCCCTGTCACCAGTTTGGTTTCAGAAAAAGTCATTCGACCATCGATCAAGTTCACAGAATCACAAACGTCATTGAAAAATCTTTAGAAGAAAAAAAAGTCGGTTCCACCGTGTTCCTCGATGTTGCTCAGGCTTTTGACAAAGTCTGGCACGAAGGCTTGTTTCACAAACTGAACTTGTTTCTGCCACGGCAATATTCACAAATCTTACAATTTTATTTATCAGAAAGATATTTTAGAATTAAACAAGACGATGTTTATTCTGAATTAAAAGAAATCAGAGCAGGGGTGCCACAAGGTAGTGTGCTAGGTCCGGTACTCTATCTATTGTATACTAGTGATATCCCAAGTCTTGAATATGAAACCATAGCAACATTTGCTGATGACACGGCAATTATGGCCGTTGGAAAAAATCATGAAGAGGCTACTGAGAAACTGCGAACCTCCATCGATAGAGTTAACATTTGGACTAATACTTGGCGCATCAAGTTAAATGAAAATAAGTCTGTACATGTGGACTTTACTAACAAACAGAAGCAACATCTACCTATCAGAATCAATGGTACCCAGATTCCTTATGCTAACTCAGCTAAGTATCTGGGGATGACTTTAGACGCTGGACTCCCCCGGAAAGTTCATGTCAGAAAAAAACGTGAAGAGCTTGGCATTAAACTGAAAAACATGTATTGGCTACTTGGACGAAACTGCAAATTGTCCACATATAACACATATAACATATAACAAACTGCTTTTATACAAGCAAATATTGAAACCCGCCTGGACCTACGGCATTCAACTCTGGGGTTGTGCCACTAAGAGCAACATCCAAGTGATTCAGCGTTTTCAGAACATAGCACTAAGGAACATCGTTGATGCACCCTGGTACTGCCGAAACAGAGATATCCATCGGGATCTTCAAATGGATACTGTTGATCAAACCATCGCCAAATTTGCCTGTAGCCATGAACAAAGGCTGCTCCATCATGTGAACGTCGCTATCCAGCTCCTGGACAACGCAAACTTAGTAAGAAGGCTCAAGAGGACGAAGCCTTTTGAGCTATTGAAATAGTTATGGTGCAAAGCAGAGTATTGTGCGGTATTCGAGCTACATGTTAATTTTGTGCAGTTAAGTTACTTGAACACAAGGCAAACTAGTGAGTAAGACCTTCGTTTAAGAATCTCCAAACGTAATCAATTAGGTTGGAATAAAATTACTCATTGATCTACTAATTGATCAGATCTGATTGTAATAATCTTAAAAGACCCGGTAACGGGAATTTTAAATTAAAAAAAAAATCAACGGAACCGATCAACATTTAAAGTCATTTGTCTGATAAGCCCTGGTATTTTCATCTCCTAATATAGTTCCCAATAGCTATTTGACAAATAATTTTTTTTTGACCGCTATTCGACCGATCACTGAAGTCGCCACCCCGGTTGGAAAGATGTGCATCAGGCATTGGTTGGAAAAGGGTTCCTAAAAAATTTATTTTTAAAAACCTACTGGAAATTTTATTGGAGAAGGAAAGACCAGACCTAAATTATTATATTATGCAATGAGCATTTAATGATTGTTGCATACACTATAGGGTCACGTAATTCGAGCATTGGCCAAGCCACGTCTATTCTGGGTGTGACAATATTTGATACTGACCGAGTATTGGCTACATTGGCTATAAATTTGTATCATGAAAAAACTGTATCCTAATGAATGTTTTGGCAGGGCAATTTATTGAGAAACCGCGGGGCACATCTTTCTTGTTGCAGTTTCTATTTTTACTTTTTTTAATTTATAATGAAAAAACAAAAACTCTTTTCATATACTACCGAATATAAGCTTTATAACACGGACTTTCATGTTTGGTTTGTATGACAATTCATAACCTTAATATGTATTACTTATTAAATATTAAACCAACAGTAGTACATATACTGCAATTTCAAGTAAATATTGAAACAGGTATGAGCTGGTGACTCTAAATATTATAACATAGCAAAACATATCGATCTCCTAAGTGAGAATTTTTCCACGAGTAGGTGGAAATGTAAAAATTGAGATGATGATTTGCACGATTTTTCGATTGAGCTTGAGCTTGAATCGTAAAGCTTTCCTGGAGTCACAATAATGGTACCCATATATTATTTAGAATCGAGGATATCCATGCTTCAACTGACATCGCATTTTCGGTCCCGATAAAATGCAGGATGAATATCGATAACGACAGCTATTCAGAAATTTACGGAAACGCATGAAATTCAAACCGCTAAATTCAGTATCTCCGTTAAGCATTCCTATGAGTATTTTCATAAATACTACGATTTCCATTAGCATAACATAAAATTTCTAAAGCATTAAGTTTTGCCGTGCGCTCGGTTACAAAGCTTTAGCTTCAAAATAGGGTGCTAAATAAAATACTATTAAGTTACAGCATTAATAAGATTTCTTAATCTCTTAAAAAAGCAATTGGAAACGCAGGTTTGCTAAAAGCGGATTAGAAAATTGAAGCAAGAAGGGTTCATCAAAAGCTTAGAGATGGGGGCATTATTCAAATGGAGCAAGCTGGAATAACTAAAACCACTAACGGTGTTCTTGCAAAAACTAGCAGCTTTTTCCTCACATAAATCATGAGGGAGAACAATCAACCTCAATGATAATTTATGCTCAGATGTTAGCCTCGGGCAGCCATAATAATTTCAGACAAATAGCTGGTTGCATAAAGGCGCTCTTCAGTGGTGCAGAATAATAAATCTCATTGAGAAAAACGAAAAGCTAAGCAGAATGTTAGTGAACGTTGCGAACTAAATTAAATAATTTGTTACGGATATTGTAGAATTTTTATTTGTATTTTAATCAATTGAAGTAATTTTTGGAATGGTAAAATTATTTAGACTTATGGAGCAGGTGCAATTTATTCAAACAAAAATAAAAAACTACTTTTGATTTCTTGAATACTTGAATGGTAACTGCTGTTATTAATTACACTTTCCTGTCAAACAGTTTCCTTGCTTCAATTTGGTATAACGTCAACATAAAAACATAATTACGAACTTATTACCGTAAGAAGATTAAAGAAAGTAAGTGCCTACTTCAAACAATTTCCACTCATTATGTTTGTTAAACAATTTTTCAGCGTCGAACAAAACCTTTTTAATATTTCGTCTTTGTCTTGAAAGGTAAACGTAATTAGTTTTTCATCACGACCTTTTGGGGAAAATTTAATTTTCTTATTCGTGTTTTAGTTTTTATTTAAATCCTTTTTGAGTTTGTCAAGATTAAATGTAAAGCTATTAAGTAATTTGTTACTTGAATTAAAAGTACTTATTCCTAATGCAAATATAAGTTAGGTAATTTGATAATGCTATTTGTTTTATTCGTATTCTTGGTATTTAGTATTTCCTTTACTTTACAGGATTTTTCGAAATTCGCGCACACGGATGTAGTAGATGACAATATACAAGTATACAACAGGAATTGAATAAATCCTCTGCCATTTTTTGATCAGACCAGCTATTGTGTTTAAGTTGAGATTCAACACTTTTTTCTGCGAATTTCAGATTTTTAAAACCGCGGTAGCTGGCAAAATAGCGCTTTTTGGAAACATGACAGAGGAGCTTTTTGTTCAGTTTTTATCGCCTAACACCATCCCACAGTCCGTATAGGTATAAGTTTTCCAGGACCTAACTAGTTTCTCGACATTCTGTTCTACTTGGAATTTGTGATTTTTTTGTTCTTTATTATTTTATTAATTAACAAAGTTTATGCTGTTGGACAAATAGGTTAGACTTAAAGGAGAAGCTTTTCTTAAATCCAAGCAGTATTTATATCATTCGTTTTATGCGTCATTAATAAATCTACTTGAGCACATTTCCGGCTCGACTTGAGAAATGCTTTCCTGCAGTACACAGTTACTATTTGTTTTCGTATACATTTATAGTTTCCTGATAATTTACAAGTATATAGCCAAAGAAGTAAAATGTAATTGCTTGTAATTACAAACTTTGTAATGGTTAAAGTTGAAAACTTGCTATGTTTAGTTAGTTTAGTATTGAAGTAGATTGAAATGAATTTAAACTGTAACAATCGCGACGCAAATAAAATTCAGTGGAAATCTGATTGCGATGTGAATACTGTTCCACCCTTTCCATACATTTTTATCTTTTGTAAACTTCGTTTGCTGTCTAGAGTCGCTTGCATTCATGCCCTTTTAAACTTGGAAATCCACTTTTGCCACACTACTGTTGAATATTGCAAAACACGCCTTTCCCGAGAACCTTTGTATCGTACTTCATAACATTTATCTCACTTATTTGAACTTGTTGAAAATAATTTAGATCAGGTCTTTCTGGTTTGTTGGAAATAGAAACAAATTACAGCAACTAACACTCAGTGAATTTTGCTCTAAACATTTTGCAAAATGACTTCGTCCAATTTAAGCTACTTTAAGAAAAAGGGGGTATTGCTGCTAATTTGAATGCCAAATAGTACATCATTAAATCCGTACCTTCGAATTATCAAATATCCCCCCGAGTTCAATATTATCATATCGTTTGTTGAAGGAATTGCGGTGCGTCAGATTTTGCAATCACACAGAGAGGAGATGTGAAGCATCTTCAAATCATGAATATTCTCTAATTTCCAATAATATCACTTCAGGTTCCTGTAGTTTTGTTTCAGGATCATTTATAATTAATCTTGTTGCGAGTTGCATATTAGACATAGTACCACATCCTTTGCTGTTTGCTATGTAATTATAATTCAAACTGACAGAATGGCAAGCCGATTACCATATTAAATGACATCAAAGAACATGATATGTTTAATATGCAGGTAGAACTTCACAGAACTGACATAAATTACAAACTATTTTCATTGTGAATTTTTTTTAGTTAAGGTAAGACCTCCCAAAAGGTTTTTACTTAATACCCGTACCTAGCTTTCTTGTATTCCTATTTTTACATTTCACATCGGTAGTTCTTTTTTATCATTTTGGTTTTTCAAATAATTCCCCCATTAGACATTACTTAATGTTTATTCTTTTTTGTCGTATATCCTCCATTTCGACGGACCCTGATCTTCAGTTTTGTGTGTCGCCGTTGTTAGTTTATTTGTACAATTGGTGGTTTTGGGCTACATCTATGACTTGTTAGAGTTTAGAACTAGTTAGCTGCTGTACTTAAGATTGATATCGTGCGACATCATCCAGTTCAGTATCTAGAGCTGAAGTCAAGTCACATTGTTAAAGAGTTCCGGGTTCAAACCCCGAAACCGTTGTACAATGGGGTACCTAGTAATACACGACTAAAGTTATGCAAATTAGACCATCCTCCTGCTAATACAGTTGCAAAAATAGCAGCTGTAACCTTGGGTCACCTTCATATAAGCGTACAATTTTTTCTTTTTGTTTTCATTGGTTAAATTTGCCGGTAAATTCAAATTTAACCAATGAAAACAAAAATAAAAAATCGCTAAAAATGGATCGTGCCTATATGAAGGCACCCTTAAAAAGGAACATGGTTATGATTATAATAAATATTACTGGCATTACTTTCTCTGGTTGTTTGTCTAATTGGATTCGCAACTTAAGCTGCTTCCAGAACGAACAAGGATATCGTTTGTTCGTTTCACAGTTCGAAGTAGTTGTTGAATTAATCGAGTTACAGACCAAATTGCTAAAGATGTAATCTGACTTTTCATTTATTACTCACTTTCATTTTATTCTCTCAGTTTTTTCTTTAAAACTTATTTCTGGAGAATACTTTTTTATTTTATAAAGAGTGGTGGTAAATACCAAGAAGAGCTTTCCCATTTTTCCGTTTATCTCAATTCCATACGTGTAACTAAAAACAATTTATTGTTCGTCTTTTCCTAATGGCATTTTCAATTTTACAATTCTTGGAAGATTTATTTAGGGTTTATTCAACATTCCTAAGAAATGCCCGTTTACTTTTACAAAAAAAATCTTCAAATAAAAGCTGGAATTCAGTAGGTAGAGGTGATTTTACAAGGTTGATGGCCCATAGTCTGCAGCAAATAAATTCATAAAATGGAAATTCGCTATATAGAACTTTAATTCATTGTACTGCTATCATTGCACGGAAAGTTTAATTATTAACGGAAACAGATACATAGGATTTTAATTAGGATACACATCACAACAACGGTATGTTAAAAAACAATGTAGGTATTTATATTTTTAAGATTGATCTTTAATTTTTAGAAATACGAATTAAGAAACATTTAGGAATTTCCATTAAAAAAGTGAATGAAAATTTCAATCATATATTAATCAATGGAAAATCAAGCGAATTAAGTACCTAATCTAAAATTCTATGAATATGTTTTGATTATTCATAAACAAACAAGAAAGTTTCTAATGCGTGAAATTGGGTTAAATTATTTTGAACAAATACATTACTTTTGTTAATAAAAATATATGTTACTCGTTCTCAACATCAACACTGATAGTAATTTATTGCTATACGTTTCGGACGTTGCAAAATAGTAAAAATATTTTTAATGAGGGAAGAAAAATCATAAGCGAAGTTCTATTTGTTTGTTAACTGATTCTATAATATTCTTCAGAAAAATACGATATTCAGATTATACTATCCTTCTAGTTACCATGAAATGCTTCATATGCTCCTTTTAAATTCACTTGAGTTTCAGAGTGGTATTTTAACTAATAACAGTTGTTATTAATGTTTACATTTCACAAACATTTCCATGCATATGTTAAAACCATCATATTCAAGTTCATTCTACATTTATGAAATTTCGTATCAAGTCGTTGCTCCCTGCATAAAAGTTTATGTATTTTAATACCGTTCTTAAAAAACCCATTCGGGGTTGGATATCATTAATTCTAAATTGACAATCCAAACGACTTTTAAAATAACAACTGGCAAAATTTCATTTCCCCTTAAAATGATTAGCTGGTATTACTATTTGCATGTTGGAAATTTTGTAATAAAATCACAACCTACCCTTAATGGGGGATTTTTTAAGGCACGGTACATGCAAACGAAACTCACAAAAAAATGGGAATTTCATCGTGGGTTTAAGTTCAAGGGTGGGACATGTTAGACCATGAATACCGCTTAGTGCGTTGGATAAGCGGTGGGGGGGGGGGGGCTCGAATCAGATTCTTTAAAAAACTGTGTTGTGTAAGATACAGCTCTGATGTTTGTTTTAATTTGGTAAATTGTTCCAAATAACCAATTTTTATTTGTATATAAAGGCGTTTCTTGCACTTTTCTTACACTTAACTGTTTCTTAACATTCAAAAGACGAGTAGCCTGCTTTGCTAACTGTAATTGTTATGCTTTCCTAATTATGACATTTTTTCTAGCGATGAAGCACGAGCGTTGGGTTTCACAGTGTTAGTAGACATGCGAGGGGCGACTTGGTCCACCGTGAAACCTATCCTTAAGGCACTTCATGAACACTTCCCTCCGGGCGTCGTCCACCAAGCAATCATAGTGAAGCCCGACAATTTTTGGCAGAAATCTAGGACGTCACTTGGTTCCCATAAGTACAAATTTGAGGTAAGAAAATACAGTTGGTAATATTGTGTAACACAAAACTTCAGTATAATTATAAAAAGAACTTCATTGCTTTACCGGTTTTGTTGCATGTTCTTAGTAGCGGTACTTTTTATAATGTAATTGATTCTAATTGACGCTGACTAGCCTTCAGAGTTGAAGAAGCAACCGCTCCAAAGAATTTAAAAAGCTATCTTTATAATAATCTAAATTAATTTTGGTTAAACTGACTGAACAATTTTGTAAATCACGGAATCATCGTGGGAAAGTAAGAGAATTCAAGCTTTAAAATAATATTTGACTACTCTTAACAATGGTGTTTTATTAGCTTCGGGGATTGCTAAGTTAATATTGCAAAATCTTCTATTTATGTTTTCGAAAAGAATCATTCGTCTGGAAAACCGCACGCCTAAATCATGTCTGAATTTCCATTTGTTTGGCTTTTATCTTCAGTAAATAATTGCGTTGAAAATGTAAACATGAAAAATCATTATCTCGATATCCTGTAAAGACTTTGTATATTTTACAAAATGAAATATGCCTTCTTGATAAATCGATAACTGCCATGCATGCAAAATGAGAAAAGTCTCGATCTCGGCCTTATATACGAGTACGAGTATTGTAGGTACCTATTAACAAGATTAAACACAATCTTTGTCTTTTTAAAAAAAATTGGATTCAACCTTTTTCTGTTGTATATTTTAAATATCATTTCATTCTGGAGATTTCGAAGATAATTTTTTCTAGAATTCGTAAGAGAAGAAAGAAACTTAATCTTTTTTTTTTAATTCGAGGACAGAGCAGAATGACCAATTATTCTATTTTAGGAGACGCTTCTGACAAAAACTGTTATTCATGGGGGTTTTCTAAGAACGCCAACCTTGGATTTAAATACAGAGTTTTGTTTCTAACAATTCTGAAATCGGTGATTTTTACATTTGTTGATGAATTGACGAACATCTGAAACTTAAAGTAGTCTACGCTTGCTGTCCTTACAGTTACAAGTCGTTTAATATTTTTTTTACAATTAACCATTTGAAGAATCTGAAAAACCACTTTCCAGATATGACAGATATGACATGACAGGGTGCGTCATTGTGAATATATGGCAAAAGATGTTGCTGCATATCTCAAAATTGGTTAGAAACGGTTCATCGGTACCTAGGTCGTAAGAACAACTACCAAATATTAGTTCTCACACCACAGATCTGACTCTTCAAGAAAACGCCCTATCCTGCTCAATGCTTTTTAATATCATTTGGTTGTAGTTAAGGGATTTATTGACTGTCCTTATCTGTATCTAATACACGTATAATTTTATTTGTTTAAAACATATCTTTTACTAAGTATCGAGGCCTTACCTAAGGGTGCTTCTGGTGCTTCGTGGTTTTCGCAAAGTCCTGTGTATTTAAGACTATCGAAACTTCCGAATCTTGTGTTTTGGAGATAATTGCAAACGCCGATTTTTGCCCCACCAATGAATTTTCTCATTATCTCCAGTTTTAACATTGCTGAAATTCCGTACGACACCGACATTTATATAATTCCCAGCACAGAATATACCTAGTACCTACCCGCTTTTAGTGATTTTTTCCAGATCTAAAGTTATAATTGATAAACCTATAGAAGGCAGTTGACTAATTTCGTGAGTTTTCCTATCAGAAGACCTAGATCCAGTTGTTTTTTCAATCCATGAACGAAGGGGGGTTTGATCATCAAGTCCTATAATATGGTCTTTATACATACAACCATTCATGCTGTCTTGCGGAAACAGCCTGAGCTTTGAGCCATTTTCCAAAAAAGAAGCAACACATCAATATCATCGTTTTCTATCTGGCGAATGGAAATAAATTACTTCATGTTTTTAAAAGCTTTCCAATAACCCGAATAGCCGACCATGTTGAACGCCGCCGCCGCATTCAGGGTTTACAAACTTCGGTTCGTTGCCACGCCACTATATTAAAAGCTTCGGGCAAAAGGGCCGATCGCTTTTTTTGACCCTATTTTGTCTATAATGGCCTATTATGGTCGTAACAGCCAACAGCACCCGCATAACACAACCACCGATCACGACATATATGTTTAGGCGTCGCTGACGACCTAAACAATATCGCCCAAAGGAACCACAACGCCCAACTGTATAGCACCACCATAACACCCAAATAGACCACAACAGCCAACTTTTGGTGGTCATTTTGGTTGCTGTGGTTGCGCGCTACACTTGGCCGTTGTAGTTATTTTGGGCGATGTGGTAACGTCATCAGCTGTGACCTAAATGACCGATAGGGCGGGGTTTTTAATTTGGTTGTTGTGATTAAGCGGACGCGGTTTTCCTTTGGCCATGTTACTGCAGAATAATATTTTGATAATGCAATGGTATTCGACCTAATTTATCAAACTAAATGAGCATTCGAAGTTGAGTCTTTGTGGCTACGAGTTCGAGTCTTTTTAACGGTACACCTTTTCTGAAAAATCTCAAGCTGTGTCTATGAATGTGTGTGATTTTGTCTTCGATGGAGGTACACATTGATACTCTTATCAGTTGGCTCCCCCGCAGTAGATATTTAATAAAAAAGAAAATAACAGAAGTGCTCCTGGTTATTCATAGTGGAAGATTAGTTAGGTATTTTCTAGGCGTTCGTTGGTTACATTTGTAATATTTCAATGTCTTTAAAGAATATTAGCAAAATATACAAATAATAAACAATATGCAATAGATAAACAGCGGTCCGGTCCCTACTGGAATTATTTCATGTTGCGTGTTGTATTGGAAAACAATGCTATTACTGATTACAATCTCCAGCGGTTTGTAACGCTTTTGAATTTTGAAACTAAATAAGTGTAGATAGAAAACCCTCTGAAAATAAATACATGACAATGACTTTTATACATCTGGATGAATAGTTTGCTATTAATAGTAATATCAGAATAATAAATAACAATCGTCTGATTTCTGTGAGACTGATACCATGGTACCTTGAAATGTTAACATTAAATTCTATTAGAAGCTATAGTCTGTACCAAAGATCACAGTCAGTATGGGCAACATAGGACAATATAATTCTTAGGGGAAATCTAATCCGATATTACCTCAACGATGATTTTTTCTTTTGCTAAATAATATATGTTATTCCAACAAATAAACAAAAATGTAATTCAGCCAAAGACTGTCCTAGCAATCAAATCAATATTTTTTTCTGTAATTGTACTATTTCTTCTTTCGTCGTAGCCTGGACATATAAACATTTAAATCCTTCGACATTTTAAAATTTAAATTACAGAACATATAAAAATTTTAACTGCCTTGCATTTAAAATTTAAATAGCGGGGAATATTATATTAATAAACATATAAACAGGCCTGAGATTTCCGTTGGGCGTAGGGACCGCGGAAAATTAGTAATCAGTTTCTGATCGAATGATCATGTACTACTTATTGTGTTAAGCCTTCCTTTTGTCGCCGATCTCCAGTTTTAATTCTGTGTTAACTCTTAAGTATTCCTAATATCTTTCATTTGGGTCCATGCTTTCCTTGCCAATTTTGCCAAATTGTCGTTGACAACATGCTCTTCAGTTTCCCTTCTTCTTCATGCCCTTGAACCGCCCTAGAATTTGACAGTTCCATTGAAAGAAAAGTGGGATTCATGGCCTAAGTTACGTACATGGTTAATAAAACTGAGCCTAGACTAGTCTATAAAAATAGAAGTTTTTCTAAGTTTATTAGTACAGTACTACTCATGGACATTACGTAAGATTTTTTAAGAAATGATTACAGTTTTGAAACAAAATATGTATTTTTCTACTGTTACGAAGGGCGCGACCTGTTAAGATCATAGAGACGACTTTCACTATTCCCCGTGTTGGACTCTTTCTAACAATCGCGCAGCCTCACTTTGTGATTTAACGATTGGAACCATCACATCACGACCACTCCGTTACGGCGACTCCAAACGATGTTTTAACATTGGAAATGTTTATGTTCGTATATGGGGCCAAGTTACGAGTTTTTACTCAAGGCCAAAGAAGACAAAAGTGTCGCGATCGGGTTTCGCTGCTAGCTGGCCGGTCCGGGCCGACAGCATAGCACGGTGGGCATACAAATTGACGTGTGCGCCGTGCTCCTGTCCAGCCGAGGCCGATGGTGTACAACTACAACCCGAGGGTTGTACGTCTAATTCTGTATTTCCATGGTAATAGTCAGTGTTATCATTTCCAATGCCTCCGATGGTTGCAAGGATTGCGAAATCTGTGAATTTTTGTACATTAATTGAAAAAATCGAACTTTTTTGTTGATTCTATTAAGAATATTTGTTGGCTTAATTACTTGTTTTGTTAAAGTTTGATATTTCCCAACATTAGTATAGTTGGATTAGTTCGTTTCGTGTGTCGGTTTAACTCTCGTTTCGTTGTAAAATTTAAAAATCTATAAATGTAACTCAAATCGTGTAAAATAGATAAAGAACTCAACCAAGGACCATCTCTTTTATTTTAGTGTTTTATGTTTGAATATATCGTGATTTGCGTGTTTGTTTCTTATACACAAAAAATTAAAAAACATTTTATGCTAATTGCAACGTTTTTTGTGTGTGAATTTAATTCTTAAGCTGCAGAGAATTTTTCAAGTTCTCACAATTACAAAAATTGCTTTTTTTATTGTCCCCATAAAAGTACCTAGTAACAGAAATTACCAGTCACTATGTATTGAATTTGAATTTTTAACGCCATGTAGAACGTATTTTCATAAAGCTTTGATATTGAAATACAGAGCTTTCACAATGAAACAGTTAATATGAATATCCTAATATTACTGCAATGCAACGAGATATGCCAAATTATTGGTCAGCGACGCTGCTCTGAACTATAATGCATGTGTTGTTTCAGTTTTATTGTGGCAATTTGTTTCAGCGCGGTTAAAAAACCTTTGGTACTTTGCTTCTGCCTGTTATTTATTTTATTAGACTCTCTGTAGTTAATGGCATTGTTTTAAATCGCGTCATTTTTCATTCTATCAATTTTTTTCTTGTAATACCTGTTGATTTAATTGAGAGAAATTCAAATAAAGTAAATCTTTTTCTCTTAACTTTCAGACAAATATGATAAGCGTAGAGGCCTTGCCGAAAATAATAGATACCTCACAATTAACCTCCGATCTCGAAGGCTCATTGAGTTATGATCACGCCAGTTGGTTAGAGACGCGTTTGGCTGTAGAGGAATTCGCCTGGCAAGCAGCTGATCTCCTAGATCGCCTGGACGATTTGCAAGAAGACCTAGCGAGAAATGATTTCGCCGAAGATGTAAGCGGTGCTAAACATGGTATTGATATGCACAATGAAATGAAGAAGAAAATTATGAAGGCGCCTGTCGAGGATATCGATTTGTTAGGTGAGTGATTTTGATTACAAAATAAATCAGGTTGACATTTGCTGGTCTGGCATATGATGTGAAGCTATTTTCCTGTTGAGTTCAAGTAAGTGAACAAATTGCGCTGACAAATTTCAAGGATCAAATGTTAAAAATATGAGGGACGTACAAAATTTTTCATATAAAAATGAACTATAATAAAATATTCAGTTCTTAAACACAAGAAATCTTACAAAGCTGCTATTTATTTCGAAAAGAGGGTAATTATTTGTGTCGCGATGAAACTTTTTTTGACTCTACCTATTCATTCTCAATTTCCGTTTGACTTTGAATTTGCGGTTCTATAAACCACGACATAATTTCATAATTAAAGTTTTTAATTATAAATAAAGCTTCTTCGTTTCTGAAGATGGCACATATACCGTTTATTTAATTAATAAATCATTGAAGCCCTTTGCGTATTAATGATTCCTTTTGCATAACTTGTAGATTGCTTTAGGTAAAGTTTAATAAGTTCTAGTTAAACCGGTGATTAGTTCCCATTTCCAGAGTTCGTGGTTTAATTATGATAATTACTCTAATTTTCAAAATGATTTAAAACAGAAGATTTGTACGTAATAAGCAGGATAGCTTTTAAACATATGAGAAAAGCACAGAATTTAGTGATGAACACTTAATTTAATTACGTTTGGAATGGGAATGGTATGAAAGTAATCTCTTAATGGTTTGTGGTTAAACTTGTTTTTTGATAATAAATTCGTTACAAATTGCAAAGAGAAAGCGATTTTGTTATTTTATTTAAGTTTTTTTTATTCCTTAGGCAATTTATTTTTATATTACACCCTAAATTTAAAACAGTTTTCCAAAATTTTTGTAAATATTTACGCCAACACTTCACTGTAAACACATTAGTATTTTGATAGCTTGAATATTACTTTCAAACATACCTTGGAGAAAGTCAATTTTGCACAATGCGAATGTGATAATAGATTGAAAGCAAAAGTTGGAAAGTGTTTGTTTGCGTACAGGTTGCTGACCTATACACGTTCAACGGTATACCCTCCATTAACGCTGTCTTTGATCTAAAGCTGCTTAATCCGAACTAGAGCATTAATTGATTAGTTATCCAACATGTTTGTAATTAACGATTTAGTTTAGGATAAACAAAATAAATACTACATACCAAAAGCATTTTTAATACTAACCGAATTTTGCAATTTATTCAAAATGAGAGATTCAAATTATCAAATTTTCGTAACAACCTGTCTACAAGAGACAGTTAGTTACCTTCTCAAAGGGAGGGCTTATAGTTTACCACGTGAAACTTCGGTAACAACTTAAAGTTTATAGTTTGATGAGCGTGTGGATCTTATCTTTTGTCTCTCGGAGTTGTAATTTAGTAGATGGGTGGATCGTACATTGCTACCCAAGATTTATAAGGTTCGTAGTAGTTTGAAGGACTGTAACACAGATGTAACCATCGCTTTAAGGCTGGAGATGAAATTAATCGTACATAGTGTAGCTACTCGTATTATGACAAAGGGTCTAACATACATTTAGACGCTAAAGGTGAAATTAATTACACCTGTTTGTGTATGATTCAAAATTACATTATAACCCAACATTGCAGATGGCTAAATGGAACACATACGAAGATGATGTTAAGGGTGAACGTACAGAGAGCAAAGTAATTTTGTGCACATGGCTGCCTAATTAAATATTGCATCTTTGTTAACAGTGTCTAAAATTTGGGTATTATGACTTCATAATGCTTGGGTTCGTAACTACGCCTATTCCTTTTGAAGAACATAGGAAGTTAAATTTTTATTATTACTAATACCTTCTAATAGTTTTTATTATTATTCCTTTCTAAACGTATTCATTGTACCTACACATTTCGAGAAGGTGTTAATGTCAAAGATTAAATTTGACCATCCATAATTGCAAATTAAGAACAGAATATTTCTCGATATTTTTTTACCGTAACAACATACATCCTTGCAGTAGTACACATTTTTTTTATACTACAGCGTTGTTTAATTTTCGTTTATAAAAAAAATTAAATTGTCTTAAGATAATGAATTTAATTTTGTTATAGGTCAAAGATTGCTTCAAAGAGTTTGCGGGAATGATACAGGCCAAGGTGGGGGTGGTGGTGAAAGAAAAGATCCAGACTCGCCAGTGATTGGAACATCGGATGCCGATATAAAAGCCTTAGTACTACAAAACCTCGATGCTGTGCATGCTTCACAACAACATTTATTACAACTTTGGCATCACAAAAAGCTCAAGCTGGACCAGTGTTTTCAACTTAGGCTTTTTGAACAAGACTGTGAAAAGGTAATTATAGTACATATAGCTACTACATAAAGATACTCGCTAACTCTTTGGTATATGGGATTGGTCATTGTGTGGCTGAGAAACTGTAATATATGGAGACAATAACCACACCCTAAGGGCGTTTTCACACACACCGGCGAAGCCGGTGCCGGTGCCGGCACCGACTCTAACCATCACACTCTTTCACACACACCGGCAAAATCGGTACCGCTGCCGGCACCGGCTCTAATTACTGCAGTCTTTCGTACACTGACTGGCCCGGCATCCGGTTTGTCGAGATCAGCGACGGCTGCATTTACCGGTGCCGGCAGCCGGACCGGCAAATCTGCCGGACCGGGCTACGTGTGAAAGCGTCCATTTGATTACATTGCATCCGGTGCCGGCGCCGGCACCGGCACCGGTTTTGCCGTTATGAATTGAGGGATGAGAAAACTTACGCCTACACACAACAAAGTGGTTCCAAAGTTAGAAATATTGTAATGTGATACACCACTCCCTATAAAATGTACCTACTGACTTTGATCAAATTTTCCCTATTCTTTTATCCACGAGAGTACTAATATTACTGGAGTAAATTAAATGTAACCAGTTCGTGTCACTGCTATAAAATGGCGCATGGTTCAGATACAAATTGGTACTGACTTGTTTTCTTTTTTGCTACATAAAAGAAGTGTTTTTTTTTTTTAATTTAATTGACAACTCAATTTAATTCTTTAGTCAATAATCCTTACTGAATACTGTAATGAGCTATTTCCCTGCCTTAAAAACTCCTGAAATGGGTCCTCTGCCGGTAGCATAAAAAAAATACTATTTATAGCTTTTCCCAATCCGCCTACACAGACTGCCATCAGTTAAAAATCTTCAACGATTTTTGTCGCGCATTTATTTCAACTTCTGATACAAATAAAAATAGTTACTCTGTAAAGTAAAGTAATATTGTACGAGATCCCTATTCTCTGGATTTCCCGATTTGGGAAGGAGGTGAGAAATATCTCTCACGTACTTTGATGGTCACAGTAGGTGGGCCCATTGCTCAGGCAGCAGCTCCCCGATTCAGGTATCACTCAAACCATCCAATCTTTTGGACGAACTTGAGGACATATAGTGTTACTGATGCTGGCCATATCGGGCCAGAAGTCCCCCAACATGGATCTTCGTATTCTTGCGAGAACAAGGCAGTGACACAGCACATGCTCTGCTGTCTCATCATCAGTACTGTATCCGGGCCAGTTGGGGCTGTTGGCCAGCCCCAGCCTGTGCATGTGCTTCTTGAGAGTACACGGTCCCGTTAAGATTCCCGCCACTTGTCGCAGGTTCTTTCGTGAAAACTGCACACAGCATTTGGCTGTCTTTGGCGAGGGGCTGCTATAGCAGGCAGCCCTTACCTGACGACAGTTTTGAGTATTAACCCATTTTCTGCTGAATTTTTTTAGGGTTTATTAGTATAACCAGTATAACATAGAGCTTAACATGTTTAGCGACACAGGAATTACGGGTTCTGGCCCCCAAGACGGTTTTTCAGAGCCCCGTCTCGCAACTCGCTTCCTCGTTTCCGTAGTTTTCGTCATGCCCTCGTACCCAAATAAGTGATACGACATTGTATTTTGCGATATCTTGGAGAGCTTTATAGCGCTGCAGTACTGTCCCTGCTAGCACACCATGCAATATGCCCACTACCTCCGCTAGTGGCAAGCACTTAGGTCGCTGGAACAGACCCTCGCGCCACTACCTAATTTAGTTTTGCATCCATCGGTAAATATGGATGTCCATGTGCTCGGTTTCTTCAGCATTCAAATTATACACTGATTTTTACTAAATAGGAACAAAACTACTGTTATTTGCTGCCAAACCGCAGATTTCTATGCTGATCAACGTTTCAATTAAGGCAGAACTTTTGTACATAATTCATTAACAACATTTAGAAGTTTTACAAAATAAAGGTGTTGAAAGGCGTAGGAGATCGTTTAGTGGAATCTATTTTAAAATAGATCAAATAATTAAGGCTCTTACTTGAATATGAAAAACAATTACTGACCTCCCTTTAAGGTTCCTTACTAGGACTGGGAATTTTTTTCGATATATCGATATTTATATCTATATATCGATATATCGAATACCGATATTGAATTTGGAAAATATCGATATATCGATACATCGATATATCGATATATCGACAATATCGATATTTTTTTGATATCGATATTATCGATATTTTTTTCAATATCGCCCACCTCTATTCCTTACACATCTGGTTTTGATTACTCTTTACTGTTACAACCTTTAGAAAAATAAAGAAAGAAAGAGACAGAAAGAGGATGTACTAAAATACAAATCACTCTGTATAACCTCTGCACTATACTCATATATTCTTTACTTTTCTTTAATACCTATGGATTATGAGTCCATAACTTAACTACTGTTGATCACAAAACTAGTTACTGTAGTAGAGTAATAAAGATTTCCTGTTAGCTTTTATTACAGTGCAAAATTTTATTGCTCCTGCAATAAAGCTCATCCAAGTGTGTCAGTTTTAGTAGCTACCTCAAATTGCAGTAAATATTATTATAGTCAAGTTTAACAAGTTGCAATGTTGTTATTGTTTTTTTGTAATGAGAGTGAAGAATAAAATGTTAATTACATTTTCAATTTGTTACAGATGTTTGACTGGATATGCCATAATCGTGATGTGTTCCTATTAAATTATGTTGAAATTGGTCATTCCTATCAAGTTGCAAAACAACTACAAGAGGAACATCAACATTTCACTATGAGTTCTATGAATGTCTATGTTAATATAAATAGAATACTGTCAGTAGCAAGTCGATTAATAGAAGGTGGACATTATGCAGCAACGCACATAAGAACAGTTGCAGGTCGGTTAGATAGAACATGGAAAGATTTTGCAGCTGGATTAGATGAACGAACTGCAGTGTTAGCCCTTTCTGTTATTTTTCACCATAAAGCTGAACAATATGTCGATAATGTGCCTGCCTGGAATGGGGCCTGTGAAAATAGCAATATTCCTACTGAAATTATTATGCTAGAAAATTCAATTCATCAACACCAAAATTTATACGAATCTATGTGTCAAGCTTATACTGAGGTAATTAATTATTCAATTAATTTAAAGTTGTTTTTAAATGGTAAGATAATGTGTCTGAGGAATGTACAGTTATTTTTTTTTTACTGAATAATTCCAAAATATTTAAAGTGGAATGAAAAATTGAAAATTTAAGTAAACCTTGTTAAACAAGTATTTACTTTTAAAAATATGTACTTACTAAGTCATAAGTGTCTCTAAATGTGACCCTCTTAGAGATTAGCCCTGACATAAAATAAAGTTTGTTTTATGTGGCTATCTGTAAATACATTTTGTTAAATATACAGGATGTCCATTTAATGTAGGATTATTTCATATCTTGTTTGTTAAGAAATTTTGATGAGGGGGAGTTTATGAAAATATATCTTAAACCTAGAACACGCTCTGCTCTGTATTGGAAATTTATGCTTCAATACTACTTCTGCCTTATATCTTACTTATACGCCCTATAAAAGGACCTACATTACAGGAGTATGTAGTGCAGTAGTAGGTAGTTAAAAAGATGCCAATATCATTCCATTTAAGATAAAGAAATTGCAAGTTAAATTCACCCAGCCAACATTAAACCATTTTATAAAATATTAGATTATGCACTACAAGTTGCTAACAAAAATGTTTATACAGTTTTTCCCTATTTTGCGTAGTTAATGAGAAACTAGTGCAACTAACTAATAAGTTTGTAAATCATAAGATTAATTCTGCAATTCTGGGCAAGGTAAAAATTTCCAATTTCAAATTTTGAAATACAAAATGTAAAGACCCTTTTCCACAACAACTTTAGGAAGTCTAAACTTTTTAAAAGACCTAAACTTTTTGTGGAATGGGGTTTTATTTTGCATTAAATTTATTAAAATAATTTAATTTTGAAAACAAGGCTTTTTCCATTGCTGCGTAGGTATTGAAAATTTAAGGAACAGTATAAAATTTAATTTTGATATACAGGGTTTAGAATTGCATTACTGACCATAGAGATATTAATGCAAAACATCTTATGTCCATTTATTTACTGCCCTAATTGTTTCTGTTGTTAAATTTTTTGTAGCGAATGATATATTGAATCGGGGCGATGTAATTATTATGTATGATCGGGGTTTAATTGTAAAAATTGAGCGTCTGAATTTGAAAATCGCGCGCTTTATTTAAAACAATTTCTGCGAGATTGATGAATTTTGCATTTTGCAAATGTCATTGATGATATTAAAAGCATGATCTCATGTATTAAATGTTAATTATACATTTATTTACAGTTTATGAGGAAACATTAAAGTCAGGCCAGTATTATATAGTTCTGCAATATAAAAAGCGCGCGAATTTCAAATTCAGACGCTCAATTTTTGCAAGTTTTTTTTTTCTGTAAAACTAAAACACAAAACCAAGGGAAGGTCCTGATTCAGTATTTCATTCTCTACAAAAAACTTCCTACCAGTTTAGCTCTAAAATAATTAGCCAAGAAAATAAATGAACATAAAGATTTTTGCATTGAAATCCCGATAAAGTGCAAGGAATTCCACACCCTATATGTAAAAATGTAACTTAAGAAAACCCTTTATTTTGCAAAATTATATTTTAGGCAAATGTGTCGTTATTTCCATGTTATTTTATTGGATTTATAAGATGTTTTATTTGCATGTTAATATTAAAAGTACTTATAAGGATATGTTATAATTAATTTTAAACATTTTAAAATTTATATCTTCTGGGTTATTACTATGCTTGAAGTACCAGACAGAAGGTAAACTTCTAAGGCAACTACTAAATCATTTCCATGTATTTCCAACTGACTCTTTGAAGTTTGTCTTATAGCTTCTCTAAATGATTGCAACATTCCCAAGTGGAAAGTAATCTTTGTTGCATTATCAATTTTACTGCTCTTTTAGGCAATTTTTAAAATTATTTAACTGCTCATTGGTTAATTGCCTTATGTTAGATAAAAGCATTATGCAACTAATAAACTTTCAGGTATACAACTCATACCAAACACTTTTAAATGGGTTAGATGTAATGCTTCAAGTGTGCCATAACTTGTCTACGTCAACAGCTCCAGACGGCAATGGAAATATTCTCAATGTATGCCTACAGTATAATTTTTTAACTTTTCAGCTATTCTGGGGGCTTGACTATTTGACAACTTTACTTTTATTTCTTGCATAGTATTATCCAATAGCCTACTGTGATCTTCATTACTTTGATATGTTATTTATTAGGATCTCATTAGAGTAATTTGTAGTTATGTAAACATGAAATTCTCAAACAAGGAGCATTTTCTCTTACATTACAAATTACACTTTTGGTAACCTTTAAGGTTTATAAATTTGCTGACTATAATGATTTAGGAGAGAGCAATTTTAAAAACCTTTTCCTATACTTATAAGTCTTTTGTTTATGGGTTATTAATAACAATTAACTTGGGTATTGGTTGGTGACAGGTTCATAGCACAAGTAAGAAGCTTCTCTATCAACTAGATCACTTGGTTCAAGTCTGCAATCAACCTGGAGTTGAAAAGAAACATGTAAATATTTCATATCTCTTTCTTTATATTTCTTCTTAATTAGATTTAGCTCGATAACTCAGTATTGCTACTAATTATGATAACTGGTTTTGTTAAATCTAATTTTCAAGGTATTTCTTATCTAGTACTTTATAACTTTTTAAAAATTAAATTATATTGTTCTTTATTAATTTCTGCTTGACCTAAAAATTATATTATTTTCTTTTTTATACTCTTATTTGAATTACTTGACTCTATTTCTTAGCTTCTGCAGTATTGGTGGATAAATGTACCCAATAAACTTCAAATAAATAAGTAACACAATTTTATCCACCATTATTGTCCTGCTTTTCATGAATATTGGTGTTGTGTTTTAATAATTCTTTCTGAATAGGGTGATAGTACAAGTAATTATGAAAGCAGACCAGGAGGAAATCCAGCAGCTGATTACAGTGAAGGTGCTAGTCATGTACTTGCTGTCATTCATCAAATTCTAAATCATCATCGTGCATTGGAGCAGAAATGGCATGCTAAGAAAATAAAATTACATCAAAGACTGGCTTTAAGATTATTTCAAGATGATGTGAAACAGGTATTTGTTTGCGAAACAATATTTTGTTGTTTAACTTAATATTTTCTCTATTTCCTGCAGGTGTTGGATTGGCTAACAAACCATGGTGAAGTTTTTATCAGGAAGAACACCAGTATTGGAAGAAATCTTCAGAAGGCTAGGGTCTACCAGAAGAGTCATGAGCATTTTGAAAACGTTGTTCAGGTGAGTTCAAAATAATTTTAATCTAAATAGGCAATATTTTTAATTAAATATACCTACTCACAAGTGCTAAGTAATGTTCTAAATCTAAAATGTGGAACTGGCACACTCATAATAGTTTCATGTAATCTTAAAGCAGTTTAATATTTTTTTTATTTAAATTAATCTTTGAAACTAATCAGTAATTTTTTAAGCATTTAAAAGTTACAATTACTAGGGTGGATGAAATAACTTTAAATGCATATCCCAAGAATTTTAATTATTTCTACACTGCATAATAAGAATATACGTTAAAAAGGAAATTGTTTTTACCTTTCTGATTTATTTTCATAAAATTACATTGTAGTGAAGTTTAGGTAAAAGTTCAATAAAGCAAGAGCCATACAAATCGTAGCCCTCACAATACACAAAGACTTCCAGCTTGGGGCTGTTTTACTTACAGTCAGTCCCATGTTTACAAAGCCAAGTGTTACTGGCTCCACATAGAAGCTCTGTATATTGCTTTATAACAAAACAGCTTTCATTTCAACATGCAGGCGGATAAATAAAACAGCAGCTGCATTTTGTAGTTTTAGAAATCAGTGCCAATTGATATCGCATAGTAACAAAAAATCGCGCAAAATGCTAAAAGTGGTGTAGTATGTAGATATGCAGAGTTTATATATGGTTAGTAGTAGAGGTATGGTAGTACTATTTGAAAAATTCAGTATCTCGCTCAGAATGTGGAGAAAAAAATAATATTTATAAAAATTTGATTGGAGCGCTGTTACCTGATTATAGCTAGGACAGGGATTTTTAGAAACATTTTCCGGTGTGATATAATTATGTTGGTTTTTGATGTTCTGCACAGCTTTACGAACAGAAATACCCCAAAATTAAATAAACATTAATGAAACATGAAAGTTACCAAAAAACTTCAGATAAATATCTTAAAGAATGTAAACTATTTTTCTGCAAGCGCTTTAATTCACAAAAAAATTAAAGCATGAATATTTATAATTTTAACTGGCAAGAAAAAAGTATGAGGAGATAAACAAATTGAGTATGAAAAGAAAGTAATATTTTCGTGCCGCTTTCAGAAAAAACAAAAATACTAATTCCGTTATGTTAAAGTTTTTGTTTCCATCTCGTCTCCATGGTTACACCTAAACAAGCAATATTTGATTACTTCTGAGCACCCCCTTCTTGATTTTCGAGTCTGACGTCTCTCAGACTCGAAAATCAAGAAGGTCGTGCTTCTGAGCAATGGTGGTTTCTCTTTGAAGCCGCAGGGCCACGCACCCTCGTTATAATGCCAAAAATAATATTTTAATATTTTAAGATGCGGACACAATATTTTCATGATCGGACGGTATTAGGTACAATACTGCAATTTGGCCGCGGAAACCAATGCGGTTTCGTATTTTCAACAATCAGATGCGTATTTGTAGTTTCTCTTCAACAACATTTACTAAACTACTGAACTGCCTATAATAACTTTTTATTTTTACAACTATTATTAAATATCGGTTTGTGCTGACGTAGAGAGAGATAACTAGACAAAATTGCATGAATGAGTTCATTTTTAGTTGAGGTTTAATAAAAGAAATAAGCCACCTATGATATAATACAATTTTAATATTTCCTTCAATAATAAAAATGTACGTGAAAAGGCGAAAATGTGAGCGGTGCGTTAATTCTGAACAGAAGTAGCTTAAAATAAATGCTGGTGGAAAATTTTAAAATGTGATTTTACTAGACTTCCTTTGGAGGAAAAAATAAAATTGGAAAAAAAATTAGAACAGTGGCAGAGAGGAACAGAAATCAAGAAATCAGAAACTCTACGCGACATATCACAAAAAAAATATTGTATTGTGGGTGCGATAAAAAATTCCTTTCCTCCTTTGTGAGTAGGCCCCGGGCCCTTCCTAAAAAAATACCACGAGCCGTTACCGCTTCTGAGCCACAAAACAGTTCTTATTAGGACTTGTAAACTGGCGTTACTAAGCAACGCATTTTTAAACGCTTTGCTTAGCAGCAACAACCTTTTTCTCCGATAGACAGTAAAAGCATGCTTTGACTGACATTTGACTGTCTCCAAAGTTCCACATTTACTGCCTAGGCAAAAGTGATCATTTTTACTGACAGTAGCATTCAAAATCAGGTTGCTTCGAAAAACAAATAAATGTGAAATTTTTATTAATTATTTAAGTTCCATATTTTTCACGATTTCTTTAATTTCGGATGGGGTGAACATTTCTTCGTCATTTTCCATTGTAAATATTATTATAAATTAATTAATATTTACGAATTAACAAGATTAAACTATTCTATTCACAACAAATAGAATGACATTTCTCAAGTATGTTTTTTCATAGCAACCAATAAGAACTGTATAGCAACAGATGTTTGCTGATACTAATAGCACAAAAAATATTAAAAATAATCTTTAAATTAATGTTAAATGTAAACAATCGGAGAAAAACTTATATGTTCAACACGGCAGAAATGCAGATTTACTGCCTTGGCTGGTTTCACAGCTTCGGCTTCGCCTCAGCTGTGAAATACCAGCTGCGTCAGTAAATCTGCTACTTTTCTGCCTTGTTAAACAAATAACTATTTTCTCGACCACATCGTAAACTCTCTCAATAGGGGTCCGTCATGAGACCTCAGCGTCCTCAGCAGCAAAGTCAGTCGATTAATTGTTTCTTCTAAAGTGCCGACACGAATTTTGACGTTGACTTTGGTCAACACGTTAGCAACTAACCTGAGCGTCTTGTTAGTCTAACATACTTACCATACTACCAGCACAAGTTTTATTTCTGACTGGCAACAACCCTCAAGGTGAATTTTTTCACAATTTCTAATCATAACACGATATTCATAAATTTGATAAAATTGTAATAAAGGCGTTTAAAAGAAAATACTTATAGTTTTATAATTTATTTTGCGTTAGAATCATTTAATAACATAAGATTTTTCAAAAATCTTGAAAGAGTGTTTGTACAACAATGGTGTTGTTTGTTGCGTACTGCTGGTTCTATTTCTCACCTCATTTTTACTTTTTCCCATTTGATATTTCTCTCAACGTGTCACTTCTGTATCCCATACACGATCTCATATCAAATTTGACGTTTTTCTTGCTAGGTTCTCATATAATTTTCCGTATCCAAGTTTCAGATATCCTCTAGCTGTCTAAACTGATTATCTATTTTTAACGATTTTACATTTAATTTTCTTCATATTTCCTCCTTTTTATTCTGAAGGTTTGAGATCAAAATTACATGGAAGCACAATTTTTTGTTCTGGAATGTAATCCACGTGGAAAATAAAAATTAAAAGCTTAAAATGCAATTTAATTAGCGAACAGTTTCAGATCAGAAAATTTTTAGTTACTTGTAAGTTTCATTGCAAGTAATTTTTCTATGCACTTTGCGCAGTGGTAGGTACATAATTAGCAATGCAAATTCGTTGCATGAAGTTTTAAGCTTTTAGCCCAGGAAGTGCCAAAATACATCCTTTAACGCCGTGTATTAAGAAGTACCTAATGCTCATTAATATTTACACCTATCTGAATTTGAATTAATGTCAATAAACTGCAATGCACTTAAATCAACGAATTGTATTCAGTAAGTATTTGTTATTGTGATTATCAGGATTTATACGATTTTTTACAAATATTTAATGAGGGAAACTATAACATCGAGATGAAAATCTAGCTGTTGTACAAAATAAACCTATTTTTGGTATTTGATGAAATTTTACTTGAATAATTCTAGTTAACGATTCATTGTTGTCGTCGATGTAGCTAAATAAGGCTATCCTGCAATCATAATCGAACGCGATTTATGTTTTAACAACATTACTTGTTCAATTGGTCGCTCTTCACGATCTATTTCATGCAGACTAAAATTTAATTGCATCTGCTCAATCGTTTAAAAAGGTAAATACTATTATCAAGCATGGATGGATTTGCATGATTCATTATGAATGATTAATGCTTTTGTGCTGTGATAGTGCGGGCATTAATAGCCCATTAGAGGCAGAAACAAGGGAGACTGAAAGCTCATTATCAATGCATAGTTTAATTTCTGCCTTGCATAGAAGGATTAAATTACAAAACCTCAGTTAAAAAGGTAAATTCTTGGAAGTTTTAAAATAAAATTTCATAGGATTCAATTTCTACTTCGTCTTTTTTAATTGTTTGCACCGTCTTGAGTTCCAACAATCATATTAAAGCAAATCTACATAATTGAATAATTAAGGACAATTAATAAATGCTACTCCCCCGATGCGTTTTATATTTTTAGCTTAATAAGTGGTCTCGAGATGCAGTATGCAAATTTTTCGTGGGGTTGTTAGAGTCTGTGCCTGTAGAAATTAATTATCAATTTAAATTTCAAGATCTTCAAGCTGCAAATAAATTAGAGAACAGGACCCACGTGAATAATTAAGTTATATTTCTGCCTTCAAAATAACCGGTAAGAACCTACTTGTTATTTTAAAATGAAAAATTATTCAGTAGCCGTAATTTATTTATCATCTGACATCCTTTATTGACAAGTTTGAAACATGTCGGCAACAAATATTACATGTGTCTGTTCCGTATAGTTTTATCTTCAGTTACATCAATCATTTTTATCGACTGATCCGAATTTGTAACATTTTACTTCTTGAATGTTCAGACTTAATATTTCCTATTAATAATTTTTAAAAGTGTACTAACGTTAATTGTGTATTTTTTGAACTAGTAATGGGTTGACTAGAAGCCGAAATTTTACTCCTTGCATATTTAACAGCTTAAGATTGCGTGGCAGATAGATTACTTTGAATTTACATCCGCTTTGGATAGTAACCTAGAAAATCTTACAAAAAGCTGTAAATATTTACACTCATAAAGATAAAGACATAGTCTCGTGTAAATGGAAACATGCCGCGCTGAAAGGCAAGCTTTGTGCACTGTTGTGGCTCATTTATCTCGGCGATTGAAATGCAAAGAGCGGTTTAAAATCTTATGGGGCGGTATATGAGGTGATCTAACTGCAGGTTCTTGCTATTATTGTTTTAAATGGTTATTTTGTTTTCGAAATTACCAATTGTAATTAAATCAGTGGCGGCTCGTGCCCGCAGCAAAAAAATGGAAATCTCACTTTTTTATATGATAGGTTTTAATTAAATTTTAAAATATCCATAATCCGATGTATAGCATTAGCAATTTACATCTTCGAAATAGTATACTTCCATGTCGTCATAGCGCGCTACAGCATGAAACGGGCATAGCTTTGTTGTGACCCTTAATACGACGTGTTCAATTTGTATAGCGCATGTCAAATTTAGAATTAAGAAACTGGGCACGCTTCCCGGTAGATCTCGTCAATTTTCGGCAGCAAGGACGATCTTGGAATGTGCGCCAGCGTGCGTGCCACGTGCTCTTTAAGCGCTTCGCCGGGTTGATTTCAACAAAATTGCTGTAACCACATTTTTATCTATAAATTACTGAACTCTACAAGTGAACGTTTCACGAATATTTTTTAAATTACATGTATCGTTTGGTCATTGAAAAATTTTGACATTTTCAGGTTTTTTAATTTCATCCCAAACCTTGCCAAATGCTCTTAAATCGCTTCTAATAAACCCACTCCCACTCCCAAAAAATCATTTCGTCTGCGGCGTCATTTTTGTTCTCTTCGGTCATCTGTTACTGTGCCTCCCAAATATTTTGGTCACGGACCGCCACTGAATTAAATCAAAGTGAGACAGAGGTGTAAAAGGGATTATACATTTGCAAAGATCAAATACGTAATTGTTTGTTGTAAACCCAACTATAAAGGTATTAACTTGTAAGCGGATTGCTATTTAATCGCAAATGTACATGTCCCGGTGATTGAAATAGCGATATAACAAAAGTGTATATTCACAGGATTTTGCTGTTCTTGTTGATTTAATAATTCTACGAATATAATAATAAGATAATTGTAAATAAACGGTTATATGGTTATAATTAATCATTTAACGACAGTCGTTATCGTTCACAAATGAAGTACCTACTACATGTTAAGAATTGTTCGTATTGCGGATTTTCGAGTACCTACTGGCCCACCATAACAACGGAATATACACTACAAAGCCAATGGTTTAAAGTTTTGACATTAACGTAATTTTTTGACAGAAAATAAACAATAACGAGTGTCGTTAATAGTTATTTTTTATACAAGATGATAAAATTATATTTTATCGACATCGCGAGTCGATAATTAAATTTTATCGTCGTGTATAAAATTCTATTTTTTTCTATAGCAGATGTTAAAAAAATAAGAAAAACTTGTAAAAAAAACAATTTAAAATTAGATTATATTAAACCCGAAAATTTCGGTAGCAAAGGTTTCCATTCGGTTTCCATGGAGTTTCCAGAAAATTAAACTACTTTATATATCCTTGCGGTTAAAGTGTTATTTTATCTACCCTTGCGGTTAAAGTACTACTTGATCTACTATTTTTAGTCGAACAAAGCACACTTTAACATCTGCTATAGAAAAAATAAATAATTTCAATACGCAATAGACCCGATAATCTACTCTAACCTTTTTATAATTATTTTTCATTTACTACTGTGTATGCGGTTTAAGGCCCCCTTCTACATATCCTACCGAACTCTGATCCGAATATTGGATCAAAATATTAACAAACCGGACCTCTATGTTTCTTTTCATATTTCTGGCAATTAAAAAATTCTAGAGTGGTATCATTAAAATATGGTTAAAGGGCGACACGTTTTAACGATGTAGGTACTTCGTTACTACCAAAACTTCCCTGCCTGTGCTTTGTTAAGGGGCCAATTTAAAATTCTTTTCTGACGTATAGCAAAAAAAAATTAAGAAAGTTTCTCTTTCTTTTCATTTTCGAACATGTACTAGCTCATTAGATTTGACGTGACTTTCAAAATATATATGTTCTGTGAGTGCTGTTACTTGAAAATTAATTTTGATAACGTGTAGCCTCTAATATTTTTACCTCTGTAGCCTACAGCCTGAATAAAGCGAACCATATCGTATAGAAAATGAAATTCCCCACAAAACCCCCATGGTTTTATATAACGAACCTAAACCCCCAGTTTTGAATCTGTTGAGCACACATATCAATGGCATGCGGTCTTTTGGTATGCAATACTTTGTAAAAATTTGTTTAAAATTATTACGATGTCACTTTTTAGTCACGTGCTTATCACTCATATGTAATCAAGTTATATTTAGGATTCTTTACTAACTAATGAATCTATCATAATTCATAACTTTGATAACAAACAACTGAATATTATCGTTGTACATTCTCTAAAATAAACAATACCGAAAATAGACTCGGTGAAAGTTCACCTTACCTCCATAGCTTAGGTGGTATGGACTATGGAGTAATGGACCACGTATAGCTGTTTAATATTTTTTCTGTTTATTTTTCACGTGCCAAGATTGATCCGTAATTATTGGTGCCGCATGTCGCTTCAGTTGCGGCACACGCAAAGCGCCTTAAGGCGCAATTCCACTGGGGCAACACTAGACGACATGTAGCATACCACATGTCGTCTAGTGTTCCTTGATCTATATGTGCGGCATAAATCATGCCACAACTTTAAATGTCGCACGTGCAACTTGTCGCTCAATATCGCATGCGCTTTGTCATCTGTGGTTGTAGCATGCGGCTAAACCAATTCGATTGAAGCAACATCAGTATTGTGCGTCAGCCTTTGGAAACAGTTGCCTTGGTACATCAACGTCTAGTAAAAAGCTCAACAAGTCATACGCAAACCATTTTCCTTTCTTGCAAGGAGATGCACCACTCTTCTTTGAATTTTGTAGTTTTTTTCGTTCACGATGGAAAGCTGACTGCAAATTCTTTATTTTCTTTTTCACTTCAATAACAGTACTGTCGTATTTACTCGCAAGCTGCTTCAACTTATCAATTTTTAATTTATTGTCTTTATAAACAGTCATTCTGTTGTTCCACAATTCTGGTGAGTTATGATAATCTTCAATAAATAAGGTTGTTTTTTCAATATTCCACTCCATGTCGCAGGATACAAGCCGCACCGATCCACTGGCCGTCGGATAGTAGGCGACATTGCTCGACATGCTGAATCCTGCCGACCAATGACGTATGCGACAGGCAACAACAATCAACATGTAGCATGCGACAAAGGCGCATGCTGCATATGGCTTCGTGTTGCTTTGGTTAAAAGAGTTCGTGTAGCATGATTCACTGCCGCATACCACATGTCGCCTAAATGTTGCCTCAGTGGAATTGCGCCTTTACTCGACAGTCATCTACATCTCTTTTTCATAATCGTCGTCGTTGTTGTCATCTTCAGATGTTAACTTAACACTTGCGAAGGCGAAAAATAGTAAGATCTAGTTAAAAATTTCCTCATGTATTCCTGATTTTCTATCGTTGCCTACACTTCGGTGCGAATACTTCTAAAACAACTCCCAGCCTCGTATCAACTGTCAATTCTTGAGTAACTCGCACCTCGAAATAAGGGATACATCCCACTGAATAATTTCCATATCCCGAGTAACCTCCACCGGTGACTGCTCCATTTCTTTCTAGATTTTTTATTGCTTTTCCTTTTCGTATTGTAAAGGTGGCCCTTTAAAAGTACTAGTCTATAGTTACTAGTTCGGTTCTTTCTATTTCGAAATTTCAGATTTTTAGTTCAACAGAAATTGGATGGCTTTTGGTTCATGGATACCCAATGGTAAAGAAGAGAGAGAACTAGCGGCCGTGTAGCTGGTTGTTTAAACACTTTAGTTCTCTCTTGGTTGTGTCTAGGCAATTGAAGAGCTATCCAATTTCTGTTGAACTGTACCTTTAATAATTATCCAACTAAAATCCGATTTACCGATTTATCATATCATATTTTATAAACTTCCAGAAATGTTTCTCATTTTTTACTATAACTCGCTATGGTTTATAAAAGTGCAATGCAAATTGAAAAATAATTTATAACCATGGACCTACGCTACGGATCCTGAACTTAAGAAAGGTCGTTCCAACATCGAAATATACAAAGGCTGGTTTACAATGAACCTTTCGTAATCCAAAGTTCCCTGTTATATCTCTACTACAATACATTTAGTTTAGTTCAGTTAAAAATTATCTGAATTTCTCTTACATTGTAAGTACTACCTACTAGGTACACAATGAATTATTAATTAGCAGAAGTAAAGAAATATTGGAGCAATTACAAAAACATAATAGAACTGAACTGCTAGAAGCGAGTACCCAATTACTAAACCGTTATATCCTAATCCACCACGAAATCTAATAAAGCACGTAGGTTTGTTGTAAACCCGACTAAGGTATTCTTGCGAGAAGTAAGTACCTACACGTTCCCGTTCGAAATCGTGTATGCATCTAAAACCAGTTGCACTTCCACTCGGGACCGGAGTGTCAAATAATCTACAATCAATTAAATGAATATTGGAAACGGTTGAAAATATTACATCTGTGCTATCGGAAAAGAAATATAATTCTTTGAAATAACATACGTTGAAGAATGTATTCTTTTAAAATTAAGGTACTAATTTGGAAACGGGTTTAAAATTTTTTTTAATTGAAAGAAAATTTTGCACTACATTGTGTTGCATTTTTTCATAAAGCATACCGACCCTGTTTGCTATATACTAATGTTAGTTCATTAATTTGGCAAAATAAATTGCATGTCAGTATTAATTAGTAAATAAGTCTTCTCAAAAATACAATTCTATGCCACTTGTTCTGTATAATGCGCGCGCAAAGTCCTTCTGCTGCTGGCTACCGTTGAACCTGCGGACGGTTGAGCAAAGCAGCAGTTAACGGATGCTTTCCTGCCGAATAGCAGGAAAGTTCGTGAGTTAATGCTAGCTCACGTGCTTAAAGAAAATTCAAACTTATCGGCTTTTTCATTATTAATGTCCTGCATCTTGTATGCAAGATTAGAGATGTAAATGTTATGTGCGTGACATGCTGTATCGGAATGCGTCGTTATATTCACGTGCCCCGCAGGAATTTGTCACTTACGATGCGTGGTGAAAATGCATTAATTTCTCCCTAGGCCGATTTATATTTCAGTGAACGGGTAAGCTTGATTTTAGCAATTTTTTTGTGAATTGCATTAAAATAGATGATATAGATATTAAATTTATAGAATCTCGTTCAAAAATCGTACACTGTTTTTGAGTCGTCTACAATATTATGTTGTTCTTGTTTATCTATATTCGTTATCTGAAATCAAATTTGTTTACTTTTTATCACTTCATGAAGGTCATTTCTAATGAATCTTGGAATTTCAAAATATACGTATGCATGGATTCTTAATAAATGGTAAATTTAATGATTGGAAGTTTTCTTAAAGGAAATCTAGACAGCAGAATAGTTTACATTTTTCAATTAGAACGATAAGATGTGCTTGTTTACGTGAGCGAATTTAAAAACACAGAATTAGATAAATATTTTTATTCCTTTTTGTTATAATGTTCCGAATTTTAACCAAACCATTAAAATTTACTTTTGTTTAATTATTACGTTAACATTATAAACATTAATTTAAAAAAAATAGAAACAATCGTATTTTATATAATGTTTTCTACTGGTTACAATTTTTACCTGTAATTCGAGTTTAAATTCAAAATTAAGTTACAGTTCCTGTTAACCAGGTATCAATCTGTATCTGATTATAAAATCGCATAAGTTATTGGTTGTTTTAGTTCAATATCGTTTTGGTCAAGGTTAGATTTGTAATAACAAATATGTGGGTCAGTCAGATTTGTAAAAGAAACCAAAAAAAGTTAATTGCTTGATAATGATATTTGAATAATTAGGTTTTGGAACCAATTCCATTTTTTAACTAATTGCAGTTCAGAAATTTACATTTCCTGTAGTTTAGGATCCATACCTATAGAATTATTTTGTAATATTATCCTCGATTGTAATGTTTTTAAACCATAACTTACACTACGATTAGGGGGATGTTTGGTTTTCCGCTTTTTTTCGTCAGAACAGTGTTAACAAACAAGAACATCGACTGTACTCACTCACTACCTGATTTATAAGTTCGTTTAAAATGGTTCTGTATACAGAAAAAAATAAAGACGTTTGCAGGCTTTTTAAACCTGTTCCTTAGAGAGTTTCCAACAAAATACGCATTCTTTTTGCTATTCTTGCAATTTTTTTTACTAATTTTTTAAAATTCACGTTTTATGTAGTAGGTATTAAGACATTAATTTCCCGCCATAATAAGTTCCGTTTTATTTTTCGCATTCTTAACTAAAACATCGATTTGACAATTAAGAAAAAAGATTAACAACATTTGAAACGCTTCAATAGATGCCAATCTGGAGTTCATTCTCCTGTTCCTATAAGGAAGTCTGCAACATAATTAACTCGATAAAATCATAACTGTCAACGATCAACGTTAAAAGGAACTGGACAATCATTTTCAAGTATTTTTTATTATTTTGCTAAAAGCCTATATGCTTTGAGTTTTTATGGGGGTTTGTATATCGGCATTCTAATCGCCCTGTTAAGGCATAATTAAGAATGTTTTTACTGTTGAAATATCTGTTTGTAATTTTTTTGCTTGTTTAACGAAACGCGGACTCCGCATGTCTACTTTTTTTGAGAATAAAAATTGCAGAACAATAACTTCAAAGAAATTCGTAATTAAGAACAAAAAGTATTTAATAAAAAAGGGGGATCGAGTAGGCGAATCTGATACTTAAGAACTGATTTTGATACGCTTTATACTAACGTAATCTTTTTTGTGAAGTTCAGTATAAGATATCTCGACAGCCATTAGTGGCTTATATGTATAGTAATATAATACGAGAAGACATTTTCCCGCCTTCTTTTAAATATCGTTTAAGATTATTTGAAGGATTTTTATGTGAATTATTGTTAATTTTTTCAATCGTTTCTTCATACATACATTATACGCTCTATAATTATTTTAATTGGTATAATAAATTTTAAAATGAGAGAGTAGCTACCTATAGAAAAAAATTGCCTAGTGTGAAAATTCTCTTTTCCCATTGGGAATCCGATTAATAATTATTCTGCCACCAAAAAATGAAAAACCCTTGAATACTGCAGGAGGCGATTATCCGTCACTTTGATTTCGTCTTGTTGTTGCAGTTCCAAATTTTCTGTCGATATCTCTATGCTCTGAGTTGAATGTAAATATTGAATATAAAATTTGATTTTATAGGATGTTAAAATATGCTAAATGTATGTTTTCTGTTTCACAAGAAAATGCAATGCATGTATCCAAACTATTTACAGTTAACAACAATTTCCGCAAATTGTGCTTAAAAATCTTCCGTGCATGTACTAGGTACTAGACGAAAGATGTCCAAATATCATTCTGTTTTAAAAAGGCTTAACCCCAAACATCTTCTGCTGTATTGAGTAAATTATTTATAAAAGGTTTGTAAGTAATTACTAAATTAAAAATGAATAACTAACTGAAAATGTAAGAACTCAAACAACTCTTAAAATTTCGTTTTAAGTTGAGATGTATCAAGACTACGGCTGGGAATTTTTTTCGATATATCGATATTGAATACCGATATTGAATTTGGAAAATTTCGATATATCGATACATCGATATATCGACAATATCGATATTTTTTTGATATCGATATTTTCGATATTTTTTTCAATATCGCCCACCTCTAACTCTAATCAAGACCGCTGGCTTGACCCCCTTTTTCAAACACCCATTACAATCCAAAAATAATTTTTGAACCTAACATTATATTTATCAATAATAATATGTACTATAATTACCGAATAATTACTAAAAATTTTGTTAGCTCTACCTAATTATATTATTTAAGGCCATAGGCGCCCATAGCAGATAATTAACTACCTGTTATTATGACACTGAAAGAGAAGCATTACGGTTTTACATGTATATAGTAGTATATTGCAATCGTCATTACATGTGCGAAAAAAAAGTCGTATACCGGTTTACCATCGTATCACTTAACGGTCTTATCATTTTTAGGTAACAGCCTGTATGTAAGAATTTTCCACACATTCTTTATTTCTAAACGAATGCATTTAAAAGTTACATCGTTTTGGTCAGTACTGTGAGTAACTTCCAAATCGTAAGCTACATTAATTATTTTCTTCTTTACAATCCCGGATTGATCAAATAACTTTTCTTCTTTGTATCCACCCTACAGCGGGTGACGGTGCGGTGGCTGTACAAATATTTTGTAGATTAAATATAATGCAACGCGCTATTGGAGTTGAAAAATTAATCTTTATGCAGACGTGTCGGCTCTACCCCCGTTAACAATAATTTCACCCTTATTTTTACTCTTGCTGAAGAGAGTGCCTCACTTTTGATTTCCGTTAACTGTAAAAGGAACGATTTCAGATCAAATTTCGTTACGTAAGAGTTGACAAGCGTTACAACAATAATTACAATAGCTTAAATAAACAATTATTATTAATCAATTAACTAGTTGCAATCACCAAGGCCCCTTTTGGTTGTTATGGTATATCGTCTCGATTTAACACTAGATTTGGACAAATCAAATCACCTATGAAAGGATCAGGATTCTATCTCGAGACCTCTTCGTTGCTAAGTGCATGCTGCTACTCTTCGCCACGGCGCGCGCGGCCTCAAGATACGGTTTTATTCTTTTGATTTAAAATTGAATAATGAGTCCATAAAATCCTAAACAAAATTGGCAGCTTGGTATTTTACGTCCTAAATTATTGACCAAAATTACATGCTTGTATTTTATATTTGAAGGCTTTTCAAATTTGCACTCATGCATAATATACATAAATATTACTTATTTTATAGAAATTATAAATAAAAATAATGTATCTGTGCAACCTTTATATGCATGTAATTAAGGAGGCTATGGCATTGTGCCATTATTGCTTATTATGGTTCTTTTTATTAGGTAGTAATTATTATATGAGATTATTTATTCCCTGGCAGAATTCAGGTTGTAGCATACCCTTTACTTTTATATCTACGATACGAAACGTTTGATTTGTAGATTATTCTTCAATTTTTAAAAAAATCTTCTAGTTTTTGGAAGTATATAATAATAGAGGCAACAACACATTATCGTAGTGAGTCTGTGATTGTTTGATTTAATCCATTCAAATTTATAAATTGGTTATAATTAAAATCAGATTTAAGTCAATGAACATATGGGTCTATGTTCACTATTCATGTATTGCTAATAAACCAGAATTAAAAAAAATGGGCAAATGAAAGTAATAAAACATTATTACGAAGCAATCACTTTAATTGTACATGTTCTTCAACTGAGAAATTTAAAGCACGAATAGTTTTCTTTTCTCGCACACTGTCGATTTTTTTCTTTTCATTGTTAATTTAATTCGCTTATTGCTTTCGTTATTAATGTGATTTCCTTCGTAATTTGAAATGTTGTTGGATTCATCGAAACTGAACGATTTCAAGTCTGGGTAATTAGTGCGCAAGATTCTAATTTGTGGAGCAATTAGAATAATCTTCATTTATATGTTTTACATTTTCCAGTTTGCAAAAAATAGTTCAATCAATATTTACAGAATTAGTTGGTTGCTATACAACCAAGAATAAACTTGCTAGACCAGCTGTCATCTCACTAAATAAATTTCTATTTAGCTTTTTGTTCAATCTTGACAACTGTCGTTTTAATATCAAATCCACGCAGCTGTAAGTAGTACACCTCTTTCCGTGCAGTACATTCTTCAAGCTTCAGAACTTCTGTTGATTGCGTAGTCCTTTATGGAATGCAATATCCACTCCAATGAAATTGTTGTGCATCAGACATATGAAATAGCTTGTTGCATTAAGTTAAAGAGAGAAAAATAGACTTTCCTTGTCTGATTTGATGTTCTGATGTGTATAGGAGGAGGGTTTCTACCTGGAACTGGACGCGTTTGCTTCGTTGAAAAACAATCAAACCAAAGGCAAATGCCTTTTGGAAGACGCATCGCGAATTATAATAAGAGATTTTTGTGAACTGACGTGTCGGATGTAGGTACCACAAATTTCTTTGTTTCACTTTTATTGTCTGCAAATCACAGACAACATTTGCCTAACGGTTTATTAGTCACCAGTATAAATGAGTAGAAAGAAAAATAAAAAGTATTTCAACCGCCTAGTATGTTAATTTATTTATGCCGTTGAATTTGTTTCTACATTTTTTGGGACAGAACAATAATTTGAGTTTTTATATGTGTGTTACCCCAGTTGAAACTGTTGGTTTGCAGAAAATAATTCTGAATACAAGCAACGACCCTGCTGTATTAGAATTACTTGAACTAATTATTTCTTTAGGTCAAATTTGAAATCCTTAAATTTAATGTCATTTTAAAAACTACCAACTGTGTATGTAGCTAACAACCTGATACCTATATCACCCTTGACTCATCAGATGATCAGAATTCTCTTTGTAATATGATTTCTAGCAAAATCGTTTGAACTCAATATTAGTGGTAGCTTTAATATTCTCTGAAAAGTTGGATTATAAAATTTCTTTTTAGCATTACAATATCAGGTTAATTTTTTACGTAAAATAAAGTTTGTTGTCCTTTGTGGTGCATGTGGGATGCAACCCAGCTGTTAGGGAGTTCGATCTTGGCTCTTGGCTAAAGATTAAAGAAAAGAATTTTAGATGGAGGATGAAGATATTTGAAAAAGCTAGCTGCGATATACAGGGTGGCCAAAAAATTGCGCAAATTGTATTGTTTCCAAATTACAAAAATTGCGTAAACGCACTTAATTACAAATTATTAAATTTTTACTGAAGACAATTTTTACATCGAGATAGCGCAAAAATGAGTCTGTTAACATGGTCCTCTGTTCAAAAACCAGTCGTTGGTTTCCAAGGTATCTAATAATGCTTAGGTTACAATCACGCTACAATCAAAATAAATATTTTCCGAAGAAATTAGAAAATGTGCATGTGCCAAAATGTGTATATCTTTTTTGCAAACACGGCACTTGGAATTTTTTTTATTACTTTGCCCTTACTCCCTTGTCAGTCACCTACAACGCTCAATAAATATTTTGCACCCTTTTTGAAACATCCTGTAGAGTGAAATATTGTTCCAAAAGAAGATATAAAATGAAATAGAGTATTGAATACGAGACGCAAGAACCTCCCAAAAATTACATTATTTCAGTATTTCAGGAAAGAATAGGTTTTCTAAGCACTTCATAAAAACATAAACATTTTGTACACCAAAATATGTACTATATATGAATTCATTTGTTTTCACAAAGCCCTAATGTAGTGTCCTGAAATCTCCATCTTTTTATATTAAAATATTTATATTCGTTTTCTGTTCTCCCCATTATGCACGCACTCCCTCCGCCGGCCGTGCTGTAGACCTGTTACAACTCTCCCAAAAGTATTTATTTATATTCCTCTTTCGATTTTTCTCGCAGAAAATATTCAGTAGCTTTGCGGGTACCCACGGACCATAGATTGAGAAACTCTAGCCTAACGTGTTTTTTATTTTTATCAAGTTTAAGCGAAACAACAACGTTTAGCGTACACTAATTAATTCCTTAATTAATAATGGTTAGTTCTATCCACTTTTATATATCTTTTGTCCGTGGTATGTTTATGCACAAGAATAAAAGTTGTAAATTCCACAGCCATCATCAGTAGCTTGGACAAACGATGGATCTGCAACATGTTACGTCCAGAATGGAGTGCAATTGTGCAAACCTGAATATATTGCCTTCATCTGGGTACGAAATGTAGGCAGAGACAAAGTACCTACTCGTTTTACTGGCATCAAAGCTAACAAAACATACATTTCGCCTCTTTACAACAATTTTTTCTGAAGAAAGAAATTTTAGAATCTGTAACACAAAAGTCTGTTTGCTCTCAACTTTTTTACATATTTCTTATTAGTATTACCTTCTTCGTCATTTATACCAAATGCACCGACTCCCTACGTAAAAACGTGCGTTTGAAGGGAAATTTCTTTTCAACTCTCCCAAGTATCCATTCATGATACATGAGAATACCTTTAGTTTTTGTGCAGATTTAAAAAAAATCGTGAAATGAATTTCATTCGTGTACGCACATATGAGAATCTCACTTTCTAACGAGTAAGTAATTAACGACTTCCACATTTTCCCTTAAACTCACCAATTTGTTATTCACAGAAATGATAAAGACTTTCGGCATGAGCCTGCGTGAGTCAACAACATTTTACGTACATAATGAGTTGCTAATGAATTGTTCAGGTCGAGTTCACGGTTTACTTTCATTCTATCTTCGTTGATTTGTATTACGCTCTACTTAGAAAGTTTCCAGGTATTCTTCACTTTTAATGTTTGTCATCGTCTTTTGTGATGGCACGAAACAGAGTGCGGTACTGTCGCGGTATTATAATCCATTTTAATTAGAGAAAGGTGTTTGAACCCCTCGCGGGTTAAAGAGTTTGTCATTATATTTCATGATTTAGCTTTAAAACTGTTGGTGCATTATGTAACATAGTGGCAACTTACACGAGGTATATTGACTATATGGAAATTCGTATTAAATTGAAAAAGTTCGTGGATTACAGTTTGATGAATTACTAGTTCGTGCCGGTTGTGTTATTTGCATGCATATCAAAGTTGTAGTAGAGTTTGTAGTTTAGTTGCAGCACGTGCGGGATTTCATGTTAATTGTTCGGATATGTAAATTGAATTACGGAGATAAAGGGATGCTGTCGTTGAAATAGCTCCACAAAAAGGTTGTTCGTTAGATTCTCTGGGATTTATTTGGTATTTTTTGATACAATGAACAAAGGTATAGTAAGAGAATAGTTTTAACAAAGTTGTTCAAATTAGTTAACAAATTTTCTTAGCGTTTTCATAATAGGAAGAATTACTTTACAGAACGGTACTTCATTAATTCTTTCTAAACATACGAATATATGTTAACAGAGGATGTTCAGAAATTCATTTACCAGGTAGAATGATTTAGAAAAACTGTATGTGCGTCGGAATGCTTTAGGTTGGCCTAGGGATTTTTTCGTTATCACGAATAGAGAACTCAACAGTATTTACAATATCTGTGACGGTAGTGTTTATTTTAGAATTGAGGTGACGTAGATGTGAAATATTTTTTATGTACGATCGATCAATAACAACTGTTTTTTAGACCTAATTTTAAGGCGTAAACCTAGTCTTTTTGGCCCTCGGGCCGTAATTATGTTTTTGGCCCGCTGATTGCACTTTTCTAATTAAGGAATAATTTTATTTTTGTTTGGAATACAAGTAGTAACACAGTTATTTGTTAATATGAACATTTATATCTATCTTACAGTTATTACAATTACTTATATTAAATGCGGAAGGAATGGTGTTTATCAAAGATTCACTGATAACGCTTTCATTAATACCATCATTCTCTAACGTAGAAAGAATGGTGTTTATCACAGAGGGATTGCGAACGTTTTCATTACTGACAGCATTACTTGTTGAGGGTACATGAAGACCTTCGCCTACCATAACCTTTTGTGCAATTTTCATTTTATTTTGCAATGAATCCTCAATATAAGTCTCGGCCACCGCCGAGGACTTCCAGCCACCATGACGTTTGATACTGATGAAGTCTGCGCCCCCATCAGCTAAAAGAGTAGCGGAGGAACGTCGAAAGCAGTGTCCTGTATAGGCACCTGCATCCGGCATATTCAAAAATTTGGCTACTCTTTGCGGCACTTGTCCCAGTGTATTTTTTCCTACAACCTGCGATGTACACTTGCCATTTTTGTAATACACAAAGAGTCGTCGATGCTCCGTGTGTGATGGCCGTAAAAACACGTATTTTCGAAATATTTGTAGAAAATTCAGTGCTAGTTCTTCGTTGTTAACGACTGTAAATGTTCTGTTTATTTTGTTCTTTGTATTATTGATTTTTACAATGAGTGCAGACCCTACATCCTCAATATCGTCTAGAGTTAATTGGGCTAATTCGTTTCTACGACATGCCCCAGCGATGCCCATGATTATTGCCACCTACAATATTGTAGAAACTCAATGAGTATAATTATATTTCGAATTAGTGATTTTCTTACCTTCATCATTAGAAATGTATCATCTGGGGCTTCCAAGAAAAATTTTGTGATCTGTTCCCTGTTGAGTATTTTTGATTTTTTGGGTTCGTACCCCTTGCTTTGCCTTTTCAGAAAGGCGAACAATCGCTTGAATTGACTGATGACATCAATGTTTTCCTTAGCTGCCAAATTTGCTTTAATCATTGAGTAACGCGACCAAAGCGAGGTTGGTTTGTAAATTTTACTTTGTTCATCAAAATATACCAGTAAAACGTTTTCAGTAATGGTTTTTACCTTATTAACTGCACACCACTTTAAAAAATCATTATATGTTTTCTCATATATAGCTTTGGATTTTGGCGGTAACAGATTCAAAGTAATGTTCTTTGCTGCTTCATCAAAATCTGGCACAATGCACGAGAAATCTTCTTCTTTAGACATACTTTTGCAAACAAATAGTGACAAATACTTAAATTACTTACTAATTTTTTTGCAAATAATTTGTTTTTGTTTATACTTGTTGCTGTGGTTACGCAGTTTTATTTGGTCAATGATAAATCGATTTCAAAGGAGCGCTTTTCATTTTTTGTTTAAATACAGTCATTGTCAATATAAACTATAATTTTACGGTTTTTAAAATTTCGATCTTACATAAAGTTTTGTATGCACCTCAGGCGTAACCGACGTCTTTGGCCCTCGGCGTGTTATAGCCCTCCGTGCTTCGCACGTCGGGCTATAATTTTCACACCGCGGGCCAAAAACGCCTGGGTTACGCCCTTGATACATAAATAACTATTTATTATATCGGTCTGAGTAGGTCTGAGTGCATAATAATAATAATGGCTGAATCACTACGAGCAATGAAATTTGTGCATGTTCCGATGTACTTTTGCACCAATACCTACGTACATATTTTTAAACACTGTACCAGTAGGTATGTAGGATTGTTCCAAGGATTGTCTTTCTTTGCCATTTTTTATCTGACTTGAGATTAAACTTAGTTTCGAAATCCCTTTAAACTGCAAAGTTTGTAATGTACCCTATTTGTGTAACTAGTTTTGCGAGCATCCAATAAAAGTTCCCTGTTGTTCTATTACATTTCAACTGTACTCGTTTATCCTCGTAAATACCAGTTTTTATGGGTTCATAGAAGTTTTGTAAGTTAGATTAAAATTGAATTTGTATCAACGCATGTTGTAATCGTCATAATCATAAATACAAATTACATAAACCCCTAGGGTAGTAAAAGTAAATTTAATTCTGTTATTACGAGGGTAAAAATATACACTCATGTTGTGGACACAAATTGATGCTGGTGCAGCCGCAATTACTTGATGCTGATGAAAAAAAGCGAGTACTTATTTTCTTATTGCACCAGTGCAGAATCCTGAAGCTCTTAATTGAATATAACTTCCCTTTCGTCTACAACCCCGACGCTTTGAAAATCGAATTACTTTTGTGTGTCGTTGATACGTGAGTTTTTTGATCTTATTACGTTTTTTCTAAGATTCAATAATGTCGTAATTTAATACGTTTTTGAAATCTCTGGGTAGCGTTTAATAAGTTTCTATAATTTAAGAGTATGATCAAGCAAGATCTATAACAATAGGGAAAACTTTTTTGATCTCGAAATATCCAACTTAATCATTTAAAACTTACAAGTAATACCCTTCTTTTCAATTCAGGAATTTCCTGCACGGGAGGGAGATGCATTTTTTCGGGAAGTTGCATTCTCATTGCTTCAAATATCAATCATTTAGCTTGTGTTAAGGTTTATCAAAGCCCTTGCTGTCCAACGTGTTACCTGAAAATTAAAGTTTGATTTATGTGTTTTTGATGCCACCATTAACAGCTTACGGTGGTGGGTTGCAAACAACGTGTGGGACAATGAAACAAATTGAAAGAAAAATTCCAGTGTTATATAATGTTTTAACACATTCCATTATAATTTCTAGTGCAGTTTTCAACATCCGCCGTAAATTTCAATTGAATACAATATGTGCCATAAAATACAAATACTGATCTTCCTTTGTGGTTCTCTGTTCGTTGTTACCCTGAAAACCCATTATTCTCCAGTAAAATATTCTCTTCCAACTCCATTTTTCTCTGTATTTGCACATCGTAACTGATCTACAAATCCTTTCTGTAACCGCCGTGGTATATTACTCGATGAATGCTAATACTTCCCATTTATACGAATTGAAATTTTGAGATGAAAGCAAAATTCTAAAGCCCAGGGCCGGTATGATATAATTCGATGATTAAATATTCACAACTTTTCCTTTTTGCAACGTTGATGTATTCGTTTGAGTATGCCCTGCATAATCGTGAATTTCTCAGTCGCTATTTTATAATCATTATTATTGGATTTATTTCGAAGGAATAGTTCCTTGTTGAGCATTTTTGTTGGTACAGTAAAAACTAAATGATATAAGCATACTGTAAGTTGCGCATTTCCGAATTAAATCGATCACATTCACAGCTCCAGGGAAAACGTGAAATCGTATATATTATTATTATTATTATTATTATTAGCATATTTGTATTTTATAGATCGTTTGAAAAGAAATTTGAATTTATTGCACTTGAATAAAACAATAAATAAAGTTGTAGCTCAATAACAACCCAGATGTGATGTCGTTTCTAAAGTAAATGATTAAAATAAGTGGTACAATTATTGGATAATAAATTACACTCTTTATTTGATATTACAGCTGTTTACAGTTTCATAATTAAGAATTAATCTTAACCATAAATAACCAGTAGAAAGTAGAAATTGTTCTTTGATAATAGTTGCGTTCAATTGACTCAGCAATGGGTGAGCGTCACCTCCCATGTCAAGTAAGCCAACAAATTAGCTTTTAAGCCCCACGGGCTAGTTGTAAATATAGCAGTAATTAAATTTAAAAAAACAACTCTGCACAAACCGTATCGTTCGATTTTTGAAAACGTCACATTCTATTGGTTGGCACTAAAACACGAGAAACGCTTGTGCTGAGTCAATAGGTCTGTTCGTTTGTGCTGCACTGAACCTGCACTATCTACACCTACTCTAGAGTAGGTGCAGAAAGTGCATGGATGACGTCACTTCAGTTCAGTTAGTACAGTTTAGTGCAACACAAACTAACAGACCTAATTGAAAGCAAGCTATTGCTACTATGTATTTTATTGCGGGAAATACATAGGAGACAAAGTAAAATTTGGCACAAATCCCGACTGGAGAGTTATCAAAAAATGGATGGACCTCGGGATGGACTCTTTTTTTAATTTTTAATTACAGCATCTATGTTAAGTTAATATTTCGTGGTAAGTTCAACATATTCCCGAGTGCCGATAAAATATGACAAATACTAATTGTCGGACGGATTAAAAATATGAACAGTTATAGCTACATGAAAAGTAACTTTAAGACGGACAATAATGATAATGATTAGAACGATACAGGAATCTAACGGATTAATTTGATTAATATGCCTTCTCCGTGAGAAAAAGATCCTGGTAGCTAGAACATCCAGGAAAAATTCAGAGCTGGGGAAAGAGCGTTAGCCAGAACAGGCCAAAAGAGTGTATAATATAATATTGCGTACTCCGTACTCCAAAAGTTTTCTAATTAGGGTTAGGTGTTTATTTAAGGTAGAATGGTCAACAGGACACAATTGGCGAATGCTCTCTATATTTCGATGGTCCCCAACGTCTACTTCACATTTTCATAGACAGACTTGTTGGGCTTTGGAACATAAACGAAAACGTCGATCACAGATTTTCAAGACCTTGACGATTGTGGACACGTCAGTCAATTGCAGATCAATCTGCAGATGCATCCTACATATATCACCCATAGTTGTTGACGTTGTGCCAGAGAATATAAACACCCTAAAGGGTGTTTATATTCTTTGGTTGTGCCATAGTCTATCAAATCTTGTCTGACTCACCAATTACGAATCCACTTTTAGTGGCTCTAGTCGATATAGTGGACAGTCAAAATTTGGTATGGGCGTTATCTGCTGTCTACGTTGCTAGACATTTAGACAGTCGTATTTAAGGGGTTTGTGTGATTCGACTGTTTTTTATATGAAAAAGCTGATCACATAAAACACATTGACGACCCCTATTATGAGATATGTCGTAGTATACGTAGGACGGTAATATAGTTTGTGTACGTACTCTGTGGACATAATATTTATATGGTCTTTATTTTGTTAAATGTTTGCAATTCATTGATGAACCAACCCTTTACATCAGTACTGTTTCAAATATTACAAAAATTAAGAATGCGTAGTGGTATAAGTTAGGCGTTGCAATGCAAGCGACCGCCTAATCCGACGGAACTTCCGCCACATCCATTGGAACGGGCTCAAATTAAAAAACTGGAAAAATTTACAGATTATTTTATTTAGATAGCTTTGATCTTTTGCTTTTAAATGGAAATGGTGATTCCTATACTACACAGTTAATAATATCGTTGATTGACATATTGTCAATATGTTGATCAACGATAATATCTAGCAAAACTACTATACCAGCATCTACACATAAAACATAGTTAAATGATTCTTCCCCTTCAACACCTAAGACGGTTTGCAAGTAGTTTTGCACTGTATCGCCCAGTACGCATGGAAAAATAATTATTATTAATTATTTACAGTTTTACCTTGTACAACATGGTATATTATATTTTATATTCAGCAGTTTACATTCTTATAACTACTGTAAAGAAGATTACAAATTACTTGTTCGTTTTTAATATACAGGGTGTTTCTAAACCTAGTACCATAAATTTACCAGCCGCTTCCTGACGCAAAATAAGTCTAAAATGTCTATAAAAATTTTGTCCTAAACCGCAGCATAAGGAAGCTACACGTCTTTGAAAATGGTGTTAAAAAAACGGAAAACAATTGCACTTTAAAAACGGTTAGAGATAAAAAATCGAAATTTTGCAGGCAGCCTAACCTATTAAAGGTATGAATTTTCTACTATTTTTTTTTTTGAAAATTAACCAGGGGCGGTGCGAATGAGGTTTATCACCTTTTTCTTGTAACCCGCTTTTCTTAACCATTTGTTTTTTTCGATTTTAGTTTAGAGATTTGTATTCCCTGTTGCCTAATTAGCAATAAAGGTACTCTTGTTTCAACTCGCCTGGACTAACCGTTTCCTATAAAATGCAGGTTTTCTGTTTAGCCAAAATCAATTTAGAATGCTGGATTTGTTAGTAAATTAATGTATTGAAAAATAAATGAAAATAAAAGTAGTTACAGTAAGTGTTCGTACTGTTTATACCTTCAATAGGTTAGACTGCATGCAAAATCTCGATTTTTTTTATCTCAAACCGTTTTTAAAATGCAATTATTTTCCGTTTTACAACACCATTTTCAAAGACGTGTAGCTTCCATACGCTGCGGTTTAGGGCAAAATTTTTATAGACATTTTCGACTTATTTTTGCGTCAGGAAGCGGCTGGTAAATTTATGGTACTAGGTTTAGAGACACCCTGTATTTCCTGTATTAAATTTTAATATTTCTTCAATATTTTATACATAATTAATTTCGACTTTGTATCACAGCGGATTAAGAGCACAAAGAAGGTGTACGAATGGGTTTCTCTTGTAGTAGCGCTGCATTTTCTATAGTGGCTAATGAATAGGTAATCTGCACATGAAAAGAATGCATTATGTGAAGTACCAGTATTTCTAGAATAACCCAAGCTTATTAAAATCGGTGCATCGATTGTCCTGATTCTGTGAATCCGTTTTGTTCATTAATAAAATTACTTTCTCGAGTGCCCTAGTTGAAGTTGGCGCTGCTTAATAAAATATTTTTTTATTCTCATTATTTAAAATTATTCCAATCTGCTTTACAAGTTTATTTTATGGGAAACAAATTTTAAAGTTTCCCTCAACTACAAAATACAAGAAACCGACTTTCATATACGGCAAGTAGATCCCTAAAGAGTAGTCTGTATGACATTTTATTAGCTCTTTTCCGCTAATACGAAAAAAGAAAACACAAATTAAATTTTAGCCGAGCTCTAATAATAGAATTCTGTTTGAGTTAGACAGATCTATGGTTAATATCCTTCTAAACATGGGGGCCTAAGAAAACTTTGGATAAAGTTTTTGTCTCGAGGGAATCAATTTGCCCTTTGAAAATGCAGTCTCCGAAATATATATAATCTACCAATACAGCGCGGTCTCGGTTATATTGGATAGTTAGTTGATTTGTATTTATACGTGCGTGAACTGATCAGGAAGAAGTTCCCTATGTTTCCTTCACGCGGACTAACTACAATCACATTTCTGATCATCCTGTGCGTAACATCCACATTTTCTTTCTGCTGCAGCATTTTCCACCCTCCCTTTGCATTATTACACAATGCTTCATTTACTTCCTTTCGACATCGAGAGCGTTTACGTTGACGGTAATGGCGTGTAGGGACCGTTGTGTGTTGTTAGTGGTAGCAGCTTTTCGGACACTTGAGATGCTTCTTCAAACTGTTTATTGGAACGTATTGATTCCGAGTTCTTGTTAGTTCTATTTCTTATAAATGGAAAAGGTTTCTTTTAGGAAATTGAATCAGTTGTTTTTGGTAAATTGGAGAGAAGATTACAAAAAAACACCGCGTGGTTTTATCTATCGTAATAACATTTCAGGATAAAAGTGTCTTTAAACGAATACAATAACGATAAAACATTTCTGCTTCAGCGCGGAGGTAATAGTTGCGAATAAAATTGTTACAAACATTTTGTATTGATTTGCTAAAAACTCAACCTACGTAATATTAATATATTTCTTGCAGTGGCGGTTGGCGCCAAGGGAAAAAGGGGCATGTGCCCGCAGCCAGAAAAATCTCTTTTAAATCATAGTACTCTACTTAGTACCTATAGGTTTTAATTAAATTTTAAAATATCCGTAATGTAATGTATAGCATGAGCAATGTATTGGCAATTTACTACATCTTCGAAATAGTATACTTCCATGTCGTCATAGCGCGCTATAGCATGAAACGGGCATAGCTTTCTTGTGACCCTTACGTGTTCAGTTTGTATAGCGCGAGTTTTAACCAAGAAACTGGACACCCCTTGTCAATTTTCGACTGCAGACAAGGTGGGAATGTACGCCAGCGCGCCTCGTGCTCTTAAAGCGCTTCGCCGGGTAGATTTCAACAAAATTGCTACAACCATATTTTTACCTATAAATTACTGAACTCTAAAAGTGAACGTTTCACGAATATTTTTTTAAACTATATGGCTTGGTTATTATTACAAACTTTAATTTTTCAGGTTTTTTAATTTCATCCCAAACCTTGCCAGATGCTCTTAAATTGCGTCTAATAAACTATGTACACTTCGAAAATTAATTTCGCCTGTAGCATAATTTTTGCTCCCTTCTCTCATCTCTTATTGTGCCCCCAACATATTTGGGTCATGGGCCGCCACTGATTTTTTGTATAATTTAGGTCTAGGCTCTAGGACCTTATCATGTTTTTAGTGTAAAATTCTGAGCAATGCTCGTTGACCTATTTCTGCTAGAATGGTTTACAAGCGACACCAAAAAATACCTCCGAAATTTTACTTCCGACTGTTAATATTCGAATATTGCTTTTTGATAACTGCTTCCGTATTTTAAATGAAGAATTGGTAAATATTATATTGCCGAAAATTGTAGAACCATTAGTTCTGGTTTCAATTTAATAGCTGCTCTAATATTCAGAATTAAATTGTTTCCTCTCGTGTTTTAAACACGGTAGTTGATGAATTAACAAGAAGACCACACAACAAAATTAATTGTTTTTTTAATTGCCTTCTTATAAAACGTTTTCAAGTCTTTCAAACAAGTTTGAAGGTTATTGGTTACATATTTTTTTGCAGGGTGTCGGAGAAATTGCACCCAGGTCCCTGCAGGATATGAAAAAGCATGGGCTTTCATATTTTTAAAATTATTTTCTTTATTTATCGACCCTTCCTTTATTTGCTTATTCCACTGTTCAACTAGTATTGGTTGTGTTACAATTCAATACTATTTGAAGTCTTCTACTTGAAGGTTTCTGAATACACTCGGTATACTCTTTTATATTTTATATGTAATCAGTTTAAGATGTTGCAAGTTTCTTTTTTAACATACGATGTCATAAAATTTACAACTTCGCTGGACATGGTAAAAAGTAACTACATTTGTAAAAATCGTTATCCATTCTGTATGCTGTTATATTAAATGTTCGTTGAAGTTTATCATTTATATTTTGTGCTACATTGAATAACAATTATAATCTAAAACCTATTCATGTATGAAGATCGCCTACTTGTAAAATAATTAATAATAATTTCTAATTTATTGCATTTGAATAATAAAAGTCCCTGTTTCGTCCCAGCTATTAAATTGAAACTATTGTACATTTTCTTGGTTTTGTCGTATAACTAACTGTTTTATTTTTGTTTCAGGTAAGTCGAGTAGAACTATGCTGTAATAACAACTAGTAACAGTATTAATACGCGGTAAGTACTATAAACTGTCTTATCTTAACTTATCACCGTTCTACGCCTTTACACAACAATAAATTGCGATATAAATACTAAACATAGGGAAATTTCAATCTGTTTCGCATCCTACTGTTTTATCAACTCAACAGTTAAATGCCTATTAGAAAATATTCCACATATTCTGGATATTACATCAACCTACAATATCAGTAATCCAGGAAATTCAGGATTTCGTTAAAGTTTAGCTCATGATGTTTGTATTATGTGGTTGGTAACTTCTATGAGTTAGCTATTTCGCTGTAAGCTGTTATGAAACTTTCTTTCATTTTAATGCAGAATCGGTATCTATGTTATATGCTGAAGGAACCACGAATATTGCCTAACATGCATTAATCACTGGAGTAGTTCCCATTAATTTCATATCAGGTAACATGAACAGAAAGAGAATATTGAACATCCCATTAAATTTATAACAAAGCGTTAACCTACTACACTGTTTTAAACAACGCTCTTGCTGTTATAATTAATGATACAAGTCATATTCTCCCGAGTCTGTTCGTAGGTGTTTCTACCATTTCTTGGTTTTATTTCTGGCGGGTTCTATTGCGAACGATATCAGAAATTAAGTCTCGTTCATTTTTTCTCTTTTATGTCGCCCTCGAGTCGCGTTATTTTTCCAAATTACCTCTTTAATCAAGCTCCTGCTCCATGCTTCATTGACCTTTTCACATTGTCATCAGGTTCCCTATTCACTGTTCCCTCCTAAATAATGTAATCAAGAAGCACCCGACTAAATTTTGCATGTTGCTCCGAGTGTTAGTCCATTGACCTTGAGTGGCACCGCTTTCGAGATCGTGAACCTGCAAAAGTATAAGGATAAGGAACTTTGCCCTTTAGAATCCTTGAAAATCAATATTTTACTAGGTCCTCATTTTCTCCAGTTTGTATCTTGTACCGAGCAAAGCATTAGCTCGTATTTGTCAGATTCCGATTTATGCTTGTCCCTGACTTTCCCCAGGAACATTTGAATGTTTGCGTTTTCACATCGAAATGCTTTATTGTGTCGTATTTAAATTGTTGCTTTGTAGCTGCTAATGAGGAGGATTTATCGGCGAAGTCGTAAGAGAGCACTTAAAATAATTTGATTTTCACCCCAGTCTTTTAAAAGTCATCTTCTCATCTCTTTTAAATTAATGAAGAAGGCAGATTATTAATTAACAGTTAGTGCCAGTCGTCTTATTGCATTAAAAATGTCTTAAACTTTTTGTAGGTTGATTATTTCCAAGCGCATATTATTGAAGTTTATATCATAAAATTAAATGTGGAACTTTGTTTTGTATTAAGCTTTTAGCAGCGTAAAACAGCATGAAATAGGAAATGCACATTTTCATATAAAGCTTTATTGTTTGATTGTTAGTTAACGTCGAAATTATTTCTAGCAAACACATATCGAATGAATGCTATTTTATGGTTGATACACTGGTTTAATCGGGTATGCAAAATAACTTCGACTACACAGTATACCTGAGGATTTTAATTCTAGGTTAATTAAAAGGCATTTTTAACATTAGTTAGGCGGCATTTTTAGAGCCAAATAAATACGAATTAATGTCACTCAAAACACTACGAATTATGATTCATTCAAGCATAATTATGATTATTTTACTGGGAAGTATGTTATACAGGATTAATTAATCGCTAGTTTTGTTCTGCAGTAAAAACGAAGACTTTTTGTTCAATTATGAAACAAAGCCCAAAGGTATGCAAAAAAGAATTTTTAGTTAGGGCGGATCAGTAGAAAATAAATCAGAAGCATTTTCTTATCCAAAAGCAAGACTCTGTTACAGGATCAGCTTCTTATGTAAACTTTGCTTAATTAACTGAAACTTTGTTGTAAGTTTAGACAAAACCATCTTGCCATTTTCAGGCTCTTTTAAGTTTCCCTAGTAGCGGTTTTTTGTGCAAAACCGTGGTAGATGTTATACATCCCATACGGAAATTTAAATTGGGATGTGGATGGGTTAGGGTCTTCATTCATCGCTTACTGCATCCAATTGTATTACACCTTGGCGATGTGGTAAATATCGTAGCCTTCTACACTTCCACCTCTAGAGAACCTCCTTTTCTAATTTTTAAGCGATTTGCTAGGACCTAAACTAAATATCATCCATAACCAATCTACCAATCTGTGTTAGTCAACTGTGCTGAAAAAAAAATGTATTTCACGTTAAAATCAGTAAATGTAGCAAACTTTAGGACCAAATTATTGCATACACTCATTTTTCCAACTTTTTATTTTCCCATATGTACCACCACTGGTATACAGGGTGTTTCCTAAATACATGTAGAAAATGCAGGAGGTGATTCCTGGGCGAAAATTAAGGCTTTGTATAAGCTTGTATCCTAATATGCTTCCGTATGCTTCCCTGAAGAGTTACGCCTCTTCAAAAATGTAATAAATCTATTTGGTTTTTATTTTTTATCACAAATTTGGATAAAGATAGAAAATACAAATAAGTGGACGTGTTCTACTAACAGGAAGGCTCTTTATGGATATTTTCTTTATCCACCTGTATTGTTAGAAGGGGATGAAACTTACAACCCCTGTTCATTTTGTTTTTAGAACTTTTTAATGCACCCGAATTTTTAATTTAAAAAATACGCATGAGAAAGCCTAATTCATTTAGAAAATTATTCGTCTCTTTTTTTATTTTTACCGTGAGACTAATAGTTTTCGAGTAAAAAATTAAAATGAATGCCAAAAAAGAAATAGGTATTAATTTTTAGTATGGGAAAGTCCAGGGAGATGCTCACGTCCTCTTTTTTGTTTTGAATCTGAAATAATAAATTTTTATAAATCAAAAATTAGCAATGTTCACGGTTCACCGTTGATTTATGAATTGACGGATTGGATTATTCTAATTAAAAAGTCCATCACTAGCAGTACCAAATTCCAAAACAAATATGTAGCCAGGAAGTTATTTGTTAACTTTATAACATTTTCTAAAGCTCTGGATCACATATTTATTATACTTTCTAAATCTCTATAGTATAATGAGCTAGCTACCCTTGGGTACTTATTTGCATCAAAATGCTAAAATGCAAATTCTTGTTTGACTAAAGGGGCTTACGTTAAAACTAGGTAATGTCGAGAAAATCGATCGTTTTCCCGTGTCGTCTGATCATCCAGGATTCCACATCAATTTCAAAACCTGATGTGAAAATAACACCCCAAAAATATTTCCCACAAGCGCACTCAGTTTTCCAAATAGATCTCCACACTTTGGACTTCTTTATACTTTTAAACTACATTTGAAATGTACACCCCATTGTTTAAGTTTTGAGACCGTTAACCCCATTAAAACTATTGTTTGTTCTCATTTTGAGAAGCATTCTAACAGGTGCATTCTAGCTATGCAAAATTACAGCTGTTGTGAACTAGAGCATTGTCTTCATGATAATGCAGACCAAACTTTGAGATTTATACATAAACACTGTTTTATAGACTTTTAAATAGTAGGCGGTGTTTCCTCAACCAATAAAAGTTTCTTACAAAACGAAAGTAATACAGAAGATTTTGTAACATTCATGTGTAAAATGTTAAACGGTTCTTTATGATTTTATGTCAAAATTAATACGTCTAACACTTCGACTCTTCGACATGTTTTAACGGGACTATATGTTCTGCAGTTTACTTTTGCATCTTTAATGAACCGTAAGTTGAATTGCAAGTGTTGCTTTGTTTGACACCATTCTACCTTATTTGAAGAGATGGAGGCGTTTACATTAAAGAAACATTTAAAACGCTAATCTACAAAAATATTTTTTTTTTCCTGAAATAACTTTACCTCGCCATATCGTTAAAAGTTTGGCTTATATGGACGTTCGTTAAAAGCGTGGGGCTACCCACCATTATATTCTCTTTTGTGCTTTGTTATTCATCTCTCTACGTCTAGTCCATTTCATTGGCTTCTGCTTCGGTGTATCACTTCCATATTTTATTAGGACGACCTCTTTTCTAAACATCCCTTGGCGATTGTGTCGGTTTTCTCGAGGTTGTTGCTCCATTTCCTCTTCTTAATTTGTAAATCGATCTGACTTTCCCCAGTTCATTCCCACATCCTGGTATTAGTTATCACCTCGCGGCACTTTACCCTTATTATGCGACAAAGTCATTTATTTGCACAGCACACTACCTATCTTAAAGTTTATTGCGCCAGGCATAAATCACGATTCACTACAGTAAAACAGTACTAGCTTTATATTAGTATGAGAAATTCAAAGAAGAAGAAATCAAACCAACCTCGTTTTAATTGAAACATAATGATTGTCTTGTCTAATTTAGGCAAAAACTTAAATTGTGTATTCTTTAATGTGCAGCTCTTATAAATTTTAACTCGGTAGAGAAAGTTTCAACCGTTTTTATTTTCGTTAATAGTAAAAATTTGAAAATGGTGTAGTTATTATTGGTTGCCATTAAATTTATATTTTGTGGAAGTAGTTTTTTTCAAGGTAGTATCTTATTAAGTATTTCTTTGGTATTTCCACGTTGGAAAATAAATGGTATTTCCACGTTGGGAAAAAAATTAAGTGCTGCAGATGCACAAGGTCATAACCAGACATAAGCACCCTTATTTCACGTTCCTTAGCGTAAGATGAATTTCTGTCAAAATTACGATCCCGTTTTAGTCCACAACGTCATTGCAAATCCTCCCTGTAATATCTCAAGCACTAGGCAACATGTCAGCCTCACACTTGCCTATCTCACACTCCTGCTGTGTGATACAGTTGTTAGTCCCCGAGGGTTAAGGGTCATGTTATAACGGTGATAACACACCGACCTTTGGGCGATTGATGACCCATCATTGTAATAGTCTTTGTCCAATTGACCGTGTAGTCATTATTATGAGAACTTATTGACTAATGCTTAAATAACTATAACACTGAATTCCACGACGTACTATCTCAGCTAGCTTTAATTGCTTGGGGCTTATGAGTATCCTTCTACATGTGAGTTTTAACTAGGAGTCGTGTAATTAGTCTGAAAAAATGGTTGAATGAATTTCACTGTTGAGATTTCAAGGGGAGTTTTTTACTTTAATCCCCACTGGTGGTGGTTGAATAGCGACTGCGTTGTTTAGGCTGCCGGGCGGCTCTTTATGAAGTGTAAGCCATAGGAATTAAACATTAAACATGCGTTTGAATGAAAATGAGAATAGAATGTACGATGGGTGCTGTTACAAAGATAATCATTTATTGAAAGAGGATGGAAAAATGCTGGCCGATTTGAACTTTTAAATTTCCATATTTATAGGCCTCCCAAATTAATTTGAGCTGCGTTATAAAACACTCTTAATATTCTTTTACTGTAGGGTCACGACCAAGATAACGTTCTTGCCTGGGTTTTCTTACTTTTATCGGGCTTTAACCCTTTTATTTTAAAGTTATACGCATCCCTAAAGTTTCTTCCACAATTTACTTCAATTACTGTCTTTTACAACGGAGCACAAAATTAGGTTTTTTGTACGTAAAGTAATTATTTTTTACGTTTTCAACTTAATTTCTTTTAAATTAAAAGACATTTTAATGCTTCAAAGGCTTTTGAGTGTGTTTGTACAAAACTTCGCATCAAAGTTTTTTGTAACCAACAAATTTTTTGTTTTGTATAAATTAGCGCCTTATTATGCTGATGCTATCGAGTGTATAATAACGAAGGTTAGTCTTGGTTACTTAATAGTTTACCTTTACACATTTGTATCTTTGACAGAAATCTGGTTAATTCTAGGACGTGCCTAGCAGACCAAAAAATTCACGGGAAAATATTAATTACAAACAACAATAAAAAGTAGTACTGCAGAATTTTATTTGTGCTAGAATTGTGTATGCACCCCATAGGGTTTTTACATTTCCGAAATTTACAGCTTAAAAGGATATTGGAACAGAATCAAACAATTTTAGAGCGTTTGTCGCTCGCCTACGACAAAAGTTTTCTTTGCTTGATTTCAATATTCGTAGAAGGTATGATAAAAAAGTTAGAAAGGTTGTTCCATTACCATACAACTTAACTGTTGTGCTAAATGTAAACATTTACCTTTGGCAAATATATTGTTAGGCTTCGTATTCAATTTTTTGTAAATGTTCCACATTCAGATGAAAAAATATCCAATATTTTTTTTCTTTGTACTGTTACTATTTGGCTTGCTTTTCTATAAAAATCATAATATTTGTACTTCAATAATTCATTGAATTTTATTTGCCAACACTTACAGGTAGGGGTGGGCGATATATCGATATAATTTTAATATCGAATATCGATATGCAAATTTGAATATTGCCACGGGGATATTCAATTTCCAAGGTCAACGCATGTAAGTAATTCCGAAAAAAAAAACTTCTGTCACGGTTGAAATTCGAACTGATGTTCATGCTCACCTGTAGCATGAAAACTACGGTAGTCGGCCTCTTATTTGTTTTAAATACCCAAATTATTAACTTCCTCAATTAAACGAAACGAAATCCTGAAAGAATTCGTCTAGCTCTTTAAGGGATGCCCCCTCCAGAAGGCTAACCCTAATCTCTGGATAGCAGGGCAACCAGACATGAAACCATGTCTGTTTATGAATTCCTTCGCCTCATATTAGTCGGTTTATGCCCAGAAATCATTTATACAACGAACAATCTTATATTATCCTCTAACTAAGTGTTTCAACCTCTCTTCTGGAGTCTCAATATGTTTCTCTCACTTGACAAAATATGATCAACTGTTTTGTTTTTACGGTAGCATTAATGAAAGGCAGTAGCATAAATTCAAAAATGTAGGAAAGTTTGCAGTTACATAGAATACCTCGTAATTCATAAACGCCAAACAATCTTTTACGCGCTTTTATCCCATAAGGGACTTCTGCGGAATTTCCTGGATGTGCGCTAAGAACAATCAGAACGTGTTTTGTGTTTATTGCGTTAGCTGAATCTTCTTTCTACGCCATTCTTGTAGGGTTCTAATGTGTAGACGAACGTGATTGGTTATAAGCTAATTAACTACTTACTAAGTTGCGAACGGTAGGTATTAGAAGTACAAGAACTAAAATCTGAATAGTAGCTACCTGTAGTAAAAGTACCAGGGAAGTAAAATGTTTTGCTTAAACATTTGAAAATTATGAAGGGCGTGCTTTTTCAAATTATGGAAACGAAAGACACTTTGAATATTTTGAATGTCTTAAGGGCTTTTTTTCTGGATTTTCGATCAAAGATAATATGGGTTTACAATACCAGCCCCGATAAGCAAGAGGTGTTTCGCCCCTTCCCACACATTTTAATGACCATGACTGAGCTATTAACACGTCTTAAGAAAAACACATGGCACACTCATAACTAATCCATATTGTATTACAACCACTAATAACGTATAGTAGGTCGGTCGTCTTTACATCTTGACCAGGGTTGTATACTATTTTTTAAAATTATTGCTTATATAAACTTATAACAAGCTGTACCTGTACTGCTCATTATTGAAAGTTCCCTAAATTGTGGGTATTCTAGTTGTACCAATTAAACTAATTGTCTAAGCTGTAATTACTTCTATGTTCTATTCTCACTGATTCGGCAATTGTTGTGGTCATTTATGCTATAACTATGCAGTTTGCGGGTTTTATAAGCTTAAAGGGCTTTATAATTGTCTATGTTAGATAATTACAATGTCTCGTTAAAGAAAATTATCACCAGCATTAAATGCACGGAACTGTTAAGAATATAAGCGATGCTTGAAATTTATATTTTACTGGAAATGAAAGGTTCTATTCTTAATGTTAAAAGGTTGTAGGGGATGTAGGTGTGAAACGCTAAAAATAATTTCTGCCACTAGTAATCTCGATCTTAACACAAAAATACAAGCAAGGGCGTTATCTCCCACACGATTTATAAAGCAACCCAAATGTTCAGTTCTCAATCACAAATATATTTTTAGAAATTCTCCCCTTGCAAATCACAACTGTCAAGAAACGACGCTTTCGAATAAAATAACGGTTACATCAGAATGATTGCATCCTTTGTTTTTGTTGCGCGATTTATCAATAAGCCTCGTAATGCGAAGTGGTTCTTCATTTTATGTTTGCAATTCCCCTTTTACTGCGGTGTTTTATTTTGTGCTTTGCTTTTCCGGTTCTTCAATTTTCTAAAACGACCCATTCATTAATTCACTTCCTTATAGTGATTTGTCAGAAAACGCAACATTAACGTGGGAGCATGTTTCGTTTTTGAAAGATGTATCCCTCTGGAAACTCCGGTATAACGGCATTCCCTGGATTATATCGATCGAGGACTCTTCCGCTGCTGTTTGTCTTGCTTGACTTAGTGCTTAAGTTGTCTATGAAAAGCAGAACCATTGATGCAGCGCCTAAAACCATTAATTAGTTACGTGAACAGTGCTGTGGGAGACTCAAACTGATGAAACTTTAGTTAGCATGGTTAGGGTTTATCGTATAATATTAATTTGGAAATTCTGGTTTTCTTGTGGTTTAGTTTATTACTGTGACAGATAAAAGGCAACTATGTCGTGACAGGAAATTGCGAATCCAATAAAATAACGTGTTTTATGAGTCTTTTATTCGCACATTATTAATTGACTTTAAGTGTTTTATGATCCTACTAGTAAAACTGTCGTTTTTTTTTTGCGTTCTTAAGATAATTGACACAGATAGTCTGTTCTCGATCGTTATTAATTACAGTCTAATGAACTCGATTTTTATGAACTTGCTTCTCCTACACATTACTAGTTTGCCTTTCCCACCCCACCCACATACGTTCGTTTATTTTAATCCCAAGTTCATTTATGTTTCAACCCTCCGTTACCTTTCAATATACATGATTAGAATTCGTAGAAACCCTGCTGTGTATTGTAGGTACACAGATATTGAATCTGGTGTGTTATTATCAAAAGTTAGTTTGATTACACTGGATATACGAGTTGTATTTGGAAGAAAACGCTTCATTTTATAAAGTTACAATTATATTTCACTTGATGGAATTTTCATCTTGAGTTTGCAGCTCCTAATTTACATTAATTTAGAATTTCATTATGAAAAGAGAGGTATTTTTATTTTCTTTAGACTTTCCTGTTCGCAAACCTGAAAATATTAGATACTCATGGCCGGGAATAATTTTTTTATAGATTACTTAATTTTTATAAATATCTTTGCAAAATATCCTACAACATGTATACGAATATAAATTCAAGGTGGAATCGATTATGACTTTTTAATTAAGTGCATGGTAAATACAAAAAAATAAATAAGAGCAGTCGATACTTCGTTCACCCCGCAACCGCACAGTCCCCGTATAAAATAACAAAAAGGGGACCAAAAATTGAATTTAGGGAAAAATGAATTTAGTGAACTTGTGTAAACACTACGTTGGATTAAATTAAGCAATACCAGTTGTAGTAGGACAATTAAACAAACATCCCTGAAGCACTTTAGATTATGTGGAGGGTGAAATTGTTGAAAAATGAAAGTGATACATTTATTAGAGAGCACACAAATCATGCAATTATAATTCATATTGTTGGTAAACTTCGGCTAAAGTACCTTGGTATATTTTTAAATTGTTAATGAATATTACATATTCTTATGTCGCAACGGCCACCTAAATTTTTGCCGGTTGTGGTCATATAAGTTTTGGTCACATCGGCCACCTTGTTTAGAATTTGTAACATCAAACAACACTGGTCACAACGGCCACTTTGTTCACATCGGGCACCAAATTCTGCTGGTCACAACGGCCACCAGCAGAATCGGGTAGCCGATGTGATCAAGGTCGCCGTTTTGACTACCAGCCTGGGTCAAGCCTGAGTGACCAAGGTGGCCGTTGTGACCGAGGTGGCTGTTGTGACCGCTGGCCATTGTGGTCAGCTCCCATTATTAAAAGCTTGTACGTAGTACCTACATATGAATTTCTGTATTTACAAATTCATGATAGATTGATAGACAGAAAGATAATTTTATCCCAATAGTTCTCTACAGTTATCATAATTAATCAGAACTTTTCTTCCAAACTTTAAATGGAGGAGTAATGTATTTTTAAAGGTTATAGGGGTAAGGTTGCATCAGCCCAATGTAGTGACATCATAATTAAAAATACCTACCTGTGACATAGACAATATACCTTAAAATTGCAATTTTTGTTGTTTTTCTTGAATCTTCAGACAGTGATGGAGGACATTTTTAGTAACCACTGTAAAATATTCCTAAGAACATTAATGTACTTATATTAATGTAAATTATTCTTGATATTCCTATTTAATGAGACAAACCTGTTAATCTGTTAATTACCTGCAACCAACAGGTTCTGTGAACCCTCTCAGCAGATAATAATTATGACGGGGAGGAGACTAGGCAACGTACCTACTAATGTAAAGGGACGCGAAATTAAAAATGTTTGAGTAGCAACCGATACTGTCTTTACATGCCTTGAATAATATCACAGAGTACTGAAATGATACTGTGAAAATATATTGGTCCATGGTCCATCTATCAAACTGCTAAACAGATTGAATGTTATGCACTAAAAATAAATTCCATTTGAATTCTTCGCTATGTAGTCAATTCATTTAAATCGTTTTATTCATTTCTTTCTTTTATTTACATTATCATATCTTGATTTATAACCAGAAAGGTAATTAAACTTGGTAAATGTAATTATTAAATAAAACAACTGCTTATTTATATTATTGCCGATTTTTACATTTTCATGTAATTTCAATTTTGAAATAGCACGCAATTAAATTACGCTGTTGTTTGTCAAGCTCGTTTTGAATAAAAATTTCACAGCACTAATAAATCACGTTCACGCATTTTTGATCGCTCTATAATATCTACAAGTTAATATTTTAAAAACGATAGTCCATGATGTTTCTTAGAAATACATGAAAATTATGGATTTGTCACCAAAATCCCCATTTTGGATAAATCAAGAATCTTTTTTGTTAGAAACTTTAAATTCTTAAAATGGGCACTACATCAATATTCCTTGCCATTACTGTCTAACATTTACATTTTGTGGACTGTATACTTTCACACTAATTTCAGTAACAGATAATTTGCTTAATTTTGACTGGTCATTAATCTCAACCCTTATCGTTCTTTAGACAGCGTAGCTGTTACACCCACCCACTACCCGTAGAAAGTTTCACACCCTCCTTCCCATTTGATACTTAAAGAAAGTTTTTTTACTTTTTCGCAACATTACCAACATCAATCTCTGAAGAAAATGTGAAATTACAGTTTCGCCACTTATTTAATCGTCCAAGCTGGTTTACGCTGTTTTATTTCATAATGATTGTATCTTTCTAACTAAAACAAAATTCCATAATTTATTATTGTCTAGCGGATTGAGCCCTTGGCTTCAGAATTATTATAGTCCACGTGAGTTCTAATGACTAGGTAACGTGTGATCCACAAAATGTTTCTTCTCAGTTGGCGTGAATGAGAAAGATAGACACTCGGATAGACATAGAGCAGAAAGTGCTGGCCATATAGCGCTTCTTATTTAATAAATAATTATATTTAATGAATGTAGTTTTTTATTCTGTATTCGAAAATTAAATGTAATATCATACAGGGTGTTCCGTTAAAAAAATAAATTGAGGGTCGATTCCCCTTATATCGGTAAGCGAAAATATATTTCTGCTTAAGTAAAGAAAAAAAAATCCTTTTTGCAGTAAGATATAAACTATTTCTTTTCTAATAAATAAAATAATAAAAGGTTGTATATGCGATAAATTATGTTTCGTTAACAATATTAGCATGAAAATGACACCGTTCCTACATTACATAGAAATCTCTGTTATATACCGGAACAACACGAATTGCAAATGAATGAAAAATCCATGAAATGTATGTTACACTACATTATGTAGGTGTATGAAATTTTACAGTTAAAATAGTTTTTTTCTATAGCAGATGTTAAAGTGTGCTTTGTTCGACTAAAAATAGTTGATCAAGTATTACTTTAACCGCAAGGGTAGATAAAGTAACACTTTAACCGCAAGGATAGATAAAGTACTTTAATTTTCTGGAAACTCCATGGAAACCGAATGGAAACCTTTGCTACTGAGATTTTCGGGTTTAATATAATCTAATTCTAAATTGTTTTTTTTTACAATTTTTTCTTATTTTTTTAATCTATCTGCTATAGAAAAAAATAGAATTTTATACACGACGATAAAATTTAATTATCGACTCGCGAAAATTAATTCACTTTCCGCTTGTCGATAAAATGTAATTTTATCGTCTTGTATAAAAAATAACTATTATTAATACACTTCCTAAATTAATTTATTATATTTCTATGCAACGCTGGAATTAAAATAAAATTCGGAAACAAAAATGAACCTATTCCATTAGTCAACCATACGATTTTCATTATTCTTATGGCTCGTTTATTACTTAATTTTGATATTCGTTCAACTTGAACAAACAGGCTATACTAGCCCACAAACCAATAACGGCACTATTGCTAAACATAAAGCGAAGAATAAACCTTGGAAGTTGACCCACAATTCTAAATGAATGAAATAAGAATGTAATTCTTTTTCATCACTGGCGCTGTATCTCGAACGCAACAATTTCATTTGATTATATGTTACAGTCTTTATACATACCTCTTTGTATTCCTTTCAGAATATCTACATTGTATATAGGAGCAGTATTCTTACTAACGGTATAAAAACGCAGTATATAATATATTTGATAACTTTTATGACTTTTCATATAGATATAATATAATAAAATCGTTGTGTAGGTAGCTGTTAAACTAAAAGATTCCATCTCTTTTTATCGTCAGTGTTTGTATCATTTTTCGCCTTTTTGCTTTTATAGGAGAATTTAGCCTGCGTAGGACACATAACCCCACGACTTTATGCTCTTGCCAATTTTCTGATTAAACCCTGAAACAGGTTGAAAAGAAAATAATTACAAAAGTATTTCAAGCGAACTGGGACGGCTATTCGGTATTGTACTTTTGACTTACGGCTGTTTGTCTCGTCGCACGACTGTGCTTTATTACATCCGATTTTTTACTGAAAAAAAAGAATCTCTAGAAAAAGCCAATATTGAAAATTGTCCTTCAGCGTGGCGAAATTGCCTGACTAGAAGCTGCTAAATTTCTTTTAATCGGGAAACTGAGATATATTCTGCAACCCCAGTAGATACTAATACTAAATCTTACCCTATTTGATTACATTTAGATTTAAACCCTTTGGAAAATAAACAAGCTAGATTTACTTCACCCCATTTTGTATCCCCCATAGGTGTGAGTGATATTTCCGATATATCGGTACGATCGCAGATGGCTTAGACTAGCTTAGGATTTATGGCATGGATTTATTCACCGCAACCCCAGTTTTAAAAATATCGTTCACTTAAAAAATCCCCGCGCTTATTTTGTTGCCACGTCCTTCTGTAAAAAATGAGATTTGTATAATGCAGAGCGAGAGAAACATTGCAAGTATCGTGAAAGAAGCTTTAGTTTAAAATGAACCAGATTGCTTAACGAGAAATATATCATCCCCAGGGATTTTACTAACTTCACGAACAATTTAGTGTAAGTCTTGGACATTTTTCCACTGCACTTGATCTGATTTAAGGAAGTCGCGAAAGCTTTCGAGATAATGGTCTTTATGATGTTCAGTACATTTATTCTTCTAATAGCTTAGTAACATGGAAATTAGATACAACGAACTAAACTTAACTAAAACATAAATCTAGAATAGAAGTAATGTTGGTTTAGTTATCTTGCTTGTATTTATGCCGATTCTTATGCGTAACTAATTCACGTCGAATTTTTGCTGTCAACATCGACATGAATTCGCTTCCAAATCAATAATTTCATGACAGGAAACGATTATAATGTCATTCCAGTTTAAGATCGTGAATCTCGAGTTTTACTATCCTGATATTGCTTTGATTAAGCCGTTTGTTGGACTGAATTATAGTTTATAGAATTTCTCCCAACTATATTAGGTACCTACCAGAAACCTACTGCGAATTATTTAACGGTTACTTGAAGTACCCTTAGTTCTAATTAAGTTGAAATTACTATAGGGCAAGTTGAAATTACTTCACAGCTTGTTAATAATATTGGGTGATATTTAAAAGTGGCTGAATAAATAATTAACAAGTGTAGTAAATGTTACGCTGAATGTTGGTTAATTATAATGTTGCAACGTCGCAAGCAACAGATTACATAGCAAACGAGGATTTGTAGCGGAAGAAGCAGCAACGGAGATAGAAAATATTCGATGCCAATTATGCAATGAATATTTATAATGGAAAGGTACCTACAATCACGTCAAAAGTGATTTCTCAAGGGAGTCCTGCAGGCTATTTTCGAAACCAATAAAATTTCACTTTGTCGCAGGGCAGTGCTACCAGAATCGTCCAAAGCAGTTGCGATTTATAAAAAGTATAATGTGATAAAAAAGTCTTTGGATAACTTTTGCTGTAGAATTTGAAAATCATCTATAAAATTATTTTTTTGTGCCTCCGGTCGGCATCACTGAGTTTCTGCATCGCGAAATCTGCCAGAAACAGAGGTTTCTCCGGCCTAGGCCGGCAAACAATAGGAATTTTAGGTTATTGGTTGGCAGCATCGGCTCAATCTGTCAAAGTCAAATTTGTACATCGCGGTCGGAGACGATCAAACAAATAAATTAGCAAAATTTTACAAATACGATTACCTATTTGAGCCACTCTGGTGATTTGAATATAATCTTTAATATGCGCCGGTGTATCCATTATTAAATCAAAGATAATGAAATTTATAAATAAACGTCAATGGAAATTGTAAGAAAATAAATGAATTAAGTTTAATGAATACCAGGAAACAAGGAATCTTGATTTTAAAATCATAAAAAAAATTCCTAATACTAAATTTTAAATGTAAATTTAATTTATTTAAACAAACATCGGGTGGGTGGGTGTGTGTGTGTGTATGTAACGCCTGTAACGCAAAAACTAGTGAACCGATTTTGATGAAATTTTAAATGAAGGGGTATATCGAAAATTCATCGACAAAATAAGCTTTTCAAAAAAATCCGAAACCGGAAGCGGAAGTTAGACATGTTTTTTTGGTATCATTTTTTTCAGAAGCGGAATTTTGAAAATCTGAGTAGGGGATATCAAAGAAGGGCATAATTCAAGGGAAACAGTTTTTTACCGGACTCTCTAACTTCAAAATGGCGGTCGCTATGAATTTTTCAAAATTTCGACTTTAACGCCCCGTAACTCAAAAACCAGTTATCTGAACAGGTTCCGCAACAACTTGTTTGAAAGCCCTTTGGCTGTACTACACCAAGAATAAAAATTATTTACTAAATCCAAAAACGGTCGCAACGGCGCTCTTCCAAAAATTTTGAAATTTTTGAAAAATTATTACAAAAAAACTGGTCTAAGGAATTTGTTTAAATTTTCTATACTTATGCAGCTTGGTATTAGCTACATTTTTGTTTTTTGATGAACGCCATAATTCCACTGTGGCGCCCTCTACGAGGTTTTGAAAATCGAAAATTGATGTTCCTATAGCGCCTTTATTAGTCAAAATATGAAAAAAGTTTAATTATAAAAGTTGTTCAGTATATAAATTTACATTTTTCTAAATTTATATCACGTATACAGGGTGTTTGGTTTTCACAGTACAATAAGCAACTTTGTTATTTTAAATGAAACACCCTATATATTATTATATAATTGAATGCAAAATTAAATTGTCTATCACATAGTATAAGGTGTTCATATGGCTAAAATGTACGGTTAAGGAGAAATTCGTGAATTTTGAACTTTAAAACGGTGTAGGGTGAAATTTGTAAGTGCCGATATGTTCAAGTGACCATGCGCGGGACGGGAATTCCTTGACGCCGGCTAATCCTAGCAGCCTATGAATATAAATAATCACACATGCCCAGATGAACACAATCGGCACTTCTGTTAATTTTCCATATACTAATTTTCAAGTTAAGTTTATCGGTTGTGGCGAACAATACTGTTGAATACCAAAAACGAATGTTTATTTTTAGTATGGGAAAGTCCAGGGGAGGTTTGCACCTCCACTTTTTCTATCTGCGATGGTTACGAAAATATGTGGAATTGAAAATTAAGCGTTTTCCTTTGGGAATTTAACTGACTCTGTAGTGTTACAATAACAATGTTACCCATACAACGCTGTACATTATGGACAAGGACATCCTGTACCTATATATTTTGAAAATTTTAAAAGGGGTGACAAACTTGTTTAGAATTTGCCACTCCTTCGTTGTTGCAGCTCCTAATAATACGAGTTTCTCGTTGCAGTCCAGTTAAAAATTAGTTTTTAGGAGATTAGGCTGAATATCGTCTTACATTTGATGTAATTGTCCATAAATCCAACCTCTATTAACATAAATGAATCATATTATTTGAAAGACATTTTAATGTATAAACACATTTTTAAAACTGAATGTTATCCGATTCTTTTTGTTGAGTCTGTTTTATCTAAGGTGTTGGTTAGATAATATTCCAGTTTACAGACCGACCTTGCACACTTTTGGCTTTCGATATACTACTAAAACCCTCAATTAATTTATTTTCACCACTTAAATACAACATCTGACTAGAGATCTGCTATTTTATTGTACAAAATGTGTTAAATTGTGTGACTTAGAAATTATACGAAGTGTGAGTATTGAACTATGAATATAATGTTGAACAGCTTCCTTATTCTACAAAGAATTATCTGCAAATTGGGCAAGTAAGTGGTCCAATAATCGATACATTTTTGTATAGAGGCATTACATTTGCGCAACTTTTCACTAATTTAACAAACTTGTAGTCGAGAGATCCCCATCTTGGGCACCATGTATTATTGCAATAGTTGTATGTTTTTCTTTTCTTTTGGCAAGAATTCTGCTTCCACCGAAGGAATCAAAATAGTTATTAAACATTTTTACAATCAAGTTGCAAAGCATGATAACTTCGCATCTCAAAAAAGTGCGATAAGTTCTTTAACACTTCCTCGAAAAAAAAACAAAAATAAGGTATCCAAAATCTGCTTATCAAAAAATTAGTGGAGAAAAAGTGGTTTGAAATTAAACTTCGATGTATAATCTGTCGAATCAACGATATAATTTTATTCATATTGTCAGGAAATGGCAACTTTTGGAAACTTTTTTTTATTTAATACCTGATTCAAAAAAATTGACTTGTCTGTGAAACCAATTATTTAGTAGTTTACATTTTCTCCGACCGGGGCCACCGAGTCACATAGCCACCCGGACTAATCCAGCCTAGTCCGCCCCTGTATATATATTTTTTAGTTAAGCAGATGTACTAAGGTTACATGAAAATTATTCCGTATAAGGAGTTTTTGAGGCAAAAATGCGGTATAATCATATTACTTTATTTTTATCATCTTCGCCTTTCTTTTATTAAAAACGATGAGTTTATTGAGTTACCTATATATAGAACCAGCGTTAAGAATCAAAAAAGAAATACGTGATGATTCAACAAAGTGGTACCTACAATATTATTATTATTTATTTATCAATACTTCAATTAAAAAAAGTGTCTGAAAATTTTGATCTACTGTCAGTTTGATATTTTATTTATATTCACACGGCAAGAAATAAACCACAGATATAAAATTTATTCGTAGAAGTTTTCCGGTTAGAAAAGCTTCTCTGCGTGTACCCTAATAAGAATAAAGAAACCGATAAAAAAATTCGCTTGAAATGCTTTCTGAATTGAATTTTTATGTAACGCTAAACGCTTTTATTTCCATATCTGCTGCCTTCAATAAATATTAATTATTTTCTTTTCTGAAGTTATGAGTTCCAGAACTGTTTCTTTTAATATTAGCACGCTTCGTTTTGCTCTATATTAACCGGAAAAAAGCATTGCACTTTGTTTCAAAGAGGGTTGGGTGAAACAACAATAGACATCCGGCGGATATACTTTTTCTTTACAATAATGGATTTACTTGGCTAGAATAGGTCTTCTTTTACATTGCCAGTCATTTTTTACGTCTCAACATATAGACCTTGGGAGTAGTACACGATACGCAAAAAAATGGAAATTATTCTGATACAGACTAGAATGGGAAGCTCGTGGCCTTCACAGCATGATTTTAATTGACGTCATTATACATATGTAATTTCACCGTTTGAACTAAAACATAAAGGGACGTTAGCGGGAACTGCAAATGAACAAACCCATTTTACTCTAGTAGGGTTAATGATTCACAAGTAGTGACAAGACTGCCGGAACAGACCACTTGAACTGGGAGTGCGTTAATGTGAACCTAATTCTACATGCAAATGGAAACCAACTGATATAATTATCCACTTGAATGACTCAATTATTAGTTTATTAATAAATTTAATGTATGAGATCAAAGAACCTTAATCTTACACTTCTTGAGGAAATCAGTAAAAGGTAATTTAAAAAATTAAAAAAATGACCTGTAATTAAAAATTAACTTTTTTAAAAGTTCTGAAAATTCATATTTGTATTTTGTTTTGTGTGTAACACAAAGTTTTTGATGGTAAGGTGAAAATTCATGAAGGTGGGTTGCGGTCAAGGGTCATGATTAATTATTTTGTTGTAATTATTCTCTCTGCTTCTATATCGCACCCTACGTACTATATTCTAAAAATTAAAACTTTAACCCTTTCATTAACTTGTACAAAATAGATTAGATTGTTTTTGAACTGGACGTTAATAAAAGATCTTTAAATGAGGTGGATAAAGACATACCGTTTGAATGGTTTTAAAGTTGTTTGCCCTTTCAAAACCCCTAGTTTCCTCAAAACGAGAGATATCAACGAGAATGCCTATTTCTAATGCAATTACGGACGATTTCATAATCAACTAAAGTCGACTTTAAATTTAAAAAACTCCTTTAAGTGGAGTGCCGCAATGCCAACAACAATGCGCTACCTAAAGGCCCCTACACATTACACCGGCCGTCGATCCGGCAGTCTGCACAGTTCAGGCCTGCACAGGCAAAACTGCGAGTGTGTATGTGAATCAGGCTACCTGTGCAGACCAAATAATTGGCCGGACGGATTTCTGTCGTTGCTTGAAATTTGACTGCACAGACCTGCATAAACTGAGCGTGTGGATGCAAAAGAGGCCAAATACTTCAGTTCGAGTGTGAAGTGTATGGAAGAAACATGTCTTATGAAAATAAAAAAGAACACTTTTTAACAGAACTCATTGAACTGTATAGAGCACATCCTTGCCTATGGAAAGTGAAGTCCAAGGAATACATGGATACGCATAAAAAGGCTATTTCGTATGAAGTTTTAAGGCCGCTACACACACGCAGGCGGCCCTTCCGGCTGCCTGCACAGATCTCAACTGTACAGGCCGCCGGAGAAGCCTCCACACTATCGCATGAAACCTATGGTTTTGTCAGTTCATGTTCATTTATAACAAGTGCAGTTAGAATGAATTCTGAAGAATTGATACTGATCAGTGTAGCAGCAGTGGCTTGGACAGTAAAATTAAAACATAAAAAACCCATTGCTAAGAAAAGAAAAAGAAAATGGTGTAAAGACTGGCTTTTACAAAGGTCTAGCCGTTTCCTGATCGGTCAGCTACTAAAACTTCATACGAAATAGCCTTTTTATGCGTATCCATGTATTCCTTGGACTTCACTTTCCATAGGCAAGGATGTGCTCTATACAGTTCAATGAATTCTGTTAAAAAGTGTTCTTTTTTATTTTCATAAGACATGTTTCTTCCATACACTTCACACTCGAACTGAAGTATTTGGCCTCTTTTGCATCCACACGCTCAGTTTATGCAGGTCTGTGCAGTCAAATTTCAAGCAACGACAGAAATCCGTCCGGCCAATTATTTGGTCTGCACAGGTAGCCTGATTCACATACACACTCGCAGTTTTGCCTGTGCAGGCCTGAACTGTGCAGACTGCCGGATCGACGGCCGGTGTAATGTGTAGGGGCCTTTAGTAGCTGACCGATCAGGAAACAGCTAGACCTTTGTAAAAGCCAGTCTTTACACCATTTTCTTTTTCTTTTCTTAGCAATGGGTTTTTTATGTTTTAATTTTACTGTCCAAGCCACTGCTGCTACACTGATCAGTATCAATTCTTCAGAATTCATTCTAACTAGGACAACCTGCACTTGTTATAAATGAACATGAACTGACAAAACCATAGGTTTCATGCGATAGTGTGGAGGCTTCTCCGGCGGCCTGTACAGTTGAGATCTGTGCAGGCAGCCGGAAGGGCCGCCTGCGTGTGTGTAGCGGCCTTAAGTAGTGCGGGAGTTAAAAGAAACTTTATATTTAAGGTCGATTTGATGATTAATTATGAAATTGACGGTTATTAATGTAATAATCACTCGAAAATTTCTTAATAGGTACTTTAAAGAAAATCCGAAGCCGTATCTAGAGCATTGCCGCTTATTCTTCTTGAGATTCCTCGTCTACTATTGAGAGTAACAATCGAGGCAAATTCTTCTCTGTCTCGATGTGCTCTATGGTGGGACGTTTCGTTAAATCCAAACTAATCTTGTATTCTTGACCTGGGAATATTCTACGTTTTCTTTCGATCAGGTAGAATTTCGTATTTAAGAATATGTCCGAACTACGAAGTTTTCTGATTTTTTTGTATCTGGAATCAGCCACTAATCTTCTCTTATTCTCTTCAAGCTATTCAAAGACTGTAATAGTATGCCGTATTTATTGATGTGTAGAGTTTCATAGCACACAGCTCATTCTGAAAATTTGTTCTGAGGAATTCTATTCTCGTACGTATTACTATATTCACCTCTTATAGTGGTTTATCGTAAATAGATCAGTTAGTGGGTGCTGTATTGCTGCTAACCATGACTTCACAACATCCGTGCTAATTTTTAGATGCGAATTCACTCACTCGCTTCTGTGGTTCTGTTTATTGAATACCTACCCTGATTCGCATTTGCTTCCGCATTGTATCGGCCTAGCGTAAGTATGTTGACTACTTCGCCATTCATCCTAATTCCGCCGCCTTTCATCATTCAAAGTTTCGATATTTCCGGACTGTAAAATCTGCCGATTTTGGCGTTGACAACCTTCCACCTTTTTGAGGGTGCTTCGTCAAAATGCAAGTTAACCAGAAAATATTTGTTTTGTATTCCCTTGTCTTAAGATAATATACGTTATATTAATATCATTTAACTGATTGTGTTTTGGTCAGTCGTACCGCATATTTTTATAAACCTTACAACACAATCCCATTTATATTTAGTCGCGTTTTAAACTTACAGCAGTATGAAGAATCAAAAGTATAGAAATATTTAGAAATGCGCCAGATCAGACTGGCAAAAAGGAAATGCGAATATCAAGTATTTCTGAAAAAGGAAACCCTGCGAGCCCCAGGGATTTGCAAACGAAAATTTGGAGAGCACTCTATCATATCTGATAATAACAAGAATATTTCCTTTAGTTTAGAATGTTGAAAATGCCAAACCAGTCTATTCTTGAATTAGATTGATTGTAATTCATATCAATCATGCAAATTTCTTGAATTTTAGTTTAGAAGTTCGAAATAAAGATAAAGATAGCGAATAAAAAAAACTTTTACACATATTTCCTTTTGTTTCAGAACACTTACACGAACGCAGACAAACTACTGGCGGCTGCGGAAGAATTAGCGCACACGGGAGAGTGCGACGCCGATGAAATCTACTCCGTAGCTCACGAGCTCGAAGCCCATGTAACTTCCTTCGCCGCCAGGGTTGAACAACGTCGTCGTCGATTAGATCTAGCGGTGTTATTTTATACTCACGAGAAGGAACTTAGTACTTGGGTTGACGAACTCCGCCAGGAGCTGCAAGGGGACGAAAGCGTTGCAGAAAGCCTCGAAAACACGGAAAGGCTCTTGGAACAAACTGCTCAACATCGGGATCAAAGTTTGGATGCTTGTGCTTCTACTATTGCTCAAGGAGAAGCTTTACTGCAGGAATTAAGGTAAACAATCATTTTGTTTTACTATAACTTAGACCATAAATTTAAAACAAACTATCATTCATATAGAGTAGCTTTTGAGAGTAGAAGAGCTATCTGTTTGTTACAACTTTATACAGAGGAATATAAAAATTCATTATTCTATAACAAAAGGAGGATTAAAAAACGTTTAGAACATAATTTAAATGTCTGCATTATTAACCGTAATTTTAATTAAATTCTACCTTTAGGCTGACGAAATATTTTGTGAACAAATAAGTTTTCCTGAAACAACTAATTTATTATGTTGCCTCAAGGTAACATCTCTGTTTGTACTTGAATTTGCATTGTTTGTAAATGTAAATTCTCTCTTCTACAACAAATTTTTCTTATACATGCACTATCTTTTCCGATCAACGGTTTGCTCTTTGCAGGAACATATATGCATAATCACAAGTTTTAATTAGTCTGCATTTGATACTGTATAAGTAAACCTGTCAAAATAAGTGTAAACCGTTAGTAAACCTAATTACAGGGTTCACAGCAACCTGGAAAACCTGGAAAACCTGGAAATGTCAGGGAATTTAAAAGTGGGTCACATAGTCAGGGAAAAGTCAGGGAAATTGTGAATTTTACCAAAAAAGTCAGGGAATTTATTTCATGTGACTGGAAAAAAGACCTTAAACATAATTGAGAAATTAAATAAATTTAAATATTTTAGGGCGTTACTCAGAAAACAAGTACATACCAGGGAGCATTAATAACGCAAATTCGAAGAATTTTGTTTTGCAGAGTTTGTATTTGTGTTCCTCGCGCAGCTCCCTGTTTCTAGTTTTAAGCACGTTTTAAGTAGGTATTGCCACGCGTACATTTTACTCGTTACCGCAATTAACAGTGTGCGTAAATAAATAAAAAGCCATTTTCGACAGTTTTATTTGAATTAATAGTTATAAATAGTTCACCAACACGTTAAAAGTAAGTATGCAACATGCATCCACAAATATCCGATTCAAAAAAACTTGGTGGTAAATGGTCTATTCAAGTTTAACTTTTTTTAGTGTCAAAAAAAGGACAAAAATTATTGGGAAACAGTCAGGGAAAACTTGAAAAATGGTCAGGGAAAACCTGGAAAAGTCAGGGAATTTGAAAATTTAGAACTGCTGTGAACCCTGTAATAGTTTAGTGTCTTCATTTATGTGGAGATTTATCGGGAGATTTACTTAGCATCACGATTACTTATTGGTCCTAAGTGAAGGTTATCATTGGGTACAGGTAAACGACAACAAATGTAAATCAGGATAAAAGCATAGCCTGTTAAAAACTTCAGCGATCAGCGTTTAGCCGTATTGGCAGTAAATACGTAAAGAAACGGTTTAATTAATTAGCATTTGAAATAGAGCGCATACATAGTACTATTTTATTCTTCATACCGTTATTTTGATTCCTTTGGAGAATTCGAAGCGTTTTTAGTGAGTACTATCTCTCTAACGTTTCATTTAGATTACGTGCAAATTTTTGTTGGTATACAAACATTTTTTCACTATGAAATTCCTCTATGTATCCATTCTGGACTTGCATGATCCAAATTAAACAAGTTCACAGAAAACAAATTGGGAACGAACGTCAAGAAAGTTAGATTAACGTAGGCATTATTAATTATTAATGTTTTCCTACAAGCTACAAATCTTTGAGGAATTCAAAATTCCCGGACGCAAATTGAGTGTGAGAAATAAGCAATTCCTGCACCGTTCCGGAATAACCTTCAACAATTGGTTGCTTAGCAACAACACCAACGCGCGCGAGTTTTACACGAATCTTACAGTAAATCCTATACATGCTTCCACTTAACCTTTTTGTGTAAGAATTTGCGTTTTAAGGGTTGCTCTGAGGTTGTGGACACACAAGGGACAATGGAGGTAAACATTCACGTATTTTAAGTTAGATTACATCCCCCTGAACATGTCTTCAAGAGACACTTCAGTGTATGAATGCTGCAGCAACAGAAGACTCTTCTCCAATGAACTAAACCTCCGTTAAAGCGTTATTATAAGAAATGGCTACTATATATAGGTATCTGCCGGTCTACGACGATTTGGCGCCGGCGGCGTTTTAATCCATGGACCTGCAATGGTGTTATACAAATTTATTACAAGGAGATTGGCCGACACATTTTAATCAAACCATAATTCCAAGAAAACAAAGGATAGGTATAATAAAACGTAACGAAAATTGTTTGTCGCTTTCTTTGTTTACTATACTTTATTACAAAATGTATACACTCAAATGAAAATGTTTGACAAAGTAAACCACTTTATATGTGTGTGTCCAAACCGACCTTGCGCCCAACCGCCCCTACGCCAAACCGTTCCTACGCCAAAATTGACGCGCAAACCCGGGCCGTGCCAAAACTCCCGCTCACGACTATGTACCTACTGTCCTGTCATTTGGAAATTATGTGAATGAGGAAACTCCGAAACTAGCCTTCGAACTACTATTCTATGGGTCAGAGCCTGTACTCCTAGTCTACCAAGAGATGCTCGAGTTTATACTACACCCAACGCCTCACTCATGATGAGAAACCCAAAACTGTCCCCAGGCAAGGGGTCCTGTGCAGCACCGCTAAATACTGTGCAGCTATCACATAACCTAGGATCAATGGAAATCTTAACGAAGCAGTGCTTGAAATCCTAAATGTTTAAACAAAGCGGTTGTTAAACAGTAGTTGCTATCCTGTAACCGGTAGCGGCTTTATTCTCTTGACATTATCCCTAGATTGCTCAAACTATTATTGATAACTAAAATAGAATATGCCACTGTTTTTTAACTGAAAAAAACACATGAACGAATTCAGGGTAATGGATCTGTCTATTAATTCTTTTTAAAACATAAACGATCGGCATTTTAGATTTATTCTTCTTCGTCTCTGACTCTGATTTCAAAGTTTAGTAATCATTTCTTTAAACTTTTCTTGGTCTGTTGCCGAAGCTCTTCAAAATTTAATCCAGCTTATTGTTTAGGTTTTGTAACTATGCTGGTTTTCCGGGATCTATTTCTCGCTACTCTTCGATTTTTCCTTCCATTTCTTTTACGCATATTCGTAATTACATATTTACCCCAACATATAGATAGAGCAAAATGCCGATCGTTGGTAGTGGGAAACTTTTAGCAGTTGCAATTCCGATCTTACTTACCTATTGCATGTTGCAAACTGATATATCAGTTTGCAAGTACAGATAACAACGTATACGCTGTTATCTGTACCTACTCAAATAATGACGATTTTAAAATGGTCAGTTTCGTTATAGCATGAAACGGCAAACTGGCTGTTCTGTGGTAATGACTGCGTCTTTATCTAAACTCACTTGGAAAAACGAAAATTTAGAATAAAATTATAAATATCGGAAATGCCTAAACATCCGGATTAAACATAGTTTTGGTGTGAAGATTTCCTCTCATCAAACGACTTTAACCGGATTTCTTCTACCCTGACCAACACACAACATACAAATTTACTTCTTTAGTCAAAGACGAGCATTGAATAAATCAGTTTGAAATGTAAATATCATTTACTGCTTTAAATTGGAAATCCGACATTATTACACACTTCCTTACCTAGCATCACACCCTCTAACGAATTCATCGTCGATATTTCAAGTACTGTGTAAATAATGGTTTCATGAAATGTTTCGCAGCATGGATTAATGATGTGCCTGTTAAACTAGTCGCAATATCGGATTAAATAATGTTCGTGCAAAACGAAACATCCTTGTTTAAATAATAAGCAACATAACAATGCCCACTCAATTGATGACGAATATGCCCGATATCTAGCTGTTTTTTTAAGTGACGTTTGGCGAATTATTTAAATCTAAACAACAAATTTTCGGAGCATTTATTGAAGATAAACTAACCCTACCATAACATAACATTAAAATTCGGGAAATGTAAAAAGCCAATTTTAGCATTTGTTGGACAACTTTTATACCGCAGTTTAATTTAGCACCACATATATTCTACTGTACCAAATTAAACAAAAGCGGAACAGGGATGTTGTTATCTGCAATTAACTTTTTTGAATATATGTCTGTTATGTTACAAAAGTTCACTGACATGACATATTTCTAATTTTATATTTTTTGATGAAACACAACCGTGTCACAAAAAGTTCGTTAAAAATTCACTGATCAACACCGAAATCAAAATTCAGTTTGCAGTGCAAATTTTCAATTTGTACTGGGAGTCAAACAAATATTAGACGTAGGTATATTAAAATTCATATCGCATATATGTGGTAAATACACAAATGTGATTGATGTTTCCTGAGAATGTCTGGTACGTGTTGCAATTTTAATCTGGATAGAAATAGAATGGATACAACAGAAGCTTCATTTATTAAAATATTCATGGTTTTTATATTACATTATTTTTTGTATTTGGTAATTAATATTAAATGAAAGGCTTGTTGTGTTGAGAGATTGTTGTAAAAATTACTGTTCAGGAACGAATTCAAAGGGCTTCGATTTTATACATTTTTCGGATAATAACTGATAGATGGGTCCAATCAATCAAACGGGATGTGATCTCTTCTGGTTATTGATTTTCACTTTGGAAATTAATTAATACACGCAACTAACCGCAGAAATTTATTAGAAATGCAATTATTTGCGATATAAATTAAAGATAAGTTTTCAGGCAAGGAAACATGAAAAGTCACAAACAGTAATGTAATGAACAAACTTTCCTACTTGAAAGAAGTATATAATTAGGGATATTTATAGGGTGGTTTGGTATTTGAGTTTTCAAGTTTGTTGTACTGATTGAAATACTTTTCTAAGTATTAAGGTAGACTTTTCAAACATCTCACGTAAAATTTAATAACCAGCAAATTAATAATATCCTGATATTTTTTGCAATTTAAACTTTTGCGGTAATTAAGTTATTGTAGATTAACTTCCATGTAATGTAATTATTTCCTATGAAACGTATACTCGATGTGTTGGTTACGGTCAGTTAGTGGTTTAGTTAAATGCTGGTTTTTGAAACGTAATACGAGAACAATGGATGTTTAATTACTGGATTTTTTTAACGGAGAATATTTTTTACTGTAACTTTAGTTGTATTTTTTCGAACAACATAATTGTGTTTAATATTATATTTTAAGGATGATTTCACAAAAAAGTAACTAAATTTGAATTCAGTTTATTTTTTCTCGGATTAAGTTACAGAGAGTTTCATTAAACTCGATAATTCGCCCAACTGTACAAAGCAGATGCTGCATGCTGTTCTTGAAATAAAGTAATAAAGTCTGTGTTGTTATTGAACATGTGGGGGTCAAATTGTCAGATAGACCCAGACTATACGTGGGGTATAATTGCCTCGTTGATCATGTCTGTTAGGCCTTGATATTAAAATATATTTCAATATAAGAAGTTAAATAATGCTTAATTTGACTGTGCTCTAGTTTTTCTCATCGTGGCAAGAATGTTAATTTTATACGTTTTCAAACTTCACGAAAAACAAAGACCAATATTTATTAATTTTCCTTCTGGTTCATTATTGAAATGATGGTATAAATATTAGTTAGTTCAAGTGTAGTGGTTTGTAGATTAGGCCATAGATTAAGTAGTATTTGTATTCTAATTGAGCAATTAGTTAAGCACCAACCGTTGTATGAAGATAGAAAATCGATAACGTATGTGCACTAAACCATCGGAACAAAGGAAATTACGAAGGAATTTTCGTAATTGAACACTCACGGAATAAATTTAATTGCCAAATTTCTAAATAAGTTGTACTAAAGAAAAGGAAATGATGTCTCGAGGGAAACGTCAAAGAAACTAAGAACAAATAAAGACGCGTCCTTCGACATGAATATTTGATGAAATCGTTCACATTTCCACCCTCAAGGCCTCAAATGAAAGCTTAAGCGTGGGTATAGTAAAATAAAAAAAAATGATAAAATATAGATATAAAATAAATTAAGAAGAAATAAAAAGTTTGTTTAAGGTATATTAATAATTTAAATTTATTACTTTAAAATAATCTTTAATTATCTTGGCGGTATATTCTTCTCCTAAGGAAATTTTTTTGATTATGTTTTATGAGGCGATCCTCCAATAGACACCACCCGATTACATTAGTCATATTGTTATAAAATTTACAGGGCTCTTGTGGTAGGTACTAAGTACTCCCAAACTGCAATTTAACAGAACTGCATTAGAATACTTACCTATAGCGGATTAACAAACATATGAAAACCTGCTCAGAATTTTCAAATAACAATGTGACCTTCAAGTGGGTATAGTTATAATTTGTGGGCTCTTAGTTTATTAGTTTTTTTTTTCTTTTTGTACCTCATTAATCTAAATAATGGTCTGAAAGTTCTTCTTGAGAAAATGTGTTAATTACTAAATTAGCGCCATCATAATTAGTGCGTAGTAAAGAGTGAAGAAAACACGTGGCATTTAACAACAACAAATGTTTTATAATATTAATTTTAAATAACTGATCAAAAATGATAAATTAATTACATCCACAAACAGCAAAAGTATAGTTAGACCAACGAGTAGCTAGGTCATTTTTTGGAGCACTTGGAAAATTATAGGCAAGGTGCTGAAACAGTGTCGTTGATTTCTATGTTCCAGCATCTATATGTGTTGTGAAATATTTCTGTAGTCTATTTTCAATAGTTATTTACAAACCAAATGCGACAACATTTTTTTAACGAACAAAAATACTATTGACAAATTAAAAACTCAGTTTTCATACCTTTGGAATTACAGGGGTAAATAAAAAAGTAGGGTTATAGCAGTTTTTGACTTTGACATTCTCGCTTCCAATAGATGGCGCTCACAAATATTTTTAACTTATAATTAGCGTTTTTTCTTTTGTTTGTAAATATTATTGAATGAAAATCGTGGAAATGGCACTTTATAAATTAAACTTAATTACTAGTACCTATTACAACGATTTTCTTGTAATATGTTTGAGAGGGTCAGTGCTTTTTGCTATTTTTCCTGGTTGAGTAGACCGGGAAATTGACGTTTCGGTTCATCGGTAGCGTTCGTGGAATGTCGTTTCCCAGGCATTGAGTACAAAAACATATATTCCTGTTCCAAGAATATTAAATACTGCATGTGAAGAACATATCTGAGGTTCTGAAATTTGATAAACGTCAAAATAACCGCATATTTTTGCGGAAACGCAAAACTATTTGGACCCAACTGTTGAATGTTTTCTGGATTCGGTTGTCATTCTTCAAGTCTTGAGATGAGGGCGTAAAAAGAGACTCGGTCTTCAGTTATTCTGGCATAATTTGTAACCCCAATTATATTGGTCATTATTTTTAGTGTTGTTCGGAGTGCAGTGGTCAGTCCAGAAACACGGTAGAGTATTTGCAGAACTACACCAATTTATACTGAGAACTCCGATGGGTTGCCTCGCCTACTACAAGTTTCTCCCAAAATTCAGAGACTTCGAATGCAGACTTACCCTTTCCCTGCGAAATTAATCTCCCCATCCTTGCTGATATCCTTATGACTCGACGCTTTGTATTGTTATTGTTTGCTGATAGAGTGTATAACGATTTCCAACAATCAAAAACTGGGGTAGGAGTTATTTTAGGGTTATTCAAACCCTTCAATACTGATTAACTGCCACAGTATACAGCTTAATCCCTTAGTTCTCGAAATACTTCTGCTAACCGAAACAAGACTCCCGAAGGTGTCCTTACATTTACTTAGACTTCGAATTCTTTACCAGTTGTCGAATCCTACATGCGTCTATAAAGCTGCAAATTACATTATATTGGGGCATTCTATATTTTGTTCCCAGTTCCCAATCTTCCATAGAGCATAAATGGAGTAAAAATCGTTATTCAAAGGTGTACTTGTTAAGCATATGATCGGACAGGATTCTCGGAGATGGTGAATAAACTCTTTAGAGTGATTAGAGTGAAACCGAACTTTTGCTTGCAGTGGGTGTCTCAGACCCAGAAGAAGTACTGAGATTTTAGGAACCGTTTGATTGGAACTCTTGTTATACCAGGACGACTTGGAGTAAAATTCTGCCTCTAGTTTTTGGAAATTTCACTCAACAATCTTCCTGTAACAAATGCTGGTTCTAACTGCATGATGCTTCAGCATGTCATTCTATATTTTTGGGATTATATCAAGATCTTTGCACACATAAATAGATGGATAACAACCAGGTTCTCATTAATAATATTCTAGTTGTTGAAGTCTACTCAGGGTTAAAGAGAAAATATTTCAAATACCACCTTTAAATTATTAAATACTATTATTAATTGTAAGTGTAACATTGAAACCAGTGACGGCTGGTGCCCAGAGGCACCGGAGCACATGCCCGCAGTAAAGAAATGGAAATCTCACTTTTTTTCTAAATCATAGTACTCTAATATAGGTTTTAATTAAATTTTAAAATATCTATATTACATCTTAGAAATAGTATACTTCCATGTTGCCACAGCGCGTGTTCAGGAGTTTTAACTAAGAAACTGAACATCCCGTTTAATAAGTTATGTCCACTCCGAAAAAAAGTTTCGTCTGCGGCGCCATTTTTGTTCCCTTCGCTCGTCTGTTACTGTGCCCCCCAAAAATTTTGGTCACGAACCGCCACTGACTGAATCGCAACTAACTGCAATACTCTAAGAAAATTGACCACGATTTTTGTATTATTCCTTTACTTACGAATGCATAATTGAATAACATACCCAGCAGCTTTTTGAACGAGAACTAAATATGCAAATTTTGCCTTGCGGTACATGTACTTTTCATATTTGCTTTGATCTTGATTATATCAGTCATTTTCCTTTTTCCTGAAACTTCCCTCAAACTAAAATTATTTTTAGAAGTAACGTGCTACAATTTTTATTAACTTTAAAACAATATAATGTTTGTCGAAACAATAAATTAACAAATTTTACTATCCAACCTATTCGGTTTGGATCATTAAAATGAATCGCTATTATCACCACAAAGCACTGTGGAAAGTCGTTTATTGCCGGTGCTGTGCTATAATCTATCTAATAAATTAAACTACTAGAATTAGAGAATTGGGGTTGCCATGTTTTAGCTGCAAGAAATTTAGATACACGGAAGGGTTAATCTTCGTAGGATATTTAATTCGAATTTTTATGTAGTTGATAATTAAACTAAAGAAAATTGATACTGTTTTCGGAGTTATTACCAAATAATTTTTAAATTACCAACTCATCCATAATAATTATTTGTTAATAGAGGGAAGCGAAGCAGATTCATAAGGAAGCGATGTTTATTAAGGAAATTACATTAAATTTTCCAGTGAATTTCTTATTAGCAAAGTCAATGTAATTTTTCCACTTTTAAACTTCCTCGAGTTTCTAATCAATCACAGAAACGTGACGGTTTATATTTTATAACCAAATTATCTAATAATTAAATAAGAAAACATGTTCTCTATATCAACTCTTGTAATCTACAATCTTCAACGGACTTTGTGAAAGCGCTTTCTAAATGCAATGCATAAACCTTAGCAAATTTATTGTGTCCTTGAATCTTGAATAACGACTAATTTACAACATTATGTTTCTTCTAAACTTGTTCTTGGATGCAACATTGCGTGCGTGTCGTGATTTGCTAAGACATATCACAGAGAAAGCGCACAACATCATTCAATCTACAGAAGTGCAGACTTAAAAAACAAAAACCTTTCAGTAAAGTACAGAATAGAAGTGGTGGGTTGTAGGTTTACCTTCTACATTTTTTCATGTAAATAATCAGATACGTGGGTGCCTACGATTTATTTATTTAGTCTGGCTCATCATGCCCGATTGCACCGTCGTCGGCGTCGTCACTTAAATTTTAAGCGAGCCTTAAAAGTTGAATTGCCATGGATACAATTGTCACCAAGAATTGTATCCATGGCAATTAAACTTTTAAGGCTCCCTTAAAATTTAAGTGACGACGACGGTGCAATCGGGCATCACTTTGGTCGAAGTTTTCTTTTTAATCTATTTATGTTTTTATTTTTTATTAACTATAGAAATTCTCAAAGAACCCTTCGAAAATATAAAATTATGCATTTCACTTTTCACTGCTGCTATATCGTCCCATATGTAAACATCTTCAGAAGGACACTTTATGCAAAGCTTTTCTTCGCTGAAATTTACTGCATAGAAATAGGAACCCTTTTAGTTTATTTTATGTGCAAATGTTTATGGCCACAATTCACTGCATTTTAATGCATAGTCGTTAGTTACAGATGTTGAAACAGCAAATTTTATGGCTAGCATGAAACTGCATTTTATCCGCGGGGTTTGACAGCGAATCTCCTGAATATTTCATTTCCTGATGTTGACGCGAGACGTGATCTTGATTCTGCTATTTTGTACCACTTGTTTAGTTCAAAAAAGCGTTCGTCATTCAAGATCGATAGTGTATACCTCCTAAGGGATTTATTTAGTCGTTTATTTGGAATCCTGCCGTTGCAATTCTTCAATGCATGTGTCGTAAAAGCGTTGCTATCTTACATTACGGTCTCTGTATTCTTCATGTATTTGATAGAAGAAATTTTCTGTTAACGATTTTTTATTTTTTTCAAGTGTGTAATTAAGTAGGTACTGCGATGTGCGATGTTGATTTTGCAATAAATTACCTACGGTATAATTGTTAACAATATCCTATCCTTTGTTCAGTTATGGAATTGCTTAACGGTTGTTGAATGCAGGTCATCGTAATATAGTGACCATATAAATACACCATTGACTGACTGATTAATCGATTGATTATTCCTGTAGGTTCCACTACATATTTCATTAATATCTTGAATGCTACTATCATTACACGTGCTGTTATAAACTTGTATGGATTGTAATAATTATGTTGAGTAGATGCGAATGCCTCTTATAAGATTCCCAACCCTTCAGAGAGGTTTATACTAAGCGTCATATTGATAGGGGTCCTACAGGTTTAATTCCTATCTGAGAAGAAGGTCTAACAATGCTAACTGTCTAAAAAGTTTTTGAGAAAACTTAAAACAAAAATTGGTATTACTATTCAAATTTCATCATGCACGTTTGAAATATTGCGACACAATACATTGGTCAACAAAAATTGTAATTTTAATTAAAATTGAATTATCAAACAAATTAATAGGTAGTGCTTCTAGGAACGGTGTCTAGTATTCCCTAGCGTTCTACACGTTTGAAAAATAAACTTTCTTTGTGGAGGAAGACTAAGATAGGTAATACTTCAGGGCTATAAAATATCCTTGAAGGATAAAACATATAGCTTACCAGAAAACTATACCAGTTTCTCTCGAGCTAACTTTTGCAATTTATTTGCTACCACTAAATTCTATTTTGTATAAATAAATTTCCACTCCCTATTAAATTTAATATTGGATCGCGGTGCCCATTTATCGCGGAGCCCTTTATAAATCCGGTACTCCTAATGATAGTTTGTTGATGTATAAGACTAATTCTTGTGCATCGCTGACCTATACATCATCTAACCACAGCAACGCAGTTTACGCGTGTAATAACTTGACCTCCTTGTCTAAGTACGCTATAGAAACAACCTACTTTGAAGATAGTTTTACCTATAGGACTGGATAGTTTCTTCAATTTCATGATTGTTTAGAATCTTTTAATTATTCTAAGTCAAATGTACATTTTTAACTTAGAATCGCCTCGTATGATTGTACACTCCCATATGACTATGTTATTCCATATCCAGCTTCGAATTAGAAACGTTTGGGTGCGATATAGATATTGAACGAATTTAGGGTACTGGAGACGGACAGTTTGTTTTTTAGATATTCGAGCACGCCACTCCGAGAAGCTATAATTTTGTTTAAACTATCCAAAGCTTCTGTGTAGGTTGCAAGAAACACACTACCTATACAGGGTGTTCCATAAATATACCGACGAACTTTTAGTGGTGGTAGAGGACATCGAAACAAACATTTTTTGCTTGATAAACATATGTCCGAAACCGCTTAGTGTTCGAGAAAAAAAATTTGAACCATACAGTGCGCCAGTATCTGGTCCAGCAATTTGGCAACCATTGGATTGGAAGACGAGGTTCCGTGGCCTGAATTGCACGTTCCCCCGATTTAACCCCCCCCCCTGATTTCTTCCTTTGTATCAGTCTACGAGACACCCATTCGTAATGAGGAAGATCTTGTCGCAAAAATAATGGCCACTTGTGCGCGAGTCAAAGATCCGGCGGTGCAATCTTTGTAATGAACGTATTGAAGTAAATGATCAACGTTTTGGACAATTATTGTAAACTGAAAACTTTTTTTCTACAAATTTCGAAAACGAAGCTTTTTCGGACATATGTTTATCCAGCAAAAAATGTTTGTTTTGATGTCTCCTACCACCACTAAAATTTGTCTGTATATTTATGGAACCCTGTAATTGAACAGTACTATGAGAAACTTAACAAACCGGTCAGTTTATACAAAATAAAATACAATATCAAATAGATAATAAAATAAATATTTTACAATGTGTTAGTAAAATAAACATAAATTTAAACTCTTCCATACACCTTTTGTTGATGCCTTCACGTTTTCAGACATTTATTGATATCACCATTGAGGTCGTATAAGAATTAATAACTTGGCAAATTTTTAAATTATGCTCATTTAAATATAGTGCAGAATAGGTAACTATTTAGTTCTACATTACTATGTCATGTTGTGATTTAAATTCACTTTGATTACAAGCTATTTTGTTAGGTGTCAGGTGTTTCATTAATTATATAAACCGATACATTTATTTATGAGTTCGTTAATTTGGAGATACATATTTAATTTTTAATTTATTTAAGCGAGTTCACAAACAATCCTATCAGGATTAAATGAATTTTTAATTGATTATGAGCTCAAACGCAGGCCCTCCCAACGGTTTATGTATTCAGTTTCTTGCAACTTTGTTTGTTTTTTTTTTATTTAGCTAACGTGTTTGAAATTATAAAGATATAATTTTTGGAAATTAACTTAAATTATTTGAACAATCGGTGATAAATTTAAAGTAAGAATAAAATGTCTATTGGAGTAGTAGAAACGAGTTGTATCCGCGAAGTAGGGATAATCGTTGACGACTCTGTAATTTCGGTCTCCTTACAACTCTAATAATTTTTATTTATTACAGAACTGTTGGTGACATGGACACCACAGGATCTATATCTGCAGTGGAAGCAGCTTTAGATCGGTTAGCTAAACAGAGGAGTGACCTGGAAGAGCTTTGGGCAGCCCGAAAACTTCGCCTTGATTTGTGTTTGAGATTAAGAGTATTTGAGCGTGATGCCCTTGAAGTTTCATCACAGCTAGAAATGTGGTCAGAGGAACTCCAACACAGTGAACTAACAAGAGACATAGCTAAAGCGGAACAATACCTGAGGCTACATAATGAAAGTGTTAGTCAGATGCAAAACACAACATTCCAAATCTTACAACAGGGCCAGGAACTAGTTCAGGTTTTTGAAAACTCAGGAATATGTATAATGGCTGATTCACAGTACAATGCACAGACAAGAGTACAAGTATTGCTTGAATTCTTGCATGATCGAGAAGTAGATTTAGAAGATTTAGCCGAAATCAAAAGAGTAAAACTTGAACAGTGTATTCAATTAAGTCAGTTTCAAAATGACGCCAATCAAGTTATCAGTTGGATTCGTAATGGTGAATCAATGTTGATGGCAAGTTTTGCAATTCCAAATAGTTTGGCCGATGCAGAGTTACTGAAAAAAGAACATGAACAGTTTCAAGTTGCTATTGAAAAAACCCACACATCAGCTGTACAAGTAAAATACCGTGCCGATGCTCTTATAAATGGTAATCATTATGATCCTCAAAGCATAAGAGAAATATCAGAAGAAGTTACTAAACGATGGCAACAACTGGTGACATGTGCTGAGGAGCGACACAAACTTGTAACTGCAAGTTTAAACTTTTATAAAACTGCTGAGCAAGTTTGTTCTGTGCTGGATAGTTTAGAACGTGAATATAAAAGAGACGAAGACTGGTGTGCAAATGCTCATCAGGGTGTAAATGTAGATAAGGCAACTGCAATTTCACAGTTGATTAACAAACACCAAGAACAAAAGGAAGCATTTTTAAAAGCTTGCACGTTAGCTAGAAGAACAGCAGAAACATTTTTAAAATACACAACTAGAAGTCTTCAGTTTTATAATTATCCTCCTGGCACAGGAAATCAAGAAAGTCGCGTTAAGGGTATCCTAGAAAAACTTTTAACTCAAGAAAATAAGGTGCTAGAGCACTGGACTCAGCGTAAAAAACGATTAGACCAGTGCCAACAATTTGTTTTGTTCGAACGTTCTGCTAGACAAGCAATAGAGTGGATTCACGACACAGGTGAATGTTATCTCACAACCCATGCAACGAATTTAGGCAACAACATCGAAGAAACAGAGAGTTTACTACGTGAACACAACGAGTTTAAAGGTACTGCCAAAGAAACTAGAGAACGTGTAAAATTATTGATACAGCTGGCAGATAGTTTGGTAGAGAAGGGACATGCACATGCCAGTGCTATCAAACAGTGGGTTGCAGCTGTTGATAACAGGTATAAAGATTTTAGTTCTCGCATGGACAATTACAGACAACAACTGGAAGATATGCTTGGTATCCAAGCTGAAGAGAGCGAGAAAAAGGAACTTTCAATTGATCGCAATTCAGATCCTAGTTTGGAAGCTAAAGTTAAAGAAGCAGCTGCAAAAGAACTCAAGGAACTTAATGAGGAAAAACGTAAATCAGCACGAAGAAAAGAGTAAGTTGAATAATACCTACTTTTCCATTTAAAAATATCGTGCTTTCGATGAAAAACTCGTTTGGGGTTGGTTCTGTCTACAAACTTGAATAAGTTGACTTTAAAATAACAACTAGCAGAATTTGTTGTGTGACACATTATTTCTTAACAATATTATGATGACTGGTTGCATGTTGGTAACTTTATAAAATAGATACAGCCTACCCCAAATGAGTTTTTTTTAAGGCACCAAACATCATTGGCTGGAGTGTACAAACTATTAAAAAATTCTGAGAAAGATTACAGCCATTTATAAAAATGAACAAAAACCAAGTCAATAGTTATTTTTGTATCATGGCCAAAAATTGAATCTTTTTCGTCTGAGTCTGAGTGTTTTGGTCGAGGCAACGCCGAGTCCAGGAAACAGGCAAGAACGAAAAAGCATTTTTTGGCAGAGGTGCAAACAACATTTTTTAGGCGAATATCACACATTTTATTAACAATTTTAAATTTTTATTTGAATTCCAATGACGTTTAGTCACGTGACCATCCTGAAACGTCATAGCCGCATCAGAGGTTTTTATCATAGTCGCCTAGAAAAGTTATAATTTAAAAAAAAATGCGTTTGCAATTTAAACAAACCGGTGGTGGCTACAGCGGCCGTGAAGTAAAAGCGGCCGTGAAGTAAAGCTAGCCTTGAAGTAAATGCGGCCGTGAAGTAGTAATTAACAAATGCCTACTACAAATTGACACTTTATGGTTGTCAAAAGATACGTAAAATAGCTGTTTTTACCATATTCGCCTCAAAAAGTGTTTATAAAATCTTAAAAAGCATTAAAAATATATACAGGGTGTGCAAGATAAAAAGAGCACATACATGGAGATCTGGCAAACGGTAATCAATAGAGATTCAGTTAAATGAGAAGAAATATTCGGCATATTGAGGATTACTATGTCTATTTTGTTTTCATTGATATAAAGTTTGATGGATTTATCTTAAAAAATAGTGGAGTTTTAATAGAAAACCTGATTGTTTCATTGTAAAACACTTTTTTGCACCACGGCAAAGTGCTCTGTTTTTCTTTTTCTACGTGTTTCTTTGGTTGGTCTGTTTCCATTAGCAATATAGCTATCTGTAAAAAACTGTTCTAACCCACTGCACAAAATATTTTTCATGGCCCCCTATGACAATAACAGTTTTTCTATTAGGCTATAACTCCACTATTTTTCAAGATAAATAATTTATCAAACCTGTTATCAGTGGAAAGGAGAAAAGGACCTCTGTGCAGTGGTGGCATGGTCCCTGCCCTGTGATGCATTTTTGAAAAAGCAAAGTTAATGTCAATATCTTGAGACTTACAAAAATTTAATTAGAGATTTGAAATCTGCATTAAAAAGTGCCTTAACAATGTGAAAACTCAAAAACAAAATTTCAATCTGTGCTGAAAACTGCACAAAATATAAAATCTGAATAGTGATCACTTTAGCCTTCAATACCCTCAACATTTCTTCTCATTTAACCCAATCTACCATGCACGGACTCCTTATCTTGAACACTCTGTATATATATTTAATGTTATAATTTTTTTTAACATATTAGAATTTTTTGTATTTCTTCGATTTTATAAAAGGTAATCTTCCCAGAATCTTTTTAATAAATTTTCATTTTCAAGTAATTTACCTGACTTTTAATTTAATTTTCAGATTCATAATGGCAGAACTACTTCAAACAGAGCGGACCTATGTAAAAGATTTAGAAACTTGCATCAAGTCTTTTCTAAAAGAAATGAAAACAGCAAATGGTAATGGCATACCACCACCACTCCTTAAAAAAGAAGATGTAATTTTTGGAAACATGGAAGAAATCTACAGTTTTCACAACTCTATCTTTTTAAAAGAATTAGAAAAGTATGAAACAATGCCTGAAGATGTTGGGCATTGTTTTGTAACTTGGGCTCAAAAATTCGATATGTATGTTCATTATTGTAAAAATAAACCAGAATCAAACACATTACTTGTCCAACATGGAGGGAATTATTTTGAAGAACTCCAAAAAAAACACAAAGTGGAACATCCCATTGCTGCTTATCTCATTAAACCTGTGCAAAGGATAACAAAATATCAACTTTTACTTAAAGACCTGCAATCTTGCTGTCAAGAAGGTCAAGGTGAAATTAAGGTACCTACATAAAATAAATAATTTTTACCCCAATTTTATTAAATTTTTTATTCCAGGATGGTTTAGAAGTAATGCTCAATGTACCAAAGAAAGCTAATGATGCTATGCATCTGTCTTTAGTAGATGGCTGTGATGTATCAGCAGACAAACTAGGAGAAGTCGTGTTGCAAGATGCTTTTAGCGTTTGGGACCCAAAACAATTAATTCGGAAAGGCCGTGATAGGCATATTTTCCTATTTGAATTATATCTACTTTTCACTAAAGAAGTTAAAGATTCAGCAGGAAAAGTAAAATACATCTACAAAAATAAGCTTATGGTAAATAAATAAACTCACAGCATTAAATAACTTTTACAATCGTTTACCTTTTAGACTTCTGAGCTTGGTGTAACAGAACACATGGAAGGTGATGAATGTAAATTCGCAGTATGGACAGGAAGGGCACCTATATCTGATTACCGCATTGTACTTAGAGCTTCCTCCTTGGATACTAAACAACTTTGGGTTAAGAAACTCCGAGAAGTTATTCAAGAAACTTACTTCAGTGGGGCACTACCTCTTTCATTACCTAAAAGCCCTGCAAAATTGAAACCCCATAGTCAAAGATCTAGCAGGTAAATGTGATGTTCATTAATTAAATTAAGTGCTTCTTCATGAAATGATTAAAAGATTATAAGATGGTAGCCTTGGCAAGAGTTTCTAAATATATTCTAGATTGTTCTGAATAATGATAATGGGTGTAAAAGTAATTTAGGGTTATTTTCCTCATTATATTTAGATTAACAAAATTAGATATTAGTCACACAAGCAGTTGATGACCACAAATTATAGCCATTTTTGTGTTCTTGAAATAAATTTAGAAATTGCATGATTATTTAAATTATGCTGAATGAATTGCCTTTTTAATTTGACTGCAATTTGACTACATTCACAATTTAAATTTTATCCTCCTTACTTTAATATTCAAGACATTAAAAATGACTTAAACACAATGGAAGTTACATTATCTTTCGGTGCATTTGAGTTTTAGAAATTTTAATAAAAATATAAATATTGCTAGTTCAGTTACACGTGGTATCCAAGACTCTTAACTAAAATATTTGTTAGTTAGACCATTTACAACCTAACAATACCAAGGCTTCTAATCAAATTAAATTTAGGATAATAGAACGTTTAACCTTTTTACTTGATGAGTAATTAACACCAGTTTTATCTATAATCTGATTACTGAAGAGTATTTGTAAATTAAGACAAACAAATTGTAACTGAATGGTTAAAATTAATATTAAAAATTATTATAAACGATATTTATAAAACTGTTCTTACAGACATAATTAATCAAAATTCAATATTTTCGGCAACATGGATCGATCTATATAATATATTATAACATAACTATATTATATTGTATTATATTAATGTTGAGAATTTTTTACAGGGACATGGAAGAGTGTAACTCTCTCGATGAAAGTGTAGAAAATCTAGATAGAAATTCGCTAACATCTTTTGGATCCGGCAATACAACTGATTCTGATAAGGTAAGAAATTTTAATTTTGTTCTTTGTGTGCAAGATTTAACTTTATATGAACTACATTTTTGCACTTACAGTAGAATTTTAAGCCTCCTTTTATTTTATATTATTCAAGGCTTGTTATGTACTGTATATTGACTATTTTGCACTTTAATCTAATTTACAGTATGAAATGTGCAATGATCTTTGGGACAGGGTTATAACATCAAGGGTCCCAACAGTTATAAAATTCTAAAATATCGTAAAATTGGAGAAACAGTAATAACAAAATCATAAAACGATTGAGGGTCATAAAAAGTAATAAAATGGTTTTGAAAATTGATTTAAACAATTTGGAAAATTAATTTTTTCAAAACGGTTGCCGAAAAAAATTTCAAACTGTCCTATCTTATAGAGAAAAACAAGGGCTATAATTTGGTATATAATTTAACGCTGTAGCTGTACTACTCTGCGATTTTCTACCAATATTTTTAATTTTGACGTGATTTTAAAAAAATGTTTTAAATATTTTGAAAAAAGGATTTTTCCAAAACGACTTCCCCGAAAAAAAATTCAACTTTTTTTATCTTATAGAGAAAAACAAGAGCTATAATTTGGTGTATAGTTTAACTCCTTAGCTGTACTCTATGATTTTCGATAAATATTTTAAGTTTAGACTTTATTTTAAAAATGTTCTATCCTTGTAAATTTGATTCTAACCGAAAGAAAAGTGTATAGGAGACACCTCATTCATAGTCAGTACATAAAATAGACGTAATTTGACTTGAAAAGATCATAAAATGGGTGAATTTTCTGTTGGGAGCCCTGTAATATAAAGATTATTAACAAATATTGCTTGAACAAAGTTAAAATCATGCCTTTTATTTTAATATAATGATATTCTTGTGGCTGACTGATTATGCATGAGATTTTATATTAATATAACACTTGACAGGAAGACATCAATGACATTTGTGGTTTAAAAATGATGGTGATAAGAACAAAAATACAAGACAAAATACAAAGACTGCTTTTTATTTTAAATTTCCACCATAACTCAGGAAAAGACGAATTACTTACAGGAATTAAAAATGGTTGTATTATGTGAATAATAAACACATTTCAAAGTTCTTTGTTTTGTAATGAAAAATCAGTTATAATAATTACTGAACAACACTGCTTTATAAGCATATTATGATTATAAGGAAGAAATCACTCCATTATTAACAAATTTATTAAATAAAGGAATAAAATTGCGTGCTTTTATAAAGTTTTTTTAACACTTGGCTTTCAATTAACCATTCTTTCATTTGGTGAAAATAAATGTATATTTTTATTTTCAGCTGAAACATCAGCACAATAAAAATGTAAATGAACAAGAACAAGTAAGCACAGTAAATTTGTAATGATGAAAAAATTTCCTCTATTTAGCAGTAGGTAGTTCTAATCCTCTCCCTTTTATTTTATTAGAGTTTATTGATTTTACCATACTAAAATGTTATTGAGTCATTAAGTGAAACATTAAACAATATAGTAGAATAGTTTACTACTAACATGGTTTCCCACTTTTGGACTTTTATATTTCTTACCATTACTTAAATGTTTCTTTTCTAGAATTCAGTTCTATGCCTGCTTATTTTGTAGACCTACTGCATGTTGTAGTTTAGTTATTAAACCTATACCTACTATTTTTTCATTGTTTATCTTTGCATCTGTATTGCTTTTGGTTTATTAGCACTGTACTAGTAGTTACCATATTGTAATTGATTTACTAGCTACTATTTTCTTGAGTTAATGTATTCCTAGCATTGTATGCGTAGATTTTGTGAGATCTTAATGTTATGCTAATTTTTACAATTAATTATAGTACAAATTTCCCAAAAATAAAGTAAACTATATAAACGCATGTGCCAAAATTAGGAACTGCCCAATATTTATAATATATGAAAGTTAAGATAAATAAAATGTTTTTACTGAACCAGAGGTTTCAGAAAACATGGTTTCTATTTCGATTAAATAGGTAGTAGGTGTATTGCAACACGTTTAAACCTTGCTTGCTATATTACAGATAACCATTATTTTATGATAGACATACATTGGTGAACCGTAAAAGCTTTCTGCCTGTTATTGTTATAATTTATTTAGTAGCACAGCGCAGCTAATTATTCCATGAATCAGTTTGTCACTAGGTCCAGTGCATTAAATTAACAAACCACAGCCTAGAAACTACACTAATTTGCACTTTAGTTCATGTATCCTGGTAAATGCATTGGTAGTAGTCTGATCACTATCACTACTAAATTAAATGTTGACACAGCTAGGACAATGCGATCTACATAAGCTAACTAGATAACCGTGTTTGGAATCGTATTTTTTGCAGATCATAATAATTGTAACTTCATTACTGAAACTCAGAATAGGTACCTACACGTCTCCATTCAAAAATTATTTCAGTGTAGAAAAGTGTCTCCACACTACAGTAGCCTGTGCGCTGCTAAAATAAGTAAAAAAGTAAAAGACAAATTTAAGAATTTTTGCGTTGAAATACATTTTCCAATCAAGAAACAAAAATATTTTTTTTGGTATGCTCGTTCGAACTTGGAGTTACTTAGGTTAGGGACCACTGCAGAGGCGGTAAAAATACATATCTTTTTTCCGGATACTGTGGCTTGTAAAAACGTTTTTTAAATTAACTTAACATCTACCAACTCCAACTCAAAACAAAGGTACAGGTAAGCATAGTACTTGCTGTTGGTACCGCGCGCGCTACTCGTAAAATGTAGTTGTAGCGGATATCACGAAGCTACTTTTCTGTACAATCGCAAATCATTAAAATAAACTTCAAACCAATTTTATTATCTTCAACTTTTAACTTTGAAGACCCCTAATTTCCACTTTAGCCTTTAATCTCAAAATTTTGTTCGTAGAATAGAAGCTTGTCTTGAAGCTAATGGCGGTCATTTTGAACATTATTTGTAAAACATAATAATCATTTCGGAACATATGAAAAAAAATTCAACACCCTGTATGTCGATAACGAAGCATTTGCGGACGCGGACCCATGTTAATATAGAAACTTTTCCTCTTATTTTCATGAAAGGAACATGCCCTTAACTGGATGACGTTTTTTTTGGGACACCTTGTATAACAATTATTTTGAGAGAGGATCGCTATACAGTCCAGTCCTGGATTGCGTTGGTAATTAGATACCAAATGTAAATAATATATTAATTTCTTTGGCCGTTTTTTTCCTTCATGAATACTATATTTTCTTTAATTATTATTATACTATCTTTATTATTTGAATATTATATAATTTTGAAATCAGAGACGCTTAAAACACATCCGCCATATTTCATCTGCCCATCAGAATTGGAATCGGTGGCCTCGAAGACACCAGAAATCCAAATTTCTACTCCAAACGGATAAATACTTGTGAAGATAATGAATTTTTTCCCAGTTTTTGCCCATATCACCTGAACCACTGTGTGCCCTTGTCATAATTTATTTTCGGTAAACATAAAAATGCGTGTCTCAGAATGTTAAGAAAAGGATAGGCAACATTTTTGATATCGAAAATCTAAACTCTGTAAACATTCACTCATTATAATGGAATATCCCTCCCCCCTTGTATCTAAGCCTAGGTAAACAGCGTGAATGCCGCCCCAACCCAATGTGTGTGCATGTTAAATAGGGTGCCATATATCCCTGATAGTTGGAAGTGTAGGAACGACTACCTATACTACAATTCCAATTAATTCTGTTCTGTGGGTACAAACTGCCATATGTTTTCTTTTACCGCTAGGAATTTGATAAACATAACGCATTTTGCGCTCGCTCTAACCTACGAAGCTAGAAAGAACAAAGTAGTAGCTACTAGCTACTAGAAATGCGCGCAGTGGCCAGTGATACCGACAAGCCGCAAAATTACACTGCACTTGAGTGTACAACAAAAAACTACATTAAAAAAATTTGTTATCACGTTGGTTATTTACAGTTTTTAAACTTTCGTGCTACATGCGACTACCCTTGTAACGGAAATACAAACAAAAATAATGTTCAATTTTTTATTTAATTTTCCGGCCTCTGCATTTGCTTAATGAGTGTTTTCCAATATAAATAAAATGATGTCTTAAGAAAAAAAATGCGAATATAGTGACATGATTCTAAGGCGGTAAAAACAACTTAGTCTTTGCTTCTACACATGAAAGCATAATGCTACTAAGTAAACAGCGACGCGATCGTGCAAAAATTTTATTAATTTTATTAGGATTGGTAGGACGTCGCAATTTGTACCAGGAATTTTTCAACAACTATAATAATGTAGATGTAGACCAATGATTTCTATTCTAATCGTGTTTTCACGAACCAGTTGCCATAAATTTTGTTCCTCTATTTCCCAAAATAGCTAAAATATTTAAGAAATAAGTAAAATATTCCGTAAAAATCTCGTTTAATTATAAACTCGTTTCTCACTTGTTTATGTTGTATTGTTGTTTACTGAACTTTGAATTTAATCGAACGTTTGTGCTTTTCCGTAATACCTGAAACCACTCTTTCCTCGAGATTCTTAAACCTCTCTCATCCGCCTCTACTTGACGTCACTCAGATTCCTATTGCTTCCACCTCTCATTGGCTCAATAAGATGCAAAACGGGAGATTATCTTGATCAGGAGGTGGTGGAAATCACGATGACGTTAGGGATGACGCTATACATCTTAGACGAAACAACCTGTTGTATCTTGAGGATTAAGAAAGTCGGTTAATACAGGGACAGTTTACTAATGAACCGTATCTGTTGATTGCAAACCCATTAAGTGTTTATAAACGAAGGGCAACCTACTACTAAACAGATTGACGAAGTAGTGCGGAGAAGCAAATAACTAAATTAGCCATTAATGGCGAAAATTAGTCGTTTGGTATATATGACGGTGATGCAGGGTGTGCTCAATGAGGCGAGTTTATATGTAAGGGTACAAGGGTGGTTTCAGCCAGTCTTAATGTCACCAGGTCATGACCCAAACTGGTGTGGAGACACATTCCAAAAATTTTGATTTCGGTTAAAGAAGACCGTATTTTGAGATTTAAAGCAGGTGTATTTAATAAGTTGCGAAAATTATCTAACGACAGTATTTTTTTCACTGTTTTCTTTTTATTACCAAATATATTTTTATTGCCAATTTAACCGCCGTTTCAGACATAAAATCTGTTTATTTGAGATAAAACTGTCGAGATCTTATCAGAATCGATATGCAATTTAATAGCATTGCCGAACTTTTCTAATACATCACGACGAGTCCACCCACACCACTAAATTTGTTATTTAAGGTTGATTTTCGTTACCAACACGTAAATACGAATTTATGTAGAGTAATCGTTTGCTTACCGTGTTTCACTTGATGTGTTTGTTACAATTTAGTTTTAATAAATTAGTCGTACTTAATTGCTTTGGCTTGAATAACCCAAATTTCTCATTTCAGTTTATATTTAGGCCTCGTTGATAAGGTCTTTAACCTATAAGTTCTGTGCAAGTAGGCTTGTCGCAAGGTGTGTGAGGTTTTCATCATTTTGTTATAATTCCTGTCTGAAAATTAAACACTTTCGTGTATGGGTAGTTTAGTATGGAGACCAAGTATTTCTTTACTTTTCTAAACGCTAACATTGTTTAACCCTGCTTTATATTAATATGATCATCAACTACTTGAAATTTTCTATTTAATTCTAATACATGGCAAACTACTTGACAGTGTATCCTTTTGGTCTAGACAGGCATGTAATTGACAGGCACAGCAGACCCTCGAATTTCTGTGTGTAATAATTTATTGATCTCACCTGAATCCTGCTCGAGCGAAACAGGTAGGGTTTGATAAGGGTTGCTGTCTTGACTAAGATAATTCTCAGCACTCGAGGGAGAAATTTTTACTATGGAGTTGATGGTAGGAATTAATCCAATAAATGGCTCGCCCTTTTCTTGTATTTACACAGCATTCTTCTGTTCGCTTTTGCTCATTAGTATCCACCAAATTTCCCTCAAATAACAAAATTTTTATTCTTTTACGCCGCTTCAAGTTCCAGTTTCAGCACTTTAATTCAAATTCGTTGTAACATTTGTCTTTTTCAGCGCATACGCTTTCAGGAAATTTAAATTATTTCTGTGGAAATATCGCTCGTAAATAGTATTTTATCTGTTAAGGCGCATTAAATACTCAAAAAATTAAGAATGATAAATGGATGGATGGATAAATAAATTACACTTGAAACTTATAATTTTGTTGCTGTTATTGTTAGACGTTTTAATTATCCCTGTGCTATAGCGTAATATATTGTTTCCCAGATAATATTACAGAGGCCAAATACTCTGTCGGTACCCAAGTTTGTAGAATTTTGAATTTGTTAAATGCATGTTTTACCTCCTAATAAAGTACATAGTAAAGAAAATTTTATTTGAATGCACTGGACGTACTTATAGTAAAATCATTAAATACTATATAGAAAATGTCCGAATTGTTGATTAAAAGTAGAAAAGTACTTTCTGAAAAAAGCGATAAACTACCAAAATGTCTTAACATGGTTGGATTTATTTAGCGTTACATACGTGAAAAATTAAATTATTATAATTTCCACCATTCATTAGATATTGTATACAGTAAGCTTATTAGAAAAACCCAAAAAATACCTTTTAAAAGATATCAATAATGTGACGATATCGAGTTGGGTCCCAATCCCTTGCATGTAGGAGGAACGGTGGTTGAATTGGGTTCCAGGAGTGCTAAGTAGTAGGTGCACCTACTGCACTATACTATAGTTCTCACCAGCAAACCGTTAAGTTCTTATCTGAACAAGTTTTCCGGATCCACCGGATAATACTCAAACAATAGAAGTTAGTTGGTACCCTTCAAGGGTCTTAGAATATCTGATTTTCTGTTCGTTTTCTTAAGAATGACAAACACTTATTTCTGACCATAATATTATATTTCTGCCAAGTTAATGATTTGTACTGACCCTGTATATTTCCATCTATTACAAAATAGTATATTAAGTATTAAGAACGGTAAGGACATTTTACCGATCGAAGACAATAGTTTGGAGGAGGAGCGCAGCGACGACTCCAATTATTGTCTGAGATCGGTAGTCCTTAACGTTCGTGATGCTTATGACGTTTTTTGCGCTACTGAATCCGGTAAAAAGAATTTTTAATAAATTAATAATTAATACAGATTCAAATGCGATAATTGTCAGTCCCCACATCACGTTGGCGTATTGTCGATTGATATATTGCGTTTCTATAGCAATTTGTAAACAGTTACCGCCATTGCAGTTTTTTGTGAAAATTATTTTGAGTTCCGTGCTAAAAATTAATGAAAATGATTCCGAAAACGAAATAGAAGAAGCTTGGAATGTGGGGTGTTCGGTTCTTATTCCTGATAAGTCCAGAGAGACACTGCGAAGGTACCTACAATCATTTTAAAAATTGGTGTTACCAAGAAAAGTACAAATATTGATGAAAAATCGTTGCTGGCGTACTTTGTTACAAGAAATGAGAAATTAAAAGCTCCAGGATTTGTTTTAACTAACATTGAAAATTGCATTCATTTTATTTAACTAAACTGACATTTGTGACTGACATTAATTTATCAAATTACATGGCACATTCGTTTTGAGTAAATTTACTTACCGTTCTAGAACCCCAAAGTATTTTACCGACGACTTTATCCTTAGCAACTAGTAAACATAACTTACTGTCTTGGAAACAGCCGCGGTAAACAATGAAATACAGCTCAGTAGCGCAAAAATATACGCATTGAAGCAAAAAAAGTATTATGTCTGGGGCCACTTGCATTCAAGCCACAAGTAGTACGTACCATTGCACGGCACAGTGATACACAAATGGAACCCAACTCAACCACGGGATTAGGTATGACTCGGCTTACAGACTAATCTCGATACTAGCCCAAAATTGTCTTCCTAATTTTAGTTTTATTTTCAATCAATTTTATGTCGCAAAAAAAACTAAAATAACTTTATACGTATTACTTAATGCCTTCAGGCGGTACCAAAAAGGTAACATTACCAGAGCTCTCGTTAAGTCTCGCCATAATTAAACGTAGAGGTATTATAAAACTTCCAGGCTAGATATTAAAATAATTAATTTTTTTAAATGTAATTCCGCACTGCTATTAGTTTTCGCATCCGTCATTGTCATGCTAAATTTTCTTTTCTAGTTGTTGTAAACATGACAAAGTGAACTGGGAAATACACGTTTTAATGTTGCAAATTATTTGCGACAGCTAACATTTTTCTTGGGTAACTAAGAACTGTTTTTATTTGAATTCCAGTCACATTTTCTATTATTAGTAAGTAGTATTAGTAGTAGTATTTAATAAATATCGTACCTACCTATTATATTTTGATTTCTTGCAAGTTTAACTTCTTTATCGACACTTATATAACTATAAACTTGATTTATGCTGGAGTTTTATTACTAAAGCTAGTTCAGTTTATTTTTCGTCAAGACGCCTGTATAGTATTTACATAACAATAACACGGATGTCTTTGAAGTGTACAAATACTTTTATGGACTGTATTTTCATAAGGATATAAGTATTAAAAGTAATATTGCGTAAAGATCGTTTAATAGTATATTAAGTATTAAGAACGGTAAGGACATTTTACCGATCGAAGACAATAGTTTGGAGGAGGAGCGCAGCGACGACTCCAATTATTGTCTGAGATCCGTAGTCCTTAACGTTCGTGATGCTTATGACGTTTTTTGCGCTACTGAATCCGGTAAAAAGAATTTTTAATAAATTAATAATTAATACAGATTCAAATGCGATAATTGTCAATCTCCGCATCACGTTGCCGTATTGTCGATTGATATATTGCGTTTCTATAGCAATCTGTAAACAGTTACCGCCATTGCAGTTTTTTGTGAAAATTATTTTGAGTTCCGTGCTAAAAATTAATGAAAATGATTCCGAAAACGAAATAGAAGCAGCTTGGAATGTGGGGTGTTCGGTTTTCATTCCTGATAAGTCTAGAGAGACGCTACGAAGGTACCTACAATCATTTTAAAAATTGGTGTACCAAGAAAAGTACAAATATTGATGAAAAATCTTTGCTGGCGTACTTTGTTACAAGAAATGAGAAATTAAAAGCTCCAGGATTTGTTTAAACTAACATTGGAAATTGTATTCATTTTATTTAACTAAACTGACATTTGTGACTGACATTAATTTATCAAATTACATGGCACATTCGTTTTGAGTAAATTTACTTACCGTTCTAGAACCCCAAAGTATTTTACCGACGACTTTATCCTTAGCAACTACTAAACATAACTTACTGTCTTGGAAACAGCCGCGGTAAACAATGAAATAGAGCACAGTAGCGCAAAAAATCATATTTTATGCTTCCAATCTAGTCTTACTTCATTCATCAACTAAAATTTCTAGTACCTCGTTAAATTTTCGTTGGACTTAACCACTGTAAAAAGGTTTGTTATTTGACATGTAACTAAATTCTGTTTCCAATTTGTTATCAGCTGAAGGGTTATCGATGAATAGAGGTTTGGGAATTTTGCCAAGGGGGTTGGTTTTGTATGGGTCGTATAACTGCATAATTTCCGACTGAAACAATAGCTTGTGATGTTATTTTGACGGCAAGGGGGAAACTAAACAAAAACAGTATCCTAAAGGAAATAACTTTGACATATTACTTATACCATAATGTGCTTGTTAAATGTGTAATTTAATTATAAACTAGCCCTAGCAGTTTAATCTCATACCCATCAGTTTGCTGTTCATTCCAACAGGAAAATTTACTTAAACAAATAGCCAGATTTTTTTCAGGTTAAATTGCAGCATTACATTTTAATCCGCTTTAAAACTGGGAGTGTGGTACAAGAAAGTGAAGTTTTATAATCTCCACTTAAAGACGATTAAATGCGCACAAACCAGAGGCTTTAACAATTTATTTTTTATGGTTCATTCGATTGTGTTTGAATACTGATTAGATAATTCAAATTACTTTCCGAATTTACTTTGTGAATTGGGATAACATTTAAAGTCGAAAATTAAATATGCAAGAATTACCTACTCACGTACTTTCACATGAAAATGTTTTTCTTTTCTTAATCATTTTGTGACACGGAATGCGTACCTACTTTTTCATTTATGATAGGAAAACCTTATAAATAATTAAATATATTATTGCTAGATAGTAAAACATATAAAGTTTTATTAAGCGTCCTTAATTAAATTAATTAGTCCTGATTTTCGTGTAAATTTTCCTGGCTATCTAACAATACATTTAATTTAAGTAGAGACATTCAAGATATGATAATATCGACACTGTGTTCAGTTGAAGCACCAATTTGCCTTCGTTAAACTGATAGTACTTACCTCTCTCCGCTCATATGTTACGGTGATCCGGGATACTCCGGACCGGCGCTTTCCTCTCCCGGGCCGTCCGGTGCTTCAGCAACTTTCAGTTCGCAGCCGGGATCGACCCCGAGCGCCGTCATTTATTTTGAAATACCGAGTATTTAAAAAACAATAGCCCCTCGTGTCTATTTTCAAATTCATAAACTATAAAACTTTGTGTTATATCCATTTACACTTCCTCGATCGTCCAACTCGGTAGTTTTATGTCAAAATCGTAAAATTTTCGCGTATTATATTTAAATTTTTTTGAGACGTGCTGAAGTTTTGTGGTGCTATTGTGTCGGTAATTTTAATTTAATGGGAAAGGTTTCAATTTATTAGACTTCCTTTGTGTGGTAAAATTTTGTCGATGAGTTATATTAGAAAATAATAACTGTTAATATCACATTTCCCGTATCATTGCCACATTGTCTCTAAGAAGTTTTTGTTGATTTTACTAAAATTGTTACCTTAGTGCGGGTTATAAATCAGAAAGCGAATTTAATTAGTTTTAGAAAAAGAAAGCCTTCCTTTCCGTGTAATTGCCGTGTCTAGTAATCTCTTAAAAAATATATATCATATTAAACGTTTAAAGCTTTAATTTGGTGCTATTTCTGAAGACTACACATAGAATTATTTAGGAAAAACTGCTGATTTTCATCATATATCAAAACTGCAAACTGTGATCGTCGCTGGCAAAAACCGCAAAAAGATTACCAACCACTTCCAGCAGAAAAAATCGAAATAACTAAGAATGAAGCGGATGTGATGTTCGGTATTACTGAATTTAATACAGTCTTGAATTACGGGTAAAATTACAATAGAAGCAATTTCTCTTAGTCAGAGACACTTGTTAAAGTTGATTGGTTCTGTGTATCGCCGTTATCGATAAGTGGTGCATTTGTGATCAGTTTACAAATTCTGTTAGCGCAAAGGACTTAAATTAAATTAATTAAAGTTTTGTTATTAAAATAGACCACGTTTTATTAAAACACGGTGCATTAATAAATTTGTGTGACTTTGGTGATTAAAACGGCAGTTCTCAATATGTCGAATTCGGGCGGCAGTGCTACAGGGGTTATTCCCAAAACTCAAAAATCGAAAAGAAAAATATCTCTTCCTTGGTTCAGGCAGGGTTCTGTTGCTCAAACGCATCCAACCCTCACACGACAGCATACCATCGATACTCCCAGTTCCTTCCAAGCTCGTCTTTTGAGAAGACAGCCCAGCCAATCTGTTCTGGTTAATATAATTTTTTATGATTATCGTACACTTTACCACTTTTTAACAATGAAAGCACTTATAAAAATATTAAGACACTGTAGAGATATTGTTTGCATCTTTTAGCCTACGCAACTAAATTTTTTGCCAACGTGAAATTTGGCGGCGTATTATGTCATGCGACTGTATTATTTTCAGAGGAATTTGTATTAATAGGCGAAAGAATATACGTGCAAGGTCTTCAAAAGCGCATGTTGATGAAACCTAGCCAATATTTCAATTTGATTAATTGCTTTTTTTAAACTTTTAAAGTGTAAGAAGGGCGCGTGCTCTTTTCTCTTCTTCATGTAAATGAAGCACGCTAAATTTGACAGGAATATTGATGAGATTGATTGAACATTATGTTCGATAAATCAGGCACTTAACATTTTGCTCTTTTTTTCTAAAGAAATTGTGTAATACTTGCGGAATTTTTTTTGACAAATGCTTTTGCAAGATGTATCATAAATCTTTTTGAAGAATTTCGAGAATTTACGTGAATCCTCAGAGTACAATCAATTTGCATAATCAAAGAGTTTGATATCCAAGCAAATATTTTATAATCCGTTTTAGTTTTAATGTTTATTCTGTAAAACGAGTAGGTACGCTGATACATTCCACTTCTTACCGGAGAAGCTGTAACCATGATCATGAACGAAACGTCGAAACAATTAATCGTGGTGTAATAATTTGATATACACTAGTGACTAGTGGTACTGTGCCACCACTTACTATACTATACGCACTCAATAGACATAGCTAAGTTCCTCCCCACAAAACGTGCACTTAAATGCAATTAAAATGTTTCTATTGGTCGCCTTTCAAAAACCCATAAAACACGCTACCACTGACACTTGACTCGATTTCCTGTTTTTTATTTGCAATATGTAGCATGTGAAACCGGCTTTAGTTTATATAAATTCCAGGGGAGGAGCGAGGAGCTTACCTATATCTGTTGGGTACGTACCAGGTACTACGTAGGGTTCCCTGTACGGCATTCGTACAAAGAAAGCCCATAGAGTCTAGATCTATCGACTGCAAATTACAGACTCTTGACATCGTGATCGAAATTAGGGAAACAAAATTTATGTTTTATTTATTTATTATGTATTTGAAAAAATTAATCATATTGACATTCATCTAATCGTATAATTGGAGAAATATTTGAGCACCGTTTATTCATTTTTATCAAAAAGGTTTATATCTTCATTTTATGTCTTACAGATCTAGTACTTTGTCCATACCGTTCTAGGAGTTTCTCAAGCTAGTACATGTTCCTTCTTCTTGCACTATTTCTTTTGCGTTATCAATTTATTACTGGAACCGATATTTCTCACATTGCGTAAGGTATCCCTTAGGGATTCTAGTTGGTAATTCATTCTAGTTTGGTTTTATTTTTTGTTAAAAATTTACAAAGCTTTATCGGCTGAAGTATTTCCATCTACACTGGTGACTAGATCTTCTCAAGAGACTTTTAGTATTCTTTGGTAAATCCATAGTTTAAAGACTTTGATCTTCTTACACGCATGTTTTGTTAGCGACAAACTTTCTATCCACAGCATATGTGGAGCTTAATTGACGTTGGTCTTTAATGACATAACTTTTCGTACTATGTAAGTTCTGATATTTAACTTAAAAATGAAATGTAAAGTTCCGGTCCGCTCGTTCAAGTTGATTATAGAGAGATTTAGGAAATTTTTTTCGTGTAGTTTTTACAGAATTTTTTAATCTGATGTCGATCATTATTCAGGAAATGAAAGAACAAGCATTATTAAAAAATTCAATATCCTAGACCCAAATTACTTCTTTTGAAGTCTAAATCGATGAAGCAAAAAATATATGGCTTTACAAAATGAGAACCTAATGAATTATGCAGTTGCTGAAAGCATATCATAAAATGGTAATGACTTTTATAAGCTTGTCCGTCCCTACTTGTGTCTCTATCATTAAAAAGACCCGCATAACATACGAAAAACGTGAAAGTAGGTTGTAAAGAGCCCTACTTCCGATTCTAACTAATTTAATTCATTAGATATATTTTTTCGTCAAAAATCTCTAGAATTTACAGGTTTATGTGTTGGTTAGTTCACAAGCTTTGTGACTATCTTGGGATTACAATCCCATATTCTTTCCTTGGGGAAATATCAAGATAAATATGGATTTTCAACAGTTTATTGCCAATAAAATCTAAAATTATTTACTGTGTGTAAACTTTTAAGTATTTTTCTTGTTTATCGTGTGTTTTCTTTTCTGAAGATATTTCCAAGTTAGGATTTGTTCTTATAATTCCAATTATGTTTTTTTTGACGACATATTGTAATTCAGTATGAAACTGTACCCGAACAATGCTTTCTTACATAATTTTCGGACGTATCTGTTATTGCAGTTGTGTACCATACACATATTTACATTAGAAATTTATCGTTTTCCAATTATTCCTATCACATATTTGATTCTGAATTCCCTATTTTCGTACTTCCGTTCACATATTTGCTGTGCTTTCCCCATTTTTATTTCAAAAGCAAACATTTTACAGGCTTGGTTGTAACACCATGAGAAAAATAATCTAATTTTACCACAAACAAATTTTATCTGCTACTAGTTTCTGTTTACGTTGTTAGAAAAATTTTAATACTCTCGACATGATAATCTCTGGTTAATATTTTCATTTAATCAACTTTTATCAAATTGATATGGCATGTTTAGATTTTTGGGAAAGGTTGTTTCATTGTGTGTTAAATGCGGGAAATTATGAACCATTGGCGGCTGGTGCCAAGGGTCACGTGTCCGCAACATAAAACTGGAAATCTTCACTTTTTCTAAATCATAGTTGTAACTTGTAAATGATCGAGCGGTATATAATACAGCCGTTGCTGTGGATACGTAGGTACACACATTATTATAGTACAATTATTTAACATATTGTTTTACTAGTAACACAATGACTCCCTTCTACATCCCGTACAGCCCGTTCTGTAGTACAATAGAAATATTGCAATACGCTTGAAGAAAAACACTTTTAATTCTAGTAAAATAATTTGTTATTTTAAATTTCTTAGGCTACCGCTAAAAAGCCTACCTTTAGCAGTGTTTGTAGAAAAAAATAGTGTCGGGACACGTGTTAAAAGTGCTGATATATTTTGTTCGTTCCACTCGCTTCGTTCGCTCCGCAAACTTCTTGCTCACCAAATAAAATTGCACTTTTAACAATTGTAACATAAATAACTATTACTATCGTTTATTTCCCATACCTACCAAACGTATGCAAACATCGTTTGGCAGCTATTCGTTTTAATCTAGAAAAAAAAAATAATAATAATTTTCTCGCTTGTTGGTAATTTAAAAAACTTGTAGGTATATTTTCTTTTTGATTTTTAACTAACAATTCGCTAATTATATTTTACATTTTCACTAAATTAAACATAAATTTAATGAAGCAAACTTCCACGATGCGTGAAATTAAATGTTTATAATTTAATCTATGTCTGTGGTGTAATTAAATTTTAATGCAAATTAGTACTGAAAAACCGAGTGAAAAACCAAGGAAAACGTGCATTCTGTTTAATATGAAAGGTCGGAACATGACAGTGACCGCACCTAAATATTCCACCTTCATCATATTTCATTGACTTATGCTTTGTTCGCTGCTGTGCTTGTATTCCACCCCCTAACAAAAACCGCTATAAAAAATTAAGTATCAGTTTTTTTATCATTTATTTTAGTTAGCACACTTGGCTCTAATGGATATTTGTGGAATTGCACCTAAATTTTATCTGGTAAAGTGTGGTTTTCTGGCGATACGTTTTTTCCAATGTAGGTAATTATTTTTCATTTGAACATCGTTTATGTCGCAGGTGACAGGAATTTATAGCGGATTTTGTTTCAAAGGCGAAATTGAGCAGACAATCGTTACAGATTTACTGAACTGAACGATTCAATTACCTCGCAGTAAAATTATAATATCTGGAGCTTATTAATGTGCCGTGTTTCCGGCTTACTTTTTTTCTGCCAAGTCACATGTAGATAATAATGTGAACAAAACCTTATCGGGGAATTTGAGAAGCAATAGTTTCATTACTGCCCAAACTTTATTTTGATAAAAGTTGAGATTTATGGGTGTTCATTAACTGCAATAAATTTAACAAAATACCCAAGACACTTTGAAAATATCGTATACTCCTTTATCAGCATTCAGTACATGTTTGTCAATATTTCTATTTATTTGTCACATACTATTGCAATTCAACTTTTAAAATAAACTAAAAAATATGTTGCTATATAAATAGGACGTAAAAATTCCTAAAAATTATTATGCCTAGTTCATACCGTCCCGTGCGTCCCCCAGCAAGAATGCTTGCAATTACTTTTCAAATCTATTAGCATAAATTGTAATTTCTTATGCAATGGGAGGTTATTGTCTTACAGATAAAAATAGAATGGCATCAAGTACTTCCTCGACATTTTTAACTTAAGGCGTCTTACTTTCTACACCATCAGAAAAACAAAAGTATCTTGAACCTTTTCGGAATATTAATAAATTGTAGTAGGTAGTACCTACCAGGAAACTTTGCTGGCAAGACTTTAGTATAGTGTTTTAATAATTATTATTTACGTTATAAGTCCGGAAAGTGCCTTATTAAAGTATAAGTTTAGATGTTTATGGATGAGGCGACGAAGGAATCAAATCGAGAATTTTGAAACGGAAACTTTAATAATAATTTCACGGACATAAACTATTATTCAGTAGTGAATAGGCACGTCGTCAAATAAATTGCAAAAATATTATTATTATATTATTATATTTCAACGTATTTAGTAATAATCTTTGATAAAGTGTAGCATTTTACTCACATATTGTTTAATGGCTATTGTTCGCTAGGATGAACTACTATTGCTAGCGAGTCTACATTACTTCATTATTTATCATTTTTGTCAATAAAAAGGGGGGGTAGATCAGTAGATCTGATGAATAAAGAAAGATTGATGAAAGGAAAAAATTCCTATACAACAACAACCAAAGAAGTAGGTACGTATACGCTGCAGTATCACCTAGTTTTGTCCGATTGCTTTCATATCATATGCTACTAGACAGCCTATTTAGAAACCGAAGGCGGTTAGCATTATTTTTTTTAATTGGCTGATGAATTTCTAGCAATGCTGTTGCTAGTTTTACGATCAAATATGCTATTCCTCAAAATGAATATTCTGCAGAAGACACAGAGATGATTACAGGGAAATATAAAAATTTTTACACAATGAACTGCTTCAAATTTTGGTAGAAACATTGGAATTGCTTAGTAAGGGGGCAACTTCGAAATAGATTAGGGCCTTGAAGAGATTTACTATTTTTGTAATTACGGAATCTATGATGTATTCCTGAAAACACGTTTCTAGCAATAAATAAAAATTCCACTTTTAACTATGTGGCCCTACATTTAACATGCACATGCACACACAAAAGAATCCCATAGCTTTCTATAAGGTTCGTACCAACCTCTGTATATTCGTAACTTTCAGGCAGTACTATACTGATACTACACCTGTGCTATCACATCTGTTTCAGAGGTTTTACATTTTATAAAACCATTTATTTTACTATCAAATTTAAATTTACACTAGACACAAATAGTCGGTACTAAAATCTATAAATTGTATTCTCTATAGTTCCTAATACATTTATATTTTCTAAAGCGCATGATTCTTTTCTTTTAATAGTAAAGTTCAGGTTGTTATTTTTATATTGTAATTAATTCCACTTTTTCACTTTACTATAATAGCTCACTAGCTTTATAAAAACGACAGTTTATGTTTTCCGCATCTTCGATGCATGAAATATTCAACAGTAGCGGTCTTACAAAGTCAATCATTAGCTTTTTATACATTTCTTTCGTGATCGCACCTACGAGAGAGTAATTCTTAATCGAATCTTACTATCATCCGCTGGTTAATACCTTTTGAGAAAATTTAATATGAGTGTATCAAAAAGAGGTAATAAATAAAATACGCGATCAGGGATTTGTGTCTTTTTTTTTGATGAAACTTCAAATTTTATATTTAAATATGTAAACGTTGACGAATGACGATTGGTTTGTTTTACTGGCACTATTTGAAAATTGCAATGTTATGAATATCTATTTCTGTTTTATTTATTACATTGAGTATCTTATGATTGGAAAAAAACGTTTATACCAATTCTACGTCTAAGAATGATTTTTAAAAAATGTTTTTTTTTAACTAAGAATCCGGAAGGAAGCATTTCTTTATGAAATTATAGGTTTCGGAAGTCGTTTCTTTGTAAATAATTCTGTTACCTTGGTTCAATTTGACATGCCCACCGATGATATTCATCTAATAAAATGTTTGTTCGTACAACTTCAGCTATATTAAGGGCAACAAATATAAATATTTCGCTAAAAATGGTCTTTTCTATGAAACATAAAAAAATATGTTGAATCTAAAAAAATGTTGTTCTTCATGAAGTAGAAGTTCGTTCCTCTAAATACGCACACTTGACTTTTGGAGAGATTCAGGGTAACAATGTGTATGAGCACAAACTCAACAGCAAAGAATACTGAAATGCTGAATAATCGGTAGATTTTTTTAGGACAATTAAAAAGTATGCGGCAGCTATGTTTATACATTTAATATAGGTATATAATATTTTTCATAGCTCTTTGTATTTGACGTTTTAAAGTGCCTAAATAATTTCATTTTGTTTACTGGAACCATCCCAAAATGGAAAACATTAATGTACTAATAGATCTGATATGTTACAAGTTTATTTTGAGTGCAAAAAAAAATAGTAATAGTCATTCAGATTCCACTGAGTTACAGTTAAACAAGTGTTGGTTACTTGATTATGAGTATTTTTTTTGTTTCTACAGAAGTTTCGATTGAATGGTCTACTAGCTCAAACTAGTTTCATTAGAATACCTATGGCCGTTTTCCAAATTTTTGAAAGAAAAATTAATGTGATCATATCCTGTATATGTTCAAAACGAAGCCGTTTAGGTCCCATGTTTGTAGGTATGAACTTTTTATTTTAGAATTGATCAAAGACTCACCCCTTCAAATTTGTCTACGTACTTAATTTAACACCCTGTCTATTTAAAATACAACAAGTGTTTGTTCTTCGATAATCAACTTTAAGTTGTTTAAAATTTTAAAAATCAACTGGATAGAAATTTGTAGGAACTTTTTCAATTCTTTTGGTGAATAAACCTGCTCGCAGAACGCAGATTATTTTATTTACCGAAATACCCTGTATATTACACTAGGAAATTATGCTGCTTTAAAATCTAACAAATAATATTATTCTTCGAGTTCCTCTTACACAGTGGGTCTCAGGCAATATCAAACATAGGAAAATTAGCATTAGAAAATTATATAAGGATCAACTATTGCTGTGTGCGTATGCGTACTGACATAATAATTTACGTTACTAGTCTGGGAAGTGACTTATTATATATATAGGAAGTTTAGAAAGAAGAATTTCTAAACGAATACTTTAATAATAATTTCACGAATGTGTATCGTACATTTTATTTCATTACTGTAAAATAAATTTATTTGAATATTTATTTTTTTTTTCTTCAAGCGTATCATAATATCCGTATTGTTGTACAGAACTGGCTATGTAGAAGGAAGTCATTTTGTTAATAGTCAAAAAATGAAAATAATGTTACTAGTACAATAATGTGTTTACGTATCCATGGCAACGGCAGTATTTTGCCCATAGCTCCACCCCCAAAGTTGGTAGAAGGGAGAGCGTTGTCATGTGGGAATGACTTTTTAGGAAATATTTATTTACAGCAACAGAATATTTTTACACTTGAAGAAAAAATAGTATATATTATTCGGAGTAGAACGTCTTATTTGTGTTTCGCTCACTTGCACAGCCTCGGCGCGTGCGCCTCGGCCGCAATATGAGCTCAACACAAAAAGAACTCTTTCTACTCCTAATAATATAATATACTATTATATAAAACGTCAACGTCAAAAATTTAAATTCTGTAAAATGAAACACAATCTGTTGGCGTTTCATTTCAAATCACATCATCCATTTTATATTTTTTCTTAGTTACAAATAAACAACTTCACTTCCCGGCCTTGTACTGTAATGTGCCATTCCCCGGACTTAATAAAAATTAATACAGTATGAAATAAATGTTATTGTGTGTGGATCTGTCGCTGCTAACGGATCAACGCCGCCGATGACCTTTAGTTTTTTTTAATTTCTTGTTTTGTGCAAATTATTACGCATAGCCTTTAGTTGGTATCTACATAATTTTCCTATGTCTGATAGTCTAAAAGCCTTATTGTTTAACGTGGGGTTTTTAAAACCTGCAAAAATATTTTTACAAAATGTGATAAAATCGAGTGTACCTACTCCGAAAATAACGTTGAAATATTTGCTACAGCATTTCATTATACGAAAGAGTGGTAATGTGGCATATTTAAAAACTTTTTTTTTCGTCTGTTTTGTCTGTAAATGGCGGTAAAATGAAAACATATACTACTGTTAATTTACAAAACACCCTAAACTCATGAATGAATCCGACATCCGTTGCTTTTTTTAGTATACAAAAAATTACAGTACAATGATATATTTTTAGATAAAAATTAAAATTGTTGCTTTTTTTATTAATAACCAAAATAAATTTATTCAGCAGTTATTCCTAGATGACACGCAGTATATATAGAATTATTAGAACATAAAGACTGTGAAAGTAAATGTTAACATAAACTTATAAATGCTGAAGGATCTTAACTGTAGAAGGTAGGAGGAGAAACGTTGTTCATATTTTCGTTATTACCATCATCCTCGTCATATAAGTGAATAATAGATGAGAATCTTCGTGCCTGACATAGTATTTGCATAATTCAGACTTGATCTTTTCAACTTCACTCTACTTCAACTAACTCCGAGCTTTTTTGGATTAGAGTATAATTAGATTTCTATGTTTTATATTTTAACCAAATGCCACATATACCAAGTTGTATCTTTGTAGAATGCCACAATAATGATTTAATGAACCATTCATACTACTATTACATAATGAAATAACTGCATTTGTTAATTTTCCAGCAGGTGTAGAATTTGTTGTGGCTACTTCTTAATTTTTTATTTTAGATTATCAATTAGGATTCAATTCTTCTCAAGTTAATAAAAGTTTTTCTTAGATTTAATTGTTTAGACCTTAGACCTCTAAAATTAAATTTCCGCGATGCTTTTAACAATATATTCCTAAATTAGTTTACAAATCTATTTGTGATTAATCGGTTGATCTTTTCTTGAAAACGTAACAACCCTATCTTGAAACTTCTAAAAAATTAGGATAAAATCTTTTTTTACCAAACCCCTTACTTCCTGTTTAAATGGGCTGTCAGTGCATGAAGGCAGCTCGGATTATAAAGATGTCATCCTGTGTTATCTCAGTGTTGCGAGGATTTTTTGCCCTGAATTATTTCCAGCACTTAAGGTGTGCTATAACTCAACCTGATAAAATTTTTAACATCGACCTTCATAAGCTCCCCCTCTTGCAATCTTGATTTCGAACACGTGTATTCAATATTTTCATCTTTTGTTTGCTCCTTCCCATTTTCTCTGCGAACTAGTTTACTTCAGTCTTTAAATGCAAATTTCTTTAATAATATGAAATCAATAATACTTGCTAGTGGAGTTACGCCCTTGTACCCTTGTTTTTGAATATGGTTTGCTTTAATGGCTTCATGATTGTTCGTAATTTTAATGCTTATTTTCTATATCAGTGACATTTAGGAAATGTATATGAGATAAATGGAGAATAGGTACAATCTAATAAATGCATGGGCGTTATTAATCGGTTTGTTATAAATGAGTTTATGAGTTAGTTGCTTCTATACAAGATAAATGTAATCGTATGTGAATTACCGTTCACAATAATATTGTGCATGCGTTTGAAATATTTACCTATAACAAAACACATTTTACTTCTAATAGTTGTTTAAAGTAATATGAATGATCCTTGTGTTAATAAAATTGAATTACTTTCGAAATCTTTCAATTATCAATTGCTATGATTGGTGTCCGTTAATGTGAACATAGAGAGACAAATGCTTACGCGCTTTGCATGCATGTATCGACACCTTGATTATGCATTATTTTTAAAATTCTGTTCTTATCTCGAATTGTACGTATTGACATGCCCCCATAAAACCATTTTACGATTTGTACTTTTTCAGTTACCTTGTATTTATCCATCTAACCAAATTTTTTGCTTTCAATTGCAAATATTATACAGCAATGACAGCAACTGACAGAACACAATTTTAAAAATAATGCATAATCAAGGTGTCGATACATGCAAAGCGCGTAAGCATTTGTCTCTCTATGTTCACAATAACGGCCACCAATCTGTATGTGTTTGATTTTTTTTGTTACAGTTCCAAGTTTTTCGCCCACTCTGAAATTCTTTTTTTGACCTTTGCACTTTTAAATATATACCCTGTTAATACCGAAGGTTATTACACCATTTTCTTTCAAACTCGTCTCGTCTTCAATGAGTCTAAATAAAGCAGCTTTTCAATAATTTGATACAACACGAAAAATTGATACATTAACAGGGCAGGATTGAATTGAATTGATTTATTCAATTTAAATTATTGTAATTTACTTTTATATTAGAGGTTTTATTCAGTTTTTTAAGCTCAGCTTAAATTTATGTAACTTTGAAGTATAGTAATTTAAAAGCTGTTTCAATTCACGACGTAATGCCCGGCAACGTCGGGGTATGCTAAATCCTTATTAAAATCCTTAGTCTATGCTGTTCTTAGATATCTATGGACGTTAAAGATGTTGCTATTCCTTTCGTATCAACTGTGCAAGCTATTCTATGGTGATAGCGTCGTAAATCTTTGAGCTGTTATTTCTAGTGATGTAACGGGTACACTTTTTTGTAAAAGCCGGGTACCGGGTACCCGGTCTTTAAAATCGCCAGGTATCCGGGTACCCGGCCGTCGGGTACTGTAATTTTGTCAGATTTAAATGGGATTCCCCGGAAAGTATTTGGTAGTGCTAGAGAATACTCCCTTGAAATATCAGGGGTATCCCCTGGATTATTTTAAGTATTGACGTACTTTATTTTCTTATTTTTATTTTTTTTCATCGATAACTTATATGGATACGTAATATGTAGTATTTCTAGAACAATACATAATTGAAAAAATCATTTTCATATTAGGTATATGTTTTATAATTTATATTTTATAGCAGATAAATTAAATTGTATACCCGGCCGGGTAATAAGCATTACCCGGCTAAAGGGTCTATTCTGTAAGCAACTGTTAAAATTTAACGTGGCGTTAAAATTTTAACCAATCGCTAAGCTTTATTATGACAGCTAAAACTACCATTCAACCAATCAACGCCAATGTTTTAAACTTAGCGGTTAGTTACAATTTTAAAGCCAGGTTAAATTTTAACAGGTGCATACAGAATAGACCCTTATACCGGGTATGAGGCAAAATCGGCCGGGTAAGCAGGGTACCGGGTACTGGCCGGGTACCCGTTACATCACTAGCTTATTTCATTGTTAATAATAATTACAAGATCAACATGGAAATTTATAAATTCAAAAATGTTATCCAGAACCTAGATTTCTCGTATAGTCGCGTATTTGTCAAAGACAAATTTTCTCATACAGTAGCAAGACCCGAAACAATAGGATTTCGTTTTTGGCGATAAAAACCCGCTTGGTCCGATAAAAATACCCCTTCCTGCTTAAAACGACGGCTTCCTGTGATAAAATTCGTTGCTGCAATGTTGTTTATTTGTTCCTAGGGTATTGTTTACTAACGGTTTCATTGTTTATTATTTTTGAATTATTCGAGAATTTGTCTTTTTAATATAACTCGACCTTGCATATTTTTCAGGAAAAAATTCAGTAGTAGTTCCCTGAACATTGTTGCTATAAGGTAAAGCTCTCAACCACAATACAAATCAAAAAACACTCGTGCTAACGCACTCGCGTTTTTAGTGGTTTATGTCCTAGTACTGTACAGCACGCGCTTTTCTAGAATTCCTCGGCTGTGGGTGCGCACTTGTCCAAAATTTATGGTGGGAGTGACCTTCACAGTCATCCTACCACTTGATTTCCAGGATACGCGTGAAACACGTTTCCGACATACGCGTAAGACACGTTTTATAGGTTGAAGTGAATTGCTTGAATTTAAATTTTTAGACCCCGCCGCACCTCCCTATTCGGCTTCGGGTTGCGCGACCCGAGGAATGCTAGAAACGCGCGTGCTGTATCTAGTAACAATGTTTCTGGGACTACTACTGAAATTTTCCGATAAAAATGCAAGGTCTTATTATATTATATATGAAAAAATTATTTTGTTTCCTCAATTCTTGCGGCCGTTATTTATAGATCTAGCAAATCCAGGGAATGTTTAATTCTCGTACATTCAGAAATATAATTTAAAATAAAGGAGAAATTGGTAGTATGTTGGGAAAGATGGGGGAAGGTTTAAAACCGCTGTTACACGTGTATTCTGAATATTCTCAAACAAACTTTCTTCTTTGATTCTTTTAACTTTTTAGGAGAATAGGACCAAGGTAGGAGGCGTAGGAGGGTTTCTATAGCTTGTAGATGAATGGTGACGGCGTTGTTGGTTCTGTTTTCCTTTTTTATTTTTACTTCGCTCGTTCATATTGAGCTATGCTGATTTTACCAATATACAAATAATTTCAAGGAATTTTCTCCACTTTTGTTTGTTGTCCTCCCCCTCCCCAATGAGTTTCTGGACGGTTATCTTACGTAACTATAATGAATTTGCACATTTATAACATCCGTATTGTGTAGGTTATTTTTCCCATGGGTTATTAACTTCAGTTGAGCAACTCATTGTGGATATCACTAATATCCCTGAAGATTATTGTCCCCTTATTTACTCATCCTTCGTTTAATTTTCAATTACGTTTTCCGAGTTCCGCTTAATAAAGATAATGGCATGAACTACTTGGTGGCAGTTATGTCATTAAACCATGATCGTAATTAGGAAATCCAATCATGTCCGCTCCACAGACGGGTGGTAAGGAGTGATGCCGCCGTCAATATTGAGAGTGTCGACCAACGTATATTTATAGCGAATCGATGGCCAATGTCGCATCGAACGCCTGTCCGTCACCGTTGCTAGAAAACTTCTTATTGAAGGAAACTGGTCGACTCTTTTCATGAAAAATTGTTCGAATGCCGTTACAATCTTACGTTTTTTCAAACTTATCTTCTATAGCAAATCCCAGAACTGAATTGTTGAGGGAATCGGGCGCTTTTGAATTGCAACCTTTTTTATAGGGAGTTTTGTTGTAGGGGTAAGCTTTATTTTTATAATCAACCGAAAATCACAAAACAAACGGAGTTTACTGAAAATTATTGTAGGCGTTCAATTTCCAAATTATAATTTAGTACATTATCTTTCTAATTATTAGTTAATGTACACCCGTAGCACTTTTCAAAAACATATTTTAAAAGTCGTACCCGTTATGGTAGGAAATTGATGATAAAAAAATCTGTCAAATTGATTCGCTTCTTTCCATTGAGATGAGATGTGATACAAAATTGTATTGCAGATTGAATAATGAATGAATGAGTGATTTTGAAGTGGGTGTTTGTTGGAAAGGTTGCCACTTTCTTTGTTGATATTGATATTCATTTCCTTTTCTATTGAAAACAGGTTATAATCGAAATTTTTTTTATTGTTGCTTTCCTCATTGAATTGAGTGACAGCCTGTTACAATAAGCGTTGACTTAATATCAAATTATTGATTTGTTTTCTATTTTTAACAATATTTTCTTCTAAATAAAAGAATTATTTATATAGAGTAATATTAGTTTGGTGTTCTGTAAATACATGCATTAAACATTGAATACATCCTGTAATTCATTATATTTTACCGTAATAATAATCTAAAACTTCAAAGAAATTTTCAGTTGAATTTTATTTTTTGACTAGTAAACTTCCGAAAGCTATCTGGAATTAAAAGTAAAAACATATTTCTGTTTCATTTATTTACATTTCGGAAATTACCTCCAATAGTATCGTTATGTAAATATACAAATGGTTATATAAAGAAAAAATATATAGAAGAAGTCCTACGCATGTGAAGCACGCACAGTTCTTTTTACACACATCGTTGGGCTCGAAGGTATACACTCGTAACACATTTATAAACATTACGATCCGTTATGGATCAATAGTTCCCAGTCTGCTATACAAAGGCGAGAAATCGTTGGTCTTAAAAATTAATACACTGCAGTAAAAATTGCTACTTCGCTAATCAATCGATTTAGTAATAAACCCGAATAAACCTGTCTGGAACATTATTTCGTCATTACTATAATGTTTTTCAATTTATTCTAGCAGTTTAAGAAGGTATGTAAATATTGAGATCAGCTGCGTCAATCTATATCTGGCTAAACGAGAATTTTCTTTGCAAACTATGTCCTGTCTTTTACTGCCAACTCCCCCTACATCTTCTTGTATGTTTTCCGGAAGGATAACCCTTGGTTCAAGTTGTCCATTACAATAAAGTTTGCTGTTTCCGAAGTGCTGCTGAACACCCGATGCTTGCCAACACCTAATGAGTAATGAATCCCTCCAACTAATCTGCTATTTTTTTCATGAATTTTTGTGGACGCAAAATCGTTCTCACGACCTCTTGTTTACTATTTTTATTTAACGACGGTTTATATCTACTGCAGCTGTGGTCGTCGCCAAAGATGTCTTCAAACGAGCCCAAATGAAAATTCTACCGAATCCTTGTTTGTCACCGGGTAGAAATCTCTATTATGTAACCACTTCGTGCAGACCTATATTTTATACGATGGCTTATTCAATTTCATACCATCGTCCATCATATTATGCAGTCCACATTAAAAACAAATTGTGAACAAAAATATGTATAACATAACATCCCACTTGATAATAAATATTCAAAATTCACGAATTTCTCATCAACCGTACGTTTTAGCCAGATGACTACCTTATACTATCTGATAGACAACTAAATTTTGTATTCAATGATGTAATAATATACAGGGTGTTCATTTAAAATAACAAAGTTGCTTATTGTACTGTGAAAAGCAAACACCCTGTATACGTGATATCAATTTAGGAGAATGTAACTCTATACACGGCACAACTTTTATATTAAAACTTCTTTCATATTTTGACTAATAAAGGCGCTATATGAGTATCAATTTTCGATTTTCAAAATCTCGTAGAGGGCGCCACAGTGAAATTCTGGCCACGGCCAACTTCATTAATGACAGCGTAAGCTGTGATTCTGGCAATCTGGCATTCATCAAAATACAAAAATATAGCTAAAACCAAGCTGCATATTAAGTACACAAAATTTAAACAAAGTCGTGTGGCCAGTTTTTTTGTAATAATTTTTCAAAAATTTCATAATTTTTGGAGGATCGCCGCGCCGCGCCGGCCGTTGCGACCGTTTTTGAATTTACTAAATAAATTTTTCTTCATAGTATAGTACCGCCAAAGGGGTTTCAAACAAGTTGTTGCGGAACCTGATCAGATAATTGGTTTTTCAGTTGTGGAGCCGTTAACGTCAAAATTTTGAAAAATTCATAGCGGCCGCCATTTTGAAATTAAAGAGTCCGATAAAAAACTGTCTCCCTTGAATTATGGTGTTCTTTCATATCCCCTACTCAGATTTTCAAAATTCTGCTTCTGAAAAATATGCTACCAAAAATACATGTTTAACTTCCGCTTCTGGTTTCGGATTTTTTTGGAAAGCTTATTTTGTCGATGAATTTTCGATATACCCCTTTATTTCAACTTTCATCAAAATCGGTTCCGTAGTTTTTGCGTTAGAGACGTTACATACACACCTATAGACAGACATTTTTTTAAACCACTTTTTTGGGTTCCTGGAGGTCCAAAACACGTATTTCCGCGAAAATCTCAATTTCAAAAATTTTCATGTTCAATACTTCCCATAATACCAGTGCTGGTATGGGAAAGTAAAAAGTAAATGGGTTTGTGTTGCAAGAAGTTTGTCAGTATGACATGATAAAATCTATTTCTTTCATACTTTGTGAAATTGAAATAATAAGGGCCGGATTTATAAAGTCTGGTTGACTGAACGAATACGATTGTTTTTAACAATAATAATTATTTTAATAATTCATAATTGATCGTGGTTTAGCGAACCATCGATCAGCCAAACTTTATAAGTAAAACCAACCCTTACCTTTTAACAAAATTGTACTAATTTTAACCATTTGTAGAAAGTGTAGTTAAAATTATTAATAGCTCCATGTCACGCAGCGTTCAACAAGCATACCTAATATAACTTAATAGTTATTTGTATACCAAGGACGCGAAATGTGTCTTTATCGTACCGAGAGAAAATTGTCGCCGAGGACGCTTGCGGCCGAGGAAAGACAATCTCGAGGGCGCTAAAGAATTTCGTGGACAAGGTATACACAATATTTTTTGTGCAACCGTAAAAAATGTGTAATTGTAAATGTTATTGCTTTTAGAAAACCTACAGCTTAATTCATTGTAAATAGAAAAACGGCTTTCAGTTAGCGCGTTACTATGGATATGGAGTAAATAAAACAATTAGTTTTGTATAAATTACAATGATTTTTACTTTAGCGGCCGCTACCATTAGCAGCGGCCGCGAAATTAAATTTCGCGTCCTGTATAGCGGACGCGAAACGCCCACTTCGCGTACGGTTGCACAAAAATATTATTATGTAGGTACTCGTACTACCTACATAATTTATTATGAATTATTCTATTAACTCCTTAGTTGGCTGTAACAAGTAACAAACACACCTTAAATGCATAACGTATCTATTATACATAATTACAGAATTATGGAATATTGTAACTGAACCCGTATTTACACGGTTTTTGATTGGTCGATCATGTTTATTACACTAGAAACGTGCAATTCAACGCATTTACTGGCATTTACTTAATCAGTTGTCGATAGGTACGTGGAATCTGTAATCATGATTGGCTTAACCAATTATTCAGGTCATTAGACACCTGTTGGTCAATTCCATTTTAGTAGATGGATTGAATAAATGCAGGTTCCATTTCTCTAATGAGTTTTGTAGCATGTGATTTTAATCTCGCTTTTAATTTTCCTCCTCATTGCAGCAATACATTCCCATTAAAAGATTAGTTTATTCACTCCTAATTTAATGAAACTGCACGACCTAATATTTTATTACTTCCACTTTCAATTTGATTATTTGCACGTATGCCAAGTACACCGTAACTTTAGTTATAATTTCACTTACGGAAATGTAAATTCCCAAGAAGAATTTATTTCTTATTTTTATAACAATTTTCCAACATAATTTAAATCCTTACTAAAATACACTTCCCTTGCTGTGCTTGCATAGGTTTGTTTAAATAAAACTGTTTGAATTTCCTTCTGTTGCTTTTGCCCCGGAAGTTAGTTTTAGATGCAATATTTATATAAACAGCCCCATACTTTCAGTTTCTGACGATTTAATTACTAGTACTATATTTCGTATTATGTACGAGCACAACTTTATCGATTGTTCTGGGTTATAATTACAACCCGGTACCAGCCTCACTATTTTGGGTTCGTAGAATAATATATAAACCTTTAGAATTTACATTTTGCATTATGTATATTATAAATGAGTCATTTGCGTTTCTTTTGGAAACGTTACTAAAAAAATTACAAGGAAGAAAATTACTTATTCAATTTTAACATTTAGGTAAATTAATACCTGTCAGGTTTGCGTATCTCAAGTCTTTTTTAGCAACCCTTTGTTTTAGGATTTTTAAGTTCAAAAGGTAGAAAAAACATTAGACTTCATTGGATGAAATATTTTGTCTTATAAATAAATGTTTGAGTACGGTTATTAAATTATTAAAGACATGTCTTACTTTTTTTCAAATATTCTTTAGATATTTGGACTTAAATACAATAAGTTTGGTCTTTATAAACTGTTTCTTTTCAAACAATTATTATCCGTTGTCACAGGGTTTACGGCATAGTTAGTTACTCTACAGTATTTTAATAAGCATTTAAATTTGTTTGTCGTAATTATTCAGCATTTACCATTCTAATTGTTTTATGTGAAATTTAATATTTTATTCTCTTACTGGAGCCTGTCCCTTAATATATTTCACATTTTTCATTTGGAATTAACGTGCTTCCTGAAATGTTTCGCAGATACCATAAACTTCTTATGGACATTCTTAAATGAAGGGGATGTTTATTATGTTTTTATTAAAACGGAATAAAATTAGCTCGACTCGACATTTCGGAGTCAGAAAACAATTTACAATTGACGCAAAATATAAAACGCCTCTAGCCATAACTTCGTTATTTTAAATTTTAAACCCATAAACTATATACAGGGGGATGACAAAATCCGCCCCGAACTATATAGCTTTTAATCTAGATCGGAATGTTACGGCCGACTTGCCAATCGAAATGGGTCATTAAATACTACGTTTTGATGTAATTAGAACATTTTCAGGACCTACTAGATTTTAGCAGCGGTAGTCAACTTTTTATTTTTAAATGGGCACCTATGTATATTTTTTGTAATTCTGAATAAGCGTTTTTTTCCGAGTTCAACAATGTATAATAAGTCACCTTACCATCACCAAAAAGTAGTAAAAAATTGTTGAAAATTACTCTTGCGACTACCAATTTCACAATTCGTTTTCAATAGTAGGCTTTGACTAACAAAATATTAACGTTGATGTTGGAAACATTTAATTTAAGAACAATATACTAATGTGTAGCAAACAGTTTAATACATTATTCTACGAATATTTTACAAGCCATTTAAAGTTAAAGCTATGTGGGAAACATTATTAAATTCCGTAGAGAGAAACAGATCCCTTGCACTGCTGCTGTCTTGAAATTTATAATTAAGTTGAAGCTCGGTAGAATTTTGTATTCCCATCTAAAGATTAATAATGGTAACCTAAAATACTTTCTCTGCGTTTATATTTGCATACAAGTACAAAATTAGTAAAGTACAGAAATAAATTCATATTTGGTTTGATGATATAACCTCTAGTGACATTTTTATTCTTTTCAGGCTGGCGTGGTAGAAATGACATGGGTTATGAGCGACTATACTGCCGCCGGTCCTCAAGAATTAAGTGTAACAAAAGGTCAACAAGTGGAAGTAATCGAAATGTGCGCTTCCAGACCAGACTATTGTTTAGTTAGAATGCCCACAAGGGGCACCGACCATGAAAGTTCCAATGTTCCTGAAGGATTAGTTCCTCTTTCTGTCCTTAAACAACCACCAGCACCAAAGAGTTCGCCTTCCAAACGGCTCCCCATAGATCACGATGGAGGTAAGTCTTTCATTTAATTTTCAACAATTAACTGGAATTAAACTTGTTCCACTTAAACATGGAACATCCCGCACAAAGATTTGATCATAGAAATTCGCTCAAATAGCGAATTATGTTTAAAGATGCTGATAGTATCTGAAAATGATTTTTTTAAAACGATACTTTATATTTTCGAACCATCTACTTTGGCAATATGTATTTAACAGTAAAGATAGGAAATACTAGACAATATCTATTCTGTCCCCCGTTAACTACGAAGGAAACAATCTACATTTTACATTTTATTAATTCCTTTATTCTTATAATTTGTCCAATTGAATAATAACCAATTGGTATGACCAGAATGTAATTACACATGATACATAAATAGCATGCAAGGAGATACTTCCAATGAAAAGCTTTGTATAATGCAATTTTTTCTCCATTGCACTCTATGCCTTCAGTCATCGCCCACCACTTCTTCCGTTGACGTAGTTTATCGGAATCACAATTGCCATTCGCTTCTATGAGATCACTATTTCTTCACAAGGCCCAGTTTGTGGATGACTATAGTCGTTTGGTCGTTTTTCCGGAAAATTGAAAAAAAAGTACTACAAGTTTTCACTAGAACTACGCCCATTTAATTTCGGGACCGGACGTTTTGGTATGGCTGTTTGGCGCGCCCGTTTTGGCGCAGGATTGTTACAGTGTACACATTTTATAATCCTTTCCTTATTTTTTTTTTCTATCTGTATACACACGTCTGTTAAGATTTAAGTTTTATCTTTGTATAAATCTTTATAGAATTTCTGATAATTTTGTAAACATTCAACTAGGGAATTATTATTTACACGTATTTAATTCTACATGAACATGAACAAAACACAGACTTGCAAAATTACACAGGAAGTCGTTGTATTTCATGTACAAAATGTATTCTGTATGCAGCTGGCAGCTTTGAGATCTGCACCGACATTGACAATAGTCATGTAGAATTAATTGCTGCAGTATACGTATTGATTAATGTAGCAACCTCTACTAACATAGTTTTGACTTATGCTGCTATAAAATAGATGAGATCTTTTAATAAACAACGGTGGGAATATCTTGCAACCGATTTTTTAAGGATTTTAATTAAAACGAATTGTATAGCCAAACTGTTTCTGCAAAAGCTTTTATGAATTATGGCTTGTTTTTTTGTAAAGTGTATACTTATTCCTTTTGAATATTACCAACACAAAAGTAATTAAAATCCAATCTAATCAATTCACAAAATGAGCATTTTTAATTTTTTTTTTCTTTAGTATTGTATTACAATTATAAAGGAAGTCAAAAATTTAGAAATACTTCAAAATAGGGGATCTAATCCTTTAAAATATACTCAAAATTCTACTTATGGTACTAATATGGTAAATATATGGTACTAATAAAAGTTATTTCGTTCGAAATTGCAGTAAGTAGGTAGCTTGGATGCAGGGTGACAAAAATAATCTACTCACATTATATGGGTAACTTTGTTAAGGGTCTATTCTGTAAGCAACTGTTAAAATTTAACGTGGCGTTAAAATTGTAACCAATCGCTAAGCTTAATTATGACAGCTAAAACTACCATTTAACCAATCAACACCAAGGATTTACCATTTAACCAATCAACACCAAGGATTTAAATTTAGCGGTTGGTTTCAATTTTAAAGCCACGTTAAATTTTTAGCGGGTGAATACAGAATAGACCCTTTATAATAGTAGTAAGACTTCCAAAATTGGTTAAATCAGCAAAGTTGGACACAATTACAAGACACATCTGATACCCTTCTCTTTTTTCATCAATGTTGCCAACTTTCTGAAACAATCTGAAAAAACTGAAAAACACTTAAATTTTCAATCCAAAATAGTTTCGTAACCATCGCAGATAGAAGAAAAGTACAAGAGAGATAACTGATAGCGATAGATATTCTTACGTGGTATTAAAAAAAATATTTTCACGATTGTGTTTTGTTTCTTTTTTGAAATATGACATAAACTTGCTTTTTCTTAAATGGAACCCATAGTCAAATTTAAACATAAAATACGATTTTTTTTCTGGTTTCAAAAATGTATAGGTTTCCCTTTACAGGGTGATAATAATGCTTGTATAGAGTTCGTTAAGTTGGCAAAGTTTAGCAGAATTACAAGGCAAATCTAACGTCGTTTTCGTTTTTTTTGATCAATGTTGCCAACTTTCTGAATTAATCTGCAAAAACTGAAAATTAAAACATTTTTCAATGTTTTCAGATTATTTCAAAAAGTTGCCAGCATTGATCAAACATGAGAACGGCGTTAGATTTACCTTGTAATTCTGCCTAACTTTGCTAATTTAACCAACTCTGTAAGTTTTACAATAGCTAAGTTACGCATACAACGTGGGTAGATTATTGTCACCCTGTATATAGTGAAGTATGATGAAAAATGATTTTTGTCTAGTCTGGGTATGACAGAACAAATCGCTGCTTTTACAATTGGCTAGTATATTATTGTTACCTCAAAATATTGTTGAATACTGTCAGATTTACATCTCAGTCAATCTTAATGGCATCAATTTGTTCTTTCATAGTCATTGTAGATAAAAGTCATTATACTTTATAGTACACAAGCCGTTTCCTAGTAAAACACTCTACTCGGAACGTTTTTTTAAATTTTAGACCCACAAACTAGCCATGTAACGAGGTCGCAAAATCCCGAAAATAGTTGATAGATATTTACGAAATGCTGGTATTAAATTTAAAATAGCAAAGTTATGTTTCGAGGCCTTGTTTAGGAAACACCATGTATTTAATTTACAATTTTAAAGGACAGTATTTAACCTAGTCTTAAAATTAAAACAAAAAAGTGGAGGTGCAAACTTCCCCTGGACTTTCCCATACTCAAAATAAACATTTCGTTTTTGGTCTTCAACAGTAGTTCGCGAGGCAAAATTGGAAATCATTTGAATGCGTAGCTAGAAAAACGAAACTATGCGGGTTCGAAATGTACAGAATCTGTATCTGTTGTAATCACAGCTGGCGAAGCCGGACGATCGCTACCGACCGACGCGCATGATTCGTTTCAGTCAGAGTGAATATTCAAAATTCACGAATTTCACATCAACCGTACATTTTACATATATGAATACCTTATACTATGTGATAGACAATTCAATTTTGCGTTCAATTATATAATAATATACAGGGTGTTTCATTTAAAATAACAAAGTTGCGTATTGTACTGTGGAAAGCAAACGCCCTGTATACGTGATATACATTTAAGAGAATGCAGAATTATATACTAAATAACTTTTATATTTAAACTTCTTTCATATTTTGACTAATAAAGGCGCTATAGGAGCATCAATTTCCGATTTTCAACATCTCGTAGAGGGCGCCACAGTGGAATTCTGGCGTTCATCAAAAAACAAAAATGTAGCTAATACCAAGCTGCATAAGTACAGAAAATTTAAACAAATTCCTTAGACCAGTTTTTTTGTAATAATTTTTCAAAAATTTCAAAATTTTTGGAAGAGCGCCGTTGCGACCGTTTTTGGATTTAGTAAATAATTTTTTTTCTTGGTGTAGTACAGCCAAAAGGCTTTCAAACAAGTTGTTGCGGAACCTGATCGGATAACTGGTTTTTGAGTTACTGGGCGTTAAAGTCGAAATTTTGAAAAATTCATAGCGACCGCCATTTTGAAGTTAGAGAGTCCGGTAAAAAACTGTTTCCTTTGAATTATGCCCTTCTTTCATATCCCCTACTCAGATTTTCAAAATTCCGCTTCTGAAGAAAATGATACCAAAAAAACTTGTCTAACTTCCGCTTCCGGTTTCGGATTTTTTTGAAAAGCTTATTTTGTCGATGAATTTTCGATATACCCCTTCATTTAAAATTTCATCAAAATCGGTTGACTAGTTTTTGCGTTACAGGCGTTACATACATACATACCCACGCACCCACGCACCCACCCACCCACCCACCCACGCACCCACAGACAGACATTTTTTCTAGACCACTTTTTTGGGTTCCTGGAGGTCCAAAAGACGTATTTCCGCGAAAATCTCGATTTCGAAAATTTTCATGATATCAATACTTCCCTATACCAGTAGTGGTATGGGAAAGTAAAAATATTGAAAGTCTTGATTGACTTGTCCGCTTCAGCAAACATGTTTCCGTACTACAAAATTCAAATTCTTAAGAATGTTTTATTCCCCCCTGCAATGTCTGTAAAAAAAATTACTAAATGAAAATAAAGGTTTAATTCTAGTACGTTTTCAATTAATAAACTTCACACGATCTGATGACTTTACGCGCTGCCGCCGCCAGTAACAATAACATGAATATTATTACATTTTATTTAATAATAGGTACACTAGAGTAGTCATGTTCTTTTGCTTTTACTCAAGCGTGTTAAATATACATAATCTTAATTTACACCAATTAACTCCTACGATTCATGTTCATGCTCGTTATTATGAAGTTTACAAATAAAGTAAGCATAACCGATTTTAGACCGCTTGTAGTACTTTAGTATCAATATCGATAACTTCTTGTGAACTCCGCTATCCATTACGCCATTAAAACTTTATTGAACAACATGGTTGCACTTTACCTGTGGTTTCAAGTTTCTGAACAAGAAGGAGGTTCTCGAACTAAAATACACAACCATAATTTGTTATTTATTTAGATTATATTCCCCTCTAGTTCCAAAATTGTGGATATTATTTCCAGGGCGGCACAACAAATGAAATTTTCATGAATAAAATAAATTGCTATAGGGCTTAGTTTTTCCATTATTCCGTGTTTTTATCACTGGCCTTGGCAATCTGTCCGCACAATACCAGATGCACTGGCGTGAAAAATGATTTGTTTGAAAGCGAACTTTCCGGGAATTAACTGCTGAAGGAATCTTCCGGATGATATCGGCAACAACTGGAACAATGAATTAAATATATTTGAGAAGAGAAACGGCACAAACCAAAATTACCTGCTCACAAATTAGAGCGAGGAATTTTTTAGGACAAAAGCATTCTCATTTGTGCCAAGTATTGATTTTTATTCATGTTTATTTTATTACTTTGTAATCAAAATACGATTAACTTGACATCGAACTTCAATATTCACGTTGCATACATACATAACTGTGTATAAATAATAAAATATGGAAATACGCCTACACTGTCTAGTTGTTGAAGGAAATCTTTATTCAATTTATGCTTTGTCTTCTACGGAAAACTCCTATAAATATGGATTTCAATATTACGTAGGTACCTTTATAACCTTTTTAGTCGACTACGATAAAAACAGCTGTTTTACGTATCTTTTGACAGCCGAAAAGTGTCAATTTGTAGTAGGCATTTGTCAATTTCTATTTTGCGGCCGCAAATGGTTTTTTTGTGCCTCCGGTCGGCATCACTGAGTTTCTGCATCGCGAAATCCGCCAGAAACAGAGCTTTTGCCGGCCTAGGCCGGCAAAAGTAATTATTTTAAGTTATTAGTTGGCTGCATCGGCTCAATCTGTCAAAGTCAAATTTATGCATCGCGGTCGGAGGCGATCAAACAAATAAATTAGCAAAATTTTACAAAAATATGATTACCTATTAGAGCCACTGTGGTGATTTGAATATAATCTTTAATATGCGCCGGTGTATCCATTATTAAATCAAAGATAATAAAATTTAGAAATAAACGTCAATGGAAATTTTAAGAAAATAAATGAATTAAGTTTAATGAATACAAGGAATCTTGATTTTAAAATCATAAAAAAAATTCCTAATACTAAATTTTAAATGTAAATTTAATTTATTTAAACAAACATCGGCACAAAAAATCTTGTGTATTACACGTCCAGAAACAGTTTTGCGAGTGCTCCTACTTGCAGGACTCGGCGTTCCGCCTCGCCCTGCAACCTTACTCGCACTCGCAAATGTGCTGTTTCTGGCCTTGTGATACAAATAACTATTTTCGGCCGCAATTTGTTTTTTTTTCGGCCGCTTTTACTTTTTCGGCCGCTGATTTATAATTTTTTAGTCGACTATGATAAAGGTCACGTGCCCAAATGTCATTGGAATATTTAGATAAAAATTTAAATTTGTTAATAAAATTTGTAATATTCGCCTAAAAAATGTTGTTTGCACCTCTGCCAAAAAGTCCTTTTTCGTCCTTCCCTGTTTTCTGGTCTCGGCTTTGCCTCGACCAGAAAATCAGTCGCGGCCGAAAAAGATTCACTTTTTGGCCTTGTTACAAAAATAACTATTTATAGATAATACTTTAAATAAAGGTTATATTGTGCGTGTAGTTCATCTTATATTATATAATGGGGAAAATCCTATCCGTCAAATATCTACATAAGAATTCAAATTTTCATCCACCTTGGAACGAAACCTTGTCCCATTTATTGACGTTTCAGAACGATTTAAAAGTCGTGCTTCATTTAAGACTACAATTTATTTTCAACCTGAACGTTCCATATATCCATATTAAGGATAGGGGTGATATTATATTTTTATGATTATGTATCAGTAAAATGTTTGATAATAAAATGAGATTTCCTTTCTAGAGGTATTGGAAAAAAATTTATCTCTGAAAGAAAAAGCATTTGTTTAAACTTGAACCATTTTATTTTTGACATCTCAACAACTTTTCTCCATTTTCCTAAAAAATAGGCATACATCTCCAAGCACTTCGAATTCAAAGTTTACGTCGTATTGAGTTGAATCTTTGATGTTAAGGAGCAGTGTCCTATCTAACTTAGATCCCTATGGAACTCCACCTTTTATCGTATACCCACAGGGTTGTATATATTCCAAGTCCATTTCTATATAGAGCCTTTCTCTCTTTTAGAAACCCCTAAAACAGTTTTCTTACGTTTGAAAGATATTAACGTGTGAATAAATCCTTAAATTTACACTCCGTTGAATTACTCCATAACAGTGTAGATTGAGATATATAAATTAATGAAGATGGTATTAATTAGAACGTCCTGTTTTTCGAATAATAAAAAGTAGTGTCAATTGTTAGGTTTTTTAGGTGATCCATCAGAGACAGCATTCCGCATAATTCTCACAGGAAAGTTCGGTATTTGATATTCTCCCCATGAACTGAGCAGCTAATGCATCAAATACAATTAAATTGGAAGTAGATGTAACTCGGCTTGTTTATGAATTATTCAAACCACCTTTGAAGCTTTATTGTATTTGGTAGCGATCGCTCGCACTCCTGCAGTGAGATCTTAAGAATTGTTTCGAGGATTCAGTGGTATAGACTACATAATATAAAGCTTTCAATGTCCAACTCCAGAAGCCTACAATCCCCAGTAAAAGAAATGTATAAAGACATCCCCGTACTTCACGTCACCGTTTCGGGTATCACGTTACGAATACAATACTAGGATATTTACGTGTGCCATCCACGTGCGCGGGCCTGGTTTGAAGCACCGCGGCGGTGGCGTCGTCCGGGATCAATAGATTGGCCGCTGATGACCTTGACCCGACCTCCCGCAGAATCTCGTCTCTCCCTCGTTGGCTCTTCTGGCAAACTGTGGCCTGCAGGATCAGCCAACAGTAGATGCTTTTGAATCTGTAAATCTTCAGCAGGATTTCGGAACCACGCACCCCATTTAGTATAAGAATTGTTTCACGAACTCTAGAGAGCTGTGATGAAAACCTTATGTGGGTTGCCCTAGTTTTTTTTATCCTTGCTCAATTTTAAAAAGGCGGATAGTCCGTTCGTAAAGGGTCCGCTTTAATTATTATTATTATTATTTTATAACTTGGGCCTGATATAAGATGAAATAATTATTTAATTATTTATTAACATTAAATATCGACATACCAAATATAGGTAAACGTTTAAAAACTGAAATTTCAATCGTCAATTGTGTAAGTGGCAAGTTTTTAGAACGTTTTAGAATCATTAACTATATTCTTTCTATGCGAAGTGTATGGTACCCACTTACAAAACTTTGCATATTATAGATGATCGATATAATAGGTTTGTTCCAACAAACAGTTCTGGTACAGTTCATGAATCAGTTCACGAACGATTTTATGCGCATGCCTTAAAAAAGTACTGTCTCTGAACTGGTTCTGCTGCGTGTTGGAACGTATCACAAATAACAACGACCCTTGCGCGCATGCACTAAATAAATCGTCCCTATGAGTTCTCAATCAGGACCAGGAACTGATTTCACCGTTCTCGAATCGGTTCGGAATTAGTTTTGTCGACGTTGGAACGCTCTGTGAACTAGTACCAGGATAAGTTCCGTATTTGTTGGAACGCTAATTTCAATTTGCGCACACTCCGGCCAGTTCCGAACCGATTCGAGTGTTTGTTGGAACAAACCTAATAGCAGCACAAGCAGCAGTTCGGAGTGAAACTAAAAAGGGAACACTTTCTGCACCTATCTTGTAGACTTAAATTTTCCTTAACCATTATAAAAGGTGTATTTCTTAAAAAATACAGTAATCGCCAACAATTTGATGTTATTCGCTTGGGGGGAGGTTTTTTCAACCGTGACCATATCAAAATCGCGGTGGATTCTGTTTGAGCACAAGCCATTATGCATCGACTATTGCCCTCGGCACATTTGACTGGTTGCCTAGATTTATATTTCATAGCTTTATTGGATTTACGACAACCTTGTGTTGTAGTAACTTGTTTTCAAATAACTTATTACTACTACCGATTACTAAAATAAACGTAACCAAAAAATAATGACAATTTCAGTGCTAGCGAAAAGATAATCGCATCAGATGATGTCCTAATCGAGGAAGTTGATATTTATAAATATCTTGGCCGCATGAATTCAGTCCAAACAAAACGGACCATTATGAGGTATTAAGAAAAAAATATGGTTCAGATGAGTGGATGTCGGTCAGTTAATGCATGTACTAAGAGAACAATTCCAAACGGTGGAGGGTACTGTTTCTTCACATTGGAAGAATACAAAAATTATTTGATTTTAAATTTCTACAGATCTTATATTATGATGTATAGTATTTACAAAATGTTGTAAGTCGGATTTGTAGTGCTTCATGAACTCTTCTTTTCTTCTTTGTACGCAGCCTTCCAATTTGTTGTTGCTGCATCTTCGTTCTGTCTGAGGCAAATACCTGCCCCATTTTATTGATTAATAACCAAACTGTGGGATGCGCCTGACCTACCAAATTAAAAAAACAGTTATTTCAACCTTCCGCCGCCGCCTGGTTGTTGGTACGCCCCCCGTCTTCTGATGTCGTTAGATGAACATTCCATATTTTAGGTGGTAACAGGAATGTTGTGAAGACGTATAAGATCATTGTTATTTCCAATTCTTCTGCCAGAAACGTATATGCTATCAAAAACAAAACAGTTCAGACGCTCTTCAGCTACAGCGGAAACATTTCCTTTTAAGAATTCCATGCCCCTACGCACTTTTTCGAATGGTAAGAAGGCCAAGCCATCCATCATTTGGCAGAATATTTTTTAAAACTTCGTCTTGTCTATATGATTGCAGGCCTAGCTTTTGACTTTTTCTATGGGTGCAGATCTGGCACAAGTAATAAAAACAGCCAAATACGATCAATTCTTCTCCAAATACCGCCATCACTGCCTGAATGGCGTTTCTTTCAAGATCAATTTTTATTTGCGTTGTATTAGTTTTTATTATTTTTCTTCCTTTGGGATACTTTTACCACGGGATAATTTTTGCGCGGGGTATTTTTTCCAGGACTATTTTTTCCTGGGTAAAATTTTTCGGGGATTTTTTCCTGGGGTATTTTCCGCCACCCGCCTAGTAGTACGTATTCATATTGTAATGCAATAACAGCAGCGAGATAAGTTTTGAGTTTTTCTTACATCCCTAATTTGTTTATGATACGCTCTTCAAAATTTTAAACAGTTTATCAAACGGTGTGTATGTAAGTTACAAAAAATAACCACCAAATTAAGCAGAGTATGTCAACATTCTAATTTTACACCGTAACTTGCAGGGTTAGAACTCGAAAACAACACCTATTTATTTTGCAAGTTACGTGAGATGCTAGAAATAATTTAGTAGTAAAGTACTACATACATAGATACAAGATGTCGAAAATTCCTAATACTTTCATATACTAAATACTAGAAATAACTTAAAATGTAATATTTGCATACGCACACAAAACTGTGAAAATAGTCGGACCTTTAATAGAAATTCGACAATATTGTGTTATCAGGCAGTACCTATTCAATTTATATTTTTCAGGTCAGTTAATGTAACAGTAATTGGTAATAGTAAACTCAGTTTTACAGCAACGAGTCGAAATGTTTAAGGACGAGGCGACGAAGGAGCCGAGTCAGGAATTTTGAAACGAGTTACTGTAAGAGTTTACCCGACGTATGTCGTAATGCGTTTTATTTCATACTGCAGGCACTAAATTTTTGTTTAAAATTGAAAAAATTAAAAATAAAAATTTGTATTCATAATATGGACATCTATGAAATGGAAGTGTTTGTTTTTTGATTGTTTGCCTTGTCAAAACGGGAGAAAATTATAATATTTTTGACGAAGTTCTTCGTAAATCTATTGCACAATTAATGTCAATTTTAATATTTAGTTTCTTTTTAATCGTCATATTTATTAATTTTGTAGTTTTTTAGTAATAAATAGTTTGATTATCGATTTATTTCATTTGAGTCCGGTAAAAGTTTTTACCGGACCTGATATCCTAAAGTCTTATTTTCCGGACTCAAATCGTTAACTTAAACATGCGTGTTACGATGCAGTATGAAATAATAGTAATTTACGTTATAAGTACGGTAAACTCAGTTTTACAGTAACGAATCGAAATGTTTACGGACGAGGCGACGAAGGAGCCGAGTCAGGAATTTTGAGACGAGTTACTGTAAGAGTTTACCGGACGTATGTCGTAATGCGTTTTATTTCATACTGCAGGCACTAAATCTTTGTTTAAAATTGAAAAAATAAAAAATAAAAATTTGAATTCATAATATGGACATCTATGAAATGGAAGTGTTTGTTTTTTGACTGTTTGCCTTGTCAAAACGGGAGAAAGTTATAACATTTTTGACGAAGATCTTCGTAAATCTATTGCACAATTTTATTTTCAATTTTAATATTTAGTTTCTTTTTAATTGCATATTTATTAATTTTGTAGTTTTTTGGTAATAAATAGTTTGATTATCGATTTATTTCATTTGAGTCCGGTAAAAGTTTTTACCGGACCTGATACCGTAAAGTCTTATTTACCGGACTCAAATCGTTAACTTAAACATGGGTGTTACGATGCAGTATGAAATAAAAATATATACAGCATACTCATGGTTACCAAATAATGTTACATCATTGTACCTGTATGCACTATGCAGCAATCGTTTCGGTATAACCAAGTACCACGAGTTTATTGCATTGTCATGTAATATACCTAATATTAATTTCAGCAATACAGATATCAATTTGCATATATTTAAAGTATACCCGTAAACCGTAATTCCATGAAATAATTAAATTTATATTTAGAATAATCCCAGATAGGAAATTTCTGTAATCAAAACATGAAACATGAGGCGTACAATTTTAGTCCCTTATCTACGTGCACCCTAATGTTTACTTATCTTTGCGTTTTTAATGCGCTACTGTTCCCACCATTCGCCGAACTATCGTTCAAATATCGGCTTATCGGCTTTCCCAATGAGTTTCTGATTCTTTGATCGGCACTTAATCTTATCGCATTAGGAGCTTTGAAGGCTGAATATATCTCTCGCCAACCCTTCTCCAACCCGAAGAAAAAATAGTTTAATGTTGCTGCTTAGCGATCTTTGATAGTGTATGTATTGACTGTATAAGTGCATAGAGCAAAAAAAATTAAGTTATCTTAAAAGACATTTTTCATAACATATTCTACAGTGGTTGTGAACAACAAAAGTAACGAAATAGCGTATTACCAATGATATTACATTTGAAGTCCAAGTCATGAAAGTGATGCTGTACTAACGAGACGATATAAAGAAGCACGAGGCCGCCAGCGGCCAAATACTTCAGCCATCCTTCGACTCGGCTAAAGACTTTCTTGTATTGTGTACTATTTTCTGAAATTCCATGATTAAATTTAAAATAGATTACTTTTGTAATAATTTAATATTGACAACAAAAGTAATAAAAATAAATTGGTTCGGGTTTTGTTGTTTCCGACCGAACCGCCCGAACATGTAAAAAACAATTTAGTACCCTGAAAGTTGATGCCCCCGTTTATGCATTGCATAAATATCTTTTTGACATAACTTATTACATAATTTCAAATTTGTAATAAATATTCATATTAATTATAATTTATAGAGAACGTAAAAAGTGCATTCAAAAAATACTCCAATGACAGAGTTAGTGTAATTGAGAACGTGCATACGCGAAGAAATTCATTTTAATGAAGACACGACATGAGAATTATAAAAGCCGGCTACTTTCAAGTCATCTAATGTCAGGTGTACGTATAGAAAATAGCAAAACAAGTTTGCATATATGGATTTCACATTAACCACAATCGTAATGAGAAAAATAATAAAATAAATAACATTCGTTAGATACCGACGAGAACTACCGCCAACAAGCAAAACTTTGCTCGTTATGTAACGATGTTGCGAACAGCTGGACGTCTGTTCTATAAAAAGTAATATAACCTTCTTTGCCAACTTAATATAGCGGTATAAAAGTAGTATTATTAATATAATTACACATCGAGCCAAAACATTATTAGAGTTTTTTTATTATTGGCACAAATTAGCATTAAACACTATAAATTTTGGCACTGAAACTACAAACTAAAACGGTAAGAACTACCCATTGAACCTATAAATTGAACGCATTTATTAGTTTTTGGTTCATATAATATAACACAGCGTAAAATCACTGGATATTCAAAATGACAACATTAGAACTAAAACCACTAAAATAATAAAATAGTAAGAGCCATTACTATTATATATGTACCGACAACCGACGCTGATGACAATGCAAAGTATTTGAATACAATACTAGAAAATTACCTACCAAAATAAAAATGAACACCAAAAGAAAATGCATAATAAAAAAGTAAAAGACTGTCGATATAATGTTAAATCCCTAAACTACCACTAGAATACCAGTGAGGTTTGCAAATTCAAGAATTCGTGTATTGGAAAAGTAGGGGGCAGATATCAACAACCTACAAAACAAAACTTAATATACTGCAAGAAAAGCTGTGGGAATGAATATAAGAAGTGACAATAAAAAATTACTGCTCTTCTGGAATATTTAAGTGGTAGAGACACTATAGTATACTAGAAGGCCTCCTCTGTGGAAAAAAGGAAACACGCAATTATGCCCAAATCACCCGGGCATTAGTTTAGGTACCTATAAGTAATTATTTTACACTTCTTCAGTGATCCGCAGTATGTAAGATACATTTGGAAAGAATGTTAAAATAATAGAGAATTAAGCCCGATTCACACCATAGTGCAAGCAAGGCATATTAGGGAAGGCACGTCACGGACTCGGCACTCGGCAAATTAGTTTTTACGCAATCTATGCGGGGCATGGTCACCCGTTCGGCAAATAGTGTTCGAAACGACGTGCAAACATAGATTTCGTTTAATAGTATATTAAGTATTAAGAACGGTAAGGACATTTTACCGATCGAAGACAATAGTTTGGAGGAGGAGCGCAGCGACGACTCCAATTGTTGTCTGAGATCGGTAGTCCTTAACGTTCGTGATGCTTATGACGTTTTTTGCGTTACTGAACTCGGTAAAAAGAATTTTTAATAAATTAATAATTAATACAGATTCAAATGCGATAATTGTCAGTCCCCACATCACGTTGCCGTATTGTCGATTGATATATTGCGTTTCTATAGCAACCTGTAAACAGTTACCGCTATTGCAGTGTTTTGTGAAAATTATTTGGAGTTCCGTGCTAAAAATTAATGAAAATGATTCCGAAAACGAAATAGAAGAAGCTTGGAATGTGGGGTGCTCGGTTCTTATTCCTGATAAGTCCAGAGAGACGCTATGAAGGTACCTACAATCATTTTAAAAATTGGTGTACCAAGAAAAGTACAAATATTGATGAAAAATCGTTGCTGGCGTACTTTGTTACAAGAAATGAGAAATTGAAAGCTCCGGGATTTGTTTTAACTAACATTGGAAATTGCATTCATTTTATTTAACTAAACTGTCATTTGTGACTGACATTAATTTATCAAATTACATGGCACATTCGTTTTGAATAAAGTTACTTACCGTTCTAGAACCCCAAAGTATTTTACCGACGACTTTATCCTTAGCAACTAGTAAACATAACTTACTGTCTTGGAAATAGCCGCGGTAAACAATGAAATACAGCTCAGTAGCGCAAAAAAATAATTTACCGGCCCCAAGCCGTGTTCGTACCTTGTCTGTCCCTTGCACTATAGTGTGAATCGAATGTGCGCAAATGAAAATACCAATTGATGACAAGTTCTTTTACACAACTATGTTTGCGGATGATCAACTGGTTATAGTCGCAGACAAAACCGAAAGATTGATATGTTATGGGCGTATGGCATACCAGAGTCGCAGAAAAGAGGAAGAAAATAAAACTTGAGGAGGGGGTATGCTGAAGACCCTGAAGAAAATACACCTTTCAGGTGCAGATTAGGAGAACACCGATTTGTAGCCTACAAATGCTGCAAAATAATTCGCTAATAGACAGGAGGATGTTGTGGGGTATTCGTATGAAAATATCCGAAAATACACTGTTAGTCTGAAAAGTTTAAATGTTAAATCAGGGGATCATCTGGTGGACCATACAATTGCTCATCCCACCGCAAAGTAAACCGTTGACTGAGAATGAACACGAACAAAAATGCAACCCCATTCTGTTGCTAGTTTGATTAACAGTCCCCATTAAAACGGGAAGAATAAGAACTTACAAACAACGAATTATTACAGAATATTCTTCTCTTTAATTTGGTAATATTGCCATTTTTGTCCATAAAAATGGTGAGCAGGAATTCACATAAACGTGATAAGCAATGTAAACGGCCTATGTTCAGAGGATATGACCAACCACTCGGTATTCCTACACCATCAGCTTGTTACAGTTAAAATCCTTATTTTTTATGTTAGCTATGCAAATTGAAAAGATACTTTATATTCTCGAACGTTTGCTTGTAGTAGGTTAGTAACCTCCTACGGTATAAGTGTAAAAGCAATAAAATGTGACATTGCCAATTTCTCCCTAGGGCAATTATTCCGTGTGTAAAGGTAGATTAGTTTTCATGGCGTTGAAATCGCAAGAGACAGTTCTTTAAATGACATTTTTTGTAAGTGAAATTATTCCCCACCACAATTCATTTTAAAACTTTTGCTCATAAAAAGTTACTTCTGAAGCGGAGGTCCTCCAAATTCAAAAATGTATTTTAAAGTTTTTTTATTTTTCCTGATAATTCTGTTTGGCCGGATTAAAGAAATAATTTCATGAAAATTACTATACACAGACCAGTATCATAGGAATCAAATAGTGCACAGAGAAAAGCGAGAAAGCGTTGCCATGTATGAAATTTATGTAGAAAAATGTAACAATAACAAATTTATTCGTAATATGTTAAACAATTTTTCTTTTCGTAGTATGCCATAAATTTCAGCTTTTATTTACGAACTACCCTGAAGATTTTTATTACATTTTTACATGACTAACAATTTAATTAAGCAAATTATTTTTTTATCCAGATATTGAACTTTCTATCATCTACGAAATATGATTTATCGGTTAAAACTCTTGTAAAGTAGAAGCTTGAAATTGTATTCCGGTGCTTTTACTAAGCACCTGCAAAGCCATATTTTTTGTAATGTACTAAATAATGTTTATTTTTGTTGCAGGTAAGGCATTTAATATATCTATCCAGTAGTCTGATAAGATATTTTGGTAAGTAATTTATATTAGTAGCATTTTTCCCCAGAATTAGACACAAAATTAGATCACTAACGTTGACAGAATTTAAACTGCACACCATCTAAAGCTTTTTATTGTGTTAACGTCATTTTATATATAAACTAAAGTTGCTCTCTATTTTTCATTTTTAAACGATTTTACAACAGAGGTCGTTTTTAAACCTGTGCTGTTAAATATATACCAAGAAAAACAGACGACACACATTCAACATTCCTGCTGTGTGTCTTCAGCCTATCTTTGTTTTTTTCTTAAAATAACTTAAATTATTATATAAGGTAACAATTAATTAGATTAACCTTAATTGTGAAACAGGTTTTCTGAATATGCAATAGAAGAACCTGTTCAAAAAAGTACACTGTAAATTGCAGTTTCGATAAAAAACGAAGTGTGATGTTTTCATCATTAACGGAATTTTGAATGAATATATTTTTTTTGTGAAACAAATTTGACAAATACAGCTGCCACTTAGTAAATCAGGTTTTTAATCAATTCTTGAACAAACTTTACTTAAAGAACATCACTTCAGTAAAATTCCAGTTTCCACGACATCGATTTTATACACAACATTTGGCTTCTGTTCTTCATCCCACAGACGTTCGCGGTATTTATTTATGTGCTGCTGTGTTTGGAAAGAGATGGTTTTGTATTATTTTCAAGTCGCACTTTGGGCCACAACTTGGCAATATAGTAGCATTTGGGTACGTTGTAAGTTGTGATGATAATCTATAATAATATTGTTGTAACGCTCTCGTGTGGATGTTTAATATTAGAAAGACACTACGTTTACTATTTTTTTTATCAGTTTTTACTCTTTTATATTTATTTTTTAAATGAATCATGAAGCCAGACATACCTTTATTTGAATATATTCCTCCATTATTCTTACAAAAAAGGGCAGTACGTCAGGTTTGTTTCAAACGATATAGGTACGTAAAATTTGGGATAGTTACAATTCTGAATATCACAATTCGTTTAACTTCGAATAGTTCATAGGTCAGCGGCCGATCCCTAATTTAATTATTTACTGAATATTGCAACAGTGAGTAGGAACATCCTTGTAGAGAAAATAAACTGAAAAGTGGATATAAATAAATCCAACCTACTCCTACCTTAATATCGCTAATCAAAATTATATGTAAACGTAGGCATTATTAACCTGAGGCAATCATTGACCACACCTTTGTATTGATTATATTAAAAAGGACTGAATGTATGTATATGGAGAGTCCAGAAGAAAAGTAGGAGTTGTAACAGACGGTTGTAACTTTCCACCGCCTGAACAGATAGAGAATTCCGTATTCCGCAGGTAGGTACAGGTATGTGGTAACCAATCTCGTTCTGGAGGTAGATTTATGTTTGCCAATCTGTACATAGACTAAAAATGTCGAAGTATATGGGATGACTCACCTCAATTCACACCTGTGCTAGGTTTCTACCTTTCCTACATATACAAGCTACATTATAAACTTTTAAATTTCAAACTACAGTGGGTTTAATTTTTATTACGATTCAGAAATACTACTTCCCGTATAGTATTATTGTTAATTAATTTCTCTTAAGTAAGATTGTATAAATTCTTGCTTGCTTGCATACGGAAGTATTAATTTCAACAATTGCAAGGTGTGGCGGCTTGAAAATGTAAAAAAGCAAAATCTCCCAACAATTACCAGAAGAAAGAAAGTAGAAAATTACGAAGAAGTTATATTACCTTCAATTTTATGAAAATCGCACTCTGTATTAAGACTGCAAACAACCCTGAACTCGCTGAAAATACGAATATTAATTGACAAAAACGCAATCTAGATTACTTTGTAACTAACTTTCGCATACCACCATCCTGTAAAGTAATATAACGAGGTGTTTATAGTTGAAAATGCAAATAAAAGTCACTATTTATGTCCGGTAGTTTGTAACCACTGTGCAGTTTACAATGGTAAACATACAAATGGTATGAACATACAAATTGTAATATTGCGTAATAAAACTGCGTACTGAAGGCAATTTATGGAAGAATTAATAATAATAATAATAATAATAATAATAATAATAAATACATTTATTTGTATACGTACTTTATTCTTTAGTTTGAAATTAAATGATGGCCGTTTTCACCAACGTTTCCTAAACCAGTACCTACGCAGGTATTACATAGAGATAGGTAATTCCTAAACAGATGCGTAAACTTTATCCGTTTTCATCAGCCAAACCGTTGCTTATGTAGGAATTTCTTACAGAGGTAACCGATGTTATATCGCAACGTCGCAAATGACAGTAGTTCGTACATGATTTAGATAGTTTTCTCGTCCTTGACAGATTGTGAGTACGACAGGTGGATGCACACCATACCATCACTGGTATATGGGAAGCTTTAATATCATGAAAATTTTCTAAATTGAGAAAATGTCTGTCTGTGGGTGGTGTGTGTGTATGTGACGCCTCTAACGCAAAAACTAGTGAACCGATTTTGATGAAATGAAGGGTTATACCGAAAATCCATCGACAAAATAAGTTTTTCAAAAAAATCTGAAACCGGAAGCGGAAGTTAGACATGTTTTTTTGGTAGCATTTTTTTCAGAAGCAAAATCTTGAACATCTGAGTAGTAAATATGAAAGAAGACCATAATTCAAGAGAGATATATTTTTACCGGACTCTCTAACTTCAAAATGTCGGTCGATATGAATTTTTCAAAATTTTGACCACCACGGTGATTTCCCCGTCTGATGTACATGCGTCGTATCTATCTAAATTTTCAATGAAACGCCCTGCACGCATGTTGAAAAAAAACTAAAGAAAACTTAAAACATGTTATAAATAAATTCCTTATAGGTGGCAGCTTTCAAAACTCTCTAACAAAAACGCATGAACAGAAACGTCAAACAAGATAGGCAATGCCTACCGATATGAGACAACGTCAAATGGGTTCCTAAAGTTACGCACTGCTTATCTTATTTACGAACTCGATTGTGCTTCGTGAAAACCAAATTGCAGTTAAGCAGTGCCTATAGTAAATTCCAAAACATAATGTACTTCAAGGTCATACGAACTAAGTTATGGACATGACGTGCGCCGATGTAGCTGGTCCAGATCAGTGCAGGAGATATACATTTTTTCGTTCCTTTTAATGTTCTAAGTTTTTCGCTTTACCCTCAATTTACAATTTTTAATGATTGCTACATTTAATAAGATGTATAATTCATGTTACGCAGCTGTAATTGTCAATTTGACAGTTCGTCGTACGTCGTTGTACACTTCAGTTGTATGACCTTGAAGTACATAAAGTTTTGGAATTTACTATAACCCTTAATATAAGCAATTCTTATGTAGGCACCAGTTTAGGAAGCGTTGGTGAAAACGGCCATGAGTTGTAAGTTTTCTAGAAATTAGATTATTATTATTACATCGTCCAAAAAGGAAATTTTGAAGTACAGTTTCACGTCACTATTAATATTATAACCCTACTAAGGTGTAGTATACCCTAAAAATATCATCAGTGTTGTTGACGTAAACTATTGCAACAACTGAACCTACTTCGGTATTTGCTATATTAATAATAAACCAGATATTGAAAGCTTGCCAAACAATTTGTCTAAAGTTGTAAAAAAAATATCGGTAAAATATATATTCAGAAATGGTAGAGTGCTTTCTAAATTTTATGAGAAATACGTTGAACTCTGAAACCACAAGAAATAACGATGGAACAATTAAATGTAGATAGAGCTGATTCCATTCTGGCTGTTGAAAGAACGGTCAGAAAAGGTGGTCACTTTTGCCGGTAAATCCACCCTTGAGTGCTATTCTACTGTATTCATTGGCGTACGCACAAGCAGTACAATTTTTACAATAGTTAAGACAGCCCACTAGCCTAGCGCGCATCTAATACTTTCGCCAGCCAGAATGGAATAAGCTCTATCCATATTACGATATTAATACAAAAGTATTGTCACCTTTTTTTTGTAAAACTATAAAATTGATCTAAACTTATAAAAAAATCTGAAAGTCAACAAGTTTTCGAGATTATTTACCATGACGATGGCTCTGAAATTATTTCTCGATATAAGGAACTTGATTGAATTATTTTATAGTAAAACTAGTGGAAAATGTTTAGGTACTTAGCTCTTGTCATTAATTGTCATATATAATACTACTAGTAACTACGAAATATCCGACAATTTTTGGACAGTATGTAAGAGTACTTGATGCGCGATAATTCGCTATGAGTCCGAAGGACGAATAGCGAATTATTCTGTATCAAGTACGAATACGTGCTGTCCAAAAATTGCAGGATTATTTCGTAGTTACGAGTAGTATTCGGAGGACAATTTGACGAACCAAATTTAAATTTTTATAGTTTCAAATCAGATTAATAATAATTTTCTTCGTAACCATGGTTTTATATACAAACCAGACAAAAGTCAAATTTAATTTTTCTTTCTACCTATGTATTTTGTGCATACTTTGTGATATTTTCTGTAAAATGGAAGCAAAACGGGTTCAACAGAGTACACTTGAAGAGATAGAGGAAGCTTAGAAGGTAAAACGCCCAAGAATTGTATGAAATTTAATGTTTCTTTCTACGTATTTTGTGTATGGTTTGTGACATTTACGGAAAAATGGAAGCAAAATGGTTTGGCTAGAGTACACTTGAAGAGATAAACGAAGCTGTAGAAGGTAAAACTCCCAAGAATAATGTGAAATCTCACACCTCGGTTTGGAAGCAGTTTTTTTTGACAGAAAAATTATCGCTGAAATTTTGTACTAGTCCTAAATATCCGAGAATATACAAATTTGGAGTGCGCTGATTGGCTTTTCAAGTGAGTAAAACGCAACCGGATTGGTCAGTTTAGGGTGTGTCAAATTGTCAAAGAAATATAAAATCTTGTTTAATCCGAGTTATTTCTACAAACCTGCTGTGATTTGGGTTACTTTTCATAAACTTCTATGTCTTCCTGTTCGGTGCGGTGCCATGGTGCTTACCCCGTCACACTTTGTCCTTCTTGCGTCAATTGCTCCCTCATTATCCCTTTTCATAATTTTCCTTCGTTTTTTTTGTTTTCTCCAATAGCCGTACTTCCAGTACTCTATTCTATCATTCTTCATGTTACAAACGCGTGACCTATCCATCTCATCTAGTTTTTGCACCATTTATTTCACTGCTTTTACATTTCACCAATCTCTACAGACTTCGTGTTGTATCATTTTACGGGAACATCGCATTTCTTTGCTCATTATCTTTGGTTTCTTCGATAGCGCGCAAAACTCATAACCACGTTTTGGTGGTACACATTTTCCTCATTGGAGAAATGTCTCACTGTCCTTACTCTGTCTTTGTTTTTGCTATCCATCGTAAAATTATTATTTATACACACCTCGAAGCATTTCTTTCTTCGTTTCTTTTGTTGTTTGCTGTTCCGCGTTTTTACCCTTCCAAGCATGCTATATGCATGACGGTCATTATTTTAGCTTCTGCCTATATTTATCTTGATAGTTTTCTTCATTATATATCCTACTATAATTACTTATTATAGGGGAGATTTCGATTGTATAATGTGGACTAAGAAGAGCCTTTTACAAAACATCTAAAGTTTTCGAATTATTATAATTGGAGTAATGTCTGATGTATGTAAAACAATACTTGATCTGCTACAATAAATGTAAAGAAAGTATAAAAGATGTTGTAAACCGTGTAATAAAAATGCAAATAATTTTAAAAAGAATACAAATAACTGAACACGCCTATCAACAAGCATAAACTATGTGCATTCCAACCATAACAATATTAGATACATATTCCAGTAGGAATAGCTTCCTTATCGTTTTTGGCTGGCTGGGATACTAAAAACTTCATAAACCCAACAAACAGTAATATTGTAGTCAAAATATGCTAAATTACCGAAATTAACTGGTTTGACATAATTTTTCGCAGTTTCGAGATTGTTAGATGTTGTTTGTTTACAAATACTTAACGACAACTCAATTTTGTCTGCTATTTAACTCGGCTAACTCGTATAATACCTTTTGGCCTTTCTCCAACTTTTAGAAAATAAACGAAAGCTTGTGTGCCGTATATTTCATTCAACGTCCTTTTATACCGAGACCCAATCATCGCATCTTTTCTAAATTTAGCAGCTCTCTGGTAAGCTTATTATAACTCAAACAATAACCAAATTTACCTTTCGAGATCTCGGGAATGACAAAATTTTAAAATTATGTTGTTTACTTGAACGTCGCGTAATGTACGACCGCTTGGGAATGAATCTAGGAATAAAAATCCTAGGAAAAAAAATCCTCGGAAAAAAAATCCTAGAAAAAAAATCCTCGGAAAAAAAATCCTATGGAAAAAAAATCCTATGGAAAAAAAATCCTCTGAAAAAAAATCCTATGGAAACAAAATCCTCGGATAAAAAATCCTCGGAAAAAAAATCCTCTGAAAAAATCCTTGAAAAAAACCCCGCTGTGTTAGCAAACCAGTGGTTGCCCAAATCGAAACAAATTATTGGTATATAATTTTTTCTTTTTATCTTTGCAATTTCATGCCAACTACAAATTTGTCTAATTTTGTTCCCTCTTTCATAAATAGGTATCTAATGTTTGTGTAATGTTTAATATTTGAAATAATATGGTTCTGCTAACACATAAAGTTAAACAATGTCAGATATGGTTCATTATGCATAATATAAAATGATTAATTTTATGCAAATAAAAAATGGATTTTTTTCCACAGGATTTTTTTTCCGTGGATTTTTTTTCCACAGGATTTTTTTACCGAGGATTTTTTTTCCGAGGATTTTATTTCCACAGGATTTTTTTTCCATAGGATTTTTTTTCCGAGGATTTTTTTTCTAGGATTTTTTTTCCGAGGATTTTTTTTCCTAGGATTTTTATTCCGCCTACCCTTGGGAATAGAGTCCTAGTTTTAAAAAATTATTGACCCTTTAGAAAACTATAATTTAGTTAATTGGTTAGAGGATGTTCTGAGGATAGTACACAGGGTGTGTAAGAAAATACCGAAACAAAAAGCTAGGCTACCCTTGACATTTAATTTTTGAAACGAAAATATTTCATTCATCATACAGCCACAGATTTGTGACCTACGCCTACGCTTGAAATACCTATAAATATGAATATGGTGCAAATATCGTTTTATTTTAGAAAATAATAATGAAAGATTAAATTCTGAATTGCTGTCTTTTTGGCAACTGTTTTTAAAAATTAAAATTGAAGTAGGTGGTCAACAGGATGTGAGTTGGATGTGATGAAGTTTTGACGCTCTTGCGTGTGACAATAATTGTGCCTGCCATCTACGTAACAAATCATTCTTCCAGCAAAATATATAAACCCTAATTTAGTTTGTTAGCTCCTTAAATAATACAGATTATGTTTCTTTGAATATTTAGTGTATTTGTAGACAGTGGCGGATCTTGCATAATAATCCTTGAATGCTGTCGCATGGTAGCACTTGCTAGTACTACATCATAGGCCAAATTTCATTAATTTATATTAAAGGGTTTCTGAGATAATATTTTTATTAATTTAGGGAATGCTGACTGCGATTATAGGCCATTAGTTTGTTGCAAATTTTGGGGACTCCCTTGATGTGGGCCCGAGGACTTTTGAATCAAGTATTGAAATAAGTTGTTGCATAATTTCATTATGCTCAGTCTAGCACTGTTGGACAATTTTTCAGTTAAAACAACCTGCATCCTACTACATGTAGTACAGAGTTGATTTGTGCAATATATACAGGGTGTTAATACTAAGTCGTTACACACTAAAATTGCACTTAAAACTCATTAAAATAAACAACTTTTATTAGTTTCAATTTTTGATTTGGAGCCCCAATTCGTAGGTATTGGATTTCTTTTATTTTTTTAATAATCGTAATCGTATAATTATTTTAGGGAGTATTTGAGAAAACGAAAGATTTTCAAAATTAGTTCACAACATTTGCATTTACAGTTTGTTTGTTTTAATGAGTTCCATGTGCCATTTTCGGATGTAACAACGACTTAGTATTAACTTAAATGAAATATTTGGATACTATCTTACTTTTAGAGGAGCCTCTTATTTGCAATTTCACAACAGGAACAATTCTACGACCATTTTCAACCAAAATCTAGAACTGCCTGTTTACTGCCTATTACTATAAAATTGTAACAGTCCCAGAAAAGTGTAAATCAAACTCTTTGTCCAAAACTCGCTTATTACTACCTACAACGAAAACATGTTCAACCGCAAATTTTATACAGTTTAAATCCTACAACCACTTCCTGAAGGAAATTTGGGTTATGAAAATAATGGAGCTTACTCCGTAAATAGAAGATATAAAGAGGGCTTGCTTGACGTCTCCCGTTATTTCGCATTTTTATGTTTTATATGTTGCGCTAGGAGCGCTGCAAAATATGTGGATACAATATTTTTACAGTTATGACGTAAGCAATGTAAAATGACACTGCTTCCTGCAGACGCATGCTAAAAACTTTTAGGTGTTGATTTATAGTATCCAAAGTATTCTTCCGCAATTTCAACCACATAAAAACTGTCCTCGCTGGCTTGGCATTGTGGCTCGTTGCCATTTGAATTAATTGGTAGCTTGTTACTCTTTTAAATTGTGCTAAATTGTTTGTTTAACGAGTGGGCGAAAGAGATATAAAATAAATATTTGTAAAGTATGTCATATTTCAATGTAAAAGGAGCTGCAATTGCTTATATCTTCATCTGGTTTTCAGATTTATGGTCATATCAAGTGAAAGAATTAAATTAGTAACTAAATAAAAGTCTAAACCAGGTTTTATACAGGGTGATTCCTAAGTACGTGTAGAAAATGAAGGGGGTGATTCCTGGGCGAAAATTAAGGCTACTTTTTCCTATAAACGTGTATCCTAATATGCTTCCCTGAAGAGTTACCCCTCTTCAAAAATGGAGGAAAAATTTGGTTTTTAATTTTTATCTCAAATTTGGACAAAGATAGAAAAATAAAAATAAATGGACGTGTTCTACTAACAGGAAGGCCCGTTATGTATATTTTCTTAATTCACCTGTATTGTTAGAAGGGGATGAAACTTACAACCCCTGTTCATTGTTTTATTAGAACTTTTTAATGCACCAGAATTTTTAATTTAAAAAATAGGCATGAGAAAGCCTTATTCATTTAGAAAACTATTTGTCTCTTTTATTTTTATCGTGAGACAAATAGTTTTCGAGTAAAAAATTAAAATCGATTGTAATGTGCGCCTCAGTTTCGTGAGAAGTTGTAGTAAATTTCTGAAAAAAAAAGTCTAGGTAGGCGGATTTCATTTTTTCATCAATAATGTATGCAAACTTACTAACAATTATTATTATTATCAAAAACAACAAACTACCTAGACTTTTTTTTCAGAAATTTACTTCAACTTCTCACGAAACTGAGGCGCACATTACAATCGATTTTAATTTTTTACTCGAAAACTATTTGTCTCACGATAAAAATAAAAGAGACAAATAGTTTTCTAAATGAATAAGGCTTTCTCATGCCTATTTTTTAAATTAAAAATTCTGGTGCATTAAAAAGTTCTAATAAAAAAATGAACAGGGGTTGTAAGTTTCATCCCCTTCTAACAATACAGGTGAATAAAGAAAATATCCATAAAGGGACTTCCTGTTAGTAGAACACGTCCATTTAGTTTTATTTTTCTATCTTTGTCCAAATTTGAGATAAAAATTAAAAACCAAATTTTTCCTCCTTGAAGAGGGGTAACTCTTCAGGGAAGCATATTAGGATACACGTTTATAGGAAAAAGTAGCCTTAATTTTCGCCCAGGAATCACCCCCTTCATTTTCTACACGTACTTAGGAATCACCCTGTATAGTTTCAGCATAGTGGCATAGTCAAAGTAACAAACAAAATTTAGTTACAATTAGTTAAAAACAACCATACCAATGATGAAACAATTAGGGGTACAAATAGATAAAGGCTAGTAATCTAAATATTATAAAGTAAACGGGTACCGAATTTTGGTAAATATTGAAAATTTATTCGCAAGTTTCGTTTGAATTAAATTAATTAATACACTTTTGTGAAAATGAAACTTTCCTAGAGGGTTGGGCTGACTTTCCAAGCAATCCGATTGATTACAACTTTTACTGAAACTATAACTACGTAGTAATTTAATATTAAAATACAATATAACTTGGATCATATACACCGCAACTATTTATACGCACATTATAATGAAATAGTAGGCTGTTAATATGCCATTGTGTTTCAAATGAAAGTGATCTTGAGGCAGTAAAAATTTGTTTAATCTAATGTTAACCGGTTCTCAGTATACGAGGTGTGGCCAAAAAGAAATGTTTAATATTTTTTTGGTGCACCGTACACGAAGTGAACATTTTGCGTACGCAATACACTGTTGTTAAAGTAACGGCTGCGAGTCAATGTAATTTTTAAAAAGGAATTGTTTTATTTCTACCTTTTTCATAGTAACGTGCGATTGAAAGCCATTTTTCTTAGTCTTAGGCCCGGTCTTTCCATCTCCTACTAAAGCTTGTATTAGCTAATAAACGATTAGTTGTCATGGAAACAATTCTTGTAACAATGGTATCCATGACAACTAATCGTTTATCAGCTAATAGAAGCTTTAGTAGGAGATGGAAAGACCGGGCCTTAATCTCCTTGCTGATTTTTTATTGATTGTAAACATTGTAATTGTCTTTTGTCATACTGGCTTTTAAAATGACAGGGGGTGTTTTATTATGACGGTCAAAAATTTCAAATTAGTTTCATTTTCATTAACCAAAAATTTTTATTAAAATAGGGAGGTAAACAGTGTTTTACCGTTGAAGATAAGTTTGCACCCGCGCGATAGCGAGGGCTAGCCATAGAATCCAAGACCGTGAACAATATGTTACTATCAGTGAAAAATGTTTTCACCGGTAACTAGCTTTACTGAGTAGGGACTTCATCCCTTCCTGTTTCTCCATTTGATTTCGCCTTGTAACTAACATACATACCTATGTAAAACAACAAATGCGACGTTATGCAACCTCTCAATAAACCGAATTACAGTGAGATATTATATACCAGTTTTAATGAAATTAAAATCAATTTGTAACGTGAGTGACAAATTACAGCCTAAAATGATTTCTGGTTTCTTATTTGCCACATGTCGTAAACTTCCCATCCTTTACATCTAGAAATGTTTTTAATCCATGCTCCAGTGGAATAGTCTAAAGAATGTTTTGTTTACTAGGTACCCAAACATGTTAGCGAATTTTGTCGAAATCTACTTCATTACTGTACTAATTTGGCAAAAGAAGAAGAGCAAAAAAAGGCTGTATAGCCTCAAAACTACTTTTGAAATGATCCTCGTATATATCGCGCTAGGTTTCTGGAATGCCATAGCGGAGATCTGCTAAGTTCTGTAGAGTTGTTATAGGCTGTCGTTAACTTTAATCAGATCTAAAACATACCTTTATGTTCAACATTGACAACGCAAACGCAAGTAGATACTGCTGTATGTGAATAAGCATTATGTTACTGAAGCTTGTACGGTTATCTAAATCTCTTACATATAATACTAACAGAAGCCTAAATCCTGCATAAAGGTAGTAATCGACATGTAATTTCCGTTGATAATTACTGCGTCTACGGGCAATTGGAAGATGGCAGGCAACAGGGAACTGCAAATTTGAACAATCTTATTACCCTCTCGAGTCAGACGTAGAATAATACTACACAATTGCACACAAAGTTCTCTCGAGCACTATGGGACGCCCTTATGTATTATTCATTGTATTCAGTTTTATGGTTCGCAAAGCAAAGACATAAAAATGTGTGATATAATATTACCTCAACCCCTTAACCAATCATATAAAACCCTGTGAGCGGAAGCTAAGAAACAAAGCTTTGGAATTATAGTAATCCCTGGACTTCTAGACCCAGGTCCCATTTTCCGACACCTTTCTCCAACACGGATATGATTATTTGATGGATGATCATAAAATAAAAATCAACTACTTCTCGTACTTTTATTATAGAACAACTATCGCGACCGATCACTAATTCACAGAAATATGTTAGATAGGCATTAAATGGTTAGTGCTGTTTAAAAAAACAGAAAAGACTCGAAAGAAAAAAAATTCATTGTGCTTTTAGAGATTGCGTAGCTCGGTGCTACATCCGCCAAGTTTAGGATTTGATCCCCGAAAGGGCTACAATATCTAAGCAAGTTTTTTCAGAGAGTCTCGCTTCACTTATCGGAAATGAGAACTTCGGGGTAATAATAAGTGGTCCAACTGCATCGGTTAGTTACACTTACATAATTAGCGTCGCTTAAAAATTTAATTACCATGGATACAATTCTTGTAACAAATGTATCCATGGGAATTAATCTTTAAAGTGTAACCAGTGTAGCTGGGCCTAAAACGTAGAGCTACATGCTTCCTTTCTAATGGTAATATGCCATAATAATAATATCTGCAGTACCGGTTGCTCTTCCTGAGGGCAAAAATAAGAGACTATTTTAATTTTTTTTTTAATTAAGTTTATATAACTTCGTCTAATAATTTCTCCCAATAAGGTTGTACACTAACACCGATAAACTTTACAGAATACTGCGGAATCCTTTATTGTAACTAGGTTTTTAAAGATATCGTATATCGTTATCTAAATCGCTCGCTACACATTTTTCTGTTAACTAATCTCTTCCGGTTATACCCTCCTCTCCCTTTCTATAATGTACTCGATTAACTTAATTCATTAATTTCAACTTAATTTACTGGTGTTTCCTAAATTAACACAAAAATTCGTAATACTAAAGATATCTATATGTTGGATAAGACAAAAAATAATTCAAATAACTCTCAGAGTGATTATTGGATTTATTATAAAAGCATAACTTGAACCGCACGACCATCGAAAATTAATTTAAATCAATCTGATATTCTAGATTATTAATCCTATCACGCAAGCTTTTATACAATAAAACTTTGATCTACTAACACCCTTTAATAGCCTGACGACAAGCATAAAAAAACACTAATACAGTTCGGCGAAAAGCAACATAGTTAATCGAATCAGGATAAAAATTTCGTGTTTAGATACTTTATCTCGAAATTATTACTTATCTGATACTTATAGGTGCATGTTGAAACCCATTACAGAACAACAAATGTCCACTTTTCGTGCCTCTGCGTCATAGTCGCAGCCAGCTGAGATCTGGCAGGGTGATTTGGTTGAACCGGCCAGCAGTTTTACTCAGTTGTTCTTTGAAGTAGGCGCCTACATCGAATTCATTTCTTCTAGGATATTATTGTGTTAAGTGTCTTTATTTTTGTGCCTGTTTGTTTTTGAAGTGGTAATTAAAGTTGTGTGGTAACAAATCGGCAATCTCGCTTTTCCTGCTACTGTATAGGAACAAAATATAAATTCGCTATTACATTGATAATGCTACCCTTAAACTTTTTCTTTTCTTCAAATTAAGTTATTTGATAAATCAGTTTCCATTGTTTGGCGGTTTTCCTCTGGCAATTGTATAGAAAATCAGATCACTGTTAATTGGATCGTTATTCTGTAAACGTTCTTTTTTTTTCTAGAAATGCCTTTGCTTATTTTGCAGTGTTCATATAAGCAATGTTTTCTTTGCCTAACATCTGCCTATAGAAACTAACAGTTTTACTGATGACGATGAGTGTACTTGTAACAAGGAATTTTATTTATGCATTATTTAGTACCTACTTTAAATTAATGCAAATTGGATTAGTATAAAAATTCTGATTTATGCATATTTTTGTTGTTTACGGTAGATATTTAACGACATAATTTGACGCATTTGCATTCGTAATTGGTATATGTGCACAAAGTGCATGTTAATGGGAATGTATTTGGTTAAAAAAAATACCAAATCTCAAAGTTCATTTAGATTATATTTTTCAAAAAATATTTTTATAAATTATTATTGAGAAATACTCTGCTCTCAGTTCTACCTGCTTGTTAGATTAGCGGAACTAATCAAGCAAGTTAGCAGGAAACGCCAGATAATGTATTTCCTTCGTAGTAGTTATCATCATATCTTGAAACAGGGGTTTACCGATTGTTATGTTGTCAGACTAAATAGACGTTGATACATGTTAAGTATGGGATGTAACCATTTTCCTAAACTATATCTAATTATATACCATCTATTTATTAAACATTTCTTGTTTGCCAATTCATATATTTAGGTTTGTGTCAAAAAAACTCGATAGGGTATAATATTAGCATAAAAAAGTCGTAAGATCATCCGGTAGAAATTTTCGACATATGTACCTGTACGTGTGCAATAAACGGGTAAATGCTTCATAAATTCGCGATTACTGTAAAATATTGGCCTCCTCGCCAATGTGTTACACCGCAGTTGAAATTTGTGTTGTAAAATATATTATCCCACTTTATCTTTACGCTTGTGAATCTTCACATCAATGTTTATTTATTTGTTTTAAACGTGTTTGTATATATACAGGGTAAGTCTGCTAAGAAGAATCTGCTGGATATCTGAAGTATTAATTTAATTCTGCTGGGTAGGCTATAATCCGCGAGATGTAATGAATTTTTTAGTTTTTTTTAAATCAAGATTATATCGTTTGCCATATTTTTCTCTTTAACACTTTATTTTTAAAAAAGGGATTACTGAACTCGTTACATAATAAAATTTAAAAAAATTGTATTAGCCTTATGGGATGCTACCAAAAAAATCTGTAATATCTCAAAAAATAAAGTTAAACGTTTCAAGTATTGTATTTTTTTTAATTCTTACACCAAAGTAAAATGGTGATCTGCTTTAAATAAATTCCTTTTTTTGATTTTGTTTTATTTAAATTTTGAGTTAACACCGTAATCACATGTGGTACAAAAACTATTATATTTCATCGGAAAAGCCTAAACAATATTAAATTTTGACTATACATAGAGAGAATTATCGATTACCCAAGCAGAATTATTTTAATACTTTAGGTAACGAAAATATACACCTGATTCTTCTTAGCAGACTCATCCTGTATAATAATATTATAATCAGTAAGAAAACCAACACACCAAATCTAATTTTACGTGACCTACGCTTTAAAGCAGTTAAAATGCGTTTAAAATTATGAAAGTTGGTTATAATTATCTTGAACTGTGGAATGCGAATTATTGGGCTCCTCTCCAAGATTTTTCTTTTGTAAATTGCAGCGCCACTTGCCTCGTTATCTGCGGGTATTCGTAAGATCAGAGCATTCCTACAATTAAAACCGATTGAACAAGCAACTGTACCAATTTGAATTTTTAAAAAATAGATGAGTATGAATCATCCAGTATAAATTGCAATAAAAATAATTTCATGTTAATAAAGGTTGCCCTTACGCAGCCTCCATGTCAAGGCTAAACATACGTGAATGTGGCAAATGAATTTATTATAGAATATAGAATATTATAGTCATGCCGAATCGAGGTAAGATGGATGTGGCACCACGTTTCTGCCAAATTTGGACATGATAAAATCTGAGCTGTACTAGTTAGGTAAAGTAAAATCTGCATAGAAAGTATCTTACATAATTTTTATCTGAACATTCTTGGTCGTATTCTTTTCCAGACACACCAAATCTAATTTCATATGTATCGAAATTATTTTTACCGTGGGCGTTTTTAAAAATTTCCGGTATTTATGTGTTCTGTTTATTATAACTTTATTATTTTTATCATTGCAACATCATAGTTCCCACGTACAAATTTAGCTCGAAATTGGCAACAAATTTACATCCTACACTGAAACAAAAAGCTTTCACGATATTAAAGGAAAGCAAATGGGAAGGAGAAGGTTAATATTCAGTTAGTATAACATTTGTCATAATCATGTCCAATTTTAGCTTTAATTTAAATACAAGTACTACAATTACAAAAGTTTCCTCTAGAACTTTTTCTTTAATTAGCTTGTAGGAAGTTACACAGTATATATTTCCTTTTTACCGTCCACCACTTCCTCAGTTAGCAGGAAAAGCGTGACTCCCGCATTTCCTACCTTAGTATTAATAAAAAACCGAACATTTATCTATCGGGTGTTTTAGTTATTCTAGTGAATCCATTCGGTTTACACGAAACTTTTCCTGGAAGCGATATGATATTAGAATGTTTTCCGGTCATATCTCTGCGATGTTTAATACTAGACAAGGTGCTGAATGTTTCACGTTAAGTTTGAAAAAGTGTACGTTGTGTGAAGTTTATAAGACAGCTTAATAATAATAACACTTAGTGCAATGATGATGATATTAAGTGGCTCTGGTGATGGAGATGGTGCAAGCAACTCAAGAAAAACTCCTTCACCAGGTCCTCCACAATCTCCTAATACGCCACGTAGGAAACTGTCTATGCGTCAAGTTGTAGACAGAGTACAAAAATATTTAAAACAAGGTAATAATTTAATATATAATTCTTAAAATTCTCTATGTATAAAAAAGATTAGCATTTTGTACGAATCCATTCACTGTACGACACTGTAATGACAAAATATGCTAAACATAAACTAATTGCTTGCATTAGACTAAACAAAGATGTTTTTCTATTGCAAAGATTAACAATTGTTAATCAGCTGTTTCAGTATATGCTATGCGAGGTCGTCTTCAGTTAAATTTTCAGATACCCAGATATTTTCCCTGTTTGGATATTGAAACTTTATGACCCGTGACTAATTTATTTATATTTCTTCTACATGTGCTTATCTAAAAGGTTATTAAATGGAATAAATCCAAATTGTCTTTTCATAACATATCTAGGTGTCGCAAAAATACGTCCTGTAGTTAAATATTTATCAGTAAATGGAAAAAACCCTAACCTTGTTATTTATACTTATCTATCACTAGTCACAATACTGAAGTTCACATTGAATACACACTTGAAGATAAAACTAAACCAAAAACCCATAATCCTGGAAGCCTGAAAACGTCAGAGAAATGCATTAGCTTAAGAAGAAGTATAGGTAGATACTGGGAATATGTAAATAAATTATATTATGGAAATGGAAAGTATGGCAGAAAACTCGGAAGTAAAACTTTTCCGGTAATATTTTAATGTTTAACATTGTAGTGACAGATAAAATCTGTTCCAGAATTTAATTGTTGTATAATTTCTTAAATCACGCTCATTGCAATCAAAGTTGTATCTATGGCCTCATTTACTTCCTATCTTCTATTGTGTATGAGCAGTTTTTTTTATCAAAAAATATATCCCATATGTTTATCAAATTGCCGAGACAAACTGGTTTAACATGCTCCTTCTGTGTGTTATTTCTTCCCAAAAAATCCCTTACTAGTCAATATTACTTTTTCTTCCTGCCCCTTGTCTTTGAGGTGTGCGTTATGAAGCTTTTTTCGCCATCAATGATCTAAATTGGAAATTTTTGGAACTTCCAAATACATTATTGTCCACAACTATCGCCATCAGCATCAAGTTATATTGTTTTTGATTGCAGTTCTTAAAAAATATAATAATTGGCTTGTATTTGTCCATCTACAATTTACAGCAGTTACAGAAGAATTCTTTAACTATTTGTTTTGCACATCCCGCTAGAAAATATGTGTCCTTGTGTATTCGACCGCATATAAGGAACATTATTTGTTCTCTTTGATCTCAAGTTTCTCTTTCAAAACCTTTCTAAAAGGAAATCCATCGCCTTTAATCACGGCAACTTCATGTTAAAAAAATAAACCTCTCTTGTGTACCGAAGGAGAAACTTCTCCATCGAAGTACCTCGAATTGTTTTCTGCAGGAATACCTTCAAATGTTAAGCTTTAGAACTAATTATAGGAATTTTGACAACAAAGCTATTACCTCGAAAATGAAAAGAAAACTTTCTTGTATCTGCTTCTATACGAAAGATAGTTCTCGATATTAATCATTTCACATTAGTTTACGTTTACGCATTACCCAATAATATACAACTCTGTTGCGGAGAAAATCTGTAGAAATAATTTGTCTGTACTTCTGCATTTGATCTAAGACCAGTTTTCTGTAACTTTTCCGGATTAAAGGTTGCTCTCCTTTTCTATTACATGTACGTAAAATCAAACAAAAACCGTAGGCTGTAGCTTTATCTACGTAAGAATTTAAAATAGGAACACGACTTAAAAAACACTTTAGAATTCTTAATTTATTAATGTTTCTCTCCCCATTATTCTTATTTTTCTTTCTATCTTAATCAACAGAAAGAAGGATGTCATTTTAATAATTTATGAAAATAATCCCGACCCTGAGTGCTAAATATTCCCCAGCTCTAGTAATCTCTACCAAACTTGAATAACGCTCGCTAAAACCTTACCTGAAATTGCTGAAAGCTTCTAACGAAACATGAAACTTTTACCAGGTAGCGAAAGGTTAATAAATTATATATGCAACGAATTTATCGCCACTCGAGAGGGAATAGTAAAAATTAAGTCCGATAACTTTATATTAGCTTACTTGAAGGATGTTGGAACAGAAAGCGGAAATGCTGCCATAAATTTTAATCACAGCATTTTCTCCCCAAATAGTGGCTTTTCTCCGACCAACCATTCCACAACTCGTCGAAAAAATGCATGACGCATCTTCAGAATATCCAGCCGCCTTATAGCCTGTAATGAATTGGATTATGAGGACTTTGTTTTTGATAGGGCGATTATTTGAAAATCTTCGCTTTGTTATTAGGATATTATAAACGACGCAATTTCTTGGTAAATTCTTCCATTGAGTTTAATGTGAAAAGGAAATTTGTCTCCGTTTTGGAGCCCAAGGCGATTTAAGTTATAATTTAGGACAGTTTTAATTTAAAAATGATCCACTATATATAACCTGTCATGACTCACCAACAGAAGGAATGGCACTTTTCAAAGTCACTGTATTTTACCGTTGGTGGCATATGCTAATGAGAGGCATAACTGAAAACCAATTAAGCTACATTGAGTTAATCTTCTGGCATGTTTTCGAGAACCAAACACGGAATTCGCAAATTTGCTTCTTACAAGTTTAAGTCCTTTCTTCGTATTTTTTCCAGTAGTTATAAATTATGGGCTAGCGAGGTATACGTATACATAAATAACTCCATGCAGATGTTGGCCAAGGTTCTATAATACATAAAAATTTTCATTTGCTTGCATTTTTAATGCAGAAAGTATGCAAAACGTGGGTGTAAACGCCAGATAGGTGTTCACTTTTATTACGTGAATCACGACTGCCTTTTATGGTACATCAACCAACTAATGCTTTTTTTTTGCTAAACCACTTGCGTTTGTTTTTCGTTATAGCTTCCTACACCGATAACACTTGCAATTATTTCAACATCCTCTTGTACAGGAGACGGAAACAAAGGATTGCAGTAACGCCCATCCCTCATATATTTTATTCCTGCGAACTTTATGTAGCGAAGTATTGATTCCGCGCAAAAAGAACGTTTTGTCTGAAACTGGAATAAAAACGCTTTTCCACTCCAATTATATGTTTTTATTTTTAATTGTTTGCGAGTTTCGACCCCGCAATAATAAATTCAAAAGATTATATTCCAAACTTTTGTTGTTGTGTTCTGTGCTCACCGCTGTTTTAAAGTATACTTCTTTAAAAACTAACATTATTAATATACAATTATCATATGATGTAATTCAGTTCTCTACACATAATAATTATTATTCTAAACTATTTTAAATATTATCTGAACCACTTCCGTTGGTGTATCATCATGGTATGTATAGGGAAGAATCAAAAATAGCGCTTGTTGTTATATTACACACCAGTTTCCTCGCATGTTGCGGAAAAGGATGATGATATAATTGCAAAAACAAAATTTAGAACAGAGTTTTAAAATGCAGATGAACTATTAAAGTTTTTGTTTTCTTTTTATATTTATTTTACAACGTTTTGAACGTCGTTTTAGAAAAATAACTAAAGTTTGTGATGCAAAATAACCAGGTAATACCATTACACAATTTTGCAGGCAATTTAACTTTAGGAAGTAATAACTGCAAGAGCAAAAAGTGGATATTAGCACCTCCCTGGACTTTCCCATACTAAAAATAAACATTTATTTTTTGGTATTCAACAGTATTCTAGCTGATAGATAATTAAATTTTGCATTCAATTATATTATAATATATAGGGTGTTTCATTTAAAATAACAAAGTTGCTTATTGTACTGTGACACCCTGTATACGTGATATAAATTTAGGACTGAACAAACTTTTATATTTAAACTTCTTTCATATTTTGACTAATAAAGGAGCTATAGGAGCATCATTTTCAAATTTTTAAAACCTCGTGCGCCACACTGAAATTCACCAAAAAAAGAAAATGCATCTAATACCAAGCTGCATAAGTGTAGAAAATTTAAACAACATCGTGTTGGCAGTTTTTTTGTAATAATTTAAATATTTGGAAGAGCGTCGCGCCGTTGCGACCATTTTAGATTTTATAAATTAATTTTTCATCATGGTATAGTACCGCCAAAGGGCTTTCAAACCGGTTGTTGCTGAACCTGCTCAGGTAACTGGTTGAGTTTTGGGATGTTAAAGTCAAAACTTTGAAAATTTCATAGCGACCACCGTTTTGAAGTTAGAGAGTCCGGTAGAAAATCTGTTTCCTTTGAATTATGGTCTTCTTTCATATCCGCTACTCTTTGCAAAAATCTGCTTCTGAAACAAATGCTACCAAAAAAACATGTCTAACTTCCGCTACCGGTTTCTGATCCACAGACATACACTTTTTGTAAACCACTTTTTTAGGTTCCTGGAGGTCCAACGTCCAACATACGCATTTCCGCGAAAAACTCAATTTCTTACATTTTTACGATATCAATACTTTCCATATTATACCACAGGTGATATAGGAAAGTAAAAACTCGCCCTATACGGTTCACAACAACCAGATGATAACAACATTGAGGGGAACTATTAACTTGCAGACATTATTTTAACCTTCAAAATTAATACTACTTCACCTTGATGGGAATCCCAAAGATGGAAAGAATAATAAAGAAAAAACTCTACCCGTCGTCAACTACGCTGCTTATAACACTCAGTTGTCTACAAACAAGTACTAAAAGTACTAATCGGTATATTTTCAAATACTAATAGCTATCTATAATATCGTAATATGATGCAAAATTCATCCACCCAAGGTATTAGAAAAAGAGGTTATAAAAAACATCATTTGCATGACAAATTATCTTGCAATAAAATCTTGTTACGGCACTAATTGAGGTTTTAATTATATTCTATAAAACAATACCTATTGCAAAATCTATAAAGAGATTTTATTTAAAGTCTGGATATTTGCTGATATCAAATCTAAAAAAAACGGCAGGTGAAAAAATAATGGACATTTTGAACTTCTACAAGTTACTTTTTTATCGACTTCCATGTACAATGTATTTGTATACACTTTATCAGCAATGTGCCTAGATGTTGTGATAATATCCTATGGACGCATAACTCATTGGTGTAGCCCCGTCACACATCAACATCATCATCAAGCTGCCTCTACTGTCTGCCTCCAGTCTTGATTTTGATCCTCTTGCTGCTAGTTTTCTACTATCTTTATGGTGTTATGGTCGTGCTCTTCGCGTCATTTAATTCCACGATCGCCACAGCAGTAGTATTATTTTCTTTAACCTCTCATCTGCTCTTATGGCTGTTCGATCCATGCCCATGTTAATTTTGATGCGCTTTCTACTATATTACAAATTCTTGTTTACCATGTCTGTTAGATCTTCAACGATTTGTCTCACTATGTGGAGGTACATTTCCATAGGTCAAGTCTGGAGAATTAATTACACGCTCTGCTTTCTTCAACAAGGGAATTATTAACTATGGATGTAATTATCCGTTGTACCAAAAATAAGAAAGATTTGGTAGAAGAAGTGGTTAATGGGAAAGAAAAGTTATTCTCACGTGTCAGAAATAAAGGAGAAAGCACTCTCTGAGTTCCACATACAAAGAAAAAGCTTATAAGTGCTCTGGAGGATTCTTTTTAAAATGTACGCTTTTTATTTTCTTCAACTGTTGTTCTTTGTTCTTGTACTTGGAGTTGGAAGTACTTTCCGAGAGGATTGCAGCGATTCTATATAGTCTGATCTCTCAGGTGCTTTCGAAAATATAGCCAGAAAGCTGATCTGTGCGATGCTTCTTCGTCCGAAGGATTACGTACTAGGCTCCGATATAACTATAATCTGATGACGGTACATGGTATGGTAACAAAATTCATAGCTTCTTATGTGAGCTCTTGTAATACTCTTCCTTTGGTGATGTTGTAGCTCGGCACCTTTTCGGAATGTAGCTCAATGTTTATCTAACCTAGGCTAGTGTAAACCTCTTTTATGTGTAACTGGTTTTTCAGCCAAAAAGGGCTTGAATACATTGTAATTCATTAATCCCTTTGCTACCTTTTCACAAGGCATAACCCAACACTTCTTGCGGTGATAGTTTTTCAAATTTTATTAGAAGTAGCGGTTTGAGTTATCTTTTCGAACCCGAAGCGGTGTACAAAAATCTGGACTATGGTTTTTGTGGTATCTTTTACTTTTTCAACGATAGAGGATTAGGTATCCACTTAAGGTATCTTCATTTACCGTTTTAGAAATGTAATGGTATTGATAAAATCATTTTCCCTTTTTTTTTCTGGTTGTATATCCACAAAATCCGCCAATCTAGAATCAATAAAAAAAATATTTGTCAAGTTATAATTATCTATTGGTACTATGTTATGTTATGTTACTATATAATGCAAATGGTACATACCTTTTATAACAAATGTATCAAGTGTGTATTAAATTATATCAGAGAGTTCAGGTAACATCCTTTTATGCCTGTTTTACTTATACTCTGTATAAAATGTCGCAAAATCAAATGTTTGTGTCAATACTATACTCTTATCATAAATTTCAAGAGGGGGCCTTACACAAAATACTGTGTACACACTGATTTCCATGCTACGAGCATTATTCGAGTCAATCAACCAATGAACCATAGGCATGTAAAAATATATTAATTATCTACAAATAAAATTACTATCAGAATAATATAATTATCTTTAGATGAAGCAGTTATTTTTCCATACGTTTCAATTTCCTGTAATTAAAACTTAATAGCTTTCATCGTAATCTGCAATTATTTTTATGAATTAAATGTTATACCAAATCCCTTGGTTTCATGGATTCTATGATACTCCTTACTGTATTTAAACAAAATAGGAGAATAATTCTTTTTTTTTTTTTCGTGAAAAATTAATTTATATTTCCACTTTTCTAACGTGCATTGTGAAATCACCGTATATTTTTAGGATTCTGGTACGAAAGAGATTTTATACGTTTTTAACTGACAGGTTATATTTGATTTCTACACTGAATTTGGGTTTGAAGTGTACTACCTGGAAATTCATCAAACGTTTTCGAAATATACTTTACAAAAAGAAAATGTTATTAATATATCTCTCAAAAACTATTTAGTGATTGTAGTCTTAATGAATTCTTTGTCTAAAGTCCTATTAACAAAAATCTTGAAATTGATTTGCATTTTTGCAAAACCCTAACAGAAAATTGTTATATTCCCACTTGGTTACAGTATTTAGATTCTGTAAATTAATATAAGCAACCTGATATTCTCTTGTTACTATTTTATAAAAATATGAGCTCAAGGTTGAGGTAAAATTATCTAGTTTGTATCGTGACTTGCACCAGACGTTCTGTTTGCCACGTTAAATGCGTATAACATCCCATAGTTTAGTATGTGACGTAGCATTATCTTCTACTATACTTACTATTATTATCTATAAAGTGAAGATGTTCTTATCACCGATAATAATTGATTGTTCTGTTGTTCTATGATGCAAGTTTTAATGTGGTTTAGTTGCCAACGCAGTTTTTGTGACGACGGAGGTATTGCAAGTATTTGTAGTAACATGGCAGGTGAGCTTTTAAATACAAAATTTATTTATCAATTCAACATAACTCGATAAATGATGTTAAGCGATGTTGATCTTTAACTTAAACATAAAGTTATAAAAGAAAATCTATGTCTGACTATTCGGCCGGGAGAACAGCCTGTTGAATCTAGACATTTTTAAAACTCCACTTATAAACCAAAAATATGCAGCTATTTTAAGCTGCGACACCTGCGACGTTCAAAATAGAAATATTTTTACGCTAGCTTAATTAACCTTGAGCTTGGGACAGAGCGAGCTTATAATTCATTTTCGTCGCCATGCGAAGTAGTATCTCAAAAGAAAAGGATAAGCACAACGGAGGAGAAAATTTTAGAATTGTTTTTATGTACCCCGACGCAAGAGCGCGTAAACTCCAACGTTTTATAAATTCGGAACTATTGATTTTCGTTACAAAGCGCACCCCCTTTTATTTTGTCTGCAAATTTGTAAGTAACGTAAATGGGAATGAAAGCACATTGAGATATTTCTGAGCGAATTTGGGTGATTTCAATTGGATGCGATTCAATTTATTTAATTACTTACAGTTGTGATTTCTTTTAAATCTGTTCCTGTATGAAGATTGAACGCTTTTTGATTGTATTGTTCGAAATACATTTTTAAGAGTAAATTTTATTAAAGCCTCCTACATATTTTTCTACTCCCAATATTTTTCAGATTTTCATTTATTCATCAGACAAATAAAGAAACAAATTCTTTCATTATTCCTGTAACGTTTTAGTACTATACCGTGTAGTCCGAATCCAGTCCTATTTATTATGTCAAATCATATCTAAACTTCCTATTGAGAGCATCGTGATATAATTTCCAGGAAGCTAACAGTTGTTACTTTTAATGTATACAAGTTCACCTTTTATTTTGAACTTTAGACTTTAGATACACCGACTGAGCCACTAAAACAATTGATCTGGTATTCAATTGTTGATTGTTTCATGCTCTTTAATAGGGGAAGTCATTAAGGCTACAAATGACTATAAAAAATACAACAATCGCAATATGAACTTCGAAAGGAGTAATTATTACTTCTGTGCATAATATCCACCAATATTAATACACGCATCTCATTGTTTTACCAGTTCCTTGAAATCAGCAAGTTCTTTGGTCTATTTTCAAATTGGTACCTCATTTTCAACTTCTTCTTGCCAAAACATGCCACCAACAATGATTTTTTTAGAAAACCAAACAGGTATCTAAACGTCATTCCCGGAGACCGCGACTAGCATGTAACCAAAATCACGTGACACATGGGATCTGTGATTTGTTGCATGCAGCCCGCGCAAGGAACCAACCAATCACAGATCCTACTACGGCCATGTGTCACATGGTTTTGTTTACATGCTATTCGCGGTCTCCGGGAATGACGTTTAGGTAGGACTTAAGTCAGCGTTGTAAGGCGGATATTTAAGAAGTCTTCACACAAGTTCTTCAATTATCTCCTAAGATTAATCAAGCTGTATCAGATGTCATGATGAATAAGTACTCCTTTTATCGGCTGGTTTAGACGTGTTCTACGAATTACACTTCAAATCGAAGCTACGAATGCTTTCTGAAAAACTTACTGGAGCACTGGTCTCTTCAACTGTACACTATTCGTGAACACGCGCAATTCCGTCTGGATCATCCATAGTACCAAGGGTAGCAATTTAGTAGCCCATTTATTGGCTAACCAATTTAGTATCGTTTAGCTCTCACATGTAAGATTAAAGGGGTGAGTTTAAGGGTAGTTTAAACAAGACACAGAGACTTATATTTGAGAATCAATATTATATTTAAAAGAACACCAGCACACAACATCAAAGTCACACAAGGAATGAATCCCACACAAGGGATGAATTCCGTGTGTGTTCCAGACTACACAAAACTTAAAAACAATCATAAAAATTAATGGGCCTCGAAGTGTCGATGACGGAGTAGACCGTGTAACCCCAAACCGTCTGCCGGGCGACGCGGTCCGCACCCCTTGCCTAATCCTACACACATTCGTCGAAAACTACTTAAGGTACGACAAAATTGAATCATTTTGAAAACAGGTATCTCACTCACACATAAGGGCTTAAGTTGAATATGACCAAGCAAACGCAGTTTAGATGCCCAACTTCCATGTTTAATCCACCATAACACTCCCATGTTTTTAGAATAATAAATTTTAGTTGAATATTTGAAACTGGTTTCCCCAATATTCTCAGTTACGTCTTCAATGTCTCGTTAATTTTTAATGCTGAAACTTTAATGGTGCTATTAAGATCAAATTTGAAACTTTTAACAATCGCCGTGAAATGGGCACTTTAAAGATTAACCTGCAGTTTGGGATTTAAATTTTTATGCTTACTTAAAGATTTATTGTTGAAATTTCAAACTAAAATAATTCTGCAGTACTTATACTTGATTTTTTTGGTTTCGTTTGTGAAAGTTTCATAGTAATTTGCATGATTTTTCAAACAATAAATATCAAAGCGCTGTGGACGTAATTGCCACCAAATTATTTGAAGATATCGATATCCTATTCTACAAATTATTTTTGGAAGGAATAATTCGGGAATAATTAAAACATGAACAGCTGTTTGACGGCAACCAGAAAGTTATGATAGGATTACAGGGGGATCATAGAGGGTTGCCAGCCATATTGTATAAGGAGATAGACGAAGCAATTCTGAAAAAAAATCGTATTATATGACCTATTCTTAAAAGTATTATTGAGTTACAAAGAAGTTTTTTTACTATAACACGAACTTGTTATATCCAATTCTGATCTTATCAGAACTCGCTTGATTATTAAAACATATTTCAAACGTCAAACTTAATAAGTCTTGTCAATTTGTTGAAAACTTCTCTTGTTTGCCAGCAATACGAAATGGATAAATTTTCAGCAAATAATATTTGTTTAACTAAATAAAAACTTTTTAATTTTAAAGGCGATGTTTATGCATCTCTAAAGTCCACCTATTTTACGAAGACCAATAACAAACTACATTTTGTAACTGTAAAACGGTTAGGAAATCCGCAAACATTTTAAATATTTGTTTTTTACTGTAAAGGAAGATGACAATTTTTATCTCCAACAGCTGAAATTATTACTCATTCTGAATATTTAAGATAAACGCAGTTGTAGCTGTAACTCGTAGATGGCTGCAAGTCGACTACAAATTTATTCGCATTTTTTTGTCCCCAAAAATCAGCAGATCCAGTATGCCAGCAAACCTCTGAATCGCCCTGGCTCGCCTATTATCACATCACAGGACAAATATTATTGCTAGTGGTTCCTGCAAATCTGGTTAGCTATGCATACAATCAACAGAAGTGAATTCCGGGAAACTAAGTTAAATTCGTTCTCTTAAAAATTACCGAGTTCTGTTGCTAGACTTAATTGATGAGCACAGAAAAAATTACTCTTAAGACATAGAAATGAAGTGAGGAAAATTGCCATGACGTGTTGTGAATGGGCGCAGGATGAATCTGAAGACCAAGAAAATCACTTTCATCGAAATATTGCAGGAGTTCAAAAAAAATTTAGTTAATCTATCGTACAGGTACTCGTCCGTAACTTATTTTCCCCCACAAAAGTTTTTAGGAGAATGTAATAGAAAAACATAATTCAGAAAATTACAAAACGTTTCCATTTTCCTGCGGCAACATTAATAATCTTTCAAGAATGTTTCGCATATTTTTTATTTCATATCAAATTATAGAATTTTCCTCGGGCTTGATGTTAATCTAGGACGTATATAGTGTAAAAAAATTGCCGTAATACCCAACGGTATGTACGATAAGAAGGGTGAAAGAACTTCCACGGTATTATATTATCTAATCTGTGGAAGAAACTTCTTTATGCCTTCAACGCTCCGGAAAGTTATATAAACGGATAGGAATTTTTCATTTGAAACTTTATGAATCCCTGAAATTTTTACTTTAACTTGCGTATGCTTTGAAGTCTATTTCCTTTTTATTTTCATTCCAAGCATTCATACGTAAGCCTAGGTGTTTGTTTTGTGAAGTTAACAAAGCCTTGCTATGTAAGAAAATCCATCTTTATCTCATGTATTAACACCTGCTACATCATCAATTTAGGATTGTTTGATACATTCGCTAATTAGTTGTCACTGTTTCTAACAACTAAATTACTTCTCGGTGAAATTCATTAAATACGTTTACTCATGCAATACATATGGTAGAAATTAATCAAACATACCTGAACCTGCTCTTAATTTATCAGTCTTGTTAGCGACATGTTGAAATTCTTGCTATACTTGCTCTATAAATCAATTGCACGCTGCTAACTTAATTTTTCAATCCAATAATGCTTTCAACAGGTTGTACCACGTGTATTTGCGTTGAATTTTGAATACAATTAATACTCTGTAGGTTTATACTCGCACCTTAAAAAATCCGGTGTTAAATACGCACCCTATTTTTTAGGCTAATAACGATAGCTAGGTACAGAAATATTTAAACTAGTTTTATCTATTGAGGTTGCTCCATTTAAATTAATAAGTACCTACATTGTCAACGATATCCATCTTGATTTGTAATAGCTGTTTGTCAGGTATTAAACTAAATCTGGTTTTGTGCTCCATTTTGCTACACCTCTTAACAAGATTATTTTTATTACAGATGCAGCGGCTAGCGACAGCTCGGGTACCATTAACACATCATCCCCTGTCAACAAGAGAAGAGGTTTTAGTGGGTGAGTTACATATACTTTCTATTTCATAATTTTAATACCGTGCCAAGTTTAACACTGGAATACATTTAGATAACAAATTATTGCTGCATATTCGAATCATTAGTGGTGCGTATTTCCAACCTACTTCGAAACAGATAAATTTGCACTAAACGGTGGAGTTGGATTAAATCACACAGGAATGAATAAAAATAAATTATATTAAATTTTCCTTTAATTTTCCACACATGCAAAAGCTGGTGCAGAACGAAAATTCTTGACTTTCAACGCAGCCTAAACCTTGTAATCCTTGGAAGGTTCCTTCTCGTGTAATATCACACGTCATCATCATCGAAATAAATTTTGTATTGATCAATTTTTAAAAATGTCATTTTAGTATACCTAACAACTCTGCAGACCAACATATGATATCTAAGACATCTTTTGAGCATCATGGTGTCCCAAATAAAAGAAAAACTGACAACAGCAAATAAATGTGAAGTTTTCAGTTTAATTAATTCAAGAATAATTTAAATAACTGTAGAGGTGTCTTTTGTGTCTCAAGTACCATTAAAATATAAATTTACGGCGGGGGCGCATTTCTTTTAAACAAAATAAGCTCTGAAATGATTATCCCACAGTTAATTGTTGTTAATGTTGATTAACGATATTATCCTACAATCAATATAATTTTTCTTGTTTGTTTACCTTATCCGCAGTCTTCTACCTGTTAGGTTTAAATGTTTCATTTTTCAATTTTCCTAGTACCTTGAAAATTTTTCAATTGAATCTTGTTTTATTCAGAGCACATTAATTGTTGGTATTGTCATATTAATTGTATCTCTTTTTCTTGTGCAATTACGTACAACGTTACACTTACATTTTTAATTTTGTCAAATGCTATTTCAAGATGTATAAAGCATAAAAGTATGTGAAACTCTGCATCCGTGAAACCTTTTAATTAGCAGCATGGTCGTCCGAACAATTCTTATGAATGTCTTGTCTGGGAAGCTGAATAATATAATCCGATATAATTTTTAATATCCAGTTCACCCAGTAAATTTCACTGATTTTTTTTCTATTCGTACTTCGTTCAAATACTTCTAGTCTTTTTAGTGGTTTTATCAATTTCTACGTTATATCATCTAGCTAGCAGGTTGTCCAACTTATTCATTCCCTTATTAAATTGTGATTCTCGACTATTCCACCATCATGTATAACATTCTCTTAAAATGCCTACCCCTGGATAATCACTCTGTACGTGCATTATCAAGTATTTTAAGAATAAAAACAAATCTAATTATTTTGTAAATCTCGAAACTTAATATTATTTAGGTACCTCTGCATTATTTTTGAAATACGTGGAATGAATGGTTACCTTTTTTTTCTTTCATAACTTTTGTATTTCAAAGGTCAAATAAGTTAAAATGATAAACTGCGCCCTTTCAGCCATTTTTAGGCGTGATATATAGGTGTCCTTCCGCAACTGTAAATTCATGTGTTAAAAACTTTTTCAGTATAACACGAGCGAGTTTCTAAAAGTGGAGCGTAATATTAAATTGATAATATATATGCAGATTGCCACAAACATTTTAAACTATGTACGTGATTGTAGTTGATGATTGTTATGTTACATTGCCTTTATTTTAAAATCGTTCAAAAACCCTAAAATTACTTTTGTAAATATTAATTAATTGATCGAGAGCGGTATTTGTTAACATTTTTCAAATAATGGCCATAAATTTCAAATAAAATAATTAGCACTTCATTCAAATAACAATCAAAGTAGTTGTTTTATATTTTACTTTATATTGGAAAACATAAAACATTCTTAATTTTTACTTCGATTTGTGGGGGCCGTAACCAAAATATTTGGTGGGCACCGTAACAGATTTGCGAAGGGAATAAAAATGGTGCCGTAGACGATTTTTTTTTCGGAGTGGGCGTGGCTTATTCGACGAGATTTAAGGGCATCTAGCAAGGTTTGGGAAGAAATTAAAAAACCTGAAAATGTCAAAATTTTTACAATAAAAAATTAATGTTTGTAATAACCAAGCGGTATAATTTAAAAAAATATTCGTGAAACGTTCACTTTTAGAGTTCAGTAATTTGTAGGTAAAAATGTGGTTACACCAATTTTTTTTTTAAATCAACCCGGCAAAGCGCTTCAAGAGCACGTGACACATTAGCCCACATTCCGAGCTTGTCTTTACTGCCGAAAATTGGCGAGGGCTGCCGGGAAGCGTGCCCAGTTTCTTAGTTAAAACTCCTTAAATTTGACATGCGTTATACAAATTGACACGTCGCGTCATAACGGTCACAGCAAAGGTATGCCCGTTTCATACTGCGCGCTATGACGACATGGAAGTACATTATTTCGAAGATGAAAATTGCTATGCCTATACATTGGATTCCGGATATTTTAAAATTTAATCAAATCCTGTTTTAGAGTAGGTACTAAAATTTAGAAAAAGATGAGATTTTCATTTTTCTTTGCTGCGGTCACGTGCCCCTTGACACCCACCGCCACTGGTTTTAATTCATTCTATAAATGCAAAAAATAAATTAATGTTACAATCTTAATTTACGAATTTCCAAAAAGATAGACAAATGTGTATTAGTAGTAATTCTGAGTTTGAATTTCCTACAACAACTTGGGAACTTGAAGTTTGTATTATTGACTACATATGCGATTAATCTGTCAAGTGATAAAAGTTTCCTATCAATTGAATCGTGGAATACTCTATTTAATTTTCTAGAACTGATTTTCCGCTCAATTTAGTAAGAAAACTTGGAATGTCACATAAACAGTTTTTGAAAATGTTTACAATAAAATTATCATTTTTACGCAACATGAATTACAATTAAAGCGAGAAGTCAACATTTATTGTCCCCCATTAAAATTTGGCTAAGTATAACGTTATAATAGTCAATTAATAGAAGAATAAATAACAACATCTAAACTTGTCCCCCATATTAAATTGTGACTTTTAGTTAGCGTATTGGCGATGATTCACATTAAACTCTGAGTAATCTAAAAGATCATTTAAAATACCGTAAGAAGAAGATAAATCTAAGATGGCTTAAACTTATAGTCTCCTATATAATTGTACTAAAAGATCCGATAAAATTTCCTATTATGGGATCTACCCACTGGCAGCAACGTTTAGCCTTTATATAACAGAAATAGGCCAGCAATAAATAATAATACAGAATACAGGTTTGGTGTATATTAAATTACAGTATACACATTTACTTTGATTACTGATATTTATTATGTATTCATTTTTGAACATAAACCAAGCCTGTCATAAAGGGTAGAATAATGGAAAATGTAGTTTTTTCATTGGCTTCCTTGGCATAATGTGAAATTGTAATAATTTCTCCCACATGAAAAATCAGCGCTTTGAGGGTTTCACCACCGCTGAATAATGCATAATACATGAGAAGTTTACATAAATTTCATGCTGAATAACAAAATACTTTTTAATAGTAGGCAACACTGAGGTTTTACGCATAAAACTGTAAACTCGTATATAACTTATTTTAATTCATAGAGATTGTTAACTTTAATATGTTTTAATTTTTTATTAAAAGGTTTCATAGAATGAGGTACACCATCGAGACTGTTTTTGCTGAAAATATGTATGTCTTTCTAAATTAAACAAGCATTGTAATAATAATCCCAAAAATGCGGTTTGAGAGAATGGATTTTCTTTTATATTATATGGCGGTTAAATAAGGGGTGTTATTACTAATAAACTATAATTATAGGATCAAACGAACTTACCTTAAGTGAAGTTCGATCTTAATTATATGAGGCGCCTTTTTCGAACAGATCAGATTACGTAGTCACTGTGTTTTGTGTATGTGATCACAAGTTTAAAGCAGAAGTCAATTGTGGCGGGAGTCGGTGCGGCCTCTAGCGGTGCTTCTGCTAGAACCTCATGGTTGAAAGCATGTTTGTCGCGTTAATGGGGAAACTATCCACAGGAATGTTGTTTGGGAAGGGCGGGTCTGATCTGTTCGAAAAAGGCGCCTCATATAATTAAGATCGAACTTCACTTAAGGTAAGTTCGTTTGATCCTATAATTATATTTGCGCCTTTTTCTCCAGATCAGATTACGTAGATGTTTAAAGCTAGAGCGACAAATGTCGAAGTGTTGGAAATAAGTAGTGAGTTTGTCAAGATAAAGACCTTTTATTTATCATAGAGAACATAAAATCAGCATACAAGGTCGGTATAGAAGTAAAAAAAAAATAATTATAATAAATGCCCTGGGGCAGTAAACATATTTAATATATAGTTGAGAATGAACAAAAGCATTATAGATTTTTATTCTAGTAATGCCATTGCAAAAGTGTTCTTTTCTGCTAATGGTCGGTTATAAAATTTAGCAAATGTTTCCGACTTTTGGGACCAGCCCGCAGTGGACCGAATAACACTCAGACTTACTCCTTTCCTAAATGCGGCTGAGGATGAAGCATGCCGAGTACTATGGGCTTTGTATATAGAAGTGTCTAACCCACTTCGGGCTAATGTATTCTTAATCCATCGACTAAGCGAATCCTTAGAAGCTGGTCGATAAGGTTTCTTATAGGTAATGAAAAGCTTACTTTGGCAAGAAGCTCGTAAAGGTCGAGTTTGATTAAGATAACATAGTAATGTTCTGGCAGCACAAATCATTGGTTTTTCATCAAAACGGGGTAAAATAAGGTTAGGCTGAGGGGTATGTGGCCCGGAAGTTTTAATTTTGTCGGGTATCCTGATCTCAATGCCTTCTGTCTTATTAACTATATTAGTGATAGTTATCAGTGAAAAGGTTTGAGTTCTGTGTGCTGTGATGAGAGCTAATAGGGTTATTAGTTTGTGTGATAAATCCTGCAGGCTTAACGATTCGTTAGGATATAAGGAAGCCAAATACTCTAGTACTATCTGTGGTTCCCAGGTTACCGAATAACGAGGACCAGACGGTCTTAGGTTATAGATACCTTTAAAAAACCTCTTAATCCTTGGGTCATTGCTAAAATTTGGGGTCATTACTAGTGCTATAGCTGATCTTAAAGTATTTAAAGTTCCGAAAGAGGCTCCTTTATAAAATTGAGCCGTTAAAAAATGTAATAAATGAGGAACACTGTTATTGAATACATCTTGATCATGCTCTAGGCAAAATGTCCACCACGACTTCAGTGCGGAAGTATATTGTTTAAGGGTAGCTGACGAAAGCGATGCCACGAAAATGTCGAGTGAAGAGTCTGGAGCATTCTTCAGCTTGAAGGCATGGCAGATAACTTCCCTCCCACCAGGGAAAGCTTTCTTGACAACGGGTGTGGTTGGGCGCTAGGGGAAAGCAACAAATCAGTTTTTGGCGAAAATATAATAGGTTTGTCTGCAAGGAGTGACGTAAATAAAGGATACCATGGTTGTGTAGGCCAGTATGGCACAACCATGATACCCTCCGCTTTGTCGCAAATGATTTTCTGCAGGACACGTAGTATGATAGAAAATGGTGGGAAAGCATAAAAAAAATACTGCGACCAACGTATTGTAAAAGCGTCTACTGCCATGGCCTCTGGGTCCCTGAACCATGATATGAATTTATCACATTTTCTATTGTGCCTACTCGCGAAAAGATCAATCTGTGTTTACCCCACTGATGGGTTAATTCTTTATATGCGGATTGAGTGAGTTCCCATTCGGTTTCGGATTCTAGAAGTCTAGACTGTAAGTCGGCTTTACTGTTGTCAATCGACTTAATGTAGGAAGCAAAGACCCATAAACCACGTTTCTCGCACCACTGCCAAATTTCTCGTGCTAACTCGCTTAAAAGAGGAAATTGTACACCCCCCATGCGATTAATATACGCTATTGCAGTGGTGTTATCAATGCGGAGTAGGATCTCGCAATTTTTTAAATTTTTTGAAAAACATTTTAAAGCAAAAAATGCACTTAAAAGTTCAAGGTAGTTTATATGAAAAGATCTTTCGTTTTTACTCCATTGTCCATGGGCTGTTTTGTTATTACAAACAGCACCCCAACCCGTCAACGATGCATCTGAAAAAACTTCCTGGTGGAAACGATAGTCGCGTATAGGGTTTGTAGCGTTAGTCAAGTTAAGCTTCCACCAGTTTAGATCATCCCTGACATTGGGCGGTATGACCATTGTACTTTCAAAATTGTTATGGGAATTGGTTAGCGCCAGGTACTTAGCTCTCTCTAATCGCTTGGTATATACCCATCCATACGGGACCGCTGGACACACTGATACTAAGGTCCCTATTAACTGTGCGAGTTTTTTAATTTTACAATGAGACTTTGTTTCGTAGCTAAGAAGCATAGATTTAATGTTAGCTTGTTTCTCACTTGGGAGTTTTAATGCCATTGTAATAGAGTTAAAATTGAATCCTAAAAATCTACAGCATTGCTTGGGTATCATTTGGCTTTTTTGCACGTTTATAATAAAACCTAATTGATTTAATAACCGACAAGTTTCTGTTACATTTAGATGACATTGGTGAAAAGATTGACCTAGTAAGAAGAAATCATCTAGATAAATAACAGACAGCAATCCCCTTGACCGAAGGGAGGCGACCACTGGTTTCATTAACTTGGTGAATACCCAGGGTGCTGTACAAAGCCCAAAAGGAAGGCAGGAGAATTCGAAAATTCTATTATTAAATTTAAATCTTAAATACTTTCTGTCTGCCCTGTTAATTGGAAGTAAAATATATGCCTCTTTCAAGTCCACCGTGGCCATAAAGCATTTGGGCGTTATAATTTCCATGGCTGTGGATTTGTCCTCCAATTTAAAGTGTTGAGGAACGAGAAACTCGTTTAGTTTCTTCAGATTAAGTATTAAGCGTTTTGAACCGTCCGGCTTAGGGACCAGAAAGATTTTTGATAGAAATTGATTTTCTTGGAAATTACATTCGTGAATTGCCCCTATTGTTAGAAGATGACTTATACAAGAGCTTATCTCACTACATTCGGCATTCGACCATGTCGTTTCAAGAGGCGGAATTGATTGAAAAGGTGTAGCCTTGAAGGGTAATGCATACCCTTTTAACCATGAAAAAATTTGAGGGTCGCTTGTAATGTTTTTCCAAGCCCCTATGAAACGACTTAGTCGCCCAGCAAAAGTGTTGCTTACATTTAGTGAGGGTATTGTCTCTTGGGTTTGCCTGGAGGTGGTTTCTGCTGTTGTCGACGGTACGAGGTGTTGTAATGTGGTGTCTTTTGTTGTGGTTGTCGATATTTGCGGTTTGGTCCGCCTGGGCGTGCACCCTTGTTGTGTGCCGGCCGAGACGGACCCCTCGGGTTTAAAGACTTGTTAACAGTCGACTTTGGCTTGGCCTTCAATTCCATGGACGACTTTTCTACAGCTTTAGCCGCCTTAATGCGTTCATTTAAATCCTCCCCGAATAACAGGCTGTCGGAGGGGACACTTGCGAGCGTTTCCTTTAGTTGGGTATTGAGATTGTAGGAGACTAAAGTTTTTCTGGATGCAGAATATTCGTGGTGCAAGTCGGAAAGAAGCCTTCCGGCGTCACTAGCGGTTTCTATAAGCCGAATGTCCGCCCCCCCTTCAGGCACTTCCAAGAGTATTGATAGGATTTTTCCTATTGCGGCTGAAGCAGCACCAATTTGGTTTTGGTAGACAGTCAGTCTCGTGTCGCGATCGACTGCTGCTGCCCCCGCACTTCCACTAATCTCTGGATTTAGTTTTGGGGCTCGCAGCCGAGCGCAATTACTGGGAGGCGGGTATTTATTAATTAATGCCGTTTTGGTTTCGATTGATAGCCCAGAGGAAAGTATGGTATCCCAACGTTTAGCAATATTTTCATGCAGCGGAGGACTGAAAACCGAAACTTCTGCAACTTCGTCTCCCAGAACTTTTATTATATCCTCGTCCAGAGGGTGCGTAACAATAGGCAAGGAAGATAATAACGAGGCGCTGCTGCCTCTGTAATTAGTTGCAGGCGAGTTTGACCCTGAAAGCAAATAAGCGCTCCAGTAACTACAACTCAATTTGCGAGTTTGTATTATTTCTATTTTAAGAAAGTGAGTATTATAAATAAAATCAGCTGAAATATAAAATTACATTGAGAGTGCGATAATCTGGCGCTCGAGGTGACTCATTGTTTAGGAGTCGAAAAGCAAACGTGCTCGCTAACAAGAGCGCGTATTACATTACAGCTGCAGCTTGGAAAATTAGGCAAAATGTACAATTGTGTTTTCAATTTGTACATACTACGCCCACTGTTCTGTGGGGTAGTTTGCCAAAATATCTCAGTTTAGAGAAATAAACAGTTGGTTAAGGAACCAACTTGATGTTAGCTAAAAGGTTTGTTCATTTTGAAGAAACCTAAATGTGAAAATGTGGTTTCATTTACACATTCTTTCCCACTGTTTTGTGGGAAAGTTAGATAGCTTAGCTGTAGCAGATTATTACTCACTATTATTATATAAGTCCGTAGACATTTCGTCAGGAGGAGCGTTTGATTCAGAAGAACCGGGAACGGTGCCGTCCCTGGAACATCCCGCTGAAGAAGCAGCGTCAGGCTCACGGCGCTTCTGTTTGCGATGATGCCCGCCGTCGTGCCGGTGTTTCAATTTTCTTTTTAGTTTTCGCAAAAGTGCAACTGCTCGTTCATCTAAATCACTACCCTCCGAAGAGGACGAACTTCTATTTCTTCCCATTAGAATTTTAGATGTTAACACTTTGACACAAAAAACAGTAATGAGGTTCTAGCAGAAGCACCGCTAGAGGCCGCACCGACTCCCGCCACAATTGACTTCTGCTTTAAACTTGTGATCACATACACAAAACACAGTGACTACGTAATCTGATCTGGAGAAAAAGGCGCAAATATAATAACCTGTGGCTGTGATGTTTTTCACGTGTATTTTCCGTTTTCGTGTTGTGATATGCAAACTAGAATGGCGTGGCTGACTAGGACTACACGCAACTGCCGATGACCTTTTTGTGATATCCTCAGTTTTATTGCAAGCGTTAAATGAGCAACTATATTAGTTTACGGTAATATGTTTATAATTTAGTGTTAAAATTTGCACCAGTTAGCCAACAACGCGTTATGCTACGATGTTTTGAAGCGCTGCTGTTGAAATGCAGGTATTCCATTTCCTCTTGAAAATTTATTTGTTACCTCGCTTTTTCGTAAATAACCTGGCAGTGGGTGCTTGTTATTATTGCCACCCATTTTTCCAAGCATAGCCGCCATTACAAAGGTCAGCCAGGATTTTGCACATAATCATTGTTCCGGTGCCCACGGCAATAGAGGTAATTTTTATTCTTCCCTCAAGTAACGTTTTGTGAAAACGAGGTATTCGTTATTCTCTATAATGAGCATTTCTGGGGTTTTTGCAACTAAATAAGCTTTCAACTAAAAGAACCCTTACATGTTTTTGCTTGAAGCAAGTTTTCTCACAACAAATCCCTGAAAGAATTATTATTTTACGGTTTGTAAGTGATAAGTGAATCAAATAGATAACTTCTGACCGTGAAGATTAAATTTGATATTAATTCTTTAATAGATAAGATTGATCACTTGGAATATTAACAACAAATCTAAATATCCTTATTTGAACGAAGCCTCTGTTCTAAGTAAGTGGGGCCTTCCCACTTTGAGTATTCAAAAATCCATATTCCTTCTGCTAGAATCGCTTAGTACTCTTTTATTTTTCTTATAACCATATTCGAAAGGAATCGTACGTAAATAATTTTATTAAATGGCATCCTTCTCTATATGAGTTACACCATTCAACTTGGCTATACAAATCCCAATATAAACGTATATTTTCACACGCAATAAAATTTATACAGATCCTGTCATGAATACATAGCTTATGCATTACCACATTATTCCCGTGTTGAATATGCGGATATTAGCTACTAGATAAGCTCCGCCATGTTATTAACGTTAGATACCTAAAAGAATGTAGCCCACCTTACCCTTGAAGCTGGTCGTTTTTCATTTACAAAAACGGGAACATCTCAATTCCAATTTGGTTTTGCTGTAGTTTTGTTGAACAGCGCCGTTGATTTATGTTTCACGGAAGTAAGCACTCAATAAATTCTCTAAGAGAAGTATTAGTCAAACTGTCTGTCTTATTTACACCTTACAAAAAAGATTTCTAAACATTCCTAGAATTAGTAACAAGTAACTCGCTGCAGCTGAAACAATAATATATTTTCTGTTCGTGATGTAAATTTTGCATTTAAGTTGATAAGGGGAAAATTTTTTTTGCAATTCGTGAATAATAGATTGTGCAGGTACTACACCACATATTGTAACATTTTCCAATTATAAAGTTCGTCCATAAAAGCGGGTTTCCCAAAAATATTCCATCAAGCATAAAATGGAAAACAATTCTATAAATAGTTTGGTATAGGCCTCTATCTCGATATTCAGAATTCATTTCAACATCACGAAAACACTGAAATGCTAGCCAGATTTCGTAAATCCCCGAAGGCAATGTTTTAAAGTTGTTAACATCGTGTTTTGTTTAGAAATCCTCAAATCAGCAAGGATTTATAATTATTAGCTCCCACAAATTGAAATTTAAATTCCTGTCGTAAAAGACAACTTAATTAAATATTTAGGAAGGTGTTTGGTTCAAAATTTCTAACAAAAAGAAAAATTTAATAAAGACTTTTTTTAATATTTGCACTAAGGCATATACAGATAAGTTTTTTGTTGTTATTACTTTTTAGTAATTAATAATAAAAAAAAGAACAATTTTCTAACTGAATTAAAAAGGGTTTTTAAAAACTGTTTCGTCTTTTCAGACCGTCGTCAACTTTCTTGTTTCTAATGAAAACCGTTTTGAAATTTTACACATTCAGGTACACTCACTATCCTTAGACCATGCACTCTTATATTAATTGTTCTAACATGTAATCGCGTTTTATATCTACGACTTAATCGACAAAGGCACATTTTCATATCTATATAAGGGAGTTGTGCGTGTAATTTAATAATGTCATATCTTTCTTGAAAAACAATGAAAAGTTTCGTTGATGTATTATTCTTTATTTATTACCCATGTAATTAATAAAAGAAGGAAGGTTTAACAATGAAGAAAAACGAAATACAGTAAAATCCGCGTATAACGACACGTTGACTTTGCTGAAATTTTAAACACTTGATTGGAATAGTAAATAGTATATGTAAAATAATTCAACTATAACGACGCCGTATTTGCAGATTCTCAACTTATTATTTTCTTGATTTTTTCTACGCTTATAACATCGACTAATCGCAAGACTGATCGAGCCAACCCAAAAGCAAATATTGAATACGGAAGCATTGGGAATCATCGGTCGTCGTACCTGCGTGTATTCGCTCGTTAGTTATTTTGATACTTATTATAATTTCTACAATTTATCCTTAAAAATTATATATACAGTGCTTCCCGAAAGTAACGGATAAATTCAATAAAATCGTTGAGAAAAATATTTCAAATAAATCCTCGGACACGTCGATTTTTATTTTTAAATTGTCATTTCGAGATGTAATTTTCAACCCCCCACCCCCCAAACCCTAAGCGCTGCCAACTCCAACTTTAAAAATTCAAATAGCAAAGAATCCTTTCTGTACCTAATCTGATAGCTTTTTTTATGCTGAATACAATAAAAAAAAGTTTTTCAAAATCGGTTGATAAATAACGGAGATATTTACCAAAATGTATTCAAATGAAAGTGCCAATATTCGAGCAGGCGTTGGTACTGCTCTAGCAATGGGTGGTAAAAAACAATTGCAACTTGTTTGCAATTGAATTTAAACAAAATGTATTGACATTACTTAGTGGAGGGTGTGTTACTTATTATTAACGATTTGAAAAATAAGATAACAAAAATGAGATTTACTGAAGCCGAAAGAATCGAAGTTTTAATGATGATTGGGGTTGGAGATAGATACATACATTTTGTTTACATTCAATTACAAACAAGTTGCAATCGTTTTGTACCACTCATTGTAGAACCGTACCAACGCCTGCTCAAATATTGGCGCTTTCATTTGAATACATTTTGGTAAATACAATCTCCGTTATTTATCAACCGATTTTGAAAAACTTTTTTTTATTGTATTCAGCCTAAAGAAAGCTATCAAATGAGGTATCAGAAAGGGTTCTTTGCTATTTGAATTTTTAAAGTTGGAGTTGGCAGCGCTTAGGGTTTGGGGGGTGGGGGGTTGAAAATTACATCTCTAAATGACAATTTAAAAATAAAAATCGATGTGTCCGAGCATTTATTTGAAATATTCTTCTCAAAGATTTTATTGAATTTATCCGTTACTTTCGGGAAGCACTGTATAATGAAATTATTTTTTAACATACAGGATGAGTCTGCTAAGAAGACTCGGTTGGATATATCCGTTATCTAATGTATTAACAAATATTTTTTAGGTTTTACCGATGAGGTAGAATAATTTTTTTAATTACCCTGATAAAATTACTTTATTTTAAATTAATACTTTTATGGCTGATTATTGATTGCCATGATATTTTCTTTAATACGGTATTTTTAAAAAGTGATTACTTAAAGAAAAATTCTGCTACTATCAAATAACAGTGACCCTAGGGAATTCGTTCGACATTTTAGAAGATTTTATTTAACGCGGAATTATAGCTCGGCACACCTGAACTGTTCGTAGTCGCAGTTGTGCACTCGCCAGAAAAACAAATAAGTAAATGGTCTTTTCAGATCTGACATAAAAAACAATGTTGACTACTATTGATTAAGAACTTTTCAGGGAGATGAAAGAATTAACGCTGACGTCATGATAATTACAGTAAAATATGTTTCATTTAAAATAAAAATTAAATTGTTCGAGGATTTCTTTCAAAAATATTCGATAAAAGTTTCATTTCGATAGTTGCAGACTTTACACTCGCACTGTGAAAAATTTTATTACAGCCAGAAATATTTTTCATAGTTTGCTAAAGATAATTTAGTTTTACAAAGTGCCATAATAATATTGTTCTGATTATTAGAAAAAATGTAGTATCTTAATGTGTTCAATGTATGACTCATAAAAAATAGAAAAATTGATGATATGCATATGGTAAGAAAAAATTAAATCTTCATGTTTATGTCATTGCCACAGTTTAGATAATCATTGCTATGTTGGTTGCCAACCTCCGCTCCTGTAGGAGACGGTACTGATCATGAAATATCATGGTACTGACGAAAGAAATCGTTTATCATTAGAAAATCACCCTTGTTGCGTTTTATTTTAAATTATACCTCGAAACAACGATTACCCGAAGTCACTTTCACCTTCAAATTATTAAAGAACTCAAACTTTGGCGAATTTAAACCTATATGCATACTCCTATCGGCTATCTCCACTCATATAAGCGAGCCTTGAATTTTAAGCAGCCTTAAAATGCTCCATTTTTTATCTTCAAGGGAATATTAGAATGGATACCACAAAAAAGCAGATGATTACTCGGGCCACATATCTTATAATTCGACCGTTTCTAATTTGTGCTTAAACCTTAAGATCCGGGAAATATCTGCTGAAAATACAGCAACATAAATATTCCGACAGTTTAATAGGACAACTTCGTGTACATTTATGAAATAAGGAGATATTATAATTATAATACAGTCCTATCGTGTCTTTGCAAAATAGAAAAGCACTATGGGATAAATTATGTATATCCTGTTTTTATTTCCAAGATATATGATTAAAGTTTAAACTGGTGCTGTGCATGAGACGTTGTAAATGTTTGTAATCAATACTATAGGTAGGTAGGTATATGTGGAACGTTAATCGGAGAAATTCGTTTTCTTTGAAGGTCTTTGATCTTATATTCACGAATATAATAAATGTTGCAAACTGTATAAATACAGAAGATTATATGTCATATTTTAAAATAATATATCAAAAGCTAAATAGATAAGCTCGCATTGACTGGTGTTTTCTGAAAACGTAGGTAATACGTGGGTATTCATACAACATTGACAGAGTGCAATAAGGGACTTTCAAGGGGATCTACACGTTTGAGCTGAGGCTGTGTGGTTTGTTAATTGTGTTGTAATCTTTTATGATGTATTCAATCTTCTTGTTTTTCTATAATCCTAAAGCATCAAAACGTAAGACTACCTTAAATGTTTCCACTATTTAATTCTCAACCATTTTTTTAATTGTAATCTTGCAATATATACTTAATAGTATTCCTCTATTCCTTTTGTTGCTTCACCTTCTCTATAACAGTGCCCATTTTGCCATCTATTCCTTCTTGCACTTTGTCCGGGACCTGGACACTTGTCGACCGGTCTTTTTAGACACAACGTCAACTAGGAAGTTTGGACACTTCGTCGACCGTGGTCACAACAGCGACCACAAAGTTTGGACACTTCATCGACCGTGGACACATATAGCGTCCTTTTATAGGAGTCGACGTTGTGTCCACGATCGACGAAGTGTCCAAACTCCGCGGACGGCGTTTTGTCCACGGTCTATTATGTGTCCAAACTACCCAACGTAATTTTTTGCCTTTATACTTAGTACTACTATTTGGCATCTTTTACTTTAGTAATTCTTCTAATATATTAATTTCCTTTTCTTCTACTGATCTGTGTCTCTACTGCTCGATGTGTGTTTTGTAGTTGTATTTGACCCCTCCCCTCTACAATGCAACATCAACTAGAAGTTTACAACTTGCTTTAAACAGTAGCCGCTAGGTATCTGAATTTGCTAAGATTTTTTTACAATCATCGTGATGAAAGTCCCAAAATAGCCACTACACAAAAATTATTAATACAGTAAAAGGAATGGTAAACGATATTCCAAACTGTAGTGTTCCATAACCTAACGATAGCGACCATAAAATACCTTCTGAATCCAAATATGTGGAAGCTTTAAACAGTTTAAACGTACCACAGGAAAGCCACAATATAGTATCTCTTACTATAAAGAAATGTTCATTATAACTAATAAGAATGAAACCCGAAAAGCTATAAGAGAAATAAAATTATTAATTCATGATTTTATTAGTGCTAGAGATCAATTTCTCATAATTTATGCGATTTGTAATGGATTACACCGTTAAAAAAAATAATTTAATTAAAGCTCCTGCTTGAAAATTATTTATGCATTCACAACGATCTAAAAATGGACAACCGTTACTAATGAACCCACAGTTTAAGTGTCTACACTTAAAAACCGGAACAAAGTCGATTGTTCCATACTCTTAACGAAGCGATTACTCATTACAATTCTCAAAAAAAACATGAAGTGCTTCGTGGTAATATCAGAAAAATAAACATGGGTGTATTCCCCAGCTATAAAAAACATGTTATTGGTGGAAATGACTGATAAATTATGTAACTTTTTTGTCATTAGTATTTTGGCCGACCGGATAGTTAGACTAGAAATTGTATAATATCTTCATATGCGGTTTCTTTTTAATAACATTTATGTGAACGTTACGAAGTACCGGCGAACTCCTACTACTGACTTTTTAATCTTATCTGGAAGACAATAAGACATGTCATGTGTTGTTGATAATTCATGGAGTTAGTTATATTTCAATACTCACGTTAACCAGTGTTGGGTGAAGTTGCTGTGATTTCGTTATCCTTTGTAATGAAAATGGGAAAGCTTAAACGATTCTTCCAAAAAAATTGCGGTTGTTGTAAAACACCAAGGTATTTATTTTTTATAAAATAGGAATAATATTCTTTGTATATTTTATTTACGATGACATGCACGGAATGTACTTGAATCCTTTGAAATATCACAGGTTGTTAATGCTGATGCCCTTTGTTTTTTCAGCCGGAAATGGTTACCACCGCCGCTCCGGAAACTGTCACAGGGTAAAGTGGAGAAAACTCAAACACCGTCCGACCGTCCACCGCTGAAGAAGACAGGATCAGACAAGAGAATAAAGGTAAGAATTTTTCTATTTTATCATTGTATTTAATAGACCAATCATTTTATGGTACAAGTTCAGTGCGTCGTTGCATAATATCACTTTTATTTAAATTAACATTTTCGAGGTCGTCTAGAGGCTCGCGGATATAGTAGATTTTAATGGCAAGCATTAGGCTGAGGTTACATTAAATGCGTATGCGTGCGATTTTTTAGTCGTACGCGCACGCACGACTTTTTGTCGTTCAACTTCTGGTTACATTGTTTCCGTTCATCGTAGGACGACGCGACAGCCGCAGTTGTGGACAGTGCAATTATGATGAACCAAGAAATATTAAATGTATATTTATTCGAGAATAGTGTCTTAAAATACATGATTCTAGACCAAAAAAGACAATATTGTGATACTCTTTACATTTTTGGTCCCACAAGGGCCTTTTTGATTCAATACACAAAATAAGTTTTTCAACATCCATTTTTGTTAAAATATTTAATAATTAGCTTTAAATATCTATTTACTTTTGTTTTTCAGTACCTAATATCGCACGTTTAGCGCGGTAAAAACAAACCAGTTTGTTTTGAGTTGATATACGTACGTTCACGTGCGCGCGCGTCACTCTCAATCGCGTACAATGTAACCATACATATTGAAATGAATAGGTTTGTTTTCGTTGCAGTGGTCGTACGTCCGCGTACGACTAGAAAATCGCACGCATACGCATTTAATGTAACCTCAGCCTTAGTCGTGGTACAATTCATAGGTGAGGTACTCGTTTAATTTGTTTATAAAAAAGCAAGTTTTTAAGAAATTAAGGTTTGCCTCAATTTGTTACTTTACTCTAATCAATGGTTTCGTGATTTTGTCTTTCTCTTTTACTTAAAAACGTTCACATTGCACATCATAACAAAAAAAATTCTACAAAAAGTGATTGAAGATGGAATTCCCTTAAAGAAGTTTTTACGAATACTGAATGTTGTCTGTTGACTCATTAACAGATAACGTAATCTATTGTAACAAATAATTATTTATTAATGATTAACTCACATTGGTTATAAATTATCCATTGCCTAAAACTGGGAAAGTGGAGGTTTAGTAGCAACTGTGTTGTTTTAATTTGACTACATTAAAGTAAGTAATAGAAAAGATAATAATTAATAAAAAATAATAATAATAAAATTTAAATGATTAGTATCTCACATTTGCAGGATTAAATTCAATAAATAATAATGTCTTCGTTCTTTAATTTTTACATGAAACAATATTGCATGTTTTAAGAAATTCTAAATACCTACTCAGGCCTATACTAGTCTGACAGGATGAGAAAGTAAACACTGTAGTTCCCCTATTTGAAATTATAAGTCCTTGTATCTATGTGTCACAGTATGTACAGCAATGATAAACAAGTTCTATAATTGTTTTTTTTTTTAATTATACTCTAATTTAATTTTACAATAGGTGACGTTTTTTTCCTAATTAATAAAAAGTGTATACTTTGTGTTTGTTATTAATCAAAAATTATCATTAGACTCGCATTATTTACAAATAAACCAAAATGTTGTATATAATCTCAACATATTCTTATAAAAACTTGACCTCACGTAATTATACATGCAGTGATTAAAGTTCCACTTACGTAATAATCTAGCACTCTGATCATGTAATCGTATTTAGCCTGTTTTTCCATACTTAATTATTTTGTTTTGCGAATGCTAAACACATCTCAACGTTTTGTAAGTTTTTGTAAAAACCCCCATTTCTGTTAAGGTGCATCTGCAATTCCGGCACCCCTAACCAAGTAATACTAATCTGTAATTGGTTAAAAATGCGACTTACCGCGTGCGGCGTGCTGCGTGACACGCTAATTACGAACCCACCTTTAGGAATAAACTAGTCAAAAAATATTAAAAGATGTGGGCATAGCTCAGCGGTAGAGTTGGCTGACTCGAGCTAAATAAAAGAAAAACTTCGGGCGTTTTCACACACACCGGCAAAATCGGTACCGCTGCCGGCACCGGCTCTAATTACTGCAGTCTTTCGTACACTGACTGGCCCGGCATCCGGTTTGTCGAGATCAGCGACGGCTGCATTTACCGGTGCCGGCAGCCGGACCGGCAAATCTGCCGGACCGGGCTACGTGTGAATGCGTCCATTTGATTACATTGCATCCGGTGCCGGTGCCGGCGCCGGCACCGGTTTTGTCGGTATGTGTGAAAACGCCCATCTAGCACTTAGGAGTTAAACCTCGCGTTCATTGATGCATGTGATTTCGTCTTAGATTAAGTGTTAGATGTATTGTATGTGTAATTAAAAAAGAATATATTATGAGAAAAGCCGCAAAATGACTATAACAGTAAAAGATACGGCATAGTCTCCATTCCTTATCTTATAAAAGTTGGTCTGTTGTCGTGAGTCCTAACCAAATTAGCACCTCTTTTTCAATTTTCTTCTTCATCGACAATGGATTTGCTACCTCGACCAAACATTCCTGTGTAAGTCGGAACTGCACGGGGGTTGTTTAAGAAGATCCCATCTAAGTTTTTCTTCTCGGTGTCGCCAAGCATCTCAAGCTGAAACAAAACTTCACACCCGTTTTCATCTTCTTTTAAGAAATGGGTTAACAATAGTCTCCCCCCCCCCCCCCATATACCATATTCATTTCGGGTTGGTGGTGACGCACCCGCATACAGACCAGAACTGAAAAACATTGATTTTGTGTTAAATCATCCATTCTCTAGTTGTCCATCGTGTGCACACTTTCCGAGAATTTAAACCAACATCTATCATCCTATCAACTTCACTTGTTTCCTACCTGCAATTTTTAACCCAAAGAAGAATCGATTGAGTCAATTCTGAACATGTCCAAATGGCCAATACTTCCTACTTATAGTATAAGCAGCAAACATTTCTTTTACATTTTAGCTAACAAAAACCGCATCTATCACGCAGACACTGTTTTAACCGCCGAAGACTCCTTTCCGTGGTACGTACTATTATATACGTGTATGGATACTTTTTACTTCCGTTACAGGTGTTCTACTTCCGTTCATTACAGTTTTACGGAATTTCCCATCTATTCAGTATAAACAAAATTAATAAAATTTTCATTACATAGTAATTAAATTCCTCATGCTATTTGTTAAATGTATGATATGTTATGTTACTACTACTTACTTACTTACTTACTTACTTACTTACTTACTTACTTACTTACTTACTTACTTACTACTATATCATCAACATCAAACTTTACACCCGCGGTTCTGACATCAAAGAAAAGGTCTTGCTTTATTAGGAAAACTTCTTTAACCTTGTACTTTCAAATTAAATGAAATTTCTTATGATAAATAATACAACCAGAATAAAAATATGCTTCCATTTCTAGCCTTAAATTTTTTAAACTTACAAAATGAATATTAACTAATACACTCTTGATTTAGATACGATTCACCAACCTTTGGTGCTACATAGCAACAAATTTAAACTCATTTCTATATTTATCTCCAAATTTGTTTCTAAAAATAAAGACCCCATAAATTTTTAAAAATTGTCTAGTGAAAGGAAATCACTACCTAAGTAACACAGTCATTAATTATAATTAAAATATTTCCATTTCTTGGTTCCAAATAGCCTCAGGTTGTCTCTAGGACCCGATGTACCACTGCAGAAGCATAAGCTGGTTTGACTGGGTTGTTAAAATATCCATTTAGAAACAGGGTGCTGAAGAGAGTGGTTGGTGTAATGTGTTAGATTTACAAAAATCAGAAAAAGTAAGATTTTAGTTTGTATTAGAAAATTTCATTCACATTTGGCCTTTAATATTTGTTTTGGAATACAAATCCTAATTGATAATGGAAACTATAAACCATGACCAGTACCTACTATCATCTGAAATTCCAAGTTTTTTGGTAAACAGACCGTAACAATAAAACCCTATAATGGATTTATTTATTCATGCTATTGATAAGAAACGAGGTAAAGTTTTTATAATACTCACCATTTATTAAACACAAGAAAGTCAACAATGGAATTATTTACAATATCTTTTTATTTCTTTTGAATTAAAGAATTATTGATTTGACTCGGTCTTTATAATTAACTCTGTTAATTATCATAATTGCAAATAACAACAATACTTGGTCTGTGTACAAAGTACCTCAGAGTTCACTCAAAGTTTAACACAGACACTGGATTAAAATAACTCTATATGTTTGCATAGCACTTCTTGTATACATTCATTTCTTCAACAAACAGGAACTGATGATGATACGGCATTTACTTTTCACATGCAATGTTAGTGTTCGTCCGGAACTCCACAATTACGGTTCTTATTTTGCGGGATTCCACAAGGTCTGCTTTCGCTTTTACGCAGTGATTCGCACAAAACCACATACGTGAGTTATCTGTTTTAATTTTGACCTGAATCCTGGATTATTAAATCTTACATGTGACATATTGGGGTTAATTGATTAGACAGACAAAATCACTTCAATGCGGAAAATCTAAACTTTAGTTACATCTTTGCATCTGTTCGATGTCAAAGTCGTTAATCCGTTAACATGTCGCTGATTTCATAATAATTATTATTTTTGGAACAAAATACTTGAACTGTATTATTTGATGATTCATATTAATTTTACTAATAGATTTAGGACACCTTTGATCTCCATCTTTTAGAACACACATTGTTTAAACTGGCCTTATTTCTTTTAATTCATGTTTTATGTATGTAACATTACATAATATTTCGTATCAAATAATTAACAAATTTTTGATGTGTAGTATGTAGGTACCTACTACGTAACTCGTTATATTTATTATGCTCAGTGTTATAATAGCTTAATGAGATATGGTATGACACCATCATTAATCTTCTTTACTCAAAATTTGCTTTAAGTTTTAAAATACATACTTTTACCAGACCTATATTTACATGTCCTCCGTTAAATTAAACTTAACATTGCAATGACGTCAGAACATATTTATCTCGTGTACAATACTCGACGATCTTCCTTATTTTTAAAATAAAATGCGAAAGAAATAGTAAAGTTGTAGGAGTGTTAATATTTGAACTTTAAAAGAAAAGCTTACGTGTGGGCTCAAGATGCTTCAAAATGTTGCACCGGAAGAAATTCCCTCTAAATTTTATGAAATATTTTATAATATAATGACAGGCATTATTTTGAAACTAAACAGTGGCAGGAAGGAATTTGATGTTCTTTAATATCCTTTTATCAGATTTATCGTAAAACTACGGTTTTTATAAGCAACTGAAAGAATACTAATAACTACCACTTAGCAGATTTCGTTGTGTAAAAAAAAATGAAAAACTAAACATTTCTTACAATTATTATATTTCCAAATTTAAAAGATTTTACTATTCATACGTAGGACTTCATTAACCTTATTGCTAATAAACAAATTACGTCAGAATTAATCTTCTCTCGATATAATTGTAAAACATTGAGTAGATTCTCTTATTTTAGAAATTAGTAATTGAAGAGCTAACCCAAATCGCCCAAACCAAATTTAGTTTTACTTCAGATATTCAACTGTTTACTTTTTAGCAAGTTTCTTAACAAAATATAAGTCTTGATTACTAAGGAAAGTACATGAATAAAACGCAAAATGTTTTCGTTGGAAAAAATATTGATAGGGGATTCCAGAAAAAAATCGTTTAATGGAAATATTTGGCAAGCAAAACCCGATTAATCAATCAACATGATCGTAGTACAATAAACTTGAGTGGTTTACTTCCACATCTAGTATAGTTTAAATCTGGTGTTCTGGTACTTTGTAACGAAGGTTAACATCCTCTGAAAAAATTACATTGCATCAAACAGAAGTGACAAGAACATGGTTCACTGTAAAAAATTACTTCGTAAAGTGATTCATTTCCCTCGGAATTTTTTCATTTACTGGGTTTCACAGCAAGACTCAAAATGTTGTTAATAGTATTATACACAATTTAAAAAATTTCAAAGACTGCTACAATTGTATTTGTAGTGTTGTCAAGAGAATTCCGTAGGGATAGTTACATTTATGCGAAAGTACGAAACAGTTCGATTTGGCGCCCACGATTCGACGCCAGACAATTAACATCCCCCTCAATAGTTTAGAAATGCAAACGAGACTTAATAGTAATAGTTAGTTGCAGAGCAAAAAGAGATATAGGGTACTTGGGAATTTCTCAGATCAAATATTACGTCAGCAAATGAAAATATACATAAAATTTCAAAAATGTCAATGTGTACATGATTTTTAGGTCAATGTACATGGTGCCGAGGTGACTGTTTTATGCAGGTAACATATTATAATAATAGCACAAAAAAGTTACATGTTGCTGAGGATATTATTTTAAACAGGTACCTACCTAATAATATAATATGCAATAAATAGTGGGTGTTTTCACAGGCGATTATATTGCAATTATCAACCCCTAGGAGGCCTAGTTTTATAAATTTATAAATAACAAAAATTAATATAGCGAGTAAACAGAGATTAGACTGAGCGATCAGCGTCGGTCGTCCGCGAACGGTCACCGTCGACCAAATTTCCAACACAAGTATTCTTATGGGCAAAGTTACATTGATCGGTCGTTCACGAACGGCCTCGATCGCTATGCAACGAACAGTTTGAAATTAGAATTTTGATCGGTCGCGAACGTTCAAAAGTAATTCGTAACCCAACTTTTTAAAAGTGCCCTTGTTTTTTCTACCAATAACAGTAAAGAACGGTCACCATTTGTTCCTTTTCACTTGAACTGGACATTTTTTAATAAATTTAAAAGAAAAAAATGTATTTTCTTAGTCTTCAGTGCAATGACCACAAACAATTTTTTACCGCCACCGACCGCCACCGGTCGCTCAGTCTAATGTTACATTTTTAGAACGTTGCTAACCGATACTGAACGATCGAAGACGTTCGCGGACCACCGATGCCGATCGCTCAGTCTAATCTCTGTCTAAATGGTTGAAATATTTTGTGGTCGGCGCCGAATTGTCCTACCCGTTTTGCGTACGGAAAGTAAGACCAAAATTCTCTTTATCTCCATATTGGGAAATCGGGGGCCTATGAAGCAATAAAACGGTTAATGATGATGAAGACACAATTCAAAATGCCAAACGACCATCGGAAGGCTTCAAGAGTAGCTTCACGATATCTTTAATAGTTCTTCACCCCATTCTCAAACTGGACAATAAATTACATTTATAAAGCGTCTAATTACTACATTCCTGATCCGTTCTAGAACGACTAATTTACTCTAAATTTTCCGTGGTTAATCAGAACCAGGAACTGCCCATAACAACTACCTTCATCAGATCCACTATTAAATTTTGATATCTTAATTTTCTTGCCATTCATTTTCCATTGTTCGGAAATAGGAACAACTCTTCTAACAACTATTTCATAAACATAGATAAATTTTATATTATTGTGTACAAAATATTTGAACCATTACTTCTTCTAATAGCAATTTAAAATAAACCCATTAAATGATATAATGGACTGAGTAGTCAATTTAAAACAAACACTTATATAATGTCTATTTGTCTATTGGGATTTGTTTGTAATAAAAATTTAATAGAACTAGAACGAATTCCTTTGCTAATACATGCAATTGTTCTAAGAAGTTCTTTAAAATTAATTTAAACTTGACCCACTTTTTAATTCATTTTCAGCAATCGGCTAAAAATACTGAAACTGAAAAGTATGTTATAAAAATTTCGGAAAATTTAGACCATACTAAACAGTATATGCTAACTTTTCCTCTTTTATGTAGATTTTGGGCTTTGATCTTTCTTTTGCTAAATTGAGACTTTTGGATGATTCAACTTTAAAACCTTCGATATTAAAAGAACTCCCTTACATAAGCTGTTGTCACAAACTTATCTCTTTGCCTCCTATTTTAGTACTCTTTTTTACTTACTCTTAAGGTTATTTATAAATCAAAACTATTACTGTATTTTTTTTCTTACGTTATCTCGTCTTGAAACTGTATATAAAAAACTTTATCAATTTATAAACATCCTCCTAAATAAGACTTTTACATTGACTAATACATGAAAGTTCCTGGCCATTTAATAACACCTTTTTTATTTAAAATATTAAAAGTCTTTTTCAATATTAGCTTTATTTCAAAAGAAAATAAATTTTCTTAAATATGTGATCATCTCTAGACTATTTATAGATTAAGAAGCGCCAACAGCAGTTTACTATAGTAAATACCAATGGACCTAGTCCAATTTTTCAGTACGATTGATCTCGCGTGTATGAGTACAATACTCTAGTACGGCTTTGGTACAATACTTTTATTTTTGTCGCTTGGTTAATGCTGATACGCAAGCACCGAGACTTTTATATTATAAAATCGTCCGATAAAATTAAATATTTACTTTGAGTAAAAACGAATACGGAAAGTTTTAAGTTTTTATTCGATTTCGGCTTTAGTGCAAATTTCGCCCACGTTAAACTTTAGTTTTTGATGAAAGTATCCTATAATACCGTAATACTTCTGAATTTTAAATGGATCCATTAAAGGTTCCACCTGTGACTAGTAATTTACGACGGCGAAGTTCCATTTCCCGCCTTTAATCTCGATTTTGGTCGACCTAGATGTAACCTATCATAATATTCATGTATATTTTATTACTGTAAGGAAACCAAGACGATCTTTCAGTAAGTAGTACATATTAGCATTAGGTGTAATATAATAAGATAGTTATGTAATTTTCTTGTTTAATTATCCATTCCTAACTAACTTGGTTCAATGAGCTTACTGCAAATTACTGAAATGTTGGATTATGCGACACTACCCCATAAAATATTTAACGCGTTATTCAGTGATAATAAATTATGTATGTGTTGAGGGTGCAATTAGCTCATTTCCATTAGTGGCAATACCATTTCGCAGTAATTCACAAGCGCTCTACGTTTTCATAATTTAATCAATTATGATAGGTAGTACTAGGTACTACTTAAAAATTCAAGGGAATGACATTTGTTCGAACTAAAAACACCAAACAACCCTCTAACAACGAAATAAATAGGAATTTCAAACCCCCCTTTTTTGATCAACCAGTTTTAGTTTTATCTTCCTTAAAAAGTTGCGAATGCTTACAAACACTACAACTAAAATATCAGCGAAATATTTTTACTGTCTCCGGATGTCTCAAGGTTAAATAAAGGAAGTCTTACCTGAGTTATTCATAAATCAGATCCTTCTATACAGTTGCATTGTTGAATATGGTTTGATTTATATAAAAAAAATCCAGTATATTATTATAAAATAAATAACTACCTACCTCATGTGATCACCACAAATATGTAAACTAATTCAAAGCTAATGTAGGTAGGTACCTACTATTTTTAAAAAAAAAATTAATTTATTTATGTTACAATAATTATTTGATATTTTAAAATAAGGTCTTGTTGCACACGTAAATATTTAAATTGTCAGTAGCAACAAATGCAGCCTAAGATAAAAGGGGCGGCTAGGGGGACTAGAGCTCCGGGCCCCCGCTGTATTAGGACCCCGACGAAGTCGAAGCAGGGGAAAACATTTGTAAAAAATTTCTGGGTGTCGTACTTATCTGGACATACTGGAAGGTCTTTGTCTGAGGTGGTTATTAAGTTTCTCACACAAAACAAATATAGAGGCCTAATTAAATTACTAGGTACCCTCAAATAAACAATTTATTGTTTTAAAATGTATCGGACGACGACGCGGGAAAAAGTGAAACCATCAACCAACCAAAAATTTAAAAAAAAAACTCTTATTTTCACCATATGCTGGTAAATAGCCAGTTTTAGATCTACTATTTGCCAAAAACAGCATGAAAGTACTTTAAGCCTATTTTACCATACCGACTGATTTATAACGGCGACGCCCCTTTAGACTTGCACCTCCAAGCTTGCCCCTCAAAGTCTTAATCCGGGCCTGCTCTGTATGTAATAATCTACCGATTCCCAGTTAAATTTGTAACAATATCAGTGCTTTAGTCGTAAAATATGAACTACCGGTACTCAACTAAATTTTTAAAATTTTCCACATGGATTCATAGGGATGAGGTGCCCTGTCCATTTTTCTTTTTCGGGAACGGGTGTCTTCGGCGGAACGTTTACCAGAAGTTATCGGCGCAGTGGCGCCGGAACCATATATCAACTACGGGTGCAGTGAGAAAAGTTGGCGCCGCAGGCGATTTTTTTTTTCAAAAGTGGGCGTGGTCAATTTAAAAGCGTTTTTCGAGCATATGGCTATTTAAATGTAAAATTTTAAATAATCAAAATTTCAACAATTTTACTTATGCATATTTTAAAATTGCATTGAAATACTGAAAATACCAAAAACGGTAAAGGGTGCAATGAGCCATTTACAAATTGTTTACGGGTGCAACTGACCCGTTGCACCCGTGGTTCCGACGCCACTGAGTTATCCAAGTTTTCACATAGGGCATTGGGCCAAAGTCATAAAGAGGAGGTCCAACAAGGTTAATGAACATTAAAGGCCGATTCTCACTTGTGTGCCAGGCCCGGGATCGGCAAGCGCTCGGCCCGGTCTAGGCAAGATTTCTTTTTCATTACTCTTATGCGTTTTAACGATGTTGCGCCGCTGCATTACGCAGCGCATGCAGCTAGCTTCTGCTTGTACACGTGTAGGTACTCGTCAACCAGCAGAGCAGCAGGAACGGGCAAAATTACACAAAATGCAATAAAATACTTGCGTCGTAAATCAGTTACCGAATATTTCCTCCAAATGGTTGATTGCACTTTTAAAAAAGGTACCTAATTAATAAAAATGATTTAGTCAGTGAGTACCGGTGCGTACCGCATATTTTTAACACTGCAAATAACTTCCGGTACCTTCTTAACGTTTTTTAATAACTACCGGTACTGAGTACCGGTGAGTACCGGCTCGACTAAACCCCTGAACAATATTCTTTAAGAAGGAAACGTGTCCTATAAAGTTTACTGTTCGTTGCAGGACAGTGGTATTCTAGAATCAATTAAGATTCCTTCTTCATTTCAGGTGCCAACAGATATGGGTAACAAGACATCAGTCTCAGAAGGTGAAGATGATGAAGATCGAGCACCAACGTCAATAAGACCGGTTACTGCAACATTAGCTACTCCAGAACTTACCAATGGTGGTGGTGAAGAAGCTGATGATGAAGTTGAATTACCTCCTCCTATGAAACCTATCCAAGAACCAATTTTAGTTACAGCTGGACCCCCTGGAGTACCAACAATAGATGAAAATTCTTGTAAAAGGGTAAGCTGACACTTTATATATTCAAATACCAACATAACTAATTTCATAAATCATCGCAATAAATGCATTTTATTCTTCCTTCTTCAAAATCACTAATTTGATGTTATAACCTGAAGAATGAAACTACTTTTCGTGGCTGCATGATTAATATCTCCCCTGTAAATGATACTTTGTGGTGTCATTCGTTTATGTTTTCTACAAGAATCATGTTTAATTGTTACTACAATTGTCCCACAGGTGTCTAGTTTAACACTGAAGTCATTGGAAGGTGCTACTTCTGCAGATTTGGCAGAGATAGAACAAATTGTTAAGGAAAGAATGGTGCGAAATTCACAATACTAATACTAGCACAAAGTGTATTGATTTAGCATGCTTGTTTTTTTATATCCCCATCCCCCTTTTTTTTTGTTTTGTTTTTTAAAAGTATTGTTTGTTCTTATTTTAGTTTTGCATCCGTATGAAATGTAGAATTTATAATATTATATATAGATATTTTTTTATTATAGCCATAAATTCAGTTTTTCCTTAAATATTTTTCCCTTATTAAATTTATTGTCTTTCGTACATTTCACCGCGATGTTTAGCTGCAGTTTCAATATTTAATTCTGGTTTAGGACTACTGTATAGTATCTTATTGCTCTTTAAGCAACAATAATTGTTCTTGAAACTAAATTTGGAAAACTTAGAGGTAGGCATTATGTGTCGTCGATATCCGGTGGCGCCTGTTGGCTCACCTCAAACACTGTTACAGAACTACCACGTTAGATAGCGATTTAATGGACTGCGCTAGCGGATTTGTATTCTGTCAGAATTCGTTTGACTGACTGTGGCATGCTTAAATATAGAGACATGCCCACTTTTTACGCGCGCTCGTGTATAACCAAACCCGCAACAAATATAACTCCAAAGTTTGATATTTCTGCAGCAATTAAAGGGGTTGTGACCCAAAAAAATTAAATGTTCTATGAAAAATTCTAAGGATAAATTTTTAAACCGCATATCAATGTAAACAATAGTTCTTGAGATACAGCAGTTATAAGTACAGCGACAGTCGTGTGTGACGTCATACCGACACGTCTCCGCGTATTGTAGCATGCTCCGCTGTGTAGAAACGTTACTAAACAGACGCGCTGCACGTTTTTCTGATTATTGTATTTTCTAATTGTAATACCAGCTGGTTTTAACAATGGCTTCTTTTGGATTGGAACCAAAATATACCCCAAAAGAACTTAGATCGATGGAAGAAGATAAAGAGAAAAAATACACAGAATTAAGCAAAAATGATCAGATTAAGGTCCCCATCCAGTTGTACGAAAGTATTTGATCGCCAGTTCAGTTGAACCACGATTCACGATTAATTGTCATGGATAAAATTGTTCGAACAATTGTATCCATGCCACGTATCCATGCCAATTGAATTGATCGTGGTTCAACTGAACTGGCGATCAAATACTTTCGTATAACGGGACCTAAATAATACGGAGTGGTGTAAATGCAGTAATTGCATTCAGATGCCTACCGCAAAAGAATCTATCTGCAGCTAGGAAAACGATCTAATAAAAATAGTTAAAGGGGAAAATATGTGTATTAGTTTGCACGACAGTTTTGAAGGTGTAATGTTAAATTTTGATAGTTTTAGTGCCGGTTTTTCAATTTCAGTTTAAACTCGGTTCAACTGAACTAAGATCAATTGTCATTACCATCGTTAAGAATAATTATATCCAGGACAATTGATCTTAGTTCAGCTGAACCGAGTTTAAACTCGAATTGAAAAACCGGCACTAAATATGGTACGACACACTACGTTTTTAAATGCAAAATAAATGCCGATAAAGAGAAATATATCGAGCTATCTAACAAATTGTGGCGTAATTTGGTGTAGCTATCGCAATTTTATTTGTTGGATTAATTCTTGGACTTCTATTGATGATACAATAGGATTGCTATTCCATCATGTGTTGTTAATCAAATTCGGGAAAGATTTCATGAGCTAAATGGAATACAGGGTGTAACACAACTGAGCCGAAAAAATTTAACGATATATACACTTTTAAATAAGAAATCGATTTGTTAAAAATTTTTTTTAATAAAAGTCCAACAGAAACGAGATAAAAATTGTTAAAGTTACAAATTAATGAAAATGTTAAAATAACATTTTCTACAATTTTTATCTCGTTTTGTGTTGGACTTTTATTAAAATTTTTTTAACAAATCGATTTCATATTTAAAAGTGCATATATGGTTAAATTTTTTCGGCTAAGTTGTGTTTCAAAGACGCCGAAGAGATTACGATATGATAGTGATACCATTACGAATAGCCAGAAATGAATTATAAATATACGTGCTGTTATATAATTCCAAATATTTAGTATAGCACAAATAGGGTAGGTAAAATAATATACGTCATGTTATATTATAAAATAAGTAATAAGTAAGTAACAAAAAATATTATTTAGAACACTGCAATCACAGCATTTTTAACCACGAACTGCCTACAACAAATAGGCAGTGGCTCGGGCAGTGGTGAATACTCAGAGGTTGGTCGTGTCGGTATGACGTCACTACTCTAAACCTGTAAACTTTACAAGCTAATAATTCGGAAACGAAAGGCCTTAGCAAACTGCGGATTTCGCGGTTGTTCTTAGATATTTTTATTCTATTTTTTAATAAAAAATAATTTTTTTGGGTTACAACCCCTCTAAGGACCAGAGTCGCTACTGCTAACTTTAGTTACCAAGATATATAAAATGCTCTCAGAATTACTGAGAAAGGGTTTTGATTGGTCAATGATTTTTCAACATTTAATATTCTTTAACACTATTTTTTTTAAATAGTATAATAGATTATTTGTACAAAAAAAACCTATAACCGCCTGCAGCCTATAATGTTTTGATCCCTGTACCTACCCTGTACTTTCTTTTGTTTCATAACTAAGCCATCTTAAGACCCAGTTATTTAAAAGATTTTCAAGTTCAACTCGATCCACGATGAATTTGTCATGGATACGATTGTTCTTAAGAACCATATCCGTAACAATTGATCGAGGTTGGCTGAACTGGACGTCATATATCGTAGAGGCAGTTTTATAATAAAGTCTGGTTGACCGACGCGACGGTTGGCTCAACCACGATCAATCGTCGTGGATTATTTTTAAGAATCGTATCCATGGAAATCATGGTTGAGTCAACCATTGGTCAGCCAGACTTTATAAAACCGGCTCTTATACAACTGGGCCTATAGGCCTTTAGTATGCAGAAATTAATAAATTAATGTGCATTTTACTAGTTAGCGACACTTTAATCGTTAGCGACGTTTTACTCGTTAGCAACACACTAACTATATTGTTGGTTTAAATTGTTTATATGGTTTCCACGGTAACACAACCTTAAAAATGTTATGTAAAAACAAAAATTTTCTACTTTTCTTTCAAATTTTTCTATTAAGTATACATACAAGAAAATAGCATCGAAGAAAATTCAACAAGAGAAACCTTGTCTAACCCACGTATAATATAGAAAATAGCATGTTGTACACGTAAGAAAAGTGATTCTACTACCGTGCTCGTGTAAAATTAATCCACTCGTGAGCTACGCTTACTTATACTATACTCTTTGCTTATACATTAAAAATTTACTCTCGCGGGTAATCCATCACGTTCCCTAACTTGTACAACAATGTACTATTGTGTGCAACTGTCAAAAAAAGGTCACTTTTTTTGTTTGATTTTGAGTCGTGAAGTAGCACATTTGTTTATAGTAAAATAAAACCTTGACAACGTAAAAAAAGCCCTGACAACGTAAAAAAAAGACTTTTTTTTACCGGCCGACAAAGACTTTTTTTTACGGGTCATGATCTTGAATGAAATTAGCTTTTAATTTTATGTAAAGATTCGATCGAAACTTTAATTTTGGTAATTTTTCACAGTTGCACACAAAATTTTGTATGCCACATGGCCGTGAACTATCTTTTTTTTATTCGAATGATTATTTGGCTCGGCCTTCGCCTCGCCAAATAATATTCATTCTAATAAAAAAAAGTGCTACTTCACGGCCTTGTAACATAAATAACTATTATTGTAGTCCTTTCCGTATTTATTTACTTAAACCTTTGCACAAAGTAACGGCATGTTCTCACTTTTCAGTTTTCATTTCATTTACAAGGAAAGTAGAAATGTGTAAATGTTTGCCTTGTCTTAATGAGCAACAGTAACAATTTATATAATTTTTACACATTTCTCCTAAAAAGCATGAAGTTGGCGTAAACATCAGTTAATAAAATTTTTAAAATGTATATATTTACAGGAACAACACACTGAAAATTTGGAACGCAACTCGCTACTTCGTGATACTAAGTCCTCAGATGCAATAGCAGAATGTGGAGGTGGAATTAATTCACATCGTGAATTATCTGCACAATCTTCATCAAATGAGGCCACTGCCTTAGCTTTTAGTGGTGATGAAAGTGATAAACCTACTGAAGACAGTGTGGATAGTGTAAAAGTAATGGAAAGTCAGTTACGAAAAAGACAATTTGTGTTGAGAGAACTTGTTGAAACGGAAGACGCATATGTGCGTGATTTAGCGTTGATTGTAGATGGATATATGGTGGCAATGCGTGATCCAACATGTGAAATTCCCATGCCTGATGACTTGAAAGCGGGGAAAGATAAAATGGTTTTTGGAAATATTGAAGCAATTTATGAATGGCATCGAGAGTAAGTTTTTTTTTTTTTAATTAAAATGTTGATAGTGTCAGAGGTAGTACTCATAAAAATGAGACAACCCCCCTCCTTAATAATCTCAACCAGCTCTTAATTCAGGATTACCTCTGAAATAATCATGATATTCCTTAGGCGAGCGACATAGTACTGCAACCGCACCGCGCGCCACCCTAGTCGCGCAGACTAACAGACTTTGAATTTGTTCACACTATAGTCGTCGTTGGGTACATCCATTTTAAATACAATCTGTTTAAAGTTACGAGAATTCCATTGTCTGTATGAAAACTTACCGATATTCAGATTTGTTTTCGTTATTATAGCAAGTTAATTCTGTTTTTCGATGTATTATAGTTCTGTTGCTATAAAATGATCTCCAAAAAGAAAACAAAATTTCGGGAATCAATACGTGTGGAAGATAATATTTAACGTCTCCCAGAATCAGAAAGGAAACAATTTTCCACAAACCTCCTGCCAAGCTTTAATTTATATGTTCCTATCGCTAGAGCGCCGCAAGTGTTACTTACACCTTAAGGTACCTCCACATCTGACGAACGCCACGAACAAACATGAACATGTATTGCAGCACGAACGGGTGCGAACGACCACTTGCAAATATTAACAAACGGCGCGGCGTTCCACCGCAAGTCGCTACTTCAAGGGAAAATCAGTTGGAACATCAACGAACGTGAAATTTTAACTGATGCTTTGTATGCAATATTTGTTCGTGATTACTCATGTGCGTTTGTGTTCATTTACATTCTTTTTTCATTTCCGTTTGTTCGTCAGGTGTGGGCGCACCTTCACATATAGAGGCCTGGGTTTCAAACGAGACGACCACGCCGCACGACAGCGCGACGCCGCGCGGTGAAATCACAAATATGTCACCGGCCTTATAACTTGACGACTTTTAATAATTCTGTGTTTTAATTCCTGTATATTACTAACTGTAGTATCATAGAGGAGACTCTTTAGATCTTCCTAAGAGAAATCATGTAGTGGATTACTTTCATGATTTTATATTTTTGGATATTAAGAATGTTCTGAGCTCCTATAAGGAAGCTTGGTCATATTTATATCAACATTGTCATTCTTTCAATGAGTTACAACCTAATCTCATATTTTGTATATACAGTCTATTCACATTTCGATGCTCGCCATTGCTATCTTGGTTATTAGAAGACAGAGCAATGGTTAAGTAAATGGGGAATGTTTTGCAGAATTCAATACTCGCGACAACGTTTTTAATTTATGATAATTTGAAAACATTTTCAGATTAAATTTTCCCCAATAACTCGAAAACAGTTAATGTGACAGCTTCTAAAATTTTACAAATGTTCAGACACTTTTTTAAGATAAATTTATTATTTGATCCAAACAGAAACCCCCGATTGTCATTTGTTTTCAAGTCTAACTAACCAAAAATCCAAAATATTTTTAATTATAGTGCCCCCCCCCTTCAGGTAGCTACAAAAGCATTTTAGTATAATTATATTTTCATTCCAATAATCCTTTTCAAGTCATTTTTGTGAGTACCAACCTTCAAACCTTCAAACTTGTTAGGCCTTCGACTCCTTTTGAGACCCAAATTAATTAAAATTTTGTTACAGATTCTTTCTCAAAGCACTTAAAAGATGTTCAGAACATCCTACAGAATTAGGTCCATTATTTAAAAGATATGATAGAAAGCTTCACATGTATGTAGTGTATTGTAAAAACAAACCAGTTTCTGAGTTTATAGTATCTGAACACTTAGAAACATATTTTGAAGAATTACGAATTAAATTAGGACATAAGCTTCAATTATGTGATTTGCTCATTAAACCAGTACAGAGAATAATGAAATATCAACTGCTTTTAAGAGATATCCTTAAGTATACTGAAAGGGCTGGTTTAAAATCAGAAGCTGAATCACTCAGAAGTGCTCTAGAGGTGATGATTGTTGTTCCTAAGGCTGCTAATGATATGATGGATGTTGGGCGATTACAAGGGTTTGATGTAAGTTTATATTTTAATCAGAAAATGTTAAAAAATAAAAATAACTTTTCTTTATAGGGTAAAATAACAGCTCAAGGTAAATTACTTCTCCATGGCCCTTTAACGTGTTCTGATGGTTCAGGCAATAGTAGTAATGCAATCATAGGAAAAAGCAAGGAGCTTCTAGTTTTTCTTTTTGAACAGAGTGTTATTTTCTCAGAGGCAGTTGGAAAGAAAACTCAGTTTATTAGTCCACAATATTTTTATAAAGCCCATATACAAGTAAGTATAAAAGCTAAATTTAAAAAAACTAATTGGCGTTTTCAAGCTCTACTTTCTTGAAATGCATAAATATGTAAATATTAAATAAAATGTAAACTTCAACTGTAAACAATTGGAATTATATGCTTTGTAGGTATTTCGACATCAAAATGTCATTTTCAAAAGCATATAATAATTTTTCATCTGTTTTCCGCCGTTTTCGCTGCTTTTCAATTTGAAACCAGAATAGCTGGTTTATGCTAACTTCGAACGGTTCTCAGGCCCAAATTATTAAAGTTGGGGATATACTTTTCCGAAGTTTCTTGTAGGAAGATTTTTTTCTACACCCTTGGTCTTACGTTATTTTCATCTATTTTCCGCCGTTTTCACTGCTTTTCAATTTTAAACCAGAATCGCCGATTTATGCTAACTTTAAACGGTTCTCAGGCCCAAATTATTAAAATTGGACATATACTTTTAGAGAGTTTCTTGTAGGAAATTTTATTTTCTACAACTTTGGTCTTCTGTTATTTTCATGTATCTTGCGCCGTTTTAGCTGCTTTTCAATTTGAAACCAGAATCACTGGTTTATGGTAACTTCAAACGGTTCTCAGGCCCAAATTATTAAAGTTAGACATCTGCTTTTCTGGAGTTTCTTATAGGAAATTTTATTTTCTACAACTTCGGTCTTCTGTTATTTTCTTGCGCCGTTTTGATCGCTTTTCAATTTGAAACCAGAATCGCTGGTCTTTGGTAACTTCAAACGGTTCTCAGGCCCAAATTATTAAAGTTAGACATATGCTTTTCTGGAGTTTCTTGTAGGAAATTTTATTTTCTACAACTTCAGTTTTCTGTTATTTTCTTGCGCCGTTTTTGCCGCTTTTCAATTTGAAACCAGAATCGCTGGTTTATGCTAACTTCAAACGGTTCTCAGACCCAAATTATTAAAGTTTTAAAGCGAATAAATTTATTATTTACAGTTGAAATTGATATTTGAATATTTACATATTTATTTATTTAAAGAGATCATTTAATGATGAAACATTAGTAGAAAGTACCTAACAAATATTTTTGATAGGTTAACAAAATGCAGCTAGAAGCAAATATGGGTGAAGAAAGTTTTACTGTAAGATCAACCGATCCAAATAAACCTAATCTCGCTTTCACATGTCAGGCATCATCACCAGAGTTGCAAGAGCAGTGGTTAACAACAATAGGCAATATCTTACAAACGCAAAAAGACTTCCTAAAAGCTATCCAAAGCCCAATTGCTTATCAGAAAGAACTTACCAAAGAAGCGTGAGTATAATATTTCGCCTTTTTGGGCTTGGAAATCCATAATAGACTATGTGCTGGTTGTGATCTGTGGCGGACTGATACTAATATATCTGTTTCGTAACATGTATAAGCTATACAAAAACGAAAAATGTGGAATATTATGTGATTTTATTTTAATTTTAAAATGTGAGTTTGTAGGTAATTAGTTGTTGAATATTCCACAATTTTTGTTTAGTTATTGTGCTGGTTTGGGGACTAAAATGGTTGCAATGGTGCCATGCTGGCAATTTTCAAGCTCTAATACTTTCTACCTTTATCTGAATTGTAGCTTGCGTCAAGTTGCATGAAAACAGTCTTTCTAATACTACCTACTTCAAATTAGTAATAGGATGCAAAAGTATTTTTAATTGCTTTTGAGTTGCATAAAATTTTATGCAATTTGAATGTTCACATGTGAAACAGTAAATTAGATATCAATTTTTCGATAGGCACTTTTAAAAATTTTATATCTTCACCAGTATTTCTCACAAAGTAGATAGCTTAAAAAAATTAGATGCTGAAATGGAAAACTAATATAAATAGTCCCAATTTTAATTTGATTGCATCAACTCGTTTATTTTAAATAAAAACTGGAGACACAAGTTTTCCAAATTTAGTTTGAGATCCAATTTTTCAAATTGTTTCTAAATAAAAGCAAAGGAAACCCTCTATCAGATAATAAAATCTATACAAATTAATATTTTGGAAAATTTTAAAAACAAAGAAAATAATATTAAATTATTTGGATCTCCAGCTGAATTTTTTCGGTTATAATTAATGATTATAAAATGTGTAGTAATTTTTTTGAGTACAGTTGATGACAATGTTTTCATTATTCTTGCTCAAAATTGTGGTGATTCAATCATATAAAGTTACAATATGTAGAACAAGTTGTTCTAAATTTTCTTTTGTAGGATTGTACTTTTACTAAATAGGCATAAAGCATAACGTATTAGAAACATGTAAATGGCTAACTTTTGATAGTGATTCCTTTAAAGTTAAACCCTGAAAATTGCACGTATATAAATAAACGAACTTGTTTGGGCATGAACAATTGCATCTGTACCTATTATTTGAATATATCACGCTAAGAATAATAATTAAAAATAATCAATAATAAGTGCTACTACTTAATATATAAATTTTCGCCAATAATACTCTTTAAGATCTGATCTTACACATGAAGTGATATATGTTGTATTAATTGTATTGTTAATTGTATTAATCTAAGTTCTGTCGTGTACATAGGATGATGTATGTTTGTACATATATATAATATTATATTGATTAATAAGCAATGAAAATGCAAATTTTCAATAGAATAAACTATAAAATACAGATTAGTTCTTTTATTACACCTTAAAAAAATTTGGACATACATTTCCTATACTCTGGGTCCTTAGCTTTCATATGGGCAATCTTGACTCTGGCTGTTGCTTGTTGATAATGATAAATCTTCTTGCAAAGCATTTTTCAAAACATTAAATATTTCTATTAATAGCTTGTTTGTGAAGGTTTCCCTAAAACATAACAAAACTAATACAATTGCTTGGTTTTCAGGTTTTTCTGGGCATTTGGTTTATGCTTTTTATTTTTTAACACTATTTCAAATTTTAAACTTGTTTTTATCAATGCTTACCTTCTTCTAAACAGTCCTTTCTCGGATCTATCATCAATGTGGGATCCAACTCCTCTTCGAAAAACAGTTTCTATACCAGCTACTCCAACTACACCTCCTGTGGAAGTTAACAAGCAACACAGGAAAACAACGCATGCAATACATAAAGCAAACACAATTGGAATACCTTCAGAAGCTGATCTTGCAGAGACTAAACCACAAACACCCACTAGTAAAACAAGACTGAATATTTTTGGTTTTCGTAATACTCTTAGAGCCAAACATAAAAGTGATAGTCCTGTACTGGAATCTCCAAAGGACAGTGATAAGAACGATGTGCAACGGAGATGGTCAGAGGCCAACCAAGCTACGGTAAACCTTTTTTAATTTTTAACGTAATGCTTGCAATATTTTAAAAAATTGCATGAATTTGCTTGCTTTTGTGGAATAGGTATGCATTATTCTGAGTTTAATGAATTGCTGCATTGAAACAAATTTGGTTGCTCTTTCATCTCTCACAGTTTTTTGAAAATAGTATTATTTAGTAAAGATTTAGAGAATACCTGGTACTTAAAATTTCTGAGGAGTGTAAAAGTGTGCGAAGGTATAACCACTTTCCTATTACTCGTAATTATTAAATGAGTTAATGCTAATCCAATCTTTTAATATTATCAGTTATTTTGCTTTTAAATGTTTCCAATCCATTTAGTAGGTGTATTTCAGTTTGGGTCTCCATGACAACTGATTGTTAGTAAGCTTAACTGGGAGTTAAATCCGAATTAAAAGACTTTTTGCAACTTTGATTCTATAATATTTTACCCTACCTAACGCGGTCATCAGGCTAGGTGCGGTCTTCCGGCTATGACGCATTTGACGAATTATGTTTTGGTGTTGGGGTATCAAACTACATATCCCATCTTATATTAACACGAATACTCTGACAATTTATGCAAGAAGGTAGTACCTACAGTCCATTCCCTGGCTTTATGTCCCTAAAAGATTAACGCTGTTTGTAGCGCTGAGCAGTATATACACAAGTCCACTGGGTTTTTGTAAAAATTAATTCTCAAACTGCAACTAACCTAAAGCTCGAGGGGCGCCCACCAGCAGTATATACACAAGTCCACTGGGTTTTTGTAAAAATTAATTCTCAAACTGCAACTAACCTAAAGCTCGAGGGGCGCCCACCACTAGTCTTTGCAAAGTCTTTGCTTTAGGTTAGTTGCAGTTTGAGAATTATTTTTCACAAAAACCCAGTGGACTTGTGTATATACATACGCTCAGCTGTTTGTAGCCGAACTGTGAGGGCTATCCGCTTGTTGTCTATTTGCCCTGTAGAATTATTTGTTTTGAACGCTACTGACCTTTCTAGCTACTTTCCGGTTGTAATACGACATCCCAGCTATTGCCTATCTTACTTTAACGCATTAGGTGAAAGCTAAACGAGTATGAACACTCTTAGAGATTTACGTTCAAGGTTCAGGTATGCGAGGATCATAAGCAAAACGGAGACAACTGATAGTAGTATGTCGCTTCATAAATTCTGCGTTAATCTTTTAGGGACATAAAGCCAGGGAATGAACTGTAGTACGGGTTCAACGCGTTGGTCCTAGCTTGCGCGAGCATAGGAGCATTACATCGTAACTTTAGACGTGCATGCAGATTACAATTAAAATCCCAGGTCAGGTTGTGTATTAATAATATGTATTCGTTACATTAATGCATTATTAGGTGCCGGGATGCATATTAACAATATGTATTTGAAGTGCCCACTTGCTATTCTAAAGAATTTTATATTTTTAATATTCAATACTAAAAATGGAGGTTGCTTTGGTGTTTTTGGTGGAGCATGTGCCCCGGTCCCCGTATGGACGAGTCGCCACTGGAAACTGCAAAACATATTCTTCAGTTGCGTATTTTTCTAGAGTAACAATTAAAATTTAGTATACATCCCTATTACTAAATTCTTTCAGAATCGTTAATTTTATATTATGTTTTTTTATTGCGACTTTTGGTTAATTTTTTTTAATTAATTCCAGTTAATTTTTGTCCATGGTAGCTAATTGCATAGGCTTTAATTTGCATCGGAAATGTAGTAGTGGTGATTGATATCAGTAGCTATAATTTTCTGAATGTTAGTTGCATGTGTCTTCAATAATTTTCTACTTCTTTAGGTCTCTTGATTTGACTGGAAGCTTGAAACAAAGTTAGACTACATACTAACCATAGAAAAGGCTGTGATAAAAAAACATATTCTGCATAAAATTATTGCAAGCAAGCAAGTATTTAACTAGTAGTTACAAATTAAATAATTAAACTAAGTTACTCTGTGTAATGAATTGAAATGGAAATGGGGAGAATTCCTACAACATTTTTATATGGTGAGCATGAGCAAAACCTATAGCAATTTTCAGGCTTTTCAAAAAAATTTTGTTTTGTTATTTTGTAATGAAATCTAATGAAAAATGTTATTTGTTATAATTATCCAGCACTGCACTGCTAACTCTAGTTATGTATCAATGCTTAATAGCTTAAAAAACAAATTCAACAGTTTTAAAATTTATGGTGAGCATCAACACAGTTTTTTAAAACGTACCAAATATTAACTAAAACAAAAGTAAAATATCAACACCTAAATAAAAATCTGCTTAGAAATAAATAAAAAGTACTGATCCCATATTTTCATTGCTGAATTAACTTCATCCCTAGTGAACTGATATCAACTTAACGAAGCAACTTTAAAATTGCTTTTACTAGGTACCTACTTATTATTTTATTCCACAAATACAAGATATCGAGGTTTTTAAAATTATTGATAACATTTTTATTTGAAAATATTAAAAAGATGTTTGAATGAAAATTGATTGCTAAAATAAGAACAAAGTTAGATCAAAAATATGGGTCGTTGCTGGTTTAAATGTAGCTAAATAATTAACAATACAGTTGGTTCTGTACGGTATTATTCTCTTTTCAATGGTCTAGTCAACACCATGACCGTACCCAACGAAAGTATTAAGAGGATAATACCTTGTAGGTACCTCATAAATTTAGACCTACTTAACGATGTTTAGAACCGAAATTTTATTTAAATGTCTGTCTAAATTTATCAGGTACAAGGTATTATCCTCTGTAACCCTTAAGTAGCTGTTAATACTTTCGTTGGGTTCGATCATGGGGTTGACTATACTTTTAACACATTTTTAATATTCCTTTGCAAATTTTGGGAAATAGGAATTTATTTATTAACCTGGAGTTGTCTTTGGCAATGATAACAAATTAGTAGGTAGTACCTACAGGTTAGGAAATAAATTTTAGATCAATGTATAATATGAATTATTATTGTTTAGAATATAACTGCTGAACAATTGCAATAGAAAAAGTATTGAAAATATTATGTGTAGGTACTGTACAGGGTGGTCCAAATTGGATGTAGGTATGATACCTTAGTAACTATTATCGTAAAGAGAAAATTGAGGGCATATTCTCGAGCGCATTTTTTTAGACAAATTTAATGGCGCAGGACATAGCCAACTAGGTATGGTTTCCATTTCCAAAAACAACAATATTTAATATTTCCAAAATTTAAACCCTAGTTAAATATTTGAGTACACCACTAATAAAATAAAAAACAAAAATTATACCATATGATCAACAACATTTTTGATAAAGGTTGGCCATGCAATACTACAAATTGTGAGTCTTTACTTAAGCCACACGATTGATTTATTCTTGAGAATTGAAAACGGTATATTTAAGAATATTTTCAAATAAAAGAGTTAGAATAATTTCCTAAATCGCTCGATATATCATGTTTTCTCGCCATTTTCGGTTTTGATGACCCCTGGGTTAAACTATACATTTTACTGAAAAACAGTTTTGATATGGTGTTCATCAGAAAACTAGATACTGCTGGTAGGTCCTCTTAAAACAGACGGCCTGTTATCTTTACCTACATAGAACTATGATAGAACTTACTCGTACAGTCTTACTCCATTGTTGCTAATTATGGTTGCTTAACTTATTACAACAAGCAGATGGTCTGTTTTACATAATTACATGTGTATTGTATTTTTACCAAAATATTACTTACTGTTGAAATTGTTTTGTCTAGAATAACATCATCAAAAAAAATTGTAATCCATACTAGCCATTTTTACTTCTTGATACTATGTATTATTTTGTTAAACTATTTTTGTTTAAAGTTAACCGGAACATTTTTTCTACAGCCCGAACAAAATATAATGATACAAGGAACATTAGCTCGTCTAGTATGTGAATGGCCAGAATTATCATTGGGAGATATTGTACATATTATACGATATGATCCTGTTCAAGGATATCTTGTCAATACAAACACACATTTAGAAGAAATTTGGCTGCCTGCTCATGTGTTATCCAGCTACAACAGAAAACCCTGGTCTTTCCGTTTTCGTAAGCCCAGTTTTACAACCCATGGAAGACGTTCAGTAGATGGCAGCTCATATCAAGAAAATGTGATAAGCGAAGTTTCGTGTCCTGAATTTTTAGATAAAACTAAAAACTTAACGTCGCAGTGTGGATCAAAGGTTGTGTTCAAATGTCGGGTGAAACACTGTGGTGGAAATATGAAAATTAGTTGGCGCAAAACTGAACCTGATCCTTGTGTTATGCGAAATAGTGGTAGATTTATAATTAGTAGAACTGACGATGGTATTGCTACGCTTATAATAAATAATACTCGGTTGTCTGATTCTGGCAGTTACTTATGCACAGTTTCAAATGAAATTGGATCTACACAATGTTCTGCTGTGTTGACTATAACCGATTCGTTACCACCACTCCATGAACCAAAAATTGAAGTGCTTTCTTGTTCAAGTGTGTTGTTAGAATGGGATAGTGATACCTACGACCAATTTTTCATTGAATATTGCAAATTAGGGAGCGGTGAATGGTTGTCAGCAAACAACAATCAAACAATTAATCAATTTTCTTATACTATAGAACATCTAATACCAGGTGAAACTTATAGTTTCCGTATCGTTGCTGCTCAAAATAAATTAGTAGGTTTGCCAAGTATTGCCATTACATTACCAGTTGCTGATAATATCAGGTGGCAACAGGAACAATTCAAACGTCGATATTTTGAGCTTGAAGAAATCGGAAGAGGCAGATTTTCAATCATCCGTAAAGCTAAAGATAGAGGTACAGGACAGGAGGTTGCTCTCAAAGAAGTTCTAAGAAGGAAACAATCCCATAAAGTTACTCAGGCAGAATATACACTGCTGGCAGGAATGCAGCATCTTAATATCATACATGCAATGGCTCTCTTTGACAATGCACCGGTACCTGGTGTAGATACCATTGTACTAGAACTGTGAGTATCAAATTAATGCATTTATAACAATATTAACATATCAATCAGAATAAATTGAAAGATTACCAACAGGATTTTAATGAGCTGATAATAATTAATACATAGTGGATGGGAAATCTCAAAACTAGAGGTTAAGCCCAACATCCATTATAGAAGTCTTAGTTGTTTTAAGAAATACAGGGTGGTTCAAGTTACATTTTTTTTAAATCTCAAAAATTTGTGTTTTCAGTTTTCTTAGTACGAACTTGAAAAATAGCAGATTTGCGTTTTTTGATATGGTAACTAAAAATTTGCTACTAATTTTAACGTTGCTAATAGAGGGCGTTAGGTAATTTTATCTTACCTTGCCAAATCTGAAAAACGCTTTTTTTTTCAATCTAAAATATTTTATAACCGCTGCAGATAGAGGAAAAATACAAGAAAGATAACTGATATATATTCTTACACAGTATTTAAAAAAAGTATTTAAGGTATAACATGAAATTGCTTTTTTTTGGAACCCATAGTCAAATTTGATACCTACTGTTAAATAGGAGATTATATTCTGATTTCAAAAAAGTATAGGTTGTCCTATCTGCAGTGGCGAAGTTAACCTTTCAATGTTGGGGGGGCTCAAGCCCCAGGACCAAGGACGGCTCAAGGTAATTTTGTCGGAAATGCGCCGCAGGCGATTTTTTTTTCAAAAGTGGGCGTGGCCAATTTTTAACGTGTTGTACGATCATCTGAGAATTTGAATGGCAAATAAAAAAATTCAAAATGTTAAACTTTTTAGATATGAAATTGCAAATTTTGCGGTTGAAAAACAATAATCGAGAAAAAAACATTTCATTATTTCCAAAATAAATTTCATTATTTCAAAAAATAAGGAGTACTATTTTTTAACGTATCACATGACTTATTATTATTAATTTATTACTAGTACTAGGAACGGAACCAGGATCACTTGTAATGAACCGTTTAAAAGCAGCCGCTTGTTTTTCGACTCCAGCAGCTATTTGTACCTTTCTTTTCCGATAAAAATTGTGTTGTGGTCTGTACATGTACTTGGTCAAGTTCATAATATTAAAGGAATGGGGCACGGGGGAGGTTGACACAAGCTGTCTCAAAGCTAGACAAAAACGTTCATTTTGGTTTTTCGAATTATTACAACTAGGTAGTATGTTTTAATATTATTCAGAAATTCTCCATTACCATTATCACGAATATGTAAACTAATTATTGTTGCATTAAATTTAAAAAGTACTTTTTAAAAAGCAAAATAATTTTTGACTCAAGTTTGGCGCCCCCCAGGGCTGGCGCCCTGGGCGGTCGCCCAGCCCTTGAACCGCCCCTGTCCAGGACCTTGGGAATATAAAATTTTAGGATTAAAAAACAGAATTTAATCTTCAAAATTTTAATGAAACTAATTCTAAACAAACGAATACTTATTGTTTAAAAAAATGAATAATTCCTTACTATAGTGAAAGTCAAGGTGAGTTTGCAGTGTGCAAGGTATAGGGCAATGTTATTCTTATGGGAGCTTTCAGCTTTCTGGCAGCCACCCTAATTTAGCTCAGAAGTTCTCAAAAGTTGTATTTGACTTAAAAGTTCTAGATTTGTACGTTTACAAGGATAATCTTGTTAGACAACAATGGCAGGGTTAGCTTACGACTGCTGGTAAATATTTATTTCAAAACAGTTTTCTACAGAAATATAGCATCGTCGGCTTGCATAAGACGCTACACTGCAAACTCACCTAGACTTTCACTATAGGCGCGCGATTTCAGTCGATCTCCGGTGTAATGGACACAGTGGACAGTGTTTTTGCACATCACGCGTTCATTGTTCGGCATCGTTCGTTCGTTCGGCCTCTGCTAGGATGGTTGATGAACACCATGGACGTCAGGTGGCAAGTTTGAGTTTTACGGTTTTGTACTTACAATTATTTATTTTAAACTTTTGTTAGGTTGAAAAATGTTTGGTGACGTGTACAAATGATAGCGCCAAAAATTTTAGGGGGGCTAATTTGAAATTTAGGGGGGCTAAGCCCCCCCAAGCCCCCCCCTAACTTCGCCACTGCCTATCTGTCGTTATTTTTCTCAGAATTTACAAAAATAATGTTGCATTGAAATATTTATCAATGAAAGCAGTTCAAAAACAAAAGATCATTTGGCAATTGTTTCTTTTTGTTATTTATTTTTAAATTCAGTTCCCTGCTAGTAATAATAGGGATTTTTGGTGTTAAGTAAAAGTTATTAAAGGACAGGAACAACTTGTCGCAACCGACTCGGCGTCGCCCGACTTGGCGCCAGATCAACTGAGTGTTGGCCAACTCGACACCAAATGCTAGATAAATAAATGTATTTATCCAAAGATTAGTCAAGGCTTTTGTTTGGTTTCCTAACGCTATCTGTCGCGATCAGTGTACAAGTATGAGTATGTAGTAGTTATTTTTTCCCTTAGGTTGTTTTTTCATTGATGCCATTGCGCCAAGATGGCAGGCGTCGAGTTATACCAGTACCTATATACTATATTTAATATTTTACAGTGGTCGGAAGTATAGCGATACAATTTGAGTATAGATCATCGCATCGCGATAGATTTCAAAAAAGTATCGCTTTTCGGTATCCTTATACTTTTTTTAATTATTATTTTATAATTATCGCGTATCGCAAATCTGCGATACTTTGTCCATACTGTTTAGTTTAAAACTAAATCGGTAATTGACTAAATATCAAAATTTCTATGTACACTTCCAAGTAAATGTATAATTTTTTTTTTTTTGCATAAACTTCGGTTTATTTTATGAGGTGATCCCCGAATTTTCTATGTAACACCACTTAAACTAAGTACAAGGAATATTAGAATACAGTCGAGAAAATATTTTTTTTTCTAATACTGTATACGAATATCAATGAGTTATCTCTCCTGTACTTTTCTTCTATCTGCAATGGATACAAAAATATTTTGGATTAAAAAGTTTAGCGTTTTTCCGTTTTTTCAGAATACATTTCAGAAATTTGACAACATTAATCAAAAACACGAAGGGCGTTAGATTTGCCTTGTAATTCTGTCCAACTTTGCTAATTTAACCGACCCTGTAAGTCTAACAGTAGGTAACAATAAGTTACCCATAGAACATGGTAGATTGCTGTAACCCTGTATTCTGTGTATACTATCATGAATATCCTGATTGAAATCGTTCATTTTGTACAGTTTTTTTCTTAGTTTGTTGCACATATTTATTATCACTATGCTCCCCACCCTTATTCTTATAGAACATGTTTTTCAGAGTTAGAGGACCATTACTGTTTGCATACATTTGTCAAAGCTGTGAATATACAGAAGAAGAAGTACGAGACTATAGTCGACAAGTGATGTCGGCTGTTGGGTGGTTACATCATAGAAATTTAGCTCATTTAGATATAAAGGTGTGTGCTTAATATTTTTTACTTTTTTACTACCTATATTAGGAAACCCCTTTAGTAATCAAACAGCAAAAATGTCCATATATTTTTTTTCAGCCTGAAAACATAATGGTGGATATATCAACTTCTACACCTTCTGTAAAACTAGTGGACTTTGGTGATTGTGTAAATACTTACACTAGTGTAATCCTGCCACCTGCATGCCTTGAATTTGCATCACCAGAGCTTGTGTTAGGTCAACCTGTAGGTAAACACACGGACTTGTGGGCTGTTGGTGTCTTTTTATACGTATTACTCAGTGGAGTATCGCCATTCCTTGATGATTCTGTAGAAGAAACAACTGCCAATATTCTTAAATGTGATTATTGTTTCCCTGAAGAATATTTCAGTGATATTTCTGAAGATGTTAGAGATTTAGTTAAGAAACTTTTGATTCTTGTTCCTGTACAAAGACTTACTATGGACGATTGCTTGGATTCTCCTTGGTTTAAAACTGTAAGTATGGGAATTAATTGTTAATTTTAATTTTTATTGAACAAAAACGGCATGCAGTGTCATACACATAGTACTAATTTGTTAATTTATATATAGATAACTGGAAATGCGACAATATCATCAATAAACCTTCAGACTTTCATGCAACGGAGACATCCAATAAATCTACCAACAACACCGAAAACTCCAACATATTTTACTGACTAAAAATTTGTCTGTTAGTTAATTTCCATTTCAATTCATTCTTTGTAGTATATTATTTTTATTACTGTATGAAAACCCTTAATTGTTTTTATTGTGTGACTGTTGTTTATTATTAAATAAATAATATTGTGTAATTGTCTGTAGTTTCCTTTGGTAAAATTAATATCATGAACACCAAAATTACAACAAGAAGGCAAGAGCAACTAGTAAAACATAATATTCTACAGTTGAGTATCTTTGTAATGACTAATGAGTCACAATTAAAATTTAGTATACCTCCCTATTTAGGGAACATATATGAATTTATTTACCTTTGAACGGGTATATAATATATAAAACTCATCTAAAGTACATCTTCAAATTCGCAAACCTATAAAGTAAACACGAAACCTCTTCATTAAACCTTATTAGCGCCAATAAGGATGAAGTGTATTAGTTCAGAAATATAATCTAACTTGTAATACAGTCCCTTGAGGGAGATAAAAGTTCTGACTTCCTTCAGAGAGAAGCTGTATAAATTTTACTCTTAGGATATGATGAAATTTGTCGTTGATAGAAAAAATGCCTATCTGTGGTGATTAGCAATGAGAATAAATAATGAGATAGATACAGTTTTGTTTCTGTAGGTTCACTGTACACAGCCACTGAAGAATGTAATAAATGATAAGACTATAATAGCTTTTGGTTTCTTTCTGAAAACTTTCTGAAATTTTTTGAATCAGATGGGAGGGGGATGAGGGATGTTTGACTCATATTTTCCAAGTGTTTAGCCTTCATATTACATTCTGGGAATTTTCTAAAAAAATCGGAAGAAGTGAGAAAAATCTCCAAAAAAAGACGGCAAAGGGGAAAGGGATGTTTGGCACCTATTTTCCAAGTGTTTAGCCTTCATGCCTTCATATTACATTGTGGGAACTTTCTAGAGAAATCAGGAAAGGTGAGAAAAGTTGAGACAAAAAAAGCTAATAGCCTTTGAATTATTTCTGAAAATTTTCAAAGCAGATCGAAAGGGGTTAGGTAAGTTTTGTAACCTCTAAATAGGGTTCTGGGAATTTCCTAACGAGATGTGACGCCTCTAACGCAAAAACTAGTGAACTGATTTTGATGAAATTTAAAATGAAGGGGTATATCGAAAATTCATCAACAAAATAAGCTTTTCAAAAAAATCCGAAACCGGAAACGGAAGTTAGACATGTTTTTCTGGTAGCATTTTTTCCAGAAGAGAAATTTAGAAAATCTGAGTAGCATATAAAAGAAGACCATAATTCAAGGGAAATAGTTTTTTGTCGGACTCATCTCTAACTTCAAAATCGCAGTCGCTATGAATTTTTCAAAATTTCGACTTTAACGCCCCATAACTCAAAAACCAGTTATCTGGTCAGGTTCCGCAACAACTTGTTTGAAAGCCCTTTGGCGATACTATACCATAAAAAATATTTATTTAGTTAATCCAAAAACGATCGCAACGGCGGCGCGGCGGTGCTCCTCCAAACATTTTGAAATTTTTGAAAAAGTATCACAAAAAAACTGGCTACACGATTTTGTTTAAATTTTCTACACTTATGCAGCTTGGTATTTGCTATATTTTTATTTTTTGATGAATGCCAGAATTTCACTGTGGCACCCTCTACGAGGCTTTGAAAATCAGAAATTGATGCTCCTATAGCGCCTTTGTTAGTCAAAATATGAAAAATGTTAAAATATAAAAGTTATTCAGTATATAATTCTGCATTCTCCTAAATGTATATCACGTATACAGGGCGTTTGCTTTCCATAGTACAATAAACAACTTTGTTACCTACTTTAAATAAAACACCCTGTATATTATTATATAATTTAATGCAAAATTTATTTGTCTATCACATAGTATAAGGTGTTCATATAGCTAGAATGTACGGTTGATTAGGATTTCATAAATTTGGAAGATTTTAGTACCTATTAGTACAGACGCCGCGCCGTCTCTCTTCTGTACTCAAATGATTTCCAGCGTTTGCCTCGCTAACTGTACTGTTGAAAACAAAATGTTTATTTTTAGCATGGGAAAGGCCAGGGGAGGTTTGCACCTCCACTTTTTGAGATATGACATAAACTTGCTTTTCTTTAATGAAACCCATACTCAAATTACATTTTATTTTAAAAATAGGTTCACTTCCTTGCTATAAAAATTCTTGTCTTCATAATTTGATAAGAGTTAAAAAGGAAAAGTCTTTGTTCGTATTTATTTCTAGCCGAGAAATCGCACCATCTGCATGATAAGAATCGTTACGTCCGACGACTTTTTGTTATCTATAAACAATTGCATTATTGCAGTTCGTCCATCCTTGAACACCGATTTAATTTTAGTTATATATTCCCGTATTCTTAGAGAAGGTGGTGTTCTTTATGGGTGCTCCCTTGTGGTGCTCCTATTTTCATTGTTGAATTAACAAATTCGTTCAGCTTAATCAGGTATTTATCAATTTTTATTTGATCAGACTTCAGAAAGAAAATAAATACTTATTTTTTACTTTAATAATAATTAATGCAATTAACTAATTTTTATTTTATTTTAGAACACAATTCAAAAGGGATGAAAATGCTTATTTCCAATGAATTCCAGAGTCCAGAAATTCCTTTTACCTTTGCAGCAGAGATGTTTCATTTATGGTAAGATTAATAATTTTGTTGTTTTTTTCATTTTGAGTTGCAGCAAAGTTTTAAAAATTTTAATAAAATCGAATGGATTTTCTTTGTTTGATTTTTAATTCAAGAATATCATGTTTCGACACGAAAAATTTGCTTAGGTACCAAAATGAATCATCTTGCTATTAAATAGTTTTGCTTTACAAATTTAAAGCCAGATGTTCTTATCTGCTATTCATTATTGAGAACTTTTACCAATTTATTATCAAACCAGGTGCGCCATAATAAGTAAAGTAGTTTTACGTTTACTTACACAATTTTTAACCAATTTATGTCTTTCTTTAAATGATTATAGCAGAAAATTCCGTTTACTTCGAATGACAAAAATATAATTTCGCGACTTTATTTATACAGGATGTCTTAAATTGAGTGGTGTAATAATTGATTAAATGGGAAACCAGGTGTATTTGTAAGGTCAACCTGTACATCAAACTAAGATGCTAAAAAAATTCGCCAAATTTGGATTTTAAAGAAATTGTTTGTTCTCCGTACCTATCCTAAATTCTTAATTCTTTCCACGGCTTCTGCACTTAATTTTAGACGCTCTGTATAGGTAGTAACATTTTAGAATTATTTTGGAATATAATAAGTTTAATAAATTATTAGGTCCTTTTTACTTCGGTCTCAATTTTATTCTGCAGTAGTGATTGCTCTCTATGCAGTCGATGCTAAGTAGCATCTTTGGTCAGGCCGATGTCAATTTTTACCGAAATATGCTTGTAATAACTTTACATTTTCAAAAATTGCTTTTTAAATTTTTCAACCAAAATTTTGCTGTGGTGATTTTTCTGAAAGAGACTGTGATCTAGTCTATTGAACAAAGAAGGGTGAAATAGGATAGTTAGTTAATTTAAGATTTTAATATCCGGCTCTATTTCAGATATTTTTCAAGCGTATCCAAGGGCTGTATCTGATATACTAATAACTTGGGCTGCTGAAGCGCCTAACTGCTGATATCTATTGGACAACACTAAGGGATGATTAGATTATATCAGGAAATGTAATGCTGTGTAGGTACTGTGTACTACTGTACTCTGAAGTGTGGTGTAGTGAACTATACTGTACTAGTCCTATAGGCTATAGTGTAGTGTGAGTGATTGACATTGTTTTGGTTTTTGGACAGTGTTTAGTTCGGGAAATGGATGGATTTCGTGAATTCGCAAGAGGACAACGCAGTATTATTAAAGGTAGGTCCGACTACCAACGCTGGAAGGAAGACATTGTTATGTGAGTCGTTTTTGGTTGAGGGATTTTGATAATATTTGAAAATTATATGTACGTTGAAAGAGACACATTTGCTGAATGTTTAATGGTATTTTACATTACCCGAAAAAGCGTTCGCGTTTGCGTTACGTTCTTTCAAAAGTTCGTGTTACTACTGCTCTTGTACCATTCGCGTTCGGTACTTCTTGTGCTCGTGTAGTAAACATAAAGAATTATGAATTAGTATTACGTAAGTAGGACTTTAATAATTTATCTTAATACATTTATTTCATAAATCTTCAATTAATTTGCTTTCATTTTTACTTTCCCATACCACTTGTATATGCGAAGTATTGATATCATGAAAATTTTCGAAATTGAGATTTTCGCTGAAATAGGTGTTTTGGGGTTCTAGGAACCCAAAAAAGTGGTTTAGAAAAATCGTCTGTCTGTGGGTGGGTGGATGTATAGAAGTATGAAAAAGTCCAGGGGAGGTGTGTACCTCCACTTTTTAACCCTATTTTGATGGGTTTTAAACTTTCTGTAATCAATTTTACTGTGGAAATTGCAATTCTTTTGCAAATGTCCACATTTTCTGGTACAGAAGTCAGGAGTAACCTACCTACCTAACATTTAATATTTACTCTGTCAAGTATTAATTCGGCATTGAGTGGAGACAGGACCGAAAATCTTCTAAAAGGTATAAATCACCACTGTTTTTAACCTCCCTTTATATGCATCTATGCATCTTCAAAAAAAACAAAGATTATAAATCATTACTTCTTATTATGATTAACATCTTTTATATGTTCTATTTGAAATGATATTTCTGGACTAAAATTCCCAAAGAAAATAGATCCATACGTCGCGTCGGCGTCGTAGTGAACGAAGGCACGTAAACCGACAACAGGAACAGATAATGTACAAACGACGTTTTCACCCCCGTTGACCTAAATTTTGATATCTGTCAAGGTTTTGTAACGAAAATCTTTTGTAGTCTCATTCCACCATTTTTAGGAGAGGTTTCCGTGATAAAATGAAAATTCAAACATGTTTATTGTCAGGTCAGCTATAACATTAGAAAATGTAAACAAGAATCATATTCGTATTGATTTAGCAATAATTCTATATAAATTTCCCGGTAAAATTTAACGTATTCTTTAATTTTTCGCTGAAACAGATTATATACTCTCGTATGATTTGTCCGCCTATTTAAAATAGGTACGCATACTGAGGTAGGAATAAATTTATATCTTATTGGGTCCGAAGGTTACGTTGAAGTTGTAAGCTAGTACGACCCTGGCTTAACCCCAAGTAAAGGGGGGTCGGATCAATACAGCCCGAAAATAGGCCGGGCTACACGCCTGTTGCTAGGCAACCTTCTACACTGACGTGACACACTGACACCCTGAATTACATAAATTGGCCCATTCTTTTCAAATATTTGATAATAATCAGTGACACGGATGATTTTACTTTGTTTTACTTCTTGTTCTGATTGGGATATTATTTTTATCTTAAGACGATTTAAAATCAAATAAATTTAATTTTGTAATAGAAGTTTAAGAAGTATAGTAGAACGCGGTTTTATAACCGTTCCAATCTATTTTTAACCTTTTATTGTTAAAAAATTCATAACTACTCGCAGGTAACAAACATGTTTCCAGTTTTCATAACTTGCAAATACGTTATTTTGTGCAACAGTAACATAAAGCAAGAGGGAATAGAATGCCAGTATACGTAAAATAATTTAAACAAAACTAAGAAAAGATAATATCTGTTTGAAACTTGAATTAACTGCTGGTAATAAAAATGTGGGACAATACAAAGGCGATTGTAGATAAGAGTAGTCTATCTAGGTAATTGGAACGCAGGGGATTTTAAATGTACTACTTCACTACTTTTAGAATTGGTACGTAACAATCGCCCATTCAAGCAAAAAATGCGATAACGTGCAATATTAATTGTTCTAATGTTTAAAACCGCATGTTTTATGTTATTTTTTTATTAATAAACAACGAATTAAAATTAAAAAATGTAAACTAATAGAGAATTCGCAGAGGAGTGAATGCAATGATGAATGATGTATCATGGTCATAACCATAAGATATATTTTCCTCAAAGTATTTATTCATAGACTGTCGCTACAGTTTTTTTAAGAGTATATCGTTTTTAAATTCATAAGCATTTGAACATTCATTTTACCAAGCACCTCCTTTTCCTTGGAACCAGAGCTGGTGGTCCTTTGGTATGCAAATTTATCTTTTGGCAAGGACTATCGAACTAGATTCGTAGCAAGATTAAGGACACATACTGTCAAGTTATTTTTTCGGAAGGAATATAATACCCATCCAATAAATCCAAATAAACCAAAATTGTCAACCCTCTGGTATCAATGTTATCCTTACTGGCATGAATGGATTAGCTACTATAACAAATATACCTAGGAATGTATTCAGGGTGATCCAGAAGGTGTGGTGATGCCTAGAAAATGATTAATAATTAAATTTTGTATAAAATGTAAACATACCTGTATCGATTCCGGAGGGTTACCCAGTTGTAAAGGAAAAAAACAGCTTACATCGGGTTTACTTTAAAATAGGAAATAAATCTTACCGACAAAACAAAATTATTCAAAGTGGAGCGGCTATAGTCGACTTAAATGATCTCGATTTTTAAATTACAATAGATTACGTTTCTTTCGTACAAACAAACCAATAAAATACTAATTTAGTTTTATCAACTGAATAAGGTGCCCCAAGGTTGCAGATATTCGTTATTCAGTCAAGTTGTTAACCAGACGTATGTGTGTACGCGTGAACCGGAACCCCTTAACTTTTTGTACTCTAAACTGAATAACTTAAATAAATCACCCCCTGCAGTTTTGACCTGGATCACCCTGTGTATACTTCCAAAAGATACTTTTATAAATAAAAAAACACTTACCTATACCTATACTATACTATCTCCGTTGTTCTGAATCGGGTAGTAAACGTAGTAATTCAACAAATTTCGTCTTGAAGAAATACTAACTCTAGCTTCTAATAAAATAATACTGCGAGTTTCCGGAATATAAGAATAAATTGGTTGGGGATCAGAAATGTAGCTGATATGCGTTGTTTAAAAATATTGTGAACAAATTGTTTCTAACATTCCCTGGTCAAAAATATAATAATCCTTAATTTTTGGCACGAGACATTTCTGCTAATTATTATTATTTAAAGCAACACTCGCATCTATAAATACAATTCAACAACTGGTACAATATTTTAATAGTCCCTGCAGTTTGTGAAACTAAATTAGCAGCTGCTTCTGTTACATCGTATACTGTGATCGTATATTTCAGATGTTATTTTACATTCTACTGAACTCCTTGCACAAACCGTCTGACGTGAATTTCAATTAAGTCCAAGAAGTTTTTCTCTATTTTATCTTGGTAACCGCAAGGAGGTTTACTTCTTACATTACACAATGACGTGATAAACGGGAAAATGTAATTTTCCAGACGACCGCCAGTATGTGAATATTTTTCACATTTTACTACTACTAATACTATACGCTGGTAGCAGGAAAATCATTTACTTACGCCAGCGATTCTGTGGGTAGGGTTGCCACCTCTCCGGGTTTGACCCGGAGTTTCCGGGTTTTACTAAGGTTTTTCCGGGCTCCGGTTTGAGCATCTATTTCTCCGGGTTTTCACGATCGAATCGGTAGATTAGTTACTTGTCAATATTTTGAGGACCATTTTCAAGAAATGGATAAAAGATTTTTTAAAAGGTAAATAAATACTTACCGCAAATATTTACGAAACGGAATACTGAAAATTCTTGGAATAGTGCAGTCATCCGGGCCAGCGGTTGCAATTTGCAATAGAAACTATGCGTTAAATTTTAACATGGGCTGTTTGCAATTTGCAGAATATTTACATAAAGATGAACAAAAGGGTCTTTTACTATCGTGTCAGTCAAACAAAAAATATGTGTTTAAATTTAAAAATTAAGTGATTCTTGTTTGATAGGTGTATAGGTAACTGGTAGATATCATTAGCTACTCCTTGTACCTACCTAGCATAGTACCTAACTAGTAAACTGCATGTTATCCTTTTATTCTAATAAATTTATTTTTTTTAAATTTTATTTTTATTTGTGTATATGTATTTGTTTACTTAATAACTATTTGATGCACTTCGTATTATGAAAAAAATATAATGACCGTCAAACAAAACCATGTCTCCGGGTTGATAGATTTCAAAAGGTGGCAACCCTATCTGTGGGACGTGACCCCTAGGGGGGCGCGATAACACTAAAGGGAAGGAAGGCGCAAGAATATCGACAAAAAAAAGAACAACATTATTAAAAAAATATTTAATTTACTAAAAGGAAAGCAAAATAGAATACATTCTCGCATATTAAAAAATAAAATACGCGTTTACACTGATATAATACAATAAAATTATAAATCTAGGATTGTATCTTGTATCAGTACTGCACAATGTATTTAACAATAAATTAACTCATCAATACTAAATTAAAAACAAGTTTAATAATTATTAGTGACTCCCTTCGGCCTGTTTTGCAGAGTAAAGTTTTTCAAAAGAAGGTTTAATATTAGTTCTATTTCTATATGTAACCGAGATCTATATTTTGTCTTCAAAGCAGCCACCGCAGAAAATTCGGTTTCGCAAAGGTAAGATGTTGAAAATGGTAATAGTATACGAAATGCTCTTGTTTTCAGTGCAGAAAATTCATCATCCACCCCTGCCCAAAATTCAAAGAGTGATTTATTACTAAATTGTCTTTTTATTTCGTCACTTGGGGGTGGAGTCTATGAAGATTTCAGGTTTTATCAATGGGGGGGGGGGGGCAATGAAAATCGTTATTGAAAATTGGGTCGGAAATACTAAAAGGTTGAGAACCGCTGACTTACGCTTATAACCTTGGTATATTTTTGCCTGTCGTAGTTATATAATGTAATTCTAAAATTTATGAAAGAAATGTTAAGATTTAGGTAACAATTCAATTCAAGATAAGACTTGTTACTTGTTAGGGGTCTATTAAATTTATAAAGCATTACACACAAATAAATTAATCATGGGGAATCATGGCTTACTGGTACTAAAATATTACTTCATTGTCAAATGCAGAGAAAATTCCTCATACTGCAAACGAGAGGCGTTTTAGTACAATCAATTGTCAAAAGAGAGCGGCACAAACAAATACTTGATCTCTTATTTTTTTTACAAATAGTAGATATAAGCTTTAATGCAATAAAAACGTCTTTTTCTGCTGTTTTTCAATTTTTCACGAATACAGAGTACCCTACATTTTAGTTGCAACTTTGCACAGGAAAAAGTAACAGTCATGATTTACGAAACCACATCATGTACTAAATGCATAGTAATGAGAAATGTTACAGGTATTTTAAAATATTTATTAATTATTATATAGTCGATAACGTAAAAATGTACTACAAATAAACAGATTTCCAACAGAAATGCGATAACGTATTTATAGCGTATAACATACTCAAAACTCAAAAAAATCTGAAAAAAATTAGTAAGTGTATAGTCATGTAGTGTATACTGTATAGTTATACACTGGAATAAAGCAGTCAAACTAAAGATATAACGATAAAATGCAGGAATTCAGCAAATTCTTTTCTAATAAAAAAAAATAATTAATTTAAACATTATATTTCCCAAACGTTCCCAAATCATAAATAATAATTAATAATTATTATACATAACAATTACCATAAACATAAACATAACTTCCTATCATAATTAAACCTAATATTGTGACGTATAACCTATATATAGCCTCTAAAAAAATTACCAAATCTCTTTGGCCGTATATATTATTCGCAGATATTTTTCAGTCTACTTTGGACCACTACGTATTTTGGTATTTTCTCTTATGCATGAACTCTCCGAAAAAGTGCAAAAATATGCATTACAATTCGAATGTGCCGAAATGTGCATGCATTTATAAAAATCTCTAAAATATGCATTTATAGCTATGTGCTTGCAAAATGGTTCACATGACCACGAAACAAATGTTTACTTTTAACTCTGCTTATATTTACTACATGCAAAAAAATATACATAAATGTATGAGTCTTTAAGTTTTTAATTTTTAATATTTTCGGGTTTTTCCCGAGGTCTTTTTACTGGAGGGGTTCGAGTTTTTCTTCCAGGGTGTTTTCCTAGATTTACCTTTGAATTTAATCATGATTTACAAAATATCTGTTCGAAAACAAAAACAAGACAACCCGATGTTTTGCAATAAATTACGTAATATTTCAATTTCTTATCCTCTGCTTCTTATTAACGGATCTGCGCTAAAGTAGGTAGAAGTTGTCGCTCCATATCGCAACTGGTGAAAATCAAGAGGACACTCTGGGGAATAACCCAAAGTTATGAGATATTGAAAATACGATAGACCGTTCCAGCTGCCTTCAAGAAAATCAATATAATATAGTAGATACCTACATAATTTGTATGTATGTATACAGGTAATGATATTTTGTTGTTTATTGTAATTTAACAACAACTGATTAAACAAACGTTAAACATCTTCCTTGAAAAAAAAGGTCGAGCTATTCGGGGAAAAAAGGCTATTAAGAAATATATGGAAGATAATATTGTGTTATAAACAAATGTTTGTGTTGTGCCATGTTTAAAGAGATAATTTTCGGACCAAATTAAGGGGGTTAAACATTCAAAATAATCGTTCCAGGAATTCAAAATATGAGCTTGTATTAAAAATATGTGTAAAATTTAAGACAAAATCGCCTTCCTTTTTCTATTGTGCAGCTAAAAAATAACTTTTGAATTGACTTTGCGTTAAGTTGTGAAAGAAATTTGTTGTTGTGTAAGTGTCTTAGTTCTTAGAATCCATAGAAATAGCAATAGTTCTGGAAATATACGAACGAAGTAAGTATAAGTTTTACCACGATGACGCTCGATAGAATGACATCATCATTAGTAGGCGGCCATCCTGAATTTTACCAACATGTGTTGAACGAATGGCTGCGGAAAAAATCTGCTGCCAAAACTCTGCAACTGTATGACTCATACGATCATTATTTATATCGAACGCTTAATAGTATCCAGATTTTATCGTTCTGAAAGCAATTCTGTTGGCTGTTAAAAATACCGTTTTTACCCAAGAAATTTTATGTTCTCGGTGTTGTAGTTTGCATTTTAAAAGAGAAGAATCAGCAATCTTTCTTTTAGAAAAACAAGTAAATGTCGGCTCAAGGCAATACCTACTATCTTTGTTCGTACGTTAGAAGATTGCATAACGGCGGCGTGGGCTGGGTTAAAATAAACGTCCATGACAGTTTGCGAGTTAAATGGACAAAACTGCTTTCTACACCAAGGTCATACTGCAAATAAACAATGATCTCTTTATGTAACAACTCGCTGTGCTCGTCACATATAAACTCTAGGATACTACATTTTATTTTGCACTTCGTACTTTTTTTGTTGTGGAAACTGATTGGTTTGCCGGAAGCAGTATAGTGTAATATCATTTTCATTTATGTGTGGTTTCACATTTCCGCTAGAATTATGTACCGTAACTCGACAATCATTAACTTATTAACAAGTTAAATATGTTGACACCATTTTAAAACGTATTATTAAACTTCCAATAATTTTGACTTTACATCGTTAATTTGATAAACATCGACAGTTATTAATGGACTACATAGTATTGGGCAATTCTCGCTAGTACACATTTTCTATATTTCCTGGGTTTTCTTTTTCTACTAAATTTATTGAAAGGCCAACTTTGATATTAAAATACACACCAAATTAATTTTACACGTTGTCAATATCAGAGAATTATAAAATATTTTAAAAAAGATAAAAAATGAATTTAGTTTCATAAGCAGTTGAAAATTAAAACTTTCTAATTAATCCAGCGATAGAAATGTGCTCAAAGTTCCTCGGCATTTTTCCAAAAGGAAATAAGGAATGTATGAGTATACAATCTAGATTCTGCAGAATATCACTAAAGAGAAGTCCAAAACAAAAACAGCATTACATAATCTGAGGCCGTAAGGGTGGAGTTGCTGTTGATTATTATGGGTCAAGGTCTTTGAATACAAATCCCTGGCACTCCTCTGTACTATTTTACACCCTAATTGTAAATTTTGCCTATCTGGAGTGCTACCAGTGATGTTAATTCCGAATTATACCTATATACTACAGAGTGATGATAAAGTATCGCACAAAAATCATCGCACATCAATCTGGTTATTTAATGTTTTTGGGGAAAATCCTGAGACCCGTCGATTTTTGTTTTTAAATTGCCATTCAGACATATAATTTTCAACCCCCCACCCCTCAGCCCCTAACTGCTAGCAACCCCAACTTTAAAAATTTAAATAAAAAGATACCTCTTTTGATAGGTCTTTTTATTCTTAATATAACCAAAAAAAGTTTTTCAAAATCGGTTGATAAATAACGGAGATATTTAACAAAATGTAATCAAATGGAAATGTCAATATTCGACAAGAAACGGCTCAAACACGCCGTAAATGGTAGACATTAAAAAGGGCACTTCCTGACCTAAAAGTGTGGTTTTGATCGACCATTATTTCTACGCTGTGACATCATAATTTTTTTTAAATGTCAACCCCATTTTTTACATTGATTACATTTTGTTAAATATCTCTGTTATTTATCTACCGATTTTGAAAAACTTTTTTTTGTTATATTAAGAATAAAAAGACCTATCAAAAGAGGTATCACAAAGGGTATCTTTCCATTTAAATTTTTAAAGTTGGGGTTGCTATCACTTAGGGGTTGAGGGGTGGGGGGATTAAAATTACCTGCCTAAATGGCAATTTAAAAACAAAAATTGACGGGTCTCAGGATTTGTGCCATTATTTCTACGCTGTGACGTTATAATTTTTTTTTAAATGTCAACCCCATTTTTTACATTGATTACATTTTGTTAAATATCTCCGTTATTTATCAACCGATTTTGAAAAACTTTTTTTGGTTATATTAAGAATAAAAAGACCTATCAAAAGAGGTATCACAAAGGGTATCTTTCTATTTAAATTTTTAAAGTTGGGGTTGCTAGCAGTTAGGGGTTGAGGGGTGGGGGGTTGAAAATTATATGTCTGAATGGCAATTTAAAAACAAAAATCGACGGGTCTCAGGATTTTCCGCAAAAACATTAAATAACCAGAATATGATTTTTGTGCGAGACTTTATCATCACTCTGTATACGTCCTATCCATGATGCGATTTAGGTGAAAGTTTGTGTGATAACTGATAACGATAAGGCGGATTTTGTTGAATTCTAAATAAAGCCTATGGTTCTTATAAAGTTTCGTCCCAAAATGAAAAAGAATGATCACTTTTGGTTGATACGTTTGGTAATAAATATTACACCTTCTTTACCAAGGGCGGACCTAGAGAAATTCTCTGAGGGGGGTAAATGATCCTGGAGGTACGGAGAACCCCCAGGCGATTATGTTATACACGAAAAATTTTGTGCAATAATGTAACGGGCGGGCCTTGGGGGGGATTAAACCTATTACCTATTAAGAAGAATAATTTACCTACATCCATAATTACAAATTCTTAAAGCTTCGGCATTTTTTGGATGTACACAGTTACCTATGTATAACAATAACGGAAAGAATACCTTTCCATCAACCATAATTATTAAAGTTTTTTACAATTATTATGCTTAAACTTTTTAGCTGCTTACCTAAGAGTAAAGGCGCATCTGTTAAAATTCGTCGAAATTTTGATGAATAGTATTATACAGGGTGTCCGGAAACAACGTTCCGTAACTTCGGGAGATGATTCTACATCCAAAAATATGAAGAAAAGTTCTCATGAACAGGGGTCCGGAAAAGCTTTCTAACGGAGCTACGGCTCTTTGAAGAGGGGCCTCAAAATGTGTTGTTTTATTAATTAGTTAATCAATACACCCTACCCGTTACGCACGCCCCTGGCTTTTTTTTCTATTTTTAACATTACCAAACTATTTCCCGTACCAAATATACCCTGGGTACCAAATTTTATCAATCTCGTTTCAGTATTGATTAACTAATTAATAAAACAACACATTTTGAGGCCCCTCTTCAAAGAGCCGTAGCTCCGTTAGAAAGCTTTTCCGGACCCCTGTTCATGAGAACTTTTCTTCATATTTTTGGATGTAGAATCATCTCCAGAAGTTACGGAACGTTGTTTCCGGACACCCGTATATTGTGCTATCCCTCGTTTCCAGAAAATAAAACTAGGCCATCGTGATTCTCGATCATGCGGTTATTCCCAAGCGTAAGATACCTACCTGCCCCTAAACGTTCACCGTTCGGTTTTGGGTATTTAAGCGGCAATGAACGCTGCGATATGAAGAATTTCATAAAATGTCTCTTTTCAGTCGATATCCATACACATTTACAAATAATTACGCAACTTAAGTGGGATAAATCGTATTGCAATACTTCATTTCTTTCTACTTTTACTATTGAAGTTTTTCTGGGTTGTTAAATCTTCTTCGTGGATCTCATGCCCAACCCTTGCGTTCATCTTTTAGACGGTCGTCCTCAGTGGGGGTGTGGGCAGTGGCGTAGCCAAGGGGGGGCACAGGGGGCACGTGCCCCCTGCTTGTTTTAAGAAATTTATATTTCATAATATTAGTTTTCCTTAAATAACTATTTCAAACAAATTTCGTCGTACAACGCTACATTTTGTATTCTTATTTTAACAACAAATAAAAATTTGAAACTGTTGTGTACCTGTTAACCTGTTATCTTAACATTTCGTACACTTGTATATAAGGAATATATTTTTTTCCAATAAAAGCGTGTGCCCAGTGTGCCCCATCTCGTTTTTTTCTGGCTACGCCACTGGGTGTGGGTTGTACGTTGTAGTTACTTTATGCAAGTTTGAAAACAAAGCTCAAAAACAGATATTCTCGACGTATTGAATAATACATTCGCTAGAGACTTAGATTTTCCGTTAACCACAAATTATGACATTTCGGTTAGTAACGCAACACGCAAGCATTAAATAATAACAGTGCAACGCCTTTCCCACAAATAATGAAAGTTGGAAAGTAATGAAAATAATAATTACATTATTTAAGAAATACCTTCCCATCACTCCAGCACAACAATTAAAGAATTGTTAATTTGAAACCGTGGTTTGTTCCGATTAGATTCCTTCCGCTTAGTCTTCGAACCCTACACCCTAAACACAAACAGCATCAATCGGCATTCTTTATCCCGCTCAGACTTCTTCACTTATCAAGTACTTAAGTAGAGGCCAACTTAACTCGGTAAATTATTTCCTATTTATTTATGAACAAATATACAATCTTAGACATAATATTTCGTCAATGGTAAAAATGGTAATAAGTGACATAATACCTGTAAAGGAATGCGTCAAAAATTACTCTACAAAATTAAAAAAAATACACGCAAATCAATTAATGTTAACTCAGCTACTTGGAAAATATTATCGAAAAGCTTGTAAGGCTGGGATTTGAAAGTCTAAGTTTAGAATTTTTTTGCATACCGTTGTATACATACGTTGTCTCGGAGGAGTGTAAGTGGAATCAAAAAACCTTTAAAATGGTACGGAGGACTTTAAGCGGAAGAGCCGAATCAGAATACACGATAATTGGTAAATAAAGAGCAGGTAAACCAAAATCAAAATTCAATAAGGAATGAGTGGAACAAAATACATAATATACTTAATGCTGTACCCAGGTGTTATACATTTTAAACGTAAGACGTATGTATAGTGTATACGTTGGCGAGTGCGATTAGTTGTTACGTCACTGTAAGCATAATTTTAGAATTTTTGCTGTGTTTCAAAAGCTACCATCCGTAAAACGAATAATTTGCCGTCTTATAATTATAACTAGTGAGTGCTTGTGCTTTTCCTTTCCTCTTTCACCACTTCGTTGTTGCATTTCGTAATTTAACAACGCCTATATTTAGTTTCTATATTGAATATGGATTTTCCCTTTTCATGAAGTTGCATAATGTACACTTAATTTAGAAGCAAAGCACGTAAACAGTATTCCAGAACATGAACCGCAAATTAAAATTTTTATTAAATATGCTCACATTAAAGTGGGGTTCATTGTAACAAGAGCTTTCTGAAAAAAAAATGTTACTTGTTTTTTTGCTGGAAAATAATGAGTTGAAACTTTCTACAGGAGTGTATGTTATACTTGTGCCTCCGTACCCACGATCTAATATTTTTGTGTGGATATTTTTCTCTATTTAAGTAATTTTATTAATGTTTTAAAAAATCTGAATTCTTAGTTTAAATTTAACTGATCATTATTATACAACATTAAACGATGCTAATGATGCAAGGTAACCAGTGACAAGGTTAAAAGAAAGAAATTATAAATTTTGTTGAACCTATCAATACTTCAAACTAGACAGCCAGCTAAATTCAAGTTCTTTGCGTCATATTCCACAAAAAAAAATTAAAAACTGGAAGTTGTTGCTGTTCGTTTAGAATAACTTTTAGATACCTATGTCATACCCAAACTTTACTGGTGATAAAATCAGTTAAGGAGCAACTAAAATATTCCAGCTATCCCTACACCATTGATTTAATCATAGGAAACATGCAAACTCGATTGTTGCCTTCGTATTAAACTTTCCAAATGGAATTTTTTTAACGTCATACATGTAGGTACTGTGTACCAATCTAGATAAATCATATTTTTTCACGACGAAATGAGAATTTCGCAAAAATAAAAAAAGGAGATAAGTATAATGAAAATTCAATCTAGGATCTAAAGTGACCAAGTGTACTTTAAGCAACAAACGGATATATTTACAGAATTTTCCTGTTGTACATTCATGTCCACAAAAGGTTCCTACTGTATAAATTAAATTTGTCCAATTCGACTGCGTGTAATCGCAGTGTAAACTGCGTGTAAACTATAGAAACCTGTAATAGCTGTTCAAGCAGCAACATTGTTATCGTATAAACCTCATAGTAAGTACTAGAGAAAATACAGATCAGTTTAAAGCCTACTGACATTAATACATGCATCTAATAACCTTGGGCGAGTACTGGAAGGAAATGCTCGAGTTCCAGTAGAGTTCACATTCATTTAGCACTAAACATACAACTCGAATCCGATGTTATAAAAATAGTCACTTTGTCACAGGTATAGGCGTATAGGGGTTATTATTAACGCTTCTATGTTGGATCTAGTTAATTATAATAAATGAATTGTTACAAAAGGGTATTTTAGTGATGTGTAACTTACTGGCCAACTAAGGTCAAAAAAAGGAAAAAAATAGATGTTGGACACATGACTCGAGAAAAAGACGTGCTGTGGTGTATAGCCTGAAAACGAGAGCAATAACAAAAGCCAACCGAAAAGTACCACGTAGGAAGTCTACTGGACACGAAAGACGACTATAGGATGACCACCAATGAAATATTAGAGGGAAAGACAATATCAAAAAGACTAACAACATCGAGAATCAAATACTCCGCAGAAGAATAGTCCACCCCCTACAACAAGCCTACGCTATGCACACCGAAGAAACGAAACTTGGACGCCCCTGCCATACATGGAGAACATCACTGGAACAAGACAGAAAGGGAATACCAAAACCACGATGGGCTAGAGGCAAAGAACAAATACAAAGAGTCTATGAAAAGATACGAAGAATCGGACAACGAATCACAGAAGGGAAATGAGGAACCGTCTTCGAATGAGGAATAACAACAAGAACAATATGGAACTGTAGGTTAGCGCCACGGACTAGGGTATGCTTTTTGAAGAAACAAGGGTAGGAGTACTAAATTGGAGAACTATGAACCCGAATTTGAGAAGGAATCAGAACTAACATAGCATAGTACAAGACCAGTCTAAGTAGCCGAGTGTAAAGGGCACCGAGGAGAAAGCCGTTTTCGGCAACAAACTTTCAATACTTCCTAAATTTGTGGAGGAACTCGCTTCAAACTAACCAGACTAACAATAGATTGCTAAAAATATAATGGAAGTACACAGAGCTGCCTGGACTACTTTACGTACCCTGGACTTACCTCTTACCACTTTGTACAATGCAAATATGATCAACAGTCCCATTGGGCAGTGTCGTACCGAAGGGGGGGTTTTGGGTGCAAGTGCACCCGCTAAATTGTTCAAAGATAACAATAAAGTCATTTTTAATTTGTACTGTAAATTTTCTGATTTTATTAAATATAGGTACTAATAATCGCACAAACCGGGAATGAATAAAAATCTTTTTCTCAAAGTGCACCCCATCCCTGCCATTGGGACTGACTACCAACTATCCGATGGTGGTCAATGGTGTCTTTCCATAGGCCTCGTGGGCATTTTAACGTTGGTTGATGTCCCACCCGATTCACCCTATCACTAAATTCCTCCTCTACGTGCTGGTTTGGGGTGGCCTGGCCCTGACGTAATCCAGGATTGGCAAAATTGCCAGCTCCATGTTCAGATAATGATGATAGTAACATAGGTAGGTTGTAGTACCGACTTGGAATGAGGAGTTAGCAGAAATACATGCATTGCTCATTTATTCTAATTCCTGTTATCTAAAGTATTTTATAGGTTCTATATTTTAGAATTTTAGATATACATTTTCGTACTGATTTCTGTGTAAAAATATATTTAAGAACTATGTAAATGTAACTTATCTTTTAAAGTGAAAATGTTAGACGATCCAGACCTGTAAGCTTGAGTGACTCTAATAGTGTAACTACGACAATTAAGTAATAATAAGTAGGTAATTTAAGTTTCGCATGTCAAGGTAAGCACGCCTTTTTGACCTTTTATTAGCCCACGCAAATGTCGTTATTACATATATTTTATGCAATTTCCAGTTATTCAAGAAAAATACGAAATATAATAGTTTAGTTTATTAAGGAAAAATGACATGCGTACAAAAATAGTAGCAATGACTCAAATTTCGTTATAAATAAATAACCTTGAATATTAAAAAAAACAGTAACAAAATAAATAACATAAACAAATTTAAAAGAAGAAATGGTAAACATTAAAGCACCAGCGAAAAACAGTTTCTTTCCTTATCTCATTATCTAATGCACCGTTGCGTTCATACGGAATGCATATATCCTACTCCTATAATACTTAGTTGATTTTTGTAGAAAATGTGCATACTGCATAAACTAATTTTGCATGAAGTTTATACGATACTAAAAGCTTTATTAATTAGTCGTTCGTGTACCCGCACTCTGCAGAAGGAATTGCCCTAAATTACAATATTGTATGGAATTTATTAGCAAATTTCATACATGTAAGCAATTGGATCGATCAGTTGCACATGCATCTTGATTTATCATTAAATACGCTATAATGCCATTAATTAACAAGCAAATCGAAACATGTTTCAAATATAAAAGATTATTCAAGTAGGTACCAAAGATATATTTTGAAGCTGCCATAACTTTTTAAAAACACACCAAACAAAAACTAATACATTTGGATTCGTATGGCAATGTAGTACGTCTATCAATCGCTTTCTTTTTTAATGTTTTGATTGTGCTAATAAATTTATTGATAATCTCTCAAAAGTCATTTTCCCATAATCCCGTTAATTGAATTGAATCACTTACAATTTGCTGTTTATAACATGGCTTTGACTTTAGAAATTAGAATCGGTCTTATCGAGTATTATGAATGGACAATTATAGGTTTAAGAAATTGTATACGAAGATTGAGAACATGAGATAACGCCAGTGTGAACCCATATCCATATATAGTTTACAGTATTGCAATAAATTAATTGAGAAATTTGTAAATTTTGGTTGAGCTATACAATAAATATCATTGATTGTTAGTAATAAGCAAACAAAACCGAACTAGTGCGAACATCACGATCGATTAGATTAACTACCAAGCAAACACGAATTAGATGTGAACACAACCCGTAATTACGTATTCTAAAAGTGCTTAGAACATCTTTCAGCAACACTAATTAGCTGCCATTAGACTACTGCTAAAATTGTTTTAAATTATTATAAATGGCTGAAATCGATATGTAACGCTAAAATATGTATCAAATTTATGATGTCCCATAAGTATACATGAAACAAAAATACAAAAATATTAATTCAACTGAAACAAACTTTTACCATGGAAGTTTGTGAATGAGGAAAGTTTTAAGCCGGATTTAAATAAATGCGCTTTTTATATTTAGTAGACGGATATTATAGTAAATTTTTCTGAAATTATCACAAATTTAGATTAGGTATAGTACAAGTCTGTGGATTGTACAGATTTTCGCATACCAAGGCCTGAACATTTATAAAAGCACTATAAAATCCTTGGGGACTCTATGGTTTGAAACAAATCAATTTGTAAAATCCCCCTACCACAAAATACTTAGAAAACCTAAATGTGTTTGAGATGTCCTAATTATTTCACAATAGCAACGATAGTAACAGTTAAAATAAAAAATAGTGCTCATGTCCATAATTTATTATACTTAGCTTTTAGCTATAGTATTCTCGCGTCGACTTGTCTCTGCGCTCACTTGTCTCGCGCCAACTTGGCCGGATCTACATGGCTGCGCCGCGCCTACTTGTCTCATTTCGTGTTTGTTGGGTTAAATCAATCACTTTTAGGGCGGTGAGAGACTTAGCTGGTCCAACTTGTATGATATAAAATAAAAAATGGTGAATATAGAAACAATTGAAGACTTCATTAGAACGAATGCCCAAAGGTAGACATAACCACCATAACACCATATCGTATTCCATGAAAAATACAGGCTACTCAAGGTGGCTTTGTTAATGCAAAACACTGTGTATTTAGTATGTAGTACCTACACTAGAGAAAATCGATAAAAAATTCCTTGAAACCTACTATAGGGATTTAATGAAAATATGCTGCCAAAAGGATCTCTCCGAAGCCCCAGGGAAACTTTTTAAAAAATAGTTAATCCATACTACAAGACAATAGTACAAGAAATACATACTGCAATAAATTCGTTTTGAACAAGTTTTGAAGAAGACGAAGAAATTATAAAACTACCTTTCTTCATTAGATATAATGACTCATTCCTCTTTCATCTGCATTGTTGCATGTTGGCGATCACCATGACCCACCCTAGCCATGATATTCTAGGTCTTCGGAGTCTTCTTTCGGCCAAACTTTTCCAGCATAATACGCTGAATCAGATTATCTTGTATTCCAAGATTAGCCGAAAGTGACAGTTTCCGAAAGTGTTAAATGTTTGGGTAAAGTATGTCACTTCGTTAGGTATATTTTCTTCAATTTGCTAAAATACATTTTCATGTAAATGTGTACTTATAGACTATAATAGTTATACTTATGTTTAACAACAGTCCCCCCCCCCGTCTTAATTTATAGCATATCGTGTTTTATAATAAGGAAGTAAGGATAATAATTGGTAATTACTAGATACCTATCTAACTCCTAAGTAGGTTAATGTGAGTAATTTTCTTAAGTTTACGAGCAAAGCATAACGGTGATGAGTTACAAAGATGGGAACTATAAAAACCAGAAAATCTTCAACTGGTTCAACGGAAGAATACTACACCTGAATACAATAAATTGTTGAAAAGTTTCAAGTATAAACCGCTACATGTTTTGTACCAATCGAGCGCAGCTTATTACACTTTTGTTACCTACTTTAAAGTAGCTTTGAGGTTAATGTCGAAACGAACTATGTGATAAGGATAACAGTAAAATCTTAATTCTATATGTAGTATATAAAGGTATAAGGTTATGATCTGAGATTACAACGGTCTACATTTTTCTTATCGTAACTAAAATAAACATCGCGTGTTCCATGGTAGCAAACTATATTCCTCGTGAATTTTTTAAGACGATCAAGGATTTGCACTATTTCCTGCATACCAAACGGTCTCTGATGCCCTAGATGTAAATTTCTGAATATTTATATCACTTTTTTTTTAAGTTATAGATACTTTATAAAATTTAGATTAGATTCGTTCTGTCTATTCTTAACTATTAGATACAATTTCACAATTTTTATTTATTTGGTTAATCTGTGAAAACTATTCTATTCTCATCCTTAAATAAATTCTAAAATAAATAACCCTCTACCCAAAAGTGTATCCTTCAGGCACTATCAAACATCAAACCAAACGATAGCTATTTTGATGTGAATCTGTACACACAAGAAAAAGGTGTTGCTAAACTATCAAGGCCGACTTGATCTGTAAAATCTAAAAATCTGTTTCGGTTTAATTCCAAAATATGAAATAGAATTTCAAAAATGTTTACCTAATTGTATTTCTTGCAACATAATTCCTGGCACACACAACAGGTTCCATTTTGCAAAATTATATATCCGATCACATTAGTTTATACAATGGTGCAAATAACTTGTTTGTATTATCTAACATCAATAAATGTCAAGTGATTGGCGGTCATATGTAAATTTTCCACAAACTCTGCTGCAATACAGGGAAACCTACAGATAGCTTATTATTATGTGCAATCGTTTTACTTACTTCAATATCGATTTAATAAACATCGTTCTGTAGGTTCAAATGTTCACGTAAAGCTAGTAATAAATTCATATAGATGTAAGTACAAACTACACCTCTGGAATATGCTTGGTATTTGCAATTAAACGTTAAACCATCCTAAAGTAGGTATAACAAAATTATTTTATAAATATGAATATGTATCAAAACTAGACAAGCGGTAAAACATAGGAAAATAACAGAATATAATTTTCATTAATAGTAATGAATCTAAATTAATTCTAAAGTTCAGTAATAAATGCTTTCACGTTTATGAGATTTATAATTAACACGGGATATGATTAAACTAAAAAGAAAAAAAATACATATACTAACAGCCTGAGAGTTTAAACATTAAAACAGCAACCACGCAATGGGTATGTTGTAATTTGGAGTCTAATAATACTATGTTCTACATTACATACCGGGTGGGGGGTGGGGGGTAACATCTATGGTAATATACGTATTAGAAGTTGAGTACTTACCTATACTAAATGTGGTACACAATAAAAATATTATCTACTTCTTGAAAAAAATTCAAAGCTGAATTTAAAGTGTTAACATTTCTTAAATTACTGTTCTTAATCTCTAGTTTCCGTCAGAGCGGAACCAATTAAACTTCTTTGGTACCTATATCTCCAAGAGCTGCGGGTTCGTACTTTCTTTTATAGCTCTTGAAAAAAAACTATTTTGATGTTTATAACTTTATAGGAAAAAGTAACTATTATTAGTAAATAGTAAGATCAAAATGTTAAATACTAGTGTTCCTCAAGTTTTTGTTTTGTTACCACTGTTGCTTAATTTATACAGAAGCGATCTGTCTCCAGTCATTTTTCGGAAATTTATATATTATGCAGATACAATAAATAATTGCCAAAATATTATGTTGAATTCTAAAAATTAGTAACACCAAGATTGGGGGTTTCAATCCGCACACGGATCATGCCATACATTTTTGTCGTGCCCTAAAGACAAAATAAACGAGGGGTCACATATCTCTGACAGTTACCGCCCTCTGTAAGTTGAAGAAATATTCTAAAAAATATAATGAACAAATAAGAAGGAAGTATTTCTAAAAAAAATTCTACTAGGAATTCTCATAAGAATCAAGGTAGTAGGTGGTGAAAATTATTTCCAACTATTTTCGAACAGAAGCAGGTCCCATTCTTAACTTTTTTTTTGTGGAATTCTCGTTGAACAACACTTCCAGTAATTTATAGGTAATTAAAAGAACGGCAAAGAACGAACATAAATTCATATCATATTCATTTCTTGCTACAATTTAGCTTTTCAGAATTACCTTACCTACAAGAATTGTCAGCTTCCGAAACTGTTAAAAGTAGACGTTAGTCGATTGGGTTACCAATATTGCAATCCTTTTCACAGAGTTTATAGGAGAGGGGCATATAGCGGACACGTAATCTTCGCGGAATTGGACCTTGAAAAGTGTTCCGGTTGAAACAGCTGCTTTCCCGCCAAAAGCATTTGGCGAGATTGGCCGTAGGTCCTAGTCCTATAATATGCAACAACTAATGTGACTGGTACCACAAGCACCGTGTTTTGCGGTTAAGCATAATCGTACTTTTCTTAAAATTCCGGGGGTTTAGAGAAATGAGAATGACCGATTCATGTCATGTCATGTGTTCTTCAGAAAAATTTTAAGCTTAAAAGCATTATAAGAAAACAGAATTTTTATCTAAGATAAGATCTAACCAACAGCGCAAAGAATTACAGTACAGTCATGTTGGTGCACATATTTGGAATCAAGATCCGTTATTAGGTTGTCATAGATATTATGAATTGTCCACTGACTAATAACGAAATAACATGACCTATAAAATAAAAGAAAAATATGAAACGGCTATAATCTATCAATACATACAAAAAATTAAAGAGTTGTACATGTACATAGGAAATGAATTCGAAAAATTAAGAGTAAGGAAAAAATACCTACCTGTTATACTTGTGGTAGGTAGTATAATAAATATCTCGGAGTTATAAAAGATGAGAGAAACGTGAAGGAAATTTGAGATACGAACAAGGAAGTAACCAGAATTGGAATAAGAACGATCAGAATATCGAGAATGAAAAGGGTAACCAACGAAAAAATTGAGGAATTAAAAAAGCAACCCTCGAAAATGTTGAAATGAATCAATTGAATGGTATAGCCTTAGAAGAATGGGACCTACTGCCCAGAAGTAGGATGGAATGAACAACATACGAATTATCAGAAGGATAAAAGCAAAACAGATGACAATGGAAGAAGAATCAGTGATCGGACAGCGTCCACAGAGTTTATTCTTAACTTTTTACCAACCAGTCTTAAAACTTAAAAAAACATAATAGGATATAGACTTGCTTAATTAAAAAAAAATTGGTAGGTTCCGAGTTAATCAATGATGGATTATTTTTTGTTTAGCCGAGGACATTCGCTGAATTGAACATAAAATTATCATATTAGAAAATTAGGCAAAATAGAGAAGAAAGATTAGAAATAATTAATCTCCTAATTGCTGGGAAAATTTTGGTCAAATATTTTGTGTTTCAATTTGAAACGAATAAAAAAAAAGTAGTAGAATGAATTCCTTATGACATTACCTTTCCGACGATGTGCCACACATGGTATGGTCTTATTTGAAATTTTAGAGGGGGTTGCTGTGACAGCTAAGTGGTTGATGAAAGACGTCCGGATTTTACGTAAAACAATGTCTCTTTTCGCTGAAAAACCCTGTATACCTACAAATGTACAATATCTTATCGTAGGTATTATACTGATTCTCCTTTTAATAAATTATTTGTAACAAACTCCCCTTAAATTAAGTTTCATACCATGAAAAATAAACATAAAAGTAAAGATTTATTGAACTTTTTAAGCATACGAAATGAACAACTACTGACCTTGAAACTTAACTACAGGAACTTTTCAACTTGATTAATAATTGATCTACATTTCGAATCGTTCCCTCATTTATAATATAGAAAGAGCATAGCCTCGTGCAACACAGAAACAGGTCAAATGATTCTTTTCATACCGAAAAGGGTAAAAAAAACCACACTGCTTAGTTCAATATTACATAAATTATTAAGTAAACCCCTGTGGGCGTTTCCAAATGCTATTACTTTCAGAAGTGGACATTGAATGTTAATTTTCATTTATAGCAGCTACATACAGGGTACATCGTAATTACATATCAAACTTACTTAAACCGCAAACGCAGCGTAAAATGATTTGGATTTGGTAATAATTGAATAAATGATCAGGAAATTCTTTTTTGGCCATGACGTCAACGAAACCTTCGGTAAATTGGTACTCATTAATTTCGAGTTAGTTGAATGTAATCAAATGTTGCGAAATGTATTAATTATATTGCTATATTAAAAATAAACCACCTGTTGCTAATTTATATGAATTTCTATTGACAAGACATCTGCACCCATATGAAAGTATGATTAAATATACTGTGGCTTGTTAAAAATTTCTGTAAATTTCAGATTATGGTAATTAAGTTACTAGAAATAGATTTTGCAGGTATATTTCGGCTTTTTGTAAACTTACTTTATATTACTTAACATCTAAAGAATAAATGTTGGCCAAAATGCATACACAAGATATGTATCTGATGATTACTGTAATAATGTAAAAGTATATAGGCACAAAGTGTTTTAAGTTTTCACTTCTTAAATATTCCATTCGTAAAATAAATAAATAGTGAACTTAAACGAGGAAGTCGGTCAGGAAATATAGAATCAAAAATATTTTACCATGAAATATTGTTTTTACTGAAGGCTAAAGATGAGTTATATCTGGAGCACTTTGGCAGAGGATCAGCTTTTTGAAATTGAACAGAAAAGTTATAACTCGCTATTATTAGTTTTCAAGTTCAGAACTACACACGTGAAATGAAAAATGTAAAAATAGTTGTTTTTATCAACAAAGAATTTAGAATTTAAGTACTATTAGTAAGTATTAGGTATTACTGTTATAAAAAATAAAGAAAATATGTCGAACAAAAGAAACTGTAGAATCATGATGTACGGTCCAAATGTAATATTAATTTTGTTATACTGGGCAAAAAATTGTCAAATAAAAATTTTCATATATAATACTACTAGTAACTACGAAATATCCGACAATTTTTGGACAGTATGTAAGAGTACTTGATGCGCGATAATTCGCTATTCGTCCTTCGGACTCATAGCGAATTATCCTGCATCAAGTACGAATACGTACTGTCCAAAAATTGCAGGATTATTTCGTAGTTACGAGTAGTATTCAGAGGACAATTTGACGAACCAAATTTAAATTTTTATAGTTTCAAATCAGATTAATAATAATTTTCTTCGTAACCATGGTTTTATATACAAACCAGACAAAAGTCAAATTTAATTTTTCTTTCTACCTATGTATTTTGTGCATACTTTGTGATATTTTCGGTAAAATGGAAGCAAAACGGGTTCAACAGAGTACACTTGAAGAGATAGAGGAATCTTAGAAGGTAAAACGCCCAAGAATTGTATGAAATTTAATGTTTCTTTCTACGTATTTTGTGTATGGTTTGTGACATTTACGGAAAAATGGAAGCAAAATGGTTTGGCTAGAGTACACTTGAAGAGATAAACGAAGCTGTAGAAGGTAAAACTCCCAAGAATACTGTGAAATCTCACACCTCGGTTTGGAAGCAGTTTTTTTTTGACAGAAAAATTATCGCTGAAATTTTGTACTAGTCCTAAATATCCGAGAATATACAAATTTGGAGTGCGCTGATTGGCTTGTCAAGTGAGTAAAACGCAACCGGATTGGTCAGTTTAGGGTGTGTCAAATTGTCATTAAAATCATTGAGTTAGTATAAATCGTACCAGTACTATTCATACTGTGAGGAGTGGTAAATCTTTGGAATCAGTTAACAGTATAAAAAATTCTTCATACGTTTTTGAAGACGTTGCAACGATGTAGGGGTGATGTAATGATAAAATAAAAATTGAACATAGGATCAAAAGTATCTTTATCTTCGAACAGCATAACCGTTTGAAGTTGGCTCAAAGAAGATTCACAAGGACAGACATACTAAAGGAACTAGTATCTTCTGCGTATGCGCGGGGTAATTAGGAGCGCAGTAATTGGTCAATTTATAAGACAAAAAGGGATAAGTAACCAACGACGTAACAATCCTTTAGTTCCTGTTTATCTGTTTGTCCTTGTTGCACTTTCTATCAATTGTATTGTTGTTTCCATCAATCTTCTTTGAACCATCGGTTATGTAGTGCAGCATAGAGAAAGGGATATGCTTACTGACGGAACTAGCGAACTCTGGACCCCTTTTTGCAGGGGGGGCACGCTTTTAGGGGCCCATAAAAGATGAAAAATTAAAAAAAAAAGAAAAATGTTTCGTTATGTTTGCATCTACGCTCAGACCTGAAATTGCCAAAATATGGTCATAATGATGGTCGCTAAATATTCAACTATTTCCTGGTAGTTTCTGTGATCTAGTAACTGCACTACTGTTGGTCTTGACTACACCAGTCACTATCGCTACAGCCGAATGATCTTTTTCAAATTGTAAAATTACAAAAATTATTTGCAAAATTCCATGTCTCAACACCGCTTACATAGGATTACGCTTACTGGAATTCAACTAAAACATGCACCTCAAGGTTTTGCTCTGAATAAGTTCAGCAAGTAAGAATTTTGTATTTTTATATTACGTACGTACTTGACTACTCGTATTGTATACACAGCGCTTTTTAAAGAAAAGTACCTAGTCACACTTAGTATCTTGCAAAACTATTGTTTCCTTGAAAATCGCCAAGACATGTCAACAAAGGCAACAAGGAAGACATCTTTTTACGTAAAATCTGGACGTCTGTCATCAACCCCTTGGCCATCACAGCCGCCCCCTCTCAAATTTCAAATAGCATCATACTATGTGTGGCACATCGTTGGAAACGTAATTTCATCAGCAATTCATTCTACTATTTATTCTTTTTATTAGCCATAGTTTTCATATGATCACTCCTATTTTTATCAACATTCCCCACATCCACTAGATTTATTTATGTGTGGTTAAAGCGTAGAAAAATCAAATTGAATTTTAACCACCTATTATTGACCAAACAATTGATTTCTAATGATTTTATTTCTTTGGAGATATTTATGTATTGGAAACATTCATTTTGAAAATTTAATTAGCGACAATTTACGATAATTTATCGTGTCTTCAAAAGAGAGTGTCATTCCAGCTATTCGTAGAGCAACCTTGACTGTAACATCAACCAAATCATATGGCAAGGACAAAAGTTAATTCTAACACTGAACTAAGACGGTTTTTCCATAACGTAATCAATAAAAAAGATTTTGTAATGTTAATTCTTTGATGGGGTATTACAAGAAAAGTATCCAGCATAGAAAAAAAATTACTAAGTTATGCATTGCTAGCAAGTTATAAAACAGCTTTGTGCAGTGGGTATACCCACTACTCCTATAGGAAACACCCTGTATAAAAACGCTTAATTCAAATAAAACCATTAAGAAATTGCTTGTTTCTCTTGAATTCAATATGCAATATGACGTTTAGAAAATCGAAAGCTTGTAAATAGTTAATATACTTAAAACAAAATTTTGCAAAATTTTTTCATTAAAGAAGCCAATACGTGCTTACCCACACACTTAACCATGAGGAAGTGTGTAGTGCAAATCACACATTTGAAAATATTTTAAGCATATCTCAAGTGGGTATCAAGGACAATAAATTAAAAAGTTGGAAAACATGTATGCAGACAAGTTGCATCCATAAGTTGCTCGTCATTAAATTCATTTGTCCCTGTAAACAAGAAATAACTCCCACGTTTTCAACGTTCGTTTTGATATTTTTTTCATCTACAAAGAGAATATGGTATTACCTATTCCCTTATTAATCAAGTTAAAATGCTTAGGAATTTTCAGCACTTATACTAAAACTAATACAGACAGGTTTAAGTATTATGGGAAATAATAAATTAAAGAGCAATGCAACATGCATACATACCTACATACATATGTTGTCATTTGTCTTTGTAGATTCTGATAAGAATCCATTTAACGGTATTACGAAAGATTATGTTATTGTTTTGATGACGTCATTTAAGAGTAAACAAGTATCAACTTTTTCCGGGTACAACAGTGTAAACTGTAAAAGCAATAATATTTATGTTTTTAACTAGTACGTAGTTACTTCATTTTTGATAAACACAATTCCCAGTTGTCGATGCAATTTAATTTGGGACTAAATGACTGATACCGATTTTTGAACTGTAATGCAACAAACACCTACTACACAGGCTTATGGAATAAATGCAAAACAAATGAGTCCTATAAGCTGGCGATACACAACCATGCATCTTTTACTTTCACTGTTGGAATTTGGAATGGAAATAGGTATAGGTGTATAAGATTTTTAAACACGATTTACCTCTCGACCTAGCCTCTCTAAAAGCATCGTGAGCACCTGTTTTAGGGATATTCCAAAAGCTGGTTCAGGACCTCATAGAGGTTCACCAGCTCGTACTACAGTTTGGGCACCAGCTTTATTCCAGTATGATCTAGGATTCATAGGATAGGGAACTTGGTAAGTCCGTAAGTCTGCAAACATTACTCAACAATCAGAACCCCACTCTCGAGGACAGTAATATCTGGATGGCCGCCAAGACATCAGAACATATCCTCTTCTGAGGTTTTCGTTTGCAGAGACCTTTATCGCTTGGAAAATCATGGGGTGTTTACCTTGGGCAAATTTGTGTTTGACCCTGGATTTCTCCCCGTATACCATTGCCCCAGTGTCTTCCTTCCATAGTCCTGATTATAGTGCTGACTACTACGTACCAGAGTGTCGAGAACGATTGAAGCATATTCTGGTTGCCCCATTCTGGTTCAGGATTGTTTAAATTTACAACATGCACTGGGTAAATCCCTGAATTGTGAATAATTGAACACTATTTTTCTTAGAAGCTGTTCATCAGTTGTTGCTTCAGTATTGTTAAGACTATCATTAGTTTGTAGCAATTTAAAATATTATTTATTTCGCTTTTTAATCTGGGAATAGGAAAGTGTGCGAGAGTTGCCTAAATAATCCTAATATACCTTTAGTTTAGGGAAATATCCCAAAATCTGACGCTTTTACAATTTTATTAATTAACGGTTGGCTCAAAAGTTGTAAAGGTGTACACGGAATTACATAATTTGTATTGATTTTGACATATATATGCAATTGTATAGTTATTTTACTTTTAATAAGTTGGTTGGATCATCCGTCTTAAAGTAGTTAGGCCATTTCCCCGTGGACTACCTACCTTAATCCGATTTCTTAAAAACCACCTATCAACCAATTCTTTACGTTACGAAGTTTCCAGAAGCTGACAACTACCCTATTAGATACGTTGTGTGTTACCATTTGAAGAAGGTATTTCTAGTAATTTATATAAAATTGATATAGGTAGGTACTTACCTGTCTAAACTTTATTTTCTTACTAGTTCATATCAAGAGAATGTTCCTCGACCATCAAGTGCAAATTACATAAGCCGATTCTGTGTTTCTACTATACATAACTCTACAATACGCATGTAACCTTCACAACTAATCAGTTTATACATTCAAATATAATTTCACAATGTTCCTATTTTCGTACATATGCATGTAGGTTATGCAAATTAATACCATGTGTGCCTAGTAAACTACATATTGTTAATCTGTTACGCAACACAATATAATCATTTACTGTACAAGGCATTGTGTGACGCATGATTCCTAGAAGTATAACTGCATCGATTGTAATTTCACGTTACGTACCACAGGATATTTTCCTGACGATTTTTCCGCTTTCCACAAACGGAAACCTCATGTTGCTCATAAGAGTTTCCAATGAATTTCTGGGAACTAAATTTTTATTTTAAAACTTACATTAGATTTCTAGATAGGTATTTTGCCATCCTGTATATTTCTACATATTTGGACCCCTACCACCAAAATATTTAGATAAATAATAAATACCCCTTAACAAAGGGTATTTATCAAATTTGTAAACAAGTGCATACTGTTCTAATAACAACATTCGAAACGCGTTAGGAAACTCTGTCCCTAAAGACAAAGTGAAAACTTTGGAAAAGTCTGGAATATACGAAATTAACTGCTCCCACTGTAATCGTAAATATATTGGTCAAACTAAACGTAACATTGAAATTAGGTTTAAAGAACATGTAGCTCACTTCAAAAATCACAGATTTGATAAATCGAGTGTTGCTCAACATATTTACGAAACGGAACATGGTATAAAAATTGAGGATTTAAAATTGTTAACGGAAGTGTCGTCAACTAAAGAATTAAATTGTTACGAGAGTATTCACATTTTTAAAAATAGGGGGGAACTTTTAAATGGGCCAATTCCAAACTCCGATTTAATTCATTTAGTAAAGTCATTACCGTAATCGGTCAGATGTAACGAACCTTAACAAGAATTTAGTATATAAGCTTTTCTCTTTCTGTTATCTGGCATGGCATTAGACTTCCCATTGTTGACTTGGTTCTGAGGTCTTTCCTCACAGCGTAGTTACTTTAGATAGTTTAAGTTTACTAGTTTTCCTACTTAGGATGGTAGTTTAGCTGCCGAAATACGAATTGAGGTTTTACTTAAATATATTGGTGGTAGGGGTTTGTGTTCCTAGCATTCTTTGCAAGTTTAAGAGTTTGACGTACCCAACGCAGTAGTGAACTAATTACTGATTTTTTTTATTAATTATGCCGAATTTATAAAATCCTGGCATACCATATTTAAAATTAATATTTTAAATTAATATTTTAAAATAAAAATCGCACCTATAATCTTATTATTAGTGCTACCTATACCTATTATTCGACGTTCAATAATAATTATAGTCTTTCAGTAATTTTCAAAATTAAGTTTATGCTAGCAGACGATCACAAACGTGAAGCAAAATAAGACCACCACATATTGATTGAATTTACTATATTTCAATGATAATATTATAATTAGATTACCCTAATAAAACAACCGCGCTAAATAATAAGTAATATTTTGTGCTGTGAGAGATAAGAATAAAAAAACGTCCGTTCAGCACATTTGGCTAACAGAACTTTTAGCATCAAGTGACTGAAAGACTAATAGGATCATTAATCATCTAGTTACAATTTTAAAAATGCAGTTTTTTTATTTTTTAAGTAGCGATGTTTTGCCATAAATGGTGTTTATAAAATTAACTGCAAATTTGATGAGATGATTTATATTAGTCAGGAAAGAAAAAATTGCAAATATTTTCTTCAGCTTCAACAAATTAAGCGACGTAGTACTACGTAAGTGCGAGCAAAAAGTTTTCTAAGGAATCAGCTGAACAGGCCATAACGTATGTCGTACATAATATTATTATGATAACAACAGAATCGGATTAACAACTTTCCACAAGAGTGCCTTGATGATGAACGTCAGATTTGTCTCGAGGATAGGTATGGCCACGCTTGTCAATCTGTATCATCTGTATTAAAGGTCCATCCATTTGTGTCAAACGTCCCACAACGTAACACCGAACATATTTCGTTACAACTACTGGAGACGGAAAACTGTTGTATGTTACGCGTAACAAATTTGACACGCGTAATGCGCGCCATTGACGGTTTGTAGCCGTCGCAAAAGGAATGCAACGTTACGTGTCATGACAAGTTGGAATGGGTTGGCGTTTCGCCGTAGCGTTGCCTGTTGCGTTCATGATTTTGTTTCTGTATTTGGGTACATTTTGGTGAAATTTTTGTACAGTCCACTTAAATCCGTCAATAAACTTGATGCATTATTTATCTTCTCACTCTGATGAAGTTTTGTGATCCAACATCTTGGAAATGTTTGTTTCTTATTTTTGAAAATTGTATGACGAATAAAAACATATGGAGCTGCTGCTAATTATAATTAATTCCAGGGATGAATCCATTATTGTTGGAGTTTTACTGTTTTACGTGAATTAGGCTGCAGTCCCACAACTAAAATTTAAACACACGTAGTCAAATGGCGCACCGCTTGATGGTGGTGGACTCAGTGGGACCAGCATCATTTGATTACCTGTGTCTAAATTTTAGTTACTGCCTGTGGGTGGTTGACGGTGGTTCAGTGGGACTTGCCGCCTTATACGAGACTAAGGCCCAATTGCACCGGTTACACTTAAATAATAAGCGTCACTTAGGCCCAATTGCACCAGTTACACTTAAATAATAAGCGTCACTTAAAAATTTAATTGCCATGGATATAATTCTTAGTGACAGTTGTATCCATGGCAATTAAACTTTTAAGTGACACTTATTATTCAAGTATAACTGGTGCAATTGGGCCTTAAAAGTTTAATTGCCATGGATACAATTCTTAGCGACAATTGTATCCATGGCAATTACACTTTTAAGCCACGCTTATGATTTAAGTGTAACCGGTGCAATTGGGCCTAAACGACTAAAACCACACACAGTCTTTTCTCAGTGAAGCCCGTCATCTTTGCAACGTGCCGTAATATGTCGGTGTTACGTTACAGGGCTTTGGCATAAATGGATACCCAGCTTTAGCTAGGTTATAAATTTAAATCAATCAGTTGATTATCGAAATGGCGTTTGAACTATATGATTTGAACAGAAGGCGTTCGTCTAAGAGAAACTTTTTCTTGTTAACGTCATCAGATCATAATTTGCCATTCCCTTCGATATTTCAAACAGTATTCAAAACAATTAACCGTTTTTCTATATTTATATAATATAAAATAAATAAATAAATTTATCCACCACCACTTATGTAACGTTAATGTCCTCCAGATAGTGACAAAGGTACACTTTGACAATAATAGTCTATCTCCCCCGCAATGCGAGAAGAAGAATACCATATCAACCTCTTTGTTTCTGTGATAATCCTGGCCACACTATCCTCGCTGCAAATCTGACATTCATTATCACTCTACTTTCCACCACTGGTTAGGATAGAAAACTGTAATTTATACAGGGTTTTTCAAACGAAAGGTAACCACCCTCACTATCTTTGAAAACTATTGTTTGCTTGAAAATCGTCAATACATGTCAACAAAGACAGTAAGGACATCTTTTACCGCAAAATCCGGACATCTGACATCAACCCCTTAACCGTCAAAGCGACCCTCTCTGAAGTTTCAAAATACACCATACCATGTGTGGCACGTCGTTGGAAAGGTAATTAATTTCATTCTACCATTTATTTCTTTATTCGCTTCAAATTAAGATACAAAAAATTAAAAACTATATATTTTGTTTATTTTAGCTTCTGAATCGTTAAAGTACAAAATGCCTTTCGTTAACTTCCATGGAATAATACAGACGACCTGACGACTTTAAAAAAGAGAACTTGTGGTGAAACAAAAGTATCTAGGTAGTAGGCTACTGCTAATTTTTTTATCTCAATTTGAAGCGAATAAAAAATGAATAGTAGAATGGTTTCTTTATGAAATTACTTTTCCAACGATGTGCCACACATGGTATGGTGCCATTGGAAATTTCAAAGGCTGTGACGGCTAAGGCGTTGAGACAGACGTCCGGATTTTACGAAAACGATGTACCCTTTGCTGCCTTGTCTTGGCGATTTTCAAGCAAGAATAGTTTTGAAAGATACTGAAAATGGCTACTTTTTGTTGAAAAAATCCCGTATAAAGATGACCATTAAAATTGCGACTACAAATTCTAGTGGTTCAAATCCGGTCGCAGAATGGATAAAACCGTTTCGTCCATGGGTGTTTCGTCTTAAATTAAGTGTTAGATGGGGGGCATGCATATCAAAAAATATATACTGGGAGCACCTCGAAGTACCTCAACTGTATATATAGCTAACATATTCTTCAGTCAAACTATTCATACTTTAACCGAACTTACCTGTATTTAAAGTTCTTAAAAAAAAAACTTCTATTTTTAAGAAAACTGTTTCATTTTAGCAATATATATAAAAGGAGAAATACGTAGAGGAAAGTTATTATTATTGGTAAATTTTTCAATAGATAAAGAATAAGAAAAATAAGAAGCTTGCTAACACACGGAAACAAAAAAGCACTAACAACCTATCTATCCTGATGAAAAAATTTATTGGGTAATGAGATTTGGATTTTATTTTGTTATGCCGAAATCGTAACCAATAACAAAATTTTGCAAGACATACAAGATGTAAAAAATAAATGTGCCTTTCCGAAAAAAAAATAACGTAATTGGCTAATACCGTTAAAAAAATTGTCATAATGTGTAGTGTGATACTCAAGTCTCGCATCGGAGTAGTACCTACTTCTATAATGATGTTGATGATGATTATGACAAATATCATGCGAAATGTAACCTTGTAAAATACCATATATGTCAAATTTATCGAAATTACTACAAAAAGTTCTGTTTAAGTTGGTTTAATCTTCATATTTTTGCTTGAAGAAAGAAGAAATGAATATGTGGTTTCAGTTTGGATACACAGTTTAGGCATGAAAAATATACATAGATATTTCTAATTAGAAAATATTAATTTTGTTTTGTTCACGCCATACAAAACGAAGTACCTAACTGTTACAATAATCCAACTAACTTAAAAACAAATATCATTTTGTTAAATACATAGTAGTATACATTATTCGATAGTACCTACGTTTTGATTTGTCTAAAAAACAATAGCACCTCTTTTTTAATCAATCATTATTAATGCTGATAATGCAGGTGAAATTAATTAGTACCTATTATGCGATTTTCTGCATTGTATGCAGTTTATCAATAAAACAACAGTTGTTGCCATGCAGTTACTCATTGATCGGTATTTATTTGGCAAGTAGCCATATCCCAAGGGCCATATCCAGGGTAAAGTATCGCTTGCTATCTTGACTAGCATTACCAGTTACATTCTTTAGGGCCGGTTTATTAATCCGTGGTTAACTTCTTGTTAAGTTAACCAACGGTCAACTGTCCTGGATTATGGATACGATTCATACCAATTCGTATCCGTGACAATAATTGGCCGTTGGTTAAGTTAACAGGTTAACAGATCAAAATATGTTTTGTATGTTCTGATATAAATAGAAGAACTATAAAGGGAATGCTTTGCTCGACAATCCAATTAATCCTCTACAGTCAAAGATTAAATCTCAGTAAAACAGAATATAGTACAAAAACAGGTTCTTATACACATACTTCCTTCAGAAAACTGGTATCAAAACCTAAGTTTACTGCACATACTACTAATAATATTGCTACATAATCCATTTCCGGTCTTAGTATTAGTAGTATAATATAATCGAACACAAATCGACTTTCAGAATGATAATATCGGAACTTCAAGGTCGTTCGTTGCTCCATAAACTTTAGAATAATAATATAAAAACATTCAAATTTCTAAGCAGTAAGCAGGCATTAGTAGGCCTCCTTGAAATTAATTTTTAAGGTTACTAAGTCATGCTTTCTTTCCGAATGTTAATTTAAACAAGGGTGTAAATTATTAACGAGTTTTAATTAAACGATAGTAGCCAATACAATCCCAAATTGTTAATTCTTTTATATTAGTTTAAACATGCTTTTATGCAGATATTCGTTGTTATTTTTACTTTCCCATACCATCACTGGTATATGGGGAGTATTGATATCATGAAAATTTTCGAAGTCGAGATTTTCGCGGAAATACGTGTTTTGGACCTCCAAGGCCCCAAAAAAGTGGTCTAGAAAAATGTCTGTCTGTGGGTGGGTGGGTGCGTGGGTGGGTGGGTATGTATGTATGTATGTATGTAACGCCTCTAACGCAAAAACTAGTGAACAGATTTTGATGAAATTTTAAATGAAGGGGTATATCGAAAATTCATCGACAAAAATAAGCTTTTCAAAAAAATCCGAAACCGGAAGCGGAAGTTAGACACGTTTTTTTGGTATCATTTTTTTTAGAAGCGGAATTTTGAAAATCTGGGTAGGGGATATGAAAGAAGGGCATAATTCAAGGGAAACAGTTTTTTACCGGACTCTCTAACTTCAAAATGGCTATGAATTTTTCAAAATTTCGACTTTAACGCCCCGTAACTCAAAAACCAGTTATCTGATCAGGTTCCGCAACAACTTGTTTGAAAGCCCTTTGGCTGTACTACACCAAGAAAAAAAATTATTTATTAAATCCAAAAACGGTCGCAACGGCGCTCTTCCAAAAATTTTGAAATTTTTGAAAAATTATTACAAAAAAACTGGTCTAAGGAATTTGTTTAAATTTTCTATACTTATGCAGCTTGGTATTAGCTACATTTTTGTTTTTTGATGAACGCCAGAATTCCACTGTGGCGCCCTCTACGAGATTTTGAAAATCGGAAATTGATGCTCCTATAGCGCCTTTATTGGTCAAAATATGAAAGAAGTTTAAATATAAAAGTTATTCAGTATATGGATTTGCATTTTTCTAAATTTATATCACGTATACAGGGTGTTTGGTTTTCACAGTACAATAAGCAACTTTATTATTTTAAATGAAACACCCTATATATTATTATATAATTGAATGCAAAATTTAATTGTCTATCACATAGTATAAGGTATTCATATGGCTAAAATGTACGGTTGATGAGAAATTCGTGAATTTTGAATATTTAGGTTGGACTCTTAACGGAAACTGATCGTCGGTCGGTAGCGATCGTCCGGCTTCGCCAGTTGTAATTTCTACCGAGTACCTACTACAGAGTACAGATAGATGCGTATCTTGGTATCTTTCTTTTGTTCATATCGAACCCGTATAGTCTCATTTTTCTCGCGAGGCATTCAAATGATTTCCAATGCTGCCTCGCGAACTACTGTTGAATAGCAAAAACAAAATGTTTTTTTTAGTATGGGAAAGTTCAGGGGAGGTTTGCACCTTCACTTTTTCGTGTTTGGAACGCTCTGCTACTAAGAATAGTCGAGGTCGTGGGTTCGATTCCCACGACAGACTTCTTTCAAAACTATTTAGATTTTCGTATTGAAACTAATTCTGGGTAACTACGAATTTTAGTGCTGTATAAGAAATTTTAGGTGGTACAGTCTAAATATATTCAGAGCTGTTAATTATAATTTATAGCACTATTGTAATATCAGCGCTTACAAAATCTATTTGTTTACGCAGGTAATAAATTGCTCATTAATTAGATAACAGGTAGAGATTGATTATATAAAAGATTATGCTTAATAGAATGTATTTTATTATATTATTACCTCATTGCATTACTCTTGCCCTCCTTACATATACTGTCACTTTTACAAAGGTATTCTCCTATATTTTTACTGACAACATGTAATAAATGTAAATAATAAAATGATTTTTATTTAAAGCCGATAATTGTTTGTTGCGTAATTACGCTGTACATTGCAAAGAATTATGGATTTTCCATTAATTGTGACAAAGGGTTTTAAGATTATCTAAAACTAAAGGATTTCCCACACCTTTAAGACGAGGAAGCGGTTACCGTGGCAGTTTTTTAATAATTTAACTCTGTATTTTACTATTTTTTTATTTATAATTGCGGTATATTAAATTACGTTGTAAGACATTCAAAGTATTATATGCGAATATTGAATATTTTGAACTAATTTCAACGCGGAAAAACGGGACTGAGGAAATTTTCATTTAAATAGACATTTCACTGCGACTGCAGTATCAGTAGCATTCATAGGTTATTCATTGTGTCCTACTTTCTACCAGCCTATCGGATCGATACAGAACCCGTCTTTCTATGTATGAAATAAATACAGAATTGATTCATTGTTGAAACAGTTAATACTACCTTGGGATCCTGTGACCAATTCAAAAGGACATCAATTAAATTATTTATCACCGTGAAGATCAATTGAAAATTATAATAATATACATCAGGGTAGGAATGATAAATCTATTAAATCATGATACTTGCTGTACATAAAGCAAAAAATTCTAACATTGTTTTTATATGAACTTCAAGCTTTTAAAAAAAACGCTAACACAAGATAGGCACGTTTTATATTGCTAGTGGTTAATTCAATATACAAATACAACGACGAATTATTGATGTTTTTTTCATGGAATTTTATCAAACTATTTGAGTAGGTACATAATTCACAAACCGTGAACTTACGAAGGGCATATTTTTTGTTAAAATTTGTCCCACCGAAAGTTATGCTACTGCTTCTTGTAATTGCAATTACTTTCCTCAAGGCGGACTTGTAACAATAGTTTTTGATTAGTTGAATGAAAATCAAAAGCTAACTACAATAAATGTCATTAACCGATGATTAGGTAGCTAGAAGTGGAAGATCCAAAACACAATAGGTATAACGGGGTCGTTGCTTTTGTTACGAATTTCCACAAGCTCGACCTCTTTTAAACTTTTAATATTTTTTTATATATTATTTTAAAGTTGTGATTGCTTTTTTGTGGAAAGAAGTGAAATTATTCCAAAACCAATACTTTTTATCAATGGTAGAGTCGAATGAACTATGGGCTAGCCCAAAACGCCTGCGAACTAACGAACCCTTTTGGTACATATTAGAGCACAGCGGGATCAACTTCAGTATTGACTTATTGACTATGTCCTATTCCGTTGTTCTTTTCTATTCTTTCATCTGTTCCTTTGGCCGATGGAGTAGCCCTTCCCCCCGTTTACGGGTTACATAGGGAAGACCGAATCCCGGAAAAAAGTCACCGAAAAAAAGTCACGGAAAAAAAGCCGCCGGAAAAAAGTCACCCGGAAGAAAAGCCACCGGAAGAAAAACCACCGGAAAAAAAGCCACCCGGAAAAAAAAGCCACCCGGAAGAAAAGCCAACGGAAGAAAAGCCACCGTAAAAAAGTCACCGGTAAAAAGTAACTAGAAAGTAACATTTTAAGTTTAACTTATGATTATAATAAATTGATTAAGTAAGTTTAAATTTTTTTTGTAAAATTTGTAAAGGTGGCTACCTTCAATGTTGTTTGTTACTATAGTAAATGTTTGACAAGATATAAATATTTGTATTTTGAATTAATATCTGTTAATATTAATATTTAATTACTTATTGTTTATTAACGTGTAATTTAATTCTCTTATAAAGAATAAAATCACGTAAGTTGAAGAAACTAATTTACAAATTAAATTACAATAAACAAGTAAGTAAGATGGTCCAGTTTTTCGTGCAAGTGGTGAAGAAAACTGAGAAGGAATGTGTGATTCAATGTATTTCTACAGATAAAACAACATGGTACTTTATTCCCGAAGAGTCCAATAATATATCATTTCACAAACATTTAGTAAGTAGAAAACCAATTTACAATGCTACATTAGCAATTAAGAACATAAATGGTTATCGAACTGTAGCAATTAAATTAGATGATGATATTCGGAAGGAATATTTTGATGAGGATGGAAATGTTTGTTTTCAAGAATACCCGTTAGAAGAGTGTGTTCCTACATCGAATTTTAAAACTATTGAACCTATAAAAATAGAGCTAGAAGAGAGAATTAAACAGCTAGAGCAACAATTAAAGTTAAATTCAAATCAAGATGTCAATAAACTACACCATATTGAAAAAAATTTTGTTTTAAACAAATTTGAAAAAAAACATGACCCTACAGATTGGTTAAAAATTTTTGAAAGTGAGTGTGCACGGTTTCAGATTCAATCCGATAATTTGAAAATTCAGGGGTTACGTTTCTTTGTTTCGGGCTCAACAAAAGACTGGTATGAGGCTAATCTTAAAAAAAATGGACTAACAGGTTCATGGGATAGTTGGAAATATTCTTTTCTGAATGTTTTTGTTGATAAAGGTTGGTCTAATGTTAGAAAAGCTTTTAGTTACAAATACTTGAGTGGATCCTTAATTGATTACGCACTTGCTAAAGAAAAATTATGTTTAGAGGTGGAATCAGAAAGTACCGAGGTTTCTCGGATTAATCAAATAGTTTTTGGATTGCCAAGTGAGGCTCAACAAGAACTTGACAGAGAAGAACTAACTACTCTTGATAAATTGTATACAGCAATACGTAAATTGGAAGATACATTTTTAAAAAAGAAAACGGAGAGGCCTTCAATTACAAACTTCAATAATCAGAGTAGTTTTAATTTAAATAAAAAAATTGAAACTCAAAATAATGAAATAAAACGAAAACCATGTCCAAACTGTGTCGCCCTTGGTTATCAAAATCGATTTCATAAAGAAATAGATTGTCGCAATCATAATAAGACTGTGCAGGAAAAAATGAAACCAAATATAAAAAAACAAGAATCAAACTTTACTGAATTAGAAATAATGAATATTAACCTTGACACTGAAGATTTAAACTAAAAACCCGGGCGAAAGATGATCCACTGATAAAATTAAATGTATTAATAAATGACAAGATAAATGTAAATGCTCTTTATGATTGTGGTTCAAATGTAACCCTTATTAATAAACGAATTGCTGAATTGCTGAAGTTGAAATTAATAAAAGATAAGAGTATTTTAAAAACAATCAGCGGATCAAATTTCACGTCAGCCCGGGCCTTGATTAAACTTAAAATTGGACAGATTACTGACTTTATAACGACCTATGTGGTTAAAAATGATAATTTCTCCTATGATTTTTTAATTGGTGTTGATGCTATTAAGACTTTTAAGTTGATACAAGATGAAAACTTGAAAATTTATCAACGTATTAATAATCACAGCATATTAGATCTAAAGGAAGATCGATCTATTTGTGATCAGATGATTTTAACTTCAGATGATGATACTGAAGTAAATTTAAATGAAAATTTAAATATAAATGAATTCAAAGCTAAATTAGATCACATTGAGAATGATGATAAAAAAAGAATTATTTTACAATTAATTGACAAGTATAAAGACATGTTTGCTAAAGACAAATTTGATATAGGTAAAGTTCGATCAAAAGAAGCAGAGATTAAATTAATAAGAAATGAATATGTTACTTCTCGCCCATATAAATGTACAATTCCAGATGATACTGAAATAAGAAATCAAATAAAGAATTTATTACAAGTGGGTATAATTGAAGAATCTGATTCACCTTTTGCTTCTCCTGTGACATTAGCCTACAAGAAAGATGATGGAAAGAAGTCTAGACTGTGTATAGATTTCAGAAAATTAAACAAATTAGTTGTCCCAGAATGTTTTCCTTTTCCTACAATTCAAGATGTGATTGAGAAAGTTTCTAACTGTGAGTATTTCACAGTTTTAGATATTAACTCGGCTTTCTGGTGCATTTCATTAAAGTTAGAGGATAGAGAAAAAACATCTTTTGTTACAAAATATGGGAAATTCATGTTCAGGGTGCTACCATTTGGACTAAAGAATGCTCCAGCAACTTTTCAAAGAATACTATCAAATATAATTAGAAGAAATAATATAGATGACTTTTGTATAAATTATATAGACGATATTTTAATTTTCTCTAAATCCTGGGACGAACATGTTGAACATATTAAGAAATTTTTGGAAGTGACAAATTCCGAAGGTTTAAAATTGAAACTATCTAAATGTATGTTTGCTGCAAAATCTGTAAAGTATCTGGGACATACAATTTCTAAAAATAAAGTTTCACCAGCTCAAGAGAATTTAGTCTCTATTCAGCATCTTCAGAGTCCTTCCGATAAGTCTGGTGTACGCAGTATTTTGGGTTCCATTAACTTTTACTTAAAATATATAGAAAATAGTTCCCAGAAACTCGAACCACTTCACCAATTACTAAGGAAGGATGTTAAATTTCAATGGACTGATGAATGTGAACAAGCTTTCACAATGGTCAAAGATTATTTATGTTCTAAACCTATTCTAGCTATATATGATTTTAATAAGCCAGTTTTTATAGAAACCGATGCTAGTTATAAAGGTCTTGGTGCCACACTCAAACAACCACAAGAAGACGGAATACTACACCCTGTTGCATATTTTTCAAGAAAACTTTCAAATCCGGAGAAACGTTATGATATCATACATTTAGAATGTAAAGCAATTAAGGAGGCAATAAAGTTTTGGCAATATTACCTTATTGGACGTCAGTTTACAGTTTGTAGTGATCACAAACCGTTAGAGAATCTAAAAACAAAGGCTAGAACAGATGAAATACTCGGAGATTTAATTCTTTACTTATCTCAGTTTAATTTTAATATAATATACAAAAAGGGAAAGGACAACATACTTGCAGATCTATTATCTAGAAATCCGGTCCTTGAATATTTTGAAAATGAAGATGTAATCACAGTAATTAATTTAATAGAGTTACCAGCGATATTGGATGATCAATCCAAACATATGTCTGAAATGAAAGCAGAAAAAAATATTGAATTTAAACAGGGACTAATATTGAAGAGATTAAAAGAAAAATCAAGAATTTTTGTTTCTCCGACATTTGGGAAAGATATTATCGAGCTTGTTCATCAACATTATGGACATATAGGTCCAGCACAAATGCTCGCAACAATAAGACCACACTATTATTTTAAAGGACTTGATAAAGCTGTAGAAACCTTCTGTAAAAATTGTAAGGTATGTATAGAAAACAAAACTCGACGTATTCGTGCTATAGGGCTGCTCTCACAATTTGGTCCGGCCGAACGCCCGTTTCAGATCATGTCACTTGATAGTGTTGGTGGTTTCGGAGGAAATCGATCCTCCAAACGATACATGCATATTCTAGTTGATCATTTTACTAGATATGTTTGGATATCAACAACAAAGGGTCAGAATGCCCAAGATTTTATAAACCTAATAAATCCAATTTCAAAGAAACATAATATTTCGATTTTATTAGCAGACCAATATACAGGAATTAATTCTACTTGTTTTAAAAATTATTTAGATAAAAATGGAATTCAGATTGTTTTTACATGCATCGATCATCCAGAATCAAATGGTCTTAACGAACGACTGAATCAAACACTTGTAAATCGCGTTAGATGCAAAATAAACAGTGATAACAATACTAGAGCCTGGTCAATGTTAGCACAAGAATGTGTAAATGAGTATAACGATACCATTCATAGTTCAACACAATTTGAACCATCATATTTATTATTTGGGAAAAAACCTACAATTTCACCTCTTCAGGAAAATTATCAGCAAATTCTTGAAGTAGACAGAAAAAAAGCATTTCAAAATTCGATAAAATCTTTTAAAATAAATAAAAAACGATTGGATAAGAATCGACAACAGTACAACTTCAATGTTGATGATATGGTCTATATTGAAAATGGCAGTAAACTAAATAGAAATAAGTTAGATCCAGTTCGAGTGGGACCATTTCCTATCGTTCGACAAATTTCTCCATCATTTTATGAAGTTGCAAGCGGAAAGAAAAAGAAAATTTCAAATTTTTTCCACTCAAGCAAACTTGTTCCTTTTCCCCACGCATAAAGCGTCCTCAAAGGGGGAGGTGTAAAGGTGGCTACCTTCAATGTTGTTTGTTACTATAGTAAATGTTTGACAAGATATAAATATTTGTATTTTGAATTAATATCTGTTAATATTAATATTTAATTACTTATTGTTTATTAACGTGTAATTTAATTCTCTTATAAAGAATAAAATCACGTAAGTTGAAGAAACTAATTTACAAATTTTTTTAAGCATTCATACATTGATCTGCATTTGTAAAATCTTAGAACACAAATAGTTACCAGTTTAATAATGGAGAGTATTGTTAAATTGGTTTTGGTAACTATTTGTGTTATAAGATTTTACAAAAATGTGTATTTAATAATTTTAAAATATTTTATGGTTCCGCATGTAAACAATAAAGTATGTAAAATTCTTATTTGCAATCTTCAATTAAAATATTAATAGATATGGTTTGGCGAGTACTGGATTAGCAGCCGAAGATTTATCTACTCCTGCACACCCTTTCGACACTCATGAAGCTATGTATAATATTTTGATTTCAGGGATAGTATTTGAAAAAAAAATTAGAAAGAGACAAACCAAATAAGAGGTAACTCTACCTGTAACACCATTTATCTTCAAAAGTCAAGTTATATAAGTATGTAGGTAGGTATTATTAAGTTATAAAGACTTTTATAGTTATATTTCATTCACGAAAAAGAAACCTTTATCTCCCGTAAGAATAAAATTAATTGTAGTTCTTCACACGGAATTTAATTGGGTTAGTACTAGGTGGACTCCGTATAAAATTATTATGTAAATGTACTATAGGTACCTATATCAATGCCTATTTATTAGCGACTTTTGTATCAAATACTCTTAATATACTTCCATCCATTTATTAATAGTTTGTTTCGTGTTGTCGCTCTGTTTTATTTATAGATATTTTCCTAACATTTCCTTATTACACTTCAATGACAACAGAATGACGAAGCAGTTAGTTGTTGATGTCGTCATACATCTTAGATAATATAAATTTCAAGGATCAAAGAAAAAAAGTTATTAAGAAACTATTGAAGTAAATAAATTTATTAAATCTTTAATAACTTATTTGTATAATACATCATCGTACTTTAATAAATATTACAAAATTTTTAAGAAAACTTAAATAATCTAGAAAACGGTCGTTGCTCTGTTCCCGTTTCTGTATTCTACTTGCGTTATCCGAATTATGGTTTCCAGTCCACTTCTGCGGATATTTCTGTTCCCAAAATTACGCAAGTGACCTGGATTTAAGCGGAAATAGCTTAGTCTGATGCACACACTACCATTAAATTATTTGCGTATATGAACCTCTTGCTAGAAAGTGTACCTACTACATACACACTTGCAACCTAGACTTGGCGTTGGCGAAACTAACATAGTAGTAGCTAAATATAACTTCTATGAGCTACGACAAAATTGTTCATGGAAAAACATTAAAATTTACTGCATGCAAGTTTATTTATTAATGAACCGTTGTCTGTAATTCATAAATCACAACTCTCAAATCTATATTTTGCCAAGTTTTGTAGCGAAAAGCGTATACTACAAACAAAGAAAGCCAAAAGTTATGAACTAGCACAGTAGGTATTTTTTGTAGTAAATAGCTTTTAACCCCTTCTGTGCAAAATGTGATTTCCCATTTCACCAAAGAAATTAGGATCTACTTCAAACCCTTTACCCTGAAATAAAAATTTGAAGGGCCACTAGCTGCAAGACAAGACTATTGGTTTACACGAATGACAAAATTTGTAAAGAAATGCGTCAATGTTGGCTTTCCGAATGAGGTCACTTGAAGAATTCCTTACAGAATGCCTTCCTTCGTTACAAAAATACAAGCATCACGTATCAACAACACTTGGACACTGACTTTTATGCTTTTAAAACTATAAACAGGGGCAGACCAGACTTCGATCGCTTCGGTCCATACATTAGGGACTTCCCCGAACACGATATTCCAAACGAGGCTATTTGAAACAATTTTTACAATAGAGAGAGAGAGAGCGATAAGAAATTAATTTAATGAAAATCTGGCACATTCACATGGTGAAGACACGTAAATAAATGCACTTACTGGCTCAAAACTGTTTTGTTCCGCTAGAATTCTGTATTATATATGGTCACGCTACTCAGGTAACTTATGTTACAGTTACACTCGTACACAAGAACTACTGATTCATCAACGTTTATTCAAAGAATGTAACTAAGCAAATAAACATCGCTATAATACTAAAGAATGGCAAAAATATATCAGTTGAAGAGCAAGAATCCGCCGCAGTCTCTTTAACGACCTGTTTGGCTCCCATCATCAGTGCAGCAAACTCTGTTACATCTCTACCTCAGATGGTGGTGCCACAACGTGTACCAGCTAGGCTTGAACTTATACCCGAATATGTAGACAAAAGTAATGTCCCTATAGACTATAGTCGCTTTATGCTTATACGACTGCTCAAAGGTCGTAAAAAGCGACATGTAGCAGGAAGACGTGGTCTAGCAGGTCTATGACATAGGTCTATGATGCGGATTAAAAATGATCGTTTGGTCTTAACCTTAACAGAATAGACACATCCTGTGTCACCCCGAGAAATACTTTTCAAGGATTACTATGCGTTGTGGCGTAATATGAATTACATGGAAATTGTTTAGCATTTTTGTTCCTTATGTAGCTATAAAGATTCGGAGTTTTTTCAGTTTGTTTTTTAATGTTATCGATAGAAACCTTTGAACATACACTGTCCCTTGACTGGAAACAGCATATTCCTATGCTGGTTATAATCGATGGTTCAAAGAAGATTGATAAAAACGACAATACAATTTTCGAAAGTGCAATAAGGATAAAGATAGAGCAGGAACTAAATACATAATGCGCATGTGTAATAGCAAACGGCCGTGGGCGTGGCGCTATGGACATCATCACTTAGGAGCCAATTACCGCACTCCAATAAACGCCACGCATGCGCAGAAAATACTAGTTCCTGTTATATGCCTGTCCTTGTCAATCTTCTTTGAACCAATTTCAAAGGAATGTGTTCTTTCCATAAAGGGGCAGTGTATGTTCGAAGACAGTAACTATAAATAAAAAATGTGATCAAGTCGTGGTTGCATAGAAACCTTTAAAACACGCCGCATGTTTTAATGTTGGGTTTTCGCACATTTTTTTACTGATATATTAAAAATAAATTGCTATAGTAATGCTAATGATACACTGTTTAGAAAAATAAAGATAAATCAATATAAGAAAGATAAAGATTTAGAAATATTCCTGTTGTGGTTTTAAGAAACCTTTTTGGTCTATACACAACGTATTGTAGAATATTATGGCCAGCTGCCAGTATGTAGCATGTACCAGTACCGTTTCAAAAACCTCATTAAAAATTACAAGGTAGTGAAAAAAATGTCATAAAATTTATTATGTTCTTAATAACAAGTAGGTTAAATGTACCGTAGGGATATAAAATTTGTTGGCAAAAAATTTACATGAAATACGAGATGCATACAAGAAAATGTAAAACTGACCTTTGCCTTCTGTTCTACTTGGGTACCTACCATATCAAACAATTAATTTACAAACCAAAAATTAAAAATATACTTGGATTTTCTGAATAAATAGCAAGCAACTTCAACGGTAATATCAATAAAAAATATATAACATTATTTTTTTATAAGAAAATAAACAAATTCTTAAATAGGATATGAGTAAAACAGTAATAATGAAATTATGTTCTTCCTTACGGCAACAACAAATACATAAACCATTATGATATGATAAAAATGATTAAAAATCTCATATAAAGAGATGCATTGGAACAGGTTAAAAAGAAAATGTCAAAACCATAAAGCAAAAAGTTAAAATTCAAACAAGAATTATTTCTACCAAAAAGTTTTTTTAATTAAACAAATAATAAACAGTTATGCTCCATTTTCCTCAGTGATTAATAATTATATTTCTTACAAACCTAAATGTATAAGTTATTATAAACAATTATTAATGAAGGATATTCCTATAATAACATAGCAGAATGAAACATCTAAAAGGCTTACTACACACTTCATCTTTATTGGTATGGCAAGTGCGTTTACATTTGTGCATCAGAGGTTAGTGCCCCGATCATAGCCTCTATTATCATTGTCGGTTAAATTTCAATGGAATGTACTTTTCAGTGCTACTTCGATAATTGCTATTTTAAGAACCCATTGAAAGCTGAAAATCCATTTAAAATTTATCTTCAATAGTACTTGAGAATAAGAATAATTATTAATAAAATTAATATCAAGAAGAACTAGTTAATTTTTTAATTAACCAGAATAAAATCATGTATTGCTATTAATTAAGAAAATAAGTGATAACTGTCACAAAAAAATGGTAAGTTTCAAATAGAAAGAATGAAAGCAATTTGTTGCAAGTTTTATAATAAAGGAATTCTAGGTGTGGCACGTCACTCTAAAATAAAATCTGGAGAATTTCCCGTAGCTATAGCTCGGGTCAAGATGATGTACCTATAACAGTGTAACGGAATTAATTACAGGTAAAAATCAATAACATGACCATCTCCCCCGTTAAGCTAATTAATACGTTTTAGGAGTGTTGTAAACAGTAGTAAAATGTAAATAAGACAAATTAAAATGTTGAAACGCAACAGGAAACTTTGTGTTAAATGTAATAGAACATGTTATACTAGTCGCCAAATTAAAAAAAAATCTTTATAGATATCTATACAATCTGCATATTACTTTCTAAATTAAAAGGAAAAAATTTACATCATTCAGTTCTTTTAATGTTATCCTATAGTTACTATTATAACAACAAAATACTTCTATTGTTTCCCAAGTCAGCCATATGCATTACACTTTGTAGGTGGCTCATCACTCACTTACTGGGTTATATTAAGAAGCTTTATAGGTTATTGTTGGAAGATTTAGTTCTCATCACCAAAAACGGTGTTGAAGATTACATAGCGAATTTACTAGAAAGTAAGACGATATTTCCGTACATAAAACCTGAAAGAGAAGGATGCGATGATGTCAGATTGTTATCATCTTAGATAAAGGGGCATAATCGTGGGGCATTCCAGGAAATACCTATGTGTCCAGGATCACAGATTTACAGCGATTTATTAACCAGTTCGAGAAATTTCAAACACCGAACTATTTAGATTCCTATAACACATCTAGTTGGATGAACACAACTACGGGGATACAGCCTGGACCTGCTTTTGGCTATCGAAGATCTTAACAATTTAATCAGAGTAATCGAAAAACACTTTATACTGGTGTACAAAAAGTTTAGGAAGTCCACACACAGGTTTCAGTAACTAAATTCCCATCTTCAGTACACTGAAAACTGTTTTATATCTCAGTTTTGAGTCTACGGAAGATGGGAGCTTAGTTCCCGAAAATCCTTTAGCCTTCCTAAACTTTTTGTGGTTGAAGAGTTTTTTCAAATTTGTTGTTTTCCAAACCACAATTTCCAAGATTTTGACTTTATGCCAATCCAAGATGATTCTACACTTTACCCAAGGAAAAGAAATTTTTGTATACAGGGTGTTTCTTAAATCGCGGACACGGAGCACAGTACTACATTCCCCTCCAGATACCAATTGGAAAAATATATAATACAATAATGCCCGTTCTTCGCTAGTTTCAGAGTTATTCTCAGTCAAAGATTGAGATTCTATTCCTTTATGCTTTGGAAAAACGGGTAAATTTTAACCGTTCCGCATTGTTCATGAATCAAATATTAAATTTTAATAAATTTAGAATTTTTTATACGTTGTATTCCTTCCTCCGAAGACATTCTTTCTGATAAATATCTGTTGTTAAATTTTTTTTCAATATGTTGCAACAGTGCATTGTAACTATGAGGTTATTACCTAGGAAACTTGTTCATACTGCCTTATTAAAACAGCAAACGTTTAAAACAAAGTCCGTGCAAGCATGCGCAATGTTGTCAAATTTAAAATTTTTAAAATGCAAATAACGCGGAAACTAAATACCTACATTAGGACAAAATCGCCTATACTTTTTCAACTCAGTTTAAAGATGAGAATCGCGTAGTGCTCTCCGTGTCCGCCATTTAAGAAACACCCTGTATGTGAAGTATCTTTTTAATATTCGAATGTAAAAAAACGTTGCGCTAATGATATCAGTGTAATTAGAGTAATTAAACACAATAAATTATTATACTACCATGCTACTAATTTCGCACTAGTTTCCACACTCTGGTGGGTTTTATGAACCACTACAATATTTATTAATAAGAGCTTGCCTAAACGAATGTACTGTATAGGAAATATAGGTACACACATTAATAGGAGCATGAGTTACTCGTGCTATTAGGCAATTGCAGGTTATAGTATGATAGGCATCTATGATCTAGATTGTGGGCAGTACAGGGCCACTTGGCCACCTTAATCTCCAAAATTTGGCTCTATTTTATAGTTGCCTTTACAGAAGTTTTTTTGTGCGTCAACTGAACATGTTTAAATTGGAACTCAAAGGAAGGAACAATTTCTATTGAATCTTCAACAACAGCAAAGTTTGGGAAACACGGGTTGCTGTTGTGCCAGCGTTTATCTAATAGCTCGGTCTTGTCACAGAAGTCCAATATCGTGTCTGAACATATGAATCTTTTGGCTTACCATACCAAGGTTACGACTGTCCAAGCTGAGCATTCACACAAGACGTAACAAGAGTTTTCTTCTTCAATTTCGTATCTACGGTAAAGGGCGCAATCCTTGATATGCAGTCTTAGTCTGTTTCTTCTAAAATGTTAATATTTTCTGTGTGGGAATATTACTTTGTACGGCATTGGCCGAGATCCAGTCTCTTAGCGTGTGCCTTCATCACCAGATTAGATGCAGTGGAGTGAGGCATAGAAATACTTCGAAGTAAACAGATTAGAAATACACATTTGCAGGGTCTAGGACTCCTTTTCGCCGAATGTCCAAAACCCTGATTCTATATTTTAAAAGTCCAAATTGTCGAATGGGTCCATAACGTCAACTATAATATGCATAGACCATTTTGCCGAAAACGTGCAAAACTCCGAAACAAGATTATTACCAAATGTTGACAATGTTCAAACCGTGTCGACACTTCCAAAGCCCAAAGAGTCACTTTGCCGACCACGACCAAAACGCCGAATCAAGATTATGACTAACCTAACCTAATCTTGTTTCGACGTTTTGGTCGCGACCGGCAAGTGTCGTTTTGGAGGTTTCGGGACTTCGGACATTGTCGGCGTTTTGATCATAATCTTATTTCGGCGTTTGGACGTTTTCGGCAAAATGGTCTTTACATAGTAGTCTGCGTTTTAGTCATTCGACGAAATGTCCCCATTTAAATTAACTGAGTCGTGTTTCTGCATTTATTCCTCCCCCTCCTCCTCTTCTACTTTCTATTATAGTAGTACTTAGGATTGAAATTTATTTGAATATAGAAAACTGTACAGCCTACAGCGAGAAGGGAAAATGTTAAAAATAAGAAATGGACATCTATAATAATCAACCCCGTATTCCTCACTGTATAATATTAATATACAGATAGCAGTAAGCCATCAATTGCATACTTTGTTGTTACAATTTTATGTTACAAATTAATTTTGTACATAACTAATCATAGTCCGATAAACTGCAGACGAAGCGATTCATTAATCGTTCTTATATTTTATTAAAGTCTGTTTCGAACAAAGCGAATTCCCTACAGCAGTGGCGCAGCCAGAATTCTGTATTAGGGGGGGGTTTTCAAAAAAATTAAGAAGAGTATTAAAAAATGAGAATATATTATAGAACAATTTGGTAACGCTGTTGCCAAGATGAATTTTTTTTACCAAGATAAGATTAACATTTTTTTAGATCTAAATGGGCCTGGGGGGGGTTTTAACCCCCAACCCCCCCCCTCGCTGCGCCACTGCCCTACAGTACTTATAAAGTAAATGGCCAGTATTTCTAATAGATATTTCTCAGTTACTTCAAACACTGCATTTGAAATAATTTAATGTAAATCAGATAAAATCACTGAATGCCTTCTAAATTAAACTAGCAAACCGTAACTGCGTAAAATGCCACAATTTTAATTACATTATATTAAAACATCCGCCGAGAGAGGTTATCATATGTTAAAGTTATCTTGTAAAAAGGTCAAATATTATTGCTAAAAATAAGCAAGCTTTCACAAAAGTGGAGTTTTCCGAATTTTTGAATTATTTGAATCGGTTCTTTCGAGAACACTAAGATAATGAACACGCAATGATCATTAAGAGAAATAAAATACGTACATTATGTTCTCGGGAAGACATGAAACAATCTTTCTCAAGTCTCAACCATAGTTGTTATAATCAAGATTCTCAAATTAATAGGATATTTATTTGTAATTAATGTCGTAATAGATCAAATGGTCTGATTAGGATTACAGGAATTCAGATAGTTTACTGTAGTCGGCAATGAATGATTAAGATGCCACTAAATCAGTGCAATCGTGTGTAACTGCTTATGCAAGTTTGGTTTTTTCATCTTGGCCAAGAGAACAGATAGATACTTTCAGAAACTCACGCTCTATCGAATGTTTGTTTTACTTGTTTACTAATAGAAGTGAGAAGGAAAACAGAAATAACATTGCTAAGTAATAAATAACAACCCCTTTTTTCCAAAAACAGTTTTTCATTAGTTTTCCCAAATATTACTCAATTTCATGCAGCATTGCGTTTACGAATGAATCATGGAAAACTTATCGTTTATAAAACTGATATATTGGAAATGTTATGAGTACAGTTTTATTAATAAAAAGAGATAAGACAAGAAGAAATAAAGAGCAAATATCTCGTAAGCCGCCAAAAATAAAAGAATCGATATGTCCATGACCCTTGTGAGACGTGGGTAAGTAAGTCTTTTGGACAACGTGTTGCTATTTATCGGTTATGACATATTTGATAAAACGCAATTATTGTTTATTAAAATAATAAATATTAACTCTACTAACATGTTTATACTATGCAAGATATACTACAAAATACAACCGATATTTTAACCTTTTTTAAAAAGTCACACAAAGAGGTCACCTTTTTGTTGATTAATGACAAAAAATGATTTGTGTTTTTTGGTTAAACTAAAAATACTGACTAAAACTATCAGTTTATTAGCAATAAATTTATAAATATTAAACAACTATTTGCCACGTTTCTAATCATTTCAAAACCGAAAGCAGTACTTTAATGGAATGAAGAATGGACATAATTTTTATTATAGATTCCATATGTATAAAAATCAAACAAAAACCAAAACTACTGGAGAAAATTTTTGTACTTAAATATTTAGAATTCATTAAAATTATCGAAATGAAGTGTCATGCTCGTGTGATGATTACTATTTTTTATTTTACTAAATAATCTTTTATAAAGTAAATTTTTTGTCGAAGGGTTACAAGAACTGATAACAACCCGGACTTATTGGTATCATGCGTTTTCTATACTGATAATAGGAATGTATGTATGTAATTTAAATATTCTCCATATTTTCTGAACTATTCCAAAATTAGGATAACCATTAACTGCTTATAACAGGATCAACACTCAAATTGGGACTCTTTGGTTGTGAGGCTATCTTTTCCAGCTAGAATTCTAGTAAACGTTATTGTGTTTGGAACCTAAGAACCTAAATAATACCGCAATATGACAAAAAAAATATTTTCTATATAGCTGTTATATACAGGGTCACTGTGCAGTGTCCATCAAAGGTTTGTACAAAACGCTACCACATATTCTTAAGACCAAACTAGGACAATCTATCCAAACTTACCTATATCCAAAAGTAGTTGGTTAAGGGCCTATCAAGCCTATTTTTTTTAAATAACAAAAGAATGAATTTATCAATGGAGATGGCATTTGGAATGTGAATCTGTACTACTGGCAAAAGGTACTTTTTGACGTGACGTGAATATTACGCAGTTGGTCAAAAACTCATCTTCCATCTATCAAAAAGCTGATTTTTTATATCGGTTTATCCATTTTACAACATCAGCAAACTTGTTTTTGGACTGCAGTGTATGAGTATGACCTACACTAAATCCAATTTATTTTTTTCTGTCTAAACTATGGCAGATACCGTAATCAAACAAAACACAAAAAACATGTAAAATGAAAAGTTCTATCAATGGTAAATGTCTTGGTCAGCTGCATAACACTCACGAGCAAAAAACTCCGTCAAAAAGTACCTTTTGTCAGTACAGATTCATATATACCAAACTCCATCCCCATCGCTAAAAACATTCTTTTGTTATTTAAAAACAGAAATATTTTGAACACCTTTGACGCTCGATAGGGCCTTAACAAGTTTGGTTCGATCATCCTATTTCGGTCTCAGGAATGTACAGACTTTTCGGGTTTCAGGGACATGCTGCATATTTTTTTAGTTAAAATTATCTGAAGGGCGCGAATGAACTTAGTGATTGGTATACCTCGTTAACGTAACTGCAAACTTTTATAAATAAGCATGTGATTTCCTCTACAGAATTCTAGATGAACTAAAAGTTATTGAATGACACCTCAATCTCAAAAACAAATAAACTTTGTAATACGGGAACTAAATATACCTATTTTACTAAAATGCCTACAAATACTCATACCGTTAATATTTTCATTATAAATGGAACTATTTTATAATGTTCCTAATTTAATTTAAAAGTTTCATTCAATGTTCCCTTTGTGAACCTTGCTCTATAATAGGAATATTTTCTCCACATGATCAATATCCATTTCCAACTTGATCAATACCATCCGTTTACTTTAACCTTGCCGGCAATTACTTGCAAATTTTATTAACATGTGTTTCAAACATAAACCATATTTGGCACCCAGATTTTAATGTTTTTGTTGACTATACAGAGTATAATGAAACTAAGTGTTACGCTGTATTCAAGGACAATGTTGCATTACATAACGTACGTAACAGTTATCAGCCAACGGTATTCATAAAACTTTTAAAACTTTATGAAATATTACAGCAATAAGTCGGTGAACAAGAATGCCATCGTTAGAAAGCAACAAGGTATGAATTTAAAACGCAGGTTAGATAGATGTAATTGAGAATTATAAGCATACATGCTGTTATGACCAGGCCAAGGCAAACGTGAAACCTCCTAAAACAACTTTGCCAAGTAATAGAATCCAAGATGGCGGTCTTGATTGCGTCACGCAATTCCACCTTTGAAAAGAGCAGCTGCAAAGACGATGCACTCTGCATTAGTGAGCTTCCAAGAATACGAATCGCTTTAATATACATCAGATCCATACCAAAGAGCACTTGCATATAATTTTCATTTTCGTTGCACAAAAGCTACACGAAATTGCAATAAAAACACAATATGTCCCTAGCTACTAAAACATAGATAGAAAATAATAATATACCCACATGTTTGTTTACCTACATGTTCTCCATATTCAACGTGCAATAATAATAATTTTTAAATTCAATTTAACTTCCTCATTATTTACTTGTTTAGAAATTGTGGTCAGCTATCTTTCCGAAAAGCTAAATAACGTTGTATTGTAGGTACCTACTACTATTAATAATTGTATTGTGTTACTACAAAATGAATATACCAAACATATAAAATATATCCCTAACATTTTCAGCACCTCTGGAGTAGTGATATTGTTGGTTTTAAATAGATCGTAAAAACCGCTTACGTTTGTGTGTATTTATCTCTTTCTAACTCAAGGATTTTTATGACAAATAATTTTAACGTACGGTGTAATTCTTAATTCAAGTAACAAAGTTATGATTTCTATAGTCTATGGTCCCTACGTGACCCCCCCCCCCCAGTGGCGTACCGAAGGGGGGTTTGGGGTGCAAGTGCACCCCCCAAATTGTTCAAAGATAACAATAACGAAACGTCATTTTTAATTTGTACTGTACGTTTTCTGATTTTATTAAATATAGGTACTAATAATCGTACAAACCGGGAATGTATAAATTTTTTTTCTCAAAGTGCACCCCCATCCTAAAATTTCTGGGTACGCCACTGCCCCCCCCCCCCCGTAAATCTTACTATAACAAAGTTACCCATACAAGGTGGGTTAATTATTGTCACCTTCTATATTATTTTACATCGTTTTACATCTTGTATGCCTTAGAAGGTACCAAATTAACTAAGGCTTAGTTAATTTGGTACCTTACTGCACATTATTTAATTTGGTGCTAGTAAGTGATCCATTAATGAGAATGAGTCCAGTGGCGGCTCCTCCATTAGGTCAATTGGTCAATGACCTCCCTAGGAAAATTGCACATTGATAAACTGTTAACTAATGAAATCAGAACATAAATAATAAATATTTAATTCAAAGTTTTCCAACTCTTATTTTAGTAAGATATCATTTTACCCAATCGTGCCTGAATATGAAATCTCGGCTGCTTGCATGTGTCATGTGTCACGTACGTGTTATGCGGTAGATGGGAATTACAATACTCCAGAGTGAAACGGACAGCCTCGAATTTCGTTTGACTTAGTACAAGATTATTTTACAATAGCATAAAGCTGGGCTGAGAGCCGGACTGCCTCGGGTAATACCTAGTATTAATATTTTGCGTTCATTAAAGAGTAATTCGTTTTCAGCCACACTTTTTAGTGTAATCTTTTTTCGGATATACGATACAAAAATACCTTAATTAAGATAGACGAATTGATCTTAAATATAAATCCCTTTAAGGTAAGACTAAAGTTTTTTCGTTTTTAGTATTTTGTTTATATTTTGTTTTTTAAAATGACCTCCCTTTATGATTGACCACCGGCCGCCACTGAGAATGACTACAGTAATTCTCTGCAAATATCTCTAATTTTGAGTACTATTTCTTAGCCTTAAAAATTTTAATTGCCAGTTAAATTTTCTAATATTCCAACTTTTGTATTCCGTTTCTTTGCAATTATTTTTACATTATATTGTAATAAAACATAAATAATAAAAAAAATTTCAACCATGGTTTAACCATTGCCTTGTTTGTCTAATGTTTTTATAATAACATTGGGACAAACTATTTTCTTACATAAATTTTCTAAAAGTTAATATTTGAAAGTTTATTAATAATAACAAAAATCTTATTATTTTAAGAAATTGACAAAACAAACTAGTATTTATTTTTTTTGTTAAGCAAGCAGGGAATATACGAATATCTAATTTTAGCTTATAGCTTCTAATTAAATTATTGACAGGATTAGAAAGACCTTATATAATAAACTACGTTGTTTTTGCATTTATTTTCACACGTGCAGGTATTTATTTTTCTTTTTTCTATTTACGTGCACTTCTTTACTACATTTGTTAAATTATTATAAAATTAGTAGTAGGTAGGGTAAATGCAAATTTCCCGACACATATTTTTGGTCTTCCTTTATTGGTGTGGAGTTTTATTTGCTATAAAAAAGTACAGTGCAAAAGTAATGCTATAGGCTTACGAAATAAGACAAGAGTTGAATTTAGAGAATTTTACAATGAAATTTATAAAAGGGTTTATTAATATTATTTCTCATATTATATGCTTTAAATTATGAATTTAGAAGCATTTTATTGGTACTCTGGAGGTATGGTAACCAAAAGTTGTTGTTATCGAATAATATGGTGATTTTGTAGAAAAGTTGCGAGGACATGGGAAACGATAACATTAATCCTTTCAACCTGCACACATTCTTTGTGAAAACGTTGGGAGCACGTCGTAAAACTTGGAAGCGGTATCGATCTCTGGATAGACAGACTGTGAACGGCTGGCTGGATAAGACACCTATTTACTGTCCCCCTAAATACCGAAAATTTTTGTTAGGAAGTATTTAAACATTCTACGTTGTACGTTCTACTAATACTTTTAATTGATATCTTTATTCAGTTACTATTGTATAACAGTACAGTAGTAGGACTTTATTCCAAATGAAACCTAAAAATATCTTTTATACCTAATTAAAATTATTGCAAGATGCTAACTAACTGGCTGTACACATATAAATTACTGTACCCCATACTGCAGAATAACAGATTGTGTATTTTGAAATGTAATAGATACAATATAAAATGGAATTTTAGATTATAACAATAATTACAAGCCATTTTTTTATAATTAGTTAAATTTATGTAATTGCATTTAAATATAAATATATGTTTGTTACTGAATTTCCATGAAAAAGTTTGCAGTTATCAAGGAATACCAGAGATACTAGTCATATCCTAATAATAAAATTGCAGAGGTTTTAAGTACTCTTACGTAGTAAGTAATTATATAGTTATTATAATTAAGTACTTGATTGGCAGAGAAAAGCATGTTTTAAAACAGCAACAATGAAGAAGTGATTGAATGGAAAATTTCTTGGTTTACTTTTCAATTTAAATTGTTAAACCTAAATAGGTAGTTACTTTACTATTGGTTTATAATTCTGGTATAGACCCATTAACTTACTAATACACTTAGGTTTATTAAAAGTTGCTGGTTGGCTATTACTTATAGCACCTAATTACCATAATATACAAATTTCCTGTTCTAATAATTTCGTCCTAACTAAAAAAAAATATTTTGTTAAATATCATACAAAACACAAATCCGATGTAGGTGCTGCGGTGTTTAATTATTAACAGATGTGGTACAATTAGTTTAGAAAAAACTATCAGTACTCAGGTTTAATTTTGAAACAAACTTAGCCATGAAATTAATTTTTCTTATCACCTTGTTTGTTCCACTAGCTCATTTGTGGTAATCCAATAGTGGGCGAAACTGATAAGTAAAAGAATGCACTGGGCAAGGCAGAGACGGATCCAGTTAAACATACTGAAAAAAAAAATTAATGAGACAGTTGAAATAATATTAATATCGAGCAAAAAAATGTGATAATCGTGTCATCGTGTGCCAGTTATTAGTAGGAGTTTTCAACACCATAGTGTTTTATGTTGCAACTGCCTGTAGAATATTAAAATTATTGGAAAGAAAAATCTAATTATTTTACAAACAGGCCGTGAAGAATCATATCAAATGTGTTTGATATGGATGTTTAAAAACGCATACCTACATCAACACATGCAAAATAAATAAAATAATCAAACCTTGTGTTTGTTGGTAATTACTTAGTATTAAAGCACGCCATATGGAACGCCTTACAACAAATAAATAATTAATTAGAATAGTATGGTGGGTTATCGCTAATTGTTTGTTTATTTATTCTTACAATGCATTGAAAAGTATATGTAAAAATATGTATAAAAATTGTAGAAATGTAGGATGCCAAACAATGCAATAAATTGCCGTATGCAGCTGTCTTCGGCTGTCGTTGATATTGTAATTGCAGTGAACAGAAATATAAGAAAATATAATATTACACATTTCTGTTTAAAATAGATCCTTTGTTATTGCAGGATAATGTTGCGAATCACATGATGCAAGTCAACTTTCCGAGTTGCTGGTTCCTATACAAAATAGTTATCTGGTTTAACAAAGGTTGGCTGGTTTCACAGCTTCGGCTTTGCCTCAGCCATGAAATACCAGCTACGGCAGTAAATATGTTACTTTTCTGCCGTGTTGGCCATATAATTTTTTCGTCGATTGTTTATATTTGTCATTAATTTGATTGCCATTTTTAATATTTAATATGTTATTAGTATCGGCACCCACCTGTTGCTATGCAGTTCTTGTTAGTTGCTATGGAAAAACAAACTTCATAATTCATAAATGACATTCTATTTGTTAAGAATAGTTTAATTTTGTTAATTAGTAAACATTAATTAATTTATAATATATTTACAATGAAAAATGGCGAAGAAATGTTCACCCCACCTAAAATTAAGGAAATGGTGAAAAATGTAGAACAAAATTTATTTATTAAACATTTCAATTTCAAATGTTTGTTTATCGAAGCAGCCCGCAGCCGCGGTGTTTTTGAATGCTACTGTCAGCAAAAGTGGTCTCTTTCTCTTGTTACCTAGGCAGCAAAAGTGGAACTTCGTAACTTTTAATTAGGGGTTAGATAATATGGATATTTAACATAGAGTAAAATTAATTTGGCGTACCTAGATAAGATTGCTGGAACCATCATATCACCATCACAACAATCGTATTTAATTGGTAGTCTTTTATTTATATCTACTTGTTGACACCGAGAACAAGAAATCTGCTGTTTTTTGTAATCTTGCAGTGGCTATTATAAACTGAGGGAAATTCCCAGTAGGCAGTAATCAAAGTAAATATATCAGAGTATTCAGAGTTTTATTAAAAATTACGTATACAATAATGATGTAGAGAATAGAAGTTTTCCAGTAGGCATTATACAGTGTGACACATTAATTTAAGATGAAGACATCCCTGTCTTCAATTTATTTTTGGAAATATAGATTTGAATTTTGCTACAGAAGTAGAACATAGAATTTCATGAGCTGCATTTTTATCGACTCAACTCAATAATGTCAGGTGCAGGTGTAAACTCACTACTCAGCCCCAACTCCGACTTCGGAATTAGGGCCAATTCTCAATATTTTGCGATGCATTATCAAAAAATTACTAGAAAAAGTTGCAGATCTCTTCAGATTCGGCCGTGGTGCGATAGGGCGTGCACTATAGAGTTAAACTTTTTCGGATTTTTCTTATGTTATGAAAAGTTTCTTAAAAGTTCAAGGTTGACAAAAGTTTTAGGAACAGTTTTAAGACACTTGTTTTTCTGTATATAAGGTTTTTAATTCAATAGCACCCACTGTAATTGGTGCCCAAATTGCACATATGACAGTCAGATTTTCAGTCACTCTATGATACTTTGTAGTACACCAAATAAGCTAAAGTACAGCAGTTTTCAAAAATGCGGCACCAATTTCATTTCTGGAAAACCTTATTATCCCCAGCAACCAGAAAGTGGTCTAAGTAGCACACATTGTGGGGATCAAGCTTGTTTAAATTTTTCTTTATGAAAAGTCTACGAAATCTAATATAAAAGTATATATTGCTTTTTGCTTCAAAATCGATGTTAGTGAACTACGAAACTAATGTATATCTGATAATAGTTAGGTACTATAATAATCTGGAACCTATTTAGATCGAAATTTAACAAAAAAGTAAATGGATATAGTATGTATACACTTACGTAAATAATTATAGGGTAGCTTCCATAATTTATAAGCTCTTTCTATGTTATTCAGAGATAGGAAAACAACTTTCGGTGAAATGAAGCTTTTAGACTTTATTTAATTGGGATAACATTTAACGCTGTTGGACATAAACGTGACGGAAATTGTTTGTTTCATTAAACTTTTAATTGCATTTTACTAAAAATGTAAACCTCATTAACAAACGATGGAGATAAATTGTGTATTTAGATACTAAATCAACATTTTGAAAAAGGTATCCTTTAATTTAAGAATATAATGCAGGAACGGCGTAAAAATATGGAAGCTGGAGGAAATTTGTCTAACAAATTATAAATAAGTACGTGTGTTTTAAGCAAAATTACCTTCATTTTATTTTACGTTGGAAACATTTTGCGTTGGTTCTGATTTAGTTTCCAATAATGAAAAGCTACTTTCATCATACAGAAGGTTTCCCGCTTTTCGAAAATAGTAATGTTGGAAATCTGATTTTAATATCGTTTGCTTGCTCAATCTTTCTTTTATCCAATACTTTTCTATGACCATTTTTTCGCCGTTCATGTTCCAATTCTTTCTATGTTGTGCCATGCATCTTCTTTGCAGTGTTACTTATAGTACCATTTCTTTCTTAGATCGTTTTCTTCTTGTTTTGACTTTCTTTTTTATTTCTTATCGTTACCCGGCCAACCTGAGTTCTTCAAACATATCCTAACTATTTCAATCGTATCTAGTCTATTTGTCGAAACATTGGAGCTATTTGCAGCTGGCCTTTCCACTATGGCCCGATACAAAAACGTTTGCTGTGATGAAAAAAGTGAAAAGAGTGTTAACTTGCATTAATTATACAAACATCGTAATTGCTTTATGTTGGTAACAAAAATTTTATTAATTTAATTTAGAACCAAAATTTTCCTAAAGTTGTGTTTTCTGTATAGTACATCCCTCTAATCAGAGTTTCCTACCAGCACGTGCTTTAACGAAATTAACCTTGATACGCTTGCGTATCCATATTTATCCATTATCCGCAATATAAAATCAATACCCACAGTTTGCCATATTCAAGGTTAATATGAAAATACTAAAAATATCTGGGAATGTATTACGTTTAAATATTGACCGGTTAAAGCTTTTTTTGGCATCATAAAAGAGAAGTTTTATAAATAAACCACAGGGTTACAGACAAGGTTGTTGTTAAGGGTTGCAAAAGCACATTACGCACATTTTCCATTAAAAAGTAATTTTCTCAAACGTTAAATAATGTCGTTTAAAATGAATTGAAACGAGAATATTAAAAGACCTATTACCTATAAAACGTTATTGGTTAACGGTGTACATGTAGGTTGCCGTATAAACATTTAAAGGTGCTGTAAAAAATTCAATGCATTCACCTACACATTTTATTCTATAAATAAACAGATTGCCTGCACATTTATTCCAAACACAGTTCTCTACGTGTAATTCAAATTGATCCATAACATTGGAATTTATTGTTTAAGGTCTCTTTTACAAGTAGTGCAGGATTTAAAAATATAATTATCAATTACAACCTTGTAATGTATTTATTATAAAACAATAAAATTCAATTAGGAACATAATAATATATTTGCATTTTCTCATTAGACTAGTACAAGTTATAAATGGAATTTTAAAATTGGATTTAGGTAAAAAAACAATTTGTGGGTGTAGGATCTTTAATTAATTTATAACTACTAGTACTATTCAGAATGTGATTTATTTTATTAGATAGTGACTATGAATTAAAGACGGAAACTAGTTTTTTTATTTGTGTTCATGGTCCTCGTTAAAATGTCTCTTAATCATATGATTTGTATTTTTTTATTTTGTCCTTAAAAACCAAATTTTTGCTCTATTTTTGAAAAGGCGTCACTCTTCGAGGAAAGGAACCACATTAGGATACAAGTTTATACGAAAAAGTAGCCACAATTTTCGTTTAGGATTGATTTACCTCCAGCATTTTCTTCTACACGTACTTAGGAAACACCCTGTATAGTAGTAGTATTTACAAAGTAATAGATGATAGAATTACTCAGCAATATGAAGGGAACATCACAGACATACAATTTGGTTTCAGCAAAGAGTATATAATGGTTTCAAAAAAATGTGTGTGTAAAATACTATTTTAGTGCTGAGTGGTGTATCCTCACTAAAAATACTCGTAAAAAATTGGGGCATAGTAGGATATTTAAAGTACCTACCATGAATCGATAATTTGCAGAATCTTAAATTTCCTCCTCCTATTTACAAAGAAAACTATTAAACACTACCAGAAAAAATAATAATACGATACCTAGGTCATACACTGAAACAACAGTTTGCAGGTCATTATGCAAGGGAAAATTGATGATAGAAGATTAATGGGAAAGGAAAGGGTTTTTCATTAAACATCTACAAAATTCGTTCGGGAATAAGTCGACATTGATTCGAGCAGCATTACCAACTTCCAGTAATGCTCCCAAGTAATGTAAATTATGTAATAGGGATAAAAAATTCTTTATGAATTTTAGAAATCATTGACGAAATATAAAAAGTAACATACACAGTATGGAAATTAGTGACGAAAGGTAAAAGCAGTGAAGGAGACGATACAAGAAAGACAGGAAGGATCATCCTTAAGGTAACGTATTTAGAACAGAGATACCCAAAGCACTATGGAATGCGAATACAAAATCAAAAAAAATATGAGAGTGCGGTAGAAACAAAATAAATAAATTGGGGTAATACGGAAAATTTCTGACTGATTATAGGCCGCAAGGAAGAAGGAATTGTCCAAAAAGTCATCAAATCTGTTAAAATCATCTCAAGTCACATCAGCTGCTTATACGCTAAACAGGAAAACAGGTGCAGGAAGTTTTATGTAAGTAATAAGTAACAGACTCGCACTAGGTATGTATGTTCAATTAAAACCTATCTTTGGCTCATAGAAAAATGAACTTTTGAATTCTGGTTTTGACATAAAAAATAAATTAATTAAATAATTAATGACATTATCAACCTTTTGACGATCTTTTAGGTGTTCTTTCTGATGATTTCCGTCTTTTCTGCACTCGGTTGGCCTGTTGGGAACTTTTCGATAAGTATTTTAATCATTTTATTATAATCGCATAATTCTCTTTAAACCCTTCGTTAGATCTTTTTACACTTGAAATGTTATCAAAAACAAATACAACATAAACGAAAACGAAGTATACCGGGTGAGTCAGACCACCCGTATCAGTCGTTTTTTTCGAAAACGGTTAATCGTAGAGAGTCTGGCCAAATTTTTTTATTACAAACGCCTTCATGAAGAATCGAATGGTGACATTGGCATTCGCCGGAAAAATCGGCATCCTGAAGAGTTTGCTCCAGAATGTCAAGAACTCCAAAATTTCAAATAGCACGGGGGGTCAAAAGTAGTATCGTTGAAAAGGTCTTCAAGAAATAAGCAAGTTTTGTAGGAAAAATAATTTTATTACCCCCACCCCTTCAGAGGAATATTCGATTGAAGTTATTAATTAATTGTACTGTTATTGAGGCAGGATGTAAACGGCGTAAGTAACTACATACGTCCTAACAATAGAAATGCATGGAAAATCAGCAGTGGATGAACACGGGCTAAGAAGAAGAAGAAAACTGTTATTTAACTTTAGATTTAAAAAATATCTAAAATGTAAGTTTGACAATATCACAATAATTGTTCAAACTGTCGTCAATCCACTTCTAAACACTGTCACATTATCAGTGGCTCTCAATATTTCTTCACCACTTAATGACCGGCAGGCATTGCGAATTCTCAGCTTCATATCATCTCTTGTATCCAGTGGAATACAATCGGGTGACCTATTGCCAAACTTACATTTTAGACATTTTTTAAATGTAAAGTTAAGTAACAGTTTTCTTCTTCTTCTTGTCAGCTCGTGTTCATCCACTGCTGATTTTCCATGCATTTCTGTTGTTAGGACGTATGTAGTTACTTAGGCCGTTTACATCCTGCCTAAATAACAGTACAATTAATTAATAACTTCAATCGAATATTCCTCTGAAGGGGTGGGGGTAATAAAATTATTTTTCCTACAAAACTTGCTTATTTTTTAAAGACCTTTACAACGATACTACTTTTGACCCCCCGTGCTATTTGAAATTTTGGAGATCTCGACATTCTGGAGCAAAATCTTCAGGATGCCGATTTTTCCGGCGAATGCCAATGTCACCATTCGATTCTTCATGAAGGTTTTTGTAATAAAAAATTTTGGCCCGACGCTCTACGATTAACCGTTTTCGAAAAAAACGACTGATACGGGTGGTCTGACTCACCCGGTATAAATATTAAGTTTTGAAATAATTTTGTATTTATGAATCTTTAACACATCTGTAACGATGTGTAAACGTTAAATATTGGAAATAATAATTTGTCTTCTAAAATTCAAGAAAACAATACAATATTACAATGTTCGGTGGTGTAAATGGTAATTAATTTGTATATTTATAAAAATCTATCAACACAAATATTAAAATTATTAATAGTGCATAATCTTTTGTGCTTAATAGCTTAGAAATTTAATGTCAATTTTCGTATATAATTTAAACTACTAACTACTATTATGATTATATGCAGTATATACTACTAGATAATTATTTACTTGACATTTTTGCCAAGATATTACTCATACATTTGGCATTCATTTAATCATGACATCCTGATGTGATCTCATCTTAAATCATAGTAGTGTATCTATTTCTGTCGCATATGTAACTTCCCATAATACTAATAATGGAAACATTTCATTACCATAACATTAGAAAAAAATACAAAATGTGTAATTTATGCAAACCTCAACATAATTGAAAAGAAATGATGAATGATGATACACTTGTCATTAGAAAAAGCAAAGCAAACGTTTTAGATTTAGAAATCTGAAAAGGAAAATAGATGAATGGATCAATATGAACTCAATCATATCCAGATCAGCGTACAGTGGAGCAGATTAAAAAAATTATGTGGTCTAATGAAAAGTCAGTAAAGAAAGTCCTGGTCATGCACTGGCCATCATGCAGCTAGTACTGAGAATCGGTTGGTTTCATAAAACTGAAAATGAGTCAGTCCGACACTGATAAACTCCGGAAACACATTTCATATTTCATATACAATTTCATAGTAACCGTTGCTTTTCCAATGAACCTGAATGAATACATGTTTATAAATGTTTACGTATTCGAGTAACTACTGAAATTTAAAATAGCGTTATCGTACATTTCTAGTTAAGAATGCAGTAGCGGTTTCGTTGGAAGTGAACCGACAAACCAAAGCCATTTGCACACATTCCTTTAACCATTCTAAATAATATACCGTTAGAAAACAAAAATATAGAATTGATTTCAATTTAAACTAAATAATACATAGTAGGTATTTAAAGGACCTCTTTCAGAAATGATTTTGAAATTAGGAAATCCATCTACAGTTATATAGTTTACCTTGTACATATTAGCAGATTCCACCTGCTGCAGTTCTTGCCTTATGTAAATGTAAAGGGTGGTCTGGCTGAATTCATTAACTGGAATACTTGTTTCCTGTTTTCGTTTCAGCAGTTAAAATAAAAGTTGCATTTAAATTTAAAATTGTACCGTACATATCTGTAATTACTTTTTTTTTAAATTTTTTTGTGTATAAATTTGGATCCAACTTTTCGTATTTTTTAAAAGTATATAGTTTCGTCAGCAACCACTGGTGCATGCAATGATCAAAATACTTAGGTACTATCAGATATATAGGGGCGGACTGGACTGATCCTGTATTTTCAGTAGCCCAGAGGCTACTTCTTGGATCTATAGACCCTATGTTTTACATATTTTATGTATTTCATCGAATGTAAAAAGGCCATTGTTCTCTCTTCTCTTTTTTTTAATTTTTGAATTTTGAAAAATGCAAATCAACGTGAATTGCGCTTTGTAGAATACCTATGAAGAAAACTGAGCATTTGATGTGTTTCGTTTATTTGTAGGTTTATGTTTATAGCTAGTCCGCTCCTTATCACATATGGATATAATAATAATGTTCAGTTTTATGAAAATTTCTGAAATTTTCATTCAACTAGAACGTAAACAATACGCAATATATACGTATAGCTGAAATGATATTTTCTCATAGTGCAGGGTTTCCAGAATTCAGTAAAATTGCTAACAGTAGACCCTCCTCTACTTTGATAAAGTTGAAAATCGGAATCAAATTATCACACTTGCTATAGTAATCCCGGAAACCAGCAATGTGGATTTTCCCCAATAAAATCTGTTTCGATTAGATCTGTATAATGATGTATTACTTTCCTTCCACGTTATCATAACGTGCTGAAACGGGTGTTTCCATGAAATAGGTCCTCTACTTAATTCTAAATTAAAGATAGAAAAAATAAAATATTAAAATAAACATTACATAAATTTAATATTTTTTCCACATGCACTTCGGTCAACTGTACGGTTAACCTGTATCAACATTAAGACGAAAGACAAATATCTATGGTCTATGGACGAAACGATTTCATTCGTTCCACAGCGGATTTAAGCCACTAACATTTTTGTAGTCGAAGCTAAATAGTAAATATTGATAACAAAAATAATTAACCGAAGGTACAATATCGAAAAAATTGTTATCTGAGGTTTCGTTAGCGGTTTTGAAAATAAAAATGTGCTTTGTTAAAATCTATAGTGCAGACAACACTACTGAAGTATCTTTTTAGGCATATTATGAAACATATAGGACATACGACTTCTTAAGAAAACATCCTCAAATATCCTTGTTCCTGAAAATCGAAGAACAACTGCCTGCTATGACTTTTTCTGGCTTAGATGTCAGATCTAGACTATTAATATAATACTGTAAAAGAAAAATCCAATATCAAAAGCAAGAAAAACGTTCAGCAACAAAAATGCGGGAGTTTCCCATTGAATTTATGAAATTGAAAAGAAGCTATACTCGTTACACAAACACAAATTTTTATTCCACGGTAAAAAGTGGATATCTAATTCCCTTTTGCAGCTTCGTGAGCATTACTATTACGGGTAGGTCTTAAGGTACGTCTATGTGGTTAAGAAAATGTAAATACTGAACCTGAACCCCATCTAAACAAGCGTGTAAAACATGGGGTCCGAATCAGTCCGAATACCGCAAACAACAAGAATCCCTTTTCCCCCTTTTTCATTTGTTTAGAAATGCTTAACACTCACGTCCTTGTGTTTCGTATTCGTTAAGGTTCCGAACCGATGTGTTATGTTTATTAAATATTTCTCTTCCTCGTGCTAACGACGCCTCCTTGGTCGATATTAAATCAAACTTTTCTTATTCGTTTTATTTTAGTATAGATACCGTATAAGGTTATATCTATAGTCAATGTTTGCAAAGTTTAAATAGACTGGGGAAAAGGAAATGCCTGCCCAACTTAAACACAATTCTGTGCTAACTCTGTTTTAGACCAGAGTCATCAAACCTCAGGCAAGTGTGATGGCTTACTATGATAGTAATCTCCCATAAATATTGGACAGTTTCTGTGACAGAATAATATTTGAAATTTGATAGCTGAAATACGAATACGAATGAATTTGTTTGGGTTTAGTATTTTCAGTTTTTTTTTAGGTATATACCTAAACCTGCAAATATTTGTTCTGCAATTTTGAAACTCATTTTACTATAAGCCGCCTTCTTATGATTCGCAAATTAATGTGAGGGGCAAATAAAATTATTTTTCACAAACTTATTTTTAATTATCTTTCTATAATCAGATTAATACTTGTTAATACTTTCATTAAATACTTGATCGTATTAAGCTTATCCAGTTACTTGGGCAACAAATTAATTCAGAGGCAGAGGACGGGAAGAAACATACCTACGCAATTTTTTTTATTTCCTGAGGGTGTGAAATCGCTCTTGTAAATTTATGTGGGAATTTTTCGTAAAGTACTGCTAAAGTTATGATCTGAAATAACGTATCCATTGCTATGATCAGAGCGATATGGTAGTTAAAGTTAAATAGATCGCAGTGATCACCAATGTCCATGAAGTAAGGGACGGCAAGAAGAAGAAAATACTGATAATAATAATACAAAATATAAAGTTTAAAAAATGATTACGTTGCACTGGAATTAAGGAAGGATACTATTTAGTATTTTAGCTTACTTTCGTTATCTATTTAAGAAAGATGAGAGGTGTTGATTATATGGTACCATTGTTCAACAAATTTGTTACACCATTGTTTATCAAGTATTTAAGGCAATGAAACTTTTATATCCATTGTTACTCGCTAAAATTATTTTTATTTGGTATACGTATAGGTATCTATCTCACTATCGGTCTAACTAAAAAATATGGGCATGACTTAATAGTTATGTACGTACCACGTAAAAATCACATTGAGACTAATATTTAATTTCAGCAGGAGCAGCACACCCCGATTATGGTCAAATTGTCCGCAGGTTTTAGCCCAGATTTTGGTAAATAGCACTAAAATCTTGTTCTTCCAACAAATAAGTTGTTTCTATAGCGTCAACAAAATCATTGTTGTCACGAGAAATACAAATTTGTTGGGTCAACATAAAAAAAATGTCCCCATGTAATTATTATTTCCTGGCACAAATTCGTTTTGCCCTAACAACAAAGAAGAAAATAATTTTCGTAGGTGTAACTTATTTTATGTACCAGTGGCGCAGCGAGGGGGGGTTTAGGGGTTAAAACCCCCCACAGACCTAAGTATTTAGATCTAAAAAATGTTAACCTTATCTTAGTAAAAAATTCATCATGCAAAACCCCCCCTAATGCTAATACAGAATTTTGGCTGCGCCACTGTTAAGGTGTGTTTACACAGTGCGAGTAGCTTGCCTGGCGAGTAGGCAGCAACTGTCATGACAGTTGCTGCCTACTCGCCACCATGTACCTCGACTGTTTACACGGAGAGCTGAAACTGACAGTTACTGGCCAGACACCGAGAGAAGTTGTTGACCGTATTTTTTTTTTTTGACACTTCAGCCACCTTTTCTAATTCCATTTCTTTGGCAATACGTTCTAATGCCGCCTTTCTCACATCCCTGTTTTTATAGCTAGGGTTAAATGTGTTCCAAAGGGCTTCCTCTTCTTTGTACAATTTCATAAATTGCAGATTTCTTTCGGTAGACCATCTTTCAACTATGTTGCTAAATTTAATATTGATAAACAATACACTCACGTGGGAACTGAACACGTCAGGGGCTGTATTCTCGAAATCACTCGACATTTTGTCGTGCTCGACAAAAAAAATTCAACCAATCGGAAGGCTATTTTCCTGACAATTGAGCATATGTCATGCCACAAAAAATAGTTTGATTGGTTCATTTTTCTTTGTCGTGTGCGAGAAAATGTCGAGTGATTTCGAGAATACAGCCCCAGGACTGGTACGGCAGTAACTCGGCTGTAGTTCACACGTGTAGTCACACGACAGTCGCGAGCAAGCTACTGTCGTATGGAGTGGAGGGGGAAGGCGAGTGGGCAGTGAAAACAAAATATTTTATAGTAGCTCGCACTCCAGTGACTGTCCTACTCGCCTTGACAGTAACTCGCACTGATTCGTTTACACAATGACAGTAGCTGCAGGACAGTTACTGTCTATGCCAACTCGCACTGTGTAAACACACCTTTAGGTACATTAACTAATAATTAGCCAACAGGAGTTGTTGTGACAATGCGCAAAGGTTTGATTGAATGATTCGTTCGTTTACCGAACAATTATTGTGGAGTTGTTTATTTAATATCTAGGGTTTTTACTTTTGCCCAAGCCATATGAGCAAATGTGGATATGCTTTTATAACCGGTTATTTAAAATTCCTTACCGCCCTCGGCTTGATAAGATATAACATGCGATATAATACTGTTACATCTTATTTTACATGCCGTAGCAAGTTATAAAATCTTTTGCTGTGAAACACTATATTATCTATACAGATTCTGTAGCAAAGGTAAACGAGTTTTCAGAATTAACACCGAGCTGTGAAAGAAAGTGATATACGCACTAAAATTTCTATATAACTTTAGCAATTACCCATTTTGTCTAGTGGTACCTATTCACTATTCATACATGAAAAATTTCCTCTGTGACAACCGAATTTTTTTCTACAAATATTTTATCGACAGTATACCTCTAAATTCTTCGAAACTAGAGTTGCCTTGTTTAATAATTAAATAATAGTTAGGATGGATAATCAGAAACTTGCTCGGGTCTACGAACTACTTTAGAATTATTTATCAAAAACCGTTCCAATATCACGTCGAAGTGGTACACGAAATTTAAAAAATGCAGACCTATTTAGAGTAGTATCGAAATTATTAAAACGATGGGAAAAAAGTAAATCGATAACAAATACAAAAAACACGGTTGAGTTTAAGTTTGTTATGATTTTTAGGTTTTTTTTATTTATTTATTTTATTTTTATGTATTTTTAAAATTTTATGTAAACTTACCTTTTGTCTTCTTTTGCAGTTCGCATATCAACCACCATGCTATGATGTACTTTTGAAACATTATTTCAGATACTATTTATTTATTGGTACTTATATAAATATAAAATATGTCAAATATTCAAATCGCTTGAATTATGAAATAAATGAGAATTAGTACTTACAGAAGAATATGTAAAATCTGAAAAAAAAACCTGAAGTAGCCACCCAACCAAGGCAAAGATTGTTTTTAGAAAGTAAACTTATATTTTTTACAGAATTTGTCAAACAATTTATGAATTGATTCCCTAAATAAATATTTTTTCTGCAATAAAATTATGTGCATCGAATGTTTGAAGTTTGATGAAGTCAGTAATGGAAACGTAATGTCTACGCCTACAGAACTGTAAGACTGCAGAAAAAAAATCTAGCCTAAATTGCAGTTCAAAAATTCATTATAACAAATTTTTAACTTCCCCGAATCTCCCACGACTTCTACCTGTTTTAAGTTTTAATTGCGGCCTTGTACCTACGATGGGAATTCTTTTTTTTTAACTGTTGGTTTCCTTTTTCAAAAAATTGTAATTAAAAATCATTCAATAACTAAATATGAAGAGAAAATATTAAATCTTTAAAAAGTAGGTGCAAGGAAAAGTAGTATAGAAAAAATTCTGCGAATCATTTTGTGGTCACGATTTCCAGGTAATACCTACATTGCCAACAACACGAGTTTCTATGTAAAATGAAGAAATGATTCCAAGTTTTTCATAAATATCAGGAATTTGTTAAAATTCTAGGAATTGATATTTTAGTTTCACAATATACCCACCTATTCTTGTTAATTTAGAATTAGTAGAAAAATCCAATTTTTAATGAATAAACAGATTCTTTTTTTAATATTTAAAAAAGAATTAGTTCAAATCGTCATAGGGTCGAAGATTACGTACTTGATGAAGTACCTGGTAACAAAACAAGCAATAACATTCATTTTACAAAGGAAAGGAAGAAGCAACTTAATGCTATCAAATTATCGTTTTCTAGATTGTTTAAACAACTCTCAATATTTACTACACATTCTATTCATGAATGTAATGTAAATAAGATAAAATGCCTTGAAGTAATGACGGTTGTACACACACGTACACAAGCTAATCTTAAAATTCTTTAAGATATGTGGTTTGCCCCTGACTAACGCACACCAAACCGCCAAAAAGTAGTTTTAACGGTTTACGCATTATCTAACTTGCAGGAAGTAGAATTTGCAGCAGGCCCTGGTGCGTGACAGACCTTGTTGCTATGGAAAGTTTGGGAGTGCCAGGGCCGCAACACTGCCTTCTCATTGGCCCGGCCAAACTCCGAATATCTCACAGCCAACTAATGCGATCCCAATGTTGCTACTAGTTCTAGTCGCTCTATTACCATTCCGACATTCTAGCCGAAATCCAAAACCTGTTTCAAAAAGTTCCATTAAAATTGCTTCGAGCTTCATTATCTAATAACAACCCACAATAATTTAAGGAGTATTTATTCATTACCAATTTTTGTTTTGATTTTTAAAATTAATTATAGCAAGGAAAACACGGGAAAATATGTTGAATGTAGGAAGTAGTGCTGCATTATTAATTTAAATATCGAATTTTTAAAAGGACGAGACGTACGTTAATAATAAAATTATTAATCGCAGCATTCAAAAATTAATGTTTTCTGCTAAAACTGTTATTTCCCAGTTCGAATAAAACCCAAACAGACGCCTCCACAAAGACTGTCCCTCCCCTAACGGCCAAGGTCAACAAGGGGCCGTTCCAAATGAGGGTGACGAATCGACCAACCCCAGAACAGTAGGGGCCGCCATTTCCAATACTACGATACGCTAAACACAAATACTACGTCAAAAGTAAAAGTGTAAAAACTACAAAATGAAAACACAAAAGTCTTTTTTGAATTGTTGCAAAAGAACAAATAAAAACCATAGAAAAAAAAAACTAGTTGTGAAAGACATCTCGAGCCTTGAAATAAAAATAAAAATGGCGTAAACAATTTTGCTAGGACAATTGACGAACATCCGTTACTAGTTTTATTTTGGCGGGAAAATATTTAAATTCCCTTAAAACAAAAACATGATATTTTTGTAAGCGTTGGTGGGGGACAGGAAATACTTTAAAAAACGTTTTTCACATTTATTTCATAACAAATAAGTTTATACAGTCTAAACGATTTTACCTTTAATTTTAAACAAATAACAGTGACTAAGGAGAAACAATTTAATGTTGCTACTACACTAAATAAAAAAACAACCACAAAATGGAAATCCTAAACCGTAAAAACATGCAACCTCGCTTTACACCGAAGCCAATATTAAATATTGGATGACGAATAACAATAACGAAAGGTGAAAGTTACTACCTATACTGAAAACATTGAAACTACACACATATACATAAAACTTACAATACAAAATATAAAACAATGATAATTAACAAACATGTATTCAAGAAGAGTTTGTAGTACCTAATTGGTGTAAATTTAACAAATTAATTAAAACTCCTGAAGGAATCCATTCTTAAATACGTGTCCGACATTAAATGTTATTACCGAGACAAGATGGTAATACAATTTGACTTCTGTTGGAGCACTTCTAATGGATTAATAGGAGAGAGAAAAAGACTGACTAATTTAAAATTAAGTAAGCCTACTTCCTCTCCCCTGTTCACCCATCGGATTCTTCTGTCTTGGAAATAAAACAAAACGAATCTAAATTATGCAGACAAGGTAAAAACGTTAGCCACAGCATATTAATACGAAAATGCAGGTTTCATAAAAACCGTTGAAGTATTGCGCAGTATACGTCAGCAGTGCGTATTCCACGAACACCAGCATCAGAATTAAAATTATCGCGAAGCACTATTCTGACGTCATCAAAAAACCAATTGTCACTGCACATCACGAAATAATTATAATGCACAAGAGCAATTTGGAAATCGCAGATTTTAATGGAAATAGTAGGTCCAAATTCGTTGCGTCACACCAACGCATTGTTGATGCAAAAACGAGCAGAAACCGTTGTACTGCCTTACAAAAGTAGCTGAACAAGATGGCCGTCTCGTTTGCAATGCGGAAGTTGCGAAAGTAGGTCGCGGTTAAATCATCAAAAACCTTCTCTAGATTTATATTTTTTAAATTAATGCTGATTATTTATGTGCAGAAAGCATTTGAGCAAAACAGTGCACAAACTTACACAAAAGTGATCTCGCAGAATACACAAAGAACCTGGGAACTACTTTTCACACACTCACTTCGCCGATATCTGCAGGAATAAGAAGCCAGGAATTTTCACGAACTCACCGCAGCTCTTCCAGAGTGGGGAATTCCATTAGAACTCCCGCATTGGTCGACTTTACCCTCCCCACTCCTTGCAAAAGAGTGGCTTCCGTGGGTTAGACTGTGACGAACTTGCGCACTAAATTAAGCTTCTATCGTTGTGAGAAAGTTTGTTTTATTACGGCGCAGAGCGAGATGGCGAACTCTTCGTCTTTGTCTCTCCACGACACGTGGCAGTTCGATGACCTCACTACACGTGTCCTGCAGAGTTACATTGTTGCGCAATGCAATTCGCGGTGGAATGCGGTCGCCGTTTGTGCACCAATTCTATCTCCATAGTACGTTGTTGAAATCGATCATTGCCATAGTAGCACTTGAAACGAAGTAACCACAAAACCAGAAAATTGAAACAAAACCGTTCAATTTGAAACGCGAAATAAAAAAATCAAGGCGTTATCGATTTACTGTAATCCGTTTAATGAGAAAGTTCAATACACGACACTTTTTTAATAGAAATTCTTTGATACCGTTATCACTTCTTTTTATTAAATAATATTTATTAAGATAATAACGCACTATAATATTAATCTAATAAAGGAATAAAATTAAGTTCCTAATGAAATCTTTCCCGTTAGGCAAAAACAATGTAAAGTAACAAAATAAGCGTACCGTCTATCACAAAATTAAAATATATACTGAAATACAATTAACAACGTTCTAAAATTCACATATAAAACCTCCCATCTAGCTACCAACTAAAGTGGAACAAAGACATTACTTTATAGTACGCTCGCTTTCAAGTATTGATCAGGCTTCCTCGGGTGTCCTCGTATTTTCCCGGTTTGTTAAATTAGGTCACCAAGCGCATCCACGTGCCGACTTCGGCCTTGGCTTCTATGCAGTGAAATGATAGTTCAGGGTACAGACATGGTAGGCACCCCCCTTTATTACAGTACTCCGGATGTAAATACCTACTACATGATAAAGGATAATGAAAATCGATAAACTTTAGTTCTTGAATTTGTTTGGAAACCGATTATGCATACTGCATAAAACAATTTTTGAACCATTTTGTTAGGAGGAAGGGAAAACAAAATTGTCAGGGAATTATCCAGAAAGCGCGAATTTACTTTTCATGTTACCAACCCTTACAAACCACCGTGCGTAAACCGCAAGAACAGAGATGACATGCGCACCGAGGGTGACAAACAAAAGTGAATTTGAATTCATGCACAAATACTACAAAAGACGGAACAAGCAAGAAATTTTGAACAGGGAGACTAATGCAAGGAATAATGTTTTTATTGAAAAAATATATGTTTTATAAATCATATCTAGATACCTACACGTTCCCTACTTTACACAAATAATAGCGTTTCATAATTATCCAGTTTATATTTTTCTTTCAAGTACGTACTTACATAGCTTCAAATACTATCACTTATGTTTAAATGTATACTCTTAATAAATCCACATACCCAGACGTACTTAAATATTTCTCACTTAACAAAATCCGCTCGTAAATTAATAATATGGGATCGATTTTTATTTAAAATATTTCCTATTCAGTATGATTTTTGATATCTCCTCTTTTATAAAACATACTGTATATAATTACACACACTAGTAATCTAACTACTACTATACTTAGTTTAACGAATCGAAAATTCAATTATAAATTCAAGGTAAAAGCAAATCGTACTCTGAATCATGTTCACTGCATGAAATGTTTGATAGTTTGAGAATTTGCTCCCACCCCACCGTTCCCCTCCTAAACGCTACCAATATTGTATTTGATTACTGTGCTTATTCGTGTGAAAAGAAGGAATCTTGCTACATCGCAACATGATTTTTACAACAATTAAAAAAAACTTACTTGTATTGATTTTCTCTCCTAATTCGTATTTGTGCCTAAAAATTTTACAATAGCAAGAACGATTAAGAAGATGTTCAAGAATATTTATAAAATATAAAACTTACAAATTTAAAACGTACTCGGTGTTAAGGGTGCGTTTTCAGTTCATTACTTTTTACATTCGTAATCAACGATGCTATAAAACAGAGTAATAGAACGGCAACGAAATATTCCTTAATTGGAAAATAAAACACCGGAAGGGGCTATTTTTCGCAGACGCCATAGTGGTTCTAGGAGAAACATACATGAAGTATCAAGTGCAAACGCAATGTCCTGCGGACCGACATTCTGCCGTAAACTACGACTTACGTTCTCAAATCCTAACATGTAAGAAAAGGGAAAAGTATATACAGGTATGAGAAATACGTTAGTCGAGTTTGCAGCGGAACTAAGTTTTTACACACATCAGGGTAGTACTACATGTAACTCACAGGATTAAGTCAGGGATGGTTAATTTTAATTTAAAGATTAAAAAGGTTTTCTGAAAGGTCTTTTACTAAACCAAATGTCAAAAATGTAATATACCGGGTGGCCGGTCTCAAAGGTACCTATACATAGGGATTTAACATTGTATAAACGTTTCTGCTGATTGCTGACAGGAATGGTAATGGTATTAATTGAAAGGTAAAGTGATTGCGCTTTAAATGGCGCTAATAATAAAATTAAATATGCTATATTTATTTTAAAATAACGATTTAAAATTTTACGATTTTTAAATATGACGTGCCATGATTTTCAAATTTTACAGCATCTGTCAAAAATTTGTTAAATTAGTTGTCATTTACAGAAATCCACTAATTTATGCCAACTAATTATCAATTTTTTTGACAAATGCTGTAAAATTTTAAACTCATGGCACGTCATATTTAAAAATCGTAAAATTTTAAATCGTTATTTTAAAATAAATATAGCACATTTAATTTTATTATTAGCGCCACTTAAAGCGCAATCACTTTACCTTTCAATTAATACCATTACCATTCCTGTAACCTGAAATTGAATCGTTTATTGTTAAATCTTCGTGTTTCAGTGGAATGACATATTATAGACATTGAGATTGACGCCGTTTGGTGCAAAAACAACCGAAATTGCATTTCCTGTATGCTATACAATTCACTACCACGCCCACATTTTGATCGTTTACTGCAGAGACAACCGAAGTGCAATATGGTTTGTTTACCATAGTAGTTTGTAAAACGTTTATTTTGTTTCCTGAAAAGTTTGCAAATAGTAATTTACGTTATAAGTCCGGAAAGTGACTTCTTAAAGTATAAGATTAAAAGGTTATGGATGAGGCGACGAAGGAGCCGAATCCAGAATTTCTCAACGAATACTTTAATAATAACTTCACGGACGTGAATCGTACAACATTTTATTTCATTACTGTAAAATCAATTTGTTTTATTTGAATATTATATATTATATATTTATTGAATTATTTTGAAACTGTAAATCGTAGATAATAAATTAGTAACGTCATCAATTATTTATGACGTGCATCGCTAAATGGAATGGCTTGATTAAATCACAGTGACCATGATCTTCCAAAGATTAAAGTGCTTTGAAAAATAAGAGTTGGGCAGGAATGCTGTTTATTTTCACTGTTTACTGCAACGGTTTCTTTGAAATCAAAAACTTGATAGTAGGTACCTACCTCAAAAAAAAGCTTTGTTTTTAAACCTCATATCACAATCAGTAGTACTTGGAAATACCTTTACTAAATAGTAATTAATTAATAACTTTTTCAAATACTAATTCAAAATTCTTATATACAGGGTGTTTCAACTTCGAGGGCAACCATGGGGATTTCGCTGATTATAAATGATAAGAGGGTTTAATTTTGGCACTTTTGCGGAAATTTATTCATAACAATATGTCGCAAAGAAATTTAACCCAATTGAATCCGTTTCCGTCTTATGGGAAAAAATCTAAAAAAAAATGATTTTTATTTTTTATTTTTAACTTTGTTATTAGAAAAGGGATTGGAAAACTGTAAATCAAACATCCTTAAGACAACTTTTTAGACTCTAGTAGCTGAAGGTATTAAATTTTTGGGTTTCGTTGTTTTAACTATCAACTTTTTTCCTATGGATGCCATGTTAAATTTTTATGTCATTGGGTGAAATTTCTTTGCGACATATATTTCTACTCACAAAATTCTTAAAAAGTGCCAAATTTCAACCTACCCTCTATCTCGTATAATAAGCGAGATCCCCATGGTTGTCCTCGAATTTGAAACACCCTGTATACCTACACCCCATAAATCATAATTCAATTCCGTTTATAAAAGTTTGTGGTTTATAACTAAATTATTCGAATTGTAAGTTAATGGTATAAATTGAGATTTAAAACATTTTTTAACTCCCATAAATCATAAACTCATGATTGTTTTCTCTTTCAGTAAATATTCATGCCTTTTCACATAAATTTTTTATTTTAATAATTACAATAAACAATATTTACCTGCCTAGATATAATTAATGTGCAAAAATTTTGGAGAATTTTAAATGACATCCTATTGGCCTACACTATTTTCTCAACCACTTATATACACTATAGGATGTGGGTAGGTGTTTCTTGGTATTTTGAGCGGCATGCTGAGTGTTTGAGGGTGGATGTTTTTAAGTCGCCACTGTTGTTGGGGGGTAGACAATAATTTTTGTTGGTTGAACCTTTTTCAGGTAGGTATTTAGGTGGGTTGAATCGTTGTGTCCCTTTTTCAGGTCAATGGTTCCACAATGTTATTAACCACCATTTTAATCGAATTTCATCAACCTCCTTATCATATTTATAATTGTTTATCTATTACAAATTTTTTCTGAAAAAAACAAAATGCGCTGGTAACCCTGGCAGTTACGTGCAATAAAAAAATATGTAAGGACTAAAATCTGAAAAAACTGATATTATTACTGTATTGCTTTTAAGCTAACGTGATGTAGCAAATGAAGAATGAGGATACCTGATAACTGTTTAAAAAGATAGGCAAATATGACGTAGTTAACTGTAAAATAACTGTGCAATGGTACGCCTACTTACATTATGGAAACTTTTAACATGGTATTAGATGAAGCAACTTCTACTAACATATTAACACGTAAATGGCTTGCATTTTGAATTTAAAATTGTACAGTTCCCACATATTTTTCTATTAGAATCAGGTTGATTGGTTACTTGATTTCTTTTCTTTAAAATTCTGTTAATAGCCCATATCTAACTTTTTAATAAAAATGTTATATAAGAAATAATTACGGAATTGTTTAATGTTTTCTTCTTTGTTTTACACCCAAACGGGTACCTAAATTCATAAATTCTTTCTCAACCTTTTTTTTAAACGGCTAGTATTTATCACAATTCTTTTATTTCAAATAAAACACCTTAAAGGACTATGAATATTCGTTTAGCAAGTTGGGGGAGATTTCATTTTGAATATGAATTCTGGGTCAACATTTTGGCAACCGTCCAGAGGAAATTTCCGCAGCTAAGTAGATTCAGTATGCTGGAGGTACCTACTTGATTTCCCGTTTGAAATAAATTCCGCAACTAACACCTACGAGATAGAATGAAGGAAAGAAAGAGAGAATGGTATAAAATGTAATCAGGACCTTAAATTCTTGAAATTGTTATATTTTATTTTAATTAAATTCTATGAAAATCTGCAACAATCTATTTCTTAATCTTTAGTCATTAAACTGAGAATTTTAAATATTTGTGAGTGACACTAAAATACAAGTTCTTTTAACAAAAGCGCTGTTTGGACATCGAAAATTTTGTGTAGTTTCCCCCTTCAAACCATCATGGAGTGATTCCCCTTAGGGCGTGACAGTCCTGACCTACAATCCAGTTGGCCTAGGTTTATTTCACCCCAGATATTTTTGTTAAAACTAATACTGCATGATGACATGTTAAAGAGGAATTATTGCATATCCATTAGCAAACATTGTTTATTAGCTGTTGGAACTTATGGCATACTTTTAATATCTTGCCGACATTTACTATCACTAACCTTTAATCAAAAAAATTTTAATTCCTGCGATCATCAATTATTATATACTTATTGTAAATAAAATTCTTTTAATAAATGTATTGTTTGGTCTACTAGTGTAGATTCAAATAAATAATTATTATAATTTTTATTAATGTGTTAAATTGATGCATCATTAAGAATTAAATTACGTGTATATGTTAATATTGACTCAGGTACTAATCAAATTAAAATCATCTGTCCACTTGCAATTGAACCCATCGAAAGCTAATTAATAACCAAAAATGATTGACGTATTATTAGAGACCAATGCCCTTCCCACCAACCCTAATTAAATTAGAATGTTATGTACTAGTTAAAAAAAGTCGTATTATTCTTAATAAATGATATGATTAGTAAAACTTGACCACCAAAAAATTCAATTCCCGCTGGATAAGGTATAAGAACACCGTTTCAAAAGTGAACGGTACAGGAAGACGTCTGTTACGTAAAATCCAATAACATTTTTTCTTTGAAGTTTGAAGTTAATTTTCTCTGCTTTGAACTTTACTTCTGCCCTTCAAGACTAAATTTTACTTTGTAGTTATACTAGACTTTGCAACTTTGAAATATTAACGGGAGGCCTTTCTCGAAAAGTTTCGACTAATGCTCGAAAGAAAAGGTACGAACGTACGATATAGGTTTCCGATCAATTATTTTTAATGGCCACAGGACTTTGCCACATACGAAAGTGGAAAGTAATGTTTGGTTTTTATACCCTTTTAAAATACAATGGAATACCTTTGTTTAATATTTAATTAGTAGTAATTATTCATACAACAGTTAGTTGTATTGGCACAACACCTGCTGGTATCTGCTGTTTATGAAGTAGTAGTATGGAGAGTACAGGGCACTTTATTTTAGGGACATATTTAGACATGTAGCTGCTGGTTAAAGAGGCTAGTTAATTAAATTATTTTCATCCAATTAGTCGTAATACAGGGTAGGGTGATTCAAAAGTACACGGACAGGGAGATGATTCCTCTCGACGAAATAAGGAAAAAGCTAGTTTTAAATGACCCATGGTCCGAAAGTGCCCGTTACCGAGATAACAGCTGAGAAAAATGGAACGAAGAAGCATTAATTTTGTTGTTAAAAATTCAACCAAATAAGATATTGTTTTGGTTTTTACGGGAAGTATTTCTTTAGTTTTAAAATTATTCAGAACATGGTATACCTGAGGACCATTTTGTTTATTAAGTAATAACTTTTTTGTCTTTTCACTTTTGGTAAATTCGATAGTGGATTTGAGAACCCCCATGCTAGACAAAAGGAAAAGGTGCTCTTGTTGTACAACGAAAATATATGCACCGTTTTTGAAATATGGCGATTTTTACAAGATCGTATCACCGCACACTGCTTACGCACCTGCAATTTCAAAAACTAAACAAGATATCTCAAACAAATGCAAATAAAACAAACAAATTTGATCTGAAACTAGGTGACAAACGCCAACTATCTTATTTGGTTTGAATTTTTGAAATTTCAGGTGCCCAAAATAGTATGCCGTGATAGGGTCTTCTAAAAATCCCGATATTTCAAAAATGGTGCACATTTTTGTTGTACAACAAGAGCACCTTTTCTTTTTGTCTAGCATGGGGAATCTCAAATCCACTTTTGAATTTCCTAAAAGTGAAAAGACAAAAAGTAACTTAAAAAAGCAAAATGGTCCTTAGGTTTACCATGTTCTGGATAATTTTAAAACTCAGAAAATACACCGATAAGTGCCCCCCAGCCAGAGGAATATTTCCCCTAAGAACCAAAACAATATCTTATTTGGTTGCATTTTTACGAACAAAATTAGTGATTCTTTGTTCCACCTTTGTCGCCCGAATATGATATCTCGTTAACCAGGCGTTTTCGGACCATGGGTCATTTAAACTTTTTTTTCTTATTTTGACGAGAGGAATCGCCTCCTACGAGTAGGTAATAGGTTTTAATCATATCATCGGATGTACAGCATTAATGCATTTGGTCATAACGTATCATACAAGGAAGCTTGTCTTCGCTTGTCTATCGCTTTTTCTCATATTTCAACTTTAAAAACATTTTAATTAATTTATGATATAGATATAAAGGACTAGAATCTGATGAAAGAGATTCGATAATTTAGTTGTATTTGGCGAAAACTCGAGAAATAAGAAAAATTAAGTTGGAAGTTGCATCCCAGGTCAAAGCTGTGCAAGTTTTTGTTAATGTTGCTTCGCACAGTTTACATCCAGTTTCATAAACACTATTCCTCAATTAAAACTTTATTTTTCAACTAAATAGTCCAGTAGTAAAACAAACAATACACTTTATAATAATCGCAAATCACAAGCATAGCTAAGAGGGAAGCAAAATGTTCAAATATAAGGAGAAAATAATATTTTTAGGGTGGCCAAAAATATTTTCGTGAAGTTATACCTACTAATTTGCAGAACAAACTTCATAAATGAATATTACGTGAACGTGGGTTTGAAAAGAGTCCAAACTCAGAATTGCCATGCTATGCGTGTCTACCTGTGATGGAGCTCTTCGTGGAATAAAACTAGTAACAGGTATTTATTAGAAAGCAGACGCTACGAAATGACTAATTTAAATTTCTTGAAACCTATTATGCATATTTATTAAATTATTACGAAGTATTGTGGCAAATGTTAACACGGTTTTTCCGCATCAATAAATTTCTTGGTGTTATCTAACTTATATATCGTTTTTATTTAAAAGAAGAAACACATCCGAAGTTCCCTAATAATATGCTAAAGAGCCCTTTCAGTTTGATGTGGTGGCAGTTTCGTCAGACATGCTTTTCATGTGCAAGATAAACAGAGTTTACTTAACCAATGGAAGGATTTTATTTCAACATATCAAAGTGAATGGGCTCTATATCCAAATGTATATACTTTTACCCAGAGGTCAGGACGTACAACTAAAATATTTAACGACCAGTATGGTAATATAAAAGTGGTTAAAAAAAGAGCTACATTTATCGCTGGCTGTGTATTTCCCAAGTAAAACAAAATTGACATAGCGATACATAAAAAATTTACATGCAAACGTATTTCAAAGCCAACTAGATAGTTATTTTGCAAACTACTCTGTAGAAATGCCCGACTTAATATGTAACCATCCACAATATACGGACCTTACTATCACCTAGCTATAAGATTAGTCAATATTAATTAGTACATAAATGCAGAAATATAAATTTAAAAATCAAAACCATAGAACCAACGGCAACACACAAAGAACCACATGGGCCTCCCTGAATGTCTGCCACAGTCTGCCAGTACGTGTACCTTAGAATATATATTTTTTTATAACAACATGGGGGGGGGTGTCAACTCTCAGGATTCCTTTCTGCATATCAACACTTTCTAAAAAATATGACGCGGTAAACACTCATGGACAAGGCAGAATCAACTTTTTCTTTAAGCGAAGCCGGCCCTGCCTTTATAGAGCAGTTTAAGAGATCGACACTTTTATCTATGGCCTACGTCGGCCATCATTTGGGCAAAAAATGGTAATTTATTCTAAAAGTAAAATTGTCAATATAATTACTATAAACTATACCTACCTACAAATTTGCTACTCATACTAAATAATGACAACGTTTTTGTTACCTTGGGAATTTTGACCACGAAATTTTTAAGGTTTCTTTTTGTCATGATACCTACCAAGGAGTTATGTGAAAATCTTTCATAATTTAAAGGCAACAAAAACTAAAAGTTTTCACAGGTGTGGCGCAATACCTCTTCCCGTTCCATAAAGCTGAGTTGGTCAACTGGGCAACCCACCCCAGAGAGCTAGTTATTCCTCATTCCTCATTTTTTTGTATTATGTTATGTACAGTCAGTGACAAATGTTTTTACCAGTATATACCACCGAACCCGCTTTTCTGAAAAATATAAGAGGTAACATAACGCCGTTTTTATTGTTTTACATAGGTATGTTGGTAGCGCTGTTAACAAGATTAAATCAAATAGAGAAGCGTGTTATACTTTTCAGTAAAGCGGGTTACAGTTATATAAGACTGGTGAAAACATTTGTCACTGACTGTACATGAATGAATTATCTTTTAATAAACGTACTTTTGTGATCTGCGTACATTCTATTATTTATTACGGGGTTTTGCAAATACGTAACTAATTACAAAATAAGTAAAGCTCCTTAGGAGATTTGCCCAATTGGCCTCTGATTATAGAGGACCATTTTTGGTTGTTGCCCAGTTGATCTCTGGGATTTACGCGCATATTGACCATTTTGCCCAGTTAGTCTACGTCGCCATAAGACCCCATTGGTGTTTCCCTAACTGAAATTTGATATAGATATCTTATGTAATTATAACTTTACAATTAACGATGAACTCATCACGTGTTGGTACTTAATGTACTGAAAAAATGTTTAAACACATCAACCGGACTGTGAAGTGAGATGATTTTTTTGTGTATAGTGTTCTTGTGTAATAATATATACAATATGATTTAAATTTTAAATAATAAACTCAAAACTGTTCCCCATAATCAAAAAAAATCTAGATGCAATTGCAGGCCACAATCAGGTTTATAGGTACGCAAAAGAAAAAACTATCAGATTTTCATGAGCAGTAGTATAAAAAAAGCTCGTGCTTGGGGTACGTATCTTCGTAGGTACTATCATTGGTATCGGTAATAATATATAATAATTAATGCGGTAATAAGTATCTATGGCGAAGGTACTACTTGACAGATCTACCAAACCTAAAAGGTGTAGATTCTTCCCGACTGTGTTGTCCTTATTTTAAAACTTATACATAAAAAAGTCAATATATGAGTTATACAGTCAAGACTATAAACTATCGATTAGGGGTATGTAGGACACCCAAAGCAAGTGAGATCGCCCCCGGGCCATTGACAAAGACTTTACTTACTACCTATTAAACGGGTGGTAATTTCCTTAAGCTGCAAATGCTCACTAAACAATGCTAAAGCAAGGGGCACGTATTCAGTAATATTTTAAGTAATAGGGTAGTATTAGGAATTTCATTTACTGTAAAAGTTCGACCCCGGAATTAGAGTCTTTATGTAGCTTACAGATAGAAAACCAACATCCAGTTATCCCTAGCCTGCGGCGATCGCACTTGCTTTCGTGTCCTACTATACTACTAGAATGTCTTGGGTGGACGAGATGAGAATTTGAAATAGGAAATGTTCGATGCATCAAAATCTATACTAAGGGTGTGGAACTGTGGAATATCCTCCGTAACTGTGCCACCACAAAAACTCGGCAGTTATATAATAGTAGGTTAAAGAAAAATAGGGGAAAACACGTGAAAATATTTTAAGTTGTGGTTTTAATTTTGATGTCAAGAATTTCCAAATTTAAATTAAACATAATAAAGTTTTTGCTAAGTATACCTAATATGGTGGGAAAAAAGGTTCTGAATAATTAAATAAATTGGGACTAATAAGATAAGATACCTATCAGCTCGGACCAGTGTTGTTAGTTAGATAATGATTTACCAGTTTCAGTTTAGCGAACCTGTAAACAATTGTCTGGAAGGCCCGAAAACCACATTAAAAAAAATAATTCTTTATTTCAGTATGTATTGTTTGATAAATATCTTTCATTTTAGTGATAGTCTGCATCCCCAACAATAAAATAATAAGCACATAACACTGCCCTTTGTTACTACTACATTTACGCATGCCAAGAAAGCTGCTGTTTTTTAAACTGGGCTACTGATGCCCCAAAAAAGACTCGCAACTTACATTTTAAAATGTAAACTAGGAACTTTAATTCACTTCAAAAAGAAGCATATTATGATAATGATTGGGAACATTACTTGCCCCTCGCCCATTTTTGTTTCCACGAATTTTTTGTGGTGGGGCACAATAGGTAAAATAAAAATAGTAGAAGATGATCAGTCAGATCAGTGTATAAATGGGAATTACCCAACTTATTCACCTAAATCTGGCCCCAATTTCGTCGAAGTGCCATGAGCAATTGTAGGGCTCCTATATAATTGGATTTAATTACAAAAATCTTGGGAACAGTTTATTTATCGAACCAGCTTTTATAATACCCAATGTACTTTCAAATTGTGTTGGAAACGATTAAATGTTATATAAACCAATTTAGCAATCGCTTAGATGTTTTTTTTACAATAGTGACAACAATTAGAACGGTTAAGCCACTTAATTAAAAAGTGGTCGTTAAAAGTGCACACCTACTTGAAAGTCGAGCTGGGTTTTCCGAACACACTCACTCTTACAACTGTTCCGAAATTGGCAAAGTAAAACGCATGTTCGAAAGGCATGTAAAATCCAGGGGCCCATGCATCGATCGCCGTTTGTTCCAGCGGCTCCCAACACGCAACACGCAGCGCAGCCCCGCGCTGTAATTTACCACAACCAACTTTTAATCCTGTTCAATCACGGTCTAAGTGCATTGGAAGTAGGGTTATGCTGGAAACTGTCGGTTAGACTGGTGTGAACCTTACACCAAATCAATAGAAAGGAACTCTCACATTCTAATTCGAATCTAGTTCATGGTTCCTAGAAAGGCACCGAATTAATTTTTGTTGTTAATTTAGAATGTGAAGAACTTCCAACGTTATGATTAATGTTAATAATTATATCGGTTGTTTCTTCTGTTTCAATTTTCTGTGAAATGGGTACGCCGAGGTAATACACTCCATATCAAAACCTTCCACCATACTGCACAGAGAGGGATTGCAATTTTTTTTAAATTTCCATGATTTCTAATTATTTACGTTAAGGAACCAAATATTTTATTTTCAGGCCACTGAACTTAAATATCCCATGCTTTGCTGGTTACATGAGACCCGTCGTCACACTTTCACTATTTTGTACGTTACGTCATTTTTCATAAAAATTATACCTTCATTCTTAACTTTTTACCTTGGGTTTAAAATACTTGGTATTAGAAATTTTAGTTGTTTTGATTGTGGGCAATTACTATAATATGTATTGTACAATAAAATTTTCTCATGGTTTTAGCAATATGTTCAGCAGTATTTATCAGTGGCGGATTTTGCCTTTGGGGGACTCTAGGCGAAAATAATATTTGATGCCCCACAGAGAAATAAAAAGACATATTCCTAGCTCAAAATTTGCCATTAATCAAACTGTATAAGTACCTACCTTCTCTTTATGTATTAGGTATATCTCAGTGGCGTAGCTATAATATTATAGCAGGAGTAAGGAATTCTTAAGGGTTCTAAGTTTCAGGGTAGCCCGTTGGATGCCGGCCTGATAGGTACTTACAACAAAAATCTGAATAGCAAGGGACAATTATCGGGTATATCCAAGCTCCAAGCAGATGAAATTATACCTCAACTTTTCTACGCAGGAATATCATATGGCTATAGGTACCAAAAAAAAATATGTAATCTGCGTCTCTGCGCAAATAATTCCAAATAAAACAAACAGTTTGTAATAAGTACGTGTCACAGTACTTATTGCCCGATTTGTCTGGAATGTACGAAGGCGTAGAACGGCCACTCCGAGATTTATTTTAAAATTCCCAGTTCAAACTGTAAATTTACACTTTAATCTGTAAATTTACAGTTTAAACTGGGAATTATGTTAAATTGACAGATTTACAATTTACAGATTAAACTGTAAATTTACACTTTAATCTGTAAATTTACAGTTTAAACTGTAAATTTACAGTTTAAACTGGGAATTATGTTAAATTGACAGATTTACAATTTACAGATTAAACTGTAAATTTACAGTTTAAACTGGGAATTATGTTAAATTGACAGATTAAACTGTAAATTCCCAGTTTAAACTGTAAATTTACAGATTAAAGTGTAAATTTACAGTTTGAACTGGGAATTTTAAAATAAATCTCGGAGTGGCCGTTCTACGCCTTCGTAGGAATGTAATGTTTTTGATAATAAACTTAAAACCGACTTTAGGTTACGAACTTATATGGCACATATTATTTTGTTTATTTTGATGGAGAAATTCTTTACAGAAATTAAACACCCGATTGCATTTTTTTGTTCCTGCTAAAAGATTCGATTGCGGGTTGTAAAAAGTTACTGTATTTATTGTTAGGGGCCCCGCTAATGATGTTTATACCTGATTATTGTTTAAAATTGAAAAATGTTGATTTCAGGTCATCAGTGTTTGAAAATTTTAGGACCCGAGACGTGTGCCTTTGCCAAAATCCACCTCTGGTATTTATGAAGAATAGGTAAAGGTTATTGTAAAAAGCCTACATTAATACTGAATTATGTAATATCAATACCGGAAATTATTGATGGTTAACGGCACAATTTTTTTGTAAACTTTTTTTGGTACAATCTAATATTGCATTCCAAATTGATGTCGCCTACGTTCGAACTTGGCCTTTTAGTTATTTATATGTGTTACGAAATACTTGCCTTTTAATAATATTTTTTCATTACATTCCTTTGAAGTTTATAATTTCCCATAACAAAAACCATATCATTAAAAAGGGATTGTTTAAATAAATATGTATGTAGATATTATAGAAGGCCGCCCCCCTGAAAAAAAATCAAAAATGTGTATTACCTGAAAAACAGAGAAAGATTTAGTACTACTTTCTATTGATATCTGATATAACAGACAAATCATACCTACTTGAATTAATTTAATTCACGACATCGAAAAGTTATAATTAAGAAAACAATACTAAATTGAGAATTTTTTTTCTATAATAGAAGTTTTTATTTTCATGGTAGAAATCGGAACAAGCATCAGTATCTTATATGTAATATTGTTTCAAACAACAAACTGATATCGATGACCACTCTCAAAAAGATATTTTAACATTATTTTGGTGTGGTAATAGTATTAACGTAACAGTAAAATCTTGTGGTTATGCAACGCAAGGACATTCTGCTGCAGAGTATTAAAAATAGTAGAAAGACAAAAAATCTATGAAAAATACTTTCTATTTCAGAATCGTAAAATATTTCTACTCATGTTTTGTTCTATTTTCATCTTTTCAATCTATAAAGGGATAACTTTCCCTTACACAAGTGAATTGAAAACTGATTCCTTCTTTTGCATTTTCCACGAGTAATTGTTTTTGAAGTGAAAGAGGGAATATTCTATTAATTCACATTTTACAGTGTTGCAATTTAATCTTGGAGGAAATGTTTAAATAAATATTACCTCGATAATTACTAATAATGTCACAACTATTGCTGCGTGCAAATTGTATAGATGCTATTTCACAGCAGTTTCGAGTGTTACACCAATAAAAATTAAAAATAATACAATCATGTAAGACCCAATACCTAGTGCTTAATAACATTTCAGTTAATTAATTCATTATAATCATCTGTTATTTGATAAAATAAGGGTAACAAATGTTTTAGGTACACTGACTTTTCAAACTGGATATATTGCTGCACCTGCACATTCCTACTAAAAATATTTACTTTTTACATTACCTTCAGCAAGCTGCGAATATTTATTATCGTATAATCAGTGGCGTAGCCAGAAATTGTATCTGAGGAGGGCTATACAGGCTGAGAAGTTTTATTAAGGGGTTTTCTCAGTACCCCTTAAAAAAGAAATGTTATAGCGGCCTTGTGGACGAGGATTTGCATGGGGATGGGACGACATAATATATTGGTCGATCCCTCGTTGTAGCCAAAATTGGCAAAATTGGTCCGTTGCTATACAAAGTGTTTCAAATTCGAGGACAATCGTGGGCATCTCGCTGATTATAAGAGACCATAACAATATGACGGAAAGAAATTTAACCTAACTCTATCCTTCCGTTTCTGTCTTAAGGTATATATGAAAAAAAATCTAAACGAATTGATTTTCGTTTTTTATTTATAACTTTATTGTAGAGAAGGTGGTCTGAGGACTTTTAGGATTTTTTGGATATTTCAGCATTCAGCAGCAGCGTCTTTAATAAATCATTATTATTTGAGATTGTTAATTCTTTGCTGGATACTATATGATACATGCTAGCAGCCAGCTTCTTCTTCCGATTGTTTGGCTGCTACTGGCCGGTATCAGTCTCCGCTTATTCCAAATGTAGAAGCCACTTTCGATTCGTATTTGTACTTTACCTCATTTCTTTGTAGTAACGTGAGCCATTTTGATCCATTGTTACTATATGGGCATAGCCTAGCTAGCATAGTTAAATATAGTATTATAGTACAGTTTGGGTATTGCCCAATGTAATATGAAGTAAGCGATTTTCTAAATTTGTTTATATTTAGTAACAAAAAAGAATCGATAAAAGGGCCAGCCTTAAATTAATTGAAAGTGGGAAAACAGTAGAGTTACGTGAATATGAAGTCACGCTATGTTATAATTAATAAAGTAATTATTTAAAGGGACAAATCGTTCTTTATGGAAATTTGGAAAAGAAAACACAACAGTTAGATAACTGATGTTATCAAGGTAGTACATATCTGTCCAAGTGGTTACTAATAATGAACTCAGATTTGAACAATTCATTGAAATAAATGTATAGTTACCTGCATAAATATTAATTATGCTGGATTCTAGCACCTATACTTTATAATTTCCCATGTTCAAAATTTCTATAATAATATAGCAAACTTTTTTCATATTTTCTAATGTACTATCTACACAAAATTTAAAGTGTACAAGATTAATTTATTTTACTTTTTTCGCAAGTTCCTTACGCTCTAAACTTTTATAGGAGGATTCACATTCTACTTTCATTCTATTTGTTACAGAATCTTGGCTTGTTGCCAGAACGAGTTCCTAAATATTTAATAATAATTAACAAAGAAATGATAGTTATAAGCCCACAGGAAATCGCCATACCAAACCCGTCTTCAAGCGGAAATGAACGGGTTTTTGCTGTATTTCACCGTTGTGTTGTGGTTTCCAAACCACTACTAATTTAAAGTAGTTTTGCGAACTCATTCTTTAATCTCGCTTGAAAAACGTGTTTAAAAAATCAATTAATCTGTAATTGGTTCTGTACACGGCGTTAAACCGATAATGTAAGTGTTCTAGTTAATAAGTATTTCGAATGGCACTTAGACGAGAAGAGAGTTTAAATTTAAATGTTTAACGAATGGTGATGCGGAGTTAATTTTTAAATTTCTATGATTTGTCAAGTTCAATGGAATAGAAAATTAGTGGAAATCATGAAGTGGTAGTAAAATACCATGATAGAACAGAAACCCAAAACAAATTAGAATTAAAGAAGTTTTGTTGATTTTTGGATATTGTGTAGTTGCAACATTTCCAATTAACACCTTGGTGAAAAAAAATTAAGCTTGAATTAAATGAGTTTTGGCGATAAATGTACATCAAGGAGAAGTTGTGAAACATAATTATAAACCACTATGAATCTTTAAAATTGTTTGCAATAATGGGGCAGATGGAACAAGTTTTTGGAAAATGTAATGATCTGCTGTTAGAGAATTTCCATCAATAAACACTAGCTTCGCACGAGCTTTATAGGAAACACCGCCCCAAACCATGCCGGAACTTCCGTGAAAGATCATGCGTTGAGTGAAATTACATTGCACTCTCCTGGTCTTCTCCACACTTTGTCTCCATTTGGTCTTCACCATCTACACAATGCATAGCAACCCTGGATTAGTCGGTAAATAACACTGTTTACCAGTGCTGGATGGCCGATTTTTGACGTTCTCTTGCAAAAGCTAAGCCATTTACCGTATGATAGGAGAGAAGTCTGATGGGACCAGTTGCTGCTTACTTACTTGCACCTTAACTGTTGATATATGGACATATGGTTCGCCTAAATGTAACTCTTTTTCGCCCAGAATCTCATCACCCTTCTAACGAAGCAGCCTCTTCAAATCTCCCCAAACATTCTGAACTCTTAGTTGTAGTCCATTTATACATGCCTTTCCAGAGACTGTAAAGTCTTTGGAGATTGCGCTCATGGAATTTAGATCAATCGGTCTTGAATATTCGATGAGCAGACCTTCAGAAAATTGCAGTCCTGTGGAAAGGCCATGTGTGAATGAATAGGGACTTATGAGTTATGACCGCTTATTTTTAATGTTTGAGCAACGTATATCGTTGAATCCCACCATCTTCAATTTTGGTAGCTCCTATTGCATGATTTTTTATTTTCATAAATTAACACTTTTACAATAACAATAATTAACAAAATATTAATAAAAAAGAACTAGCATAGGCAACTAAGATTTTTTTTTTTTTAAGTAAACCAACAATTTACAATCGAGGACGTTTATAAATCGGAAAGAAGTAGGTATCTATGGTTTACGGAATTTTTGTCATCCATAACGGATGAATTCGAAAAACAAAACAAACTTTAGAAAAACTCCGTTTTTTCGCTCGTCACTGTATGTGGCAACGGATTTTTAATCCTAACCCCTCCCCAATATACGTCACTGGCTCTACACCAAAGATATTCTGTATTATATTTTGACGAAAGGAGCTGTTTTATTCATTTTACAAATCTACTTGCTCGTGGGCCAAGTACGGTACTAGCGAATTTCATCATCCTGAAAAACTATGACAAATTGATAATTATTTTGACTAATTTTTTTCGCGATAATTTCTCCAATTATATTTCTCTGCTTGCGGAAGCGTTCATAGATTTGGATTTGCAATATTGTAAGTTTTTATATTATCTTCACATTCGAGTCTGCTTCGTTTGCTATTCAATGGATATAATTTTTTATAATTTAAACAAAGATGGTATCCGCTTTTCAAAATTAAAAAATATGTTATCATTGGTAACTTCAATAATTCTACGATTTTATTGTGTAAGTACGTAGTACTTATTTATGGACAAAGGTTTGTTGGAAGGTTCGGTGCTAGCAGTAGCAGACAGGGTAACGGGAAATATTGATCTAGAGCTATCTGGAGCTTGTATGTCCAAGAAACATTAACGATAGCAGAAAATATACTCAACCACAAATAATTTTTAAACTACGTAATTGAATATAGACCATTATAAGAGCTCAAGGGTCATTGTGGTTCGTTAAAGTGACAGCACATTTATTTGATGTTATGAATATCGCTGATCTCTCAGTTGCGAATTAAACCCATTTTACTGTTTATTCAGCCCACTCGAATAGCAAGACTTCTATAAATAGCTCGAAAATAGGTCAGTAGGTCGATCAATGCTCGAGGCATCCAGGCGCCCGCAATGGTTGCGTCCGACGCCAACTGGATCGGCCTATTGATTCATTTTCCTCGTGTTAGCTCATACTGTTAGACAAAAACAACAGCTACCACTGGTACTGTGAAGGAATTTATTTATGTTGCTTTTGCTAGTGATGCACTGCAGATTTTCCACCGGAAAAAACAGGAAAGAAGACGACACGCTGCTGCAGATGTTTTATATCTTCTAGCTTGGCAAACATTTAATTTTATTCGTCTAGAAAAGTTTTTAACACTATATTTTAACCTCGTGCAACTTTTCACCCAGTAGATAATTATTGAAATTAAATTGTTATACGTATTTAACAAAATTTGTAACGATTGTGAGAAAACAAGGAGGAAAGGACTATACAGTGTGTCCATTCCAACATAGGGACCTCGCTTATCATAAGAGTTAAAACACTCCTTACGTAAAGTTGTACCTACCAAAAACCCCATAAATAAACTTTCCATATTTAAATTCGACTTCCTCTTAAAATAGATGAATTAATTTGCTTATTTTTGATTTTTTTGCAAGAGTTCCACGTTAAATATCGAAAGGATTTGGTACAACTTTACTTAAGCAGTGTTTTATTCCATTTAACCAAATTTGTATCTCACATAATAAGAGAGATTTCCAAGGCTGAGAATTAGTCCGCGGATACGCTGCAGTATACGCATGATCAACAAAATTTTCGATAGGGGTTGAACATGAAATATAATTAGTGTGTTTTTTCTTGTTTCGACTAAAACTGACTTTGACAGTTGTCTAAGTAAAATAAAAAGTAAGAATAAATCAATCGTGTGGGTTAAGTAAAGACACAATTTATATTGGCAAACCTTTATCTAAAATTTTGTTGATCATATTGTATCTAGAGAACAGCGTGTATAGTTTTCTGGGTGGAGAAATTGGGTGGTTTTGGTTAAAAAATGCAGAATTTGTCCTATTTTATGTAGCGAAACAAAAAAAATGAATTTGGTAAAAGTTATAATTGCTGTAATCTTTGCCCCTGAGTTACTTTAACGAAATTTCATAAATGATCAATGGGTCACAATCTTATGCTACGGTTACGTGTGACAACAGTTTCAAAATCCAAATGCAATAAAAAAGTAACCATAGAAATGTTTGCATTTTGTAGCACAATTGCATAAGTAGAAAATGAAGACAGTAGGATATTAGATAGAGAACATTGAACTAAGTCCATACGCAGATGTCACGGACATAGCACAGAGCATCACAGGTTACCCATCTATGGGAAATAGTTGGTAGGTATAAAACACAAAAGGCCCATGCTCACACGTAAGTTACGGAAAAATTATAATTAATTGAAAAACAATTATCCCTTTCGTATTCCCCAACCTATTAAAAGACGATGTTGTAGTCATCTCCGATTCTGTAATAAAATGATCAAAACTACTAATCTGCTGGATTTTCCCCAACCAATTGTTAGACGGTTAGATACCTAATCATTTGGTTTCTGGCAACCAACTAACATTGAAAAAAAAAACTTACATAATCATTTTGATTTCCTCAACTAATTAAAAGGCGATTACGTAATCGAACCCTTCGCCACATCCAATTCAAAAACGATTATTTTATCTCCTATAATCCTTTCCTCCCCCTTTCGTCTCTTTTAATCAATTCAAATATTATTAGGTATTCCTTACCTTTATTCCAAACACTTTTCTCAACCAATTGAGAAAAGGCTTCGCATCATTTTGTTTTTCGCAACCAACTAAAATTGTAAAACAAGATTCACGCTTTTTCGTATTCAATTGAAAAACGATAATGCATATAATGTAATCATTCACTTATATCCTAAATAATTATAAGACAATAAGACTATTAGGTAACTGTCTCATTTGTATAACCAATAATTAGAAAACGAGTAGGTAATCATCGCTTTTCCAACGCTTGTACAACGATTACGTAATGATATCGTTTTCTTATGTAATTGTACCTTTGTCCTTAATCACTTTTCCTATTTTTTTTTGTCTAGCTTGCTTTTCTTCCTTTCCTTTTCTTCTTCTTTTCCTCCTCTCAGTTTATATGTCCTCTTCGGACTCTCAGTATCGTTTGTCTATACTTCTAGACAACCTCTACAAAATGTGTGTGGTTGTGTGAACGTATGTGCATTATTAGTGTGTCATGCTTAAATATATGAAATATTAATAAAAAGGTGTAGGTATTTGGGAACACTGTTATCGTCACGTATATTTGTATGATTTGTATTAGTTGACGAGTTGACCTACACTCAACTGTCATTCAAACCTAAACTGATCCTGTCGAGAGCTATAATATTATAATATTACTGTTACCTGTTTTAATTATTTTATAAGAATTTATGCCTACAACAGCTTTCTCAAAGTGCAATTCAATGTTGAATATACATAGATACCATATTCTGGATACAATACGTAGATATAATCAAGTATAATGAATAATAAACAACCAATTTTCTTACCTTTTTTATTGGTACATAGATACTAGGCTGGTATCGAGTTGGATCTCGTGATTAGTCTAAAGCCGGGTCGTACTTAATCCCGTGGTTGCGTTGGGTTGCAATTATTGTGTATCACTGTTGCGCTTGCGTGCAAGTAACTTGGGGACTGGATGCAAGGGGCTGAAGAAGCCTCAGAATTCAGAAATAATATTCTTTTTTTGTTTAATGTGCATATTTGTAATAGATGGAAATATACAGGGTTAGTAGAAATCATTAATTTGTTCGAAGACCTTTAAAGGGTACAAACTAACATCTATTGTCTGCGAATTGTTTGGTGGATTCCAAAAAACTTGTTCGATAAAGTCTTTGGGTTTTCTGGTTAAAACTGTAGTGCAATAGGTGCACCTACTATTTAGCATTCCTGAGATCCAATTAAACCACTTTTCCCCTTACCTGCGAAAGATTGGGACCAAACTCGATATCTCCGAAATATTAAGTTAATTATAAATTTAACACCATCAATCATCCGCATTACCTACGTGTAATTATATGAATGAAAAAATTGAACACTTGAAGTGGTAGAGGAAGAATGTAAGATAATTCATATTAGAGCGAAAGGAACGAGTTATAGGAGAAGAGAGAAGAAGACACCTTTGAACTATTTTTTATGGGGATTAATAAATACAAAGTATACGAAATCTGAAACCCTACCATGTACCAACAACTGCGTAGCAAAAGGTTTTATTATAGAAGCATTAAATAGACCATTGAATGTTTATATTGAAAAGGAGTTTATATAATTAAATAATAAATAATAATAATTAAACATACATTGACTTTTAGAGAGTATTTCAATTCAAATAAATTTTTAATTAAACGAAAAAATTTTTATTTAGATTTTGTGAGGAGAATGAATTAAGATAAGACAATGTGTAGACTATTTCGTTTAAATTTAAAAAGAGTAGGTACCTATATCCTTTCTTATCTTATGAATAATTCTTTTATGGGACATCTTGGCTGTATATTATAAATATCATATACGATATACTATAGTCTATAGTACTTAATTATAATCGAGAAAATAAAAACGCTCGGCTCGATTGAGAATTATTATGTAATTTTATGTAGGTACTGACTTTTCTATTAACAATAATTTTATCTCATTAATATACTTTGTTGGTTAAAACCTTAAAACCACATTTCCGTAATTTGGTGATATGTGCATCGGAAATTATATTGCTTATCGAAGTGTTAGGGTTAAACTTTCATTAATCTGGGTTTTACTTTTTCAATTTGTAGTTAACATAAAGTGATAACTTTCCAACTACAACTGGTTATAAATTTAATAATCATAACTCATGCTTTAACATCAGTCCTGTTAAAAATTTAATTTATTTTTTTAACAGCTTATAATTACATTAAGTTAGTAATTATACTATAAAACATTGTTCGTTTGTTCTGGTATCAATGTAGTTTATATTTTGTTCTTATTTCAAAAAATAATTTAATTAGGAATTTTTTTGGCTTGGAAGTTTCTTAGTTGTAGCTTGTAGCTTAAGTTTAATACAATGGGATAGTAATTATGTAATGATGTTACTATCATTACTCGCACAGAACCTGCTCAAAACAATAACCTCGGCACCATGTGCTTATGGAAGTTTAACTTTAACGATATGTAAGTGTGGATAGGCGAATGAGATGGATAGATGAAATTTACTAATTGGTAAATAAAATCCTACGAGAACTGCAAAATTATTTGTACTGTAGAAGTTAGGAAATATTCGGCTTTTGTTATTGGAGAAAAAACAGCAATTACTTTAGCACAGAATCAAAAGTTTCAGGAATCCTGGAAAACTTCTTCTAATTTTATTAAGCGTTGCCAATAATTAGCATCCCCTTCTGCGAATCCAGTGTGACAGTATGTTTTCCTAGATGTTGAAGAAAATGTATAATAAATTATAAAATTCACGAAGTATTGATCGAATATTCCTTCAATGGTGATTTATCTTGCAGAAAATTGAAGGTTTCTTCCGTAAATAAATAATACTTGTTCAGTGCTAACTCTCTAGAAGTTTGTCGGTGGCCTACAAAAGTCGGTTTAATTCGACGTTCGTGATATTCTCTAAACAATTTAGTTAGCATTGCTTCTGATTATTAAAAAATCATTCCAAAGCCCTGGGTCGATTCAAAGAGTAGGGCAATTTACTGCGCCGCTGTCGATGTTCCGCTGGTATACACTTCGGCTATGATGCAATGCTGTGACCTACTTCCTCGACACGTGGAGCTCTTCGTTTCCTTTCCAAACCTAACAAAGAATCTTCGTCAAGATGCGTCGACCTCGTTCTATTCCCCTTGCTTATTTTGGGAAAGTTCTCACTATTAAGAACACGGAAAGCGCTTTGGTTGTATTCAATATGCTTTGTTAGAAATTCACCTTACAAAATGAAAATCCTTTGTTTGCTTGGATGTAATAAATGATACAAAGAATGTTAATCGATTACGCGCATGGCAGTATAGGTTCCGTTTTGAACAGACATAACGAAACACAGGATATTTTGTTTTCGACTTACAGTGGACCTCAATTTCATTAAAATAATAATTAGTACTGTTATCAGCTTTATTCTTTCACGCAATAACCGTGAAACATGATAACAAAAGTAGATCAAGGACAATTTTATTATAAAATATACAGTTCAAATTAATATTTCTTAAAATGCCAAGCCCCATCTAGCGGATCTTTACAGCATAAAGCAGAATACGCTCAACATTAATTTTTATAATATTAATACAATAGTACAGTTATCGTTTGCATTACCTGTTCAGAGCTTTTGACGATACTGTATGTCGCTATTACTACACAGATGGCAGTGTAATGTAATTTCTGAATATTTTGATCGGCTGTTTAAACACGCAAGTAGAGAAGTTCGATTTTTCACCGCTTTTCTTTTAGGATCTGCTTAACTTAATGAAAAAAAAAAATTGATGTCTACTGATTACTACTTTAGTAACAACATTTTACAGACTTCCTAGCTTTTGATGTTAAGCTCAGAGTTGAACTTAGGCTTAGGCTTACACAAATAAGTTCAATATTTAGGGCCCATGCTTATACGTGGAGCATATACCTACGCAATTTATTGCACATGATATTAGTGGTGTAAAAATATTATTTTTTTTATTTTTAATATTAGACCAGCTCAGCATACAAATGCTATACATGGTTGTGTTGAAATAACAAACTAACTCCTATATATTATACATTGACTAAATTATGGGTTGACAAAAATGTAATTATTTAACATAGTATATCTACATATCTTGTGGTAAGCATCGTTTAAGACGCCGGTGAATGTTTCTTTTCCCTAGTTGATGTAGTTCTGCACTTGGACACGACTTAATGTTTGAATAAAACTTTGTACACATTTGTTTAATGAATGTTTCTATTGTTGGTATCGCGAGCTCATGGTGAATTTGGTTATTAGATATGAACCAATCTGCATTGACAGCAATCCGCAGCACTTTGTTCTGGAACACTTGTATTTTGTTAATTTGTGACTTGGAGGCAGCACCCCAAACAGTGGCGCCGTATGTTAATATAGGTCTTAATATGGATTTGTAAATGAGCACACTACACTCAATTTTTAAAGAACTTTTGCGGTTGATAATGGGGTATAGCATACCAAGCCGGGTGTATGCTTCGTTTAATTTGGTGTTGATATGAAATCCCCATCGAAGGCGTTGGTCAAGATAGACGCCAAGGTATTTGACGGCTCGATCATTTGGATTCCATGGGATTTCCTGGTTTGTCACTAATAGTTTTGGGGGGTTTGCGTAACGTCGTAGTGTGAATATCTTAGCCTCTGTTTTTGTTGGGTTGATGTCTATGTTCCATTTAGCAAACCATTCTTGGATGTTGTTAAGGCCAGTCTGAAGGATTGTCACGGCATTTGAAAGATTACTGTCCTGTGCTATCAGGGCAGTGTCGTCGGCATACATTGCTAGTGATGTTCCGGTAGGTTCTTCTAGGTCATGGGTAAACACATTAAAAAGAATTGGACCAAGTATAGATCCTTGCGGAACCCCAGCCTTAATTTTTCTCCAGCTAGATAAATTAGCGTTAATTCTGACTGCAAAGTTACGATCATTTAAGAAGGATACGATTATTTTGGCTAGATATGGTGGTGTTTTAATGGATATTATTTTACGGATTAGTCCATTAATCCAGACACTATCGAATGCTTTCGCGACATCTAGGAATGCGATTGGCGTAAACATTTTCTTTTCAAATCCCTCTTCGATGATTTGTGTGATTCGGGAGAGCTGATGTGTTGTAGAAAATTTGTTTCTAAAACCGTATTGGGCTGCTGGTAGTATATTCTCCTCGTTTAGGAATTTTGCGAGGCGTGTTTGTATTACCTTTTCCAGCAATTTGGACAATACTGGCAGCAAGCTAATTGGTCTGTAGTTTTCTGGATGATGAGGGTCCTTTTTTGGTTTTCGGAACATCAAAATATTAGCTTTTTTCCACCGATGTGGGAAATAACCATTACGCAGACAAGCATTGAATACCACTGTTAAGTAGACTATACTCTTCTTGGTAAGGTTTTTTAGAACTACGTTGGTTATTAAGTCATCTCCTGGGCATTTCTTGATTGACAGTTTACTAATGTATTGTACTAGTTCAGAGGGCGTAGTTGTTTCTATTTGAGTAGGTTGAATATTGTCGGTGTCTTCCGCCATTTGATTCGTTTCGTTAAAGAATTCTTTATTGTTGTTTTTTTGTTTTGTGACAAATGTTTTTTCGAGGTGGTCCGCAAACGCTGTACATTTTTCTTGATCGGTTATACATTTGTGATTCTCCACTGTTAATACTGGTATGGAGTGTGTTTTTCTAAGTATTCGACGAGTGGCCTGCCATATATTGGGATCATTTGTGTTCAGATCTTGGAGATATGATTGGTATTTAAGTATTCGAAAACTGTCCAGTTCTTTTTTTGCGTTATGTGTAAGTCGGTTCAGTAATATCTTCAGTTGAGGTTCTTTGGTTCTTTGCCATAATCTACGGATACGATTTTTCTCATTTATTAGCTTTAGTATATAAATGGGTATATGGTTGTCATCTTTTTTTCGTTGGTTTCTTACATGGTTTGTAGCACTTTCCACTGCTGCTTTAATTTCCACAGTTAGTTTGTTAATTGCATTATCCACATCTAGGTTAGTGATAATGTTAGCGGGACATTTAATTGCGTTGTCTAATATTGAGCGGAATTTTTCCCAATTTACAGGTCCTTTTATCAGCCTGGGAAGTTTATCAATTATTTTAACATTTTGATTGAAAGTGATTAGTACGGGCAAATGATCCGAATCCATTTCTTGAATTACCGATTGATGTACTGGCCTAGAGAAGTTTTTACATAGCATTATGTCAAGAATGTCCGGCTGATGATCTCTGCGGTAAGGAACATATGTAGGTTCGGGAGGTGAGATGATTAAGACAGAGTTTTCGGTGGTGTAGTTGTATAGCTTTGTACCGTTTGGGTTATTAACTCGGCATCCCCAAGAAGTGTGCTTACAGTTAAGATCGCCAACCATGATAGTTGGTTCATTGGTTGTGAAGATATTGCGTAAATCCTCTTGGTTAAAATTTTTGTTTGGCTGTTTATAGGCACAGATTAAATTAAAAATTGTTTGATCTTCGAGGATAACTTTTACGCCAACTACTTCTAAGCTTGGTAGATGTGGTAAAGATATTTTCGTAATGTGAGTGCCTTTCTTGCTAATTATAGCCACCCCCCCTGCAGCTTTCATGGCTTCTCTGTCGTTTCTAGAAATATTATACCCAGGTATAGTAAATGTGGTGTTTTTGAGAAGGTGTGTTTCACTCACGCATGCAACGTCAACTTTGTGCCTATTAAGGAATTCAATAAACTGAGATCTGTGTTGTTTTATGCCGTTAGCGTTAAAGTTCGCTATTGTTAAATTATTTATTGTTCGTGAATTATTTTTGTTCATTGTTGAATAGATTTGAGATTATTGACAAGACGAAGGTTTTGATTGTATTCCAGTATGGAGTGATGAGTTTAACTATTGTTTGAACAAATGAATTAAGGGTGTTATTTGTGTCATCGGTTGTGGTGTTATTATTTTCTGTAGTGTCAGGTACTTTGGGTTTAGTGGCCCAAGCCACATTAGATTGGGCGGGTTGTAATTTTGCTGTCCTTGTTTGTGAAATAATGTTAGTGCTCTTTGATCTTTGCTGTAGTGTTTCTAGCGTTTTGGTTAGATATGAGCATCCCCTATAGTTCGCTGGGTGGCTTTCTCCGCAATTTACACATTGCGGTTTTTGTTCTGGTTGTTTCGGGCATTCACTGTAAAGGTGGTTTCCTGTGCATTTGACGCATCTTGGATCTAATTGGCAGTAATTTTTGTGTGCCCGTATCGTTGGCAACGGTAACATTGGGGGATTTTGTTTGATTTGTGTCTAGGTTCAACCGTGACTATGCAGTAGCAAAGCTTGGTGATATTATAGATATCGGCAACATTCTCATTTTTTGATATTTGGATTACTGCCAAGGGCAGTGGCTTTTTATCTTTGTTTCTCATTCTTGTGATCTTGGTCACTAGGATTTTCTTTTCAAGCAATTCCTGTTCTATTTCTTGTTCGCTTATGGATATTGGTAGGTTTCGAATTATTACTTCTATTTTATTATCATCTGGATTTTTAAAGGTATGAAATTTAATGTGGTTTTCGGTGTAAAATTTGTAAAGGTTTCTATAATCATTGATACTAGTAAGATTGACCCTAAGAAAAGTGCCTCTGTAATTTGTTGAAAAATCTTCTTTGACAGTTTTTTTAATGTCATCTATGACGCGCTGGTAGTCAGTCGCATTATGCAAGTATAGTGGAGGGATTTTTATTTTGTTATTATTATCTTGGCTGTTATCTGTGGTTGGTTGATTGTGTTCTACGCTGAATTGATCCGGCAGGTAATACCTGTTTTGCGATAGCATTTCAGAATTATCAAGTAGGTACCGTTTATTACTCCCCTCAACGTCCGGGGAACCTTGGCGTTTGTTAGTTTGGGAATTGGGTTTAGCTGCTTGTGATGGTGGTGATTGTCCACCATAATTAACTATTGTTACATTGGGATCTACATGTGTTAAATTACTATCATCAATTACCATTATATCGTCATCGGTCTTTTTTTTGGCCATTTTTGTATCATTGTTAGTGATTGTTAGTTGGTGTTTTATTACCTTATTTCTGGTTTTGCCAGGTTTGCTGTTCAATAAATCTGCAGATATTTCTCTAATAAACGAAATGTTTGTTGATTGTGGTTATCGCAGCGCCTGTGGCGCGCGATTAGCGGTTCCCTTATCCGGGGATGTCACGGCACTTCGTTGGAGGTGACTGGCGATTGGATAAAAACAAACTAAATGTTTAATAACTCACTATAACACAGAATTAATACGCTATACTCGACTACACTCAGTCGTGGCTAACGTTGAACTCGGTGTAAAAATATAAAACAGTTTAAATGGGTGCTAGGTAGGAATACTTTGTTGTTATTTGAAATTTTGCGTTGGTCTTCTTACTTCTCTACCCGCGCAGGTTATCTGGAGCCCGGATACGGGCATACGAATAGTGGAAATTTAGCAGATAATTAAATTATACAAGAACATATAATAAAAATGCTATCTATTGAGAATAAATTGTGAAATCTCCAGAATGGGACTTTTAAGAAAGTAACTTAAATTTCAGGGTCCGGACCAAGTACATAATTTCAGAAATATCGATTTCGTACAGTAATAAGAAATTGTTCATTTTCTTAAATATTTTTTATTTCTAAAAACGATCCCACGTTAACTTACAAACTTAAATACTTTTATTACACAATGTGTGTTAACAATGTCAATGTCCACAACCGAATTATACTTCCAGTCGCCCACCATGCGTGAGATAGTAATTTCACGTATACCAATGATGACTACACAACGCACTCATTTATCATTGACCTACTTAAGCCATGGCGAATGGTATTTTAACATGAAAATTAAAATCTCTATCCTTTCCGCAGTTTTAAAGCCAGCCACGCATAACGACATTCCATTGAGGCTACGTAATGTGCGTATCTTCATTTAAATACATACTAGATTATTATCTATAATATGGTGTACCGTGTACCTAGTGGAACAATGATATAATACAAGTTATGATGAATAAATGTTGGGAATTACCATTTTTATTTTAGTTTTGTTTGTTTCGGAAGTGTAATGGATGGATAGCATTTATGACACCGGTTGTGTACAGGATCAAATTATAAACACTTTTATATTAGAATAGGGTAAGTTCGCCTAATCCCAGCCACTCCCAGTAGTCAGCCACATATGCAAATAAAGCTTAAAAATAAAAATACAAATGAAGTTGGCATTATAACACAGCACTCCAGTGTTCAGCCACATTTTCCCGCTTATTACGTCATTAATCTTATGTACATAACCTAAAAATTGGTGACGCTAGAGTGTTTGGTAGTGTGCCATGTTACGAAGGCTGAGCTAAGGTAAGGAAAGTGTAGATATTTGCTTTCTTGCATGTGATTATAATATAGCAGTTAAAGGTTTACCTATATAAGATATTGATTTCCCGTTTTTTTTATTGAAATAAATATAAAATAAGCTTCTGTTTCAATAATCTGTTTAACCTAAAAAATGTCAAATTCAGAAAATTTAGCCGGGGCTGAAGACTGGTTAGCCAAATATAAATAAATTCTATGTTCAGCCAGGTGGCTGAGGACTGGTATTTTCACGTAAATTTCAAAACTGAACCCAATTCATACTAGAAATAAATCACCTTTTTAAAACATAAATGAATATGTAAGTTCGACCACCAGATATGGCAAAACCAGTAGTCAGCCACTGAAATCTTGAACAATGTCGAAGGGCTGAAGATAGGCATACGTTAATCCAGTACTCACCCGCCTTGAGTAATAAGGTTTGCCTGGGCAGAAGTTTTAAAATTTTTTTTCTCCTAGACTATGGGTCGCTACAAAAACCGTGAAGTATTCAAATATACTGAAGAAGCTTTAGAGAATGCTCTTAAGGCGATTCGTGAGAACAACCTAGGTATAAGAGAAGCTAGCAGAACGTTCGCTGTTCCTCGGGGAACCCTTCAGGATCGAATTCATGGTAGAGTCAAAATAGGTCCTCGAAAAATGGGCCGCGGAACTGTATTGACCAAGAAAGAAGAAGACGAGGTGGAAAGCTGGTTGATCACGGTTGCAAAATGTGGATTCCCTCAAAAGAAATCCGACCTGTTGAACACCGTCAAGTCAATCGTATCAGATAGCGGCCGGAAGACACCATTTAAGAATCAGAAACCAGGTCAAAAATGGTACAGTTCTTTTTTAAAAAGACACCCGAACTTGGCACTGCGAGAAGCCGAAAGTATTACTAAGGCAAGGGGGGTGGTGACTAAAGAATGCATTAAAAAATGGTTTCGAGAACTTGAACTTTTTTTGGAACAACATGAAGCGCTTGATATATTAGATGACCCTTCTCGAATTTATAATGGGGACGAGACTAGTTTTTCCATGTGCCCTAAAAGCGGAAAAGTTTTGGCACCCAAGGGGTACAAAAATATATATGAGTTAAAAAAGGGTAATGAAAAAGAGACCATTACCGTACTCCTGTTTTTTTCGGCCGATGGAAAAACGCTTCCACCAATGGTCGTATTTCCTTTTATTAGGCCCAACAAAGCGATTGTAGACAGTGTACCCTCCGAGTGGTTTTTAGGACGTTCGGAAAGCGGATGGATGAAAACAGATATATTTTACGAGTATTTGGCTAATGGGGTAGATAAGTGGCTTGAAGTCAATAATATTTCAAGACCAGTACTGCTCTTTGTTGACGGGCACAAATCACATCTATCAATTGAACTTAGTGAGTATTGCCATAATCATGGAATGATATTGTATGCATTTCCGCCCAATACAACCCATATGATGCAGCCTGCTGATGTCAGTGTCTTCAAGCCACTTAAAACTAATTGGAAAAAAACAGTTAGAGAGTGGCAAAGTAAAAACGAAAATGTAAACTGCGTTTTGACGAAAACTACATTTTGTCCCCTTTTGAAGACCGTACTAGCTGATGCAAACTTGCCTGAAACGATAAGAAATGGTTTTAGGAAATGTGGCCTATTTCCTCTAAACCCAGATGCAGTCGATTATACTAAATGTATTCAGAATACCATCGAAACTGTACACACAGAGATAATGCAAATGAAAAAAAATGAAGAGACAAAAGTACCTGAAATCACCAAAGAACATATAGAAATCACACAGCTGGTTCTAACAAAATTACAGGATAGATTCCTTGGTCAAGGTATTGTCAATATAAATGCAATTCAAAAAGAATTAGAAAACTTAAAAGACGGAATTACTGAAAAAACGGAAATTTTTGTAGTTCTACCGATGGATTTTTGGAAAAAGTCGAAAATTCAAACACAACAGAAGGAATTAGTAATAAAGAAACAGACATTTTTGAAGTTTTGCCAGATGGCTTTTTGGAAAAAGTAGAACGTTCAAACACAACAGAAGGAAATCGTATTAACTTGGACATGTTGATGTTTGACTTTGATGAATATATGAGCAATGGAATGACCACCACAAATGTTTCTATTGGAACAGGCAATGACACTAACTTAAATAATTTTGTGGAAGCTATAGCACCCAAACAGTTAAAATAATAAATAACGACGAAAAAATAAAAGAGCTGGGTGAGAATAGCAGCACTAATGGATTAGGAAATTCTAAAGACGCGAATAACTCCGAAACAGTTAAAGTAGTAGATAGCGTCAAAAAACAAAAAGTACCAGATGGAAATAACAGAGGTAATGAATTAAGCAACTTTGGAGACGCAACTAACAACGAAACAATTGGATTAGATAATGTTGAAGAAATGGAAGTACCGGAAGACTATAATAACGGAGATAATGGAACACATATCACCGATTCAATCAAAGAAGTAACCAATAACGTCGAAAATATAAGAAAAATACCAGAGCAACCACAAGAGACAGATAACTTGGAAGAAATTCTTGAAAACGGCCTAGAAAGTAAAAAGAAAATAAATATTTTACAGAACATTGTATTAAATAAACATGAAGAAATAATAATAGTACCTGAAACAGCTAACACCACAGAAATTCATGAAATCAAAATCAAATATCTACAAGATATTACGGCTTCTCCAAAAATAAATATAGACCCTTTGAGAAAACATCTGTTCTTCCCAAGTCCGCTAAAAAGTAGTGTAAAGAGAAAAAAAGATAATCTGCCATCTGCGATATCGTCTGAAGAATTTCGTAAACTTTTGCAACATAAATTAGATAAAAAAAGGGAATTGGAAAACCAGAAAGAGAAAAGAAAAGAAGACCGCCTAAAAAGGGCTGCAGAAAAGAAAGATATTGTTATAAAAAAACGACAGAAAAAAAATAATAAAGAGAGTGCGACCAAACCCACTACGAGTTATGAAAACACTGAACAATTCAAACTTAAAGAAAAATGTACAATTTGCAGTGATGATTTAGAAAGTGATACAGAAGAAAACGACCTTAAAAATATTGGTTGTGATCAGTGTCCTAGGTGGTACCATCTAAAGTGTACCCTATTTCAAGGATCAAATTACTACGACATTGCAGATTCCGACTTCATTTGTGATTTTTGTGCCGCCGGAGGCACTAATTAGCTATAGACAAAACTGTTTTTTTTTTTAATTTTAGAATTGTTTGTTTTGTTTATGCTGTATTTTATGTGCTATATTTCTAATACTTGTGTACTTTTATCTAAGTTTAAATACGATTAAAACTTTTTATATATCTCTTGAATAAAGTTATATAAATTAAAAATCATATACCTATTTTGGATTTTGTACTACCTAGTGCTTACAGCAACTTCTCGTTAAAAGGCAACACGGCTGACTACAAGAACAACCATGGCTGATATTGGGAAATGGGCGGCTGACGATAGGTAATTTTGGGTTTCAGAATTTAAAAAAATAATTAAAACTAACTGAGTTATCATTAACAAAATTTATCTTGTTTATGTGAAAGTACGATCGTCATTTAATACAAAGCTTTTTGTTTCATATGACCTGAGGGATAACAATGCTAGTTAGAGTTGAGCAAAGTGAAATTATAAGTTAGGTGGCTGAGCACTGGCGAACTTACCCTACGTTTATTACATTAGTTACAAGTTTGGAAGTCGCTTTAATACTGAAAACACGTGTGTATCACACCAGTGGTGAAATGCAAGTCCTGGTAGGGGTGGTTGGTCACTTTGACCGACACCGCAAAAATCTTATGTTGCTATTCCCACGCTTTTGAGGAACAACATATGGCTTACAACTTATGGACTAAATAATTAGTTACAGAACATAGATAAATTATATTAGGGCAGTCTTCGGCACCTTTTAACAAGGGCGGAGCAACTTAAGATTTAGGAAAAGGAGCGGAAAAGGAGCGGCACATTACATCTCCCCCCTTAAGATCAAAGATAGGTAAATATAATTAAAACATATCTTTGACAATGAATTTCGATGAAGATGAAACAATTATTACTACAAGTTATTAATTTGCGATTTCTAATTACTGTTGCGACTCCTAAAAGAAATGGTATATTTATTTATTGATTATTATTTTATATTATCTATTATAGGTAAAGATGCAAATTAATCCTAGGTTATTACAATATAATAATAGAAATAATTAAAAGATGAAGCATTTACAATTTATATTTACATTTTTAAAATTAACAAAATTAAAATTAAGAGTATATCTAGTAATCTAGTGGGTTTAGAAATTTTAATCCTACGATTTTTACAAATCTAATGTACTAATTAATTAATATATGAAGAATTTACAATTTACATTTACGTTTTACAATTAGTTTATACTTAACCTATTGGGTTTAGAAACTTTAATAAGGTAATCCTTTATCTACTAATGAGGTTATCATCTGAACCAAAAGCATGTTTTAATCTGTTTGTATGTACCAGAACCTTTTTATTTCTTACTAATATTGTGCAATTTACGGGAGAATTAATTTCTATAATTTTATAAGGACCGGAGTATTGTGGACTTAATTTTTTCGATAGATGCATTTTTGCTTGTTCATTTAATAAATATACTAATTCATTAACTTCAACATTGTTGATTTTTTGATCGTAAATTAGTTTATTTCTTTCTTTTGACAATACGGAGTGTTCACGTGCAATTTGGTGCGATTTTTGTAATTTTAAAGTTAAATCATCTAAATAATTATCGTAAGTGTACTTAAATTCTGGCGGTTTAGTAATAGAATTAGGCAGTATAGCTTGATGTCCAAAAACTAGTTCGTAAGGTGTGTATTTTGTAGAGGAGTGTACAGCTGTGTTATAGGAAAACATTGAAAAATCTAACCAGTCATCCCAATTAGTTTGTTTTTCATTAATATAGTGTCTAAGATAATCAGCTAAAGTAGCATGACTTCTTTCTAAGGCTCCGTTTGTTTGAGGTCTGTATGCGGTGCAATTAATTTGTTTAATTTTGAACAGTTTTGCAACTTCTTTAAGTAAATTTGAGGTAAAATCTTGTCCTTGATCAGTTAAAATTGATTCAGGTATACCAAATTTACAAATAAATTGACTGACTAATGTTTGAGCGATTGTGTTTGCATCGTCTACAGGTAATGGGTAAGCTTGGGAAAATTTTGTAAGATCATCCTGTAGCGTTAGTATGTATTTATTACCATTTTCCGTAAGAGTTAACGGTCCTACTATGTCTAAAGCTATTTTTTCGAATGGTTTCGAACAGGTGGTCGTTATTTCCATTGGATTTCGATTTTTTCGTCTAACTAATTTATTTTTTTGACAAGATTCACAATTTTTAATAAATTTATTAATATCTTTCTTCATTTTTGGCCATTTGTAATATTGCTTTATCCTAGCATAAGTTCTATGAAATCCTGAATGACCTGAAGTTGGATTACAATGGTTTTCTTTTAAAATTGTTTGTATATCATTTGAACTTGGATTAATTATGATGTTGTGATAAATTTGAACTTTAATAGAGGTGTTCTTAAACACATATCTGATCATTAATCTGACTTTATTCCATTTTAAGTTGTCATAACCGCAACCTAATTTCGGAATGTTAATTATAGTTTGATTATTTTGTGTTAAATACTTTTTTAGTTTAACTAAGGTTATAAATAAATCTTCGTAAGACGGTTTGTCCCAAGAATTTAATTTAGTTACTAAATAATAAATAAAATAATCTGTTTCTTTTACGACTCCGATATCGTGTGGATGCAAATTTTGATTTTGTAAGATTTCGTAATGATTAAATTTTTCTTTAAATTGGAGAGCGATTCCTTGTGACATTTCAAGATCACTAGAAATGCAAGTTGCTAAATTACCTACAGAGGTAAAAATAGATTCATTATGTTCGCTAACATTGCTGTTAATGATTAAATTTGTCTTTATATCTTCTAGAAATTTAGAATAACTGTCGTAATCTAGATTAGTGTTGATTGAGTGAATATTTATTCTACTAAGAGCATCTGCTCCTGAATTTAAGACACCAGGTTTGTAAAAGATTTCATATTCATATTCCTCAAGTAAGAGACGCCATCTAATTAATCTAGACCCTGGATCTTTTATGTTAAATAACCAGGTAAGAGGACGGTGATCTGTGTAAATAATGAATTTTCGCCCATAAAGATAAGGCCTAAAGTGTTTGACAGCCCATACGATTGCCAATAATTCGCGTTCGATTGTACTATAGTTAGACTCGGCACGATTAAGAGTACGGCTCGCAAATGATATAGGTAAATCACACTTTGCAGTACCTTGAGAGAGCACGGCACCTATTGCAAAATTACTTGCATCGGTGGTGAGATTAAAGGTTTTTGAAAAATCAGGATATTGTAAGATAGGAGCTGAAGTCAAATGAGTTTTTAAAGTTTCAAATGCCAATTGTTGAGAACTAGTCCAGGTAAATAAAGTTTCTTTCTTTAACAAGTTGGTTAAGGGTTGAGTAATTTTACTAAAATTTGGTATAAAACGTCTATAGTATCCCGCTAATCCTAGAAATGATTTAATGTCTTTACTAGATTTAGGTATTGGAAAATTTTGTACTGCGGTTACTTTATTAGGATCTGGTTGAACTCCATTTGTGGTTATTAGATGACCTAGATACATTACTTCATGTCGTAAAAATTCGCATTTATCAGGTTGAATTTTTAAATTAAATTTAGACAGTAGTTTGAAAATTTCGATTAACTTATGATTATGATTTTGGAGATTATCTGCGTATATAACTATATCATCCATATAAACAAAACATCGATTACCTTGCAAACCTGACAAAACATTATTCATTAGTCGCTGAAAAGTGGAAGGCGAATTTTTTAATCCAAAAGGCATACGCGTAAATTCGTAATGTCCTAAAGGTACAGTAAAAGCAGTTTTAGCTGTGTCACCGGGATTTACTTTGATTTGATGAAATCCGGAAGATAAATCTAAAACGCTAAAATATTTTGAATGACTTAATTGATCTAAGATTTCTATGATATTTGGTAAAGGATAGGAATCTCCAACTGTAACATTATTCAAATTCCGATAGTCAACAACCATGCGCCATTTCTGTTTTCCAGAGGCGTCTGATTTTTTAGGAACTATCCAGACAGGTGAATTCCACGGTGAACATGATGGTTTAATAATTTCTTGATCGAGATAGCTTTTAATTTGTTTGCTAACTTCTTCTTTATGAATTTCGGGGAATCGATAGGTTTTGGAATTTATTGGAGTAGGAGTAGTTGTAACTATATCATGCATCACGGCATTTGTATGTGTAAGAATATCCCCTTCTAAATGAAATATTTGGTTAAATTCGTGGCAGATTGGGATTAAACTTTCATATTCTTCCGCATTTAAGTGCGATGTACGTAATAATTTAGTAATTTTATCTAGACGTTCTGAACTGGAATTTTGGATCTGATTAATTGAATTTTGAATAGAAACGTCTTTTTGTTCAACATCAATTGGTTCTAACTGAATTTCTAATTTATTTATTTTCACATGTTTTTCTGTCGTATTTAAAACTGTTGTGAGAGCTGTGCGATTGTTGTTAATATTTACTATACTTGAACATAAATATACACCTTCAATTATATTTAAATTTGGGACTACACCTATTTGCAAATCAAGATTTAGAACTTTTATTGGAACTACCGTTTCGGTTCTTGGGTTAATAATATACGAATTAGGATTTGGTAGTGGTGGTTTATCTGGATCATTATAAATATCTTGACATTTATTTTCCGCTGTAACGGGTATATTTTTTGAAAATTCTACTGGATGATTTTCTTTGTGCATTAATGGTATGTAATTGTTATTTATAATTAAAAGGTTTCTACTGTAATCTATATGAGCATTAGTGTTTTTTAGAAAATCATTGCCAATTATTCCGTCAAATGAAATAGGAAAATCGTCTTTTACGCAATGAAATATGTGAGTATGAACAGAACCATTAATATTAATTTCGTTCTGAAAGTAACACAAAGTTTCTGTTGGATTAGGAGTATTGTCAATGCCTTTTAAAATTACCTTTTTATCCTCAAAACATGGTACATTACCCTTTAATTTAGAAATTTTGATTAATGATAAATCAGCACCTGTATCTAAAAGGAAAGATACTTTTTCTGTACGACTTTGATTTGACTGAAGTATTACATATGTTGTGGTCGATAGTTGGTGGATTACAGTAATTCGGCCTGAATAAAATCGGCGTTCCTCGACATGGCCGCTGTCTGAGGAATTGGGAAGTTTAAATGATCATTATGAATAAAATGTGAAACATTTGGAGTATTATTAGCAAAGGGTTGATTTCGACGACTATTATTGTATTCTCTCTTCCTACATTCTTGTATAACATGTCCTAACTTCTTACAGTAATTGCAACTTTTTTGATAGGATTTGTTCGTATTTTGGTTAAGAGCTTGAGTTGGATTAGAGTTTTGCGCGTTAGTTTGATTTTGTCTAAAATTTTGGATAGGTGGTTCATAATTTGAATTATAAAAATGACGTATAGGTCTAGGCTCTTGTCTGAATTGCGGATTTCTGTTAATTTGGTTATGATGGTTGGAAAATTGTTTAAAGCGACATAATTCTTCTGTATGATTTGTTTTTTTGCAAATGTTACAATATTTGTTAGTAGGATTTCGACCATTTATGTTTTGGTATTTGATGGTTTCAGATTTTGATTTTAACTCTTGCTCTTCTGCTAAAGCTAGAGAGATGGCTGCTTCTAATGAATCGGGTTTTTGAGATTTCACTAACAATTTTAATTCTGTGTTAAGACCGCTAATAAATACATTTAAGGCTTGATTTTTCAAAAGATTTCCACATGCTTCTTTGGATTCTGCAGACAAGGTGGTTGATAAAGAATTTATTAGTTTAACGTAGCAATTTTCTACTCTGGATGAATAAGATAGCACGTCTTCATTAAAATTTTGTCTACATGAACTGAGTTCTAATTGCCATTGACTTACGGTTCTTTGTTCGGAAAATATACTTATTAAATGAGATTTTAAAGATTTCCAGTTATCAAAGTTTCTATTCCTTATCAATGCCCTAGCGTTATCTGTGATTTTAGTCTGAATTATGGTAAAAAGAATAGCTTTGTTTGGTTCGCTAACTAATGAAAGAGCTTGGTCACAATTATCTATAAATTCATGTAATTTTGATTTATTACCATCAAATTTTATTAACATTTTTTCAGCAAGATCTATAGTAATACTAGCCATGGTGGATGTATTATTTATGATTTTCATAAATTACGAATGAGATTGAGTCTTAAAATTAACTTACATATACGTGTGTTGTCGGTACTCTAGATGATTTCTTTATACTTTTATAACTTTGGATAGATTTAAGGTTGAATGAGGCACTTTGGATTTCAGATTGATTTAGACACGCACTGCACTAACTGTTGATTTAATTCTTTATAGATTTAGAGTTGATTTGTTGATTTTGATGAATTCGATTTTGATTTCGTCGATTTCGATTAATTCGATTTTGATTTTCACTTTTTTTTGTAGATATAGAGATGTTTTTGTGGATTTTGATGAACTCGATTTTGATTTTGTTGATTTCTTTAGGATTTAGAGTTAATTTTTCTTGATTTAGATGATGTAGATTTAGATTTTTGTTGATTTCGATGAATTAGATTTAGATTTCGGGATCCTTCACTTCTTTGTTGAATTAGAGTTGATTTAGATGATGTAGAGATTTAGATTTTTGTTGATTTCGATGAATTTGATTTAGATTTCGGGATCCTTCACTTCTTTGTTGAATTAGAGTTGATTTAGATGATGTAGAGATTTAGATTTTTGTTGATTTCGATGAATTTGATTTAGATTTCGGGATCCTTCACTTCTGACACCAATTTGTAATGGATGGATAGCATTTATGACACCGGTTGTGTACAGGATCAAATTATAAACACTTTTATATTAGAATACGTTTATTACATTAGTTACAAGTTTGGAAGTCGCTTTAATACTGAAAACACGTGTGTATCACACCAGTGGTGAAATGCAAGTCCTGGTAGGGGTGGTTGGTCACTTTGACCGACACCGCAAAAATCTTATGTTGCTATTCCCACGCTTTTGAGGAACAACATATGGCTTACAACTTATGGACTAGATAATTAGTTACAGAACATAGATAAATTATATTAGGGCAGTCTTCGGCACCTTTTAACAAGGGCGGAGCAACTTAAGATTTAGGAAAAGGAGCGGAAAAGGAGCGGCACATTACAGAAGTACGGATCAAATCAAAATATCTAGATAGTACTTGCTAGGAACTGGGATAAACTTTTATTAGGATTTAGCTAATAATTTAATTTTTTTCTTAATTAATAAGCCTAGCTCCTGGAATAATCCCTGCAAATATAACAAAATTAAATTTGCCTCTTCAATCACGAGTTATACTCGATTTTGAAACGTTTCTCGTACTATACCGAATCTAGGAACAAACAGCGGCGGAAAAAAGCCACGGAAAAAAGGCGATAAAAAAAGTCATTACTTATTTAATTTACGTTTTCTGAGAAAGGTTTAGAAAGAGAATCACTAATTTCCATATTTTAGCATGGGATTGCCTTAAAATAAAATAATAAACTTTATAATCTTTGATTTTTTTCCAGAAATGTTTTAATAATTAGCGTAAGAAGGTATATAAATAAATATCAGTGTAAGCTGATTTTTATAAACTTCAATAGAGATTAGAGTTCTTCTGAACTGCCTACAAAAGGGTTGCTGCTAGGAAACAAGGTTTGCGCAAGCCAAGCTTAAGTGCACGTGCACTTACAGCCTCATTGGACATTCTGAGAAGCCAAAATTGTTTATCATTCAATCTTTCAATATTTTGTTATGAGCGTACTTTAAATTAGAATTTATTTTCTTATTATCTCTTTCCACCCTGGAATGTTAGGTGTGTGTCATTTTTTATTTTTTGCGGTTGTTATTAAGAAATTCAAACTTGAATAAATTTGTTGCACAGATTCATGCGTCGAAGCCCCATATTTTTCCCTAATGGATATTGTCGCACATCCACCCATACCATAACACTTTGCAGGTTTCTAGATGATTAACAGATACAATCTAGAACCATTTTTTTTATAAATACATAATTTTTAATATAAATTAAAAAATCCTTATCACCCTGTAGCAGATTTTATTTTGTAATTGTAAAGCTCCGTTTAAGTTCGAATATTATGCTCGTTTTCGTATCCGGGAGTGGCTGTGTAAGTGTTTTATAGTTTGAATATTTTATTTTTTTGACCGACCCTCGTATATTGTGCATTTTGCACGTTAGATAGGTACCGGGTGCGTTTAAGAGCGAGATTTTCGCTTTTGGACGCTTTATACGAAATTTTTTATTAGGAATAGGATTCGGATTTCTTTCTGCGGAGTTAGGTACTTATAAATTTTCGCGTAAATCGGAAAAATTTTTTATAGTATTTCGAGCCTTTAGCCTAACGGAGCAGATCACAGTAAAAACACGTTGGTGTACTTCTATTATAACCAACTTTATCATGTTTCGCTTTCCACGTACACCCGAGAAAATATTTTTTCATGATTGAGTTTTAATATTTTTTTTCATAAATTAAAGGAAGTACGGTGAGCTTTAACCGAATAGGTTTCCTTTCTCAGTAACATTTTTTTAAATCACTTCAAAATTAAAAGTACCTACAAACCTTGACGAAAATTCAGAATACGTTTCGGAGTTTCTCGTTCTTGGCAAGTCTTTTTCCCTCTAACCTGTTCAACTCTGGCGCTGCTGCTCTGTTTTGTTTATTCCTGGACCATTTTAAAAAGTTTAGAAGCAATTTTCTATCTTTGGCGTTCTTTACAGATCGAATATTATTTTTGAAGTTTTGGGTAAATTAACGTGGGAGTGATTTAGTTACATCCCCGTTTCTCGTAAAATTGCTTTTTGCAATCGGAAGATGTTCTTCTTCTTGGGTTTTTGGTAAAACTTTGTATTTCCCCTCACTCTAATTATTTACTAACATTGAAGAACGTGCATTTCCGATTATCGATAACTATAGTGCAGAATAAAAAGATTCATCAATTGTTTGGTGTAACAATACTAAATTTCAACTGTAACTGTATTATAACTGTTACCTAAGCCAAAAAAATAAAATAAATTCAAAATGAGATTAATCTTTTAAATTCTGTACCATAATGTGTATTTTTACTGATCCATTGTTTTGGCACTGTGTTTCTGCTAGCGAGACATTATAGTGCCAGCTTTCTGAATTGTTGTTACTGTAGAGGAAACACGTCAGTGCTATTAACTTTTTTTTCAATCTCAACCTATCGGTTATTAATATTGTGATTCCTCAATAGTAGCAGGAGGGGTTGTATATTTATATTTTTAACTGATTCTAGTAATACTCTCCCTGAGATGAGTTTTTGTAGTACTTGGAAGTACTTTGCGGATTATTATTGCGTAGGTACACTTGATATTACTTTTACGTACTGCGGAATATTATTGTGTACAATGCGGATTGGGACTACTTTTGCGTAATAATTTTGCGCACCATGCGAGTTATTCTTACGCATAATGCGGAATACTTTTGCGCACAATTTTTTAAACGCAATATATCGGATTTTTTGGGAGGCACTGCCTCATTTTCGCGGAGTGTGACAGTGTTAGTGTAGTTTTTTTGACTTTTACTTCCCTATTTGCCGTAAGTATGTTTTTAAGCTTTTTTTGGTACTAGCACTATTAATAGCAAATTGTGGGAGAGTATGTACTGTAGTAATACTTATCCTGTATATCTAGTGGGAAACTATTTTATTATTAGATTTTTTTGTATACCAAGCGTACATTTATGCGGATGATTTTTTTTTATTTCGGCATTTGTTTTTGGTTGTACGGTATGGTATCTAATTCATCATTTTATTCACTTAAGTGGTAATAAGAACTATCAATTCGGCAGTAGATTATAGTAGTAAGTTTAATTTAAAATTTATTCTTTTTTTTAGTTAAAGTCGAAATTTTGAAAAATTCATAGCGGTCGCCTTTTTGAAGTTAGAGAGTCCGGCAAAAAACTGTTTCCCTTGAATTGTGATCTTCTTTCATATCCCCTATCGAACCAGCGGAATTTCAAAAAGTCATGGATCCTCTTTTTAAACAGCTTTCAAAATGTGTCAGCTCTCCACATTTTCTCTCTCAGATTTTCAAAATTCCGCTACTGAAAAAAATGTTACCAAAAAAACATGTCTAACTTCCGCTTCCGCTTCGAGTTTTTTGAAAAGTTTATTTTGTCGATGAATTTTCGATATACCCCTTCATTTCAAATTTCATCAAAATCGGTTCACTAGCTTTTGCGTTAAAGGCGTTACATACATACTTACAACTACGCCAGATGTAACAGTGATTCGGAGCCAAATTTAAATAATTTACCAGGACTACCGTCATCTCACGACAGTTAAATACATATAATACTCCCACTGCTGCTTCTGCATCCTCTTAAAAACTGATTAGGTACTAGAACAACAGCCTCATCGAGAACAGAGGTATGTATAAATTATGTTATAACATAATGATCAACAAAACTTCAGTTATAGGTGGCCGTGGAATACAAATTGTGTCTCTTTACTTAAGCCACACACACGATTGGTATTCCTGGTTTTTACTCTTGACAACTGTCAACAGTGGCGTAGCCAGAAATTGTATCTGGGGAGGGCTATGTACAGACTGAGAAGTTTTAACGATTTTTCCCAGTGCCCCTTAAAAAGATGATAAGTATAGTATAGAGAGGGTCGATCCGTTGTTGTAGGTAGGATTTTTCAAAATTCTGGAGGGGGTTCAACTCATAAATGTAGTGGGGAGGGTTTCCCAGGGGTGGACGTTAGACCCGTGCATAGCGTTTAATGAACTTATCCGGGGTAAGTGGTTTTTTAAAAAAACTTTTATTTTTGTCTTTGTTCCCAAATATTAAAAATAGAGGAGTGAATTACGGAAATGAAACTGATTCCCTTTGTACTAATACTGCAAATTAATTTTATATGACATTACATAGATTCTTATTTCGAATTCTATAAAATAATCCTATGACTATGTTCGTTCTTCTTCATATCATCCAAAACTTCGTCATTCAAAACGGGTGTTTCCCAATGTATATTTGATTATCCAACCCAACAGAACTTCGTAGATAGCTTTTGATTCTTTTTAAGGTGGAAAATGATCTTTCGCTTGTACTAATAGTAAACACAGGTACAAAATGTGGCGATTTTTTTTTAACAAAATAAAGATATTTATTTGGGTACATATTTTTATTTGTTTTGTCGTCATGTTTTTACAAAATCGATCATACCAAAGTACAAACTCGCTCTATAAAAAACGCTTTGGTTTAGTTCTTGTATGTCGTTGTGGTAGAAAGCAGGTCCAATTGATTAAATTTTAGATTATTTGCAACTGTTGCCGGATGGAATAAGCAAGATAAAGATTTCAAGATGTTTACCAAATCTAGTGTTAAGTTGGGACAATAGTTCGTCTAAAAAGGGTAAAAATGTTGATATTCTGAAATATTTTTTGGTGAATTTGTTTGTATGTTATTTCGATATACCTGTCGTCCAATTCTGGTATAGGTACCTACCTCTACCCCTAGAATATCGATAATGTCGTTCAGCGTTTTTTGGGGGGGCTTTAGCCCGGTAGCCACCCCCTTGGCTACGCCACTGACTGTCAAAGTCAGTTTTAGTCGAAACAAGTAACGACACACTATAATTATATTTCATGGCCAACCCTTATCTAAAGTTTTGTTGATCATATGGTATTATGGTATATATTATCGCGACTAGAGAATTAAATAAATTGGGCAGCAATTGGCAATATTAACTTAAAAAATTTGCGAGAAGTACTATTAACCTTTATCAACCTTCAGGTTAGCTTATTTAACCTGAATTTAATTGATCATGTTATTCACTTAAGTGAACACAATTAAGATTAGGTACTTCATCTGTGGCTTAGAATTAATTAAGTACCCGGGCTTAACTTTATCTCGATAAAACCACAAAAGGGAATTTTCTTTACAATTATTAATTGTGAAACAGAAAACCTGTTATTACCATTATTTATTTTAGATAATGTATGTAATAATTACAAAAACGTACAATTAATTACATAACCCATTTCATTTATTTTAACAAAGTACACCGATACTATCCCGACTATCCTCTTCTATAGAACTTAACCTACCTGTACCTACTCTATACTTTAAACATCACTAAACGTAACAAAAGTAGTTTTTAATTTCCACTACAAGACTAAAATGATAATGCTTGGATCATTTTGTTATAAACATAAGTACACAATACGTACAGTTGACTTTAAGGGGGTTTTAATTTAAAGGTCATTTGCTGCCATTTACTCTTTAAAATGTCAGCGTTATAAATTTTATTATGTATTTGGAAGATCGACAATAATACACAATTTAATTAGGTACCTGCTTTGTTTTATGGACAACAGCGAAAAATTCAGCTTATATGAAAGCATATTGAACTGTACTGTGTTGCATGTGTCCCTTTATATCCAAAGTAAAAAATATAAGGCGTTACTTTAAATTTCTCTAATTTTTCAAACATTCCAGAGTAGCTTAAACAAGAATTTTAGTGTAAATATGTATTTAAAAAAAATCACATAGTGTTTTTAAGTAATTTTCCACCTGCTCTTGTACTCTCCTTCAACGTTGCCATATTTATGAGGCGTAACCCACTATAGTAGTACATTAAGCCATAAGAATCTAAAGCTGACTATCACCCACAGATTAGATACTATATAGATATTTATCACCCCTATTCCGGAATTATCCTCAGGTTTGTTTTTTCTTATGGGCGGTATATTGGATTTTTACAGCATCGGATAGAGTTTTTGATAATTCTTTCAACGATGTATAACATGTTGCCTTTTGACTGCCGAAAATTTGTGTTATTTACAGAAATAGTAACGAATAGCTAGAACGGTATCTTAATTTTTTGAGGACTCAGTTTATGGACTATTTGAAGACATCCCTTTATTACGGTTAGGACAGCTATGGATGCAATAAGACGGAGCAAATCCCCATTACACTATTCCAGTACGAAAGTTTCTCAATCAGCATTTCCATAATCAATGGATAGGCAACCGTGGAGTTGTGGAATGGCCTGCTCGATCACTTGATTTGTCCCCTTTAGATTTCTTTTTGTGGGGAAACCTCAAAAATAAAATCTAAGAGAACAGGATTAACAATAGGGAGGAATTAAGAAGAAACATTTTACATGCATTTGCTACAATTCGAGGCAGAGATATTCAAAGAGTTGTAAACAATATTAGAAAAAGAACAAATCTTTGTATAGGTACTTGAGAACGGCCTCCAGTTTGAAGATCTTCTATAATCACACAACTAGTTCGTATTACTTATACCACAATGTTATAATAAAAAACGGTAGATAGGTTACATTTCTTGTTTAAGATTAAGATAAGTATTTATCAGCATTGTGCAATGGTGAGCCTCGAATTTGAATAACCCTTTTCATAATTCGAGAAGTTTTTCCATGGCAATCTATTCAAATTTACTATTTCTGCAAATAACAGCAGTTTTGGGCAGTCGAAAGTCATCATTGAAAGCAATCCAATATACCGCCCATAAGAAAAAACAAACCTGAAGATGATTCTGTAAAACCAAAACGCGGTAGAAAAGTTTTGATACCACTACGGCATTTCAGCTAAAAAGTTGCTTAAAGAAAGTTTTTACAGATTTAAAAAAAATTTAATAACAACCAACTTATGCCCAAAAAACAAAATTGTCATTTTTCAGTTTTTTTGCCATAATAAAAAACTAAGGTAGATAAGTTAAATTTCTTTTTTAATTGTTGATCAGCACTATATAGCGCAACTTTGCCCCAATTTAACCATCCTCCTATCTCTTACGGTTTCCGAGATCCCAATGGTGAGCCTCGAATTTGAATAACCCTGTATATACATGTACTTGGCTACAGAAAAATGTTTGCGCATGCGTTAACTAAACGTCATTTCCGGAGATCGCGACTAGAATGTAAACAAAACCACGTGACACATGGGATCTGTGATTGGTTGCATGCAGTCCGCGCAAGCAAGCAACCAATCACAGATCCTGCTACGGCCATGCGTCACGTGGTTTTGTTTACATGCTAGTCGCGGTCTCCGGGAAAGACGTTTAGTAAATTTTACCGGCAAACACATTTTCTGGATTTTCCAGTTGCAATTTATTACTGAAGGCATTAACACAAATGTTTAGTTCGAATTACCTGCCTACCGTGTGCCATGGATAATAAATAGAAAAGATCTGTAAAAACAACAAGACAACAATATAATGTTGTACCTATATAGAAGAAGTGGAAAACAATGAATGGTTCCGAACAAATAAATAATATGATCCTGGTGTCCATTCTTAAAAAGTAGTAGAAAGTAGAACATAATTTACGCCATTTGCATTTGCAATTTTAGCAGGACTTACTTTGACGGCTAAGGGGTTGATGACAGACGTTGAAAAATACTGAGTGTTACCTGTTCTTGTTAGTAATGTTAGTTCACTTGATTTTTAGGATCGCAGTGTTTAAACACTAATATATCAATGATAAAAAAACATCATTTAATACATAAGATATATTTTTTTCTTAACACATATTTGAACACATAGCATTAAGCAGTATGAGATTCTTAATGAGTTTAAGCACTACATATGCATTTAGATATATTCACAGGGCTTATATGTAATAATGCATTTATAGATATGATTAAAAATACATATAATATTAAAATATAGACTATGCAAATTAAAAAATACACTAGTGTGTACAGTTAAACTGATATGGAATTTTTGTTGGGTGGCAATCGGATATAAGCTGTGTCATTTTTGGTTTTAAAATATTTCACATGACTGGACAGCTTATTATTACATAGATTAAGCGACTTTAAATGTGAAAAAAGGATTGGAATTCTTGTTCATATAAGTATTATAATAACAGCTTCAAATAATAAAACTTATCGTTACATTTTATAAATGACTGGAGAAAAATCGTGACGACATCTTATTACTGTTAAATATCTGTATGCTAAAAAACTACATTTTTAAAAACAATAAAAAGTTTCAATTAAAAATAGTTTTACAAATTTTCTTTGTTGATTTGAATCAATAATTGATAGTATCTTAAGTTGTACATAGAAAAGGACGTAAAGGTGTGTGTGTGTGTAGATGAGGTAAGTTATCGTGTAAAATTCAGAAAAAAAACTTTGTATAAAAACTTTAGTTCACATAAGCTCCCAAGAAGGCATTGCAGCTCGGGCAGTAATGATTTTGATTCTTGCACGAATCAACGCAGTATGGGATACAACAGCACCTGAGGAAAAAGGACAGTTAATCAAAACATTACAAACAGTCGATTAAATTTAAATAATGAATTACTTTCGTTGTAGTTTGATTGTATACGTAATTCCATATTTTTTGGGATTAAAAAACATAGTGTAGTAAATGATATTAGATCGGATTATTTTTCTAATAAGTTATACTTTTTTTAAAACATATTAATTTAATAATGTTTACTTACCACACCAAGCACAAAAGTACTGCAATGATGTGAGTTTTCGTTGATGATTCAGCTCTCACCACAGTTGTTACTTCATGATGGCAGTAAGGGCATGTAAGTGTTTGACTGTTTGGTCCGAAAACGGCTGGCGGCACCATGACTAGAAAAATAAACAAAAGTGTAAGATTATGTACCGCATGTGTATGAAATGTGTTGTTCGACACATTAATGGTTTGTGAGCGACATTCTAGCAAGTAACTAATCTGGCAACCAAAAAACCAACCTATGCTATGGCCCCTCAGTAGCAGTAGTCAATTATTCAGAAATTAATGAAAAAGTAAGTCTTCTTACTATGTGATTACAATTATTTTGATACAAGGGATTCGCTGAAAGTATCTCTGAAATAGCAATCGTTCGTTCAAGTGGGGTGAGAAAATTAAGTTGTACTGTTTTAATTATTTCCTAAAAATGACCTCAATTACACTGAAACGCCTGAAAAAGTCGTAATGTGTAAAATTGTTCTGCAACAATAAAACTAATGACGCGTTAGTTTATATTTTCCGGAAAGTAATTACATTTAATATTTGTTAACAAAAATTAAGTCTTTTGGTGGTCTAAATATAACAATTTTCTTTAACGTGAATAACACAAATTTTACAAAATATTAAAATTGAATAATGTGTGGAAAAAGTATAAGGTTGGACTTATTTAACAATATATACAAGTAAATCAATAATTTAGAGATATAGGAACAATATTGTGGCTATAACGATTGGGTAAAAGAATTCTGATATAATCTATTTAACAATAGCTTTGTTCGCGGAGACGATCCGGGACTAGTTCTTGACAATTGCGCATGCGCTCCGTGATTGTTGGTGTTCGCGGAGCGAATAATCCTGGATTATGACAATAAATTAGTTGTTCGCGGTGACGGCGGAACAAGTTCATGACCGATCCAGAACCAGTCAAAACGATCCCAGGATTATAGCATGAATTATTTGTCCACGCAATCGCAATGTGAAATTTACTTAGAAATTGACTTTAAATTCGCGTGCTTTGGTTTTATTACGAATACGTTTCACAGTTTCATATATCGTTTCATCTTCTGCGCAAATTTCATAAAGGTAGGTTTTAAACGCGATACTATGCGTGTAATTAATTATCAATATTATTATTTATTCTGATTTTTAAAATATCCTGTAATAGGATTTCCTTTTGTGGCAATTTTATTAATAATGTAACGGTTTTTTAGATGAGTGATCATTTTAGTTCAAGTGACGAAGATCTCGAACACTTCGCGGATGTTCTCATAGGATGTTCTGGACAAGTAAGCACGTTCGCGGATGTATGACAATTCCTGATCGGTTTCGAATCGCACATGCGCATAAGGGTTTAGGATAAATTATCTCGTACAGATTACGAACTAGTCCCGGATCGTCTCCGCGAACAAAGCTAATTTGTAAGCCACGAAAGCCGAACCCATATACTATACAGGTATCGACCAATTATTGGTGTGCGTGATTATTTGTTAGAAACGCCAGGATGCAGAAAAACAATCCTTTTAATAGGAGTTCCGTGAATGATAAAAATAAAGTGAATTCGAATAAATTTGTTATTGTTTTGTAACACTGAATAATAAATGTCCATATAGTAATTTATTAGGTATACAATATGAATATTATCCTGTACCTGCGCCTTTTAGGAAGTAGATCCGGTTTTGAATTTTATCAAGCTAATAAGAACCGTAATTACTCCTGATAATATTTACGATAGTTGTTTGGTATATCACTCGCTGCTGCCACCAAATTGAATTTTAACGGCCAATTTCATAATCGACTTCAAATCGAATTGAAATATAAATAAATCTCCTCTAACTCGCACATTGTTAAGTAACGAATTGTTGTCGGCATTGTTATATTAAACTTTGTTTAAAGGAGCTTTAAATTTAAAGTGAACTTTAGTTGATTATAGAAACGGCCGTAAGTGGAGTAGTGGTCAGAGAGTTAGGCTTTGGAACATAATATTTTATTAAAGGGCTAATTTGCACATACCCCTTGTCTTTTGATTAAATACTTGGACAGTATATATTTGCGGCCAGGACTATAATGGCAATTAACGGTGGCGCCTAAGAATTTTTACAGTTCTTTGTCATTCGCAGTTTATGGCCATTACTTTACTAACCATTATTCGTGTATTTTATCCGAAGTAAAAATAGTACATTTACATGGTGGTTTCGCTTTTAATGATTATGGAATTCTTTCCGAAGCTCATTTTTATTACACCTACTATTGCTTTCAGTCCGAACTAGAAAGCTTTTTAAGCTTAATCTATTTTCAGTAGTTATTCGTTTCGGTTTCGGTATAGTTTTAGACTGAATTGGATTTTTTCTAAATATTCTACAATATTGTTATTTTTTAATTTTTATAGATCCTATTTTTAGAATTAGATTAATTAGTAAACCACACACAACATATTTTTACCGCCCTATATTCGATTTCGTAATGTACTAATCGTTTTAACGGTTTTGTCATGAATAGCTGCCAAATATTTATAACGATAAGAACCAAAAATAACTGCTAGTCTCTTGAAGTGTTATTCAGCAGGAGAAGAATATTAGTTTAACAGAAATGAGAAATTTCTTTTACAAGGGAGTTATATTTTAGTTGTGGCTGGTTGCATTTAGAAAATTAAAGTTTGAATTGTTAATATTATAATGCATTAGAATAAACGACTTGAGGCTGAATTTTATTTATATTTGGCTGCTAATTATTTCTCAACGTTATACATTATAATGCATAATTCAAAAATTGCAAGTTTTATTGAATATATTAAAGTTAATTGCAGGTTAGTTCTAAATTGTTATGTAAACTGTTGTTTTCTGATAACTACGATAACATATTCTTGCAATAATACATAAATAACTATTTTGTATTAAGTAATAAATATAAATAATTGTTAATGAATGATGAAGGTCATGGACAAATTTCATGCTACGTAGTTATGAAATTATTATTAATTTTGTACAGTATCTCTGCCCATCTATTAATGTTCTGTGTAAAAAATATTCAGTTTATGTAAACTATACTTTGCCATCACTATTATTTAATTCTATACTAAAGTTTTTTTTTTGGGAACCCTGTTAATATCCTTGAACTGCTGCTCTAGAAGAAACTAGGGGTTTGGGTTATACCGGGTGGTGACTTGAGCGACGCAACATAGGGATTTCAATGGAAAATTCTTAATGTTCAATTATTGGCTCCCCTAATTATTTTAGAGCAAAAGTGAGTTGAGGTTTTTTGTAGAGAAAATAATTCTGCATCTGTTCATACTATTATTTACAATTTTCCACTTTCCGGAAGCGTAGAATTAGAAGAAATTAAAAATGGTCTTTTTAAAAAAATCACTGATGCCATGGAATTATAAAATCAAACAAACACACTGACATTTCTGTCTCATTACATGTTTTCTTTTTAAAGCAATAAAACGAGTAGGTAGTAGGAACATATTTTACGCTAAACAAGGCACTTTATTATGTTTACTTTTTCTTTCGTTGAATACATTTTAAAAATAATAGATTTTAATAATCGGTTATAAACTTCAAACCGTAATGACAGATGTAAATGCGAATGTTGATTGTTTAGATAATTCCAAGGCATCACTGATTTGTTTAAAAAGACCATTTTTAATTTCTTCTATTTCTACGCTTCCGGAAAATGAAAAATTATAAATAATAGTATGAACAGATGCAGAATTGTTTTCTCTACAAAAAACCTCAACACACTTTTCCTCTAAAATAATTAGGGGAGCCAATAATTAAACATTAAGAATTTACCATTGAAATCCCTATGTTGCGTTGCTCAAGTCACCACCCTGTATAGTAGGTATATTTTGGTATAACTCCTCCAACCTGTAGGTAGTAGATCCTACAGTGGGGATTCCAAGGAGCACTTATAATATTTTTCATAATAAGTTTTGTATTTCTCAACCATTGGTGCTCACATTTGGTATTTGATCTGGTAGAAGTATTAACTTAGGGGCTGGGATTTGGTTTGCTTTACTCCTAAAATCTTTAGTACTACGATACAACCAAATATGTAGTATTTAGTGCTACTGTACTTCTGTAAACTAGACTTAGCTGCATTCGCAATCTTTTAAATTGCAGCGGAATTACATCAAATAATGATTGGGTAACACTTTTGCACGAAGACTTGGCGACAATCCCGCGAACCTTTATAAATAACTGGTCTAAACCAGCAAAAGTAAGAAATGCAATTTTTAGAAAAATTTGGCAGGATTTTGTTGTCAATGAAATGCACTTACGATTTGTTTTCCTAACTACCCTGACATACACAGGAAATAAATTGCACGGCGCCAAAATGCTCAAAACTTTACTATTTGTAGTGAGGTCGCAGCGGTCAGCGGATAGAGTACTATACGTACAGTCCAAATATGGTTTCAGTTGTGTTGAAATTTTTAAACAGTCTCCAAGGATATCCTATACACGACAAGAGTAGTAAATTTCATGGGGAATAAGAAAAACTATAAAAATTTAATTTAAACAACAAAACACAGACAAATTAAAATAACTATTAGTACATCAAAGTAAACGGTTACATTGCCCCGATTACAACACAACACTGTTGACGAGACAGAGGCCGTAGGTGAATAGCCAACCCACTGAGCTATTGTGGATCTTACTAAAATAATACAAAAGTGACTAGGCATTACAAAATATTTATTATTATATTATTTTTATATCGGGGTGAAGTAAGTATTCAGGGGTTGATGATGTCTTTGGTTAATTTACCTTTGTAGACATACCGAAATTTATTTTGTTTTGTATTCATGATAATAATAAATTAATAACAAACAACTGTGGCAGTCTGGTTGGTACAAAATAATTTTAAATGGTCTCTAGGTATAGGTACACAGTGAAATCGAAGGTTGTTGTCCGTACACCACATCCGTACACTTTGCCTGGAAATATTGCATAAGAACCAGACTTCAAGGACTAATTTTACTACATAATAATTTTGTATTCTATTACGAAATTTTTATGGTAATTTTTCATTTTGTTCATTACTGCACTGTGAAGGAATTTTTGAGAATTTCCAATTTACTCTAAATTAGCAGCAATTGTGACATTGGGACTAGTACTCACTAGTACTATTAGGTATATTATGAATTGGACCTTGTGATTTTGAAATGGTTAACAAATAATGAATATTCAACTTTGTTCTTTACAATAATTATGAATGACAACTAGATACTGTTTCCTTCTCTTTATTTCAAATAATTCAATCAAATTATGGAAATTATATTTGATTGATGCTAATGCACATAAAAGCTGTTTTTGTTTGAGGGAAATATTGATTTTTTAGGTTTTATTGCAATGGTGTAGGCGCGGTTAGAAGACTTAGTAAAACATTTGATTTTCGTGTTATCCGCAAATGAAAATGCCTATAATTCGAAAATGTTGTTGGCTAAGTTGCAAATAAAATTATATCCATAATATTATGCTTCATTTATGTATGGTAAGGTATTAAATTTTTCTGCTGGGACCTTGGCGGGTTTAATGTTAATAATCCTTGAAAAATTGTAGTTGTCAAAAATGATGGATAAATTAAAGAGATTGCTTTTTAATTTTTAAGCAAAATACAGTTTTTTTGATATAGTTTATATGCATAAAGTACTATACCAAGGTAAACTTTGATTATTTAAAGATGCGTAGAATATCTATGTATGTATATCTCTATATATTCTCAAGGTTTCTAATTACGTTACAGTTTTTCGGCCTTGTAAACCTAAATATAAATAAAATACACAAACGATTTGTATTCAATAGAAAAATGTTACCAATAGTTAATTGTATTGGACATACAAGATAAAAAGTGGAGGTGCAAACCTCCCCTGGACTTTCCCATACTAAAAATAAACATTCGTTTTTGGTATTCAACAGTATTGTTCGCCACAACCGATAAACTAAACTTGAAAATTAGTATATGGAAAATTAACACAAGTGCCGATTGTGTTCATCTGCGCATGTGTGATTATTTATATTCATAGGCTGCTAGGATTAGCCGGCGACAAGGAATTCCCGTCCCGCGCATGGTCACTTGAACATATCGGCACTTACAAATTTCACCCTACACTGTTTTAAAGTTCAATATTCACGAATTTCTCATTAACCGTACATTTTAGCAATATGAACACCTTATACTATGTGATAGACAATTCAATTTTGCATTCAATTATATAATAATATATAGGGTGTTTCATTTAAAATAACAAAGTTGCTTATTGTACTGTGAAAACCAAACACCCTGTATACGTGATATAAATTTAGAAACATGCAAATCTATATACTGAACAACTTTTGTATTTAAACTTCTTTCATATTTTGACTAATAAAGGCGCTATAGGAGCATCAATTTCCGATTTTCAAAATCTCGTAGAGGGCGCCACAGTGGAATTCTGGCGTTCATCAAAAAACAAAAATGTAGCTAATACCAAGCTGCATAAGTATAGAAAATTTAAACAAATTCCTTAGACCAGTTTTTTTGTAATAATTTTTCAAAAATTTCAAATTTTTTGGAAGAGCGCCGTTGCGACCGTTTTTGGATTTAGTAAATAATTTTTCTTGGTGTAGTACAGCCAAAGGGCTTTCAAACAAGTTGTCGCGGAACCTGATCAGATAACTGGTTTTTGAGTTACGGGGCGTTAAAGTCGAAATTTTGAAAAATTCATAGCGACCGCCATTTTGAAGTTAGAGAGTCCGGTAAAAAACTGTTTCCCTTGAATTATGCCCTTCTTTCATATCCCCTACTCAGATTTTCAAAATTCCGCTTCTGAAAAAAATGATACCAAAAAAACATGTCTAACTTCCGCTTCCGGTTTCGGATTTTTTTGAAAAGCTTATTTTGTCGATGAATTTTCGATATACCCCTTCATTTAAAATTTCATCAAAATCGGTTCACTAGTTTTTGTGTTAGAGGCGTTACATACATACACACACACACACACACCCACCCACCCACCCACCCACAGACAGACATTTTTTCTAGACCACTTTTTTAGGCTCCTGGGGGTCCAAAACACCCATTTCCGTGAAAATCTCGATTTCGAAAATTTTCATGATATCAATACTTCCCTATACCAGTAGTGGTATGGGAAAGTAAAAACACAAAGAACGTGGAAATTGTTAGCGTTAGTCGTAGGCGCCACGAGACAAATCTAGGTTACATCTCTTTGGTTACATATACAAGCGCAAACAAGTGTTTAGGGGTAATATCGAGAGGAAGTTTACAGCGATATGCTCTTAAAATTTTTAAGGGAAAGTTATTACTCTGTTCAGGTTCAGTGTGATAACTTTGTACTATAAATAAAATGTAAGGTACATAGAAAAAAAGGTTACAATCGGGATTGATAGCAAATAAAACATGGCCGTGTCCTAGTTTTCCACGGAATGATTGTGTCAACAGAGTTTCCTTAATGTGACACTCCCCGACGCTGGCGCCTAATAGCAACCCTTTGTGTTTACCAATCCGGCAATCCCTAGTTTTGGCCCTTCAGGATATGTTTTTGAAATATAACATTTTCTCTTTTTTAGGGTATTTTGTATGTTACGCAATAAAGGTCGTCGTAACTAGAGGTAGACATTTAGAATATTTCGATTTTCAGGTGAGGAATCCAATTTGGACAAATTTAATCGTTTTTATTGAGAATTTAAGTTATTTATCATTCAATAAATAATCCTAGATTTTTGAGGGGGCGAGGTAGCTACTTTCGTGGAAATTAATTAATTTTTTCTCCGATAGACAGTAAAAGCATGCTTTGACTGACATTTGACTGTCTCCAAAGTTCCACATTTACTGCCTAGGCAAAAGTGATCATTTTTACTGACAGTAGCATTCAAAATCAGGTTGCTTCGAAAAACAAATAAATTTGAAATTTTTATTAATTAAATTTAAGTTCCATATTTTTCACGATTTCTTTAATTTCGGATGGGGTGAACATTTCTTCGTCATTTTCCATTGTAAATATGATTATAAATTAATTAATATTTACGAATTAACAAGATTAAACTATTCTATTCACAACAAATAGAATGACATTTCTGAAATATGTTTTTTCATAGCAACCAATAAGAACTGCATAGCAACAGATGCTTGCTGATACTAATAGCACAAAAAATATTAAAAATAATCATTAAATTAATGTTAAATGTAACCAATCGGAGAAAAAATTATATGTTCAACACGGCAGAAATGCAGATTTACTGCCTTGGCTGGTTCCACAGCTTCGGCTTCGCCTCAGCTGTGAAATACCAGCTGCGTCAGTAAATCTGCTACTTTTCTGCCTTGTTAAACAAATAACTATTATTCCTCATAGTACATTTTTTAAAAGTTGCTTGATTCTCATTACTTCCTAGCTATATTCAAAAATTGATGGAGGCTCATAACTTGCTTTGAAATGGAGCTTTGTCCTTGAACAGGAATATGTTGGGGAAGAGAAAATGAAATATCGAAATTTATCGTACTCACAATAGTAGTTGGACAATTTCCAATACATAACAGTTAAAGAATTTATAAATAACATTATCGTAGCCATTTTTAGAAAACAAGGTCAATACGATTTTTTAATTTGAGTTGAGGGTAACCGTACTCATACCAAAACACATCATCTTAAAGTAACTGAATTTATTTTTAACCCCTTAACGTGATAAACCTAATGGAGTAACCAAACTCAAACTACTACTTCAAACTTACTCACGAAAATATTATTAGATTGTGTTATAGAAATAAAAAATTAAAAAGAGTGCAACAGTGACGTAAGAAAAGTTTTCTTTTATTATATTCGTGGAACATGTGCTAAACTGAAAATATTCATTTTGTGCGAATTTGAAGGAAAACATTCATTTAATATTGTTACTGCGTCAAAAACACATAAGCCTAAGTTAATTTCTTCTTAAAATCTTAAATATGAGTCATTAATTCTAATTAAACAGAAAAAAAGTGTAAAGGTGAACATGTATGTATAAACTCGTTTGTAAATGCAAATGTTTCGAAAACTATAAAAGGTTTGAATAATAAATTATCACCAAGAAATATTTTTTGGTGTGTACTATGAAGGAAGCAGTCCCGGTTTAACCTAACTTCGGGCCCTGGGCGCTGGAGATTTAGGGGCCCCCTTCATTGCTATTCGTTGTCAGTTTTTTTTAAGAAGTAAACACATGCTTTAATTATTATTGTAAATGTAAATTATGTAAGTTCTCTTTGGTTTCATCAACATGAACATCTCTTTTATATTTCTCGCATAAAATATTAATCGACATGTATAGCGACGTGTATAGCGTATGAAATTTCAGATTATTTTCGGAAAATAAGTAAATTAATTAGCGGACGTACTTTATATATATATTTTTTTATATTTTTGTTCTAACTATTATGAAGTACCGGGCCCCCTGCGGGGCCCGGGCCCCTGGGCGCCCGCCCCAAGCGCCCATAGGATAAACCGGGGCTGGAAGGAAGAATTAAAAGAATTAGAAACGTATTCAACTACGTGTTTTGAAAACTTCTAAGTTAAAGAAATTATTTAATCGCATTGTTAAAAATGTCCTTCAAATGTTCTGTTAAGTACGAAGAATCATTATTATAATTAGATGTTTTAAAAACATCAAGTTACGTACTGATTATACCCTTAATCTTGTTTGTAAGTTCGCAAGTTCACCTTTGATCAGGATCTTGCAGCGTTTTTTTTTGTAGAATAACATAACGATTACGGTACAGTCGTACTCCAACTGGTACTTGACGTTTTCTTTACAGTGACAATTTATTATAATAACTGGAAGAATATTTCCATTATATAGACGTCCAATAAACCATATTGTGTGAGCCACAAAATTTTTCTTATCAGTTGGCGTGAACGAGAAAGATAGACATAGATGTCTGAGTAATATACAATTTTTTTGGATGTTAACTGTCATACTCATTCATAAATAAAACTGACTAGTATGTTTTCAAATTGATTATTTCCAGCAAAAGAAGAATTCTGCAGTAATAATTGGTGGCCAAGCAGTAACGGTTTTTATTTAATAAACAATTGTATATTTTCCAAAAAAATCTTTTTTAGGCGACTATGATAAAAACAGCTGTTTTACGTATATTTTGAAAACCGTAAAGTGTCAATTTGTAGTACGCATTTCTCATATAATACTTCACGGCCGCATTTACTTCACGGCCGCTGTAGCCAAGCTGGTATGTTTAATTTGCAAACGCATTGTTTATAACTTTTTTAGGCGACTATGATAAAAACAGCTGACGCGGCTATGACGTTTCAAGATGGCCACGTGACCAAATGTCGTTGGAATATTCAAATAAAAATTTAAATTTGTTAATAAAATTTGTTATATTCGCCTAAAAAATGTTGTTTGCACTTCTGCCAAAAAGTGCGTTTTCGTCCTTGCCTGGTTTCTGGTCTCGGCGTTGCCTCGACCAGAAAACTCAGACTCAGACGAAAAAGGTTCACTTTTTGGCCATGATACAAAAATAACTATTTATTTGTAATGTATAATATTATTGTAAAATATTCTGATATCCTAAAAAGAAATCGTTCAAATCGCTTGTCAGCTTAAAATTCAGATTTTAATGTTGAGGCATACAAATATATGATTTATCTCACCGCCAACTGAGACAAAAAATTTTGTGGATCACATATCAAACTAGATAACGCACATTTACGTAATATTATGGACATGATGAGTTTTGTGAGAGTCGTAACCAACCGATGATTACTAACTAATTTTTTGCTAAAACTGTATCCCTTTGGTCAATTTTCCAGGAAGGGCTATATTTGTATGCAGTACAATTTGGATATCACCTTGTATGCTAGCGAAGTGTACACGAATACAAAACTTTTCATATTAGAGGCTCGAGGCTTCTAACAATTAAAATAGGTCTTTGTAGGCAAACAATATTACCAAAGTTTCAATTAATCCTTTGAATTTCATGCTTACCTCTGTTCTATGTTTTAATATTATATTCAATAATAAATATTTTCTTTTACGAAGTGAATATAACGATTTCGACCAAATTACATTACATAACAATGTTAATTGTAATTTATTCGAAATTCCTACGTGTCAACGTGTTTACACCTACGCATATAACACCCAAGGATGATAATTACACCTACTAAATGGATTAAACTTCTCTTATTTGTTTACATTTTTTTTTACTTTGCATTAAGATGAAGGAAGTGTGATTGCATAACCTGCTAAACATCGTAGGTATCCTGCAGCGCCAAAACGAGGGATTGGTAAACACAAAGGGTTGCTATCGACGGAAGCGTCGGGGAGTGCCGTATTAAGGCCACAACCATTCCGTGGTAAATTGCTTTATTTTTATTTGTGATTAACGTTTCTTATTCTTCCTGTTATAGCTTCCTTTTTTTGTTTAGAAAACCTAACATTTTTATTGTATTACAATAATTTATACAAAATTATTTCCTTCTAAAAATTATAGAGTACGTTGCTGTAGAATTTCATGATATTTCACAATATTACCCCTAACACTTGTTGCACGTGGCTGTAACCTAGATTTTCCTCGTGGCGCCTACGACTGACATTAACCATTTCCACGTGCTGTATAACTTTTTTATAGTAGATGTCCTAAAAAATTAAGACTGACATTTTTCTATTGAATACAGTTGTGTATTTTATCTATATTTAGCTTTACAATGCCGAAATACAGACAGTCATTATGAACCTTGAGAATATGTAGATATTCCTAAAATTTACCTTGATATGGTACTTATGATGCGTGTAAATTGTTTTAATAGTAAGTACTTAACAATAATAAATTATACTTTAATTTATCGATCATTGTTTACTATTAAATTTCAATGAATAACAAACTCGGCCCAGGTCATGGCGTGGATATAGTGAATCAGAATAATCCAACAGTATTTTTCAATCAAAGATATTTTCATTTCCGGATAAAACTAGAACCAATTGTTTTTCTAAGTCTACCGACCGCGCCTGCACCATTACGATACCAATCAAACCAAAAAAATCAATATTTCCTCCAAACAACAACAGCTTTTTGTGTGCATTAGCATCAATCATATACAATTTGCATAATTTGATTGGATTGGATTCATTGAAATAAAGAGAAGGAAAAATGTATAAAAAGTATAGGTGTCATATATCATAATTATTTGTAACGGGCAAGGTTAAGCCATCATAAAATAAACAAAGGAAGTAAAACGTCGCCGAAATACTCATTGTCCATTTTAAAAAAATACACAAGGTCCAACTAACAGTTCAAATTTAATTTTAATTTCGGTTACTAATTTACTAAATTAGAAATATTCCAAAATATTAAACTACTATATTACTAATGAACTGAATGAAAAATTACCATAAAAACGTTTTATAAAAACAAAATTATGATGTTATAGTAAAATTCGTCCTTGTGCCGTGGTTCTTATGTAAAAATTATAGACAAATCGTGTGGACGACAACCTTGGGATTTCACTATTGTACGGACCATTTAAAATTAGTATTTACTGCCATCCGGGCTGCCAAAAGAATTTTTTATTGTTATAAACAAAAAATATATTTAGATGAAGATATACCATGTCTCCAAATGTAAATAAGCAAAGACATCCGGGCACTTAGGAACCCCGATCCCCCAAACTGTAAAAAATAATAAATATTTTTCAAGTCCTCATTATTTTGTGGAAAATATTTAAGTACTTTAGTAAGGTCCAAACTTCAACGGATAATCTTAAGGGAGTGGGGGAAATGAGCACGTTCATAGAAATTACAAGTAATACAATTTTCAATTAAAATTCCTTCTTGATTGCAAAAACTTCCTCGATGAAAATAATAAAAACGGCTATTTTCGAGTATTTTTCATGATTGGAGTTGAAAAACTCTGTAAAAGGACTTTCAAAACGACTTGTGCAAACCTCAAAATCTGCTCGATTTCCAATGGGTTCAATGGGTCTAACAAGGGCAATGAATGTATCATTGCTAGAGTAAACTCGAAGTAATTATACCAAAAAGTCACTTTGATTATACATCAAATACATTATAATTTGAAATGAGGATACTAAATTATTCATTATTCCGTGGAGTTCCGGTTTAAAATTCCGCATAGAAGATTCGAAATATCCGTTGATGATACTTGTCCCAAAAGTCCGTTATACAAGCACAATAGACATCCTTTTCCATTGCCCTGGTATAACATGGAATTGCATTTACAGAGATTTCATGTTACAGTAAAACAATGAATTTTTTTTATAATTTCCTAAACCATTCTTAAGCTTCCTAAGATTTAATATTACCACACGTGCTTGGAAGTTCTCAAGAACCTTGATTTTAAAATAACCAACTAAACATGCAGGTCGTATACATAAAACGGCCAACAATTCTAATGTGTTGTGAATACTGATTTGCTTTCAAAAAGGTATGATTGAAGTGAAAATGGTATGTGCTAATTAACCGTTACCAGTAAATTTGGTGCTTGATAAACCTACCTGTTGGATGTGGCGCACCTTTGTCCATTTCGTTAATTAGAACACTCTGAAATTAAATGAAACTCTCTATAAGATACATTGTTCATTTCAAAAATTACAGTTATTTTCTTTCTGTATAGATTTCTTGTCATACGCATTAGGCAATCATACAAACAAATTGATTCTCAAACTCTTGTTCTGCAATAGCCTATGATTTCGAAAAATTATTTCAAATTCAAGAGCTGCTTAAGCGAAATGAATTAAACATTCGGAATTATAACTTCTACCTAACGTATATAATTTATTAAATGAGACGCCTTGATATCTACGCGAAATATATTTTATTTTCCATAATAATATTTATCCAAGCAAATAATTCTTACAAAACAGTGCGCTCTCGATAATGACATATAATTTGTGGTAAAATGGGGGGTAGTCTGTTTACATATTTTGTATATTACATATTCAAGTTATTAAATTTATAAGTTTTTTTTTAGTTGGGCTACTGTTAAAAGGAACTTACTCGTCGTTGACCTTAAAACCAAATCCATGAAGGTTATCACCACAACGTTTGAATATAAAGTTGATGTCATTTATAAAACATCGCATGTAAGCTTTGTTTAATACCTACCATTAAATAATATTATTAACGAAATATAAAGAAATTCAACAGGTGTATCATTCCAGCACGAAAATGGAGTTGCGTTATTTTGAAGATTGGTTCCACCAATTTTTATAATCCATTTTTTAATCAATTACAAGATCTAATAAAACTAAAATTAATTTAATTTACAAACCTAATATGTTGGTCGAGATTCAAAAAGTTGGGAGGTACACACCCAGTAACAGAGCACAACTATTTAATTTGGCGAAGTAATTCACAAACTGACTTAATTACTTAATGACGTGCGTGTTTTATTATTTTTTTGAAATTATGTCAGGATCACTAAGTTTTAGACTACACTCTCTATACAGATTAGGGATACTACACATCCACACTACTGTAAACTATTTTTAAATAGGAGTGCCGCCGTGCACTTGCGCACTCCGTTCTCTTCGACCTATATAAATTGCATTATTTTGTTTATGAACAGATGCCGCAACATTAAATAAGTTTGAACATACATCGTTACCCATCCTTACATATTATCCTAAAGAGTTTGTTTTTAAGTTTCAGTATTAAAAATTAGAAGCATATTGTGTTTTTACGCTTTGCCTGAATTGAATCTTTCGAAGCCCAGACAAGCATCTTTTATTAGCTCTACTTCTTGTGAAATAATTAAGAGTAATTTATTTAATTTTTATTTTGAGGTCAATTAATCTAAATGTGAATTGTGAAATACTTCATACTTAGTTTAGTTGACGTGGAATGTTAAAATTCTAGTTTTATTTGGGTCCTAGATTCAAGCACGAATCTACGGGCGGAATAGCCCCCCCCCCGAGGTCAGAGCACATACATAAATAAATTGAAAATGAAGGGTTGTCTGTTTTTTATTAACATTATTAAAAAAAAATCAAGGTTAATTTCTGCCTCAAATTTTCCGGAATCTCATTGCTTGCGGGGCTTTCCGTACGTCTCCGGCAGTGGGGGTTGGTTGTGAACCAGGGAGGTATACAGTCCCCCCCCCAAACTTCGATCCGAACTCTCTGAACATTGGCTCAAAATGCACTTCCAGAATATAAGATTTATACTTATTTCCACCATAAGTTCCGTAAAGTTTTCGCTGTTGTTTTTGACTAGCAATGTAGAAAGTATGATAATACGTATAAATAAACAGATAGATAGCTAGAAGTATTTTTGGAAATACATATAATTTTAGATAATTTGGATTCATGTAACCACATGTTTACCTTTAATGAACTGTAAAAGTGATCATTTCACAAATATTTTTTTAAATTATGTCGATTGGTTATTACAAACCTTAATGTTTTATTGTTCATCCCAAAATTTACCAGATGCCCTTAAATCGCGTCTAATAAGCCATGCCCACTTTGAAAAGAAAAACGTCTGCGGCGCCAGTTTTCCTCGCCTCACTCACCTCTTGCTGTACCTTCAAAAAGTTTGTAAATGAGCCGCCTCTGCTCCATGTACTCTTACCCCCCCTCGCGCCCCAGAGGTTTCCGTTAGATTTGCCCTTGTTTAGATCTGGATTCATTTTTATGTGGGGTGTTAACAAATCTGTGCCAATGTTAAGCTAAATTTTGGGTTCCAATGATCTTGTGTTTTTAATTTTTTTAAATTTATTTTTATTTTATTTATTATTTGTTGTAAGCGAAAAGTGAAAGAATTCCACGGCAATGAAACTAATTATATTCGAGAAGATAGGGAAGTATTGCTAAAATTTTGTAGAGAGGAGACATACGGACTGGAAACTCTAACTGGAATAAATTCTATAACTTGTATAATACACGGCATTTCTGTAAAAAGTCTAAAATACGTCAATTTTTATTTCTAAATGGCCTAAATGGTTTTATTGTGCTCTATCCAACTGTAATAAAATTGCTTCGAAATCGAAATGAGAATTAAATATAAATTTGTGCAGAAGAAGCATATGGGAAATTAAATGTCGATCAGATAGATAGCTTCCGGGGAAGCTCCTGGTCTTCATCAACGTGCTAATTAAAACTAGCACTGGGATTTTTTTTCGAAAAGTCGAATATCGATATCGAATTTAAAAAATATCGATACATCGCCTATATGGGTATATCGAATTACAACTTCGTGTTATGGAAATTGTTATGATTTTCGTTCGGGATTCTTCGTAATGCGATAATGCGAATCTTACATAGTAAGTGTTTTTTATGAACTTCTTGCTGATAAATGTAATTATTTTATAATTATTGACAGGGATGGAAAATATGCACCAAAAAATCAGAATATGTATGCAAATATGCACTAAAAAATTTTATTTTTAATATTCAATACTAAAAATGGAGGTTGCTTTGGTGTTTTTAGTTGGGCACGTGCCGCGGTGCCCCTATGGACGAACAGCCACTGACAAGCAGTGTTTGCAATGCAATGATTAGTGCACAGAAAATGAAATGGGTCTTTGCTCCTTTGGGTAGCAGTAACATGCAGGTATATTCCACACCCTTTAATAAACACCCAGTTTTAATTCTAATCTCCATAATGGCCTTCTAGGAAAATTGAAACAAAGAAAATGCTTTGGAAAGTATTTAGGATTTTAAAGTTTAACAATCCAAAAATGTGTATAATTTGATTTTATGTAGTAGAATATGCTCTAAAATACAGATAGGGATTTTGTGGCATTTTGGGTATTTTCCAGTGTCTTGTTATTAAATACAGTGGTAATCGTAATCTGTAAATGTTTATACAATGTCAGGCATGTACACTGAATGTCGTTCATATCAGCTTTTCATTGTTTCTTCAGACCTCAAGGTGAATCGTGCCTTAAAGCAGATTACTTTTAATTGCTTTACACGATTTTGAACAATTAAACAACAATTTGATTTCCATAAAACGCAAAAAATATCTGTATTTTGTTGTGTTTACTATCGTATAGTAATAAGATATTGATATTAGAACATCCGGAACTTTAGTTTCTATTCCTGGTCTGGTAAGTAGGTAGCACATCTTTTTGTATGGTAATCGGTACATACTAGTTGCGGACGAGGTTGATATAGCCGTATATTCCAGGGGTTAGTTGTATCCGAGTCAGATATGGTCAGTTAGTTCTGTTAATCCAGTCTAATCCTGTCCAGGAACTCTAGTACCGTTGGTAATATGCCCACTTAAAACTTATCCAGCAGTTTGACGTATTTTATTGTAAAAAAATTAATGATTAAATTTTGTATGGTGTTTTCTTTTAAAACAAAATTAGATAATTAATACTTTTTATGCTTTCCAAAATTTTGTACTGCAAATGCTCGCGTTTAAGTATCTTCAGGAACGAAAGCTATATCGACTTTATTTAAGTTTACCGACAGTTATCTACGGACCTACTTCCCTAATTTTTAGAATGGCATTGGACGCAACTTACTTGTACCCTTCGCATAGCTGGCTTATTTCGAACCTGGATAATAAAATAACCATCAGACGCAACTAGTAGGTACAAACCCATTTAATAGGATAAGAAGCTTGATTTTGAGTTTTTTTTTGCGATATTGTTTGATGCCACACTTTATATCAAAAGCTGATTGGGCAACATTCAGAAAGACTGCTGAACAATCCTTTTAATTCGCAGATGGTAGTATTTATTTGCTCCACAACTCAATATACTTGTTCCCTAGTTGTGTGTAGGTCTATCAAAACAAATTGGTGCACTGGAAGCATTTTAATATTGCGGAGGTGAAGTTTTAGTCTCTTAAAGGAATAGTTTTTCCAAAAACTTGAATAGCAGCTGAAGTAGTCTAATTGGTCCCTAAAACATTAAAATACGTTTCAATTCCATATTTTGGTAATATTGCAGAAAATATTGCTAAAATTATAAATAATACAAATAAATATAGTCATTTTTAAAACAAATAAAAATATTCTATACTCTCTTTTCAATGCTAAAGACAAAACTAATGATTTGCTAAAATCAGGTATTTATAAATTAAATTGTTTATAGGTCAAACAATTAGAAATTCCAGTATTAGGCAAAAAGAACATATCCGTTGTTACAAATATAAACATACACATAAATCAAATTACGTTAAACGTTTATTAGAACAAAATTACACATTGACATCTAATAATACAATTAAATTTTTATTTTACACTTTTCTTATAACAAAAATAAATTAAATATTTTAGAAGTTTTTGAAATTTATAAACACACAAAAAACAACATACCTTTAATGAATGAGCAAATTGAGCTTAGATTCTCCTTTACTGGCAATTTTGGAATAGAAGATGTCTTTAATGGAATCAAGTTGTTGCTATATAAATCATTCTTCATTTGTTATTAAACTTAAACATATTATATTATGCTTTTGACAATGGCACATTTATGCCAAAATATGTATTAAGCAAATCAATCTTGTTATTTCTTGTTTTAAAAACGATATTTTATTTAATATTTATTATCTCTATAATTATGGATTTTAACAAAGTATAATCGCTTGAAAACAATTGTGGAAAATATTCTTTTTTATATATGGCGAATTAGACAGCCGTGTAAAGAAAAGAGTAAGAAGAAAGTCAACATAGTACTAAGTACCTATATACGACTTTGCAAATGAGTTTATAAAATTTTGATGAAGATTTTAAATTAAAATTTGTTTAACTAATACAGTGGGTGCTCCAGTTTTAAAGGGTTCCAAATATTATCACTGCAACGATCTCCAATATAGATATATTTATATTATATAATTATATTTTTTAAAATATCAGTATATCAAGATTACAAAATTCAAAATTTGTCGATACTTATGCGTGAGTACGTACTTTCCATATAAAACACACACGAGGTTGTATTGCATGTATCATGCAAACTAAATTCTGTTACTGATATAGGAAATAATATTAAATAAATGTTATACCTATGTTTTAAATAAATTGTTAGAAGCATTTAATTTTTAATATGTCAAGGCACTCTATGTTTTTCTTTTGTTAGATATCAAATCATTAATATTTTATGCTCAGTGCCGATACCGTTGTGAATGTACCAATAAATTGAACTACACAGGCGGCTCAACGGGGGGGGGGGTGATACGAAGGTAGCCCCTGTTCATAACGTCTATTGTCTTTACAAACTTTTTCCTAATGTTTTTTAAACAGTTTGTTGATAGTCACCTGTTTAGATAGATACAGTTCGTCAAGCGAGAGGTTGCACTTCAGTGTAGGTTGCGCACTGGCATATTTCTGTTACATCAGCAGCGTAGTGTATTTATTGTAGCTACTTCCTTAACGTCAAGAGTAAGCGGGAGAGTGACTGCTGCCTTGCCTCCTGTTCTGCACATTTCAAGTGCAACTTCTCGCTACAGAAAGTGGATGGTCTCTGGATCGTGGTTGCGCAGTGGTAAACAAGAGAGAGAACTAGCTACCGGCCTTGTTGCTCGCCTACGCAATTCGCGAACCATCTAATTTCTATTGAACTGTAGCATCGTGAATATTGCAGTCATTGTAGAACCTACTAGTAATTATAATTAGTATCTTATGTAATCTTTTCCCACATTGATGAAATATTGATGATTTTGTAATTTTTCAGTGAAGCTAAGTCTAAGTAAAATCGTTTATGATAGCAATAATTTCTAATAGTTTAGGACTGTGTTAAATGATTATAAAAAAATATTACGGAATATAGATGGAGTAACATTTTATGAATGTTATTTTTCATTCACTGGACACTGTACAGCTAAAGGTGTTAACGAACCCTAAAATTTTTAGAAACCATTTATTGCGTGCAAAGAGGTTGTTATAACAGGATTACCTATTGTTTTAGCATTTTTAGGGTTGCGTTTTGCGATGTGTTTACGAACTCCTGGTGAATGAACTCAGTTTTTCTTTGGAACATTTAACAAGTCTTCATGATAGAGTGGCAGTAACAGTTGTTTTAAGCTGTTCGATTTCGAATAAAACTTAAACTTCTGCTCTTGATAAAAATAGTAGCACTGAAAAATAGTTGAACGCAGAAGGACAATAATAGCCTCGTTGACCTAATTCCAAGAAAGTTCTTGTAGTTTTTTTAACAATATTGGACAAGTTGGTATTTAGTATAAATTTAATTACAGTAGGTAACTATTATCAGAATGTTTCTGTATAAGTGTACTAACTACTAAGTACATTGTTCGTTTTTTTAGTTAAATGGCGGTTTATGTATCTAGCTGTTGTAACATAGTAGCTACTAGCTACCGACCACTCCCTTTCCTAATGACGTAACCTTTAACCTACATTTTTTAACACTTTTAATTTAGATATGGGTGTAAATCCTTTGGACGCTAATTGAAGAAAAGAATAAAACGCTGGACGCTGTTATTCTTTCCTGAAAATTGATGCATTCTTTAGTTATTTGCTTCTGCGGCCACCCCCTATTATTCAACCTTTAAAAAAGTGGTGACGGAATGGCGTCTGATAAATTGGTAAATATCGAGTGTATGCGTGTATATTTATAAATTGAATAATCAATATCAAAACCGCATAACACTGTAACCTATGCGTATACCAGTTAGACCTACTGGAAAAGTTACTGTTTGTCATTTTCGTTTTTCTGTATAAAGCGAGCTATAGTTGCAGAGTGTAGATGGTTATAATAATATGGGACAATCTGATAATATTTTATAGGAAAATCGATCTGATCGTTTTATACTGTTTCATGGTATTGAGCGCATTAGTTGGAAATAGTTTATATATAGATTTTTACGTAATATAAATATTTAGTTTCATTAATGGTAGTAACACTTAATGTTGATATTAGTGTAGATTTTTATACACTCTAAATTAATTTACTAAATAATATTACCAGGCTTTTCGTTCTCTCATTGTCTCATACTTACTTTCAAGAAAAGCGTTTATGTTTTTTAATAGTTGTAACTAATATTTTCAGAGAAATAATTGTTAATGCTTTAACACCAAACTTGTTAAAACAGCTATTATAATATTTATTATCATATTATCTTTATTAAACCTTTTTGATATACATAGGATATACTGATATACATTGGTTAGAGCTTTATGAAAGATTGAAAGCAAGGGAAAGTCAAGGCAAAGTGTTCCACGTCCACTCAATTTTATGTTAGTAAAAGCATTGAATATTGTAGAAAAGCATTCTAAAAAAATTAAATTGTTTCATATTAGTTAACTGAACCGCAATAATAAACTTAAAGCGTTTCTTTGTTAAAACTCCTTATAATTTGACATGCGCTATACAAATTGCAGAACACGTTGTAGCTATGTCCGTTTCATGCTATAGAGTGCTATGATATTTCGAAGATGTAAATTGGTAATGCTATACATTGGATGAAGGATATTTTAAAATTTATTTGAAACCTATACTAGAATACTATGCTCTAAAAAACAAGTAAGATCTCCATTTGTTTGATGTGGACACGTGCCTTTGTGCCCCAACCACCCCTGGTGTATCTATAAAATTAAAAAAAAAAATAAGTATTTGAAATTTCGAAACGCATGTTCTTGTACCTATCTAATAAATGGAGCTGAGTGTGGAGTGTTCTGTAATCCAAAACAATCATTTTTCTGTAAAAATAGAAATATCGATCTTCTGTCCTAATTCTGTAAGAGGGAAAAGCTTAACGGAAAGCGAACTGGCGACGCCTTTGTGTATATAAATGTGGTGTCAATTATACTTTTGGAATTGAGGTTATCAGTATCCGTTACCACAAAATGTCCTAATTTTATGGTCAATGTGATTTTACGGAATGAAAAATATATTCAGAAAGATGCGAGAGGGCTAAATGTTTGGTATTTGTATCAGTTTAAATTTTGTTACGAGTAACTCGCACACCAGCAGTTTTAGAACTTCTAAGAACTAAGTAGATTGGAGAAGCTATAATTATAAAAAATATATGATTTCTTAAGAGCATTCAAATTTATTTTGTTATTATAACATGATTCTATCAGGATGTTACTATGGCCATTTGTTGACCTTTAGTTTAATATTAAAAAGGTCGCTATTTATCTACGATAAAAATATAATAATTTGTTCTATATCACATTATTTTAATATTTTTATTAGTAATATATTACGTATTTTATGATAATACATACATTTTGTGTTTACTGTTTACAATTTTTAATTTAATTAATGTAAATTACGCTATGATTAGGCTATGATGAAATCAACTATCAGAAATATACAGTGTGTTCCACGATTTTAAAAATTATTTAGTACTACAAAATTAAGGTTGTATACAAACACTCCTATAGGTAATTGTTTAAAAGAAAAAGAATAAAAGGTTTATACCACATCGTGGAAAACACTGAAAGATGAAGCGAATATAACTAAAATAATAATATGCCTAACTATATGTAATCTTTAAACATAATACATAGGTACTACATCGAAAAATATTTAAAAACTAAATGTGAATCACAGCAATCCGATGCAGTTAGTAATATCTTGGCTGTCCCGCCCAAGGGTCGGAATTATAACTTCCCAAAAAGGCAGTGCAATTGGGACAATAGTGATTTCGATTTTGACATGAATCTATGCAGTAGGGAATACATGGCAGGCAACTGAAAAATGTTAATTATTGGAGGAACTTTTATTGACGTATTCGACTACATACCACATAATACAACAGAGGAAAGCCATGAAGTGAGTTCTGCTATTAGCCACTGTTTCTATTCTTGTAGTTATTGCCTTATGACAATGAGGACATGTTGTAGGCTGAGGATATGGTCCATAATTCGGTATTGATTGAGGAACAATTACTATGGTTGAAGTACCTTAAAAAAATATTTGTTAATATAAATAAAATTGGCTCTATGTTTAGGTCTATAAATAGATGTGGTTCTATTTAACCAAATTTTTAGAGTAGTACCTAAAGACGCGCAACAATCACAGTTTAGTTACGGTTACCATAATATACTGTTTTAGTGGTACAACTGCGATAGAAAGTACCGCGTCCAGCTAATGAACTTCAATGGTAACGAAACAACAAACAAGTCCTGGGATATTTCAGTTGTGCCACAGATCCACGTCCGATTTGGACCTCACCAGAGGGTAGGTACTGGTGAGGTCGTTTAAAACTTGCCTAGTAAGTTCCGACCTCACACAAACCTCCCCTGGCTGAACATAGAGGACTAGAGTGTCCTTACTGGTTTTCACCATTCAACTTTATTTGCGGAACGCATATCGCGATTCTTTAGTAATAACTGTTAAATTTCAACAATAACGAAACGCAGTTTATCAAATCAGGTCTTCAAGATCGATGGTTATTATAGATTTAGTTTATTATATAGATTATAGATTTCATTCTCTATCGAATAAGTCGCCACAAGTAGAGGAACTCCTACACGCAAGGAAGAAGAATCTATAAACATGTGCAAAGTACTATACATGAGGATTTTGCTAGGAAATGCCATGACGTAACAAACATGTTTAGTTCGTTTTTGTTAGTTGTTGTGAAAAAACCTTTCATAAAGTCGAAGACATTAGTACTTTGAAATGTTACGTCCAGATGGGGTAGATACGGCAGTATTATTAATTTATATCGACGATCAACTCATCGAAAAAGTGAACATACCAAGCCTATACATGAAGCCTATATATGTCAAGGATACATTTTTACATCGGTACTGTTCCATTTATGTTCTGAAGGATATAGCCTTGGAGAAATAATCAATTGCTTCTGATATGAAAACGATAGAGTTGGCATATCTCATTTTTATTATTTTTGTAGGGACGAACAATATAGGTAGGCGTAAGGCGGTACAATAATAGGAAGATTGAGAATCGAGATTTTGATGGAATACACGTTTGAGTTTGAAATTATGAAACTTGAGGAATCATGAAAGTAAATCGTAGTACGACGAATATTTTTGTTTAGAATACCAAAAATTTCGATCGGCTCATCAACGAGATTAACGCTGCATTTCTTTGGATCTGCTTTTTTGGGCAATGCTATAAATATAAACTTCAACCAATTTTATGGGCTTACTGCGGTGTTGTACACAGTGTACAAAATATCTTCGTAGTAGCTTAACATGTTTTATCCTTCTATGACATTTACTACTTACTAGATCTATGATATTTTTTCTGGTCCTGTAACTTCACTTTTTCTTTAATTTTCGCAATACATGCATTGTAAGTTGATCATTATTAACAAATTTTTATCACTGTAGAGCCAGTCTTTCAATTCGGATTTAATTCCCCGTTAAGGTAATAAACGATTAGTTGTCATGGATACCATTGTTACAAGAATTGTTTCCATGACAACTAATCGTTTATTAGCTTAACGGGGAATTAAATCCGAATTGAAAGACTGGCTCTAACTTACAATTTATTCATTTACTAGTTACCATGGTTGCAGGACTGTAATATTTACTTACAGTTCACGTACGACTGTAAGTTTATGTAATATTAAGCTTACTTTTGTTCAGTTTTAGGCTACCTAATTTTTATTAAAATATATATGTAAATGCCATTTTGACAGGTCGTGGTCATAATTCAATTTTAACTCGTTTTTTATTACTTTTCTTTGATTTTCACAGGTATTGCGAAAAATAATGTTCTAACCACGAACTGTAAGTGACTTTTAAGGTCTCGAATGGAAATTGCATCCTCGACCTTAAAAGTGTCACTTACATAACAGTTGATGGTACGCAATATACTATTTAGTATGGCGTGTTTTGGTATCAGAACCTGTTGAACCTTTTAGAATTGAATCCAGTTGAATTCATTACGACTAATATAGATTAAGTTGTTTATGTAAGCTTTCCATGTGGTTTATATAATCAATCTTATTCTGTGGACTTGAAACTTGGACCCTAAGAAAAGATATGCGTAAGAAGATCAAGGCTTTTGAACTCTGGGTATATAGGAGAATATTAAAGGTAGCATGGATAGATAGAATATCCAATATGGAAATACTTCAAAGAGTACTAAATGAAGACCCTGGAATCTTAAACTCTAAATGTAAATTGAAATATTTTGGTCATATCATGCGGCACGAAAGGTACCAGTTTCTACAACTAATAATTCAAGGAAAGATCGAGGGTAGAAGAAGTACGGTAAGAAGGAAAAGGTCTCGACTTAGAAATCTCCACGAGTGGTATGGTAAAAGCACCACAAAGCCCCCGTTTAGGTCTGCAGGATCTAAAGTGCGGATAGGCCTACTAATAGCTGACCTCCACTAGAAGATTATCTGATTATCGAATTGGCGTTTGAACAGAAGGGGTTGGTCCAGAAGAAAAATCTTTATCGAAGCACTCTAGACAGGGCCTGTTTAGATTTGACATGATATGTCATTAATTTATTGACATTCTCAAGCGTCACTTTGTTGAAATCCATGATTATATAAATAATAAATATTAAATAAAATATCGATTTCAACGGGAAATAAATCTTGATATTTCCCGTTGAAATCGATATTTTATTTAATATTTATTATTTATATGATATGTCATGACAATTCATACATTTATATCAAATTATTTGTCCAGCGATTTGGGCAACAGGGGTCGGTCGTGTCACGGCAGCATATTAGCAGTGTACCTCGATGGGTAAACAAATACGGGCTTATGGGTTGTCAAGGAAACGGTCATGTGGCGTCAGTAATCGCGCACGTGATTACTTTATGGGTTGTCACTCAAATACAATATTTACAATTTACAATATATATGGATATCGCTTCCTATAATCTAAAAATGCAGATCACGTGATGACTGGTTCTGGGATTACCATAGATATTGCGTTTACTTACCGAGATAGACCACTTGATGGGCGGTCTCTATGACAACTCATGAGCTTGTAGTTTACCCATCGAGGTAGACTACGTGATGACCAAACCCTACACACTACTTAATACTTAATTTTTCTCATGGCAATCTTTGATGCATGTAATTTTGGATCACTCGATGTAGGTATCTATTACAAACAAGCATAATATATGTTTATTTTTATGTGGGTAGGTAATTCATTTAAGGTTATCCACACACTCTTCGGTTGTTTTCAATATCTTTATTCATGAACCATTGTAAAAATCGATGACATGAACTTAAGATAAAGAGGTCACGTTTGTTTTGTTATCTAGTGATCTAATGTTCTAGCGGTCCCTTGTATTTCATGAGTGTGTGTCCCAATTTAAGTGCTAGATGTAGGTTAAATGACAATTAAAGCCTCTATAGCACCTACCACCTACATTCCCCAATTAAAGGATATAAAATATTTCGTTAAAATAAGAAAACTATTGATAAAATAATTTAGGATTTACGTTCAAACTGTTACATATGTCGAGTTAAAAAAATGTGTTAAACATGAATTCTGTTTCTTCATGCTTGCTTGCTTGGTAAACTACTTTCCGACACTTAATTTCCGTAAAATCCTCGTGGAACCTAAAATTATCATTTAAAATTAGTACTAGGTATGTACTCGCATTACCTTGTGGGTATTGGTTGTATATCGCTTGAGGCTGAGAATAAGTCGTTGGGTTTGGCAGGTACGGAGGTGCTTGCCCTTTGTCCATTCTACGATGTATTGGCACCTTCTTTTATAAAACTGGAAACACAATTTAACGTTTTCTTTAAGATTAACTCTGGAATATAGCCAGTCACAATTTTTCAGTACTCAGTAGTAATTATTTTATAACTTTAAAAAGTTAATCGCCAAGAAAAAATTTGTTGGACGAGCTTCAGGGGAGGAAATTTCACAAACTGGGAATAGTTTGATGAAGTAAACCGAGTAAACCTGTATTTCTATTAGTTTTCGAGTTTTGTTCGAACTTTTGAAGACTTTCAGCAGAAATGGTAGGCGGAGAAGAACGACGTCTTGTACCTATGTTGTGCAAGTGTTTGGTTATTTTATGACTAATATTTATCTAAATATTGTAATTGATAGTGGCAGGTTTAGGAGGGAGTTTTCAAAGAAAAAATTAAAAACTAATTTGCATAGACGTATAGAATTAAACTTTTATGATCGAATTATTGTCTTTGAACTTTGATTCCTGTAAGCTGTTACTTTCTGAGAATTTACTTTCACCTCCTACTGACATTTGTGTGGTGCTGTACATTTTACCGTGTGAAATTTCCAAAATATTATTTATATTTTATTAACTGTGATTAAGATACCATTAGAAAGCAATAAGTGACAATTTTGACAGGTTTCCACGTGTGTTTTACGTTTAATAAAGAAACAGTTTTAGATTTCGCAAGGCGAAATATTTTTTTAAAATTCAGTTATACAAATTTACTTTACGTCGGTGGGTGCTACCTAATTGGGAGTTCATTATTTTGAAACTGGTTTTACTCTTGTGCTTGTCAAATTGATCAGTGCATTAAATTATGTGTGAATGCTAAATAAAGAAGCGGTTCACACAAATACTACTGTTTATAATAAATATATTTACTTTACTGCGATATACTTGTATGTTGTTTAACTTACCTAATTAATAATTTAACTTGTGGAACGTTTGGCGGCGTTTCTTTTAAACTACGCAATGGCCACGCCAATGTTCTGTAAACATGCGCAACGCTAGAAACCATTGGCATTTGCAGGAAACGTCGGTTTTGTTTGTTACGTACTTCTTGAACGAGTTTATACGAATAAGTGCGAGTTTGCCATGAACCTGTTGTACCCGTTTCTTATTATAACATTGTTGTTAATTTGGCAAAAACTAAGATTTTAACAAAGCAATTAAAATACTTTCTTTATTATTTTTGTCTTCGCTATATTAGAAAATCATTTTAATTTCCCACTGATTCTAGGATTAATTTGTAGCAGGACTTGGCAAATGCGTAGATATTTTTCCTTATTAAAATATTTTTCGATTCCTATAAACCGCGAAGGCGGACGTCCATTTTCATTCTACTAAATGTTTCATTATAGTGTTTCAAATTTAGTAGTTCTCCTATTATGAATATTACATTTGTATAAAAGTATCCAGCTGGTTATATTAATAGATATTTGATTTTGTATGTTAAAATCTGACCTATTTCAATTAGAGTTCAAAATTTCAACAGACTTCCTGCTGAAAATTTTGTTATAAGTTTGAGAAAATTGGGTATTTATAAGTTTGGTCGTCTTTTCTTTATTTCTTACTGGGCAATTGTAATTGACAGTACAATCATACTTTTTAGGTACTAAATAGTCAAAAATATGAGCTATTAAATATAATTACAAATTGGCAACGAAAACACAACTTAAAAAAAGCTTTTATTCATTAACTTGAGTGGCAACATTTTAGTAAAATTATACATAAGATAGATAATTATCTACTACTTACTAAATATATGAATGTAACTTAACAAGATACAAGTAAGATAAGAATAACATTTAAGCTTTGGAATATACACATATGGCCCAGAATATTTTAACACATAAAAATAAGTTTTGAATTGTTTGTAAAATACGATAAAACACAGATGTCAAATTTTTTATTGTATTTACCAACCCCTACGTCCCATACCATCCGGGTTATAACTTCCCAAAAAGGCACCACAACTTGGGCAGTAATGATTTTGGTTTTGGCATGAATCCATGCAGTATGGTATAAGGCAACACGGTACGCAGCTGTAAAAAAATAAAATATCAATAAACAAGAGAAAAAGGTATTTAGATATTTAATGTCCTACTAGTCTTTTGCAATAATCACTTTATTTTGAGATATATTAACTGAGAAATAATACTCTAGGACCCAGTTGTAGGAAAGTATTCGACTCCCAGTTCAGGTGAACCAAGGTCAGTTGTCATGCATACCATTGTTCCAACAATCATATCCATGGCATCCGAGTACTGACCTTGGTTCAGTTGAACTGGGTCAAATCCTTTCGTACAAAAATACAAATTATTCTAAAATATAAAGTAGTCTAGATTTAGTGTCAATACAAATTAAATGTCAAATTGACAAGCTTGAAAAAAAAACGACTTTATTCGAATTAAATAACAGACTAGGACATTAAACGTTGAAGGCACCACGGCTATTATATATAGTATAAGAATAATCACGCGTTATTATCCTTGGTACCTTAATAACTTCTAAGTACTAGCCACAATGGTCAATGACCACATCGGCCAATCACTATGTTAGCCTTATTTTATCCATTATATCCAATAGGTATTATGGAAATAACAGCAAACAGCACCTGCATAACCACAATGGTAGGTTTGACTACAACGCCCAACTATATATTCAACCATAATGACTATCATGACCTCAAGGGCCAAATCAAAAGTTCAAAACCACGCCTCATATGTTTTGACATCGCTGATGATGAACCACATCCCCCAAATTAACCACAATGGCCAACTGCAGCGTGTGACCACAACAGCGCAAATGATTTCAAAGGTCTACTTTCGGTAGTAATTTTGAGTGTTGTATGATTATTTTTTGTGGAGCTGGCCGTTGTGATCGACGTCATCAGCGACGCCAATAATTCGTAAATGGGGCGTGGTTTCATTTTGGCCGTTATGGTCGAATATCTAGTTGGGCGATATGGTAGAATATCTAATTGGGCGATAAGGTCAAATAGGCCGTTGTGGTTATATGAACGCTGTTGGTCGTTATGAACAAAATAAGGATTGGTCGTTGTGGCCTTGACCCATATTTAATTGAAAAGATTTTGCGTAATTGATACCTACCCAAATAAACATAAAATCAATGCAAATAAATGAGTTTTCATTCCAGCTTCAACTTCTACTCTAGAGGTTATCGGATTATGACAATGTGGACATGCTAAAGGCTGAGGATTTGGTCCAAATTGAGATATTACTGGAACAGTTGTCACTACTACAGTTGTACCACCTAAGACATAAAACATTCATGTGTTAAACATATTCTTAATCAAACGCTTATAATTAATTATACAATATCAACCCCCGTAGGCTAATGTGGATTAGAAGAGATTCCGATCCTTTTCCCACACATCTTATAATGATCATGACCGACTCATTTACCACGTCTTAAGGAAGGGGAACACATGGCCAAGAAATATAAACTAATTCCACAAATTTAGTTACAAACACCAATGAAATATAATATTGCGTCGGTCGTATTTACAACTGACAAGGGTTGTTTACATTGAAGTTATTTCTTGTTATACATAATGTATAAATTATGGTAGGTACTACATTTTTTACCCACGAAGTAGGATATTTTCTAATTATGAAATAACTAAATTATAGTTAGTAACATTATTGTGATACTTCGCTTTGAAACGCAAAAAGTTGGTTTTAAAATACATTGTCGTTATCTTCACTAGACGGGTTTTTGTTTATGTTATGTAACTAAAAGATAATTTTTGCCAATTATTTATACTATTCAATAGATGCCTGATATTGGTTGTGATAATTTAATGTGAAGTGTTTTTTATGTATTTTTAGTTTACCATATATAAATAATTTCAGCTTTAATTCACGTAACATGTACCTACACTATTATTTGGACAAGGTTTTATTTACGTGTTTATATTAGGATTTTATTAACCGTAATTACAAATAGCGCCAAGTTCATTACAGTACGTGTACATAACTTTGCAAGGTTATACACGAAAAACAATGGAAAGATTTTATTGCTAATTAATAGTTGGTTCTGAATACGAATCATTAACCCATTTCCACGTTATGGTTTTCTCAGATGCATTCTAAATAGTTCAAAAATGTTTCTTCTGACGATTTTGGTTCTTATACATTTATTACTTACTGTCTGTCTACAATGCAACCTTCGACGCCTCTCTGAATATCATCTGACGTCATGTTATATGACCTCGCCAAAAAAACAGCAGATTCCCTGCTTGTGGTTTTGTAGCCATTTCCTGCAGCTTGTTTTTATCATGATTACGTTGGAGCTTTTGATTGTTTTTTAAATTAGTGGGTAATACTTATTAAGTTTTATAAGAATGTTTTGGCACCTTATATCTATTTGTTCTCTTAAAATTTTTTAATGATTGTTAATTTGATTAAGATTGGTCCAAAAGCCTTTTAGGACTGGGCGTTGCTTCGTTGGAAGACACTGTCAAGAAAATTCTCGGCAAACAGATATTTTTTCAGGAAAAAATGGAAATTTTCTATATTCAACACATCGTATTATTTTCATTTAAATCGTGTATCAATCAATTATTCAATTGCATGTTTAATTGTTTTCAAATGTGTATACGTACTACGTTTATGTATGTTTGGATTGAAAACAACCACGGGGTGTCCGAAGACCCAAAATTTTCAAAATCAAGGGGCTGCAAGAACAAAAAGGAATAAATATGTTTCAAATATTTGTTTTATAAACTTTTAGGTCGTCCTTTAAGACCCTTTTTATGTGATTTATAGTCGCATTGCATGTGTGTAGTCAACTGGAGGTAGCAGTGGGACACAAATAAAGAAACTTTCCCAAAATTCTGTAAATGTCTGATAAACAACTGGCGGAAGACCTTGAGGTTCAGATTAGTTTTACTTTGTTGAGGTAAAAGCACCCTAGTGCAACAAACATCTATTAAATTGGGGCGGTGCCAAGTTTCCCCGATGGTCAAAATCTTTTATAATCAGACTTAGAAGTTCCCGGTAACTTATTCACGATTCTTGTAAATAGAGCAAAGTTTTAGAAGGTAGTGTTATAAAAAAAAGTTGTACATTTGTTGACCAATGTGCTGTTATAAGTAACTTTCAAAGTAAACATAATCAATATTGGATCATCTGGGGAACTCAAGCTGTTAAAATTTCTAACAATAAAAACATCTGACCGTCTACATTCTAAGTATTCTAGACGGGTTTTTAGGGGGTTCCGTTACCCCCCTTGCACCCCCTTCGAGCGCCAATGGCAAACAACTACATTCGACTTCAGGCGAGATATTTTTTAGGAAAACGTGGTTGTTGAAATAAATTCATACAACGTGTACTACCCCGTGCTTACAATTAAAGCTAGTTAATCAGATAACATTTAATAAAACCATTGAATATTGTACAATATTCAATGATAAAACTGAACCAACCGGGTCTGTCTGCAAAAGATACCTACAAGCAAGCCACCGTAACCTGAGACGGTAGCTTTAATTTTATGTAATTACACCCTTTAGGCTTTTATATTTGTAATATACTCAGCAATGAGGTTCTCTTGGCGTTGAGTGTACCATCACTTTTCCGCCCTCGAGTTTCGTTGTGATGTTAACTGTGGGTCGTCTATATTTATTACTTATATTATATTCAATCAGTAAATTCGCCGCCTCGCCTTTATGTAATTACTGGATAATTAGAGAAAGTTCGCGTTTGTGGAAATAATCGATATAGCAATAAAAAATTTAAATTTCCTTTATAAGCTGCTGGTTTTGTGTACTCTTCCTATACTAAATTATAATCTACGAAGGTAACATGACAATTAGCATTTGCTGAAGGTCAAGGTTGTTATTAAAAAATTGTTACCACTGTATTGTTATAAAGGACGTACGAAATTATTAATAAATAACTGAATGTTAAAAATGATATAAAATATTATATGACATAATACATTCTGGAGAAGGTCTAGTTAAAAAAAATAAATAGAAACCAACTAGCAAGTTAAAATTTTATAAATTACACTTTGCCATGATAATTTCTACTCCGTCCAACTATTTGTTCTCCAATTATAAGAATTAGTAACGCCACAGTGTAGTTTCTATCGTTGTTCCAATTTAATTACATAAAGTACCTACTTATTACTTAGTGCGAAATCGTTAAAACCCAGACTACCATAGGCGCCGACTTAATGGGGGCCGCGATACCCAAGTCCTAAGTATATGAAATGGTTTATTCATGCCAGGGAACGGCCGCACGTAAAATTCTCTGTTAAATTCTAAAGTTGCTCTCTATTACCTGCTTTATACTCTCTAAGAATTGAATTTTGAGCCAGTACGTCGAAATATTTTCCCTGCAAATGACGGATTGTTTCAGCGTTGCTTAAACGTCAAAATTAGCCACTATTTTAAAGACAGAAGTTATCAGCGGTGACGTGTTAGTGGTAGGTCAATGTAATACAGTAACGGGATTGAGCCCAGTAAGCTTTTTGAATAAGGAGTCAAATCTGAATTCAAATTGCTACTAATACTAACCGACTTTTTAATTTTTTTACACCTACGTAGAAGCAAGCACTTATTTAATTAAATTAGAAGGTTTTTATACAGAATTTATTTATTTACCTTATCATACTTTATTTACTGCGAGTTGAAATTATAAAATATTTTTTTCTTAATTAAGCACTTGCAGAAAAAATAGGCAAGACAGTTTCCACTGCGGGCCATAGCTACAGCTACTAAGCTACTGCAGGCTAGGATTAAAAATGCAGTTAACTATAATTGCGTGTTTCAGTTCTAGAAATATTTGCCTGGTAGCGGAAGAGGAATATATTATATTGCGTGAAAATAGGTTTGGGTTTGGTCAGGAAAAATAATCTAGGAAATATCATTTAGCGTAGTCAAATTAAAAAATTTAAAATTGGTATGGCTGTTCGTTGCAGTTGGTACTACTTACAGTCCAACATACTAAAAGTTTTGGTCGGAGGGAGGCGGTAGGGGTGGGGAAGCTGTTTAAAGATGACTTTCCCACGATTTTTGCTTAAATCTCCGTGACTATAGCAATCGAATCCTACGGAAAATTTATCCATATACAAAATTAAAGTAGCCAAAATTTCCTACAAAAAAGGTCCTATTCATTTATCAAAACACTTTCAAAGTTGTAGAGTAGAAAAAACATTAGTATTTAAGAAAAAGCCTTTATCCGGATTGTACGTCACAACCAGCTGCACATCTGCAAAATATGGTTTTCATGATCTGAGTTAGGAGGTATACGGTCATTGGTCATGATAGGTTCGAGGGTTCTATCCACGCCTCGTTTCTATCTCCAGGCCTTAGGTGTTAACTGGTTACTGAAACCATATTTGCACTTGTATAAAGATTTTGTATGCATGCTGCTGGGTAAAGCCCCTTGTTGGTGGCAAAGACGCAAGGTCTGGCTTCCGCTTAGATCTCAAGAAAGCGGGGTAGGTACCGTCAAATGCAAAAGTAATGTCCAGCGGACCGGCAATCTGCCGTAAACAAAGACTTCCGTCCTCAAATCCTAAGTAGTAAGAAAAGGGAAAAGTAATATACAGGTATAAGAAATACTCGAAGTTTGCAGCGGAACGTTGGACATTACTTTCGCAGCTCCCCAATCCCCGTTCGCCCCCCGCCACCACCCAGGATTTTAGTATGTTCTACTGTAGGAACAACCATACCAATTTTCAAACCTCTTGGATTCTTTCCCTCGATTGCTATCTTTTTGTCTGATTTGACTGGGTTAATTGACACGCACGCAATTTGGGGTATTATAAATGCTGCAAACCAAATTGTATATTTGTATGTGTAAATATCGCGTTTCCTACTGTACTTTGTTTAGAATTTCAATACACATTTAGGGGCTTTGTTTATTATTATACAAAAGTTTACGCAACACGTCAAGTTCTAGACAGGGGGTTGGGAATTATTGCGTGCAAAGGTATACAGGCTTAATAAAAGAAATTGTTTTAAAGTTCTGATTACATTACTGTTTTCTGAGCATGGTCGAACCCCGAAAAATTCAGTTAAAATATTTTGGTCAAACTTTAAAGTTGTCCAGTAAAGGATAATTGGATAATATGTATAGTCGACGCCATGGCCGAATCAGAGACATTTAAATAAAATTCAGGTTCTGCCAGTTGTAATCACCGTTAAGTAGGTCTAAATTTATGAGGTACAAGGTATTATCCTCTGTAACCCTCGAGTAGCTGCTAATACTTTCGTTGGGTTTGGTCACAGCGTTGACTATACGTGTTTTGTCGGGACAGGTGAAAGCATCTACCTATAGGTAAATTTGAATAACAGAAACTTTCAACAATTGCTGCCTTGCCCTCATGCTTCAGCTTGAAAATGGAAAGAATACGAATTCTTAGAACATTAATCATTTAAATAATCACCAGCATTGTTCGTTCTTATTTATTTAAGTTTAAGCAAACAAAATTTTCATGGTTCATGTTAAAAATAAAAAAGTAGCAAATTAGAAAATCAAATGTATAGTTTTTTAAATTTGGTCCTACACAGATGTAGACCTACAATACAATTTATTATAGAATTCAAAAAAAATTCTATACCTAATCATGATTATCTTGAGCGGGTATCGGAACGCTGTCAATAATTTAATACCTACCACTTCCAGTTAAAAATAACTGGAAGAATCGACAATGTAACGGAAACTAATGGGAGTTTTTTTAACGACCTTGGTAGTAATGAAAGCATAGATGGCATTTGGTTTTATATAATACTGATAGCTACATAAAATTATGAAATACATTCATGGTTGATGGAGCGCTTTAAATAATTATTATAAAAGTTTCCTTTAAAATTGGTAGGGGAAGTCATCAAATTCTTTGGAGCGCTTTAAATAATTTATTATAAAAGTTTTTCTTTAAAATCGGTAGTGGAAGTCATCAAATTCGTTATCAATCTTCCTTGAACTGTTATGACTCGAACGTCTATTAAATTGACGTAATAATGCATATTTACCTTGTTGGTGCATTGGTGGGGGCATATACCCCTGCGGTTGACCTCCTGGTGGGTATCCTGGTTGTTGGGATGGGAATCCTTGGGGAGGGTACCCTTGTGGTGGATATCCACCTTGAGCTGGTGGAGCCTGATTTGGAGGTACATTAAATCCGGGTTGTGGATATACCCCGTCCGCAGAATAAGGAGGTGGTGCATCTTTCTCCATTCTACGACAAAACAATCATGATACATGATACTCAGAATATGACGTAGGTATATATGTGAATTCTGATTATCGGTTGCGTAGATAGTATGTTTATTAATTATCATGCAATATTATTTTTATAGAATAATTAGTTAACTACTACGTACTAGGCAGGGCCGTAGCCAGACACCAATCTTAGGAAGGGCGAAAACTTTTATAGAAAGGGCAAATATTATTGGTTAGTTTTTTTAATTTAAAAAAATATATACCCTACTATCCCTATAAACAACTCAACAAAACAAACTAACAAAGTTGCAGTTTTCTGTTACATCTCCATGTCAATATATCATGTAGCTTCCGTCCTTTTTCTTCAAACGGTAAAAACACCATCATGGAAATTCTCCTGAGGGCGATTAAATGCTTAATAAGTGATTAATTTTGGCCGACGACCGAATGGAATCCGTTGCATTTTGACCTCATCATTGTTTAATTTATATATTGCTTCAGCTCACATTTCAAAAATTAATTAAAACAATTATTTTCACGTATTTATTAAATTCCTTTAATAAAATTTTATAAAGCGTCTACGCGACTTTTTAAATCCGGAAACGAATTTTTGTTGCTACTAGTTAGTAGTCCAGTACAATATGTAGTACAGTACAATATGTAGTACATACCCATCTACTGATAACCTGGCTCGAAGGCGTTAAACAAGTGTATTCCCCTGGCCCGGAATGTTATTTCGGAGTTTCACATTGCCAGCAAGCATTAGTAGTATGTACTTATACTGAAATTTCATGCAAGCTTAGGAGGTATCGAATTAACGAAATTAATTATTTGCAAAATATTATTCGAAAACTAATGACTTCTCACTTAAGAAAAACGGTAATTAGAGCTATGAAATTGGTTCAGGAAAGGCGCCTGCTCCCCCCCCCCCCGGCTACGGCCCTGGTACTAGGTACTAATTTTATTGTGTCTCTACTGTGGGTTCAAGTATTATACAAATTGTGAAAAACATCTATATTTTTATTGTGCAAGCTGCAAATTCCGTTAATAAATTTATGAAGTAGGTAGTAACAACTTCAATCGTCAACGAAGCAGTAATATCAAAACAAAACTGAATTCAACCTGTTTTTTTACATTTTAATTTTTTCCAGATTGTACTAGATTTACTTGTTAAATGAAATAATGAATTGCATATTTACTACTATGGTATATTGTAGTTTACTTCCAATTTTATGTATAGGATTTGCTTTTGCACTCTGAATAGTACCTAATCTGGAAAGTGCACGTGCACTTAAATTAATTATGTTCAGTTAAGTCCCCAAAACGAGGTCAACGTTCAATTAAATATTTTTTCGGCAACTTTCGAAGATCGGGTTTGAGGAATGTGTTATTTTAATTTGCGAAAGTTTGAATAATCGTCATTTTTACTTCTGTAAGTTTTCACAACCTTAAATTGAAAAAAATATTCTTTGCGGGTAAGAAATTTCATACAAATTTATTTTTGGTATACAAAATTAAAATACTTCGCTTTACGCTTAGCTTCCAGTTCAAATTTTACAGAACTTATAATATATACCTACGGATTATTGTAAAAGGTCAAGCACACTTATAAAATATTACTAACCTGTTTTATTGTAAAATTTTCGAACTTCTATATTATTTTGCAAATAGCGTTAAATGGTTGGTTACAGATAAAAACACAGCACATAAAGAACGAATAAGTAACGAAGCACTAATATCCACCAACAATGGGTAACGCCGCCAACTATCTCGCCCTCATTTCGAATATACTCGACGAACGAACACGATTATATAGCAGGAGCGGTCAATTCTTGCTGCTGGTGTATGCTATGTTTTGGAAACACCAAAATTGCGACCGATTCGTGCTTCTCTGTAAACTACAAGCATGACGTCAAATGTAGAAAATGAAAATACGAGGTTTAGTTCAGTCCACGGTTCAGTCGTACCAAACAGAGTACATAGCGCAATATTTGCCAACACTAAAGTTTCTTGGAACTGTTTCGATTGGTTCCTTTTATTCTGAATATCTATAAATTATACTTGTTGATTTAAAAAAAATTAGGTGCACAGTGTAAAAGCTTCACTGTTGTGCATGTGCATGCGCCGGAAATAAAATCCCTGGAATTAAAACCCCCAAGAAACAGAAAGAAACCCGGTGAAAAATACTCGAAAGAAAAATCCCTCAAAAAATTATGAATAATTAATATTCATAGTATTGGGGTACTACTGCAAAATAGTATTTACTCGTACAACAATGAATTAAACAAATATCCAATTTACATTCATTACAAAGTTTTAAGTTGACAATTCAATTCATATTCCGTCAGCCAATCAGAAGCGTCCTTTTTTAAAAATTCAACCAGTCGAAAGCTATTTTCCTACGAAAGCCTGGAAGGGCCACACTAATTTTTTTTTCCCTCTAATATCGACTTAATAACTCGTAATCACGACTTACTAACTCGTGATCACGACTTACTAACTCGTGATTACGACTTACTAACTCGTGATCACGACTTACTAACTCGTGATTACGACTTACTAACTCGTGATTACGACTTACTAACTCGTGATTACGACTTACTAACTCGTAATCACGAGTTACTAAGTCGTGATCACGAGTTATTAAGTCGATATTTGAGAAAAAAAAAGGTTTGTGTGCAAGATGGAGAGTATATATCAAGATGATATGTTTGATAGGTTGGGCTATGGATATTTAATTAATAAATTTAATTAATAATTAATAAAACAATAACAATCGCTAAGTTATGTCTTGACAATTAGATAAATCATTTCACCCTTAATTTTGCTAGTTAATATTTTAAGCGTTTCAATAGTTAAACTGGTTTATTTCTGGATCTAGTCTTATAGTTCCAGCTTTTCCCATGCACCTTGAGGGTCTTTGAGAATAAATGTGATTGAACGACAGCGCCGCTATCTCTTAGAAAAGTACGAAAGCCTGGAACGGCAACACTAAAAAATTTTTTTCTCATATATCGACTTAATAACTCGTGATCACGACTTAGTAACTCGTAATCACGACTTAGTAACTCGTAATTACGACTTAGTAACTCGTAATAACGACTTACTAACTCGTGATTACGAGTTATTAAGTCGACATTTGAGGAAAAAAAAATTTTAGTGTGGCCCTTCCAAGCTTTCGTAATTTTCCTGACAAATTTTTCGTTGATTTTTTTCCTGCAAGGCTAAACGGATGCTACTAAACTGTAAAGTAACGTTAAAATACATTCTTGAACGCCTTTTACGTTCAACAGATTATTGTCGGATATTTTTCTGTTTCGACTGCCCTTGAAACGTCAATTCGATAACAATGTAGGTTCAGTCCTAACTGCCTGTGAATCATAAAATCTATTAATAGGTGCCGGTTTCTCCAAAATGTTTGGACATTCCAAAATGCTTAGTCCTTTCTTTTGTAAAAAAAGAACGAAATGTTTTTATGTAATTTGCTGAATCGCTACCAAGAAATATTTGTATATCAACATTCAAGTGAATTCATGATGAAGTGAATTTAAATTGTGATTCGGCAATTACAATAATTTATACTGCAAGTTTATAAACTTATGGCAATTAAGTACCCAAATTTATACAGTGAATAGTTCAAGGTCGGATCTAAGAAAATTATCTGGAAGAGGGGTAAATGATCCGGGAGGTACAAAATTTTGTGTAATAATGTTAATACAACAACCTTTCATTTTCAATTTATTTATGTACGTGCTCAAATCTCAATGGCCTCTGGGGTTGGGATTACCCCTATCCCCCCCCGGAGATTCGCGCTTGGGATAGTTCGTTCAAAAACAAGACCGACACGTAATAAAGTGAAGGTATTCCGCACTCTCTCTGTTTTGGAAATACCGGCTGTTGCAATGAAATTTGATTTGTTTTTAAATATTTAGCTATTCAAACGCAGTTTTGTAGGCTGCTATAATAGTACCTAACATGTGTTCAAAAACTAGTTCCTTTAGGGTTGGCTATGACTTAAGAAAACAAGAAATACAGTGTGCCTTTATTAGTTATTACTTTACACTCTCAGTCTCAGCATGAACAAAAATAAACAAAGTAAATTTATTTGAGGAACAGATTTATACATAAAAGAGTATTTTTTTTAAATTCTATTTAGTATAATAAACAATGACTTGCAGAAGAGGGAGGATTAACTTTAAAATATCAGAATGAAGTGCCAAATTAACCACCTGCTGGTTAGCAGGTTAGCGCACTGACATACGTTTACCATTTTTCAACTGAATTAGCGCCAACCCCAAAGGCCCAAACGTATTAGTTTTTGAACACTTGTTACTAGTAACTAGTAAGAGCTAAATATGATGAAAATTTTTGTTACCATAGGGCAACCAGCACTGTAGTTGCGGGGTTCTAAATACGTAGGTTACACCACTGACGAAATATTTACAACTTGCAAGAATTAAAGTTTAATTTAGAAAATAAAAGAATTCTTGCATTTTTGCTCCTTCAACTAGATAATCCCCATTATATTTATTTCTTCCATTCTCAGCTTTTTCATGGCGATTTGAATAATTTAATCAGCAATTGCAAATTTTAAAAATAAATTCGACCTTCGAAGGTATAACTTTTGGATTGTGACGATTTTCGTTTGTTGCAGTGCGCGACTGGCACAACTCTTGGTCATGAACACCGTATCGACCGTGTCCCTAATAAAGTTTAGGATGCCAGGGCTGCGTCCATTATTTCTTAAGGTAAGGTAAATGTATCTCAAACTGTTTTCCTAAGGTATTCACCAGCAAACACGGAGTTGAAGAAAGTAGATTGGTAGAATCTGTGGGATCTTTCGTTATTTTGATTAAGTTGAGGTGCGTATTGAGGGTATGTACAAGCTGCCTCCTTCAATTTTTTTAATGTGGCTGAAAAATGTTTTGTAACGGGTTTATGCAAACTGCATTTTCAACTTCTATAGTTGCGTTTGGCCATACAGCGAAGCGGAAATTGTGCTTATAGTACTTTGGATAACTGTGGTAACATCGCTTACACCCTTGCGCCGTTGTACTTAAATAACATAAATTTTCCAGTTACTTTTTGATAAAATATCTAGACATTTAAACAGAATATCAGAATTTTATTAATAATTAATAATAATATAATAATAACTATAGTGTAAATAACTTTTTAACTGTTTTTCAAAAGAAATTAGGTATCCATTGATTCTGAATTCTGATATATTTTATATCAACGGTAACAACCTCTGCTAAACGTAGATCCTCTTGCCGGCGTCTACGTTTAAAAATAGTCAATACCTACTTGTTGGCAAATTTCCAGCAAACAAGTGAGTATGCAAACAATAAAAAACCTAAAAGGGATTCTTAGCTGTAGCTAACATTTCGCTTACATTTCCGTAGTTTGAAACATTCTTTTGTGGTTCTTTAGTTTTGTATAACGGTGAAGGTAAAGCTTAGTTTGTGTACTAAGGTTTAGTGGTTAAACTTAGGGAAGTATTTGTGATATAAATGCCAATCAAATAATATATATTTAGGTGATTTAATTGATGAAACATTAATTATTGAATGCAGTGGCGCAGCTAGAGTATTTTTAGTGTCTGGTGCAACAGGTCGCCGCCGGCACTCTGTTGGGACAATTTTTTTAGGGACTAAAAATTTTAAAAAAGGCATTTTATTTTATTGAAAATAGGCATTAAAAATTTAAAAAATGTCTTTACTTAACAGGGTTCCAACCCAAAATAGCTTTCCAACTTCCCTAACTTTTCCCTGACCAAAATCAAAAATTTTCCTTGACTATTTATTTAAAAGAAGGAAAACATATTGTATAATGTTATTATAATTTATTTACTACATAATTTATGTAAATAATATTTTCTTGCCATCTAAAAAATATCTACATAACTTAACTTAAAAACTTTTCTGGGGAGAATAACAATAATACTTAATAGATGAAAGATAAAGATAAATACTTAATCTTTTTTTGACCATGGAGTTCGACTTAAGCTAAAAGACAAAACAAGGACAATTAAAAAAGGTAGTGGCCAAGCTATTAATTCTCAACATATTATTTTGGAGAGATGCAAATATAATTTGATTAGTATATTAATAAATTTCCCTGAATCCTATTACAATTCCCTGACTTTTATTATAATAACTGAAATTCCCTGACCAAAATAGAAAAGTGGGAACCCCGTCTACAATTTATTAATAATTATCGAATACTTTTGGCATCTTGAATTCTTGAAAGGTTGTATATGTTACTGAGAAGCAAAACGATTGTGTAATATGTTTAGCTACTTCAAGGTAAAGTGCTTTGTTTTGAAAAAAAGGATTAGAAAATTCCAAGTCGTTACATTCCTTCATGTAAAATCGCAATTCATAGAAAATAGCCCCCGCAGTGTGTTAGTACTAGGTTTTTCCAGATGCTACCTCAAGATAAAGTGTTGTGCCTGTTTTGAAAAGAAAGATTACAAAATTCCAAATCATAATGTCCCCTGCAGTGTGCTGGTACTCGGTTTTTACAGATTATAAGGTAAGTCTACATACAAGTCGTCAGACAAATAAGCTTTGTCACTTTTTTCTTAGAAACTTTTTTTTATCTGACCTCTCCTTCTCAAAATGTTATCATACTCTCTCCTTGGCTGTAGTTGCTAACTTCGCCAACATAGTATTTTGGCAGACTGGTATAGAATTTGACAATATGAAATCGTTCGTGACAATGAGTTCATCATCCAAAAGGGCAGGAACTTCTTTTTTATCTTCTAGCTGCACATATTTCTCGCCACGTTCATTGGATGACGAAAATGGCATAAACAGTCTTTTACACGCTTGCTTGGTTTTGTTTTTGCACTAGCTGAAATCCTCCATCTTTTCTTCTATATTCCTCTCTTTTTCTGCCAATAACAGATTCTCAGGCGTATCCACATCGCAGGAGTCTTAAAGGCAATTAATATGTTGGATAGGGTGAAAACTACTAAAAAGTCGTGATAAGTCAAGAATGGTACTGCGTCCGCACTTTAAACTGTTTTCCAGGATGAGGTAATAAACTAATAACCAATCGTGGGGTGGAAAAGATTGCGCAACAATTTCGATTTCCCGACTGAAGAATGGTTTCGAATACATGGGGTTTAAATCATCGGTGTCTGGTTTCTGATATATCGTTGATAATGGACATATCTACGTGTTATACGTTATACCCCTACTTAATAGCATTATACAGTGTCTGTTGAAGGGGATGTTTTCAAGCATAACATCAAGAAGATCAATCCTCGTGACTTTCATCTAGGATGCGAGTATTCCAACAGCGTGATGCCATAAGGGAATTTTGGGAAAGGAATGTCTAAAGTTTGACTAGAAGGCCATACATGCTATGGCGATGTTAACCTACTGACTGAAGTAACACATAGAATACCATGCCCCGAAGCTAGAGAGAGGACAAGTAGGGGCGTGCCCTAAATTGCGTTTGCCCTACCTTATAGTGTTCGCGAGACTTAATACATACCTACCTAAAAAAATATCTTTAGGAGTATAGACAGATACTAGTCAATCATAACGACTTGCATGGAAGAATATGAGGGCATATAGTTCTAGAACATACATAGGTACAATAAGAGAAAAATAAAAATCTTGATATCTAGATGTAATTATGATAATTAAAACAAAGAGAGGGAATTCGATTTATGACATAAATTAGAGAATTTTATTCTGCCCCAACCCTTATAAATACATAAAACATAAAACTAAAAATTAATGGAGATACAAAAACTATATATTCGTAGAAGGTAGGTATTAATCGCCTCGTTTTAGTTGTAGCGTTCTGAAATTTGTAGGAAATATCGTAATTTTTGGATTTGTTAATTTTCAAGTCTTCCTAAATATGCTTGACATCTTGGACAGTAATGAGCATGATTTGCAAAAGTATCCACACAATAAGGAATGAGGCAGCAAGGAATACAACTAAATAAGAAAAATAATTTTAGAAATCTGTTTTGTAGCTGTAATATATTTTACATACCCCATTAAGCAAAGAATTAATGCAAATAAGTGTGTTGTTGTTGAAACTTCAGGTTCTATATTTGCAAATATTTGATTCTGACAGTACGGACAGTTTATCCTTGCACTACTACGTTCAAAAGACGAGCTTATCCTTATTGAAGGCGTCGTTTGTACTGTATTGTGAAAAAAAATAAATTAGAGGTGCATTAATTATAAAGACTAAAAACATCGCATTGCAGTGGCTATAAGAGAATGAGAATCTTGCATTCGAATCGTGGTCTCATCAGTCATCATGGGTGTTTATATTTCGTCTTAAGCCGCCGCTACACGATGCTACCAACGTTTGACTCAAATGTTGGCCTCCAACCTTTGAGTCAAACGTTGGACAATTGGCATGGCGAGTCCTCTGCTACATGGTGGAACGAACGTTTGATCCAATGTACATTTGTTCCAACTACCCAACGTTGGCTATAGTTTGTGTATGAAGTCCTTAAATTTGTTTAAATTTTAATTATTTATTAATTATTTAAAAAATGGAGGATGATGACTATGATGAGGATATTCTGGCTGCTGCCCCAACAGTAATGTTGTTGTCTTGTTGCAAGTTACAACTTGAAATGAATAAAAAAAGACATATAAAAAAAGGAGGTGGTGGATGGTGTCTCTTAATAGGAACAGAGAAAGGTACCTACCTACTTTTTCTACTACTTTTTATTACTATTTATTAAAATACATGCATATTTTAATAAAAATAAAAATAAATAAATAAAAAAAGTTTAAAAACATAGCAGTAGTTACAATGTCAACTATTCTGGGTTTGGACGGAATCGTGTAGCAGTGTGTCAAATGTCGTCCAATTGTACTGTCCAATGAAACAAAAACCCTTTGAAGCGGGTCAAAAGACCGACAACAGGCCGAACACCTTCCAGCACGAACGTTGGGCGCTTGACACTCGTAGTTCGAGAATCGGCCACACGATGCGTCCAACCATCAAGCGTCCAACGTTGGAGGGTGTTGGTAGCATCGTGTAGCGCCGGCTTTAGATTAAGTTTTAGATTGGGGACATATTATGACCATAGCAGTTGTCCCACCCCTCGTAGTGTATATGGAATTTAAAGAAAATTAGAAAATTGATTTAGCATTAAAGAATTCAGAGCGCAAAGCAGCACAAAAAGGAAGGGGATACAAAGCCTGCAAGTGCCGCACACATGGCCACTAAAGCTTAGGGTCCCTAACCCAAGGAAATGCCTACTGCCTACTGCTGCAAAATAGTGTGGGCCGTTGCGGTAGTTCAGTAGGTAAGAAGGCTAATAGATTAGCGTTGGCCAAACAAGAATCTGACACAAAAACACGATCTTGCACTGAACCTCCAAAAAAGGCGACAAATGGCCCCTAAGTAAAGAATCTTCCCAGATAAATCTCCACCGTGCAAAAGGTGCTACTGATGAAGAGGAATTATTCGGAGAGAAATTAATGAAGGATATATCTAAAAGCCCTGCAACCAGACCTTACCAAACCGTCCCTAATAGACCAAGGGCCCCGTTTTATAAAGTTTGGTTGACCGATGGTTTGCTAAACCACGATCAATTGTCTTGGATACGAATGTTTTTAAGAATCATATCCATGACAATTGATCGTGGTGCAGTCAACCGTCGCGTCGGTCAACCAGACTTTATAAAACTGGCCTCAAATATGTATAAAATAATGCAATTAAAATTAAATCTATAATTGCAAAGAATTTATGTTCGTTCTCGTATCGGTTGTGCTATTCTCATTTTACAAGGAGGAATTGCAGAAGTGTGTTAAGTGTGTACTAATTCAAACACCGCGAAACGAAGGAATGTTAAAAAATATTACAGGAAATGCACATGAACGCATGTTAGCTGTAATCTGTAGCATGCGTTGTTGCAAGTACGAATGCGCCTCTTTGTATGTCATCGAGAATGAGCAAATAACTTTTGATAAGCCTATCTGCAGCTGCTAATATTGGTATAAGAGAAGGTCCTAATAAATATAGGGCGATAACCAAAGTCAACGTCAATTAAGCAGGAAACTTTCAAATTTATCATTTTTACGTCACTTCAGTTTTATAAGATTGCAGTATTTTCAAAGAATTTCGTAAAAATTGGATACTGAAATTCAAGTGGAACTACACGTTGTTCTGTAATGTTATAGAATTCAGCAAAATATGACAAGTGACACAATTTGGAAAACATGTCTTTTTTTGCGAAAACATGTTATAGCATTTTTTGCGTATTTCTGTTCTGAGCGTACCTGGACGAGACGCGGGGAACTGAGGTGCATCTCATTTAGTCCGAATGCTGTTTTGCTTCCCGTTCAGCGCAGCGCAACTTAAGTGAAACTTCTCATCTGAGAAGCTGTACACACGGGTTCTAATTTAGCATCAGAAATATACGGTACCGTTTTGTATAGACTTTTCAGAGAACTATGTACATTAAGGTAACATTTTACCTGCTACTTGCCTTGCATTATATTACATTTGCACCTTATTGTACATGCATCCAGTATTCAAACAAATTAAATGTATTGCTGATATGCACAAATGTTGTGAACTATGAAAACGATGGTATGCGTATGGTATACGTTAGGTGGTACTACGGAGGGGTGGTACTCATGTTAAGTCTATAGAAGTAGTAAGAAAACTGAATAAATAAATATTTTAATTGAACTGTTTGAATGGACAAGAGAAAATTATCAACACATTTGGTAATTGTATAATAATAGTAAGAATTAGTAACTTGAAAACATGATTAACTTTTATTAACATTGGTTATACTCAAATTGATATGGTATGAACGGTCTTGTATGATTACTCATACAATACGTAAAAAGTCGAATCACATCACTACTTTATTTCCCAATGATAATAAAATGTTGCATTAACGTGCTATCAGTAATAGGATTTAATGACTGCCGATGAGTCAGAACTTTGTAATGGATTTTTAATTTGCAGAAGTTGTTAAAATTAATTATTCTATTTTCCTTTTCTTTTTGTTAAAAAATTTGAAGTAGAATTTCGTATTAGTTTCTTTGCTATAATTTCAAGAAAAGTTTAATCGTCAGTCGGACATTATTGTGGGCCAGGTCAGACAAATAATGTAAAAAAATAAATGTACGGTTCACATTTGACATTTTCTTTTCATCCAGAAGAGTCTCAAATTCATTACCACTATTACCAGATTTACCGCAAGTAGAATCGCTCAAAAAATAGTCCTCATAGTTAATTGTCGTTGGAATAATTTTAAAAAGCTGAAAACACACTAGTAAGTGGCTCTCAACCAGACGAATTTTTAAGAATCAAAACAATTTGTTTGCATTTTTCCGAATCGAATTAACGATTGTTCGTTCTATTTTTACTTACATTTTATTTTTATTTTTTAATTTTCGAAATCGAGATTTTCGCGGAAATACGTGTGTTGGGCCCCCAGGAACCCAAAAAAGTGGTCTAGAAAAAATGTCTGTCTGTGTGTGTGTGTGTGTGTGTACCTATGTAACGCCTCTAACGCAAAAACTAGTGAACCGATTTTGATGAAATTTTAAATGAAGGGGTATATCGAAAATTCATCGACAAAATAAGCTTTTCAAAAAAATCCGAAACCGGAAGCGGAAGTTAGACATGTTTTTTTGGTATCATTTTTTTCAGAAGCGGAATTTTGAAAATCTGAGTAGGGGATATGAAAGAAGGGCATAATTCAAGGGAAACAGTTTTTTACCGGACTCTAACTTCAAAATGGCGGTCGCTATGAATTTTTCAAAATTTCGACTTTAACGCCCCATAACTCAAAAACCAGTTATCTGATCAGGTTCCGCAACAACTTGTTTAAAAGCCCTTTGGCTGTACTACACCAAGAAAAAGAATCATTTACTAAATCCAAAAACGGTCGCAACGGCGCTCTTCCAAAAATTTTGAAATTTTTGAAAAATTATTACAAAAAAACTGCTCTAAGGATTTTGTTTAAATTTTCTATACTTATGCAGCTTGGTATTAGCTACATTTTTGTTTTTTGATGAACGCCAGAATTCCACTGTGGCGCCCTCTACGAGATTTTGAAAATCGAAAATTGATGCTCCTATAGCGTCTTTATTAGTCAAAATATGAAAGAAGTTTAAATACAAAAGTTGTTCAGTATATAGATTTGCATTTTTCTAAATTTATATCACGTATACAGGGTGTTTGGTTTTCACAGTACAATAAGCAACTTTGTTATTTTAAATGAAACACCCTATATATTATTATATAATTGAATGCAAAATTAAATTGTCTATCACATAATATAAGGTGTTCATATGGCTAAAATGTACGGTTAATGAGAAATTCGTGAATTTTGAATTTTCAGGTAGGACTCGGATCGTCGTCGGTCGGTAGCGATCGTCCGACTTCGCCAGTTGTAATTTCAAGCCGCTATCTACTACTACAGAGTACAGATAGATGCGTATCTTGGTGTCTTTCTTTTGTTCATATCGAACCAGTATAGCCTCGTTTTTCTCGCGAGGCATTCAAATGATTTCCAATGCTGCCTCGCGAACTACTGTTGAATAACAAAAACAAAATGTTTATTTTTAGTATGGGAAAGTCCAGGGGAGGTTTGCACCTCCACTGTTTGTTACTTTGTTTGCTAGTATCTCAGGAAGCAGGCATTTGCGGACCATAGGTCCATATACACTGTTTTCCTTATTGTGACTAGAGGTAACCACGTCCCACGAGTTGTCGACGTACTTTTGAATCACCCTGTATTATTACACAAAAATGAAATAAACCCCCTTCCTCCTATTCGCTCTCTGTCTAACAATGCAGAAGCAATGGTTGCAAATGTATCAATAATCCATTGACGCAATTCATCTAGTTGGTCCCTCTAACTATTGTAAACTATTTTCTTATGTACCCCTTCACAGAGCGATCTAATAGTATTAGGTCCGGCGATTTTGGTGAATTTAGAATAAAATTGTTTCTTGTGTCCTATTTAAATGATTTGAGACGGTGAAGTAGGTTGTGAAGTGGTTGTAGGTACAAAAGCACTGTGTCAGAGTAAAGTTTGAATAAACTATGAAAAAATTGGTTATTTTCTCATAAAAGTTATAGGTACCTATCGGGAATCTTACTTACTGAAGTTACTCATACAAGGAAATAATGTACATTTTCTAGGGACTGCTTAACTTCTATTACAGCTTAGTAACTTATTCTAGAGATTTATACTTACTGTTTCGAGCTTGAAATAAAAATTATACCTTCTGGATATTTGAGCATTGGTCTTGGTTCTTGTGAAGTACCTGGACGTGGCTGTGCTGAAAATGCTGGAGGTGAATTTCCATTCATTCTATAAAACAATGAAATTCTATGAACATAGGTTATTAAAAATAATGGAAATTATAGGTATATTAGATTTCCTTCGTAATCAAAATACTTTGCACAAGTTCATAAATAAAAAATAATAGAAACTGAAATTTACATTTAATGACATTTTAAAACGATGTCACAGAAATTGGTTAGAATTTAGAAACAAAGTGAGTTACGTTACGTTTACTTGATCTGAGATTTTTCTTAAACATCACAGAGATGGACAAGCTCCACGACATGGGCGATACCACGAAAGTCAGTCATTAGAATGTTGCTAGTTTTAAAACTGAAATTGCTTATAAATTTAAAGTAAACTCTAACAATTTTCAGTTGGAAGTGCTGTTTCACAGTGCCTTCATTAAATACTGATACCCACGTGACCTTTGATCCGCGGTGCCTTTGGGTGTTTCAGATTTAGATGTTGAAGTCAGTTCAGGATTGGTACCTGTCAATTTTATAGCAGTCAGTGCATTTGGTTATTTGTTTTGTAATAAAGCTGCCCTAATTTACGCACATACAGTCAGTTAGGGAATTATTGAATACAGGTTCACCAACTGTGTAAGTTGGGTTGCCTATATTTTGTAGTCACGTAGGTATGAGTATTTAATGAAGGCACTGTACTATGATGAAGAATTTAATAGGGTCCTTTTTTTACACATGACGGTTACACCCTGTATATTGATAATTAAAACAATAAAGACATTCGATTATATTATTTTAATAATGCTGAGTTTGTGAAGTACAGAGTTTTCGTTGGGCTCACCCAGTATATTTATACAAAACTAGAAAGTATTAATTACATTATATTCGGGGTATGTAATCTAAATACGATTTATAAAATGATTAACATGCTTCATGTTTTCCTAAATATCCACCACAATTTGGACAGTAATGATTTACGTCTTGACACGCGTCCACACAATATGGAAAGATGACTAACGGTATGAAACTGAAAATGAAAATAATTGTATAATGTTGTATAGCTGAGATTTATTTTTTACATACAGCAAGCAGAGAATTAGCGCTATGAGGTGGGTCTTTAATGATGGTTTCGATTCTACTCTTGAACGTATATCAGCCTGACAGAATGGACAGATTACTCGTTTTGGTCCTATTCCCAAATTTGGATTTGGACCAGCTGTGTTTCGTAAGAAATTACAAATTAGGTATGGCGATAGTACAGTATTATGGATATTTACTTATTTACAAATGTAACACTCGTCACATGATTTTACAACCGATTGTGTCTGATATACAGCCTACAGGGCGTTTAACATAGTCGGAGACAAACTCTTACAGGACGATACCTAATAATGTCATGTCCCGTTCGGCGGTTCCTCTTCCTAGTCGAGATACATTTTTATATAACAATTATATGTTATAGTTTTCATAGCATTCCAATTTCATAAATAGGACATACATTTTTAGTGGCGTGCGGTGTATTATTTACACGGGGTAGCACTTCAAGAAATATATCCTCCTCTGCGAAGTATCGTAGAGTAACTTTAGAGCGAAAAATCGTTAAAACACGTTGACGAATGAGTCGCTATCGAGTCGTTATGGCTTACAGAATAGGGTGGTGTAATTTTAACGTTTAACACAGAAACAAATTCTTACGTATTTGTTGCGGCCCTCGTGCTGAAGTAGGTGGGTTTGGCTCTGATGAAACTGCTGGAGGTGCACTTTCGTCCATACCGTAAGTTTTATTCTATTCAGAAAGAATCATGTAATAGTTGTCGCATCATCGCTTTTTGGTTAAACCTACTTAAAGCTTTGGTTGTACTTTTAACCATAAACCGATGCGTCGACTATAACTTATTCAAATAGGATAATCAGATTTCTATTATAATAAAACATTGGAAATATCTGTAAAAATGTATGATGAAATATGGATAAATATCAAACATTTAAATAATAATTATATGACATTTTTTAATAACGTCGGTGATAAGCAAACTTGATCTTAGGTTTCTTTTTAGTAACTACGACAGGTAGTAGTGATGTTCAATAAATACCATGATATTTTGCGAAGAAGAATATTATAGGTAGTATGTGTTGCATCTGGTGTAAACTTACTACTACTGGATTCTGGATTTAAAGAAGGGGGACTGAGAAACATCCCACACGTACTTGGGCCATAATAGGCGGGCCTATTGTACTATCCCCTGACAGCAGCTCCCCAATTCAGGTATTACTCAAGCCATCCAATCTTATGGACGAACTTGAGGACACCGTAATTGGGGTGTTGCTGATGCTGGTCATGTCAAGTCAGCAGTTCCCTGACATGAATCCTCTTATTCTTGCGAGAGTAGGGGAGTGAGACAGCACCCCCCGCGACAGTTGGAACTGTTTACTAGCCCCATTTTGTGCATGTTGCTGCTTCCTTTTCCAAGATTGACTTTAGGGGCCAGCACTTGAAAACAGGAGGCAGGTGCTGATGGAACGCCGCAGGTGGTAGCTGCTACTACTACTACTTACTTACTACATTAAATTTACTATAAGTAGTATAAATAAATTGACAAAAAACCGAATGATATAAAGAGATAAAATGAAGTGTTTAAACAGACAGCGATACGGCCGGTAGCTGCGTTCTGTCTCTTCTTTATCACCGCGCATCCACGAGCCAGATGCCATCCTATCCGTATCAAACTGTATAAGTGTCTGTATACATTTTAGAGAATAGCAGTTCTGCAGGTTCTGTGGTTATGAAGATGAACTACATCTTACCGTCTTAAGCCAATACGGAGTTCTAACAGTTCATAGATTTAAATATTTTAGGGTAATTTTTAAAATTCGAGTTGGTAACAAGAATCTTCATTGAGGTCATCCTTTTTTGGGTACCAAATATTTCCATTTTAGATCAAATTTTTTCCATTGTTTGTTTGCTAGATTCCCTAATCCTCACCACAATGTTGAGTTCGAGTAGAAGATTACAAAACCAGCTAGATTGTGCCCAAATCGTCCGGCCACATACTACTAGATACTTTATCTTTAGATTTCGATACCACCGCCTGAGACGTTGGTGGGCCTATCTAGCTCACCCATGGCACTGCTCTGGCTATGCAAACGATATTACCTAAATTTTTATTGATAGGATAAAATAATAATCACCATTTAATACAAACAATATTTATATTGATTTGGTTCTTATTTCCTAATTTAATAATTATGTTTGGACTAGTACAAATTTTATATACATTATATTTTTACATTCTCTTTAAAACGTTTATGATCTTTCGTAATTTTTATGTTTAAGGCAAGAAACCTTTTTGGGGGATTAGACAGCCATTTCATCGATATCCAATTAGTCGTCATATGTTCCAAGAAACGCACCGCAGTGTGGGCAATAATGATTTTTGCTTTTACACGAATCCATACAGTATGGGAGAAAACAACATGGCCAACACCTACAAATCATAAAATTCTATTAGCTTTTATAACATAGCGCATAATTTAAATTTAACTTTGTTTTGCATTAGGTAGGTACCACTTGCCTGAATTTCAAGACATGAAAGTTTTCTTTATTAATTGTTAATAATAAATTAAATTAAATGGGGTTAGAGAAACCAGTCTAAAAGTATTATTACTGTTCTTTATTCCAATTAACGCTAAATTATTTGATATTAAATTCAAGGAATTATCTGATTCTTATAAGACCACTGTTATACAAACAGTCGTCAATTGAGATGAATCAATTCAGAAAGTAACGTCAAGCGAAACAAGGGGGGAGAGTTAATTAAATGAATGTATTTTGTATTTCAATCAATAATTACTCAAGAAATTACTTACGCAAATAAACACAGAAGTAAAGCAAATAAATGTGTTTTTGTTGAAGGTTCGGTTTCCACTCTTGTTGTTATTGTGCTATGGCAACTTGGACATGTCACAAATTGGGAAGATGGTCCAAATGAGCTTATTAGCATAGGTCCATTTGTTATAATTACAGTATTTTCTGAAAACATAATATATAGAGCAGGGCCGGCTTGATGGGGGTGCCAACGGTGCCCCTGCACCGGGCCCCTGCACCGGGCCCCGCGAACAAGAGGGCCCCGCGATTACCTGCCCTCGCATGTAAGAAATATGTAGTAATTTCTAAAACTATTAATAATTACATGTGTTGCGTAACACGTATGTTCAATTATATTAAATTATGCCTAAAGAAATTTGCGGAATTTGTATCTAATTTGTATTCTAAAATCTAGGGGGCCCCGCTTTCATATTCTGCACTGGGCCCTGCAATTTTACAAGCCGGCCCTGATATAGAGTAGAGAAAAGAAAATTTGAAAATGCTATCGCAATAATTATTATTGCAAAACTTGTAGATAAAAATAAATGTTACTCTAAATTATGTCATTAACATGCTCTGAAGCTATGGACTTCAAGTCAAGGGACATCCTGTATAGTATAACATAGATATTTATATTATTATCGTTATCAGTTATTGTTATAATAGTGTAGGCATATTTTAGAAACAGATTTATCTGTACATCTATACTATTTATAATGGAGTATAATATTAATCTAAGGAATTAATACAATATTCATTTTAATTAATTTAGAAAATTCTTTAGCATATTAATTGCTAATAATATAAATAGTAAATTAATTATGACATAATTTACCTGCTGGTGGATGATAGTGAACAGTTTGTAATGGTGGTGGTGGTGCGAACCCTGCTGGTGGAGGTACACCTGGAGGACTGTATGGAGGTGGTGCAATATTATTATTATTCATTCTGTAATGACAAACTACACAGTAACTATGATTAACAACTGAATCAGTTTGAATATACAGTTGCAACACTACTCTGTTTTATGCCTATGGAACAATTGACGATTGCCACGTAGTTTATCGTAAAAAAACCTTATCTACCTACTTCATACAGTGTCTGATATGACAGGTACACAACTTGTTTGTAAATTTATCATAAACATTGGTGTACTTAGATATTCTGAAGAAAATCATATCATTTACTAATGGCGGTTGGTGGATATAGTTGTGGGGTATCTGAACAAAGTTAACTACAACATCATCTTTCTTTAAATTAGGGTGGATTAGAATTAAGTGTTTCTAGAAACGTTTCTGTATGCATTGTTAGATATTCTCTAGTAAGTGCTGCTTACGATTCGTGAAAACTGCGGTTAGGAGAATATGTCACAAAGAACCAATAAGAGGTAGGTACTGTTCGACGAATAGTTGTATTTGTACTGGTATTACCTATGCTTTTTCCCCGAAGGGACAGTCTGCAGCTATCTGCCTATCCTTTCTGTTTCTATTAATTTCGCATGTTTTCCTATTCAAATAATCACGAGTTAGCGATAACGCTCCAATCTAACACGTTTTATTAATATTTATCTAATATTCTTCCACGCCCTGTTTTAAAATTTGCTATGTTCTTCAGTTGATTTTTTTAAATATACATGTACGGTAGAAACGTTTTCCAGGTAGCAAAATAAAAATGTACCTACCTACTTAATAGAAACCTATTGCTCAAACCTTCAAGATGATATATAACACTTGAACTTACTAAAATATTAATGACGGTGACTTTGTTTTTGAAAAGCTTACAGTGTAAAACTGTTGGAACAAATTCTAGCTCTAATTGAATTTCTTATCTTTATCAAGGATTTTGATTAATCTCTACGTTTTGTGTCGATAATAAATCATTCAATCATCCTATTACTGACAATTTATTTCCTGCGTAAATTAGGTTTGACGTTAATGATTTTGCTAAAAAAAGGACTAGATCGGAAATAAGCCATTGAAAGTTGTTTGTCCAGAGGAAAAATGCTATTTAAACTTTAAAGTAATTTGAAGGAATTAGTCATCAAGTCAGATTTATATGTGTGGGTTTGGTGTGAAAATAAATGTAGAGTTAGGAAGTTAACTCTACTCAGCCTTTTTGAACCATTCAGTTATGTAATGAGGTATTCCAAAAAGCATATGGTTACTCAAAGTGCTTCAAAGTAGTACAAATATTTCTTATTTATTTGCGATTGGAGAATAGGATGTATTGATGCATACACATTTTTTAACGTGTACCTACTGATGAAAATTTGGTTCAAACAATGACAATGATGACCTTTCACAGCATATTATTAATTCGTTCAAACCAGAATACATAAACGTATATAAAATAAGTGGTTGCATAAGCAATTCGTCCAACATTAGTGTCTTATTTTCCTCACATCCGTAAAAATTACATTTGAAATAACCTGGTATAACAAGAAAGAAACACGAAGAAAAGCCGCGGAAAAAAGCCACGAAAAAAAAGCCTGGAAAAAAAGCTGAGGAAAAGAAAGCCGATGGAAAAAAAGCCTAGGAAAAAAAAGCCCCGCACCATAGATACCACACTCGCCACGCCGCTCCGTCTTGTCCCGAAACGAAACTTTGCGCATAATTTAAATAAATCTACAGTATGTTCGTGTGATAAGCTAGCTAGGTCTTGGCCATTGGCACTTAGTGAAGGAGTCAGTGTGGCCCTTAGGCTAAATAGTTTGGAGACCGCTGAGGTAGACGATTGGGAAACTTAGTACACAGCTCAAGCCACAACTTGTGGCTGGGGACACGCGCCAGTCTCAGTGGCTCCAGTTAACTGGCGCCAGTGATCTATGCACGTGGAAACTAAGATTAATGAAAGTTACATAATTATTTTGACATTTTGTATTGTATACCTACTGCTTAATGTCCGACATAGTTTATCGCCATTTAGAATTCTGTCATAAAGAGACTGTAGATGTAGACTGTCGCTTAATCTGCGACTTGAATGTTAAGCCGTAGTTCCTATAGTGGTATTTAGGTGTCGTTCAGTAATAGTTGTTGATAAATGAATAGTAAAATGCATAATAATAGAGAGTTTGTGTGCACAGTATGTTAAGAGTACAGTATCACTAACGCTAACGCTAACGTACAGTGTCTAAAATTCTGCAATATGAATATTCTGATACTTTTCATGTTTTTACATTCCTAAATAATAGTCCGAATTTGTGGCAATGCGAAACACATCATGTGCTTTTCATTACATGTTACATAAATAGAAATAATCATGAATCTAAGATAACCCTAATTCGAGGAAATTTTATAATATCCGTTCAGTGTATTAATATTGGGTATATAGTAGTTATGGTTATTTCAATGTTTATTCCTAATCTTGATCTAATTTACTTTTTATTGGTTCCATTAGTTTGAATGAAATAAAAGATAATTCTAAAAAACCTAGTATCCGGGATACATTTTAACATTGGAAATGTTTATGTTCGTATATGGGACCAAGTTACGAGTTTTTAGTCAAGGCCAAAGAAGACAAAAGTGTCGCGATCGGGTTTCGCCGCTAGCTGGCCGGTCCGGGCCGACAGCATAACACGGTGGGCATACAAATTGGCGTGTGCGCCGTGCTCCTGTCCAGCCGAGGCCGATGGTGTACAACTACAACCCGAGGGCTTTAGCCCGAGGGTTGTACGTCTAATTCAGTATTTCCATGGTAATAGTCAGTGTTATCATTTCCAATGCCTCCGATGGTTGCTGTGAATTTTTTGAATATTTGAGAAGTATGCCTACAGATGCCCAGATACAACTTTACGTATTAAAGTGGATAATCTGTCGATGTAAATATTTATTTTGTATTAATTGCACATGCAACGGGGAAGCGCGCGACGTCAGTTGGTACAGAACGTAAAGTAGTATCTGCTAGGTATCCTTCTCAGGTATTCAAAAAATATATCACGGATACTGTCGCAAAACTCGGTATCTCCCATCTCTATCCGTTTTAGAATTATTGGATGAACAGCAAAATCACGATATTCTGTTTGCTAACATACTATTTTAATAGACATACACGCCTTCACTAAAAGCTTCGGTTTTGCTGACTGTTTTAATTTTATAATCGCCGTTACCCTGCTTCAAAGTGCACACCCACACTATAATCGTTCACTGTCATCCCTGTTCTTCTATCATCTATCATCCAAGGTTGGAGCTTTTTTTTCTGATTTTTCGGAAACTTACGCCTGGCCTGTGTGGTTTTCAAGAATAGACTTTTTTTAGTTCGACTAATACCGCGTTACTGCGTAAACAATCTGATAAGAGATGAAATGTTTTTCATAAAGATAACAGGGTTTTATAAATATTTCCTACTGGTTGTTTTACGATAGAATAGGTATATACTATACACGTAGGTGCACATACCCTAACAATTTTTGTATAGCTTTGAGTACAAAATGGAAAAAGTTTCATCTCCTGAATATTATCCAGTGCCGCAACCAGAACGAGGTGCCACAACAATAGTTGCTACTAATTTTGTACCCGGTACGTTTAATAAGATTTTTAACTATTTCAGATACTGTGTTATACTATTATTTTCCATCTTTTTATAAACTTCTTTGATTACATATTTTACAACTTTGTGCTTGAACAAAAATATTAGCCATGAAATCAGCCTAATTCTTGTATAGGTACTATTGTACTAAAGACAAGAATAAGTATATATAAGAAAAGGACGGAAGTTGCACTTGGCTGCTATTTGCCTTTTTTATTTTAAAACAAATTGCGGATTATTGCCTAGTTCCCTGTGAATTATGAAATATCTGTACCTCAACATTATGTGTAGTGACATATACTTGAACTAGAGAAGTATGGTGGGTGGTATAACGCTGTACTATGGAAATGATTATATCACTTTTTTATGTTCTTTAGTTTCCAAAGTATAAACTCTTGCAGTGCATTTACGGTTAGCGTTAATAAATCGGCATTTTGTACACGGTTGGATTGATGATATTAAAACCACTTTAAACATAGCAGCCATGTTCTATGTTTCATGTGGAAATTTTACAGGCCCTATAATAACAAATATTCCTCCAGTTTCCATCCTTGCCTTGCCTCCCTACTAATTTTGTATACTGCTTGCTGGTTGCACTTACTCATTAATTCCCGATATTTCCGACGGATGTACGATTAAGACAGAGATTAGACTAAGCGATCGGCGTCGGTCGTCCGCGAACGTCTTCGATCGATCAGTATCGGTTAGCAACGTTCTAAAAATGTAACATTAGACTGAGCGACCGGTGGCGGTCGGTGGCGGTAAAAAATTGTTTGTGGTCATTGCACTAAAGACTAGGAAAATACATTTTTTCTTTTAAATTCATTAAAAAATGTCCAGTTCAAGTGAAAAGGAACAAATGCTGACCGTTCTTTACTGTTATTGGTAGAAAAAACAAGGGCGCACTTTTAAAAAGTTGGGTTACGAATTACTTTTGAACGTTCGTGACCGATCAAAATTCTAATTTCAAACTGTTCGTTGCATAGCGATCGAGGCCGTTCGTGAACGACCGATCAATGTAACTTTGCCCATTAGAATACTTGTGTTGGAAATTTGGTCGACGGTGACCGTTCGCGGACGACCGACGCTGATCGCTCAGTCTAATCTCTGTCTAAAGGGCGCGGAAAAAAGGACGCACGACAATTGGACGCGGAATAAAGGAAGCGCGATAATTGGACATACGCGACAATTGGACGCGCGTTTTTTGGACGCACGACATAAGCACGCGTCCTTATACATTTCTGTATATACACCCTGCTTAAAGTTCAGAACTGATTCTATTGCACCACTCCTCGCTGCGTTGATGCCCCAAACCCATTCGTTCAACAATCGGCCCTCTTATATGATAATATACTATCTATTATTACTGTTATATGTCAAAATTATAATACTATGAATGTTGTAGCACCTACATCAATACTTACTTTTGGTCCAAACCCCCTGGTCGTTGTGTGTCCATCCTGCCATAAACAAATAACAACAGTAGTGAGAGTTGAATCGTCATCAAAAACTCATATGATGGCAGCCATTCTGTGTCTTGTTTGGTAAGTATCATTAATAATATCTAGCATACAATAATTAAAAGTTTATTTTATATTTTTTAGTTGTTGTTGTTGTATTCCGTATTGCATGGATTCCTGTAAGAACAGAAACCATTATTGCCAAAGTTGCGGGGCTTATTTGGGAACTTACACTAATTAATACGTCTATGCCTCCAGCTGTTTCACTATGAAGACTATAATCATGGCTATAATTATGATTAAATTAGTTATCAATTTCCATTATCATCATTGTCATAATATTCCATATTACATTTCTCATTCTCATTTGATTTCTAGTTTAGTTAGTCAGTAATTTAACATTGTAAATAAAAACATGCGTTATTGTCTATTTCATTATGGTGTTGTCTTTTTACTAGGTGCAATAATAATAATAATAATAATAATCTCTACACTACCCATAACCTGTTGCCAGGCCCCATAAGCGCAATGCTTGTGCGGGAGGGAGGAAGGGGCTATTATTATTAAGCGGGCCCGCTTGCGTCTGCAGCCGACTTAAGAGATGGAATAGCACAACTCTCATATTCATGTTACAGCCAAGGAAAACTGCAGAAAACCTTGGCCAGAAGTTGCCGGCACCGGGAATCGAAACCCGGTCCGCTGAGTAGGAGCCTAGCATGCTAGTCGCTCGACTACCGGGGCTATAATGCTTCGCAACAGTATATTATTACACGGCAACTGTAATAAGAGGGTCCATTGTAGCATGAGTGAAATTGGAGCACGACGAACGTAGCGAAAAGTGCTCCAATGAAGCCGGTGCCTCTTATTAAACGAGTATAATATACTATTTTTTTACGTTTACGTTTTACGTTGCGAAATTTATTTAACAAAAATTTTAAGTTTTTAATGAATTTACTATCTAGGGAATTTCGATTGAAACAAGTGGTAACACTGCCGCAAGCTATTTTCAAAACTGTCAAAATTGACAATTTAGGTTATAATAAACTTTTTAAAAGAAATATTTATTCTGTGAGTTGTTTTCATTATTCACAATTAAATAAAATTCAAGTATTTAATTACTTTGTTTATTGTAACCTCCTTGTAGAAGAGGAACTGCATGCAATTGATATTTGATGTCGATGACGTTTGATAATTTGACACATGAAGCAAATGTTACTACTTTCTGTGCTACTTTTAAGAACTAAAATTTTACCAAAAACAGTTTCACAATAACCTCTGTTGTGAAACTGTTTTGTACAGTTTTCAGTGTCACAATGGAGCTATTGTGAACGCGACGAAGAAAAAAGTATTATCAAATATGTAGTTGGCTTTATTAGGTTCTGGGAGAGTAATAGCAAAATTGCACAGTTTATTTTAGATAGTTTAAATGGTAATATTCTAAGTAAAAAATAAGTTTTTTTTAAGAATTATAAATAAATTACGGACGTAAAATATGACTGAAAACGTTTTTGCAATAATGATGTATTGATTGAGTATCCGAATTAACAGAGGAATTCAAATTACTTTCTTTGAAGAAACGGTGGATGAGAACCGTTGCTATACGTTGCCTTATTCTTCGTCCTCCTTATTTTCGTTTCCATTAAAATGCCTGCGTATTTACAATCTACTATTATATACTTCTAACAAACATAATTGAGTAACAAGTAAATACATATTAATAATAATATTACAAAACATGTTTTCCAAGATGAGATAAATATACTACATTGGAAATAAGCAAATGTATGCTCTGTTATATTATTTTATATTTACATCCTTTAGGTTTAGATAATGCTCGATAAGAACCAACTAGGTGTTTGAAAAGACCGATATCTAGTTAAAACTTCGATTGTAGGGAACTTTGTAAAAGAAAAAATGTCAAATTTATTTATTACATTAATCTATGTGATTACTATATCACCTACTTGGGTGATAAATAAATATTAATCTACCTAATATTTATGATGCAAGTACAGGTAACCCTTGGTTTGCGTAAGTCCGATGTTTCGCGATTAGCAATAATGTTAAACTTAATTTTAGAGTTGTATTCAAATTGAAACTTTAAAATCGGCAAACCAAAAGAATTATGAAAGTCAAATTGTTCTATTCAACATGCATTGACTTTCTAAGTTTCATCAACTATGCTTGCATTTGTTCTCTTTGGAATATAATCCACGCGCAAAACCAATCACCAGTTATCTATGAATTAAACCTGGGAAACACAATTTTCGTTTCTAAATATATTAATAGATATGATAATGATGCAATACAAATAGCAATTAACATTTTTGAATTAAAAAAAACTGTCTCTCAAAACAATTACGGAGACAATATTAACGAAGACCCCTCCTGTAAGTACGCTTTTGTAAAACAATTTGGATTGTTTTACAATTAAAGTAATTAAAACGATAAGCCTACATACAAAATTTCATAATTTGATTTTTAGCCGTTCTTTAGATAACCCCCCAGATACCTACCACTTTTGTTCCGGCAGAGTCGAGTTGGTTCCCAATCCCTTTAATGACCCTTAATTGCTTTTGCATTGAGGGACGAGTTGGTTCCCATGAGTATCTTAAGCATTTCTAAGTATTTTGATATTTTGGTAACATTCAAAGAATGTTGCTAATGATTAACTATTTAAGTAAGGGCGGAGGTTGTCTACAACCAATCATAGTTGTATATTTGTAATACAGAGGGTTGTTGCTTTTGTAAATTTGAAACAGTTAGTTGTAAATTGTCATCTACACTTTACAAACATGAGTTCTTTATATGTCATGTAGAGTGAAAAAAGCAAACAATTGTTAGTGATAGACAAGACAATTCAAGTTTGGTTTTCAAAAAGTGCTGTCGGGTGGCACTGGTAGTTTATTTTAAATGGATTCATTCCCATATAGCCCACTCGGGAACCAACTCGATTTATAAGTTACCTAATTATCTACTGATAAGGAGACCTACTTTTACCTTTGCAAGCGGGAACCAACTCGTCCCCGTCCTTTTGTTCGACTTCGGAGTAGCTTACGAAGGGTTTTCCGATATATATATATATATTGATACGCGGTATCTTGTCGCCTCCGGTACATGGAAAAGGCGACCTGGCCTCCGGGTCATCCCATTGAGTTAAGTTGACAAAAAATGTATATATGGGGTGTTGAAATGATACCCAATCCGGATTCCTTGAGAGGGGAAAAGATTTTTAATTTTTAAGGGGCCATATATGGGGAGCACAAAGTGTACGCTGTCACCTCCATATATACGCACACCTTGTTGTCGTTGTTGCCTCCGACGGTGTTGCCACATTATCGGAGGTCACATAGACACCTCTATATACGCGTTCTGGATTTAATATGAATCAATATGAATACACATACAGGCTGCTAGTTTGCACTATATTTTAATTTCTAAAACGGCGACTTACGGTGTGTCCCAAATAGAGTAGTATTGCATGGCTATCTTTGTTATTAATAAAGATACAGATTCGGTTAAATGGGCAATTATGTGAGGTTTTTCTTGCTGGTTTAGATGCTGCTTAGAAACATGAAACATTCCGAACATTTCAAAGGATATCCGTAAGAAACAAAAAAATCCAAGTTACAGAAAATTGTTTTATACAAAAGTTACTTGATTCATTAAGATATACAAAACCAAGTTTGCAAAAAAATTATCACAAAGGCCGATTTCGAGATATTGATAGCAACTTTCTTATTTAAATAGGCGCCATCTTGGATTTTCAAATGAATAAATTGAATTTTTTTTCTGCATTCAACGATGTATAACAGTGTACATGTTTAAAGTAAAAAATAACGGCATACTTAATATATGTTTTGTATTAAATAAAGTAAGCCATGATAACAAGCGAATTTAAAAAAAAACTTTGAACAAAATTTATTTATTTACTTTTTATCATACCCGACAGAAAAAAGTCGAAAGGTGTTAGATCTGCGGACCTGGGTGGCCACCTAATAGGTGTGTTCGTAGCTATCACTCTGTTATTAAATCGACCATTTAAATAATTAACAACATGGAATTGCGTTTTGGACACAGTCGGCGGAATGCCCAATGTACGTTATTTGGCGTTTTTTAAGTTTTCGGCAAAATGGTTTGTTATGGTTGTCTGCGTTTTAGACCGATTTGACGTTTTCAAAATTCGGCGTTTTGTCATGGACGAATTAAAGTTTTGTTGAAATCTTGAGCAAAATGTTTAATAGGGAATAGGGAATAAGGAACTGTACCTTTCTCCATCATGGTAATAGCTATTATACCCCGTGTGAAATTATTCTCCTTCAAGTAGCCCTGTATCTTCGATGAAGTCCAGGGGGTTGATGACCTGGAGTTCGTGTATTTTTCAGAAAGGGGAACTCCAAACCGTCTCAGTCTTTTCGCCGCCAATGCTTCGCATTGACGGTATATGAGAGAAAGTCTCATCCTTCAGGTCACACGCTTTGCATGTTGGGCCATTTCGCATCCCCACTGTGTTGAGGTGGTTTCTCATATTGCAATGTCCTTTAATTAGTAGTTTTATGTTTCTCCTATCGAGTTTCAGGATTTCCTTTGTATATTCCCTGGAAGGATGTCGCAGAAACAAATTTGACAATATTAGAGGTTTTTGCGGGGTTAATCGAGATTTCCTCTTCTAAACACCATCTTTTCACGGTAAGCAGGGCTCGCTGCATCAAATTTTGCTCCACGCCCCCGTGCTTATCATTTATCAGAATCACCATGTCGTCTGCATACCCTTGCGAGTATGCGCCGCGCCGCCGTATTCCTGGAGTAGTTCGAGAAGGTCTTGTACAACCAGGAACCACAAGATGGGTGATAAGACCTCCCCCCTGAGGACAACCTCACGTGACTGTTACCCTTCCGACTGCACCTTTTAAATAGACATTATCTCTCTATTCCTCAGTGTGAAGTCAATTCACCTGGCTACGGTCGAGCTGACTCCACCTTTTGTCACGACATTGTTTATCGAGTCGAAGGAAGAAGGATGTGTTGTCAAACGCCCCTTCGATGTATATGAAAGTAGCCAGCGCAATCTCTATGGTATTTTCTGCCCTTTGAACTAGCTTGTGTATGACGAGTTTGAAGCATTTCCATGTTTGGTACGCAAATTGGTTTTTATGCAGGGGATATTCTCTCATTACAACATCCCTTATGTATCTATCGACTAGTATTTCCATCGTTTTCAAAAGAAGAGAGGTCAGACTAATCGGACTAAAGGACTTTTAAAAAGTGAGCATAGGGCGATGACAGTAGCCGTTTCCACAGGCATCAGACAAGGAGGCAGCTCGAGCCCAACACTGTTTAACGTAATTATGGACCAAATAATAACTAATGTGAAAGAAACAAACATTGGTTACAGAATTGGAAATGACAAAATACAAAATTTGCCTGTTATGCAGACAATGTCGTCTGATGGCTGAAAACAAAGATGACCTGCAGCGCTTACTATTTCGATTAAAAACCACAACAACGACATTCAACATGAAAATATCCACCCAGAAAACGCAATATCTTCTAGTGTCAAAGGAGATGATCAGATGTAAACTGATAGTAGACGACACCCCTTCGGCCAAGTCAGAAACATACATAACGAAGTTCCCACACAGACAGGTAAAGCTGCAAAGATATCAGCCTGTCTGCGCGAAATAATATGGCGAAAGAAGCACCTCAGCGTTGAAAGTAAAGGAAGGACCTATAAGATATGTGCAAAACCCATCCTTATATATGTAGCACAGACGAGAGCTGAAACAGCAAAAGCGAAGAATATTATGAGGACAAAGGGTAAACCCTTTCAGCTACAACAGGACACACAATACCCAAGAAAATTAGAAATAGCATAATACAAGAGACATGTAACAGAAGATGTGGTCAGATGGAGCAGATCAAGACGACCATTCTGGCGAGACCACGTCAAAAGAATGGCTAACAACAGACTCGCAAAGAAGATAATGACCCAAAATCCAAACACAAAAGGCCCACCTAGAAGGCCATCAAAAAAATGGCATGAAGACTGGACATCGGGCTCACAAGACATTTAAGAGAAGAAGAAGGTCATATTAATGTGATTGTCAATTTTCAAATTCTTAATGGTCTAAAGATACATATGTTGGACATGGTTGAAAAGCTCTTTTTATGTAGCGTTTAAACACGCCGAAAACGAATAAGCGGCCAAAAGTAAGTTGAGCATCGGTTCATCTAATCTAGAAGGCATAGAAAAACTTTGATGTCACCACGGGATGCAGGATATTGTGGTACTATGATAATGTATATTCGAAAATAATTTAAATAATGTAGTATTATAATATACACTTGTCCAATTCCTTGCCGAAATACTTACAAGTCTTTTTGATAATACTTGCTGCACGGTTTTACAGTATCTTAGGCCCAATCGCACCAGTTACACTTAATTAATAAGTGTCCCTTAAAAGTTTAATTGCTATAGAAACAACTCTAGATAGCAATTATATCCATGGGAATTAATTTTTTAAGTGACACTTATTATTTAAGTGTAACTGGTGCAATAGGGCCTTAGTCCTTGATGACATCTTTAAAATACTACACTATTACTACACTGCTCTTTCCGCGAGCTGCAAATATATATGAAATCATATGAAAATATCCGTATCACCTCATTTCCGGCGTTGTCATTTAGTGGAGGCGGTAAAATACTGTACGTGATACAAAAATGAGATTTATATAATCAGAGGCGACAACGTGCCCTCCTTATCTGCTTTATGCGACTCTAGCGCCAGCGGTATATAGTGGAACTAAAAACTTTTTTTGTGAGTATGGAAGCTACGTTGTCGCCTCCGACCAATTTTTTGTATCATAGCTCTAGATGACACCCCAAGGTCAAAACCGATGAGAACATGGGAAAACGTTGTCGCCTCCGAAATCGGAGGCGACAACGTCATATATGAGGTGACAACGTTACTTCAATATATACTTTGGAGGCGACAACGTACCCTTTATCAATATATATATATATATGTTTTGTCTTATTTTTCTTAGTACTACATGTCTTTAAAGTTTAGGATACTTTTTTATTAACACCCTGTATAATAAATTTTAGTCAAAATGAATATTTCTGCATATACTATTTTTATAATTATAATCAATATTCCTTTATTATACATTATTAAATCATAATGGTAAGTGAACTCACGATTACAGACTCTAAAGTAAAGTGTTACGTTACAAATTTTAATTAGCATATGTTCCCAGATAAGCGTTATAGTCCAGGCAAATTAGACCAAACAAGGTGGTTTTGCTGCATTAAATCATGTAGTTCCAAAAGTTTCAGGAATGTGTAGGGGGAGGTTCCCTGAACAATGCCTAATAAAGTCCCATCGATTTCAGGTGCCGCTCGAGGGGGGGGGGAGGCTCAAAGGTCCCATTTTTCAGTTATTAGCGCATATCTCGAAAACGATGCGTCGCACAGCAAATTTTATGCTATTCAAAATTAAAGGTTACTAAATTCCCTACAAAATGGTGTATTACTTTTGTCTCTATGTGTTACCGTCTCCGATATATGAGCCGGCGAAAATGGAAAATTTGCAAAAAAAATTGAAGCGCCTCAGGTTTTTGTCAAGCTTGCCCTTCCAACTCTTTTTCCTTCCATTTTACGCGAAACTCGTGAGGAAGGAAGTTGTAGAGCATTCAATTTCCTTCAATAATATATATACTTTTGCTAAATTATCTTCAATCAGTCAAAAGTTAACATAAGTTTCGGGGTCGATTTCGAGATTCTGCTAGTAAACTGCTGATCATTTTATTTCCGTTTTCAAGGGCTTTAACTCTCTCTATCACGTTATTTATTGTTTATGTAAACATAAATGGTATTTATTACCCATATAACTAATAAAATATATATGTATGAAAGTAGAAATATATAGGGTGTTTCTTAAATAGCGGACACGGAACACAGTACGCCATTCCCCTCCAGATACTGATTGGAAAAATATAATACAATAATGTCTGTTCTTAGCTAGTTTCAAATTTATTCTTGCAGTCAAAGATTGACATTTAATGAAAGTAGAAATATACAGGGTGTTTCTTAAATAGCGGACACGGAGCATATGGAGCTTTCTGAACACGATTCTGTCTTAACAGCCAGTCTGTTCATCACGGTCCTCATATCTGGTTTTTGCCTACTTATCTCTTCCATAAGCTCATCCACGGAGTACTGCCCTTTATCCTGACCGAGCCTGAACATCTAAATACTGGAAAATCTCCTCCATGGCTACTGAAACAAATTCTTCCATGGGCCTGCCTCTCTGTTGGCCAGTCGGTTTACGCAAATAGAACTCTTTGTCTTCATGATATATAGCATCTGCAGCATATAAGTCTCCCACGCCACTAATGCGGATCAAGACATTGTACACCTTGCGGCGTTTGTGAAGTTTTTCTTTTTTTTGTTTCGCGAAAAAGCTGTCATCAATATTTTCAGTAGTACAGAGGAAACATTTAGTTTTGAATTCAAATCCAAGTTGTGACGAACTTCGCAAGGAAGTAGAAGCACCTGAACCAAATGAAGAAAGGCAGGTTAGCTTAGGTAGATGAAATGCTTTTATAAGGAAAATATAAGATGAAATAATTCTTGACTAAAAAGTATTTACGAAATATTTAAGGAGGAGGTCTCTGCATATGGCCCATAAAGAATTTGTACATCAAACCACAGCCAATCTCTTCTTGTAACACTAGCACTTAACAACGTTTCCATTCCTTTTCAGCTGATTCATCACATATTAAAACACTTTCACAGCTTTTTCGCGAAACAAAAAAAAAGAAAAACTTCACAAACGCCGCAAGGTGTACAATGTCTTGATCCACATTAGTGGCGTGGGAGACTTATATGCTGCAGATGCTATATATCATTAAGACAAAGAGTTCTTCTTGCGTAAACCGACTGGCCAACAGAGAGGCAGACCCATGGAAGAATTTGTTTCAGTAGCCATGGGGGAGATTTTCCAGTACCTATTTAGATGGTCAGGCTCGGTCAGGATAAAGGGCAGTACTCCGTGGATGAGCTTATGGAAGAGATAAGTAGGCAAAAACCAGATATGAGGACCGTGATGAACAGACTGGCTCTTAAGTATGGAGACAGAATCGTGTTCAGAAAGCTCCATATGCTCCGTGTCCGCTATTTAAGAAAACCCCTGTATATTTCTACTTTCATTAAATGTCAATCTTTGACTGCAAGAATAAATTTGAAACTAGCTAAGAACAGACATTATTGTATTATATTTTTCCAATCAGTATCTGGAGGGGAATGGCGTACTGTGTTCCGTGTTCGCTATTTAAGAAACACCCTATATATTTCTACTTTCATACATATATATTTTATTAGTTATATGGGTAATAAATACCATTTATGTTTACATAAACAATAAATAACGTGATAGAGAGAGTTAAAGCCCTTGAAAACGGAAATAAAATGATCAGCAGTTTATCGTACTAGCAGAATCTCGAAATCGACCCCGAAACTTATGTTAACTTTTGACTGATGAAGATAATTTAGCAAAAGTATATATATATTATTGAAGGAAATTGAATGCTCTACAACTTCCTTCCTCACGAGTTTCGCGTAAAATGGAAGGAAAAAGAGTTGGAAGGGCAAGATTGACAAAAACCTGAGGCGCTTCAATTTTTTTTGCAAATTTTCCATTTTCGCCGGCTCATATATCGGAGACGGTAACACATAGAGACAAAAGTAATACACCATTTTGTAGGGAATTTAGTAACCTTTAATTTTGAATAGCATAAAATTTGCTGTGCGACGCATCGTTTTCGAGATATGCGCCAATAACTGAAAAATGGGACCTTTGAGCCTCCCCCCCCCCTCGAGCGGCACCTGAAATCGATGGGACTTTATTAGGCGTTGTTCAGGGAACCTCCCCCTACACATTTCTGAAACTTTTGGAACTACATGATTTAATGCAGCAAAAAATCTAATTTGACTGGACTATTACAACGTCGGCAGTAATGGTTTTTGTTCTTGCAGGAATCCATGCAGTACGGCAGGCAACAACAACAACTTGAAACGAACTCGATTTGAATTATTGTACAGTATTTTAGTTAACATTTACGTACCAAACAAGACATAAAACGCCTGCCATTATGTGAGTCTTTGATGACGATTCAGTTTTAATTGTAGTTGTGGTCTGGCTACCACAGGAAGGACACACAACGACTTGAGGATTTGGACCAAAAGCAACTAGTGCTGTAGGTGCTAAATAAATAAAATAAATAGGTATATAGATACGTCAAGTTTCTTCAGGTTTCCTAAATTCAGGCGCGTATTCAGGATTTTTTTTTGGGGGGGGCTGGTGAATTTTTTTTATCAAAGTAGGTAAGCTTAGCTAATTAGACAGATTCATTACTAAATTGTAGAAAAAGTTGAAAACATGTTTACCTACCTCTACTCTAGACTCTACTATACACTACATATAATAAAAAAATAATTAGTCTAAAACGAAAATTGAAAATTTAAATCACAAAGTTAAGCCTTCTTGGTTTATCACTTTCAGCAAATTTGTCAATTACGGCATTGTCCGAAATTTGAATGTTCCTATGAATATATATACCATCTGTACCGTACAGATGGTATCGGTACATACTTACTGGTTTATGAATGCAAATTCTACCTTAAGGATTTTCAAGAAATATTTGTGTAAAATTGCAAGGGTAGGTAAGCAAATAGCAGCTCCTGTCCCCAACAAAGTTCCTTCTTGGAAATTTCTAGTTGACCAACAGTAGGACCAAGCACATTAGCAGGTATACGCATCCATCTAATCCGTTAACCTGTTAGGGTTACTATTAGGGATTATAAAACTATTTACATAGCCCAAATTGAAAACAGATGCCTATTGAATATTCCAAGTTCAGTCTACCTGTCTGAGCCGGATGCTTAATAAACATGCAAAACAGCATTTTTTCTAAATAAAAATTTAATATATTATTTGCAGCAATACAAATTTTATTATAACTAACGAGATATTTCGGGGGGGGCTGCAGCCCCCTCAGCCCCCCCCCTGAATACGCGCCTGCCTAAATTAATAATTTCCTTAAAAATTATGCAAGCATGTACCTGACGATTTCTGTGTACAGGTTGTAAGGAAAGTCAACTTTAGCACTTCCAGGAGTGAATCAGCACGCAAAAGGAAGTCGAAAATTGTTTAATCGTTTTAGGCTTATTAGGTGCATATTTTCTTCAGAAAACACGTCATTATAGTGGGTACCTATATTGGCTATTGCTGTATCATTTTAAACAACTGAAATCTTTTTATCTAATATTAGAATAAGGCCAGCTCTGAGCTTACACGGATGGATGTAAAGCCTACTTACTGCTAGTAGCGCGAAAAAATATTAAATTGCGACTGCTAGATTGTAAAAATAAATTAGTGCTACCATGTTTAATAGTAATATCTGAAGAAACTTCACATAAAAGCTGAATATGGGTAAGGAGTTTTCGATTTTATTTTGCGTTTTAATTCCTGGAATTGTTACGGTTGATTTCTCTATCACCCTGTATATGTTAATGGTAAGCCGACTTAGAAATATACCCAGAAGCTGAAATTTGGGTGAAATTGATAAAAATATTTATTAAGATTAGATTTTAAAGGAAACAGTTATAAAAGGGTTACAATTACTTCTACAATTTTTACTATATTAATGAAAAATATAAAAATATTTTTGTTACACATACCTGATGGAGCATACGTTTGTGCTGGAGCGTTGTTCATTTTGAAGTCTAGAGCGACGTAAAATAGGGAGCTACTTTACTTTTACCCCCCTTTTATGTGCTAATCTAAAAATATCAATATGATATAGATATTAAAACATAAATGCCATTCCTGGAACTGATGATATAACCAATTTCATTGGATATCTGCTGCATTTAATGCTTATCAGATCTTAAACATTGCCATTTGGAGTGTACGAAGAAAAACAGCTGGATTAGGTTTTGATGTTCTGAAATTTTTGATAATGTAAAACAAATTTTAGAAACGATGAAATATGAAAACATGTAAGATTTAAAGTAAGTTCTAAACAAGGGGTAAACCACGGTAAAAATTGTATATACTAATAAACTACCCAATGTGAAAGACTTCCCCAGGCTTCCCAAAGACTATACCCAGACTTCTCAAAGACTACCTAAACTTCCTAGGAACTGCCCAGACTTCCCAGACACTACCTAATTTTTACGGACTACCCGGGCTATATAGACCAAACTTTCCATGTGGTTCTAATAAAGTGGCCAAAATATTTGGGGGAGGGGGCACGGTAACAGATGAGCGAAGGGAACAAAAATTTTTTCGGAGTGGACGTACCTTACTTGACGCGATTTAAGAGCATCTGGCAGGGCTTGGAATGAAATTAAAAAACCTGAAAATGTCAAAAATTTTATGATAAAAAATTAAAGTTTGTACTTAATGTGGAAAGAAAACGTCCTGTATACGTGATATATATTTAGGAAAATGCAGAATTATATACAGAATTGCTTTCGTAGGCTGATCGTTCAAATCGTCGGTATAGGAGAGTAGCTAATGATCCCTGGTAGCTAACGAACTGTTCATGTTTCGTTCTTTGTTTAGTTAATTTTAAAGAAGTTTCCCGTTGTTTGTTTTACTTTTTTCTTATGGTTGTGTTTATGTTTTTTTCATGTATTTCAGCATTTTCCATTTAATTTTTTTCGATGTAGGTACACTTTTGCGGAATACCCGGATATGTACATGATTTTTGATTAATGTAGAGACAATGCTTTAGCTGCGTCAAGGCTGTACGAAGACAGATATCCTAACAGGAATCATCCTACGACTAATGTTTTCCAAAGATTGGATCAACGCATGAGGGAAACTGTACGTTTCGCACCTGCACCAGTACTAGATGCAGGCCCCCAAATAAGATCGCCAGAGATAGACGAACAGAACATGTTATGCAACCTATAGAAAATGAACCTGGTAGCAGCGCACGGGGGGGGGGAATTGCACGAGGTTTGGGCCTAATAAGTCATTCCATTATTTACCGAATTGTAAAAAAAACGGTCTGCATCCGTATTATTTTACTAAGGTATAAGCATTGCAACCTGCGGACTATCCTTCGCGTCCGGCTTTCTGCGAATGGCTGTATCAGCAACATCAAAATGAAGATTTTTTAAAAAATGCTTTATGGAAAGATGAGGCGCATTTTACAAGAGATGGGGATGTTCAATACACTTAATAAACACGGCACTTGAAAATCCACATGCTAAACTGGAAACACATCATCAAGGAATATTTTCCATTACCGGACCTAAAATAAATAAATATTTTTCCCAATAGATTATAAACGGAGACAATTACACCAACTTTTTAGAAAATGATTTAGATGATCTTTTGGAAGATGTTCCATTGGCGACTAGAGTAATAATGTAGTTTCAACAGGATGGAGCTCTCCCACATTTTGCTGTGCAGGTCAGAAATTGGTTAAATGAAGCATTTCCGTCGGTGGTGGATAGGTTGTGGTGGCCCATTGGCATGGTCTCACACGCTTAGACTTTCTTCTGTGGGGTTATTTAAAAGATAAAGTAGTATACGACATTCCTGTGGCAAATCGTAATGAACTCATTGGGAAGATTTTTCACCACGCGGGTACTGCAGATAGGGAGATGTTGTTAAACTTCTTCAGGGGGAAATAATCACAAGAACAAGATTATGTCTTGAATAAGATGGTGACCATTTTGAGCACTTATAATTGGGAGGATTAAACTTTGTCACTGCTAGTAACGGATTCCTTCAATTTAAATTACAAAATAATAATCAAGACCAGCTTCAGAAATCGACTCCAAATTTGGGGCTTAGAAAAGCATGTAGTACTTAGTATTTATTATTTTTTGATAGTACATACTCAAAATGGGAAGGGGGTCGTGTTGTATGGAGAATATCATACCATTGGATATATAACCGAGGTAAATTTGTTTAATACACTTCAAAACGTTTTTATTTTACATTTAACATTATTATTTATAAATCGGTTTATTGGTAAATCATAAGCATAACAAATAAATACTAGGGTATTTCTATAATTATTTTAAAATTAAAACTAGATTTTAAAATGTTGAATAGGGTACAGTACTTTTTAATTCATATGCACTTTGCGGAGGGATCGCCAACTGTTAAAGTCGTGTGCCCCTTTCCTTACAGTTATTCTAAGATGAAATTACAAACACCCATAGACATTAACTTTCATAAAAAAATATGCACCGTGTTAGGGTTAGACCACGGGGTTTTGTACAACTTAAGAATTGTCCACTTTACCACTCACTCCATTTAAAGTTTCAGAAATTGCAAATCATCTTATATAATAATTACAAACTACTTCCTTTAAAACATGGTTCTAAGTTTAATATTGAGCGCATTCAGCAAACTCAACGTTGAGGTACCACAAAATTAATTGGCCAATAAGAGCACTGGAAATCGACAAGCGTCCAAGGGAATGCACCGCTGTCTCAACTGTTGAATCAACGTTGAGTTGGTTGAATGCGCCCATTAAAATAAGTGCTGAATTTGAATAAATTACATTGCTTGACCATCTTACGAAATATTTAAGTATATGTATTTTTAAAAAACACCATGAGCCAAACGCGGTGTGAAAGAGAAATAAAAAAAGCGATAGGCTACAAGGCCTGTATAAGCTTCGAACAAACGAACCATAGCATGTTTATAAAATAGAATTGCCTTTATAATTAAAATAAATCAGTTTATAAACGATATTTTTCACTTTAAGAAAATTTACACTGGTAACAGATTATTGTTAAAGGAAATAAATTTTATAAAAGTTTTAATTCTTGTACGATCCCAGATAAGCACCGCAACTTGGACAGTAATGATTTTTGTTCTTGCAAGAATCCATGAGGTAGGGAATGCAGCAACACCTAGAGAAATAAATAATTATTAAATATTTGTAAAAATAAACTTTGAATATAATAAATAATAACATGTATAATTATTTTATAATAATAATTAAATATTACTTACGAAACAAGACATAAAAGGGCTGCCGTTAAATGCGTTCTTGTTGACATTTCTACATTAACTCTAGTAGTCACATGCTGACGACACGATGGACATACAATTACTAGAGGGTTCGGACCAAATGTAATTAAAGTTGTGGGTGAGCACGTAACACCTACGAAAGTACTGTATTTTAATTTTAATATACTAGCAGTAATAAATAAGGATTGTTATTAAATCAATGGAAATTAAGCAAAAATTTCTTGAGTTATCTTTTCTTTACTAAATAATACATTTCCTGAAATTAAAATTGTGTATTGAATTATTTATTGTTTGTCGTTTATCAATATGTAATTATTGTGCTTAAATATATAAGATAAGATAGAATTGTCAAAAATTAAATAATGTACTACATTATAAATTTATTTTAAAATATCCATTAATATTTTCAGAACTTTCCTTAAGTTCGCCCATACTCCGCATAAAATGTATTAGATCAGTTTTAATCTAATCGGTCTAATATAAATATAATTCAAATTGTTAAACATACTTGCTGATGGATAAGTCTGGACCGTTATTGGAGGAGGAGCTATTCCTGGTGGAGAACCATACCCTGGAGGTGGAGCGACACCGGGAGGAAAATAGTCAGGTGGTGAAGCTTTTTCCATTTTATAACACGAATGCTACTATGGTATAAAAATAATTGATAGATAAAAGATACAGGGTGTGTAAAAATTGTGGTGCAAGCTTCAGGTAAAATTATTCCTTGGGCAAAAATAAGGCAAAAAGTTTCTTGCAAAAAGAAAAACGTTCGTAGGCGCATGGCTACCCCTCACCATAAAAATTTAAGAAATGTATATTTGGCAACCTTATAGCCACCTGCTATGATAAGTTGATCACTGATGACCACAATTTATTATCTGTCATTGCATCAAGGCACTCTTAAAGACGCTAAAGCTAACACTATTACACTGCAATATAGCCAAATCTATTTTTTACGCATATAGAAAAATTAAATGATTTGAAATAATAAAAATTATTAATTTCTTTTTACTTTTAAACGATCGATGGTAACAACATTTCAACTATTATCACTGAAATTACGCATCCAGTAACTTAATTTTGCAATAGCAGCTTTCTTTGCTGTTACAAATTTTGAACTTTGAGGGCTTCGTGTAAGTTCAGGAAGCCTTTGCGAGTTGTTTTGCAATACGCTTTTTGCCTTACTTTTGTTCAAAGAATAACTTTCCCGGAAGCTTGCAGCAGAATTTTTACACACTCTGTATAGGTACTACATTTAACTTTAACTGAAAATGGGATACAAATATTTCAAAACATAAACTTGTTAAAAATGAACATACAATTTTAATGAATAATTACATAAATTAAGCAACAATCTTATAATTTATTTATAGAGAAAACAAAGAGAAGAATACTTAACAATACATTACCTACGTAGTAGAATAGTACAGAAGGTAAGCAACTTTGTTACTAAGGTTTCTTTATACTCTGGGCTAGTCTATATATCTAATCGGGTTATTTCCAGTGGTTTATCTGATTGTTTAAACAGATAGGCAGGTTTTGGTTATTAAAAAGGATTTGAAATGACGGTGGATATATTATATGTAAACTGAATCATCTTTATGCTTATCTTGTGAAAAATAGATATAGGTAGATCAATAGTTACAGATATAATGGCATTTTATATGATTCACTTTGCTAGCTGATTTTGGTTCATAGGACCTCGCCAATTTACGGCAGCAAAGACAAGCAAGCGCCAGCGTCCCACGTTTCGCCGCGTTGATTTGAACAAAATTGCTGTAACCACATTATTACGGAAGCGCTGAAGGGCCAATATCACGCAGAGTTTAAGTCGCTTATTAGGCGCGTTTATTTCGACTAACAGACGCGCGACTGTTAGCCGCATTTATCTCGACTGTTAGTTGCGTTTACCTCGACTGTTAGTCGCGTTTATCTCGACTAACAGACGCGCGATTGTTAGTCGCGTTTATTTCGACTAACAGTCGAGGTAAACGCAACTAACAGCCGAGATAAACGCGACTAACAGTCGCGCGTCTGTTAGTCGAAATAAACGCGCCTAATGAGCGACTTAAACTCTGCGTGATATTGGCCCTTCAGCGCTTCCGTAGTCCTTATTTCCTGCCAAACATTGCCAGATGATTTTAAATCGCGTCTAATTTTTGTTTCTTTCACTGATTTGTTACCTTGTCCTCCACATATTTTGTTCACGGGCCGCCACTACTCTCTACATTATAGAGAAAATGTGATTTACTTAGTGTACAGTCCACCCTTTGGATGGTTGAGTGCTGTTACACGTAAGAAAAATCAAATTTTCCTATACAATACCCCACAGGACGAAAACATTTTTTTTGCTGAAATTTTTTTCCTTGCTTGGGCATTCGCAAACATGTAATTATTTGCAATAGGTCAAGATTTTGGGTAACCTCAATATGCAATTATATGTAGGTACAGTCAGTGACAAATGTTTTCATCAGTGTTATACCACTGAACCAGCTTTTCTGAGAAATACAAAATGTGACATAACGCCGTTTTTATCGTTTTACATAAATATGTTGGTAACTCTGTTAACAAAATGAAATCAAATAGAGAAATGTGCTAGACTTCTCAGTAAAGTGGGTTACAGTGCGGTACAAAACTGGTGAAAACTTTTGTCATTGACTGTACATTCTGGCGTTACATTGGTGCAGAGATTTACTGAAAATATTGAAAAATAACTTTACATACGAAGGTTCACAATAATAATTAATAGATAATTGATTACTATACGATTATTTGTAGTTTTCAATTAATAACCTTCAATAATTTATTAGGTATAGATAACCATCGTTAATTGATATTGAGTAGATTTTATTTTTATTGTTTTTTTCCGATTATATCCGGGCCCCTGGAACCCTCCGGCCGTATTCTTGTTATCTTTCTTTTGTCCTTATTATCGCAATTAGACGAAAATGCAACGTGGAAAATTGTAAATATTTTACTCTTAATAGAACAAATATAGATATAGTCGAGGCACGCTAAAGGTGCGTCTACGTCATCAATTTTTTAATGGCGTCCGTGATGTCATGAATTACTTTGTTTATATTTATTTATTGTTTCTCAAAACGTCGTTATAACTTATGTATTCGATGAATAGACAATAAGGTAGTTTAGGTAGTCTATGACGTATCATCTGACCCTCGTAGAGGACGCCGATTGGCTTGTACGTAGTTTGATTATGTGACCTAATGTCATTGGATTGCCTTATTCGCTAACACCATTATCCACTTGCCCCTTCAATAATTATAATTTATTGTAATTATCTAAATTTTTTATTTCGATTAATTATCAAAAATATTGAAATGTGTATATTATTAATCAACCATTTTATTCATGATTTAATTTATATAAGTTCCCAAATAAGCATCGCAACTTGGACAGTAGTGATTTTTGTTCTTGCAGGAGTCCAGGAGGTACGGGATACAGCAACATCTAAAAAAATAGGAACGTTTCACTAATTTTCATCATTTAACAAAAAATATACTCTTCTTATAGTATTCAGTGGCGGCTCTAGGAATTTTATACAGGGGGTACGTAATACCAATTAAGTGTCTCTTTATCAACAAATATTTAAAAAAACATTGGGATAAAAGTTCAACCATCGAACCCTCGGTGGAGCCGCCAGTGAGTTCTTTGAGTGAGTTTACAATTTGATGGTATTCTGTAGAAATTATAAAAACATCGATGGGTGTAGTAGCTGCACTGACGCAATGACAAAGAAAGATATTATGGAATGTTTAATATTATACTTACGAAATAAGACATAAAAGAGCTGCCAATAAATGAGTCTTTGCTGATATTTCCGTCTTCACTGTAGAAGTAACATGCTGATTGCAGGTTGGACATAATGTGATTAATGGATTTGGACCATAAGAAACTAGCCTATACGTTGTACCTACAAAATTGTTTTTAATAGTAAACTAGACTTATTATTAAAATAATTTAATACCTAAATTGTATCTACTGCAATTTTACTCTGATTAACGTGATAATATATCCCAGTTAAGAATTAATTATGACTCTGATTGAAATTCATTGAAATAGTAGTATTACGTGAGTATTACCTATTGTAGGTACTACAGAAGAAACAGTGAAAACAATTATTAAACATACCTGCTGCTAGTGGAACATCTTCAGATGGCGAATATTCAAGGGGCGAAGCTTTTTCCATTCTGTTTTTAACAAAAATATTTATTAAATATAGAAAATGTTTCATGGGGTACATGCACCGGATTTGATATTCTAGGTCTATAATAGCTATAGGATATAGCTAATAGGCACGACGAGCTTTCGGGTAGTTATACAAAATAATTTATAAAATTACTTACTTATTGAAGTATTATTGTAGATGAGCGACTTCAACTTGCATACTGACCTATTATGTTATACATCGGTTTATTTCTAGTTTAATTTATCAGATTGTTTAAACAGATATGAGTTTTCTGGTTGTAGAGAAGTTGTTATTCCCAAAGACATTGTGATAAATGCAGACTATCAGTTTTATGTTTATCATATTCAAATATTTTGAACAATAGATGACGTATCCTTATAGTTTCAATTTTTTTGCTGAACACTGCAGTATTTAATCCTTCTATTTATTCCTTCTTCTAGGTTGTTTTGTTAATTTTATTTAAGGCATTCAAGTAAAGCTTTGACACCACTAGAGAATCATTAGCTGATTGCATTTAATTACATTCCGTGTCTATGTAACTATCATTAATTTAGAATTTTAGTGTTGAAAACACTTATACGGAGGCGAGTTATAGGTTCTCGCGTCACGAAATATCGTCACGCGGGATCTAAGCAGGGTGCGAGCATGCGGAGTTGGTTGCGTTGTCGGACTACACGCGTTGTTCTGTAAGCGGTTGCGCAGAAGCGTTAATTCTGTCCTTACAAAATATCCGAAAATATTTTTATTGTGAATACCTTCACTGGAAAAGAAAACAAAACCAAAAAATACAAAATGTTCAGAACGCAATAATAATCTATTTTTACCAAATGTTTCTTCTGCTGATATTCTGTAATATTATATTATAATATACACACTTATATATTCGTTTCTGATTTATTCTCATAAAATTATATATTTTGATTGCGCAATTAAACACTTGGGTAATCGAGCTGCAGAACAGCTTATACGCATCTTCGCAAAATTGTGCCAAGCTGAGACAGTGGCGCACCCAGAAATATACGTTGGGGGGGGCAACGTGAAATTTAAAGTTTAAGTAATGGCTTTTGAGGCTCCCCGCTACACCGAAAAATTTTTGAAAATTTTTAACCAAAGAAAAAATATGGTCTTGGGGGGGGCAATTGCCCCTTTGCCCCCCCCTGGGTGCGCCACTGAGCTGAGAGTTTTGCCCCCAAAATAAGGGACTTTTAAAATTTTACCATTGAATTCCATATGTAGCGTAATTCAATTCGACACCCTGTATAGGTATTCACTTAGTTTATTAGTTTAGGCAAGTAAGCAACATTTATACCGAGTGGTTGGTCATATCGGTCATATCCCTGTACATAAGCCGTTTACATTGCTTATCACGTTTATGCGAATTCCTGCTCCCCATTTTTATGGAACAAATTGGTAATGGTACCAAATTAAAGAGAATAATATTCCGCGTCGTTCAATTTTAAGAATTCTTTGTATAATAAATAATATAAAATTTAAATACCTACATATGAAAGTACATTCGAAAAATATGAGTATTTTTTGTGCAGCACCTCCTATTTTTTAAATAGCTACATTTTTAAATTTTATATTGTTATGTTGAAGAAATAGTACACAAAGAATTTTTAACGCGGAATATCTCTTTAGTTTACTACCATTACCAATTTTTTCCATAACAGTTCGGGGCAAGAATTCGGATAAACGTGATTATGCAATGTATACTTCTTATTCAGATACCAACCACTCGGTATTACTAGTCTGTTATAATAGTCTGTTTGGTATTTGTATTGTTAACGTTATAATAATAAACCATTATAAACCACAACCATGTTCATTATACAGAATGTATAAAAATGGTGGTGAAAGCTTTAGGTAAAGTTATTCCTAGACAAAACTAAGACAAAAAGCTGATATCAAAAAACTGGCAAACGCTTCCTGAACTTACAGTCGTCAAAGTTCAAAATTGGTAACAGTAAAGAATGCTGCTCTTTCAAAATAGTTACTTGATGAGTATATTCAGTGATAATAGCTAAAAATTTTTACCATTGATCGTTTAACTTAACTTCAATTTAATTGTCGACTGTAATCGCTGTTTTTACGATTGTGAAATATTTAAACATCAACAAATTATATCAACTATAAATGTAAATATCCAGCAACAGTCAATGAGGTGCTTATTACCAAGTTAGAATATATAAAACATAAATGGCAAGAATGGGAGAAGAAGAAAAAATAATAAAATAATAAATAGTGTCCTAATAAATTTAGAATAAATGCTGTCTAAATTTAACCTATAGCTCCAAAGTACAGCCTTAATATTAAAAATGTAACTAAAATAAAGTCAAGCTACCGCAGTAATATTTTGTTTTCCCAAAAGAACAAGTTTTCAGGCTGAAGAAATAATATGTTCGTTAAACTTGTGTTTTTCTAATGATCGCTGTAAGATTTTCACATCTGAATATCCCGTTTTCCATCATGTTGTCTCACTAGCATTACAGAAAACAACACAAGACCACCAAAATATATTTTTTTTAATAATTCATTGTTTCCCTTAGCCAATCGCCAATCGTATACCACGAATTATAAGCCGTATTTGGTTTATCGAAATTAATTAAAGTTTTGCTCAATAACAATACTATTGTTTAAAACACGAACTTGCATCTCTCCGTCGTAGCCTAAATGTGTAGCTGCCGTTCAACTTGAAAAATTTTATTATTGATTACTTAGATACAAAATCAAAATTAGTTTCCTTTTTAGTGCGATATCCTGCATTACCTGAAACCTGCACCACAATTTTTACACACTCTGTATATTTGATTACCGTATTAAATATACATCGTGTTTGTTTTCAACACCCTACGATGGTTGCAAGAATTGCGAGATCTGTGCATTTTTTGTTTACAATTGATATATGCAGTAGGTAATAATATCATAATAGCGCTTTCGGATATACTTTCCCGATTTCTTGGTAAATGAACTAACTTTTGGATCGTGTTGAAAGAAAGTGTATGTATGGGACTCTTCTAGCGCAAAAACTAGTCAACCGATTTTGATGAAATTTTAAATGTAGAGGTATATCAAAAAAATTCATCGACAAACTAAGCTTTTTAAAAAAATCCGAAACCGGAAGCGGAAGTTAGACGTGTTTTTTGGTAGCATTTTTTCAGAAGCGAAATTTTTAAATATCTGCGTAGGGTATATTCAAAGTAGACCATAATTGAAGGGAAACCGTTTTTTGCTGGACTCTCTAACTTTATTTATTTTTGAAAAATTATTATAAGAATACTGCCCACACGATTTTGTATAAATCTTCTATACTTATGCAGCTTGGTATTAGCTACATTTTTATTTTTTGATGAACGCCAGAATTTCACTGTGGGGTCCTCTACGAGGTTTTGAAAATCGGAAATTGATGCTCCTATAGCGCCTTTATTAGTCGAAATATGAAAGAAGTTTAAATATAAAAGTTATTCAGTATACAATTCTGCATTCTTCTAAATATATATCACGTATACAGGGCGTTTACTTTCCACAGTACAATAAGCAACTTTGTTATTTTAAATGAAACACCCTATAATATATTATTATATAATTAAATGCAAACTTTAATTGAATAGTCTCGTTTTTCTCGCTATGCATTCAAATGATTACTGTTGAATACCAAAAACAAAATGTTTATTTTTAGGATGGGAAAGGCCAGGGGAGGTTTCCACCTCCACTTTTTGAGATATGACATAAACTTGCTTTTCATTAATGAAATCCATACTCAAATTATATTTTATTTAAAAATAGTTTCACTTCCTTTGTATGAAAATTTTCGTCTTCATAAATTGATAAGAGTTAAAAGGTAAAAGTCTTTGTTCGTATTTTTAGCCGAGAAATCGCACCATCTGCATGATAAGAATCATTACGTTAACGCATTCGACGACTTTTTGTGTATCTATGAACAATTATTGAATTATTGCAGTTCGTATATCCTCGAACACCGATTTAATTTTTAGTTATGGGTTGGGTGTTCTTTATGGGTGGGTGCTTCTACTTTCGTTCTCGAATTAACAAATTCGTTCAGCTTAATCAGGTAGGTACCTACCTATTAATCAATTTTTATTTGATCAGACTTCAGAAAGAAAATAAATACTTATTGTAACTTTAATAATAATTAATGCAAATAACTAATTTTTATTTTATTTTAGAACATAATTCAAAACTGGACGAAAATGTTGTTTCCAATGGATTCCTTTAAATTTACAGGAAGTCCAGAAATTCCTTTTACCTCTGCAACAGAGATGTTTCATTTATGGTAAGATTAATAATTTTATTTTTTTTTTCATTAAGATTTTCAGCGAAATTTTAAAAATTGTTATAAAATCGAATGAATTTTCTTTGTTTGATTTTAATTCAAGAAAATCATGTTTAACACGAAAAATTTGTTTAGGTAACAAAATGTTTTGTGCTACAAATGTAAAGTCAGACGTTCTTATCTTCTATTCATTATTAAGAACTTTTACCAAATTTATTATCAAACCAGGTACCGGTACGCCATAATAACTAATTAAGTAGTTTTACGTTTACTTACATAATTTTTAACCAATTTGTCTTTAAATGATTTGCAGAAAATTCCGTTTACTTCGAATGACAAAAATATAATTTCGTCACTTTATTTATACAGTATGTCTCAAATTGAGCGGTGTAATAATTGATTAGATGGGAAACCAGGTGCATTTGTAAGGTCAACCTGTACATCAAGGTAAAATGCTAAAAAAATTTTGGATTTTAAAGAAATTGTTTGTTCTCGTAACTAACTACTAACTAATCTAAATTCTTAATTCTTTCCACGGCTTCTGCACTTAATTTTAGACGCTCTGTATAGTACATTTAAATTATAGGGTCCTTTAGCATTTTACTTCGGTCTCAATTTTATTCCGCAGTCGTGATTGCTCTCTATGCAGTCGATACCTACTAAGTAGCATCTTTGGTCAGACCGAAGTCAATTTTTACCGAAATATGACTTACAATAACTTTACATTTTCAAAAATAGCTTTAAATTTTTCAACCAACATTTTGCTGTGGTGATTTAAAATTTCTGAAAATGACTGTGATCTAGTCTAACGGACAAAGAAGGGTGAAATAAGATAGGTTAGATAATTTAGATAGATAGATCTTAATATTCCGCTCTATTTCAGATATTCTTCAAGCGTATCCAAGGGTTGGATCTGATATACAAATGACTTGGGCTGCTGAAGCGCCTAATTGTTGATATCTATTGGACAATACTAAGGATTATATCAAGAAGTGTAGTGCTGTGTACTGTGTATAACTGTACTCTGAAGTGTGGTGTAGTGAACTGTACTATTGTGTAGTGTGAGTGATTGACATTGTTTTGGTTTTTGGACAGTGTTAGGTTCGGGAAATGGATGGATTTCGTGAATTCGCAAGAGGACAACGCAGTATTATTAAAGGTAGGTCTGACCAGTGGCGGATTTTGCGTTTGCGGGGCCCTAGGCGCAAAGGAGATTAGGGGGCCCACCTAAATATTAAAAGCCAATCGAACATTCGTAATTCCAAATTTTCCATTAGCTAATTTTGTACCTTTCTTTGGCCAATTTTGGGGCCCCCTGGGTGCGGGGCCCGAGGCTTGCGCCTCTTGCGCCTTTGCGTAAATCCGCCGCTGGGTCTGACTACCAACGCTGGAAGGAAGACATTGTTATGTGAGTCGTTTTTGGTTGAGGGATTTTGATTATATTTGAAAATTATATGTACTTTGAAAGAGAAACATTTGCTGAACGTTTAATGGGTATTTTACATTACCCGAAGAAGCGTTCGCGTTTGCATTACGTTCGTTCAAAAGTTCGTGTAACTATAATGTTCTTGTACCATTCTGTGCTCGTGTAGTTTGATAACATAAATAATTATGAATTACTATTACGTAAGTAATATCTTAATACATGTATTTCAGAAATCTTCAATTAATTTGCTTTCATTTTTACTTTCTCATACCACCACTGGTATATGGGAAGTATTGATATCATGAAAATTTTCGAAATTGAGATTGTTTTGGACTTCGAGGAGTCCAAAAAGTGGTTTAGAAAAAAATTCTATTTGTGGGTGTGTATGTGTGTATGTAACACCTCTAACGCAAAAACCACTGAACCGATTTTGATGAAATTTGAAATGACGAGGTATATTGAAAATTCATCGGCAAAATAAGCTTTTCAAAAAATCCGAAACCGGAAGAGGAAGTTAGACATGTTTTTTGGTACCTAGCATATTTTTCAGAAGCAGAATTTTGAAAATCTGAGTAGGGTATATGAAAGAAGACCATAATTCAAGGGCAATCGTTTTTTACCGGACTCGCTAACTTCAAAATGGCGGCCGCTATGAATTTTCAAAACACAGGTTATCTATCCTCAACAAATATCAACAAAACAAGGCACTCCAATAAAACCTACCTTTAAAAAACGCTGGCGGACAAAATAATGTCTTTTAATCTTTTTCAACTAGTGTACATACTAGTGTCAGTTCAAATAATAGTTATTGTATGTAACAATGAAACTATAATTGAGGCGTAATGTTGTATATATCTTTAATTATAATTTTTTAATATTATCATACTAAAATTATAATATTATAATAAATATATTTTATTAATTTTATCTTAACTTGCAATATTATCTATACAGAAATAAGTCACGACTACGAGAACGTTCCTAAATAAGCATCACACCTTGGACAGTAGTGATTTCTGTTTTTGCAAGATTTGATGCAGTATGGAAGGCAGCAGCAGCTATAAATAATTCTATTAGTTATAGTCATAAGTAGGAACTAAAATTAATGGTTGTGTAGGTATCACTATCAAAATTTAGTAAATGAATCTTATTTAGAGCATTTGCTCTAAGTACTAACAGTTGAATTCAACTATCTCTGTAATTAGTTTGTCATGCCGCAATAATTAAACAATATCATTTAGTTGAAGTATAATTATAATTTTCCTTACCCAACAAGACATAGAAGCGCTGCTGTAAGATGAGTTTTTCCAGTTGCTTCTGCTTTCACCTGGTAGTCTATCCATTCTGTAAAATTAGAACTGTCATAATGGTTGTAGTTGAATTTACAAACCGGTACAAGTTCTTCTATGTTAATTAATTTTGAATTGATAATAATTATGGTAGAAAATAGTCAACTGCAAGTGTAGTTAATTTAGTTAATTTCAAATAACATACCTACTTGGTAACGATCACAATGTAGTTACCTTATTTCGTTCTTTTAAAATACTGTGGTTTGTAGAATTGTGAGATTCATCTATCTCTGAATCGTTACATAATGTTGGTGCCTTATCAGGTTATCTGTTAATAATAATAATAGGTGACGACGGAAAAAGGTATTGAGTACTTGTTGTAGACAGTGACAGGTTCTAAGGTTTTTATAATGATATATGAATGAGAGACTAAGATTAGGAAATTTGTTAATTTTACAATGAAGGTACTGTACCTATGTTTGTTTGGTAAATTACCGACGAATACAATGGTTAGGGTAGGTAGGTAATTCGAGCGCAAGGAGATGAACCGACAATATGGAAGATAATCTGATTAATGAAAAAAGTAAACAAAAAAGGAAAGTCATTGCCCAATTGAATTTTCTTTGCATATGTCATACGTTTGTGTCCAGTAGCTAGTATATTATATTCAGAGTCGTACCTAACCTACCCTCGTTCCTTACAGCACGAGTCGGTTATGGTTGTATTGGATATAAATAAATCATTATTCTACGTATAGAAAACTTTCAGAAATAGATTAAAAGGCGTTATGCCGTTATCAGTAGTTTAGAGCCCCTTCATGGAAAATGTGATTATAGTAGGATTATTTAGTAGTTAAAAGTTACATTCCTGCAACTAAATCGTCCAAAACAAATATTATTTTAGCATCCTATTTAAGAGTCTACGCTACCTGCAATAATAGCAGCGAAAACACTGTCACGCTCGTGGCTGTTTGTAACTAAGTAAATAATTAAATTATTTTGGAATTTCGGTGTAAACGATAAGTAAACACTGCTCTACATGGCTATAGCAGTAAAAATCTATTAAACATTATAGAAACTATAATTTATTGAATTGAAGAATGTCAATTTAGACCAACTTTAAGAATTTTTTACGGCTCCAGTAATTAATAACTGGAAAATCTAATGTTATAGCCATGTGCTAGAATATTTCATCTATTTAAACATATTTTACTTGGATTTTATATTTACTTTGTTGAGTCAAAATCAGTCACGAGACAACATACTGCAAATGTAGAAATTGCACATTTTTGCGGCGTGCAAGTGTCGCCGTCTAGGACGATTATACGTACTGCTGGGAATATCACCGCCTATTTATCTAAAATGGGTAACATCTAGTAGCATGAATGGAATATTATTGCGTGTGCAGTGATAAGAAACGGGCGGGCGGGTATGCATAGTTGAGTACGTGCGACACGTCACGATTTAGCAGCGCGAAAATCCAGCCTCTTTGCTACCTCCCCCCTTATCCCGCACATGCAGCAGAAACTACTTGTCAAGTATCGTAGACTCTTAAGCAAAAATTAATTGAATGGAGCTGTCGACAGATTCTTTGCGTGCGTCGTTGAACATAACATTTTTGTTATTCACATGTTTGTTCTTATGGGTAAAATTTATGATAAAGGAGTTATTTGTACTTGCATATCAGAAAGGTGGACTTTTTTCGTGTCGATACAATGTGCCGTTTTCAAGAAAAGCGCACCTAAGCCCTTTACAATATTATGTAATAGTGCTGATACCTACTGAGTGATACTTTGAGAATGAGAATGTTCGTCTTTGCCCGAAGTGGATGTGTACCAATTTTCAGCTTGATCCGTCCTCTTGTTTTTGAAATATACTTAATGTTAAAAATGCTTTTGTCTCCTTTTTAAAGTGCAAGAACTTCTTAAGTAAGTACTTTTGTACCTCAGTTTATTTGAATTTTTTTACTAGTTCTTATCTCTATACTAACACCCCTCGAAGTGTGTAAAATGCTTTTATTAACACATTACGAAGTATTTTTTGCTTCACGGATTTCTATATTTCGTCTAAAATCAAGTTGAGCTTCTTTCAGCGGTTTTTCTATCTTTTGTTCTAATTCTTTCTTCTTCCATCCGGTTCCCAGAAAATTGTTTCAATCCAATCATGCTGTCAATAAGTTTGTTGCCATTTTACAGTGTAGAATTTTGGTGGTAATTTGGCCGTTGTTCTTCTTCCCTTTTTGTTATTTGTTATTGGTTATTTTGTTATATTTGTTTTGGCACTATGGGGGTTTTTTAAAAATGTTTTAGGTATTCCAGTCATTCATTATAATATGATCATCTGAAGGATTTCTATGTTCTTCCTGGTCTCTGTATTTAGTAACAGGCGTATTTCGGCACTACAAAAGCGTAATGCTCATTTCCTAATTAATAAAATAGGCTTGTGCGTTGTGCAAAGATATAGGGTTTGGAATTTAAATTTCGAAGAAACATAAAACAGGAGATATAGAAAAATGTAGTTATATGTGATTACTTATACGAAACTTTTTCATTTTATCGCAAATAATATTTAATAAAGAATATCTATTCTTGAAGATCTTTATTTTTATCGAAATTTTTTGGAGTCAGATTTCGGAAAATTTCTAATAAAGTGCCTTTGATAAGCTATGAGATGATTAACAGATTTTAGTATTGGATAAAAGTTAGCCGTAACGATAACGAAATGGTTAAAATATTTCGATTATGGATTTAGTCAGATTATCTTAATTCTAAAAAAAATTCACATGCACAAGATCCTGATGCGTTACGTCATTATGGAATAGTAATAAGCGAAATTATCAATAGTTTTTAATTGCAACAATTACTTCATTATTGTTAACAGTCATTTTTCAAAAATTCGAATCACATGCACATGTTACCACATACAGGGTTTTTCAACGACAAGTAGACACCCTCAGTATCTTTCAAAACTATTGTCTGCTTGAAAATCAACCCCCTAGCCATCACAGCAACTCCCTCTAAAATTTCAAATGGCACCATACCATGTGTCGCACATCGTTGGAAGCAGCGCCGCCGTAGCCAGGACGAAATCCTAGGGGAGGCTAAGGAAATTTTTGGGGGGCCGGACCTTTATACCTATTTTTTGTTATATTATAGATTTGAGAGAGCGTGCACCACGAGCCACCCAAATACGCCACAGGTGAAAAGTTTTTTACAAAAGGGGTGCGGGCTCGATTTAAAGAAATTTTAGAGAAACTTAATTACCTACAACCAAAAAATCATGTTTCATAAAACATATTATTCTTATATATTTTAATAAAAATTAACATTGAAATCAAAATTTTGGTGGCGAAATATCGACTTTTTGACAAATACACTAGTTTTCGATGGCCAAACTGTTTTAAATTAGATATTTAAAAGTAGAGGTAGACGCGGATTACATATAAAAAGGTGGCCTGGTTTTGCTAACCATTTTTAAAGGAAAGTTGATAATTTTGGAGAATCCTTTTAAAATCTAAAAAATGTTTTATTAATATTATTTTTACAATGCCAGGGGGAGCTTAGAAATCTCCAGGGGGGATGAGGCTGCCGCCGCGCCCCCCTGCCTACGGCCCTGGTTGGAAGGGTAATTTCAGGTACTAATAATTTCATAAGGGATTCGATCTTATATTTATTTTTTTATTCGCTTTCAATTGAGATATAAATTCAAAATTATATTTTGTTTATTTCTGTTAAGTTGCTGAATATAGCAATAGGGTTCGGTCATCATGTGGTCTATCTCGGTGGGTAAACAATTACACTCTCATGGGTTGTCATAGGGACCGCTCATCACGTGGTCTACCTCGGTGTACAAACGTAATATCTATGGTAACCGCAGAACTGGCATGTATTATACTGCCGTGCTTAGCTAGAACGTGGTAAGTCCAATTTTTTTGAAAATTGAGATACGGCATGTATGGGTACTGTGAGCCAATATGCAGCTTCGTACAAGGCTAGAACGACGTATCTGTTAAAATTATTGAATTATTTACAATATTAAGTTTTGCCGTATCTCAGCTACGTACGTCACCAAATTTGGAGAGTAAATAGTGGTATATTAACATGCAACACTAAAATGTGGCATGGACTTACCACGTTCTAGCTAAGCACGGCAGTAGGTATATTCATATGACAACCCATGAGCTTGTAGCTAGTTGTTTACCCATCGAGGTAGCCGCGTTGCTATCGTGCTGACGAAGTAATTGTTCAAAATGACTTTTGTTAATTTGCATACAATAATACAGACGACTTTGGAAAAGAGAACGAACATTTGCGAGAAGTTATGGTGAACCAAAAGCATCTAGGGTACTGCTATACAGTAACTTAACCGAAATACACAAAATATAGTTTTTAATGTTTATATCTCAATTTGAAGCGGATAAAATAAATAAATAATAGAATGAATTCCGTATGAAATTATCTTTCCAACAATGTGCCACACATGATATGATGCCATTTGTAATTTTAGAGGGGTGGCTGTGACAGCTAAGGGGTTGATGAAAGACGACTGGATTTTACGTAAAGAGATGCTCCCGTTGCTGTCTTTATTGACATGTCTGGGTGATTTTCAAGCAATCAATAGTTTTGAAAGATACTGAGGGTGGCTACTTTTTGTTGAAAAACCCTGTATAATTCTGTATTTGGTAGGATTAATTTCTAATGTTAATGGGGGTTAAATAAAAATCTGTGGAGATTGTGGTTTTGGAAAATAAACGTACGTGACGTCACCACAAAAGGTTTAGGAAGTTTAAACGCGTTTCGGGAAATGTTCCCATCTTCAATACACTGAAAACTGAGTATAATTATATAGGTAGGTATATATAAATTATTATCAGTAGGTATATGGTAATATCTAATAGAGTTCACAATGTTTTGTGTGCTTACAGACTTACTAAAGACTCTGAAATATTACTGTAGCTTACACAATTAGAACTACTGTACACTGAATGCTGTTCTAGCTCCAATATTGATAATACAGTACAAAATTAGGTGCCACCATGTAAAAAACACTAAATCCAGAACCCTGCTGTTATTAAGTAATCTATTTTATTATATACAATTTATATTTTGTTATATTTAATAAGTTTTAATATCTACTTCTGCTGTACATAAGTACTTATTTTAAAACTTCCTTAAACTACATTAAGAACTAAGTATAGGATCAATGGATCAGGATCAAGGATCAATGTACCTACATACTTAATAGGTTGCAAATACTGTCATGAGTTTATGTAAGAAAGAGTAGGTAATTCATAAAATTTAACACAGCTCAAATAAGTTAGTCAAGGCTATGTCGAGATTTTACAAACTAATATTAAATATCATTAGCAGCGATATATTCCTAGAAGGGATTTACAATGTGGACAATAATGGTTTTGATCTTGGCAACCATCGATTATGTAAGGACAGCAAGAACACAGCCAACAGCTAAAATTATAAAATACCAATAGTAAATTATTGTTATTTTATCACACATATTAAAAGTTATTTGCATTTCAAATAAATATTTGTAGGTATAAAATTTAAAAAAAATCTCCTTTTGTTCATTTTATATATTGTTCTGATATTTATTGCATATCTAAGTAATTACTTACCAACACATGCACAATACTATAGCAAATAAATGTGTTTTAGTAGCAGCATTTGATTTGACATAGGTTTCTATAAATTGATGACAATAAGGACATGTTAAAATTTGGGCTTCCGGTCCAAAATTTCCAACTACTGTAGGACCACCGGTAATAACTACTGTCTTAGCTGTGAAACATAATACTAGTATTAATTGATAAAACACAGCGTTTATAACCAAATAAAATGCATAAACGTAACCTACGAATAGTTAAATTAATAATAAGGTAATTAATATAAAACATACACTTATAGGGATGAAGTGTTAATGGTGTATTTTCATTGAGGACCTTTACTTCCGTAGGAGGAGCAAGATGTTGATTCACTTGACTATTTTGTTCCATTTTGCAAACTGAAAGTTTAAGCACTTATAAAATTCAAGCTGAAAAATTATAATTGGGTATTAGTTTTTTGTGAATTAAAGTGAAGCTTTAACTAAACATTGGAACGGCTACGATATTATAATTTAAATGGGGTATGTTTTACTCACTTTTCTTGTGTGGAAAAAAATGTAAAACTTGCAGGAAAATGTAAAAGATAGAATATGTAGCTAGGAAAAAGTACACAATTCACAAGTAGACACTGTAAACAGTACAAACTATTTTCGTTTGATAACTTCTTATGGTATTTCCAACTAGGACATCTGCACCTATTTTATCAATATTTACAAGAATAATCTTATAAAAGTTATCAGTATGAAGAAGTGCTTTGAATGAACTGCGTCAATATTACTTTATTTTTATAGATATAAAAATTTAACACGACTGTCAATAGAGAGGTTATTCTTTTTTGAACCGTTCAGAATGAATTTGAGTTCTTGAAAATTACAGCGTAGGTATAAACGTAGCTTATAGTAGCAGCACTAAATAACTAAACTTAATTATTTTTCGACATTAGATTCGCGTTTTCTATGTTATCAGAAGCAATGACGTGCTTAGTAGTATAACTTTAAGGTGGTTATACAAACGTTTAGTTAATGCACATTATTGCACATATTGTGTAGAAACAAGTAAAGTAATTTCAACTGTGAAATTTAAAGATAACCAGATTTACTGATTTAAAAAATAAGGTCAAATAATAAATGTAAAAATGAAAGGTTAATATATTATTAGCTACGCCATTGCGTAGTTATCAACACTGATAATGGAAGAAAACAATGCAATACAACTTACATTGCGAACTGTCTTTAAACATGTACCAGCAAAAATTAAACGCTAGATAAACATTGAAGATAGCATCAATGTCAATTTTTGATAGGCAAGCTATTACAATTCAACCTACTTACCTGTTTATTAAAAACCGATAAACACGGAACACAAACACGATTTAAGAATTTATTTCAATTGTCCCTCTCACTTTTTCTACCTGGGGACCAGTTAACACTAATTCAAAACTGGTATTTTATCAAAAAAATCCACATTAATAAATTATAACTCATTACTATACGCCCGTTGTTTTGTATGTCCACAAACTTCTAGTAGTTAAAAAAAAAACAAAACTAGTTTGTTTATTATTCATACTAAGAAATAATTGAAAGACACAATTTTTACCAAGTCAAATATATAGATTGAATTTTTATTTGTATACTTATTTTTTGTGATATTTTAAAATTTATTTATACAATTTGCTGAGTGTATTATAATTGTAACATGTCTAGTACATAAGTTTCAGGCTCTCAGATAGACTCAAGTGCGGTGTAATTTTGCGGCTCATCCGAACAACTGCGCGGATCTTCCTTTTTAGCTCTGATGTTTATGAAATTCAGAGCTGTTGCCTAGGAAACGAAAACAAATGGCATTTTGTTGTAGTTTTCTAGATGCAGGAGTCGGGGTGTCTTATAACCTATTGATAAGTCACTAGCATCGGTCTTCTTCATTCCATCCGCAGGGTACAGGTGCAGATTGAATTCTTCTCGTTGCACTTATTTTGTTATTTACTTCTATCTAGATCGAAAACCCGTTAATTTTAGATTTACATTTGGCGATTGAAACTATTTTTATTGGTTTTCTACCTGATATACCTACCATAAAATCTATTCTGGGAAAGATTTTGAAGGAAAGTCATTTGGATTATGAAGTGATTCAGGGAATCGAAAATGTAGCCGAACTGAAATACGGTCATATGCTCATATGTGCTTTTCTAGGTAATGTATTTTTGTAGGTATTTATGGTCGAATTGTTGATTGAAATATTATAGGTATATAATGAAACAGTAAATGTTTCAATCATTTTGAATAATTTTAAAGAGTTTCTTAAAATGAATCGGACCCGAAAAGAACTACGCGATTCTCCTGATAAAACTAACTGGAAAAAAAAGTTCAAAAGCCAAATTTTCAGTTCTGGTTTAAACCCCGGGTTCACTAAACCAAGATTAAATGCCATGGATACAATTGTTATAATAATATTGTACGTATCCATGACAATTTTTTTAATATGTATCCAGGGTAACTGATAATTGGTTTGCACCGGTTATACTTAAATAAGCGTCGCTTAAAAAATTAATTTCCATGGCTGCATACATATTGCTACAAGAATTGTATCCATGACAGTTAAACTTTTAAGCGACGATTATTATTTAAGTGTACCTAATCGGTGCAATTGGGTCTAAGTGATTTTGTCTTAAAGCATTTAGTATAAATGTAGCACGTCGGTAGTCTGATCTTCATTGTGAGTTCTCATTTCGATTAAAATAAATCACCACTTGTTAAAAACATCGATTAAAATAAACCACCCTTTTATTAAAAGATTTTCAGTTTGGAGAATAGGTAGTACGTGTTATTAGTTTACATTACTTACACATTTTTCAATTACAAGAAACATTCAGAGCAGTAATAAATGTTTCTTGTTCAGAATTTTGTATTTTGCTATAGAAGTTTTGATTTATTACCTGAATATATGATTTGAGGTCATCCTTCATATAATAACAACAACAAACAGATAATTTTTAATTATAATTTAAATCCCAAATAAAATGTTAATTTATTTCTATACATTTCTTTTGGACATTTGTTCTACTGGTAACTTTCTTATTAAAGGTTTTGAACACTTTCCACTTTAACCAGAAACCACTAATAGTCCATACTCCATTTTAGTTTTCCACAGTATCACGATAAGAGTAACAGAATCATAGGTAGGTTCCTAACAGGGCGTTGCAGTCCCCACAATAATGCCGCCTCTCCTTGAACATATCCATGCATGGTTGAGATCGACAGCATATCCAGCAACTTAAAAATTATTAAAAGACTATAAATTGTATAAATTATTGTAGGTTTATATTATATTAATATAGTAGTTGCACGATCATACAGGAGAGCCATTATACTGCCGGATTATTTATAAGAGGTCTATTTTTTTATTCAATCAAACCCATACTAAATTCCAAACTTTAGAATTTACCAAGTTCGTCGATTATGAGCAGTATAGGCTGCTATAATTATATATAGAAAAGTACTACTTCATGAAGCTAACGCCGAAATTTAGTCACTCTGTGTCGTTCAAAAATGCGAATAAATTCATTTTCAAGATTTTTCCATGTACACCTGGACAAAACCACAATAAGAGAATCTGCAATAAAACTTGATGAAGTTTACAAGAAAAATATAGAAGTACTACAGTTCATTGATGAATGTTTACACTTCAAGGAATTTCTCTTGCAAATTGAGTCATTATAGCCTAATCCGCGACAAACTTCTTCAAGATTGCTGTTACAAGAGGTGTGATGGACTAAAAATTTTTGAATTTTATTTTAAGATTGTGGGATTAATTTCTGCTTGGTGTGTGGAGAATTTTAAGAATATTTCAGTTTTTGGAAAAGATTAAAAGAAGCAGGCTTTGACAGTGGAACGAAAGCTATTAATTGTCTTTTCAGGTAAAATACCCTTTTTGTTCATGATACGACAAAATGTTACCAAGAAAAAGTTGTTCAGTTGTAATCAAGGGTAGATCTAGAGAAATTCTCTTGGGGGGTAAATGATGCGGGAGGTACGGAGAATCCCAGACGATAATGTTAAACGCGAAAATACTTTGTGTAATAATGGTAATACATAATACAACACACAACCTTGTAACTCAAAAATAAAACGAAACACAAACGTGAAAATACATTTTCAGGATACTATTTTCAGTCTACACAGAAATGTTTTCTAAAATTTGCAGTTCCTGTCAATCTGCCCAATTTGAGGTCAAGTCCAGCCGATTATTCATATTAAATCAACGGTGGCATAGGCACGATAGGATAGGACACCGCACACCGCAAAACTTACCAACAAAGGCATTTAATTAATGTGAATATCCGTGATTTTTTTGTACTTCTAGCAACCACTCGAGTCGTTGTAAATTTACGGCAGTACGGACATTCCAAGTCTTGACTTTCTGGTCCCAAGTCCTCCGAGTCAATGCTATTTTCTTTTCCATCCATATTAGGTAACTAAAACATGAAATTCCTACACAACAAAGTTGAAAGTATCGTTACCATTTTAGTAATCAATTGTTTTTGATTAACACCAGTGCTTCTCACAATTTTGCTATTTACGCTCTACTTTTCACCTTCAATAATCATGTAGTCTCGTTAATTAAATTGTCACCACAGTATTGAAAAATATAACTAAAACTACTGAAAATAATCACTAATGATGTGATTATTATTCCGTGTTACCATCAAATAATGTAAAGAAAACGTTGCCGGATGTTTAAGGATTTGAAGATGAATTTCATCGTCCTGGGTAGCGCACTGAATTTATTTTGGAGATCGGATCCACTGATTCCAGACGACTCAAATACCACCCCGGCGCGGCGCGCGCGGCGGCGGGCGTGGAGTCCTCTTGTCGAGGACTTACTATTCTTGAATAAAGTGTTTTCCACTTTAAATGAATTTACCTTAAAGTGCCCGCCAGAACAGGAACACAGGAACATTTTGCTTGTAACAATAAAAGGCAATTTTGCAAACTTGGGCACCCCAAATAGTTTTTACCGAAGAAGGCATTTTACGTTAAGTGAATGGGATTGGATGAACATTTTATTTGAAAATCCGTTGGTGATTCACAAATTAAAATATGCTGTTAATTTTTTCCTAAATGTCTGGAGTGAATTAAGTAGGGAGAGTTCTCTAATAGGGGCAACTGATTTTGCATAATTTTCTCAATTTTCAGCTTTGTAAGACTGGTTTCTGTTGTGGCTGCTCTGAATACAGATCAAACACACATCGAATAAGAAACAAAAATTTCTTTAAAAATTACGCATCCCTTATTCTCAGCCTATTCACAGTTTGAGAACTGTTGGATTAGAAAACAATTCAATAAAGAAAGTTAATGGTACGTAAGGAGTTATTATAAAACCAATTATAAAAGGTAATAATTTTCGGTTCCTGCTGTTGTTAATTTTATTCGATTAATCGGAGATGACTCATTTCAAGGTCAAAATTTATAACCAACGGTAGTGGGAAACTTCTGTAGTTTAATACAGTTTGGTTCTTTATAGAGATTATTTATAAAATTGTTACAACATTAGAAAATAGCACATATTGTTTCATCTGCTAATTATTTATTTTTATTAAACCGGTTACGCACAGTGATTCTTTAAAACTCAAAAATTTCAATTACAAATCTTGACTTACTTGTTAAAACTTTTACGTTATTTATTAAAAAAAACACGTTGTTTTTATTCACTGATGTTGAAGGAAGGAAGTTATGTAAAAAATGGTATGTCTAACGTCTGTTTTGGAGTTTGCCCTTGTCCTTCGCATTGATTCACAAACACTGGCCTTAACATGGTTTTGTAAGATAACCATATTCAAATAATATGTTAGCACATATCTAATTAATTTGGACGTTTTTATGCAAAACATGTAACGTGTGTGTAACGATCGCCTGCTATACAGAACATACGTGAAAGACTAAATGCGTGTGAACCGGACCGCACCTGACAGAATTTCTATTAATTAGTATACATAGGTAGGTAGCTCTTGTAGCTAAGTCGATAATTGATAGAGCTGTACTTAGTATCGGCCAGTGAAATATTTGAATTGTAAATTTTGAGGTAAAATTTATATGAATTTTAGACTTTCAATAATTATTAAGGGGTCTCCACCGGCGTCGTAGCTTAACTGATGTGATGGTTGCAATTGCTCAGTGATTTGTAAATCGCTACAAATCGCTATCAAGCGAGGGAGGCTAGCCGACTGTTGTCTGTTGATGTCAGTCGGTTCAAATTCAACACCTGACGGTATTTTTCTGAGGTTGGTGCACACTTTAGTACGTGATTTTGACCTGTGTGCGACACAGTAGCGGCGCTACGCGTGGTGCGAATCTTCGCTAAGTCAAATGCAAAAGTAGTGTCAGCGTGTTTCTGCGTTCCGCTACAAACTTAGACATACGTATTTCTTATACCTGTATACTTTTCCGTTTTCTTACCTGTTAGGATTTGTGAACATATGTTGTAGTTTACAGCAGAATGCCGGTCCGTTGGACATTACTTTTACACTTGACAGTACATAGTGTACGCAAGTTGGATGTGCGGGCGTCGCAACGTTGCCGGAAGTATTGTGTGCTTGCTTTAAATTACGTTTTACTTTTGAAAAGGGTACATTTTGTTTCTTAAAATCTTAAGAGTAATTATATAGTACCTATACTAGATATTTTCGTACAACTATAATGAAAAACCTTCCCGTCACGTGTATGAACGTTTATAACTTACCTATATGAATGCAGTCAACAACATGGTCCTATAATAACTAATGATATTTTTACGTACCTACGTTAATAAATAAGAACACAATTTCAAATTTGCTAGACCATTTAATGCAGCACTTTGCGTAGTATATCTTTAACGTCTACTGTTTATACGAGAAAATAGTCCCCATTCCTCAAAGAGAAAAATCGATTTCCTGTACGAGAGTTTTACATTCAAACACACCAAAACATGTGGCGCTTTTAGGAAAAACATCCTTTTCTATCATGAAAACTAATTGAGGGACTACTTCAATTTCCGCCTAGTTGAAATAAAATCAAAAACGAAATTTGCTTTATTACATTTTTTTCCTTCCTCAGGTAAAATAAACAGACCGTTTTTGATATTCGTTGACAAACGTTCTTAATTTCTAGGCGCCAGGTCGTCGTGGCGCCCTGAATCTTCATTGTGGCGTCAAACTGTTCAGTTTGACTTCATTGTTCTCCAATACTGGGATCATGAATGTCCTAATTGTATGTTTGTACAACATGTTGTCTAGTATTTATTCAACGGTATCGATGATATATTATGATATCACAATTAATACAACTGCGCTAGTAGGTACTAATATACAGGGTGTTTCAAACATATGGGAAGTACCTACATGGGGAGAGGAGATATGGAGAACGTGAAAATTAAGAAAAAAGAGTGTATAGGAACATAGGTATATGAACTAAAAAGCCTCATTATCGAGTTACAGCTACAGCGACGCGACTTGCGGCTAGTCCTACATGCAAGGATAAGGTGGATCTTTTGGACACTTCAATTGATTCAGGTTTAGTTGAAAATTTGAATTTTATATTAACACGTTAACCGCCGTGGCGGTCCCTACGGACCGCCATCAAAATATCCACCATCGCCGCAGCGGGCATACGGACCGCTGGATAGACGATTCAATTTAAATTCTCTATTCGCTACAGGACCGCCAAACCATGGAATTTTATATGCGCGAGGGACCGCTACGGCCTGTAAGATTTGTTTGGCAACACGAATTTCTGGGGAATACGTATTACTATTTTTTTGGCCATTTGCATTATTCTTCTCGAACGTTCACTCATTATTTTATTTTTTATACTCATGCGAACTGTCACACCATCAAATAACCTGACAAGCAACGCTAGTAAGTAATAATTTACAAATCCGCATGCGCCAACGGATTACCTGATGGACCGCCCCAGCCAGGACCGCTAAACAATGTTCGGACAAAGTGTCCTACAATTTGGGCGGTGGTCCATAGGGACCGCCAAAGTTTTTTTCAAAATTGAAGAAAATTAATTAAGAAAATTAAGCTGTAATATCATAAATCGTATTCTAGTATAATAAAGTTTACGAAAATTCAAAAAAAAAACTTTGGCCCAGGAGGATTTTTTTAAAATATTTCCTGGCGGTTAACGTGTTAAAGTCCTTTTTTTTAAGTTGCCAAAGGCAACTCCATGTTTCCACCCGCCCCTCCTGCTTATTCCGCCCAGCTTGCTTGTTGTTGCTGTTTACCAGTTTCGAGGAAATTGCTGTATTTAGAATTTTTAAAAATTGTTGACTTCTCACATTTTACATAAATAAATAGATGATCTTTCACTCTTACAACAAATAAGAATGATTTTTAGTGCTTATAGTTCACCTCTTTATTTAAATTATTTTAAATTTATTTAAAAGAGAAATCTATAGTAGGAATAACAATTGGCCGTAATCCCCGAAAAGAAATATATAAATAAACTTCAAGAATTTGTTTTTATGTCTTTTTCCTTCAGCGCTATTCTTGTTGAGAGTAATCCCATAGCTCAAATCCACAGATATACATATTTTATTATGGTTTGGATCTATTATTTCAAGTACACGGTACTGGAAAGACATTTACAAAATTACAGCACATGGTGAAAATGAAGTAAATTTTTTTGCAGACACGTTTTTATTTCCAACAATTTTTGCCTTTTCTTTTATCCATTTCGTAATATCCCATAGTTTAATAAATTCTAATTAGAGACATATTTCTGTTGCATTACATTTACCCATTGAGATAACATTTTTGAACACTAACAAATGTTATATTATTCTTTGATATTATTTTGTTCTATTAACGACAGAAATCTGTGTTTTTTTCTTGTAAATTCTACTAGCTGATAAGCTGATCCATTTTTACGGCAGAATTCAAAGACATTTAAGCAACACGTACACACTTCCTTGAATTCGGTATTCCCTTATTCTCAGGTGAAGCCGAAATGATTAGAGATTGAATGTAAAGTGAGGACTACCCTTTTCTAAATCTGAATTCGGCCCTTAAATTAGGTTTATGACTTCCATATTGTATGTATAGTTTAGCCTTAGACTTTGTTCTCCCTACATTTTTTTTATTTGCTTACTAAATTAAAACATAATTGTTTGTAAACAAATAGAGATATGCTGTTATTCTACATTCTTGAATCTCTGTGTGATTTTATGATTTACTTTGCTGGCCTATCTGATAACATTAAAAATAGTTTAGTGATAACGCTCCTTTCCGAAGTTACAAAACAAACCTGATAATCAATAATTATATATGTTTAATAATACAGAATAGTACTGCTTGATAAGGCGAAAAATTAAAATTCTAGAAATAGAAAAAAATTGTTCAATTAATAGTAGTAAGACACGTTTCTCCTTGATCTCTTCGGATCAGAAGTATCAAGGAATCTGCCTCGTTAGATGCCTCTCGAGCTTCAATCCCTCAATGCTATTGTTGTGGAGTTTTGGTGACAGTATGGCAATGTTTGCATTTGTTTTGTTCATTGCAGAGGAATTGGTTTTGTTTCTTTGATGGTGGTTTTAGTATCCCCAATGAAGTTATTGCCGACCGACTTTTTGATTCGATACCGTCGCGTCGCGTCTTTTCTGCGGCTTTGGTACTGTTGACTGAGGTGACGGCGTAGTCACCGAATACAACTGTTAACTAATACACCTCCTCCCTGGATAGTTTTTCAGGATATAGTCGACAAACGTTTCGCAAATTGTTGAAATGGAGGATCATCTTGGTTTAATTACTTTCGGTAAGTTCAGGAAGTGGGCATCCTTTTAAGTGGATATAAACAGGGTGTGGAGGACAGGACATGAGTTGCCAGCAGAACTCTGACGGTGGGAGTGCAGGCAGGACCAATACCTTGCTCTTGTAATTGGTAAAGAATTCGATGCTATCTTTTGACATCACCCTTTCGTAAATATCTATCAACTAAACTATTTTAAAATGCAACGGCCTGTATATTTTTACATATTTGGACTCAGGGTGAAATTCTGGATAGGTACAGTATAGTGTGTAGGTACTATGTATGTACAATTATCGATTAATACATCAATTCAAATTGTTCTTGCTTTAGACTCGAAACCTAGAGCTAGATTTATCGTCAGAAATAATGTAATGCATCCAAATTTTATATAACAGATATTAATACATTTATTAACAAGACAGAGTATTTATTAATACGATAACAACACAGGTAATAGATTCGGCCCATCTTCAAAAAGTCGTTTTAATTTTAAAATTGGTTTTCTGTATCGGGTGTTCATTTGAATTCGATCCACCCATTAATTTCATTCTTACAACACTTAGATTTATCATGAGTTTATGAGTTGATTTCTAACGTTATTGGAAAAGAATCAAAATATATGGAACATAATTTGTAATTATTTTTTGTTATTATTCCTTAGTAACCTTGCAGCAACAGAAACGTGAGGAAAAGAAGGCAATTTGGTTCTAGAAGAGAAGTGTCTAAATGAAACCCAAAAATCCTGCTATAATTTTTTTGCGTAGATGAGTTATAGTTATAAGTCAATTCTATCCCAAGGGTTTAAATAATGTTAACATAAGAAGGGTTTATTATAGAAAAATGCTGGTCTGCCAAGGAAATTTTCGTCATAATACGATGCTGACAGTCTAGTTTTCCCGCTTCAGTATTTGCTTCACTGTTTTATGTAATTCGCGAGATATTTTAGGTAAATTGTCTTCAAATTAACGCGCATGTTCCCTAATATGTTTTTAAAATTGAACACGTAGATATCATCACAAAGTATTTTCTGCTTAAATATCGCATTGTCCTAAAAAGGCGTTGCAGGAGGTGCAGTAGTGATTTTGCACCTGGCAACCCTCCATATAATAAGGACACAAGCAAAACGGCCAGCACCTAAAAAACAATAATTCATTAATAACTGTTTTTAAAAAAATAATTTATGATTTTTTAAGTTCATTGTTAGGTATTATACAGGGAGTACCAAGTACCTAAACTGTGTAGCTAAACTGATACCACATATAATTCTTCAAGGAAAAATGCGATGATTTAACCCAACATCGTACAAATACTTATGCTCGACGCCATTAGGTTTCAAAGTTCTTGAAAAGTAAAAACATATTTTGGTTTTGAATAGAACTTTTTCGAAATATTTCTATATTTAGCATCTGATACTTTATTAGGTACTTTCGACAATGGTATTTGTCATCACCATCACAGAGCTGTGCCTCCATACGTGTCTACGCTATAACACAATATTTTTAAAGGTGTTAGCGATGAGTTTAATTGTTTTTCTTAGCAGAAAGTCACATTTATTACTTCGGTATATATGTCTCTTTAAAAAAATAAAATCCAAATTCCTACATTACCCAATAAGTTTTCTCAGGAGGCTAGGTTATCAGTGCTTTATTTGTTTCCGTGTGTTGGTAAGTTGTTTGATCTAGAAAGTGTTTTCTTTTCAAGAACTTTGAAAGTGAATATAAGTAGCGCTTTAACAAAAGACATTTGTATTTGTATTTATACTTATGTACCGCTGCGTAACGCTATGTAACGCTGGTTTGCTCAAATGCCTAAATGTTTCGAAATTATTGTAGATGAGGTAAACTCGCATGTTGTCCATGGTGGCAATGACGCTGGCAATTGGGTCCATCCGTAAATGTATAAAAATACACAGCAAAGGTACACTCATAATCATAAATTTAGTAATAGTATTATTATCTTCAAACTGTTCTACTTACTCTGTATAATATACTACGACGGTTGAGATTACTTACAGAAAGAAAAATAAGCACAAGGCACAATAATGTGTTTGCATATTAGGGAAGTTTTCAACTTTGGTGCTTATAGAATTATGACAATATGGACAGATTAATAGTTGACTAGTTGGACCAAAATTTATGGGACTGTCAGTAGCCCCCACGCCATCTAAAACAAAGATAAAGATTAATTTAATCAAGTATATTGTTCAAGGAGCATGTAAAGATGGATTATATGCGAGTAAAATACTATATTTTTTGTAGAACTACACAATAGTATTTATTAGACTATGCCCTATGGTATATATGATTTATGACAACACTTTCGAGAGTCCTCTAAAGTTCAGTCGAGGAATCTGTATACGTGAAGTCGGGTTCCCTCGACTGAATTTAGAGGACTTTACTGGAAATTTTGGAATAGAAGATGTTTTAAATGGAATCAAGCAGTTGTCATATAAATCATTATTCATTTATTATTAAATATCTTTTTCTTCAAGTGCAATCATATTCCGTTGCTGTAATAGTATAGGTACCTATTATATTATTAGGAGTAGAAAGAGTTCTAAGACGTTCTACTCCGAATAATATATACTATTTTTTCTTCAAGTGTAAAAATATTCTGTTGCTGTAAATCAATATTTCCTAAAAAGTCATTTACACAGGACAACGCTCTCCCCTCTACCAACCTTGGGAGCGGAGCTATGGGCAAAATACTGCCGTTGCCATGGATACGTAAACACATTATTGTACTAGTAACATTATTTTCATTTTTTGACTATTAACAAAATAACTTCCTTCTACATAGCTAGTTCTGTACAACAATACGGATATTATGATACGCCTGAAGAAAAAATAATTTTTTTGTAAACGTTATTTCCCACTGTCAAAAATAATAACATGATTGTGACATGCACGATGTAGGTACTATCGGAATCTCTTTAGCAGTGCAAAGGTGTATATGGCTATCATTTCTATTATTTGCTTTGTAATATAACAAAATTATAGCAACAATATTTATTTAATTATAAACTAACAACATTGAATATAGGTATATTTAATCTTTAATAATTCAATAAATTAATATAAGCTGGAAAATGAAAAACTAGCAATCCTGTAAAAACATGTTCTACGTATGATGGTATTAATACAAATTTTTTTTAACAATTTTGAAAATTAATACTCACTTGGTGATTGCGTTGGGATATTATTTACTGTTACTGAATAATTATTTGATGGAGGGTTTCTAGGGAGTCGCGGTGGCAGTGGTGGTGGTAAATTCTCTGCGTTTGGCAGAGACCATCCACACTTCGACGGATTAGGATCCATTCTGAAATTTGATTGTGTATTAATTTTATCAACTAATCTACTGATGCAAATGCGCGGTTATTTTATGAAAATATACAGGGCGAGTTATTTGATTTGGAGATACATATGTTGATCTGAAACAGACTTGTTCAAGTTGGTTGTGATTCCTATTCCTACAACGTATCATAACCAATTTGACCAATTTTATTGTTTTAGATCACTATGTAATATGTATCATATGATAAAAAGTCTTTGGATGGCGGTTGCTGTGGAATATAAGTTATCTACGCGATTTTCTAACCGGTTCCTCTAACCGCAATTCCTCTTAAGTAGACAAGACAGGTTATACCTAACCGTAGTAACATGGAGTTACCAGCGATCGGCATGCCGAGATCTCGCACATCAAACAATCAAGAATGATGTTTGCTTTCTGAATCTGGGCGTATGACCGTATATGTACCTATTTACGTTATACTAATACATAAAAAAGGCACCGGGTGAACTATTCCTTTGAACACATAACAATATTCAGGATCTATATAATAGAGGAAAATGCAAGAACTAAGAACAATTTTTAATGTTCTTTAAGTTTCAGTTGAAAAACATATGTTAATTGTAGTCGCGCATATGTATGTTATGTAGCCTGTATTTATACACAGCAGCAGATTAGCAGAAACGTCAAACCACTAACAATAGATCATAACTGATATAGACCATGTATGCTAAAATTTACTTACTTTTAGTTTTTTTCGTCAAGTTATTACATATTAATAATTAATCAACATGGCGCCGTTTATTTTGGATGTATTTACAGACGCATACTACACACGATTACAGGAGAGTCTGAACTATTTCACCGACGCTAAAACAACGTTCTCCTAAAATTGAAACAGCAAAAAAGTTGGTATAAATAAATGGGATGACTAACTCACACAACATAATTGCAATTTTTTTGCTATTATCGATTTAACATGGGAGTTCTTTGGCAGGCTTCCACATTAAGTACTTAAGAATTTTTACTAATTATTTAGTACCTAATAATGGTTTTTGCACGATACAGAAAAACCCATACGGCCATACGGGCACTTTATATGTTTCCAAAATTCAAACGATCGCACAAAAAGTGTTACGTTCTTCTCAACTTACTAGAAATGTATAAAAGTTTTTTTTCTTCAGCGGATGCTTGGATTAATTATGTTATAGAAATACTACCTTAGTTCGTAATATTAGAATTAACAACCTTTGTCTCTCGACATTTTTTGTTGATATTACCTGACCCTATACGAGCATTATTTTTCAATTTCAATTTCAAAACTTTGAAGAGAGGGGCATAGTGAAATTCTAGCATTGATCAAAAAAGAAAATGTATCTAATACCAAGTGAAAAAAAATTAAATAAAATCGTGTGGCCAGCTTTTTGTACTAATTTTTCAAAAATTTCTTAAGCTTTGGGAGAGCACATAAATTAATTTTTTTTTATGGTATAGCATCGCCAAAGCGCTTTCAAACAAGTGGATGGTGAACCTGATCAGATAACTGGTTTTTGAGTTGTGGGGTGTTCAGGTCAAAATTTTGAAAAATTCATAGTGGCCGCCATTTTGAAGTTAGAGAGGCTGGTAAACAACCGTTTCCCGTGAATTATGGTTTTCTTTCATATCAGATTTGTAAAATTCTGTTTCTGAAGAAAATGCCACCAAAAAACATGTCTAACTTTCGCTTCCGGTTTCGGATTTTTTTGTACCGCTTATTTCAATATACCCCTAAACTTCATCAAAATCAGTCTTACTAGTTTCGGCGTTACAGGCACACTCACAGACAGACATTTTTCTAAACCACTTTTTTGAGTTCCTCGAGGTTCAAAACACGTATTTCCGAGAAAATCTCAATTTCGAAAATTTTCCATGTTATGGGAAAGTAATAATTCAAGAATAGGTATTACCCAGATTTCTTAAAAAAATATTTATGGTCAAAACCCAAAATACAGAAAGTAAATTAACTCTCAGTAGGTACATTCTAATTAACTCAAATATTTTTATAATTTACAAGAATATTATTATTCCAAATTACTTAGGTACCTAATGAATAATGATACATGAATAAGTAAACCAAGTTTGGTTCTTGTAAGTAACAAATTAAAAATACGGGTTATATATAAACCAACTTATTAGAATTATAAATCTATAATATATATTAAGCGGATTAACTGTCGTATCTTCCCAAAAATGCGTTACATTTGGGACAATAATGATTTTGAGCCTGGCATGAATCTACGCAATAAGGGCAGAAACAGCAAGGCCAGCAGCTGAAATTGGAACAATTCATTAATAATAAATAAACTGTTTATCAAAAGGTTAATGTATAGTAGAAGGTAAAGTTCAAGTTTACTTACAGACACAAGCACAAAAATAAGGCACATAGATGTGTTTTGTTGGTAGCAGTATTTTCGACTCTGGAACTTATAGAATGGTGGCAGTAAGGACACACAATTGTCTGACTATTTGGACCAAGACTTGCGATTATAGTAGGAGCACCAGTAACTACTATTGTATTAGCTAAAATAGAAAAAGAATTAATTCAAATGACCTTAGTTACCAAAATGAATAATAAACAATAATAAGTTTAAACAATATTAAGTTAAAACAAAGTCAACAACAAATACAAAAAACCCCTTCTATTATTATTTTCAATCAAATCAGTTGATGGAATACTGTGATGAGATTTTAATTTTCAAAAATATGAAAACAGGTTAATTAATTAGCAACCCTTATATTATTGAATATTTCATTTACAATAGGATACATTATGCACATGCAATTAACTTACTTTGTGGTTGCTGTGGATAATTCGTTGGTGGATAAGCAGTTGGTGGATATGCATTGGGTGGATATGTATTTGGTGGATATGCATTTGCTGGAGTATATCCGGGTGGTGCTGCAAACCCTGCTGGGGGTGGAGTTCCATATTGTCCTTTTTCCATTCTGAAATTAAATTTAGTTAAAATACACAGTAGTATTAGTTTAAACTAAAGAATATGTTTGCTTGACGTGGAACTATAGGCAAATGCAAATAGCTATGCAATACACAATATCTATTTGAACTAACCACTGATGTAGGTATACTAGATGTACGCAAATAGAATACATACTATTGGCACGAGATCTTACTTAACGGCTATTTATTTAGTTTTACTTTTTAGACATTTACTTAAATATTCTCTCACCTTTTCAATTTTATTCAGAATAACAATAATTAATGTGAAGGTTCAACTGTTCGTTCTAACGAGTTGCAGATGGATGTATAAACTTGGTCCGAGTTAGAATGTATAATATGGACAAATTTCAATCTCAACTGTTTTATCAAAGTGCACACAATACTATATAATCCTTATATCTCATATACTTCTATATATATCAAACAACACGTCAGTCGATTGAAATACGTGGAATGACTGACTCATTAACAGATAACAAGCTATTTAATCATTGGTGGCGAATATAATATCTATGAGAGGTATAAATTGATTTTATTCCAATGAAATTTTAACTGTCTGTTACTAAAACAGTTTTTCATGAAATGATTCCCAGTTTTTCGTGGTTCTTGTAACATTTTGTTTAATGCCCATAGTACTACTAATAATAATTAAATTTAGGATATCAAATTGCAACCTCACTTTGAGTTGTGAGTTTGTGACTCCAAATTCTTGTTCCAAAGAACTGTTTTAATTTTTTAATTTTCAAAGATTTGAATGATCAATAAATACTTGAATTTATTTTAGTATAAAGAATATCATTTTCTGTGTCAATAGACCGGATAACTAAAACCAGCCTACAGTTCAAGGGTAACATTTTCACCGTCCGACGAACCGAATGTATGGCACACCATATGAGCCATAATAGAATTTCATAATCGGGTATAAAGTTTTCTCGTTAGGATATAAAATATTTGTGTGCAGTTTAATAAAACATAGTAAAACGAAATATTAGTTGGGCAGCGCACAGTACCTATCCTGTTCCTAAAACAAGGATTTATTTGGTCGACCGAGAGAAATAAGTTTGTTTTGACTATTTAAAATTTTTTAAAAATATTGGTTTGATATCACTTACTTAGAATTTATTCTCCAATAATTACTATCTATTATTACACTGTTTGGAAATTTTATTGTAAGATTAGATTAAAGTTTTTCCTATAAAAAGCTACCCAATATAGCACAGAATAGGACTAAGCGAACAAGTTTTTCAGTGAGTGTCCAAAGTTTGAAATCAAATGAAGTCCCGAGAGGCCTAGCCTACATTTTCGGAAATACGGAGTGGAGTAGAACGATACTCTATTTTGAGATGGAGATACCACTAAAAAACGCTGCCCTCTTTATGCACCGAGGGATCATTTAAATTTCAGCTCTAGTTATCCATGAAATTTAAGTCATCACTTTGATTCATTCACACAAACACAATTGAATGTTTTTGCATTTTAAAAAATTACACCTGAAACAGAACCGCTTTCTGAATAAATCAACAGAATGGTTCAAAATGTCTACAAACTGTTCCTACTTGAATGTAGTAGGTGTAAATGATTTTTAATAAAAAATACTAAGATAAATTAATGTTTACTACTGACAGTTCATAAATTTGACGCTTAATTAATTTTGTTTGTGTGAATTAATGAAAGACATGTCTTAGGTTTCCATGGATAACTAGAGCTGAAATTTGAATGATCGCTGGTTACTGTGCTTTTGTATTGTGTAATAATATATTGTACGCCAAAATCATTGATGTCAAATTTATGACAAATTCCACACTTCAAAGTAGTAGTAATATACTATTCAACGAGTATGTAATGCTAGCTATTATTCTCAATGGTTAGGTTTACAAATAATAATATAAATAATTTTTCCCGGGGGTCTTTTAATCAGGCATTTCCGGGGGCTTTTTCAGTTTTTTTTTTCCTAGATTCGCCTGATATAATATAATACTTTATGTACGTAGATAATTTGATAATGGTTCCAATCAACAGACAACTTTAAACAATATGTTTTGGAATATCTTGCTGTTCCGTATGTCTATTGACATGACAAACTGTTACCTGTATAGGTATAAAAGTTTTTATTGTTACTACTTATTCATACATAACATATAAACAATTTTATTATTATAAAGGCAAGGGGCTTAAAAAGGGAACGTTTCTCGAGATAAGAGGATGTGCTCGTATAAAAATATACTCTACATACGAATTATCAGTTACTGTAATGGAATAGTTTAGGAGATTAATAAACTGATGTTGATATGGTGTTGAATAGCCAGTGATGGCTTAAAAACAATTCTATTCATTTCTATATTTTATTCAGAGAAAATTGTTGGAAAATATAGAAAACACTCCCAGAACGTATACGTTCCCACAAGCAGCGCAGCGGTTTGATATCGATATCAGGCCAAATCTATAAGGTTTGCTTTCACTTTTTTCAATTAATTGCATCCACGACTTTTTATACGGCCGCCGCCGCCGCGCCGCGCCGCGGCGAAAGCGAAGATATTGCAAAGGGGGAAGGATACAAAAAAGCAGACATGATTGAACGACGACGGTACATTAGCCTTAGAAAAAAAGGAAATGTAGCTACAGGTGCTACAGTAACAAAATGAGGAAAGTAAGAGGAAATGCAAAGTGTGAGTGTGGGTGTGTATCTATGCCTCTAACGCCGAAACTAGTGAATCGATTTTGACGAAATTTGAAATGAGGGGTACCTATATCGAAAATTCTTCGACAAACTAAGCTTTACAAAAAAATCCGAAACCGGAAGCGGAAGTTAGACATGCTTACTAGAAGCAGAATTTTGCAAATCTGAGTAGTAGCGAATATGAGAGAAGATCATAATTCAAGGGAAACAGTTTCTTACCGGACTCTCTAACTTCAAAATGGCCGCACTATGAAGTTTTCAAAACTCTGACTTTAACGACCCAGGACCCACAACTCAAAAACCATGATATCTGATCAGGTTCAGTAACAACTTGTTTGATAGCGCTTCGGCGGTACTATATCATGAAGAAAAATTAATTTAGAAAACCTAAAAACTGTCGCAATGGCGCTTTTTTCACAAAAAATTATTACAAAAAAACTGGTCACACGATTTTGTTTAAATTTTCTACAGTTATGCAGCTTGGTATATTAGATACACTTTAGTTTTTTGATGAATGCTAGAAATTTACTGTGGCGCCCTTTACGAGGTTTTGAAAATCGGATATCAATGCTCCAGTTCCTTTATTAGTCAAAATATAAAAGAAGTTTAAATATAAAAGTCGTTCAGTATATAGCTTCGCATTCTCTTAAATTTATATCATCTATACAGGGTGTTTGCTTTTCACAGGGTAGTAGCCGCCAGGGTGCCAAGCCTATTTGGCGCTCCTCCAGGATTAGCCATAGGTATAATATTATGCCCCGGCGCCAAAATGCCATAATTTTGTTATTATTTTTATCATTTTTGATAATAAAATGTACTGAAATGACGATTTATTTCCAGAAAAATATTTGTAGTTATAAAAGTTCATACAAACTGCTAAATAAGTACAGTATCTTGCGCAAATCAATCATTATTATAGAACTAGAAGAAATATTTATCTCCTAACTGAAAAATCGGAGAATTATAAATTGAAAAAATTAAAGTTCGGCAATTTTAACTTATTTATTAAATCACTAAAAAGCAGTAACAGTCATTAAAAATTACTAAAATATTCTAATAATACAATTGTTTTGTGTAATAATAATTAACAAATATAAATGATTTATAGTAAATATTGTAAATATATTGAATAATAATAAATTTATATCGTATAGGTAATTTTAAATAAACAGTATTGCAAAACTTTGAGAAATTGCATATCGAGGTACTAAAAGTACCTACCCGACATTTTGAAAATTTCAAATAAAATCAACCTTCCTTCCCTTTTTTATTGCAAATTGGTCGAGTATATCTGAAATTTCTAATTCTCCAGCAATTTGGTTTTCTATACTAATAATACTTAAATTTGAAAGTCTTTCTTGTAACATAGTTGATCTTAAATAATTTTTTATTATTTTAAGTTTCGAAAAAGATCTCTCTCCGGATGCCACTGTTACAGGCATAGACAAATACACTCTTTAAGCTATCGTAACATTTGGAAACATGTCAATAAGATCATTTGAATATACTGTATAATCCAAAACGGTTAATGCGTTCATATTGGGTTTAATGTATTTTGAAAGAATTTCTATTTCGTCACATAAATCTACAGCATTTATATCGGACTTTTTTGTTCAATATCTGATAACTTAATCTGTAAATCCATACAATGCTTCATTTTTGTGTTTCGACTCATTGTCGATAATGAATGAATGTTATTTAAAAATTGAAAAGTGTCATTATGCATGTTCATGAGTTCGAATCGTTCTTTTATTTTGGATATTGCGGTATCTAAAATGTGAAATAAAAATTAATTTTATAATGGTCTTCCGGCAAGTCAATACTTTCATCTTTGCATATATAATTCTTTCAATCACTGATCTCCACCTCCTTTTTTCTAATTTTATCACATTTTTGTTTTAATTAAAGGCATCAACAGTTTCATCATTTTTTAGTTGAGTTATTTAGATCAACCCAATATTTAAAACTCTTAAAATGAGTTTTACTCTTTTCGTGTCTTGCTAGAGATTTCGATAAATGTTTACAATTGCTGTAACCATTTTCGTCATTAAACTCGTAAACTTTTATTATTATCTAGTGGGAAATTAAAATTTAGAATAAGTATTGGCCCAGTTTCAACTAACGTCATTCGAATTGGGTCTGTTAATATTTTGGGCCACAAACCTGGATCATGAAAATTTGCTTTTGAATCACTTTCACTTGCACTTGCACTAAGAGTACTACATCGCGTATTTTCGGCTGTAGATGAAGAAAACTGTTTAGATTGACTGCGGTCTTCGGCCACGTCCTTTTCATCACTACTGACTTTTCGAAATTTTGACAATTTTTCTGCAGTTCCTGTCGACGTTATATTTGTAGTTGTTGATGTTGATGGTATTGATTCAAAAAAAATTTCAATCCTTATGGTTGTTTTTTTATGGTTTCTTCTTTTTCTAATTTTCGTTTTCTATATGCAGCCCCTGATAGTTTTTTTCTTCTATCAGACATCTAATAGGATTTAAAAAGTAACATACCTAATTAAAATTAAGTAATACTGTATAGATGTTAAATAATATATTTACCTTTCAAGGAAGAAAGTTAATATAAGTAATTATTTTATTCTGTAGAACTTTTGTTTCAATATGGACTTCGATTTTGGAAAATTAATACTAGGATAGAGGGAAACGTGCGTCTTCTAAAAGATGTTCAAGCTTTCAGCTCTTACGTTTTTATACTGAAAATCTTAGTGGGTGGATTTATGCCAAGTACCGTTTGGACACTCCTGGCCATAAAGGCGACAAGTTGCAAATATATGTACAGTATGCGTCGGCGCTTTCATCTATTATGCAGCGAAGGATCAACAAAAGGTGCTGGACTTTTCCTACGACTGCTAAAAGGGTGTCCGTGTCATAAAATAAAATACTACCTCCATCTTGCAACATTTCAATTTTCAACCTGCCGATTGTTATGACTAATACTGGTAAGGTAATCCTATTATAAAAATTTCTTTTGTGACCAACACGTTGGTACAAATTGGGAAGGTTCTTCGACCCCATGGTTGCTCCGATCCTACATTATTCAACTAGTACTCTTTAATGTTATTGAATTTAAAAATTCAACTTTTTACTTAATAAATGTGTTAATATTTTTCTAAATATACTTAATCCCGGGAGTTTTGCCGCCCCTGCATCCTGCGGCCGGCCGGGGTGCTGTGCACTCCTGGGACCCCCGCTTAGCGCGGCTCTTAGGAAGCTTTTTCTCTTGCCAAAAGTTTTCATAAACAAAAACATTAAAGTATAGTCAGAAAGTAAGAGAAACCCCAGTAGTAGTAGGTACCTACATAGCTATTCCTGTCCAGTGTATAAAAACAAAAATTACTCCACAAGGAAAGTATTTCGTCTCTCTTCTGTTTATTAGGGTTTGCGTGATATTTCTAAGGCGGCTAAGCCCCCCCTAAAATTTTTCGAGGAATATCGAGCCCCTGAGTCTCCCCATAGTCGGCGCCTATAGTTAATTAAATACTTGTTTATTTTAGAGTTGTTATTTTAAGTTTACCTACATGTTATAAATCGTTAATGTAATTTGCAATAATAAAAATAGGCTTTTGTTGAATTATGGACTTAATTTCTCATATTTGCGGATTGCAGCTGTATAAAAATTCAAACAAGACCTTCCGCTCCACCAGTGCACGTGTTCTTATTTTATTCGAACGTCTTTGTCTTTTACATCCTATTGACGGACGTAGATAGAGAACGTAATGCGTCAGTATTCCGTCAGCAACCCCTTTTACTACCCCTTTGCTAAAGTAAGAGTGTGACACGTGCAAAGGTGAACTTAGTACAAAACTACAAACTTATAAATTCTAGATAAAACATCTAAATATTCACAGTTGGTCCCTCTGTGAGTTAATAGTGTCATTGGATTTCAGAATGAAGAACTTTGTTCCACTCCAATCGGCATCCTCTTAAGTAAAGACATACACTTTATATTCCATAGGCAACCTTTATCTAAAATTTTGTTGATCATATTGTACTAAACATTGGTTAGCGGAGCGGCCTACTATAAGGGTGGGGGTTTATTGAATGCGAATGTTAATTAATTTGCCTTAAATCATGACAAATTGTTTTCACAAACTACCGGAGATAACTCATTTTACAAATAGTAATTTCACAGTTTTATATTTTTTGGCATTCAACAGTGGGTACACAATTTGTTTTAAACATACATGTAAATCTTACAAGGCGGAGGGGGTTAATATTTGAAATACCGAAAATTCAAAACCACCCGTTAGAGACAGCACTGCCATAGTAGTGGTAGTGGCAAATCAATTTACCGCCAGTAGATTATAATGATAGCCTAATCAAAAAAATAAAATTGTAGGTAGTATGTTGCAACTGTTTCACTTTCAATTTACAGATATTAGAATAATATTTTGGTTAGAGAAAGGCGTGCCCACTTCAATTGCTTTTGTGCAATTCTTTTAGACAATAAATACGAGATGTAGGTCGACATCGCGACGCGTTGTTTGCTTTTTCAATTATTTACATTAAACCGCAAAAACTTGAAGTTCTAGAGTCGTAATGTTAATTAAATACACACGATTTAATAAATAGACGTACAAAGGACGATGAAAATATATAATTCGTCCACTATTATAGCATACAAATCAATTCTAAAATACAAGCAACAGTTACAACATCTCTCTACTCAATGAATCATTTTCCTGGACGCCAAGTTCCATTCCTGCTATGAGGTCACCCCCCGTGTCAACTTCGTAAACATTCAAACTCCGCGATTCGAAGGCGACCTCGTCTTGCTTTCCAAGAATCGCTTACATTCGACCATCCTGCTCTTCCTGATCGTCCTCGATCAGGTCCATCCCCTTTAACAAAACAAATTCATTAGACCATCAGCACGGTACTAACCATCAGCGATACCTATTCCATAGCGTCGTTGTCGTGGTTTTCCTGATAACCACCCATCAAACGTTACTTATCCTTTGAATATCGAGCGCTTTGCATGACAGTCATGCCACGAACGCTTTATTCATCTTTTGAACGTCGAGTGTTTTACATAAAAGTCATGCCTCGAACACTTATTCACCTTTTGAATGTCGAGTGTTTTACATAAAAGTCATGCATCGAACACTTTATTCACCTTTTGAATGTCGAGTGTTTTACATAAAAGTCATGCATCGAACACTTTATTCACCTTTTGAATGTCGAGTGTTTTACATGCAAGTCATGCATCGAACACTTTATTCACCTTTTGAATGTCGAGTGTTTTACATAAAAGTCATGCCTCGAACACTTTAGTCACCTTTTGATTGTCGAGTGTTTTACATAAAAGTCATGCCTCGAACACTTTATTCACCTTTTGAATGTCGAGTGTTTTACATAAAAGTCATGCATCGAACACTTTATTCACCTTTTGAATGTCGAGTGTTTTACATGCAAGTCATGCATCGAACACTTTATTCACCTTTTGAATGTCGAGTGTTTTACATAAAAGTCATGCCTCGAACACTTTAGTCACCTTTTGATTGTCGAGTGTTTTACATAAAAGTCATGCCTCGAACACTTTATTCACCTTTTGAATGTCGAGTGTTTTACATAAAAGTCATGCCTCGAACACTTATTCACCTTTTGAATGTCGAGTGTTTTACATAAAAGTCATGCATCGAACACTTTATTCACCTTTTGAATGTCGAGTGTTTTACATGCAAGTCATGCATCGAACACTTATTCACCTTTTGAATGTCGAGTGTTTTACATGCAAGCCATGCCTCGAACACTTTATTCACCTTTTGAATGTCGAGTGTTTTACATGCAAGCCATGCCTCGAACACTTTATTCACCTTTTGAATGTCGAGTGTTTTACATGCAAGCCATGCCTCGAAGTTGACACTCAAACTCCGCGATTCGAAGGCGACCTCGTCTTGCTTTCCAAGAATCGCTTACAGTAAGTTGTACGAAAAATACTTTTGTATCTTGTGCATTAGAAATTTCTTGTCAATAATCAATGATAATTTGGTAAAGTTTTAGAAAGTATTGTGCTTACCTGTCTGGTTGTAAGAACTAACTGTAATCGACAGACGTTCAGGTTATATTATTCAATATACGTTGGCAAACTCGTGAGTCGTGATAACAATGTTTAATCGCCTACACTAGGTGGGTAACTACGTCATGCATCCTGCAGTGTATGCACCATACCACAACGGAAAATATCCTTGAATTATAGGTTCTAACTTCTACTCGATGGTGTTATGCTTATGACCAAATGACCATGAACCCAATATTATGCAATTTTGTTTGTACAAATTGTTGCAGCCATAACAAATGCGGATATACCGGGTGGGCGTTTCAAATTTATATGTGCTATATTTTATTTTAAATCAACGATTTAAAATTTTACGATTTTTAAATATGACGTGCCATGATTTTCAAATTTTACAGCATTTGTCAAAAAATTTGATAATTAGTGGGCATAAATTAGTGGATTTCTGTAAATGACAACTAATTTAACAAATTTTTGATAAATGCTGTAAAATTTGAAAATCATGGCACGTCATATTTAAAAATCGCAAAATTTTAAATCGATATTTTAAAATAAATGCAGCACATTTAATTTTATTATTAGCGCCATTTGAAGCGCGCAATCATTTTACCTTTCAATTAAGACCATTACCATTCCGGTAAGTTAAATTGGCGAGCAGGAATCAGCAGAAACGTTCAATACAATTTCATACAATGTTAAATCCCTATGTACACCTTTGAGACCGGCCACCCGGTATAGTACCGGGAACATAAAAACTTTTGTAACTCCTGGTGCGTGCTAATATGAATTTTCCACTATAACATTATTTTTCAAAAATTGAACCTGTTGGTAATAAGGTACAACGCCCTAATGGCTCCAAGATCGTATAACTAGCCGCGGCTAAGCTTGTAGGGCCCTAGGCATACAACACTCAAGTGCGGTGTAATTTCGCGGCTCGTCCGAACCACTGCGCGCGTTTCTAGTTATACTACTTGTATCCACGGTGACTTGATCAATCTTTCTAGCTTCATAGGTTAGAGCGAGCAGCGAGCGCAAAACGTGTATGCCCGTTTTACATTGAGTAAGATTGCACGCGACGTTGTTCATCCATTCCTGAGGTCAAATGGGATTGATAACAGTGCTTTAGTCGTAAAATATGAACTACCGGTACTCAACTAAATTTTTAAAATTTTCCACATGGATTCATAGGGATGAGGTGCCCTGTCCATTTTTCTTTTTCGGGAACGGGTGTCTTCGGCGGAACGTTTACCAGAAGTTATCGGCGCGGTGGCGCCGGAACCATATATCAACTACGGGTGCAGTGAGAAAAGTTGGCGCCGCAGGCGATTTTTTTTTTCAAAAGTGGGCGTGGTCAATTTAAAAGCGTTTTTCGAGCATATGGCTATTTAAATGTAAAATTTTAAATAATCAAAATTTCAACAATTTTACTTATGCATATTTTAAAATTGCATTGAAATACTGAAAATACCAAAAACGGTAAAGGGTGCAATGAGCCATTTACAAATTGTTTACGGGTGCAACTGACCCGTTGCACCCGTGGTTCCGACGCCACTGAGTTATCCAAGTTTTCACATAGGGCATTGGGCCAAAGTCATAAAGAGGAGGTCCAACAAGGTTAATGAACATTAAAGGCCGATTCTCACTTGTGTGCCAGGCCCGGGATCGGCAAGCGCTCGGCCCGGTCTAGGCAAGATTTCTTTTTCATTACTCTTATGCGTTTTAACGATGTTGCGCCGCTGCATTACGCAGCGCATGCAGCTAGCTTCTGCTTGTACACGTGTAGGTACTCGTCAACCACCAGAGCAGCAGGAACGGGCAAAATTACACAAAATGCAATAAAATACTTGCGTCGTAAATCAGTTACCGAATATTTCCTCCAAATGGTTGATTGCACTTTTAAAAAAGGTACCTAATTAATAAAAATGATTTAGTCAGTGAGTACCGGTGCGTACCGCATATTTTTAACACTGCAAATAACTTCCGGTACCTTCTTAACGTTTTTTAATAACTACCGGTACTGAGTACCGGTGAGTACCGGCTCGACTAAACCCCTGATTGATAACCAAACATACCTTAAGGCCCCTACACATTAAGGCCCCTACACATTACACCGGCCGTCGATCCGGCGGCCTGCACAGTCCAGGCCTGCACATGCCAAACTGCGAGTGTGTATGCGAATCCGGCTGCCTGTGCAGACCAAATAATTGGCCGGACGGATTTCTGTCTTTGCTTGAAATTTGTCTGCACAGACCTGCATAAACTGAGCGTGTGGATGCAAAAGAGGCCAAATGCTTCAGTTCGGGTGTGAAGTACATGGAAGAAACATGTGTTCCGAAAATAAAAAAGACACTTTTAAACAGAATTCATCGAACTGTATAGAGCACGTCCTTGCCTATGGAAAGTGACGTCCAAAGAATACATGGATAAACATAAAAAGGCTGTTCCGTATGAAGTTTAAGTAGCAAAAATGCGTGAAGTTGATGATGCCGCTACTAAAGACACGGTGGTAAAAAAAATTAATAATTTGCGTAGCGCATTAGAAAGGAACTAAAAAAAGCAAATAGTTCGAAACATTTAGGTATGGCCCCGTATGGGCGCAGAAGATACTTATGTTCCTCATTTGTGGTACTACGACCTGCTCACATTTTTGACCGATCAGGAAACGGCTAGACCTTTGTCAAAGCCAGTCTTTACACCATTTTCTTTTTCTGTTCTTAGCAATGGATTTTTTATGTTTTAATTTCACTATGCAAGCCACTGCTGCTATACTGAGCGTATCAATTCTTCAGATTTCAATCTAACTAGGACAACCTCCACTTGTTATAAATGAACATGAACTGACAAAACCATAGTTTTCATTCGATCGTGTGTAGGCTTCTCCGGCGGCCTGTACAGTTGACATCTGTGCAGGCCGCCGGAAGGGCCGCCTGCGTGTGTGTAGCGGCCTTTACACCGGCCGTCGATCCGGCGGCCTGCACAGTCCAGGCCTGCATATGCCAAACTGCGAGTGTGTATGCGAATCCGGCTGCCTGTGCAGACCAAATAATTGGCCGGACGGATTTCTGTCTTTGCTTGAAATTTGTCTGCACAGACCTGCATAAACTGAGCGTGCGGATGCAAAAGAGGCCAAATGCTTCAGTTCGGGTGTGAAGTACATGGAAGAAACATGTGTTCCGAAAATAAAAAAGACACTTTTAAACAGAATTCATCGAACTGTATAGAGCCAGGGCCGTAGCCAGACACCAATCGTAGGAAGGGCGAAAACTTTTATAGAAAGGGCAAATATTATGGTTAATTTTTTTTAATTAAAAAAAAAACATTAAAAATATACAAAGTATCCTTATAAATCTACCCAACAAAACAAACTAATAAAGTTGCAGTTTTCTGTTACGTCTCCTGTTGAATTTAGTTAAAAATAAATCAATAAACATGTCAATAGCTTCCGTCCTTTTTTTTTCAAACGCTAAAAACACCAAATCGGCCATACGCTGATGTATGGTGGACATTCTCTGAGGGCGATTAATTGCAGTCAATATTGAAAATGTGGGCGACATACTCACGTACAGCTCGTTTATTTGATACCCTGCTCTATCACCCGCAGTCCGGAATATTATACCGAAATTCCATGCAAGCTTAGGAAGTATCGAATTAACGAAATTAATTTGCAAAATATTATTAATATTTACTTCTCGCTTAAGAAAAGCGGTAATTAGTCATGAAATTGGTTCAGGAAGGGCGAAAACTTTTCCAGGCAGGGCTCAGCCCTGCCTGGTCCCCCCCTAACTACGGCCCTGTATAGAGCACATCCTTGCCTATGGAAAGTGACGTCCAAAGAATACATGGATAAACATAAAAAGGCTGTTCCGTATGAAGTTTAAGTAGCAAAAATGCGCGAAGTTGATGATGCCGCTATTAAAGACACGGTGGTAAAAAAAATTAATAATTTGCGTAGCGCATTAGAAAGGAACTAAAAAAAGCAAATAGTTCGAAACATTTAGGTATGGCCCCGTATGGGCGAAGAAGATACTTATGTTCCTCATTTGTGGTACTACGACCTGCTCACATTTTTGACCGATCAGGAAACGGCTAGACCTTTGTCAAAGCCAGTCTTTACACCATTTTCTTTTTCTGTTCTTAGCAATGGATTTTTTATGTTTTAATTTCACTATGCAAGCCACTGCTGCTATACTGAGCAGTATCAATTCTTCAGATTTCAATCTAACTAGGACAACCTCCACTTGTTATAAATGAACATGAACTGACAAAACCATAGTTTTCATTCGATCGTGTGTAGGCTTCTCCGGCGGCCTGTACAGTTGACATCTGTGCAGGCCGCCGGAAGGGCCGCCTGCGTGTGTGTAGCGGCCTTTAGACAAAATTGCTTCTTTATGAAATTATGGCACCTTAAAGAAGAAAACAGTATTTTTACATTGGGTATATGTATATTTCAGAAACAAGGTGGCGGTTCGAGTTGAAAATTGGGTACACATTTACTTCAGAGGAAGTCGAACATTTTCACTGTCCGCAGATTTCTTTCGTATGTTTTTGATCATAACATTTTTGTTCCTATGGGTAAAATTTATGATAAAGGAGCTATTATTACATCAAAAGGGGTTTCATGTCGATAAAATGCGCCGTTTTCAAGAAAAACGCACCTAAACATTTCGGCGATGAGATCGAGCTACCAATTTTTTGCTACACTAATGTTAATGCATCCGTGGACGTGGACATAGCTCAACCACAGATACTTGGGACCATAATACGACGATTTAACTCAACTTAGCTATATCCAAAACTAAATGTGTTTTAGTGTTTAGGTAAGTATAGTATAGGTATTCTCCTTCAAAGTGTTTTAAAAAATAAATAAAATAATTAACTTGAAGGATAACCTAGTATTCGAGTATTAACGACATTACGACACCCTTTTGGATATGGGTAACTTGAGTTAAATCATTTTATTTTGGTCCCAGGGATCTATGGTTAAGCGATGTCAGGTAGGTACCCAGTATATAAATTGAAATTTACTGGTAAAACTAACATTTAATATTAATTCTGTATAAAACCAGATCAGCATTAAGATTTAAAAAAATGCATTTTTTTTTCTTTTCTTCTTTATCATTTTCCCCTGTTTGCAATTACAGCCTTGGGGTATTATACTTAGTTGGGATCCTCTATCCATTTTCTAAAGTTATTTCTGAATTCTGTCCCTTGCTGTGTTCCTTACTTCCTGTATGTTTCTTCCTCTTTAGTCTTCTGTTCACTATTTCTTTTAGATCTTCCCATTTTATCCCTGGCCTGCCTTTCGTTTTTTTAATTATTCCTATATCCATTGATTTTTTGGGGATTCTCTCTTCTAGTAGTATTCTAAGTAGATGTCTATACCAGCTCAGTTATTTGTTTTCTATTTCACTCACTAGCGGTATTTGTTCTAAATCATCTATTATGCTTTTATTTCTTATTCGGTCTCGTCTAGTCTTTCCCGTGATTTTTCTTAAATATTTTATTTCGGCCGCTGTGGTTTTTGATTTTGTTTATTCTCTCATCGGTCAAGATTCGGCCCCATGTTGTAAGAGAGAGGGTGTGTGTCTTTCTGCCTGATGCATATGCAATCCCTACACATCTTGGTAGAGATGGTTTTCGTAAATCGTGATGAACAAAATACTTTCGATATTCTGTCACTGACGTTCTGTGATTGTGTTAGAAGTTAGATCCCTAACCAACAAAATAATACCGAATCCGTTAAAAAACCTTCTTCAAAAATTTTTAGCATTTGTGATACCTAATAACATGTAATAGATTTTGAACCGATAGGATGGGACATTAAATTTGAAGATGTTTTTTCATTAGTCTTTGTGTAGCCGGAAGTGTTATCACACATGTCTTTGTTGTGATATAAAGCTGTTGTGCCTAAATCAGTATTTATTTGTAAGTATTCAAAGTTATTAATTTAGATGCCGAATAGCCTATGTAGGTTCAGTAATGAATAAATAATTTGTTATCGATATATAAGATGAATGTAAGCATGAATGTAAGTAATATGTTGTAATATGTTGTTTATTGATAAAATTCAAGTTTTGAATTGGCTGTGTCTAACAGCACGACTTTTCATCATATTTCATACTTTATGATCTAAGATTTTATCACAAATTTACTGATTGTCTGTGATTGTGATGTAAAGTAGTAGTATTGGCGAAATCAAACTGTTTGCAAAATAAAAAACAAAAAATTGTTACAACTAAAATTGGGTACTTCCCCTACCTACACAATCAAGTAAGCCTCGCCTAAAAAGATTAGTGAATGTACCTACTTCAGATACCACGACTAATTTATCATTTTGTGAAAGTATCGGGTACGTATGTGTGTATTTGTGGATGAATATTAGCCTTAGCTATTATTCACTTGACTATTTGTTATTACTATTTGGAAGCGTTTAAATGTTTAATGAAGAAAAATATTATTTTATTTATTTATTATATTTATTTATGGTACACGATTTTGTATTTACTGTATTTTTATGCAGTAATAGCTAATGGCTCCTCTTCTCAAGGACCTAGTATCTGACATATTTATTGCTTACTTAATTTAATAAGAGACGAGGAAAGTGTACATTTAAAAGGACATTTACAGTTAAAAGTATTCCCGCCAACGATTCAATTTTTTTTATTGTACGACTTAAATAAAGGAAAAGTTCAAAAGCCTCTGGATATGTGCCTACATGTTTCTAATTTTAGAATATTGTTGAATTTAATTCAATTAGCAGCTTTCAAGCAAGTGATTATTGGGAGATCCCTATCTTATTTTTGAACTGTCCATGGAATTATTTTTAGTACAGACACCTGTTTGCTATCAGACTCTTTGTTCCTATATCCCGAACTCTAGACAGTAGACAGTGTCATTAATAATGGTCAGTGGCGTAGCCACAGGGGGGGGGATATGGAGGATATATCCCCCCAAGGGTCAAAAACTGGAAAAAAATAGCTTCAACCGGCTTCAACTATGAAATTCAAAATCAGACAAAATTAGATGTCTTAGAATGTTTTAGGATCAAGCAACTTATATTATTTACTATTGCTTGTCGAAATCACGATTTTTCAAATTTGACCATATTATTTTCTTTTAAAATATGAAAACCACATGGACCTGCACTTCTACAAAAATAAATACTATCATTTGTAGGTATGTCATGTAGGGTTGCTTAAGTATTGTGCCGCTAATTCCTATATACAGTGTGGAAAAAAGTATGGAATAAATTCATTATTTCTAAATCGATGATGTTTCATCACGCGAAAGCAAATGAACATCCGAAATGCGCAGGTATAGGAACAAGGGTCTTTTTAAAAAGCAAAATCGACGTGTCCGAGGAAATTTCATGAAACGTCATCGTTTTAGAAATAATGAATTTATTCCATACTTTTCTGCCACACTGTATATCCCCCCCCCAAGGGTAAACTCTGGGTACGCCACTGACAATGGTAGACAGTGTCCAGCGTTGGCATCTTTGCATTTCTATACCTAACTGTATAGTATTGATTCTATCTATTAATGACACAATGACGGACGTCTTACTTGCGAGCGGTTGAACTTCTGTCTCTGAAACCATTACGGCTGTGGGTTCAAGACCTATCCGGGGCGGAAAATTATTGAACGTCTCTTCCATGGGTGTTTTATGTTTTATGCATAATACTCGATAGCGTTGATATATACCTATAGCTTCCCAATATGAAAGTGATTATTTAATTTGGTGTTAATTATACCCTCGCGGCAGTGTGCACCAATTGCCAGGGTCATATATCCCACATTTTAATATTTAAATTTACGACGAAAGTACAAAACACGGAACGTTTTCTGAAAATATTTTGGTCCAAGAGAGATTTGAACGTACTGCTTTTGATGTCACGACAAAAGAACGCGCGAAATAAGGTCGCGGATAGACGCGGAAGTAAGGACGTGCGACAAATGGAGTCACGCGACATAAGGACTTGGTGACAAATGGACGCGTTCTTATACATGTTTGTTTAGGGTGGTTTATATCAGCTCCCAGGTTAAGTTAATTAATGGTTTACAGGGCTCCCAAATGGTCCCTTTTTTAGGAAAAAGTCCCTATATTTAACAATGGTCTCTTAAAGTACCTAATTTTTCAAAATGGTACTTAAAGTCCCTATTTCTTGTAGTAAATTTTTACTTTATATATTTATTTAAAAATAATTCGCTGTTTATTTAATTTTCAGGTAAAATTTCATTTGTATTCCATAAAGTGTTTATTCTTTTGTGTCGTGAGTCATGAGCTACAATAGAATGGAATGCTTTCCCTTCCAAATGCAGTTCTCCACTCTTTTAAAACACAACTGCCTAAATCAACTTAGTGCGCGCGCATTTAATACTTTGGCGTTTTTTTGTATCTCTCTCATTTTAACCTGCTGTGGTGTCAATTATAGTCTTATCTCTCTTGTTCAAAGCAAATATGGCGAATTCATACTAAAACGTGATTTGTGAATAGAAAAACGAAAATCTTCTTTGATTTCAGAATTTTTAATAAAAAAAACCAAAACTTTAGAATTCAATTCCGACCCAAAATAATTGCTTTGTTGGTTTTCTATTTTTTTTACAATTTTTTAAGCGACATTCCAGAATTTTATTATATTTAATAGTACTGTAGTCTGTATTGTATTGATTTTGATGTTGTTTAGTTAATAGGTTCTTAAATTACACTTGAATTTTTGTTTTATAGTTAAATAAAAACGTATAATGTATTTATTTTAGTTATTATTTTTTTAATATTTGGTCCTTATTTTTTGGATTGCTGGTCCTTATTTTTTAGAGTGCTGGTCCTTTTTTACCTTTTTTTAAGCCAAAAATCATTTGGGAGCCCTGGGTTTATTATTATGGATACGAACTGCTACAAAGATTGTATCCATGACAGTTGACCGTTGGTTAGCTTAATAAGGAGTTAAATTATGGATTGATTAAAACTGGCCTTTAGTTGTTGTTCGGACTGTAATCTAGATGCTTTTGGAATAACTGACCATATAAAGGTGGATTCGCAATTGGTGCGTCACGTGCCATGCGGCACGCGGTAAACCGCATATAACCAATCACAGACAAGTAATACTACTAATACTAGTCTGTGATTGGTTAGATGAAGTTTACCGTATGAGTCATACGGTAAACTTCATCTAACCAATCACAGACTAGTATGGCATGTGTCATACGGTATGACACATGCCGCGTGTCTTGCCAATTGCGTATCCATCATAAGGTGTGTAGCCTACCTAATTGTTAAGATAAAATGGGCACACAGTATATTATACAAGGTGTCGCAAAAATGTACCACGTCGTCCATGTCATTTCTGGAAGAACATGGCCATGAAAAATACTATCGAAAACTCTCATGCATTTTGGCCTTAGATGCGCAGTTTTGGCAAGAAAGAGTTAAAAATAAAGAAGAAAATGTTGGAAACTTATTAAAATTAATATTGTATGAGATGTTATGATGTGAAATATGCAATAATGTTTTGGCAACAATTACTTTTACACAATTCAGTAAAATAATGTTGAATAAATACCCCCTTGACCGATAGTAAAGCATATCATATCAGAGTATGTATAAAATAAATTTTAAAACATATTCGATTATACCTAGTACCTGATATTTTAAAGTACCTAAAGCTACTTTTACTTTAAATTTTGTTACTTGCCAGTGGGAGAATAAATTAGTTTTAAATATTTGCTTGAAGGTTGATGTTAAAAGTACATCTACTGGTTTCCAAAAATACTTCTTGAATATCGTCCAGATGCCGATTTTTCTGGAATGTAGGCCATTAGCATGCGACGTACCTATAATTTGATCTAGATATAGAAATTTTCTTAACCTGTATTGTTTTATTTGTATTTTAAAATTATTTTGCAGTAAATACTAAGTAGGTATTTGTAAACCAGTTTGACTAATTAGCATTAATTAAACAACATTATCTTTCAGCATTTTATGATTCAATTAAAAAATCCTCATGGATCTCAGTAGCATGTTCCAACATCCATTTCAATATCAAAACTATCTTCAAGAAATTTTTCCTAATAAATCTCGAGAAACTATCGTGGAAGTTATTGAAATTGTTCGAAGAGAAACCCCAAATGATAGTCAAGATTTGCAATTGGAAAATATAATAAATTTGTTAACGGAAACGGGCGATGGAGCTACTTCCAATGAAGAGGTTCAAGTTATTTCATCACAAAATAATCATCACAATGAATTATTCTTTGATGTAGAAGAAGAGGAGTTATTAGATGAAGCTGCAGGACACAGCAGGGTAATAAGTGATCAGAAGATATCAACATATTTAGATCAGTTATTGAGTATTTTCCCTGATGCTTGTCCAGTGTATGTTAGAAATTTATGCCGTAAAAAAGCTCAAACTTTTATTAGTCTCGATGTACTTATTGATCAAATAACATCAGGTAAGTTCAAGACAATGTCATGTGGTTTCTTATTAAATTTTAATAAACGTCTAGTGGATTATCCAAAGAGAGAAATAGATCCAAAAGCGGTATTTGAACAATTGAAGGAAATGTTACCTAATGCAGATCCTTCATATTTAAGAAAACAGGCCAATGCTTTAGCTTATCAACCAGAAAGTGAACTGAAAAAATTTGTTGAAGATGCTGTTGAAAAGAGTGAATATCCTACCATGGAAAATTATTTAAAGTAAGTATGTTTGATGAAACTAGTGCCAAGGTAAACGTAAATAGCAGCTTGCGCAAAACATTCAAAATCTGTTCATTTTACTTATAAATAACATATTTGGATCTATTAATATAAACATATCTGTTTATGTTAAGACTATATCTGTAGGAAAGTACGTTTATCAGAGAGAGTCCAATGTTTATGAATTTCCCTAATTTGTTATACCCACAGTTTCAGAATTCAGACCACCCATCCCACTCTTTTATTTTTTAAACGATAAGAGCTATGCAGTTGAATTTTTTTTTTAAAATATGCAATGAATTTATTGGCACTGGTAGAAAGCAAACCTGAAATACGGAAAACCGGAAGCAACTTTTAAATTTCAAATGGAAACGTTTGCTTTTAAAACTTCTAGCAGTTCTAATAAATTCGTTGCATATGCTTTGGTAGGTAAACATATTTTTTTTCAACTTTATAGCTCTTTGTGTTTAAAAAATAGGAGGGCTGGGTGGGATTGGTGAACTGAAACAAGTTGGTATTACTATATAAAAAGCATTTTAATTTTTTTAACTTCTTAATGTTATTCTAAAGCAAGCCAGCAATATATTGCCTTAAGTATTACTTATAATTTATACTTTTCTTATTTTTCTTTACCACGCTAATAAAAGGGTAACAATTACGTAAGTTGTCCTAAAATATAAATTGTTTTCTGTTAAGTACTAACTGAATTTCTAATTTAGAAATCAAAAAGAATCCGAAGAAATCAGTCAATACACAACTGAATTTAACATTAAACAATTTCTCAAGCAGTTTCCTGATCCGGAAAAGTATTTTTCTGATCCTAAACGTAAATCAACTTTAGCACCAACAGATCCACCGAATGAGGAGAAAATGAAGGAGGAGGAAATGTATGTTTTAAATTTTCTTTATAACTTTTATTGTTATTTGCGTAAAAGGGATATCAAAAAGGTATTTAAAATGTTCTCCAAGAATTTAATGAAAACATGTGCTAAACTGGATACACTACGTAAAGCCTTGAAAACTCCAAGAAGATCAGATGTATTGGAAATAGTCCCACAAAATATACCCTTGTTGCAAGAGCTTGCATATTTGAAACATAGAAAATCAATAAAAAGAATACTGAAAGAGTATGACATTAGTTATCGCCTTGCAAAAGAAGAAGCTGAACGTAATGGTTTATTGCAAACTTGTGAATGTTGTTTTGATGAAGAACTTATACCAGAGGAGTGTTACTTTTGCAAAAATGGTTGTATATTTTGTAAAGACTGTGTTAAAAAAAGTGCAGAAACTGTGATTGGAGAGGGAAAATTAGACTTTCCGTGCCTTGCTGATTGTTCTGCTGAATTCAGCATTCCGACTTTACAGGTACAGTTCACTTAAAATTGAGTTAGACATTCTTCTTGTAATCAGTTGTAATTAGTGTAAATTCCTATTGTATGTAACTAATATTCTTGCATGAAATTGTATTGTTTATGTAAACATTTATTTTTTATCCTTAGATGGTATTAGATTCAGTTGTATTTTCACGAATGGCTCAAAGAAAGCAGGTGGAAGAAATAAAAGGAGCCAATTTAGATGGTCTTGAAACATGTCCATTTTGTGATTTTGCCACTATACCGTCACCTGATGATAAAGTCTTCCATTGTCTTAATCATGAATGCATGAAAGAATCTTGCAGGGAATGCAGACATATTGCTCACATACCCCTAAGATGCAGTGAGATAGAATATGATGAAGATGTTAAAATGCGGACTTACATTGAAAATAAAATGACTGAGGCTTTGCTTAGGTAAATTCTTCTGCAATCAAGGAAAACTTACTTTACTGTATGTTTTAAGGAAATGCTGGAAATGTGGTAAAGTGTTCATAAAAGAATCTGGTTGCAATAAGATGACATGTTCGTGTGGAGCTAAAATGTGTTATGTATGTGGAGTAGCTGTTACTGATTATAAGCACTTTGGTAGTGAGGGTGGAGAGCGGTAATTGTTTTAATGTTTTAACTATTTAACATACTATTCATTTGTTATTTTGTAGCTGCCCTTTGTACACCAAAGATTTAAATAGATTTCATGCCGATGCTGTTATTCAAGGTGCAACTACAGCTAAAGTTGAATTGGGAGTTGATAAGAATCCACTGAGTCTTAAAAATGATCCCACTAAAGGGCTGGAACAACATTATACAGCATAATATTAAATGAATTACTCTGGCTCAATAATGTGATAAACTGTGCCATTTATTGCTATATATAGGAAAATTGCAACTATCTTTAATTTTGTAGCGATTTTACAATCCTCCTTGTGCATTAAAAAGGCTATTTTCCTAAATCATCTTTAATTTTTGTAAGTATATTTCTTTCAAAGGATTGTTTATGCCAGTTTTAATAAATTGTATATTAAAATATTAAAAATATGTTTAAATTTAAAAATTTTTATCCTATGGTATGTTTATTTTAAGTTTGTATTACTGTTTCTTATCATATGACCGTTTAGTATTCATTTTGATAATTTTGTATATTGTATTTTTCATTTAAATAAATTGAGTTTATTGAAATTCATTTTGTAAGTTGCAAACATTCAAGAAACATCATTTTTTGATAATCATCTTGGAGGTGAACAGTTAAAAATGGTAGCAGAAGCATAAACTTCAATTGATACATCACATACTCCTATAGCGGTTTCTAACTTATACATCACATTACTTTCTTAAGCATGACGAGTCGGACGTGTAACTTGCCGATATGTATGTAACATGCAAAAACTAGTGAAGCGATTTTGATGAAATTTGAAATAAGGGGTATATCGAAAATTTCGACAAAATAAGCTTTTCAAAAAAATCCGAAACCGGAAGCGGAAGAATTAGACATGTTTTTTGGTAGCATTTTTTTCAGAAGCGGAATTTTGAAAATCTGAGTAGGGGATATGAAAGAAGACCATAATTCAAGGGAAACAGTTTTTTGCCGGACTCTCTAAATTCAAAATGGCGACCGCTATAAATTTTTCAAAATTTCGACTAACTCAAAATACAGTTATCTGATCAGGTTTCGCAACAACCTGTTGAAAGCCCTTGGGCGGTACTATATCATGAACAAAAATTTGTTTAGTAAATACAAAAACGGTCGCAACGGCGCTCTTCCAAACATTTTCAAATTTTTGAAAAATTATTACAAAAAAACTGGCCACACGAGTTTGTTCAAATTTTCTATACTTATGCAGCTTAGTATTAGCTACATTTTTGTTTTTTGATGAATGCCAGAATTTCACTGTGGCGCCCTCTACGAGGTTTTGAAAATCGGAAATTGATGCTCCTATAGCGCCTTTATTAGTCAAAATATGAAAGATGTTTAAATATAAAAGTTATTGAGTATATAATTCATCATTTTCCCAAATGTATATCACGTATACAGGGCGTTTGAGTTCCACAGTACAATACGCAACTTTGTTATTTTCAATGAAACACCCTGTATATTATTATATAATTGAATGCAAAATTTAATTGTCTATCACATATAGTATAAGGTATTCATGTGGCTAAAATGTACGGTTGATGAGAAATTTGTGAATTTTGAATATTTAGGCTGCACTCTTAACGGAAACGGATCGTGCGCGTCGCGTCGGTCGGTAGGGATCGTCCGACACATACGTGTCTTTCTTCTGTACCTTTCGAACCCGCATAATCTCGTTTTTCTAGCTACGCATTCAAATGATTTCCAGGGTGTTCCTCGCGAACTATACTGTGAATACTAAAAACGAAATGTTTATTTTAGTATGGGAAAGTCCAGGGGAGGTTTGCACCTCCACTTTCTTGGCCAAGATCTAGCGCTTGTGCTTTTAGCACGGTTCCTATAGTCGACGCCATGACCGAACCCAGGATAATACCTTGTACCTCATAAATTTAGACCTACTTCGCAGTGTTAAAAATATTTACGACTTGGTTCTGCTAGTTGTAAATATCGTTAACTAGGTCTAAATTTATGAGGTACAAGGTATTATCCTCAGTAACCCTTAAGTAGCTGCTAATACTTTCGTTGGGTTCGGTCACGGCGTCGACGGTCGACTATACGCTATCCACATTCCACAACCACCTCTATTCAGGATTGTACAACACGGAACATACATACTATTTTAATAATCAAATATTGCTTCAACTTCACCAGCTAGCTAGCCAGAAGGTTACAGTATGTTATAACAGGAGATAAAGAAAAAACATTTAAAGTTTCTTTTTTTAAGTTATATTTTCACATTGACAATATTACAATATTCTTTTACCAAAACTGAAATTTAACAAACACTTTGGTTTGAACTATATCATAGCCATAATAAAATGGCAGTGATTATAGTTGATGGTACAATGTTGTACTTAATATAAAACATGGGATGCCACTGTAATGCATTAAAAGTTTAAGCTTAAAGAGGAATCTTGACACACTACTTATCAATTTTTATAGAAATTCGTGATTCTTACATGAAATATTTCAACCAGATAGTTTTTTAAATGAAGCATCAAAATGAATCGAGAATCAACTGGAAAAAAATATCTTTAATCGATTTAAAATGTGAAAATTATTTTCTTTGATCTGTTAGTTTCTCCAGTTATTGTTTATTAATGCCATTTTTTGCAAGCATACTGATTATTTTTTATATTAACTGGGTGCTTCTTTTGGTAATGGAAAGATATATTTTAGTACCTACATCGCCGTTATTGTATTTGACAGTAATGCGATATTGTGACTGGTAATACGAATCCGTACTCCATTTCTTCTTTAGGTTGACAGCTTAGGATAATAAGGAGCTTACAGTGAAAAAGAAGACAGCTCAGCAGAGTTTTCTTTATTGCCACGTGCTTGGAGATTTTCGTTTGGTACCTGTTTCCATGCTACATACCTAGTTCCTGAAATTCATGCTTGAGTGACTGAATGTGAATTGCTTTTGGTGCTGTTGTAAATAATATACTTTAATGTATGTTCAGACTGCGATTAAATTGAAAAACATAACACAGTTTAAACTTTAAATTAACTTTAAATTTTCACATTATGCGGAATTATATTCATGATCTGTACCAATATATTTTGTTTTGTTCTTCTCTGAATCAATGTCGAAAAATTTTCATATGCCATTAAAGTTTGTAATAATCACGTATTTATCTACTTCGTTTTTACCAAGGTCTATACATTCCTAAAAACTGTTGACAGGTGGGACAGTGATGATACGTATTTTTACAGGAGTCCATGCAGTAAGGTAACAGACAGCATGGCCAACAACCACAAAGACAAAGAGCTAACGCTGAAAAATGAGTTAAATTCGACCTTTGAGATTCTGTAGCTGTTATCACTACATTGCCACATCGTGGACAAACGACGGAAATCGGATCGGGACCCCATAACATTTGGTCTGCTGAAAATGTGGGGAAAACTATTTGAAACTAATTTAAGTAACCGATTTTAAATTTATTCAACCTACCGGATGCCACCAACACGGGCCTCTCACCATGTGCACCTTGTACTTCTGTATATGGCGGTGGAGGAATTGGTGCAATAAATGGTGGAGACGGTTGTATCCGAATTGATTGGGTCCATAGGCACGGATCATTACAACCTAGCCGCATTATAGCTGAATATGTTGGTGGTGCTCCTGCAATTGGTGGAGGACCTTGGATTACACATGGTGGTACCGGAGGTGGTGTAATGTTAACTATAATGTCTGATTCAGGTTGGTCACTTAAATCTGCATCACTAGTTATTGTTCGCTCCGAAACAACATTTTCAGATGGTGTTACGTTAGGAGCACTTCTGGTTGAAGTTACAGAATCTCTAATGGAATCTGGTGGATTATAATATAATGGTGGTGGAATTGTTGCTACTGTGCGAATACGATCTGGTCTACGTTCTTGTGCGCATCCAGGCTCTGGTTTACTCTGTTCTGTTTGTGAAGATTGATATGGCAATCCCGAAGGATTATTGGTAAGATATACACGTGTTGCTGGACATTCTGATTGGAGTTCATTAGTTCCTGCGATCTGTGATCCATTTACGGACGCGCCAGGGGTGGTATTTGCAGGGTTTGTCGGATTTTCTGATATGTTGCTAATTGCAGCCTGGGCGATTATAATATTGTCAGTTGGGTGTAGATTATGGATGCTTATTCTGGCAATGTCATTTACCTGAAGAATTTGTTCTTTGAGTTGGGTACATGCTGAAGGTTCAAAGGGTAATCCTGTTTGTTTCTGATTCGGGTTTGCAGGAGTTAATGTAGTGTGACCTGCATTTACGATATTTGTCTGATTGTTATATAAAGGAGGACATTGAGGTATTGCAAGATTTTGGTTAATATTTTCATGTTGGCTAACAGTAGTTGTTAAATTTACGCCACTTTTGGGAATTTGAGAAGTTCCTGGATTAAATCGCCCATTAGAACTTGCTCCTGCATTTTGATTTAAAGAGAGGTTTGTTTCTTTATTTGTAGTAACAGTTTTAGCTTGATTTAGAAAAATATCACATAATTTAGTTAAGAGAGGTATAGAACTCGCCTTATTATTATTTTCAAGATTTGTTGTATGTTCATTGCTAGATTGCTCTACGGAACTGGAGGGTCCAGGATTACAAGAAATGTTACTGGAATTTTCTTCAACGCCATTGTTATTACTCATCCCTTGAGAAACTTGACAATGACATTTTGACGTTTTCTAATACAACATTCTTCTAAAACAATTTACATATCTAGTTTGCCTATTGCAATTTTTTATTGACACCAAAAGAGTATGATAATGCGATTTCATTCACTAATAGTTATATCTGCTGCTATCATAGGTATCATAGGTTGTTGTGGAATAGCTGAATGTGTTGGTGGTGCTCTTGCAATAATTAATGGAGGTGGTTGGATGGTGGAGCCGGGGTGGTGTATGTTAACTTCAATGTCTGGTTCAGGTTGGACATCACCTATGCAAAATTTTTTTTAAATGTAATAGTAAATTATATGGTGCTCCTGCTCTGAATAAGCTTCATCCAGTAATAAAACGAAAATGTTCAGCAAAGCTTTCACCCAGAGATTTTCTGCTTCAGGACAATTCTCGGTTTTACGATGAAAGAATATATTCAGTGAAAGAAAAGAAAAAAAGAACCTTGAAGCACCTTGAATATCTCACATTAGAAATATTTATTTTAATCAATTTAATTATCGTCTCAGCTCTTGTATAGAACCATAGTCCAGCATAACAACTTTCTTTTGAAGCTAAGTGCAGGGGCGTCGTTAGTCTGCTTATAAATAAAGGTTAACATTGTTTCTAAATATTACTTCCACTATAAAAACCTTGCACCACCCCAAAGCATTTTTCCTAGCGACGCCCCTGAGTAAGTAGATAATAAGTGGCTGCCTAATGATAAGACTAATCTAACATTATCAAAACACTCCATCTAAATTTTATAAAAAATACTACAGTAAACTAAGGTGTTCAACTGTTACATACATACATATTTTGCATTAAAATGTGGCTGATAATAATTATCCTGATTTTTATATCCATTGGTAGCTTGTTATTTTTACAAAGCAAAAAGAAAGACCCAGAAAAAATATTTGGGGTTTATTCAAGGCCAGGTAAATGGTTCTGCCTTAAATACACAATATTTTTACTGATATTAGAAACAAGAAAATTAAAAAGGAAATTTTTCGAAAATTGGAATAATAACAACAACGAAAATGACATTGATACCACTTTGTCTATGACAATTATGGACATGGAAAAATTACAACCACTATCAGATCACAAAAAAGTAAGTTACCTACCTACTTAGCCTCTTAAATCAGGAGCAATCAATCCAAACACTGAGGGTAGTCCGTGTAAGTAAGTCTGATATTTAATATCGACATATAAACTCTTATGGAGTTTATTTCACGCATTATGACCATATGAGCCAATACACTTTTTGGCACCGGTAAAGATTGTTAATAGATTGCTGTGACGAACAGCGGAAGAACACTCTACTGCGCATTGTTGTAGTTCCTGCGCTTCGTAGCGTTTGCGTCAAACGATTATGAAAATAATTGATTAACAATTTCAAATAAAGGGTCGTGGAAAAAGTATATGTGCGACATATTCATAACAGCTTCACACTCTTGCTGCACAATGTACCTACTATTATCAAATTGTTGGAACCACTGTAACAATACTAAATATTTTAGGCTTTTGATGCAGTCTTTTTTCAAGCCGTAAATATGAATGGCTACTATATTTGTGGAGGAACAGAACGCAGGCACGAAGGAAAAACATTCGGTTTATTTTATATCGTGGTAAGTTTTATAAAAACCAGTGATATTTAATAATATATTTAAGAGAATATGTTCAAAATGCTTTCAATTTTGTTAATTATAAATAACGATAAATACGATATAGTATTTGTAGATGCTATTATCCAATTCTTATAATCTCCAATTGTTTTACCAATTTCCAATTTCCGATTTTTACATTTGTTTGGTACCTACAGCATGAGAAAATGCTTTTTCTTCAAGCGTATCCATAATATTCGTATTGTAGTACAGAACTGGTTATATAGAAGGAAGTCATTTTGTTAGTAGTCAAAAAATGAAAATAATGTTACTAGTACAATAATGTGTTTACGTATCCATGGCAACTGCAGTATTTTGCCCATAGCTCCGCCCCCAAGGTTGGTAGAAGGGAGAGCGTTGTCCTGTCGAAATGGCTTTTTAGGAAATATTTATTTACAGCAACAGGATATTTTTACACTTGAAGAAAAAATAGTATATATTATTCGGAGTAGAACGTCTTATTTGTGTTTCGCTCACTTGCACAGCCTCGGCGCGTGCGCCTCGGCCGCAATATGAGCTCAACACAAAAAGAACTCTTTCTACTCCTAATAACATAATATACTATTCTTCTAATTTTATTGTCACTTTTCAACCTAGGATATAGAAAACTTGAAATGACTGATAACAATATCATCCAAGGCATCCTAATAGCAGATAATAATAACAAAACAACAAAGTTAAGACTTAAAACAAAATTTTATTCATGCAACATCACAACCAGATTCAAGTTTTTAAGGAAAAAACATAATTCTAGAGCTTTTAAATTATGCGAGAAAAAAATTCTATAGATAAGTATACCTACCACTAATTTCTGTTATACATATAGGTGCCTGGTTTGGGTCTTCTATGCAGTGAACGTCTCCCTAGTACATTATTACAAACCGATCCAGTTTCAATACACCAACAAAATACGTATTCTGCAGAAGGTATTTCCTTTACCCCAATAAAACCTATGATGCTGTGGAAAGTATCTTTTAACGGACGGATGAGGTAAACATTCTCAATTAGATATCGTAATCATTTGCATAAGATTGAATACTACTAATATTAAAACTTTTTGCGTTTCTTAAAAGACTAGAAGGACAACAAGATAAGGAGTACAATGTAAAACTGGAAGCAAATTGGATATCAGACTATCCATACTTTCTTTATGAAAGAGATATGAATAGTAAGTCACTAGCTCGTGCAATTGCTCAAGAAGTTTGGACAGGAGAATTTTTTAAAACACTAAAAGAGTAAGTTCTTCAGTTGAATTGTCTTAGCATAGCATAATAGCAAGTAGCAAATTAATTTTTTTATTTTAATTGTCTAAACTCTGACATTGGTATTGTGTAGGTATATATCCACTGAATGGAAAGCTTGTTTGCTTTTCGGCAACGAGTACTAATCGCACATATAGCTCAAGAATGATCGTTAAGGGACGTTCAAATCTGACGAACGTACACAAACGAACGCGAACAAATAGAAACGAACACAAACAAATGTAAATGAACAGGAACAAAATAAATAATCACGAACAAGCATTGTATACAAACAATCAGTTGAAATTTCACGTTCGTTGGTGTTCCAACTATACCTATCCTTAATAATTTTTTGGGTGATTATTTAAAATTAAAAAATTGGTGAATTGGACATAAGAAAAAATACTGTGTTGTGGTAAGCGCCGGTATTTTCATGATGCAAAAGTTGCTAAAAAAGAGACCAAAAAACCGTCGTGGTTGTTGGACTTCCATTTTTAGAAGTAGAAGCAGTCGCTCTGGTGATCACAGTCGTGGATCACTTTCGGATTTAAAGCCTTTGACATTTTGAGATAAGCTGCATCAGGTTTACTGATTATAGCTACTAGACTATAGAATATGTTCATGAAATTGCAATTAGTATTCATTGGTGCTCCCAGATAGCGTCCACATTGCGTCTGTTCGTAATGTTTTTTGCTTTCGTTTGTCGTTTGTGTGCGTTCGTTAAATGTCGACGAGTTTTAAGAATGATTGATTGAATTATAGTATCCAGACTTAATAAGGTGTTTTTAGATCACATCAGGTCCATTACGAACAAATGGGACACCTTAAAGGCACGTTACAGGTAGATAATGTAAAGCATGAATTGAACATGTCAGCATTTCGAGATCATAGTTTTGGTAAGATTATCAATGAGATTTCCACAATTACCTTATAAATGTTAACGCCAACAGGACATAAAAGGGACTGGACTTTGTTACACCGTTATGCTTTCCACATGATTTATTTAAGTAATAAGGCAAGAGTAGTTATTGGCGTAATCAGTCACCCTAGTTCTGTTTCTCATATGGTGGTAGGATATATTGTTCATAGCGACAAATCAATAGACACTGTGGAAAGTTGTGATTTACAACTCTATCAACATGGCGAGAAAGGGACGCCTGGGAAAGATATTGCATTCTCTTTTGTTGCTGGGAAAAGATGTTATGTTGTGAAAGCAATAGTTGAACATGAATCAGAACATTATAAAGGACACGATAATGAAGCTAGGCTTATCGAAAGGTTTTTAAAATATGAAGTAAATGGTATTCAAGGAAGAGGAATTGCAGAGTGGCAGTATAATGTTGAGAAAAAAGATAGTACTAAAAACTTTCATACATAATCTTTTTTAGTACTTTTAGTGCCATTGTTAAGCTAAAAATCTATTATGTAGCAAAAGCAAAAAATTGTAAGTAGTAAACTGTTACTAGTTACCAGCAATAAAATACACAAACAAAACTTATTTTAAGACATAATCAGTGTTAGAATAATAGGTCCAGTGACCAGCACCTTTTCAGTCTTCTATTGATGTCTGATTTTAGTATGAAACAAATTCTGTAGCCTAACTTTATCCAGTTAAAATGACCCTCTTCGAGGTAAGTTTTTGCCGCCCGTTGAACCGAGGACGATTCTGCTGCCGCATCGGCTGCTGGAGAGACTTTCACTCTTGGGACGTCCAGCTGTATTTCTTCCTTCCTCTGGGGTACATCCTTTTAACAAAGGTAAGCACCCATCGTAAACACAAACTTTTGCTAACATAAGCGGTATCCTAGCACAAAGAAAAAGTAATGAAGTTGAAGGTAAACATTCCGTGCATACTTGATTGAGTATATTGCGCGCGCGCAGGGTTTTTTTGCTGAATTGTGGCGGTTCCTAGCGGAAGGTAGAAGTACTATGGTAAGTTATCATTCGATCAGGGCGCTGTATATGATTATGGGTAATATCAACAAATTTTAAGTGAGGACGTACTTCTATACCTAAAAAATACGTCGTCAAATGACGTCGTATTTTATAGAGAAAAACGTATTTCAAAGGAAATATAACAAGTGCTCTTATGCACCATAGAAACAGTATAATTAAGATGTTTGGAAAAGCAACCTGCCTTAAAACAATGTAATATTACGTAACAAGGTAAATGTCGTTAGGTATTGTTTATAAAAACATTATTACTTACGCAAGCAATCAACTTAAATCAATCTGATTGTTGTCAACAGTGCTTCACCATCTACTTGAGTACTACACGATACAAGTAGGAAACACTTATACCTATATTGTTATTGAAAGTACCTTGACAACAGTGAGCTGTCTCTGAATATGGATTGAAGCAGTAGCATCAATCGATGTCCTTTTATTCGTTTTATACTCTTTTTTACTTTCCCATACCACCACTGGTATAGGGGAAGTATTGATATCATGAAAATTTTCGAAATCGAGATTTTCGCGGAAATACGTGTTTTGGGCCCCCAGGAACCCAAAAAAGTGGTCTAGAAAAAATGTCTGTCTGTGGGTGGGTATGTATGTATGTATGTATGTATGTAACGCCTCTAACGCAAAAACTACTGGACCGATTTTGATGAAATTTTAAATGAAGGGGTATATCGAAAATTCATCGACAAAATAAGCTTTTCAAAAAAATCCGAAACCGGAAGCGGAAGTTAGACATGTTTTTTTGGTATCATTTTTTTCAGAAGCGGAATTTTGAAAATCTGAGTAGGGGATATGAAAGAAGGGCATAATTGAAGGAAAACAATTTTTTTGCCGGACTCTCTAACTTCAAAATGGCGGCCGCTATGATATTTTCAAAATTTCGACTTTAACGCCCCATAACTCAAAAACCACTTATCTGATCAGGTTTTGCAACAACTTTTTTGAAAGCCCTTTGGTGGTACTACACCATGAAAAAAAATTATTTACTAAATCCAAATACGGTCGCAACGGCGCTCTTCCAAAAAATTGGCAATTTTTGAAAAATTATTACAAAAAAACTGCTCTAACGATTATGTTTAAATTTTCTATACTTATGCAGCTTGGTATTTGCTACATTTTTGTTTTTTGATCAACGCCAGAATTCCACTGTGGCGCCCTCTACGAGGTTTTCAAAATCGAAAATTGATGCTCCTATAGCGCCTTTAGAAGTCAAAATATGAAAAAAGTTTAAATATAAAAGATATTTAGTATATAATTCTGCATTCTTCTAAATGTATATCACGTATACAGGGCGTTTGCTTTCCACAGTACGAAAAGCAACTTTGTTATTTTAAATGAAACACCCTGTATATTATTATATAACTGAATGCAAAATTTAATTATCTATCACATTGTTTAGTGTGTTCATATAGCTAAAATGTACGGTTGATGAGAAATTCGTGAATTTTTAATATTTAGGCTGGACTCTGACAGATCGGATCGAGCGCGTCGGTCGGCGGCGATCGTCTGGCTTCGCCAGCTGTAATTTCAAGCTGATTATTACAGATACTTCTGTTCATATCGAACCCGCATAGTCTCGTTTTTTTAGCCACGCATTCAAATGATTTGCAGGGTCTGTCTCGCGAATTATACTGTGAATACTAAAAACATATTTATTTTTTGTATGGGAAAGTCCAGGGGAGGTTTGCACCTCCACTTTTTAAGATTTATAATCCAATAGGTACTCTGCGAGATGCATATTTGTAGGTGCGTCTTCTTTCTTACGAGAGCCTTTAACTAAATTAACTATGTACCACGATTTCCTATGTTGGATTTTAATTTGTTGGTTACTCTTGTTATTAATAACTACCTGGTCGGAGTATGCACATTCATATTGATGCTATAAATTGTCGCAAATAGATTATATAAATAACTTTCTGCCAAATTATAGATCTTTTCATGAACAATTCTCTTGATTCAAGAAGAGAATAAGCGTCGTCAATTAAGCTAACAATATAGTAAATGCTGCTACTAGAATAAAAAAATAAAACAAATAAATAAATAGAACATGGGGTAGTTTATTGGCGTAAGAGGAGCTATGCTATTGTGGAAATTTATCTCGTTTGAGGGTGGTAAAAAATATAAGTGTAAAAAGAAAATAAGTATATTTTAACTATTGGTTGATTTGTGTTAAGCCTTAATTAACAATGCCAATAGGAAATAATTCTAGGAACAGTGGAATAAAAATTCTTTGCTGAAAGTGTATAGGGATATTTAATAAAAAGTGGTAACATATTTTTTTGCAATACTTATTAAGGATCGGCTTTATTAATTATAGGAAAGTCTGTCCCCCCGGATTATAGCAGATGATTCGCCGACTTATTTTGGTAACAGGTAATATGGCAGAATCATTGCAATGAAAATAAATGGATAAGTAACAGTAACATCGACATTTGACGAATATTTATTACTTTAGATACCATCTGCAGACTATGGGAATGTTCAGCTGTGATGTTTACTTTTTCTTCTTTTAACCGGCTGACCAGAAATTGTTGGAGTAGAATTTCGAGCTTACGAGTAGTAGCACTGTAGCAGCTTTTACATACCACGAAGAACAATGATGACACCAAATGAAATAGTGCGAAAAAATCTCACAACAGTCTGTAAAATCACAATGAACGGAGTATTTATTAGCCGAAGGCAATAAATTTAATGTTCTATAAAATGACCTTTTGCAATGGTTTATAGCAATTATGTTGTAACAATGGATTGGCGACCTTGCAAACTGTTGCCTATCAACTGACGAATTTTGTAAATACTTACTGCTATAGGTAGTAACGGAAAAAATTGATTTAGTTTAAATTTAAAAATTGCAGCAATTATTTTCATTGTCAGGACAACTTTACGAGTAGCATAATAGTTGTGTACTATTTGCTTTATCGGTTTTAGGTTTAAGTTTAATTGTGAAAATGGTAAAATATACAGGGTCTTTCCTAACTACTTGTAGAAAATGCAGGAGGTGATTCCAGGGCGAAAATTAAGGCTACTTTTTCGTATAAACCTGTATCCTAATATAATTCCCTAAAGAGTTACGCATCTTCAAAAATGAAGTAAAAATTTGGTTTTTAATTTTTATCTCAAATTTGGACAAATATAAAATAGAAAAATACAAATAAGTGGACGTGTTCTACTAACAGGAACTTTATGGATATTTTCTTTATTCACCTGTATTGTTAGAAGGGGATGAAACTTACAACCCCTGTTCATTTTTTAAGAACTTTTTAGTGCACCGGCATTTTTAATTACATATTATTTCTCCAAAAATAATTTTGCTGAGCAGTTGCTTTTTATTAGCAAGTTACTTGATGAAGAAACTGACATTATTTTGTTAATCAATAAACTTAACAGATTGATTTTGTAAATAGGTACTTATATTCTACCGTAAAATATGATATAATTGAACAAATTATCGTAAAAATGTAAATTTTATGAATTACTTTTTCTATATTGAATCATAACAAAATAATTATATTATGTCTGTGTGATCCTGATGATAGGTATCTAGTGTAAATAATGAAAGTGGCTATCTCATTAGTTACTCCGATTACAGCATGCAAATCCACCGTCACACACGTATATTATAATAAGAATCCATGCAAGACTTTATGCTTGAGGCAGGTTCTGGGGTCAACGTTTTGCAGGTGAAATAATAAACCCAGCAGATTTGATAAGCTTGGGGACTACGTGCATGGCTGCACATAGGCACTAGTTCAACATTTCACAACCCACTTTTCTGCAGCTATATTAACTTTATACTTTAATAGCAAATAGCCTGTAAATCTGCATACTTATAAGTTATAACAGTATTCTGAAGTAATTATCGAGAGCTATGATTTTCTAAAGGGCTTCTGTTTTCTATTTAATCGTATAGAATAGTTTTTATTACGAATAAAACTAATAATTTTTCAATTTATTATCATGTTTCTGTTTTGAAATTAATTGCGTAAGGTTATTCTGTTGTAATATAATTATTAGTTATTATTACAATAATTACCTACCAATGATGGTGATTTTGAAGGAAAAATTACTTGAGTTAAATTTAACAAAATAAAATACCATCCTAAAGAAGCCTTCGTGTTAAGATAATTATATGAAGTTCAGCAACCGTAAATAAGTTCTTCCAGAGCCTTTGTGGTACTACACCGACATGTTAAAAATTTTTGTTTGTTTTACCAATCAACCAGTTCAGCTTAAATAACCCGAAAATTAATTACTGGCGTCATTCTTGTGTAAATAATTGATCTTGCTGTTCAAAATTATGAGAATATAATAATTATTTTATATATATTATTTTATCACTATCACAACATATTCTTGAATTTTTTAATTAATTTTAATCACATTTATTTATAACTAAATGATAGGTATCTATCTTTTAATTTTTTTAATTAATCCTTATCTCAAGTATAAATTATTAATATTATTGTTTTTTCTATTTAAATAAATAGATGAGATAGATATAAAAATAGGTACTGAAGTTACAGTCACTATTCTACAGGGAGTTAATAAAAGTCCTTTACATTACCGCAATTTGCAATGAAGAAAATTTTTAAAAAGATGTGAAATTGTGGATTGTGGAAGGTTGCAGGTGCCCTGTCATCGTGCCTCCACTAAAACTATCTAATATTAGAATAGACTGTACTACATAGTTTCAAATAATATGACATTGGCCTAAAAATGATCAAAATCGATTGATCAATAAAAAAGTTATAGCGAAAAAAAATTTTCAACTTCCAACTTCAAGAGCAAATAGGTACCTTGAAGAAGGTAGATTATTAGCAAAATTATTATTTTCAAGCTATGATACAAGGTTATGTAGTAAAAAGGAAATAGGATGTGCGGCGAAGCTCAGCAGCATAGTCGGCAGACTCCTAAACTGAAATACGAACTTCATAAGTTCGAATCTTGAACGGGTACGTGTTGTTTCCTTTTAGATGGGGGGGGGGGCTACATACGACCCTAGGAGATAGCTGCTCCTGTAGTGCATGAGGGCGCCAATTATTGGGTTGCGTGGCTTCCACTTCTAATTTGCACAGAAAAATGGGAAGGCAGTCATGTAGGCACTCATAATTTTTAGAAAACTTAGTTTTTACTACTTCTAAAACTAGACACGGCTTAGACAAAAGTATTGCAAACGTAGAACGTGCAGTAGTGAGTGGTAGTGAGTTTATTATTCTGTAACAGACATCTCGACCTAGTAGGTACCAGTACAGGCAACATACATTTTGGTAAATACAGGATTATTCACGAGTAGGTACTGGTGATCCTTAAAAGATACAACGCAACCCAACATACATTTTACCAACATAGATGGAGGGGTGGAACTTAACATTTTGGGCCCTAAACTACATATTTCTGGGGCCCCACCCCCACTTCAACAAATATGTCGGTCAGCTTCACTGTCAATATGGGGAATAATTTAATTTTCGACTTTCATGAGAAACGCGAATCTTTTAACCAATGCTGATATACTACTTCAGTCCTCTAGACCACGTTGTACGAAAGTATTTGACTCCCAGTTTAGCTAACCACGGTCAGTTGTCCAGTGGCGGCTTGTCCATAGTGCCACTGATGCATGTGTCGCATCAAAAACATCAAAGTCACCTCCATTTTTAGTACCTATTGAATATTAAAAATATAAAATTCTTTAGAATAATAAGTTAGCACCTCAAATACATATTGTTATATCTAACTGCTTTATGTGTTTTCGTATAGGCAACGGAGATTCTTATTGCAAATTCGTTTCCTACATTATGAACGTTACCTCATTTATGCGAATAAAAGGTAGCGATGATCGTCTACTAAATGGAAAACAGGAATCTGGATTCCATTTCCTACACGGGGGCGCAACCGTACAGGAAACGGAAATATGCCTACGGTAAGTGCAGAGAGGGTGCTATGCCGAAATTGAGACTTCTACCGATTCTGATTAAGAATAAGCTCGAGATTGACAGAATAAAGTAAAAAGCTGCTTTGATTAACAATAACATTATTTTATCGACAGAAAAACGAAAGATATTGCGAGGACATAAGGAATCATAAAAACATACGAATATAAATAAAAATTGATGAACACTAGACTAGAGGATATGTTGTTGACATTGCAATTAAACGTTAATAAATAGTTTTTACGTAAGAAAAATTGCAGATATCAAACACGATCTAGATAACAGAAATAGCGACTAGACGAATACAGTAACTGCATTCTGCATTCCTTAGAATATAAATCCCTCTGAATAATAAAGCTACATGCAGAGAGAGAGACATGATGAAAATTAGTAGCTGAAGTTTGGGGCCCTGGGTATTCAGGAGTCCCTATATGCAGATTTATTAAAACTCATTCAACTCTTTAGATAGTTTACAACAAAATCGTCTTTTCATCTGATAATGTTACTTTTTTGCATACTTATTAATAAAATTATGCTGTTGTGTACTATATTGTTAAGAAGCAACTAGAAGAAGTAATCAAAAAGTCCGTGACATTATTTTCGCTAGAATTACTCAAATCGGCAAATGCCAGAGATTTTCCATCATTTACAGGATACCTGTATATCAACATATCGTCCACCGCTAGTGTTGAGAGCCGTTGTAAGAAAACTTTGTGTTATTATGGAATATTGTAATTAATTCATAAATTCAAAACAATGCAGAGAAATTTTGTTGGCAATATTTTTTGTGCAGATGTCAAAAAATCGCGCGCTTTATTCTTAAGTGATTTTGAACCAACCAATTCACTAGCGACACTACTTAAAACGAGTTAAACAAAGAGTATAATAAGTTTTGTCATAAATAATTTAAGCACAAGAGATTCGTCATTATTATTCCATGAATAAAAAATGTTCTTATTCTGTAATTCATTTCTAAAGCTTGCTTTATTATCGACTTAGATTACCTAGAAAGTGCGGCAAAATCTGATATATCTTATACTTAGAAACTTAAAAATAATTGATTCTTCTAAAATTATATATTTTGATGATGGTTGAAAATTCTATAATTCAAGTTCTGTTAACATAAAAAACTAAAAATTCGAATAGGAATAAAAAATGAAAAAAAAGAAAGAAGAGATGTTAGGTATACCCAATCACGTTACAACGTTTGGCGAAAGGACAGCTTATGAAGATTTATGAGATTATGACTGTAGAAGTTTTTCAATTTCAAGTATCATCGAGTGTTAACAGTTTTTAACCTAACACCACGGCATGGTTTCGATAAACTTTTGGATCTGATAAGGATAAGGCGTTATATTATATCACTTATTAAAATATAGTAATTGCACATTTTTGATATGACCTTCGATAATTTCCGAAATTTAATGTTCGAAGATGGAAAAAATAAAAATAAAATAGTAGCACACTGCACAGTGTTTACGGCAACGCTGTTCGTGACAACCCGAACGAAATTTATTAATTCCGCTGCTTGTAAATCCCAAGACGTTGTTGTGCTTTCCAAGAATTTTGCTCTCGATCCAACTTGTTTGGGAAACCGCAGCATTTTAAATGAGTGGTCAAAACCTGGAGAATAAAATACCCCTAATGGAATTGCTTCATAAGATATATTTTCTAAAATATTTCGCAATAATTGGTGGTCCACGCATGTCCCTTTTTTAGTTTATTTGACACTATGTCTTTGGAATTATTTTGACAAAGACATGTAGATTCGCCTCCTGTATAATTACGACAATAGTCAGTTTTCTTAAAAAATGCTTATAAAATTCCATAAAAGATAATATTTCAAAGTCACAGTGAAAAAATTGATAACGCACTTTGATGATGTGCCTACTTCACAAATGTGATTTATCTACCGTGTACCTAATTATTTGATAAGTTTAATTTTAAATCTTTACTTTACACCCATTGTCAATTTACAAGATTATTATCTGGGCATCAAACAGTTGTCTATTTGATAAAACTTAATATAGTCAGTAACGGATTATGACTTTTTTTGCCCATAGGCAACTATATTATAGCGCCCCCTCCCCACTTCAAAACTTCCTTTCCCAGGATTTCTCCGCTATAGGTAAATTAATTTGATATTATTAAGTATATTATGGAAAACTATTTTTTAAATTTTTATAATATACCTTCTTGTTTAGAAAATAACAGTCTATTTTCTTTGTATTTTGTAATACATGTTCAAGTTTTTCTTTTCTCTCTTTCTCGATTTTTAAGGCATAGTTGTCAAATTTCAAAATATTTTCAGCGTCGGTCTATTTACATGCGAATAGTGATGCAATAAAATAATAAATCAGGCGGCCGGCGGCGGCGGCGGAACCATTTACTTTGAATGTCCGGGCCCAGGGACATGTGCCGCAGCTTGCAATGTGCAAACAAAATATTGGCTCTTGATTTCGACACCTTCCTAAAACAGCAGCCAAATGACATATTCGATCCGAATCTGTGACCGAATCTCGGACCCGGACATTAGGGCGCCGCCGTTAGGGCGCGGCCGTTCGGGCGCCGCCGTTCGGGCGCGGGACACTCGGGCGCGAAGACGTTCGGGCGCGAGGACACTCGAGCGCGGGCCATTAGGGCGCGGGACACTAGGGCGCGAAGCTGTCTAATATTTTGAACGTTACTCTTCTTGTCAAAATAATTCTTTCTGATTGCACATACTACTTATATAACGTAATGTAAATGTTTAAGTGTGAAGAGCTAAATAAATTACAGATTCAATTATATTCTATATTGTAATAATTCTATTAAATTATGAAAGTAGTGCATTAATAGTATATTTAAAAAGCAAGTTTCATAAGGCAAGTTTTTATCGGAAGAGTTCAAGAATGATTGCGATAAAAAGCCTTATGAAACGTGTATTTTATAATTTCAAATTTATATTACTAGTTCTTGGAGCAAACAGATTTTTTTTAAATTGAAATATAATATATTAAAATGTCACATCATTTAAAAGTAAATCTAAAATTACAGGATTTATATCTTTGTCCAGCATTTTTTGTACTAATATATTTCCCTCTTCATACTTAAACGTAGATGTCAATACTCCTTTACATTACGTTATATATGTAGTATGTGCAATCAGAACGAATTATTTCGACAAGAAGAGTCACGTTGAAAATATTAGACAGCTTTCGCGCCCTAGTGTCCCGCGCCCTAATGGCCGGCGCCCGAGTGTCCTCGCGCTCGAGTGTCCCCGCGCCCTTACGGCCCGCGCCCTTACGGCCGCGCCCGAACGGCCGCGCCCTGACGGCGGCGCCCTAATGTCCTAGACCGGACTAAATCTACCAGACAGAAAATAATAAATGACAATATTATGAAATTTTTTATTTTTTGTTGATAATTTTCGATAATGAAAATTTGTTGTGTTTCGTCGCGTCGCGTCGCCGGCGTCGTAGGCAACTGCCTATATTGTCTTATGGATAATCCGGTACTGAATATAGTAGGTACTCTATTTTATGAGACAATAAAATTAATGTAATTTCGGTAGATGGGTCGTTTTAATTTCACTTGAATCGTTAGTTATGTAACGTCCGGTCGGGAACAGTAAGCGAATTCTATTATAAATATACACATTGGGAATTAATTCAGTTATTAGTAAAGTCAAACAATATTAATTAAGTCTAGGAACATGGTATTAAATCTATTATAAATGTAAAATTGATAATTGCGGCCACTGCCTACAGTACGCGTGTTAGTGCGATTAAGAATGAATTTTGTTTAATGCATATTATTACAAACAATGCAATGACAATTTAATGTGAAAAAGATTAAATCAAACAGTTCCTCAGTGTATTCAAGATTAATTTATTATATTGTTTCCTGTCAATGAGAGAGACAGTGAATGGTATCTATTGTTTGAATGAAAACCTGACAAAAAGTTTTTAGCATGTCCGTGCCTATAGTAAATTTAGTAATAAATTATATCTACTCTAGTTTTTTACAAATCCAGCATAAACTTTAAAGAGCTTTCATAACTATTTTGATACCATACTGAACGTGTAGTAATACATTATAATAATATTATGTTATAAAAAAAACACATTTTTGTTAACACCGGAAAACAGGTATTCCTGTATTGTCATTAATAATCGTGTCTAGACAAATCGTAAGACATTAAAACTTGTGAGGAGTTCATAGTTCTCATACTATCATGAATTGATAATGCATGACAGACTGCAATATAATGTTGCTTTTTATTAATTTATTTTATAAGGCTTAGTCATAAATTCGTAAAATAATGAAACATTTATTTCAATTTCGTTTGAAGATCAGGTGTTACAACAAAGTCTAAATGATCAGTTTAATTTTACGCTGTCGTTTTATGCCCTGCAGATAAAATATGCTAGGTACTTTCTAATTTTTTTTATTTTTAATACCTACTCGTGCGTTTCTGACAGCACATTTTTAAAATTCTTCCTTTAAGTTGAAAATGGATTGCAGTTTGTTCGTCTATTGCATTAAGTTAAAGAAAATTTATGTCGTTCTGTGTTTTGGTTAATTTATTTGTAGTGGATCGTGTATTATACATTTTTATAAAAATTGCAAAGAAATATAGTACAGGTGTTTTTAAATATCGGATACGGAGAGCACTACGCGATTTACCTGTTAAGATGTTGATGATATATTTTGATGATATAATAAAAATTATTTTTTAGAATGTTCACTGGTAAGTGTTTCTGGTTGTGGATAAAATTTTGTAAGTATGTAATTATGTATCATCTCTGGCGCAAACGGCCTGTTCCAGCCCTCGTATGGTGCACAGGCCCTCGCTACGCTGGTGCTGGCTGCTATAGCTATAGTAGGATCGACTATTATTTGGCGGGTCCAAAGTCCAGACTGTGGTATGAAGTAAGTTAGCTCGGCTCGCTGTAATTTGAGATCTTCTACTGTTTTGCACCAGTGACACCAAAACAGTTTTAAGCTATCAATTTGAATATTAATAAAAATATTGGTCATAAAATCAGAACATGTTAGGAACCGCTGCTGTTGGGAACCCGAATCGCTATCCCAACAGCAACTTTCTGTCAATCACATCTACCTGCTTCGTTCGCCACCGTACAGGACCAACTTAACCGATGTCGCCGTGACGTAAAGAAAAAATCTAGACATACGTTTGTATTGTACATGTTGGAGGTTATACTATAAAGAGAAAGTAAACAATAAAAGGGGTACGTGTATTCTTCATTGCTACAAGCGACTAAAAATAATCTAGTTTACTATAGTTCCTATTAATTCCATTAGCGGTATTACATTTTAAAATCATAACAGCCATCATTATCATATTTTCCTGTTGTTTGTCTCTCATCGATGTGCTGATCCGGTTTAAATTAAATTAAAAAAAAAAGCGTTTTTCAACAGTAAAAACTTTACTGCCACAGGACTTTACACTACAGGTGCAGGAAAATTTATCGGTTTTTCTTTTTCTGTAAAAGCATGTAGGTACCTATAGAGAGAATTGGTTACCTCATAACCATAAAACAAGCATTTCCATGTTTAAAAACTGAAGTTTCACTGGTGTGCTAACTAATGGAAACACATTGTTTTATAATAGTTCATCTACTGTGAGTACGATAAGTACCGTCAAAAGAAAGCATCATTCTATTTCCATAAGTACCTACTCTACTAGGGAAGTACTTCCGTTGGTTAAATCGCTTCATGTGACTCTTAAATTAAGATCACACAACCAAGACACTGGTCACTGATTGGTTGATTACTGAGTCGATATACTATTTAATCTTGTTTTTATTGTTATGTACTAAACCGGTGGGGGTCTGTAAAGAAAACACAAGCAGTAACATAAATGTAGTAAAATCGAATAGAAAAGTATAAATGACATTCCAAAGGAAACGATTGCAGGTGTAAAATAATTATGTAGAGTTTTTCAAAATAACTGAAAATTGAGATTTGCTAGTAAAAATGTAAAATATGTTTATGTTTGTCTTGCCTTGAAGATGAGGTATGATTACGACTGAAAATGAAGATTTGTAGTACCTATCTACTACTTGAGCATTTTTATGAGTAAGAAAAGCAAACGATATTTATTTCAACGCAATTTTTTGTCAATCTGTTAATATAAAATCAATCGCAAAGTGGTATACTACGTTTAAGTACATCTTACATAAATAAAAGAATAAAAAAATTGAAGTGGAGATTTTGAAGTAAGAACTTTTTTATTCATTAAATTCGCTGTAATCACACTCATCGATCTAAAACGCGACATATATGAAAATTCATTGAAAGTTAAATTTATCTCTAATTGACGCGCGAAACTTCCTTATCAAACGTGCTTTGGAATACTTATAGAACAGAGGAGTGGATCACGTGCAAAGATTCATGTACAAACCACTTTAATAATAATTGGAGGGGCAGTGTATTATCTAGAAACCCCCACCAAGATTCTAAAAGTGGATTAAGTTAAAACTTTGTCGATTGGAGCTCAGTTGTATTGAACGTGTGCCGAGTTGAATAATAAATTAATTGCAACAAATATTTATAAATATGTGTATTTGTAATACTATTTTAGTTCCTGATATGTCTTTGAAGGCAATTAATCAAACGACGTGTAAAAGTTGTGATAAAAGTCAAATGGATGATAAACACAAGAAAAGCAACGTGGTGTTAGAAGATACTATTATCCAAGAAGATACACTTGCAGTAGTTACGTATTACACTAAAGTAGTATTATTCTCTTGCGGAAATATTCTTAAAAATTTTGAAGAATCTAAATGGTATAAGTAAGTATTTTACTTTTTATTGATGAAACCTCGATCTTCAGAATATGAAAATATTTTCAATGAAACATGAAATTTAGAGATTTCGTAAGAATAAATTGCTGTCGGTATTTTAAGTAATACTTGTGAAACTGTTTACAATAAATTAGTAATACCGATAAAATATTATTGTTATCTGAATATTCATTTGTTATTATTTTTAAACGAATGAGCTTTGCTAATAAATTCCTAGGACCTATCTGTATAACATATTTTTCTAAAATTAGTTTTATTCTTTTTACAGAATATTATCCCGGACATCTCAACCGGCACACTTCATAATATTATTAGCAATTAGTACCATAGGATGCTTGATGTATCCAAATACAAATACACAAGAGAACAAACAATCTCCAATTTTAAATCTTCTTTACCTTGGGTCAGTTAGTGCCCATTTTGGAGCACAATTATGGATGAGTTTTGTATCAGGACTGTCTTTGTATTTTTGTTTACCACGCCACACTTTCGGAAAAGTGCAAAGGGTTCTTTTCCCAAAATATTTTCTTATAAACTCCGTACTAAGCTTAATATCTTTAAGCGTTTTTCTGAATCACCATAATTCGCAGCTTGCTTTGCCGCAAGTGTCTTTACAGGTTTGTATTTATTTTATTTGAATTTTTTATTAATCTACAAATGACTAAGATCTTAATAAAAATATTTTTGTTTCAGATTTGGACTCTTACCACTTGCTTTTTAATTGAACTGATTGTCCGTCTTTATCTAACGCCTCCATTATTGCGTTTGATGGAAAAAACGAATGCTTTTGAAGAAGCGGCAGGAGTTGGTATGGAAATTGGAAAACACGATGCGGGAGCTCTTTCGACAAACGAACAGTATTTAAAAGTTTATAAATCATTTAGAAAAGTTCATATGACTATTGCAATAGGAAATGTTATAACGATGGGTTGCAGCGTTTTGCACCTACATTATCTTTCGAGTAAGCTACATCTGTTGTAACACCTTGTCAGTATTAATTATGATTTTAATATTTATTTTTGTACTAAAAACATTTTTTAATAATAAATTAGTTAGTTTTAGACTGTAGAGTATTGTGTAATCAATGAGAGACTGACTTTTATAACTCTTTAGATAAGTAAGTAAAATTATAGGAATGTGAAAAGTTTTTTGTTTCTTTTTGTCAGGAAAATATTAATACTAATTTCGTGTATCTTCTATATTATAACAGTAATTTGAATGTTTTTCTATTTACGGCACAGCTACACTAGCTGTGTGGAAGTGTTGTACTAGGTACTACCAAATCATCAAGAAGAAGAATTAGAATATCTAAACATTTTCTTATATAATTGTGATTTAATTGAACATTCCCATAATTTCTAAATACCTAAACCAACTTATCAGCCAATTGATCTTTTTATTATTAGCAGTTATATACATGGCTTACATACTAAATTATTTACTTTTATAATTAATTTGACTTTTAAAGTCCCGAACATTCACAAGGATTTGTAGGTACTGCATCATCATCAGATTGAAGACGTCCCGTTTTTCTATCATATGTGCCCAAAAATTCCCCACAGTATTTACAATAAAGGTTCATGACGTTGCTACCACCAAGTAAAAATGGGAAGAAACACAAAGGCCAGCAACCCAGCAAACACAATGCACCTAATGAAGATTTTGTTACCTATAAATAAAAAATCATAAAAGGAAGATTTCTTTAAGACGATAGTATGTAAATGTTATCCAATATTTTTTAAAATCCAATAACAAATTTCAGAACAGTATACAGGGTGTCCAAGAGAACGAGCGCGTGTATGGGGAATCTCGTAAACGGTACGAGATATCGATTCGGTTAAATGAGAAGAAATGTTTGAAAAAGCAAAGTTAATGTCAATATCTTGAAAAGTTAGTTACAAAAAATTTAAATTATTAATCTGAACTAAAAGTGCTTTAATAATTATGTCAAAACCATTTTCCGCTACTGCCTATAATAATCAAATTACACGGAAATATAAAACTGAAAATTTTATTTTTTCAGTCTGTAACTGCGCAAAATTTGCAGAAATTGAATGGTAGTCACTAATCATAGTAGTCCTCAATCTGCTGAACATTTCTTCTCATTTAACCGGATCTCTATCTCTTAAGGAGCACGTGCACTTGTTCGGTTCGGTTCCGTTCGGTTCGGAACCGTCCGATCGGCAAAAATCAAAATACATGGAAATGAATGGCAGCCCGCGCATTACGTCGGTTCGGTTTCGTCCCGTTCGGTTCAGTCCAAGTATACTACAGACATCAAAAAATTCCGAAAGTCCGATCAGTCTATAGGCACAGTATAGTATCTATAGGTAAGAACGGGACAAAAAGGATGGTGCCGTACCGAATCAACGTAATGCCAGTAATTTCCATGTATTTCCGCGGCATTTGTAAGCTTGGTGGAACTTTATTTGATTTTTGCCGATCGGACGGTTCCGAACCGAACGGAACGCAACCGAACAACTGCGCGCGGACCTTTACCGTTTACGAAATATCCATGCATGCGCTTGGTCACCAGAGGCGGATGAGGATCTATTACACGGCCTGGAAAATGTGACAACGGAGTGGCCCACCTCGGTCCTTTGAAATCCGGAAAAAATGTATTTTGGATTTTATGTAGTGATTGCTTTCGTTTACTTAAATGCTACAATTTTTTATCAAAATTTGTTTATTTCAAAAGTTAATAATGACTTCTCTATAATTCATAATCATGAACGAATCAAGACGATTTTCGGAGAGGGTAAGATCTTTCACATACAACCTGGGAGGTTAGCAGCGTCAATAAATAGTTACTGGTAAGCAGTAGCAAGAGCTGTAGTAGGTAAGCTTCTTGACAAATAATATTAAATTTAAATAGGTATCATTTTCTAGCAACAAATTTGGTAATTTCAACAACTCTTATAAGTGGTGTCATTTTCACTGCCACTTTCCTCATCATCGGTTTTATCACCATCTTCAGATTTGTCACGTATAAAATTTGCGGATTCTTCAACTGATAGCTTCATTTTTTCCAATTATTTGTAAAATTAATTAACTCTTCTTTTAATATCGGAGGTGTTGCCAGTTCATTAAATTAATTGATACCATGTTCGTGCACCCTTCAAATTTTATCATTTCTTTCGCTCTACCACTCTTCCGACTGGTCGTTTATCGTTTTCTGTACGTTCCGTAAACGTGCTCACAAATCACAATTATTACAAACATTGTGGTTTCTTATCTTTTTGGTGTTATACCTAAGAAAATAATTTTCATTATTTTCCTTGCTTCTAATTTATAGTCTCCAGAAAAGTATAAAAAATTAAAAAAAAAGGAACATGTTCTCGACAACGGTCCACCGGCAAAATTCCCGACTTCCCGCAGGTCCTCATCCGCTCCTGTTGTACACCCCGTATTATTAAATCTTATTTGAATTTCCAAAGAGACATGACATAACTCATATTTGCCAATTTTTCTATTGAAATAAGTTTATGGAAAATTAAATTAATTACTGAGCCTGCAAAAGTCAGGGTTAGTTATAGGACTTACCTTATTTTGTTGTTTTCTAATGAGGGGTGGTCCTGATTTTCCGCATGTTTCACATTTTAGAGTTGATGTACCTGGTCGCCAAGTTTCAACTAAAGTATGTAAACTTTAAATTATTACATAATCTTGAAGATTATTTTTACTAGCCTGTTGTTTTATACATATTTAGTTCGTGTAGATGATTCTTCCGACTTCCAACACTTACTTTCTCTCCAACTTCTGCAATGGAGAAATGAGTAATGCTACTGTTTGGATGATTTCTCAGAAGATGTTCTCCTAGTGTTTCAACATGAGTAGGTCTATACTTAATTATTTTCCCACACAATGTACATTTAGCACTAGACCCCATCTATAATAAATTTGAATAGGGAGTTGATTAAAAGACTTATTCGCAAATATATATTAAAGTTTGACTTACCTACTGCCCAGAATTAGCTCCTGTCCGTAAATTTCTCATATTCTTTCTTAACATCATTTGAAAAATGTGAAGTGTAACAATTTTAATTTATTTTAAGTTGAAATATTCAGGCAACGCGGTAATTGCCATTTAGCGAATTTTAGAAAACTTACTGATTTTGACAATGGTGTTGAAATAATCTTGTGTCACAATTCATTGGTTGTGACAAATAAAACAATCAACATTGAAGTATTCATTACGCATTTTATTGATTTCAATTTTAAAATTACTACCAATCTACTGAGAGGTCTGCAATAATTGAAAATCCCTTAAAGTCGTATCCGATATACGTTTGTAAGGTCTATATAGGATATCTTCCGTAGTTTCACTGCCAAATATGACTCTTTTATTAGCTGTGCTATTGCTATATTCGTTGCTATTTTTGTCGGAAGGATCAAAAACATTATGTATAGTAGTACCAACCAGTGACCTTCTTGGTGGTTTGTGGACAGTATTTACCCATTGATGACACTTTGGGCAATAATAATTTTTTTCTCTAAATGATGGTACAGCATATGGAAGCAGGCATCCACCACATAAGCACAAAATGTAACTTAATAATTTAAATTTTGGTAACAATCGGTATTTAACTTTAGGTTCAATAAATTCTTCACATTTAGGGCACCAAAATCGAGGAATTCGTACGTAATAGATTGACATCCTTATAGTAAAGATAGGTTTTATATAAAATTAAACTTTTCGAACTCATAACGCTGAAATTTATGTAAAAACTGTATTATTTTGAAGTATGTTTTATATGCTCTCGTTAAAATAAAAAAAAAAACACATTACTCATTTGAATCTACACAGCAAATTTATTTTTGAGCTTTCAACTTGACGTACGTCATTTTTCGATGACACGTAATACAGAATTCTAATATTGCTTTTATTACTCATCTATTAGCACCAATATAAGTATTACAAATGGGACAGCTATGCCTTACACTTTTAGAAATTGTCAAACAATAAGGAAGAAGACAACATCCTAATGGGCACAGTAAAACTGCAGCTATATGCGTATTTTTGGTTGTTATAAAAGTTCGCCTTGTTTTTATGGGTATTCTGCAGTTGGGACAAGTGAGACTTTGGGAGGCTCTTCCAATGTTGTTAGAAACTTTTAAAGGATATCCGTATTCACAACTACAGCACCAGCAACAACATTTGGCGAATTTTGCACCAAGTCTGCTATCAACAGTTAATACACGTCTATGTGTGTCACCTGAAAGTTGAGATTATATCAACTGTGTATTGAGAATACAGAAAATGACTGTATACCACCCTCTGAAGTTGAAGGGCCAGGATCTTCTAGCATGTAAGAAACCGATTTATGACATTTGTCACCATACGACATTTCAAATGTAGATTGTAGTGTTTTGTTATGTTATACCAACAAAATCACCATAGATAAAAATCTCATAATATACAGGGTGTAGAATTGGTTGGCGAACCTGACCAACATTTTTTATTTGTTTTCTTTATTATTTTAGAACTGCAAAGAAGTTTTTAGCAGAGAAGTAATATTGAATTAGCATGTTCTAATTGGTTATGAGTTTTAGTTACAGTTGTTTTGCTTTAAGAAATTTATTATACACCAGTTCTGCCAAATTCCAAGAAAAAAACTTTTAAATTACTTCTGAATTTTTTTTTAACAAAAACGAAAGGGTGTTTAGCTTCCAAATAAGATTTCACGTCCCCATTCGCTTTGAAAATGTACAGTTTGGAAAATTTTTTGACCCCTTCAGATCTCGTCCGGATTTTCCCGGAATGTTATTTGGAGGGTGTACACTTCGAAATTATGGGACAAACTTCCCCACCCCTTCCCCCTGCTCACTGCCTGGTCAGGAAATGTTCATCAGGAATGGATTCCTTCTGAAATGTTTCTGAATTTTTTTTTACAGGTGGGGGGATGAGGGCTGTTTGGCACATATTTTCCAAGTCTCTAGCCTCCATATTACATTCTGGGAATTTTAGAAGAAAATCGGAGGGCGTGAGAAAATCATCAAAAAAAAATGAAAGACTATACAGGGTGTCCGTCTTTCAAAGCTAAGCATGGGGATCTCGGTTAGCTTAAGAGCTACGAAGTCGGTTAAATGGAGGCAAAGTTTTGTTTTTCGCTGATAAAATGAAAACAAGTGAAACTACGAATTTTTAAGACATCTTTTTTACGGGGAATCTAAATATGTGATTGTTTTGCTCATATCGTTTAAAATAGCCTACAATCGAGTGTCAACTTTTGTTTTTCTTATGGACGCCATATTGGATTTTTGCATTTTTGAATGTGACTTTTTTTTTTGATTTCAACTATGTATGGCACATAATACTTTAGCTTGTGTTTTTACCTACAATTTTGAGTTATCCGTTTTTACGCAGAGTGCCATGGAAACAAAAGCGACAATTTTGTTTTAAAGAAAATTTTCACAGTTCCTAATACATTGCTAAAGTCGTTACGTTGTACTTCCCCTAATTTTAAGATAGGTACGTAATTTTCGGAAAGAAAATGAAAAATTCTAATGAAGAACAACGTGATATGTTAGAAATTTATTATTCTTCGCATCGGAATGTAGAAATTACTTCCGAAACGTATCTGACAGAAACCAGCCAGGTCCAGGTCCTAGTTATTTCTTGCGTCTTCATCGAAATCTAAACGAATATGGCCCCTTTTGTAAACCCAGGCAGAAACACGAACTGAAAAACCGGACCTAAGGGATTACAAATCTCTGTTCAAAGAAAAACGATACTTAAATATTTCTTACTATCCCGTTGTGTTTTCGATTAAAGTTTTAGTTTTTGCTATAATTTTCTTTTTTTAAATTTTGATTCTATTGTTTCAACATAAATCATAATAGTTGATAATAAATTTTATTATATCCCACTATTCTTCTTTTAAAACTCGCATTTCTTTCATAAAATTAGCCAAAGCAATAACTTTATGACTTAAAATTAAATTCGTAATCAGAAGTTTCTTTAAAATAAACTTGTCGCTTTTGTTTCCATGGCATTTTGCGTAAAAAGTGGAGGTGCAAACCTCCCCTGGACTTTTACATACTAAAAATAAACGTTTCGTTTTTGATATTCAACAGTATAGTTCGTGAGGCAGACCCTGATAAGCATTTGAATGCCTAGCGAGAAAAACGAGACTATACTATACGGATTCGATATGAACGAAGGAAGACACATATATCTGTATAGGTAGCGGCTAGATATTACAGCTGGCGAAGCCGGACGATCGCTACCGACCGACGATCCGTTTCCGTCAAGAGTCCAACATAATATTCAGAATTCACTAATTTCTCATCAACCGTACATTTTAGCTATATGAACACCTTACACTATGTGATAGACAATTAAATTTTGCATTCAATCATATAATAATATATAGGGTGTTTCATTTAAAATAACAAAGTTGCTTATCGTACTGTGGAAAGCAAACGCCCTGTATACGTGATATATTTAGAAGAATGCAGAGATATATACTGAACAAGTTTTATATTTAAACTTTTTTCATATTTTGATTAATAAACGAGCTATAGGAGCATCAATTTTCGATTTTGAAAACCTCGTAGAGGGCGCCACAGTGGAATTCTGGCGTTCATCAAAAAACAAAAATGTAGCTAATACCAAGCTGCATAAGTATAGAAAATTTAAACAAAATCGTTAGAGCAGTTTCTTTGTAACAATTTTTCAAAAAGTTCAAAATTTTTGGAAGAGCGCCGTTGCGACCGTTTTTGGATTTAGTAAATAATTTTTTCTTGTGGTGTAGTACCCCTAAAGGGCTTTCAAACAAGTCGTTGCGGAACCTGATCAAATAACTGGTTTTTGAGTTATGGGGCGTTAAAGTCGAAATTTTGAAAAATTCATAGCGGCCGTCATTTTGAAGTTAGAGAGTCTGGCAAAAAACTGTTTCCTTTCAATTATCGTCTTCTTTCATATTCCCTACTCAGATTTTCAAAATACTGCTTCTGAAAAAAATACTACCAAAAAAACATGTCTAACTTCCGCGTCCGGTTTCGGATTTTTTTGAAAAGCTTAATTTGTCGATGAATTTTCGATATACCCCTTCATTTAAAATTTTATCAAAATCGGTCCAGCAGTTTACATACCAGTTTTTACATACATACATACACACACCAACCCAACCACAGACAGACATTTTTTCGAGACCATTTTTTGGGTTTCTGCAAGTTTCAAGCAAGTCATGACTCACAACTCAGCAAATGGTTGTTATGGTATTTCCGTGTATAACTGCGTTTCTAGTAATCCTAGAGACCTCTGGTTTTCTGCATTCTCTTGGGTTTTCTTTTTCTATTTTATTCAGGATTATAAAACAAATGGATGTGAATTTCCGTTTGAAATTTTGAAGAAAATTGCAGAAGAATGAGAGTTTCCACTAAAGCACAAACTTGAAATTTTAATTTCCAAAGAAATATTCAAGTCAATTCTAAGAGCTTTCTTTACAGTTTTACTGAGCAGTAGGTTAACCTAATTCATCAAAAGGGAGCCTGTGTTTACATGACAACAGGAATCAACTGGAATTGCTTTACGTACATGGTCAGCAAAACAAACAAAAACTTTAAATAACTTTAAATAACCAGTTTTATTTGCGTAATAACAAAAATCTGTTTTAAGAAAACATTTATAAATAGACCTTGATTTTTTTATGTAATATAAAACAAGTTTTTCAAACTCGATAACTAGCAGGTAAAACACATGTGCCTAAGGGGACCAGTAAACCCACTCAACCACCATTTAGCATACATTATGTCAACAACCCTCGATAGGCAGAATATAATTGATTTAGAAAATCTTGGCTTTGCGAAGGATTCGAACCTACAACCTCAAAGTCCTAGCAGGTTCCGCCACCCTCACGATTTATTATAGCTCTTAGTTTCAATGTGTACTAGTTTTTTATATTCCATTATACTCCAGTCAAATTATGTTTTTAGCAGGAAAGTTGTGGGGTAGTTTTGATTTTTACATTCTATATGTTTTTTGGTGTGCTGAATCCGAATTTGAGGTTTGCTAACAAAATTTCGTGACGCAACATTGAAAAAAATGCAAAAAAGATAAAAAAATATCATTTTTTGGCGGTTTCTTGCTTATAACTCGAAAACTATCAACTTTTCGCACCTAATTTTTCTATCCAAAATGAAAGCACATAAAATTTCCTACAATTTCACTAATTAGGTTTTTTCTGTCTGACGAACCGCGGCGTCTGGGCTGATAGTTGAAAATTGGCGTATTTCGGCTGTCTCCGCAAAAACCCACCTTTTCCACTTCAAAACTTTAATTTATTATTAAACGCTGTCATTTAGTGAATTCTTGTCAGTTTTAAGTTTAATACAATGTAGATTGGTTTTAACTGTTATGCCATCTCCAGTACCTACCTACTAAAAAAAGACATTTTCAAAATCGTTGACAGCATATAAATGTCTTTTCTTTATGGAATAGTCTAATCGAGTGGTTATGGTGGATTCTTGAGGGATAAAAATAAATTGAAATGCGACTATGTATAGGGTGTCCCTAATGTAATGTGGAAGATCGTTAGGTACGGGGTGCAGCAGTCTGAGGTCAAGGAAAATAGATTAAACCATAAATGACGACCTAGGGGGTTTTAGCAATTTAAAACAAAAGTTTTGTTTGTAGTTTTTTAACATTTTCCCCCCCGGAAACGGCTAACCTAAGATAGGAACATTCTTTAAAAGCACATATTCTCCATCTCCAACTTGCTACTCTTTTCTTTCCTAACATGTTTTGTCATTTTTCTTTGCCTGTATTCGTAGAAGTTTTCCATGGCTTTCGTTTTTTTTACAACGATCAGCCTGTATAAAGAGAGTTAGACAGTACATTTGCTTATAAACAAGAAAGGATTTAGGAATAAAGTAGTGTTGATGTGCTTAAGGCAAAATCTGAACACACGTAGTTGTTTAAACTCAAATAGTTTTTACCTAACGTTTGATTAATTCTATTTTTCTCTCTATCTATCTCTTTTTCTTTCTACCAAGGTAATCCCGAAAACAAAAAAAGATTTTAAAACGAGTTTATTTGGAAATATATTTTTCTAATTAATGGGCTGGAGATTCTTATAAAACCCACAGTTGCATTAAAGAACTTAATAGTGAAACTACTTTCATTTGAAGCAATCATGTCATATTTTGAAATATTAAGTGCATTATTTGTTGTTATAGTGACGTTTGTATTGTTCTTTAGACGGAAGTTTCGATATTGGAAAATAAGAAACTTAGAGTGCTATGAAGAACCAATAATTCCTTTTGGTAATGCCTTACATATGTGGAGAGAAAACTTCGTAATTGGAAATATTATTAAAAATATGTATGATACTATTAAACAGAAAGGGTTAAAACATGCAGGAGGATATGAATCGTTTTATCCCACGTACATGCCCATAGATCCAGATATAATAAAAACTGTTATGGTACAAAGTTATGAAAATTTTCATCAACGTTTGTATAAATGCAGGGAAACAGATGATGTGTTTACAGCAAACTTGTTGTTTGCTACGGGTGAAAGGTGGAAATGTCTCAGAACAAAGTCAGCTCCAGCATTTACCCCTGCAAAAATGAGAATTCTAGTTGATGGGGTTGTACATTGCAGTAAACAAATGCTAACCGAATTGGATTCCCGAAATGATAAGTCAGTTGATTTTTTACACATATCTCTTTGCCATGTTACAAATGTTACCGGTGAAACCATATACGGTATAGACTGTAACTGTTTTGAAGATCCTAATTTAGAATTTATAAGGCATGCAAAAATTTTAGTGACAAATGGGTCTAAATATCCTTTAGTGAAAGTTTTCTTAAAAACGTTTCAACCTAAATTCTTCGATTGGCTAGGACTCTCCGTGTTAGATAAGAAATCTTGCGAGTTTTTCGTAAACCTTGCTAAGGACATAGCGAGGTTTAGAAAACAAAATAATGTAAGAAGAAATGATCTCTTCCAATTGATGCTAGATGCAGAAACCGATCTAAATTTGGACGAACTTGATGATGAAACAACTAAAAGTGGTAAATTAATTCAAGAAATGAGCGCGCAATCGTGTATGCATTTCCTAGGTGGTCTTGAATCGTCTTCAGCAACTTTAACATTCTGTCTTTATGAACTATCTCAAAATTTAACAATTCAAGAAAAAGTTCGAGAAGAAATAGATCGAGTGCTTCTAAAATATGAAGGGAAAATTATTTACGATGCAATTATGGAAATGTCATACATGAGTCAAGTTATGAGTGGTAAGGACAATTTTTTGAAATCTTTCAGTCAGAACTTTAGTCAGAAGCGAATCAATAAAAAAATGAATTTTGTCAACACAAACAAATATTAACACTTTAGTGGATTGTAAACATTTTTTTAAATTCTATTTGATGGCAAGTGTGGATTCTTTCCAAGGTAACCTTTTTTTACGATGCTACAAAATGTACCTACGTCATTGTTTACTAACTTTCCATATAAAAAGTGAATTATGTCCTTTTTTTAATTACATTACGTTTTGCCACCATACCATTTTTGCTCGAACTTGTTTTTGCTACTTCGTCTGTCGTCAGTGGTTTCCTCCCGACCCTCTTTCTCGTATATAGGTAATATATTATATTACTGTAAAGTTTTTTTCCGAAACCCCCTCCAGTCGGAGTTAATCCCTTTCAAAGTTGGAGGTTAGGAAGAGGTTTTTAATTTTTTTTCTCGAAAACGGGGAAATCTGGGAAAATGAAATTTGGTGAAGTTATTACACTTATGAAAAGACATTTTGTTTCAAGGGGGTGAAACTTATAACTCTTATCAATTTCGCTTTCAGAACTTTTTTGTGAACCAAGGTATGGGTTTATAAAAATATGAATTACATAGCTTGATAAGTCTGGAAACTTTTTTGTATCTTTCGTATTTCCCGTAAAGTTGATAGTTTTCAAGTAAAAAAATAAAATGTAAAGGCTTATGCTAATTTTCGATGTAGAAACACCTCCTGATTTTTTTCGTACTTATTAGTTAACACCCTGTATGTATTTATAGAAATAAATGTTTTATAATTCTTTTTCACGAATGAGGCTAGACAAACGTAGCCGCTGATGTGAGGCTAAGGTGTATGACGTCATCAATTATGAAAAGTACCCGCGTTAATAGTTTGTAAAGAAAACGTAGCGAAAACCACGCAAGATAGCACAAAATAATAAAAGACTAAAGTTGTAGGAAGTTAAATTTTCTAGAAGAAACTCAGGAAAATATTTGTCCTAATCTTAATAGTTTGGGTCTGGGAACCGTCAGGCTAAGCACATGCGTGCACTCTATTTAGCACATTGACGAGCACGTTAGCTCGCTCTCGCTTATTCACGACAAAATGTGAAGGACCACAAATTACATTTTTAAAACATTCTATAGGAATAAATCTCAAAAAAAAAGTTATTTAAGGAACTTAATTTTCTAAATTTTCTTAGCAAATGGCATTTGGTTGGCGCATACAAGAAATTAAGTGAGGGCATTAAACTTGTAGTACCTATTCAATGACAATTTTTTTAATTTTTAACTAGATTATGAAATACGCAACTGTTTTAACTTTATTTGTACCTTTTTTAATTGCAATTTATTTTCTGTTTTAGAAACTCTAAGAAAATACCCAGTTTTTCCTTCTGTAACAAGGGTATGCACTAAAGAATATAAAATATGTGAGACTACTATAGAAAAAGGAATTCTCATAATTATACCAATCATAGGTCTTCATCATGATCCTGATTATTATCCCGATCCGGAAATATTCGATCCTGAACGATTTTCTGAAGAAAATAAACAAAAAATTAAACCTTTTACCTACTTACCATTTGGAGAAGGACCTAAAGCGTGCCCAGGTAATTATTTAATAGCAATAAAAACTATTTTATCTACAATCGGTTAGTAAAGTAGGGTTTCTCGGTTTATTAACGCAATGAAAATTTAGCAATTTCCGAGGAGTATTAATTGAGGCAAATTTCAAGCTCTGAAAAAATTTTAAACGCCTTCCCGCTATATGGTCGCGCGCTGTCTGTTTCTCTCAATCGGCAATATGAAACTTTACGATTTTAACATAATTTTATTATTTTTTGCAGCTTATCGGTATGGTTTGATGCAGCTAAAAGTTGGTTTGACTGCTCTTCTACAACGTTATCGATTTACATTGAATAACAGAACAAAAGTTCCAATTGAAATGGCTCCCGGTACTTTCACTTTGATGCCAAAATCGGAACTCATTCTGGACATAGAAAACAGAAATTTGTGTAACTTTTAAGATTTTTAGAAGATAAAAAATTTGTTGTTGTTTGTTTTAATAGGTTTTGGATTAAATGTAATTTATAAGTTTTGTTTGAATCCTACTAAAAAAAATTGTTTTAGGCGACTATGATAAAAACAGCTGTTTTACGTATCTTTTGACAGCCATAAAGTGTCAATTTGTAGTAGGCATTTGTCAATTTCTATTTTACGGCCGCAAATACTTTACGGCCGGTGTTTTTCGGCCGCTTTTACTTTACGGCCGCTGATTTATAATTTTTTAGGCGACTACGATAAAAACAGCTATGACGTTTCAGAATGGTCACGACGTGACCAAATGTCATTGAAATATTTAGATAAAAATTTAAATTTGTTAATAAAATTTGTAATATTTGCCTAAAAAATGATGTTTGCACCTCTGCCAAAAAGTGCTTTTTCGTCCTTCCCTGTCCCTTCAATCAGTCGCGGCCGAGAAAGATTCACTTTTTGGCCATGATACAAAAATAACTATTTCACAAAAAATTTTTTGTGCAACCGTACGCGAAGTGGGCGTTTCGCGTCCGCTATACAGGACGCGAAATCTAATTTCGCGGCCGCTGCTAATGGTAGCGTCCGCTAAAGTAAAAATCATTGTAATTTATACAAAACTAATTGTTTTATTTACTCCATATCCATAGTAACGCGCTAACTGAAAGCCGTTTTTCTATTTACAATGAATTAAGCTGTAGGTTTTCTAAAAGCAATAACATTTACAATTACACATTTTTTACGGTTGCACAAAAAATATTGTGTATACCTTGTCCGCGAAATTCTTTAGCGCCCTCGAGATTGTCTTTCCTCGGCCGCAAGCGTCCTCGGCGACAATTTTCTCTCGGTACGATAAAGACACATTTCGCGTCCTTGGTATACAAATAACTATTAATTAGGTAATCGAAAACAAGTTTATTAAACCTTGCTTTAATTTTATTCCTTTTTTGCCAATGATGCAGTACTTTTTAAATCCTGCTCCATTTAAGAAATGAAAGTGAAGTGAATATGTTGTGTATTACAAGATTAAAAAAATTTGGTTCCTAATTCAAAGTATGTTAAACTTTGAAACCACAACGTGGTTTGATTTAGAAAATCTTGGCTTTGCGAAGGATTCGAACCTACAACTTCAAAGTCCTAGCAGGTTAAGGGCCGTTTGGCACATATTTTCCAAGTCTCTAGCCTCCATATTACATTCTGGGAATTTTGGAAAAAAATCGGGGGGGGGGGGGGTGAGAAAATCATCCAAAAAGAAGGAAAGAAAAAGTCTTTCCTCATTTTTTGGAATTTTTTTTGACCCCTTCAGATCTCGTCCGGATATTCCCAGAATGTTATTTGGAGGGTGAAATGTTCAGGAATGGATTCCTTCTGAAACATTTCTGAATTTTTTTTGAACAGATGGCAGGTGATGAGGGATGTTTGGGACATATTTTCCAAGTCTCTAACATCCATATTACATTCTGGGAATTTTAGAAGAAAATCGGAGGCGGTGAGAAAATCATCCAAAAAAAGAGGAAAGAAAAAGTTTTTCCTCATTTTTTGGAAAATTTTGGGGTAGTAGGGTCTAAATAATTTGTTTTAGGTCCCCTGGAGTACTGTGACGATTTCAAGCTGGGGAGGTCGTCCCCCACTTCTTCCAGGAGGTAGCCGAAGAGAAGATCGTCAGCCCAGCAGGAGAGACGACCCTTTTTAGGGATGTAAAGATAAAAAGAGTTCTTTACAGGACTAACAAAATTTTAAAGAAAGATATTCCTAAGAGAACCTTGGCGCTGAAAAATTGAAAACGGTCCCAAACGCAAACTTTGTCTGAATTTTTGTGTGATTACGCAAGCCGGTGAAAACGCTCCTAAACGCTTGGAGTCAAGTAATTTAGAAAAAATTGAAAACGGTCCCAAACGCAAATTTTGTCGGAAAGTTAAGCGATATTCCGGCAAGTGGCGCTGCTATCGCAACAAAAATTTGGCGATGGTGCTGCCACCTTGAGAAATTTTGATGAACCCTTTAGTTCAAGGAAAATCCGTTTAGTTTCGGGGGCGCTGCAATCGCCCCAAAAATTTAAAACGATCCCAAACGCAAGTTTTGACTGAATTTTTGCGTGATTACGCAAGCCGGTGAAAACGCTCCTAAACGCTTGGAGTTTTCTAATTTAGGAAACCGCCGACTTTGTCACATTCTATTTTTTTAATTTGAATAGATTAAGAATTTGATTGAAATATTTAATAAAACCCATTTTTGTGAAGTGAACGTATCTGCGCTTATCTTTGAAAATCCTTTCTCTAAAACTTTTGCTAGTCCTGAAAAGGACTGTTTTTATGTTCCCAGTTCAAGTCGGGGATTTTCAGGTCGGATATTTCGTGGAAGGTGTATGCTGGACGACTGCTCCAGAATGGCATCCTAGGAGGAATTCGGCCAAGTAAGCTACCCTCTACAACCCTACTAAATGCTCCAACCGACATTGCACACAATTTTTTTTCCAACCTGTAAACTACAAATACCTACCGCACTAGCATAACAAATAAATTATAGTCTTGGGAAGCAGCGGGAAGGAGGTTTGTCCCATAATTTCCAAGTGTACACCCTTCAAGTAACATTCTGGGAAAATCCTGGCGAGATCTGAAGGGGTCAAAAATTTTTCCAAAAAATGAGGAAGTCTCCTTTTTTTTTCAAAGATTTTTTCACCTCCTCCGATTTCCTTAGGAAAATTTCAGAATGTAATATGAAGGCTAAAGACTAGAAAAATATGTGCCAAACATCCCCCATCCCCTCCCATATAGTCCAAAAAAATTCCGAAAGTTTTCTGGAACAACCCAGTTTTGAACTTTCCGAGCCAGGTGTGGAGCAGTGGGAAGGGGGAGGGAAGTTTGCCCCATAATTTCCAAGTGTACACCCTCCAAATAGCATTCTGGGAAAATCGTGACGAGATCTGAAGGGGTGAATTTTTTTTCCATAAAATGAGCAGAGACTAAAAAATAGTCTTCCTTCTTTTTTTTGATGATTTTCTCATCTCTTCCGATTTTCTTAGGAAATTTTCAGAATGTAAGATGGAGTCTAAAGACTGGGAGAATATGTGCCAAACATCCTTCATCCCCTCCCAACTGGTAAAAAAAAATTCCGAAAGGTTTCAGAAAGAACCCAATTCAGAACATTTTCTAACCAGGTGTGACGACTGGGAAGGGGTGTGGGAGGTTAGCCCCATAATTTCCAAGTGTACACCTTCCAAAACCCTGGCATGTGTCCTCTTGGCTGGGTTTCTATTGGTTAGCTTGTTCGTACACCTTTCCTGTTTTGGTTAAGAGATTTGAAATTTCTGTATCGTAGTTTTGTATTTTGTGTTTAAACAATGCTGTGAGTATTGCTGCTTCAATCGTTTATTACAGATGTCTGTCGCCTGTACTATAACCTAATGATAATAAATTGGGACAACATCGCATACCTACTTTTCCATTTCTGCAAGCAGCGTAGTAGTACCTACTCTACTCTTGAATGACTTTTAATATTCTTTGATGTACTATTGGACTATTGCTGTAAGAATTCACATTTCATTCTCTTTCTGGATATAAATTTTGTATACGGTAGTAGGTAGGTACTACTTATTGTTTTTATTTTGTTGAGCTATGTTGTAATAGTAGGATCATCTGAAAAAGATCTTAATAAACATCTGCAACATGTTTTATATTAAGTTTTGAGTAAATAATTTATTCATGTTGAATACCTATTGCTAAATCGCCAAAAGTTAAAATGTCTGGGGTGATGTGTACAAGCGATCGGGTGTGGCATAACTAATTGTTGTCCCATACCTACCTACTTTGTTAATGGGTGGATAAAACATGCAATTATGGTTAAACTTAGAAAGATGGATGGAGGAGAAACATTTTATCTAACCAGAAATAGCTTTTATGCAAATTTTATTACAATTGCATTACACGTTGATGTAGAGTATTTATTACATCTTCTAACTATTTGAGTGAAAAGTTGTCATTTTCTATAACATTCAAGTTACGATCAATTGTACAATTTTTCACTCAAATTTTGATATTTCTATCTACATATTTATTTCTACCAAACTACATAAAAAACTTAGTTGATTATCACAAGTACAATAAGGCTTCGTACAGGTGTAAAACCTACCCTATCTTAACACTTGACATTTAATGCTATATTACAAAATATTTTAATAGAATGGAACACTTAAGAAAATATATTATGTAGATATGTTTATAACAACCACAAAAATAATTTCACCAATCTTTCTAATTCTCTTGTTTTTTTAACATTACAAAACATTATTTGTTATTTGACACTGGTATATTAGAGTTGAGCTTGTTCTAAAAGAAAAGCTTCTAAGGCTTACTTTAACAAAATATATTGTAGGTAAGGTTAAGTATTATTTTAAATTATAAATTATAAAACTAGATTTAATTTTATTATTATAAGAAACAGTATCAAGTGTTTATCATAACAACTATTTACTGCATTAATAATATAATCTATAAATAACAGCATTTTCTTAGTGACTAGATTTTGTAATAACTTTTGTTATGCAAGCTTGCTTCTAGTTTTGATGTACATTTTGATTTTACCATGGAAATCATTAAAAACTTCTGACTTAACCTTTACAATTAGTTAGTTATTATCTGTAGTGTCTAGTACTGTACAATCATTAAAACAATAATTATTGTAGTACAATGGTTGTTTGAATTTCCAAATAGTTTGCCTCCTCTAACCACTAACAAATATTTGCAGTAAGGACGAAGTACTACGTGTTATCAATCATTTTAGGTATTAGTCACTAACTCAGAAATTGTCACTAGCAAGTCGTGTTTAATTACGCGTAGTTAAACTATGCAGTAATATAAACAAAATAATAGAAATTTGGTCACCTGACACTATCACATCTATCACCTTTATGTGGCGCTACATTGTTTTGTGGCGAGAGTTAGCCTCTGATGACGATTTTCTTCTTGCTTCAAAAGAACGAAGTCTTTTTCTTGCAGAAGGAACTGACAATGATTCCGACAGCCCAACGCCTGGCCTGAAAGTTAATACATTTTAAGTATTAGATGTGGTTGTAGATGTGGTTGTAAACCATGCATTCAGAATGTTGAATAATCGCCATTTTAAAACGTAATTAATGATATGGATATTTTCCTTTTATGTTATACTTTGAATACTGAAGAATAATATTTTATTGGTAACGTCTAGATATTATGATTTGCACTACATACATTTTTAATGTTTTACATTTTGCTTTAACGATGTATTAATTTTTTTCTTGGAGTGATCAAGTGTGTTGCCTTTGCCTTCAACATTGAAATAATATCATAGTTTAAAGTTAAACAGCAAAGAAGAAATATTTTTTTATTGTTTAACAAGTGTTTTGTAACAACCAACTCCTAGGGTTAGTTCTTACAAGACTGGGATTGGTTAATACAGAACAAGATAATTACATATCGTCATCGGAATTGCAATTTCGACATACACAAAAACTCAGAGCCATACACTGTATATGCGTGCCCAACTGTGACATTGCCAGCTCTATTTCGAAATTCGAAATTACCTGGGAGTCTAACGATTTGGCAGAAATCCAATTATCCAACTACAGGAAGTGGATCCTCAGGCCCGGATTTCGCCAGCAATAATTAATAAAAATAGCTCCACTTAACGATAAAATATCTAACCCTTATTTTTAAGTTTTTGGCAATCTCTTTACAATGACAAAGGTTAGATCACAGTCAGCAGTGTTCTTACATTGTAATAACCTGCCGCGCGTTGTGTAACATCCAACCCCAGCTGCATATCGGACATAAAACCGAAAGTAAATCTTGTCTTCGATATTTACGTTGTATCATCCAAAATATGCCCATTTTGTCAATGTATCTAACTACAAAGTTTAGTGAAGATCCTACCAGCAGGATAATCCTGATAAATAAATTTATTAACCTGCGATTATTTACTCAGAGGCATTTAAAACGGATGTAACAACCCACCCCTGTAACAACCAACCCCGGTCTCTCTTATATCTAATAAGGGAGCAACATTCTGAAATATAATTTCAGAAAAAATAGATAAACATCGTAAAGAGGTAATTGGTAAAGAATAACGGATACAGTTTTTATTAAAAAACGACCGATTATATTTGACTATAAGTCTAAAAAAAAGTTTGCCCATAAAAACCAATTACTGCCAAATTTCTAGAATATATATTTTGAAATAATAATTCATTCCTATTTGTAAACATATTAACTGTAATATGAAATGCCACAATTAATTTCGTAATAGATGAAAACACAAAGCTCTTGTTTATTTGTTGGTTTAGATAAATAAAGCCACACAATGGAGAATCTCCAGCACAACACAAATTATTAATATACGTTGAAAGAAATAACCTGAAAAGATTAATTTTTGTAAGAATTGGAGCACCAATGTAATCCTATTAAATGACAGTTATGTCTTGGAAACATCAATTATTTTTCGAAACCATTGTTGTCCGATAATACGTAATTTTAGTTTAGCTTTAGCAGTGAAAAGGCAAAGAAAACTTATGATTGACCTAAATCTGATGAAGATGCATTTTGCACATGATTCCAACTCTGGAATATTTTCATAAGTGTTTAGAACGCATCCTCAACAGAAACCCCACTGGTGTTAACAAATGACTTGCCTGTACCAGATTCGAAATCCTTGGGTTAAATCGAGTTTAAAATCGATTTACGTTGTTCGTGTGAAATCGCTTAGCAGTCACACACATACACCCCTTTATAATGCATGACAATTTTTCAATTAAGGAATTTCAGGAACATTCGCAAACTTAAAGGTGCAAAATCGCATTACAATTCAAAACAAAATCATGCAAATTAGAACAGAAGGTAATAGCTATGAATAGCATACAAATGTTCTCATTTGTACGTAAACTAAATTTCAAGATGGGAATCTTGGGTTAAAATATAATGTTGGTGCATATGTATAATTCCTATCTTCTGGATCTACCTACAAAATAATTTGTATTCCACTTACCGTGTTACTGCCAAACTTAATTTAAGATTGATCAAATCTTTTTAATGTGGGTTTCAGGATTAAAATACTGAAGTATTGTAGTGTTAGTGAAATTAAAAAATTTGTTCAGATATTTTTGTATGTTTTTTTTTTACTTTTTGGGCAAGACAGGCGAAAACTAAAGCACTGAACTTCTTCTATAACTCGAGCAAATTGTACGTGAAGACATTCCAAGTTTTCATGATTTCATGTGGTCACAAAGCGGATGGAATTACTCCTTCGCGAAACCATTTCTACTAACGATGTGCTTAACAAACTGGAATCCCTAATTTTACAGTTAAAAAGATTGGGTATAACGTGGAACTCGTGCATTTCCTGAAATTATTGTTATTACAAATAGAAGAGAAAAAGTTCTGAAAAATCTGTTCTTTTGCACCAAAATAAATCAAACTCTTTAATACCCTTACAAGCACTAAGAACATATAAAACACAGATTCCAAGGAAACTAGGGAATGGAACACGAAACCTATAAATTTTGTATGCGGCACAGGTACGCGTTAGTTTTCCCATAGGGTTTTAAGGCCAGCGAAGACCAAGGGTGAAATACTGGTATGGCATCTTAAAGAGGACATGTTGTGTGACATACACAAGATTTTAGTGGGAAATATACGAGCATGGCCTAATTTAACGATAACTGATAACTTTACCGCATGTGTACCTTCATTATAGTTTTACTTACTGTATAGGGTGCAACCGTTCATATGCAAAAACGTATAATAAGTAGGTACTGCTGTTATGTATTCTTCATCACAACAAAAAAACACTTTGATCATACTTTATATGAAATACAAAGAAATGTTAAAAGAAGATGTACACATGCTTTACCCTGTAGTTCAACACCTTTACCTGTCAGTACATGTCAGGATATTGTTAAATAAAGAATTACTTCTTGGAGAAAATTTTTGGAGATAAATTTTCATGACGCTAGTGCTTTAAAATATTCTTTAGATTTGAAGCTGATAATAATCACTAGAGCGAGAATGCGGCAACACTGTTTTTTTTCTAGTTTCCTAGATCGCCCTGGAGTTATAGGTCTTGGAAATCGAATAATATAAGATTGAACCCTTCGACATACACTTCACTGCTATTGTAAGTTTAGTTTTGGTCGTACAAGGTTTGATAAGATGATTTAGGGCTTGAACGTATAACAGCAACAAGATTTTTCCATTTCTACAGAAGCTCTCACAAGGGACATAAGAAAGATTTACTGATGCAAGTTTATTTATTACACAACGGCTGAAGATTGCCAGTTTGGTGAAACTTTGTAACCGAAATGAAAGTTCCACACTTGCATTTTCGCCTTTTTTCAATTTTTCATAAAATAAATTTTCAAGCTCATATTTTTATGGATATTAGGAGCTTTAATCATTCTAAACTAATAATGATTTGACATTTATAACAATCACTGCTAATAGGGTAATATATTTTCAAAAAGGTAGGCAGTCAATTAAAACCGGTCAAAGTGATAATGTTGTCAATTTAGTTAATGTAGTTGTCAAAGAGAGAAATAGACGGCCAAATTGTTTCTGCAATCGGATAACTCTGTAGATGCAGTATGTGACAGTTATTGATTATCTAGTCAAATTGGGTTGTTACATCCCAAGACCGCATACTGTGATAAATTACCTTAGTTCAACTCGAGTTAGTCGCTGTTTCAATTTGGCTTGGCTGGCGCTGAATTCTGCTACAAGTCTTGCAAGTCTCGTTTGAAGGGTTCCCACAGCACCTTCTAAACGTACCACACTTTCTACGATCGAATTCTGAGCTTCTCTGGCTGCTCTGAACACATCTTCGTCCAGTAATCCATCTTTCCTTAGTATTTGGCATCCTCGTTCTGTTAAAGTAGCCCTTGCCTGAAAGAATGTTACCATTAGTAAGACACAAAAATAATTTTTGCAATTCTTTGATTTGGGGGTGGGATAGGGTATTGTTGACATGTTTCTAGTTTGATGGGACAAAATTATGCTGGTGGTACTGCGACTATGAATCGCTTGAGCTTCCTCCTCTATTATTATTTTTTTTGGTGGCATTGGACTGAATATCACCTTCTCTTCTTATTTTCTTGTTTTGTTATTGGTATTTATCATTTTTTGACCTATGATCTTTTGATGTTGATTATTTTCAAGTTAATAACATTTTTTCTCGTGATATATGTGTTGTACTAAACGGGCTTTACAAAACGCTTCCACATATAATACTCCTGAGACAAAACTTACCTCTATCCAAAAGTGCTTCAAAACGCTAGTGAATATCAGATTTATCAAAATTTTTTTTTTATAACAACATGTTTGCTTCAGCGATGGAGATTAAATTTAGAATGCGAATAGGTACTGGAATAAGGTATTTTTCGAAATTATTTTTTTGTTCGTGGATATATATTATGGAAGCCGTCACAATTGATCAGCCACAAATAAAGAAATTCATGTTTCTTTAACGGTTTGGCTAATGCCTTTTCTTTCACAGACAGACATTATTATTAGATATTAATTTGAGAGTAGATTTTGATTTCAGAATGCGAAGGGGCGCCAGAGTAGTAAGTAGGTAGTTTTTCCGAATTTTTTCCAGATACTGCAAGCTTTGTTTCCTTTTTGTGGGTTTAATGTTTTGCTTGTTGAACGTTGTCCAACTTCTCTAGCTAGAGTTTGGTTTCACAGCCAAGTTCGCAGGCTGTTGTGGTTGAATTAATTCATTGTGGCTGGATCATTAGGTCAGAGATTAAACCACCGTTTTACCTTTATAGGATTACATCACTGAAGCGTGCGTCGGTAGACATCCGAGAAGGTTATAGATACTGCATTTTCTCAAATTTTGTTTATTGTAATATTTTTAGAATGAAATGATTTTTTTGTGTTTTCTGTCGTCCCGTGTGTTCTAATAATTGGTTTATTGAGTAATGTTAAAACAAAAGCTACAAATAATTTAACTTGTATTTTTGATCTAATTTATGTGCTACAAAAGGGATTTTGGCAAGAAATTAAAATAGTTATGCTTGTTTGCAGCAATTTTCGGTATACACTCATCTCTCCGAATATTTCTCACGGTTTCTTCCTCTCGAACACCTTTCTTTTTATTTTCTGGCAGCTGTTCTTTCATTACATTTCCTAATAACTTTGTGTTTGTCTGTATGACTTGCTTCAACTTCAGTTATTAACATATTCTCTAATATTATAGTATTTACTCTTCTGCAATCGTTCCCCGATTTCAAATTGTTTATGACTTCATCTACTTGTTCTCCGGTTATTTATATTTCATTATGTTCTACCCTACACTTTCTCTTTTATTTATCTCTGTGTTTAGTTTTCCTTTTTTAAATTTATCTTCCCATCATGTACTGGTATTATCGTCATCGTTATTATTTTTATAGGTATATATTGTAATGAAATATAGAGTATGGATTCATAAGTATTTGCAAAATACAACTATTGGACTTTGCAGGAGGTAAAAATAGTAATACACTTGTTTCATTAAGTCATGAATAGTAGTTATATTGTGTAAAGGAACAACTTGTGTTAACAAAGTCCAAGTAAGTGGATCACGTATTGCAGGATTTACCTCCAAATGTAATTCTGTGACTCGACTACAGTTGCCTGAAATTCATTTCCGTGAAAGATTTGAAGCAACTCGGTCACACGTGAATGCTAAATTAAGCTTCCGACAAATGATATTCTACACTAAAAAGTTAATGAAGACGTTTATTAAAATTTGTATACAACTGTGAATATTTTACCTGGAAATGGTTTTTGCACTAAATTTAATTTCACAATCACACAAAATACTCTTTAAAAATTGAAATGATTAAGTAGATATAAACTGGTGATTATTTTCGCGGAAGTTTTTGTAACAAAATGATAAATTAATGTAGATACATTACTTTTACATTTTCATTTTGGACAATAGTAAAAATTTTTATTTTTTACATTTAGCTGACATGGCGTGTGCTAAGGTTGCCAAAAGAAGACGTCCAATGAGAGTCAAAACCTATCTGCTCGGTACAAAACTATTCTTTTTGGTCATCATAGCGGCGTAGTTTTAATTCTTTCTACAGAGCTACTTGATCAAAAATATTTTCAATTATAGAAATGTCATGGCCAGCTCGGAAAAATTTTATTGAAAAGAGAACATTATTTTCTGTCTAACTGAGTATAGACTAGGTATGCGCGCTGGGTGAAAAAAAGTTACTCGCAAATATTTCAGAAGTCTGAACTATGGGCCCGGAAGAACAAAAAGATTCAGTTTCATTATGTTCAAGTGAATAATACAATATTGTGTCACATTTACAAATTCGTTATACTCGCCATGCAGTGTTAGGTATGAGTAGTATGTGTGGGAGTTTCTCTGACGTGTAACAAACTGAAGGCGTTGTTATTTCAAAATAAGGTTCAGAATGGCACAATTAGAAGCAAGTAGATAGTGAAACTAAACTTTTAATTAAATTTAATTACTCCGTAAACTTTACTACCACTTTGTTTGGCCGTAGCTACAATTAACTTGTGTAGTGAGAAAATACTAAACATAAAACGACTGAAAGTGATGTTCTGCGATGTTGTCTATTATGAAGCCCAAACGTGGTGTAACACTATTAGTTTATGACTTCGGTAGTGTTAATACTTTTCAAAACGTGTATGAACAACAAACGTGGCCGCTAAAGCCCAAAATTGTTTTAATTTTATATTCAGAAATAAATTAGGAATACAGCAGTTGAGGAACATTTTTTTAAACCGCTTTCTTTTATGTTAGGTACTTATAATAAGAATTCCCTTATTCACTGCGGTTTTGGTTTACATCCATAAAAAGGGCACTTACCTCCGGATAATCAGCTAATGCGACCCATAGATCATCTTTGGCGAGACAGAAGAGATCCGAGTATCCTAGAGACCGGACATTAGCGGTTCGCCGGTTTCCGGTACGATTTCCAGCAATTTCCAGAACGCTAACTTCTCCAAATACAGATCCTGCTCCAAGAGTTGCTAGCACAGTTTTGCCATCGTCAGCAACCACTTGTAGGCGGCCTCGTTTAACGATATACATTTCTTTTCCAACGTCCCCTTTTCTGCAAATGTAGTCACCAGGAGAAAATACCTAGAAAATGTACTCTTTAAATTGCGGAATTTTTCAGCAAGCTGTCTGTCAATAATTGTTATGGTAGGTAAATATGTTTGTATAAGATGATGATGGATTACTTAACTCTGTGTACTTATTCGATGTGATACATTATATTTTAAACGGGGTCAAAGTGTGCGTCAATCTAACTTTCCTATCCATTTAATTTTATTGAATTAATATAAAATTCAACAAGTGGGATATCAGATGAGATGAAGAGCAAACCTATCAGTTGTTACTCAAAACAAGTTTGACAGGACCAATTATTAATACCTAGGTACGCTTAAAGCTAATTTGATAGGCAATCCAATAATGTTTATCATACTAAACTGTCTAAAATGTTAAACGTTGAACTTCTCTCGTCGCTCTAGGCAAGCTAACTACTGTTACAATAATTACAGCACTAACTTACAAATTGAATTATGTTTGGGTGTGTGTCTTACCAACCCCAGAAATCTTTAAATCTGCTTTGTTTATATTAAACTTCAATATATTTGTGTTAAAGGAATCTTTTAATTAGAAATGAAAGTTCTCCTACAGACATAAAAATGCCAGGGTTGAATAATCTAATTTGTTCTTCAATGCTTTGTCCACATAAATGTACGTTTCTCACAACCGTTTCAAATTGGTTTAATTCCTAAAACGGCATGCACACTTCATACTTGCCGACGTCAATTTAATTAGCGTTGGTTTGGGTTAGCCCAACACACGTCTCTCAGGCTCTTGCGGGAAACTGGGAAAGAGATTTTTCACCTTTGTCCCTTTGGGTAACTATCTTGTCCGGTAATTCAAGTTTAGAGTGTATTTATTTACCTCAATAAAACTTAGACGTGCGTGGAATTACTGCTGCTTTAAACGATAAACTTGTAAAAGCTACAATTCGATTTTGAAGAGCTAGACAAGCAGTTGAAGTCAATGTAACTGTTTTGAACTTTCTCTAGAACGATTCTATACAAGTTCTGGTTATGATCGTATTAGTCGTTTTCATTCTATGCAATTTTCAAATATACGTGAACAGGGGTTTTGCGACAATCAGTCAAACGTATGAGCATCAAAATGTCCTTGGAGTTAAATTTATAGGGGTTTGTGTTTGGTCAACTTTATATGTGTATGTTGTAAGAATGTTTACAAAACATAGTGGAAAGCCAATGTAACCAAAAGAACTGGTTATTTGAAATTGTGCAAGTTTAATTCTCTGAATTTTATTTAATTTTATAAAATTAAAAAATACTAGTGTTTATTAGAATATGTATATCTACTAGGTACATGGGAATTGCGGTGATTTGCGAAAATCGTTGGATAATTCAACGCGATGAACTCATTATGAAGTGAAATAATTTAATGGCTAACAAATTCACCGCATGTCATCAAGGAAAAACGTTCGGTCCGCCGCTGCGGGTGCCCGCTCCGGACTACCGCAGCGGTCTGCTATGCCACACAGAACACGGCACGGCACGGTCTATTTAGTACAGTCTCGTTGTTCGTTGAAAAATGACATATTATTGTAGTGATTTTTCTTCCGACGATGAACTGCTACTATTAGCAGCGACTTTGGACGATAATGACAAAAAATCAAAGAGACGAAGTTGGGTAGGTACATGAAACCTTGCATGAAACCACCATGAAAGTTTTTGAGTGAACTTCATCGTTTACTAAAAGAATTAGAATCTGACCTATATGAAATGATGTGTAAACCAAGTTTACATCCTGTATATTATGTACGCACACAGTGGCAAGTAACACTATTTATAAGAAAGAAACTGTCGTTAAATAGTGTGTATAAATTGGAGAAAAACTACAGGTGACGATACTGTTCAAAAAAATTTAAGCAGAAAACCGTATTACCTAAAATGTTATACCATGCTTCCACGACTGCACGAGGTCGCTAAAGTTTCGAAATTCAGCCTTTCAAAAAAATAATTTTGAAGACTATGTTTTCATAGATGTTGTCTTGTTTGGTTTCAAAACACCTTCATTACCGTTTTTTATACAAAATATACAGTGTGTCTCAGAATAAGAAAATTATATAAGGATCAACTATATTGCTGTGTGTATAGTATTGGCATTGTATTTATATTGACTAGTATGATAACTTGTTAAGAAAAACTGGTGACACAAAATACTGCACGTGAGGTACTGCCACCTATGATTAAATAGTTTCTTAGTTGCTTTGCTTTGTGTGTCGAACCATTGTTAAACACCGGCCTTATTAAATAGAATTTGTTTTGAACAAAGTCGCGTTGCAGTTATATATTTTTTGACTCGTAGACAATTATAGAAATAATAAATATTAAATAAAATATCAATTTCAACTGAAAATAACATAATTCATTATTTGCTTACCTAATACCATTTAATTTTGAAAGACAAAACGCGACAATACGTCAACCAATAGCAATCAATCCGCTTCTAGGATAATTCGCCCCCCACAATTAGCCCCCGGACTATTCGCCCCCGGATGATTCGCCCCCGGACGATTCGCCCCCGGGGATAATTCGCCCCCGGACGATTCGCCCCCGGAAAAAAATTAAACAAAAGAAGACAGACCACCCATATATTTTGTGACAAAACTTACAAATAGTTTAAACTAAAATGGAACTTTTACGAAATAGTAAATGGAAAACAATTGCATTTTAAAAACGTTTGAGATCAAAAAAATCGACATTTTGCAGGCAGCCTAACCTATTAAAGGTATAAGCTTTCTATTTTTTTTTTGTAAATAAACCAGGGGTGGCGCGAATGGGGGTTATCACTTTCTTCTTGTAACCCGGTTTTCTTAACCTTTTGTTGTTTTCCATTTTAGGTTAGAGATTTGTATTCCCTGTTGCCTAATTAACAACAAAGGTACTCTTGTTTCAATTCGCCTGGACTAACCGCTTCCTATAAGATGCAGGTTTTCTGTTCAGCCAAAATCAATTTAGAATGCTGGACTTGTATAAATTAATTTATTGAAAAATAAATTAAAATAAAAATAGTTACAGTAAGTGTTCGTACTGTTTATACCTTCAATAGGTTAGGCCGCATGCAAAATTTCGTTTTTTATCTCAAACCGTTTTTAAAATGCAATTGTTTTCCGTTTTTTCAACACCATTTTCAAAGACGTGTAGCTTCCTTATGCTGCGGTTTAGGACAAAAATTTTATAGAGATTTTCGACTTATTTTTGCGTCAGGAAGCGGCTGGTAAATTTATGGTACCAGGTTTAGAGACACCCTGTATATTTTATTATAAGAATAAAAATAAAAAAAAAACGGACTGTATATATTTTGTATAATGTATTTTTTATTGGTATACCACATACAAAATAGTAATTTATAAATGTTTTTGTGCTTAATGATAGCGTAAAATTACTTCCAATTCCAATTTGACGACTTTAACTAACAAAATTTAACTAATTCGTAAGAGTAAAGTAAGTAAGGCCCGGTCTTTCCATCTCCTACTAAAGCTTCTATTAGCTAATAAACGATTAGTTGCCATGGAAACAATTCTTGTAACAATGGTATCCATGATAACTAATCGTTTATTAGCTAATAGATGCTTTAGTAGGAGATGGAAAGACCGGGCCTAAGTAAAGTAAAAGTTCAATTTTAATTTAAACTATTTGTAACTTTTGTTACAAAATATATGGGTGGTCTGTCTTATTTTTTTTAATTCTTTTCTGGGGGCGAATCGTCCGGGGGCGAATTATCCGCGGGGGCGAATCATCCGGGGGCGAATCATACGGGGGCGAATCTTCCGGGGGCGAATTGTGGGGGGCGAATTGTCCGCAACCCAATCAATCCTACTCAAAAGTATAAGTACCTATTCACAGGAAAAATTCAATTGACGTTTGAAATTTTAATAATTTCAGTGTTTGTCAGATTTCTCTGACGTTTAAGGGCTGTAAATTTTCATGTAAATTTTCAATGTGAGTAAAACGTAAAATCTGAAAAGAGCTACCTGAGAGCGGAGCAAGCCACAAAATGTGCTTTAACTCGGTTATTTGTAATTATTTTGAAAGGGTCACATAAGACTTTTAGATAGAGAACACTTGGATACATCCAATCATCCAAAATATATACAGGGCGTTACGAAAAAACAAACAGACAAACGGTCAAAGGCCTGTAACTCCGCAACCAATAATTTTTTCAAATTTCTATACGCGTCAATGTATCAGAAATTAAAAATACTACAATTTTGCTTATTTAATCGTATTCGTATCTTTACAAACAAAAAAGATGCAGCCTGTAAATTTTCATTAATTTTTCAAGGCAAGTTAAAAAGTAAAATCTGAAAAGAGCAGATCTGGCCCAAAATGTCCCTTTAACTCGGTTATTTGTAATTATTTTGAAAGGGTCACATAAGACTTTTAGATAGAGAACAATTGGATACATCCAATCATCCAAAATATATACAGGGCGTTACGAAAAAACAAACAGACAAAGGGTCAAAGGGCTGTAACTCCGCAACCAATAATTTTTTCAAATTTCTATACGCGTCAGTGAATCAGAAATTAAAAATACTACAATTTTGCTTATTTAATCGTATTCGTAACTTTACAAACAAAAAAGATGCAGCCTGTAAATTTTCATTAATTTTTCAATGCCAGGTAAAACGTAAAATCTGAAAAGAGCGGATCTGGCCCAAAATGTCCCTTTAACTCGGTTATTTGTAATTATTTTGAAAGGGTCACATAAGACTTTTAGATAGAGAACAATTGGATACATCCAATCATCCAAAATATATACAGGGCGTTACGAAAAAACAAACAGACAAAGGGTCAAAGGGCTGTAACTCCGCAACCAATAATTTTTTCAAATTTCTATACGCGTCAGTGAATCAAAAATTAAAAATACTACAATTTTGCTTATTTAATCGTATTCGTATCTTTACAAACAAAAAAGATGCAGCCTGTAAATTTTCATTAATTTTTCAAGGCAAGTTAAAACGTAAAATCTGAAAAGAGCAGATCTGGCCCAAAATGTCCCTTTAACTCGGTTATTTGTAATTATTTTGAAAGGGTCACATAAGACTTTTAGATAGAGAACAATTGGATACATCCAATCATCCAAAATATATACAGGGCGTTACGAAAAAACAAACAGACAAAGGGTCAAAGGGCTGTAACTCCGCAACCAATAATTTTTTCAAATTTCTATACGCGTCAGTGAATCAGAAATTAAAAATACTACAATTTTGCTTATTTAATCGTATTCGTATCTTTACAAACAAAAAAGATGCAGCCTGTAAATTTTCATTAATTTTTCAAGGCAAGTTAAAACGTAAAATCTGAAAAGAGCAGATCTGGCCAAAAATGTCCCTTTAACTCGGTTATTTGTAATTATTTTGAAAGGGTCACATAAGACTTTTAGATAGAGAACAATTGGATACATCCAATCATCCAAAATATATACAGGGCGTTACGAAAAAACAAACAGACAAAGGGTCAAAGGGCTGTAACGCCGCAACCAATAATTTTTTCAAATTTCTATACGCGTCAATGAATCAGAAATTAAAAATACTACAATTTTGCTTATTTAATCGTATTCGTATCTTTACAAACAAAAAAGATGCAGCCTGTAAATTTTCATTAATTTTTCAATGCCAGGTAAAACGTAAAATCTGAAAAGAGCGGATCTGGCCCAAAATGTCCCTTTAACTCGGTTATTTGTAATTATTTTGAAAGGGTCACATAAGACTTTTAGATAGAGAACAATTGGATACATCCAATCATCCAAAATATATACAGGGCGTTACGAAAAAACAAACAGACAAAGGGTCAAAGGGCTGTAACTCCGCAACCAATAATTTTTTCAAATTTCTATACGCGTCAGTGAATCAGAAATTAAAAATACTACGATTTTGCTTATTTAATCGTATTCGTATCTTTACAAACAAAAAAGATGCAGCCTGTAAATTTTCATTAATTTTTGAATGCAAGTTAAAACGTAAAATCTGAAAAGAGCAGATCTGGCCCAAAATGTCCCTTTAACTCGGTTATTTGTAATTATATTGAAAGGGTCACATAAGACTTTTAGATAGAGAACAATTGGATACATCCAATCATCCCAAATATATACAGGGCGTTACGAAAAAACAAACAGACAAAGGGTCAAAGGGCTGTAACTCCGCAACCAATAACTTTTTCAAATTTCTATACGCGTCAGTGAATCAGAAATTAAAAATACTACAATTTTGCTTATTTAATCGTATTCGTATCTTTACAAACAAAAAAGATGCAGCCTGTAAATTTTCATTAATTTATCAAGGCAAGTTAAAACGTAAAATCTGAAAAGAGCAGATCTGGTCCAAAATGTCCCTTTAACTCGGTTATTTGTAATTATTTTGAAAGGGTCACATAAGACTTTTAGATAGAGAACAATTGGATACATCCAATCATCCAAAATATATACAGGGCGTTACGAAAAAACAAACAGACAAAGGGTTAAAGGGCTGTAACTCCGCAACCAATAATTTTTTCAAATTTCTATACGCGTCAGTGAATCAGAAATTAAAAATACTACAATTTTGCTTATTTAATCGTATTCGTATCTTTACAATCAAAAAAGATGCAGCCTGTAAATTTTCATTAATTTTTCAATGCAAGTTAAAACGTAAAATCTGAAAAGAGCAGATCTGGCCCAAAATGTCCCTTTAACTCGGTTATTTGTAATTATTTTGAAAGGGTCACATAAGACTTTTAGATAGAGAACAATTGGATACATCCAATCATCCAAAATATATACAGGGTGTTACGAAAAAACAAACAGACAAAGGGTCAAAGGGCTGTAACTCCGCAACTAATAATTTTTTCAAATTTCTATACGCGCCAATGTATCAGAAATTAAAAATACTACAATTTTGCTTATTTAATCGTATTCGTATCTTTACAAACAAAAAAGATGCAGCCTGTAAATTTTCATTAATTTTTCAATGCAAGTTAAAACGTAAAATCTGAAAAGAGCAGATCTGGCCCAAAATGTCCCTTTAACTCGGTTATTTGTAATTATATTGAAAGGGTCACATAAGACTTTTAGATAGAGAACAATTGGATACATCCAATCATCCCAAATATATACAGGGCGTTACGAAAAAACAAACAGACAAAGGGTCAAAGGGCTGTAACTCCGCAACCAATAATTTTTTCAAATTTCTATACGCGTCAGTGAATCAGAAATTAAAAATACTACAATTTTGCTTATTTAATCGTATTCGTATCTTTACAAACAAAAAAGATGCAGCCTGTAAATTTTCATTAATTTTTCAAGGCAAGTTAAAACGTAAAATCTGAAAAGAGCAGATCTGGCCAAAAATGTCCCTTTAACTCGGTTATTTGTAATTATTTTGAAAGGGTCACATAAGACTTTTAGATAGAGAACAATTGGATACATCCAATCATCCAAAATATATACAGGGCGTTACGAAAAAACAAACAGACAAAGGGTCAAAGGGCTGTAACTCCGCATCCAATAATTTTTTCAAATTTCTATACGCGTCAGTGAATCAGAAATTAAAAATACTACAATTTTGCTTATTTAATCGTATTCGTATCTTTACAAACAAAAAAGATGCAGCCTGTAAATTTTCATTAATTTTTCAATGCAAGTTAAAACGTAAAATCTGAAAAGAGCAGATCTGGCCCAAAATGTCCCTTTAACTCGGTTATTTGTAATTATATTGAAAGGGTCACATAAGACTTTTAGATAGAGAACAATTGGATACATCCAATCATCCCAAATATATACAGGGCGTTACGAAAAAACAAACAGACAAAGGGTCAAAGGGCTGTAACTCCGCAACCAATAACTTTTTCAAATTTCTATACGCGTCAGTGAATCAGAAATTAAAAATACTACAATTTTGCTTATTTAATCGTATTCGTATCTTTACAAACAAAAAAGATGCAGCCTGTAAATTTTCATTAATTTTTCAAGGCAAGTTAAAACGTAAAATCTGAAAAGAGCAGATCTGGCCCAAAATGTCCCTTTAACTCGGTTATTTGTAATTATTTTGAAAGGGTCACATAAGACTTTTAGATAGAGAACAATTGGATACATCCAATCATCCAAAATATATACAGGGCGTTACGAAAAAACAAACAGACAAAGGGTCAAAGGGCTGTAACTCCGCAACCAATAATTTTTTCAAATTTCTATACGCGTCAGTGAATCAGAAATTAAAAATACTACAATTTTGCTTATTTAATCGTATTCGTATCTTTACAAACAAAAAAGATGCAGCCTGTAAATTTTCATTAATTTTTCAAGGCAAGTTAAAACGTAAAATCTGAAAAGAGCAGATCTGGCCCAAAATGTCCCTTTAACTCGGTTATTTGTAATTATTTTGAAAGGGTCACATAAGACTTTTAGATAGAGAACAATTGGATACATCCAATCATCCAAAATATATACAGGGCGTTACGAAAAAACAAACAGACAAAGGGTCAAAGGGCTGTAACTCCGCAACCAATAATTTTTTCAAATTTCTATACGCGTCAGTGAATCAGAAATTAAAAATACTACAACTTTGCTTATTTAATCGTATTCGTATCTTTACAAACAAAAAAGATGCAGCCTGTAAATTTTCATTAATTTTTCAATGCAAGTTAAAACGTAAAATCTGAAAAGAGCAGATCTGGCCCAAAATGTCCCTTTAACTCGGTTATTTGTAATTATTTTGAAAGGGTCACATAAGACTTTTAGATAGAGAACAATTGGATACATCCAATCATCCAAAATATATACAGGGTGTTACGAAAAAACAAACAGACAAAGGGTCAAAGGGCTGTAACTCCGCAACTAATAATTTTTTCAAATTTCTATACGCGCCAATGTATCAGAAATTAAAAATACTACAATTTTGCTTATTTAATCGTATTCGTATCTTTACAAACAAAAAAGATGCAGCCTGTAAATTTTCATTAATTTTTCAATGCAAGTTAAAACGTAAAATCTGAAAAGAGCAGATCTGGCCCAAAATGTCCCTTTAACTCGGTTATTTGTAATTATATTGAAAGGGTCACATAAGACTTTTAGATAGAGAACAATTGGATACATCCAATCATCCCAAATATATACAGGGCGTTACGAAAAAACAAACAGACAAAGGGTCAAAGGGCTGTAACTCCGCAACCAATAATTTTTTCAAATTTCTATACGCGTCAGTGAATCAGAAATTAAAAATACTACAATTTTGCTTATTTAATCGTATTCGTATCTTTACAAACCAAAAAGATGCAGCCTGTAAATTTTCATTAATTTTTCAAGGCAAGTTAAAACGTAAAATCTGAAAAGAGCAGATCTGGCCAAAAATGTCCCTTTAACTCGGTTATTTGTAATTATTTTGAAAGGGTCACATAAGACTTTTAGATAGAGAACAATTGGATACATCCAATCATCCAAAATATATACAGGGCGTTACGAAAAAACAAACAGACAAAGGGTCAAAGGGCTGTAACTCCGCAACCAATAATTTTTTCAAATTTCTATACGCGTCAATGAATCAGAAATTAAAAATACTACAATTTTGCTTATTTAATCGTATTCGTATCTTTACAAACAAAAAAGATGCAGCCTGTAAATTTTCATTAATTTTTCAATGCAAGTTAAAACGTAAAATCTGAAAAGAGCAGATCTGGCCCAAAATGTCCCTTTAACTCGGTTATTTGTAATTATTTTGAAAGGGTCACATAAGACTTTTAGATAGAGAACAATTGGATACATCCAATCATCCCAAATATATACAGGGCGTTACGAAAAAACAAACAGACAAAGGGTCAAAGGGCTGTAACTCCGCAACCAATAATTTTTTCAAATTTCTATACGCGTCAATGAATCAGAAATTAAAAATACTACAATTTTGCTTATTTAATCGTATTCGTATCTTTACAAACAAAAAAGATGCAGCCTGTAAATTTTCATTAATTTTTCAATGCAAGTTAAAACGTAAAATCTGAAAAGAGCAGATCTGGCCCAAAATGTCCCTTTAACTCGGTTATTTGTAATTATTTTGAAAGGGTCACATAAGACTTTTAGATAGAGAACAATTGGATACATCCAATCATCCGAAATATATACAGGGCGTTACGAAAAAACAAACAGACAAAGGGTCAAAGGGCTGTAACTCCGCAACCAATAATTTTTTCAAATTTCTATACGCGTCAGTGAATCAGAAATTAAAAATACTACAATTTTGCTTATTTAATCGTATTCGTATCTTTACAAACAAAAAAGATGCAGCCTGTAAATTTTCATTAATTTTTCAAGGCAAGTTAAAACGTAAAATCTGAAAAGAGCAGATCTGGCCCAAAATGTCCCTTTAACTCGGTTATTTGTAATTATTTTGAAAGGGTCACATAAGACTTTTAGATAGAGAACAATTGGATACATCCAATCATCCAAAATATATACAGGGCGTTACGAAAAAACAAACAGACAAAGTGTCAAAGGGCTGTAACTCCGCAACCAATAATTTTTTCAAATTTCTATACGCGTCAATGAATCAGAAATTAAAAATACTACAATTTTGCTTATTTAATCGTATTCGTATCTTTACAAACAAAAAAGATGCAGCCTGTAAATTTTCATTAATTTTTCAATGCAAGTTAAAACGTAAAATCTGAAAAGAGCAGATCTGGCCCAAAATGTCCCTTTAACTCGGTTATTTGTAATTATTTTGAAAGGGTCACATAAGACTTTTAGATAGAGAACAATTGGATACCTACATCCAATCATCCAAAATATATACAGGCTGTTACGAAAAAACAAACAGACAAAGGGTCAAAGGGCTGTAACTCCGCAACCAATAATTTTTTCAAATTTCTATACGCGCCAATGTATCAGAAATTAAAAATACTACAATTTTGCTTATTTAATCGTATTCGTATCTTTACAAACAAAAAAGATGCAGCCTGTAAATTTTCATTAATTTTTCAAGGCAAGTTAAAACGTAAAATCTGAAAAGAGCAGATCTGGCCAAAAATGTCCCTTTAACTCGGTTATTTGTAATTATTTTGAAAGGGTCACATAAGACTTTTAGATAGAGAACAATTGGATACATCCAATCATCCAAAATATATACAGGGCGTTACGAAAAAACAAACAGACAAAGGGTCAAAGGGCTGTAACTCCGCAACCAATAATTTTTTCAAATTTCTATACGCGTCAATGAATCAGAAATTAAAAATACTACAATTTTGCTTATTTAATCGTATTCGTATCTTTACAAACAAAAAAGATGCAGCCTGTAAATTTTCATTAATTTTTCAATGCAAGTTAAAACGTAAAATCTGAAAAGAGCAGATCTGGCCCAAAATGTCCCTTTAACTCGGTTATTTGTAATTATTTTGAAAGGGTCACATAAGACTTTTAGATAGAGAACAATTGGATACATCCAATCATCCGAAATATATACAGGGCGTTACGAAAAAACAAACAGACAAAGGGTCAAAGGGCTGTAACTCCGCAACCAATAATTTTTTCAAATTTCTATACGCGTCAGTGAATCAGAAATTAAAAATACTACAATTTTGCTTATTTAATCGTATTCGTATCTTTACAAACAAAAAAGATGCAGCCTGTAAATTTTCATTAATTTTTCAATGCCAGGTAAAACGTAAAATCTGAAAAGAGCGGATCTGGCCCAAAATGTCCCTTTAACTCGGTTATTTGTAATTATTTTGAAAGGGTCACATAAGACTTTTAGATAGAGAACAATTGGATACATCCAATCATCCAAAATATATACAGGGCGTTACGAAAAAACAAACAGACAAAGTGTCAAAGGGCTGTAACTCCGCAACCAATAATTTTTTCAAATTTCTATACGCGTCAATGAATCAGAAATTAAAAATACTACAATTTTGCTTATTTAATCGTATTCGTATCTTTACAAACAAAAAAGATGCAGCCTGTAAATTTTCATTAATTTTTCAATGCAAGTTAAAACGTAAAATCTGAAAAGAGCAGATCTGGCCCAAAATGTCCCTTTAACTCGGTTATTTGTAATTATTTTGAAAGGGTCACATAAGACTTTTAGATAGAGAACAATTGGATACCTACATCCAATCATCCAAAATATATACAGGCTGTTACGAAAAAACAAACAGACAAAGGGTCAAAGGGCTGTAACTCCGCAACCAATAATTTTTTCAAATTTCTATACGCGCCAATGTATCAGAAATTAAAAATACTACAATTTTGCTTATTTAATCGTATTCGTATCTTTACAAACAAAAAAGATGCAGCCTGTAAATTTTCATTAATTTTTCAATGCAAGTTAAAACGTAAAATCTGAAAAGAGCAGATCTGGCCCAAAATGTCCCTTTAACCCTGTTATTTGTAATTATTTTGAAAGGGTCACATAAGACTTTTAGATAGAGAACAATTGGATACATCCAATCATCCAAAATATATACAGGGCGTTACGAAAAAACAAACAGACAAAGGGTCAAAGGGCTGTAACTCCGCAACCAATAATTTTTTCAAATTTATATACGCGTCAGTGAATCAGAAATTAAAAATACTACAATTTTGCTTATTTAATCGTATTCGTATCTTTACAAACAAAAAAGATGCAGCCTGTAAATTTTCATTAATTTTTCAATGCAAGTTAAAACGTAAAATCTGAAAAGAGCAGATCTGGCCCAAAATGTCCCTTTAACCCTGTTATTTGTAATTATTTTGAAAGGGTCACATAAGACTTTTAGATAGGGAACAATTGGATACATCCAATCATCCAAAATATATACAGGGCGTTACGAAAAAACAAACAGACAAAGGGTCAAAGGGCTGTAACTCCGCAACCAATAATTTTTTCAAATTTCTATACGCGTCAGTGAATCAGAAATTAAAAATACTACAATTTTGCTTATTTAATCGTATTCGTATCTTTACAAACAAAAAAGATGCAGCCTGTAAATTTTCATTAATTTTTCAATGCAAGTTAAAACGTAAAATCTGAAAAGAGCAGATCTGGCCCAAAATGTCCCTTTAACTCGGTTATTTGTAATTATTTTGAAAGGGTCACATAAGACTTTTAGATAGAGAACAATTGGATACATCCAATCATCCAAAATATATACAGGGCGTTACGAAAAAACAAACAGACAAAGGGTCAAAGGGCTGTAACTCCGCAACCAATAATTTTTTCAAATTTCTATACGCGTCAGTGAATCAGAAATTAAAAATACTACAATTTTGCTTATTTAATCGTATTCGTATCTTTACAAACAAAAAAGATGCAGCCTGTAAATTTTCATTAATTTTTCAATGCAAGTTAAAACGTAAAATCTGAAAAGAGCAGATCTGGCCCAAAATGTCCCTTTAACTCGGTTATTTGTAATTATTTTGAAAGGGTCACATAAGACTTTTTTAGATAGAGAACAATTGGATACATCCAATCATCCCAAATATATACAGGGCGTTACGAAAAAACAAACAGACAAAGGGTCAAAGGGCTGTAACTCCGCAACCAATAATTTTTTCAAATTTCTATACGCGTCAATGAATCAGAAATTAAAAATACTACAATTTTGCTTATTTAATCGTATTCGTATCTTTACAAACAAAAAAGATGCAGCCTGTAAATTTTCATTAATTTTTCAATGCAAGTTAAAACGTAAAATCTGAAAAGAGCAGATCTGGCCCAAAATGTCCCTTTAACTCGGTTATTTGTAATTATTTTGAAAGGGTCACATAAGACTATTAGATAGAGAACAATTGGATACATCCAATCATCCAAAATATATACAGGGCGTTACGAAAAAACAAACAGACAAAGGGTCAAAGGGCTGTAACTCCGCAACCAATAATTTTTTCAAATTTCTATACGCGTCAGTGAATCAGAAATTAAAAATACTACAATTTTGCTTATTTAATCGTATTCGTATCTTTACAAACAAAAAAGATGCAGCCTGTAAATTTTCATTAATTTTTCAATGCAAGTTAAAACGTCAAATCTGAAAAGAGCAGATCTGGCCCAAAATGTCCCTTTAACTCGGTTATTTGTAATTATTTTGAAAGGGTCACATAAGACTTTTAGATAGAGAACAATTGGATACATCCAATCATCCAAAATATATACAGGGCGTTACGAAAAAACAAACAGACAAAGGGTCAAAGGGCTGTAACTCCGCAACCAATTATTTTTTCAAATTTCTATACGCGTCAGTGAATCAGAAATTAAAAATACTACAATTTTGCTTATTTAATCGTATTCGTATCTTTACAAACAAAAAAGATGCAGCCTGTAAATTTTCATTAATTTTTCAATGCAAGTTAAAACGTAAAATCTGAAAAGAGCAGATCTGGCCCAAAATGTCCCTTTAACTCGGTTATTTGTAATTATTTTGAAAGGGTCACATAAGACTTTTAGATAGAGAACAATTGGATACATCCAATCATCCAAAATATATACAGGGCGTTACGAAAAAACAAACAGACAAAGGGTCAAAGGGCTGTAACTCCGCAACCAATAATTTTTTCAAATTTCTATACGCGTCAATGAATCAGAAATTAAAAATACTACAATTTTGCTTATTTAATCGTATTCGTATCTTTACAAACAAAAATGATGCAGCCTGTAAATTTTCATTAATTTTTCAATGCAAGTTAAAACGTAAAATCTGAAAAGAGCAGATCTGGCCCAAAATGTCCCTTTAACTCGGTTATTTGTAATTATTTTGAAAGGGTCACATAAGACTTTTAGATAGAGAACAATTGGATACATCCAATCATCCAAAATATATACAGGGCGTTACGAAAAAACAAACAGACAAAGGGTCAAAGGGCTGTAACTCCGCAACCAATATTTTTTTCAAATTTCTATACGCGTCAATGAATCAGAAATTAAAAATACTACAATTTTGCTTATTTAATCGTATTCGTATCTTTACAAACAAAAAAGATGCAGCCTGTAAATTTTCATTAATTTTTCAATGCAAGTTAAAACGTAAAATCTGAAAAGAGCAGATCTGGCCCAAAATGTCCCTTTAACTCGGTTATTTGTAATTATTTTGAAAGGGTCACATAAGACTATTAGATAGAGAACAATTGGATACATCCAATCATCCAAAATATATACAGGGCGTTACGAAAAAACAAACAGACAAAGGGTCAAAGGGCTGTAACTCCGCAACCAATAATTTTTTCAAATTTCTATACGCGTCAATGAATCAGAAATTAAAAATACTACAATTTTGCTTATTTACTCGTATTCGTATCTTTACAAACAAACAAGATGCAGCCTGTAAATTTTCATTAATTTTATTTTTCAATGCAAGTTAAAACGTAAAATCTGAAAAGAGCAGATCTGGCCCAAAATGTCCCTTTAACTCGGTTATTTGTAATTATTTTGAAAGGGTCACATAAGACTTTTAGATAGAGAACAATTGGATACATCCAATCATCCAAAATATATACAGGGCGTTACGAAAAAACAAACAGACAAAGGGTCAAAGGGCTGTAACTCCGCAACCAATAATTTTTTCAAATTTCTATACGCGTCAATGAATCAGAAATTAAAAATACTACAATTTTGCTTATTTAATCGTATTCGTATCTTTACAAACAAAAAAAATGCAGCCTGTAAATTTTCATTAATTTTTCAATGCAAGTTAAAACGTAAAATCTGAAAAGAGCAGATCTGGCCCAAAATGTCCCTTTAACTCGGTTATTTGTAATTATTTTGAAAGGGTCACATAAGACTTTTAGATAGAGAACAATTGGATACATCCAATCATCCAAAATATATACAGGGCGTTACGAAAAAATAAACAGACAAAGGGTCAAAGGTCTGTAACTCCGCAACCAATAATTTTTTCAAATTTCTATACGCGTCAGTGAATCAGAAATTAAAAATACTACAATTTTGCTTATTTAATCGTATTCGTATCTTTACAAACAAAAAAGATGCAGCCTGTAAATTTTCATTAATTTTTCAATGCAAGTTAAAACGTAAAATCTGAAAAGAGCAGATCTGGCCCAAAATGTCCCTTTAACTCGGTTATTTGTAATTATTTTGAAAGGGTCACATAAGACTTTTAGATAGAGAACAATTGGATACATCCAATCATCCAAAATATATACAGGGCGTTACGAAAAATCAAACAGACAAAGGGTCAAAGGGCTGTAACTCCGCAACCAATAATTTTTTCAAATTTCTATACGCGTCAGTGAATCAGAAATTAAAAATACTACAATTTTGCTTATTTAATCGTATTCGTATCTTTACAAACAAAAAAGATGCAGCCTGTAAAGTTTCATTAATTTTTCAATGCAAGTTAAAACGTAAAATCTGAAAAGAGCAGATGTGGCCCAAAATGTCCCTTTAACTCGGTTATTTGTAATTATTTTGAAAGGGTCACATAAGACTTTTAGATAGAGAACAATTGGATACATCCAATCATCCCAAATATATACAGGGCGTTACGAAAAAACAAACAGACAAAGGGTCAAAGGGCTGTAACTCCGCAACCAATAATTTTTTCAAATTTCTATACGCGTCAATGAATCAGAAATTAAAAATACTACAATTTTGCTTATTTACTCGTATTCGTATCTTTACAAACAAAAAAGATGCAGCCTGTAAATTTTCATTAATTTTTCAATGCAAGTTAAAACGTAAAATCTGAAAAGAGCAGATCTGGCCCAAAATGTCCCTTTAACTCGGTTATTTGTAATTATTTTGAAAGGGTCACATAAGACTTTTAGATAGAGAACAATTGGATACATCCAATCATCCAAAATATATACAGGGCGTTACGAAAAAACAAACAGACAAAGGGTCAAATGGCTGTAACTCCGCAACCAATATTTTTTTCAAATTTCTATACGCGTCAGTGAATCAGAAATTAAAAATACTACAATTTTGCTTATTTAATCGTATTCGTATCTTTACAAACAAAAAAGATGCAGCCTGTAAATTTTCATTAATTTTTCAATTCAAGTTAAAACGTAAAATCTGAAAAGAGCAGATCTGGCCCAAAATGTCCCTTTAACTCGGTTATTTGTAATTATTTTGAAAGGGTCACATAAGACTTTTAGATAGAGAACAATTGGATACATCCAATCATCCAAAATATATACAGGGCGTTACGAAAAAACAAACAGACAAAGAGTCAAAGGGCTGTAACTCCGCAACCAATAATTTTTTCAAATTTCTATACGCGTCAATGAATCAGAAATTAAAAATACTACAATTTTGCTTATTTAATCGTATTCGTATCTTTACAAACAAAAAAAATGCAGCCTGTAAATTTTCATTAATTTTTCAATGCAAGTTAAAACGTAAAATCTGAAAAGAGCAGATCTGGCCCAAAATGTCCCTTTAACTCGGTTATTTGTAATTATTTTGAAAGGGTCACATAAGACTTTTAGATAGAGAACAATTGGATACATCCAATCATCCAAAATATATACAGGGCGTTACGAAAAAATAAACAGACAAAGGGTCAAAGGGCTGTAACTCCGCAACCAATAATTTTTTCAAATTTCTATACGCGTCAGTGAATCAGAAATTAAAAATACTACAATTTTTCTTATTTAATCGTATTCGTATCTTTACAAACAAAAAAGATGCAGCCTGTAAATTTTCATTAATTTTTCAATGCAAGTTAAAACGTAAAATCTGAAAAGAGCAGATCTGGCCCAAAATGTCCCTTTAACTCGGTTATTTGTAATTATTTTGAAAGGGTCACATAAGACTTTTAGATAGAGAACAATTGGATACATCCAATCATCCAAAATATATACAGGGCGTTACAAAAAAACAAACAGACAAAGGGTCAAAGGGCTGTAACTCCGCAACCAATATTTTTTTCAAATTTCTATACGCGTCAGTGAATCAGAAATTAAAAATACTACAATTTTGCATATTTAATCGTATTCGTATCTTTACAAACAAAAAAGATGCAGCCTGTAAATTTTCATTAATTTTTCAATGCAAGTTAAAACGTAAAATCTGAAAAGAGCAGATCTGGCCCAAAATGTCCCTTTAACTCGGTTATTTGTAATTATTTTGAAAGGGTCACATAAGACTTTTACATAGAGAACAATTGGATACATCCAATCATCCAAAATATATACAGGGCGTTACGAAAAAACAAACAGACAAAGTGTCAAAGGGCTGTAACTCCGCAACCAATAATTTTTTCAAATTTCTATACGCGTCAATGAATCAGAAATTAAAAATACTACAATTTTGCTTATTTAATCGTATTCGTATCTTTACAAACAAAAAAGATGCAGCCTGTAAATTTTCATTAATTTTTCAATGCAAGTTAAAACGTAAAATCTGAAAAGAGCAGATCTGGCCCAAAATGTCCCTTTAACTTGGTTATTTGTAATTATTTTGAAAGGGTCACATAAGACTTTTAGATAGAGAACAATTGGATACATCCAATCATCCAAAATATATACAGGGCGTTACGAAAAAACAAACAGACAAAGGGTCAAAGGGCTGTAACTCCGCAACCAATAATTTTTTCAAATTTCTATACGCGTCAACGAATCAGAAATTAAAAATACTACAATTTTGCTTATTTAATCGTATTCGTATCTTTAGAAACAAAAAAGTTAAAGGCTCTAAATTTTCATAACATTTTCAATGCCAGTTGAATCGTAAAATCTGAAAGCAGCTACCTGAGGGCGGAGCTGGCCCAAAATGTCCTTTAACTCTATCAGAGAGCGTTAACAGACCGAAGGGTAAATGATATATCGTGATGTTAGTAGGGCTCAAAGAATAATAAACCGTTCACAAAATAAAGGGTCAAATGTATGTCGTGAGTTTAGAATATCTCGAAATCCGATTGAGGGATTCCCTCAAGTTTTTCAGGAGGAATGTAGCACCCTCCACTCTATCAGAGAGCGTTAACAGACCGGAGGGTAAATGATATCTCGTGATGTTAGTAGGGCTCTAAAAATAATAAACCTTTCCCAAAATAAAGGGTCAAATGTATGTCGTGAGTTTAGAATATCTCGAAATCCGATTGAAGGATTCCCTCAAGTTTTTCAGGAGGAATGTAGCACCATTGAATATTATAGGGGTCAGCACCCTCCACTCTATCAGGGAGCGTTAACAGACCGAAGGGTAAATGATATCTCGTGATGTTAGTAGGGCTGTACTATTTCCCGTTAAAATCGATATTTTATTTAATAGTTATTAATTCTATAATCATGAATTTTAACAAAGTAACGCTTGAAAGTGTCAATAATTTAAATTAAATTTTAGTTCTTTTTGTTAAGTGATACATTTCTTTCCTGAAGTAATAAGGGTATGAATTATAATGCATTACTTTTTCCACTAATTAAAAAGTAATTGTAACGTATTCATTTTTAAAAGTAATGTACCAACTTATGTTGAAAGGATTGAAATATTGGTAAAATGAAGAAGAGAAGGGGGCGGGGGTAATTAAAGTTGGTTTAAACCTGAAATGTGAAGCGGTACTGGCGGTACCTTCCTTTGGATAGCAAAGTATTGAAAAAATAAAACTATTCAGAGTCACTGTAAACTATTCGGATTTTGAGCGCTCTCCCAGCATCTGCATCCAGTACTAAGAGCGATTAGGAGCTACTTGCATCCAAAAAGTGTTGCCTTAAGAATCCATAAGGTTAGCATACTAGTCAATATAAATACAATGGTATTGGTGACGTAATGGATCAACACCGTCGACAACCTTTAGTTTTTTCAAATAACTTGTTTTGTAAAATTTATAGCTCATAGCCTTAGTTGATCTCTACATAACTTCCCAATATATAATTTTCTCTGTCTCTGAGTCTAAAAACACCCTGTGTATGCTAATATTGAAATAGTTATTTATGTTATTAGGAGTATAAGTAAAGCTTTATGTGACTGCCGATCGTAGTGAGGCAGCCAAATCAGCCGAAGCACATAAAGCGCTTATACTCCGAATAATATATGTAATTTTATCTCCAAACGTGTAAAATTATAATACAAAAATAAACATCTAATTAACAAGGTTATTTCGGGAAACATTACACTTATACGAAAATCGCATTGCCTGATAGACACTTTCTAGATATTACCGTAGCAACCCACCAAACAACAAATTATTTTTTGATACAAGTTAAATGCTTAGGCATATAATAGTTATTTATGTTACAAGGCCATGAACTAGGACTTTTTTTATTAGAATGAATATTCATCATCATTCGAATAAAAAAAAGATAGTTCACGGCCATGTGGCATACAAAATTTTGTGTGCAACTGTGAAAAATTACCAAAATTAAAGTTTCGATCGAATCTTTACACAAAATTAAAAGCTAATTTCATTCAAGATCATGACCCGTAAAAAAAAGTCTTTGTTGGCCGGTATTTACGTTGTCAAGGCTTTCTTTACGTTGTCAAGGCTTTATTTTACTTTAAACAAATGTGCTACTTCACGACTCAAAATCAGGCAAAAAAGTGACGTTTTTTTGACAGTTGCACACAAAGTACTTTATCTGCTTAAGCATATAAATGAAACTTCTACTAGCAACATTCTGTCATTTAAATGCCACTTTTATGACGTTTGGAGAAAAAACAATTTACTGATGCGTTATTAGTTATTACCGTTTTCAAATTTGACTTCCTTAGTTACCGTGTATTTACTATAACCACATCTATTATAGTGTCAAATCCAAATGTAAGTTTTTGTCAAATGGTTCCTGAGAACCTAAATCGCATGGTAGTACAACATCTTAGCATGAAGATTTTCTACTAAGAATTTAAGGATTAACTGCAGTGGCCATGTCCCCTACATCTGCTACTGCTTAAAAGTAGTGCTGTTGATTCGAACGGATAATCCGAATAACCGGATAATTCTTCGAGATTTATCCGGATATTTTATTTTTAGAATAATCCGAAAACGGTTAACCGGATAACATTTTATCCGCGGATAAACGGATATCGATTTATCCGTCGGATAAACAATTATCCGCGGATAAACGGATATTATTTTATTCTTCGGATAATCGGATATTAATTTATCCGTTGATGGTCGCATAAACATTTATCTACTGGTAAGCGGATATTATTTTATTCGACCGATAAACAACTATTGGTGGATAATTTAATTTTTATTCTAGATATTGTGCAATGTTTCATGACATTTTTAAACAACTAATCAAATTAGATTTTGCTATCTGCATTCCATTAATAGTGCGGGTAAAAAAATGTTTAGTGCTCTTCTTTAACATTAATAAAAATTGAAAATTTTAAATTTGCTTATTCTTATTACGTGTTTGGCCAACAGGCAACTTAACAAGTTGTATCTTGGAAAAGCCCAAAATGAAAACACGTGGCTAAGACGGCTTAAGAATTAAGACTTAAGAGTTACGAATCTTAAGATGAACAAAAGAGCACTGTACCTTTAAAGTTTAAAGTTTAAAGTGCAGTTACATGTCCCTAAGATGAAAATTATCTGCGGATATAAATTTTTCCTGTTATCCGCAGATAAAAATTTTCCGCGGTTAAATAATATCCGTGTTATCCGTAGATGATATTTATCCGCGGATAAAAAAATATCCGTGTTATCCGTAAAAATCATATAAACGGATAACTATTATCCGCGGATAAGAAATATCTACGAATATAAATATCCGGTTATCCGAAATCGGATAAAATCGGATAACCGGATAAATTCTTATAACCGGATAACCGGATAAAAAATTTAAATATCAACAGCACTACTTAAAAGGAAAATACATAACAATAAATACATGATGGAACCAGCACGTGAATCGGAGACCTTACTAAATCGAATCTCGAAGCTGTTTAATCCGAAGTAAAGAACCATGTTCCTATTAAAAAGTTTCTTATTAATGATCTAAACCGAAAGAAAATTCAAATAGTGAATGTTTCGTGTTATTTCACCGTGAATTAATTACGATCCGTGGGTGGTATATCCTTTGAAACTGTTTACAAACCGTCTCCAATAATGAAATAAATAAACAATATCGACGTGACATTATTAGTACTGATAAGAATGTCGTAAATAAAGCAAGCATAGCTATAGGAGTTTTATTATTTTTGGACATATGGCTACTATTTGAAGATCAATAAACAAAAAACATAAAACGTGCCTCATGCAACATTACATAACAATATAATTTTCCTATGGCGGCCTTGTATTGGATCCTATAAAAAATGAAGAAATGTACTGTTGAAACAGCATCAAACAATTTATAGTAAACAATGAAAATATTCTAAATCAAGTAAGGGCCGGTTTTAGAAAGTTTGGTTGGACGATAGGTTGAACCACGAGGAATATTGTCATGGATACGATTGTTTTTAAGACAATATTGATCGTGGTTCAGGGAACTGTTGGTCAACCACAACCAGACTTCATAAAATGACCTGTAAGTGAAAATGGGGAAATAAATGAATAATAAATTTCTAGACATATTTTAACGTGGAATAAGATATAAATAAAATGGAATTGATGGGAAAATTGAAGGGTGCAATGGACTGAGAGAATTGAGTCAAAATATAAAAACATAGAATGTACAGAACATCGGCAATGTTTTAAATGGAAATATTTGGGTTTACATTTTCATTTAGACCCGGTCTTTGTATTTCCTATTAAAGCGCCTAATAGCTATTTGGAACTTCTTTGTCTAATACTTTTACTTGTAATACTTGCATAATACACAGAATCTTCTGATTCCGTAAATGTTAATATTAGGAATATGAATAGTAATAGACCAATAATTATAGTATAAGTTCGGTTTGTTAATAATCCAAATACCATACATCATTTAGAATGTTTTGGAAAAAAAGCGTCACGTAAGGTCCCATCATCAACAATGGTGTCCGTACATTAATCTTTTGGGAAGTCAAGAATGTGCCTGTTGAATGCAATAGGGTCTTCTGTAGTCCAGTAGCGACAGTTTTGCTTGATTACACTGCTATTCAAACAGAAAGCAATGTCATCAGAAAAAATCACATTTCTAGAAAACATTGTATTTCTTGTTATTTATCTCTAAGTTTGCCAACTGCTACTTTATATCTGTCTGTTGCAACATTGATTAAACATTATGAATGGACAAACAACGATTGTTGAGTGTGAGTTTTTGTATCGGGATTTACTGAGATGTAAAAGTATGTTAACAATTTTATTTATTGTTTATGTGTAATGTTTATTTTAAAATAAAGCACGGGCGATACATTTACTTACAGCTAACCGCAGGAAGAAGAGAATAAGTAACTGTACATTTGAAAACCATCCATCGTGGAGGAGGCTAGATTGTCTATTACGTGGTAAGACGTTTTATACTACCTCAAATAAAGAGTCGATTAAAATGCAATGTTTTATGCATAAAAAAATTGTGCAAAAACTATTTTATTTGGAAAGCAACACAGAACATATTATGAGTGACGGTTCGACATTTTTGTGAACTGCAAAAGCCAATCACGTCATTGTATTGTGTGAGCGTCATTTAAAATTCTGAGTTTTAGGTAATAATGGTTTTCATTTTAGCTGAAAGAATCGAAATAATTATAATTTACGGTGTTGAAAATCAATGCCCCGAGAAACACAAGCATGTTTTAGAGTTGATTGAAAAATTCAACAAAGTGGATGTGTTGTAAATAAAAATAGAGGTCAACCTAGAGTCGTAGATGAAGCAACTCCTGTTGAAGTTTTCCGACATGTTCCTCAACACTCAAGGAATTCCCTTCACAAAGTTTCTGATCCAAGTAGAATTTCACTCGGTGTAGTTCATATAGTAATTAAACTCAATAAGTTGTATCCTTAGAAACGCACATTTATCATGAATTTAATGAAAACCACTTAGAATTTTGCGAATTAACGGCAGCTACGCGGCTACGCCCCGTCGCGTCGGTCGGTTAGCTATCTTTGTTCTCGACAGTATTAACGCTTTCTTTTTTTAGTTCGGTATGTAATCTACTATTTCTTATTTTTTAATAAGTTTGGAAACAAACAAACAAACATAACTGTTGTTATTGGAGCCTTGAAAATCCGCATACCTTCAAAAAGGGACATATAGTCAATGGCCGCAAAAACTAATTATATGTGTTGGTATATTTGGACTATTTGCACATGCACAAATTGGCCTTTTATTTATATCAGAAAATATAAATGGAAACACTTGAATATCCTAGAAAATACCAACGACTCTAATAATAGATAAAAGCTTCTAGCTGAAAAGCATTTTCATTTTCAACAAGATGGTGCTCCTGGCAGAATTCATAGTAGGTGGTTTCGAGTGTTGGTTGGTAGGTGCGGAGCGGTAGAATGGTCAGTAGGATTTCTAGATCTAGTGCCTCTCATTTTTTATTTGGAAGCGTTTAAAGTCGATAATAAGACTGAACCGCAAAATGTTGAGCAGTTCCGCCAAATAATAATGCGAGAATATGGATCAATTCCGTGAAAGAGATACCATATATTTTAATAGACCAAGGCATCAGACGACGATTTTAACACACGAGTTGATCAGCGAAGCGCAATTTTAGTCGGGCTAAGAGAAGTTGCACGAAAAATTTGCGCCTACCTTGCACGGGTTGAAAAAAGACCTAAGCCTATTCATAAAATAGGCTCACACAAAGCTGACAGCTTACCTTGCGCGGATGTAAGTTTTGTCTAAATACAAGAGTAACAATGGGAACCACAAAAAGCGTGTGCGCAACTTTCGTTACTCAGATTAAGGGTAGAAACATGCTAAAAAGGCGAACCAATATTCAAGTGGCGAGTTTAGTAATGTGATTGGTCAAATGTAGAAACGCTTGACATTTGTAATATTCTCTATAATATTGGTAGGTAAAATAAGTTTTAAAGCGTAGCTATTATTTTTAATTAATTATAAGTATTCGCTTGTGTACCAATAATTTTTCAGACAGTGGAGGTTTTGATTTGTATGAATAATAAAAACACAGTATTTTTTTCAGGTTCATTTAACTCGAAAGACTTCCAATTTTCAAATCAAATAGTAGTTTTTACGCAGTTTTTTGAAAATCAAGCTACCAATTTAATTACCCTAAAAAAATAGCTTGTTAAACGACCTTTAATTCGAGTTGATACAAATGGCATAGTGCCATTTAAGTTTTTTATGATAGCGCAGCTGGTGAGGTGTTGGGAATGAGCGTAATTCAGATAAGATCTAGTCTTCCTCTATAAAAACTATGACTGAACATTTTTTCCACATTTCGTGTAGTTTCGAGATATTCAGAGTGAATTACTTTCAGTGAACACCTTGTATAATGTTTGTTGGTGTCGAGTTGGGTCCCGAGATTAGTTTATAGGACCCAACTCGATAGTACCGGAATGTTTAGTTATCCTTTCATATTGTCCACGGATAAATTTTCGTTTGGCCATTTTATCGTAGGCGTCGTAAATTACAGTTAAAAACCATGAAAAACTGGCGAGGTGAGATAAAAACTAATTTATAGTCTTTTATTGAGATATCTAACAAAGCAAATTCAAAATAATGCCGTCATTTGACTATTGAATATGAAACAGAATTATTATATTTGAATCCAGTAAAAACTAAGAAAAGTTAGCTATAATTTATTCGCCAATGATAAATGTTACATTTAGGGTAAAATTTCGATTCTGCAATCTACTAATGGCTTCGCAATTATAATTAAAAAAGTTTGTGTGAGGTAGGTACACCACAAATTTCGTTAACGGTTGAATATATAGGATAGCGTCAGCAGTAAAGTTATATTTGTGGTTAATTTGAAATTTAAATCTTTTTATCGATTTTCATTCAAGATTATTTTCTTTATTTCGACACAATTTAAGAACTCGCGCGTTGAATATTTATGTAGGTATTATCAATAAAAATATCCTAATATATTAATAATAATAATATTGTAAAATATAAATAAAATAAATGAGCTCTTATTAAAAATGAAGTGGAAAATCAAAGTTTTATTTTTGTCATAAATCTAAGAAAAAATCTTACCTGGAGACGTAGTTTAAGGACAAGAGCTTCAAGAAGCCCCGGTTCGCAGTCTTGAAATATCCTCACTTTTCGTAAAGTATCTAAGTGAACCCTAATAGCAATTTCCGCTTTCAATTTATCAGGCAGTGCTGAAAGGACTCGTTCTTCGTCCAAAGCTCCGCTTTCGGCCCACGTATAAGCAAACCAGCGAATGACTCGAGCTTCTAATTCTCTTCCTACCTTCCTGAAAGCCATATATTGTTTCACGCCGTCCATGCGGTTCTGGAAATCTACTCTAGCTAAGTTCATGTTTGAGATCATAGACCCGATATTTCCTACAATTGTTGCAAAAATTAACACTCCCGCTAAAAAGTCCGCCACTACAAACAAATATTCCGCATCATTTTCAGGCACTGGGGTTTCGCCTATTGTCGTCAATGTTAGTGTTGACCAATAGAAACTATAAATGTATTGACGTGTTAGGGATGAATTTTTAGGACCCTCAATGTTGTACACCCAATTGTCCGTTCCAAATCCGATCGCATAGCTAATAGCAAAGTAGAGGCACGCATTCCAATGGATTAGCACTAATATAGCTAGAACAACCTTGCAAATTCGAAATACATTCGGGTAATTTGTATCGGTTTCTGTCCTTTCAAACCAATCCCACAACCGTGGTAGTTTAAACAGTCTATTTAATCGCACTATAACCGAACATGGCACCTTAATCTGACAAGCGGACGGAGGCCACCAAAAATAGGCCAAGTCTGTTGGAAGCAGCGAAATCACATCTATTCTCCACTTCTTAGATGACAGGTAATTTCTTCTTAGTTTTTGTGGATCCGTAACCAGAAGTCCTTGCTCTAGGTAACCTAGAAAATATATTTTATTAAGTATATGTCGGCGGAAACATTCTGGAACTGCAGAATCCCTGACCCAAATGTAATATATTGTTCTGACGCTGAAGTTTGATATATAACCGTGGAATGCACGCATCTCCATGTAACAAATCAGACATCAAGGATAGTTATGAAACATTTCTAGAATTATATTCTATTTCAGTTAGTTTTAACCTTGTTGTCTGAAGTGAGACAAGTCAAGCAAGAGAAATACAATCAAGTGCTGCCTTTGTGTGTGTGTACTTAAACAGAATGCTGTTATGTGTACACATCGTCAACTTCGATTTCATGCAAATAATGTTTTCTCAAAACTCTTCCTAACTCTTGGAACTGAAGCGATTTTATTTTGTAGGTCTTCATTTAACAGTTAATTGCATTTCAAGGACGTCATATTTCTACATCAGGATATTATACGTAAAGGACAGTTACAACTTACAAAAGATGGATTTAAATATGATTCGGACAATTCATGAATACTAACAGATAGAATTTTCTCCATTTCCGCTATTCAGTATCTGTAAAATCGATGAGCTTAGTTTTCAAGTGATGTCGCTAAAAGTACTACTTTTTTAAACGTAAATTGTTTTTTTATAAGAAGTAGATTTGCAAAATGAACAGAAATACAATGTAGAAACACAGGGTAATTTAAATTTCCTAAAAAGTTATCAAATAGGTATTTGAAAAGAAAGGAGCACCGAAATTTCAATTATCGTTAAATACGATTTACATAAACAATCAAAGTTTGTTTAAAGAAAAGTTTCGTATACTTAGATAACTCCCCATAATTTTGTTACTCTCCTATTCGCTACATCGTAAAACAATTGGCCGACTTTCAGTAACAAAAAAAATCATGGAAATATCTCTATTCGTCTCTGCACAAAAACGTTAACCTATTTTCTAAATTAGAATATTTGAGTTTCTTTAGAAAGTAGACAGGGAAATAACCTAAAAACTGTGCAGATAAGTTTTGAAATTTTTGTTTGTAAATAGGATAATTCTTATAATCAAATACTGTATCTTAAATAAAAATAAATTCTACTACCGGAAAAAGAACTTCAATTATTTGTAATTTAGATTTAAGTTTGATGATGAAACGTTGCTTTTATTTAAATCACAAATAAATAGAAATCTATCAACGTTTTCTGTCATTAAAAGAAGTAATATTTAATAAAAGAAATTAAACTTAGGGTTAATGTCCTTTCCTGATTGTTTTTCATGTCGTACGTTGGCCTCTCAATAAAATTCAGTTTCAGTTGAGCAGATTTGTAGTTATCCATCCTAAAATTCCTTTGAACTTATGTAATAAAGGCTTGTCGCGATAGTCCTTGAACTCGATTATAAGCGAAAGTCTTTAATAATAAATTGGACATTTGGAATTCTGCAAAGTTAAGTCAAGCGTGGAAATGATATAAAAAAACTTTAAGATTACAATCGAATGGTAAATTGTTCAAAAGCGTAACAAAAAAGCGTAAATTTTTAAAAAGTAATAGTTATATAAGTAATAAGGAATGTAAGAATGTCGATACATTCCGTGTTACTTATTAAATTTTTCACGCTACCGGTAACAAGCAGATTAAAGAATAAGAAAACAATATTTGTAAATTTAATTTAATACCGTCACTTACAGTCCTAGGAAAATAATAACTGTCATTAATTAATAGTCCTGGGAAAGTTATATAAATGGCAACCGAATGTAACTGACCAATAAGTTCCGCTGTCAAGGATATCTACTACACAAATATTATCGGTCACTTACAGTCCCTGTAACCATGGAAACGTCTACTTACGTTGCTGGTACCGTCAAAAATACATTACTTATGTCCGGTTTCTGGAAACAAATTTATGAAACCCATAACTTATGTATTCGATAAACAGTCAATAAGGCAGTCCATGAGGTATCACGTGATCCTCATGGAAGGCGCTAATTGGCCTATACGAAATTTGATCACGTGACCTAATGTCATTCGAGTGCCTTATTCGCTGTTTATGGAATACATAAGTTATGGGTTTCATAAATTTGTTTCCAGAAACCGGGCATTAGTGATTAGCTGATTACTCATTAGGTTATAAAACACTTTTTTGAACGAAGTTAAACTACGTAGATATCAAGTCATTGACCAATACAAGATAAACAAAACAGTTTATTAATGCAACAGTAAAAAATTAGATTAAATTGCTTCGAGAAATAACTGTATAAGAAGTGAAACTAAATTAACTGATATTTCGTAGACTGATAAAACAAAGAGTCGAATAAACAGGTTACATAAAAACATGATGGTCAAAAAAAGATACATTACTAGACACCAAATGAAGAAGAAAAAGGGGCAGAAAGAATTTAACTCGGTGGTGACAAATTAAAGAAAATACGGAGAAACAGACTAGAAGATAATGACTAGAAAGATAAGAGGAATAGTGTATATAGTCCAGGAGCTAGCGGTATATTTTAAGACTAATTTCTATCAAGCTGAAATTTTTTTTATGAGCTGGTATAGTTATGTCCGCCAAATGTAGGTGGTCGGCAAAATAGGACCGCGGGACATAAAGCGCTAAAAAAAAATTGGCCAACTAACCAATCCAGGACGTCAGAGAGTGCTTCTGTCCCGCTCAAATTGTCGGACAAGGTGATTTTTGTGTTTGTTACATTAGTATATAGTTATTAAAAAAAAAATCAGGTTGATGGTAATAAGTCAAATGTCTTAAAAACAATACGAATCCCAAACGGCAGAGACTGATTCAGTTCCGACTCTTATGTCGGACAGTTAATTTTTTGTTGTCGGAATGTCTTAAATAACGAGCAAAATAGGAATTAGCTTGATTGAAGTTTGTAAATTTCATCAAAAAATAATTAAAAACAAAAAAAATCTGGGCGCTTTATGTCCCGCGGTCCTATTTTGCCGACCACCTACATTCGGCAGACATAACCATACCAGCTCATAAAAAAAATTTCAGCTTGATAGAAATTAGTCTTAAAATATACCGCTAGCTCCTGGACTAATAGGTGTGAGAATACGATCGATGATAGCCGTAATTAACTTCCAAGAAGGACATCCATGTCCCTTTCGGAGTTGGAATCAAACTTGATACACAGTTTATATACTGGGTGTCTCAAAGGTTTGGGTTGAGTATTAAGACATCATCAAGTCAGAGATTAACGAGAATAAACAAAAACTGATTTACAGGAAATAGCGTGTAACTGAAACTGAGTACCAGAATATCTAATTATAGAATTTTTTTATTTCCTGTTTCATAACTCGGAACGTACATTTCTTGCAAAAATTTTTTTAATCGATCCCATTTGATTTTATTTCATTTTTGTAGTTAGTATTAGCCACTATAATTTAAATTTTTATTCTTCAGAAATAGTTGTATATAATACACGTAAGAAAATTGTCTTTACCTGAGTCGACGACTGGAAATGCTCGGCCGTTATGCGGCCTCATACTTTATTAATCAAACATAGCTTTCATAATTTTTATGTAATGTGATATGAATATTACAGATTCAGTTGAACAGCCTTTGTTCGGAAAAGTAGGTAGAAAATTGTTGTAGAAGGACAAGCAATTAACAAAGTACCTACGTAACTTGCAATTAATGCAACGCGTGTCTTACCACATTAAAATAATTCATCAGTTTCAATTGTTTGAGCTTTCCTAGAATTTGAAACACGCAAAAGCAGAAGTCTACATGCAAAGCTCAGGGACAAAACGGCACAAGGGATTATTACAAAGACACGTGATAGTGATGTTTACTTTAAAATCGTCTAGAAAGCACCTTAAACGAGCCGCTCATTAGGTAAATGCAATAAAGCTAGCAAACAAAGGTTGGGCATGTCATGGAAACGTTCAAGTGTACTGGGACCGCATCAATTTACTCTGAGAAAATATGCGAACCTCTTAAGGGGTTTAAACGTCTTGCTTTAAGTTTATTGCAAGAATTACGGGGCTATTTTATGACGACAAAGTTTATTTGAAAAGGCGGTTCACTGTATTTATACTTCGCAGTGTTTGCTACATTATAACCGGCGCCAATCAATTTAATGGTTACTGAATTCTGAACTTCATTTGTTTACCTCATAATTACTGCTAACAAACATTAAGCGGCTCCCTTTTTTTAAATTTGTAGCTCGATTATTTACCTTTTCTGAAAGGTGGCACAAATTGTCGTTTGACTGTTTTTGCAGTATTCAGAAAATTTGTTAGCGTTAATTATCATGAAAGATTGCAGATATTAAAAATTAATTGACCGGTATAATTAAATTACGCCGGAACATTAAATAAAAAACAGAATAAACTAAGCTTGAAAATACCAATAAATAAAATTAATGATACAAGCTATGATTAAGAACAGTTTTAAAGGCATATTTTTATAACTTTTATTTGAAGTAAAAGACACATTTTTTTAGAGTTAGGGTTATTTAGAAGTGGATTTTTTAAGAAGGAATGAATTATTTGGTATCAAATAACTAACCTTGTATTACAAGTACAATATTAGGTACTAAATGTGACCAGCGTTTATGACATTTTTTGGCTGCGTCCTAAGTTCAAGTCCAGGAGTTGGAAGGTTGGTGGGCGACGTTACCCGGCCGTCTAAAAATTGGGTTGGGTACCGAGCTCTTCATGAGCAGAAGAAAGTTAAGTTAAATGACAATGCCATGTTACTGTAACATTGATAACATTAACCGAAGTAAGGAAGAATGAAAACAGGCTAGCCCCACAGTATATGGACTGAATATATCAAGAGCTCAAAAAATATTCTCGAGGGACTGTTGAATGAAAAGTCATGTTGTTACGAGATTCAGAAAATGTTTGTAATGTCACATGATATTAACTATTTACGCAAATATTTTCATTCATAAGCCTACTCAACACCCTTGCCCACCCGCCGTTATCAATTTATCATCTATTATTATCACTCTATTTTACCATGCGGGTTGGAAGCATCCTGCAATAAGTTAATAGATAGTTGAACATTTTATTTGTTAACCATGTGGTTTGGATGTTTGCTGCAAATAAATAATTCCTGATTATAAAATAAGCATTTTTGTGTTGACCCAACAAATTCGTATTTGTTGTGACAACAATGACTTTGTTGAGGCTATAGCTGCAAATTATTTGTTGGGAGAACAAGAGCATAGGTTCAACAATGAGTTCAATGAAGTTACGAAGGAAACTTCAGGAAACGTTTAGAAAGTCCATAGTTACAGACGAGATACAAAAAGTAGTATAATTTTGGTTTGAACCAGAAAATACCTTCTAGCAGTAAGAATTATGTATCTAAGCCACGAATTAAATTCGAATTATATAAATAATATGATTCTAAAACATTTGCTCTGGGATTTAAAATAACAAAGCCATTACAAAATACAGATCGATGAAATATACAGGATATTATGTAAAATATGATTTCTATCAATTTCGAATATTGATGAAGCGTATAGCAACTTATCTCTAGTTGAACGCCCTTGACAAATTTACGAAATAACAACTAATCAAAACTTTAGATTAAGCCAATACCTTGTGGGTTGCAGATGAAGCAGCATTAAAGCCTCCAATTTTATCGCTAATGTGTGTCATTAATTCACCAGGTGCGTCCCCAAAACTTACTTCGTTAATTTTGTACTAAATATAAATTGTGGTTTGTAATTATAGGTCAGGTCAAATTTAATTAACACTTCAACAACGCCTTGTGATATTTGATAACACTCGACGGAAATGTTATGAAAGACGTAGCAATAAAGCTTCTAAGCTTCATATAGAAAAGATAAAAAAAGATTATATAATTCTCGTTCTATTTTTCTTTTGTAACTTTTTCAATGAAGTGAAGGTAAAGAAAGTTTTAAATCTTGTTACAGTAAAGTCTTAAAGTGTATAGCTATAGAGAAACTAAAATTGTTGAGAGTTTTATTTGTAGTTTAATTTTCATTTATTCACACAAATCTACAGTTCCAGTTGAAAAAGTTTTCATATTTATTTTTGTTTGTTGTTGCAATTTCCTTTATATTTTATCCTTCCCTTCCCTTTGCAAATTATGTATAAAATCAAGTTACTACTTTTAATTAATATGTAAAATAATTCTTACCTTCGTGGGCTCGAACAAGGATATCTAAAATGTAGATAACATCACAGGCATAATCCAACGTCCACCACAGTGGTGGAACCGCATTATTGAGCTCCCAAAACACAGAGCGTCCAACCACAAAGATTACATTGTACAGCACAGCCAAAGATACCACCATTAACCACTGAAAACAATGAAAATATTATCAGTTTTTCCAGTATAAATGTCTATACATGCGTAAATTTGTTTTCAATTAATATAGTACACAGTAAAATAAAAGGATCATAATTAAAATGAACATCAAGATTTTCGAGCGAAGGACCAGGATGAACTACTAACTCAATTAAATAAAGAAAATAACATTTAAATTTAAATGAAGTGGGAAACAGGGTAATACTTTTGGTCCGTGGGGAATATATTTGGAAAACAAAGAAACAAAAATAAAAGCTCCAATAACAGAAAAAACATTTTCACACACTTTAAACATCTATTCATACAAGGAATAAAATAGACAAATAATTCTATAGGGATAAAAAAACATGAAATAAGAATATCGTGCTGTGTCTCAATTTGTAGATTTATAACGGAATTCTAGAAAATAAATTCAGGACTAAATGGAACATCCGCTATATTTAAAATGGGCAATTCGAAACAGCTGGAAACGAACTTGATTTCTCTTGGGTAAAACCATTGAATATAGTATAAGCCTTACATATTCAATGGTAAAACTGAAAATTAATGATAGAATTTTAAAGAAGGAAGAGTAGGAATACCCAATTGAAGCTGTAATAGATGTAGCATACAAGGAATTTTCGTCAAATAAGCAACAAATCGATGTCGGCTTTGTGAGTAGAAACGGGAGTTTGAGGTAAGACTACTACTTTACCCAAGATTTTATAAAATACGTAAAATAGTGTTACTGGGGAACGGCACAGTAAAATATATATGACATGAGCAAAATTAGGGTAGGGAAATTCTAATTACGATAAGAGAAGAATTCCTTGAACAAATCAAGGGCGTTAGAGGTAGTGCGCACCTAAAGAAAGAGCAAATGCTAATTTATGTGCGGGTAGCAGTTGTCAGGAACAATAGAAAAGGTACAATATGAGATGATTGAAATGAAAAGTGACGGAAGTGCGATATACAGAGCGATTCACGGAGATATAATATGAAGAAGGGGTTGGGAGCGGCTATAGAAAAAAATATGTAGTAGTAGGAAAGTGTTAAAATCCTAACAAGAAATAGAAACTGTAAGTGGCTGTTTGTTGTGAGTTCGTAACTGTTACGTGATTCAAGACATCTAATCTTCAATGCTTTAGTCCCTCATTTATTATACTCTTTTTACATGCATGACTTCGTTTTTATTATTATACAAAAGTATAAACCGTCTGTTCACACTAGCAGACCAAAAATGTAACATTACATTTTTATACCGGAACGGAGGTATGAAATAGTAAAGATGGTCATGTCAGGTAATTGTCCTTAATTTAAAAAAATGGTAGGGTGTGGTTTGGATTGGATCTTTAATGGTCTTGTTTCAATCGTAAAGAATCGGGCGAGCTTTATTTATGATGCTACTTTCACTAGTCCTTTGTTTTAAGACCGATCGATACTATATCGTTTGGAAAATTCATGCGTGCGATATTGACATACTCTACATTGTATTTACCTGTATCGGAAACCTAATCTTAAATAAAGTTCTTTAAAACATAATACATTGTTAAATTTTCAGTTACTTTTTTACTGGAATTATATTACTTTAAATTTAACTAAAATTTAAATCAAATTTGTACTTTAAAAGGAATTTTTATTATAGGTATAGGAACATTAATCCTTAATCTTTTTTCCTACCTTATAATGCGAAGGAAGAGATGGATCAACGACAATCCGATATCCCCAGCAAGTAGGCACTGGGGAGTCATTTGTATCGGCGCCATCATCTTGGTGAGTTTTGTCCACAAACCAGTCTGGTGGACGAGAATCCCTTCGGGAGAAACGCCGGAACCGTATCGCAGCTCGAAGGGTGTGTGCTGCTTGTCCTAATCTACCTCGAACTGTTGATAAAATACCAGTTGGTGGATAGTGATTCTGCAACAAAAAGATCGTGAAAAACTTTCGGAACTTATATTAAGAAAATTTTATGAATTATTACTGTAGCACGTAAAAAAGATATTTTTTTCCTAATTTAAGAAGCAAAAAATATTTTGTGGTTAGTATAGTTAGTAGCCCGTTTTTATATGCACGCGTGATCAGGAAACTTATGTAAAAAGTTATGTAATAAAAAATATTGTTTGCAGTTTGTAGGAAATTACATTTTGTTCTTACTACGGTTAGTCACTTAAGGTTAATTCAACTTTTTTTACTAGACTCTTAAAAGAAGGGAAATGACATCTACTATACTTCCTAATGTGTACCAAAACTAAATGAGAATAATTAATAAAAATCCTAGATAGGTATTAACGTAAAAGTAAAATCTAAATTGGTGTTCAATTCTTGAGACATACATATAATATGGCTTTGATGGATAGTTTTCTTTGCATCTTTTTAAATCAGCGGAGGTACATATTACCTGCCGTGGGGGATATATGCTCACAAGAAATATATAGTTATGAGGTTTATAATTCTGAAAAACTGTCACTAAGGACACAAAAATTATAGGCGCAGCATCCATCATATGTTCCTGAAAGCCCTCATCTTTCACACAGCCTTTTCCGTCAGGTGGGCGGACATGATGTAGAAAAGGGAATTAATCCCGCACGTTTCGCTGCTGCAGATTATGGAAACTTATGGACCAGCGTGAATCCCAGACACAAAGAATCGATTAGAGAACAAATTGTCCGGTTGTGAAGTTTCTACACATCGAAAAGGGTTCAAGAATGTTTAGGTACGTAATATAATAGGAGGACATTTTATATTGCAGAAAGTTAGTTATTCATAGTTCAGTAAAATAAAACAATAATGTGATATAGTACCTATAATATATTATAATGTTAATATTTCTTTTTTTAATATGTAATATAAAATAATAAGATTAAATTGACAAATTCAATTTTACTGATGAATCCTGAAGGAAAAAGGTTATATTATAACAAAATTCATTTAAAAGAGCAAATTTCATTTTCAAAGGTAAAAGTATTAACGATACTTGAATACCTTTAAGGAATATTGAAGTTCTTACCTTTTTACTAATTTTATTGCTCTTATTTTCAAGACATGTTGATCCCTGAAAATCTTGACAGCACAGGATCATATTAGAGTAATGTGAAATTTTATCGACGTTTTTCCACCCTCTGGACTATCACATAATTGCTTACTTTTTTACTGCAGTTGAAGCAATATTTTTACTGCCATTTTATATTATTCTAACGAAATTTATAATGTTATTATAATTGATTTGTTTATAAGTAGAAAATAGAATAACCAAGGATGCAACCATGAGCTATTCTTTTAAGGGGCCTGCAGAGCTTTATAAAATTTTATGCAACCCTTTATACATATTTTCAAATTTTCGTTAATAATTTTTTCTCGATGGAGAAATTGAAAAAAATATGCAAGCGACCTTCGTCGTGAAAATACGAATAATTTGGTGTATCACAAAGTGTATTTCGTAGACTATACAGCCGTTTGTTTTTATGACGCAAATTATAATTTTCTGTATTAATAAGGGAAACAATTTGATGACCACAACTGTATCTAAAACAGCATTTCTTTTATTTTTTGTAGTTTATTTCAATTGAACGTTGAACCTTAAAGATATTTTGCAATAATATTATTAAAAATCCTGCTCTAAAAAATATATAAATTGAAGGAATTGTACTACTCCACCCTGTATAGGTACTATAATTTTGCTTAATCATGCTGGAAAGTTAAATTAAAATTTATAACATCAAAAGTAGCACGTGTCCTTGTTCTCATTATGGTCTGATTGATTTCTAGGTCAAAATTTGGGTATTATGAAAATAAGATTCGTACGTGTCGTTTGCCCGCATCCATTTATCTGCATGTCATCTAGAAAATGAAACATGGCCAGCTCGGTGTGTGTGAAAATCTGAGAACTGGAGCAAATCTGGCGTGGGTATTTTTTTTCTATTTTATTTTTATATGTAACGGAAAGTAATATTAGGAGTTTCCTGTTCTTATTAAATATTTAAATATAAAGTCGTTTGCATTTGTTCGTTATGTTGGTAGTAATGATACACGTAACATTTCTAAATATTAATTTGGAAAACCAATTAAGAAATACTGTTAAATTCAATTTAGAATTTCAATAAACGTTCTGTTCTGTTCTTCAATATGCAATTTACATATCATATTTTTGGTTTAAGACCTTGAACTTAATACACCGTTCAAATTGATTTCCGTTCCAAAAGTGAAAAGTTAAAGCGTATCCCTCTTCAAAGCCCAAGATTGTTGGGTATTGGCACCGTTGTAGACGGATTCAAAAAGTTTTATGTATTCACTGTGCCATTCCTTTTAAAATAAATACAGTGTTGCTGATCATTGATACTTTATAATTTTAATTAAGCTTGCGGCAGATATAATAGGTTTTAACCATTTCTTTCTAAACTTGAAAACGTTATATTTGTACTTTCATTGCCCGCTCATTTTTTATTCTTAAAAAGGGCACGTGCAGATACAACAATTGGATAAAGTCTAATTTTATCAGAGCGTCTGCTTTGTAAAGCCTAATGTTTGGTAATCAACAAAAGCGGAAACAGCAACGAGAAGTTGATTGATGAAAATCCGACCTGGTAAATTGAATCAAAAGAAATAGGCTTTCAGCTGAAGCACGTCACAAGAAATAATGAGAATTGTTCACTTTCTTGCAATTAGCAACAAGTGTTTTTATGAATTTGTACTTTTACGTGATGGAACAATACCAAAATATTATATGTCTAGTCAATAATTTAATTTTAAAAATCTATTAGTATATTTCTTACTACACCGATTTTTTAAAATATTATACATTAACAGTGAAACATGTTTCTGGTTTACTCCATGATATAATTTTTTAGAACAATTTGGGTTAATCTTAAAAATTACTGATATTGATTTAAAAATACAAAAGGAATAATTTGTAGATGTATGATACCACAATTAAGAATAAATTGAGACAACTTCGGGATCTAGATAAATAAAATAATTACTGCAAATATAGAAATGATAAAAAACTTTTCAATAAAAATTGATGAACACGTTGTGTTTATATTCTACGTAGTATAATCAGTAACCGGTGGTGACTTTGCGGGGCCCTATTCTAACAATTTTTTTGGACCCTCCTGCTTCAAAATAACCCTTTTATTATAAAAAAAGTAACTGCATAAGACAAATAGATTTTATTGAATAACATGTTGGAATAATATAACCAGGTTCTAATAAGTTTTTTTATCCACTTTTTAAAACCACTTTTTTTTTCAAAATATTTATTAGACTATTAATTCCACTCATTCTTATACTGTCATAATGTTTCCCGTATTTCAACGGCAAAGTTACTACCTTGCAAATTTTTCACTATTGATAGTCATAAGTCTCAGTGATGGGTCGAACGTTTCCATCGTTACCAATATTCAACGCGTATAACATTTGTCAGTTCATTTTATTTGTCAAAATTGAATCCCTATAATGTTTTTGTGTTTAATAATGACTTTATTTTATTCTTGTTTTGTCTTGTCGAATATCATTCGGGATATAATTTTTTCTAATAAAATTTGCAGATTGTTATACTCGTTGTTTTGTTGCTTAGCTGTACAAAACACTGAACCAGGCGAGTGGTTTTGACAGTGACAGTCTTTTTCACAAAATTGCACAAAGCAACAAGCGCTCGTAGCAACCTTCAAATTTTATAAGCAAAATTATACTTCTTATGGTATTATAAACGACTATTGTCGATTATGATCCCTATAAGATTAGTTTGAATCTAAACAGTAAGTATCTAGCTTCCTATTTTGGAAAAAAACGTGTCTTTTAATAAGCACTGCACTGATTTATACATTTAAATATAAGATGGTATTCTTTTGCATGTTTGAATTATTTCTTAACAAATGTAAACAACTCGAGAAACGCGTCTATACTCGATAGACCTATACCCACAAACCTAGAAACCTTCTAGGTTTGTACATATACCAGTGCTTCACCTTTCCTAAAGGGATGATAAACTTTTGGAATTCGATTAAAGCAGCATCGGGTTTATGATCTCGTATAGCAGTCGGTGATTAGCACTAGCAGTCTTGTTCTTGATATACATTCGTCATTCACTAAAGTTGTGTTGCCGACTGTTACAGATCCTTTTCTGGTATGGAGTTAGTAGGACGAATAGATGACCTAAGCTAGAATAGTATCTGGCCTTGGAAATAACAAGGTCGTGTCATACAGAGGGTTTGCAACAGAGGGAATCTTGGAAGGAACTGTTCTAATATCTTTCCGAACATTAGCTGCATGAATTTTAATAAATTCGGCATTGGAGTTCAACCCAAGAGCGGTAGAGAGAAGAAATGTGATGCTAGAGTCGAGAAAGTTCTAATCTGATTTTGATTTAACTTGGATCAAAACCAATGAATACGGCAGCATTAAAAATTTCGAATATAAAATAATCCAGCCAGACTAATCGAATGATTGGAGGCGCTGATGATGATAGTTGATAGTAATGGAACAGATCAATGCAGTCGTGGGTTTGTTAGTGGACCAATCTTTTACATAGCTGCAGAATCCAAGGTGATTCCGAATAGTCATAAATAATTTAACTAGAAATGAAACTGAATAAATGTTGAAATTGGGTCGATTACTGACTTACAACAGTGCAGTTTGTAGGATATATCTGTCTTTTGAGATACCTCGGTATTATTGAGGCTGCGAAAGACATCACAGATACGAAAATATCAATAATTAAACTATAAAAAATCCAACATGACTTTTGGATTTTTTTTTTCTGATTTTTGAGCGAGGCCACTCTCAGTACACTGTTGCGATGTGTCGAACAACCAAACTTCATAAACTTTAATAAAACCAGGAAACCAGCCCTAACATGTTCCTGAAAATATGTTATTTATGAAACACGGTTACCTGAAAGCGGTAACTCGTGGCCATAACCAAACTAACCGTAGATAAAGTGTAGTCCGTTGTAGTTATAAACGAAATCGCACGTACCTAATTCAAAATTTCAAAGTCAGGGAAAAGAAAAATGTCGGAAGAAAGGAGGCTGCTAAAAAATGATATCAGGAGCGGATGGCTCAGAAGGATAACATGCTGTCTTGATTCAAAAACCAGTTGTTGATGTTGTTGTTGTTTGATTATGTAATATGATATTATAGCACTTTTCTGGGCCTATTGTACGTGCTGCCTTAATCCTAATTATTCTTATAAACTACCTTATAACTAATTCTCATGTGTAAGAGGTTTCCAGGACCTGACACCTGCCCTGGCTTAGGTTTGAACCCAGACCTCAGGGCAAACAGGGCCATAGCCTCTCGGAAGGCCCTAAACTTTCAGTAACTATATGTTTAACCATAACCAATAATTGATTTTCGGAATATACTATTAAGATGAGATAACCGTGGTATAAGAAAATAAACTGAAATGTTTACAGGTGGGTTTAATGATATCTAATGCTATATAAATTCGGACAAACTTCGTTTCAGTGGAACATATTTGTCTGATGTACGCTAGTTATATATTTTTTCATTCCATTGATACTACGTCCAGTGACCCGATTTTCGCATGTATATGCACTTTTATACAATTTGTTCATTAGTATTCCGTTTGATTTCATTCTATTTTTGGGGCGCCATTGAAAATATATGCGTGTTTATTTTTAGCTACCGTCAATAACGTATGCAAATTAACATCAGGGTGACGAAACCTGAACAATGATAATTCAAAGAAGTTTGTTCCATTTTTTATTAAACGTTTAGTGGTGTTACTTCAAAATTACGAACAAAGAGAACAACTTTCAGTAATCAATTATAAAGAAGACACGGAAAAAATAGATTATGTTTAAGATATCGGTTAAAAGTGGTCTAATAAATCAAGTGGTAAAGCCCCTGAAACTTTCGAAGGATAACACACTTTTGTTCGAATGCCGGTTGCCCATAGATAAAAAAATGTAATCACAGTCGCTTGATTAGATTCTCTTTTAATTTAGTGCCCCTATCACCACAGCCTGATTTTTTTTTAATTTCCACTTACTCTAGGTGAAATTAATATCGGTTGATAAAAAGTTGTTCGCAAGATGTTATTATGACAAAGGGGTGCCTTACAGGATAAGGGAAGACGATTCGATTACAGATAGGATCACTTTCATGTTCATAACGAACCCGACGATCCAACCTTACAAGAACGAGATGGCTAAGCATCACCGACTAGAACGATATTGAATGTAGAATTCGAGAATTCACGTTACAGTTGCTTATTGAATTTCTGATTTTTATCAAGGCTATGTTTCGATTTATTCTTTTACATTTTCTCGAATGGATTGATGGATTACACCCTGCGTGGGAGATACATTACGTGACTTGCTGACATATCTCCATGGTAGGAACATTAGAAACATTATAAGAATTTGTTTTTAAATTTTTATAACTTAAGAGTATTCTTAATGAAACTGTAATTTATTGTTTGTCCCACTGTTTTGTGACTTGGGATTATAATAAACGTTGTTGAGGGTTAAGTAGGTTATAGAATAAAATTGTCCAAGACTGACCATGTTTGAACTGTGATGACAGTGAAATGAATAATATGTACTGTACTCGATGAATAATAAGTATACGGACTACGGAGACGGAGCTATTGGATTTACAACCTTCCTTTAATCTGACTGATCGGTGATCAATTCTGGTCAAACTTGACAAGCTTAAGTAATCGGTAACTAAATTGTTTGATGATCCTAAGATTTTTTTGCAACTATTAGTATTGAATTTGTAAAAATAACTCGAAAAATAATTAATAATAATAATTTTCAACTAACTTTGAGAAAAAAATATCGCAAGCGAAGCTGTTAGACCTGAATTCCAAAGTCTAAAAAAGGCGAGTTGGTGGATTCTTGGAACAGAATGCATTCAAGTGGAAGGGACTAGGACTAATTGATTTTTGTATATTGTTGTTTACATTGACAGACCATATTTAAAAATTAACAAGAGCAAAACTTAAATCTTAAACATCTTCTTATTGCCCACATGTTTATATGAACCTCCTTTATGCCTAGTTAGTTGAATATACAGGGTGTCTCTAAAATATGGTGCCATAGCTTAACCACAGATTCCGGGGATCAAAATAAGACGATTTAACGCAACTTTTACCTCTATCGGAAATTGCTTCGTTATTAAAGCGCTATTCAACGCCAAAGATCTTCAAAAAATTTCTATTTTTTTAAATAACAAAAGATTGTTTTTAGCGATTAGGATGAAATTTAGGATGTGATTCTTTACTGGAAAAAGGTGTTTTTTGACATCATTTTTTTGTTCAGGAGGGTCACGTAAGTGGTCAAAGGTTGGTCATCCACAGTCAAAGAAGCTCATATCTTTTCAACAGTTAGGCCATTAGTTTTAAAAATTTTTTTACAGAGAGACATTCTTATTTCAAATATTTTTTGTCTCTTGTTTGATTTCGGTATCTCCCACAGTTTAGGCTGAAAAAATTATTTTGATTGGCTGCAGTGCATTTCTTAAAACGATGTAGTAATCTAGATGTCCCGTATGCTGAGAAATAAGTGACGAAGAGACAATTTTTTGCCTAGAATCAACTTTTGCATCCGGGAAAATGGTGGTCACATTGAGCATTTGCTGTAAATCTATTAATTTACCGGTGGTACAAAATAAGCTGAATCATTGATTCAGAAATGGTTCGGATTATTTTGCGCCACCCTTTACATACTTGCTAGTAATAAACTTTATATCAAATTGTCTCTTCGTGATTTATTTCTCAACATACGGGACAACTAGATTACTACATCTGTTTTAAGAAATGCACTGCAGCCAATCAAAATATTTTTTTCAGCCTAAACTATGGCAGATACCGAAATCAAACAAGAGACAAAAAATATTTGAAATAAAAATGTCTCTCTGTAAAAAAATTTTTAAAACTATTGTCCGAACTGTTAAAAAGATATGAACTTCTTTGACTGTGGATGATCAACCTTTGACGACTTACGCTACCCTCCTGAACAAAAAAATGATGCCAAAAAACACCTTTTTCCAGTAAAGAATCACATCCCAAATTTCATCCTAATCGCTAAAAACAATCTTTGGTTATTTAAAAATATAAAATTTTTTTGAAGATCTTTGGCGTTGAATAGCGCTTTAACGAAGCAATTTCGGATAGAGGTAAGTTGCGTTAAATCGTCTTATTTTGATACCCGGAATCTGTGGTTAAGCTATGGCACCATATTTTAGAGACACCAGCTGTATATCTAAATTGACAGAATATCTTTAGCAAACCCCCATGTATCTGTAGCTTTATAAAAAGAGCTGTATCGTTATATCAAAAAATATATAGCATACTAAAAATATAAAAAGAATTACAGAAATTAATTAATTTTTCTACATTACATTGCGTGTTCGAGTGAGCGGCCTACTCAGTCATCTAAAACTCTAAAAGTTAAGTACCGAGCCCTTTCTGGGTGAGGGGAAGTAAAAACGGATCTCAAACTCATGACACTTTTAACATATCACTCCATGCCCGTAAAAATATGCGGGCTAGTCCTGTCTTGGAAGTAATGAATGGAACCCTTAACTTTCTACATTGCAAGTCAAGTTCGTTTATGGAACCTAGCGCCACGGATTTACTTCATTATATTGCATAGAAGAAGAAAGATACATTTTAGCGGAATTAGTTCCGCTTGTGTTTAATATTTTATATATCAATCTGTTTGCATATTCATTATTCACTCCCGCTGCGTGAGATGTTGAGTTTAATTGACTTGTCGCCTGCTAAATATATCGACCTGTAAACAATTTATTTCGAGTTTTACTTAAAATTTTTTCAATTTGACAGGACAGCATGTTTTCAAAATATTTTTGAACTGGTTTTATTCACTCATAATATCAGATCCGTACAAAAAATTCCAAACAGTTATTATCAGTTATAATATAAACATTTATTAAATCTAGTAATAATGTGACTTTTCATTCCACCGATCGCGGAGGATGTCTTGATATTAAACATCACCCATTATAAACCAAGAAAACAAAAAAACATATAGCCTATCTTAGTATTCAATTTTATTCTCCGAATTTCTTCAAAAATCAAATGTGACGTATCTTTGTGTAACATAAAATAAAGAAATTTATGGACTTTGTTTAAAAGACGGGGAGGATTTCAATCAGAGATTTATGAAAAAATTTTTAATGATAGGCTGCATTTAAAACAGATTTGATAAGTTTTCGAAAATTAACCAGAACTTATTTATATACAGAGTGTGTAAAAATAGTGGTGCTAGCGTTAGGTAAATTATTTCTTGAACAAAAATAAGGCAAAAAGCTTATTGCAAAACAACTGGCAAAGGCTTCTTGAACTTACACGAAGCTCTCAAAGTTCAAAATTTGTAACAGTAAAGAAAACTGCTATTTCAAAATTAAGGTACTTGATGCGTACATTAAGTGATAATAGCTAAAATTTATTGCCACCGATCATTTAAAAGAAAAAAGAAATTAATAATTTTTATTATTTCGAATCATTTAATTTTTCTATATGCGTAAAAAATACATTTGGCAATATTGCAATGCAATAGTGTTAGATTTAGCGTCTTTCAGAGTGCCTTGATGCAATGACAGATAATAAATTGTGGTCATCAGTGATCAACTTATCATAGTAGGTGGCTACAGGGTTGCCAAATGTACATTTCTTAAATTGTTATGGTGAGGGGTAGCCATGCGCCTACGAACTTTTTTGCAATAAACTGTTTGCCTTATTTTTGTCCAAGGTATAATTTTACCTGAAGCTTGCACCACCATTTTTACACACCCAGTATATTTTATTATATTAAATTTAAATTTTTGTTTTGCAGTTCCCACTTCAATTCTCTAACTTTCTTTGCTGCGTAACTCCGTGTTTTTCCTATAATCCCGTATAAATTGCCTACTATTGATGAGCTTTGCGTCCCAGTCCTACCCGGAAAGAACTCAAGAGCTTTCTGTGTGCAACACTATCGATTCTCATGTTTAATTTGTATCTTATCTTCTCCAAAAGTTTTCCGCTGCGTTGCTAATCTAACAAACAAATAACAAAAGACTTGAATTGTCACAAATTGATTTACGCTTGTTGATTCCAAATAATCAAAAATACACCACCTGTGGTTCTAGATATCATTTCTCTACGTAATACAAATTTCACCTCTTCTCAAAATATTGATCTACTCGCTATCAGATTCTGGGTTGCTGTTAATTTCGTCGTTCTGCCGTGTCAGTTACACTAGATAGAATTGTCTAAGGCCACAACGTGTACCTACTCACGAGAGTAGACAGCACCTAATTAAGCTCTGTATAATGCAACACGATAGAATTGTAGATGCTGCAGTATTTAATTGAAAATTTCAAAATGTGCTACAATTTTAGATAAATAGAAATTTGTGAGAAAATTATTCATTGCATGCGGTAATACGGAAGTGGAAAAAAACGATTCCTTTTCGTTAATATATAGCCCCACAAAGCTCAAGAAGGAGCCGGAAAATATGTCAACTAATTTTTGAAAGACAAAGCGCGACGGTGCGTAAGCCAATAACGGCCAATCTTACTAAAAAGTATTTCCACTGGAAAAATTCAATTGACATTTGAAATTTTGACAATTTCAGGAATTATGTCAGATTGATTTAAAACCAATGAGTATGAATCGCGAATTTATATTTAAAATGGACTGGAGTTAGTGGTTAAAAAAAACTTATCCCTTGGGGCCGCCATGAGGCGCACTTTTCCGTAGCAAGAAATTCAAAATAAAATCAGCCATGTTCATATTATGATTATTTTTGATAATACTTACTGTAATCCTGCAATTTTAATAATGAAAATAATCTAAATTGCCCAATTACGTAAAATCCGGACGTCTGTCATTAACCCCCTCTAAAATTTAAATGACACCATACCATGTGTGGCATTGGCACATCGTTAGAAACGTAATTTTATATAAAGAATTCATTCTACTATTTATTTTTGTTATTCACTTCAAATTCAGACAAAAAACTATATTTTGTTTAAAAGTTCAACAAACGAAGCAGATGTACGAAAAAGGCTTGAAACTACTGGATAAGTTTTAATATTTGCAGAGAAAGTCTGAATGTGCAGAATCCAATAGCATCCAACATCAACTTTACTATACTGTCTTCCAAACCAAAAATACAACATTTGGTTCTTCGAGCCGGATATTTTGAAAAATAAAAAGGTTTGATCATAGGCTGTAACCCGTAATAGTTTTTTTTATTAGATAATTAAACACAAAGAAAGTGTTGCTATAGTTAAATTAGATTTTAGAACATCAATTTTGTAAACTACTATGAATGATAGTTATAACTTTTATGGAAATCGGCACTATAGTACTAAATACTAAAAACTGTGAGAGTTTCGTCAAAGTATAAGCCAACGTCTGCAATTAAAAGCTGCACTTCACCCAGGACCTCTAGACCCATGAGATTCAGCAGAAATGTATGCAGTTATATCACTTATAATTAATTATTATATTGTTGGACACATTGTTTTCTAGACAGTTGTATATTAAAATGAATGTTAAGAATCTGGCAACACTCGCTAGTTCACCACATATTATAGTCGTATATTTAAATAACAATACAGCCGCCATTGTTACAAGGACGCAATTATCGAAATCCTTTTATGTATAAGCACGTTTGGGTAATGATAATGATCTAACTATTGGACGTGTAGATCGTGGATGTGTAGATTAACACTGTAATCACCTCATGACAAAATTAACAATAAAATACTCTATCACAACCTACGTTAAACTTTAACGTAGGTTGTGACTCTATAGATTTATATTCTCGTACCTCTATTCGTTTCATATAATGTAACTTTGTATAAGAAGTATATTGATATAAAATGCATTTAATTTATTTTAAGAGACAATCCTTAATCTCTTCATGTTGTAATTTATTTTGATTCACGGTAGTAGTTTAACATTCGAAGACTAATGGAAAGAAATATGACATTTTAATCTGTCTAAAGTCTTAAGTATAAATGACGATAACACAGAAACACAAATTATTAAAGAGCTTTCTAAACTTAGCCGTGACGGTGAAAAGTTGCAGGATGAAAACAAGGTAAACTTTTTCTTAATCTAAAAACTTTTCAATTCCTGCTAATCAGATTTAATTATTCTGATGAGAGAAGAAGTTTCATTAAATTCTGATCTTTCTATATCGCCTGGAAAAAAAGAAGAATACTTTTTGTGTTTTAGGTAATCGTATTACATGAAATAAAAAGTTGTACATCTTGTTGTTATAAAACTAAGTTATACAATCAGCTTTACTTTTTAATTTTTTTCACTTTGTTTTAGAGGATCAAAGTTAACAAGCGAGCAGAATATTTGATTAATGACAATTAATTATAAAAATTATTATTTTGAATTCATTTTAAGAATATATTATTCTTTTATTCTGTTGCTAATTTCGTTATCAGTACAGGAAGGAAAGGGAGAGGAAATGGAAGAGGTATTCGAGTTGCTTTACTTCCAATTCCTTTTAAACCCGGTTCTCCTCGGTCTTTTCTTTCTTCACTCTCTTGTGTTTCGTTTCTAATCTTCTGTTATTGCTGAAAAACTGTGCAGAGTCAATCTCTCGAGTGATTTAACTGATGACCTTGGAATTTTCACTCTTGCTGTAAGTTGAATTATTCCGTTTCCCTTCATATATCTTTCTCTCTCTCTCTCTCTCTCTCTCTCTCTCTCTGTCTCTCTCTCTCTCTCTCTCTCTCTCTCTCTCTCTCTCTCTCTCTCTCTCTCTCTCTCTCTCTCTCTATCTCTCTATCTCTCTCTCTCTCTCTATCCGTTTATCAGTTGTACGAAGTATTGAGTTTGGATTTGGTTGCTGGTGATTAACTTTAATAACTATTTATTTTTAATAATAATTAGTATTAATTATAAAAAAGGCGTACTCCAAATAGCAGTCCTGTAATAATATACGAATTGTTGTGATTAAATGTCATGCTGTTACTTCCAACAATAAGTGGATAATTACTTATAAAGCAATCCAATTACCTTTAGCTAATCGAAATAGGAAAGCAATGAGTATGGGAAATACAACCTTTAATTATTTCACCTCTATAGAGTTCTTTCTGCAGACACCAAAAAGAATTAAATGTAACTTTCTACACAAAGCAAACATCTTCTAAATTAAAACAATATTTATTTCCTTAATTAAATTACTTGAAGCTTAAAAGCGGTGAGAGAAGCATGTACTTAAACAATATTTAATATTTAAAATATTCAAATCCAAAAACCAATTTGCTTTTATGAAATATAAAAGGATTATTTGCCACGTTCGTTCTACAACTAGGATCATCTGAGAGCTTTAAACGAAAAGCGCTGTTATCCTTAAGCAGATTATCCTCGAAAAATTGATAGCATCTCAACAGCCAGACACAGACGCTATTAATTGACTTTATTTACACCCCATTTATATGCACAGGACCCATTACAATTTATTTCATATTTATCTCTTCGCTTGTTTAAAAATTTATATATACTACTTAAATTTATTACGCTTCTAGATTCTTAATCAATACAATTTTATTAATGTGATACTTGCCACACCTACCGATGAGCGGTCTTCGGTAATTTTCAGACGAACTGTTACCATTCTCGGAAAACTACTGCTGAAGTAATTTGTAAACTTTAACACCGCAATATTCGCGCACTTATTGAAGACTAAAGTATTGCAAATTACGTATACACTGCCACGTGGAGAACATTTATAATTATTACAGACACGTTTCATTTTCTCCATTACTGCTTAATGCTTCTCTATGAATTTGAATGAGTGATGCAGTAATTCTTACAGACGATACAGTAATCTTAAGGTTACCATTTACCCTTACTTGTCTAAGAAAGACTTTTAAAATTATTAATAATGAATGAATTGATAACCAAATATTTTTAGAAATTCCTGGTGTGTATTATTTGACATTTTTCAGACCTGCAAATTTTTAATATTCGTTTCCCGTTTAATATAGGCATCATTTGAATAGCTCAAATTTTTGTGTTAAAAATAAAGTGATTCAATTTGCCACATCAAGATATGTGTTAGGTACGACTGCTACGCCATATTTTTCAGGTTGGGAAAACGTCAAATTTAATGAAGGCTGTAAAACGTTTTGCAGCTTTGTCGATGAGTAAAAGAAGAACGTGAGATGTAATTTAAGAAAATCGCAGAATTAAAATTAATTCGAAATTCCGAATGCTTGATTTAAGATAATAAAATGAGAACATTTACGTGTTTGTATTATAAACAATTAAATTAATACTAAAATTAAAATTTAGAACGATATGCATCAGTAAGCAACCCAAACAACGTGAGTGATGTGCTCTCTGGCTCTAACATATCGAATAAATATCCAAAATCTTGTTTTTATCACGAATTTATAGTGTGTGTCTTATTATGTAAATTGTTAGGTCCTACAGCACTTAGGCCACCTTTCCGGGCCCCCATTGTACTTATTACTTATTGTTAAGAGGTTTCCAAGAGCTGACAACTGCCCTGGCCTGGGTTCGAACCCAAGGCAAAGCAGGGCCACGGACTCTCGAAAGCCTCTGTGACCTCGACTGCAGCGGCTATGCCACTCGCCTACCGAGTATGTCTTGATCTTATCTTTAAATTTTCGTTTATAAGCCAGAGTGAATAAATTTAAGAGTAAAGGTAGTCTAGCATGTTTTGGAGATTACAAAATTCATGATTTTCTACAAGCGCGGTTCTACACGGCGGTAATAGGGGCACTTCCCCCCGCCAGAGGCAGGTAGATAAATAAATTGAAATGGTTGAGTGTTGTATTAACATTTTTAACAAAATTCAGGGGCAATTTGTTGCGTAAAATTGTGAAGTTTGTCTCAAATTTTTCAAATTTTCGGTAGTCCTCATTGCCTGCTGGGGAGTTCTTCGTACCTCTCCGGCAGTGGGGTTGGTCAGGAGAACCAGGGGGGCACAGACCCTACCAAACTTCGATCAGAACACTCTCAATATTGTTTCAAAATACACTTCTAGAATATAAGATTTATAGGTATTTATTTCCACAAAAAGTGCCTTAAAAACCATTTACCCTAGTTTTTTGACTGGCAATGAAGAAACTCTGATAAGATACATAAATAGGTAGATAGATACGTACAACTATTTTTGAAAATACATGTAATTTTAGATAATTTGCATTCATGTAAGTAACAATTTGCTTTTTAATTTTATTTTTGATTCCCTTTGATTGGAAGTTTCCAACTAAAACAAACTCCATATTGTTTAGAGATTGTACTTTTTTCGTCATCTTTTTATTTAACCGAGGGTCCGGCCACCACAGTTGGTTTTGCATCTCTTATGAGACGAGTAGCTGGTGTGTATTTGTATTTTTTTCAGGAAAGTGTATTCTTACGCAAATTCTTCTGGTACCAAAAAAGGGCGACGTTTTGGTTCTTTGACGACGATGTGGCACATCTAACCAAGCTTGTGAAATACAAATTAACCTTTTTCACGATCTTTACAACGTCCAAGACCTCCAAATGTCTGATATCTGCTAGTCTATTCAACATCTTCTCCTTCTCCTACAGGTATATCTTGATCGTTGCATTCCAAAAGTAATTGAAGATCTTTTTTACAAACTCTTCAGTTTGTCACGATAAGTACAGTAACATTTTTTTGTTCTGTGCCCGCATTTGCTTTTCCTTCTTACCATCAACTCCATCCGTTTCATCTTCTAATTTAGGTTTCATATCAGGGATATCTTCCTGTTTTATTGCAGGTTAGCTTCTTAATTTCAGCCTGACCATGTTTATTCATGCTTTTAAATCCAGGTAATTTATCCCCAAATTCGAAATATCCTAGTTCGGAATGTAACTTGGCAAAGCAAGTCAAATGATGCCATACTTAGGTCTTGTCCACCGTATTATGTTCCAACATCAGATTCAAAATCCTTTTTTGATATTCGTATCTCTTCTTTCATGATTTTCCGTTTACATCCTCTGCACATAGCTCGACTGAATTTGGAATATTTTAAATTTAAATCATTCAAAGCAGATATCTTTGCAGTAGAAGCTGCTGCATTTCTTTTCTTTCCTTTCTTTTCAGGAATAACAACCGAAACCCCTGATCTTGTTTGTAATAACAAAATCATCTTAACATCTGAAAGAACTTTTAATACAAGTATGATTATCTGAATGATCAAATGACCATACTTTTCCTCAGTCAGTAACACTTCTTAGATTAGAGGTTAGAACTCTGAAGAGGTTAGATACCTTTTGCAGAAATTGTAAATTTTCTTACTTTTCAATATCGTTTGACGCTGGAATAGTTCCCTAACAAGTCACGAATGTAACATTTTATAGGTTGGGGAGTCCTCTGAAGAACACTATTTTTTCTGGAAGCGTTCCAATTAACAAAAACATTTAAGTCATCAGTATTCATAATTATTAGCATTGTTAGTGAAAAAAGTATCTATGGTAAGATAAATAAATTGAGTACGAAAACTTGCTATTTTAATTACACAAATGTATGCTTGCATGAGCTACAGGTTTAAAATATAATAATAATTAATAAATTTTGACACCACGAAATATACTACCGTATCGTCACGTTAACCAACCTGAGTTATCGTGTTCTTGCTGATAGATTTTGAACTTGTAGCTATTAAAAAGTGTTAATAAATTTAGAATTTTCTATTAGTCCAGGAGCTAGCGGTATATTTGAAGACTAATTTCTATCAAGCTGAAATCTTTTTTATGAGCTGGTATGGTTATGTCTGCCAAATGTAGGTGGTCGGCAAAATAGGACCGCGGGACATAAAGCGCCCAGAATTTTTTTGTTTTTAATTATTTTTTGATGAAATTTACAAACTTTAATCAAGCTAATTCCTTTTTTGCTCGTTATTTAAGACATTCCAACAACAAAAAATTAACTGTCCGACAAAAAAGTCGGAACTGGATCAGTGTCTACCGTTTGGGGTTCGTATTTTTTTTAAGACATTTGAGGAGCATTCACGCAAAAGTGGACAAGTCCACTTGGTTGAATTTTTCAGGAGAAGCAAATTTCAATAAAGGCTACTTTCTGTGTTCCGAAAATTTTGCTTTTCAGTATATAGATTGGTCTTTATGTTGTGATTACAGGTACCAAATATCAGATTTCTAGGTTTGTTATGTAACAAAATAAACACTTTTTCGATTTGGACTTGTTTAGTTTTGGTTGAATAGCGTGGACTTGTTTAGTTTTGTTAGATAAACTTAAGGACTTGTTTAGTTTTGTTTGAATATTTATTTAAAAGTGGTACAAAAATATAATTTTAGTAAACGTCAGTAAAAATTTTAAGCATTACAAGTTAGTAATTCTTCTAGTTTCAACAAAATATCTAACCTCTTTCTTTTACGCATGTCTCTTTTTGTTGGCCTTGACTGCCTTTTCCGCGATCCACTACTAGCGTCACCCCCTAATACAGCATCATCTTCCATTATATTATCAAATCTACGTATAAACCCCACGACTACTACACGTAAAGCAAAACACAAACTACAGCTGAAATCGGTGAACACAATAATAACAGTTTCAACAAATCACACGTGTAAATAAATTATAGCATTTTATAGATTGACACTCTCCCATTATATACTACCTTAGCTACTAGTAGTCAGATATCTCTGTAAAGAAATATACAACGAAATCTACTTCAAAGTGTTTCCAATTGGACTAGTTAAGTTTTGACTGGAAAACCTGGTCATGGCATATGAAAACATGGGACTTGTCAAGTTTTGCCTGGTTATGTATACGTTAACATTACTGTATGGACTTATCTTGTTTTGTCTGAAAGTCTAAACTTTGCCATACGTTTAACAAGGTAAAGAATCAGTTTTGCTTGACAAAATTCATACACAACGTGCAGCTGTACAAACTGAACACGAATCTGTAAAAATCTCAATTTCTCAAAAAATGGACTTGTTTAGTTTTGCGTGAATGCTCCTCATTTGACTTATTACCATCAACCTGATTTTTTTTTTAATAACTATATACTAATCTAACAAACACAAAAATCACCTTGTCCGACAATTTGAGCGGGACAGAAGCACTCTCTGACGTCCTGGATTGGTTAGTTGGAAAATTTTTTTCCTTAGCGCTCTATGTCCCGCGGTCCTATTTTGCCGACCACCTACATTTGGCAGACATAACCATACCAGCTCATAAAAAAAATTCAGCTTGATAGAAATTAGTCTTCAAATATACCGCTAGCTCCTGGACTATATCTGCTTAGATTTCTAAAAATTGTTCAAATTACTATACCGTGTTTGAATAAAAGTTCCTAAATGAAACCGAGTTAGCGTAATACGTATCTTTTTTGACTACTGGATTTGAATTGATTTGAATTGAGGGAATATTTATTTATAGAAGCATTTGAAATCGATTATTTATTCGTCACAAATGCACACTGTGCTTCGTTAATCTGTTGATCAACGATATCTGCACATCCGACACAGACTTCGTACATTTAAGAGGATTAGAAGTTATGATCAGACACTCTTATGTAGAGATATGTAGACAGTAAAAATAAACTGGAGCTTGAAAAGAGGTGAAAAATATTTACGTAAATTTAATTATTTACAGATTTCTGAATTCATCCCTAACATGATTTTCATTTCCTAACATAGGTAGCTACAATATGGATAGTACAAATTTTTATTCCTTTCCTTAGGATTTTCAAATTATGTAGCTATCAGAACTTCTTGTTATTCTACTGAAAACTACCTCTATTATTTATTACATAACAGTTTTGCCCACTTCCTTTGCATTGTATTTTTGACTAATTCGTTTATACTCAATTCACTTTTTCCGCTGTTTTTCTGTGTTTTTCTTGAACCTCCCGTTTAAACTGAAACCATAATCATTATGCAGGCTAGACAGGCTTGTTCTACCTTTCCTCTACTGACCTCTAATTAATTTTGCAGCAGGTAAAGCTCTTTCTATTTATTTATTCATTGTAGTATCATGTGTAAGATTTCGTTATTGCCTTCTTTCGCTCTTTCCTTTCTCTATATTATAACGAGAGATCGATAAAAAAACCAATTAGGGCAAGCTGTGAAATTGAATTATTTTAAATTGGTACTGTAGCCACATCCACAGAATGACATTTCTGACATGAAAATTTAAAACTGAACGCTCTTGTCGAAGTTTTTAAGTTTTTTATTTGATAATAATATTTTACTAATTTGATAATCAAATAAAAAACTTAGACAAGAGCGTTCAGTTTTAAATTTTCATGTCAGAAATGTCATTCTGTGGATGTGGCTACAGTACCAATTTAAAATAATTCAATTTCACAGCTTGCCCTAATTGGTTTTTTTTATTGATCTCTCGTTACTAATTTTGTTTGAATGTCTATTAAAGGTTAAATATAAATCAAGCAGTTTACATGGTAAGAGTACTTATATCCGAATAAAATTTATTATCGGCATCATACAATTGTGTTTGCTATTATAGATATTCAAATTAAAAGTTTAAGGAAAGTTATTAACCCCTTACTATGATATTATTGGATTTTCTGTATAATAAAACTTTCAGTGGTCTTTGAACTCTATACCCTATAGGAAGCTATTTACGCTTAGACTTTAATCTAGCGGAATTGTTATAGACCAAACATTAAATTCCCAAGTGGATTTGAACTATTTCTTTACGGAATTTGTTGTGATGTTTTGCTCCACTGCTATCAGTAGTTTTTGTGTAGTAGACGTTCGATATCAGAAGAACTTCCGTCATTGTTCGATTTCAGCAACCGCTTAATGCGTTCCTTGACTTTCATATTGGATATGTTTTTGTTTCCGCTTTTGATCTAAATCAAATTTTATCTGCTTCATAAATCGAAAACTTTTGGAAGACATTGACTTCAACTTTCTTTTTTAATCTCGAAAACTAACATAAAATGGTTACGATTACTATCTCTATAATATTAATTTTATCATACAGATAGACGCTGAGATATCAAGAAATTGGTCTTTATACAGGGTGTTTCTTAAATCGCGGACACGGAGCGCAGTACTACATTCCCCTCCAGATACCAATTGGAAAAATATAATACAATAATGCCCGTTCTTCGCTAGTTTCAGAGTTATTCTCAGTCAAAGATTGAGATTCAATTCCTTAATGCTTTGGAAAAACGGGTACATTTTAACCGTTCCGCATTGTTCATCAATCAAATATTAAATCTTAATAAATTTAGAATTTTTTATACGTTGTATTCCTTCCTCCGAAGACATTCTTTCTGATAAATATCTGTTGTTAAACTTTTTTTCAATATGTTGCAACAGTGCATTGTAGCTATGAGGTTATTACCTAGGAAACTTGTTCATACTGCCTTATTAAAACACCAAACGTTTAAAACAAAGTCCGTGCAAGCATGCGCAATGTTGTCAAATTTAAAATTTTTAAAATGCGAATAACTCGGAAACTAAATACATTAGGACAAAATCGCCTATACTTTTTCAACTCAGTTTTAAGATGAGAATCGCGTAGTGCTCTCCGTGTCCGCCATTTAAGAAACACCCTGTATAGTAATCTAGTATGTGTATATGGTCAAGCCTATTCGCACAACAGAATATGTACTTATCTATATACGTATCTCAATATTATTGTCAGCAATTAGGGACAACATTATGCATGCTTTGTTTAATATAATATTTACTTATTATTCTCTATAAATAATTGTTCTTTAATTTTGTTTCTATGTATGTTATGAGAGAATCATTATTAGGAAGTAATAATGCCTGACTTAATTTTTACATTGAAATCGACGAAGTCCTCCCACAAGCTTTTTCAGTAAATATTTTGAAAAGACAGGAAATACTGAAAAAAGGCGTGCAAAACGGAAACTGCAATATTAAAGAAAATTAAATTAATAATAATATCTAGACGAGCAGCAATGCATGTCAACCCGGATATTACTTTGACGAAATGAATTCCATATCGATAACAGGTTTAACAACGAGTAAATTTAAATATTTATCGTATCAGGAAAAAATTCCTGGAAGGTGAATAGTTTTCAAATAAATACTGCTTTTTTGAAATTGTTTCTTCACTTCTTTATGTTTTCAAACATTTAAACAATTTGAAGTAGAAGTTCTTTTGAATTAAACATGATTTGGCAAATGTAAATTGTAAATATTACACCCATGTTGTGTCAGCTTTAATTTTTATCTCCTTTCTCGCAATTCAATATATTCCCCCTACTTTCTGATTATTTAATCTTATATTAACGAATAGCTCAAAATTTACGCCAATTTCCCACGTGAATCAGTTTCTAAGAATATTGTATAGCATAAAAAAATTATCTTTCTAAGCGGTACCGGAGCATCAAATTTAACATGTAATATGAAAAAGTTATCATGTTTGTATACTACACCGGAAGTTTGCTGATGTACTTCTAACGTATATACCTTTATTGGTATATGTCTTTATATTACTTAGTAGACGCCGCTTAAACCTCAGTATATGTAGTAAACATTAATAATAAGCACATGATGGCTTTAACAAAGTTAATAGACATTTTATTAATAGTCATCGTTGCACAATTCTTTGCTGTGGCTGCAGTAAAAATCAGTTTTGATAAATGTGGTACCAAAGGATTTGTGTGCAAAAATTCTACGGAAGATTCTACAAAACTGGACGTTACTTTTCAATGTAATACCAAGTTAACTGGACAGGTAAGCAACTTTTTATATTTTTGTTTGTTTCAAAAATTCTCGAAAATTTCAATAATGAATAATTTAAATGTTTTTTACAGAATGTAACGATCCATGTTATGGACTTTAGTGCACCCAGTAATTTAATTTCATTTACAATTCAAAATTGTGAAGTAGTTCGTTTATCTTTCGCATGCTCTTACGGAGAGAAACTAATGCAATGGTTAAAGATCGTAAATGTGCAGTTCCTTGAAATAATACCGACGATTGCAACTCAGAATCCTCCACGGATTATTATGGAAAACATCACTTATATCGATACTATTCCAAGACATACTTTTTCTCAAATTAAACATGAAAATAGAGGAAATTGTTATAAAGGTAAAACTGACTTGAGCGAAATTGTATTCCGCAACGTCAGTATTGGTGCTATCGAAACAGAGGCTTTCTGGAACTTGACTAACATAAAAAACTTTTCTTGGATTCATGTATCCGTGCATCGTACAAATATGAATGCAATTGATATCTCGTTCGTTGATCATGTTTCCGGTCATTTACATGGCTGTAATCTGAATATAGTGGAACCGCTGGCTTTTAGAATTTCAGGAGATGGATTTTTTATTACACATACCAAATTTGGAAATATTTGGGGAAGCGGATTCAATGGTACCGTGTATACTTTTGTGTTCACCAATAACAGTGTTGCATATACCCAATCAGGAGCATTTTCAATTTTGGCAAAAAACGTATACATGATTGATAACCATTTTAACAGTGTAGAGTCCGGTGCTTTCCAAAAAATTGGACCCGGTCTTTTACGAGATTCTAACATGAATTTTGCAAATTTGAGATTTGTTTATATGTTTACCAAAAACTACATGGAGACCGTTGTAAATGGTGGAGTGGAACCCGATATGGTGGCATACAAGAATGTTGCCAGTGATGTTACTTACGCATATAATATAATGCAGGTGTTTATGAGAACTCCCTCACATGAAAATCAAAAGAGAACTAATATAATTTGGAAATGATTTCCGGTTAGATTGTAGTATAAGTATTCAATGGAATTTTGTTAACCTAGTTTTATTTTTGATTGTTTTTAATTAATCTAGCATTTTTTCTTTTTCTAATCCCTCCTGCCTGCTTATCCAGACTCACTGCACGAACCGCTGTTGACGGATCTAACATGTACCACCTTTGAAAACCCCCTCAACTATATTAACGAGTTGATTCGTCGTTGCTCCAGAATTTTGAAAAAACTCTGGCTACAACGAAGAATCGAACCCGTGTCGCCCCGTGGTCATGCGGATCCCATCCACACGACCACGGTCGCGCCAAAGCAATTTTTTAAACTGTACGAACTGTTATTTAATAAAATATATTATAGAAGAAACATTTTTTCTACATCAGATTTTATTTCAATTTGTAAGCAAACACTTTCAAAAGTCATTAAAAGTGACAAATCTACTTTACATAATATTACAGAAAAAAAAACGATATCTATATTATTTAAATAAGAACATCATCCTTTTCATAATCAAATCAATGCCGTTATCTCCGAGTCCAGATAAGGTCCAGATGAAATTGCCATTTGTTCATGATTATGATATCATATACAGGCTGATTCAAAGTTACCCGTAGTAGAGTACCTACCTACCTTGAGTTTTTTGTGGTCAGAGCGCGGACGCACTTGTCATCACGTGAATTATTCACGTTACAATCAACGTGCAGAGGTTATCTAGGAGTGACAACTACCTCTTTTTAGTCAGTAGCACTTTGTTCAAAAATAAAAGAATAGACATGAAAGACTGTATTTTGCAGTTCAATCCTCAAGGTTAACCAGAAAGCTTTTGGTCAGTTATACTGATGTAACCGTGATACTACAAGTAGAGATGTAATGAATAGGGTACCCGATGAGACAAATTTTCTATGGATGTGACGCCCCTATTTAAAAAAAATGACAAACATAGACAGTCTTTCTCCCTTCATTGTCGAGAAAAAGAGGATCCTATATTCATCTCTGTCAGTTTGACAACTGTGTCCCAACTAACTCATCAATAAAAATCAAGAAATCAGGGCACTCTATCCCCTAGAAGATAATTTTATTACTGAGAATTCAACCAACTAAGAAATTGTTTTGGGTCTTAGAGCAAGTAGTATTCGTCTGGTTGCGAGGCACTTATAATAGTGTGTTTTCAGAATTTTAAAATTCTGCACAAGATGTTAAACTAGAGAACGAGCATCATTATCTCTTTTCACTTGTGGTAAATTCAATAGTGAATTTAAAACCTCCCAAGCTGGGTAACAAGAAAGGATATTCTTATACAATGAAAATGTACACCGTTTTTGAAAAATAATAACTCATATCTCCTGTGCAGAGAAAAATATACCCTTTCAAGTGTGAAACATATTATAAAGTTGCTTGTAGTAAAAATATTTTTTAGTTACCTCAAAAAAGATTTTGTGTAGCTTGCTACAACTTTTCAATAGCATAGGTAGTTTGAACGGATTTTACAGAGCAATAATCTTGGTGCTATACATTTCAGTGACAATATACTAGACTTTTATATTTTTCGCTGCTGTAAAATATTGATATTATATTAAACTCTGATATTTGATTTTAATGAAGCGAACTTTATCAAACGTGGGTAGTTCATTCATCGATTCAATATTCAATCTATGAAATAGCTTCGCCAACACCTACGTCTGGTGAATAAAAAGTATAGAGCATTGACACGGTAGGTACCTACTAGTTTCCTATTCTCTTTATAGATATGAAAAAATATACCATGAAATTTATTTTATTCAACTACACTATTATGTTTAAACTGTTTTAACAATAAAACTTTTAATTGCATTTTAACTTGGAATGTAGTTTTGCACTTATTTGTTCCCGAATAGCGGAATACGACTGTAAGCAGGGGCAAGAGTGCTAGCAGTGTATAATGAGTTGCCTATATTCCAATGATAAAGTGGTCTGTCCATTTAACTTGCAATATGCCTATATTGCATAATAAATGGACGTCACTGTATAAGTTCTTCATTCTAATATTGGGAAGTGTTCTAATTTCACACACTTTCAAATTTCCTAAGTGTTTATGAAACCCTGAAAGTATAATATTCTGTTCAAAAAACTATGTTTGTATTTGTAATACAATGTAACATAATGTAATATGGGAAAAACCAAACTACTTGGCCCTTATTTACTATCCATTATCTGAAATACACTTTATGGAATTTGGAAAACCCATTTTGGGATTTTCGCAGAGATTAATTCTCTTCCTAATCTTGTGTATGTTTATCTGTTTATTTAATGATGCGTCAATGACAATATTATAATTTTAAACATTTTTTCAGGTGAGTCAAATTTCAAGAAATATATCAATACCTTGCTCTAATTGGTTTAGTGTTTTATAAAAAGGAAATTTTTTCTAAGAGGTTTTTTCTAAGCAAATTAGAAAATTTTCCCAACTGCGTTACATTGGTTTAGCTTTAGTACTATGTTCTAAGAAAATTATTTTATCTTTTTCTCAAACAGATTTTTAGCATTAATAAACGTATCCTAAAATTTATCATATCGATACACACCGGAAGTTTACCAACACAATCTTAATATATCTTTATATTCGCTTAGGTATTCAGACCTCATTGTAGTTATACAACCACGATAGTTATAATCCCAGTTTGTCTCAAAATGACTTTAACTAGTTTAATTAAGACACTTTTCTTTGTCGCTGTTGCATATTTGTACTGCACGGAAGCTGCCGAAATAAAGTTCGTCAAATGTGGTTCCAAAGGATTTTCCTGTAAAAATTCCACTGAGTTTTCTAAAAGAGTAGACATTGTGTTCCAGTGTAACACCAAATTAACGGGACAAGTAAGTAAACTATTTTCTTTGGGTTATTGGTGTTAATCTATTTTAGAGCAGTAATAAGACTTTGTTGCATTTCCACTTACTATATTCTCCAGAATTTAAATATAAAATACTCCAAGGGACCAAAATATATCCGAAAATTTCCCCGAGCTAAACAGCCAAAGCACACAGCGAAGGGGCAACGAACACGCATATTATGTAACAGGGACGTAAAATTTAAAAGTATACCGAGGGCTATTTGTTAAGACAATCGCCAGAACCATGTTTGAATAAATTAAAATTTAAAATTAAAATAAACAAAATTCGATCAAGTATTTTTTACTAGGGGGCAACTATTGAAAGACAATTCTCATCTGATTGGCTGGGGCGGTTGTAAATTGTAATGTAAATTTTATTAATTACTTAGGGCTCATAATATGAGAATATTAATTGTTGCTCTGACAACTAGTAATATACTAATTTTATTAATATCATTTAAAACAATGTATTGTATACTTTAATTGCATTAATAACTTTTACAGAATGTTACTTTTGAGATTTGGAGGTTTAACGCTCCAAATAATATAAGTTCTCTCACAATTCAAAAATGTGAAAGGGTTCGATTGTGTCTGAAATGTACCGGAGATGATAGGCTCATAGAGTGGTTAAACATTACAGATGTACAGAACCTCGAAATAATTCCAGCGGAAGTATCTCATAGTCCTCCGAAATTTATCTTGGAAAACATTACCCATCTTGATAACATACCAAGGCAAACATTTTCTCAAATACAGCAACGAAACAGACCAGGTTGTGATGAAGCCCATAATGAAATCAGAGAAATATTTTTCCGTAATGTCAACATTGGTACTGTAGAAACGGAGGCGTTTTGGAATTTGACCAACATGAAGAATTTTTCTTGGATTAACGTGTTTATTAATCGTATACAGATGAATGCAATTCACATTACCTTTTCAAAGGGAGTTTTTGCTCATTTACATGCTTGTAACATAAATATTATGGAACCGATGGCTTTTCGACTAACAGGAGATGGATTTTATGTTACCCATACAAATTTTGGGAATATTTGGGGAAACGGTTTTAACGGTACCATGCATACTTTTGTGTTCAATAATAACAGTGTTGCCAATATTCAATCGGGGGGAATTTCAATTTTGGCAAAAAATGTATACATGATTGAAAATCACTTTGATACTGTAGAGTCTGGTGCTTTCCAAAAAATTGGACCAGGTCTTTTAACTAATTCCAATATGAATTTTGCAAAACTACGGTTTGTTTATATGTTTAGTAAGAATTTCATGGAGGCCGTAGTAAATAGTGGAATTGAACCGGATTCAGCAGCATATCAAAGTGTTGCTACCGATGTCACTAATGCACAGAACATAATGCAGGTGTTTATGAGATCCCCTTCGCATGAACATCCTCAGAGAACTAACATCTTTTGGAACTGATGTAAGTCTTAAATAGGTATAAGAAATCTGTTACAGATTAAAACAAAAATATACAGGGAAACGACACCGACAAACTTCGGAAGTCACCTTAGGAACAAAAGCTCCCATGAGCCGGTGTCCTAAAGTCCTTCCGTTTGCCAGTTTAATTTTCAATTATGCAACACAAATAATAAATGGAGAACAAACAATATTAGAATATAGTTCCAAACATCCAAATTTTTATTATCTTCTAAATAACGAGCTGTATATTATATTAACAATTTTATCATAGAAAAAAAATGTAAAATATGCTTATGTTTAATAAAATTTTAACGTAAACATTACAAAGGACAATGTTACAGATACCCAAAAACCTTTGAGCCCCTAAACAATTTACCTACATGTGCAGAAGACATATATGTTGTATTCATGTATTCAGTTAACTTGCACTAATACAGAAATTGACCTTTGACCTTCTAATGGTAAAATTTATAACGCTATTATAGTATAACGATTGGTAGTGGATTAAATTAATGTATAAACCGTACTTCCGGTGCAGGTAACGTTCACTTTAACCTTCTGTTTCAAAATATTTTTAAGTTTAGCCCTGTTTGCAGTTGTGAAATTTTTTACTTTGATTCTACTTTACTTCTCTCAAAACCACACAGATAATTGTGAGATATATATAACAAAACAACAAAGTAGTACCCATACTGAATACCTTGAAATCGAGAAAATGTATTTCTTTACAATTATTAAGATCTTTAGCTGGTTCCAAATTGCTATAGGTTTGACCAATATGGAAATCTGATAAAGGTATATTTGCTTTACCAATAAGTCACTACAGTATATCTATCTAGTATAAGTATGTGACTGAATTCAATATAAATTTGAACCTGACAAAGTGATAATACAAGAATATTATTTTCTCTCCTACTACCAGTTAGTTCTTTTAGTACTTATATCGAAGAAAAACTTACCTATAGTACTGAATGTAGAATAAGATTTTACAAGTTATAAATAAATCCACCAGATGCCTAGGCTGTAGAAAAAGGAAATTTTCCACAACAAAAGCTCGTTTAATTTATTATTTTACGTAAGAGAAAGGTACACTTAGTTCCAGTCTATTAAACAACACTCCAAAAGGAAACGTAGTGTAACGAGGGACGCACCCTGATGCAAAAGATATTTGTTCGCACAGCAACACATTCCTGTTCATAGCCATAGCAATAAGATCGCTCGCTACATAGCACAAACGCGTATTCGAATTGAATGTAAGATTTTCTATTATTTTCAGAAGTATACACAACCAGAAATGTTGTACCACACCGTTCCAATAACCGAAAACAATTGAAATTGTATAAACCGATATTATTAAAGCGTGGATTGGAAAATTGGTTACGGAATGTAAAGCTCCAGTAAGATATAAACTAAAGCTCCGACGCGATAAAAACAGTAATCCAATTCAGTATTAGAGGAAATTTCAGGATAGACGTATAGTAAAGTGAGTAGCATTGAGAGTGTATCCATTACAGAAGTGAACATGTAACCGATTTAATTGTATACAGGATGTTAATAAAACACTATCTTAAATTAATTGCTGTTCTCTTTTATTTTCAACCAATTTTCCATTCAGACATTTCCTAAAAGACACAGTCAAACAATGATCAGTTCATTGATATGGTTTACAATCATGTTCCTACTTCCTATTAATGCTAGCCAATACTACTGCATCTCATTAGAATATAATTAAACGGGTGTTTGCCAAAGGTAGCACTGAACCGTGATTCCATGACTAATGTAGCATTAAAACACCTGATAGCAAAGGCTGCGGTTCCAGCCATCAAATGGAATGTCTTTCTCCAGGTTCATAAATATGGAAGCTTGCTTGTAAGTACATATTCCGCTGTTCATGAGTCAAAGAGCCACAGAAATTTTCTACATATGCCCAATTGGAAGAATAGTATAAATATGAAATATAATTCGCTGATTTATCATCTTTTATGGTAAACCAATTAAAACAGGAGAGGGGTAGCAATTCAAATTGTATTCGAAATTTTATTATACATTTTTCAAACACACGTTTGAAAAAAAAGAAACGTAATACTTACTTCTAAAATTATACACTCTCCGCGATCTGATGTAAGTTTTTGTTTTTATTTCCATACAAAAGCAGAATTTTATAGCGAATTTCAAACTACGTTTCCCCAACTAAATATGTTCCCCTGGATGTAATTTTCGTTATTTCGAGAAAGCTGCTGGAAGAAGCTCGTGTTTTGCTGTTAAATGTCTACTCTACGTCTCTACCCTCATAGCGTCATAACATTTAACGCCACAAACGAAAACTTTTATAATAAAAGTTGAGGAAGTTTATTCACCTTCTTCAAAGAAACAATGGCAGGAAACAAACGTCGGCATTTTATTATTTATTTTCTATTTATATTGGAACTTATATTAATCTTATGCGTTAACAATTAATTATATTAAGTTTCTCCCGTTCATTATTATTTGGAATCGTAACCTTGTTTACATTTACTTCCTCCGGATTCTAGAATGTCAACAATTATTTTGAATGCATGTCCGGATAGTTCTGAGTTCATACCGCAAAACTGGGTTGTAATATGAATGCTTTTGTCTAACCTTCGTATTAGTTACGGTTTTGAAAGTGACGTCGAACCTAGGAGTTGGGTCTAAAACCACTTACAAAATTAGTTCTGTTTCAGTTGTGAAACAGTAAAGCATTTATGCCAAACAACTTGGTCTAAAGTACTAGATTATACATATATAATGCAACTTAAGCTTCTCGCACTTGTATGTCGAATATACAGTACAAATGCTAAACTGAATTGCTATATTGGAATAATGTGCATTGCTTTCGGAATTAATTCTCTACCCAGTTGACAATGTTGCTATTATTTTGTGAAGGAACCAGTTTAAACGACTGTTAATGCTATAATAATACAGGAAATCCTATAAAAACGAAACGGAACGACCGGTTGTCTGCATAAATGCAAGCTCTATTTCAGCTGAAACATGTTGACACTCGCACAAAATTGAGGATCCATTCTTTTAGAAATATTTATTAATTGTTATACAGCGTAAAAGCTTCATTAATATAAGTTAGGGATTAAAAGCAATTGATTACGAGGACGAAACAACCACTTGCTTTTCCAAAAGATCTCTAATCAGTTATATCTTAAATAATACCAAAGAGTAAATTGATTGATGGATAGCGTAGCCTATCGATAAGTGTCTTTAAAAACGTCGACGTCGTTTCATAAACAAAACTATTACCCAACGAAGAATGTCCTTATAGCAAGGCTGCCCCTTGTTGTGGATATTATTGATTCTCCTTATTTATGAATTCGTTGTGTCAACAAATTGGACGCTGCACCCACGTGCGTTTATATGAGTAAGTATCATCAATCTACAATTCATGGTGATCAAAAGAATTTTTGATGTTATATTAAATAGCCGAAGTACTATCGCAGGATTTTTAAAAGTAATGCATTTTTCCTGGAGTCTATGTAGACTTACAGTATAGTAGAAAAAATTTGGGATTAAATACATATTAGATTTTCCTAAGCTTAGATATTATAATGCCGAAAGAAATAGTTGCATAACATATTCTTTGTCTTTTTTTTTTATTAACCAATCTGTGACATAGTTTCATGTAATTGTGTATTAATTACTAACCTGTTGGGAGTAACGGCGCTGTTGCGAAGGCCGTCGTGATCGTGAAAGAGGGGTGTGAACACGCACTTCAGAAAGGACGTCGTCCTTGGATCCATCCCTGGACAGTTTACTAAGTTCATCACTTGATTCTGAATTAAGTACGTCCTTGCTATAGCTAGCAAAAATAGATCTTCGGACATTTCTTGAGGGTATAGTATCCCTCGCGAAGCCGCCAGTATTGCAACCGGTGTTTAAGCCGTCTCTACACGGTCCTGGACCACAATTAGCGGAGTGAACTGTAAATACCGACCCTGGACGCCGACGCGGGTCACCTCTGGCAGCGGCCATCACGTAGCTCCACATTGCAGACCATTTCACGCTTTCGCGAAACTACAACAAATAAACAACATTTAATTGGATCTTGTCGATGGAAATCTTCCTAAGCGAATAGTTATCGAACGGTTTATATACGTTCAAGTGGCGGTTTTAGCCTTCTCAATACAAGTGATGTACCAACAAATACCTTGTGGGCTGTTGAAGTTAATTGGATCGTTAATTAAAGCCATTTTGGTATACCGACATTATTCGCTTGGGATATTTATTTACAACTGTCGATTGAATTCAATTTATTTTGTTATGTCTTGGAATTTAAAATTTTATTAATTAATTACAAACAATTGTCAAGTTTTCAAAAGTGTCGTATTTCTATGACTAATAAAGACGATTAAAAGTGTATAAAAACATTTCATTTCTCAAATATAAGTTTTCAGGATTTAAATTAATATTGTAAGGTACCTAATAAAGGCTTAGTAGAGAGAGCAGCGCCAGTCGTCGATTTCTTTTGTGTATAAAAACACATCTACTATTGTAATTGTAGGTATAAAATAATTACATAATATATTTATTGTTCTTTTAAACATGCATTTTTAAACAGCTAGGATGATATGAGACGAAATCACAAAAATTAAAGCGGAGGTGCAAACCTCCCCTCCCATATTAAAAATAAACATTTCGCTTTCAGTATCACAGTATAGTTCGCGAGGCAAACGCTGGAAATCATTTGAATGTGTAGCTGTATAAGTATAGAAAATTTAAACAAAATCGTGTTGCCAGTTTTCTTGTAACAATTTTTCAAAAATTTCAAAATTTTTGGAAGAGCGCTCTTGCGACCGTTTTTGGATTTACGAAAAAAATCTTTTTTCATGGTATAGTACCGTCAAAGGGCTTTCAAACAAGTTGTTGCTGAACCTGATCAAATAACTGGTTTTTGAGTTGTGGGGCGTTAAAGTCGAAATTTGGAAAATTCATAGCGGCCGCCATTTTGAAATTAGAGTCCGATAAAAAACTGTTTCCCTTCAATTATGGTTTTCTTTCATATTCCCTACTCAGATTTTCAAAATTCCACTTCTGAAAAAAATGCTACCAAAAAATCATGTCTAACTTCCGCTTCCGGTTTCGGATTTTTTTGAAAAGCTTATTTTGTCGATGAATTTTCGATATAGGTACCCCTTCATTTCAAATTTCATCAAAATCGGTTAAATAGTTTTTGCGTTAGAGGCGTCGTCACATACATACATACATACATACACACTCACCCACCCACCCACAGACAGATATTTTTTCTACACCACTTTTTTGGGTTCCTGGGGTTCCAAAACACGTATTTCCGCGAAAATCTCAATTTCGAAAATTTTCATGATATCAATACTTCCCATATACCAGTGGTGGTATAGGAAAGTAAAAATATGTCTTTCACTAATAACAGTCAATATCAATAAGCAAGTACATGTCAACGGACAATGTATGTTGAATATAAAACTAAAAGATATAAAGGCAAATAATTAGGACCGTTAAAAAACAAAAGTAAAAAATGCTGCTTATATTTTAAAATTCAAATTGAATTTAGTGGTTCAGAAACGAATGTGAACACAATAGAAGAGTAATTGAGGCTAGCTGCGGCTACCAAAGCCATAACGAGGGTACTGTTGCATAAGAAGTGCGAAATATGACAAGAGCTGGGAGAGGCTTAATATTTACAGACAAGCGCTATACTATAAAGCTAAGAAGAAGAAAAAAGCAACAGAAGAGATAATGGTTACATTGTTTAAACTTTAGATTGCACAAGAGATGATGATTTAAAAATCAGGTACGAAACTCTTACCAAAGGTGTGTTGCTCATTATATTCTAGTGGACATGAACAAAACCGTAATGAACAGAAACAGCAAACATAATTTTATATTCAAATAAAATTTAAACGAGGGTTTATATTGTTTCAAATAAGATACATAAACATACTGCTTTATGTTCGGCGATAATAATGAATCGAAATACTAAATACAACAAAAGATAAACGTTATTACATTATGCTGTTAGGAGATACGAAATGAAACCACGCGGTATCTTTCAAGTTTTCAAGCGCTCTGCTAACCTATCCAATCGTCATTGTTTCAGTAGGTACTCGGTTTTAAAAGTGCTCAAGGGTGTAACTGCCGAACTGCGGAATTAACTCTTCATCAGCAAAAGTGAAGGAAAGGGAATTAGAAAAAATGTTATTTCTTTAGCTTACCTACTGCGTAATAAATTCAAGTAATTTTAAAACTCTACCCTGCCAAATTTCAAAGATTTTTTACAGTTTATCATTTTATAATATAATATAAAAAATAACAATTCATTAAATAAAAACAAGCAAGTAGTACCCCTTTAACCAATTTATTGTCTACCCACATCTGTCTGATTCTATGTGTATGCGTATGTGTTTGTGATATAATAAACCAACATTTATTACAAGAAAAAATTAACGTAGTCGATAAACAGTCATGAATGAATTACTTCATAAAGAAAGGCAAACAACTTTCCGTTAGACCCTTAAATGATTGATGAAACATACACCAGAACAGCTTTTAGAAATGTCAGATAGGGCGGAACATAAACGTTAGACGTTGATAGCCCATTCATGAAAACGATAACCTGAAAAATATTTTTTCAGGCGCGGGAAGCATAATCTTTTGGCATAAAAGTTTTACTGAATTTTAAAAACCTTTCCTTCCCCAGAACATTCTGTCAGTTCAACTGAATATTAAACTTATTTTAAAGATATGTTTGAACATTCATTTCCAGAAACATGTGCCTGGTTTACACGATCGTAAATTATTATTAAAGTTTGATTTAACCTTATACATTAAAAAGTTATCAGCAAATTTTAAATTCGCACATTTTTTTTCTAGTTTCTCATACAATGTATCTCCATAAATTTACGCATCTGAGGCTGACAAGTGTCGCATTAAGAAGACGAATTGTTGTATTCTAACAGAAAGGAATTGTACATGCATCTAATTTTCGTATTATGTAAAGAAAGAATTCACGAGCTCCGTTCCGTGTTGTTTCTAGAACAAAAAATACCTTGTTTAACTTTTTGCTAGCATGATAAGATTTTGTTGCTTCCAACCTTAAAATTAAACCGTTCGGAAATCGAACTTTGATGTCTTTATTAATATTAAAACAGTAAAAATCTTGTTTTGTGATGTACAGATTAGATAAACATGACTAACGAAGTTTTTCTAAAGAATATGAAAAATGTGTCTCCATAATCTAATATTTCCATAAACTTTGTTTGCTTGGGGAAATTGCTTTTTGAAAAAACCTACATCGTAGTATGTAAAACCGCATTCCGGTTTTCAATGGAAATTCGGGCATCCCTAAATATCTTATTATTACCATTTTTGTATCCTCCTCGTCGTTCGTAATCGTATTATCACTTTTAATAAGCTACGAAGTTGAACTTAACACGAAAACGAGTCACACGCAAGCGTTCTTCCGTAAATTTAGTGACATTAATTGTGAAAATGACTAAACCGTCATTGCCGAAAAGTAATTAACCTCTACGAATTTTCTTCCGATCACTGAAATTGGATTGACTTTAAATTAATTTAATTCGGAACGAACGAGAAAATCATTTTATCTACTTCATTAAAATTAAAGCCAGTGTGATGACCAAAAGCGTATACTTTTTAGAGTATTTTTATGAAGGCTTAAAATGTGAAGAACTGAAAATTAATTTTGTGTAGTGGAAAACTTCCGAAACTGCTAAAGCAAAAAGAACTCGTTTACTCAAATTTCAGCACTTAATGTGTAAATACGATCAAAATCAAAGGTTATCCAGTAAAAGCTCTCTTTGTTAGTATCCAATGTTACATTCTAAAAGCAATCAGTATTCTATTACGGATTATTCTTAAGATTACAATGTAGGTACGAGTATTTTTATTTCCCCTTAGCCTAAATTTTGTTTCAATAATTTAAGAAAACAACTTTCCAATCAATTTCGAAATATTTATACTTTCTTTTCCCGAATTTGTTGTTTAGGACAAACGTTTCTCTCATAGTAATCATTAATAAAAGAAACCTTAATTTAGGATTTTATTATATTCTGCTAAATATTGTCAAACATTTGACAAACAAGAGAAAGCAGTCTAATTATTTTTTAGCTACTGTAATGTAACATTAACACATCAAGATTGCTACAAGCGTTTGTTGCTTGGATTTACCTTACCACGATCCGCAAGGCGACTGGTTTTATTTCAATGTTCTGAACAGAATTATTGCTAAGCAACAAAAACGCTATCTGCAAAGGTTATTAGGAAATATTATATCACGAATGGTATTCAACAAGACTATTTCACGAATAAATAGATAATTATGTAAGTAAACATAAAATTAAGCAATAAAATATTATAATAAAGATTCAATTCTGACAAATAAAACGAAACTGACAGATGCTTTACGTGTTGAATATTGGTAACCATGGAAACGTTCAACCAATCACTGAGAATTGTCACTTATCAATACGAAGTTGGTTGGTCACTTGATTAGTTATATCTGAGCGTCCGATTGGTTGAATAGAAGTGAAGATTTTTCAAGACAGCAATTTTACCGTTGAAATACGGAAAACAATATGAATGAAGTACAGGAATGAGTGGAATAGTCGGGACAAAACACGATTTTGAAAAATATTTGTTTCTAAAAGCACTCACCTGTTTCTTAGTTTCATAAAATAAAATAACGATAGTGCCTCAAGAATGTGTATAGGGTGTTATGTAAATGTAACGCTAATTTCTTAATAGGTGATTCTGAGGCATAAAGTAAGACATCTTAGTCGGTTACTTTTTTGTTAAATGTCTTCGTTAAAGAACGAGAGGAGTCTTAAGGTTGACCAATGCATTGAATATTGTAGGGGCCCTACAATATTCAATGACCAATGTAAATATTTCAAGTTGCGTAGATATTATTAAAAAAAATTGTAAAAAAAATAGAAGTGATCACCCGTTGCTGGTCAACGGTGTGTTTCGGTAGGCATCGTGGGCATTTTAACGTTGGCTGGTGCCCTATATATGACTTACTATATTCTATGCCCCAGAATCACCCTTTAAGAGATTTCCGTTACATTACATAATATTCTGCAGTACTATATGCACAAAATTTATTTTCCTTTCTTTTTTGTTTGGGATAGAGCTTAAAAAGTACACAAGGTAATTTATAGAAACCATAAATATTAAAAAAATTAAAAACTTTAAAAGCGTTACGGTAGATAAGATAAGCTAGATTAAAAAATTAAAAGTTTTTGTAATCTTATAATCCTTAAAATATTCATTCTAGCTTCCACGTTGGCCAACGAAGTTTACCTAACTTAAGCTAGGTACTAAATCTTTTCATAGACTTGTATGTTACTCTCGTTTTAAAAACCTGTGATAAATAATAAATTGTTATAGACCATAGTAGTCACCGGCTGTTACTACATTGACTCTGGGTTTAGATTTCTGGTTCAAAAGGTTTCAGAAAATTATATTTATCAAAAGGGTATAATATGTATAATTATGATCATTGATTACTTTTTTGATGACCTGCTATTTTATTAAAGTGAAATAGTTGCAGCTACAAGCTATCCCCATATCTATACTTTCAAGAAATTTTTTTTCTCTGCTTTCCTTTAATCACTGAAATCCCTTTCCTTAAAAGATTTTGGCGTCTTTCCTGTCTCCTAATTGGTCTTCATTGTAATCTAAGCTCTACCGAGCTACATCTGAACAGTTTTTTTTTACTGTTCCAAGTTTTGTTTGTCTTCTATTCATACATTTGCTCTCAAGGTAGATGGCAACTATTTAGTTCTGTCATGTCAAAAGATAATTGTAGTCGTATGCATTTTGACGTTTCTGGCTTAGTTACTTTTCTGGAAACGCTTGAAGCTTTATCGTGAAAAATACGTTCAAACCTTTTTTGGTCTCATATACTTTTTTTTGTTACTTTTATGATGTAAATTTCAATGAAATAAATATCGCTGCATATTTTAAAATTAGTTTCAAGTTACCTGAAGTACTTTCACCAATTAACTTAACCCTACGTCCCTATGGTTTGAAAGTTTAAGAGTAACACAAACTTTGACATCTTCTTTATAATTTTACACGATCTAGAATTAATTTCAAGCAAAACCATAGTCCGGAAGTCGTATTTTTAGCATTGACATGTTCCAAAATATTTTTGTTGCACTCAAAAAAATGTCGCGCATTACACAGTTCGACATTATTCAAGATTCAAGATATTCCTTATCCATTTGGTGCGTGTCAGCTAAAGTGATTCCATTTCATAAGGTTTCATACTTGTACAATTACAAATAAAAGCTTTCCACGGAAACTTTATAAATATAAGTTTAGTGGAAGCTTATTTTTTATTTACTATAACATCGCCGTTTGAAATACATATTGGTAATGAGTTAACACTACATTATGTTTTCTATTTCATGATAACGTTTTACAGTTCACTAATAAAAGAATTACTGAAATACGAGAGGTACCTAGGTATATTTTAAATGAACAATGGATATTTGTAATTCTTAAATGCCATACCAGTTGCTAATTTCAGAAGCCAGTGAAGCACGTACAAAAATAATAGCTTATAGAGAAAGGACTTATTCCTGAAAAACATGCTTATCTGTTATTCATTTTATAACGTAGTAGAAACAAAAAGGTATAAAAATTCTTTTTAAAATAATCCCTTTTAGTAGCTCGTGTTTTAATTGGAAATTGAAAAATGATGGTAATCAATCAATTTACACGGCATGTAGAAGGTGGGATAATTAAATCTGAGTTGTCCATCGAACTCACAACTTTGTATTTATACAATGTGTAAATTTTAAATAATTCCCAAAACTTGAAATTATCATTTTATCAAACGTGCAACCTTGAAAATTGACCTGATAACTGACACCCCTGTCTAAGGAAATAAAATTCGAAATCGCTTCACTTTACGAAAGCAGGTAGCAAAGATAGATGAGCAACGAATAAATCTCTGTATTGAGATATTTTCAGTCTTCCATCAATCTCGTATACAGAATGGTGAATGAATATACTACGTATTTATGTATATAATGAAGTTTTTAGGAAAAAAATATTTAGGTTACGTAGTAAGCTTCGAAAAGTAATCAAAAATTTATTTCACAGATCATTGCTTTATTTTTTTACATTTTGGTCTGAATTGCAGTAATGTGCATTTTATTCGAAAGGATATTAAATTGAGAAGCAGTTTTAGAGTACCTATAGGACTCTGTTTCTCATGTCAAAATAGAACCAACTCTTGTCACTATAACGTTTGAATGTGGATGACAGGCGTGAAAGCGAAAGCAAAATTGCGTAGAATAGTAATAAAGGTGGATTGGAAACGCACAAGGTGAAAACAGGAACCACTTTATTTCCTATCGTAAAAATTGTCGGCCTTTTACCAAAATACCTGTTTTACTGATTTCTTCTCGCTGGCATGTAAAAGATAAGGAGAAATAAAGTTTTGTAAGGGTTGAGCAAGCAGTATATTTTGATGGCGCAATAAGATAATAGTACGCATTTGGTGATTTGTACCTTCGAAATCGGCTTATGTTGGGTAAGTGACCTCCGAAATCCTAATATTTAGTGAGTTTTGGTTAAGCTTGGAAAGATACCGCTACCCAAGTAAAGATGAATTGCCGAAATCTATAATTATTTCTTGATAATAGACATCTAATAACCGACAGAGTACCTACTCTCAAAATTATCTTTTTTACATTCTTAACACGTTAATCTACTCGCCCACATGGTAACTTTTTTAAATTTAAATACTTTTTCATAATTTATGATGCTCATTTATATATTTTTATGTTAGAGGTGGAAGTTTTCGATAAACCCATTTCTCACTAAAATATAACATAAGTAACAGGTATGATTACAAAGGCTTCCTTGGGGTCAGTACTTTCAAAAGCTTTTCAGATATGAGTCGTCGTTGTTGCTCATATTACGCACATACTTTTATATGGCGTCTTGAGATCTTGAGATTAGACTCATCTGGGAGTTCTATGACCAACGATGTGTGATACGTCAGCAGTAATTTGACGACACATTATTAGTTTCTGCGTTCTCTTAAGTTTGGATGATACTAACCCTGTACTGTAATGATTACGGAAAAATATTAGGAATAATTATGACTTGAAATAAGTTTATCTCGGTATGATGTGACAAATTTTAATATTTTAAAATAAAAAAAGTATCGCCCTACAGGTTTAGTAAAGACGATTTTGGATAGCTTTGTTCGTATTCACACTTTCTAATGCAAATTCAGTCTGTTTTGTGTATGTTCGTTTGTTAAAGATCAAACAAAATAGAGTAAGACGTCCTCTTTTCAGATTTCCTTCCTGAGACACGTACAGTTGAATCACGTATACCTTCGACAATCCTTTTTAAAAATGGTTGAACTTTTAACTTAAATTGTAAAACTTCTTTAAATGTTGTTTAACGATAGTTTCAGACATTGAATGTAACGAATGTAACATATGTACCAACTAAATTCCCTCAAAGCTCCTGTTGGGTTTTCCCAGGAGCTCTTTCATTTGTACTTCATTTTTATTATATTTTCGGTTATAGGGTTAGATATACCCAATCAAAATGATGATTAATAAGTGCTAGAATCCTGTAAATAGCGTAGCTTATGTAATTAGCAGAAAAATACGGGCGTTACATAAAATATAATTTATTATTGTACAGACCCAAACTAATTTCATTACAAACGTTCTTTAATCGATACATGTCATGTAATAAAAGTCTATCATACGTTTTGATTAAACAGATGTAAACGTTTAGTTTGATTGATTTAGTTCTATAGTGGCTATAGAAGTCTCAGTATACGAATTCCTGGCACCATCTGCTCAGACTGATTGAGAAGTAAAGTGTTCGCACAGACAAATGTTTGAACGCAAAGACATTTTAATTAAAAGTATGTTTAGGCACTACACGCTGGGCGACACAACTGAACCAATATACAAAGTTTGTTATTACACGCGACAAAAAGTTTTAGCGGACTAATCTGATATTACTGACTTGGTTAATGCTTCGTCCGTACACATCTGGATTCGTCTGCGAAAACTCTAGTTTGCGTACATGCAGGATGCAACATAAAGAACTATTAATTAAAATTGAACCGAGGTGGGCGGTTTCGTTCGTTGTTGTAGATGGTGAGATCTACAGGTACTCGAACGCAACAGGTGCATATTATAATCACTGTAGCAATGACTAAGGCCCAGTTGATTAAAAGGTTGGATCAATTGTCATGGATATGATTTTTAAGAACAATCGTATCCATGCCAATTGGTCGTAAATCGGTTGAACTGGGAATCCAACCTTTTAAGGAGCACGCACACTTGTTCGGTTCGGTTCTGTTCGGCTCGGAACCGTCCGATCGGCAAAAATCAAAATACATGGAAATGAATGGCAGCCCACGCATTATGTTGATTCGGTACGGCACCATCCCTTTCGTCATCAGTCTATAGGTAAACGCAGGGTGCCTTGATATTGACAGGTAAGATACCTTGCTTTTGAAGAGGCAATAGATGTATAAGTTCAAAAAATTTGTCACTGGACATTCTAACATAAAAAACTTTTGCTCATCATGTAGTAAGTCAGGAAATAAATGCGCGAACTCTCCATATGTACTTCTCTTAAGGATTATATCATGAACCCAGAACCTGGCAGTTGGTTTTTTCATTTCATGGCATGCAATGACTATCATCACATCTTCTAAATGAATTGAACCAACCTCGAGAATTGAACAAGACTGACAGAGACTGATGTAGTGTGTGGATGTTTGCACCGATTCAAACGGAACGAGACGGTTCCGTTCCGAACCGAACGGATCCGAACCTAACAAGTGCGCGTCCTCCTTTATACAACTGGACGTAAGTCACGAGGATGTCACGAAGCAAAAACCAAAGATTCTACCGAAACGTTAGATGTGCCGTTTGCCAAAACACAAGAAATTTTTAGAGTTTTGAATAAAACTGGATAACTATCCTATCTACCTTACTATATCTACTTTAACTTTTAATCTATCTCAATTTTGGTGCTGTGGGGCTTTTTAGCTGAATCTAATAAATTCTAATCAATTTTGGTCACCTGTGCCCCAAGGCTATCTATTTTATCTCATTTCGCACTTTAGTCGGAACATAAAATGTTTTATTGGTTCACTGATATGTTGTGAAACAATGTAGGTATTCCATCGGGTAGAAAGGGTTGTAGTTAATGTTCAAGAGCTAAACAAAATGTAGGTTAAATGAACTTGTAAATATACCAAAATCCTTGTTTACTTTCAGGTATTAGTCAGATATTAATGAGGCAGATAAGTTATTGATCATCCTTTCATTAGTTTTTTTTTTATTATATTCCACAGGTGTGCATCTGTTTTGCAATTGATGCTTTATTGAATTGGAAAACAAGCAAACAATATTTACATAAATTATATGATAAGCCAAATTCTGGTAACCCGCGAAAATATTTTCTTTTTACGTTCATATCTGAATTGGTTTATACTACCTAGTTCATACTGTGAAATATTTTAACAGCATATGGACGTACTGCTTAATTACCTTTTATTAAACATAATCAAGTTAGCTAGTCCGTTGTAAAACTTTTAACATTTCCTTTGTGGCTATGAATGTTAATAGCCTTTTTGATGATGTATAGAAATTAATGGATTTAACTTTAAATTTTCAACCACAAATTTACATTTTCAGAATAATATAATTTGTTACTTAATTTAATTATGTAGTACCTATACAGGGTGTCCGGAAACAACGTTCCGTAACTTCGGGAGATGATTCTACATCCAAAAATATGAAGAAAAGTTCTCATGAACAGGGGTCCGGAAAAGCTTTCTAACGGAGCTACGGCTCTTTGAAGAGGGGCCTCAAAATGTGTTGTTTTATTAATTAGTTAATCAATACACCCTACCCGTTACGCACGCCCCTGGCTTTTTTTTCTATTTTTAACATTAGCAAACTATTTCCCGTACCAAATATACCCTGGGTACCAAATTTTATCAATCTCGTTTCAGTATTGATTACATTTTGAGGCCCCTCTTCAAAGAGCCGTAGCTCCGTTAGAAAGCTTTTCCGGACCCCTGTTCATGAGAACTTTTCTTCATATTTTTGGATGTAGAATCATCTCCCGAAGTTACGGAACGTTGTTTCCGGACACCCTGTAGGTAGTATTTCTCAAATGGAGAGACATTAAAAATAATTCCACTTTTATCAGGATTTAACTAAAAATGATTAATTTTTATTTACATTCTGCTTAATTGACCTAAAATTAATATAACAATGAAGCCTCAAACCTTAATCTAATGAGTCGAGGGTTTTTTTTAGGAAGCAGCCTGTATATATTGCCATGCTAACTGAAATTACTTCTCTTTAATTAAAATTTGTATTGTCAAGAGATTTATATAACGTCAGACATCTTAAGGCCGTTGAACCTTTAAATTTTCTACAAAAAAGCTACCCGGAATATAGATGCCACTAGATTTCCGTATCTTTCAGCTTAATGTAAACTCCCACGCCACCAGAAAAATTACTGGGAAATTGTGCAATTTATCTTAAATTTTTTGAAAATGTAATGATTAGAATTTACATTTTAATTAATTTTCGTTTCAAGCATTCAGGAAAATGTGTGGGAGGATACATTTCCAGATATAGCGATGTCAGTTTAATAAACGTTTTGGTAGAAACGTAAAACAGCCACTGCTACGTAGACTTATTCATTTTAATAATTTTATAAACAATTATATAAGGGGGTTTAGTTAAAAAAATTGTATTTGTTTTAAAGAATATGTTTGTATAGTAATTACAGATTTGTGCTGTTTTCCGAAAAGCCCGTGCTTACTATAATGATATTTCTAATGTAATTCATTCCGAAAATCTTTGGTTAATAGAATATTAGGGTAAAAAAATGAATTTTGGCGAACCTAAAGAAGCTATCGTAATTTGTCATATAACCAATCACGTGTAAAAACGGAATCCATTAATCTCTGAAATTAGCTGAATATTTCAGGACGTGAACTCTGAAATATGTGGCAAGTGAACCGCAAAATGTAAAATTGAATGCGTTTCGGCCTTAGCATCGTATTTTAAACGAAAATCACTTGCCACTGATTTTTTATATATGTAAATCGAAATTTTAAAACGAAAACGTTTCAGTAACTTAATCTCAGGGAAAAACAGAAATATCTATATCATGTGAGAATCTTAGAGATAGATAAACTTTATTAGAACATTTAAGCTTGTCATAGCTCACTTTCAGCACGTTTGGTGCTAAACTTACCTAAAACCCTAAAACTTTATAGAATCATTAAATCTTACTTAATATAATAACTTTTAATAAACTAAAGTAAATAGAGTAAACATCAAGGTATAAGCTTATGTTAAATCTACTTATAATTATTGTAGTAATCGTTTTAAACTCTTAGGATGGAGATAAGATAAATTTTATGTGTTCTCGTGGAAAACAACCCATGTTTATACGGAAGCTTTTAGTAGCATAGCAACCTGAAACGGAGTACCTCAAATATAGCAACAGTCTTTTAAAGGAGCGAACTGATATTTTATATTTTACTGAGATGTGTGTACAAGTAGGCACCATCACTCACATATTTGAAAACATTTCTGTATGCCAGAAACAAGTATTGTAGTGTCTGGGCAATTAATCATTCGAAACAATACTATTAGAGTATTAGGACAATTGACATTACCGTAGATCTCTTTCTAATGCTGCAATATTTCGTATTAAATGTAGACCTGTAGGTATCTTTTATACCGAGGGGTAAACCACAAAGCCAAAACGTGTACACCACATCTCCTTTTCGATGACATCTCCCATATCTCCTCAATATTTCCCCACATCTCCCAACATCTCCCCACCTCATGAATTTTGTTTGTAAATAAAACAATTGTGTGTAAGAGATAGTCGCAAGGATCGTTTTTTAAAATATACTCCTACTGTAATATTTAGTAAATTGCAATAAATCGTAAGAAACTATATAATCCTTATTTGCCAATAAATCAAATACAAAAGAGGCAGGAATTAAAGACGACCGACAGTCCAAATACCACAATTTTAAATGAAGGGGTATATCGAAAATTCATCGACAAAATAAGTTTTTCAAAACAAACCGAAAGCGGAAGTTGGACATGTTGTTTTGGTAGCATCTTTTTCAGAAGCAGAATTTTGAAAATTTGGGTAGGGGATATGAAAGAACACGATAATTCAAGGGAAACAGTTTTTTGCCGGACTCTCTAACTTCAAAATGGCGGCCGCTATGAATTTTTCAAATATTCGACTTTAACGCCCCATAACTCAAAAACCAGTTATCGGATCAGGTTCCGCAACAACTTGCTTGAAAGCCCTTTGACGGTACTGCACCATGAAAAAAAATTATTTAGTAAATCCAAAAACGGTCGCAATGGCGCGGCGGCGCTTTTCCAAAACTTTTGAAATTTTTGAAAAATTATTGCAAAAAAGTGGCTACACGATTTTTTCTCGAAGAAACCACCTTCTCTATCACTGTCTACCATTCCCGATAATAACGCTGGAATTATTTCGACTGTTTCCGACATCTCCTTGCATTCCACCAACATTATGACTCAACATGTCGCTGAATTTGCTCCACATCTCACACATCTCCCCGACATTTCCCACATCTCCCCCGACATTTCCCACATCTCCCCAACATTTCCCACATCTCCCCAACATTTCCCACATCTCCTCGACATCTCCTACATCTCCCCAACATCTCCTGCCTTGTGTACACCACATCTCACTTGTGATTTGCCCCTCGTTTTATACCTACAGAAAATTATTTCTGAAAACACATGTAGCCTAAGCCTAGTAGGTGGGACGCCAACTGCTAAGGTCGTAAGTTTCCAAATCTAACATTTTAATCTAAGACGAAATCAAAAACACATCCACTAACTTTAACTTTTCAGAAAAAGTTAGTCTAACTGACGCCAACTTTCGCGTTTATGTACTGGTCTGGTCCACTTGAAAGTTTTGTCACCTAACTTGAAAAATTATATTCTATTTGATTTAGAATTTTTTATTTAAATAACCTCACACTGTTTATAGGATCTATTCTTTGTCTGACCTTTTAATAAATTGGAGGTAACGCATATTACATTATTACCTGAGTATATGGCAAGCCATGTTACTCATCCGGTTTAACATTTAAAAATAGTTAAAGATTTTTATAAATTCGACCAGTTGTATCATTGTTTGTATTTTTTCGATACAACTTCCCAATCACTAGTTCTTTTTAAATTAATACCCGAGTAGCACAAGTGTATTTGTTTTTGATTAAATGCTGTATTAATGTTAAAACAGAAAGCATATTTTATGATCGAAGTTTATTTGCACAGTGGAGCTTAATGGAATTTAAACCTATTCATTGTTAAGCTGCTAGGGAAATATTGAGGTGGCGGACACACGGTAAAAGAAGCGAAGAATGGATGAGCCAGGAATCATTCCTATGTAGAAATAATAAAGTATGCACCCGATATGTAATGGGATTATTAATTTGTATTTAAATGTTTACCAGAAAAGGAATAAACTTTGCATGTAGGTACAAATTCTTTTATAGGTATAAATTCTCTTTTTAGGATGTGGAACATGTTCACGAATCGGTATGCAGATTGCAAATGCATCTGCATACAATGTTATTTGCAGGCGAATAGGTAAATGTGGAAAATAATCAACACGATATCAATTTTCTGATAAACAATACCAACAGTGGCAGTGGCGTAGCCACGGGGGGGATATGGGGGATATATCCCCCCCAAGGGGAAACTGGAAAAAAAATAGCTCCAACCGGCTTGAACTATGAAAATCCAAATGCAGACAAAATTAAATATCTTAGAATGTTTTAGGATCAAGCAATTTATATTATTTACTATTGCTTGTCAAAATCATGATTTTTCAAATTTGAGCATATTATTCCCTTTTAAAATATAAAAACCACTTGGACCTGTACTTCTACAAAAATAAACACTGGAATAAGTATGTCATAAACCACGGTTGGGGTTGCTTAACTATTACGTGCCCCCCCCCAAACTTATTTTTTAAATAAAATTAAATACAAGGTGTAACTGAAATACTTGACCAAACATTAAGAGCGTGTTCTTCACACCAACAGAAGAAAAAAAGTTCATATGAACATGGGTTGGGAAACGCTGTGCTAGGGTATTACAGCCCCCCGAAGGGGGCGCATGAAATTTAAACTTCGTACTTTATGGATTAAATGCGCAGCATAGATTCAGAACATCAAGGCAAAATTCATATGAACTTTTTCTATTGTCTTGATGTCCTGAATTTATGCTGCGAATTTAATCCATAAAGTACGAACTTTCCGACTTTTCATGGCAACTCGATTTTTCGTAAAAATTGAGTTACCTCGAAAACGATTCGGTTTATCGATTTGTAATAAGAATACACTTTTTATATGATTTTTAACGTACAATCGTACCATGTACTCAAATTTCTAAAAACAATTGAATATCACAAAAATAATGAAGAATAAGTACCCAGCCCCCCCAGTTTGGGACGCTCCTGGTTTAAAAATAATTTTACTTGAATACTGACAGATAGCACTACTAGTACTAACTTATATGTCAAAACTCAAATTTTATTAATTTATAAAAGGGTGTCAGAGATATTAATTAAAATTTCATGCGCCCTCTTCGGGGGCTGTAGCACCCTAACAAAGCGTTTCCCAAACCATGTTCATGTTTTTTTATTCTCTTGGTGTGGAAAACATGTTCTTAAAGTTTGCTCAAGTGTTTTAGTTACAGTGTTACACCCTGTATACTACAACTTAAGTTTCATTAAAAAAGTATATTTTAAGTTAAATAATATTATGGAAATAACGAGATGTAATTATTTTCACGATTATTGTTTTTCAACCGCAAATTTTCAATTTAATTTCTAAAAAGTTTAATATTTTCAAATTTTTTTTATTTAACATTAAACGTGATAACGAATCGCCTGCGGCGCATTTTTTTATTCGCTTCGCTTGTATTATTTATGTATACGTAATAGTTCCCCCCTGCGCTAATTCCTGACTGTGCCCCTGATATATCCCCCCCCAAGGGTAAACTCTGGCTACGCCACTGAACAGTGGAGATTAAATTTTAACAAAAAAGATCTGCAACTTGAGAGTAGAATATTGTGAAAATATATACGAGTGTAAATACCAGGGAGTAGGGACTTTTGGAATATACGTGTAATGGGAATGGACCACTTGGTGCGAACCTGTTAGAGAGAAAGAGCAGGACCTAGAAACTCTTGAACAATGACGTATTGGAAAATAGAGACCTAAGATAACATGACTATAACGATAGAAGAAAATGAAGGGAGATGGGGGAAGTGGTAGTAATTTCGCTATAAACATGATGGGCACACTGCATATAGCTACGATTTTAATTAATTTATATTTTTTTCCGCAACCGTCTTAAAAGTGATCACTTTTGATACCAAAAACGGACAGTGAAGTTGATGTTTTTGTTATTAGTAAAAAAATGTGTGTGTTGCTAGGCAACACTTTTAGTTCCTAGGAAGTAAAAGTACTTTTACTTCCTAGGAACTTTTACTTTTAACTTTTTTGGTTAAGATTTTGGTTTGTTATGTGAATAACATTTATTTAAGAAAAACACTACAAAGATATTAGACAAAGAATTTTCTGTAAATATTTAAATAGCTATCTCCCATCACAGTAAACGATCTAGCCTTATTAGTTTTAGTGTTAGGATCTTAGGAATTTTAATCAGTAAGACTGATTTAAGATCTTCAATATCATTAATCTTTAAATGTAGTAACTCGTCGCAGGGACAAGCTCCAGCAACACCCAAAATTAATATAACATACAAACGTCAAAATTTAATTATCGTAAAATATTCGATTTTAAAACTAAAACACACCTTCATCATCAAGTATTGCTTATCAGGAGCACACTTCAAGAATCGATCCACCTGTTCTTTACTAAGAATTCTCGATTTCTTCGTTGTGTAGTCATTATTTTCTTTTATTAAATAGGCACGGAGTTTTGAAAATTTTTCGATATTTACCCCATTTTTTAAACTTAATGTTGCTTTCAACATTGAATATTGCGCCCAAAGAGTAGAATCCTTCATTTTAGTGGACAATTCGGAAAAGTACGCTAATAGTAGGTACCTACGCTTTCCGTGTACGATTTTACGGTTTTCTCGTTACACCAATTTAAAAATTTGTTGTATACTTCTCGAGATTTATTGGGCAGAAGATTTGATACACCTTCTTTTGCACGGTCTAAAATTTCTGGTGGTGTATCTTCGTTACCATTATCTTGTTCAAACATTTTCGATGGTTTGGCTGGGTTTGACAGAATAAATAAAATTGAAAACAAAAGCTAAGAAGACTTGATTTTAGTAGTAGTACTGTTCTCTAATTCCTCGCATCTTAATTTTATTATTTTGAATCCGGTTGTTCCGGTTGCGGAAAAAATAGTATGTTTCATTCGGATGAAAAGTGACTTCTTTTGACTCGCAATTTTGCATCCGTTCGGCTACGCTACGCTTCGCCTCACAAATGCAAACTTTGCTCGTCAAAAAAAGTGACACTTTTCATCCTAATAAAACAATCTACTATTTTGTGCAACCGTACGCGAAGTGGGCGTTTCGCGTCCGCTGTTCAGGACGCGAAATCTAATTTCGCGGCCGCTGCTATGGTAGCGTCCGCTAAAGTAAAAATCATTATAATTTATACAAAACTACTTTTTTTATTTACTCCATATCCATAGTAACGCGCTAACTGAAAGCCGCATTTCTATTTACAATGAATTAAGCTGTAGGTTTTCTAAAAGCAATAACATTTACAATTACACATTTTTTACGGTTGCACAAAAAAATATCCTTGTCCGCGAAATTCTTTAGCGCCCTCGAGATTGTCTTTCCTCGGCCGCAAGCGTCCTCGGCGACAATTTTCTCTCGGTACGATAAAGACACATTTCGCGTCCTTGGTATACAAATAACTATTATTTTGAAATACCTTTAGGGATGTAATACGTTTATTATTTTAATTTGGTTTATTATGGAGATAAAGCTGATTGGAAAACAAAAAATCCAAGTACGGAGACAAGAAAATTGTTTTAAATTTGTCCCATCATTCCCATTCCAATCACACCGTATATGTTAGATATTTCTTGGCTTCCCCGCTCCCTTGAAGTAACAGAGTGGGGGTGGTATTGGAGAAATTAAGATTTCCAAATATTCTAAGAAAATAAGAGTTTTGCGAGAGAATTTTACTGCAAGACTGAAAAGAAAAAACTTTCCAAAAATAAAAATTTGGTTGGAAATAAACATCAGTAGTATCTGCAGTGTTATTTTAAAGGAAAATAATTATAATTCAATAGGTAACCAGATTCGTAACGATTTTTGGAAAAATAATTAATGAACTAAATTGAGGAAAATACTGAAAACGTTGATTTCCTCTCCTTTCTAAACAGAGAAGACAATGACCAGTAAACGACGCAAACTGTTTTTTATTTCCATGAAATGCTAATTTTCTTCGCTTCTTAAGCAGTAAGGGTACTAATCAAATTTTGGCTGATTGACGTCAAGCTGTAAATTTACTGCTTTCCTTTGAATACAAAAACAAAGTTAAGTATACACTTTTAGGAATGCAGTCTCAGTTTTGCTCTAGCTTACAATACAAATTTACATAAACATAAATTTGTATTCCAAGAGGCGCTCTTTCATCGTTCTTAACATTTTTAGCAGAACATACAAATGTATTCATGGAAAATCAAATGGAAGTCATTAAAATATTAGATGTGGAATGTATTGCAATTTATTCTTTTGAGGCTTTATTGTAAAAAAAATTTTAAAGTATTTATTAAAACGTTTTAATAATAACATCTAATAATATAAACAAACATTATTGAAAATTAGTAGTATTGTCATGTTTTCTTCTTGGGCTGTTAATTTCGTTACGAAATATGCTAAGCATTCGGATTCCCAGATGCCTTCTACTAACTTGATTTATGCTTTGAATACGTTATAGATATGCACATTTATTTTACTAGACATGGAGTATAAACTTAAATTGTACGTTATTTATATGAAATATTTCTCTTACAGATCTAATCCAGAACGTGACAAGAACGTAAAAGGAATAGCCAAACTTCTCATCTTACAAAACATAAGCAAAAAGCTCTTTTGACAGTTGAATAATTAAGGAGTGTTAACTATTGATAAACTCACGTTTAATAGCGGGCATGCACTTTAACCACTAATTAACTGACAGAATTTCCTTATTCGTGTTCGTCCTTTTCTATATTACACTTCAATCTATAGTAGTGTACCTATACCCTTTTGTTGTCCAGCTTTACAGCATGGATGAATTCACTGGTGGATGTTTTAACCGGATTATTCTTCTTTACCCGATTAAACTTCATGTACGACTGTTGGTAAATTAGTAAACCGACTACTGAATGCTACTGATGCAACATGCTCCATACTTTTAATTAGCACAGAAGTACAGGTGGATTGATCAATGTGGGTGCGCAGAAGGCGAAACCGTTTGTTAACCTATTATTATTCAGAGCAAATTCATATCTGAAATTACTTCTACATACTCTGCTAATTATAGTATAATATAATCTCATAGGAATGTCAACATGGTAATGAAATTTTAATAAAAACGGTAATTATCCGTTGAAGTTTTAATGAATATTGATGAACTATTATACATTATACTGTGGATCAAATGATATAATTCGATTTGTGATGTATTCATAATACTTTAAATTAGTCTCGTTAATATGGAAGTGAACAAGAAGAAACAATAAATTAATATACAAGGTCGACCAAGGTATACATACTGTATTGTAAAAATACTACCTAAGGTTAGTATTCTTCCACTTCCAGTAGGTACTTACTGACTAAAACTCCCAGCGTAATATTGATTTTTAACTTTAGTAACTTTCAAAATCGTACACGTAATTGAAATCCAGATTTTCAGGCCACAAATCTTAAATAAGATTTTAATATTTAAAGTTTAATCCGTTTCCTGCTCTTTTCAGTGTTCACACCAAGAAAGTTTTTTTTTAATATATTAAAACAAAATGTTCTGAGCTGAAAACTTGCAGGAAATTTGATTAGTCCCATGTGCTAGTACAAATTGAATTTTTCTCATTTAATTTTCTCGTATGTTTATTTTAACTCTTTATAGTCCAGGAGCTAGCGGTATATTTTAAGACTAGTTTCTATCAAGCTGAATTTTTTTTTATGAGCTTGTATGGTTATGTCTGCCAAATGTAGGTGGTCGGCAAAATAGGACCGCGGGACATAAAGCGCCCAGATTTTTTTTGTTTTTAATTATTTTTTGATGAAATTTAAAAACTTCAATCAAGCTAATTCCTATTTTGCTCGTTATTTAAGACATTCCGACAACAAAAAATTAACTGTCCGACATAAGAGTCGGAACTGAATCAGTGTCTGCCGTTTGGGGTTCGTATTGTTTTTAAGACATTTGACTTATTACTATCAACCTGATTTTTTTTTAATAACTATATACTAATGCAACAAACACAAAAATCACCTTGTCCGACAATTTGAGCTGGACAGAAGCACTCTCTGACGTCCTGGATTGGTTAGTTGGCCAATTTTTTTTCTTAGCGCTCTATGTCCCGCGGTCCTATTTTGCCAACCACCTACATTTGGCAGACATAACCATACCAGCTCATAAAAAAAATTTCAGCTTGATAGAAATTAGTCTTAAAATATACCGCTAGCTCCTGGACTATTAATTTAGGACTGTAATTTAATTTGGATATACATTTGAAACCTTTAGTCAAATTCAATTTTTTTTAAAGAATATTACTATGAGATGACAATTCCCTTTTGTTTTCATTCATTCGTAACGTTACGAAGCTTCCAGAGCTTCTGAAAATGCTTCAGTAGAAGAAAACGAGAAAATTATAATAAAGATTCGGAAATATAAGAGCCCCATGTAATACCATCTTCGTCACTGTATTTCCTTAATTAATTCAGTTTCCTTTTCGCAGCAATAAAACAATATCCCCGTTGCCAAGTCCAGTTTAATTTACATCTATAAATATCCAGTTTTAAACTGCATCACGTCTCGCAATTTTCTTTAATTTTCCCTTCTAGTTCATATTCGACTGTCGAGTTCAATTAATGATGAAATAATGAAACAATTTGAATATTTAGTACCTCCTGTTAATGTCGAAACTCTGCCTTGCTATTTCTGTGAAGTTTAAAATTGCTTAAAATGAACGTTGGGATACATTTTAGTATACAATTTAATTGCAACGCAATCTCCTTACGGAATATGAAATATTTCTGATTTATGACAGGGTTTAGCAAGGTGAATTTTAACGACTTTTCCTAATTTTTACGTGCTTGCTTCAACGTTTACTGTCGTGTGATTCGAATTCCAAAATAACGGATTTTGTGAATATTAAATTACTTATACCAACAAATATAGCTATTTATGTAGAATTATTTGGAATTTAGTAATTATTATGGCCATTTAGTTATTAAAACGAGAATCGGGATTAACATAGTATTCCAGATAATAAAAGCTCTAACATAATAAAATACGTTAGTGGTACTAACGTAACATAATAATAAAGTAAAAAGAATTATTAGCAACCACTAGCTTTTAATGCAAGGAATTCTGCTGAAATTTCCATTGTAGGTATTACTAATGTACTTAATGGACGTAAATGCCGATTTACGCCCATTAACGTTATTTGATTGTTCTATTTAACTTAGGTACAAAAATTGACTATACAAAATAATGAACGTCTAACATTTTCAAAAATTTTACCTTCATGTTCCAGATAATATTTTAGTTAAACACTTGTAAAACTGACGGGGGTTTTTTACAAACTGAGGAAAGACACCTGTCTCAAGGTTAGTCCCATTGCGTGTTAAGCATTCTATTGGATTATGAAACGAATTGTTCAGGAAATAATTAAGACAGTTTTTAATAACGTTTTGTAATGTAATAATTACAGGAAAGAGAAGGTAATGAGCAGTATTTTGACAGTTATTGAAATAAAAGCATATACGGTTTGTAAAAATGAATTAGAAAATGAATCAATAAATTATCAAAATAGAACAACGTTCCATGAACTAACAGGTAACGTACTGTAATGATTTCATATGTTGGGTTGGCTTTGATTTAATGTTTTGGGTTGCTAAGTTAACGAATAGAAATATAATAAACAAGATCTAAAATTTTATATTCACAATAAATCGACAATAAATACATCTCTCCAACATTATTCTTTAATTTATAATATAAAAATAGTAACAACCGTTACAGTACTACGTTCTTCAAAAGCATTTGTTAAATTTCAGATAATTTTCAAAGAATATCAATACGAAGCTAAATACTGTTTGGTTACCCATTTCACTATTTGAGTATTTATTAACATGTTACTTTTAGTACTTTAAGAAACGGTCAGATTCAGTACAGTAGGAGAGCCCAAGTGCATATGTATACATATTATCTGATTGTTGTAGATTGACACTGTTTGGAATTTGACCATGTACAACAAAACACAAATACAATTAGTACACATTAGTACATTAGTACAAGTTTAGTGGCAATGCAATATGGTACCTATCTTCTGCATCAGAAACGACTGACCCGCTAAAACCACTGATCAGTCGTAACGAGACAAACAAACTAAACCTAACTTATGGGATTATGTTTAAAGACATTTAAATGCGAAGTTAGCGTGCAAGCATAGGGTGTCAAATTTGTGTACCTAAAAAAAAATTAGATCCGTATTTGTAGTTTAAAACAGCCAAAGAATTAAAACGTGGTGGTATTACTTAAGATAACAAGATAAGTACAAAAAAGTAAAATACGGACTTTAAAAGTTCTCAAATGCGAAAGAAGTTTATTTACTTATACAAAGTCATTATTTATGTTTCTTTTTTTTTTTTTTTTGCCAAAGGCAACTCCATGATTCCACCCCCCCTACTTATCCCGGCTCAGCGCACTAAGCGCTATTCACAGGTCTAACATGCCCCACCCTTGAAAACCCCCCCAACTATATTAACGAGTTGATTCCTAGTTGCTCCAGAATTTTTGAAAATCCTGGCTACTGGGCTACAGCGAGGAATCGAACCCGTGTCGCCCCGGTGCCGTGCGGATCTTCATCCACACGACCACGGCCGCGCCTAATTTATGTTTCTGGGAATTTCAGAAAAATAAATTTTTCCCTGGCGACTGAGCATTATTCATTCTAGGACCTACTTTACTTTTTTTTCTTTTACTGGCTAAATTATAGCAATTATTATTATATTTTATAGTCTTGTTAGTCTTTAAACCTGTGGAATGTAAATATAAGAAAAGTTTATTATTCAAATGTAAACACAAGTATTTTTCGCCGTTGGTAGTACCTGAGACTTCTCAGCGAAACGTTTGTAGTGGAACAGATAGGCGCCGAAAAGTCGCTGTTTAAAGGTAGAAAAAAAATTTCGAAATAGAAAGATTGGAACCCACGCCAATTTTTTAAGGAAGGTTCAAGGTATTTGAAACTCAGCTGACGCTGCACGTAAATTAAAGTTGACACTTAATTTTTTTTCTCCGAAATTAATCATCAAAAACCATTAAAATTTGAATTTGAGGAGTAATCTCATGTTTAGGACACGACATTGTTCTATTAATTGTTTTTAAGAAGAAAAATTGTTATTTGCTATAAATATTCCGGAAATTTTGTAAACGCCATGTAATTTAGTTAACTGTAACTTTCTTTTTCAGGATATGAATTTTATTTTTTCTACTAGCGTGCGGAAAAACGCATTTTCCGCACATTTTTTAGTGCGGAAAATCCACTTTTCCGCACCGTGCGGCAAAGGATTTTTCCGCACTAGTTTTTCTACTAGCGTGCGGAAAAACGCATTTTCCGCACGCTAATAGAAAAACTATTGTTCCTAACACGTGCAGAAACCTATTTTTCCGCACTTAAATGCTTGACACCACTCCGCTACGCGTCGTGCTGTCAACGGCATTTGCGTGCGGAAAAATCGATTTTCTGCACTTGTTAGGAAAATAGCTATTTCCTGGCATAGGTAACTAGGTTGGACTCCTACGCGCAGTTTTTCATATACAATATATACTCTGTTTTTTCTCTTTATCATTCAAGAGTGCCGTGATTTTTATATAGTTTTATAGTGTAGGTAAACTTCAAAACGACAATTGATTACAAGTGACGTTTCCACCGGTGACTTTAGTAGCTATTCTACACTGTTATAAAAATATCTAAAGTTGACTTCGCCTACTCTGAATTATAAAGAGAAAAAACAGAGTATAACAAAAAAAATTCAGTAGTAGTTCCTGAAACATTGTTGCTAGGTAAAACACGAGAGCACAGTGCATTTATTTAAAAACGAGCGAGTCAGCACGAGTGCTTTTTCGGTTTTGTGTTGTGCTTGAGTGGTTTACTTTATAGCAATAATGTTAAGGGCACTACTGCTGAAATTTGCAATGAGAAAAATACAAGGTCCAGTTATGAATATGTAGTCAAAAAATAATAAACAGTAGTAAACAACACCCTACCAACAGTTAAGCAACACTAAAACAACGGTTTTTTTTATCACAGGAGGGGCATTTTTATAATGATAAAAAATTATGGTCCACGTTTATCGCGAAAAATGAAATTCTATATTGGCTGACGTTTCGGGTGTTTAAAGGTTTTCCATATTTGAATTAAGCAACCCTAACATAATACCACAGACCTGCCTTACCTGTATGATAGTAATTCTGTTTATTTAGCCGGATTCATTGTATTAATCAACTAACCTACAAACCCCTCTGCCGCGTTATGGTAATGTAAAACAGTAATTTATAGAAGGTGAAATTTCAAGTTAATTGCACTCAGTTGCCAGGGAAATTCTGCGCCCTAGTAAATTATTAGCGGTTTGGATCCTATTAATTCTGTGGTATTCGTCAAAGTATTTCAGCATTCTCAGAAATTTGAAATTAAACCGTAATCGCAAGTTAGCTGCTCTTCTTAAATTATATGGTGGATGCTATAATCCATTAAGCTAAATTTTCAATATCTCTTTATAAACATTTAGTGACACGTCTAGAACCTTTAGAATATTTCGGATATACGTCTACCGCAAAATAGCGTCGTTACATAGTTGACCTAGTCTCATTCAATAAAATCAGATAAGCAATTGGATAGTCACTAAAGACCACAAGTACATTTATAGATTAAGAAGATGTCAGCAGATGACATGGGTACGAATAACTTTCTTGTGATATTGTTAGAAACAAGTTTAATCAGTAAATCCTATTTCTGAAGTTCGGCTCAAGATATTCAGGGGATGATAACTTCCAGATGTTGTTATAACGTATTTTCCCCAGCAAGAACCTAAATCTTGTTAGACATCCCTGTATCGGTAAACACACATACTGTTAAATCATATGTTTAAGCACGACTTCTGTTAATTCAATGCAAATTTTTAAAACCAGATTAAAAAATCCTAATCTATAGATAATATCATAGGCTAATATAATATGTACGTTCACTGGAGTATCCACCAATTCAAGTTATATAAAGGTTGAGTGACTGCGTTGTACTATTTAATGATATCTACATGAAAATCGAATTAGCTTAAGGATTTACTCACTCAGTTAGAATAATAACATTGCATGACGTAGTCGTTATGTACCTACTTGTAGTTAGTTTATTGAATCGAATTTTCTTGTTCGTTGAATAAGTTTAATGGGATTCAGGCCCAATAGAGGAACTCACCCTTTAATTTTCGCGTTTTAAAGCAACTAAGGGAAGAAGCGATTGCAACAAACCAAGATGTTCATACCTGTTTCATACAATACGTGTATAGTGTTTGAGAAATTAGACATACTGCAGCCAGTATGTAACCACAAGAATTGAAGCGCCATTACATTTTCAAAATATCCATGGACATGGGCTTCTACCAAGAGTGAATTTTGTGTACGCCTCTGTTCACGGCAGTTTTAGACCTTATGCGACATAATGGAAGCATGTAAGAGAAGAATACAGATACAATTTGGCAGATCCCGATGACACCTATATGGCCAAAATAGGAGGCTTATAACAGCAATCACAACAAAAAGTGGCAAAATATATGTCAAAAAGATGAAGAAACCAAACAGTTAAAAGGACACGTGGTGGGAAAAGGACACCAATAGCCATGAACACTCAGTAAACAAGATATTGTCACGATGTGATTAATTAACATTAATTAAGATTCCGTATTAGTAACTATTGCGTCGATTCGCACCAAATTTATTGATCTACACTTTATATTATATTACATTATTTCAGGTGCGATCTTTGTTATCGTCGCGATGCAGTGTGGACAAACGTTCACTTCACAACCACGATAAACAAACGTTTGTTATAAGCGGAACAGAAAACTATTCAGGTAGGTCGGAAAATGTTAAAATACAGGGTGTCTCTAAACCTAGTACCATACATTTAGCAGTTGCTTCCTGACGCAAAAATAAGTCGAAAATGTCTATAAAAATTTTGTCCTAAACCGCAGCATAAGGAAGCTACACGTCTTTGAAAATGGTGTTAAAAAAACGGAAAACAATTGCATTTTAAAAACAGTTTGAGATAAAAAAAATCGAGATTTTGCATGCAGCCTAACCTATTGAAGGTATAAACAGTATACGAACAATTAGTGTAACTATTTTTATTTTAATTTATTTTTCACACACAAATCCAGCATTCTAAATTGATTTTGGTTAAACAGAAAACCTGCATTTTATAGGAAACGGTTAGTCCAGGCGAGTTGAAACAAGAGTACCTTTTTTGTTAATTAGGCAACAGGGAATACAAATCTCTAAACTAAAATGGAAAAAAACAAAAGGTTAAGAAAAGCGGGTTACAAGAAAAAGGTGATAACCCCCATTCGCGCCGCCCCTGGTTAATTTTCAAAAAAAAAATAGTAGAAAATTTATACCTTTAATAGGTTAGGCTGCCTGCAAAATTTCGATTTTTTATTTCAAACCGTTTTTAAAATGCAATTGTTTTCCTTTTTTTCAACACCATTTTCAAAGACGTGTAGCTTCCTTATGCTGCGGTTTAGGATAAAATTTTTATAGACATTTTCGACTTATTTTTGCGTCAGGAAGCGGCTGGTAAATTTATGGTACTAGGTTTAGAGACACCCTGTATATTAGTATATTAAATTCATTGAAAGGTTTTGGCACTACAAAGCGCAGTTTACGTGTATTCATAGGAGAAACAATTTTATCTAAAACACCAAAGAGATACTTCCACTACATGTATTTGGAAGTAATTTCGATTACCCACGCAAAAAATACTAATCTTCAGACAATGAACAAAAAGAGAAAAAGTCGCGTTTTTAATAAATTGCCTAGCACAATTAATTGGTCTGTCTGTCCGTAATATTTCATTCAATTACAAAATCAAAGTTCTACAAAAGATTTTGGAGGGAAGGTGGTGAAGTACAGATAAGAATCTCGTGTACGCAGTTTTTAACCATTCGTGTACGCTAAAATGCTACATTTTCGATTTCATGACATTTCTCGTGCACCGCATTATATCAGGCGTTTATTTAGGGGGATGAAGTTGCTGTAGCCCCTCCCGAAGTTTTTCTGTACCTAAAATAAAAGATGTATTCCTGTAATAATATCTTCACAATAGTATAAACAGTAACCATCTGACAAATTTTCAACTGGACTGCATTAGCCCTTCCCAAAACATAATTCTGGATACGCGCCTGCTATATAAATTATACCTACTCGACGGACTTTGCGTGCCCAACGGTGCACGTTAGCGTGCCCCTTAGTCACACCGTAAAGGAACCACCCAGATTCTGTTATCTATCGCGTGTACTCTTGCACTTTTACAAACAAATACGACAACATGAAGGATCTCATATCACAATAGCACCACAATATTTAATTAAAATATTATTAATTTATTGTTTATTGTTAATACCCATAGAAGTGGAAAAGTATAAGATTTTTAATAGTTAAGCTATCTGCATTCAAATTAGACAACTATTTATGTTAAATATCGATATTTAACATAAATCACGATCGTATTTGTTAAATTCTTCGTCTTAATGAAAATGTTCTGAGATTTTGGTACTTATTTCTGTTTTTATAAATACAATCAAAGTGACCTAAAATGTAATATCCCTCTTGCTTTTTGAGTAGTTTAGGATGAGTAATGTAAAGTAAATTTTAATCATACCTTTTGCACGTAACAACATATCAAGTTGCACCAATAATATTTATAAATTTATAATATCATATATAGGTACCTACTAGATATATGAATAGCATGTTATTGTTAACAGCAAATGTTATACTACAATATAATCTTGTATAATGCAGTATATACGTATAAAAGAATATTTCGCTGGCTATCTCTGTAATATATGGTAATTTTGAACAGTCAGTCTGTCAGTCACATACAAATTATTGTAATGTCAAGATATGCGTATCATTTTGCATTGTTATGCTATTGTAGTATCTACATAGTATTATATTGATTCAAATTCAGTAATAGATTGCAAATATATAGTTATTTCTAGGTATAGTAATTTCGAATGGGTAGGAATGAAAAGTAACGAATTACATTGGAATTTTCCATGTATGAATTAGACCATAATCATAACTGAAACGAAACGCACTTCAAATTATGCAAATCGTATGTGGGTTGACATTTCCCGGAAAATTTCCATTGCAATATCGACACAGTTTTAATTACTAGTCTATATGTGGAAAACAAGTTATGTTAAGGAAATTGAACAGTAAAGTTTAATATTAAAGCATATTAGTTTGATTAATTCCGTTATCTCTAGATATCCGATGGTAAAATAAATAATCCCCATACCCAATTTTGATATAAACAGTTATTTGGTCTTTATTATTAAAGAGAATACTAAAATCATACTAGCAAAACTATACTACCGTTTTACTATTTCCTCTAAGTAGTTCAAAATTGTTTAAATTAAAGACATTTTAAATTAAATTAAAGGACAATGATTTGAACTATTCTTAAAAAATAACGGTAGGTACATTTGCTCTGAAATTTCTTTCAACTTTTTTGTGTGTTACGTGCAAATTGCACGCTTTTTTTAACGCTTTTTCATTTTCCCGCTTTCATTTTGACGTTTCACACCTTTCTTTAAATTCTGTACTTCCGTTTCCGACTGTCATTTTGACAGTACATTTCTTTGTTTTATTTTATTTTTCTATTTTTGTTTTCCGTTTCTAGTTATCATGTTGATTTTTCATTTGTTTGTTTTAATTTAATTTTTGTTTTCCGTTTCCGGCTGTCAGTCTGTTTGGTACATCAACGAAGCGAGACTAATTTTCGAAGTGTGCAATTTAATTCGAATAATCTTTATCTCCAAACGTAGATCAAATCACCAGATTCCGGTATTAGAATCTGGTGATTTGATCTACGTTTGGACCATTTTAAGATTTAATTGATTTGTTACCGTTCAGGCTCGTTGTGATGTTTCCTTTTGGACAGTTCACTACAACCTTTGAGGGTGCATTTTATCGTAGTCGTAAATGTATTTTTTTTACTTGATAAACCTTTTTCTTACCACACTTTTCGACTTTCAGCTTCTTGCATTCTTGTATTTGTTTGTATCCTGGTATTCTTGTTTCCTTCATGTTTACCTGTTTTCTTCATCTCTCCCTTTGCGTCAAAAATTGCTGTTCTTGTGTTGAAGTCGGGAGTGCAACTAGTACCCCAACTACATTTCCTGATTCAGGTATCTACGTTTACAATCGAAGCTACGACTTTGAGATACGTAAATTTAATTTTACGTTAATTATTACCTGTTATTATTTATATGTTTATTTGGGAAATAATCCCTTTCACTGTCTCCCGGAACTTTGATCTTTGTCCTCTTTGTTTACTGGGCGAAGCAGCTTCAGGGGAATTTCATTCATTTAGTTATTACTTATTAGGTTATTAGTTAATAATTTATTGTTTGCTGGGTCACCTGTAAGGGTGTGATCACATTAGGTATATCGACTGTTTGTACCTCTTCCAGGACTTTTCCTAACTTTTGTGTCATTCATCAACGAAATCTTGCTTTACCCTCTACCATTTCGCGATTTTATTTAACCCACGTCCGTCTCCCCTAGTTGACTGGACCTAGCAAGTTCAACGACGTACAGAAAAATTGTGATTACGACTACGTCGCCGTCAAATCGTAGCATGTGCTTCGTAAAATAAAACAATTACTTATTTATTCTATTTTATCTTGTTTTTCTACTTCCATTGTGACACTGCACAAAACAGTTTCACAATATAGGCTACTATGGTCTGTTTTTTAACTAGGAGGAGCGATTCAAATTTGTCGCGCCAAAATCCACACCTGTGATTGGCTGCGGCCAGGCCGGTTTCACACCGCTAAGTAATTTGTATAAATTTTGACGTTTGACGTGATTTGATAATTATTTTTCTAGGCGCTAACAGTGACATAATTCAGGCAAAATACATTAAATTAGTTTTCATTTCAGCTGTAAATTTTAAACATGATAAAAATTCAACAAATTCAAAACTTCGGAAGTCTTCTTTTCTAGTGACATTTCTAGTGTGAATCTGGCTTTTGTATTCACTCCTCCTAGTTAAAAAACAGACCATAGTAAAACCGTTTTTGGTAAAATTTTAGTTCTTAAAAGTGGTAACAGTTGCTGCATGTATCACATTCTCAAACGTCGTCAACATGAAATATCAATGCCATGGAGTTTCCTGTCTACAAAGGGGTTAAAATAAACACAGAAATTATAAATACTTAAACTTGTATTTGATTTTGAATAATGACAACAACTCACAGAATATAGATTTCTTTTAAAAAGTTTATTATAACCTAAATTGTAAATTTTGACAGTTTTGAAAATAGCTTGCTGCAGTGTTATCACTTGTTTCAATCGAAACTTCCTAGATAGTAAATTCATTTAAAAATACAAATTTTTGTTAAATAAATTTCGCAAAGCAGAAAAGATAGTATATTATACTCGTTTAATAAGAGGCATTGTAGCAGTCCCTCCATTGGAGCACTCCTCGCTTCGCTCATCGTGTTCCAAACTCGCTCATGCTACAAGAACCCTCTTGTTACACATGTATAATAATATACTATTGCAAGCACCCAAATGTGGGCATAGTTTGGTCTTTATGGCACAGATTAATTAAAAATTTGCTAAGCAACGATTTGATTCAATATTCAAACAAGCTTAGATATCGAACATAGTATCCCTAACAACATCCAAATAATCAATTATTTACAGAACAATAAAATTCGGAACAACTCAAACAAAATTTCCGAAAATAGTAAATTAATATTTTTTTAATGATTTCGAAATTAACATAGAATAAACCGTAATATGTACCACATGCATAATAATTATTGTCGATGATAGCCCTCGGGAAATTAAAAGACCTCCTTCATCAGGATTTAAACATTCCCGCATACCATAATCCCCTAATACATAAAATAACTATCAGAAAATTTTAATTTTAACAAACTTCTACCAATACAAAGAAGTTATGCTCAATGATTCATTACTATTTCAAGCATAAAATTTTTCCTAAAGGTTTTTTCCGTGCCTTTGTTATATTTTTACGACGCTATATTCTTTGCTTCCATCTTAACTTAAATTCACGTAAGATGTTTTATTCATTAAATTATGTAGATCTCTTTGATATTTTACCTCCAATACCCATTTATTATGTATATTAAATAAATCCGTTAAGAAACGCAACTGTATCTGTATACATGATGTTTTCGTTATTTATAGTTTAGTTTAGATATCCTTTAGCAACCTGGTATCCAAATTTATAATGCATTCATTTTTAAATGTATATTAGGTACGCAAGGTGTTAAAACTATTGAAATCTAAGAGGACTAAACTCGAACAAATTGTAAAGAAACTTTATTTCTTTTTGATTTTCCTAAGAGCATACGGTATTAAAAAATGCTCTTTGAAGTAACCAACCGCCTAGAACATCATTAAGAAATGTAGTAGTATCGTCGTTACTTAAAAATCCCACAGAAATATTCTTTTATTTAAAGCACTACAAAAAATAGACAACGAATCTTTACTTATAATACTAGATCTATTTTCAAATTACTTAGTTAACTGTTTCAATTCTGTTTTTGTATATAAAATGTACAGCAAATTCAAATAAAATACTTATTGCCATTTATCCAAAAAAGGGAAATTAAAGGGGTGCAGCTATACCGTATCGTAAGTTTGAAGTAGCGATAGAATGATATTTTCTTCAAATTTTGTCTGCTGAAATTGCTTCGGTAGATTTAATAATCAAAAGAAAGCGTACGCCCCGTAGAGAACTTGAGAATGTAATGGGCGTCAGACCTTTAAATTTGTTTTTGGCAGCTATACAGCCAAATGTTTAATGAATTCTCTAAGTTCCGGTTTTGTACGCATTCTAATAAATTCTGAATTTTCTCAGTTTTCTGTTTTTGAAGTATTGTTTAATTTAAGACCTTTTTTACAAATAATCCTGGGCAAATAATAATCATTGATTTAAAATGTAATGCACATTCATAGCAGTATTAATAAAGTGATTTCAATAAAATTTGAATGTCCTTATACTCAGTAGCAGTAATATTTCAAGAACAAAACAATAACAATTTGAAGCTAACAGTTCAACGACATTTGAATGAAACTGAAAATATCTTCAATAACATTGAAAATAAAAATATAGTAAAACTACAAACTCAAACAATTATCAAATATTTGATTTTTATATTTTCTAGTATTTCTCATGGGAATCTGACCGACTGACAATTTTCCGAGAATGAATGTGTGAGGGTATAGTAATATTTAACTATTTTCAGGAAAACTCAATCTCAAGTATTGTCAACCATGATCAAGTGAGTGTGTATGACAAGACAGTTCTTTTTGTTAAAGAGTGTTTTCAGAAAACACTGAAATTTTCTACCTTTTTTCAATGTTTGTCAATTTTAACCTTAAAGGACTATTTTTTCGATAATAACCTTCAGTACTTTTTTAGAGTAGACTAAATATGCTAAACCTTGAGACCAAAATGGTCTCCGTGTCCGTAAGCTCAACAGCTTCCTAAAGTTTCCAATTTTTTTCAAATTTTGTAATTTTGATCAATATTGTGTTGTTTAGAGCGACTTTTGACGTGGAATGTCTGAAAGCGTACTCTGCCGATGGACTTTGGGCATGGTCTATTTTAGAACATCTGCAATGCAGTCGACACATACTGCAACGTTAACACCGCGCACAACTAAGCAGTATGTAGACGTGAGACCATCTCCTATCACCAGAGTATTCAGTTGATACAGAAAAACTCAACTATCGTTGGTTTTCTCAGCACCCTCCATTTCACAACGGATTTCATCATGTGAGCAGGTGACAGGTTGGAGAAGCACGTGTCAACTGCCTCATGGCCATTCTAATCGGAAGAGAATTGATGTTGACAGCTGTTCAGCAAAACTTCCAAGAAGTAAAATTCACACAATCGGGTTTTAGAATAGAGCTGCGCACCTACCCTCCTTAGTGTTGAACGAAACAGAATGTGCTGTCCCTTTCTTCTGCTGTCCGACTTATTACTGTTGATGACAGAAAGACGATTGTCAATCCTCTAGCACTGGTTGGGTGGGAACCCTCTCGACTGGGGATAGGTGATCACGATCTCAACCACAAAATGATGGCGAGAGATTCAGCCCCTAGATAGCTCTTGCAGATGATTTCATACTGCTGCAAGAAGGGTTGTGGGAACGCGCGTAGCTGCAGAAAGGCGAGTTTGAAATGTTCTGCAGTCTGTAGTTACTGCAGTCGGAGTTCCTGCGAAAATGTACCAGACCTCAATTTTGGAGTCAACTTTCACACCTCCGAAGAAGATGAACTGTCCTACGATAATGTGGACGATGTTTTGTGAAAGCCAGTCTCCGATGACACAGACGATCCTTCTTATGTTGCATCTTAAGTTGCGTTCGGCTTCCGAGGTCGAAAACTTGGATTATTCATTAGGTTAACATCATAAACAACTCAGCCAAAAATTAGATTTGATGTAAGGGTATTTCTCCTTTTAGCGACAAGGTTACTGAACTAATAATCTGAAAGTACGTTTTTAAAAGTGGTCTATCGTCTACGTATCTCTCTAAAGTTAATGACAATTGTTTATAAGAACTGCGAAGGAATATGTTTGACAAATATTACCGTAACTTATTTTTCAGAAATCTAAACGCTGCACAAGTTAACAGCTGAAAGTGTGACAGTTATTGCAATAAAGTAATTCTGTTCCATATAAAACGGCAAGCAGTTTTGAAATATGTGGATTGGGAATTGATGCTCCATTCTGCGTATTCGTTGTATTTGGTTTTCAGTGATTTTTAACTCTTTGGGGAGATAAAAAACCACATAACGGAGTAAAATCTGGGTTTCTAGAACATATAAAAGCTGTGATCGACTATCGTAGAATGAACTAAAAGTGTTTCTGGAAACTTCTTTAAATGTGTTCTGTTAAAATTGCTACAGCGCTGATGTTGCTTTAGGAAGAAATTACGTAAGCTACGTAACGATATTCCCAAAACAGACATGCAATAGACTTGCAAAATTTTACGACCAATTTAGCGGTTCATTTATGCTTGTTTCGTTTCACATAATGCCAATTTATTACTCTGGAGTGTTTTTTTTAAAACCCATGATTTCGAAGTAGGTAGGTATACCTTTCTAAGGAAGAGGACGGAAACCCGGAACTTTATGGAACCCAATTCAGAGCTACATACTACTTGATCTATACTCCCTGGTCTATGATTTCCTCTTTTATAGCTTGTTGCAATTTATCCGATTTTCCTTTTAAAATTTATAGAGGGTTATGATTATCTTATTTTCCTTTCTCACATTGAATTTCTCAAACTTCAAATATTTACAATTGAAATATTCAAGCTGTACGTTGAACATTTCTGTGATTTTGTCAAATACAACTAATACCGAATATACAGGGTGTGTAAAAATGGTCGTGCAAGCTTCAGGTAAAGTTATTCCTTGGACAAAAATAAGGCAAAAAGCTTATTTGAAAAAAGTTCTTACGCGCATGGCTACCCCTCACCATAACAAATTAAGAAATGTAAATTTGGCAACCTTGTATTTTAAAACTACAAATATCAACCAGTCCATGGACCTTGTTTTATTAAACTACTAGGCTATATTTTAGTTTAGAACAAGGTGGGCTATCATTATTAATTTGCAATATTGCCAAGCGTATTTTTTACGCATTTACAAAAATTATATGATTGGAAATAATGAAAATGATAAATATCCTATTACTTTTAAACGATCAATAGCAATAAATTCTAGTTATTATCACTAAAAAAACGCATCAAGTAACTTGATTTTGCAAAATAACTTTCTTTTAGTGTTACCAATTTCTAACTTTGAAGGCCTCGCGTAGCTTGAGGAACCCTTTGCGAGCTTTTTTGCAATAAGCTTTTTGCTTTATTTTTGTCCAAAGAATAACTTTACCTGAAGCTTGCACGGCCATTTTTACACACCCTGTATTGGCCAGCATTTTTCAAAAAATAAAAAATCAAAGCACGTAAAAAAAGTACAATTGTTTTGTTCGATATGCGCTGGAACTGCGCTTTATTTATTGTCACAAAAGAACTACTCACTTTTTCTATGGCAGTTTCCGGAAAAGCGAGAAAAAATCACGTTTCCAATAAGTTAGGGATTACAATGCATTTACACGTGACATCAATGCAGTATCGATAAAGTTGTGTTCTATTTAGATTGAAAGGTTTTCCGTTAAATTAGTAAAGTTGGACAGAATTACAAGGAAAATCTAACTCCCGTTCTTATTTCTGATCAATGTTGTCAACTTTCTGAAAAAAACTGAAAAGCGCTTAAATTTTCAAACCAAAATAATCGTAATAATCGTCGAATATAGAAGAAAAGTTAAGAGAGAGAACTGACAGACATTCTTACGCAGTGTGCTAGTAAAACATTTTTCACAGTCATGTTTTGTTTCATTCTCGAGATATAAATTTCAAAAAATAACAAGGCCAGGTAGAGAAACCTATACATGTTTGAAATTAGAAAATAATTTCCTGTTTAACGGTCTCAAATTTGGCTATGGGTTCCAAAAAAAAAGAAGTAAGGTTATGTCAGGTATAGTATCTCAAAAATGAAACAAAGCACGATCGCAGTTATCTCTCTTATGCTATTCCTCTATCTGCGATGCGTAAATATTTTGGACAGACAATTTAAGCGTTCTTCAGTTTTTTCAGATTATTACAGAAAGTTGGGAACATTGAACAAAAACAAGATTTTTCCTTATAATTCTTTGCTAGTTTAACTGACTCTGTAAGTTTTCCAATAAGAAAGTTACCCATACAACGCGATAGATTATTGTCACCCGGAATATACCTTCTGTTGCTTTTCGCTTTTTAAATTGCACAATCAGTGAAGTAGCAATAGCTGAAAAACGATCGTCGATGAGCGTGAGGACATGTGACGGAATGTAACATGATTTAAAGCAACAGGGTTCATGAAAGAAAAATCCTAGCAGAATTAATGCTGACTGTCGTGATTTATGCGATTTATGTAATACCTGATGTTAATCGAGAACTGGAAATAAAATTACATTTTTGCAAAATGCTATCTAACAGGTGTTATTAGTAGCTGAATAAATTGAATTACTTTGTAATTTCTGGGTTAAAAACATACTTCAGAGGCCACCTCGTTTCCTAATTTTCAACCGAAAGTTTTTATAATTGAATAATGTAATAATATAATTATTGTACGTTATAAAAAGTTATGTAATGGAAATTTTTCTGACACTGTTTTGTACCACATGATTTCCTGAACTAGATTAATTTGAAGTAACGACATAACATTAATTCTTTTTTATTAGATTAAATTTATTGGAGCACTGCAAATGACAAATTTTCGAAGACACATATGCTTCTATGTGTTCTAAATATTCCTTAGTACAAAAAATATCTCAAACCATAACTTCGATATTTAAAATTTTAGACCCCACAAACTACATATAATTTGAAATGTTTTAAAGCAAAAGCAATCTTTTGACATCACATTTTCGTAAATACGTTCAACTTGTGTCATTTTAAATGAACGTCCTGTATGTATGGTATAGCCTGCGACTACCTGCATATAGTAAGTTTAAAAATTTCTGAATTTAAAAAAAATTACAAATCAAGCAGACAACTGTACGCATAATTTCACCTTGAATCCAAATATGTAAAAATATACAGAGTGTTCCATTTAAAATAAAAATAGTTGAACAGGGTAGCTTAAAACAGATGATAGATATTTACAAAAGGGTTAAATGTTAAAAGATAGCTTCTGATTAATTAACAGACAAATTTAAAATTTGGCATAACAAAGTATCTTTTAAGGGATAAAATTGTAATTTTCTAGTACAAAGAGAAGATTATTGGTAGCTTTAAAATGTTATTAAACTTTTTACAATTTAGAACTAACTTTTAAATAGTGCTTCACGTCGAAACAAGTCACTGCTTTCGAGATAAAGCTATTTGAAACTTTCAATCGCTATAGGGAATAAATAATAATAAAAATAATCAACTGGCTTTGATAATAATATTAACGATACGCCCTCCGGTGGTTAGAATAGTAACTAACCGTGTGACGTCAGAAGCGGGACTAAAACGGGACGTTCTCTTGTTGTATACAAGATCGAGAACGTTAAGCGGCGAATAAAGCAAGGGAAATGTCAATGATGTCAATGATATGTCAAAATCTTATCCCGTTTCTAACGTCACAAATTGTTAATCGCAGCGCCACCATCGATAATATTTATTCCCAATACAAACGGTTTAAAATATTGTGTCAAATAAACCTTCTTTCTCAAACCCAAACCCCCGCAAACCAAACGAGTTGCAATAATGTAAAATCTCTTTTAAGTTTTAAATTAATGCCTGAAAGTAAAATTGAACCATCTGATACATAATATAAAACAAGCAATTATTTGTTTAACAGTGGCGGGCGGTCCATGGAAGCAAGGGAAGCACTGCTTCCCTATAAATTGCTAGAAAATAAACTACTTTTCAAAAGAATAATAAAGTAAAGAAATTATTTAATATAATATTATATTTAATATTTATATTGAAATACGAACGCATTCGCAATTTTTTTAAGAACTACACACACTAATTTCTATTAATAATCGACTGACTTTGCTATTAATGTAATGTAAGCCTCGTTTCTATTGCATAAGCACTAGCGCTTGAAGCTTACCAGTACATATACGCAAGGAAATCCAGCTTCTGCGAGCGACCGGCGCGTGGTACGTTTTTACGTCCGCGGGTATAGACCGCCATATACGCAAATATCGGAGTTGCTTATAATGGAATTTAAACGGCATCGACGGCTATTGTAGTAGATTCGTGTATTTGTGGTATGTGTACTGTACTCAAAAATGGTTTGCTACATACAGTTGCGAAGAAAAATTACAGATAATTCAAAAAGGGAGAGAAAAGTCCGGTTTAAAAAATTTAACATTCAAAGTGTACTAGATATTTTAACCCGAATATGTATGAACAAAATGAGTGGTTGACGGGGTGTGATAGTCTCTGTAAACTTTTTTGTTGGCCTTGTCTACTTTTTACAAAAGAAAACGGAGTTTGGAATAAAAGTGGATTTTCCGATTTAAATAATGTGTGCATAAAGTAATAAAGAGACATACAATATTTCGTATTCACTTGCAACGATAATGAAAAAAAAAAATATTTGGAAAGTCGCGCATTGAAAGAATCCAGTAGTGTTGAAAAGGTTTATTGATGTTGTTTGTTTTCTTAGAAAACATGAACACGGTTTTAGAGATCATGACGAATCTAGTACTTCAACAAAGGGCAATTTCATGGATCAAACTTCTTTATTAGCGAAATATGACAAAGTTTAACACTGCTTCCCTTTCATTAAATCTCACCGCACGCCACTGTTGTTTAACAAGGCAGAAAAGCAGCAGATTTACTGCCATCCCTGCTATTTCAGAGCTGTGAACATATAATTTTTTCGCCGATTGTTTACATTTAACATTAATTTTATGACCATTTTTAATATTTTTTGTTATTAGGGTTAATTAGATGTTTATTTTTGTATTATAATTTTGCACGTTTGGAGAAAAAATAACATATATTATTCGGAGTATAAGCGCTTTATGTGCTTCGGCTGATTTGGCTGCCTCACTACGATCGGCAGTCAACCAGCCTCAGCACATAAAGCTTTGCTTATACTCCTAATAATATAATATACTATTATTATACTGTACTTAAGAAAAATTGTTAACAAGAGACACCTACTATTTTTTTATGTTACGAAAAATTCCACAAAAATGTAAGGCAAGGTATTACCTTGTATTGATATTTAATTTCCGCATAATTATGCACATGAATAAATAAACAAACATTTGCTCACCCAATTAAATTTCAAACGGATCGCACTGTGCTTAAATTGGTCAATTGGTCGTTAATTTATGCAGATGAAAAACAAAAGTGTGCAACCCTATTAGCTGTATCAATACATTGCTGTTAAATAACGTACTAGTAAAATGGAGAAAGGTGATATAATAAAGACCGTTATACGCAATTTGCAAATAGCTCCAGAGAGCTAATAAAAGCAATTACCTATATCTAATTAGTAGAGCGGATGGAATTTAAAACTGTGACTAAAATTCTTTTAGAGTAGAAAGATATGGGATGGACCGTCGTCAATTTTTACTTTCCCATGCCGCGAACGTACTACATGCTTCTGGGACATAGCTAAAATGTACGGTTGACGAGAAAATCGCGAATTTCTGCTGCGTTAGTAAATTAGATGCCTGTCTCTCTTCTGTACGTATCGAACCCGTATACTCTGGTGTTTCTCGCTACGCATTGAAGTGATTTCCAATGTTACCTCGCGAACTACTGTTGATCACCAAAAACGAAATTTTTAATATGGGAAAGTTCAGGGGAGTTGCGCAACTCCACTTTTTTAAAGAAAGGTTCAAGGTATCTGAAACTCAGCTAACGATATTTTCGGGTGGTACTGAAAAAAGTTACGAAATGTTACTAAATACTTTCCGGGAAACTTAATTTTTTTTCTCCGAAACTAATCATCAAAATCCATTAAAATTTGAAATCTTGTATAACAGAAGCGTTTCAAACAGGGTGCTGTAGCTCCGTGATAAATTGTTTCCGAACATGTTCTGGATGTTTATTCAGGTTCTTCGTTTATATCTACAAATACCATCCATGTCTAACTTTATGATCATCATTGCCCGTTCATTCTGTGTATTCGATGATAATAAATTTAAAGTTCTTGAATGAAATTTTATTTAATTACCTTTACCTTAAATAGTAATGAGAAAAAAATATACATGGGGAGAATTGATTAATGGCAAATATTTAGTAAAAATAAACGTGGGCTAACAACTGAAAATTGCTTGGGTGTTATTAAAACTATGACATACTAATGTGCACCCCAGCTGCAATATAATACAGCGAGTAACCACCAGTTGCAATATTATACTGTGATAACACGTTCAAAGCTTCCCGGTTATAAACTCTCTTTAAAGTTGGGGTTACATGTTTATTTCGATTGATCTATAGTTCGGAATATTAATATTGATTCTCTCTCTAGAACAAACCAAGCACTGTTCAAGTTATATGTCTTACCATCATAAACACGAATTCTGCACCGAATAGTATATTAGTTTTTCTTCGTCGTGTTTTCCAATATCTGATCGGTTTGAAAATAAAACGTTATTCATTTTTCCTTCATTTGTACACCTCTTTCACAGATGCAGACTTCGTTAACATCAACCGCTAATTTCATCCCATACTTTTACTCTTCGACTGTCAGGTCTACATCCAAATCTGGCGTCATTTGTAAACAAACCATCTTCTTGATCCCAGTAAATGTTAAAATGGCGACGAGAACTGTAAATAAGTATCCCGCCATTTCATAAAGCCTGTTCCTGATTGTTCGATCACTAACTGTTTTCCCTTAGGTGTTTTCAAGGGTCTGAAGACGCTTCATGTGGCTTGGCTTGCAATATCACTTCCCGATCTTATACCGCCGTAGCTTACTTTAAGAATATACTTTGCCCATCGTCATTCTCAAATCTTCTTAAAGGGGATTACATTGTAACGATCGAATAATATTTAAGTTCGTTTAGCCAGGTAGAAAAGACAGTCGTCGGCATATTGACATTTTTTGTTTTCAAAGTTCTATTTACTGGTTAAATCCTAAAAGATATGAGGTATCTATCAGAAATCGTGAGCAATAATCTGGGGGGGTTCAGCATATCAATGAACGAACTATACTTCATGTGTTCCGGGCTTCCGGCTATGTGAGTATTTGACTATAGAAGATGGCCTAGAAGAAGTAGCAGCGTTAAACCGAAATAGGTTAGAAGCACAGTTATACAGGGTGTCTCTACAATATGGTGCCATAGCTTAACCACAGATTCCGGGGATCAAAATAAGACGATTTAACGCAACTTACCTCTATCCGAAATTGCTTCGTTAAAGCGCTATCCAACGCCAAAGATCTTCAAAAAATTTCTATTTTTTTAAATAACAAAAGATTGTTTTTAGCGATTAGGATGAAATTTCGGATGTGATTCTTTACTGGAAAAAGGTGTTTTTTGACATCACTTTTTTGTTCAGGAGTGTTGCGTAAGTGGTCAAAGGTTGATCATCCATAGGTAAAAAAGCTCATATTTTTTTAACAGTTCGGCCAATAGTTTTCAAAATTTTTTTACAGAGAGACATTCTTATTTCAAATATTTTTTGTTTCTTGTTCGATTTCGGTATCGCCCATAGTTTAGGCTGAAAAAAGTTATTTTGATTGGCCGCAGTGCATTTCTTAAAACGATGTAGTAATCTAGTTGTTCCGTATGCTGAGAAATAAATGACGAAGAGACAATTTTTTGCGTAGAATCAACTTTTGCAGCCGGGAAAATGGTGGTCACATTGAGTATTTGCTGTAAATCTATTAATTTACCGGTGGTACAAAATAAGCTGAACCATATTGGTTGAGAAATGGTTCAGATTATTTTGCGCCACCCTTTACATACTTGTTAGTAATAAACTTTATATCAAATTGTCTCTTCGTCATTTATTTCAACATACGGGACAACTAGATTACTACATCTGTTTTAAGAAATGCACTGCAGCCCATAAAATAATTTTTTTCAGTGTAAACTATGGGAGATACCGAAATCGAACAAGAGAAAAAAAATATTTGAAATAAGAATGTCTCTCTGTAAAAAAAGTTTTAAAACTATTGGCCGAACTGTTAAAAAGATATGACCTTCTTTGACTGTGGATGATCAACCTTTGACCACTTACGCGACTCTCCTGAACAAAACAATGCTGTCAAAAAACACCTTTTTCCAGTAAAGAATCACATCCTAAATTTCATCCTAATCGCTAAAAACAATCTTTTGTTATTTAAAAATATAGAAATTTTTTGAAGATCTTTGGCGTTCGATAGCGCTTTAACGAAGCAATTTCGGATAGAGGTAAGTTGCGTTAAATCGTCTTATTTTGATCCCCGGAATCTGTGGTTAAGCTATGGCACCACATTTTAGAGACACCCTGTATAGTTAGTTCTACATTTTCTATCGTAAGGGCCTAAACCGTGTTGAACAAGTCTATGATCGTCATTGATTGATTAACAGTCAAGGAAAAATAGGTAAGGACTGCCATCATAAAATAAAATTGTGTTATTATTTAACATGGTGTCCTTATTTAATATTGAGTACCGATTTTCTACATCATTAAAATGATCTCCATAAATAAATCCTTAAACTCTAATTATAGATTGTTAATCAGGTCCATTGTTATGCGTCTTAAATTTAGCTTATATTTAATCCACTTATTAACTCTATAATAAGGAAAGTCATTTCGGTTTGGAACTTACAATCAGATTAATTTACCCTTTAACCTTCAGTTCTGTAATTATTCTGTTTTAATAACTGAAAAGCTTTTCCAATTTCCACGATGCTGGACATGGACACATAAATTTTGCGATTAATAAAGTTAATTACTGAAGCGCGACTACGAATTTTCAATGTTATAAGCACAAAGCACTTTCCTCAGACTAACTTTAGAATTAATAATGGATGAACATACGAACAATTACTCGGGGACAATATCTAAATTTCATGCAGCAGTTATTGTTAAGTTTTATGTGATACAATTATTTAATATTGATGTCTATCTTTATTATAATTTATTGTATTTATAATTCGGTTATTATTAAACTACTTTTTTTTATCACGATTGCAATGATATCAAATGCAATTTTGTAATATAAATTCTTTGGTCGCACTATCAAAAATTCGAATCTAAAATCGTGCCACTTGTGAAGAATAGCGGGCATCAAACTAGTTTATTCCTACTAAATCCTTTTTGGTTACTGGAAACAGACATGGCAATAATGCAAAATTGAATCGGAGATCTACACAACCTAAGAAAATGCGAGTAGCTACGCTTACAGCATTTATTTGAATGCTTTTAGGGTTTTCACGGAAAATGCAAATTTTCTGATATATAAAGAATATCGTGCCTTAAATAAACCACTATTGGAGAAAGTGCATTTTTTAAACGGTTCTAGATGTTTCCATATATTTTTCAATTTAACATTAAACACGAATATTATAGCAATGTTAAAAAGGTTGCATCATATCTAAAAGAATAATTAACATCATTAACTACGTTTCCTACACTCAAGATTTTATGCTTTCATCAAAAAGATAATCGTACATTGAGTTAGACTTGGTTGGAGTTTCTCTTTATTCGCTTAGTATAGCTATAGACTGTCAGGAAAATTTTTCCTAGTTAAGAAAGTTTCTGATGAAACCCGACCAACACTTTTATTAAATTACAAAAGTTTGACGACCTTTTGTACGGTTCCAAAATAAATTAGCACATTTTTCTGAATAAAATTATCGTTTCTCTTCAGAAATTGCGAGACAAACTTACGGTTTATATCCAAATAAACCGCTGATAACCAAAATACAAGTCTGTCGTTTACGATTTTTGTCATCAACTTAAATGTTTCCTGATTTGAATACGAGAGCACGTCGTTTTCTTTTCCAGTTCAACTCCCCGAAGCAATGCTTTCGAATTTGTCATTTTAACTGACATCTCGCGATTTCAGTATTTGTTGGCAAATGAATATGTAAAAATAAATTTTAAACAACAATGACATTTCTTTGACTAAATAAATCGATCACAATTAAACCTGCAAAGTTTAACCAGTCTATGTAGAAGCAGATAGATAACTTCCTGACAAAGCATTATAATATGTAACTAGAGTAGTAAAAGTGTCTAGTACATAATTATTAAACTTTACGAAATACTAATTAACATGAACTTATATTATACGTGGAACTTTATAAACTCTTCAGGAAGTAGTAGCGGTTTCCTACACAGTCAGAAGCACATTCAAGAAGCACTGCTGCAATGCTCCATGAAAAATATGTTAATGTGATTATTTAACTTTTGAAAAGCGCTTGCTTTACAGTATTTTCAGGATAACTTACATAATTAGAAAAGGTTTTCAACATTTTGGTAATTAAGGTTGCAGCTGTATTTAATCGTTGTATTAACCGGAAAGAAGAGTTACTAATTACGTAATTTGAACGTTAAACGTAGAATTTTATTCAAATAATTAGCATTTTTACTGTCTCACTTTCTATTCGCTGAAGAAAATTACAAGACGATTAAAGAACTGAATAGCACCTACATATTACTTTGAATCGTTAATTACAGCAGTTATCTAAATAAGACAGGAATTATAAAAAATGCGGACGTTCTTTAGAATAATATTAAATTCAATCCTTCAATATTTTCTATCGTACTGTTTCTATAAAAGCTAGAAACATAGGATACACTTTAGTTATATAAATCCAATCGTCTTCCCTTTTATTTCTTTCATTGGTATATATTGTTTTTATTATTTCTTTCGTGTTACGTTGCGGCGATATAAAGCAACTGAGTTTTATTAGATGATTACATCATGTCGATGTATGGAATTGTCAATAACTGCAAATATAAAAATAGAACCACTTGAAAATAGATTACCGGAAGAAGTAAATGTGTAAATGTGCGTATCACAAGATGGAACATGTCTCTTTATCCATTTGAAACATTCCTTCAAGTTAGATTAATGCTATAAATTTTCAGCAAATCGTGTAATATTGTAATTCGGTTGTAATTTTATGTTTAAAAGAAATTGCCTGTCCAATCTGTGTAAATTAATGCATACCAATAATATTCATCATTCTGTAAAGTTGAAGATAAATTTTTGCGAAACTTAATTAATTTGGAAATGTATTTGCTATAGATATTGATGTACAGAATTGTTAGGACGTGTAAAATAACTCCGTTGCATTTAAAAAGAAAACTTGTTCTAAAAATTGCCTATCCTAATTGGAGTTAATTGGTTTAGAAATTAATGGTAACCTAAAATATTTTGATTGTGGAAATATAGTAAACAGTATGCTTAGACTAATTAGGATTTCTATAAAAGCTAAGCCTACGATTACAGTTTATTAACATTTTTGTAACAACAATAATATTAATATAGTGTAGGGGAATGGGGGACACTGACCCATATGGGACACCACCTACATATTTTTACTGGAAATTAGCGCAAATATTACTGCATTGGATTTACTCGATACCCCATTCATTAGTGCAGCCACCGTTTCACGGCATTTAATGACGTTCAATAGATCTGCTTGTTATTGTAGTGATTGTTGGTTTTGCATCAAAATTGTAAAAATACTCCTATACCTTAGTTATCGCTATTTTTTTGGTTATAATAAGTTTTTATTGTCTGTATAACTAAAGAAGCCACACTAATGTTGTGTAGGATGGGAGACTTCAACCACACATAATGGGGACGGTTCCGCCAGGATTGGTTCCAGCAACGACATTGTGTATATGTTAAATGTAAAGAATATGTCCACGAAACTTTTGTGGGACTAATTGAGGAAGACATGAACTTTTACTTTCCTAATTGTCTTGATAAATAGGAAACATTATATTTTCGTAGTAATTAGTTAGTAGTTGTTTTCCGGTTTTGAATTAGCAGTTTTTATTTTCAGTTTGTAGTACGCTTCTTCTTTATTCAATGTGTATTAATATAATTATAATATAATATTTGAGTATGAAATGACTTCAATTTCCTATAAGTATGTAGTACTATCTTTATTATACTTATATGCTATAGGTACGGTGTCAAGTCACCCCAGTCACTGGTTCAAGTCTCCCGTTGGTTGGACAGGCTTGACCCAAACGTCGACGTTTTAAATTATGGCTCTACCATGTGCATAATTTCAAAAATGTAATCATCTATTGATTGTAGAACATCAAAACGTTGACAATTTCTTGGGTCTAGATCACAACCCCCACAGAGTATTTGCCTGGTCACAAGCCCCACAGTGGTCATAACCGCCGCATTTAGTTTTGGTCACAAGCCCCACACTGACCACAACGCCCACATTTCAGTTTGGTCACAAGCCCCACATTGGTCATACCCCCGTGCTATTTGTGCTATTGCCGAAAACATTCACTAAAAAAGCAATTAAACATTCTGTGTTTGTTCTACTGTAAATTTTCTGGAAATTTTCAGATTCCGTTTTATATCTTGCTTCGTTTATGAACTCTCTCAAACTAAGCTATTCTAATTCTTCTTAATGCTATTTTATTTTCATGATATGGGAAAATAAACAAAGTTGCTATAAATATTTATGCTCTAAAATCAGACAGCGTAAATGTAAAATGTTTATGAAAAGCATTACTTTTAATGTTTTACTAATAGTAGGTACTAACTTCTGCTTTTATACAGTGAGGAACAAGGGCCTTTTTAAAAAATAAAATCGACGTGTCCGAGGAAATTTCATGAAACGGCATCGTTTTAAAGATAATAAATTTATTCCATACTTTTCTTCCACACTGTATGTAATTGGTCATTTGCTAAATTTGTTTTACACCTACGATATATATTATACAGGGTGGTGACTTGAGCAACGCAACATAGGGATTTCAATGGTAAATTCTTACTGTTTAATTATTGGCTCCCCTAATTATTTTAGAGCAAAAGTGTGTTGAGGTTTTTTGTAGAGAAAATAATTCTGCATCTGCTCATACTATTATTTATAATTTTCCATTTTCCGGAAGCGTAGAAATAGAAGAAATTAAAAATGGTCTTTTTAAACAAATCAGTGATGCCTTGGAATTATCTAAACAATCAACATTCGCATTTACATTCGTCATTACGGTTTATAACCGATTATTAAAATCTATTATTTTTAAAATGTATTCAACGAAAGAAAAAGTAGAAATGATAAAGTGCCTTGTTTAGCGTAAAATATGTTCCTATTACCTACTCGCTTTATTGCTTTAAAAAGAAAAAATGTAATGAGACAGAAATGTCAGTGCGTTTGTTTGATTTTATAATTCCATAGCATCAGTGATTTTTTTAAAAAAGACCATTTTTAATTTCTTCTATTTCTACGCTTCCGGAAAATGGAAAATTGTAAATAATAGTATGAAAAGATGCAGAATTTATTTCTCTACAAGAAACCTCAACACACTTTTGCTCTAAAATAATTAGGGGAGCCAATAATTGAACATTAAGAATTTTCCATTGAAATTCCTATGTTGCGTCGCTCGTCACCACCCGGTATATAAACTCTTTAACATGTAATAAAATAAATTCGAAAGAAACGAATAATATAAAGATGGCCTTTGTGGCTGTAGAAATACTTGTCCTGTATTGATCTTTATGATTCAAGAATTCAGAAACCTGAAAATTTGTGGAGTGGTGCTCGAGTAGAGAAAAAAGTTTTATTTCGTATATTTTAAACTTGAAAATATTTCTGTAACAAAAATACACAAAGAAAACAGGTACCCATGTTGTGGAACGTCCGATATCATTAAATTTGTGCAGACGATTTTGAAAACTTTCCACAAAGCTTTATTCAAGAAATGTATCTAAAAAGTAAAAAAGATTTCAGTTTTTCCTACGTCAACCAATTAAAAAACAGAAACCATTCTTTTAATGGAAACCCTTGTTAAAAATAAGTCCGCCTTCCCGCATGATCCTTTATTAACTCTTGAAATTCCGGAATTGTGTCAATATCGAAAATAAGATAGAATTATCGTAACCATATTGACATTCGTTCAAAGAGCCACAATTATCTAAATTTCAATTTGCTGGGGAAACAATAAATTATTTGAATTTCGTGTTCCAATTCCGTATTTAAGAGATTAAAATTGATTGCTTGGTAGATTGCAATTCATTATTTTCTTTCATATAATTCGTTCCATATTAACGAAATTAATAATGAAATATTTTTAATATAATTTGAATAGTAATAATTATTATTAAGTAAACATATACCTTGTAAATTTATTTAAATTATTACGATTAGTTTAATTAATAAGTTATTAAGTTAACTAAAGCCTAATCACAAAGGTTTTTCATTCAGAAGCTATATGAAGCACCTGTAACTTGCTTCAAAATCGTAAATGGTAATATTACAAAGCACGACGCCTACATCGAATACAAATTGATGTAAATTAGGAACGGAATCTTATTAATCCCTCAATCGTTTATGACTACTACCTACTTGTAGTTTACTGCTGAATAATGTACTAATCTTGGGAAACCGAGAAAAGGCGTCCAACTCAAATATTGTACTAGATGTAATTGTTTAAAAGGTTTAATTCAACCAGGAAGCGATTAATTTCGTTCTAGTATTAAATAACAAGTACCCATAAAGCTGGGAATACTCTGCTTTAGACACCTACGGCAGTGTAAAGTATAAAGCTCAATAATCCCTGATATTATTTCACAGGCCTTATGCAAATTTCGCACTCAAAGTGATGCTTAAATATGCCAGCGAACTTCAGTTAGTAGACCTTTTTTTATGTTAAAACGCGAAAAGTTAAGAGCTCTTCCAGGATATATGTAAAATAGCACTCACGTCTATCAGCAGTCATGTTAAAACAATTCATTTTAAATCAAAAGTTAATCGATTACTACCGACAGATTATTATCAGCGAGCGAAGTGAAAAATAACAATTGTCAATTGTTCATAAATCTACATTCAATTTTTTGTTAACATTACAATGACAACTGCCCATTTTTATAAATACCAGAATTTTCCTTCAGTTCATCAACACTGGAGGGGAAGACCAGGATGTTACTATCTTTATTTGCTATATCTGTCACCGCATCAAAAAAATTAATCCTAGGGGTAATGCCTCGAAGGACTGGAGGTTTATCTTGCCAAATACATTGCCCTATGAAGCTAGATATAGTGTAAATCGATGGCAGTTCTCTGTCTCATCTTTTCTGAACCTGGTTTGTGAAACGAAATCCAGTCTGCATTGTGGAACTGATGTTGCACTGAACTCGCTGATATATGCACAAATGATCGGTTTCACTTTACAGTCAGCTCAGACACAACCCTTATTTGAATTCTGTTGACCCTGGTGGGGAAGTTTACACGGACGAATGCGTTCCGTCACGACTGCTTGTCTAGGTCTACAAGACCCAAGGAGTTTGCAAAACAACCCTTTGAGAGTTTCCGAAGTTCTCTTAAGTTTCACACGACAACCACATGGCAATGCTATTAAGTTCGAATTAATTTCCTGCACCTTTACAACTAATATTCCACTTTATTAAGACATTTAGTATCTTGCAGTTATATAATCATCATCTCGAAAGAAAAAATGCTACATAATCTAAATTTGTTTGGGTAGTGTGCTGATTCGGAATAAACCAAGAAAATACTTGTAAATGAAATAAAAACAGTCACAATTGAAAATTTGAAAAAGCTTGAGAAAATCCATGTAAAATACTCGAGTGAAACAGAAGACCGTCTAAGTTTTGAACCTTACTCATAAGCAGCTGTTAAATTCCCAAGGGGAGAAGTGTTTTCTGTTTTTAGATTTAATTGTAAACTTAAATAAAGTGTTGATTTTGTAAAGTTTATAAAATTCTGTAAGTCGCGGTTCCAAGGCAACTGATAACCTTATAATTTTACCTTCTCCAATTCTGTGTGAAGTTCATTAGTAAGAAACCTTGAAATCTTCCTGAATGTAAATAAGGAATGTTAAGTGTTGAAATGTACAGTTTTGAGAAGGAATCAGACATTAATTAGTAATTAGAGTGTTTATGTATCGCAAAAATAAACTCAAGATTAACCTAATATTAGTTGTTTTTTTCAACTTTGAGGTTTATTTTTTTTTTTATATTCCTTTATAATAGGTAAATAATACTAAAAAATAACAACCACTTGTTGCTGTTCAAATTTAATCTTGTAAAAAAAGGATTGAAATTTAATATCGAAAATAAAAGTTGTTTTCGCGGCTAAACCGGCGCACGTTCCTTATGTTCTTCTTTGTTAATAATATATCAGAGATAGTTTATACAGGGTGTCCGTCTTTCGAAGCTAAGCATGGGGATCTCGGTTAGCTTAAGAGATACGAAGTCGGTTAAATGGAGGCAAAGTTGCGTATTTTAATGCTGATCAATAATCTTAAAAGAAATTTGACCTACAACGTTTAATTTAGAAAATATCTAAAAAAAATCAAAATTCCCGATTTTTGTTTTTCGCTGATAAAATGAAAACAAGTGAAACTACGAATTTTTCATTAAGACATTTTTAAGACACTTTTTTACGAGGAATCTAAATATGCGATTGTTTTTATCATATTGTTTAAAATACCCAACAATCGACTATCAACTTTTGTTTTTCTTATGGACGCCATATTGGATTTTAGCATTTGCATGTAACTTCTTTTTCTGATTTCAACTATGTATGGCACATAATAATTTAGCTTGTGTTTTTACCTACAATTTCAAGTTATTCATTTGTACGCAGAGTGCCATGGAAACAAAAGCGACAAGTTTGTTTTAAAGAGAATTCTGTTATGAATTTTAATTTTAAGTCATAAGGTTATTGGTTTGGCTAGTTTAATGAACAAAATGCGAGTTTTAAAAGAAGAATAATGGGATCTAACAAAATTTATTATCAACTATTTTGATTAATGTTGAAACAATAAAATAAAAATTAAAAAACAGAAAATTATAGCAAATACTAAAAACTAAAGCTTTAATCGAAAACACGAGATAGTAAGAAATATTTAAGTATCGTTTTTCTTTGAACAGAGATAATATGTAATCATTGTAATCCCTTAGGTCCGGTTTTTCAGTTCGTGTTTCTGTCTGGGTTTACAAAATGAGCCATATTCGCTTAGATTTCGATGAAGACGCAAGAAATAACTAGGACCTGGCTGGTTTCTCTCAGATACGTTTCGGAAGTAATTTCTACATTCCGATGCGAAGAATAATAAATTTCCAACATATCACATTGTTCTTTCATTAGAATTTTTCATATTCTTTCAGAAAATTACGAACCTATCTTAAAATTAGGGAAAGTACAACGTAACGACTTAAGCAATGTACTAGGAACTGTCAAAATTTTTTTTAAAACAAAATTGTCGCTTTTGTTTCCATGGCACTCTGCGTAAAAACGGATAACTCAAAATTGTAGGTAAAAACACAAGCTAAAGTATTATGTGCCATACAAAGTTGAAAGCAGAAAAAAAAGTTACATTCAAAAATGCAAAAATCCAATATGGCGTCCATAAGAAAAACAAAAGTTGACAGTCGATTGTTGGCTATTTTAAACGATATGAGAAAAACAGTCCAATATTTAGATTCCCCGTAAAAAAGTGTCTTAAAAATGGATGAATTAAAAATTCGTAGTTTCACTTGTTTTCATTTTATCAGCGAAAAACAAAAATCGGGAATTTTGATTTTTTTTAGATATTTTCTAAACTAAACGTCGTAGGTCAAATTTCTTTTTAGATTATTGATCAGCATTAAAATACGCAACTTTGCCTCCATTTAACCAACTTCGTATCTCTTAAGCTAACCGAGATCCCCATGCTTAGCTTCGAAAGACGGACACCCTGTATATAGGAAACAACGGTTCGGCATAAAGTTCCAACTAAACAGGGTACGTATTCTCGAATATGCACGAATGCAATGAAAAAATTGATCCAATCATAGGACTGCTTTCCTGACAGATGATCAATTTTCATGCCAGAAATGGTGTTTCTCGCATGCGGATTTTATCGTGCAAGGGAGGCAGGCTGTGAAACCGCTTTTGACACTGGCGGTCCTCCGCAGTACAGCAAGCACTACATCTAGTCCTATGTGTTAAAATAATCACAAAAGGAATCAATAGTGTCCTGAAATGGAGGGTTTAAAAGAATAAAAAAGGACGTATAGCAATTTGGATTTAAATCGTGAAACCGGGGTACCTACAGCAATCGACATTCATACCACACCGGCCCGACGCCGACCGCTAGTAGATAACAGCTTTTACTAATAGCTGTAAATTTAAAAAAAAAACGTATTTTTTTAACACTATAAGTTGTTCAGGGTGTTTCTAAAATGGCAGGAGCCGAGTACAGTATGACATTCCCCTCGAGATACTAATAAGAAAAATATAATACAGTAATGTTTTCTTCGCTCGTGTCGAGTTACTCTCAGTTAAGAATTGCAAATTCATTCTTTTATCTTTTAGAAAGGGGGGAGGGCGTAAATATTAACAATTCTTTGTTGTTTATCTATCGTAATAATAGATCAAGTATTATGTTTTAACAAATTTGGTATCCGGCATTTAGAAACACCCTTTATACATATAGTTATCCTTATCATTGACATGACTAGCAACAAAAGTTTAATGGCATCTGCAATAACTAATTCTGAGAAGCATGTGAGAAGCAATACCATTTGATATTTTGACATTTCTTACTTCATAACATTTCTTTTTTTTTTAATTAAAATATTTATCATCAGGTAGGTACTTAATTGGGGTTAATTTGAATAGTAAAAAAGATTTGAATTATAGGTTGACTGTATAGTAAACTACGTCCGGCTAGCTTTAGTTTATACCTAGTACTACATTTTGCTTGTTAAATAAATCAATGGATTTAACCAAAATATACAGAACGCCGCCGTCCCTAACTAACTAGCAACTGTGTGCTTGCCAGTAAAGCTCTGTCTGACTGAAATACTCAGAGATTTTTGTAATTTTGAGACATTTTTCCTATACGAGACAACTTAATTTATAACTAAATGAATCTTCTAGGATGTGCTGCCCATTAAGTGAACTAAGGAGATCAACTCTAAACATTAGACTGATGAAGATAAATTGAAATGATCCTATTAATCTATCACCTAATGAGAAAAAGTGTGCTGAATCAACTTTAGCTATATTACATTAGGGTTCTTAAATTTCTATTTCTTTTTTTACTCTTTCCAAGTTACAATGTAGAAGGCAGCAAATTTCATGAAAATTGTCAATTCTTCTATATTGGAGAAGCAAAAAGAACCAGGGGTGAGGGGGATAGTTCTGTGTTTAATTTGAAATTTCTCTATCCAAATTTAACTTTGAATTCTAATTTGTTTTATAGGCGTAGCTTCTGCTAAATGAGTTTTTCGTGGTCGGTAGATTTCCGTATTCCAAAAATTGCGTGTTGCGGTATAGTTTCTATAAAACTGATAATATGCTTTTGTAGAATCGTAGGAAAGTAATCAGAATATGGAAATTATAAAATGGTTAAATAATAGTTATTTTTTATACAAGACGATAAAATTATATTCGCGATGAAATCGCGAGTGAATTAATTTTCGCGAGTCGATAATTAAATTTTATCGTCGTGTATAAAATTCTATTTTTTTCTATAGCAGATGTTAAAAAAATAAGAAAAATTTGTAAAAAAAACAATTTAAAATTAGATTATATTAAACCCGAAAATCTCAGTAGCAAAGGTTTCCATGGAGTTTCCAAAAAATTAATAGTATATTATTCAACGAGCATGTTAGGATGGCTATTATTCACGACGGTTACAAATAACCGGAGTGAATAATAGCCAATAACATGCGAGTTAAATACTATACTTTGTCCACGACTATTACTAAATAACAACAATTTTTGTAAAAATTTATAATTACCAGAAACATTTTTTTAAAAACTTCATCTGATCAGCCATGACATTGTACCTACTATATCAAAGGCAGCAATTGTTTTAGATGTTATTCGAGAAACGTCAAAAAATTAATACTGTGCGCGAGATTTTGATTTTGCAAGTATTTTGTATTAAAAAAGTTAAAAATGGACAGCGACAGTGACGAGATGTCTTGTACACCAACGCATATAACAGAAGCTGCGAAAATTACTTCTTTAAGTTTGCTGGTATTGTATTGTATTTTGACATTTGTGATTTTGACGTACCTAAGAGTGAATTATGTACCATAATTCACTACCATCCCATAATTCACGGCAATTTATTATGGGTATAGTCTTATGTTTAACAAAACACATAAATAATCGATGTATAATTTAGTAGTCGTGGACAAACTACTTTATCTACCCTTGGGGTTAAAGTAATACTTGATCAACTATTTTTAGTCGAACAAAGCACACTTTAACATCTGCTATAGAAAAAAAATATTTAAGAGTGATATTTTCCATTCTGAAAAACAGTAGGGCAGTTACAAAATAAAGCTTTTCTAATACATAGTATTTCACCGATTTTTTCTTTTTATTAAACATTACTAATAACATTTTAGTGCTTTTCCTGAAAATTAAATCGGTGTTTATAAAAAGCTTTTAAATCGTTTCAATAACCTTTATAACATTGCGAGGGTACAAAACCGCAAAACTTTCTACAAACAACACAGCAGTATTATATTTATGGTTTTACGTTCAGGATGAAGTCGCCATCCGTGATGTCTGCAGGAGATTAAATTCCTGGCTGAAAATGCGACATTCAACAGACACGGTATTTTCTTCTTCCGGTCTTTGTGAAATAAAACAGAGACGGTGTTACATTTTTCCAAGAAAAGAATATGTTGTATACTTTCTTGCTGACTATTCCTTTATTCTGAAAATTTCACCTTCAAAATGTGCGTGTTATATGGATTAATAAAGTTGTGATTTCGTTTAACTACACCCATCTAACCGATTTTGTTTTGAAAATTTATAGATATTTATTCCCTGGTGTGCTATTTGTATGTACAACAGAAATAACACGTTGCATGTTTACAAACAAATGAAATTCATGACAAATGATGCGAGCTTTTGGGTAATCAAATACAAATTAGTTTGAATGGTTTTCAGCAATATTGCAAGATAAAATGGAAACCAGTGGAATGTCCGGTTTCAGTATTTCTGATTATGCAAAAAGCTTCTGAACTCGACTGCTTATCGATATTTATCGATATATCGATATGCCGACATATCGAATTTCGATATATCGATATACTGATATATCGATATATCGATATACTGATATATCGATATATATCGATATATCGCCCACCCCTAGTCATATAGTATACTACCACGAGTGCTCTGAGTTTTGCCGACAATATTTGTCATTCTAAATACGAGTTGCTGCTGTGAGGAAAATAAATACGAGCGGAGCGGTACGCGAGTACCTAATTATTTTCCAAAAACAGCAGCAACGAGTAATGAATGAATGACAAATTAATATTGAAGTGAAACTCAGAGTAAGATTCGGTTGACAATTCAAAGAAACAAGAATTTCTAAAATAATAAAAACATTTTTGACATTTTTTTACATTTATCTGACATAATATTGTCGCTGAAAGACTCTACTGCTTTTCAGTTGTCATAAAAATATTGTCAGTAAAATAGCTTTCCAATTGGTTCAATTTTTAAAAAAGGGCGCTTCTGATTGGCTGACGGAATATGAATTGAATTGTCATAAAAATATTACAAATCTGAACGAGTCCAAGATTCGAACCTGTGATGTTTCTCTAAAATGTATCTGTATCACCAGTCACAACGTCCTGTATAATAGAACCTTTTTTCTTAATGTTCTCCCCTTGGATACACCAGTGGCGTAGCCACGGGGGGGATATGGGGGATATATCCTCCCTAAGAGTCAAAAACTGGAAAAAAAATAGCTCCAACCGGCTTAAACTATGAAAATCCAAAACCAGACAAAATTAAATATCTTAGAATGTTTTAGGATCAAGCAAATTATATTATTTACTATTGCTTGTCAAAATCAAGATTTTTCAAATTTGACCATATTATTCCCTTTTAAAATATAAAAATCACATGGACCTGTACTACAAAAATAAATACTGAAATAAGTATGTCATAATTCATAAACCACGGTTGGGGTTGCTTAACTATTACGTGTAGCCCCCCAAAACTTATTTTTTAAATAAGATTAAATACACGGTGTAACTGAAATACTTGACCAAACATTATGGGCGTGTTCTCCACACCAACAGAAGAAAAGAAGTTCATATGAACATGGGTTGGGAAACGCTTTGCTAGGGTGTTACAGCCCCCCCCTTTCAGGACATCAAGGCAAAATTCATATGAACTTTTTTTATTGCCTTGATGTCCTGAATCTATGCTGCGAATTTAATCCATAAAATACGAAGTTTCCGAATTTTCATGGCAACTGGATTTTTCGTAAAAATTGAGTTACCTCGAAAACGATTCGGTTTCTCGACTTGTAATAAGAGTACACTTTTTATGTTATTTTCAACGTACAATCGTACCATGCACTCAAATTTCTAAAAACAATTGAAGATCACAAAAATAATAAAGAATAAGTACCCAGCCCCCCCAGTTTGGGACGCTCCTGGTTTAAATAATTTTACTTGAATACTAGTACTAACTTATATGTCAAATTTTATTAATTTATATTAAAGGATGTCAGAGATATTAATTAAAATTAAAACTTCGTGCGCCCCCTTCGGGGGGCTGTAGCACCCTAACAGAGCGTTTCCCAAACCATGTTCATATGAACTTTTTTTCTTCTCTTGGTGTGGAAAACACGCTCTTAAAGTTTGGTCAAGTGTTTTAGTTACACCCTGTATACTACAACTTCATAATTTTCATTAAAAAAATGTATATTTTAATTTAAATAATATTTTGGAAATAACGAATACCTAGTACTAATTATTTTCACGATTATTGTTTTACAACCGCAAATTCGCTTGTATTATTTATGTATACGTAATTACGTAATAGTTCCCCCCTGCGCTAATCCTGACTGTGCCCCTGATATATCCCCCCCAAGGGTAAACTCTGGCTACGCCACTGGGATACACACTCAAGTACTTCCACAGTGTTATGAAACACGGCCCTGTATATGTTGTTTTTCTTCTTAAATATATTTAATTAATTTTAGTATTTGTCAAATTAAGTACAGAAGTAGTCTTAGACCATTCTACAAAATCTTATATTTATGTAAACATTTCGAAAATATGAACTATAAAATAAACTCAGCAGGGGAATTGATGGCACTGTTGAATCTACGACTTTGTGACTAACCTACAAGTTTAAAAATTATATTAATTTAACACCGTCTTGACAACAAAAATTCACTACTACCTAATAACCGCAAATATTAGTAATTTCAAATAGGTACCACCGTTATTCGTTAATTTACTTGAGGTCGGGTAACATTAAAATCCTGTATTTTATTTTGCAATTTGCTCTCGGCAAACCATGATTTAATATTTAAATTGAAATTCATAACATTTACTTTCCAAACCTGTAATTAAACTCTACTTAATATTAATTTATTTGTAATTGCTTGAAAGGTTACTAAAAGTTACTGTCAACACCCAAACTATTAAAGCAAGCGGAATTATTTCACGTTAGTGATAAATTTACTACTGTATTATGTTTGCATGTACAGTGCCCTCATTAATAGTATATTATTCAACGAGCATGTTTTGCAATCATAGAATTATTTATTATTTATTATGCTTTTCAAATAGATCTCTTAAGTTATTTTTGGAAACCTCTATCCGGAGACTGGTTTCAATTTATTACATCACGATTGCTTTGCCGGACCTTCCATACATTTTGATGGTTTTCGAGGACCCTTCTGCAAAGAGGCAGGGCAAGATTATACTGGCAATTAATCTTATAATGATAGTGGGGCATGGATCTCACAAAGGCAATTACCAAATTGCACAGATGATCACTTACTACACAGACATAACCCTAATGAGCAAATTCAATAAATGGAGAAGGACTCAGGATGTTATTTAGTTAAAAAATCATAAATTTAACGTTAACTGTATCTGGCTACCCAAACAGAACCTTGTCAACGCCAAAGAAAATAGGCTTCCTTTACTAATAATGTTTCTAAGCTGGAAGCTCAGATATTAAGTCTGCAACTTTAAATTGCAACGTAGCATCAAAAAAATAATAATACACACAATATTTATTATTTTCGATATCACCTTGTGATAATAAGTTGACTGTTCAGCTTTTCAAAAGTTTGTAATGTATCGATTATACGTCATTTCTTCAGCATCCACTTCTTAATTCCATAAACTGAACTGAACATAGGTACAATTTAACAAATCCTAAAACATATTTCAAAAATTTTTGGTAAATGACCAAAATGTCGCATTGCATTTTGATTTATCAATTTTTTTATTGTTGTTTACAAAAAAAAGGAAGGTGTAGTTTTGAAGCCTTGTAGATATATTATAAGAAACCACAATTCAAATTAATTAGGAACGTATTATAATTTTAATAAGATTGTTACCAACGTATTATAATTTTAATAAGATTGAAATAAATTCTCCAATCAGTAGTGAATCAGAAAAATCAGAAAAGAATGCTGGAGATGTTTGACAACTTTATTGCTACGTTAATAATTCAGAATCATTTTTATGATCACCAGTACAGAGTTGATATCATTAGGATGAGCGATTTTCGAATGCTGCTGTAATTAAGAACCATGTTAAGCGTGATTGCAATAATTTTTGTGTATAATTGAAGTTATGAAAGACGATTTGATGAGAACCATTCCATTCCCTACGGGATTTACTAAACAATTATACATTACATAGAAACACGGGACGCAATACCGATTTAAGGGATACTAAGCATCTACTACTGAACCCTTAACTAAATATTTTACATTAAGTGTTAATATAGCCTCTTGCATATATTACAATTTAAGCTCTTTCTAACACCCTAGTAAAATTTACGCAGGACGATATTAATACATGAAGTGGCCTTTATTATATGGTTAACTTCAAGCAAGATGTAACCACAGAGTTATAAGGCAATCTTAAACAAAAATAACTAACAATTGCGTGTATAATACAGAGTGTACGGCATTATTTTAGGAAATAAACAAAAAAGTTCATATACAAACATATGGCTCAAAATAATTTATCACCGATATATTGAAAGTTAAAGATAAATAGCGGCCCCTTTTTTTCACCAATTAGGCTTTCAGGAACATCTTACTTGCACTTTTTGCAAAATGATCTGTGTATGACCTTCTAGAAGATATTCCGCTAGCCAATAGGCAGGGGATGTGGTTTATGCATGATGGTGCCCTTGCTGATTATTTAAACATAACATATCGTATTCGATGGGTTGGTTGAAACGAACCTGTAAATGGCCACCACGATCTCCTGATCTAACGCCATTAGATTACTTTGTGTGGGGCTGGATGAATCTATGGTTTATTCTACGTCTATTGGCATACAAGAAGAGCTAAGGAATCGCATCGTGGAAGCAGCAGCAACTATCAAGGGTCGTGTCCTGATGATTATAAGGCGTGCCAGAGAAGCATGGATTCGACGTGCTGAATGCTGCATTCAACCAAATGGAGACCACTTTGAACAGTTACTCTGAATATTTTATTTTTAAATAAATATCTTTAACTTTCAATATCTCGCTAATAAATTATTTTGAGCCATATGTTTGTATGAACTTTTTTGTTTATTTCGTGCTAGAGAACACATCCCTAAAGTAGTGCCCTGCTATTCCGAAACACCCTGTATTATATTACCAAAAAATATATACAAGGTGTTAGGCAAGTCAACCTTAACAATTACAGGAGTGTATCAGCACGCAAAATAAAGCCGAAAAGTCAGGCATTTTCGGTTTATGTGCATAGTTTCTTCAGAAATTAATGTTAAAAATGGTGCCACAAATTTTTGTGGACTCTTATATTTAAACCTTCGAACATACACTGCCCCTTTATGGAAAAAGTATCCCGCTTGAAATTGGCTCAAAGAAGATTGACAAAGACAAACTTATATGAGGAACTAGTATTTACTGCGCATACCTGCAGTAATTTGGAGCACGGTAATTGTATTGTCGTTTCTGTCAATCTTCTTCGAACCATTTGATAACAATAAAGGACGATAAATAAAATAATACACAAGATAATAACTGATAAATAAATAATAAAACATTAATGTTTTAAAGAAAATGTTAAAAATGAGTAGCTACCAATTCCCCTAGGATAAGCTTTAATAAAAATTTGATTCTAGCAGTCTAAAACGTTTGTAGGATTAACAATTCTGACAGTCATTTCTGAAAAAACTAGCATATAAATCAAAAATGGCTAAGAACTATTCGACTTTTCGCTTTTCGTGTTGATCCTGAAATTGTTACCGTTGACTTTCCTAGACCCTTTATAATAAAAGAAATTTCTATTTTCTTCGTTTTATAAATTTAGGCTAGCGTATATTTTCTATCACAGCCATATCAATGATATTCACGTTATGCGATAGGAGTAATAAATCAGAAGAAAATCCATACAGTTTCACAGCTCACATGACAAAATATATCCGAACTGACGGATGAAACTGGATACTACATAAAAGCATGAAAAGTTATGAGTTGGATTATAAGTATCTCAGGATTGATATGCAATGAAAAGGGCAAATTATTTATTTATAAAAATGGGAAACACGAACATAACGATTTTGAACGCGCCCCTATTTGATGATGAATGCCTATATTGGTATGTATCTGTTCCCTTGTTAATTAACAGGGTTTTTACATGCCCTCTGGAAGATATTATACATACATGTACCCACGATGAGAATAAAATGGATAATTGTCACCATAATAAATTAGATTAATTCACTTTATACTGCAAAAACATTTAATAAAAATCCTATGAACATTTAAATATTCTGATATCTATTTTAGAGCATTCTTAAACTGAAACGCAATAGAGAATCATTTAACATAGACTTTAGCAAGACCTTATTACTTTATGAGAGAAGTTATGAACGCTAATGAACCGGCCTCAAGAGGCCATTAATTTTGGTGTTATATCCTCTAAAATGGAATGTCGACGGTAATACCCTTGTAATTTTTCCTGACATCTAATACTAAACCTGGGTAACCTATACAAGATTTTGAAATTGTCGATTAATGGATATCACGAACCAACTAAATTTATAATGAAAGTGATCTGTATTTCATTGGAAAAAGATTCGCCTATAGGTATTTTTTTTTTGATCAGCAAATTTGTTTCACGTAATTTTCGTAGTTGACTAGACAAACCTTTAAGATTGAGAAAATTATTATCGGTGAATAAAGTGCATTTTCGAAGTTACTTCAGTGCGCTTCGAAATCCAGTGAGATGCTTGTAGTGAAGCATCAATAAATTAGTTGATGAAAAACAACATAATGCTTGCTTGTGGCACACTAAAGTTGCCAACCACCCAATTGTATTTAAGTACTCATAAATAACTAACTGAAGGGATAAAAATAATGACTGACAGTCACAAGGAATGTGATAAAGTATTATGGATGAAGCCATTTTGGATATAACTTTGCCTATAATTCTCCACTTTCATTCTCACGTAATTTCTAATCAATATGTCATATACTTATTTGAATTTTTACAATGGCACAGAGTCAATATTCAAAAGTTATTGGAAATTTATGTTAATGGAATTGTATTTTCTGAGCACGAATATGAAATATCACGGAGCTTATTTCTTGTTTAAAGCGTTTAAACTAGAATGTGCGTTGTTACATGTTTCTGCAACAAGGCTTGACGTTATACGACTTGAATAATGGAATTTGGAAACGTTGAAGATTAATGTCGCTAGTGGTGGCATATGCGTTTCGGCGGTTTTTGGTTCGGTTAATAAAATATTTATCTAGGTTACATCACACCCCGTGAGCAACATTTTAAGCTCTAAAAGATTCATTGAGAATAGTGTTATTATAGCATTCCCTTGAATCGTAATGGAATGTTGTTTATAAAATTTAGAATATTATTATAATTAGTAATTACCATTGTTATACTCTTATAAGCAAGTAACCAAAACTTATATCCTGTATAATAATAAGACTTCGAACAAAATATTTTTTTAGTGAATCGGCGATTCCTACTTAGGTACTACCAACAGAACTTTTGGAAATTAAAAGCCATAGATATATCAATTTTTTACTATTAAATCTCATTTTCCTATTATTATTACATCCAACTACTTTCTTTTTCTGTATTTTGTATTTCCCCATTTATATTAATTTAATTATTTTTGTGTCATGTATCCTTTCTTCTTCTCTATTAAATTGAAATAAAAAATACAATATAGTCGAATCATAGAAGCAAAATAAAAGAATAGGCAACCCAAATAACAAATTAAATAGCTGCCTAGATTAGTGTTTTAATATGAAAACAATAAGAAACAGAGACGCCTATTTTACTATTAATTTTTTTTAACCACGACTACTAAATTATACATCGATTATTTTTGTGTTTTGTTAAACATAAAACTACCCATAATAAATTGCCGTGAATTATATTTATTATTATCACAAATGTCAAATTACAATACAATACAACATACCCCAACTTAGTTTCGAGGCCCTGAGATTTGTCAAACTTAAAGAAGTCATTTTGCCAATTTTTAACTTTTTTAATACAAAATACTTGCAAAAGCAAAATCTCGCGCACAGTATTAATTTTTTGACGTTTCTCGAATAACAATTGCTGCCTTTGATATAGGTACAATGTCATGGCTGATTAGATGAAGTTTTTAAAAATATGTTTCTGGTAATTATAAATTTTTACAAAAATTGTTGTTATTTAGTAATAGTCGTGGACAAAGTATAGTATTTAACTCGCATGTTATTGGCTATTATTCACTCCGGTTATTTACGAAACCGTTGCAAAACTCACCTGCGGTTCGTTTCGTAAATGTAACCGTCGTGAATAACAGCCATCCTAACATGCTCGTTGAATAATATACTATTAAATATAATATGACATTTCAAAAGTGATATAATAATACTTAATTATTTATAGAGTCTATTTTACAAACAATTCTCTAAAAACATAAACAACACAAAATGAAATGCGCTCGAGAGTAGGTACCTATACAATTTTTGGTTAATGTCAACAATGTCAAAATTATTCACATATACCTTTGAATCTCTATTGATTATTATTAATTAAATGATAATCCAGGTAGCTATTTAATTTGTTATTTAGGTTGCCTATTCTACTATTTTGCTTGGGTGATTCTAATACAGCCACCGGTATTGTTGTCAGCTTCGTCATGTGTAATAATAATAATATTACGAAATAATTGAATCCTGTAATATTTCTAAATATATGTGCATATTATGTTTGAATTCCCAGAGATTCTTTTCTAGGTTACTAAAGTCTGTTTTTTTTAAAGATCCGCCAACCTTGCAATTTCTAAATATATGTGCATATTATGTTTGAATTCCCAGAGATTCTTTTCTAGGTTACTAAAGTCTGTTTTTTTTAAAGATCCGCCAACCTTGCAATTTCTCTCGAAAGTATGTTTGGCAACGCTGCTGGTGAAATTTTTTAGTAATTTTTAAAGTAGGGTTAGGACCATAGTCTTTATGGTTAGGACTAATAAATTTAATGGTTAATTTTGACAAGTGCTTCTCACAAGAAGTATTTTCATATATTTTGTTAAATATTGTTGATTTATGTGGATATATGCTTTTATGTAATTTGTTCGATTTAATAAGTAGTATTATAGTTTTATAATAATTAATATATAAATAATTCGAGGAAAGAATAGAAAAAATGTATCCAGGCATTAGAATAATTGGGATTATTTTCAGAATCAGATTCGGGCGGTTCAAATTCTGAATCATCATATGAGAGATATGGTTCAAAATTGAATCTGTATCCGAATCTTCACCTTGATATATTACGATTGGCGGCATATTTTGAACATAAAGTTGTCCATTTGTCCTAAATTATTTATCAGCTGCCATAATTGAACTTTTGTACATGTAAGTTAAAATGGAACGGTTACAGTTTATTAAATAATTTCCCATTGCAGTTTTGTTGGAATAATGTATTGTAGGTCTCTCCAAACGGACAGAATGATATGGGACATTGTCAAAAATAATAACAGTTTTAAAACCATCAGATGGTAGAGCTGGAATTAATTGATTAACCCACTCTTTAAATAGCTGACTATTCATCGTTTTGTGATAATCCCTCAACACACCCAGGATGGAGCACTGTAAACCTGCTTTCCTTAATTTCTAATCTTTCTTGGGAAGGTTGTCAATAGTCCAAGATTTAGTAGCAGAATCGTTTTTGTAAATCGGGGTTTCATCAATAAAAATAAATCTTATATTAGAGTACCTAGTCTTCTTTATGTTTTAATTAACATTTTAAATAATTTAAATTTGAAATGTAGTGATGCGCACGCATAAATTGATAGAACATTTTGATTGATCTTTGAATCAATGTTACCATATATTGACAAAAATTACTAAAAATTTCAATTTTTTTATTATACCAACTGAAATCAACAGGTGGTGGATCTTTAAAAAAAACGGACTTTATATTTGTTCTTTCTAAGATAAAAATACTAATTTCAGTTAAATGATGTGGTCAATAAATGAAGACTGATTCCAAAATTTTGATACATCGTTGAGTGGAAGGAAGCTACTTAAAAAGGGGAAAAGTTAATTTGTACCGTAGATGTCAATAAATAGTTTTACATTGTCAGCCTCATTACTTTGTAAACAGACCTCCAAACAGATCGGCTATTATAATCACATCTTTTGAAGAATAAACCACTTACTATTTATTATTATTTTGTAATATGGTCTGCAATTTCAATTCGTTCTGCTGTGAAAACTTTGTCTCTTCTTACCAATTTCAAGATAATTTTATACAAATATAAACGTAAAGCCCTAAAGTGTAACGTTATCCTACTCATGTGTTATTTACAAACTCAGCTTCTTAGCATGCAGTAGTCTATCAACTTGAGTCCGTTAGTGTTAGTAAAATCTATCCCATTTTATCTCCTTGTGCGATACACGTAGGATAACTAAGAGGAAGTTATCCCATTTTCGAAATTTACTGTTTCGAAACTAGCAATTATTAGTAAGTACAAGAATTTGAAAGTCCTTGAGTATTGCAATACTTTTAATAATTATTTCATACATTTGTTACGTTTGTGTTATGTAAAGCTCCACTTATATTAAGGTAAGTATCTTTAATTAAAACTTTATTCGTAGCTCAGTTAACACTTCATATTTTGAAAGGAAGAATATATAGATAGTATACTATAGCATTTCTGGAGTACCTTTCACGCAAGAAAAAATTGCCCAAAAGGGAATAAATAAGATTACCAAAGCTAAAACTGTACCGTCTAACAAAAGAAATGATTTACGTGCTAGGGTATTTTACAGCTTCCATGACAAAACAGAAGTTCGCTGATAAACAGAGAACCAATTCTGGCAGATACTGAGATACGCAAATAAGATGCTAACGAAACAGAGTGCTTATGGAACAGATTTTGTTTTATCCTCCTTTTAGGGTCTGCTCGAGCAGTTTTATGCCTAAGGATAGATCAGCCACCTAAATATTCGATGTCTTACCTCAGCCACTAAATACATGCCTCATAGAACTTGCACAGCAATATCGACTTTGCAATCAAACCAAATACTTGAACAGACACGAATGTAATTTTGATCTGTAAGTTTACAACAAGGGAATAAAATGTAAAGTGAGTTTTATGGCAATGAAATATAAAATTGGAGCGACAATTACTTTGGTAGAGTTATAAAAATTTAAGTAGAAGCAATAACTCAAGATATATTCAAAATTTGTTCAAATATTTAGCTTTCTATGGGTGTGGCAGTTCATCCGAACGATTTGAATAGAAGATGAAAAGTTTATTAGTCGGGTTTTATATCATAAAGATCGTTTTGGCAAAATAACAAACTTCTTCGTACATCCTTCAAATAGGTAACATTCATGTTTCATAAATTATTATGAAACTGATTCAGCATCCGACGACCGACAGTTTATTCATGGATATACTTTTCTAGTCTAATTATACAGTGCATTTATTATGCAATATGGGGATATTACAAGTTAAATGGACCGGGCACTTTACCATTGGAATATAGGCAACCCATTATACACTGCAAGCACTCTTGCCCCTGCTCGCTGATTTTGATTATTGTTTGTCAAATTACACAGTGTTTTCTTTTTAGTTTTTAATAAAGAACAAGATTTAAAACGAAAGATTTATTGGAAACATGATCTATACAGACGAAAAAAAATAGAAATGTATATTATATCACTCCGGATTATCGAATTATCAATAGGTAATGTTAGGGATTATTTTAATGTAAAATATCCTAACAAACCAGTCCCTAATGTGTCTATAATATCATGATCATCTAGAAAATTTGACACAACATGCAAAAAAAATTGACGTAAAACAGTAACACATGGATTTGTAAACATTTCTATTTTTACTTGGTTTGTGTAAATCCGATGATGTTTTCAATAAATCGGTAGTTTTCAATCTTGTTCTGTATTAAATATTAAAAAAAAACAAATTTAACAGGTGACAAACAATAATTAAAGTCAGTAAGCAGGGGGCAAGAGTGCTTAGCAGTGTATAATGGGTTGCCTATATTCCAATGGTAAAGTGGCCGGTCCATTTAACTTCCAGTATGCCTATATTGCATAATAGATGGACTTCACTGTATAATCGTTGCCGACAAATATCAAATCGCGGTGCTATTCACAAAATGTATTAATTAATAAATAAGGCGAAAAGTTGTGTTCTGCTCTGCCACCAATAGCAAATTTATTAACTATCTCAAATCGTACTCTTTGGCACAGTCAGTCTAGCGTTTTGAGATTTAAAATTTGAACAGGACGTGGTTAGTGGTCAGTGGTTTTATAAAAGTATAAATTATTTGCAGTTTTGTCTATGCCTTTTATTATTGAAAAATAGTAAAACAGGTACTGAAGTGTAACGAAAACAGTGACTCTAATGACTTTTAACCTAAGCTTTTAACACACTTTCAATAGTGCTCAAAGTATAAATAGGAGTTGAATGAAGAACGCCATTCCGAACAGACTCCATGCATACGTCAGAGTGATGACTTCGTGTGAAAGAGTTCACGTAATCTGAATGTGATCTGAATGAATCAATCAACAATGAAAAAACAAGCGCTCTAGTTGAAATTATTTTTAAACGATGGGTGGAGCTTCCAGATTTTCGTTTTCAAATGTTTTCCAGGTTAAACGATGTTTGTGTAGCTTTTTGTAGTGTGTATTCCTAACGTGGCAAAAGTAAATAACATTTACCTTAGTATGAATAACAATGCTATAAATACTATAAACTTTTTTCGGAAATTCGTCTAAGTTTACAAGGGTTCTGGAATTTTACACGGGCAAAGAAATACTATTATGCTAAATAAAGCATCCGGAGGGACAAGAAACCCTTCTCAAGGATAAGGTTATCCTCTCAAACCGCAATCACCTGCGGCTCACCCTAGCTTCCTCAACTTGCTTTGGCTGCAACATTGATTTTGCTTTCGCCAGCGATACATATTCTATAATAAAATTTATTCCTGCTATATTTCCTATAATGGGTCTACTTAATTGCGAATGAATTTTTGAAACTTGTTGCGCCATCTGTTTCAGTTATGGTTTAAAGTTACATAATTAAGTTTATAGGACAACTTTTAGTAATTTTAGTTAATTTATTCACAGTGTTTATTTGCTTTATATTATTTTTGGACTTACGCTAGTTTATTGGATTTCACAAGATTACATTGCCAAGCATTTTAAAATTTAGTATACAAGTATACAAGAACCGACCAGCAAATTTTATATTCTTTTGTTTTAAGATGGAGCATAATAAATTACATTTTGAACCAGGTCAGAATCTTGTTTAGATATACTCTTTAATTAATTATAAAGGAATATTTCGGCAGAGTAATACCTGGCTTTTGTCATTTTCAGTACTCCATTTACAGTGAAGTACATAAAGACCGTTTTCACCGTCAAACAGTTATAATCCAGGAGCTAGCGGTATATTTTAAGACTAATTTCTATCAAGCTGAAATTTTTTTTATGAGCTGGTATGGTTATGTCTGCCAAATGTAGGTGGTCGGCAAAATAGGACCGCGGGACATAGAGCGCTAAGAAAAAAAATTTGCCAACTAACCAATCCAGGACGTCAGAGAGTGCTTCTGTCCCGCTCAAATTGTCGGACAAGGTGATTTTTGTGTTTGTTAAATTAGTATATAGTTATTAAAAAAAATCAGGTTGATGGTAATAAGTCAAATGTCTTAAAAACAATACGAACCCCAAACGGCAGACACTGATTCAGTTCCGACTCTTATGTCGGACAGTTAATTTTTTGTTGTCGGAATGTCTTAAATAACGAGCAAAATAGGAATTAGCTTGATTGAAGTTTGTAAATTTCATCAAAAAATAATTAAAAACAAAAAAATTCTGGGCGCTTTATGTCCCGCGGTCCTATTTTGCCGACCACCTACATTTGGCAGACATAACCATACCAGCTCATAAAAAAAATTTCAGCTTGATAGAAATTAGTCTTAAAATATACCGCTAGCTCCTGGACTATTAATTTATAAAGACAAATTCCTGTGAAAAACCCGTTGACAAAATCGTTGCTATAGTGTTGTTTACTTGTTGCTAGGGTGTTGTTTACTAACAGTTTCACTGTTTATTATTTTTTAATTATTCAAGAATTTGTCTTGTTAAATAAAACTCGAACTTAAATTTTTTTCATAGCAAACTTCAGTAGTAGTTTCCGTAACATTGTTGCTATAAGGTAAAGCACTCGACTATAATATACTCTGTTTTTTCTCTTTATCATTCAAGAGTGCCGTGATTTTTATATAGTTTTATAGTGTAGGTATACACAAAAGACAAAAAATCACTAATGTCAAAATTCAAATTGTCATTCTTGTAAGAACGTGATTCTTGAGGTTTTATTTTGAAAAATGCCAAAGCAAAAGATTATTCCTTTAGAAAGAAAACGTAATGTGTTTCAGTGTGTCAAAAATATGACGACAATTGATTACAAGTTACGTTTCCACCAGTGACTTTAGTAACTTTTCTACACTGTTATAAAAATATCTAAAGTTGACTTCGCCTACTCTGAATGATAAACAGATAAACAGAGTATACATCTAAAAGCAATCGTGCTAACGCACTCGCGTTTTTAATAAATTGTGGACTCGTGCTTTACCTAGCAACAATGTTTCGAGAATTACTACTGAAATTTTCTAATAAAGATTAAAGGTCTTATTATATTTTATAGTATGGCAAAAAATCTAGTAACTATTTAACACATCAAGAACACAGCCTTATAATAATTTTAAAATCTTAAATAATTGTTGTTCAGTGTTCAATGACCACAAATGAAAGTAAAAAAGAAGTATAGCCTACTGATTTCCCAGCACTCTCCGACTTCTAACTAATTAATTACAGGACGCGAATAAAATGTTAATCCGTCTAAAGCATTGTCAGTCACAAACCGGTCACAACCTATATGTGATGCAAAAACTGTCAAGTATCAACTTCCAACTGTGTCAGCAGCCAGTATTAAACCCTTTACCCTATATTTAGAACAACATCCGTATTATGGCTATAAAAAGAAACTTTTTTATTTTCCCAAAATCATATATAAATTGTAGGAACTCAGATTAAGGCTAACCTAACAATAATTATTTACGTTGGTCGATATATTTTATAAATAATTATTAATTCTAGTGGTTTGAAAAAGCATATTATGCACTTTACAGAAATTTCTTAGTCAGAATATAAAATCAATTTTATGTGACGTAAGCAAGTTAGTAAACCAATTTTACGCTCTCGCGTTTATAATTTTTCAATTATGAAACCATGTTCATCGCTCGTTAGACTTTTTAAATTTAAGTTCACTTCTTGTCACAATGTAATAGCCAGAATAATAATAATAATTAATTACCTAGCTGTTAATATAAAAAAAAATTTCGTTTAATTTTTAATATGAGCATACGAAAGATAATTGAATCTTACACAATAAAACTAATTGTAATCCATATTCTTAGATGAACATTAAGTACTGTTAAAGAGATATTAATTAAGAAACAATCAATTAAGCTTTAACTATATCCGTATTACTTTTTCCATTACTCAAATTGATTTTTTAATTAATTTACTAGAAAATCTAACTATGTTAATAAAATTGAGAGGCTTCCAAAGTAATTAACAAGAAAGAAAAGTCAAAAGCATGTTAAGTCTAGTGGTTTAGGTATCATAAAAAAAGCTTGCTCGTATAAGCTCGCGTTAACTAGGTTATGGAGCACCGTTAGAATTTCTAAATCCTGAGCATCTTAGTAAAATAAAATCGATGTGCACGTTGCCTTTTATGTGCTTTATCAATTTCATTTTATAGCTTGATATAAAATGTCAGAATTACCAGGATTTATTAAAAAATTTGAATGCTATATCAAGCAGAAAAATAGCTAGCATAAAATGCAATTATTTTCCAGTAACTGTTTTTGTTGATTTATTGATCAGTATTCTTTAATGGATAGGTAGCTTGTGGGATGAATATCGACTTACCGATTGCTGGATTTTCGAGTTCCGCAAGGGACCGTGACTGCACCAATATTAAAATTCATTGTTAGATATTAAAATTCGAACCAAACCCCATTCTAACATCTAACAATTGTTTAACGCTCCAAAAATGTTGATAAAAACGCTGTGATCCATTGGATCCGTGATAATGAATTTTATCGAAAAATAATGCTATAATAATGTTATCTCTCTTGTTGTCTATTATATTAATATTTACCCTTCTTGTCAAGTTTTTAATTTTGTCTTAGGAAATCTTTTCCCAATGTAAAATTACATTCCTAATCTCACTACATGTGAGTATCTACTACAACAGTTTTAATTGTTGGTCAAAAATAATTCAAAAATCTTTAGTAGGCTAAGGACCGGTCTTTCAATTTGGCTTTAACTCCCTGTTAGACTAACCCATAGTTAATTGTCATGGAAACAATTCGTGTCCATGACAACTGACCGTTAGTTATAGCTTAACTGGGAGTTAAAGCTGAATTGAAAGACCCACCTTAGTGTTGTTTCTCCAACATTTTCCTGGTGATAATGCCTGTTGTATGAACTCTTGTATTATTCCGCATGAAAATTAATTGTGGCCGAGGTCTTTATGTAAATTTCCTTCGGTTATTAACCTCTTAGAAGCAGAACAATATAAGCCCGCACGGTAATACCCAAACCATTACTCTACACATAACACATATTGATCAACTACAAAATTGTAGTTGGAATAACAATTCCTGACTTATAAATACTCTATATCCTTTTTTATTGCTCATGTGTACTCAAACCATGGCTGGATATGTACTTAACGAAGTTTCCAAATTAGTACATATCTACTGGCGAATTCCTTTCTTGAAGAGGATGCGTTATTACTAGAATTCTGTATTGCAAATTTTATTGGAGCAATCTATTTCTATCTGTCTGATCGGAAATTTGGATTCTGCAAGTTTAGACAACAAGCATAGATAGTAAATCTGTATCGAATATAAAAATTTAATAACAATACATATTTGTTTTTAAAAATCATTATTCTTAGCGTTTTTAACTTAATCTATAGCTAAAGTATAAACATTTATTCCACTTGTACCTTATAAACATTCTTTTTCGCATTTTAAGGAAGAATTAGAAGATGATTTACGTTGTAGAATTAACGTCAGTTGCACAAGACGAAAGACAAAATTAAAATTAATTATTTAGTGGATTAAAATAAAACTAATCATTTATTCTTAACCTGATACTGAACAAGGATTATATGTAACTTAATTAAGCTTTGAATAGGTTTATGTGTCAGACAATGTATAATTATATTACGCCTAAACCTTGCGTTCACATTATATTAATTTTTTCTTGAAAGCAATTTCATTACGTTGTGCAGCTCCTTCTAGATTTAAATTAAAATCAAGTGGGAAAAGCGGTTGTAAAGTAATTTAGCAAGTAATATCAGCAATATACAACATATTATACGAGGATTGTTCAAAAAGTTATATAAATGGTGTCAACTGCTAAGCTTATAATTTTCTAAGCGATATACGGAGTGCCCAAGATAAGAATCGCGTGCATGAGGATCTCGTAAACGGTAAGAAATAGAGATTCTATTGACTCAGAGGAAATGTTCAGTGTATTATTATTATTATTATTATAAGAAAAATATTTACTATTCGTTTTCTTTTGCTAACACAAACACACCCCCTTTTTAATGCCATCCATATTAATATTCCGTTTCAAACAAAGGTAATTTTAACAGTAACAAAACTGCCAATTAGTTTCCTAAACAATGAACCTCTATTTAATTTAACCGACATTGTTTCGTTTGCCTTCAGCGAGATCATAGTAGCGGTGAAATGAAAACCAGGTCACCCACTTATAACTAAATGTAAATAAATCTTTAAAAACTAGGTACAGGAAAGTTCTTCTCAATTACTAGGCGCCTCAAACCACTGCTATATTGTTTGTCAAAAACTTTGACCTTCCTAGTGTAGTGTAGGTGTTTAAACCTTTAGCAATGGTAATAAAGGTATATGGTGTTATTAAAACCCACATAATCGTAAGTGTGTTTAAATCTAAATTGGAAGTAAAGTCATCTGCGATAGACAGAACCAAATATTGTCTAGGACTCTGGGTTATATCGTGGGGTTACTGAGTTTTGGCAAAAAACTGATATATCAGTATTTTCTATTTTCTAAGTTCAAATTCACTAAATACTGGTCAGCAAAAACAAACTAAACAGTAAAGTATTATTCGCAAACGTCCTTAAATTATAATTAAAAATTCTTGTTTATCTATCCCCAAATATTCCAAACCTCATATTTTCATTACTATTTATGTTCACTCCCCTGAGTCGGTCAAAAGTTTGCAAAGTAATGAATAGCTATTCAAAACTGATAAACAATACACATTACTTTGAAAAGATGTATCCGAAAGTTCCTAATTAATTGCAAAGGTGGATAGAAAATCTGTATTTTGAATGTTCAATATAATGTTTGAATAGCATTTTAATTGAAAATTCAGGTTGATATTTTACTTACTGTTCTATTAAAAAATCACTTTCTATAGAAAACTTGTTTTTATTGCGATTCGCAAAAATATAGTAGCTCTGTAAAATCACACGTGATATGTCGACCTTTTCAGGATCTGACAAGTATATTCCCCGTGGGTTGAAAGAAAGAATGTGAGTGTACTAAAGAAATAAAACGACACATTATTCGCATTATTGTGAAACAGATTTTGGAAATGTTTTCACGTCCTTTATTTACTCGGTTTCAAGCGTAGCATTATTTCCTTCGGGCGATTCACAAAACTTCTATTAACTCATTTAAGTTTTCCTGATACCATTGTTCTTTTATAAATGCGATACATTTGTTTAATGATTTTATCTTGCAAATTGTATTACATGAATATTATAAATTTTATAAGATATCGCAATATTTATAGGATGAATGAAGTGGTTTAGACTGTACAAACTTTCTTTGTGTAAATGACTTTATTTCAAGTCTTGGGTAAATAGGTTATTTGTTCCAGCACACCCTACAGTGGATATTTATGTCTACCATTTCTCATCAAAAAATAAAATGTTCGCACTTTCATGTAATACTTTCGGTGAATTGCCACCCTTGCGGGTTGAATTTTTCCTATATGTTCTATTAGAAAAGTAATATCAAAGGATATCTTACCTACAGGCTTCTCGTAATGAAATAAAAAAGGCTAACAGTTTTTCCAATTACATTTAATAAGAACAATTTGAATTACTACAAGGTTTGGTAATTTTTTTTAATAATTATACAGGGTGTTTCTTAAATGGCGGACACGGATAACGCGATTCTCATGTTAAAACTGAGTTGAAAAAATATAGGTAAGCGATGTTGTCCTAATATATTTTTAGTTTCCGAGTTATTCGCATTTTAAAATTTGACAACATTGCATGCTTACACCGACTTTGTTTTAAACGTTTAGGTGTTTTAATAAAGCAGTATGAACAAGTTCCCTAGGCATATTTGAATATTTAAATTTTCTTTGGTATCGCAAATCGTTGTAATATTAGAAAAGCAATAATATTATACTTATTTATACACATTAGACTTTAAAGCTGAGGTTCCTTCATGATGCGTTCCTTTAAATATTCCAAGAGTTGATAGGGAGTAGAGAAAGCGAACAGATTTTAATAATTATTATAAGGTTTCTCAACTCACTAGTTATTTTCTGTAAAGTTTTCTGTATTTTCTCTTTATTACCAAACTTTGTAGATTGAATGGATCCTGAATTCTTCTCCTAGAGATTTTTTATAATGAATAAAAGCTACTTTGGGAAACAGATAACAAGGGATCTTTTATGATTCTTAATTTAAATAATAAGCCCAATCGTTGAACACTGGAGAGTGGATTGACTTTAGTAAAGTGTGGTTTGAAACTCCAAAACTTACAATAACTCGTAAAAGAGACGTTGACCTTAAAATGGAAATTGCTTTAAAGCTAATATTTTAGATACTCTTTTGGCTCGTATTTTTATGAATGTCATAACAAGAATGGCATTGAACTCACAGGACTAAATCAAAAATTATTTTACTTCTTTTATTCTTATATATCTCAAATTTCAGAACTTTCAATGTAACTTTGACTTATAATTAATATTTAAAAAAGTATACAGTGTGTCCCAAATAGAGTAGTATTGCATGGCTATCTTTCTTATTAATAAAGATACGGATTCGGTTAAATGGGCAATGTTGTGCAGTTTTTCATGCTGGTTTAGATGCTGCTTAGAAAGATCAAACATTCCGAACCCTTCAAAAGATATCCGCAAAAAACCACAAAATCCAGTTTTCGAAAAAGTCGATTATTTCGCTTATTATAAAAGTTACAGAAATTTTTTTTATACAAAAGTTACTTGGTTCATTAAGATAAACAAAAATATGTTTACAAAAAAAATATCGCAAAGCCCGTTTTCGAGATATTGATAGCAACTTTCTTATTTTAAATGGGCGCCATCTTGGATTTTCAAATGAATAAATTGCATTTTTTTTTCTGCATTCAACGATGTACAACAATCTATGTTTAATATAAAAAATAACGACAAACTTAATAGTTTTTGTATTAAATAAAGTAAGCCATGAAAACAAGTGAAGTGTATGGTAGTAATTTTAATTACAACCATGTTAACGAATTGGAACAATCTGTACAAGAAGCGTTAAATAGTATTAATCGCCATACATCGCATAAAGTAACTGCAAGTATTTTAAAAAGATGCCAGCAATGTTTAGCTAACAATGGCGAACATTTTGAACATTTACTGTGATTAAAATTAGCTATTGTAGATTTAACGTTTATTATAAATATAACAACTGTAAATACATTTTGTTCGAAATTTTTTTTGTTAAAATTCACTTGTTTTCATGGCTTACTTTATTTAATAATAAAACTATTAAGTATGGCATTATTTTTTATTTTTAACATAGATTGTTATACATCGTTGAATGCAGAAAAAAAAATGCAATTTATTCATTTGAAAATCCAAGATGGCGCCCATTTAAAATAAGAAAGTTGCTATCAATATCTCGAAAACGGGCTTTGCGATATTTTTTTTGTAAACATATTTTTGTTTATCTTAATGAATCAAGTAACTTTTGTATAAAACAATTTTCTGTAACTTTTATAATAAGCGAAATAATCGACTTTTTCGAAAAATGGATTTTGTGGTTTTTTGCGGACATCTTTTGAAGGGTTCGGAATGTTTGATCTTTCTAAGCAGCATCTAAACCAGCATGAAAAACTGCACAACATTGCCCATTTAACCGAATCTGTATCTTCATTAATAAGAAAGATAGCCATGCAATACTACTCTATTTGGGACACACTGTATACTATCAAAACAAATCCATACTATTATACAGGGTTATTTTATATTTCACTCAAATACCACCAATATGTCAGGAGGCATAAACTGGTGAGAACGCTTCGGTAAAGTTACAGAATATTCCTAGAAGGGCTGGCGAAGAGTCAAAGAGAACCCATCAAACAGAAAAGAATTGACTCGATTTTGATGAAATATTTTATGACACAAAGTTAAAGTAGAAACAATGTTCCTGTCTATTCAATTTCGAAGGTGATGTCGAAAACGATTGGAATTCGACGAGGGCGTATGTTATTCTTTCCGACAAAAAAATATTTTAACCGTAACTGCAATTATTTATTTAACTAAAACAACTTGGAACAGAAATAGACATGTTTCACAATTGGAATAAAGTCGTTAACACGATGGCGTATGTGAGTAGCGATTTAACTGTTACAGAACGAAAAATACAATAAGAAATGAGAACAAGGGCCAAACGTGAGGCAGTAAAGGGAAACAAAGTAAAGGTTGGTTACCAAAAACTACAAATAAATGAGGAAGAGTAGTATGATTTAGAAGCAACAGGTTCGTCATCGATCAGTTGTTTGCCCTGATGTGAGTACCAGGACACGTAGCAGTACCTGGCAATGAAGAAGCTGACAAGTTGACAAAAAGCGGCAGCAATGAACAACTGATAGAGCCAAAGTCTACCTGCCAAGTAGCATAGCACTGCTACGGAACAAACATACAGTTCTGAGTTCGGGGGGTGGAAAACAAGAAATCAGGTCAAATGTGGAAAAGGCGGCCAAACGAAGAGGTAAAGAAGCTGTTCGGAGAATCTAACATCGTTCGAGTGGTCAAAGCACAAAAATTATGACGACTTGCTGATGTAGAACGGTAGATGAGTGACTAAAATAATGCTTCGTGGCCGTCTAATAATATAGGCGATAATGGAGAGCAGTAATAGTAATAGTGGTAGTAGTAAAACCATAGGCAAATTGATTAAATGAACACCTAAAAGTAAATCGATTTTCTTCAGGTGGAACCAAACAAAACAATCTAGAAGCGTCGTAGTCATACCATAGATATTGGAGACTATATCTATCTTGGTATCGTATGATCTGCTGCAGTGCTTATAAGAAAGCTGAAGAGTTGCAACCCATGGTCAGACAATTAATTTATGACTAGAAATTTTTCTGGGTCCTTATCTGCGGATAGTGTGCAATAAGAACAAACATGGACTAAATCTTCTACTAACGCGTGTCCGAACCTTTTGATGAATGTAGTATAACACAAACTAGAGCCACTTTCATATTTTGAGAATTAGGTTTTCCAGAAAGATGGAAGATGAAAGTCTTGGTTTGAAAATTTTGGAGATGGTAACTTAGGTGGACATACACGATACGGTTTGCCGGATGGTATGCCCTACGGACGTCAAACCGGAAGGCTAACCGTACCTATCGTTAGTAGTTAGAACAGCCGGAAGGGTTGCTGAAAAACTGCTCTTCCTTGGATTGTTGCCTCCCGGAAGGCATTCACAGTTTGCAAATCATAAAATATATGGGAAAGACTGGGAGTTCCAGTTCAGTACTTTTATTAACGAACAAGCGCAGTTCTTTGTAGAAAGGTCATACTGCTGCAGACATCAGAATATTAACTGAATTTAGTGAACTCTGGAGATCGGTACTGATTGAAACGTTGAAAGAAAAAACTGATGTTAGTCCTATTTACATTATGCCTTCTTCAGAAATAATTGTGATGTTAACACAGTCACGACACCATTTTAGACTAAAAACCCTATGCAAGAACGTAGCGTGTACCTATGCCTGAACAGGGAGCATAGGTTCGGTAAACCGTATCGTGTATTTGTATGTCCACCTTTTTAAACATGAGTATCTGTTCTTAAAATAATTTTATCTATTTTAGTAATAGAATACCCAGCACGTTAGTATAAAATAAATGTCAGAAAACATGATTTATATGAAAGAGGTTCAAAGGTCTTTGAATGTGTTTCACGCACTTTAGTACAGTGAATAATAATATACTTTCAAAAAGCAATGTGACAACCAAGGAAAACAAGCAAACAGAACAGACCAAATAATCAACAACCACGTAGAAATGAGACCGACCGCAACCTCCGGAAGCGTGGAACTAGGAGAAGGATTTTCGTGGTTGCCGGAGGATTCGAATGAATAAAAGAATACGATAAGAAAAAAAACAGATATTAAGTAATTTTTAAATCAACTAATTAATAAATTATTTGTAATTTACTTTAACGGTTTGTGTCCATTGTCTGCCAATAACTGCAGAACAATACCCGGAAAGCAATGTTTGTAATGTCGAGAATTACAAACACACCCCACGTAAATAGTGACATTTTAAGCTGCGTATGTATTTATTATTTAACAAATGGAATTCTTTTTTTATAAATATTTACTAGTCATTGTTCGAGCTTTGGATCGCGATATCAAAACTATTGTTTTGAGAATATAAGAATACCATAGCACTTCGCTTCATTTAAGTACAGAACATTAAACGGGAAATAAGGGTGCCATTGTTGTGCAAGCTTTTACATAAATTGCTCATCAGCGGGGAAGAAGACAATAAACGTTTACTTGGGCTAGAACAAGGTATATTCAATTTATACTAAAAGCGATAGTGATAGTGATACATCAAACATGCCATATACACTGAAAGATATAACTTTTCATATTTCCCGTTAGTTCGCATCTCCGAGCCCACGGAAAATCGGTATTATTTCCAACAGGAGCTGAACATGTTATGTAAAGATTTGAAACCATTATCATCTTTAATTTATTTCACCTTCTATTCATACAGTAGAGAGTTCTGAAAAGCTTCAATATCCTATAATTTGATCTTAAATCAGCAAACATCAACTTGAAATTAAGAAACAAGATTCCTGTAACTTACTTAACGAATATATCTAAAGATTCATTAACGTAGAAAGGCTTTTCTTGTTTAATAATATTTGATTACACCAATTTTGCTTTCAACGCTGTTCTTTATATTTCCGATAATAATCTAAGTTTCTAGAGGTAACTCTACACTTTAGGCCCGCATGACCTATAACAAACATGGTTGCCCTAGATTTCCGTTTTAGTTTAATCCCCGTATATCTATCCCCGCACAGAATAAAAAGCTTTACAAAGTAGGTTACACACTTGACTACAATAATGAAAACCCAGTCATTTACTTGAGCTGGATCTTCTTTATTGCAGTCAGATGTTTAACCCAGTTATCCCTAAAGTTTTTGGGTAATTTTATATCAGTTCTGCACTAGTTATCGAAAAGTTGCAGGCTTCAAGCAAAAAGTTTTTATTGTTTCCAATAAAGACTGATCCATTTTTTGAAAATTTTTTACGACTGGTCTAGATTTTCTAAACCTCAAAAATATCTTATATTTTATAATGATTGACACACAATACGTAAAATATGCAAATTTGGGTTAGCATCGTTATATCATGATTACGTAGAGCTCCTTCGAGGATACTTGAACAAAAAGCAAGATCCACGGTAAAAAAGAGTCTTCAAAACGTTGAACTTCGACGTTCCTTTTTATACTGCTACCACTTCACCTTACTGGAAAAAGTACGAAACTTTTCCCATTTATTCAAACCTTTTCGCGAACTGAAAATAAAATTTAAATCAGCTTGCAGGCATACAAAATCAAAATAACTCTCTTGTTTGGCAAATTGATTTCTTTTTCAGTTCAGAGAGAAAATTAGTCCTTTGCTTATATTTATGTCTTTAATTTAAATCATTCAGGTTTCTTAGAAATTTCCTAAAATCAATTTTTTTCCACCCACCTCACCGTACGATAATAAATTCACGATTATATAGGAATACAGTTCTGTTTTATGCAAATGAATGAACCAAAAGTGTTTTTTCATAATCCAAAAATATTGCAGAAACATCATACACATTCTACTGTAATGAAATAGCGAAGCGTAAAATAAATTTGAAACTGGACATATTATGTAAATGAAGATATTCGGACAAATTTCCCCGCAGAGTCTTTTAATATATCCATGCATGTAGCCGCTTGTGAATTGTTACGATGTGTGTTATCGGGTGACATTTTGCCCTTGCACGGCACCACCAGCATCGCAATGAACTCAATTAGTGAATCCACAGGCATCCCAAGCGCTTGCTTGCTGGTTATTACGTCAACAACACATTGGGGGGTTTTTAAGTGAAAGCTTTTAGTTAAAATTTCATTATTTTTTTTCTACTTAAGTTTAAATTTAAGTACTACCAAAAGGAAAGTATTTTCTTTGCTACCTACTACAAATAGTAAGAATTGAAAAATATTCGAAATATAATAATAAATGGACGTAGATATAAAATAAACTCCAGAAAAGTAGAGGAAATGGTGAATTAATTACAGTTTCATAATTGTTATTTTTAGGCGACTATAATAAAAACGGCTGTTTTACGTATCTTTTGACAACCGTAAAGTGTCAATTTGTAGTAGGCATTTGTCAATTACTACTTAACGGCCGCATTTACTTCACGGCCGCATTAACTTCACTGCCGCTTTTAATTCACGGTCGCTTTATTCACTGGTTTGTTTAAATTGCAAACGCATTTTTTTTAATTAATAACTTTTTTAGGCGACTATGATAAAAACAGCTGATGCCGCTAAAACATTTCAGGTCACGTGACCAAATGTCATGGGAATATTCAAATAAAAATTTTCATTTGTTAATAACATTTGTGATATTCGCCTAAAAAATGTTGTTTGCACCTCTGCCAAAAAGTGATTTTTTGGCTATGATACAAAAAAATAATTTTTTCTACAATTGCTCAAAAAATGGTTGTTTACGCATTAATTTCAGTGCGCAAAGCACGCGTTTTTTTAACGGTGAAAAAAAATTTTTTTTTAACGGTGAAAAAAAAATTTTTTTTAACGGTGAAAAAAAAATTTCTGACATTTTTAAAATTCAGAATAAACTAAGAAGAAAATTTTATTGAAACAATTCTAACAGGCAATTACAAGTCAACTATTCAGAATCAGCGTCATTTTCAGAGAATTTATAGAAAACACTTGGAAAGCGACACTTATTCAAACGACAGAATTGTTTTTCCGTTTTTATTTACATTAGTAACTACGGAAACCCGTGCAACGGTAACTTTAAAAAATAATGCTGCCGTTTTTTTATGAATTCAATATTTTAATAATAAATTTGCTGTTTAGGTAAAGCTGTGCAATTTTAGAAAAAAAGTTGTTTATATTACGTACGCAAAGCCGATTTTTTGAGCTTAAAAACCTAACATTCTCAAGCTTAAAAAAACCTTTGCTTTGCGCACTTAATATAAAAATAACTATAGAGAAATACGACTAGGTACGAATTCGATTTGTTTCTAATTTGTACTACTCGACATCCGTGGAAACAAATAACCAAATTGTACTAAAAAAAACTCAGTTTAAAATTAAAACCGTCAACGAAGCAACACAATGCCACCTGTAACTCAAATTTAAGAGACAAACTGAAACAATTATAATATTTCATTTTTATGAACTCCTGTTCGATTTTTGTTTAATAAATAATTTATTTGTGCTTTTAATTTGATGTAAATTTTATTGTTTCTACCGTCATCGTCTCTGTGTTGATCTGTCAGATGACCATTCGTACTTCGTGTGAAAATATAAAATACGAAATTTGCTATCAAACTTGATAAACGCGCCTAAAACTATATTCTGGATGACGCTTTTTAATATTTTTTTAATTCAGATAACCATTAAGTAAACACGAAATAGGTGTTATGACGGAAACCATTCAGGTTTTGTTATCAGTTTCTTTTAATAACAGAAAATACTGTACAAGGGCTAAAGTTGTTTCGTCATGTTTATTTAAAATTAAACTCCAGCATCGAGGTTGCTAAAATGTCGACGGTACAATATAATACAGTTAATTAGACAGGTAATATAGGAAAGCTATACAGTATTTTACTTGGGCCGCTTAATTTTATCCTGCGTTGTATTATACACCCGACATCGCTGACAAGAATTATATTAACCTTATTTTCGTGATGTATACCGCCAAATTTTTCATTTGTGTAAGTATTTTTAAGAAACACAACAAATTATAAACTACAACAAAAAAGATAATTTTCATTTAGGTAATGAAAAATTTCAAAATAAGTTCAGCTTTCATAATAATCCTAGCATAATGAAATTGAAATTCAATTTAGTAGAAATTTCGTTTCCAAAATTATATTTTTTTTATAGAACTTATGGGTAAGATAATTATCGAGGTTAGTTCATATTCGAATTTGAATAAATAATAGAAATGTAAAAACGTCTATTTTGTAACTTGCCTACAAAACAATTACTTAATCCGAAACTAACATAAGACGCTTTTTGAAATTAGTCTAGCATTGCGACAGTCAATCAATTTCGATAAGCTATGTTCAATGTTTCTTTAAAGTTCACACCGAAGTTTAAAATGTAGAAATGCCAACAAACTGTAGAAACGCAATAACTGCTCATCTAAATATATAAGCCACTTCGTACGATTGCTTTTCCTATTTCATTTCCATATTCATGGATACTGAAAATACCTACCGAAACAAGTCAACACCGTAGAACACGACTGCATACCTATACATATCAAATATTAAAATATAGAATAAAATATATTTCTTGAAATGCATGTTGAAAACCCTTATATTTATAATAATATTTCCCTTTATTTCAGTGGACCAGAAGACCATAAGAGTATCTTCAAATGAAATTAATTGTATTTCCTATATACTCTACAGGCAGTAATAACAGTTGAACAACGCAATATTCCATTGTATTCGTCCTAGGAGAATATGAATCGCTTCAGAAGTGCAGGAGATTGAAACAACAGAGCTTTCAAGCGAAAGCACTTAACACTTTCAGATACTTATAAAAGAAGATATAGAACAATGGCAAAGTTTTAGATTGTGCAGACTATGAAGATTTCGGGATTATTGTTATGTAAATTTGACTGTATACTAAAATAGGCTTTCTTTGATTGTGTAGGTCAATATAGTAGTGTTAAAGTTGTGAAGTTTATAATTGTTACGTATACCTACTTAGTACAAGGTATTTTTTACTGTCTTCTATGAACCACACTTATAACGAATTTAGGAAACTGAATACACATTATGGAAAGTGCAGTGTAGGGATAGTAAATCCTTTAGGCCACTGCTCCACCTACAGCGTCTTAATTTCTATTTTCAAACGTCAGACTAGTTTTCGCGTTTAAGCTTTGGTTTCGTTAAACCAAGATTAGTTTCCATGGATAAAATTGTTACAAAAATGAACCGGGGTTCAAACCAAGATTAATTGCCCCCAATACAATTGTTACGAGATCTGTAACCATGACAATTAATCTTGGTTTTGTTGAACCGGAGCTTAGACCCGAACTGAAAAACCGGCCCTGTACTTCGTTTAAGTGCATGGTGATTTTCTTTGATGGAGTGCTGCGCAATTGGTACGCAATTCGATCGACTAGTGCCTCTCTCGTGTTTACTTTTGTTTCATGAATTAACGATTTCAGCCATCCCCAAAGGCTATAATCAAGTGGGGGTTAGGTCCGGTGATCTTGGTGGCCACTGAAGTAAAAACAATTTTACAATATCTCAGTAACGGTTGACATTTGACCATATGTTTACTAGACGTTTTTGTTTGTTGAGGTCCGCTAAACACATTATTTGAATATAGAGGGTTCCTCACGAAATACCCTGTATAAACCCCCGTCCCTCTATTAATGGTACCCAGCGTGGGTCCCAGTTTAAATAACCACACCTGAAATTTAAATAAACTAAAAGAGGATAGCCGTTATAAAACCCTAGCAACAGTAAGCAAAGGGCGCGAATTGTTATTTTATCAGTAAAAGCAATTAATTTACTAGACCGAAAAATAACTGCCCTGTTATATCACATCCACAAAAACATTTAACCTTTGCGATTAATTTAATATGGCAAGTTCCAATACAAATACTTTTTTAAAAAGTAAAAGTTAAAATTAAAAATTTCAGTATACAAATTAATAATGGGAAGGGCGAAAACAACACGTCCTAAAATTAATCATAGCCCTTCTCGAAAATTAGATGTATTATATTCGATTTCGTTCGGGTTAGATTTTCGTTCGACGCAGCAAGTTGTTATTCATTCATTTGCCCCTAAAATATGTTGAAGCTCTTGAAAAGATCCTCCTTTTTTGCGCCACGATGCCATATAATCAAGAATTATTACAGCTTATTTTCTAAAAGAAAGTGAAACAAACTTTTAACAAATTCGACCTTTCTTGCAGGACAAGGTATTTGACTTTGGAGCACTTTAAAGTCTTACATTAAAAATTTACAAACCACTTCGAGGCAAATCCTGTACGTATTTTAAATAGCGTCCGACAACATAAAATAAATTTTAAAAATTCAGTACATAATAATATAATAAATATACAGAGATGTGTTTTGATTTAGGAAAAGGAATGCGTAACATTACAAGTAAATAATTATATAATTTATTGAATACTATATTTTGGAACAGAAGAAATTACTTGTAGAGTTTAAAATATTTATGTTTCCAACGTAATTCCTGTTTTTTGGTACTGAAAATTTTCATTTAATATTCCACCCATGAATCGTAGGAAAAATAGTGAAATGCAACTCACATTTAATGGCTATTAAGACACTAATATTTATTATCCAATTCGCATACTCGTGTCTTAATAGCTATTATAAAATGCCCATTTATAGTATTATACCCCATTTCAAAGTTCTATCTACCTACTCTAAATGAATGAAAATCTAAAGCAAAGCAAAATCAAGTCAACAAAAGAAGATGCTAAATCAATAAATATAATGTGGGCATGGGTTAACAGGATTTTTCTTGGATTCGAAGCCATAGTGGCTGTGAGTTCATATCCTACACAAAGCGGACATATTTTTGAATAACTTATATCCATATCGTCCATGGGCGGTTTGGTGGAACGGCTCGGTTCGTGTTATATTAAGCGTTTATAATTGCGTGATTACGTTTGTCCCTGTTTTTGTCATTCTAATTTCTTAATTCATTTAAATTTTAATGCTAAACGTAACTCATTAGTCTTAATACAATGTTAAGAAGAATAAACTGCTTAATTAATAACAAAGCTCTTACTATAGATAACTATGATGCTGATGCAGTTATTCAACTTGAATCGTTTAGATGTTTTCGCATTAAAATGTTTAGCAATTTTATTATAAGTAGATATTTAATCGAAAGCGAAACCTGCTAATTCAAATGGATCATATTTTAATCGCTGTCACAGTAGCGGTCCTGTTATCTCAGTTGTAATATTTGCGTCACAGTATTATTGGATACTAACTGGAATTTTTATCTTTGCGTTCTTTTCATACCGCACTTCGTGCTATTCTAGTCTTGTTTTCGCAAAGCATATGTAAAATAAAAATTAATATATTGTTATATCCGATTCATATAATTTAAAATATGGATGAAAAGTAACAAGTTTCAACCTTGAGATATTTTGAAAAATATGTGGTATGGTATCCAGCTGAAGAAATGCTAATATTTCAGTTTTAATGAATAATACTATAAAATAATCTGTTGAATACACAACCATTTTATAAAAAAACTTCATAACTGAAACAATATTAAACAGAAATAAATTTGTTAGTTTCAACAAAGACACAGTCAACTACATTTTAAAAAACAACAGTATTTAATATTTCCAAAATGTCAACCCTAGTTAACGCCACTGAATTCAGTACGCCACTGAATTCTACTCAAAAGAGTACTGTAGAATATTTGTATAGGTTTGAAATAACTAATAAAATAAAAAAAATTGCGTTTTCCTTGAAAATGTGAAACAATAGCGAATGCTTTGAAAAATTTTAAACTGTTACTTATACAATTTATTTCTAGTAACTTTTTTTCCGGTGACTCTTTTACCGGTGACTTTTTTCCGGTGGTTTTTCTTCCGGATGACTTTTTTTCCGGGTGACTTTTTTTCTGGTAACCTTTTTTCAGGTGGCCTTTCTTCCGGGTGGCTTTTTTCCGGGTGGCTTTTTTTCCGGTGGTTTTTCTTCCGGTGGCTTTTCTTCTGGGTGGCTTTTTTCCGGGTGGCTTTTTTTCCGGTGGTTTTTCTTCCAGTGGCTTTTCTACCGGGTGACTTTTTTCCGGGGGCTTTTTTTCCTTGACTTTTTTTCCAATGACTTTTTTTCCGGGATTCCTCGAGAGTATAGGTACCCTCAATTTTCTCCTTACGACAATAGTTACCAAGATACCCTGTACCGAGTACCGACATCTAAATTGGGTCACCCTATAGGTACTATCTGGACACCGTTTTTACAATCCCCACATTTAACACAAGGTTTATGCATTAAACAAACACCTTTTTTTTTCGAACCAAACGGATTGTGCAAGGAAATTATCTTTAACTACAGGGACATAGCAATACGAGCAATCAAGGTCATTAACGACCTAAGTGAAGAAATGTTCCAGCATTGCTATGAAGAGTGAAAGAATCGCTGACCCAGATAGGCATTGCCATGAAGTGTATTTCTAATCAAGGCAGAGCTTCTTTTTTGGTAAAAAAAAGTTACAAAAGAGTGTTCCTTATTTCTCTAATTAATTATCACCCCTATCAAGAAACAAAAGCCAAACTTCCAGCTTTATACTCGCACAGCTAATTAGTTGCTTTCTTTCTAAAAAAATCTAATTAGAGAAAATTTACCTGTCTTTTGTGATGAGTGCCAAGCGATTTAAGTTAATTATTTTGTAACTTTTAATAAACAAAATTTTAATACGTAACTAATAAGAAACTTTATGTTTTAATAACCAAAGTCCAAAAGTAAAAATAAAAGATTGTATATAAATACACAATTAAAATTCAGACATAAATTTTACAATAATCATAAATAAAGTAGGTACAATCTATAACGGGAAGTTTTACCCAGTGATCGAACTAAACCTTGGTCGTGTCTGTTGTGGAACAAAAGTAGAATTTTTTGTTAATTCGCATAACTTGTAAAGACATTATCACATGGCTGTTACTCAACTAGAATCGGATTTATGTGAATAATTCAAGTACTCAGATCACTATTAATTAAATTTATAACTGTTTGTTCAAAAACCAGCCTTGTAAATTTGTATTTATTTAATAAAGTAAGTAGGGATTCAAATATTCCATTTCCGGTAACGTTTGTGATTATTTGACGTAGATCTCGTCTATTGAATCCACATAACAGACACATGACAACCAAATTTGATTTACAGAATAATTAAATATTAGATATTTCATGTAATAGCTACAGGGTGTCCCGAAAGTGACAAAATATTAATGGGGCGTTGTAGCTAACTCACAAGGGAGTAAGGGAAAAGTAATAAAAAAAATTCTATCTGCCGTGTTTTTGAGAGAGATGTGCACAATCTGGCACATTCACATTTTATAACTTGTTAGGCCCACTTGTATAAAAAATTTGACTCTCAGTTCAGCTGATCCACGATCAATTGTCATGGATACCAATTGTTATAACAATCATATCCATGACAATTGATCGTGGATCAGCTGAACTGGGAGTCAAATCGTTTATACAACTGGGCCTTAAACCCCCTACATACGATACGATCGGTCGTACGATCGGTCGTACGACGCCTCGTACGACACGTCGTACTACAAGTCGTATAGACAGTCACTGTTTTTGCCTACTAACGTAACAAACCTGCAGTACGACAGGTCGTACAACTGACCATTTAGCCTCCACACGATGCGATCGATCGTACGACTCGTTGTACGACTTGTTGTACAACGTGTCGTTACGACTGTTTGAACGATAGTTGCACGACCAGATCGTACAATCGGTCGTGTTTGACGGCAGTATGGAGCCGACATAAAATCTGTTGTACAACCGGGGGACAGTAAAAAAATATAAAAAAATAGCCTGACAGTAGGTTACCAGTGACGTACCTATCAAACATGTATAGGGGATGCACATCAGTTAGCAATTTGTAGAATTTGTTTAGTATTCTTTGCATGTTATTCATCAAATTTCTTGCCAATAGGGTACACATGTTTACCAAATCACCAAATCACAATAATTATTTGGAAGACAAGTCATGACGCCTTTAATATCCCAGTAAAGTGATAGTACTACTTTTTCTGTATACAGTGTGTACATAAAATAACGGGACACCCGAATAACTTTTTTATTGTTAAAGATAGAAAGTTTGTACTTGGAGAAAATTTGTATGGTTAGTAAGCTTTATTTTTAGTATGTCGAAAATTAATTTCCGTTTCCGGTTTAACCGGAAGTGATGCTAACTTGAAAATTTTAAATAGAACACCCTATATATTTTTGCATTTTTGGATTTACACTTTTATAAACTTTGAGAAACTTAAAAGGACTATGTACCAAAAATCAATAGTTTTCGAGATATTCGAGGTAGAAAGTATAAATTTGTAATTTGCATTTATTTTGATTTAGGCCCGGTCTTTCCATCTCCTACTAAAGCTTCTATTAGCTAATAAACGATTAGTTGTCATGGAAACAATTCTTGTAACAATGGTATCCATGACAAGTAACCGTTTATTAGCTAATAGAAGCTTTAGTAGGAGATGGAAAGACCGGGCCTTATACTTGTAAAAACAGTTAACGTACGCTTTTCTAAAATTTCTTTTTCTAATAAGATTATGCGGCCCTCAGGAGGGCCATTTGTAAATCGCAAGCGTGCGAGTTAGAAAAGTAAACAGTTGTTATAATAATGTAAGAATTTAAACACAGAATCGGACACTGCCAGATTGAAAATGTGGCCCGCATTTTGAGCATTATTATAACTGTTATTTATTTTTCCATACAAATGGCCCTTCTTGGGGCCGCACAATCTTATTAGAAAAAGAAATTTTTGCGCTACTGTGCTCTATTTCATTGTTTACCGCGGCTGTTTCCAAGACAGTAAGTTATGTTTACTAGTTGCTAAGGATAAAGTCGTCGGTAAAATACTTTGGGGTTCTAGAACGGTAAGTAAATTTACTCAAAACGAATGTGCCATGTAATTTGATAAATATTAATGTCAGTCACAAATGTCAGTTTAGTTAAATAAAATGAATACAATTTCCAATGTTAGTTAAAACAAATCCTGGAGCTTTTAATTTCTCATTTCTTGTAACAAAGTACGCCAGCAAAGATTTTTCATCAATATTTGTACTTTTCTTGGTACACCAATTTTTAAAATGATTGTAGGTACCTTCGTAGCGTCTCTCTAGACTTATCAGGAATGAGAACCGAACACCTCACATTCCAAGCTTCTTCTATTTCGTTTTCGGAATCATTTTCATTAATTTTTAGCACGGAACTCCAAATAATTTTCACAAAAAACTGCAATGGCGGTAACTGTTTACAGATTGCTATAGAAACGCAATACATCAATCGACAATACGGCAACGTGATGTGGAGACACAATTATCGCATTTGAATCTGTATTAGTTATTAATTTATTACAAATTCGTTTTACCGGATTCAGTAGCGCAAAAAACGTCATAAGCATCACGAACGTTAAGGACTACCGATCTCAGACAATAATTGGAGTCGTCGCTGCGCTCCTCCTCCAAACTATTGTCTTCGATCGGTAAAATGTCCTTACCGTTCTTAATACTTAATATACTATTTAGAAAAGCGTACGTTAACTGTTTTTACAAGTATAAATCAAAAGAATTAAAAATTACAAATTTATACTTTATATCTCGAATATCTCGAAAACTATTGATTATTGGTAGATAGTCCTATTTAAGTTTCTCAAAGTTTATAAAAGTGTAAATCCAAAAATGTAAAAATATATAGGGTGTTCTATTTAAAATTTTCAAGTTAGCATTACTTCCGGTTAAACCGGAAACGGAAACCAATTTTCGACACACCAAAAATAAAGCTTATAACTAACCATACAAATTGTCTCCAAGCACAAATTTTCTATCTTTAACAATAAAAACGTTATTCGGGTGTCCCGTTATTTTATTTACACACTGTATAATAGTATATTATATTATTAGGAGTATAAGCAAAGCTTTATGTGCTGAGGCTGGTTGACTGCCGATCGTAGTGAGGCAGCCAAATCAGCCGAAGCACATAAAGCGCTTATACTCCGAATAATATATGTAATTTTATCTCCAAACACCAAACGTGTAAAATTATAATACAAAAATAAACATGTAATTAACAAGGTTATTTCGGGAAACATTACACTTATACAAAAATCGCATTGCCTGAAGACACTTTCTACATATTACCGTAGCAACCCACCATAAAAGTTGAATGCTATAGGCATATAAGTACTTTATCTGCCTAAGCATATAAGTGAAACTTATACTACGAACAGTCTGTCATTTAAATGCCACTTTTATGACGTTTGGAGATAAAATTTATTATTGTAAAGAGACGGTAAATGGTCAGTTGTACAACCTGTCGTACTGCAGGTTTGATAGTTAGTAGGGGGTTTTAGGAAGCTATAGTACTTATTTATTTTGATTGATACCTTGGAAACCAACGACGGATTTTGAACAGAACACAATGTTGCCAGATTAATTTTTAAGCTATCTCGATTTAAAAATTGTCTTCAGTAATAATTTAATAATTTGTAATTACCTGTCTTTTTGCAATTTTTTTAATTTGGGAACAAGAAAAGACATTATTTTCTACAAATAGAGTACCTACCCTTAGCCAGCTTCATTTCCAATTTTTAAAAAGTTACAAGTGTTAACTTTACATCAAGTTACTGGATGCGTGCATTCAGTGATAATAGCTAAAATTTATGACCATTGATCTTTTAAAAGTACAAAAAAATTAATAATTTTTATTATTTCAAATCATTTAATTTTACCTGACGCTTGCACCCCCATTTTTACACACCCTGTATATTTTGCGGTATTTTGGGGACACCCTGTACTACCTAAACTTAAATATTTACCATCCCTTTATATTAATTGTTTCTTATAAAGAAATCTCAGTATATTCAATGTATACCTATTAATATCTAAGTTTATGCATGTACTATGCTCCTAATTACCAAATTATTGTTCTTTCAAAAGTTAAACACCTCGAGGAAACGCCTGCCACGAACAGCATTGTGTAACTGTCATGAAATTGTTACAAAACATTAGTTGACGAAGCTGAAAATGAAATTAAAAAGCACAAAAAGCCCTAAAAAATTCATACGACTGTAACTTGGAATTTCGTTTAAGCGTTTTAAACGGTCCATGAAATCAGAATAAAGCAGCCTTCCTAAATCACACTAACAAAAATATCGCTGTAATTTCGGGCTTTGAAAAGCTTTTATGTGGGAAGTAACAAACGTTTTAAAAATTAAACTTATAATTTAATTAAAACCTATGTTTGTGAACTTAATATCATATAACAATAATCTTCACCGGTATGTGTTTTATGTTATCTTAATCCTGTGAAAAACTCTAAGTGGATAATATTTAGTAAAAAAACTTTAATTAAACCAATTAAATTTTTATTGGCCCTAGACATCATAGACGTCATAGCCTACTATTGTCTTACGCTAGTGTTTCTCTAAACATGTGTGAACACCCAAATGTATACAATATGCAAAAACTAAAAAAAAAAGACGCGTGCTATTTTGGACCACTAAGAATGTACTGATGCGTGAAACCGAAAAAGCCCTTAATCCTAAATCATGATAGATGATCATAACTTTAATTTATTCTTTTCTGATTCAGATATCCACTGCAAGAACTTCAGCTACTAACTACAGTCGCGTTTCCCCAACAAATAAATTGTTGGCAATATATTCTCAGCAAAAGGCATTGTTGTCACAACAAATAGGAATTAATAAAGTAAGTTGCATCTACAAATAATTTGTTGTCTCTGCAAAACGAACTTGTGCGAAAGGAAATAATAATAATAACATAGGAACATATTTTTGGTGTTAACCCAACGAAAGATCGCTTGATCCTCGAATCATCGATAGAGTCAGTCACCTGACATTTTTAAATAATTGCACTATGATATAATTAGTTAACCCAAATAACATTTATTTCATACTGTCCGCTCTATGTATACGTATGTATGGGACAATACAGTACAAAGCTGGGAAGTGTTGTTATTTATTTGTAACTAAGCAACAAATATAAAATGGATCATGTGATTTAAAATGAAACGCCAACACCAATTCCCATTAATACTGTACAAAAATTAACGGAAAAATAACGAAAATAAATAGTAGACCGATTATGACGCAGATATTATCTGTTATTGTTATTAGTGTTATTCAATATTCAGGCAACATTCAAATTACAATATAAACTGCAACAAGAATGATACTAAAAGGAATTTCCCATTCGTTTCGCACTACAAGGATCATAGATTAAATGATATTTGTTTAAAAGTAAAACATATTCTTTATTTCCTATATTTTCTGTAAGTATTATTATATTTTTTTATAAAAATACTCAGGAAGACAAACAAAATAAACCGTTTTATTTTTTTATAAAAAAACTCAGAAAGACAAACAAAATAAACCGTTTGATATAATGATATTTTCCAATACATGTCATAAATATTTAAACATGTAAACCTTTAGAAAACAATTCTTAAATATGAAATGCCGCTCAACTCAATTGTTTTTCTGGACAAGAAACATCCGTTTTAAAAATGTTTGCCAAATATTTTCGGTTTTCTCCTATAAAGAGAAAATAAGTAAAAAGCGAAATGGACAGTAAGAATGGGATTATTTATATTTTTATTAAAGAACTCTTAACAGTAATTTGGTACCATATTCTTACATTTCTTTTCAAGTAAATAAACAAGGATAGAATAAAAACGTCTTAATCCCATATACTTTGTATTTCTAAACCAAGAAACATATTGGTCATGTATTATTTTCACAGAATATTGTTGCAATGGCAAACTTATCCGTCAATTCATGATTCCAATACTGTGAGGGAGGCTCAAATACTTTCTTTGTTCAAATTCAGTTAGAGGTGATTTAAGGAACTTTGTGTGAATTTTAGGCATTTTTGGGGACATTATTTTTTAGCGGTTTTATACAGGTGTATACAGATGTTTCACTTTTACCATGAAATTATTTATTAAGGATCAACGTAGTTTGTGTACAAAATTCCATAACTTTTTTCGCTTGTATTATTATCCTTGAGAATCTGATGTAGATCAAATCAAACATATGTCTGATTTGTTTAGTGGCAATATGCAACGGAATGTCGGTTTACAAACATATTAGTAGCAGTACCTAAAAACGGTGAACAATATTCTTTGAAGAAGAATAAACTTCGAACTATAAGAAGGAATAAAAGGAGAGACTGGAGTGGTTCGGACATATCATGCGATGTCAACACAGTCGAGGAATTCAGAAAATAGCAGAATGCAAGTCAGAGAGGAAAAGATACAGAAGGAAACCGAAGAATAGATGATGGTATAGTGTAGTACTAGAAAATCGTAATGGAAATAGTAAATTGGAGAAAGAAGATTAACAATAGAAAGGAAAAGAGGCGCAAGTAGCAGATAAAGCTAAATCGTACAATAAGAAATATTTTTATTAAGTAATTATTGAATGTAATTAAATTTGTGGTTTATAATTTTTTGTTATAAAACCCAGAAAATGTGGGTACAGTGCTAATTCACCTCACAAAAAGGGTTTCATAATATTCAGAAAGGATGAAATCATAACCCTCGTACGCTCGAAAAATTTAAGGACATAAAAGAAAGGCCCCCTCAAACTCGTGGAGGGGAAACCAAGTCATTTCTCAATTGTTGCCAAATGCCCAAATATTCTAAATTCAACGTTATCAAACAAAGTCAAAATAATAACTTTTCGTTCTAAACCAAAAAATGTTAAAATCTATTTTTCAGGAAAATACGTACGTGATCGTGAAAAGTATATGCCTACTCAGATTTTAACGTAGATTCATATTATTATGGATCGGTAAAAAATTGAAAAATATAACATAATTTACAAAAATGATTCAACCTCCAAGTTTTGAATACGAAATAATTTTTTGAGCATATTAGATGCTAGCAACAGTAGCTATAGTACCTACAAAACTGACGCAATTAACAAATTTTATTTTATACTTCCTGTTTAAGTAGTAGTAGTAGTAGGTACATCCAATTTTTTATTTAATACAATTGTGAATATTTGGTTTGCGGGTGAGAATTTTTTAAATAAATTATTAATACATCACGAGATTCAACATTTCATCAGAATTCAACCACCCAAACAGTTCTGACGATATGAAGCAACGAATGTGCCGAACCCACCCTCAAACAGATAGTTTCCAAGTAATGTGGTTATCTGATGAATAAAGGATGATAAATTGCGGTGCATGTAAATGTTTATATAAGTTTATCTTTTTTCTGTTAATTCAGTAATTATTGGGAATATTTTGTAGTTTATTATGCAAACTGCTTTTTTCTTTTTGAAAGCACATCGAGTTCCTTAACATTTTTCCAGCTTCCCAAAATTGTAAACAATATTTGATTTCTATTTTTAAAAAATTTATGCAAATATGTTACTCCACGTTGTCAACCTGACAAAAATCGATAATCAGCCAAAACACACTAAAACCTTCTGACACTTGCAAGACAAATTACACGAAGTCGAAATTACCCCATAGTTGGAGACCAAAGACCACTTAATATTGCACGAAATTTATTAGCGTCTGATGATTTCCTATAGAGATTTATAGCTACAGTCTTCCTTTAATAAATGAGAAATGAGAATCCTTATATAGCAAAAGATCTTAACACAAATTCTTAACTTGTTATATCTTTTGGGCGTAAAATAATTGCACGACATATTTCCCGTTTATTTAAGTCACATTTAAAATTCTTATAATTTATTTTCCTGAAATCGAAATTATTTTCTCACAGTCCTGTAAATTTGTGATTTCGCATTAATATAACCACACAACAAAGTAAAATTGCTGTAATTTGATATTTACAAAGAAGGTCATTAATACCCCAATTAATGTTTACAAAAAGATTAGCCTCAATTAAGGGCCAAATTAAAACGATGATAATTATGGAGAAAATTGGGGTTACATTTATTAAAACACTAAAGAAGCAAACGATTTAATTGCGCATTTAATTTGCAGATATTCATAAATCTAATTTATATTTTAGATAAAAATATGAGGAAATAAAATCTCACTTTTGCAAGTTTGAGTTACAAACAGAAAAATATCGAATTATTTTTTTATGAATTTTTGGAGATAATATCTAATCAATAAATCCAATATGGTTTATCGTAAATATTAATATATTTTTGTATCTAATTATTAAATCAATAATGACGTTTCGAAATTAATAAATATATATCTTCAAAGTAGAAAATTTGAAATAAATAATTAGTTTCTTTTTTTATAGAAACTATTGATTCATAAAATCTTGCAGGCTGCAATAAATTGAATTGAAAATAAAGGAGAAGGATCATCGTTGACTTGAAACACGTAATTTCAGATAAATCTTAGAACTCAATTTTCACGTCGCTTGGATGTTACAAGTGGAAGCAAAATCTGCAGGGAGACGCTGTTCTCTATTCCGAAGTAAATTCAATGCTTATGTGGAAAGCTCTAAAGATATTCCGTACTTTGATGTTAGAATTGATAATATAGGTAATATATGAATCAATCACGTCTATATTCGGTATCCTATTACGTCCAAAACCGACATGTCATTAAACCGTTTCTAATTAGTAATTATTTACAATAAAAATTAATCCAAGTACCAAAAATAAATGCCTTCATTTTGTTTAATTAATCTTGAAATATGAACAAAGTTTCCGAAATTCAATTAAAAATTCAATTATCGTGACGTCACTTCCCCCACCTTTCCTTTTATTAATTTCAATATTCATTGTTGATAATAACTTATTAAATTTTAATATAACTATATCTTTAATAATTAATATTTAATAACTTGTTTTGTTTAGTTATTAACAAGTTTTATTAAAAATTTATTAATCTAAGAATGAGAAAAATTCCTACATACGTATTAGAATTTTTTTTCGTGGCCAACAATGTAAAAACTTGCAACTGTCACTGGTTACGGAAACTGATTCACAATAAAGTTTATAAGTTAACAGGAATTTCCTCAATGCGCCAGGCGTCGCGGACCGTCTCACCGCTACTACTGACTCCATGCAGCGTCCCGGCGCTTCCCCCACATTTTACATGATCAGTATCTGAAAGAAAGAGTTAGATTCTGGAATCTCACATTTAATTGTTCCTGGTGATATTTAGGATTCAAATGCATTCGCAAATTTATCGTCTTGACGTTTAACAGAAAAAACTCCATAATGGACGTAAACATTAAAGAAGCAAGGACATTATTAGGCAACCTACATCTTTTCGAAATGCAAATTTTGATTCTGTTTTTGTTTTCGCTGTCGCTTTTGTTTATGTAAAGGCACGTGAATGGAATTGTTAATGAAAGTGCTCTCTCATTTTATTGATTATGATGCTAAAGAGCATGTGGTCACATTAATCTAATATTCTTTGAAATTATAAATACAAAACATGACCAGTTAACAGTAACTATTGTAATTATTGGGAATCCCTCTGTAATCAATGTTCTATTGTATTAATACTTTACCTATGCATTATTGAAAACTGATTACCCAGGAGGGGATTTAAACGGCCAGCCGTCAAAATGTTAAGTTTTAATTCAAAACATTATAATATACGAGTACATTATTTTACATAGTTGCTCGCATAGTTGTGAGTTTTAAATTTGAATTTTATGTACAAAAATATCGAGGCATTTCGCTGAAATCAGAATTACTTTAATACACATCAATGTCAAAGCTTAGCCAAAATTTTGAAGTAGTAGCTGCTTTCTTAATTTAACCGACATCTTTAATAATTTTAGTTATTCCCTATTGACCATTCAGCTTCACGATTTTGATGAATACAGGGATTTTCCCTTAAGCTCCAACTGTTGACGTATAAATATGGACATCCGAGGAGTTTACAGCGTCAGCAGGGAATGGGCTCTTGAAATTCTACGAACGAATCATGCATAAAGTACTTCTCTTTCAACATTTTCAACTCTTGGGTCAACTCGAAAGAAAATTATCAAAAGAAAGGATTTGTATTCGTTAATTAACATTTGTTCTAAAGTACGGGGTGTTTCATACCACCTATTCAAAAATTGTGGTAGACAATAGGTTGTTTTATAAGTTTATAACATAGTATACTATACTTGTATGATCAAAAATAATTTTCATCTAGTACCTATTGGCTTACGACAAAATAATTGTTGACAACTGTCAGATTTGCATTGCATGTAATAGTCATGCAATATTAATGGCTTCAATTTGTTCTTTCGTAGCCATAGATGAAAATAATTTTTGATCAGACTTTAGAATCGCTCCAGCAAAATAGTAGAGTACGTAACCCAATTAATAAATAAAATAGCTGTCTGGATTATAATTTCATTAATAAATCAATACTAGATATTCAAGACACCTGAGACTGATTTTGACACCAACTACAAATGATATACTCTCGAGCCGTTTTCGTTGTGTGTTGTTATTAATTTTTTTAGTGAATTTTTTGAACAATAATCTTGATAAATGAATTATTATCACTTACGAAATGGCATATGCCGAGTGATCATTTAGATTTCACCTGTAGTTATTCACATGGAAATTTAAGTCATGCCTTTGATTAATTTACAAAAACGAAATTAATTGAAATGTCAAATTTATGAACTGTCAGTAGTAAACATTAATTTATCTTGGTATTTTTAGTAAAAATGGCTTATACCTACTACAGTCGAGTACAAACATTTTGTAAATATTTTGAACCATTCTATGGATTTATTCATTTCAGATTTTCAAAATTCTGCTTCCGAAAAATATGCTACCAAGAAAGCATGTCTAACTTCCCCTTCCGGTTTCGGATTTTTTTGAAAAGCTTATTTTGTCGATGAATTTTCGATATACCCCTTCATTTCAAATTTCATTAAAATCGGTTCACTATAGCTTTTCTGTTAGAGGCGTTACATACACGCCCACCCACCCACAGACAGACTTTTTTTTAAACCACTTTTTTTGGTTCCAAATGGTCCAAAACACCTATTTCAGTGAAAATCTCAATTTCGAAGATTTTCATGATATCAATACTACTTCCCATATACCAGTGGTGGTATGGTAAAGTAAAAATTGAAGCAAATTAATTGAAGATTTCTGAAATAAATGTGTTAAGATAAATTATTAAAGTCCTAATAGTAATTCATAATTCTTTATGTTATCAAACTACACGAGCACAAGAACTACCGAACGCGAATGGTACAACTGGTACAAGAGCAGTAGTTACACGAACTTTTTAACGAACGTAATGCTTCTTCGGGTAATGTAAAATACCCATTAAACATTCAGCAAATGTTTCTCTTTCAAAGTACATATAATTTTCAAATATTATCAAAATCCCTCAACCAAAAATGACTCACATAACAATGTCTTCCTTCCAGCGTTGATAGTCGAACCTACCTTTAATAATACTGCGTTGTCCTCTTGCGAATTCACGAAATCCATCCATTTCCCGAACCAAACACTATCCAAAAACCAAAACAATGTCAATCACTCACACTACACTATAGTACAGTATAGTTCACTACACCACACTTCAGAGTACAGTACACAGCACTGCACTTCCTGATATAATCCTCCCTTGGTGTTGTCCAATATATATCAACAGTTAGGCGCTTCAGCAGCTCAAGTCATTAGTATATCAGATACAGCCCTTGGATACGCTTGACGAATATCTAAAATAGAGCCAGATATTAAAATCTTAAATTAACTAACTATCCTATTTCACTCTTCTTTGTCCATTAGACTAGATCACATTCTTATTCAGAAATTTTAAATCACCACAGCAAAATTTTAGTTGAAAAATTTAAAGCTATTTTTGAAAATGTAAAGTTATTGTAAGTCATATTTCGGTAAAAATTGGCTTCGGTCTGACCAAAGATGCTACTTAGTATCGACTACATAGAGAGAAATCACGGCTGCGGAATAAAATTGAGAACGAAGTATTATTATATTCCAAAATAATTCTAAAATGTACTCTACCGAGAGCGTCTAAAATTAAGTGCAGAAGCCGTGGAAAGAATTAAGAATTTAGGATAGGTACGGAGAATATAACAATGTTTTTTAAATTCAAATTTGGCGAATTTTTTTTAGCATTTTAGTTTGATGTACAGGTTGACCTTACAAATACACAATTATTACCACTCAATTTGAGATATCCTGTAGAAATAAAGTCGCGAAATTATATTTTGTCATTGAAAGTAACCGGAATTTTCTGCTATAATCATTACAAGACAAATTGGTTAAACATTATGTAAGTAAACGTAAAACTACTTTACTTATATGGCGCACCTGGTTTGATAATAATTTGCGTAAAAGTTCTTAATAATGAATAGCAGATAAGAACATCTGGCTTTATATTTGTAAAACAAAACTATTTAATAGCAAGATGATTCATTTTGTTACCTAAGTAAATTTTTCGTGTCGGAACATGATTTTCTTGAATTAAAAATCAAACAAAGAAAATCCAAACGATTTTTAAAACTTCGCTGCAAATCTTAATGAAAAAAAAAAATAAAGCTATTAATTTTACCATAAATGAAACATTTCTACTGCAAAGGTAAAAGGAATTTCTGGACTCCCTATTATTAAAGTTACAATAAGTATTTATTTTCTTTCTGAATCTGATCAAATAAAAAAATGATAAAAACCTGATTAAGCTGAACAAATTTGTTAATTCAACAACGAAAGTAGGAGCATCAATATTAATAAAGAACACCATCCTTTCTAAACATACGGGAATAACTAAAAATTAAATCGGTGTTCGAGCATGCACGAACTGCAATAATCCAATTGTTCATAGATAACAAAAAGTCGTCGGATGCGTTAACGTAACGATTCCTATCATGCAAATGGTGCGATTTCTCGGCTAGAAATAAATACGAACAAAGACTTTCACCTTTTAACTCTTATCAATTTATGAAGACAAGAATTTTTATAGAAAGGAAGAGAAACTATTTTTAAAATAAAATGTAATTTGAGTATGGATTTCATTAAAGAAAAACAATTTTATGTCATATCTCAAAAAGTGGAGGTGCAAACCTCCCCTGGCCTTTCCCATACTAAAAATAAACAATTCGTTTTTGGTATTCAAAAATTAGTTCGCGAGGCAGATCCTGGAAATCATTTGAATGCGTACCGAGAAAAACGAGACTATACGGGTTTGATATGTACAGAAGAAAGACCGTCGCGCTGCCGCCGTTGCGACCGTTTTTGGATTTACTAAATAATTTTCGCAGGGATCCGGCATCTTGCTCTTTGTTATGGGCTAATAAGAGTAATAAGCGGTCAATACCCAAATTAAACTGAATATTGCTATTTTCGTAGAAAGTCGGGAAAATGACGTTTTATAGGATGAGGAGGTAGGTATACATGATGAATACGTCAAACTTTCGAGTCTTATAAATACACGTTCATCTTGTGGTTAGGTTTACATATACTTTCTGAAAGCCTTTTATTTCACAAAGAAATTCAAGTCTTCAATATTCATAAAATCATAATTACGGCCGATAGTGGAAAAAGCATGATAAGATAAATGAATTACTCAATTGTGCATGAAACCTTTCGAATGTAATTAATTAATTTTTCGCTTGTACGTGGGCTACAGGTTTAAAGAAAATTAAATTCTATTCGGATTCGATCCGCGGCCCTTAGTACGAAAACCACAACCTTTTAATGAACTCACCTAGTGCGTCTCCGTCAATGGCGTTGAATTAGCCGCTATTAAAGCTTCCAATGTTGAATAAATTTAAAATTTTAAATTATTCTTTAATTTATGTCATTTAATTCCGTAAAAACGTAAAATGTTGTTATAATTCGTAATATTAAACACTGTTATAGGTAAATAATATTATGGAAAGTATTTTTTGAATATATTTTATTCTAAAGGGGGTCTTTTGTGCCGTTTTTTGCTTAGGCAACCGGAAAAAAATCTTTTTCTGCAACCGTCTTAAAAGTGATCACTTTTGATACCAAAAACGGACAGTGAAGTTGATGTTTTTGTTATTAGTAAAAAAAATGTGTGTGTTGCTCGGCAACACTTTTAGTTCCTAGGAAGTAAAAGTACTTTTAATTCCTAGGAACTTTTGCTTTTAACTTTTTTGGTTAAGATTTTGGTTTGTTATGTGAATAACATTTATTTAAGAAAAACACTACAAAGATATTAGATAAAGAATTTTCTGTAAATATTTAAATAGCTATCTCCCATCACAGTAAATGATCTAGCCTTATTAGTTTTTGTTAGGAATTTTAATCAGTAAGACTGATTTAAGATCTTCAATATCATTAATCTTTAAATGTAGTAACTCGTCGCAGGGACAAGCTCCAGCAACACCCAAAATTAATATAACCTACAAACGTCAAAATTTAATTATCGTAAAATATTCGATTTTAAAACTAAAACACACTTTCATCATCAAGTATTGCTTATTAGGAGCACACTTCAAGAATCGATCCACCTGTTCTTTACTAACAATTCTCGATTTCTTCGGTGTGTAGTCATTATTTTCTTTTTTTAAATAGGCACGGAGTTTTGAAAATTTTTCGATATTTACCCCATTTTTTAAACTTAATGTTGCCTTCAACATTGTATATTGCGCCCAAAGAGTAGAAGCCTTCATTTTAGTGGCCAATTCGGAAAAGTACGCTAATAGTACGCTTTCCGTGTACGTTTTACGGTTTTCTCGTTACTCCAATTTAAAAATTTGTTGTAGGCACCTTCGTATACTTCTCGAGATTTATTGGGCAGAAGATTTGATACAACTTCTTTTGCACGGTCTAAAATTTCTGGTGGTGTATCTTCGTTACCATTATCTTGTTCAAACATTTTCGATGGTTTGGCTGGGTTTGACAGAATAAATAAAATTGAAAACAAAAGCTTAGAAGACTTGATTTTATTTTAGTAGTAGTAGTGTTCTCTAATTCCTCGCATCTTAATTTTATTATTTTGAATCCGGTTGTTCCGGTTGCGGAAAAAATAGTATGTTTCATTCGGATTAAAAGTGACTTCTTTTGACTCGCAATATCGCATCCGTTCGGCTACGCTACGCTCCGCCTCACACATGCAAAATTTGCTCGTCAAAAAAAGTGACACTTTTCATCCTAATAAAACAATCTATTATTATAATAGAACATTGTAACTAAACGAAAACAGTGTTTAAAAAAGTATTTATAGTAAGTACATACTATTCTAAAAATATTTTTATTGTAATAAGTAATGTCTCGCCTTTTGTTACCTTTGTTTTCTTTTCTTTTTTTATTTGTTTTACTCTGTAAACTTTTGAAGGCAACAATAAAGACACATTATTATTGTTATTATTATTATTATATTCAACTATTCAACTCTGTTTCAATTTTAAAAAGAAATAAAGTTTTATTAAATACTTGGAGCATCTTTACTCAGCCATTGAATGATTCGGTTTGAGTTATGAACAATATACTCTGTTTTTCTTTTTTCTCTTTATCATTCAGAGTAGGCGAAGTCAACTTTAGATATTTTTATAACAGTATAGAATAGCTACTAAAGTCACCGGTGGAAACGTCACTTGTAATCAATTGTCGTTTTGAAGTTTACCTACACTATAAAACTATATAAAAATCACGGCACTCTTGAATGATAAAGAGAAAAAACAGAGTTTACCTATATTTTTTTCATCTCTACCTACCTATTTTTTTCTTCTTTATTTAACAACAGAAACTGAACATACCGTATGGACACTTTTATTTGTGAACATAGGGAAATGCATGTAATTTTTTGCCAACTTCCCAAGCTGCAGTGACTAGTGCATTACCGAAATCTTTAACATAATTGAGAATAATCATTGCATATTGAAAATGTAATCCGATAGAATCAGTATAGGTACTATATTTGAATGCAGGCGTCATTTGAAGATTGTTATACCCGTAAAAATAAGAAAGTCCCATTATTCTTATTATTATTTACTATAATTTTTTTATTATAACTGTATTAGTTTGAGGCAAATACATTTGAGTGGTTTTAGCATTTCTGGTTTAGGATTCCTGAACTTTTTGTGGTTCAAGTGTTTTAATTTTGTTATTAATTCCATAGTAGTTATGCAAGTCTTATCAGAAGAAAAATCTAATTCTAACGAGCTGAACATGCGAACGTCATTATTAGGATACTGAGCTGATTTAGTAAAATTACTACTGGCCACTGGTACATCATAATACTAGAGCTTCAGAATAATACAATAAAGTACCATAACCAAAGTGAATTATGATTATTAACTCTGCATTTTAACATCCTGTTTTGTTTTACTCATCAAGGAATTGTTATCATGTCAAGATTGTACTGACACAGAATCTATCGTTTTAGGGCTACTATTCTGTATTGGAAAAAAGGAAAGACTAAAACCTATAAATGTTGAGAGATTTTCTGAAAATAGCAAGAATCGGAGTAATCAGTCTTCATGAAAGACCTCAAAATACCGAAAGCCATATTTTCTTAATAATATACCTACTGCGTTACACTAAACTATCAGACTCTTTCCAAATGCATACGGTGAACATTTCCTACAGTGTGTACTGGCTAGCAAAATAAAATCTTTTGCTCGAAGCAAGGGAGAATAAAAGTGAAACAGATTTTTAACTGACATTATTGCAGGAGTGGAAGCTTTTACAGAAGCAGTTTCTTCTAGTACCGAATAGTGTATAATTTAGCGTGAATAAACGGCACCACTGCCGGCTCCATCGAGGGTACAATGCTACGAATCTACCCCCTGTTCATAGCCTCTTTTACCTTTACAAACTTTTACCACAATGTTTTTAAATAGTTTGTAGATGAAGAGTCACTTAACTGATATTAGGCATTCGCATTCCTTGCATCTCGAGTCGCCACGTGTAACAGAATTAAACATCAAGAGATACAAGCATAAAATTTACCGATCATTTTAAAATAGTCTTCCTTTGCTTATATTTTGTGCTTATTTTACAATGTTCGAGGCACAAATGTGGGTCCTGAAGACAGCAAACCAGGTCATTACCTAAGGCGTTATAGTTTCGGGAAAAATTATATAGGTACAAAAGATTAACTGGGGTGTAATATTTAAATGGCGACATAATATACAAATTAATTGAATATTAAACTTCCAATTATTACATAAAATGCACATCCAGACAAAACCGCAAAACTGTAAGAAGATAGATCGTAATTTAAAGCTTTGTGTAGTATCAAACTTTTAATTCTAGTTCATGCAGGATAGTAAACCCGATCTTACAGAAAACATGTAAAAGGAGACATACTAATCGTCCATAGATTTAAATGTGAAACCCACTGCAATACTTTTGATATCGCATTTCAGTTACCTTCTTATTTATTGTGCTATTTTTATTACTTTATATCTAGAGTAGGTAATAAACGATACAACTGTGGGAACCCTGCAGGGATGCAAAAGGCTTAGAGTACAGGGGATTTAGGGAAGAGATAACACTTAATCAAAAGGCTTGAATATCAAACTTTCAGTTCATGATTTGAGATAAATTTTTAATAATCTTCCTTATTTCTTGCAATTATTAGTACGAGTCTTGCTTCTTGCAGGGTAGCAAACCACAAACCAGGCCTAAGTTGCAAACATTTTAGAGAATACCGTCTACTTAACAGATTTCTTATCGTTCAAGAATAACGAACGCCACTGAACCACGCACGCCGTTTCAAAGTAACGTTTGTATGGGCGAGTACACTCTTGTAGATACATAAGCCTAAGAATTTCATAGATAGACAAAGAGCACTATAAACCCGTACTTCATTTTATAGGTAGGTAAAATATAAATCTAGGTAAGTTATGTACCTTAGGAGGTAATATTATTCTACACACTTCATACTTCTTTCATGCAATAATCGATGTACACAGCGAATATCTCCAAATAGCGTCACTATACGTATTCAGATTTGCATACGTTGCATGATCAAAAAATAAATTGGACAAGTAAGTATTGGAGTACAAAGCTTCAGAATGCAAGTTGAAGTAGACGGTCTGTTAAATTGTCTGTTTGAATTACAACGAAATCAAAATCTGTACTTTAGGGTTGAATGACAAGCAGTATATGAACGTTGTTCGACATGCTTTCACAAGTTGACCTGCGACCGACCGAAATATTTTTTACAACGATTTACATATTTATCTTCGCGTTTGGTGTGCAGAACCTTTCTTTACTGAGCGACGATGGGCTACTTTCGTAAGTAAATATCTTTGATAAGGATGATATATTGGATACCTACACGTTTCTTTCCCTAGTAAGTGCTGGAATATTAACTTTCAGAATATGGGAAAAGAATTATATCTACGTACCGAAAATTCTACTATTTCCGCTCAGATGACGCCTCATTCAAAATAAGTGTTTGGGATGGTCTTATAAAACCCTGCTTTAATAGGACTACGATCAAATTAGTTCTGTATTTTGTTCTGATTTATTTTGTGGAATATTTCCTATTAGAAAGACTAATAAACAGGGAAGGCGTAGCACAGCGGTAGCGCCGAAAGACTCTAAGGTGCGATTACAAACGCTGCATTGCGCTGGTGATATAAATCCGGCAGCGAAACGGGTAAATCCATGACTGTTTGTCGTGTTTGCCTGTCGTCTAGGATTCAATGTAAAATGGGAGGCATGCTAATGAACAATGGAACACTGTATTACATGAAGGTGACAATTCAATCCATATTCAGTCAGCCAATCGGAAGCGTCCTGTTTTAAAAAATGAACCAGTCAGAAGGCTATTTTACCGACAACTGAAAAGCAGTAGAGTTTTCCAGCGACAATATTTATGTCAAGTAAACTTCAAACAAATGTCAAAAAATTTGTTATTATTTTAAAAATTATTGTTTCATTGAATTATCATCCAAATCTACCCCTTACTCCGAGTTTTTCTTCAATATTTGTCATTCATTCAGTACTCATTGCTACTGTTTTTGGAAAATAATTAAATAATGATAACGCCGAGAATAACAAAGTAATAACAATAATTTACCATCAAATAATCTTTAGCGCATTGTAGTTTATACATACAAATACAGTCAAAAAATCTGTTGTCCGCTTCTATGTATTAAACCCAAACTATTTCAGTAATAGTATATTATGTTACAGGAAAGACTCTTTTTTTAGACATTTTTTTCACCCTTTCAGATCTGGTTCGGATTTTCCCAGGATGTTATTTGGAGGGTGTACACTTGCAAAATATGTGCCAAACATCCCTCACCCCTTCCCACTGTTCACCACGTGGCGAGTAAAGTTTGAGAAATGGATTTTCTTCTGGAAACTTCCTAAATTTTTTTTGACTAGACGGGAGGGGTTGGGGGGTGTTTGGCACATATTTTTCAAGTGTTTAGACTTTATATTACATTCTGGGAATTTCCTAAGGAAATCGGAAGGGGTCAGAAAAATTTCCTTTTTTTGGACATTTTTTTCACCCCTTCAGATCTGGTTCGGATTTTCCCAGAATGTTATTTGGAGGGTGTACACTTGCAAAATATGTGCCAAACATCCCTCACCCCTTCCCACTGTTCACCACGTGGCGAGGAGTAGAAAGAGTTTATTTTGTGTTGAGCTTATAATCTTGCGGTCGAGTCGCTCGCTCCGAGGCTATGCAAAATGAGCGCCTAAATGTTTTTATTTTGACTGTACTTTGAAAAACTATATCAGCGCCGGACGATCCCACTTTCAACTTTGTAAGCTTGGTAGGGCTGTATCCATGCTGTATCTCAAAACAATAATCATTGTGCTTATTATTATTAGGGTCGACTGTGGACCAAATATTGCAGTTATCGTTATGTTATGCAATTTTAAAGCTCTATTTCATTCAATACACTGCTAAGTGCTAGTACTTCATAACTGAATTAAATTAAAATACTAAAACGTTGATAACGCTTTAAACTTTAATTAAAAATTGTCTTCTCTTTAGGTAGCAGAAAGTTCACGAACTAAAATTTCAATAAAACCAGATAATTGAGAGCTTTCCATAAATTTTAATATTTCGCTTATATTACCACAAGAGATAATTATGTTTACAAATAAGCTGCTTAAGATAATTAACAGTATTTTAGGATCTGAAAGTCAATTAGGATTTTTAATTAAATGTAAGTTTTATGTAAAACAAAAGATATTTCTAGAACGTTTGATTAATTTACAATTTAAAATATTTTTTTATTCTCGCTTTTTTAATTTTGCATCTACCTGTAGTATCTATGTTCGCTAGTTCGATATTGATTTCCAACATTGTTTCTCAGTTCTCCCCCTTCCTATATACGTTTCTTTTTCTATTTCTATCAAGTCCACATCTGCTTCCACCTTCTCTCATATATTTCTTCATAAAGAATTCTATCTGTTGTGGTTATTCCATATTTTTTCCCATACTGTATAAATTGCATTCAATTCCCATGCGTTAGATTTTATTCAAATTTTGGTCTCTTAAAGTTGTTTTGCTTAAAGTGCACTCTTTCTATGATTTTCATGCATATTACAGTGTTTCGTTTTTATTGAACAGCTCTTTCTTACAAAACGCCTCGAGCCATTATTTTGCGATTTTAAATTTTGGACCCCACAAAGTATACCGAGTGGAAACCTTGCCGGGCGAATATTAACAACTTTATCAGTAATTAGGTCATTTCAGGTATTTTACAATGGAGCTAAATTGTGAACGCGAAATAGAAAAATTATTTTTTAATGTTGCATGTACCTATTAGCTATACATCTTTATAAACTTAATATTTAACTCATATTACCTGCAATTGTAGTCGAGATCCTTATACTTATAGGTATGTTAAACAGCAAAGAGTTGTGAAAGGGAAAACTCGGAGCTATATGAATTGAAAATCTACATGTCACCAAAATTTCATATCTACAGCGACCCGAGGCACCGTGTTGAAAGCTTGGTATCTACACGTGTTTGAATACCTGAGAAAACAGTTTGAATTGAATTTTAGTTCATGGAAAGTAAACGTTTTTGACGTAGGGCTTTAAAAGGAAACTTTAAGAATGTGTAGAAGTAGAGTATCACGTGTGCTAACCGTCCAGAAACTTTATATGAAATTCTTAAAAATTTATATTGAAATATTATACAGTGTTGGCCACACGCATTATCTGCATTTGTAAATTTCTTTTGTTTACATTCACTTTACTATTATAATCTGTAAAATAAGTGGAAAATAGAAACAAGTGGATAACTAAAAGCATTTTCACTTATTTATTTAGCTTCTCTAAATTCTCTTAGGATATAAACAGCTTATTCGGAAGACATACATTTGATGATAGAGATTGATTGCCTCTCTCGAATGTTCGGATTGCCCTCAAGAACTAAAAGTAAATGATAAACTGAGTGTTAAGTTAAGTGTCAAATTAGTGTTGACTGAAATCTTTAGACACCCAAAGAAGTGATGAAAACTGTAAAAATCTACAATATTACGAATAAAGTATCAAAATAATTTTCAAAGTTCTTGAAAGAAAATAATGTTTTTAAAGAAACAAAGAACAATTATTATTGGTTCAATAATAAGAAACATTACGCACCAACAAAGTGACAACCTATCCTCCTGATAGGTACTAGTATAGGGATTTGGATTTAATTTTTTATGTCGAAACCGAAACCGATTAGAGGATTTTGCAAGAGACATAATAGGTACGTAAATAATAAATGCCTCTTTCCAATAAAAGAATACAAAAATGAACTAATTTATTGCTTACCTACACTTTACAGCTATGCAACTATGCGTAAATATGCAGTAGGACCAATAGGACACTGTCCCGGCAAATTGTACTGTAATGATGATGAATTGATGATAGATACAATGTCAAAAGATGACCTGTACTTATAAGGTATCACCTATAAAATATTATCCAAATTGCTCTAAGCAATTCCGATTTAAGAAAAAATAAGGGTTTATTTTTTCAAGAACTTTGAAAGTAAGTTGCGCCTTAACGAAACACATTTGTATATAGGTACCTAAGTTGGGTTAAATCGTCATATTTTTGCCTGAAAAATACGTGGTTTCAGTTTGGCTACAGAGTTTATCCTGCATACATTGTAATGGTCGAGGGCGCGGTATGCCGCCGTCTGGCACTTTACGCCTAAGTCAACTGTGACCCATTATACACCTTAATTGCGAATTTGGGTATCTGTGGGAATTATAACCCCCAAATAGGATATTTAAGATACCCAACATGGTATTCTACAGTATTGATTCCACATTTATAAAAATGTTCTAATGTGATCCGCGTTTGATCATCGAACTGAAAGTTAGGCGTGCTAACTTCTCAACCACTCACGGGCATGGAGTAACTCAGGAACAATATGAAGGACTAATCCTTCTTTTGTTACGCAATATTATCATAATCATAAAGAACATATGAATTTATTTGGATACAAAGTATTTTCCTCTCGAAGGTATCGCCGTTTCTCTTCTACTTGTTTCCGCCTCCTGGATTTACACTGCCTAACTGCAGCAATTTCCTTTTCGCTTTGTATAACCTCCAGCTATTTCCCTGTACGTTTTCACAACCTCCTGTTAGTAGTTCAATATTTCCCAACCCCACTTAATTTATCTTGAAGAGTTTTTTCACTTATTAATAAAGAATTAAAATAATTCTTTCAATAAAATGCGGTTTGCCGGTATATTGTCCGAATTTGAAACTCGCATCCCATCCGTCAGTTCCTGATCAAATGGACAAATGTCTTGCTTTGTTTTTTCTTTGCCTTATCTGTTGCAGTTAGCAACTAAACCATGTAAGCCTATCACATCATCATCATCATCATACTTTTGCGTTTTCTATTTATTATAACTCAAACTATTATGTAAATTAAACAAAATTTCTTTTGAGGTTCACTTCAAACGACATTTATTTTAATTGATTTTAGCACACAATTAGTTTGCTAAAGACAGGCACTTGAAACAGGGTAAAGATCAGCAGGTGAACAAAGATGTAAAAATAAGAGAAGCACATAAAGAAAAACGAAAAATGGCAGTAGAAGTAAAAAACTACATATAGACCGTGATGGTAAGGACTATAAGACTCAAAGCGTGGAAGAAATTAATCAAAACTGTTCATTATATGTATTTATTTATTAGGTAGGTACTTACCAATATTTTATTCTTATTTTTACTGCTCTCCTACCTTTGATTCTTTGATAATTGTTTACAAATCAGACATTCATAATCTATTTTGGTGGTAGGGGTTTGTGTTCCAGTATTCATAATCTGTATTAATTTTTACGAACTGCATATACTACTTCATCTTTCTAATGAACTAAGTATGCCTTCACGACTTTGGAATATGAAATGAATAAGACAGCATAAATTTGGGGATTCCTTGCTTGTCAGTGTATCATAAGGGGCAGCTACAGAACCAAGGTAAATCAACTTATAAGATACGATGATCATGAAAATGATCTAGAGTTGTTATACACGTTTCCGTTCTTGTTAGTTCTGTATTTCGCCGCCCGCGGATTGAATTATAACTCAATTAAGGACTTCCTACTGACACATTCTTGAACATTTCGGTTGAAACTGATTTTAATGTCAAACAAAGCTTTTGCGACATGTATAAACCTGTATTTGAGTTTTTGTTGGTCTAAAGCCAAAGCCTCATTTTTACGAACTATGGTGAAAACTATCGTGTAGACAACTTGATAGTCGCTATCACTGTGTTGCGTGAGGACTCTCACACTATCTAGCTTGACTAGATAATCCAGAGTAAATACTCTTGAAATTAACAACTATCACAATTACTGTTACCATGAATGCTAAACTTTCACGATAATCTAGTACAACGATAACGAAACAGTTTGATGATTCCCAGTTTCAAGCCATTTTTCCACAGCTATCACGATACGATGATAGTTTCTTGTGATAGTATTATCATGATTAGTGTGGTCTGATGTTTTCAAGTTGCAAGCCATTCTTCCACAGCTACGACTACTTACTACTTCTATAGTGGAAGTAAAATACAGTGTCGACGCATTCAAGTACTACTATAATAAATTACTGACTACTGTCACTGGCATGATAGTACTATCACAAGAAACTATCCTTCCGAGTTTTTCTTAATCGTCAAATTAATATACTATTTGGTCGAGTTTAAAAATTTAAAAAAACTTTTAGCTAACGTCGTAAAATTGGAACGATTTTCATGTATCATCCATTGTTCATATTTAAATCGAATACCAAATAAAGGAAAACATCAGTAAACAGAAACAAAATAGTTACCTACTCGCATTACAGCTTTACAAAAAAGTAGGTAGGTACTATGCAGAGGAGGTAGGTGTGCTTCGTATTAAAGTATGGAAATGGTACAAAAAATAATTACTGATATCACAAACAAAAGTGAACAACCGATAGACAACCAAATTACCAAAGATACGCATATGTATTTATTATAAGATGCAAGTAAATAATAAACAAGGTTCAGGAGGGATATTTCAAACAACTCTTTCATCTACAAATGGTTTTCCAACGGAGGCGGTTGAATCAAATTAAACTGCTGTAAATGTAGTAAGTGGGAAGTTAAACTAAAATCATTTTATACACAAGTTGTATGGAACGCAACGCACGATGTAATAAATTATACAAATCTGATTCAAAATCATGATCATTCATTGAATGCAAGATCGCTATTAGGTATATATTTTATCAACACCCCCCTTACGGAAATATAGCAGGTACCTACCTGCTTATTATAAATTAATTTAATTTCTGTTAAAATTAATAAGTCACACCGAAGCTTTATTTTATGAATTGTAGACGGCGATTTCGCTTTTTTCTAATTTTTTATCTGTGACTTGATGAAATTTAATTTAATTTAAGCAACCTATTAGGTACAGATAAATCTGGTCCCGACTCGAGAGGATTAGCGTTTGATTCCAAAGTTAGGCTGTAATAGTTGTGTCCAGTGGGTGGGTGTCCCAGGAGCAGGACTAGGACTGCACGTAATATTAAGTACTTATGATGTTAACAACCTGTTACCAGCAGGTTTGCTCAAAACGTAATATGTTTTGTTGTAGCTATTATAAATTTCTTTATCCTTGTAGATTGAGCTATAATAACCCTACTATACTATACGCACCCAACAGATATAATTAAGCTACTCCCCTAGAATTTATAGTACACAAGAACCAGGTTTACACAGTACAAATCACAAATTTAAAAAACGGGAAATCAAGTCAAGTGTCAAATGTCAGTGGTAGCATCTTTTAAAGGTTTTTAAAATTCGACCAATAGAAACATTTTAATTCAAATCGTACGCGTTTTGTGGGGAGGAGTAAGCTATATTTGTTAGGTGCGTATATTTGATAATGATTTTCAAAAACAAAAACAGCCTGCTCTTTTTCTTTTTCAAAGTTCTTCGTTCAATAACTAGACCACTTTAAAGATGGATTAATCAGAATAGTTCACTTATAAATTGATTGAAGTCCATTCTCCGAGTGGGAACCGAAGTAATTAGTAATGAAATAAGAAAAACACCAAGTCTGATTCCACGAATATGTATTACAATGTAAAAAGTTGAAATTGATGAAAAATTATTAACGTTTTCGCCAGAATAACTCTGGTATCTTCAAATAAACACTATGTAGTCACAATGTAAAATTAAACCATACAATGGTGAATAAAAGCTGAACAACTAATCAGCATGATATATACCTAAGTTATTAATTAATAAGTTATCTATGTCATTAGGAGTATAAGCTAAGCTTTATGTGCTGAGGCTGGTTGACTGCCGATCGTAGTGAGGCAGCCAAATCAGCCAAAGCACATAAAGCGCTTATACTCCGAATAATATATGTAATTTTTTCTCCAAACATGTAAAATTATAATACAAAAATAAACATTTAATTAACAAGGTTATTTCGGGAAACATTACACTTATACGAAAATCGCATTGCCTGATAAACACTTTCTAGATATTACCGTAGCAACCCACCATAAAAGTTAAATGCTTAGGCCACGACCTTCTTGATTTCCAAGACTTGACGTCTTTTATCCGGCCTGGGCATATTCTAAGTTCAACCGTGCCCCGCATGGCGCTAGTTACCCAAATAGAGTATAGGGAGCTGTATAACACTGTAGTAACGAATAGTACTTTAGATGGCGTGCGCACACAAAATGCCGGTAAAAGACGGAATCTACAACGTTGAAAGACCGCAAATTTTAAAAATTTAAAAAGTTACTGGGATATAAATATTTCTCTTTAAAAATTTTACCGGTTTTATTACTAAATGTTGCAATTTATACAGAGTTTTTAAATAATCAGAGGATACAACACCTTGTGCACTTTTCATATCATGATCTAGAAATATGTTTCTTCCATTTTTTATTAAGTGACAATAATCAAAGGTGAAGAACAAGGATATGCTTGGAGTTACTAGATGGTCAACATTTGTACATAGCTTACCATTATCAAATGCTTTGAACAGTGCTACTTTAGATTTATGGTTATCTGTAATTATTCGTAAAACACAAATCCACATTCATGTAGCTGTTGTAAAACTTTGAAAGTTAATTCATAAAATTCAGATGAAAGAAGTCCTCTGTGAAAATAATATGCTGCTGGTATGGTAAATTTAGTGGAAAGAACTTGAATCACAAAGCATAATATTTTGTTGGCCAAAACGGGTTTCCTACCAATTCTTTCAGAATTCTTCCCAGTACTTTCCAAGCCATAAAATTTATCTTCAGTTCTACTATACAGTAATTCTTCTTTAATTGACATGTCGTCTATTATAAAGCTACAGACACGTTCAATAGGCTGCAATGGCTTTGCTTCTGCCTTCAACCTTGACATTATAAGCTATGAAACATCGGCACGAGTACCACTATACCGTAGAAGCGTAGTTCGAGATGGTAGTTTTAGTAAGGTGGATCTGCAATACTCATATCCCTTAGGTGAAGATGTTCTCCACATAATACCGTTCCGAATAGTTGTTTCGGAGAATCTGGGCTTTACATTTCCATAACTCAATATTAGATGTAGTAAAAATGTTGCCTATAAGTTGTTATTAATATTTGCATGTTGTTCAATATTTTTAACTCTTTCAAAAATAGAATTTATTGCCTCGCCCTGTTCTGTCACTGTATTCTGTATAACTGCACATTCTGTTTCTTTAGTCGTGTGATTTTTATACTCGGTGCTCGTATTTGCATTCTGTATCCCCGAATGTCTTCTTTACTAACAAAATTAGCTTTAGTACCGTTATCATATGTCTACAATTTAAAATAAAAATGCATTAATAATGGGTATAGTATTTAACACCTACAATTTTTCTTACATCGTTGGGGTCATAAGGTGAACAAAAATAGGTTGAAGGAATATCATTGAAGCTAGGAGATGGTTCTGTAGGGATTCCTATAGCTCTGAGAATGCTTGGAGGGACTGACTACAATAAAATTATTAAATATAAGTAAACGAAACTCTCAGAACAAACATCGAAAGTACTACCAAATGAAGCGTTGGAACAGCATCACGAGTAACAATTCTTCTCCCAGAAGTCTTTTTGTAGGTATTATTTTTAAAATGTAAACTACAAATAATTGCTCTACCGGATATATTAGTAGTACCTAGATATAGGAAGCTATATTACACATTTCTCAAGTTTTATTCCATATTTTGTATACCTAAAATAGTAGTATAATTAAGTCAAATTCATTAAATGTAGAATTATATTTTCCATAGAGTAACGTACTTACTTGGATCTAAATGTAAATTTTCCAACCATTTTTGTCTGGAGACATTATTCGAAGGAAATTCGTGAAAGGACTTATTGAAATTATAAATTGTTATTAAAAAAAACCTTAATGTAACCATAACGTAACCTCAATCGCGACTGAATGTCATAGAATGTCATTGTGGGTAACTAGCGCCAAAACGGTGAAAATTTGCGTTTTTGCGGAATCACGATTTATATGGAAAATTGAAAATATGCCCAGGCCGGATAGAGACGTCAAGTCTCGGAAATCAAGAAGGTCGTGGCTTAGGCATATATAGTATATTGCGTACCATGAACTGTAAGTGACACTTTTACGGTCGAGGATGTAGTTTGGGAAATCGAGGCCCATAGGGCCGAGGTTTCCTAAGCATTCGAGACCTTAAAAGTCACTTATAGTTCGCGGTTAGTAAATTATTTTTCGCAATACCAGAAAATCAAAGAAAAGTAATAAAAAACGAGTTAAAATTGAATTTTGACCACGACCTGTCAAAATGGCATTTATATATTTTTAATAAAATTAGGTAGCCTAAAACTGAACAAAAAAGTAAGCTTAATACATAAATACATACTAGTTACCATGGTTGCAGGGCTGTAATATTTACTTACAGTTCGAGTAGGACTGTAAGTAAATATTACAGCCCTGCAACTATGGTAACTAGTAAATGAATTGTAAGTTAGACTTAGGCCCGGTTTATTCACCTACCAGTAAAGTCCCGAGTAGCTACTTGACAATTAACTTTATAGGTTACCCGGGTAACAGGACTATATTAGTCCTGTTACCCGGGTAACCTATAGAGTTAATTGTCAAGTAGTTACTGGGGACTTTACTGGTAGGTGAATAAACCGGGCCTTACAGTAATAAAAATTTGTTAATAATGATCAACTTACAATGCAGGTATTGCGAAATAGTTATTTGTTTAACAAGGCAGAAAAGTAGCAGATTTACTGACGCAGCTGGTATAGGTACATATAATTTTTTCTCCGATTGTTTACATTTAACATTAATTTAATGATTATTTTTAATATTTTTTGTACTATTAGTATCAGCAAGCATCTGTTGCTATGCAGTTCTTATTGGTTGCTATGAAAAAACATATTTCGGAAATGTCATTCTATTTGTTGTGAATAGAATAGTTTAATCTTGTTAATTCGTAAATATTAATTAATTTATAATATATTTACAATGGAAAATGACGAAGAAATGTTCACCCCATCCGAAATTAAAGAAATCGTGAAAAATATGGAACTTAAATTTAATTAATAAAAATTTCAAATTTATTTGTTTTTCGCAGCAACCTGATTTTGAATGCTACTGTCAGCAAAAATGATCACTTTTGCCTAGGCAGTAAATGTGGAACTTTGGAAACAGTCAAATGTCAATCGGAGAAAAAATACTTTATCTGCCTAAGCATATAAGTGAAACTTATACTATCAACATTCTGTCATTTAAATGACACTTATATGACGTTTGGAGAAAAAACAAATTAAAGTGAAAAATCAGAAAACCGATAATTAACATCATCGGTATCTTTAAACACAGAACGACGGCAAAATAATTAAACTTTGGAATTTAAATAAAATTCAAAAGCACTTAATATATTAATTATTAACAAAGTATTAAATTATCATAGATTTTTATGTGATTATTGAAAGTATTAACGTTCGGTTTTGTTCTTATTTTTTCTATTTTATTTAGAGTTTGTATGGCGCATAGACTGCTGAGTCATTAACGGCGTTCATCTTATTTTTACATTATGTTGGCTGTCCCATGATATACAAACTGTAAACACAAGGGTATAGAGCACAGTAATGTTCGGCAGAATTTTTTAGTAACATTGTACAAGGGATGATTTTCAAACTACAGCGTACCACAGAGACCATTTTTTCAGAATATCCTATAGTATGTTAGGTACTTACTGGACACTGGCCACTCTACGGGGAAGTCCGATGGTACGACGGTACCCCTATTCATAGCCTCTTTTACCTTCAAAAACGCTTATCCCAATGCTTTTTTTAATAGTTTCTTGTATTACGTACCTCCTGTGCAAAATGCCATGAAAAACATTTTAAAAGGCAAGATACATTTATTAATTGTGAATAGATTTCAATGTCAAACCTAGTGCAAGAGTTTTGATAAAACATTTGAGTAGATAACATTTCTTATTTATTAGGCTATTTGTATTTTTATTGTTTTATATCTAACAGTACCATACGAAACAAGTGTGGGGCCTCTGTAGGGATGCAAATCAGGCCTCAGATATAAACATTTTAGGGAAGAAAGTTTAGTTAAAAGATTTCTTCCCGTTCAAGATTTACGATAAAGCATTTTTATAATCTTTCTTATTGTGTTATTATGCTACGGGGAACATGTGTGAGTCCTGCAGATCACCAAACGAGGCCTAGGGCGTTTTATAATAAAAACAGTAAATATAGAAATCACTGCTTAGCAGGAAGGGTTAATTTTTTACACCTGGGGCCAATGTTTCGGTTTGCATGGTAATGTTAATGAAATTATCATTATTAAGTACAACCCATCACCATATAATATTGTCATCCTACATCCTACCTTAACATTGCAATCACTCTGCTAACCAGCTCTAGAAGTTTTTTGATCTTCATCCTGTAAATTAAATTTCATTGAAAATACACATACAACTACTAGTGTTACACGTATTGACAAACGTTTAATAATCATTTTAATTTATTGAAAAAAAATAAAGTTGACATATAAAATGCAAACCTACTTGGTATCTATTCATATTTGGCAGGTAGATAGGTAAACACTTAACACCTTTAAACCACCACGACAGATACACATTTCACGACTAAAGTTAAGTTTCTTTCAGTTTGTTATCTCCAAATGTGCATAACTGCAAACAAAGGGAACTGGAAATGATAAAACAACATCTGGACAACCTTGATTTTGTAGATTTATAGGTTTATAGGTTTTATATTTAATATTTGTATTTATGGTAAATAACTATTAGGAATCGTTTTAGCATTCTTAGAGTAGAGTATCTTATAAAAACACCATTACAAGTTATTGTATTGTAGTATAATAAATTATTACTTTTTATTTATTTTAATTTATCAGACAATCTAAATTTATTACTTTTTTCTATAGCAGATGTTAAAGTGTGCTTTGTTCGACTAAAATTAGTTGATCAAGTATTACTTTAACCGCAAGAGTAGATAAAGTAACACTTTAACCGCAAGGATAGATAAAGTACTTTAATTTTCTGACTTTGTTTGGGTAACTCCATGGAAACCTTTTTGCTACCTACTGAGATTTTCGGGTTTAATATAATTTAATTTTAATTGGTTTTTTACAAATTTTTCTTATTTTTCTTTAACATCTGCTATAGAAAAAAATAGAATTTTATACACGACGATAAAATTTAATTATCGACCCGTGAAAATTAATTCACTCGCGATTCATCGCTCGTGAATTAACACTTTCCGCTTGTCGATAAAATATAATTTTATCGTCTTGTATAAAAAATAACTATTGTTTTCTTATATTTAATCAATCAAAATTCTTTATCAAAATTTATAATTTTTGTAATAATTACTACCTACATTTATTTTTCGTGTTTCTCCTCAGCTAGCTCAAACAAAACTCATTTATTTCGGGTGGGTTTCAGAAAATACAAAATTCTTTTATTATTATTATTTTACATAAATATCTACCATCAAGACATTATTACATTGGGAGATAACTAGGTACGTATAGATTATGAAACTAAAAGAATTTCACTCTTTTAAAATTAAAACGGAGTTGTAAAGTCGAAAATGAAACAAAAGTAAAAATAAACTGCAAAAAGAAAATTAAACGAAGTTTGGGGACTACATTAACGTTCGCCATTTTTGGTTACGTGTCGAATATAACGCATTAATATCTTAGTAATAATTTTAAGAAATATCTCCGTTACCTATGAAATAGAATATCTGAAAAGACAAGTATGACGGTAGGTAATCTAATAATTGTGAGCAAGGGTCGAGCAAGTAAGTTGATTTTAGTCAGGAGCCTCGTGTTGGCGAATATGTGAATGCGTGTGTATGTGTGTGCGTTATTATCAATTTCATGAATAAAACATGGGCATCATTCGATTTTCATGTGCTACTCGACACGTGAATCTTACAAATAACTTCATTATGAGTTCACGATCCTATGCGTATACGGTAGTAGATATAAATTTTAGTTCAAATATAGCAACCTTTACCCTTGCGGCCGTACCAACCAGAGTTTTATAAATAATCAATGACGTTAGATATCAAAATTATGCTGACAACTCCATTAACAAAAATTTTTAATACAACATTTTGATTCGGGGAGTAACAAGTTTCTGTTGTTAACAGGAGTAGTAGTAAGTACTACCCAAGTTTTAGATACCTTGGTAATAGGTACCTACCATTGGTATAGTAATAGTAACATAGTCTAATGAACAGCCCCTTTCTGCCAACCCAAGGCAAACCCTCTAGATAAAGATGGTACTTTTCACAAAGAATCGGAAAATTTCACCCCTACGTGCAGGTGCTATTCAGAACTTCACTCAATTTTTCAGACCACGTCAAACATCTGGGAATAATTTTTGACAAAAACTGAATTAGGAGAAATATATAGACAGTTCAACAGAATTATTTTTACAGGTCAAGTACGTAGAAGATAGACAAAGAGAAGGGTCGCGTAATAGGGTAAGAAATGAACTGGGTCTTCCTATAGTGGTATACTGCAGCGAGGGGTGGTAGGTATACTCGCATCTTAGATGAGCGACAGTCACTAAAGTTCCTCTTCTAAATACGACGATTCACTACATCCCCATTAAACATATCTTCAACATTCACTTCAGTATATATGTGAATGTTGAAGAAATTGAACACATGGAAATAGATATCTGTTTTTACTATGGATATCTACTACTAAACAAGGTAATGGTGCGGGGGTGTTCTCCAACGACAAAACCTCCGCCAAAGCTACTAGGGAAAATTGTCACGGTCGAAGATAGAGAATCTATAACGCATGCTGCGTTAGCAATCACTGATCGACGGATCAAGTATCAAAGAATCGGTACCTACCTATAATAGTGATAGCATCAGAGCTGCTCTACTCGCCATGGGCAGTTGCAAAATTACTTCAAGGACAAAACTGCAGCACTATGAAGCTCTCCAAGATATCGCAAAATAATACAATATCTTATCACTTATTTGGGTAAGGCTGCTAGGGCATAGAAACCCTAAGAAACTTCGGCAGAAAATAGGTAAACACTCAAAGCCAAAGCTGTCATTAGATAAGGGCTGCTATAGCAGCACCCACCCTAAGACAGCCCAATACTGAGTGCAATGTCACGAAAGAACCTGCAACAAGTAGCGGGAATCTTAACAGGACGCTACACCCTCAAGAAGCACATGTCTGGGGTACACCGGGTAGGTTATCTTTATAATATTGAATTCACAGCAGTGCTTTGGCAAATATTTTCTTATAGAATTGACCAAACTATTAATGTCTTAAAATTTGTTGCGTATTTCTTCCGCTATTCGTTGACGCCCTGGGCCAAACATGAAACGTACCTACATTAAATTATTGTAAAAAATCTTCAGATTCCGTGCAGATTTGAGTATGTACGCCGCCGCATCTGACAACATTCATTACTTATTATTAGTTATTAGTAACACCAAAGTAACCCTCTTCATTTGGAACAGCTTTTGGTAGATAAAACTTTGTCAAAGTATCGTTAACAAATTTTGAAACAGATACATTATTTTTTGTTCTATCCATTTCTTGTGTGCTAATTAAATATGATTTGCTGGCGCAATTTTCATCTAAAGTTCCGATTCATAAGTTGGCGATCGCCCCCCCCCCCCTATCGACGGGCGCTCCTAACGCCTCGTAGAAAAAAAATAAGAACATAAAAAAAATATTATTCCAATATGATGCACCAAAAATGCGCCCCTAAAGGATCTCGCCCCCCCCCGCCCTTCATCTCTGGCTACTCCACTGAATATATCACCTACAAGTGTCGGTTGTTTCATCTACAACAAAGTGTACCTAATACCTATACAGGGTGTTTCTAAAATAGGGTTCCAAACTTCTACAGCGTGTAGTAGTCATCAAAATAAGGCAAAAAGTTCTAATAAACATATGGCCTAAAACGCATCCCTAGGGAGTTACAGGCCCTTAAAGGGTTTTTCACCCTGTAACTTTTTTTTGTTAAACATTCTTTTAATTTTTACCATAAATTTAAAATTTTTGGACATTTTTATGTAAAAAATGCCCTCTTTGTTTAAATCAATATCGGCAACATTTTTCGAGTAATTTGAGTTTGAAGATTAGCATTTTTTTCAAATTATTAGGCCGAAGGATTTGAATATTAATAATTACTCGAAAAAGGTTGCCGATATTGATTTAAACAAAGAGGGCCCAAAAATTCTAAATTTATGGTAAAAATTAAAAGAATGTTTAACAAAAAAAAGTTACAGGGTGAAAAACCCTTGCCTCCCCCTGAAAGGGACGCCCATGAGGTTAAAAATCAAAAATGTACTAGCACGTCTTATTCAGAATTAAAAACTAAGTAAATTCCCATAATTTTGTCTATTTGTCTGTTACCGTTCTTCAAACAATAGAAAAAAACCAATTTCATCTGAACCCCTTTAAGGGCCTGTAACTCCCTAGGGGTGCGTTTTAGGCCATATGTTTATTAGAACTTTTTGCCTTATTTTGATGAGTACTACACGCTGTAGAAGTTTGGAACCCTATTTTAGAAACACCCTGTATGTAGTTGTTGCCTATTATTTCTTTAATTTTACTCATTCTTTCGCAAATACTACGTCAACGTATTTTTTTTTTCTTATGGTGGTTCTATCAGGTAGGTAGATACGAGATACCTACTATCGACATTTTAGTACCTACTTATACTTTTCCAGAACTGTTTTAAATGTTGGATTGTCCAATTCCGAAAGCGGAGTATTGCACAAGTCAAAACGAAACGATTCTCGTTCTGTATTCTGCAACCTTGAAGCAAACAATTGGTTTAAAGTAAATTGTCGTGAAGATTTAAATTGCGTTGATTTATTTTTTTTTTTTAGTACCAAGATGCTGTTATTTGAATTTTTTATCGCGTGATATCTAAAATTAATAACAATTTACCTTAAAAAAAATAAATAACAACTTAGCGTCAACAGGATTTACATCACCAAACACCAAATGTAGAACAACGCTCTCCTTTGTTGCAGCAAAGAGTAGTTGCAGTATCGACATTCAGTTTAACAGGGACTTCCCCCGTTTATTTAGGGACTTAACCGGTTTATTTAGATACGCACACTGCCAACAGCAGAAAGCATCAATCTCAGTTCTCAGACGTACACCTAGATTTTATTAATAAAAAATTGCTGGAAAAATTTAAAATATGACCAAATATGCAATTTCAAAAACAATATAGAGTAGAGGGAGGTAAGAGTCCGCACTTAGTACGTTATATTTTTTTACGCTTATATAGGTATTGCATTCAATCATCTGAATATTTACATCAGGAGTTAGTACAATACTTCTACTTTGTTGTAAATAATAGTACTGCCATGATTTGAAAACGGTGTTTATTGAAAAAATTAACATACATATTGTTGCAAAATGGGACTTTTGCCCCATATGTGGGGCAAGAGGCCGCGACCGATGGGTTAAAAATCCGCACTCTTTTAAAAGAATGGAAAATGAAGAATTTGATCAAAAAGTATATAGTAATAAGCAAAAACTAAAAAAAAACAAACATACAAGATATGAAACATTTATTAAAAAATTCAACAAAGGTCGCAAATAAACATGCCCATTTCGTAATTCGTGCACTCTTCATGCCACCATTGTTTGCAGCTATCGCATTGAATCCTCCGTTGGTGGATCCTCGTATGGATGACTGCAGCCTACACAAAGCACTTCGCCATAAGTTAGTTTTTGCCTTTTACGTTTTTTCAATGTCTTGCTTTTTCATAAAAACATGTCAGGGCAAAAGTCCCCATGCGGAGTTATGCCCCCACTCCTTAAAGGAATCTTGCCCAAAGTACCCACAAATATTTCCGTGTAATGTACTGCCCAGACCATCAAACATAACACCGATCCCAAGGTATAAATTTGTAGCAAAAAACATGCGTTTTCAATAAAAAAATATACTAGTTTGTTAGGATTATTACTCATTTTCTACATGTGAAGGTCATCTCTACAAGAGCTAATTTTACATCAAAAATTAAAAAAATCGTAATTAAGTACCTCATTATTTTGCAATACGCAAACTTTGCGCGGTAAAATTCAGTCCACACACTCTATCTGATGTCTACTAACTATACCTAGCGAAAAATGATGCAAATATTCCAATTGTAGCGCTAGATTTGAATTTAGGACTTTTACCCCATGCGAACTCTTACCTCCCTCTACTCTACTTACATAAATATGCAAAGTAAGAGCAGGTTCAAATGCTTTGTTTTGACGTAATTGGTATGGGTCGCACTGTTAGTACTCTCTTTGGTCCCAAGTATCATACCTAACCATTGAGACAGCATTAAATAATTTATTTATAAACGATGTTCAGATTATACTTGTTTATTAACTTTTAAAAACAGCATATAGCCTTTGTAACAATAATTTTAAGACAAGAAATGAAAGTATCATGTACAATAATTCTATGTATCTCCAATTAAAAGACAAGAGATACAAAGAATCATGGCAAACATCAACATAATTATTGTTAGTGGACCCAACAATGATACTTTCCAGCTACAATAAAAATTTATAGGGATTTTAAAAAGCAAAGCTTTTGAATTGATTTCCTACAATATTCAAAACAAATATATTTCACTATACAAATCTGTTCTAAAAAAATATATTACAATAACAATAAAATTAAGAAATAAATTAATAATTAATATAGATTTATTTGGTTATACTGCAGGCTGATTTTAATTCCATTTTGTACAGCACATGTTCTATTAAGAATACGTTTAGTGAATATATAACATAAAAATAATATTACTTGGTGTTTCTAAAAGTTAAATTGTTACTTTGCACTTTATACAACAATTTAAAATCAGCTCCCGTTATTCATCTAATAATTAATTACCATATTTATTCGCAACTTAATTCTAATCAGTACAAATTAAAGAAATACATCAATGTCACTATCACTATAGCAGATGCTAAACATTATCTTCATTATGTTAACATTACTATCGTTCATTTCTATTTATGATAAATAAAACTCCCATCATCAACTCTTACAAAATTTAAATTAATTCTCACTGCCAAAATAGGAATAGAAATTCTAATATTAAATTTATGGGATAAAATATTGCCTAGTGCCAAGAAACAATAAAAAAATTTGTACTACAAATAGATCATCAGCCACTTCTAACTGTTAAAAAATGTACATAATAATTTAAAAATACATGTATAGTAGAATATATTGAACCTACATAAATATATTAAAGCTACTGATAATCACACCAAAATAAATAAAGCTATCACAATGATGAGTACAACAGTTAATATTATTATGGCTGTCCACTGTCGACTATCTATAAATCAAAGATGATACAATTTGTGCAACAACAGATCACAAAAATATACTTACCATTTGACATATGTAAAACTTTAGCTACCTTCTTCATGGTTGTATCCAGCTTCGATTCGGTAGTCTCCAATTCTGTACCAAACTCATCCAACATACTAGGAAAAAATATGTTCAAAAATAAAGTAGTTTACACATTTTGAAACTTACCCAGCCTGTTCATCTAATTCTATTCCTATGTGTCGTGAAACTGTTTTAAGTGATCCCAATGAATTACTAATAACCTCCAGCTGCTCATCTTGCTGTCTCGTCATGTGCTCCTGCTGTACTAAAGTGTTATTCAAAAAATTTCTTTGGGGACTGTCAAGTTCATTTTGGAGCTTTGAATATTTGGTAGTGCTATGCTTGTTAGGAACTCGAACAGGACTATTGTTATCGAGCAATGGCTGTAAAAATATTAAATTATTAATTGCCCCATTTGCCAACATTATTCATCTTACTTGTCTCGCAGTTCGATCTCTATCTCTATTTCTATTCATATTGATTTTTTCCTTCATAGTCTACAATTAAACAATTGAATACGATATTTAACAAAATCAATATTTTATAAAATTTCTACCTTCACTTCCTCTCGAGTGCAATCTATAAAATTTTTCCTAGTTGTAAGCTCCTTGTTATCTATTTTAAACTTTGATGGATTTTTCTCAACGATATGTATTGTATAGTTAAGAAAAATTTAAAACAAAACAAATGTGAAATATTATTTTAGGATATTATAAAAAAGGATATCAATTGTGTCCTCTAAATCTTCTAAATCCCATTCTATACTACGTAATGAATTCTTCAATTCGTTGTTTGTCCATTCTACCTCATCTTTGGTAATGCAGACTGAATCATCTTGTAGTTCAATCCAACGTAGGTACAACCCTCTTGTTTTATTTAACGCCTTGAATACCTCACTGGAAATAAATTCAAATAATATAAGATGTTCGAAATGGATTTAGGAATTTTAAAGAAAAGATAAAAAAAGCAACTATGTTTGCTGGTATGTGACAAAGAACATGATTTAATTAAAACTAAAGTCCTTTTAGAATTTTATGTTATACAATGCCTTCCTATTTGTATTACATAAAATAATTATAATTTTTTCCGCAATACATTTGATCTACCTACAATTATTTTTCTGATTTATAGCTTGTTGTTGCTGGTATGGTCTTACAGTACTTAGTCCACTTTTCCGGACCCCAGGCGCATTGTACGATACCATCTTAATCCTAATTCTAAAAACTACCATATAACCAATTCTTATGTTTCTAGGACCTGAGAACTGCCCTGGCATAGGTTCGAACCCAAAGCAAACAGGGTTCCCAAAAGCCTCTGTGACCTCGACTGCAAGCAGCTATACCACACACATATCAAGGCCACTAATTTATTGATTACATCCTATAAAGTCTATACAATTTTTGTATTTAAAATTTTTTGTTTCTGCAAAAATAGTTGATAGTATATTGATTGGAGCCTGGTAAGTCAAACAAATTTTCTACCAAGTATTTATGTTCAGGAGAATAAATTTTAAGTTTCCAATCTTAAAACCACAGTTAACTACCTACTATAAAAATTTAACAATAGCCTTACATAAAGATAAAGCTTGCTTTTAATAGTTATGTTTATCCATACACAAAAACATTATTCCCAGGTAAAACTTGATAAAACACATTAGATATAACAAAGGTATTTACTTAGTCACGTTATTGAGAAAGATATAATTAATCAGTAGAGAACTATTTTTTAATCACGAATGAATACAACTTGAAAAATTTTATCTTCTGTAAATAACCATTGATATACCAATGTCTGCACTAAAAAAAATACTAAGGATTATAAGATCCTATGGTAGGTACTCAAGTCATTTTATAAGGGCGCTTACACTAATTAAGCAGTTAAAACAAATTTTTCTTGTTAACATTTTTATAATAAATAAAATACCTAAACTGTTTCTAAATTAGAAGCTGCTTTGGCCTCTGTAGAAATGAGAGTGAAATTGTTCTATTAGGGATAGTCAGGGAAAAGAAAGTGTCCATGTGATGATAGAGGGGGTCTTTATTAGAGGAGGTTCTATTGAAAATTTTTAATTTTTTTTCAAACTTCAGGCAGCAAACCGATTTAATCATTAGTTTTCAAAATTCAAGGATAACGAATCTTAAGTTCTTTTCACAATTCAAAGAAAGTGAATAATTCTCAAGTTCTTTTAAAAATTCAAACAAAATGTAAAATTGTTGGCATTCTTTTAAACTAAAAATAGCAAATCTGTCCATAATTGAAAGATAAAAATGGATATTTCTGCTAGATTTTTGCGTCTATGGCTAGAATAGTGAATGTCTCCAATAAATGGGTTTTATAGTGTATTTTCTTATGAACTAAAGCTGGGATAACTAAAAGGTGTCTAGCACAGTTCTGGAGGGGTGTTGATTAAGAGAGGTTTTTATAAAATAGCTCAAGGTATCAAGTAAAAGAAGATATAAATGATAATGACTATTAATTATGGAGTATACATATTTTTTAACCGATTTAAATAAATTTTTGTATACGTTAGCCTATATACACGTAAGATCTCATAATTCGAACTGAATGTTAACAATCTTTCACTTCCGGTTTTGCCGGAAATAACCTCAACTTTCTTATTTCAAATGCAACACCCTGTATATTTTTGCATATTTCAACGCAGGATTAAATTGTGCGTATAATAGTGTCAAGATGTTACAGTTTTGAAAACCTAAAAATTTTTAATTCCTAAAATACGTTTTAATTCTAGAGTGCCATGACTTACTGAATTTTCTTCATATCATTGCCGCTTACTTTTCTAAAACTGTTTACCATAGTAAAAGGTGAATAATTAGTTGGATAGAGTCTTTCAACGTTTTGTTTTTCCCCGAATAACTCCTTTTTTGCAATTAGAAGGGTTGAGCCACATCGATCTATTTCCAGAAATCATTTTTCTGCTGATTATAACAATGTGCAGCATTTAATATTTGTTTTAACAATTATTCAAGTAAATCAAAGTTATTTAGAATATTCTGTATTTTATTCAACCATTGGAAAAAAAAGAAGACCATGAAAATTGTTTTTCCAATTTTGAAAGGCTCTAGCCAACTAGCTACCTATTCACCTTTTCTTATGGTAAGCGGCAATTAAATGAAGAAAATTCCGTAAGTCATGGCATGGCACTCTAGAATTCAAAACGTATTTTTGAAATAAAAAATTTGTAAGTTCTCAAAACTGTAATATCTTGACCCTATTATACACGGATTATCATCCCGAGTTAAAATATGCAAAAATATATACAGGGTGCTGCATTTGAAATAAGAAAGTTGTGGTCATTTCCGGCGAAACCGGAAGTGAAAGATTATCCAGTTCAAATTATATATAAGCATAACATACAGGGAAAAATTCAATATCTATTCCAATGGGTCAGGAGATGACTATTTTTGTTCTAGGTAGTACAATTACCTATAAGTAATTATGCAAGGGTTCAAAATATTCAATCATTTGGTCTGCTTTGAAACCAGTTTGGTTTATGAACCGTCACTAGACCTTTCTTTTAATTTGTCTTGCTGCTGTGTTGCTACAATGAATTTACAAATGGATTTATTATTATTATTATCTCTTTACAGTCTCTAAAATCCCATACACAATCATTCATCCTCTGTAGGTAGTATTTAGAGACAGGGATAATTACTATAGTTTCAAAATAATTGCATTTCCTGAGTGGTAGGTAGCGACAGAATTAGGCTAAAAATTAATAGCAACTGGAGTAAACAAATACTGATTTTATATTTTACAGTCCCTTATGTACTGTTTATTTCATTATTAGGCCTTAAAATACAAAAGCCATTCATACTTTGTTAGGTATATCTATTTTATTAACCTGAACCCTACATTAATCAATAATAAACAAATGTTTTAAAATGTAGTTCCTTATTATTCTGATCATATTCTTTGTTATGATCTAAAACTATGACATAAGACACACTTGGTACTATGTGTTCGAGAATCACATACCTACCTAACTAAACTTTCTATTTAGTACAGACGTCACATTGAGACAATTTTTAATTCATGATAAACAGCTGTAAATATTGCAACATGCTTAAATTGTACTTAATTGATGCATGTTGCGAAACCTACATTTTAGGATATTTAGTTCATGTTTACGTAGTTACCTACAAACAAACAATTGATATAGTACCTAGGTACTTTACAGTATCTACCTATAGAAGAGCACTTATGAAATCTGTTTTAAAAAAAGCTATCCCTAATTCATTATTTCACAATATCCTAATTTGTACTGAATGTCTAAATGAAATTGAGTATAATTGAAGCACCAAGAGCATTTAAAAAAATAGCATGCAGAAAGCAAAAACATACTTTACAAGATAAGACTGCCATAACAAAACCTTTAACTTAGCTGGCGCTAAAACTGAAAATTCTTCTCAAAAACTGCAAATTAATTACAAAAACAAGTATTGTTTACACTCCCACACAAACAACAAAGTATGCTTACTCTTTAACAACGAAAAACGGGTCCTCCAACGTCATGTCAATTCGCGTAGGCAGGCAAGTTGTTGCCCAGCAAAACTACCGATAAATTGCTTATGACCATGTGGAATAATGTTTTATCTCAATTTCTGAACAAAAGTAATTGCATTTTTTATGTGGCAAACACCGATAAGATGATAAGAACTATCGACAAACTCACCTCCTGTAATAACCCCCACTTGGAACAAGTTTAGACAACCCCTACTACACAATTTTATACACCAAACTCAATTAAATTATAACATATGTTTAGGTAAATGTTTAGCTATACTTAATCAAGACTAAAGTTATACCATCCACGAAACTTAAATTTGACATAATAATTATTACTTACGTTTATTGCTATAGCTTTGAATTATGTTAAAATTTAAATTTGGCGGGTATTTTAGTTATTTCTCATTTTGTAGGATTGTCAACTGATTAGTTTTCATTTTCACCGTTGACAGTTCCAAACCTCTTTGCAAATGGCTCTTTCCGGTGCACGCCAGTTTTAAGGCACTGTGAAGGTCTGTTTTTAGAAAGTAAGTTAAAATAATTATTACTCCTTCAATATATTCAACAAAAATATCATAATTAATCATAACCAAAGTGTAATAACTACAAATAAGCAAGTTTTGTGTTCAAAAGTCAAAGGAAACTAACCATAATTTGTGATAATCACGTGGCACGTGTAGTTTTTTAACCTAGAATTAAATAAATATCAACTAATTGCTATGTTTTAAGCTAAAATGATGATTTAAAATTATTTCTGACACTTCTTGTCTGACTAATTTTGAAGAAATATGTATTCTGAAGACTTTTCTTTGCTCTATTGTAAACAATCGGGGATCAAAAAGAATTCTAATAATTGCTACTATTTCAGATAAATAAACTATGGCGGAAGATTTTGAAACCTTTGACGACATTCCAGCAGGAGGAGTAGCTCCTGCTGTTGCAGAACTTCCTGAAATTAAGCTTTTTGGAAGATGGAGTTGTGACGATGTCCAAGTCTCCGACATGTCGCTACAGGTGAGATAAGTTTGCAATACAACAAATTTCTTTTAACAATTTTTCATGATGACAAACATTAATTTATTTTCTGACACCTCTTCAGAAATATAATTGTTGATATTTTTATTAATAACTGATGCACATGCTTATATTATAAAGTACATCTTAATGTGAATGGAAGGAAATAAATTGCTTCGTACTTTTAGGATTATATAGCAGTAAAAGAAAAATATGCCAAGTATTTGCCACATTCAGCTGGTCGTTATGCGGCAAAACGGTTTCGTAAAGCGCAATGCCCGATTGTAGAACGTCTGACAAATTCCCTTATGATGCATGGTCGTAACAATGGTAAAAAATTGATGGCTGTTCGCATCGTCAGACACGCATTTGAAATCATACACCTTCTCACTGGTGAAAATCCATTGCAGGTATGTAAATGTCTTTTAAAAAGGTCTTTGAAATGTGTTAACCATGATGAAACAAAAAGTAATATTTATTTCTGACACCTCTTCTGAAATAATTTTGTTGAGAATTACTAGATTACTGATAATTTCTTAAACTCCATAAAATTGGGCGCTACAAAATAAAAGAAAGTAATCAAGTTTACATCTTTTTAGATTTTGGTAACTGCTATAATTAACTCTGGACCACGTGAAGATTCCACTCGTATTGGTCGTGCAGGAACAGTAAGGAGACAGGCTGTTGACGTATCTCCACTCAGACGAGTTAACCAAGCCATTTGGTTACTTTGCACAGGAGCCCGGGAAGCTGCATTCCGTAACATTAAAACTATTGCTGAATGCTTAGCTGACGAACTTATAAATGCAGCGAAGGTAATTTGTTTTTAATTATTTTACAGCTTTATAATAGTATGTGTCCAATCTAATCCAGCAAAGTGAATTAACTTTGTTGTTTCGCTTTGGACTAAAGCAAAAATGGCAATTATTATATATTTATTTTTTTGAAACTTCTGTTTTCTCAGAAATCTATAAATTGTTACAACTTCTAAAGCTTTAATATATAAATACTTTTGTATTGTGTAATAGAACTAATGGTTTGCTATTCTTTTCAGGGCTCGTCCAACTCGTATGCTATTAAAAAGAAGGATGAACTTGAGCGTGTTGCTAAATCCAACCGTTAATTTATACATGTTACGTTTGTTCTATTTGTACTTCAAAATAAAGTATTAGTAGAACTAATAAAATACTACATACTTTAGTATAACTTTATTTTTTATTTTTGTACCTATCATTTAGGGCTTGGGCAGATATGCAATAAAGAAAAATATATTATGTGCTCTAAAGTATGCTGCAAAAAATGAAAGGTTCTATTCATCTTCCAAAACCAAAATGAAAAATAATTTTGGGCTTGAAAAGATTCTCAAAAAAAAATGTGCAGTTAATAAACATTGTTAATTACAAAGATGCCACCAAGCTTAGAATGCCCCGGAAATATGTTAAATTCTAATTTTGCTGAAAAGCTTGAAAATATACTCGTTAAAATATATATTTTTAAAATAAGAAAAAACTACCTGTTTTAATAAGGACATAGTCAACTATGGTTTCTATTTAAAAAAATACAACTTATTTAATATTTCCGAAATTTGAACCATAGTTAAAAATTTAAGTACGCCATTACATTCTACCTAAAAAAGTGCCTTTAGAATGTTTTTATAGTTTTGCGATGGCTTCTAAAATAAAAAAGTTATTCAACATAATAGGAACAAGGAAATTTCGGAAAATCGCGTTTTCGTTGAAAATGTGAAACTATAGCAAAATTTCGTCTGCGGCATTAAATTTGTCCCAAAAAACGAGCTCGAGAATGTGCCCTCGGTTGTCTCCCTCGAACAACCAATTTGGGCCACCCTGTACATTCACTGGAAAAATTCAATTGGGGTTTGAAATTTTAATAATTTCATTACATTTAAACACGTATGACATATGGAAGTTGAATCCTGGAAATATCATTCGAAAATTATTAGTAATAATAATAAAACTGAAAAGTATTTACAATTGTTAGGGGCTTCCCCTGGCCCGTGCTATGGGTACTTTTTAGGGGGATCGAAAGTGGACGGACGGACAGAGCGGTGCTGAAGGCAACGGCGGTAGTGGCTGCGTTATATTTTATCACAGACTTATACTATACAATCTGTTCTACATGATAATATAATCTATTTTGTACAGTGGTGATTGTTATTTTCCCTTCCCTCCAACACAATTCTTTAAATTTGCCGTTTTGTTTTTATTTTGACTGTACTTTGAAAAACTATATCAGTGCCGGACACGTCCCATTTCAACTTTGTAAACTTGGTAGAATAACAATAAACGCCTTGCAAGTTTTGCCACGTGAAAGAGTGTAAAAACTTGGTGTTATTGTCGAAACGCTTTTAAGTTGAAATGCAGCAAAAACCGCCCTAGATAGGGTAAAATACTATAGAACCAAAGTTGTAGAAAATAAAATTTCCCATTAGAAACTGTGCAGTAGCATTATGCCTGATTATGCCTGACATTAATAGTTTGGCCATAGGTTAATGCATTGAGAATTGTAATAGTTCGCACCTGCTTACTCGCAGTGCCTCCTCCTGAAATTTGATCCTTCGTGGACAGAGTTAATTAAAAAATCAAGAAAAAGTTTTTCAAGTTTCTATTTGCAATAGTATAGTCACTATACTATCACATACTTTTAAATTATACCACTTTTCGCAATACAAATTTTTTAGTAAAATTCCCTATTCTCTTTTATTTAATTCTCTGACTACTTTTCTTACTCAGCGAACTGTGCTGATTTTTCTGGAATTTTAATCTGATTCCTTAATAATTTTATCCTCGCCCATGTTTATTTGATCTTTAGAGTCCTTTTTCGGACTCTGTTAGTTGCGCAAATTTGTCTCCGATCTGATCAACTGCTTCTGATTCGGTAAGTTCTGCAATTTTTTCTAAATTCTTATGGTCAGTGTATGATTCAGAGAAACTCCGTGGTTTTATCGTTAAGGTTGTGGTTGTTACTAGCCTAAAGTTTGCTAAAGCGGAATTGATTTTTTGAACATTCTATTTACGTTTCGTAAGTTCAGTTTATGAATCAGAACTGCTTTCTGATTCTGAAGTTTCTGAGTAACCTTCTCCGAACCTTCTGAATCAATACCAAAGTTTGGATTTCATTGTTTTGCGTTCAATTGACAGCACAACCGCGTATCGCTTTTCAGCATCAACCAATAGAACTGCTTGATTTTTGAAAACGTCGTATTCTATTGGTTGGCACTAGAACACGATACACTTGTCAATGAGTCACTCAGTCACTAGTAGTACGCTATTTGGGTTGCAATCGTAGATCCATAGGTACTACAGGTTCAATTTATCTTTTTCTGATTCACATGCTAAAGCCAACGAAAGAAAAAAGTACGGCCGTCTCGCTGTTTTACAGAATTTAGAAATGTCAAAATGACTGTTCACAATTTTCCAGTGGCTTACTAATTTATTTCAACAAACTTGTACACTGACTAAATGCAAATACTAAATTCTAAATGTAAGTAAACAAAATATATTAGGATAGGCTAATATAGTACATAAATATTATACCTTTTAATGAGTGTAGGTACCACGTCTTACTTACTTCTACTTACTATAATGATAACTATATTTTTATTTGTAATGAAGTTCTATTCTTTTATCCACCTGGGCAAACCTGTCTACTACATGTTCATAAAAGTTTGGATTTTGCGATAGATCTTTAATATAATCTTTTTCCATGGATAAGACTGCTAAATTGGACAAATTTTCTTCACCTGTTGAGTTTCGAACGAAGGTCTTAATGCGCTTTAAAGTAGAAAAACCACGTTCAGCCGAAGCACTTGTTGCCGGAATTGTTAAAACTAATTGGCACAACTTAAACACTTCATTATAAGACTCTTCCAAACCCGTTTCTTTTAAAAAAAGTAGCATATTCAGTGGTGTTTTCTGATTATTGACTTCTGCAGAGTCTGATAAAACATTTAATTGTGAATGTAAAGCCCCCGTGTCAAAGAAATTTGCATAATTCAGCTTTAGACTATTAAAAGCTTCCTCTGGAAAACGAGATTTGTTGTAGTTGCTAAAGTTACATAATTCCACAAATTGTAATTTATTAAAGTTCTGAAACCTGACTCTCAACTGCTGTGTTATATTATCCACAATTTCTAAGTATAATCGACGGTAAGAAGTTTCCATATCATCCATATTTTGTTTCTTTTCTGGTTTGAAACTCAAATTTATGGTTTGATCCCAAAAATGCTGAAATCGTTCTCTCTTTTCATTAACTCGTGTTTCAAATGCATTGATATGTTGAACGCAGAAGCCAGTATCATTTGATTTACTTTCTAGAATATCAAACAAAAGGTCGGTGTGAGGAAAAATTTCCGAAAACACATTAAGCAAAAAATTAAAATTAAAGTCATTTTCGAGTAACTCTAAGTAGCCTCTTGAAGAATTTACAGTTTCAGGATCCCACTGCTCTTTTTGGCCTAAAATTTCGTTACATAATTCTATTAAGGCCTCACGATATTGCGAAACTGTCTGTACTTGTTGTCCATTAAAGTTCCACAGTGTAGGGACAACTCTAGGAAATCTCTTTTGAATTTGAGATTTTGAAAAAAACGCAACGATTCCACTTAACGCCGAAAAAAAAGTTTTGCAATCCTTGATAAACCCCACACCTTGTGATAACACTAGATTCAGCCTATGTCCGAAACAATGAACAAAAAGAGCATTTTTAAATCTTTCTTTAATTAATGCTTGAAGATTTTCTAAGTGATCTACCATCACAACAGCCCCATCATAACTTTGAGCAACAAGTTTGGAACTACATTCTAGTTCTTCAACAATATCACACACAACTTTGCACATGGCTGGTGCCGTTCTGTCGGTGGTAATATCCAAAAATCTTAAAAATCGTTCCTGAATAGTTCCATTCGATTTTACATAACGCACAACCACAGATACTTGGCCGACATTGGATATATCTGTTGTTTCATCTAGGACAATGGATACAAAGGTTGAATCTTTTATTTCCCGTTTAATACTATCCAATACGACATCTGCTATGCATTTTATTAAATCATTTTGAATGCTATTGGATGTTTCTCGAAAAACAGTTGAATCTTTTAAATGGGTTTTCAAAGATATGTCATATTGGCCAAGTAACTCAATCAAGCCAAGATAGTTTTCCTGATTTGTGAATTCCCTGTTTTCCTGGTGTCCCCTAAGACTCAGTTCATGAGTGCCAAGAAAACATGCAACGTCTATCAATCGTTTCAAAATGTTTCTGTTTTTGGTCACTAATTCATTGTGTAAACTATTATTAATTTTTAATTGATTGTCTGAACTCTGCCCAATACAAGTTTTTCCGAAAGTCTTTTCTTTAATTACCGAAGTTAAATGTCCTCTGCTGTTAGCGTGTCTCTTGAAAGTTTTGTGCAAGTTGTTCAGGTCCGAAAAACCTTCGGAGTTCCACGGAATTTTTTCACTCAAATTAAAAAGTAAACAAGGCCAGCAAAATAATTTTGAAATTGTGCTGCATCCAGTTAGCCATTTATATTTATCGTAATAGTCCATTTGAAAGTGTCTTATGAATTTCTTAACCGAGTGTTCAACTTTAGTTTCTAAATTTATGGATGGCGTATGCCTACCTGACGAAATAATATCACGTTGTTCTTTAAAACTGAACTGAGAAAATCCTTTTTCTAAAATTCTGCACACAATGCAACTGCAATCAGAGTTAGATTGCCAATTTTTCGAAAGCGAGGGGGATGCTGTATCCATTTGCTCCATCACAAGCAATAATTGATAACGAAGCTACAATTAGATAATTGAAGATACCGATATAAACATGAAAATGCGGCTCTAGTCGCCGCTTCCCGGTTAATCAACTGAAGCGAACCAAAGCGAACGAGCCACGCAAGACGCAAAGAATCTCAACAGTGTTGCCAACTCTCAGAAATTTATCGGGAATGTAGTTATTCCATAAAATCGTTCTGAACAAAATTCTTACAAATTCGCAAAGTATTTACTTCTAAAGTAAATTCCAAACTTTATGTACTTCAAGGTCATATAGCTGAACTGTATAAGACGTACGAATAGTTTTTGTTCACTCCTACTAGTAGTCTTTTACCTGTAGGGATCTCATATATTTGGTATGAGACTCATTCTCATATATTTTAACAAAATCTCATACCTCATACGTCATACCGCATAGTCAAAGTATGATACAAATCTCATACATTTGACCGATTTGAAACCACAATTCCTGTATTGCATATTTTGAATTACGCGCCATTGTTATCGCTCTATTTTATGAGCGAGTAATGAAATAGCCACTGCTTTACGCGCATGCGTGACGTTATACACAAGTCCACTGGGGTTTTTGTAAAAATTAATTCTCAAACTGCAACTAACCTAAAGTTCGAGGGGCGCCCCACTAGTCTTTGAAAAGTCTTTGCTTCAGGTTAGTTGCAGTTTTGAGAATTATTTTTACTCAGTGGACTTGTGTATATACATACATCACGCATGCGCGTAGAGCGGTGGCTATTTCAATACTCGCATTTTATGCTTTGTAAGTACGGTTTTCTTATTCGGAAACTTGTTTTGTTGCGCGCGCATCTGTGCATTAAATTTGCTTAACTGGTGAAACTACTAGCTACCACCGTTTTAGTTTTTTTTACTGTTCTGCGCTTATGCCAATTCTCATATTTTTTTTGCAATCTCATATATTTTTACAGCTTGTCTCATATACAGTGAAGTCCATTTATTATGCAATATAGGCATGTTGCAAGTTAATTGGTGTACGCACTTTACCATTGGAATATAGGCAACCCATTATACAGTTAGCTAGTTTTTTTTATCTAACCATCTATGATCTAATCGAAATCAGCAACACATGAAAGTTTAACCTCAAAATAAAACATGTTCTTAGTTAAAAAAAGATTATTTAATATTGAAAACAATAATAATAATACATTCCTGACAATTGAAAATTTAAATTCATCAGTAGGCAGGGGCAAGAGTGCTTAGCAGTGTATAATGGGTTGCCTATATTCCAATGGTAAAGTGCTCACACCATTTAACTTGCAATATGCCTATATTGCATAATAAATGGACTTCACTGTATATCAGCTTCTGACATCTGGCAAAACCCTAGATGTTACTGAGAATTTTATTTATTGTTTTTAAGCCATTACATTACCTGTTTAAATTAATACATTATTAAATTTTATGGAACTATGTTCTTAAATTTTTTTTTCTAGTATAGGTTGTATTTGCATCCCAGTTAGTCTTGTATGTTGCGGTAATTTTTTTCTTACAGCAAGTTTGTGCATGTTTGTTCCAGTACATTCCTGCATAATTTTGCACTGCGCTAGTGTCTGCTTCGCTTTGCAAGTTAAATCCTGTTAATTTTGTTTCTGTATAAATGTAACTAGCCCAGAAGAAGTTGTTATTTCAATTTGTGCTGCTTGCGAGTCTTTACGTCAAATATTTTTGTGCTTAGCAAAATGAATCCGCGTAATTCTGGTAAGCTCACAGATGAAGAACTACAATGGTATCTGGCAAACATATCGTCATTTTTTATATTTTTAATGTTGTTATCAGGAATTATAGTTGGGGTGCATCTGCACCCCACGAAGATGCACCCCACGATGGCCTGCACGTAAGAAAATTATGTTAGGCCTTTGAAGGTTAAACACCAGTATTATTATTGCTAATATTTAATTCAACAGGATTAAATTAATAGTTAAGTTTAGGATTTTTTTTATATTTGCTTGTGATAGCGACGAGGAAGTTCTGTTCCTTTTTTGTTTAAAAGAGAATTTTCATTTTGAAAACCTCGATGAACTTATAAATTGTGCATATAAAAATATTTAGCTCAAGAAGTACATTTTTTATCACATTTAAATACTTATTTGAAACACGATTTGTTTAATTGCATTTTTTTTACATTACTTGCAACAATAAGGTTTTATATTAATTTACACGATAAGCTATATTTGTCATAACGCGAGTAGTATGAAATAAACTGTTCAATAACATTTTTTTTTCTCTATGAACAATTTTTTAAATTACAGAAATATCCACTATTACCTATGTCGGAAAATACAACGTTCAGTATCTAATGAGTAATACAAAATTTTCTATAATAAATTTAAAAATGACCAACACTAGAGAAAACAAAATAGTGGCAGAATATTACACACCATTAAAAACAAACCATCTGAACTCCAGCAATTTAAGAATAGTTACAAATCTTTTACTCAAGATAAAAAACTAAATATAGGTACCAAAAAATATCAATGAAGTAACTCAAATGAGAAATCGTAATTTTGCCATTGAATATGGGGATTGTGGGCAAAACGAAATGTGGGCGTCGTGTCCAATGTGGGGATTGTGTCCATGTGGGGATTGTGTCCAGGCCCCTAACAAGTACCGCAGCGCATGTGCACGCCGCGATTGTATGCAAAGTAGCTTTTCGCGATCCATATAACAACAAAAATAAGCCTGTGAAAAAGCATACGTTAAATAATTGTTCTTAAATACTCCCTCTTTTTTACATGTTCAGTTAATAATTTCGGGGCTTCCTACACGAGGGAGGCGTATGCAATTTTTTTCCGCCGGATTATTTGTTTCAAATTGTAACAAAAACCACTTTGCATACATTTACTAATCGTTCGAAATCATAAATTTTCAGTGCAAATTCAAATTTGATTGGTGACGCCGCTGCATGCGAGCAGTCTTAGATAATTGGGTAGGACATGTTAAAAATCTATAATAATCATAACTTCAAAGATGCATGCATACATTAAAAAAACGTTGCACAAAATCTGTCATTACCGGCCAGTCTATAAATTGAATATTGGTTATGCCCTTTTTCCGATAAACGAGATTATTCACTTAAGTACTTTTAAGTATAAAAAATTCACAGATTTCGCAATCCTTGCAACCATCGGAGCCATTGGAAATGATAACACTGACTATTACCATGGAAATACAGAATTAGACGTACAACCCTCGGGCTAAAGCCCTCGGGTTGTAGTTGTACACCATCGGCCTCGGCTGGACAGGAGCACGGCGCACACGCCAATTTGTATGCCCACCGTGTTATGCTGTCGGCCCGGACCGGCCAGCTAGCGGCGAAACCCGATCGCGACACTTTTGTCTTCTTTGGCCTTGACTAAAAACTCGTAACTTGCCCCCATATACGAACATAAACATTTCCAATGTTAAAATAGCTGCAGCCAAGTATTGTGTGATTTGGACAACTTTTCTGGATTATGAAACTAGCAAACTAAAACCCCCTACACATGATACGATCGGTCGTACGATCGGTCGTACGACGCGTCGTACTACAAGTTTTTGCCTACTAACTATCAAACATTCAAACCTGCAGTACGACAGGTCGTACAACTGACCATTTACCGTCTCTTTACAATAATAAATTTTATACAGTGTGTAAATAAAATAACGGGACACCCGAATAACGTTTTTATTGTTAAAGATAGAAAATTTGTGCTTGGAGACAATTTGTATGGTTAGTTATAAACTTTATTTTTGGTGTGTCGAAAATTGGTTCCGGTTTAACCGGAAGTAATGCTAACTTGAAAATTTTAAATAGAACACCCTATATATTTTTACATTTTTGGATTTACACTTTTATAAACTTTGAGAAACTTAAATAGGACTATCTACCAAAAATCAATAGTTTTCGAGATATTCGAGATAGAAAGTATAAATTTGTAATTTTTAATTATTTTGATTTATACTTGTAAAAACAGTTAACGTACACTGAACCAAAAGTGTGCATATATATAATAAAAAAGTTCATTGAATTAATGAACGACATCATTATTTTTGAGCCGAAGAACAAGTTCATCAATATAATGAAATGTCGTACATTTAATGTATGAACCTAATGTCGTCATATTGATGCACACTAGTCATTGATTTTAAGAACAACGTTGTTGATACAATGAAAATGGTTTTATTAATTTAACAGATTTGTTCATTCCCGTAATGAACGTATAACATTGATTTAAGAAATACAGGTGCATTGCTTCAACGAACACATTGCACGTTCCAAAGAAACGATTTTCATTGGTTCAATGTATAAAATCCTACTATTAATGGATTGTAGTTTATCTAATTGGTGACTTTTTCTTCGATATAATGTATACCTACAGTTTTAATGCTCTAACGAATTTTTCCATTGTTTCAATGAACTTATAACATTAATTCAACAAATACAGGTTCATAGTTTCAACGAACGCAGTCATTATCAAAAAGGAAAAATATTATTGATTCTACGAATAAAATATTACTATTAATGAACTGTAGTAATCTAATCAATTACTTCCATTCATATAAAGTATAGGTCTTTATACTGGGCGTTCTAAAAAACGCAGAACTATTGTAAACCTCCTATCAGATAATTAAAGTTGGCAACAGTACTTCACATTTCTTTTCCATAAAACAACTCTGAGAAGCAGTATTGCTAATTTTAATAACCTGATGATCGGGGTCTACTATGATTCGGCTTTCTTTTGATGCAGCTGATGTGTAATGCTATCAAAAAGAGGTAAAACAATAATAATTATTATAATTCATTTATTTCTCAAACAGATACACATTTATAGTCAGTGACAAATGTTTTTATCAGTCTTATACCACTGTAACCCGTTTTACTGAGAAGTATAACACGTTTCTGTATTTGATATTATCTTGTTAACAGAGTTACCAAAATACCTATGTAAAACAATAAAAACGGCGTTATGTTACCTCTTCTATTTTTCAGAAAAGCGAGTTCAGTGGTGTAAGACTGGTGAAAACATTTGTCACTGACTGTACATTAAAAAAAATAAGTCGGGTTTTATTACACGGATTTCTCTAGTAAATGCCCGCACAAAATATGAACTTTGGAGTTCATGGAGTTTGTTGATTTTAATTCAAAAAAATTGGTTTCAATAAACGAATAAAACATCGTCGATTCAGCCGGAAATTCAAGATTAAATAAATACATAATCTTAAAACAAATATCTAATGCTCTCAAAACATTTGTAAATGTATACCTAATGTCGTCAAAATTAAGAAATATTTCTTGAACAGATAGTATGTCTTCTCCAATGCAGTAAATTGAGGGTTGGATTGAAATTTTGGTTTTCTTCAAATACTCCATTCTATCTTCAATTTGTTGCATATTCTGCCCAACAAAAATAATTGATTCCTGGGCGTCTTTAATTGTAAATTTTGTTGTGCTTTTCTTTCCCGTTGTCGGGTCTTTTTTCACAACTTTAGTAGTGGGCACTAGATATCCCTGTAAAGCCCAAACTATTGCTGCATTACGCCCATCTATAAAAAAGATTGATTCCATTAGATACCAAGTTGTATAAATGAAGGTATGCATCAATAAAATGTCAATAGATAAAAATGACTAAGGTTTTATTGCTTTATAAACAAATTAATTTTTTTTAATAAGATGCCGTAAGATGCTTACTTTCAGTAATCAATGTAGTGTTACAATTTAGCTTGTCCATCAATTGCTTCACATTGTGGTCCTTGATGTGGTTGTCAATCTTTAAAAAAGATAGAATTTCATCGCGGCTGTGCTCCCATTTGGTCAACAATCCGTCTTTGTTTTCAAAGCTCGCCTTAAAATCCATGTCGATCTGAAAAATAATTTCTGCAATTTGTTATTAAATCGGAAATTTCATTGTATAGACCACAATGTTGGTATTGAATGTTACATTTGGCAAACGCCATAAATGTATCTAATAATTGGTTAAGTAAATATTTATTTGCACTGTCTTGAATTTGGAGCACATCTTTTCGTGAAAAATTATCGTTATTATGAAGGGACAGCAAAAATTCTAAAACACAGCTCCGCATAGTTTTTTGCAGCAAATCGAACTGAAATGTGTCAGGTTGTTTCTGAATCCTCCCCTCAATTTCATGACTTGAAGTTTTATTCCCAATAATTGTTGGACAAGTATCTGGCTTGGGGCTAGTTTTTGATGTCGGAATATTGGGATCTATCGCGTTATCTACGCTCATCATCAAATCATTAGCGTCATCAACATTAATTGTGGAATCAAGAAAAACATCATTTATGGGATGTTTGCGATTCATATGCCTTTTGAAACTAGAAAAATTTTGAAAAGTTTGACCACACTCCAAGCACTGTGATATCTTTTGCACACAAAGCATAACATTTTGATAGTTGTGTGATGAAAGTAGTAGGTACCTATCTATGTGTATATACACTACTAATATTGTAATTGTTTTAGGGGTAATATAAACGATAATCAATACAAATGATTTAAATTGGTCGGCGATGAAATAACTACAAAGTAAATAAGAAATACTACATTTAATATGTTAAAAATATATGTTTTTTCTTACCTATGAAATGGTCACTACCGGTCACTACACAAATAGATGAACCGACGAAGTAAAAGATAACGCAGAGAACACAAAAATAAATTTTCTCGCCTGTTACGTAGTACAGTTTGATGAGAAATGCGATTTTGTAGTTTGACAATTCAAATCTCTTGTTTTTTATTTTTAAGCGCAGACTACTCAGGTCAATTATTGTTTTATAAGAGCGCAAGGCGTCTTATAGAAACATTAGTTTTTTAAGGCTGCGTGTCAATTTTGTTTATCTCTATGCACTCTTCGTGGAAATGTATATCAAGCATTTTTCATTACCACTTTACATTAATATAAACAAATATAATTCATTATAAAGATGAACATGAATTCATAATATTGATGTATGACGTATGTATGTATTACGTTAATGAAAATGTTCATTGTCTCAATGAAATATTAGTTAATGATGTTCGTTCATTGATATTATGAACAATTCATAGGTACAATGAAACAGTTCATCATTTTTCATTACCACTTTACATTAATATAAACAAATATAATTCATTATAAAGATGAACATGAATTCATAATATTGATGTGTGAGAGTATTGATCAATGAACACCATTTCATTACATTAATGAAAATGTTCATTGTCTCAATGAAATATTAGCTAATGATGTTCGTTCATTGATATTATGAACAATATTTTTTTCAGTGTACGCTTTTCTAAAATTTCTTTTTCTAATAAGATTGTGCGGCCCCAAGAAGGGCCATTTGTATGGAAAAATAAATAACAATTATAATAATGCTCAAAATGCGGGCCACATTTTCAATCTGGCAGTGTCCGATTCTGTGTTTAAATTCTTACATTATTTATAACAACTGTTTACTTTTCTAACTCGCACGCTTGCGAATTACAAATGGCCCTCCTGACTGAGGGCCGCATAATCTTATAAGAAAAAGAAATTTTAGAAAAGCGTACGCGTTAACTGTTTTTACAAGTATAAATCAAAATAAATGAAAATTACAAATTTATACTTTCTACCTCGAATATCTCGAAAACTATTAATTTTTGGTACATAGTCCTTTTAAGTTTCTCAAAGTTTATAACAGTGTAAATCCGAAAGTGTAAAAATATATAGGGTGTTCTATTTAAAATTTTCAAGTTAGCATCACTTCCGGTTAAACCGGAAACGGAAATTAATTTTCGACATACTAAAAATAAAGCTTATAACTAACCATACAAATTGTCTCCAAGCACAAACTTTCTATCTATATAATAAAACAGTTATTCGGGTGTCCCGTTATTTTATTTACACACTGTATACAGAAAAGGTAGTATCACTTTACTGGGATATTAAAGGCGTCATGACTTGTCTTCCTAATAATTATAGGTGATTTGGTAAACATGTGTACCCTATTGGCAAGAAATTTGATGAATAACATGCAAAGAATACTAAACAAATTCTACAAATTGCTAACTGATGTGCATGTGGGTGGGTATGTATGTATGTATGTAACGCCTCTAACGCAAAAACTAGTGAACAGATTTTGATGAAATTTTAAATGAAGGGGTATATCGAAAATTCATCGACAAAATAAGCTTTTCAAAAAAATCCGAAACCGCAAGCGGAAGTTAGACATGTTTTTTTGGTATCATTTTTTTTAGAAGCGGAATGAAAATCTGGGTAGGGGATATGAAAGAAGGGCATAATTCAAGGGAAACAGTTTTTTACCGGACTCTCTAACTTCAAAATGGCGGTCGCTATGAATTTTTCAAAATTTCGACTTTAACGCCCCGTAACTCAAAAACCAGTTATCTGATCAGGTTCCGCAACAACTTGTTTGAAAGCCCTTTGGCTGTACTACACCAAGAAAAAAAATTATTTATTAAATCCAAAAACGGTCGCAACGGCGCTCTTCCAAAAATTTTGAAATTTTTGAAAAATTATTACAAAAAAACTGGTCTAAGGAATTTGTTTAAATTTTCTATACTTATGCAGCTTGGTATTAGCTACATTTTTGTTTTTTGATGAACGCCAGAATTCCACTGTGGCGCCCTCTACGAGATTTTGAAAATCGGAAATTGATGCTCCTATAGCGCCTTTATTAGTCAAAATATGAAAGAAGTTTAAATATAAAAGTTGTTCAGTATATGGATTTGCATTTTTCTAAATTTATATCACGTATACAGGGTGTTTGGTTTTCACAGTACAATAAGCAACTTTATTATTTTAAATGAAACACCCTATATATTATTATATAATTGAATGCAAAATTTAATTGTCTATCACATAGTATAAGGTGTTCATATGGCTAAAATGTACGGTTAATGAGAAATTCGTGAATTTTGAATATTTAGGTTGGACTCTTGACGGAAACTGTTCGTCGGTCGGTAGCAATCGTCCGGCTTCGCCAGTTGTAATTACTACCGAGTACCTACTACAGAGTACAGATAGATGCGTATCTTGGTATCTTTCTTTTGTTCATATCGAACCCGTATAGTCTCATTTTTCTCGCGAGGCATTCAAATGATTTCCAATGCTGCCTCGCGAACTACTGTTGAATAGCAAAAACAAAATGTTTATTTTTAGTATGGGAAAGTCCAGGGGAGGTTTGCACCTCCACTTTTTCTTATTCCTGTTAGAATATTCCTTGCTTTTAATTTTCCATAAATATGGAAAAGAACGATAAATGTTAATGAATTCTGTTACAAACAGTCTAGGCTCGGTCATTATCATTTGAGCTCTGTCACACTTCCTAGGTCGTATATATCTATGGCGGTTTGCTGCCGCAAGAAGTTCAACATGTAGAAGCTGCAGCGATCGCTGCACATCGCTCCAAATTTGGGTGCGCGCGCAGTCACACACCAGCGTTTACAAGACGCCGCGCCGGCTGCATGGCAGCGCTGCTTACAGCCAGGTCCCCTATATTAATTTATGGCCAGGTCTGTGGCGTGCTTTAGACCTATATATCCCGTGACATAGATAATAAATATATATATGCCCCGTGATGTATTCGCATGTTATTATACATAGCTCTCCCAATTTTCGCCCGCATGCGCACAAAATACTAGTTCGAGTTAAGAATTTAAGATGCGTCCACACCAGACGCTGACGCGAACAGAAACAAATGTGAATGATCACAAACGAACACGAACAAACACTGCATTTAAGGAATCAGTTGAAATTTCACGTTCATTTGTGTAATGTGTTCCAACTATCCTTGATAATTTATAGCGTCTACACCAAACGAACGATCATTTTCCTTGGAAGTACCGACTTGGGATGGTACCTGGTTTGTTAACATTTGCAGGTGTTCGTGCGTGTGAGCGTGTGCGTTCGTGCTCGAAGAGCGTTTCTATTTTCGTTCTCTATGTATATTTATATTTATTCGCCCACGTTCGTCAGAAGGGTACCAGCCTTTATATCTCGGCCCTTACCTGTCTTCTTTGAACCAATTTCAAAGCGATATGCTCTTTCCAGTCAAGGAGAGTGTATGTTCAAAAAGGTCGTGTCCCACAGCTAGCGCCGCCACTGCCAACCTTACCTTTTGGAAAAATAATTTCTGGAATGAAGTACGTGTTGGGAACATTTGAAAACATAACCTAATGTTTTTGAAAGCTTAAATTTTCAGTGCACAAAATAATATCAAATCAAAAGTTTAAAGGCTGTTTAAAACATAAAATGGAAAATCAAACAGCAGATGATAAATCAAACATTTCTATTAAACGTCGAAAACAGTACTCTTCAACATCACAAAAGCGTAGGAAGTATGTGCTCGAGCCAGGTTTAAAAGGTTTTCTTTGCAGTTGTAACTTCAGAGAAAAAGACTGCATACGGGAGTCATACAATTTACTTAACGAGTATGCTGATGTTTTATATGGTCCGGAAGGCAATCAAGGTGAATCCCTGGAAGAAGTTGCCAATGTTGAAGAAGATATTGAAGGGTTGTTAAAAGAAATTGAATCTTTAAAATCTGAAAATACCAAGACAAGAAGATTTCAGGTTATTGACTCTGGTGCTAAGAATTTCTTGTTCATTCGTACATCCCTCCAAGATCCTGTAAAATTAGCCGAGATGATTGTTTCAGATATTAATACTAAAAAGAAGCATAAGACTCGTTTTCTTTTGCGTTTAATACCAGTTGAAGCAACATGCAAAGCTTATATTGATGACATTAAGCGAGAATGTAAAACTCTACTTGATAAATATTTTACTAGTGATCCAAAATCGTATTCAATCGTTTTTAACCACAGAAACAATAACAGCCTGTCCAAGATTGAAGTGATAACAGAGGTTGCTAATATGGTAGGGGCAATAGGACCTGATCATACTGTAAATTTGAAACAAGCTGAAGTTTCGATTGTTATTGAAGTTATCAGAAATATTGCTTTGTTAGCAGTCGTTCCAGACTTTACTAAATACAAAAAATATAATTTACATACGGTTTGTGGAGATGGTGACGGCCAATGTGTTAGTACCGTGTCCACAGCAGTTAATAAAGTAAAGGAAAAATCGCCTAAATTGTAATAAAATTGAAATTTATGAAAGAGTGTACCTACACCATTTTTAATGCTGGCACGATATATGTACCATGAATAAAATGTTTGTTACTTATTTCTTGTTATATTTATACAAACTAATAATATGTGAATATTTTTAGTAACATAATCCTACACGTTAATGTTTTGAGCAAAATTCCAAGTTTACTTGATGTCGGTGTTAAATCAGTCAGTTAGCATGCGTGGTCTAAAGGTTTGCATGATTGTGTTTGGCTCCAGTGAGCATTTGTTTAAATAATAGATCATGAGACTAAACGACCACATATTATTCATCCACTGAATGTAACTATGTGAGCAAGAAGTCTCAAAGAGAGAGGCAAAGTGCGGTGCTATAAACTAAAACTTGACTCTGTATTTGTATGTGGTGTACTTTTTAAATGAAAATATTGGCTCTCCTAATTATTTTAGAGCAAAATACTACGGGGATAATTTGTAGAAAATTTAAAACTGCATCTAATGCATTAGCTACTTTCTCAATTTGCATAACCAGATTAATACAAACTTCAATAATAATGTAACAAATTTAATTAAGTGTTTATTAGTCACAAATCCACTACACGCGTTTCTAGTGTTATACTCGTTTCTTTCTAGCTTCATCTTTGTTCATAGGTTAGAGTGGGTTAGAGCGAGCGCAAAACTTTGACGTTTATGAGATTCACAGCGGTTGCTAAAACAATTGCGGCTGCCTCAGCCTGCCGCAGTGATTGCCGATATTGGACCACCGCACCCGACAGGTGTTGATGCTGCTGTTAACAGAGGGATGGTTTATTAGTCCGTAAACTCCTTGTTTAGCTAACAAACAGTCGATTGTCATGGATACGATTCTTGTAACAATTCGTTTGGAGTTGATAAACCGCCCCTTTTTAAATGCGCAGATTAAGTTGCCCTGGCCCATTAAAATACCGTTGCCGATATATGAGATACGGGTTGATTTTGTATTTTATTTAAACATCTGATTTTTATTTCAATTTTAATTGTTTTCGGGCACAATTTATGTGTTTTCGTTACCTGTAAAGTAGTTTATACTACATATTATATTCAAATGTATTCTATAATAGTCGAGTATTGCGTCTATCTCAAATAATTGCTGATTTTCCTTGATATAACTGATGTGGTAAATTCGTCCATGGTTATTGGGGCAACTTCGCCCATACACATTTGAAAATATCAGGGAGATTATATTGTAATAATAAATAGCTATGTTATAATACAATATTTATTTGTTGTAGTCATACAGCTTATGCATTATGCGAAAGTACATAAGAAAAACAGATCGACCTTCCTGGTCAGAAAAAGCTATGGCTGCAGCAATTAAAACATGTATCAGTGGAAGCATTGGGTATATGAAAGCATCAAAAATATTCAATGTACCCCGTAGTACCTTAAAAGACCGCATAAAAAGAGTCAAGTCTGGAATAAGCATTATTGATGCCGCTAGTAAAGGATTAGGTCGTTACAACACTGTATTCACAGCTAAACAAGAAGAGGAATTGAAATTACATGTTATAGAAAGAGAATCAAAATTATTTGAATTAAGACAGCCAGATTTACGAAAAATTGCATATCATTTCGCTGAAAAAATAAATGTGAAACATCATTTTAATAGGCAAACCCAAAAAGCAGGCTTTGACTGGTTACAAGGGTTTATTTCAAGACATCCTGAAATATCCCTTTTTATCAGCAGAGCCAATGTAATTATTTTATCTTTCTCTTGATTGTACTAATTTTATAAATGGGGTAACACCAACAGTCCAATTAAAGAGATAGAATTGTATGGTTTTACCCTAATAACCCAAAAGTTATGAAACTAGATAGAATTAATATTTTCAGAAATTGACTAAATGGTCAGAAAACTCTATTGCCCTCCTTATTGATTTATATAGAGAAACTCCCTGTCTATATGATATTCAGTCGGCATGCTATCTTGATAAACAAGAACAAATTAATGCAATAGAAATTATTACTAGACAGTTGCAAGAAGTACGTCCTGGAACAACAAACTCTGAAGTACATACAAAAATCAAAAGTTTAAGAACAGCATATTTGTATGTTAGAAGAAAAATCGAATCTTCACTTCATGAAAACAGTTCTATAAACGACGTTAGTTGTACAAGGGTGACAATAATCTACTCGCTGCTGTATGGGTAACTTTGTTATTGGAAGACTTATAGAGTCGGTTAACTTAGCAAAGTTACAAAGCAAATCTAATGCGTTTCTCGTTTCTGATCAATGTTGTCAACTTTCTGAAATATATCTGAAAAAAACGAAAAACGCTTAAATTTTCAATCCAAAATATTTTTGTAACCTTGTAGATAGAAGAAAAGTACAAGAGAGATAATAGATAGATATTCTTACGTAGTATTAGCAAAAAATATTTTCAGGATCATGTATCGTTTCATTTTCGAGATATAACATAAAGTTGCTTTTTAAAAAGGAATCCATAAGCAAATTTGAGACCGTTAAATAGGAAAGTATTTTCGAATTTCAAAACTTTATTGGTTTCCCTCTCTGTCTTTGTTGTTCTTTTTAGGATTTACAGAAATAATTACTATTACCTATGCCTACGCTGTCTTAAAAGGGTTACAAAAATACAAAGTTACCCATACAACGCCATAAATAGTTGTCATCCTATATTGATTATGAATTTTTGCATTAATCATCGTTTTTTGGTTTGTAGGAGTATATCCCTAATTTATGGTACTATGATAAATTAGCATTTCTGGCAGATTATGTGATACCATTCAAGTACGTAACCAATCTGATGGAATCAGAAATTTCAACTTCAGACCAAGGAAACATTTACATTGAGTTCTCGGAGATTAAAACCGAACAGGTGAGATACTGGATAGATGTTCTTTTAATACTACCTACAATAAACTTGTTCGTTTATTTTAATATTTACAGGAACCTAATGAAGAAACCCTGTCAAGTACAGATACATTCCCAAAAATATCAAATCCATTAATATTTAAACAATTAGACTCGCCATATCTCCTGCAGTTAAATAATCATCCAGTTTCATCAGTTCCACTACCAGAACGTCATCCAAAACAGTACCTGTCTCCAAAAATGAAAAGGGCTTTAGAGAGTGATCCTTTAGGGATACCACCAGCTGATGGTCTAAATTTGTATGAAGCGGTGTCAACGTCATCGCCGATTATTGCACAAGATTCCATTGATAATTTTATTTCTTATATAAGTGCACGAATGAGAAGAATTAAAAACAGAGATATTTTACAGGAGTTGGAAGATGATATTCTGTTAAAAGTTATACAAGCTGAAAGAAATGACAGAAAATGAGAATTGATTTTTTAAATTTTTTTCTATATAGGTACTACCTAATGTATAGTTTCTATTATTTTGTGAGACAAAGAATTTCTGATTTATTATTGCAATCCCAAACAAATAATTAAGTTTCAGGACTATCCCTACAATACAAAAATGAAAGTCAGTACTGTAACTATACGCTGCTATACACACCCCAACAGATATAGTTAAGCTCCTCCTCTAAAAATTATAGTACCCAAAAACCAGTTTCGCACGCTACAAATAATAACAGCTAATAGATTCAAGTGTCAAATATTAGTGGTAGGGTGTTTTATGGGTTTTTGAAATACAACAAATAGAAACATTTTAATTCAAATATTGCAGGTTTTATGGGGAGGAACTTTGCTGTATTTGTTTTTTTAGTCAATTCGATTGTCTGTTTTTATGTGTTGTTTGCATACTGGATGGCAATATTATTCATAGGCTTATTATTGCAAATTGAGATTGATCAACAAATGAATATCAACCGATTTGACCCAAATAGTAGATGGTATTGTGGTTCATGTTCTCCAGACAATTCTTTTTCTTTACTAAATTCAAATTTCAAAAGTATATCAAAAGGTATTTCTCATATTAAGAAACTAACAGGTTTTTTTTTCGTTGTTTTATATTTGTGTTCTCCTTCCTTATATTGTGAGCCCTACAGAGTTTCATTTCCTAGGTGGAAAATATTCTCTTGTAATTACCATATATTATTGTACCTACTGAAGTTACTTGTTTTGTTGTTTAATTTAGCCAAATGTTTGTTGAGTTATATTTGTGCAATATAAAATTAAAGTTAAACTAGAATTACGAAAAAACAATTCTATTGTTAGAAAAATAACTGATCTGAAAAGTAGTTTTTGAATTTTGATGTGGTTGACTCATTTTAGATAACAAAAATTGTACAATAAAGTTGCCATTATAATAAATAATACAAGATAAAATATTGTCACTTTATGACTCCCTTTCACCTTTTTTTTGTGATTTGTTGTATCATTTGCTAAATGTACATAGTATAGATTGGCAAATTAAATAGATGTTAAAAAAAAAAAAAAACTTGATAACAAAAAATTACAAATCACCGGGGGCGGACATCTAGGTATGGTTAAATAATTTTCAAATTCTTCTTTATTATAAAAATTGCTGCTCGAATATTAACGCTTATTGGTAGGACTGGATGTGCAAAATTTGGGGACGTTGATGTATATCAAGAATATCCCAAAGTGTAATTATTTTGTCAGTTTATGCATGCTTTGTATAATCACTTTCACCTACAATGGTAAATCAATATTGTCTTGATCTTTCAGCAATTTTATCCCTACTGGATATCCATCTAGAACTCAGAGCTTTGTTGTCTAGTTTATTTATAAAAGTTATACCAGGAATCTCAATAGAAAATTCATAGATTTTATTTATAATGACTTTCAAGATCATGAATAAGATGTCTGGTATGCAGGGTTCCCACTTCAAGACATTTTGTATTATTTTTCCAAATAGAACCAAATTTTCAAAGATACAATTTTTAAATTTAAAATATTCATAAAAAATTGCAGAGTTCAACCCAGGGGGTTAAATTATACAACAAATTATTGCCCTTGATTTCCTCTATAAGTTGGGATTTGAATTTTTGTTTAGCAGCCGTTTTGGAAAAATTAATTTTTTGAAATCACATCAAAATTTAAAATATTTGTAGAAAAAGAGTATAGCCCAGGGGGTTAAATTATACACCAATAGCAGCCACTTTTCTTCAAAATACCATGTCCTCCAGCCCCTAATGAATGCCCAGTCTAGTCAGTAATTTTTTAATTTGTTTGGATACTAAAAATATTTTGAAATGATTGAAGAAAATTTGACAGTTTTGGTATAAATAACTCAAATTTACTTAAAATTTTGTATGGCATTACAGCTCAGCAAAATTTTATCAGTACCTTTAGGTAAAAAATGTCTGTTTAAATCTGTCAACACCATTCGAACATTTTTTCCCAATGCGTATTTAGAAAGACATGCACAATATCCATGTAAACAATTAAAAGTATTGCAAAAATACTTTAATGGTTGTTAACATGAAAATTTTGCAAATTCCTACGTTAGTGAACCTTTATTTTCACTTGATAGTAAAGATACATTTTAAGAAATACGAAAGTTCCCAGTTGTTTTGTACATATACTTACTATCAGACTTTTATTTTTCTGTACATTTTAACTGTAAACGATAATAAAAATATATTACAAGTATAGGAATTTAAATGCACATGATTAACCGAAACTACTACAGAAAAACTTATCTAGTGAACGTTAACTTGCACAGTGCACAAGTAAGCAGCGATAGGCGATGAAGGTTCAAATAATCATTGGATTATTTTTTGAAAATGATATCGTGTCTACAACAAATGCAACATCAGAAAGTAAAACATTGTACTATACATCCAAAAATGAGGTAGATTGATAGAACAAGATGTAAGGGGTCGTCACTCATAAAGACACAGACAAAAGTTAAACCCCTGTTCCTGATACTAGTTCGCATCGCCCATCTCCACCATCTCATGAACAGTTCAGGTAAAGACATTTTAAACTGTTAACATTAATCATTGTTAAAAATAGAAACACCATTAACACAGTAATTAAAATCAAATACTTAAGAAACGAAGAAGATGAGAACGAATGATGATTATCACGAATGATTCTACAAAATACGTAAAACTACATCCTAAGTGAAATATTTACATAACACAGCAAAATACCAATAATGAAGGATTTATGTGAAAAACATTCAATACGGTAGCTTGAAAGGCGATGTAAAAAGTGAATACATTCACACATATTTTAATGCAAAATTTGCTTTTAAAAACACTGTGGGTTTTTAGAGGAAATATCGTAAACAACTTATATTGTAATATATTATGTACTATACAAATAAAATTTGAAAATGTCATTTCCTTTAAGTAACAAATTGGTAAAGGATGAAACATTCAAGGCAATCGTTTCAAATTTGAAATATTCAAACATTTTTTTCTTCCTAGTGCACAAATATATTCTTTGCAAGGTCTCTAGTACTCTAGTATCTAGAAGTTAATAGAACACAAGGAATATAAAAATGCCATTACAAATAAAAATAAATAGTAATCTGTACATTGTTAAAGCTAAATTAAACAAACACAATGTAAATCCCTAGTACTTCCCCCAAATTCGTCAAATGTAACTTCTTTTGAATTTCCACATCTATGCAATTTACCATTTAAACTTATATTAATGTCTAAAACGATGGTTTTTGTGATAATTCTTATGATGGTAGTTATGATGATCATTTCGATGCCTTTTTCCGCCTCCATTATAGAATGGTCGATAGTGCTGTGGAGCACCATTGTTAGGACTCCAATTTTTTGCATTATGGTATTCCTATAAATAATAAATCTTATTAATTAATCTGTACTGTGTATCTTAACGGTTTTACTTGTGAATTATTTGTTGTTTATACAGGCTGTTAGCTAAAAAACGCCTCAAGCCATAACTTCGTTATTTTAAATTTTGAACCCTCACAAACTATATATAATTTTAAATGGTAAGGCAAAACAAAAGCTATCTTTTGACATCACCCTTTCATAAAAATATATATCAACTGTTTTAAGCTACGATAATCAACTTTTTTGTTTTAAATGGAACACCCTGTATATTTTTAAATATTTGGATTTAGGGTGAAATTCTGCATACAGTAGTGCATTTCATTTGTTTTTTATGATGCTCCTAAGTTTTTAAATTTATTGCATGCAGGTAGTTGTATGCTGCCTAAAATTTTCAAGTGTGCCATGGAAAACCACGGGAATGTTACAATTTTATGGACAAAATCACTCATACCGTAGTTACTAAGCAACACTAGAAATGTCAGCCAATAAGGTTCCATTTTTCGCGATAAACGCGGACCATCATTTTTATAAGTATAAAAATGCCCCTTCCTGTTTAAAAAAAACGGCTTCCTGTGACAAAAAAGCTGTTGGTAGAGAGTTGTTTACTTGTTGGTAGGGAGTTGTTTACTATTTATTATTATTTTTTGATTACATATTTGGGATTTTGTCTTATTAAATATAAGACGACTTAGTATTTTTCTCATGGCAAATTACAGCAATAGTGCCCTTAACATTCTTGCACTCAAGCACAATACAAAACCAAAAAAACACTCGTGCTAACGCACTCGTTTTTTTAAATATATTGTGCTCTCCTGCTTTACCTAGCAACAATGTTTCGGGAACTATTGAAATTTTCCGATAAAAATCCAAGGTATTGTTTATATTGTGAATGAAAAAATATTTAAATATAACTAGAATAATATATTACGCATTAGAAAAGTGATATTTTGTTGTGTTGCGAACGAGCATAGCGAGTTTATGACCTAGTAATAATTACTGTAATTTTATTATGCGCTTACGCCTTCAGTCAAAGATTTTATACGCTTTTCTGGATCCAACATTATCCTACTTTTACTAAATTTTTTAAATTCACATACTGTGTGCTGGGTTTTACACAATTCTGCTTCATTTTATGCTCAAGAGCCTTATTGGTGACTAGCAAACCATTGAAAAGCAGGTATTTGATGTTCTCAAAGCCAGGAATTAATTTTTCCTTGTGCCATCTACTCGGAAAAAAAATCCCTCTTCAGCATGCATATTGGAATTGAAGGATTTTTTAATCCATCTTCACTTGACAGTGTCGATGATAAAATACAGTTCCTCACAGAATATGATGTATGCCGGTGACTGGACTTTTTTTAACCAAATAACCAAGGTAGTGTTGCCAACAATGTATAGGGTATGGATTTGCTAACATCACCTAATAACACACCAAATTTTGACTCATCATTCCCAATCAACAGTGCCATTGTTGTTGAATCCAATTTTTATGTGCATTGATCCATTTTATGCAGTTGTATTTTTGTAAATTGGTCAGCAACGGCTTTTGCCTAGTGAAAAGATACGATAAACTAGGAATAATTTTTAGTAAAGAATTTATGAAAAAAATTACCTTGTAAAAATTGTGTCCTAAGTTTTTTTATCCGCGCATTTGATTTTTGAATTATTTTGACAGGTTTCCTCAAAGCATTAGAAATTGTTGATGGGATGACAAATTTTTATATTTTCCATAAATTGGCACGATAAAGAGCCTTCCTGGGGATGAATTTCTTCCAGTTAGGCAAAGTTTTCATTTAAGGTAAACAATAGACTGTAGCTGGCCTATGTTTGGAGGGGTGCCAGGGATCTGCATGCCGAGTCTTCGACCCTCCAGTTTATTTTGTATGATTTATTAATACCTTGTACTGTTATTAATACATATTTACAAAATTATAAATATCCTTTCAGTAACTTACAGGCAGTGAAATGTTGCTATTTTTATTATAGTCACATAATATTGGTAAGAATACAAAATTTGATCATTTTTACATTGCGCAGTGTTAAAATTGTTTGCCGGCCAAAATATTATGGATTTGGGTTCATAGTTTGCATTACCAATTGGAACAAGATTTTTATTAAAGAAGTTACAATTTTAAATGGTCAACTTTTATTAAATTCAAATAACCTTGTCTTTCTGATTTATTTCAAGATTCCAATGGTAATGGTATAAACATGAAGTTACTCTGTATAAACAATTACAAGAAATTAATTTTCTGGCAAAAAGCAACTAATCATACATACCTGTACAGGGTTGTAACTGGGATTTGAACTATTGTGGGAAGCATTAGAAGAATTCATTTTCTGATGTTTAACACGACCTTGATCTGAGTTATCTGACAAAGCTCTCTTTCGTTCTTCTCTTCTTTCATTACTAACTTCTTTATCTAACTGTGATCTTGTTCCATTCCAAGATGAAACAGGGGCAGCATATCCACTATGAGACATCTTCAATAGTTCATTTACTGTGTTGTTTGTTTTTTTCTTATCCCATGTACTTCCTTCTGTTGATGGTTCAGCAACACCATCAGTTGAGGATGATACTCGCCATTCAGCTACAGCTGCTTTTGAGGGAACCCGTGGAGTTGAATCTGTTCCATTATTATGCGATTCCTCTGAACAATTAGAGGAATCATCCATATCATACGGAACCAATTTAGTTGTAGTTGCTTGAACAGTGTTTGCAGCTTCTTGAAGTTGATTTTTAATTGCATCATTGGTTGTACTTGATACACTTGACGAAGATAATACAGATTTTTTTGGAGAAGGGGAACTATTAACAGGACTATTTGAACAATTATTTTGAACTTTTAAAGCAAGTGTAGGTTTAGGTGATTTTGATTCACCATTCACATTATTATCAACCGATTTCGATGATGCAAGAGTACTCGAAGGCAAAGGTTTGTTTTCTTTTTGCTTATTTTTATCAGAAGCTGTCTTTTGTATGCGATTTTCATTTGACGGTTTTGAAAGCTCAGCTTTACCATTCATAGAACTCGATCCATTTTGTGCAACGGTGTTTGGCTTTTGGAATTTGGAAGTAGGTGGCAGTGCTGGTCCGTATACTTTTACTTCACCATTGCTTTGTGTTGTTGAACTTGGAATATCTTCCATTTCTATTTGTGTAACTGTACTGATTGTGGATGGTATTTTTATTTTACCATTGGTTTGGGTGAAAGATGCACATTCTAATTCATATAACATTATGTATGCATTTGTTCCGAAGACTGCTTGGTGAGATATGGGTTTAACCTTGAAAAAGTAATCATATTATTTATATGGGTCTAGTTCAGGAGTTAAACATTTTACATAGATAAGCAATATCAGCTCCATTTAGTAAATTAGGAAATAGTATAACATATTATACTTACTATACTATCATCAAATTGGTAAAAATTGCCAGAAGGTGCTTGGGCTATAGCAGTATAATGACCACAGTTAACTGTAGGTCCCATGTGTGTAACAAGTGCAACCAGTCTGTAAACAAGTGTCCCCACAAATCGCCGTCGAACATATTTAGTCATATCTAATCTTTGTCGAAATTGGACATGCTTTGTTATTTTATTATTGCTAATGGAAAAACGCTTCAACTGTATACAGAGAACCATTGGAGCTCTTTCCAAAGAAAATTGTTTCCATGCAGGAACCTATACAAAAACAATTTATTAAATTGATTTTTTAAACAGAACATACAAATTTCCTACCTTTTTCTGACAAGTTTCACAATGGTAAGAGTTATCATCAAGTTTCTCTTTTGAAAAGTACAATTCTAGTGCTTCATCAAGAGTCTGTGCTTTCCTAATATCTAACAATAAATCTTGAAAATGCTGAAAAGTGGTACTAACATTCCCACATTCTAAACACCTAACAGCAGATCTGAGGTAGCCACCTAGTATTTGATTTAAAGGTGTGGTTTCTTTAGTACGTGAATCAAATTCGGAATGGTTTTTAAAACGATTAAGGTACGCCTTTTCCATGGCTTCCACTAGGTATCTCAAAAATTCGTGTGCATCTTCTTGCCTGCCAGGAAGAAGATTTCTGCATAGCACTCTTAACTTATTATAAATTAAGTACGGACGGATTGAATTTATGTTACGTTGCTGGGAATCTTGTAGTGTTTTTCTCATTGCACATATTATACACAGAGTTGCTCCTAAAAATGTAATCACAATAACTATGTATTACAAAAAAAAAGTTTGAAGGAGTCATAATACAAGCCCCTTCCCATTTCAGTTGGTCCATGAGTTTTTTGGGCACAATCAAAAAAAATAAATACCACTACATGTTTTTTTATGTGCCCCCCCAAATTTGGAATCAGTTTCTATATCAATATTTAGTCCTGATTTGTCTCCAAATGAGACCCTGTAGAACAAGATAAAAAGGGTGCTGTGGAAACATCTGCTGGAACAATCCCTAATCTGAAGCAATGGCTTCGGGAAATATGGGATTAGCTTACACTAGAATTTTACTAAGGCTTCGTTAATATGACGCCGTAAAGAATTTTCAATATTATAAAAAATAAAGACCGTGTTATCCCGTAGTAAATTTTAAAATTGTTTTTTCTTTTGTTAATTTGAGGTATTTGTTCATATTTTTTCTATTTGTTCTCATTTTTGTTAGTTATTGGTTGTAGTCACTTAATAGGTACCTATTTCTAGCAGTTAAGAGAGGCTAACAATAAATGAAACAATTTGAAGTTCATGTAGTACTTGTATTTATATTCACTAGACGAATTTCTGGAAAATTCTAGAGTGGAGCTGGACCAACTAAAATGTGAAGGGGCTCGTATAAGAAATTTTGTTTGAGCCTTGAAAATTATTAGAATCTCTATGAAAAATATTAGTAACCTTATTTTCTAGTAGTAGAGGTTTTCAGTGTGTAAGAATAGAGGGTTTTTGAGCACCGTACGCTAGAGTACGGTAACGCTAACACTAACGTCTTTGATAAATATAACAATATGTTGCTTAGCAAAGCAGAATGTTGCCTAGCAAAAACGTTACCGTTAGCGTACCCTAGCGTATAGTGCTCTAAAACTCTCTAATGGCTCGAGTACAGTAACGCTAACGCTAACGTCTTTGCTAAGTAAACAATGTGTTGTCTAGCAAAGACGTTACCGTTATCGTACTCTAACGTAGTGCTCAAAAACTCTCTATTGACTATAAATATTACTTTACAAAAATACAATGATTTAGGGATAAAAAATTATACAGTATATTCAAGATAAGGAGTGTATGCAACGCAATCTCATATACAATGCGCGTTCATAATGAAAGGAATAAATTTGATAAAATCGTAGCTATTCTTTTTTTATCATCAAAAACGCTCCGACACGTCGATTTTAGTTTTTAAATTGGCATTTTTTGATCTATGCGCCGACCCTATATCACTTCCGGTAATACCGAAAATGGTAGCAACTTTGTTATTTTAAATGAAACACCCTGTATATTCTTACAGATTTGGATAGAAAAGGAAAAAGCGCGTTCAGTAGACCCAATATCAACATTAATTTCTTTTACATAAAAGTAATAATTAAAAATGTATTTCATTCTAAAGTAGATAAAAAACAAATTATCAACCTGACGTGTATGCAAAATAACGTCAAAATATCTGACGTATACGAGTAGATATCAACATTTTTCTGAATAAAAAAAAAAGGTTTATATTGGTTCTACTGAACGCGCTTTTTCCTTCACTATCCAAATCTGTAAAAATATACAGGGTGTTTCATTTAAAATAACAAAGTTGCTGCCGCTTCTGGTTTTACCGGAAGTTATATAGTCGGCGCATAGATAAAAAAATGCCGATTTAAAAACTAAAATCGACGTATCAGAGCGTTTTTGATAAAAAACAATAGCTACGATTTTATCGAATTTATTCCCTTCAGCATGAACGCACTTTACTGAGATTTAATCTATGAACTGTAGAGTATAAAAAAGATTTGGTTAAATGAGAAGAATGTTCACCACATTGAGGACTATGATCAGCATTCAAATTCTATGTTTGGTACAGTTTTGAGTACAGACTGAAAAAATCTTAAATTTTCAGTTTTTGATTTTTATGTGTAATTTGACTATTATAGGCGATCGATGGCGCAAAATGGTTTTGACATTGACATTGATGTACGATTTTATGGATTTATCTTCATAACTAGTGGAGTTATAATAGAAAAACTGTTTTTTTTACATACTAGTAGGTCCCGAAAAATATTTTTTGCAGTGAGCTAATAGGACAGTTTTTTGGGTATAGCTCTGTCAATGGAGACAGACCAAATTTTTATTATAACTTATAAAAGTGCAATTATCTTGCAAACAGTTAGTATCAGTATAATTTTTTTAATGCAGTCTAAAGGCTCATCCATATAGGCTCGATTTTTTCTTTTTGTTTCGTTGTTTAAGTTTGAATTTGCCGCCAAAATGATAACAAATGGAAACATACACATTACTGAGTACAGCTCGACCAAGCTTACAAAGTTGAAAGGGGGCGAGTCCGGCGCTGTTATAGTTTTTCAAAGTAGAGTCAAAATAAAAGCATTTAGGCGGCAAATTTAAATAATTGTAAATACTTTACATTTGAAGAATTTTATGACTTTCTGAATGATATTTCTGGCTTCAGAATGAATTATCTTCCTCGATTTAGCATTTATACTTAATAGATTTTAAACGTCAAAACAATCTCACAAACACTGAAATTATTAAAATTTCAAAGTCAATTGAATTTTTTCAGTGAATGTACTTTTGAGTATAATTGTTTGCTATTGGTTGACGTATTGTCGCACCTTGTCTTTCAAAATTTAGTTGACATATTTTCCGGGGCATTTGTAAGCTTGGTGGAGCTTTAGAGTTGGTATACGAAAAAAGGTGACTATATCATTCGCTATCACTCTGTACGATAGCTTTAATCTAGAGGCTACAGGGTGAGTCCAAAATGGCGCATTTCCTCTGGTCAGACACAGTTATATGCATTTATCCTCTTTTGGGATATAGAAAATGCACAGAAATTTTGACTTCGATGGGGAGGGGAATTTCAAACATAATAACCCCTCTTTTACTCTAGATAGAAGTGTCAATCGAAAATGTTAGGGATAAAATGAAAAGTTTGGCCACAAATATTAAAAAAGTCTTTCCTCGATTGATTGTAATGGGTCAAGGTCTTGATATGCAGATTCCTGGCATCTAAGTGCACTTAAGACTTCGGAATATATTAAGGTCAGTGCCAATTATTGTAAGGATAGTTTATTACCAGTTAGCCAATATAATTCTATTAAAGAATCATGAATAAAAGTTATGATTTCCAAAAGGTATCTTGGTATTTATTTACTATTTTTTCATTTTTAAAACAGATACATTTATTCACTGAAAATGGCAAAATTAACGGAGAAATTAAAGAGTTAATATACATTTGAATTAAGCAAATCTCTCACGATCAACTCTTACGCTTTTAATCTGGCGGTAGAGTAGCTAGTGGAAATTGCTGTATCACACAAGATCTAGTACTATGAAATTATTGACTAGTTTGCAGTAATAACTTTAGAAGCTCCATTTTTGGGACTGCTTCTAAGCTAGCATCTTTAAAGAATTTTAATTCCTAAATTTGAGAGAGAAGTGAAATTGAAAAATATTTGTAAACAATAACAACTATAGCTTACCCGAACTTTCACAGTCTGCCATGTGTTGTTTTTCCGATATAAGCCAGTTAACAAGGGCAGGTACGTGAAACAGCGCTTGTAATGTAGAATTAAGGTAGCATGTATTGCCCATATTAACCATTCCAGCTCCAACGGACCAATCAGCATTATTCCATCCTAATTGTACTGCTTTTAGTGGATATAATTCACATTTAGCGGTGGTTAAACCATCTTCTGCTCCCATATTTTCCGATTTAGTCTGCTTTTTACTAAAAATATATATCGTAGGTATAAGTTACGTATTACTCATAAATTCAGGGGCTAGTACCTTGTTTCTGGTGGTTCTGATGATTTTAGGACTATATATTTGGATTTTAGTTTATCTAATACAGAGCTTTGATAACTTCCTGCAGCTTCAAATTCAATATTTGAAAGAAGTGCTTTTTTGGTGGATCCAGCTAGTTGTGAATCCAGGGAGTTGTTACAAGAGTTTTTTGATAACGCAGTGCGGAGCGCCGCGTTAACGGGATCCAGTGTAGATGCCGGCATTCCTGCAAAAATTACACGTGCAAAAACCACCAAATCTCCGCGTTGTCGGTGACCACCTACCGTATTGTGCGAGGTATATTTTCACTATCTTCTCACCCAGCTCCGAAATACTTGCATGCTCGTATTCAGCAGTTATTGTGGTTCGTGGTGTGTTTTTCCCAATTTCACTAAAAGTGTATTGCACAAAACATCATAGGAAATTATGAAGAATCAAAACACCAACTTTCACTTTGTAGCACACACTTCGATACGGTATGTTGCGCCGATAACTCCACGCGCAAGTCCTTGCGCCGCTCAGGCAGTGCGATTACTACGAGCTCTTCTGGTATTGAACTGTACAAATTATTATTGGGTTCAAGCTCCAGCTCTGTTTTTGAATCATTGCTAGTAATTTGTATCCCTTGTTATGAGTTTGTCTATTTTTATATTAATATTTACTTATTTAATTTTTAAATTCCCAATTTTCTATCTGACAGATAGATGGGATTTTGTTCCTCAGGCCACTTTTCGTAATTGCCCTGGTTTTCCGGTGCAATAAAGTTCCTAGTTCAACGTTAAAATAAGTCGGCTGACTACATCCAACCGAAATAATTTGCTTGTTTAATGTAAAGTTCCTTAGTTTTTTTTAACATTTAAATGTTGTTAGTTTCAAATAATATCTGCTGCGTAGGAAGAATTAAAAGTGCAGGCCGGCCGGAACAACAGCGTTGGCAACACTGGTTTTTGTTACTGAACAGTGCTGAAACCTGGCGGCAAATTCGTATTGTTATTTGGACATGTTTGCACGAAATACAACATTGGTGGCGTTCGACGGGCTCAGCAAATCGTTAATATACGCTCAGCAGTTTCTCGCTGAGTTGAGTTACCCAGAATTTCATAGTAGCTGAATTGTGCTGAGTAATTAACTTAAGGCTGGCATTTACTCAAAGCAAAATCGAATTTGATGTATGGAAAGTTGCATACCTACAATAACAAGAATAATGCTTGCCTTGGAATTTTGTTTCATATTTTTAAATATTTCAGATTCATCTGACGTTACCAAAATTGATAAATGCAATAACGAACAATGAATTTACTGTATTGAATATAGATTTTGTCGTTATATTATTTTAATTTTTTTTTGTCAAACAACAATACCTAGTAGAAAGTTGTAATCCGTTATAATCCGTCTTTAGTGTATTGGCTCCATTGACAGTTAATGGTCCTGTTAGTTGTGTTGTCTATATGCTAAATTGCAAAAGGTGAATTATATTGATATTTCTAAAATTTTATTTCCATTTTTTCCGAATTAATTTCCATTTTAGAAAAAAAATCTTGTGGCATTTGAAAGAGCGTGGTTATATCTATCTATTGATAGAGAGAATTTTTCGATATCCATATTTTTGTAAATACTACTTGAAAATTTTAAAGTAAAATAGAGTTGTACTTTTTTTAATGCTGAAAAGTTATTTTTTAGAAATTAAACAAAAACGTTCTATGGGTAGACAGATAAAACACCAATAATAAGAAAAAAATTTCGCCCGCCCTTCCTACTTTAAAATTGGCTCTGAAAAATTGGAACAAAATGTGCATAAAATGGGGTATATTTCAAGGCGTAAACTCCAGCCTTAAGCCTAAAGGAGTAGTACTCAACGTACCTGCAGCAATTATTGCTATTGCGCTTAAATTCACATACTATCAGCAACAGCGTTAGCGTCATCCCCCACCCATTAGCAACAGACCAATGAAAAAATTTCCGCGTCAAGTAAAATTGCAATTTCATTGGTCTGCTGCTAGGGGATGACGCTATGTAATAGGGTTTATGACGTTTAGGATGTGAACACAGAATGTGAGTAGCTTTTTGCTGAATACTTGAATAGACTTATCCACATGACATGCTGTCAGTGAAGATCAAATCTAGTTTATTATAAAAGCCTGCAGGCGCGGATCCACGGGGGGGGCTATAGGGGCTGTAGCCCCCCCCAAGAAGGTTTGAAAATTATTTTTTTAATGAAATAAGTTTATATTTTGAGCAATTTTAAATACTTTGGTTTGTTACTCGATAATCTGGTTGACCTCAAACCTTAGGCTTGTGCCTTGCAGTGTTGAATTACCCCTCGGGGGAAAAGTAGTTTACGAAGCCACGCCCCTTTTTTGAAAAAATTTTCGCCTGCGGCGCTAATTCACTCCCCACGTCCCGCCTCATTCTACTTACCCACTGTTCTACGTTTTAGTTTTAAGATTAGCCCCCCCCCAAAACATCTTCCTAGATCCGCGCCTGAAAGCCTGGTCTTAATTAAACGCAGCTAGCAGCTAGTGTTGGACTTGAATGGTTTGTTGTAATTTTTGAGTTGTAAGTAACATCTATAAAATCTATGCTGTTATTTTTCTACAAGGAAGTTAAGTATTCAGCTGAAGTACGTAATCCACAAAAATGCTACAGTCAACATTATTTTGACTTTCGACATTTATTCCGTGTGCGACAGAAAGAAGTCTTCCAAATAGCTTCTTCTTTAAATTGTCTTATAACTTTTAAAATTGAATTACTACTGTCTCTCGGTTCGAAGTCTGAGGGGGTACCTACCACCACGCAATCGTCGCCACCTAACATTTCAATCTATGATCAATTTCAATCTATCTTACTGATCAACTCAAATGACAGCGGAAATTACAGTTCAAGGCAACTCGATTGATTTAATAATGATTACTTAGTTTTTGAAGTGTAACTTCTTATGCGGCGATGAGGACTAAAATCTTGGGAGTGAAACGGATATTACGTGTCGCGTAACGGAAACACGTGACGCGCGGGCGTTTTAAATTCATACATTAAGCGTGCGTGTTGCGCAGACTCGAAGATAAAGCAGGTGGCGATCGCCGAGGAATGACGCACGCAATGTGTGTTTATATTCAATACATATACATTTTGTGTTTGTTAACATTTAAAGACAAGGTGCGTCAAAATTAATGCAACCAAATGGATAATAATGCACATACAGGGTGCGTCAAAATAAATGCAACAAACACAAGAAGTAAGAAGTTACACTTCAGTCGTGTGTCCCATGACGCACACCAATTTTTTATTCTTGTAATCTTTGCAATCGACTAAAAATGTATGTATGGCTTTTATTTTTAGTAAAATATGTTGACAATAAGTGCACGAACATGATGCAAGCCGGGGTAAGAACAAAAAATAAAGTGTTGAACACAGTGGCGTAACTAGAAAATTTGGGCCCAGCCGCAAAATTTTGTAAATGGTCCCTATCTGTCGAAACAGGACGTTTCGACTCCGGCAGTTCGGCGCTGGAAGTTCGGTACTGGCCATTCGGGGCCAGCAATTCGGCGCCGAACAATTTGGCGCCGAACAATTCGGTACGAGTTGATTGGGCGACGGACAATTTGGCGCAAATATTATATTGATTACATTTTGTTAAATATCTCCGTTATTTATCAACCGATTTTGAAAAACTTTTTTTGGTTATATTAAAAAGAAAAAGATCTATCTAAAGAGGTAGCACAAAGGATATCTTTCTATTTAAATTTTTAAAGTTGGGGTTGCTAGCACTTATAGGGTTTGCGGGGTGGGGGGATTAAAATTACTTGTCTAAATAGCAATTTAAAAACAAAAATCGACGGGTCTCGGGATTTGCCGCAGAAACATTAAATAACCAAAATATGATTTTTGTGCGATACTTTATTATCACTCTGTATATACAGCGTGTAAATAAAATAACGGGACACCCGAATAACGTTTTTATTGTTAAAGATACAAAGTTTGTGCTTGGTGACAATTTGTATGGTTAGCTATATATAAGCTTTATTTTTGGTATGTCGGAAATTAGTTTACTTTTCCCGGTTTCCGGTTTAACCGGAAATAATGCTAACTTGAAAATTTTGAATAGAACAGCCCATATATTTTTGCATTTTTGGATTTATACTGTTATACATTTTGAGAAACTTATGTAGGACTATGTACCAAAAATCAATTTTTTTCGAGATATTCGAGATAGAAAGTATAAATTTGTAATTGTTATTTATTTTGATTTATACCACAAAAAAGGTTATAACCGTTATAAATGTATAACCTTTTTTAGATTAGTGTCGTTATGTTATAACTAATATATATAATATATAATAACTAATATATATGAATGCAAGTTTCTCTCAAGGCCTGAACTCTCAGACTCAGTACACAATTGCAATTCATAACGACTAAAAAAAATTGACTTTGAATCTTTTCAAAATTCGTTCGAGGAGCCAAGGGCCCTCAGGATTGACGGGCCCCGACGCAATGCGTCCTTTTGCGACCCCGTAGTTACGCCACTGGTTGAACAGCAATGAGAGTGAGAGAAGAAGCTGATAAAAAAAAGTACGGTGAACAGAGGAGTCCCGTGCAGTCCCGTGCTCTTCACTTCAAAAAGAGTACAAAAGTGTGTGCATGTTTGTTAAAATTCAGTGAGAAAGCGTCGATACAGAGGCGGCTCAAGGTATTAAAAGGCCGCTGAAACGACAGGGCAACGGGAATAGGTAGTGTCTAGAAGACAAACCGAAGATCCCATACAGGGAAAGCAGCATTCAGAAGTTAAAACTACAGCAAAATAGACGTCGTTATTGGAAAGGGTGTGCACCCAACTACAAGTTGATCACATTCACAAATACAATTACCCTAATTTTTTGAGACAAACTTAACTATCACCGTGGATTGCGATAACAGAGTGAGTGACGTTCAAAGGTCAGACCGCGGCATAACTTGCATCTTTCATTTTAGTGTATAAGTTTTATTTGTTCATATTTTTATTAAATAATTTCTCTTTTCTTAAATATTTTGTTAGGTTACTAGGTATGCTATGTTATTTTTGTACGTGTTGGACTTATTAAATGTACTTTATACTGTGAGCTTGACTTCGTGTATAAGATGTTTTTTTGGTGGACGTTAAATAACCACCCTAAAGATATCTGTAATGAATCAAGGTTGTAAAGGTCTGCAGAAACCTGAATCGCCCTGGTAAGTTTGCTGAGCTAGTCCGGTTGAAATAGTTAAAGGAAGAGCGGGTGCAAAAGGAAAAAGCAAAGATTCATTACAAAATACAAAGGGTATGAGGTTTGACGGAAGTAGCGCGTATGAACTTTGCAGGAAGTGCTCCACCGATGCTGTCCCGTTGTTCCCAGACGCGGCCTTCTTTGCGTTTGAAGCTCAGTTTGAAGCTGTGATGTTTCCGGAGCTTTTCGTGATTACTCTGTCCATCATTGCAGGTTTCCGTCAAGGTGCGATTGGGTGTAAGTGGTTGAGGTGATGAGGGTGCTGGCACCGGCGGAATTCCCAACATGCAATAAGGATCGCTAAAACCTAATGTTCATTTTATTTTATTTTTTTTTATTGAATTATTATATTGTTAAATACATAAATGCTATCATTAATTAAAGAAAAAAAGTGTCTAATCATTGCTGTTTTTTTTATCTTATTTGGGAGCAAAACTAATGCTGAAACCCGTGTTCTTAATTTTTTTTAGTAAAGTTTCCTTCGCGTCAGTGAATTTTGCCGTGCAGCAGTTCGTACCTCGTGATGTCTTTAAGATACCTATATTCATTTTGTTGTTGTTTTGAAATCTGTTATTGGAAGTAGGTATAATATATTTGAATAGAGAACCAAATTCTTAAAAAAAAAAAATATCTCAGAGGCTCAGTCACAGGACAGAAATAAAAATTATGTTTCGATTTCAACAATATAATCTTGTTGAGTGTATGACTGTGTAGCTAATTAAAAGTATAGGTCAGTAAAGCACTTATTGATTCTTAATTAACAAAATAAATTGAGAAGGATAATAACTGAAAACGGTTATCGAGTACAGGAAATCAATCACAACGCAATCACCAACGTCAAATTAATAAACAACAACGCATGTGTTGTTGTTTCATTTTGGTGTTACCTTTTATGCTAATTTTAGAAAATGTAACTTGTGATGTGTCTATCAGTGTAAAAGTATAGGTGTTTATATTTTTACACAAGAAATCCAGGGAAATATTTTGTAAGTAATTTAAAGTAGGACGAATATATTCTCTATGAGCACATAATCGCTACTTTACAAAAGACTCAATGCTTTGTTTGACTTTTTCTTTTCCCCACCACACTTGAAAATTTAACTGAATTTCTACATCTCGAAGTATATTTTTTATGATTAATATACAAATAGTTTTGATTTATGCTTTTATAATAACCAAACGTATAATTTTTTTCTCCTTGCTAACTATGTATTTCCAAAGAGTTATCTGACAAAGCTCTCTTTCGTTCTTCTCGTCTTTCATTACTAACTTCTTTATCTAACTGTGATCTTGTTCCATTCCAAGATGAAACAGGACCAGCATATCCACTATGAGACATCTTCAATAGTTCGTTTACTGTGTTGTTTGTTTTTTTCTTATCCCATGTAGTTCCTTCTGTTGATGGTTCAGCAACACCATTAGTTGAGGATGATACTCGCCATTCAGCTACAGCTGCTTTTGAGGGAACCCTTGGAGCTGAATCTGTTCCATTATTATGCGATTCCTCTGAACAATTGGAGGAATCATCCATATCATACGGAACCAATTTAGTTGTAGTCGCTTGAACACTGTTTGCAGCTTCTTGAAGTTGATTTTTAATTGCATTATTGGTTGTACTTGATACACTTGACGAAGATAATACAGATTTTTTTGGAAAAGGGGAACTATTAACAGGACTATTTGAACAATTATTTTGAACTTTTAAAGTAAGTATAGGTTTAGGTGATTTTGATTCACCATTCACGTTATTATCAACCAATTTCGATGATGTAAGAGTACTCGAAGGCAAAGGTTTGTTTTCTTTTTGCTTATTTTTATCAGAAACTGTCTTCTGTATGCGATTTTCATTTGACGTTTTTGAAAGCTCAGCTTTACCATTCATAGAACTCGATCCATTTTGTGCAGCGGTGATTGGCTTTTGGAATTTGGAAGTAGGTGGCAGTGCTGGTATTTTTATTTTATCATTGGTTTGGGTGAAAGATGCACATTCCAATTCATATAACATTATGTATGCATTTGTTCCGAAGACTTCTTGGTGAGATATGGGTTTAACCTTGAAAAAGTAATCATGTTATTTATGTGGGTCTAGTTCAGGAGTTAAACATTTTACATAGATAAGCAATATCAGCTCCATTTAGTAAATTAGGAAATAGTATAACATATTATACTTACTATACTATCATCAAATTCGTAAAAATTGCCAGAAGGTGCTTGGGCTATAGCAGTATAATGACCACAGTTAACTGTAGGTCCCATGTGTGTAACAAGTGCGACCAGTCTGTAAACAAGTGTCCCCACAAATCGCCGTCGAACATATTTAGTCATATCTAATCTTTGTCGAAATTGGACATGCTTTGTTATTTTATTATTGCTAATGGAAAAACGCTTCAACTGTATACAGAGAACCATTGGAGCTCTTTCCAAAGAAAATTGTTTCCATGCAGGAACCTATACAAAAACAATTTATTAACATTGATTTAAACAGAACATAAAAACTTCCTACCTTTTTCTGACAAGTTTCACAATGGTAAGAGTTATCATCAAGTGTCTCTTTTGAAAAGTACAATTCTAGTGCTTCATCAAGAGTCTGTGCTTTCCAAATATCTAACAATAAATCTTGAAAATGCTGAAAAGTGGTACTAACATTCCCGCATTCTAAACACCCAACAGCAGATCTGAGGTAGCCACCCAGTATTTGATTTAAAGGTGTGGTTTCCTTAGTACGTGAATCAAATTCGGAATGGTTTTTAAAACGATTAAGGTACGCCTTTTCCATGGCTTCCACTAGGTATCTCAAAAATTCGTGTGCATCTTCTTGGCTGCCAGGAAGAAGATTTCTGCATAGCTCTCTTAACTTATTATAAATTAAGTACGGACGGATTGAATTTATGTTACGTTGCTGGGAATCTTGTAGTGTTTTTCTCATTGCACATATTATACACAGAGTTGCTCCTAAAAATGTAATCACAATAACTATGTATCTATTATAAAAAATGTTTGAAGGAGTCATAATGCGAGCCCCTTTCCATTTCAGTTGGTCCATGAGTTTTTTGGGCACCATCAAAAAGAATAAAAACCACTACATGCTTTTTTATACCCCCCAAATTTGGAATCAGTATGTAGTCTTGATTTGCCTCCAATTGAGACTCTGTGGCACGAGATAATAAAAAGGGAAACATCTGCTGGAACAATCCCTTATCTGAAGCAATGGCTTCAGGAAATATGGGATTTGCTTACACCGGAATTTTACTAAGGCTTCATTAATACCTCGCCGTAAAGAATTTTCAATGTTATAAAAAATAAAGACGGTGTTATCCCGTAGTAAATTTTAAAATTGTTTTTTCTTTTGTTAATTTGAAGTATTTATTCATATTTTTTTTATTTGTTCTCATTTTTGTTAGTTATTGGTTGTAGTCATTTAATAGGTACCTATTTCCCAAGGTTTATATAGTGCCTATTTCCAGCAGTTAAGAGAGGCTAACAACGGGCTAACAATGAATAAAACAATTTGAAGTATATGTAGTACTTGTATTTATATTCCCTAAAGACGAATTTCTGGAAAATTCTAGGGTGGACCAAAATGTGAAGGGGCTCGTAAGTATAAGAAATTTTGTTTAAGTCTTGGAAATTATTAGGATCTCTATGAAAAATATTAGTAACCTTATTTTCTAGTAGTTGAGGTTTTCAGTGTGTAAGAATGACTATAAATATTACTTTACAAAAATACAATGATTTACGGATAAAAAGTTATACAGTATATTCAAGATAAGGAGTCCATGCCACGGGATCTCATATACATCGCAGTGTGTTCATGATGAAAGGAATAAATTCGATAAAATCGTAGCTATTGTTTTTTATCAAAAACTAAACGCTCTGACACGTTGATTTTAGTTTTTAAATTGGCATTTTTTGATCTATGCGCCTACCCCTATATCACTTCCGGTAAAACCGGAAATGACAGCAACTTCGTTATTTTAAATGAAACACAAATTTGACTATTATAGGCGATAGCGCAAAATGGTTATGACAATGTTAAGGCACTTTTTAATGCAGATTTAAAATCTCTTTTTAAATTTTCTGTAACTCACCAACTTTTCAAGATATTGAGATTAACTTTGCTTTCTCAAATATGCGTCAATGGTGGCCATGCCATCGTTGCAAAGAGATCTTATTTTCCTTTCCATTGATGTACGATTTTATGGATTTATCTCGATAAATAGTGGAGTTATAATAGAAAAACTGTTTTTTTTCATAGCAGGTCACGAAAAATATTTTTTGCAGTGGGTTAATAGGACAGTTTTTTGAGTATAGCCGTATAGGCGCGATTTTTTCTTTTTGGTTCGTTGGTTAAATTTGAATTTGCCGCCAAATTAAAAAAAAAAAAAAATTGCAAGAAAAAAATCGCGGCTGTGCTCATTCATACAGGCGCGATTTTTTTCTTGCACTTTTTATTGGTTAAATTTGGCGGCAAATTCAAATTAGCAAATAAAACCTGTACGTAGTAAAAATGAAAAAATCAGAACAAAAAATATCTTGGACCCCCTTTTTTATAAGGGGTGTTATAAAGGATAACAAATGCAAACATACACATAAATCAGTAGTAGTGGTATGCAAAAAAAGATGACTCTCATTAATTCACTCTGTATGATAGCTTTAATGTACAGGGTGAGTCTGAAATAGCGCATTTCCTCTGGTTGGACTCAATTATACGCTTTTATCCTCTTTTGGGATATAGAAAACGCCCAAACACTTTTGACTTTGAAAGCACCCTGTACAATAAACAATTAAAGTAATCATGAAACACGAGGCGCTTTCCAATTGCAAATGAATTGGTGTAGATTGTAGAATGATCTTGTATACGTGGCCTACTCTAAACTGCCCCGGATTTAATTCAATTGGAACGCTACACTGAACTTTATGTCATGCGACGCATAAAAATCTCTGCTACCCCACAAAAAAGGTAGGCCTTTTGGGAGAATGGGGGAAGGTAAAAAGATTGGTTTAGGTGCACTATTCTTCAGTCAATTGGAAGGCATAAGTGCAGTTCGGGAGTTACTTGGTGTTATTCCTGCGTGCAATTGGGAAGTAACAGATGGGAGGGGGGTGATTTCAAACATAATAACCCCTCTTTTACTCTAGATAGAAATGTCAATCGAGAATGTTAGGGATCAAATGAAAAGTACTTATGGTTTGGCCACAAAAAATAAAAAGTCTTTCCTCGATTGATTGTACTGGGTCAACGTCTTGATATGCAGATCACTGGCATCTAATTGCACTTAAGACTTCGGAATATATTAAGGTCAGTGCCAATTATTGTAAGGATAGTTTATTATCAGTTAGCCAATATACCTAATTCTATTAAGAATCATGAATAAAAATTATGATTTCCAAAAGGTATCTTGGTATTTATTTACTAATCGTTCATTTTTAAAACAGATACATTTATTCACTGAAAATGGCAAAATTAACGGAGAAATTAAAGAGTTAATATACATTTGAATTAAGCAAATCTCTCACGATCAACTCTTACGCTTTTAATCTGGCGGTAGAGTAGCTAGTGGAAATTGCTGTATCACACAAGATCTAGCGTACTATGAAATTATTGACTAGTTTGCAGTAATAACTTTAGAAGCTCCATTTTTGGGGCTGCTTCTAAGTTAGCATCTTTAAAGAATTTTAATTCCTAAATTTGAGAGAGAAGTGAAATTGAAAAATATTTGTAAACAATAACAACTATAGCTTACCCGAATTTTCACAGTCTGCCATGTGTTGTTTTTCCGATATAAGCCAGTTAACAAAGGCAGGTACGTGAAACAGCGCTTGTAATGTTGAATTAAGGTAGCATGTATTGCCCATATTAACCATTCCAGCCCCAACGGACCAATCAGCATTATTCCATCCTAATTGTACTGCTTTTAGTGGATATAATTCACATTTAGCAGTGGTTAAACCATCTTCTGCTCCCATATTTTCCGATTTAGTCTGCTTTTTACTAAAAATATATATCGTAGGTATAAGTTACGTATTACTCATAAATTCAGGTCCTACACACCACCTAACATTTCAATTTATGATCAATTTCAATCTATCTTTACTGATCAAATTAAATGACAGCGGAAATGACAGTTCAAGGCAACTCGATTGATTTAATAATGATTACTTAATTTTTTATTAAACTATTTTAATGGTAAAAGGCAGCCAGATTATTAGAAAAAAAGGAGGAATTAAAAAAAAACACTTAGGCCCGGTTGCACCAAAGTATTTGACTACGAGTTTAGCTAAATCAGGATCAATTGGCATGGATACAATTGTTCGAACAATCGTATCCATGCCAATTGATCTTGGTTTAGCTAAACTCGTAGTCAAATACTTTGGTGCAACCGGGCCTTAAAGTGTTAGCATTGAAAAACAGATTATATTAAGCGACGATGAAATGTGACGTTTCGTCTAATTAATAGACTTCATCAGACAATAATTGAATTAACAAAAAAAGACGTAGATTATAACAACACAGTAGTAAAAAACTATTATTGGATAAAACATGATTGAAGGATGTAATTAATTAAAATAAGTTTAATAGTCTGTAAAAAAAAAATGTAATAAATAGGTTAGTGAATAAAAATTAAGTTAAAAGGAAACAAAGTTATTTTAAAAATGATAACCTCAAAACAAACTTACCAGGTAATGAATTAAAAATTCCGAAAATCCGTAAATAGGAAATTTAAAAAAACAAACATTTGAAAAGGCTTTAATCATTTCAAACATCGATGGAACAATTAAAAGTTGTAGAAAGTAATAAATAAAATTGGAGCATGAGTGGAAAAATACAGGTTGAAAAATTTGAAAGTTACCACTACACATTAAAATTTACTAAAAATTTATCAACATAGAGGCGCGGACATTGAAACGTTAGAGGATTTTAAAGTTGCAGAATTAATTGTGAAAAAGGATATCATAGGTGGTGTGTAGATTGTCAATATCTGTACGGTAGTTAATTGATGTGGGGGATTTTTTAATGGAGATACTTTCAAGGAGTAGTCGTTTTTTCAAATTTTGCTCAGTATGTAAGATTGTAGTAGAGGGAAAATTAAAGTTATGTAGGTTTTCTATTGCGTGATCAGAAAGGGCGGTATTAGGTTTTTGAGGAGTTAAGATTTTTTTTTTAATGGAAAGTTTATGTTGGTTGATGCGATTTTTTAGGTATTGTTTTGTTTGCCCAATATAAACGGCGTTACAGTTATTGCAAGGTATGGAATATATAATATTAGATTGAAGGTCAAAACAGACGGAATCTTTTAAATTGGTAAAAACATGTTTGCCAATGGTGTTATTATTGATGAAAGAAGTTTGGATGTTGTAGGGTTTGAGCGTTTTTTCAATTTGTTCGGAGAGTGAAGGTATGTAGGGAATTGTGGAGTAAACGATAGGTTGATTATTATTTATATTGTTTTGAGGAATTTGTAAAGGGGGTGGTGGAGTATTGAAAGTAGCAGGTAAAATTGGAGAAAGGCGATTTTTTAGGGTGTTAAGTCTTTTGTTGATGTATTTGTTAATGAAAAAGTTAGGATAATTGTTATCTTTTAAAATTTGAAAAATGTATTTTAAGTTATTCGAGTGGAATTTTTTGTCAGCAAGGATAATAGCTCTGTCAACTAGGGAAGTTATGATACTGATTTTGTATTTAGTGGAGGTGTAAGAATGAAAATTTATGTAACGTGAAGTTTTTATTATTTTTCTATACCAGTTAGTCATTATTGTGCCTGAAGGGTCTTTTATTATAGTTAAATCCAGAAAATTAATGGAATTATTTTTTTCTAGTTCAAGTGTGTATTGAAGTCTGGGGTGGTAATTATTAAATAATAATAATAATAATAATAATAATAATAATAATCTACTCTACCCATGTCCTGTTGCCAATGAGTCAATAATTTGAGTAATATGAGTAGGGTCAGAGCAAATCGTCTACATATCGTTTATAAAAGGTTACAAAGGGTTTGTCTTTGAGGATTGAAGTTTCCATATCGCCTAGTACAAGTTCGGCGATAGTGGATGAGAGGGGGGAGCCCATCGGGACACCAAAGGTTTGTGAATAAAATTGGTCTTTGTATGAGAAATATGTAGAATTTAAGACAAACGTGATAGCATGGATGAAATCATCTTGAGATATGTTAGTATAATTTTTAATTTTTGGCCAATTATTGTTTATAGCTTGAAGAGCAAGATCAGTGGGGATATTGGTGTATAAGGAAACAATGTCTAAAGAGAAAAGGGATTGATTAGGTTGGAGTGAAAAATTGTTTAAAATTTTTTTAAGTGACCAGGAATCTTTTACACTATATTGGTTTTCTTTTGTAATGTTAACTAAGATATTGGATAGGTATTTAGATATTTTATAGGTGGGACTAGTGTAGGAAGCTACAATGGGTCGGAGAGGATAATTTTTTTTGTGGAGTTTTGGTAAACCATATATTCTAGGGGAGGTACTATTGTGAGTTATTAATTTTTTGTATGTATTTTCGTCTATATAATTATTATTAAGCCAGTGTTTTATAATTTTATTGTTAGTAGTTTGGAATTTGTTTGTGGGATCTTTGGTTTCAACTTTGTAAGTATTAGAATCGTTTAATAGATTTTGAATTTTGGTGGTATAGTCTTGAGAAGTCATAATAACTGTTTTTTGGGTTTTGTCAGCATTTGTGATAATTAAGTCTTTGTTAGTATTTATAAACACTTTAGTTTTTTTAATTTTAGTTTGTAACTCAGAATTGAACTTAATTTGTGAAAGTGGTAATTTGTTTTTTTTATTTTTTTTGGTATAATTAGTTAAAATATTACATATTTTCGGTCTTAAGTTATTTTGTACGTTATTGTCAAGAGATCGTAAACTATTTTCTATATTGATTATAAATTTTTCAGTAGGAATTTTATTGTTAGGATTGAAATTATTGAATTTAGGTCCAAGTTTGAGGATGTCAAGAACGTCGTTAGGGATGTGAGTATTGGTTAGATTAATTACCCAATTGTTTTTATTATTTTGGAAATCGATAGGACAGTTAGTTTGCATTGGAAAACAATTATTGTATTTATTATTTTGAAGTAGGGATAGTTTCTTAGTAAGTTTGTTATTCAGAATTTGTTTAAGTTTATTGATTTTTTTAGTAGTAGCAAATATGAAGGGAGCGATTAGGGTTGGAGCAAAGTTTTTTTCTAAAATATTTTTATATTTAAAAATTTTTGTTTAAGATGGTTTTTGTATGAATAGGAATTATTTATGACAAGGCTTAAAGTTTGTAAATTGAAATTTAAATAATTGTTTTGAAATTTAAGATTGTTTTGAGGATTTTGAAATTTAATATGTTCATAGTTTTTTTGTAAAAATTTTGGGATTAATTGATTAGATTTACATTTGGTTAAAAATTGTATGCGTTCACTAACCTTTACAGTTTTTAAGCTAATTGGAAGGAAATTTTTAAAAGTAGTTACATTATATGGATCCATAATTTTCTTTGATGAAATAGTATAATTCTTGGTTGATGGTAAAGTTAGTAGTATCCAGTTGATTGGTTGGTGGAAGTTGAGCCATTTCTTTTTTTTTTATATTTTAATTTTATGTTTTCTTGATTGGTGGAGTCCAATGTAGTAATTTTAAGATCAGTTTATTTAAAACAGGATATAGTATTTAATATTTTATAATGACTTGAATGAAATTAGAGATTTAGTTAAAAGCGTGGAGTGTTGAAAGAAAAAAATGTAAAAAAATACAAAGTAGGTAAACGAAATCAATACCATTAAATTGATTTGGTAATATAAATATGTAAGTTAAAACAAAAGTTTAACAAACAATAAAGAACGGCTGTTAAATTGATAAACTATTTTAATGGTAAAAGGCAGCCAGATTATTAGAAAAAAAAGGAGGAATTAAAAAAAACACTTAAAGTGTTAGCATTGAAAAACAGATTATATTAAGCGACGATGAAATGTGACGTTTCGTCTAATTAATTAACTTAATTAATTAACTTAATTAATTAATTAAATTAAGTGTTTTTTTTTAATTCCTCCTTTTTTTTCCTAATAATCTGGCTGCCTTTTACCATTAAAATAGTTTATCAATTTAACAGCCATTCTTTATTGTTTGTTAAACTTTTGTTTTAACTTACATATTTATATTTAATTTTTCATTCTTGTAATCTTTGGAATCGACTAAAAACGTATATATGGCACGGACGAACACGGACTGTTGTTGTATGCAGCAAATCGCCCGAAAAATTTTATTTTTCGTTCTAGCATAAATAACTATTCTAGAGTCTATTTAGAAAAAATATTCATTATGACAGCCACGACCTTCTAGATTTTCGTAAAGCTATGTCGTAAAGCTAGGCTATAAGAAAGACAAAGTTGATTCTCCTATTTCTAAAAATTAAAGTCTGACACAATTCAATTGTCTTAAAAGGATATGGTACCTATCTCGATCATCTCATTTCGGGCTTAGGCTCTTGGGCGTATAGTTCATAGGTTAGATCATGGTATAGGTATAGTAGTAATAATACCTTAATACCCATTGAGACAAAAGTTTGTCGTCTTTTATGTCGGACAAAACTGAAAATGGCAGAGGCATCCTTGATAAATACTCATTAGAGGGTGCATAGATAGCACTGACGTTTCAAAACTGATATTGACTATTTGAAATTTGTTTTTGTTGAAGTGTTTTTCCAAGGAAGTTTAGACACAATTTTCGTTGTTAGTACCTAGTTGTTTGTTTCAGGGGCACTTTATCAATTCCCTGTTATTATAGTTATCCACAGTCAATCGTCATGGATGCGAATTGTTACAATAATTGTATAATACATGACAGTTACCCATTGGTTAGCTATAGGGATTGATAAACCGACCCTCAAACTAACAGCGTGTGGTAACTAGTAGCTAACAGTGTTTCAATGGGTGTTATTACAACTATATAGGTACCTACTAGTCCAGGAGCTAGCGGTATATTTTAAGACTAATTTCTATCAAGCTGAAATTTTTTTTATGAGCTGGTATGGTTATGTCTGCCAAATGTAGGTGGTCGGCAAAATAGAACCGCGGGACATAGAGCGCTAAGAAAAAAAATTGGCCAACTAACCAATCCAGGACGTCAGAGAGTGCTTCTGTCCCGCTCAAATTGTCGGACAAGGTGATTTTTGTGTTTGTTACATTAGTATATAGTTATTAAAAAAAATCAGGTTGATGGTAATAAGTCAAATGTCTTAAAAACAATACGAACCCCAAACGGCAGACACTGATTCAGTTCCGACTCTTATGTCGGACAGTTAATTTTTTGTTGTCGGAATGTCTTAAATAACGAGCAAAATAGCAATTAGCTTGATTGAAGTTTGTAAATTTCATCAAAAAATAATTAAAAACAAAAAAAATCTGGGCACTTTATGTCCCGCGGTCCTATTTTGCCGACCACCTACATTTGGCAGACATAACCATACCAGCTCATAAAAAAATTTCAGCTTGATAGAAATTAGTCTTAAAATATACCGCTAGCTCCTGGACTATACTGTATATGTTATATTTTAAAGGCTCGGTGTTTTTTTCACGCAATCTTTATTATCTTGTAGACAAAACACATGTATAGTTTAAACATTTGAGATACAGTACATATTTTGATTTCAATTGACATATAGTATATATTAAGCTCGATAGGAATGGACTGGTCAAATAAATACAAATTTAATATAAGAACGCTTAAAGCCCTCTAGTATCACAACAATTAAAAGCTTTCTTATAATAATAGCGGAAATAAATTACATCTATGTTGATTGCCGTTATTGGATAAGTAGGTGCAAGATATGTATTTTTTTTACAAGTGTTCATATAAAGTTTGACATTTAAATCTTGTTCATACTTTTAGTTTTACAGAATTATTTACATAGAACTCAGGAAGTATATATAAAAGTTTGCGTATTGTTAGGATTGAGATAAAAGGAATCATTAATCATTCTGGAAAAATTGTTTAATTTTTATACATTTTCTTTTATATCGCTACTTACATTGTGGAAACGCTTTTACTTTTTAAAACAAACAAAATTTCAAAATATTATTAATACTTATGTATTATTTAGAAATCTTTTAAAAAATATTTGAACATATTATTATCCATTTTCAAAATTTGTATTCTTAATATGCTTTAAATAACATTCTCCTAGATTTCTTAAATTTAAGTCATTTATTAATTTAACGATTTGCATTGAATATTGTTCATTTTAATAATAAATAACCAAGTCACATTGTGCATTATTTATTTAGTCTGCATATTTTGTTTTACGTAAAAGAGCATTGATTTTAATAATTTATTATATTTTTTTTCTATAGCAGATGTTAAAGTGTGCTTTGTTCGACTAAAAATAATTGATCAAGTATTACTTTAACCGCAAGGGTAGATAAAGTAACACTTTAACCGCAAGGATAGATAAAGTACTTTAATTTTCTGGAAACTCCATGGAAACCGAATGGAAACCTTTGCTACTGAGATTTTCGGGTTTAATATAATCTCATTTTAAATTGTTTTTTTTTTACAAATTTTACTTAAGTTTTTTAACATCTGCTATAGAAAAAAATAGAATTTTATACAGGACGATAAAATTTAATTATCGACTCGTGAAAATTAACACTTTCCGCTTGTCGATAGAATATAATTTTATCGTCTTGTATAAAAAATAACTATTATCCTTCAATAATTTATAAAAAAAAATTAGAAATGATGACGCTGGCAGAAAAAGAGCAGAAATCTTATCTGGATTAAGTTGATGTAAAAATGTTGATTTATTTTGTAGGCCTAATAAGTTTTGTTTAAAAAAATGACTGTGGTTTACCTATATAGTATAATGATTATGTAATACTAAATATGATTGTCCAACTTTTCAGGTAAATTTAAAGTAACATAAGAAATACGTGTACGTAGGTACTATTGACTGATATAAATTTCAAACAACTTTTTTAAGTACTACGGCAAGGCAATATATTTTTTGTAAGGTTTTGAAAACTTCAAAATTATTTTCTTTAGTTTATTTGAAGCGGGGGTAAATGATCCAGAAGGTACAAAATTTTGTGTAATAATGTTAATACAACACACAACCTTTCATTTTCAATTATATATCCCCCCCCCCTCGTAGATTCACCCTTGATTTGAATAATAACTTTTAGGTACTCAGCCTTTAATAATAAATTAAACTTTTCATTTTTAATCAATATTTACGTTTATGGAATGTACAATTATTATAAAAAATGTAATCAGCTTAAGATTTACAGTTAAATTTATACCTACACTAAGTTGTGTTACGGTATTATCTCTTTATCTTTACATTATCAAAAAGTTATGTAAATTACATAATCTTCTTCTCCTCAGTACTGTATTCAGTATTTTTAAAAATTAGATTAAGTACGTAGGTATTCAATAAAGCTTTTAGTTTTAAATAATTCTTGATTGTCAGGAGTATAAAATATATTTAATGCTAGACATCTGTACTTTGTAGGTAATAATAAAATTCTTCTTGTTTAAGGTCTTAAATTTTAAAACTTTGAATATGGAAGGGAGAGGAATTTTGAAGTTGTCATATAATTGCTGTCAGTTAACATTTTTTCTTCAAACGTAGAAAATGCATTTGTAATTTAAATAATATTAGAAAATTAAAAACGCCAAAGGTGACAGAAGTAAATTAAACAACTTCTAAAATCTTTCCTGCAATTGTTGCCAGAACGGTAGTTAAAGTAAATTTTGCACCAATAATAAACTTCTTATTTACTTTTGCTGCCGTTCGTGAGTGGCACTGAAAATAACCGGTTTGTGATTGGTGCAAAATTTACTTTTGCTGCCGCTCAAGCAACAACTGCAGAAAAATCAAACTTTAAAAGTATTTCCATGGAGTTCTAAAGCGTCTTGTTTCTCTGACGTTTGAAGAAAAAAACCATTTCTATACTTCCAGCATTCCAGAAATTTTTCTTCACCCTGGTTCGATTATTTTTATAGCATATATGTGTATACCTACCTAACATGATTTTATAGTGAAATTTGCTTTACTTAATTGAGTAGTTGGCAAATTACATTGCGGCATTGGCTAACAGAATTGTTATCATTCTAATTCCATTTTGTGCAAGAGGTTATTACGTAATTATAATTGGAGTGATTGTAGTTCATTTTCACGGAGATGTGAAGTAGTTCGCTATATGTAGCGTCCTACTGTATAGCTAAGCTATTATTTTTATAACTTAGTAGCATAACATGCTACTGATAAAATGTGGCTGTAGCGAAAATCGCGAAGCTACTTTTCGCTTTACTTTTTTTAATGCGGTGGTCAAAGGCGGTGGTACAAGCATTCAGGACTGGAAAAATATCACCACGTGTTTGCAAAATAATGTTGAAACCTTTGAAAATGTTATCAGAAATTATTTGCGTTCAACATTGGGACAAGAAAGTCTAACAAATATGACAATAATATCTTAAATCATCAAATACATTACAATAATGAATGGATTCGCGTCACTTAAAGCGGAGATTTACTGGTGGTCCACGATCGTAGATCACGCCTTTGCTCAGTCATGACTTCACGTTCGTCTATTTATTTTCGGAAAGTGTTTACATTCAGTCGTGAAAATGGCCTCATAGTACAAAACGTTGCGTTGTGACATGCCAAATATTAACGAATGGCCTAGAGATAAATATGAAGTAAACAAGAGACACATGACAATGGTTGACAAGAGAATGGATTCTGCAAAGAAACATAACGGGCGCATTAAATTTTGTTGAAAATAATCTTTATACGAAATCGGTGCGTTTGGAGCACTCATTTTAACACTGAAATCATTTTTAACCGATAAACTTTCCTTTTTCGGTATTCACTCGCAAATTTGGGCTATTGCTTCAGATGTTCAAGACCCTAGATCAGGCTCTAAATTGAAATAAAATGTTATTAAATGTTGCGTAAACGGTAAAAGTAGCTGAAGCAATCAGTGGCGTAGCCACGGGGGGGGGATATGGGGGATATATCCCCCCCAAGGGTCAAGAACTGGAAAAATAATAGTTCCAGCCGGCTTCAACTATGAAAATCCAAAAGCAGACAAAATTAAATACCCTAGAATGTTTTAGAATCAAGCAATTTATATTATTTACTATTTTGCTCAAAATCAAGATTTTTCAAATTTGACCATATTATTCCCTTTTAAAATATAAAAACCACATGGACCTGTACTTCTACAAAAATAAATACTGGAATAAGTATGTCATAAACCGCGGTTGGGGTTGCTTAACTATATTACGTGCCCCCCCAAACTTTTTTTAAATATACAAGGTGTAACTGAAATACTTGATCAAACATTAAGAGCGTGGTCTCCACACCAACAGACGAAAAAAGGTTCATATGAACACGGGTTGGTAAATGTTTTGTTAGGGTGTTACAGCCCCCCGAAGGGGGCGCATGAAATTTAAACTTCATAATTTTCATTAAAAAAAAATGTGTATTTTAATTTAAATAATATTTTGGAAATAACGAAATGTAATTACTAATTATTTTGTTTTTCAACCGCAAATTTTCAATTTAATTTCTAAAAAGTTTAATATATATTTTCAATTTTTCTTATTTAACATTAAACGAAAAAATTGGCCATGCCCACTTGTGATAACGAATCGCCTGCGGCGCATTTTTTGTTCGTTTCACTTGTATTATTTATGTATACGTAATTACGTAATAGTTCCCCCCTGCGCTAATTCCGGACTGTGCCCCTGATATATCCCCCCCCCCCAAGGGTAAACTCTGGCTACGCCACTGGAAGCAATATCTTGTAAGTAGCTGTAGCGTAGCTTAGCTAAATGGAAGAAAAAGTAGCTTGATGCGTAGCTATTTATAAAATAGCTTACAGCGTAGCGAGTTACCTTTTAAAAGTAGGTAATTTCCCACCTTTGCGATTTTCATAATGTTTTATTTTGAAAAATGAATGTCAGTTCGTAGAACAGATATATTCTTGTTTTATTTATGTTAAACATTAATTCTCAATGTTATTAGACAGTACAAGCTGCAAAAGTATCCTTAGCAATGAGCTTCAGCAAAGCTGGAGAGGAAGGAACATGGACGAATCTAAGGATTACGTATATTTTTACACTAGGTATCTATAGGACAATACGCACAGTGCCAAAAGATTGCATAGTCAATAAAGACGTAACATTACCTACTGTACGGGTATAATAATAATACCAGCATTGTTTGAAATTCAGATAAAATTGAGTTTGTGAACATAGGTATCACAATTAAATTAATAATCCCTGTTTTAGATATGTTGTACATTTAAGGTATTTCTGCGGCAGCAATAGTATTTACAAGAATACACGGCCAATATTTATTTATATACTTACAAATTAAATATTTTTTAATTTGGGTATATAAACACTATATTATAGTGGTAGTTCAACAATAGAATGCGAATTTAATTATTCTCTATTTTTAAAATTTGTACTACACTTACTTTTTAACATTAGAAAAAATTTAAAACGTTACACAATATCACCATAACTCTTTTATATCAAACATTCACTCAGATAGGTTTCTAAACAAATACATGTTTATTTATACCGCCATGAACATGTTTTGTTTTGTCAGTACATATCGTTTACGTATTTCGAATCGTACATCCATGTATTCACATAAAAGAACGAGATGGAACTTTTCGGCGGCGCCGAAACGTTCCGATGCCAAAAGTCCCGTGTCGAAACGGTCGCGCCGAAACGTCCTAGACCGTAAAAGAGATATCATTTTTTAATTTTTATTTAGTATATTTTTTATGTTATTTCATTAAATAACAATGTTTATTAAAATTATTGAACTACCACAAAAGTGTATGTAAACATTGGGTATTACTAATAGTGCGTATATGCATTTAGCATTAATCGGATATTCGACCAGCACATTTCTTAGTGAAGTACTGAACAATTATAAATTACGATAAAGTTACAGCAAACATTGAACACTGTGTCATAGAAAAGTAGTTCGTTTGGTAGAAAAAGTTTTCTAGTTTGAAATATACAGTAATAAGTCTGGACAAATCTACAAATTCAATTTACACAACAATAAGTAGCTAAACATATAAAAATATTTATTACATTAATTACGTAGGTATATACAATGCTTAGTGCAAGAATTACATGTATTTGTGGATTTGTCCAATGCAGTTGATGAAATGTGTAGAAAAAATAGAAGCTAAATATATATTTGTCAATTTTAACCGCTTCATATGTTGATACAAATACAGGTGACTGTGATGAAGATTGATGTTATTTGGTTACAAATCGCAGCTTTTGTTTTTTTACAAAATCTATAGCAGCACGATCTCCCACTCGTGACTCCAGAGTTTGTAAAATTGGATGGTCTATAAAACAATATTCATTAATTAACACAAAATTGTTTAGACAAAAATACAAACTTTTTTGGTGTTGCTGCATTAAAACTAATTCGACAGGTTTTAAACCATGAAAATTGTCAACTCCAGCTCCAGTATCTGCGACACCAGGTATAGTGCCGAGTGATAAAAATGCTTCACCAGCAAAATCGTTAGCTGTTAAAACATCATGATCCATAACTGTAAAAGCAATCATGGCGCTTGGAGATCGACATTGCTCCAATGACACGCTAAACTCAAAACATTCATCAAATATTGGGTGTAAAGTTTTCTTGTGAACGTTCGTTTGTTGGTCATTACAATGGGGGAATACCCTATGCGGCAATAACTCTATTATTACGAAAGGATCGCTAAAGCCGTTTGGATCCAGGGGAATAATATCTCTAGCATGAAGTACCTACAAAAAAATGAGTTAGCTTTTTGTTAAATAGATGATATAAATCCTACAACCTCTACACAAAGCGAATCATGATTAAAATAAGCTCTAACAGCAAGAAGTCCAAACGGTGTGGTAGTTGTGCTCATTTGTTCTTGTAGTCTATGTCCATAGAAAATTTCCATTAACGTTTCTGTATTTGTTCTATGGTATTGTAAACGTTGTTCAACATGGTAAAATGTTTCAGAATGTAAAACATCCATTGGCAATCCAAGACCATCAGCATGGAAGAATTCGACCATTAAATCCAATGCTGCGTGTAAGCGATCATGAAACATAGCTGACATTTCTTCTGCATTACCACCCCCATCCATTTGTTGATTCAATTCCCTTAAAGCAGTTTCCCATACCTGCATTAAAGTTTAAAAGTGAGTTTAATCGATTTGTATCCGAACGTAAACTTTAATTAAGTTATAAGTATCTGATAAAACTTGATCGCATAACTGCACTTACCTCAAAAAGTACTCTCTGGAAGTTTTGTGGAAGTAGAGCAATATTTAAGGCAAGAAAGTGGTTGTGCAAGTAATCGAATAATGGTTCAACAGCTTGATTTGTTGGTAAGGTATCTGGCGACCACGCCAAATGGAACATTGCTTTTCTAAGAGCTTCTTGCATCTGCGGACCTACTCGCTTTAAGATATCAAATACTTTTCCTTGTAACTGTTTTAATGTAGCGTCTAACTGATTCGTTAATGTAAGGCATTGTGATTCTGGTGCTATTGACTCCAGTGTTATAAAATCAAAGTAGTTTTCTGAAATGAAAAAACACAGAATTTTTTAATTTATCCAATCGTGCTTATGGGAACACCAACTGCCAAAGTTAGATGGTCCCCCAACTACCATGCACAAACATCATAAACATGCGAATATTACGACCTGTTTGGTTACGGCGACCCCAAATAAAGAATTACTGACGACTTGATTAATTTGGCTGGGCACTATAGGAAACCGAGATGGTCAGCATAGTCATTTGAGTAGAATAGTCAATTGTACTAGTAATTTGATTGATTGATGATAATTGATTAGGTTTAGCTGAATATGGATTTAAAAATTGAAAAGCCGCCCCTAAGCATTTGGAACGGTAGGGGTCGTTTTCCGGTCGAAGACGATATTTTCCACAAGTGGAAGAATGTTTCTGACAAGTCCAAGAAACTAAGGATTATAATTTGATGTATCTTGCGAATCAAAATACCACTTTATATAATAGTAATCATAATCGTAACAGTAATATTTATTATTTCCTGTGACTGTTTACATGATTATTACCTATACAGAAAGTACGAGTGGCGGAAACAACGATTGACAAAATGGATAGAAATCGAAAGCCCAACACGAAAGGGACCGTTAGGAAGACCAACTAAAAGGTGGCAGGAATGCAGATCATCGGTATCCTGGTATCCCAAGAAAGATAAAATCTCACCCCCAACCCACTACAAGGTAAATAGGAATCAACAGGACGTAGTCCTACCGTACGAAGATTCTGTAAATCGTAACGACTCGTTCACCAGCAATTGACGATGTTTGAACGATATTTCACCCTTAAGTTACTCTAAGTGTTATACGTCAACGATTATCTTTAGCTTACCTAATAATGATGTAAATTTATGTACATATTCCAAATTATTAGCTGCAACGCACATATCGTCAGATACACGGAATGGGCCCGCTCTATCGAAATAACCCGTCTCCATTAATGTCTGATAAGTTATATCAGAATACAGCAAAGCTGCAGAACAGATGCAGTCTAGTAGTTGCGATAGTAATGGTACGGAAGAAACCTTAGGCCACTGTAAAAGTCTCCAGAAGTCTCGTAATTGACAGAACATCACAACCACGTCTACGGCTGACGAGCTATGTTTCACTAACTTTTCGCTATCACAAGGTTTTTGTAAATCAATTGCTGATCGTACCTAAAAATTCCAACAATGACTAAGAGGTAAATTTCGATGATATTAATATTTTATACTCTTTGTAGTCCTTTTCCTTTGCAAACGTTTAACCAACAGCTTACTGAAGGTTCGAACCATTCGTGACAGCGAACCAAAAGAAGTTTATGATCACCTCCTGATGGTAAATTTTGACTAAATGACGCTAAATCTTTGACTTCTAAATAAACGGCAAATATAAGTCTACTATATGCAGCATCAGGATGCTCATTCTGATTTAAAAAAGCTATAACTTCGTCTGCTAGTAACTTATCTAATTGTTTAAACACTACACTAAAATATGGAATCCCGTTTGTTCTGAAATTGAGGAAAATTTAATATTTCTTAATTTTTTATAATCATATTTTGCTTACCCTTCGAATAATGGATGATAATACGAAAGACTATGTTGCATGTTAATGAAAACTTCAGAGCAAAAATCAACAAAGGAATTGTCATATTCATCTAAAGTCATAATCATGGAACGCAGGCCCAAAAACCAATCAGGCGTTCCTTTTCTTAAAGCTGCTACAATTTCGCCACGAATTTCTTTGTTAAATGGGCAGCACTTCCAGAATGCTTTCTAAAATAATTCTGCTGTCTAAGAAATATAAATTTTAAAATCTGAATGTTTACCATATTTGATAGGTAGGCAAGGCATCGCAGTAAATATTCTAAACGTGACAGTGAAGGTGGATGAAGAGCGGGAAATAATTGTCGATGATGTCTTATTTGTAGCAACCATCTCTCTAAAACAGTATGATATTCCATTAAAACTTTATGAATTTATAATGTACTAAAGTAAGGTGTACCTAACATAGATGTAAAATATTCAGCAAGCCATAACTCTTCTTCTCTTGAAAGAGAAGTAGCCAACCAGGCATGTTCTAAATCCGTTAATAATTGTAACATCCAACGAGGATCTAATGGATGTTGTAAGTAGACATTTGCAGCTGCTACAAAACGAGCTAATGCTTTTTGTAGTTCGGTTAAGTCACCTAAAACAAGAGAAAATAGAATTTAGTACCTACGAGTATACCACTAGCATTAAATATTTTACAAAATGTGTCTTGTACGGCAATTAATTAACATCTATTCGAGATTTTCAAATTAGAAATACACGAGTGCTGATGATCTTTAGTCGTATTCAGAAAATTCACCGTCAGCAATAATTCATGGCTGGCAATTCACCTCCTAAACAATTCATCGCCCCAGCAATTCATCTCCAGCAATTCATCGCCAGCAATTTATCACCAGCAATCCACGGCTCCGTAAATTTTAGTACTAATAATGGGGGCAAAACTATTTGCATGACTAGTCGCTGTCTGTGTACATGGTACAGTGCTTAGGTTAGTTGTTCTGAACAGGTAATATAGTTCTAGTTAGTAGCTGACTTTCTACTTTATTATCTTTTGTTGGATGCAAGTACAAATAAAATGCATACGTAAAGAATATTTTGATTCACAACTTTACTGCCTGGTAAACTGACTATTTGCCATCAACTCTTTGTTTACTGACGCCAGATCGGACATTCCAAAGAGTAGGTTTGTTAAAACTCTGCAAGTTCCACATCGTTTGGTGGGTTGATTGAATTACAATGATTCCTTTGCTTGTTTTCTTCGTAAATGTCAAAATGTCTCAAAACAAGGGGGTTGTTGATACAAACCAAATATCTGAAATTCATAAAATTAATCAATACTCCCAGCAAAGGGCAATTTGATTTCTTTCACTGCTTCTACGTCTAAAATGGGTTCTTTAATATTACGGTTGTTGCAGGAGACCAATTTCATCTGTTATCTTCTGAACGTGGTATAGCTCTATACCAAGAAACGGGTAGACATTCCAGAAGTCTTGGACAGAGCCGTGAATGCAAAACTACCCCTTTGAATGAACGGTATATTGTTGATGACGCTGATGAATTGCTACTGCACGAAAATTTGAAACTCTACCCCGAAATGCCACAGGTGCATAATTTATGATCAATGTCAATTAGAAAACCACTTAAAAGGGTCAATCTGACTGCTCGCAAGCCTGTACGATTTCCTCGTAATTTAATAAAGTTATTCGTATAGGTATAAACTTTGCATGTGTAGTGGCGATTTCCTAATTGGAGGTCTGTGCTTTTTACTAATGGCTCGCGGTTTGAGTAAGACGTTGCGATGATCATACAAATAATGTAGGTACAGATCTTCTGGAGAGCAATACACTGCCGCGTGTATGTCATGTTTTAACAGGAGAATTCATGAGTGCATACCGCACATTTTATCTTGGAACAAGAAATCCAAGTGATTTACTTGATAGATGATATTCTGTGTTCTGTGGTATCTCAGATCCTTCAAGAACTAACTGAGATCCTTGCGGAATAATGTCGAAATTTGCCGCTGTTATCGAGCAAGGGGGTCATCAATGTTAATGAAAACTGCACACATACCACTACATCTGGGTATAAGCCATAAGGGATGTCACGTAACCATAACAAAACTCAAGGAAAGGTTATGAAATTTAAAGGTAGGGCCTTGAACTTTTTGTGCTGTTTTTGTAGTCTTCTCAATAGTTTGGTGTTACTCAATGAAACCGTTGTTAGAGCATATTTATGATTTGTATCTTCTTAAGTAGTATAATGTTGAAAGAAAAATAGACAATTTGCGACCATATGGAACGTATAAAGCACCGTAAGTAAAGAGATGGTCTTCCATCTTCCTTTTTATAAGGAATTCTCCCCTCCGATTTTGTGTGAAATTTTGTTCAGATTGCAATGCCCTGTAGACGCTGTTGTGATCTGTTTAATTATCCCATGCTTTCCATATACGAGATTTTGAGTTCTTCTTTCCTGATTTATTTATCCAGTTCTGGTGGTAAACCTTAGCCAGCTTCTGGTGTACTCCCTGGAGATGCGATAAACTATTCCGCAGGTTGGGTCGGGTCCTATTAAGGCGTTGCCAACAAGTAGATTCTACATTTCGACGTACCTCCCTAATCCTTGGTGATCATAGACACACATCAAAATTAATTTGTTGTGTTCTTCTAGTTCCACAAGTTTATGATGGCATTCTAAAACCAACCTGGAAATGAATGAAAAATTTAAGGGTTGTCTGGCTGTAATCTATGATGTAAATATAACATAAATTCTGTTATTTTTGAAATTCCTTTGTAACATACAGGTCAAACTAATTTCACTACATTAGCTGCTGTTTGTATCTGCTTAGGTCTATACGTGTTTCATTGCCATCTCCAGATTGATAGCTTTCCTAGAATTGCTTTGCAAATTTTCCGAAATCGGCAGTTAGCAGCTCAGCAACCTTCTTTTATAATACACAAATTCTAATTTTTCAAACGTAATTGTAGATTTGGATTATTTATCTAACATTTCCAATTTTCGATTTTGTTATTGGTATTTCTTTGTCTACCTTTCGGTAGTTAGTTCAGGCACGGCGTAGTGCGTAGGCCACCATTAGGCATAAATTATTACATAGCGTATGACGTTAATTTAAAAAAAGTTATTTACAAAATAAACTTACCCTGAACAGCATGTTGATGAAGAATGGTAAGAGCAGGACCTGGAAGATCTCCTGGCCATGTCCAACTTTCTTCAGTCCAATTTCTTAATTCATAATCAACAAAAATTGCATATAAATTCTCATGTTGACGTACTTCAGTCCAATTATCTTCTTCAGATATTCCTCGATCTTCTCGTGTGGAAAGCCACATCTTTAATCTGATTCTCCCCTGCACAGAACTTCTTTGCGATCTTGCCTCTAATTTGAACCACGCTTCTAAACCTGTTGATGGAATGTCGGATAGAGGAATCGTGACACAGCCAAGGAAGTCATCTTGAGAGCTTTGTCGTGCTGACTGACAGACTTGTTTGAAAAAGCGACCCAAACCGCGAACTCCACGTACTTCGTTCAGTTTGCTCACCGCTTCCAATACTGAACTTTCATCATCGTGGTCCCAGATGTCTAAATGAAGGGAATCGCTGTTTATATCATCTATATCGCTGAAAATTAATTTTCGTATATTAGTCAAACTGTAATTTGGTAGAAGTTGTTGTAGACAGTTGTATGCAGAAATTATGGTTAAATAAAATTAAAAGTTTGAGATAGAGGGCAGTAAATTGCATCTACAAGCAATATATAAGATGCATTCGTAGATTTGGTAGCAGAAAGCTCAAAATCGTTTGGGAAATAAATTTCAGAGAAAATCTATGTGGATTGTATTTATGATTAAATAGATTTTCAATTTCTGAGAAAGAATTGCCAAGTTGTTTTGATTGGGGCGATTAAGTTACATTTCCTTACTGTTTGCGTTATTTCACGTCGAAAAATGAGATTCGAGAATGCAGATATTATTCAATTCTTTTAGTCTATGCTCCTAATCTCCTATAATAAAGTAGCTTAAAAATAAACTACAGTAAAATGTAAAATATTCAGACATTGCAAGCTGTAATTCTACTATGCAAACATGTTAGTATCCCATATGATGAAAGCATTGCTATGTCCTGAATAATTTAAACCGTAACTTTGCAAGACGTTTTGGTGTAGTAATTTCCGTTAGCTACCACTTACACTCGCGCAATCGGACACAAATGAAACAGTAATGAGAAACGTAATCACGTGCAATCCATACTTACAACCTAAACTTCTCATTCCAACGTGGATTAAGGGTATGAGGTTTGACGGAAGTAGCGCGTATGAACTTTGCAGGAAGTGCTCCACCGATGCTGTCTCGTTGTTCCCGGACGCGGCCTTCTTTACGTTTGAAGCTCAGTTTGAAGCTGTGATGTTTCCGGAGCTTTTCGTGATTACTCTGTCCATCATTGCAGGTTTCCGTCAAGGTGCGATTGGGTGTAAGTGGTTGAGGTGATGAGGGTGCTGGCACCGGCTGAATTCCCAACATGCAGTAAGGATCGCTAAAACCTAACGTTCATTTCATTTTATTTTTTTTTATTGAATTAATATATTGTTAAATAGGTACATATTGCTATCATTAATTAAAGAAGAAAAGTGTGTAATCATTGCAGATATTTTCATCTTATTTGGGAGGAAAACTAATACTGAAACCCGTTTTCTTAATTTTTTTAGTAAAGTGTTTCTTCGTGTCAGTGGATTTCGCCGTGCAGGGTGAATACCAGCAGTTCGTACCTACTTCGCGATGTGTTTAAGATGTATTAATTTTGTTGTTGTTTTGAAATCTGTTGTTGGAAGTATAATATATTTGAATAGAGCACCAAATTCTTTTTAAAAAAATATAATATCTCAGAGGCTCACAGGACAGCAATAAAAATTATGTTTCGATTTCAATAATATGATCTTTTTGAGTGTATGACTGTGAGCTAATTAAAAGTATAGGTCAGTAAAGCACTTATTGATTTTTAATTAACAAAATAAATTGAGAAGAATAATAACTGAAAACGGTTATCGAGTACAAGAAATCAATCACAACGCAATCACCAACGTCAAATTAATAAACAACAACGCATGTGTTGTTGTTTCATTTTGGTGTTACCTTTTATGCCAATTTTAGAAAATGTAACTTGTGATGTGTCTATCAATTTAAAAGTATAGGTGTTTATATTTTTACACAAGAAATTTGATTCTCCGTGGAAATATTTATTACCTAAGTAATTTAAAGTAGGACGAATATTCTGTATGAGCACCTAAACGCTACTTTACAAAAGACTCAATGCTTTGTTTAACTTTTTCTTTTTCCCAGAACACTTGAAAATTTAACTGAACCGCTACATCTTCGAAGTATATTTTTTATGGTTAATATACAAATAGTTTTGATTTCTGTTTTTATAATAACCAAACGTATAATTTTTTTCGCCTTGCTAACCATGTATTTCCAAAAGTTCCCCGATCTTATTATCAATACAAACACAATCAATTTTTTACAGGTACTTAATATTATCAAAATATATTATTATTGTTGGATAATAGTACTAGGTACTACGCGTAAGGTAACGTTTATTCAATGCAAACTTTTTACTAAGTTAACGTTAATTAAATTTTTTACCGTTTTTATCTTTCAACGCGATAATAACATTTTCTTTGATAAAATAACTTAAAAAAACCCATTTAGAGTTTTACTATGGATCTTAACTCATTTAAAATTTTCTTTTATATGCGTAGAAAATTAATTTCTAAGGAACGAAAATAATTAAATCAGTGGCCGATGTGTCGACATTTGTGTCTAATCTCGAGAAGGCGAAAAGTAAGGTTGTTACAACAAATTGGGTCATTGTGTTTGCTAAAATCTCATTAGGGATCCCGAAAGCTTACCATTGGCATCTTTCGCTTCTAAACCTTCAGCTTCGATAACGACCACACTAAGAACTACGATGGGTGGCTTTTCCTCTCCGGCCATGTGAAGCATTCTGTAATGTCGATCCGGAGGCACCCCGAAAGCTCTTTGGCCGTAAAGATAAAGGTCTTCTTTATAATGTGCGTATTGTCCTCCTGGGGCTGGCGCTCCGACCTATCGTAAAAAATAAGAATGTGCTAAACGGACGCTTTACATTCGGAATGTTTGCCGTTTGAAAATGGGCACGAATGATTAAAAAAAATCCATTTACACCTACCGCATTAGCAATTGTGTAGAGCATTTCCACGTATAACTTATCCTTTTCATTTTGTGGTGTACTGTAGTCTATGGGGGTGATGCCTAAGTCCATTTCTTGAGGAGGTGGTTCTGAAGCCGCGGTTTCGGCTGATTTCAGAGCGTTTTGACGTTGAGTTTCTTGTTTCCATGCTAATGCCGTGAAGCTTTCGAAATATTGTCCGTCAATTTCTAGAACACTAATATATGCTAAATTAATATTCGTTTCCAAAAGTTAACCACCAGTTGGTAACACTTCGAAAACACACAGCGAAAAAATATTTAGGAAATCACACCCATGTTTAAATGAAATATTACAGAATCTATAAACCTTTGGCTAAAACATTATCCGATTTCTAAGCAATTCAGGTAGAACAGTTAAAACTGATATTCTAATTAATATTTATTATTTATAAATGTAACAACGACTGTTACCTTCTTGCGTTATTAGGAGAGTAAATGACAAACAAGAATGGTTTAACAATTACGCTTGATGCCACTGAACATGATTTCTGTCCCTGCATGAGGTGTGCTGCTCGAAACTTTCCAGATTGTAGTGATAAAAAACAGTGCCCTTACTCAAAGCCTAATTGCGTGCCTGCCATTTAGCCTGGACCTCTTGAACTGTTGCAAATCATTGTCCGTTCCATTAATTTATCATCTTGGTAAATTACGATCTTAAAATAAGGCAGTCCCCGACCCTACGTGAAAACCGCGATAAATGAAAAGCTAATCAGTTGATCACTCTTTTTGATATTAAGTCATAGTTCATAAAATCATAAGGAATTCGTTCAGATTTTAGAGTCAATGACAATTTCTTTTGCGATGTCCTAAAGCAATTCAGGGAGTATATGAGACGTAAGGAGCCGGCCAAATGGCGCGCAAACAACAATTTCAAGTAGTTACAAAAATGCTGGACTAGCTGCTTTAACTCCCAAGGGGACTACTTTCAAGGCGAGGTCGGTAATTAGAGCTTTGAGTAAGGATGCTTATCTGTTTTTAAAGTCCGCGAACTTTTGAGTACGAGTTCATTCATATAATAGGCATCACTTCTACTTCGTTTTTTTATAAATAATTCTAATAAAACTGCCAGAAGATGACGACCTTAAATATTTAATAACGCATATTAAATCAACTTATTTTTTAAACGGCAACAGTGCCTAAATTTTTTTTTGAAAGTTTAATGTTTACATTTTGTTATCTTTGTTGTTGTTTCTCAAAGTGGTTGCTAATTTGGATTATTATGAACTATACAACAATTAAGTTTCGAAAAATGCTGCTATTTATGGGGATTGGGACATTTGTGATAAAATGCTAGAGTATACAGGGTTATTCAAATTCGAGGCTCACCATTGGGATCTCGGAAACCGTAAGAGATAGGAGGACGGTTAAATTGGGGCAAAGTTGCGCTATATAGTGCTGATCAATAATTAAAAAAGGAATTTAACCTATCTACCTTAGTTTTTTATTATGGCCAAAAAACTGAAAAATGACAATTTTGTTTTTAGACATAAGTTGGTTGTTATTAAAATTTTTTCAAATCTGTTTAAACTTTCTTTAACCAACTTTTTAGCTGCAATACCGTAGTGATATCAAAACTTTTCTACCGCGTTTCGGTTTTACGGAATCATCCTCAGGTTTGTTTTTTATTATGGACGGTATATTGAATTTTTACAGCATCGGATAGAGTTTTTGATGGTGCTGTCAATGATGTATGACATGATGACTTTCGACTGCCCAAAACTGCTGTTATTTGCAGAAATAGTAAATTTGAATAGATTGTCATGGAAAAACTTCTCGAATTATGAAAAGGGTTATTCAGATTCGAGGCTCACCATTGCACAATAGGTAATCATAAATACTTATCTTAATCTTAAACAAGAAATGTAACCTATCTACCGTTTTTTATTATAACATTATGGTATAAGTAATACGAACTAGATGTGTGATTATAGAAGATGTTCAAACTGGAGGCCGTTCTCACGTATACAAAGATTTGTTCTTTTTCTAATATTGTTTAAAACTCTTTGAATATCTCTGCCTCGAATTGTAGCAAATGCATGTAAAATGTTTCTTCTTAATTCCTCCCTATTGTTAATCCTGTTCTCTTAGATTTTATTTTTGAGGTTTCCCCACAAAAAGAAATCTAAAGGGGACAAATCAAGTGATCGAGCAGGCCATGCCACAACTCCACGGTTGCCTGTCCAGTGATTATGGAAATGCTGATCGAGAAAATTTCGTATTGGAATAGTGTAATGTGGATGTGCTCCGTCTTGTTGCATCCATAGCTGTCCTAACCGTAATAAAGGGATGTCTTCAAATAGTCCATAAACTGAGTCCTCAAAAAATTAAGATACAGTTCTCACTATCCGTTACTATTTCTGTAAATATCAGCAATTTTCGGCAGTCAAAAGTCATCATGTTATACATCGTAGAAAGCATAATCAAAAACTCTATCCGATGCTGTAAAAATCCAATATACGAATATAAGAAAAAACAAACCTGAGGATGACAACCAACTTATGTCAAAAAAACAAAATTACCATTTTTCGGTTTTTTGGCCATAATAAAAAAACTAAGGTACTTAGATAGGTTAAATTTCTTTTTTAATTATTTATCAGCACTATACAGCGCAACTTTGACCCAATTTAACCGTCTTCCTATCTCTTACGGTTTCCGAGATCCCAATGGTGAGCCTCGAATTTGAATAACCCTGTATATGCTGAAAAGCATCTCTACAGATAAACTTGGAAATGTTAGTTTAAATTCAAATACTACAGATCGTCAAACATATTAAATAATTCTGCGAGATGGGAATGTGCAAGTTACCAACTTAACCAAGTTAAGAAGAACTTTTTAAATTTAACATTTAAAATTTATAATTTTGCTATACCCAGAGTGAACTTGATGGTCAATTTCAGGCCACGATAGTCTTCTACAACAAAAAGAATGTGGCTGTCGCTCTGGTGTTGCTTTTGGGGATCGCGGTTGTCTGAATGAGCCAGGTCGTCGTACTGGGGGTGCGGGTGTCAAACACTCTAGCGTACGGCGTCGGTTTTGCACTAATGCGCTCGCCCCCGGTGCGGGAACAACCTTAGGGAATCCTGGGGTGGTGCTGTCGGTCGATGCACTACGGACTCCTGGGGGTGTAGTTGACGTCTCGGTGTCCTGTCTCGTTAGGGAAAATCTGAAAAAAAATATATTGGTTACATTTCAATTCTGTTTTAAATAGCTTACCTACAACCTTGATATCTTTCACATGTAAAAATAAAACCCATGGTATAAAAAGAGATGTCTAGGATTATATAAAGCTATTGCTTTGATATTTTCCAGATTTATGTTGTCGTATACCGAAACATTACATATACTTTAATCCACTTTATCTGTAACGTTGTTTTGGCAGGTGTTATACACGCTTCATATTATATTTTAGGGCTTATACTTTAAGTCCGAATTGAATTGCATTTTGCGATGTTTATTTATTAAAATAAGTGTTAGTATTAATTATTCACCCGTTTTAGAAAACACTAGCTTCTATGGAAATATGGTAAAAGGTATTGCTTGTCTAAATTTGATACAGCTGGGTTTATAATTAATTATGCCACTAAATAATCGATAAAATATGTTTATCCGTAGGATCCCAAAATTCCCCTTAAGACCTTTTGACCAATAACACAAACACCGAAGGTGATATTGTCCGAGCTTAATGCATACTTGAGATTAAAAGGGTTATCGGCTTGTAGCACCATAGAGATCGCTAGGTATACTACTGAATATGGATTTCTGAGTTAATCGAATTATTTTGATAACGAAAAAACGCGAAAAATATTAAATTCTGATTGACTGTTGCAACGACATTGACAGTAATTTTGTTTACCGGCGGCTAATATTAATTACCTGCTACATTGTGTGCACAACTGCGTTGTACCTTCAAACTCTAATCGATGTCTGTCGCTGCGTAGGATTGAAATGCTAATTAGATTACTGAAAGTTTAGCTAAATTTGGAAAATTTCGTGTTCACCGAATTCATCTATTATCAGAACTGATTAATAAATCATTACCCTAAGGATGCGAAGCTAATACTATACTAATAAATTTTCATCAAAAGCGTAGGAACTTGCAACGTGTTTTCCAAAACATAAACACGATTTCCTTTCAATATAAAACTGAATTTACGGAGGAACTATGGTATAATAGCTTCTAAAGTACTTTTGAATTTGAAAACACCAACCCCTACTAGCGCATGTGTTTACTGAAATAACCTCTTTTGGGCAAATGATTGTGGGTGTATAATATGAGAATATAATGCTGCCGTTGCATTAGATGTAACCAGAAAGGGGCGAATGCACATATACATATTTTTACGTATTCAGTAGGTATAATAAACTGAGTTAATCTAAGACGAAAGGCAAATACCTGTTTTGAGCCCGGGATTCGTATTCGGGACTTCTTACTGGAGACTACTGGATTTTCATTCACTTCGCTATCGCGGCGTTAAAAACTAAATTTTCTTTGAAAGTAAAAGAATAATTACAACATATGCTTTCTTTTATGCAAAATTGTGGAAATGCTATGTATTAATTCTGATTCGATAAATTAGAGTATAAATATTAGTAGCTTTATGTAGTACACAACTTGCTCCTGTTTGTGTCCGGGGTTTGAACGCAAGGGTGAACTGAACGCAAAGATGTTCGGACGCAGTAAGTAAATTTCATGAATTTTTTGTTTCCACTTTTGAAGGATAATTGGTTCCTTTCTGTAAATTCTCAGCATTCAAATTTATATCAAACCATAATAATACAAGTATACATCGTTATATATATTACTCAAATATTTCGCATTGTTTTTCTTTATAATAGGTACCTAACTGGCGAAATTTTATCATCTGTACCTTCTTATTTTTTTTAACTAGCACAAGTCTCTGATAAGCACGGCTGATAAGTGGTTGCAGGGTAGGAAGGGAAGAGTTCCAGAACAGGTCAGCGATTGCCGATGATATTAGTTGCATATTATACAGTGCCTTCATTAATGATTGATACCCACGTGACCACAAAATATAGGCAACCCAACTTTCACAGTTGGCAAATCTTTATCTAACAATTCCCTAACTGATTGTATGTACGTAAATTGACAGTAACTTTAGTTACTTATTAGTTACAACGAGTACCAATCCTACCTGACTTCAACATTTAAATCTGAAACTCCCAAGGACACCGCGGATCAAAGGTCACGTGGGTATCAATCATTAATGAAGGCACGATAGTAGTATGATAACTGGGAGCGACAGTTTATTCTGGCATGGCAATGGACCATTCCGTAATTTGGAAATTTTCGAAATTTTTTTGTCAAAGATACCGAAACCTAAGCGAGGATGATAACCGAATAATTTTTAGAAAATTCTAATTTACAAAATGTACAGTAGGTATAGGTACTATAGCAATCTAACAGGCGGTTTTAATTTTTCTCTTCAAAATGGGCAAAATGGCGTATGTGTGCGTATACCTTGGAATGTTTTTGGGTATACGAATTTGATATTTTAATTTCTTGAATATAATGAGTATGTATACTCGCGTACGGTCTAGAACGTTTTGGCGCAGCCGGTATCGGGGCTTCAGTCCGATGCCAGGGTAACATTTATATCAAGATACCTTGGAAATCAAACTGCTTACCTGCATAGGAACGTAGTGTTTGTATTGCAATGCAAGTGTCACTATGAAGTGCAGTCGAGCTCAGTCGTTGTACAAAATGACTCCTCCCACACAGATTTTCAGCAACGTGATTGGTGAAAATCAATTTGGACCAACCAATGAAATAATTTTGGTTGTCTGGATTTAGTATAAAAGGGGAGCAAATTGGAAAATCATTCAGAGTTTAGTTCATAGATAATAAATATATAATTAGGTTTAGTTGGAGTGAACCACCATGGAACCACCTAACTACTCTCAACATAACCTAGAGGTTTCCTCAGGTCTTTCCATAATAATACATTTATTTAAGCCTTCTGGATTGTTATGAAGAATTGAACTGTATCAAGCAAATCTAGTAGACAGCGTAGCACGTTACGAGCGATTCTACACCATACTAGAATTCCAACAGCAGTTTCTCCACTTCCTCCATCACCAGTCAAGCAGACTTCTTCAACTTTACCTTCAGTTGTCAACAATCAAGAATCTGTTATTTTATCCAAGGCAGATCCTTTAGAAATTCCCCATTCTGTTGGTTACCATCTTGAACCTCTCAAGACATCTTCAACCAGCTACATTGGAATTTCTCCATTCTTCTTATCTAACTTGGACCCTCGAAGATTTATTGTTAGATCCAACTACCGAAGATCTCAAGAAGTTGAAGTACCTGAAGACCTATCACAATTTCGTAATTGTTGGGATTATTTCCCTCACATGTATTAAAGTTTTCTTTAACAATATTAATAAAGGGTATCTTTACCCACTTTACAAGAATTTAATTTAACTGTTGTATATAAGTTGTTCTGATATAATAAACATATTTGATAATCAATTGGAGTCAGATTAATTCAATATCACAAATAAGAGTACGCAAACCGCTACACCGGTTTGGCGCGGGCGATTTGGCGCGGTGATTTTGACGCAGCGACTATTTGGCGCATGAACGGTTTGGCACAGGGACATTTTGGCACAGGGACGGATCGGCGAGTAAAATAAACCACATTACCACATATTTATACCATGTACACAGACTGCGGCGATCAACATCAATAGCCTATACGTCTATACCCCGGAATACAGCACTACTGACCACAACACAGAAAATTAATTGCAGCTGACAGAATTTAAATAATAGCGTACGTATTAAATAATTCGGAAACAACCAAGTTTTAAGAAAAAAAACGTGGTGTCTGTTATTTTAAAAACATCCTATGTGTATTGTCCCGCAGGATGTTTTAGACCTTTGGGTTTTGAACATGATTTACAAACTATTTAGTACATTATAAAATATTTCTACCAATTTTCATCATAAGAACTAGAAGTATACAGTAAACAGGTGTTGGTTTCTTAAAGCAGGAAATAAATTTTGCCAAAGACACTTTGTTTTCATAAAATATATTTTCTGAGGGTAAATACAATAAATCATGAAGCAAAATTAATAATTCCAAAATTCAAAGCTAATTTTTTAGAGTGGCTTATTTACTCACAACCAGTTCTGCTCTATTGCTAAATAACGAAGAGTAATATGACAATAATTAAATTACAAAAAACTTCTTGCTTCGGAAAGAGCCATAGATCAAACTAAAACGGTCCCTAGTTGCTTTACGAAATTTCCCAAACTTCTCTAATATATCAAAGTCAAATTATGTTTATAAAGTTCTTAAAACCTGATATAAATTACCCACGGATTTCCAGGTTACTTTGGTGTAAATTTACTTATTAAACGTGATTTCAGAAGCTCTTTCTGTGTGTGTGTGAAAGTTTCCAATCTGGTGAAGGTGATCTACGATTTCGTGCAGTTCCGAATATAACTTTATAGAAGTCAGATGAAGACGGTAAAATATTATTTTTGGTTTAACCCTTACGTTTAGTAGTACTTCGTGTTAGATGTTATTCTTGTTGTTACATTGCAAAAATAAAATTGACATTGTTACAAGCTATTATAAACAGATCTGGCAATTTCTGCAAATTCGCTCAATCAATGCGCTTCCATTTGACGTCAACAAACTTTTCGTTTATTGATACCCAGAAAGCCTTTCGATGTTACTTGCATAACGCAACATAAATTTTCATTAGAACCAATTTCAGTGAGTAAAATGCGCAGGGGCGCTATTAATTCGCCTGTCTGAAGATGGAATTACAATATACAGTGTGTATATCTATATTATGGTTACTAATTAGTAATTAGGTACACATTTAGGTACAGTGTAACACGTATTCATGAATTTTCTGGTGTAGGTCTAATGACGGTCTCAAAGTCTTTGGATAGCAGTTCTTCTGATCATATTATTATAATATTATATCCTAACGAGTAATAGGTGTAGTAGACTTGGTTTAACTTTGACACGATTTGTTCTACCCAAATGATTTCCTTTCTCATGTGTTTGATCATCCAGGACTTGAATAAAGATCATAACTGTGTGTTTCTAAATATTTGTCATACTATTATCTAACGTAATAAGCTTGGAATCAAACTATATAGACGTATAAGGCGAAGAGTAGGTAATATAATTTTATTATTGAAAGGTAGGTACAAAGGAGTATGAGTGAATAGTACCATAAATTAAGAACCAGGATTTTTAATTACTCCTTAAAAGTAGCTTCCTGTTTATGTTCTCCAAATTATTTTATATTATCACGTTTTAACTTCATTATATGAAACAAATATTATAGGCCGATAGGGATGCGTCGGTAGTTAGCCGTTGACTTTTCAAACTAATATTAATGTAGGTGGGCTAGCATAAAGTACCTAGTACAACTGAAATATTTATAAGAAGTTGATTTTTGCATTGTGAGCGATACAAATACCCTAAAAAGCAAAATTATAATACATAATCCAGACGGGCGAGTATGTCTACCTGATAAAGTGCTTTGGTAAGCTTGTATCAAAGGGAGAAGTCTAGTTCTACCAATTGACCTGTACTAATCTTCTACGAGTAGAAGGTTTAGTTAATCTCTAAGATGAGTTCACCCAGAAAATTCCTAAGCAGATTAGATAAGCTACACTAGGGTAGTTTGTACACTACTATTTTGTCATGTTCGTTGTCAAAACAAATTCGAAATTTTATTGTCCTGAATTACAACTACAAGAATCTTTAGATTTAGATTTGGTTCTGTTGGTCATTGTGTTTTTGTAACACGTCTCTGTGACTGTGTTTTTTATGAGAATATTTCATCCTTGATTCTTCTATTGAAGGGGTAGTGTTAAATTGTGACTCTTCCCTTGTTCCGTAGAGTGTTGCGAGTCATGGAAAACCGTCCGGTGTCGAAGTAGCCAGAGAAGGATGTGGTGTCCACTAGGTACTACCAATAACGAAACGTATAGTTTGCAGAATTCGAATTTTGAAGTCACAAATCGCAATTTACATTATTTTTACCTAAATTTTCAGTAAATATTTTTTTATAACGATATAGTCAAGTTCAAGAAGCTAAAAAAAAGATTAAAAGATAATTATGGTGCGACGTGTTTGCGTTAATAAGGCAATCGTAGGGTTGAATATTAAATTGTAAATGTAAATATTGATTGTATTCACCATCACACAATTTTATCAACCCATGATTAAACCGCCCCGACGCGACGTGGCCGATCGCCGCGACTCCGACGGTTTAAATAGAAACTAGCCCCTAACATTGATAATAAAAAAATACAATACGCTTTGACTACCTAACACGATAACGAGGCGTAAATTGTCTGTTGTATACAGGAGCACAAGTTTAATTACAGTACAACAGTGCTTGTAATCAAGACATCTTTAATCCTACGCTTCTGTGATTTCTCTTGAACAAGTCTGAACAATGTTTTTAGGACATCCAGAGTGTGTTACCTTACAGTTTACATATACTTCGGATTATACTACATTTATGCTATACTACGTATAATCAGGTGTACTGGGAACGAGACGAGCACTCACAGTTGCAGACAGCTTCTTTTTATTTTCGAATTGTGTCTTTACGCGTTTAAAAACAAACGCAATTTTGTGCAAAGCAAAAACCTAAACGAGTTCACTACTAGAACAAAAGAACATATCTACAGAACTGAAGCTTTAAACCTTTTAAAGACACAAGTTGATCAAACACTCTGTATACTACATTTGTAAAACGTATATGATTTAATTTCCAACATTAGCAAAGGTTTTGGAAATACAATAGTTTCATGCAATCCTAAACTTAGTTGAAAGTTGTTTGTATTGTGATAATTTGATAATAAATGTGGAATAGTGTCACGTTCTTTGCCGCGTTTGCAAAGTGAAACGTTTTTAGGAATATTCCATTTATTAAGTGTATTATTACAACGTTCGTGGACTCGAAACTGCTTTCATTGGAGCCGTGATTAAATTTTGATTGAAAATTTGATTTTCCGGTGTGTTTTTCTATATTCAGAAACAAAAAAAAGATTGATATAGAAACTCTTCTTTCTAGAAGAGCTTACGAGATCTACCCCTTAGGTATAGAATATTCTGTAGTAGATCAGCAGTAATTGAAACAAATTTGATAAACTTTCTTCATATTAGCCAAGGGTGGCTTCGATATGATGATATCTTATTTTCTTTTTCTTTTATCATGCCCCAATAAAAGAAACCAAACGAAGTACCGACAGGACTTCTCGAAGAAACTAATAATAAGTAGCCTAGCTTGTACAGTGGCGGTAGCAGACACGTAATACCAGTTAAGTAGGTGATTCTTTATCAACAAACTATTTAAAACCTATTGAGATTAAAGTTTCTAAAGACGTTATGAATATGTGGTACGTACCCGCCCCCCCATGGAGTCACCGGTGCAGTGTTACGATTTATATTTCTCTTCTTATCTACTTAATTTATTTTTCAGGTGACACCCACACTCGATAGCAAATTCAATTTTATCACAGACTAATATACCTACCTACCTACATATTCTAAAAAAAAACTTTACTTAATAATATTTTAAATTACAATCGTAAACGTAGTGAATATTACTGTTATTATTATAATAAATTAATGTGGTGTTCAACGTAAAATATACCCCGAATTATTTTTTCAATTATATTCTAATGTAAACAGAAAGCTAAAAAGAGCAGACACGTAGCTAATATTTAACTAAAAGGGTGGGTTGCCATTGGGTTATAAAAACTAAGGTGGGTCACACAATTACACAATATTTACACTAATTAATGTGGAGAGGAGACTGATATACAGGAAAAATGATGAAAACCTGCCTGTACGTCATCAGTGACGTATTACCAGTCTTTGGCAGTTCCAATATAAAACAACGGGTAAAAATTATTATTATTTTCTAAATTACGCTGTGAGAGTAATTTTATTTACAATTTTTACATTTTCTTTTACTTCGAATACTATTGTACTTGTACCTACTTACAACTTGTATTTTTTAAACCTGTGTGTCGATCACAAAGGTTGGAATATGTATATATTGTATATACCGTGTTTACACTTTTCAACAAACAGATAAATTAATAATATTAGTTGCTACTATATTTAGATATTATACAGTTAGGTACCTACAAATAATATTTGATTTTATACATTATTACAGAATATATATATTGGAGTTTTATAAAAATCATAAAATAAATTTGATACTCTAAATTTTCTCTTGTATGCTGTTTTGTATGGTCTTCCTTGAATATTCAGTAAAATATTTGGAGACCTATGTAAACTGCTCTCCATAATATCCGATTTTGTTTGCTGTGAGCACAAGTTATATTGTAGTACCACCGTAGAGATTCTACTCAAAAGCAAATTGCCAAGCTAATATTTACTCGAATAAACGAAGAGTCTCATACGCATACTTTAACCTTTCTATAAACCACGGCAAAAGTTAAGGTTGATCCCCTAGTGGTACTTGGATTCATATTGACTAATCAAATGTACCTACTTGTGTAAACTTAATAGAAATTAATATTAAATTAGAAAAAAAAACATTTCTCTACAACCACATTCGAAAATATATCTTTCGGTTAATATACCAACCTAAAACGTCAATTTCGTTTCTAGTGAGAGGGTATTCCACAACGTTCGATAACTTTCGTCTCTAGTGGCGAAAGTAAATATCGAACATCAAGTTGTGTCATTTAATTCTAACTTGTCAGTGATAAGAATTTATTGTGCATATTACTTATTAGTATATGATATTAACGTGGTCGTAGAAAAGTCTAGTCTTTTACTCGTTGAAAATCATTTTCTGATGCTCGAGAAAATTGTCAACCTCGACTTCGTCTCGCGTCGTAAACTTTTCTCTCGTTTGCAGAAAATACTATTTTCGTCACTTGTAACAAAATATACTCATCTCCGATTAATAATATTTGTGCAAATGTTGTATTAAGCTTGCAAGCATTGGAAAAATGTTCATTGTGCACGTTACGTTTATCACATTATGTTTTAACCTTTTCGAAACAAACATGCAAATTCTCTATTTTGCATAGTTAAGTAGGAGCTCATGGTGAAATAACTATTTTTAGTTCAATTTTAAATGTGCACGACACTTGAAAAGCACGAATAAATTCAGTTGGGCTGTATGTAACCGAATGACATAAATACTTATTCAGATGTTATAAATGTTTTGTGCTTAAATTAGATTCATAATTAAATTTTGTAATGTATTAAGTTTCTGATAACCGTAACGTAGGTAAAATCGATTAAAAGTTGCTTATTTAGGATTGTAAATATTTTGTAATTGAACGAGTTGAAATATAATAATACCCTCTTCTAAAATAAACTCGGGTTTAGTTCTCGATAGGTAACACATAATTTCGTTTCAGTTTGGTACAATTGTTTTCGAATATTAATTGCAACAGGAAATTTTTCATATTTATTTTTCGAATAACAGAATTTTAGTAGTAGCACTAGTGAAATATATTTTAGTAATAATTTAGATCCTTTATCAGTAGTACTTTTGTAAAATGGTATAGTAAGATGTTTGTGGCTTGATTTTATTATTAAGTATTCCTGTAATATTTTAAGTAAAAGATTCCGGTGGGATAAAGAACATTGTGAAGTAGTCGAGTCTTTTATAGTAGCTAACTACTGCAATGGGCGTCGGCTCCGGTTTAGGCAGGGGGGGGGCGCTAGGTTTTTTAGTTTTCCGAGATACAAATATCACTATTAACTAAATTTATTAATGATAAATGAACAATAATTTTATATATTTTAACATTGGAAATGTTTATGTTCGTATATGGGGCCAAGTTACGAGTTTTTCTCAAGGCCAAAGAAGACAAAAGTGTCGCGATCGGGTTTCGCCGCTAGCTGGCCGGTCCGGGCCGACAGCATAGCACGGTGGGCATACAAATTGGCGTGTGCGCCGTGCTCCTGTCCAGCCGAGGCCGATGGTGTACAACTACAACCCGAGGGCTTTAGCCCGAGGGTTGTACGTCAAATTCTGTATTTCCATGGTAATAGTCAGTGTTATCATTTCCAATGCCTCCGATGGTTGCAAGGATTGCGAAATCTGTGAATTTTTTTCTCATCGCTTTTCAACTCACAATAATTATATACCTTCCAAAAATAAAAAAAATTCCTAACGTGACACTGTACTGATATACTTTACAAAACACTGCATACTTTCCAATGTATACGAGGTTACAGTGTTTCGGTACCTATTTTGTTCTTGTCCAGACTACTCGTCAGCATGGCCTTAATTTAACGTTCGTTATCAACTACAAGAGAAGAGTATAAAGTAAGTTCAGAGACTTGATGGGACGAAGTTTCTCCGTTTGTAAAACACGCAGGTACATTACATAAAATATGTGTCAGGCAATAACAAGAGGAAACAACATTCAAAAGACAAACGAGAACAACAATGTGAACCAGATGATGAGGTGTGACAGATCAAAGGACGAAGAAGACAATGGACCAGGATGGCAGAGAAGGCAATGGCCAGAATTACGACAAACGAAACACGGTGATAAGGTTTTTCAGATCACGTAATTGATAACCTCACAATTAACAGGTGGATATGAATATTAAACAACAAAATAAAATATACAAAACAGTTGGCAGAAACTGCAAGAAAAATAGTTACAAATAAGTATTAACACTTTGTTAGCAATGGTCTTAATGGTTTGTAAACTCGTTCTGAGAGTGTGTTACTTTATATGATAATACCTACTATTACTTATAGGTACCTATTACCTCTTTGATATTACTTTCATAACAAGGCAGAAAAATCTAAATAAACATTTTGAGGGCATAACAAAAAGTTATAAGCTGTTGCCGATTGATTCTATTTAAGAGTAAACTTGTCACTAAATTAAAAGTTATTTCGAGACTAGAAAGAAATCTACCGTCAGTATCTATTGAATCCGATGGTATTATAAGTTGACGAGGAGTTACTTCAGAGTTTTTGAAACTGAAATTATTTCAATTATCTGTACAAAAGCTACAATAAGCACTATCTGGTAATTACTGTTGCATAAACCAGTTATTCAGTTTTAATTAAATTAGTGTATTAAATAATTATCGTATTGTAAACTGGAATTAGACCGCGTATTCTCATTCAGCAGTTTAAACTATAATTTGTAGTAGTTATCTTGATATCCCGAATAATAGTTTTGGTTAACGAATTTATGTTTCAGGTGTAATAATCTATTATTCAGTTTTAGACCCTTTCACTTTAGGTAACTAAATTTTAAGTAATATTTCGACCCACATACGCAGATCAAAGGAGTAATTCGAAACTAAAATAATATTGCGGTTCTATTATTTTTTTGAAGTATTACATTCCTCTTTTTAAATAGGTGTAGAATTGGTCCACGCACTATGGGGATTTCAATGCAAAAACATTTATGTGCTGCCCTAATAATTATATTAGAGTTAAACTGTAAACCAAACAAATAATAGATTACCAACTTATTAAAAATCAGGTATGCCTTGGAATTCATGGAAGAATAGGAAGCAATGAATACTTTGCATAAGCATTTATCACGTTATGCAAATTACTACAAATCCGCAGAGCAAGAAGGTATTCTTGTTGAGGAGTACTTATAGGTACATAGCCAGAATGTTAAAGGAGAGCAAAAACTTTTAAATTCGTGGTATAAGACAGAAGTAACGGTGAAATACAATAAATTTTGAGTGAAAATCGAATTCTTGTGTTGTAACGTCTTTAAAAATACTGATAGGAACTTACAGGGTGAGTTACTGTGAAGATTGAAACATTACTTCGAATTCAATATGTTTTCTCTTTATTATTATAGAAATAGAAACTACGCAGTTCACGAGTTTTCAAAACTTTAAAACATAATTAATACAAGTAGCAACATCTTTTTGATTACTCTTAACTCGAGAATCTATTCACAGTAAAATCGAGATTTGACTGTGAGTTATCCTGAAGAGAGCTTGGCATCATAGAGTATAGACAAACTTAATCTTACATTTGCGATTTTTTAGTATCTCGGTGATGTATGTCTCTGTTAGTATAACCAAAGAGTATAACACTATAACTATACCACGGATCGCTAATATTCTTTTAATTTTTATTTTTTTATCTTTTTAATTTTCTTAATAACCTTTTCTTTATTAACTGTCTAGCACCAACATAGAAATCAATAGTCTGGCTAGAATAGATCCGGTCCTTAAGGGTTAAACTATCGTTAAAGGGTTCACTTACCCCATATAGGAGCAATTGCCGTAATATCTAACCTATGGTATATTTTTTTGGTAATAAATCAGTTATCTAAAAATAGGTTCTATGAATTATGTATTTTAAAAGAGAATGTATTATGTGAAGTACTCTAACAGATTAACTGAAATAAGTTAAAATATAGGGTGGATAAGGAAATTTTAGGAGAAAGATGGCTTGAAATGTTACGTCCTGGTATTTTAATTCTAGGCGTATCGCACAATCGCTGTAAGATAATAGTAAGAGAGGATAAAACGGAAGATCAAATACAGACAGGGAAATATTTTTCGCAATATTAAGAAGACTGTAAATAAATAGTAGAACAAGGAAATGCTAAATTGGAAAGAGTAAACTGAGAATGCTCACAAACAAGATGAGCAGATGATCTAACACGAATAGTAGGATTAGGTTGGTGAAAACTCATAGAAGACTGCGAAAATTGGACAAATTTAAGGGAGGCCTATATCCGAAACTGAGTAAGTAAGTGAAGAGTAGTACGTCTATTATACAGTAAGAGGGTAAAACTGTTTCTTATACTAAGGCCCGGTTTTTCCATCTCCTAATAAAGTTCCTAATAACTATTTGACAAATAAGTTTTTTATGACTCCGGTTGGAAAACGCGCATCACCTATTGTTCAAGAAAGGATTCTTATTAAAGTTATTAGTCAAAAAGCTATTAGTCATTTTAATAGGAGGTAGAAGACCGAGCCTAAAGAGAGGAAAATTGAAAAACGATTACGAGACGGACAAAAAAGAGTAGCTCAGTCTAGTAGGTATTGCAAAAAAATATTATCTAGACTGATTCGGAAAAATATTACATTTTTTTAAGGTTCCTCACTACTTAATTTAACCTTGAACGTTGATTTTTGGAATATCATTTTAGCTTATTATGTTTACCAAGTGTTCCATAAATTTGACTACATAAAGAAAACTTTAAAGTCATTTTTACGCAAAAAAAAAACTGTTTTATAGTTTTGTAATAAAGAAACTAAAATCAACACAAAATAAGATGGAAAAGAATAATGTTATCTACTGTTGTCGGATGTAAAAATTGTACTACATGGAAAACCGATGCATTCTCGAAGCCATCCCATATATTTTAGTTTCTTGGGTGGCCGATACTAACACTAGTACTTCTTGGACAAATGGACATTGATTTGTCCTGTTAAAGAAAAACAGGTATTAACCGGAACCCATATGCAACTATGTGTTTGGCGCCTCCTATACGTAAAAACCTAATGGATTCTTATCCTCCTCGAGATACATTTCTAAATTTATACGAAGAAGAAACATTACATACTGTCATTAACAACCCCAGGTGCGGTATATCCATCAACTTTGATCTGGTGCAGGAAGTTGGTAGACCTATAAGTGTTGAAGAGAAAGCAGACTAGTACAACATCGAGTTCATGTGCCAAGTTAGCCTTAGCTATCATAAATAATTAATTTCTGCACGTGAAACATTCAATGCATTCCCATAATCCGATGAAACTTTGAAAATATGAACAAATTTCCATCATCAACTACAGGAAACAGTGTTTTGGTGAAAATTCCGAAGTAAACAGAGGCCGTGCTGCAGCAAGAAACTTGATAGAAAAAAAAGAGAAAGAGCGCAGTCTGAATCAGCTAAATCTTACGAGTACCGCAAAATTTTACGCAAGGAATAAATTTCATGTATCTCATTAGTTCATGGCAATAAAGAATATTCCATGTAGGGGTAGATTCTCAATCAAAACAGGGTTTTATTGGATGTAGATCTAGGAATACCGCTTCAAACAAGTATAAAATTGCGATAAACAAATATGAATAGGTAAAGTGCAACTTTTTAAATACTATTCAACTTACAGGAATAAAGAATGTTATTGTCTTGACCTACTAAAATGTATGAACGGATGAAACAGGAAGTGTGGTTAACTTCGGACATTCCCTATTTGCATAACTCTAGTTTTGGTCGTTTGGTTGTCCAATCCTAGATTTATGCAAAAACATCGATCGATGGCCGTTTTCGGACATTATCCCAAATCCGGATTAATGAATATTATTCCTTTGGTGGAGTACATCCGATGAAATTTGAGTGCGCTAGTGGCTGTAAAGGTATTGTGCATTCACAGCGAATTATGATTTAGACATTAATATAATATATTGTACGCGAATAGGTAACCTCTCAAAATCAATTACTGTTATCTTGTGGTTACTAATAGGTCACTCCTAAGCGTTTCGATTTATACGTAATTGTAGTGTAATTCAGCACTAATTGTCAGCGGTCTAACCTAACTCAATTTCAAATTTGTGTTAAGCGGTTCAGTTGATATCTATTTCTCGCAGCAGAAGCAGTAAGTGGTGATAAATATTCATATACATGTATAATGATTTTATACCATCAATACTTTGGGCGTATAGGCATTTCCACTCGCAGAATGGCTTTCTAATATTTAATGCTGCTGACGCTACCAGTGGAATTACACATACTTTGCTGAGTTTTCAGGATTTAATGGGACATAAAAGGTATTTTTATTGTTATGAAATGAACACATTAGCTAAACTGATGGTCTATATGAATGCACAACATGAAACCTGATGTTACTAAAATTAAATATTCCATATAAATTCAATGTATGTTCAGCGCCAACACAGGCTAATGTTGGTTAGCCATATTTTATGTGTAATCAAAACACTGTTTGTCGGTTTAATGATCAGTAATCGCTGATCATTGTGATTAGCAAACACAGACTACCCATCTAGATAAATTAATTGCCTTTTTTTAAATCAAATTTACGATAGTAGTATGAACAATTTAGAAATTTTCGACCAATTTTCCTTTTATTTTAGATTCTCATTGCATCTCAAATGCTTCTTTAAAAATTATGTGCTTAAATTTTTGTCTGCAATCCCTTTTTTCACATTTAATATTTATTTAGAGGTAATTAGAAACTTCTTGCAAATACTGTATCAATCTCGTGAATGCCGATTTTTTTCAGATTTTATTTTGTTTAACTACGAGTGTTCCAAAGTGGATGGGAACTCAACAAATTCTATTGCGGTGACGAAGGATGGTAAAGGTAATTATTAAAATTAGAAACGTCAGAAAAATCTATACAGTTTATTTAGTGGAAGTTTCAGTGATTTATCCTACTCTTAATTTGGAATTCTTAGTTGGATAGACATTACTTCGTCAACAAATGCTTTTTTATACTCCAAATGTAATAATGGTTGTTATTAAACGATATGAATAAATAATATGTCTTTTTTATGGAGATACCGTAATCAAATTTAGCTACAAAGTAATACTATATACTAACACAGTTCACTTGTGTATACTTTAAAAAGCGTTCATAAGTAACTAAAATTCTCTAAAATGGAACTTTGCTAATATTCTTGCCGAAATCGTTCACTGTCAGAATATATACAGTGTCTGTCTTGGGCCACATTCAGAACGATGGAGAAATTATTCAATCCGGAGAATTTGTTATCGGAAACACCCCATTTCATAATGACAGAGCTTAAAGGTCAGACGAGGGTCGGGAGGTCAAAAAATATCCCAAGTTAGTGCTAAATTATCAATCAAGAAGACTTAAACCTGTTAAAAGGTACAATTTACAATTTACATTTTCGTGGTAAAGCTGATTAGGATTTCCTATTGTGGTTAAGGTTTAAGTCAGTAAGTAAACTTGTAAGTATTTACAATTGTAATATATCATTCCCATTCGAACATAATCGTGCATTTTAAATTTTAAGTTTTTACGTTGGAGTATAAAATAGTATATTAAGTATTAAGAACGGTAAGGACGTTTTACCGATCGAAGACAATAGTTTGGAGGAGGAGCGCAGCGACGACTCCAATTATTGTCTGAGATCGGTAGTCCTTAACGTTCGTGATGCTTATGACGTTTTTTGCGCTACTGAACTCGGTAAAAAGAATTTTTAATAAATTAATAATTAATACGGATTCAAATTGCGATAATTATCAGTCACCACATCACGTTGCCGTATTGTCGATTGATATATTGCGTTTCTATAGCAATCTGTAAACAGTTACCGCCATTGCAGTTTTTTGTGAAAATTATTTTTTAGTCGACTACGATAAAAACAGCGGTTTTACGTATCTTTTGACAGCCGAAAAGTGTCAATTTGTAGTAGGCATTTGTCAATTTCTATTTTGCGGCCGAAAAAGATCTTTTTCCGCAACCGTCTTAAAAGTGATCACTTTTGATACCAAAAACGGACAGTGAAGTTGATGTTTTTGTTATTAATAAAAAAATGTGTGTGTTGCTAGGCAACACTTTTAGTTCCTAGGAAGTAAAAGTACTTTTACTTCCTAGGAACTTTTACTTTTAACTTTTTTGGTTAAGATTTTGGTTTGTTATGTGAATAACATTTATTTAAGAAAAACACTACAAAGATATTAGACAAAGAATTTTCTGTAAATATTTAAATAGCTATCTCGCATCACAGTAAATGATCTAGCCTTATTAGTTTTAGTGTTAGGATCTTAGGAATTTTAATCAGTAAGACTGATTTAAGATCTTCAATATCATTAATCTTTAAATGTAGTAACTCGTCGCAGGGACAAGCTCCAGCAACACCCAAAATTAATATAACCTACAAACGTCAAAATTTAATTATCGTAAAATATTCGATTTTAAAACTAAAACACACCTTCATCATCAAGTATTGCTTATTAGGAGCACACTTCAAGAATCGATCCACCTGTTCTTTACTAAGAATTCTCGATTTCTTCGGTGTGTAGTCATTATTTTCTTTTTTTAAATAGGCACGGAGTTTTGAAAATTTTTCGATATTTACCCCATTTTTTAAACTTAATGTTGCCTTCAACATTGAATATTGCGCCCAAAGAGTAGAAGCCTTCATTTTAGTGGACAATTCGGAAAAGTACGCTAATAGTAGGTACCTACGCTTTCCGTGTACGATTTTACGGTTTTCTCGTTACACCAATTAAAAAATTTGTTGTAGGCACCTTCGTATACTTCTCGAGATTTATTGGGCAGAAAATTTAATACAACTTCTTTTGCACGGTCTAAAATTTCTGGTGGTGTATCTTCGTTACCATTATCTTGTTCAAACATTTTCGATGGTTTGGCTGGGTTTGACAGAATAAATAAAATTGAAAACAAAAGCTAAGAAGACTTGATTTTAGTAGTAGTAGTGTTCTCTAATTCCTCGCATCTTAATTTTATTATTTTGAATCCGGTTGTTCCGGTTGCGGAAAAAATAGTATGTTTCATTCGGATGAAAAGTGACTTCTTTTGACTCGCAATTTTGCATCCGTTCGGCTACGCTACGCTTCGCCTCACAAATGCAAAATTTGCTCGTCAAAAAAAGTGACACTTTTCATCCTAATAAAACAATCTACTATTTTCGGCCGCAATTTGTTTTTTTTCGGCTGTTTTTACTTTTTCGGCCGCTGATTTATAATTTTTTAGTCGACTATGATAAAGGTCACGTGACCAAATGTCATTGGAATATTTAGATAAAAATTTAAATTTGTTAATAAAATTTGTAATATTCGCCTAAAAAATGTTGTTTGCACCTCTGCCAAAAAGTCCTTTTTCGTCCTTCCCTGTTTTCTGGTCTCGGCTTTGCCTCGACCAGAAAATCAGTCGCGGCCGAAAAAGATTCACTTTTTGGCCTTGATACAAAAATAACTATTGAGTTCCGTGCTAAAAATTAATGAAAATGATTCCGAAAACGAAATAGAAGAAGCTTGGAATCTGGGGTGTTCGGTTCTTATTCCTGATAAGTCCAGAGAGACGCTATGAAGGTACCTACAATCATTTTAAAAATTGGTGTACCAAGAAAAGTACAAATATTGGTGAAAAATCGTTGCTGGCGTACTTTGTTACAAGAAATGAGAAATTAAAAGCTCCAGGATTTGTTTTAACTAACATTGGAAATTGCATTCATTTTATTTAACTAAACTGACGTTTGTGACTGACATTAATTAATCAAATTACATGGCACATTCGTTTTGAATAAATTTACTTACCGTTCTAGAACCCCAAAGTATACCGACGACTTTATCCTTAGCAACTAGTAAACATAACTTACTGTCTTGGAAACGCCGCGGTAAACAATGAAATACAGCTCAGTAGCGCAAAAATATATATTTTTCTGTAGTAGATACTGGTGTATAATAATTCTACAGTCATATGAAGAACAGTATTTTATTTTTCATATAAACAAACATATACTACTTAGGAAATTAAGAAATTCTAACAAAAATACAAGAAGAGCGATTGGGAAAATACTTTCGAGAAAGGGCAATAATAGGATACATAAAACAAATCATATAGAATGCTGGCTGCAAAAGCTATGCTGAACTCAATTGACTACCAGAAAAGTATCAAGAAAGGAAGTGTCCTATAAGCCACCCAACTTGCGTGGTCGCAGTTGGAATTATTGATCAATGTTTTGATTTTATTTTCATTTCAAAACATATCAATTTAATTTGTTTAGTAAATCGAATTCATTGTTGCTTGCTTTGTAGTGGTGGTGTGATTTACAAAATGTGTGTATAATGAATTGTATAATTGGCTTTAGCGCCCCAGCAGTGAGTAGTGCCGAAAAAAGGTGTGAGTCACGACAGACGTAGCAGAGGTACGTGCTTCTGTACCTAATGCTTTAGTTGGTTAGTTTGTGGGCGTTGGGTAATTTAATTTTTCTACCATCACATTCGAAAAAACATGTTTCGGCCGAGATACCTTAACTGAAAATGTCAATTCCAGTTTCTAGTGTGAGAATATTCCATAAAATGGTAGTGACGAAAGTAAATATCCCACATCAAGTTGTCGAGTGTCGTTTTTTTGGTTGCAGTTTGATGTTTGCAATTTAACTCTAAGTTGTCAGTGACAAGACACACATTATTAGTATACGACATCAACGTGGTCGTAAAAAACATATAGTTTCTGAGAAAATGAGAAACCTCGACTTAGCTTCGGGTGTGAAACTTTTCTCTCGTTTGCAAAATTTTCGTATTTTTTTTTTTCGTATTTCGTATTTTCGTAACTTATAATAAAATATACTATTTTCATATTATAGGGCATGAAGTGGATCGAAACAGAAAGTTATATTTTCTAATTCGCAAATTGTTGGTACATTTGGACATTCCTCAATAGTCAAGGCCCTGTTAGGGATCCTGTGATGATACTGAGATAAGTTCTCTACGATCGTGTATTATCTTCATGCGAATTTGTTAATGAATCCCGAGTGAATGCCTAGCTGAGATTATATCCTGGTCTATCGATTCAGTCCTTTTTATGTTTACAATTCCATTCACAATTTTGGACCATACCAACGTCCAGTCTGCCATATTCTTCCTCTTTTATTTTACTTTTAAACCAATAATGTCCAATGGTACCGAGAACAAATCCAACAAGTTATGTCTCGCCTGGACATTAGATTTCTTCTTAGAATTTCCAAGACAGTATGGGTGCGGCCTTTGAGTGCCAAAGATCTTTGAAAGCCACTTAGTTATGAGGAAAAATTCAAATAGTTTTACATTGTATGGTGTATATCTTCGTTTAAATTATCAAGGCGCGTTTGCCAAATGGGAAGCCAAGCCCACGGTAACTTGACTACGGCCATATTCTCCTAGTCTGAGAAAGTTGGTTCTGATTTAACAATTCTTAAAAAAATGTATGGTTTTCATCTTATTAGGATCAGATTCTTTCGGTGTTCTCTAGAAATCTGGAAGTGATAATTCGAAACCTTTTATTAGCTTCCTAAGGTCTCGGCAAACGTATTTATTCAAAGACATTTTTTTTGGGTGACCTACCTTTTATTCTATGTATCACGTTGAAGTTATTTATATTACTTATATATAAGTATTATTTAATTTATTTTCAAATATAAACAACAGAATTCACGACACTATTTGAAAATTAAGTAGAAATAATAGACAGACACAGGTAGGTACATAGAATCGTACAATTTTTCTTCATGCTGAACAAAAATCTAAATTAAATTCTCTATATTTCAACTTTATTAATTCCAACGAGTTTTAGGAATTATATCAAAGAAGTTCAGTCTTAATAAAAAAGTTTTTGTTCATAAAACCCGATAGAAATTTTTGATCTTACTAAGCTTGCCATTAATAATTCGACACCAGTAGCTAATATATTTTTCATTATTTCATCCATGAGGTGGGAAAGTTTCTTACTAACTTGTAATGATCAAAGCTATTTTTATTCGCAGTTTGGTTACTTTTGTTTGTAAGGTAAATAATTCTGGAATGAATACGTTTACTAAAATGTAGTATAATAAAACAAGATTCCGATGTTATTATATTTTCCTTCCCTATTCTGTTTGTTTGATACGGATACAGCCCACGCGCGAGAGCTTTTGTATTCATTCCACTGCAAATGTAAAATTTAGAGCATCATATGAAACTTGTATGCATGTAAACAAAGTTCATTTACTTCCTTGTTGAACTAAATATTTGGACGTTGTCGTGTTTTGCTGTATGGGATGATCTTTCTATTAAAAATGTTACTTTTCGTTTTTTACAAGGATGTAGATAATATGAATTTTTGCGCTACTGTGCTCTATTTCATTGTTTACCACGGCTGTTTCCAAGACAGTAAGTTATGTTTACTAGTTGCTAAGGATAAAGTCGTCGGTAAAATACTTTTTCTACTAGCGTGCGGAAAAACGCATTTTCCGCACATTTTTTAGTGCGGAAAATCCACTTTTCCGCACCGTGCGGCAAAGGATTTTTCCGCACTAGTTTTTCTACTAGCGTGCGGAAAAACGCATTTTCCGCACATTTTTTAGTGCGGAAAATCCACTTTTCCGCACCGTGCGGCAAAGGATTTTTCCGCACTAGTTTTTCTACTAGCGTGCGGAAAAACGCATTTTCCGCACGCTAGTAGAAAAACTATTGTTCCTAACACGTGCAGAAACCTATTTTTCCGCACTTAAATGCTTGACACCACTCCGCTACGCGTCGTGCTGTCAACGGCATTTGCGTGCGGAAAAATCGATTTTCTGCACTTGTTAGGAAAATAGCTATTGGGGTTCTAGAACGGTAAGTAAATTTACTCAAAACGAATGTGCCATGTAATTTGATAAATTAATGTCAGTCACAAATGTCAGTTTAGTTAAATAAAATGAATGCAATTTCCAATGTTAGTTAAAACAAATCCTGGAGCTTTTAATTTCTCGTTTCTTGTAACAAAGTACGCCAGCAAAGATTTTTCATCAATATTTGTACTTTTCTTGGTACACCTATTTTTAAAATGATTGTAGGTACCTTCGTAGCGTCTCTCTAGACTTATCAGGAATGAGAACCGAACACCCCACGCCCACATTCCAAGCTTCTTCTATTTCGTTTTCGGAATCATTTTCATTAATTTTTAGCACGGAACTCCAAATAATTTTCACAAAAAACTGCAATGGCGGTAACTGTTTACAGATTGCTATAGAAACGTAATATATCAATCGACAATACGGCAACGTGATGCGGAGACTGACAATTATCGCATTTGAATCTGTATTAATTATTAATTTATTAAAAATTCTTTTTACCGGATTCAGTAGCGCAAAAAACGTCATAAGCATCACGAACGTTAAGGACTACCGATCTCAGACAATAATTGGAGTCGTCGCTGCGTTCCTCCTCCAAACTATTGTCTTCGATCGGTAAAATGTCCTTACCGTTCTTAATACTTAATATACTATTAATGAAATAACTTGAACCGTAACTAGAGAAATTTAGTAAAGTACAAGTTACAAAAACTGAAATATAGAGAAATATGTTTATCCAATTATTTATCTAATATGTTTATTTAATTAGAGAATTGTAAAGGCAGTAATTTATTCCTTCATGGCTATACTAGATGAAAATAAATTTTGATCATACACTTTATATTTTTTTTTATATTTATTTACAATCTGTCACATATAAACATTCAGTAAGTACTTATTTAATTTTGCAAACACAGATGTAACGAGTTTCATTCTTTTTAACTTTTGCTTTTCATATTACGTGGCAAACTCAAAACTACTACATAGTAGGTATCTACAGATATTATTAATTTTTTGTTAAAGCCATGCACGGAAAGACCCTTTAAAGCATATTCTGAGAGAAGAGTTATGGTAGCGGACAAAATTGCTGAAGTTTGTATAGCAATTGAACAATTTTTTGTTGCTGTAATATTCTTCAAAACTAGGAGTGTATAAGGGTAAAAAAGCGTTGGGTTTTCGTATTCGTAGGCGTAGTAGGTATTTACTTTAAACAAGTTTATTCTAACTTTAGGTATTAAACTTTGGCGCAAGTTCGCATGAAGTTTAACCTACATTTGAAGAAAATAAGCACGTGTTATTACGCGTCATTTTACTGGAATAATTTGTTTGCTTTATTCCATCCGCGTATTTATCTCAGTATTTCCTAGCGAGAAATTATTAGTAGTACATATATACGTAGGAAGAGATTGAATTACGTCTGCTGATGGTGGTGTGTATGTAAGTGGAACAGAGGGTGGGAACTAATACGTGCGTTGTGTGGCTTTCATAACATACCTGTTTGATAAGCTCCCAAATTAAAATTAGAACGGTGCTTTGGAAAATCTGTATTCTCTAGAGTATAGCAGTTAGGGCAAGTACAAGGGATAAGTTCCTGAGTGGGTCGTAAATTTAGTTTGTTATTAAGACATGATACCATTGTTGACATTTATTTTACATTTTTTGCTAATCTAAAGAAGCTTGCAATCTGTTAATAGGTAGTAGATTGTTTTACACGTTAATTAAACGGAGAGTTTTAAATTTACACGAGGCTGGACAAAATCACCTTTCTAACGTGTTGAATAATTATGTTATATTTTCGTGTAGTTAATGAAGAAAAAGTATGTAACAATATTAAATTTTTTTCATAAAATTTAATCAAAAAAGATTTATGTGTTTTTAACATTGTAGCAAAAAATCGCAGCAATAAATTTTGGTTGTTGTAAAGGTTTGGTAGGTAGAAAAAATCTTCTTTATTGATTTATATCGGGAAAAGACGTTCTTTTCCATTAAGTATAAGTACAAGAAAAAACATATTTTATTATCATGAATATGTGTACTGTGTGGAACAAAAGTATGGAACAAATTCAATGTGACCTAAATAATTTATTTTTGAATAAATATTGCAACAGCAGCCTGTATAAGTGAATAATGGATATGAAAACTGGTGAAATGAGTAACATAATCAATGATGAATCGTTGTAATGATGAGCACAATGTATTACATTTTGGTGGTGTAGCTAACATTAAGAATATTGCCTTGTTATTTTTTATGAAATGTACTAACAACTAATAATAATAGATATTTTTCTTTTAGTTTATTTTCCATTTATAGACAACCCCTAGGTTAACGTTTTTTCTTGTAACCCTGTCAGCCGATAATGATCAACAGGTGTCTTCAACTTCATTATTTAACGTCACAGTAGTAGGTACAATACGTATGATCAAAGAGAAATGTATTAAATGGGTTTTTGTAGGAATGAACTTGTATTATTTTATTAGTGGGGGCATGATTTTTAAGTGAAAAGCAAGACGAGCAGTAAAATGTTAATTAAAACTTGTAAGAAGAGGAAAAAGTCTGACGAGTTCTTAAATCGTTGAGTTTAGTTAATTTTCTTTACTTCAGGTTGAAGTATTTGACTTTCAGTCATTAGAAGCAGTTTTCAAGAGTCCTTGCAATTTTGAGTAGTACCTACGTAGCTAAACGTGTAAAGTCACAAATCTTATTAGGTACTTATTATTGGAAAATGTTTACTAAAAAAATTTCTACCAAAAATAAAAGATATTATACGTGTGTTACATGAAAATTTATTAAAAAGTTTGTAAACAACACTATTTATTGGCCCCAAAATATTATGGGCAACCTAAATAAATCTAAACAGAACGGAAACCATTACTATAACGAATATAAATAGGGAAACTTTTGCAATAATTTTTATGTTTGGTCAACTTGCTATCTAAATATTTCTTTATAAAAGAGTTATAGGTTTCTTTTTATACTAAAGCTTGGCAATAATTGTCAAAGTTTATAGTATAACATGTCGCTGTGCATCAGTGTTGACCTTTTATATAAACGCATTGAAAAAGATGAAGTGAGTTTTAAAAACATTTAGTGGGCTTTTACCAAGTGGCATTGAAAGCTTCTTTTTACAAAATTCGTATTCGTGAAATAGTATTTATTCATGTTCACATATTGCAGAACCTTTTATCGTTTTGACGAGCTCCTGTAAATCTAATTGGCAACCTTTTCAGAATACAGTACAGGGACTGAAATTGAGATAGCAAAAGCAATATGAAAACCTTAAAAATAAAAAAATAACAAGGAATGTGTATTTGTTAGTGCAAGACATATTAAACAAAGGAAAAAGTATTTGGTTCACATTTTTTTTAGTTGAGCTTGAAGATTCAGGCTGATCTGAATTATTTTTCAACAATAATGAAGAATTGTGTAATTATACTTTCGAAAAGCAATTTAATGATTATCCAGGGTATTAAATAAAACTTCAAATGAATTTATACCACTTGAGATTAATGAAACGTTTGTAATCCTTTAATACAATTATATGAGTATATAGCCTCTGGCAGAAAATAAAATACGTATCGTAGTAATTTTTCGGGAAACATTATTGGTTTTCCGCTTTGGTCTTATCTCGAAAAGCTACCTCTTTCTGTGGCAGAATTTATTAAGTTATAATAGCAATTCTGTTTATACAACGGAAGAGGAAACATCTGTGGAACGGCCAATTTTATTGCCGAAATGTATAATATACCACAATTTCCGGTTAGGATTGTTAAAATTTTTATTCTTATCCCCATTTCTGATTTTCGTATACAGTTGGCACTCCAGGATATTTCTTCATCTATTCTTGTTTAAGAAACATTTCAGTTCATTTTCGGAATGAGTTTACGAAAGAAGAAACTAGTGACTGGAATAACCAATGAGGTGCACGAGAACAAAGATGTCCAGAAAAAGAAACGAATGAGTTTTTCCATTCACACCGGCCCGGATAATATAAAGAAACTGTCGGATTGGAAAACGTCATTGTGAATGAACTTTTGGATCAATATGAACGTAGTTTGTGTAAAACATTCTCGTCTAAGGCGTATTTGTAATAAAATAATTGCAGTTGGTATTTTTCACTATTTTATATTGTCCCTATACGAAAACATTAAACAGCAGTTCATAACATAAATCGGCTTGTTTAATTGCATGCCATATTTTGGAAATGGGCAAAATAGTATGTTATGTAACGAACAAAGAATAAAGCTCATTTTCAGATTGTGTCGGAATGACGTAGGTAAGTGCGAAAATGAGCAATTCTTGCGGTTGCGTACTATAATTTTTCTACTACAACAACAATATGGGCAAATCAATATTTACAACACGCGATTCTGCATAAAAAATTGTATATCTATTTTAGGCCTACATGCGTAGTTTGTGAAGAACTGTTTTACAAACTGCGAAATATTGTATGGTGTTTGTGCATTATCGCCTTCCCTATTTCAATTAAAATGTGAAAATTTAAAGAGATAAGCGAGATGCCACCGGTAGGTACCTTGTTGCAGTATTTCTAAAATGCATAAACATACTCTTATTTTCAAAAATTGAAAGATAATTGTGGGTGAACCAAGGGTATAATAAGCACCATTACATATTATTTACTTAATTCTGTATAGATTAAATTCAACCTAAAAATCGTTAATTGTTAGAAATGTTCTACGAGAAGCAAATCCAAAACTAACTTAACACTGCTAGGGCTGGGCAAAGTATCGATACTTACTCGAAGTATCGATACTTGGATTGGTATCGAGTATCGATACCAATACTCACGAGTATCGAAGTATCGAAAGTATCGAAAATATCGAAAATGTCGAAGTATCGAAAGTATCGAAGTATCGAAAGTATCGAAAGTATCGAAGTATCGAAAGTATCGAGGTATCGAAAGTATCGAAAGTATCGAAGTATCGAAAGTATCGAAGTATCGAAAGTATCGAAGTATCGAAAGTATCGAAGTATCGAAAGTATCGAAGTATCAAAAATATCGGAAATAGAGAAATATTCAAGGTATCTAAAGTATTAGAAAATTAATATAGCAGGCTCGCATAGTTTCTGTAGGAGTTTAACTTGATGTATTTCCAGGAGTAGGTACCCATTTACATCTTCACATACTTAAGTTTTTATTTTTGATTATAATTAAAATATTAGATTGAATCATCAAATAGGATCAACTGGGGTAGGTATAGTTTTCCCCCCTTCTATGCCAAGAACGAACAAAAGTGACGTGTTAGGTTTATAATTTTTAGACGATTTGTTATGCGTAGCATTAGCAAATAGTAGGTGTACCCAAACACGTTCATATTCATCGATTACGGTATGGGTCACAGACACAGTACATCAGTGTAATTAGTAAAACTACGACTAGTTACTTCGACACTTTCGGTACTTCGATACTTTCGAGACTTCGATACTTTCGATACTTCGATACTTTCGGTACTTCGATACTTTCGATACTTCGATACTTTATATACTTCGATACTTTCGATACTTCGATACTTTCGATACTTCGATACTTTCGATACTTCGATACTTTCGATACTTCGATAGTTTCGATACTTTCGATACTTCGATACTTCGATATTTTCGATACTTCGATACTTTCGATACTTCCGATACTTCCGATACTTTCGATACTTCGATACTTTTGAGTAATATCGATACCACATTGGTATCGATACTCGATACCCATTTCATGGTATCGCCCAGCCCTAAACACTGCCTCCGCATCTAGTCAGTTACTATAACATTAAGTTGGTATTGGACTTTATTATTTTTTTTCTCATGTTGAATTGAGCGTAATATGAATAGTGCCCCCCAACTGCCATTTAAGATTCACATTTATTCCTTATATTTCACAAAATAAGAATATGCAAATAAACCTGAAGAAAGGTTGTTGTTTTGAGACATAGCCGGCCACCCTAAACAGAGACTTTTGAGTGCTCTTGGCTAGGGTTGGGCGATACCATAAAATGATAAAACGGGTATCGATTATTGATACCAATGTGCTATCAATATTACTAAAAGTATCGAAAATATCGAAACTACTAATTATGTGACCCATCCCGTAAATAATCATTATGAACGTGTTTGGCTACTGTTTATTTTATTAAACGCGTAAAATTATAAACCTAACAGGTCACTTTTGTTCGTTTTTGGCATAGAAGGGGGAATAAAAATATACCTGGAGTGATCCTCTTTGATGATTCAATCTGAAATCTCAATTATTGTAATATTTGAAGAAGTAAATAGGTATGCCTACTACTAGAAATCCATCAAGTTAAAGTTCCTACAAAAACTGCGCGAGACTACTTTGTTAATTTTCGGATACTTTAGATACTTGAATATTTCTCATATTTCCGATATTTCGATATTTTTCATACTCTCGATATTTTCGATACTCCGATACTTTCGACACTACGATATTTTCGATACTTGGGATACTTTCGATACTTCGATTATTTTGGTACTTTCGATACTTTTGAATATTGGTATTGATATTCGATACCACTCCAAGTATCGATACTTTGCACAGCACTGCTCTTAGCTCGGTACGTATTGGATGCGAACTTGGCTGGCGTGCTAAGAATGCAAATAATTATCTGATACAACATCCAAGTATGCCAACCATAGCCGACATCACGGCTACGCAAGAGAGAAGGCTGTGCTACGCCGCCTCGGCTACGCTCCTGGTTCTCAACGGACCTAATGCGCGAGTTATGTAACCATACGGTGTGGACAAACAACATAAGGAAACCACAAGTAGATAATAATATATTTTTAGATAAACTTTGCTAATATAACAGGAAGATGAGGTCTGTTTGATAAAGATTATATTAGTACATCTTTTTACTCCAAAAAAATGTATCTACCAATGTAATTCATTACTAAGAAATTATGACAGTAGAAACACTCAACAGTATTTGTAGATTCTTGGGTTTGGGTTTTAAAATTGAAATCTTAGTATCTTGTTTTATAATGCTTTCAGATTTTTATTTCCCAGGGGCATGTAGGTTATTAAATTTAATATCGTGAATAGCGTTACTGTTGTATATTGTAATTGGTTCAACACAAACTTGGAAAATACTTACAAAGGTGGTTATAATTGAATTTTCGTGGAAAATGGATCCACGAAAACCGAAAAAATTATTGTGATTCATTCATATGTAGCTAATCTGATAACTAACTGGTTTATATAAGTTATATTATAACAATCACAATAACAATCTAATAATTACGTATGTAACTATATGTAGCAAAAAACAGCAATTCTCAAAAGTTGCTGTACTAACTTTTGTGAAGAAATGCGAATATGAGAAAAATGCTTGCATAATTACGTTATATTGTATTTTATATTCCCCTTAACACTCTCAAAATTCATTGAATTAAGATACACCCTGTATAGATGTGAAAGTTTATATTTTATCTATAATATATATTTAGGAAGTATTTCGCGATGAAACAGAATCGCGAGCTTGTTCATTTTGGGCGTGAGGTAACGCGCATCTTGATGTCATTATCAGGAAAACAGACACCTCCAGAGGTAGCAGCAGGTAAAATCAGAATTACTGAAGAGTAAAGACCGGATTGTACGCATAATTAAATTCCTGGTAAATTCTTTTATTTCGCTCATGAAGGCAGATTTCCTACTTGAATATACTGGTTTTCTGTAGCGGAATTTCAAATCTTTTCTTTCCCGGTTGGAAACGAATGTCTATATGAAATTTAAGCGTATAGTTGGATTCCTTGCTGTATTGTAAGAAAATGACAGTATTAAAGTAGGCACTGAAATTATTTCGTTTGATTAGTTTGCCTTATATATTTTTTGGTTTTAGTGATAAAAGATATCAATTTTAGTTTCTAGATTCCGGTCCTTATTCATCAGAATTTTTATCATGAAACCGATACGTCAGCTTTTTTTATTTCAGACGTGAAGTACAGCTTATCAGGTGTAGGAAAAGACTTGGAAATCTGAAAATAAGGGCCCGCCTTCGATGCGCATGAAACTGAGTACTCCCACTCCCTCACTGAGCACAGTTCTTAGCAAACTGCCGTTAGTCACTTGTCTCACGATGGAGTTTAAATCCGAAATAAAACGAAAAATTTTCTTTGAACAAGCTAGGGAAGTGCTAGCAAATGTTATAATTATAATATTAATAGCATTTTCTTAATTCTGCGTTGAATAATTATCAATATTAATTTGGAACCTCAAGGGAATTTATTTACTTTGGCCGTGCGTAGAGTGCATCCTTTTCGTTCCTAATACTTTCCCACTCTTACATCTCCACGCAGCTACTGAGATATCCACGGTCGTTGTTATACTTGACAACCTGTATCTGCTGCACTCTTGAAAGCATCTTTTTGCAATAGATACGTAATTCATATATTATGCTGTCATTATTAGAAAAATATACACCTGCAGCACTGGAAGCTTCTACAATGTATGTAAAATATATAAACAGTAAAAATTGAACTACTTTCAGCTACTATAAGTTTCATTGCTGCTGTATTCTGTAACGAACTAAGCAAGACACACGTGGTAGGAATATCTTTCTATCACGAAGGCACATACAACTTGTTTAACTCTTTTTCTTCTATCTTTGAAGCTGCCGTGTCTACATTAAGATAAATAGTTAAAACAATTTTATTATTTGTGTTGATTGGGACGGGAGTTCAGTAACTGAGTAACTGCAGGTGGATTGGAAAATCGTATTGTAGCCTGTTCTTTGTCTTGTAGCTAGTCCTTTCAGGTAAGTGGTGTCAAACAATATAAATATGTTAACTTATGGGTTAGATAGAACATGTATGGATTGAAAAACAGTCCTGCTGAAGTTTGGAAACCGACCGATAAACGTTCTTCGTAGTTTTGGGTGGCATTTCAAAAAGTACCATCAACCATCTAACTGTAATAGGTAGATTTTCAGAAGGTGTTAAACTGTTTTAAACAATGAGAGTACTTGTATAATAGTTATATTTTAATTAAATTGGTAGCTAAAGTAAAAGTTTGGACGTATTCTCTATTCTATTATAAACGTAAATTAACTATTTTGGTAGATGGTAATAAATCTGAACGAATAAGATATAATCGGGAATAGGCATGAAACAGACAGGCAGTCTAAAAACCATCAGAACAATACTGAAAACGTTTCATTAAGTGCCAGGTAGTCACAAAAGGCTGGATAATAGAAGTTCTTCCATTATCCTTCAGTCTCGAATAGTAATTTGGATATCTTTGTAATTTACGCTGATGAACACATTATTGTTGTCTACCCAAGCAAAAAGTTTAGTTCAATGTTTTGTAGGGTTTGTCGCAGGGTGTAAGATTAAATTATGGATTTGTTGCTTCTCTAAGTAAATAACTATGTCTTGTTTGAGAAAAGGAAATTTTTACTCAGTTCACCTTTTCTTCTGTAACCAAAAAAAATATGAAATTGAAATTGTTATTCGTTTTTCAAATTTGCTTCTTTTGTTGTGTGGGCTTTTGCATTTACTCCCCCAAACTTATTGAAGCCGTACTGCTGGTGCCATGCTGTTATTAGAATCGGGAATATAATTTCGTTTTTAATTTAATAAATTAAAGTTTAATTGAAAAAAGCGTTTTGGATAAATAAGACGATTAAATAAGAACCAGATGGTTTGGATTTCGGTGGAAATTAATCTTTTAAACCGACTGCTATTCAGCGAGTTTAAAAAACAGTGATATAAATACTCTGTTATAATATAAGCATAAGTATAAGTTTTTGGTATATTATAATCTTCAGGATTAGGATTCAGGTTTAATGATTTAGATTAGAGAAATGTAAAAGAATTTTATTAAAGGTTTTTCCTTTGGTTTTACTGCATTCAGCATTCAGTTCATCACGTTCAATCATCCTGGTCAAACTTATTTTCTCGCAAATGCTCGACATAATCGTGACATTTATACGAATGGATAATCCAAAACGTGCAGCTGATATTGAATGATTCGCAGCTGGAAATAGGCTGCAGGAAATATTTAGGGTGCAGGCAGGGAACCTTTAAAGCACAGAGAGTTGAATTAATAATAAATGAGTAAATACAGACTGGGTGGGTTAGGAATTCAGAAACAAAATAAGTCTAGAAAATCAAATTTTCGTTAACTTTTATAGCACTATATTATTAATATAAGGGATTGGATTTGACATTTAATTTTCCTACTATCAAGGATGATGATTTAATATAAGAGAGAAATTTTGAAAAATTAATGTTGATATAGTGAATAGAATAGCAATTCATTTTTAATCAAGTTGAATGACATATTAATCGATAAGTTTTCCATTAAACAACTTTATATTAGCAATCTATAAGTATGGATAATATAGTTCCAATTTTATTAACTGTATTGTGCATCCATCAATACAATAACAGAAAACAATCAATCATAGTACTAAGAAAATGGGAAATAGTGATGAGATAACCATAATGTATATAAAAAGCAGTCCGGAAATAGGAACAAATTGAGAATCGATGGATTATACAAAGATAAAATCGCTGAAAAAAGAAAAGTTACCAGAGTGACTGTCAATAGTCTGTGCTAACCTTTGTTTAATTTCCCCCAGGAAAATAAATCTGCAATGTTAGACCTTAGACAGGATGTCAAAGTAGATAATGAATATTCTATTTGTACAAAAGGTATGTGTTTAAGTTGAAATGTTTATGCAACAAACTTAATATTTTTCTACCGGGTCGCCCCTCGATTAAATTTAAGGTTAAAAATTATTTGGGTTTAGTATAATCAGAAGGATTGACATGGCCTATTTTTGCTTAGATATTTTATTAACAGCTCGTACAGTCGTACACCAGTATTAGTGTGTTGACGTTGTCATACCTGATGGTCGGATAAAGTTCATAAACGCGATTGACATAATTGATTATATTTTTGTACACAATCCCAGTACGTTTTCTCATATTATCTAGGTCGGCACGTGTCGACAATGCATCGAACATCACACTTTTCTTTTGTTATATCAGCTAGTAGGGACTTCATATTTATTAATGAGGTTCGAAAAGCTATCACTAATGACTCTGAACATGTAAATGGCGTATATATCATGAAGCTGATAAAGCTTTAGCCAGCTGATGGTGTGATACAGAAAACGAAGAAGTGAAGCGGAAATGATGTTTGGGAGAGAGCAGTCATTAGATAGCGTTCATTTTAAGAATCTACACTGATTTCTAATGGTTTTATTTCTTACTGTTGCAGTAGGTATCCATCATAACTTTTGCTTTTTGCACTACATTTTATAATGTATTTATATATTATTGTCAATAATAGTTTGAAAATTACCAAACCATTGGCATTGCCACTGGTATTGAAAAACCTTTACAAGTGTGTACGTTGTCATTATACAGGGACAGTGTAAAATGGCTCATTTCGTCAAATCTATGTGATTTTGTGTTATACTTATTATGAGCAAAGAACTAAAAGGTAAGTTTGCCAACATGAATTCAAACAGTGGCTGGTAAATCTGCTTGCAACAAGTACATTGTTCATTGTTTGAAAGGAAACCATAATAATGTATATCATCGTATCGTCGCCAAATGTATTTTCAGAGACCTTGACGAAGAAATTTTGCTTTTCAAAATTAAAATTATGAGTAAATTAGACGCGGTGAGCATTCGATTTTACACAAAATCCTCATAGTGTACAAAATAAAGAATAGTGCTGCTGGCGAAAACGAGATATTTCTCGTCTCGCTTACGAGAATCAAGACAAGACTCTCCCTATTTCTCGTTTCGCGTCGTCCTTTTTCTAAACTTACAAAACGTGATTTTAAAATCACCCTGTATACAGATTACAGAATCCCAAGAAATTAAAAACTGAGGCTGGAATATTGGACTCACATTGGTTTGATACGATATTTTTGGTAGTAAGTTAGCCTCATCCATAAACTTCTAAACTTATACTTTAATAAGGGCCGGTTTTATAAAGTCTGGTTGACCGATGGTTGGCTCAACGACGAGCAATTGTCAAGGATACGATTCTTAAAAAACAATCGTATCCATAACAATTGATCGTGGTTGAGATAACCGTCGGTCAACCAGACTTTATAAAACCGGCCCTTAGTCACTTCCCGGACTTATAACGTAAATTACTATAGCATCTTTCATTTATTCCTAAACAAGAAACGCAGTAGCTCTTGGGTAAGGACAATGCAAGTTAAAAGCTGCTAGAATTAAAAAAATATCGTATAAAAATGAGTGTTTTACTACCAGGATATCCATATGCTACATGTACATCGCATGTTGTTGGTGATCTGTCACTTTTGATTTCCGTTGGATTAAAACCTATGACTTATTAAACATTAGAGGAAGACAATTTGACAAGACAAGACACGTTCTATTGTAGCATTCAGTTTTGATTGGTGAACATGATGTGGTAACACGATCTGAAATTAACTCTAATTTTAAACATTTAGTAACGTGGCATTTAATTATGGAATCCTCTGGTGGAGGTATGTATTACCTTCTGTGATGTATTATTACTTGAATTGTTTGAATTAGTATCTGTATTTTATATTTATGTTGAGAAACAGATTAGAAATCAAGCTGCGCCTAGTGACTCGTCGTAGTCTGTTAAATTTTTAATTTTAATAAACAGAATGGTTATGATTTTTTCTGAAAATCATTCGTTATTTATATTTATATTTTATTACATCACCCTGCAGTGAGGAACTCAAATGAAAAGTCTACTACATTATGTTGTTTTGTACAACAAAATGTAATAGAGGTAAAATTGAATTGAAAAGCGTTTAAAATTTAAATATTAATTAATTATTTTAATTTTAATTACTAATCTTTTACATTCACGGTTAACGTTAAAGTTATTGCCGCAAGATACACGAATGGATATAAAAACCTCATTTGTGCATTTTGTAACCCAGAATGGCAGTATTATCGACGGAAAATATTTATGTTTATATTTTAAACCTAATGGAGTTTCTTAATAAAATTAATTTAAACATTAATAAATATACTTATAGGAGGCTGGTTTGGATTAAAGTAAGCAAACAGTTATTTAGTCTAAATCGAGTCTAAATTATACGAAATCAGTTTACACCATGGCCTCTTCTTTCAATTCATCTGAAATAACTATATCTACGTAACCATAAATGACAAAACAATTTTTTTAAGTTTTCATCATTTCTACACGAATACAAAAATAAACTGTAATTTTTATTTGAATGGTAGTTTTTGAAATTAATGTGTGGTCCTAGGAAAATGATTGGCATTGATGTAGGTGTTGATATATTAGTAATGAGAAAAATAACTGTAAAAAATCAAGACGATATAAACAATTATACTCGGTGATTCGTCTAAAACCAAAAATAACTAGTAATTTTGAGCTAAAAAAAGGACCACCTGTATTTTCTGAAGCATTTTTTACCTTTCCTGCTTCCTTTGTTTTTGTTGCAGAATACCTCTCCTATCTGCGACGTTATAATATCATATTTCCATAAAAAGCTTTCAGAATATAATGGACCTGATGCTTCTATTAGATAAAACCCTTCATATTGCATAAGCAGATAAAGGCCAAAAGGGATCACGTGCGTAAAATTTTTAATATATTATAAACACTTACCTTTTAGGACTAAGAGAGAGACCAGCAACACTGTTGCTAACATATTCCTGTAGGGAGCTGAAAAAGCTCATGTTGCTAGCCGAATGCATTCACTGCAACAAAGAGAAAAGAAGGTTGCATTATAATGGAACTGAAATTTAATTAGAGTTATTGTAATCTACATTGTGGTTTAATTGAATTCATACTGGGATTATTAAAACATTGTGTCTCTTGGGATGACAGCGCTGAGAGAAAAAAAAAACTAGAATTACAGATATTTCAGCTAAGAAATTCTGTTAATTTTAACATTAATGAATTGTGGCAAGATGGGTTTAGCTTCTAACTAATTAGATCATTGTTATATTGGAAGCGAGATGTAATATTAAAGCAGACAGTTTTCGCATTGCAAAAATTCAGGAATATTTTTCATTTCTAGAATGTATTTTAAAATATAAAACCATTACGAGTACAATAATATACTTCAATTGAAATGTTCTGTACTAATGAAAAAGTTTTTTTTACGTAGTAGGTACTAAAAATAAAATTACGAATAGGAATTTTTATAAAATGAGGAGCACTGAGTTGATTACGAAAAAATGAAATTTTAACAAGTTATTCAAAATATTCAATCGTTATAGTTGCCTCAAATTTAATTTAAAATGGAGTTAAAATAAAAAATTTATATTAGAAATTAAATTTGTTGAAGTTATGCCTAAAAATACTTCATTTTAATGTTTTTCTATTTCCATCTTTAAAATGCCATTTATCGTATATACCGGGAGATCGAGAAAGGTTGTCAAAAAAAAAATTACCTTCCAAGTAGTTATCAATATTTCATTCTAATGTGATATTAGCCACAGTGCTGTTGACAGTTGTTGTGTGCGTTTACGTTTCTGTAACTCCCCTTTTTATTCTTGGAGGCTGTTATTATTATTATACAAAAACGTATTTTTCAATACTAATTAAACATTGTTAAACAAAGTTTACAGTAAGTACAGTGTTTCCAATGAATTTATTTCATACATGACAGCAGGATGTTTATGATGACAGGTAGAGGATGTAAAGTTTGATATACTCGTAGAAAGTAATTTTTTTTGGATAACCTTTCGCGATCTCCCGGTATTTCTATGATGCTAAGTGATCTTTTAAATACACCTTGGCAAGCTGTGACTTTGTGCGCTTTAGCCACGGGCTGAAGTTAGCTCCAGGTTTTTAAATCGGAAAATCAATATAGTTGTCACTTTGTCATCAATCTGTCAAAACCAAATTAAATAAAAAATAATTTCCAAAGTTTAATATTTTTTTGATGGTCGTAGAAAAAATATAGTCTTATGCAATTCGTTTTATAAACTTTCTAGACACTCGTTTTATTAAACACTCGCTCTGCTACGCTTCGCTCGTGGCTAATATACTCGTGACTAAAGTGTCGTATATAAATCTTGTTGCGTAATATACTATTAAGATATCGAACATAATAATCTAGCGAGTGGGGACTTTGAAAGTAGAACAGAGGAGAATTACATTGTAACTAGCCTTTATACAGGGTGTTTCATAAATTAAGGTTACTTTTCCGTATAAACTGGTACCCTAATATACTTTCCGAGTTACGTCTCTTCAAAAAAGGAGTAAAAATTTAGTTTTTAATTTTACAAATCATAGAATTAAAAGACATATTAACGAGCGAGATAAACAAAAAAATTAAATGAATGAATAAAAGAATGATGAATAAAAATTAAACAAACTGCTGGAAATAACCTCTTTCAGACCTAATACACACTTTCAATTCAATATTTTATTTTTGTTCATGTACCTCGTTAAAATGTCTTTTAATTATATGATTTGCATTTTTCTATTATGTCCAAAGTAGAGATAGAAATTAAAAACCAAATTTTTACACCATATTTGAAGAGGGGTAATCTCTTCAGGGAAGAATCTTAAGGTAGAAGTATATATGAAAAAGTTGCTTCAATTTTCGCCCAGGTTTCATCTCCTGCATTTTCCACACGTACTAATATGATAATGGTATGAATCTATCGATAGAACGACCAAGAATGTAACGCATACGACAAGACGGTACCAATAATAATTGTTAGTACATAAGTAAAAAAATGTATAATACAATAATACTTTTTTGAAATTTCTCTGACTGTTTGGATATTTAAAAGTTGACAGTCATCAAGCAAATAATAAGCACTTACTAACTTCGTGGCAATTAATTATAGTACCAAACGTTTGCTCGAATAATCGTTCGTATGAATATCTGAAAAATTAACTACTGATACATGTTTTAACTTAATTGAAGAGTTTATGGTGAAAGCGTCGGTATTGTGCAACAATATCGAGATTTATTTGTAAATGAAAGGGAATTGAAGCGGATCAAATTACTACTGTTGACTTCATAACCTTTGTGGTAATATTATGCTGTGTTGGAAGGGTCATTAATTTCGCTTTGTGGAGACTTTTTGTAAACATATCTCCGTATATAGTTTCGCCTGACAACTACAAATACGCTGGGAAATTGCAGTGTGTAGGTCATAAATCAAAACTTACCTGGACCAGTACATTTTCTTAAAATAAAGTGCAACTTTCATCTTAAAAGAATGCAAAAATCCTGCATCACTCAAACTTTGCTGATTTGATTTATAAGTCAGAAAATTACTCTCCATTTTTTGGTTGTAGGTAATTGCAATATTATTAAGATCAATAATAATTTTTAAATTCTACACCAATAATTAAAATAAGGTTTTCTTAGCGAATCGCAACAAATCGCAAAATGCGCGACTAGAGAAAACCTTAAAGTAATGTTTTAATTCAGCGAACTAACCATATATTGAGGTTATCCTTCAAGATGCTTGAGCTATTTTATTGTCGTCCATTTTTGTCATATACTGTTTCCATGTAGAAAAGATGAGATGACAGCCACCTTAGAAAGTTATTAAGAAGATGGAAGAATTGGATTTGGATTTGGACCTATATCTACTGAAGAGGAGAAAGAAGTAGAAGACTAAATTGGTTGCTATTGAAAATTTCTGTTTAAATAGTAAATGAAGACTAAAAAAGGACAGCATGGATTGGCCAGTGCAACTGTGCAAGCACCAGGTCCAAATTCGACAGGGTTCTTAAGAAAAATCATTACAGTACTTTAAATGTTCCCTCATACGTTAGTTACTAAGCAATACCTGAAACGCCAGCCAATAGAATTCCGATTTTCGCGATAAAAACCCGCTTGGTCCGATAGAAAAAACGCTCGTGTTTATGGCCTCGAACTTTACCTTTATCTATAGCAACAATGTCTCGGGACCCACTACTGAAATTTTGTGATAAAAATGCAAGGTCTTGTTATATTGTAAAAGTTCTTACAATTTATATCTATAACTTTATTCGTAGGACTACTATTTTTTTATATATTGCTCGGGAAACAAGCGCAACAATTTTTTTCCATTATTTTTATTGAATTGGGTAACTCGCACAAGAAAATTGTTTATTATCGAACTTGCAGGGCGGGGAAAAATCTGCTCTCAGCCTGAGCTGCTACGCCGACAAGGTGGCCAATAATCATTTCATTGCTTATAATATTATATTGCTACGTTACATTCCAATTTCAAAGTAAGAGTACGAATAACAATAGGTACAGCTAATCAATTTTGTGGTGTTATGCCTTTGTAGTAAGGTGCCACAACTACACGAGCTTCTCAAATTCTTTCAAATGAAAATCTCTAGGCTATTTTCTCAGACGCCCCCAAAAATCAGAGCAAAATTGGTTGGAATAGAAAAACTATTACAATTACAACATACAATCGCAGAATATTATGTTAAAAAATTAGACTTTTCTTCCTCGGAAAATATAATAAAGAAAATATGAATTAAAGATTAAAGTTTCTAATTTTCTTGTTTTTTTCTAAAACCTCATATTGTTTTTTCGTTTTTTTCTTTTTCTACTTTCCTCCTATAGGCAGTAGGCACAGTTTAATTTCTTTGACATTTTATAGTATATTACTTTTTTATATTATACGTTAAACTAGGCAAAGACTCGCTACATCCGAGTGTAGGACGTAGGAGAAACAAACGCAAAAAATACCTCTTGTTGTTTACAAGCTCGACCAAGCTCACGAAGTTGAAGGGGGTGTGTCCGGCGCTGTTATACAGGGTGTTTCTTAAATGGCGGACACGGAGAGCACTACGCGATTCTCATCTTAAAACTGAGTTGAAAAAGTATAGGCGATTTTGTCCTAATGTATTTAGTTTCCGAGTTATTCGCATTTTAAAAATTTTAAATTTGACAACATTGCGCATGCTTGCACGGACTTTGTTTTAATAAACGTTTGCTGTTTTAATAAGGCAGTATGAACAAGGTGCCTAGGTAATAACCTCATAGCTACAATGCACTGTTGCAACATATTGAAAAAAAATTTAACAACAGATATTTATCAGAAAGAATGTCTTCGGAGGAAGGAATACAACGTATACAAAATTCCGAATTTATTAAGATTTAATATTTGATTGATGAACAATGCGGAACGGTTAAAATTTACCCGTTTTTCCAAAGCATAAAGGAATTGAATTTCAATCTTTGACTGAGAATAACTATGAAACTAGCGAAGAACGGACATTATTGTATTATATTTTTCCATTCAGTATTTGGAGGGGAATGGCGTACCGTGCTCCGTGTCCGCGATTTAAGAAACACCCGTAGTTTTTCAAAGTACAGTCAAAATAAAAACATTTAGGCGGAAAATTTAAATAATTGTAAATACTTTTCATTCGAAGAATTCCATAATCTTCCGAATGATATTTCTGGCTTCAGAATGAATTATCTTCCTCGATTTAAAATTCATACTTAACAGATTTTAAATGTCAAAACAATCTGACAAACACTGAAATTATTAAAATTTCAAGCGTCAATTGAATTTTTTCAATGAATGTACTTTTGAGTATAATTATTGTTTGCTATTGGTTGACGTATTGTCGCGCCTTGTCTTTTAAAATTTGGTTGACATATTTTCCGGGGCATTTGTAAGCTTGGTGGAGCTTTATACGTTATACCTGCCCCCCCCCCAGAGCGTTATATATCCGCACAAAATGCCCTCTAATATCGTTATAGATACACAAACAAACATCACCCACAAAGCCATGCGTGACCATTCCATAGCCATGTGTACTTTATAAATTCCACATTCAAGCTTTTCAATTTATTTAGGTACCTATTCAAAGTGAAGCATAAAACGTTGTATGCACCAAGGGCATGAAGTTTATGACATTGGGCAACTTACAAAACCCTCGGGCTTGCTAGCTTGAGTACTGCCTACCCTAATAGGATATCCCATCACTGGAATTTCCAGCATCTAGCTATAAAGTTGTTGAGAAACAACTCATAACCTTCTGTTTCACACAATACTTTCTTTAGTGTTCTGTAAGCTGTATAAGTAGCGATTGTATGTTGTTTTTCGTTTTTAAACGAACCTCAACCTGCGCATTTGTATTTATAATCCCCAAGAATGAATTATAGAAACAAACTTGCGCAGAAAGCTTTCCAATGCAGATTTAATTAAAGAAGAAAGGCTCATTAATTTAATTAAAAGTTATAAAAGATACCAAGATACAAAAGCACCGAAGGCTCTCGAACGCGTCACAAAAAGCTCAAACGGTGAAAGGGCATTTTTAAAGATAACGACTTGTTTAAAAGCCCTTCATAATAAAAAGAGTGCTTAACATCATCGTGATTAAGTCTTTCTTGCTTTCACTGATATACTGTGTCATAAAGAATTTTAAATGCGTAGTGAAATATTATGAGAGGCAACGTGGTATTATTCATAATTTAAGTATTATGGAAAATGATCTCGTTACAGGAAGTGAATTTTGCAGAGGGGATTAAAAAGGAATTCGTTTTACTTGCAAAATTTTATATGCTAGTTTAAACAAGCTTTTGAAAAAAAATTAGGCAACACGGTAATAAACCTCAACGAACTTCTTTATTGAAAATTTTTGTTTATATGAAAATGTAATCTTCCTTCAAAACATACAAAAAATAAAATTAGGAAACATTCTTTAAAAAAAGACCTCTGAAAACACGAGAAATGTAAGGATAAATTCTTTCACAAATTGAATGTTTTTGTTATAAGAAGTTGTGTCTTGTATTGTATTATTCAAGTGTTTTGCAAAACTCTGCGAACAGCAGAATGCTTACAATATGATTATACTATATGCGTCTCAACAACAACAATAGATCAAGTTTTAAATATAAAACTGTATAATAATAAATTATTGTACAAAGCTAATTTCGCAGTATTGTTTTAATACTGCGCGTAATAAACAATTCCCCCAAAGAGACTAATTTTGTTAGAATTAAAATTTCGTTATGTAATTCCAAAGAATGATAAATATGTTAATTGAGTAAATTTATGCAGGATGGTTTATGGCTTTGCCATATTATACAATACAAGTAAAATAAAGTCTGATAAATTTATTGCAGTGTATACTTGAGGGTTGTTCAATAAACAAATATTTCCATTATAAGTTTGTTCTTAGTTTGGTATTTCAGGGCTTAAACGGGTACTCTATGGGGAAGCTGTTGTGGAATAGATTCCTGTGGGAACTATGGGGTTTGTAATCTATTACATAACTACATAATTATAAATTATAGCAGAACAATAATTAAATATACGTTAAGTTGTCTATATTTATTTAATTACAATAATAATTAAATTAGTTATTTGTAATTTAGTTGGTTTTGCTAAAGTCAGTTCTGAGGGTTTGTTTTGTGGTTTTACCCTTCGTGGTTTTGGACTGTCATTCTGGATTTAGTCTCCAGGCGTGACAGTTACGTGATCGCTAAATTAGATTGTCAATGTTTGTCTGATAACAAAGTAATTAGAAAATGTTATTAGGAAACGACATATCGCGAACGTTTCTCCTTAAAAACAATTTGTTATATTTCAGCAAAGTAGGTTTTCAGAATCTTTAAGGAAGAAAATACCGGAAACGAAACATGTGTATTATTTCCTGTTTTGCGAATATAAATAAATGTACGTTACAAACCGTCTTAAAATGAAAATTATGTTTGTATAACAATAAACTATATAAAGTTCATAGAAGCTTCATATTTAAATGCTAATATGGAAGTTTTATAAGAAACTCGATAATACTTTGTTAGTACTTTCCTTGTGGCTTTATGATACATTTTCCTTTGACTCCGTAAACTCATAACGTTATGTGGCGAAATGTGATATGCCTCTGTAATAAAAGTCGAGTTAAAATAGGATTTACAAATTTTTTTTGATTAGAAGGTGCTTTTTTTTATAACAAAACCTTATTAACTGACACGCACCGTTGTTCCCTGTCTATAGGGAAATTAAAATTGTAGTATTTTTCTGTATAAATTTTAGATTCCACGAAATTATGAAAAGTCGATAATCATGCAATTTCCAGGCTTCAAGAGTTAATTTGACGGAAGTAACAGATTAAAGTAGTAAACGAAATTAAGAAACCTCAGAATTCTTTTAAATCTTTTAAAGTGGATATTGAAGACAAAAATCATTCTTATAAGAGAAACTCGACATACTTATAAGGTTTGTAAAAACTTCGTTAATAAATCAGGGCCTTAACCTACGTACAGATTTTTCTCTAAGTGGCTCTTTTTTAAGGAATGGAGCTTCTGAATGATATAGCCCCCTTATATAATTAGGTATAATATACTAATACTTCATAATTTTTAATGCATAGGTAACGGACAAGGTTCTTTTTTTCCCTACCGTATATCTCAAAATATAACACCAACGTACTATATTTGGGTACAAAAATTCCAGTAATTATTCATTTTCAAAAAAGGTTCGATCATAATACAGGCACAGTAGAATAATTTAGATTGAATTGACCGAAGGCTATTTTTTGTTTATAAATTGAAGCTGAACACTTCATTTACAAAAATATAAGAACGTATTGTAAATACCTATACAGTCCCTAGCGTTGTTCACTTTGAAATCTCGATTAGTTTCCACTTCAAATCGTACATTAATTAATGAATTATGACAGTTTAATTTGCAGAACATCTTCGACATTTCTCTGACCTAGATGTTTCAACTAATTAAAGTTGGTAATGATGTCCCTGAGAGATTTATAATTGCGGCCCACTCCTGTAGGTGTAAATTACAAGTCTCGTCAGGTTTTACATAATGTAATTGCTTGTAAGCTTGGCGTGATGATGGCAACCAACATCTGCTACCTAAGATGAATTCTTGTTAAGTAAAATACTTTTGTGGAATACATTTTACAAATTTAGCGTTTATAAATTCTCCCAACGTTGGAAAATCAATAATTTCATATCGTTTTGATGGCAGGTTCTACGCTGCTTCATCATTTAATTTACGTTATGCGTCTTATCCATAATAAATGCTTTAATAGTAGTAGTAACAAGACCATTTCTCTCTTGAATATTTTATAATTTACGATTATGATTTGAGGGAACAAACGAGAATATCTTAACCCATTGTTTTCATAAATTGCATCATAAATATATAATTCGTTATGTCTATCAGTGCTTTTTATTATGTTTACAGATTATTAATTCAAAATTGTTCGGAAAAATATTAATTAAAGTTTGAATTGTTATGGCAGTCATAAACAGAGCAAGACATTTTTTACTTGGAAATTGTATACATAGGTACGTTAACTCTGTAATATAAGCTTCAGTTGATATAAAATGTATTTCCGTTTCGATAATGGAGACTGTCGATTAAAATACCTAGTGATATAGTATGGTTAATGAAACCAGTATACAAAATATTTCAGCTTTAATGTAGCTAACTTCAGAAACATAGTATTAAGATGCTTTTGAGAAGAAAACAAGGACACCGTATTGAATTTCAGTTTAAAAGTTTTAGTTTTGCTAATACCTTTATTTATGATAATGGATCAGTCCAAACCAATGTTTTCTAGGGATTTTTCACAAGAAAGCATATACAGGGTGTCTCTAAAATATGGTGCCATAGCTTAACCACAGATTCCGGGGATCAAAATAAGACGATTTAACGCAACTGACCTCTATCCGAAATTGCTTCGTTAAAGCGCTATTCAACGCCAAAGATCTTCAAACAATTTCTATTTTTTTAAATAACAAAAGATTGTTTTTCGCGATTAGGATGAAATTTGGGATATGATTCTTTACTGGAAAACGGTGTTTTTTGACATCATTTTTTTGTTCAGGAGGGTCACGTAAGTGGTCAAAGGTTGGTCATCCACTGTCAAAGAAGCTCATATCTTTTTAACAGTTCGGCCAATAGTTTTCAAAATTTTTTTACAGTGAGACATTCCTATTTCAAATATTTTTCGTTTCTTGTTCGATTTCGGTATCTCTCATAGTTTAGGCTGAAAAAAATTATTTTGATTGACTGCAGTGCAAATGACGAAGAGACAATTTTTTGCGTAAAATCAACTTTTGCATCCGGGAAAATGGTGGTCACATTGAGCATTTGCTGTAAATCTATTAATTTACCGGTGGTACAAAATAAGCTGAACCATTGATTCAGAAATGGTTCGGACTATTTTGCGCCACCCTTTACATACTTGCTAGTAATAAACTTTATATCAAATTGTCTCTTCGTGATTTATTTCTCAACATACGGGACAACTAGATTACTACATCTGTTTTAAGAAATGCACTGCAGCCGATCAAACTAATTTTTTCAGCCTAAACTATGCCAGATACCGAAATCAAACAAGAGACAAAAAATATTTGAAATAAGAATGTCTCTCTGTAAAAAAAATTTAAAAACTATTGGCGGAACTGTTAAAAAGATATGAGCTTCTTTGACTGTGGATGATCAACCTTTGACCACTTACGTGACCCTCCTGAACAAAAAAATGATGTCAAAAAGCACCTTTTTCCAGTATAGAATCACGTCCCAAATTTCATCCTAATCACTAAAAACAATCTTTTGTTATTTAAAAATATAGAAATTTTTTGAAGATCTTTAGCGTTGAATAATGCTTTAACGAAGCAATTTCGGATAGAGGTAAGTTGCGTTAAATCGTCTTATTTTGATCCCCGAAATCTGTGGTTAAGCTATGGCACCATATTTTAGAGACACCCTGTATTTATTATTAATAATTTTATATTGATTTCTTTTGCAATGTTTCGTAATTTCGTTTAATCATACTTCTGACTTCTGGGATATTTTACAATAAATTCAGAATGAACGTTTACCTTGACAGTAATCAGTATAAAAGCTTCAGGTTAAGTAAGTAAGGGTCAGTTTTTCAGTTCTGGTTTTAACCCGGTCTCAGTTAAACCACGAAAAATTGCCATGGATACAATTCTTGTAACAATTGTATAAATGTGAATTAATCTTGGATTAGTTGAACCGGCGGCGTTTAAACCAAGATTAATTGCCACCAATGCAATTGTTACGAGACTTGTATCCATGACAATTTAATCATGGTTTAGCTGATTATATTTTCAGAAGTATTCATCTCATATGTGCCAGATGGCCAGAAACGGATTTGATAGGTTTATACATGGTGTTTACGGTCTTCTCTGTATCGTTTTAGGGGACGATAGTACAGCTCAAAAGGAGTTGATAAGCAACATATTGTTTTATTGTTTTATTATTTTTACCTTGTTCTTTAAAAATGGCGATGACCCATCGATATTCTAATATTGCATTAGTCGATATGGTGGCGATTTATGTGGAAGTGTATCATAATGCGGTTGCTGCAAGTCGGTTTTACGTTGAACGATTTCCTGTTAGACCAATACCTAGTCCTTAACAATTAAATTAATGGTGTAGTGTAAAAATATAAGAATTCTTAGCTCGCTTATTTATATACATATAATATTTTCATATGTGCATATTATGTCCCCATAAATAATAATTTAAACATAAAGATAGTGATCAGACGTGCACTTGCCTGCTACCAATCAAAAATTACTCTGCACCTTATGGAATACTAGTAAAACTGATCCTTGTCTATGTCTAAAAAGTAGATAAAAACCAATTGTCAAAATTCAAAAACTGTAAAATATCTAAGTCCCTGATCTTTTCACCTGGTATGAAACTTCCTATTAACTATATTCAGCTATTAACTTTTCCTGAATAGTTCCCGAATAGCTATTTGACTGATTGAAGCACGCGCATCAGTTAGTGGTCGACAGGATTCCAATTAAGCTAATAGCTGAATAAACTTAGTGGGAGATGGAGGAAAGACCGGTCCTAAGTGAATATAAATTAGAGCTGTCTAATACTACATTACGCAACAAGTTTTATAAAGGGCATTTTAGTCACGAGTGTTTAATAAAATGAGTGTCTAGAAAGTTTATAAAACGAATTGGACACTATACTTTTTCTACGATCATTACAAAAATACTAAATAAACTTTGGAAATTTTTACTTTCCCATACCACCACTGGTATTGATATCATGAAAATTTTCGAGATTTTCGCGGAAATACGTGTTTTTGACCTCCAGGACCCCAAAAAAGTGGTCTAGAAAAAATGTCTGTCTGTGGGTGCGTGCAGGGTGGGTGCGTGGGTATGTATGTATGTAACGCCTCTAACGCAAAAACTAGTGAACCGATTTTGATGAAATTTTAAATGAAGGGGTATATCGAAAATTCATCGACAAAATAAGCTTTTCAAAAAAATCCGAAACCGGAAGCGGAAGTTAGACATGTTTTTTTGGTATCATTTTTTTCAGAAGCAGAATTTTGAAAATCTGAGTAGGGGATATGAAAGAAGGGTATAATTCAAGGGAAACAGTTTTTTACCGGACTCTCTAACTTCAAAATGGCGGTCGCTATGAATGTTTCAAAATTTCGACTTTAACGCCCCATAACTCAAAAACCAGTTATCCGATCAGGTTCCGCAACAACTTGTTTGAAAGCCCTTTGGCTGTACTACACCAAGAAAAAGAATCATTTACTAGCTCCAAAAACGGTAGCAACGGCGCTCTTCCAAAAATTTTGAAATATTTGAAAAATTATTACAAAAAAACTGCTCTAAGGATTTTGTTTAAATTTTCTATACTTATGCAGCTTGGTATTAGCTACATTTTCGTTTTCTGATGAACGCCAGAATTCCACTGTGGCGCCCTCTACGAGATTTTGAAAATCGGAAATTGATGCTCCTATAGCGCCTTTATTAGTCAAAATATGAAAGAAGTTTATACCGAGTGGGTACTTTCAAAGCCGAACATAGGGGAATTGCATTGTAACTGATCTTTTGATCTTTATATAGATTCCTGCTCGCCATTTAAACCCACAAGGATGGTAATGTCTTTATTATAAAAACCCTCTGCTCTACTGAATACTCGTTATTATTCATATTATTTGATATTAATAACAGAAACATCGACTGATTTCAAATAATTTAATTGACAGATAAAAAAAAGTTGACAATCATAGCAACCTATATTATTTCAAAATAGCATTATTTTATAATTTTTTTTACAGAAAAAGATAACTAAGTACTAACGTTTATTGGTACCATCAGATGCGCTGTATTTTTGTCGTTCTATTCATACCATTACCATCCTTGTGGGTTTAAATGGCGAGCAGGAATCTATATAAAGGTTAGTTACAATGCAATTCCCCTATGTTCGGTTTTGAAAGTACCCAGACGGTATATAAAAGTTGTTCAGTATATAAATTTACATTTTTCTAAATTTATATCACGTATACAGGGTGTTTGCTTTCCACAGTACAATAAGCAACTTTGTTATTTTAAATGAAACACCCTGTATATTATTATATAATTGAATGCAAAATTTAATTGTCTATCACATAGTATAAGATGTTCATATGGCTAAAATGTACGGTTAATGAGAAATTCGTGAATTTTGAATATTTAGGTTGGACTCTTGACGGAAACTGATCGTCGTCGGTCGGTAGCGATCGTCCGGCTTCGCCAGTTGTAATTTCTAGCGGATGCCTACTACAGAGTACAGATAGATGCGTATCTTGGTGTCTTTCTTTTGTTCATATCGAACCCGTATAGCCTCGTTTTTCTCGCGAGGCATTCAAATGATTTCCAATGCTGCCTCGCGAACTACTGTTGAATAGCAAAAACAAAATGTTTATTTTTAGTATGGGAAAGTCCAGGGGACGTTTGCACCTCCACTTTTTTTATTTAATTTGGTTTGATAGACTATGATGATAAGTGACAGCTAACTTGATTTCGAGTTTCAGTTGATTTTTGCGATTTAAAAACCCGAAGCTAACTTTAGCTCCTGACTTAAGGGCCGGTTTATCAATTCGTATTTACTTATTTTACCTCCCTGTTAAGCTAACCAGCAGTCGACTGTCATGGATATGATTCTTCTTAAGAATAATATCCATGACAATTAATTGACCAGGGGTTAGCTTAACAGAGAGTTAAATCTTAATTCACAAATCGTCCCTAAAGTCACAGCTTGCCAAGGTAAAATCAGTTTGGTAGCGTTTAAAATTTTTAAGGTTTTATCATCATTCGTGAAAAATCCTGCCTTTGACAGCAGTATAAGCAAATTTCTTTATTTGACGTTTATTTACATTTTTATAAGCAATTGCAAAATTTCAGTTCGGCGGTTTTTATTTGATTTTGATTCCATCATCCATTTGTTTCCATCTACAAGGAAAATTAAATGTAATTTTACCAAAAATGCCATTTTCTCCACCGTTTACCTTAATTATTAAACAATCCTCAAGTCTATCGAATCCTGTTACATACTTGCATCTTGTCGAATATTCCATAACAGCTTGTTCAATTTTGACTGGCCTGTCATAACTTTCAAAGGCCTAATGCAAACTTAATACCCCATTCTACTCCTTAGAAATCCAAATTGGTTTACAAATTTACATCATCTTATGTTGAAACGGTTTAAGCGTTTCGAACGCATAATCAAGTACGAACCAATATTAATTAAATACAGTTACTATTAGTCAAAATCGTGTTGTTGGCCAGGAATTTGTTAAAATATTGCAATTTAGTAAATGAACTGCCAGAAAAAGGTAAGAAATAATATTTTGAAATTATATTAGTAACTTCGACTCTAATACAGTAGGTACATGTAAATAATCATTGATTGGGTTTGGTTTAGAATTTATGAAGAGCTGGTAAATACTAAGAAGTGTATGTAGAAAGCTGTGAAACATATTCTAGATTCCACGTATTTCAAAATTTATTACTTTGTTAAAATCTGAAATCATAAATTTTCACGATGTCAATACTTTCTTCTTATATTGGAAGTTCGGGAAACCCAATAGATTGAGAGTTTATAAGAGTGATTTACTGATTTTGGTTAAATATATTTCGACCAATGGGTTTTTATATTAATGGGTGTTGATACATTTACGTACTTATAGATTTATAATATTCGGCATTTAGCTGCTTTATAATAAATAACTGATCGGTTGCTATTTGCGTTTTGACTATGTGGTTTCACCACCACCTTTCAAATGTAGCATGTAATACTGGGTGGTGTATTCATACCACTGAAGATGTAGTCTATAAATTTATAAAACCTGTCAAAAGTAATGTTGTTGCGTTTGATAGGTTGTCGATAAAGCTTTAGAATTTCTATACGAGGTATTGTTTGGTTATGTAAGTAAAACATAAATTATTAATAACGTAATCTTAAAAACATGGAGAGTTTGCAGAAAAATAACAAACCCAGTATAACTTAAACTTATAGTTTCAAAATCGGTCACTTTTCAGGTCAACGTTACTATATGGACTTTTCAGGAAATTCAACCCAAAGATATTGCTATTTTCAACACGCACTTACAATATTTTTTAAATATTTTCCAATAGTAAATCTTTGCAGCGACACACCAAAACGTATATTTTATTCTTTGAAAGATTTTCTTGCAGCATTCGTGTACTTTCTGACGCTTCGTGAATTCGTAAAACGTTTCCAAATCCTAAAATCCACGACCACGACCTCCATAAGCAGACATTTCACATTTTATTTATTAATCCGGTAGGCTATACCATTTTTAAGTGTCTCTTACCACCATTTTTCCACTTTCCACGAGGAATATTTTTGAAATTCCTGAAATTCGATTCGTGTCTGTATTCGTTGCGGTTTTACCAATTTGCGGATTACGTTACATCTGTTGGCTTCCCACCCATTATCAGCAAACTACGTTTTACAAGGGTTTCACTTTGTAACGCACTAACTAAATTTAATACTTGTGGAAAACTTTCCAATGCGTATTAAAATTTATCTTCTTAAGAGACGTTCGTGCGTAACTAAGATTAAAATCTCAAATTTACTTCAGAAGATTTTTTATAGAAATGTGAAAATTTCGAAAAAAAAATGTTGTTAATTTCTTAATATCGTGCAGTAATTTTTAACTTTAATAAATTAAATGGAAAGGAAACGATGAAAGCTATGTAGCGTTTTAGCTTTTTTTTACAATCCATCTAACAAAGTATGTAATGTTAATGTTAGCATTGCGTGTTATTTGCAGAATTTTATTAATGACGCTCTCATGGTCTTAATTGCTTCAGAAAATGATGTTCAGTAAACACATACTAAAGAAAAATATCGCTGCCGTCAACTATTAAGATAATACACAGTAAAGGTTTATTTTGTTCCTTGAAATGTCTAGATTATAAGAAAATTTGTTATTCTAACCACTTCATTCAGATAGGTGTAAAATCACAAACCTAATGTAAACGTATCCGTTACTGGCATCAAAATGTAGCCCGGGTAAATGCCATTTTACTTTTTTAAAGAATCAGCAGTGGAAACACAAAGGGTACAATTGATCACTAGAACCCAAACGTATAATGGAAGAAAAAACAAAAACCCTGCTACAGCACCACAATAAGTGGAAGATTTCGACTTCGTATTGGAAACGACTTAAAAGCTCTCCAGTATTCTTTACAATTGATGAAAATTTATAGTCAGTATTGTTCAACCTATCAAATCTTTTCTTAAGAAAATTGTAAAGAGGAAATTATTAATTTTTTTTGCAACACCTCCCTTTCTCTGCTAAGTAGAAAATAAATCCTCTTTTTGTTACGTGATTATAATACAAGACTGAATTTGCTTTCACTTAATTCTTAAAAGCTGATTTGCTTTGACGTTTTTCACAAATTGTATTGTTTTGGTTAGCTTGAGTTTTGGCAAAGGCGAATATTAAATATAAAATTAACAATCTTAGAAAAAATAATTCCTACAATTTCAGTTTAAACAGGTATTTTCTGAGGCATATAATTAAAATAGTTTCCTTATCTCATTTGAACAAGTTAAACAAGAACATATAATTAATATTTAAACAATTTCCATTGACTTGACTAAACTCAAATGAAGGTGATTTATTTACTAAGGGGTAATTAATTTCCGTTTAATAGGTCGCATTTAACACGCTGGTTTCGTTCATAATTTACAATAAGCGTCTTCAGCTATAAAGTCAAGTTAAATAGAAATTTAAGTTAAATGTACTTCTAAAATAAATATAAAGTGTGACTGCTGAAGTATTGATTTAAATAAATCACGTGGAAAATAGATCTGAGATTTTGGGTTTGGTCTTCTTACGTCTTAAATGTAACATCGTAAAAGCAGCTCAAACAGCTATTTGTATTTTATAGTGGGATTGTCTGTGAATTTCACTAAGTACCTTTTACTGGTTGTTAAACCCTTGCGGTTTACTTTCTTGGATACCTTTATTTTTATAGTGGGGTTTGTTTCTTGTTGAATTATATTTTATATGTACTAAAAATATTTTTTCCATTTATATTTTCACAAATTATGGACTAAAAGTTAACCCTGTCTGAGAGAATTTTTTAATTGTACATTCATAAAAAGTTTGAAAAACCTGAATTGCACATTCATAAAAAGTTTGGAAAACCTGGCGTTTATACGGTTTTATATATGGTTATGTGAAGTCAATAAATGCTGTATGGAGTCTCTATCTTTATTAAATAGAGTCGTTAAAAATAAGAACAATAACAAGTAATCCCACAAGAAAATATCTCATTACATAAAAAATATCAAGATGGAAATTTATACTATTGAATGAAAATTAGATACACTATACCGTGTTGTAATTTTAAAGTTACAGGTTTGAAAAGCTAAGACATATACAAGAATGTGAACATGGTGTTATAAGCGACCAAGAAAAAGTAGGAAAAGGGGTGGGTTATGTTTCAGAAGCTAAAAACTACATTTGTTATATCAAAGGAACAAGTAGGTTGCGTTTCTAAGAACAACCGAATCAAGAGTGGGATTTCATAAAAATGGCATGGAAACTGAAAAATACCGAACATTTGGAAAATATGGAAATTGTAGGCAGAATGTATACTTTTGTCTAATAATGTCAGGACAAATTAGTACTTTGGTTATGTTGAATAAAATAAAAATATGAGACCAAAAAAAGAGAAAGAGAAAAAAAATCCACCTTTCTAGAATCCCTTTGAATATCATAAAGTATTACAACACGTCTTGTCATGCAAGTATTTCAGTTATTCCTGCAACAAGTGTTATTGTGGACTGTGGGTTATACACAGTATTTTCAGGCTTTTACATAATTATGTTAGCGTTCGTTCCGCATAGTGTTTCATACAGTAGGACATGTAAAGCTTCTCTACTTTTCCCAAGAATGATCTTGGACATCCTACAAATTAGTTTGCCCCTTGTCAACTAATTTTAAGCTAGTATTGCATAACATAAGAAGTGCTCTGAGTTTTGCCGACAATATTTATCATTCTGAATACGAGTTGCTGTTATGACGAAATAATTACCAGCTGTAAGCAAGTAATTATTTTCCAAAACCAGCAGCAACGAGTAATGAATGAATGACAAATATTGCAGAAAAACTCAAGAGTAAAAGTTGTATTCGGACGACAATTCAACGAAACAAGAATTTTTAAAGTATACTATACTATAATATAATACATTTTTTGACGTTTCTTTGACGTAGGTATATAATATTGTCGCTGGAAGACTCTACTGCTTTTCAGTTGCCATAATAAAATTGTCATATATAATCTATTAAGTGGTGGTTTCCACCACGAAATAGATTCAACTAGAAAATCCCATTTTATTAATTATTCAAATTAAAATTCTTATTTTTAAAAATATTTCGAATGTCAAAGTGCGCGTTACCATGGAAGCGCGGGAATTGTTTACTATCCTTGGTAACAGAGTAAATAAACAACGCCGTGTTAGTTTATTAGGTACCTACTAGTTTATGAGTAGAATTTAAGTTGAAAATGGACTCTACAATTTTTACTTTCCCATACCACCACTGGTATACGGGAAGTATTGATATCATGAAAATTTTCGAAGTCGAGATTTTCGCGGAAATATGTGTTTTGGACCTCCAGGACTCCAAAAAAGTGGTCTAGAAAAAATGTCTGTCTGTGGGTGTGTGGGTGCGTGGGTATGTATGTATGTAACGCCTCTAACGCAAAAACTAGTGAACCGATTTTGATGAAATTTTAAATGAAGGGGTATATCGAAAATTCATCGACAAAATAAGCTTTTCAAAAAAATCCGAAACCGGAAGCGGAAGTTAGACATGTTTTTTTGGTATCATTTTTTTCAGAAGCGGAATTTTGAAAATCTGAGTAGGGGATATAAAAGAAGGGCATAATTCAAGGGAAACAATTTTTTACCGGACTCTCTAACTTCAAAATGGCGGCCGCTATGAATTTTTCAAAATTTCGACTTTAACGCCCCATAACTCAAAAACCAGTTATCTGATCAGGTTCCGCAACAACTTGTTTGAAAGCCCTTTGGCTGTACTACACCAAGAAAAAAAATTATTTACTAAATCCAAAAACGGTCGCAACGGCGCTCTTCCAAAAATTGTGAAATTTTTGAAAAATTATTACAAAAAAACTATTCTAAGGAATTTGTTTAAATTTTCTATACTTATACAGCTTGGTATTGGCTACATTTTTGTTTTTTGATGAACGCCAGAATTCTACTGTGGCGCCCTCTACGAGATTTTGAAAATCGAAAATTGATGCTCCTATAGCGCCTTTATTAGTCAAAATATGAAAGAAGTTTAAATACAAAAGTTGTTCAGTATATAGATTTGCATTTTTCTAAATTTATATTACGTATACAGGGTGTTTGGTTTTCACAGTACAATAAGCAACTTTGTTATTTTAAATGAAACACCCTATATATTATTATATAATTGAATGCAAAATTGAATTGTCTATCACATAGCATAAGGTATTCATATGGCTAAAATGTACGGTTAATGAGAAATTCGTGAATTTTGAACTTTAAAACAGTGTAGGGTGAAATTTGTAAGTGCCGATATGTTCAAGTGACCATGCGCGGGACGGGAATTCCTTGTCGCCGGCTAATCCTAGCAGCCTATGAATATAAATAATCACACATGCGCAGATGAACACAATCGGCACTTGTGTTAATTTTCCATATACTAATTTTCAAGTTTAGTTTATCGGTTGTGGCGAACAATACTGTTGAATACCAAAAACGAATGTTTATTTTTAGTATGGGAAAGTCCAGGGGAGGTTTGCACCTCCACTTTTTTCAATAACTAACAATAATAATTATTAAATTATTTTATAATGTTTAAAAATAATTAAAAGTTATGTTGTGTTGTTGTACTTTATTCTCTTATATGCCAAATTTTTCTTATTAAAACTTGTATAAATGAAATATGGAATATTTATTTTGTAGATGTATCTTGTCTAGTGTGTCTAGAGTATAAATGAATTTTTTTACTTACTAGATCTATAATAAAAATAATATATAAAATTTCTTTTCTTTCTATCCATAGATCATTTTTATTAGGTTGGTACCTATTCTAAACTTAATCATTGAATGCGGATGTTGTCGGTATCTTAATATCGTAGGTTTGTTTCATTTTAGTTTCGAATTCTTAAATTAATTTGGGAATGTTGTTGGTATAGAAACTTACTACTACCTACTTGAAAAAAAAATATTTTCCAATTTTACTGACCAACAATAAACTGTTTCTAATAATAATTAGTTATACATTTCGCAAACGTGCAAGTACACGTTGATCAAAATTTGTAGCAAATTAATTAACAACTAGATATTCTATGAGATTATTTTAGATTCGGATCACCAAACTTCATACATTAGCGGACTCTTTGTTAAAGCGTAAAATTCAGTATTATATTGTGCATACTGGAGTTCGGGGGTGGGTTTTCTTTATTTTATTTTGTTGATGCAGTCGATGATAGCTATTCCACACTGGCTGAAACGTGCATAGTGAATGTAAAAAGGGGTCAACCCGGAAGCCAAGATGCTATTACAGTTGAGTTGAATGATGGATGCTGATATGCGATAGTTGAACAAGTTTCAAAAGCTTACTGCTTACACTGTAGCTACACGCCTAGTTAATCCTCCTTGGATGAGTAATTACATTTTCAACTTTTAAGTTTTGAATATAATATTATATTGTGGAACGTTAGAAAAATGATTAGTGTTCGAATCTGAGCAGAATAAGACTATTATAGTCTTATAAGTCAGGTATTGTCTTACCTTAAATATGTAGTTACACATTAAAGAAAGTCAAATTTATTTTTATTCCAAAGTTTGTAAAGAATGTTTCGAGGCTGGGAAACTAGGAAACTAGATACCGAACTACCATAACGATTTAGCTTTTCCAGTTCACTATCCTTTCTCCTATAGCCTGTTTTTAGTATCAGAAGGGAAATAATCCGTATCGTTATTAAAGACAGCACATGTTATTTCTAGGAGATAGCTAGAAGCTATTTAATCTTGTTAGTCACAAAAGACAAACACATTGTATCGAGCCAATTCTCGTTATTTGGTGAACGTGTTCGTGTTATATTCTTTGTCTCACACCGATTGAACTTCTTTGTAAGATCAAATGTCAAGAAACTTGGGTGGTAAATCCCACGGTAAGCGCCTCCGTCTTTCACCTCGACCGTTGGGTAGGTATCGATTCGCCAGGCACTTAAAATTCTGCTACTAACTTTGCGACAATGCTAGGGGTAGAAATTAGAAATGTATTATTTATGTGGTGGGTATACTTGCTGATTTAATTAATGTTAATAGGATTTTTGTGTCCAAAGATATCATAATTTATTCAGGTATAATATATCTATTTTTGTTAGAGTTTTATTTCCGTAAGCCTGAAATTAAAATTTCCTTTTTTGTAATAAACCCTAAACAAAAATTATTTACGCCAATCGCACTTCTCAATGGTAAGACCAACTCAGGCATGAAAATGAAGGTTCTTTACAAGGAATTTGTATATAAAGCGTGATTGTTAATATCGAAAATTGCATAATATCCAGTATTTTAGAAAATTGTTTACAAATTAATCTTCAGTCGTAATACAGGTCATATTGATTTTTTAATGGAAAAGAGTTTCTATACAGACTTTTGGCAAATGTTTCTGTTATAACAGGTACCATTAAATGCATACAATATTGTTTATAGAATGTGTTTGGAATGCAAGACGTAAATTTAATTCTAATTAATTAAGGATATCTGGGTTAACTAAGCACAATTCATGTTGGATTAGAGCACGAAATTCACCTGCTCGCCTTCAGAGTTAGGTGTGGGTTGGTGTGACACGCGACATTTTTGATAACATGACGTTAATAAATGGAAGTGAACTCATAACACGACCCTCTAAGGCAGCAGCACGATGTAAAGGCCAAAACCGTAGTAACTAGGTCTGGAGGTGAAATTCAGCGAACTAACTCCGAGGCGCGTACGCATTATTGCTGTCAATTTTTCACACATTCCTGATTAAGCGGGACGTGTCAGGAGAACGAACCTCAAAGGAAAATATTTATGGCAACCTAAAAATAACACTGTTTTTTAATTTCAGATTATAAAGCTTGTTTTTAAATGTTTTGTAAAAGCTCGCAGTTAGTCAAGTCAACGAATTAAATTTACGATAAACACCCACACACTTAATTTTCATTAATACTCGGGTTTACGTGGTATTTACTCTTAATCAAACCGTGCAAAGTTTAATATCATTATGTCCTTTAAGTTCAAAGTTTCTGCTAGAAAGTTTAAACCTTCCTGGATTATGTTGTTGTGGTTGTTGGTGTAACTTGTACCTATTCAATGACTTTGGTGAGTGATTAAAGTTTGTCAGTTTTGTCGGCACTAATTTTAGTGCATATCTTTGTAATCAAAAGCATTTTAATCCAAATTATTACGTCATTAATCTAGGATGACTTTATACAAGGTATGAGACGGTTCGATAGTTTGAAGATATTGTCTAAATCAATGACGTAATAATTTCACTTTAGTTTTTATATCTTGTAGGTATCATGTAGATTCACTTAACATTGCTTCGATTCAACCTAGCATTAAACATTGTAGCACTTCATAATTTAAAAATTCATAACTTGACAGGAGGGCGTTCTTGGAAACTGCGTGTTGTAGCCAAAAGCTTGGCAATTCAGAACAAGGCGTGTGTAAAGTTTTATTGTCAGGTAATCTGTTTGTCCCAACGTTTGGGTCAATTCCATCCTGCGCAATCCGATTTGATTACGGTTCTTCCTGTCGTATTAGGAAATCTATGTTAGGGGATGCATTTAACATTCGATGTGTTGTGAAATTAAATGGGTCATTCTTAAGAGTTTTGTGTTTTCATAAATTTGTAGTAGCCTAATGGAAAAATGAAAAAAACTTTGAAACGTTTTTAATGGTTTCTAATAAAGTTACCTTTCATTATACTATATAGGGTTGGGAAAAGTATAGAATAATGTAAATATCTTCCACACAGTCATCGCGAGTTTAATAAAATATTTTATATGTACTAGGTTTTATATTTTTAGGTATATCGATAACACTCTCTTTTGCGAGTTTAATCATATAAAATTTTTATGCAATTGCAATTCGCAGTTGTTATCTATTACTTCATGAAAACAAAGAAATTGAAGAAGCGTAAATTTTTTATCACAAAAGGGAATAAAATGATATTTTACTGTCACAGCAGGCAGTAAAATGAGGTTTCTTCCTATGGAATTTAAAGTCGCAATACAAACCAAACAACTGTACTACTACAGACACAATGGCTAACAGAAAATTGAGTTAATTATTACCTCCGAAGTCAAACGTATTCTGTATTATCTTTTATATTATTTCACTTTTGCAATACAAATTGTGCCCGTTTGCACAAAACATTTTGTATGCCTCGGGGGAGTACAGTATGTTTTAGTCTCTTGCGTAAATGTCTCTCCCTCGCTTGGCTCGGTTCGGAAACCACTAGTTGTGCAGAGACTATAAAACACCCAATATACGTACTCCCATGCTGCATAAATATCAACGATTATAAAGCATTATATATTCATTTTTATTTCAAATTATTATTTTACTTTTCTTGATTCAAAAGCGGTATACCTATATTTCAGAATATTATCAAGTTTTCAAAAAGAAAAAGTTATTTTTAAGAATTCAGTTGAACAATTTTGAAAATTGGAAAATAGACAAAAGTAGAAACAATTGAAAAATTAATTCCTTTGCTCCGTAAGATATTCTAAAGGGACGAGATGTCAAGGGAAATAAACGCGAAAATGCACAAGGCGATTTGGACTACGACGTCTACCAGCGAATTTGTTATGTAAAGTTTAATCGGAAAGAATGAAGGTGGCATATAAGCAATAGACAGGGGCGAATTATGGATATCCAGCGCCCTAGGCAAATATTTCTTAACCCCTCACATACAACATACAAATTGAGACTACATGTAAATGTATCGACTATTTTTTTTAAGTATAGACGAACTCTACTAACGTATTTAGGATTAATATATTTTAAGTGGTAGTAGATATTGGTAACATACAACAAAATACAACTAAACAAAACTGAAGCAAATTAATACATAAAATATAATCGCAATTCGGTAATTTAAAAAATGTAAGACGTACCATCTGGGACTTCCTTTAGTTCCTTTTCAAATAACGAGAACAAGTTTATTAGAGTCGTCTGACACAAGACTAATTTCAGTACTGAATTTAATATAAATTCTGTGCGCGCAGATTCAGTTTAAAAATTAGTTCGTGGATTCCTGATTTCCGGATTTCTGATTATGCAAAAAACTTCTGAACTCGAATCCTTATCGATATATCGATGTATGAATATATCGAGAAGATATTCGATATGTCGATATATAGATATATCGATATTAATATTATATCGATATTTATCGATATATCGCCCACCTCTAATGAAAACTGAGTTTTTAATTTGTCAATAGAATTTTTGTTCGTTACAAAACATGCTGTACAATCCTAAAGGTGCTTCCAGACCAAACGCGCTGCTCTGCGCCGCGCGGCGCGGCGCCTTGAATTTGGACGACAACCGCGCCAAACTGCGCCACTCCGCGCAAGAGCGAACACGATCCGCTGAATGTCGGTACATCAAAGAAAAACGCTTGTTTGTGATTATTAATTACAATGATAGCGGCAGCAATCTTAACGTTTTCGTATTCCATATTTTAACACGCGCGCGCCAGTTGGAACAACGCCAGGATTCAGATTTGTCTTTAAATATTTAGCGCTGTTCTGCGCTGAGTTGCATAGTTCCGCGCGGTGTTTCTCGGCGCGGCGCAGCGCGGCGCGGAGCAGCGCGTTTGGTTTGGAAACACCTTTATGCGAGAAAGCGTCATCCGTGCATTCGCGCAAGCTCGCTCATTCTTCAAAACACGCTCATGCAGGAAATTCGTCTTCCCGCATTTGGTTTGTTAGTAATTTAGGTTTTAGCAATTTTAGCCATTTTTGAAGTACCTACGAGTATACTCCATATATGAGTACATGCCGAAAAAAGATTGTTTAGATTGATAAACATTGTACATTATCAAAGTACCGAGTTGCTTCTGAACAACTTTCAGTAGCACTATTATCGACTAAATTCAAAAAATGACTAGACCATTGTAGAAAATTCGCACTTTTCGACTTTTCTTTTATTTTTGCCTGCAGTCCGTTATATTTCCCAGGCATATTAAAGGCTTTTGTACTCTTATGATCATGATAAAATACGATTTGAATTCTCATGAATTTAATTTGCATAATATGAATATCGCAACAAGTACAGATGCTTACTAGCAGTTTTACTTTTGTCGCGTGCATTGAGTTGCTTGCACTCGTGATTTATTTTGTCTTTTCTGCATTTCGGGCCCCTTTTGTCATTGGGCCCTATGCACGCGCTAATGCGCCTAATTGTAAAATATAGGCGCTGGGTAGGTAGTGTAAAAAATAGAACTGCATCAGCTCAAATTCAGCTTCTAAGAATCCTGTGGTTGAAAGGGAATGAAATTTTGTGTTTGTGGTGTTTTCTGTGAAACAGTAGCTCGTTTTGTGTTTATACTCATAAATTCAGAGCGGAGAGTAAACAAATACGAAAAACGATATTGCCGAGCTCTGACTTTCGCCGTTACATAACAATTCAATTCTGGGAAAGTCTGTACCTACTTCACACAAAATCTTTTTAACATTGGAAATGTTTATGTTCGTATATGGGGGCCAAGTTATGAGTTTTTACTCAAGGCCAAAGAAGACAAAAGTGTCGCGATCGGGTTTCGCCGCTAGCTGGCCGGTCCGGGCCGACATCATAGCACGGTGGGCATACAAATTGGCGTGTGCGCCGTGCTCCTGTCCAGCCGAGGCCGATGGTGTACAACTACAACCCGAGGGCTTTAGCCCGAGGGTTGTACGTCTAATTCTGTATTTCCATGGTAATAGTCAGTGTTATCATTTCCAATGCCTCCGATGGTTGCAAGGATTGCGAATCTGTGAATTTTTTCTCTGGTTTTATAATTAAATTAACAAAAAAATTAAAAGCAAGATACGCAAGCGCTCCAAGGAGAGGCGATAGATACTATGGAAAGTATAATAGATGTTACCAAATTAAACAGTAGGTGTAGGAAAATAAATTTTACATCCAACGTAAAACCTATGGGAATAATAACAATTCACCTGAAAGCAGAAAAATCATTAGACACGTCTAACTCACTTGTATCTACTGTGCCTAACCAACTGGGGTGAAAAAGGAAGATTAACTAACCAGAGAAAAAAAAACGAGACAATCAATATACAGTACTGTTTCTGAATATTCTATACAAGATTCTATTATATATTCTAGAGATAAACGTAGAACGTGACGGTAACATTCAGTTTCCTCTTCTTCTTCTTTTCGAAGTCTCGTTCTCGAAACAAGTATTGGCGACGAACATACACCAAGGAGAAGATATACTCCAGTTAACCTTTCTTATTCGAGAAGTAGGTATTTACTAGAGTTTTCAGAAAGGGTCTATGACGCTGTAGGTACTAGGGAAATGTTTTCTCTGAGCTAAATTTCTCGTTGTTTTCTACAGAGGTGTGTATCGTACGTATAAGAGGTATCTATATAGGTAGTGTTTTGTTACTAATCGCAGTCGACCACTCCACGAATAGAGCCGTTAATTGCAACCCAACCAGTAATGGGTTGGTTCACTTGGTCAAGTAACGATCCGGTGATGGAGAAAATTTCTTTCAAGCAAGTCTATTAGCAACCGGATTCGAACTCCAGAATTTTAGCATGAGGGCTGGTCGTTCGATCCACTACACCACACAGCTTCTTATTCCTCTAGATTCTTAAAAACCCATTGGTTTTATATAGAACAAGAAGATGATTCTAACAATTTTGGCATCGACTCTTTCAGATTCGTCATCTGAGTCTGGACTGGCTTGTGCCATATAGTAATAGGTTGGTTCACTGTACTATTTCCAGGCAAGCGAGTCGATAATTTAGGTATTACTCCAGATACCCAATCCTTGGAACGAACTTGAGGACATACGCAGTAAAGTGTTGCTGATATTAACCATGTTGGATCCCATATGGGTTTTCTTAAAGCCAGGCGGGAGCAGGACTGCAAACGCGGAACATATCCTGCCTGCTGTCTCGTTTACCGTGTTGCATCCACGAGAATTGGATATGACCACCAGTCCCATGCTCTGCATGCGATTATTTAAAGTGCGATATCCTAGATGACCTCAATCCTCTCAGAAGCTTGTGGACACCTATCGCAGGTTCTTCCAACTGCACATAGTAACAGGCTGGATTAGTTTGTCACTAGCAACCAATCTGAAAATAAACACTTCGATGTTCAAGTAAAAGATGATCCATAAATATTTTAAGTCTTAAGTGCTGTAGGTATATCTTCGATTTCCCTAATGCCTATTTCAAGCTAAAGCTGAGAATTAAGCGGTATGAGGAAGGATCAGTCGTGTATCAGATACTAATTCCAGCAGACGATTAAGCTGCAGAGGTACGATTTGTGGTTTCCGTTAACCATTAATTTTAATCTCGAAGGACGAAACGGAAAAGTTTCCAGGAAAAAGTAGTCCCGAGAATAAAAAAACAGAGTTTAATTTAAATTCAGATGCAGTTGAATTTAGTAGAAAATTTCCATGCTTGAAACGTGTTGAAAGGTTTTAATAGGGTTTGCGGTTTGCTCTAAATTTTAATAGACTCTTGATGTTGTAATCAACTGCAGGAATTGCTGTTTTGCTGTTTAATGAATTAGTATTCGATTTATAAGAATTAATAATGGACAATAACATTACCAAACTGTTTGCTTTAATTTAAAGAGCGTATTTGACTTTGTAATGAAATTCAATAAAATTTAAGTTTAAATTATTATCTATCCTTATTTCTATTTGTAGAACTTTGTAAAGTTCAAATTTTGGAATAGTGGACATTATTCATTTCTAACGATACATTAATTGGAAACCACTGATTTGGGTTTGCTTTGCTTGTTCACAGCAGATCCTCGTTAGGCTACTGCCAGTTTCCGTTCTGTTTGGTTCAGTTAATTTTCTCTATCGTTCCTTTCCGTAATGTTTGAAGCGAAATTGGGGGATTTTTTTAAAATCCGGATTTGGCTGATTTTGAGTTTTAGGTTAAGGAATAATAGGGGAAGCTTAAATTGGTTGACTTAATAAACTACTGAACAATATTTCCCGTGTTTAGAATTTAATATGCCGTTCTTTATTTATTAAAAAAATCATGTGGGCTGTAATCCTCTATGTACTTAACAGTTCCTTTTTAAATTTTAACCACATTTTTGAATCGTGGGCTACCAGTTCAGTACACCAAGACTATTACAGTATTACCTATTACTTCGTTGCGTATTTTTTTGTATTTATAAATAAATAAATTGAACCACGTATAGATTCAAACCATTAAAAATTGCTCCAGGAAAATCCTCTAGGGGATATTCAGTTCCCAACATGATTTGAATTTTTAGCTGTCGGAAATATGTGAAAGAAAAACAAAAACGATGCTGCAGATATTGGCATTTTATGTAAAGAACCAAAAGCGAGAGCTAAATTGAATTTCAAATCTTAATCAAGCGTTCGAAATATGCAGGTTAATCAATAAATTACGAGCTTCGCACTCGAAAAAAGATAAGAGGGCGTTGTGTAGATTCTCTGCTAATAAGTAAAAGACAATTTCCAGTTTTTATTACTTTCCTTACGCATTTATAAGCATACTTAGTAACCAACCCACACAGCAAAATTTTACAATTTCATAAAGATATAGTAACTACCAAAACCTTTGCAAGTAAGGAAATCGTTAACTATCAGTTAACTTAAAGTAAATAATGTCACTAAATTTGTAACTAATAACACACTATTAAGATACTTTAAATTTACTACCAACAGTAGTATCCCAAAGTATAGTCAATTTGTTGGAACTCTATAGTAACATTTCAGTTTATTTGTATGTACCTTGTTGTTACAATGTTGTATTTAAATAGGCAGGAAAAATTGATGCAATTGTCACAATTGTTGTTGAACGATAGTAACGGAATGGTAACTACATATAGACATTTACGTGACCGATTTGTATTATTTAAGTATTCCTTTAATAACTATAACATAACAATGTAGTAACTATGCCGCAAAGAATGAGCTACGTTTTCTATACTGCCTTAGACACGATTAAGTTACTATAAATTGCAGAGACAGTTAATTTTCTGCTGATTAATTGTTAGAAAGTAGTAAGCTACTGAAGTGTAGTAATAAAAGCGAAATTAGATCAAAAATTATCATTTTATTAATAAACAATAATAATTAATATAATACAATATAATATTTATCCATATATACCTAATTTATAGGGCTCCCAACGATTTTTTCATATTTGTTTAGGATTATAGGTTATTTTAGGATTTTATTACATATAGGAATCTTGTGGATTCATAAATTTTTAATTTGTGCCTACTGCTAATGGTGCTAATTTCCAACCATGTAGCTGCAAAAAAAAATCAAAAAATTTCTAAATAATACAAACTCAACTGAAATGCACATCTCTAAAAAAAACTACAAAACATACAATAATAATACTAACGAAACACTTGCAAACTCAAACAAAAATTAATATTTTACTAATAACTACTACTAACTACTACATGTTATAAGTACAATAAAATTTCTTAGTTAAAAATGGACATGCCGACCAAGTGTTTGATTATTAATTGTCTAAATTCTCACATACAAATAATTATGTATAATAATGCTTTTCTCATAATATTAGGAAGAAACTTTAGGATTTTTTCGGTAAGGAATTTACAAAATTTTAGGAGGTTTGGGAGCCCTAAATTCGTATTATATAATTACTTAACAATCATTAACATTTTTTTGAACGTATTCTATCGCCACTCGCCAGCACGACGCATCCAATTTTTTACATATAATATTATAATCGCTTCGGTTGCTGATGGATGCAATTTCTGAACGACCGCTGCAACAAAAAGCATAAAATATTTAGTTACTTTTATATAGTTAGTTTGTCGTGATTTCCAATTAATATTATGTGGAACCACATTTAAGTATAGAAATCTCTTTTAATTTTCTGTAATTTAGCGTTGGATTTAGATGTGGATTTACTTAACCAAGTACTAACAAGTACTAACGGAATTTAAAGGGTTTACAATATTTTGAACTGCGCTTCGTAAGCGTCTATATTGTTGGCGGCGACTGATATTTTTCCAATTATAATTATTCATTATACTATTAAATATGTTAGTTAATTATAAATCAAATATCTTACCTTCTCGTTCGTTGGATTTATATATCACAAACACCTCACTAGTAAATTCAAACTATTCGGTTTTAATGTTTCGAAGGGAATGGCGATTGAAGACACGACACTTGCAAATGAAGTACACAGGCTGCAAGGGATTAAATTTAGTTGTTTATTTAGCAGGTAAAAATTCCGAAACCAACTACTGCACCCTTTTAGGATAATTCTTGGAAAAACTTTAAAGATACTGTTCCTTATTCAATACAGGTTATGAAGCTGTAATTTTCCATAGGACGCCGTAACTTTAAATGAAACAAAATCCGGTAAAATCAAACTTACATTTTTTTTAAATTTGCGATTACAACATACATTGAATTAATATAGACAGGGCGATAAGTGTAATAATTTTACAAATCCTATTACAAATACGTATAAACTTATATTAGACAATAATTACAACAATTATTAGGTATATAAAAATTAAAGTGAAAAGCAAGTACTACCTGCAAGTATCATTATTTCTATAATGAATGGTATCATTATTACCATCGGTTAGTACCATCGGTATTTTAGTTGGAAATAATATTATTTCATGATTGGTGGATTTAAATATAATTAAATCCTTTGAGGGGTTTTTGATTAAGCAGTTTATTTTTTATAGAAAAAATATCCATGAAAGAAAAATCAAAATTTTAATACTACATTACATTACTTTAATATTTTATAAATCTTCATTACCTACATTAAGACAAAATTTAATAATATTACTATACGATATCTGGAAATTTCGTACTATATCGTTACAGTACGATTGTAACAAAGTTGCAATTATACTACTTCGCTACTTGCAATCTACCTAATTAAGGAACGTTTCAATGATTCACCAATTCAGCAGAGATTTGCCGTAACATGACTATTTTATTGCAATGCTGGGTGAATATTTTGACTACACTACTATATTTTACCTTTTCGGTGGATTAGTTATCGTCATAGTACGTAGAAATAGTGAGGTTTTCCATAAAAAGTAGTTTATTTACAATTATTAAACAACGACCAAGTGTGAAAATTGTAATAATACTATAAACAGCAATGAAGTTGCATAGAAATAGTAAGGTCCCAACTGGTTGTAGTAAACTTTTGCTGTGTGGGAATTTAGTGGAAATGAGGGATTTAGTTACTAAAGCTTGGTAAATTAAATTGAAAAAAAAGAAAATGCTCTGGAAATTTTGTATCTCTTCAAACTACCGCCAGAAAAGAGAATGAAAAGTTTATTCCACGATTGCCAAGTTTATTGAGGGGTTTTCTATATGGAATACAATTTTGTATTAGAAATAAAAAAAAAACACTTATGTATTGTTTCTAGTATATTTTTTTACATAGTAGTACTAAATTGATGTTAGTTTTACTTTCCCATACCACTACTGGTATAGGGAAGTATTGATATCATGAAAATTTTCGAAGTCGAGATTTACGGAAATACGTGTTTTGGGTCCCCAGGAACCCAAAAAAGTGGTCTAGAAAAAATGTCTGTCTGTGTGTGTGTGTGTGTGTAAGTGTGTGTGTATGTAACGCCTGTAACGCAAAAACTAGTGAACCGATTTTGATGAAATTTTAAATGAAGGGGTATATCGAAAATTCATCGACAAAATAAGCTTTTCAAAAAAATCCGAAACCGGAAGCGGAAGTTAGACATGTTTTTTTGGTATCATTTTTTTCAGAAGCGGAATTTTGAAAATCTGAGTAGGGGATATGAAAGAAGGGCATAATTCAAGGGAAACAGTTTTCTACCGGACTCTCTAACTTCAAAATGGCGGTCGCTATGAATTTTTCAAAATTTCGACTTTAACGCCCCGTAACTCAAAAACCAGTTATCTGATCAGGTTCCGCAACAACTTGTTTGAAAGCCCTTTGGCTGTACTATACCAAGAAAAAAAATTATTTACTAAATCCAAAAACGGTCGCAACGGCGCTCTTCCAAAAATTTTGAAATTTTTGAAAAATTATTACAAAAAAACTGGTCTAAGGAATTTGTTTAAATTTTCTATACTTATGCAGCTTGGTATTAGCTACATTTTTGTTTTTTGATGAACGCCATAATTCCACTGTGGCGCCCTCTACGAGGTTTTGAAAATCGAAAATTGATGTTCCTATAGCGCCTTTATTAGTCAAAATATGAAAAAAGTTTAATTATAAAAGTTGTTCAGTATATAAATTTACATTTTTCTAAATTTATATCACGTATACAGGGTGTTTGGTTTTCACAGTACAATAAGCAACTTTGTTATTTTAAATGAAACACCCTATATATTATTATATAATTGAATGCAAAATTAAATTGTCTATCACATAGTATAAGGTGTTTATATGGCTAAAATGTACGGTTAATGAGAAATTCGTGAATTGTGAACTTTAAAACAGCGTAGGGTGAAATTTGTAAGTGCCGATATGTTCAAGTGACCATGCGCGGGACGGGAATTTCTTGTCGCCGGCTAATCCTAGCAGCAATAATCACACATGCGCAGATGAATACAATCGGCACTTGTGTTAATTTTCCATATACTAATTTTCAAGTTAAGTTTATCGGTTGTGGCGAACAATATTGTTGAATACCAAAAACGAATGTTTATTTTTAGTATGGGAAAGTCCAGGGGAGGTTTGCACCTCCACTTTTTTTATTTTAATAACGTATGCGGTTTCTTGGTAAGTGAACTCGCGGTGTGATCTTCACTCATGTGTGTGGTAATTTTTTGTATTGGATTTTATCAAATAAAACATAATTAATATACCCGCCCTTTACGTAACAGATAGCTTATTAAACGAGCAGGATTTTAAAAAATCAAATGGAATGAAATAATAAGAGAAGCATGTGTCCCCAGTCGCCATATCTCTCACTATTGCTTAATACTTATGTAACTTTTGTAAATAACACCCTCCTCGTGATGTGATTTAATTTTAAAAATGGTTGGAACATTCCAGAAAATATGATTTTTTTATGTATAGTTTAATATTCAGTACACGCACTCTATTTTATTCTTCCTTGTTCAGTGGTGAAATTTTTTTCTATAAGCGAATTGCCTGACGAATTGAGTGTTTGGGGTTGCAAAAACTGGGATTCTGCTATTCTTCTTCTATGTAATTTAAAATATTTGTATGTTGTTTCAGGAGTCAATGATTAATTTGATTATATATTTCTTTATAATATAAAGTTTATAATGTTCGTTCTTCATTTGGCGAACGTTTTACAACCGCTCAGGGTAACTATTTCGTTCTCACTTAGTAAACACTTTACTTATGAGGTTAATAATACACACATTAAGGACCGGTTTCAGAAAGCCTGGTTGACCGATGGTTGTTTAAACCACAATCAATTCTTGCATGCTTTTTTTATTGGCCTTCTGAATTATGAATCACAAGTTGTTGTTGGTTTTATCACTTTTCAGTTTCAATTATAGAAAAAATTGATACCAATTATGTTTAAATTCATATTTAAATTACTTAATTACACTATAATTGTATTTCAAAGTTCGTATGTATTAAAGACAAAGAAGGAGAAAATTATAACTTTGAAAACATCCTTAAGGCCCCTGTGGAGTGAGATGCAACCCGTTTAACAAACAATCTATTAATTCGCGGGTTGAAACTTATGTCAAAGATTACTTTTTACTAAATTACTTTGAAAACGTTTTCGATGCACAAGTATATACAGACATAGAGTATATACGTGCGTACGGAGCCCTTTTTTCTTTATTTGCTAAAATAAATGAAAAAACCGCGAATTAATAGATTGTTTGTTAAACGGGTTGCATCTCACTCCACAGGGGCCTTAAAGTCTAGGGTTGGATTACAGGTGGCACGCTTTCATTTCATTACAGGAACTCATTACTGCGGAAAGTAGTTTAGTTTTAAGAGTCTACGCTACCTGCAATAATAGCAGCGAAAACACTGTCACGCTCGTGGCTGTTTGTAACTAAGTAAATAATTAAATTATTTTGGAATTTCGGTGTAAACGATAAGTAAACACTGCTCTACATGGCTATAGCAGTAAAAATCTATTAAACATTATAGAAACTATAATTTATTGAATTGAAGAATGTCAATTTAGACCAACTTTAAGAATTTTTTACGGCTCCAGTAATTAATAACTGGAAAATCTAATGTTATAGCCATGTGCTAGAATATTTCATCTATTTAAAAATATTTTACTTGGATTTTATATTTACTTTGTTGAGTCAAAATCAGTCACGAGACAACATACTGCAAATGTAGAAATTGCACATTTTTGCGGCGTGCAAGTGTCGCCGTCTAGGACGATTATACGTACTGCTGGGAATATCACCGCCTATTTATCTAAAATGGGTAACATCTAGTAGCAGCAATGGAATATTATTGCGTGGTGCAGAGATAAGAAACGGGCGGGCGGGTATGCATAGTTGAGTACGTGCGACACGTCACGATTTAGCAGCGCGAAAATCCAGCCTCTTTGCTACCTCCCCCCTTATCCCGCACATGCAGCAGAAACTATTTGTCAAGTATCGTAGACTCTTAATACTACATTTCACTACGTACATAAATAGGTTCCACATTTTGGAATTTCAGGTAAAAGCTGCTCCTACAGAATGAATAGGTACATATAATTGTAATGACGATAAAGTCATATTTTTGCAAAAGTACTAAATATTTAAAGCATTTTACATTAAATATTTTATTTTCTTTCTATTTAACAACATTATAATTGAATGCGGAAGCAACAGTCGTTTCGTATGTCAATTCCGCCCTTAATTTATGAAACGTTTATTTCTTAATTGTATTTCTGGTGCGCCACAAATGATGAAACATTGTTTCTTGAACGGTTTTTAGAGTGAATAAATTTAAGTCGCAAGTGTTTCACTAAAACAGTGTCAAAGAGCAAGTTATAAATCAAGATGCAAATAAATGGAAGCAAGTTTGAAATTACTTCCTGAGAGCGAGGGCGTTAAAAATATCATTGTATATAATGAGAAATCAGAAAACTGATATAATGTAGTACTTTCTATAAATCCGTACTACGCAGCTGAAATTTGAAAAGTAATTTTTCTTAAAATTAAATTAAAATTAATTAAAATATTACCCAAGGCATTTAAGGCGTGGCAAATTATTAGTCTTAAAAGTATTTTGGAAGTTCTTCGTCAGATAAAGCTTCATCTGATACTTAGGGCTACTAAACAAAAAGAAATACTGATTAAGAAACACTTCAAATACTATATTAAATACGTTTCAGAGAACGCGCGAATATCGTGAAAAACTTGGCGTTCGGTAATGATTACACTTTACTCGTTCAGGATTCGAAGAGCTTCGCCCAGGAAGCCATAATATTGCCGCAATTTTTCCACTAAATTAGTTCGCTTTAGTTGCTGTGTTGCGAAATAACCCTGAACCCTCCGAAGAATACCCTGGATTTTCGACATAACGCTCTTTTATTTTATAACGTATGACCATAATCAGCAACAAAACCAAGGATTTAACGTGTTGAAATGACTGCTATTCACTGAACTGCAAATAATTTAAGTACTAAAACGGTGCATAAAATTCTATTGCCTTGATTTGTTTTTGAAGAGGAATCGAGGACAAAATTATATACGGGTCATATTTTCAATTCTTATGTCAATAATGAAACTAAAAATGATTCAACCCTCAACCTTAACCTAAATTAAATCCAAAAATGAACATGTTTTATCTAATGGTAAACAAAACGTAGAACCTAAAATGATTTTACATGTGTAGTAATATCAGGTGACATAGGAAATGTGTGTTAGTCTGGTTACAGTGAAGTGTATAGAATATCCACTTCCATATCCTATTCTACCAGAAATAAGATAATTTTATTGCGTTGTGGTTGTAATAATATTTTGGTTGAAAACACCTTGAATACATTTCTAGTAGTTCCCTATGGTTCAAAAATAATTTATTTAATATTTCTTAAAGTTTATGTCAAGTAAAAAAACCCGACTTGTAATAACCGATTTGAAACCGTAAAAAAATTACTTTTAACATTTAAAAGCTATTTAAGTTAATGGTGTTGGGTTCGAGTCTTTCATGGGCTGGAAGTTTTCGAACTAGTCAAATTAGCATTCATTTTTGTTGACTCTGTATACGTGTTTAGATGGGACATTACCGGCACTGTAAGTAGATGCTTGCGTTTCCATGGTGACAATGTATGTATTATTATTGATTATAGAGATGTTACAGTGGTGTGCAGTGGTAGTGTATGATTAAAAATTATATTAATCAAGAGGGCTTAGGAAGACGAAAGATAGACATATACAATTTTGATTTTTGCAAGTCCGTGTCTTTAAAATATGAATTAATTAATAATTAATAAGATTAAATTAGGTAGGGTCATCCACTTCAGTATGGCTGTAGATTTTTTTAAATAGAAGTCACATGCCCGACGTCTTAGCGTATTGTTAATTTTGCCAGGAAAACTTGTCTTATGCGCATGTTTAAAGTCCAATGTTAAATTTTGCAATTTTTGAGCTTACTTCCACCTTTTGCCATTTCTTTGATATACTATAATCCCATGTGCTGTTTGAAGGGTTGTATTTTAATCATTCTAGGCTGTATCAAGTAATCTGGTGGTTTTGGTTTTTTGGCCCCAGATTGTCATCTCCGTGTAGCGAAGTTTTGGAAGATGAATTGATTATTTTTCTGGTCGGATCTCTTCACCTTTTGGTCTGGGGAAATTTGACATATTGTCTTTCTGATATTATTCGTACTTGGTTCCTTTCATGATCTCTTACCGAATATTATCTCCGTCTAGCGACCGGTTTTGGACTTCATCTGATCTAACAGCTATTCATTTTGTCTATGTGCTATGCCAGCAGCAAGTTTGTTTTTGGAGCTGGAATATTCGTATACAACAGAGAGGACTCGACTCACTCGACTCCTTTTCTTATTGCAAACCATTTTGTATTTTTTCATTTCTTTCCTTCAATTTTGACTCTCTCTGTTCCCAGTATAATAAATATTTGATGAATCTAACACGTTCGGTATCTAGGTCTTCTATTTAGTTTTAGTATAAGCAAAGTTGTTTTGGGTATACTCTCCTAATTGAAACCAAATTATTCCTTGTAGGTACATTGCTTATGGATACTTTCATTAATCTGACGGCCTTATTTCTAATCGGATAATGGCTTTTAGGATTCAAAAGGTTTCTTGTAAAAACGTTTAAAATAATATCATAAATAAAACTTGAGACTTAGAAGACCGTTCTAGTTTCTGTAGACATAGACATGTTTTCTTTTTATATCAGGTGGTATCATAGAAACGCTGTTGTTGATCTCTACAAAATTTTCTAAACAATGTTTGAGGTTTGAGGTAAGCGTAAACGTTTGCAATTCCATACTAAGTAATTATGAAAAATATAAAAGCAATTGATAACGTTACGCTTCCTTGTTATGATTCCAACGTTGTAAACGTGTACAAACACGTAGTGTAGTTAAAAGTACGGTTTATTGCAAAAAGTATCCTCGAGAAAAGTCACTGTTGTTATTGTAAACCAAACATCACTCTTGTAAATGACAGAAATTTTATGTTGGACAAGTTAATTACAATGGCAAGTTATAACAACACTCTTGGCTGGATTTAAATCTGAAATGGACAGAAAGTAGTTTCAAAGGAAACTGACATTATCAATAGTGCAATTAGCTTAATTCCGAGAAGTCTCAACATTTCCTTTGTCTTTACAGCTTTATTCCCCTCAATTGGTTCTTGTTTACGTAAACATAAAGATCGTTTAGGAAATTCAATATCACACAATAGAATAGGTAGAGTTAATAATATTAACTCAAGTCATTCAAACCTTATCCCGGATCTCTATCTATGTTTAGATATAATCGGAATCATGACCTCTCGCAGAATTATTATCGATCAGCAACATCCTATTCCAGTTACGAAACCAACCAATCCATTCCCAGCCCGTCATTCCCAGGCTCCTGACACCTATCTTTTGTTGTCAGATGTAACTTCTATCTTTGTTTACTTATACAAATGTCATCCAGATATACATAAAATTTAAATGAAAATGGTATTTATAACTTGTAAGGGTGTATCTGAATAGATTTTTGGAATATGAAATTGATTTAGAGTAAGCAGTTGCCAATAATAGTATCAATAGAGGCCAAGTGAATGTCTTTTATGTTGTTTTGGAATAACTGTAAATAATGATCAATGAAGTTTCGAGATTTTCTGCTTCCTGTTCCAATGTGGTCTCGATAGGTCGTAAGAGGGTTTGTAAAGAGTTCTTCCCATTTCTGCAGTTCTTTTACCGTTTCAGTCGGGACACTATGTCAGTCGGTAATTGAAAGATTGTTTTTGTATAGGTTTAGTTTCATCCTTCAGGTATTTCTGCAAACTGTTTGTAGAATGCTTAATATTGCGTGAAAACAATTCTTGGAAATATTTGGCGATAAATAGTACTAAGTATTAATCTGCACAAAGATAATATTTTTCTTTACGGATCTATTTACTCGAAAGTTAGATGGAAAACCTGATAAATAACTTGTGATTCGAGGAAATGTTTTGTCATTTGTCTTGGTTCTGTAGCTTTCCCTAGGGCGAAGTAGTAATACCGAAATATATTTTGTTCTTGTTTTAAAAATTGCCATGACACCATCTAGTGGAATTGTTTAGTTCTAGAACAGTTCAATTTGTTGGTGAAATTTTTAGCCTAACATCTCCTCACCCATATCAAACTATTTCAACATTTTTGCAAGGGATAATAGTGCAGACGTAAGGAAATGATTAATGGTCGTGTCTACGCATAGGACTTCAGAGAGAGTCTTCTTGAGAAGTTAAACCCTGGAGCGACGTGTATGAATTACATTGAGGTGAAACATAGTTAATGCAAAGGTAAGTCTATGCCTTTCATTGCAATTCATTATAAGTGAAGCTTGCATTTCTCAAAGGAAATTTAGGAATAATGTGAAGGTCTTCCAAGGATGTGATGCGAAAGAGTGTGACTCGAAGATACACATCCAAAAAACTCAATAAATGCAATTTATTCTCAAAGCTTTTCATAGTAGTAAACACAGGAAACCGATCATCAAAATGACATATTTATTCTATTTCATGTAAGCAAATGAGTGATAGCGATTTTCTATCACATTTAAACAAGTCAATGGCGACTTTTCCGACATATGCTGGTCCATTCGAGTCCATATATCAATAGTAGCGGGTGGTACAATCTGTTATAGATTGTATTTCCTTTTCTTGAGTTGGCGACAGCTTTTCCAAGTGCGAACGGATCTGATGAAAAATGTTTTCCTGCGCAACCAATTGTAAGATAACAGCTATAATAAATGTTTCTATTCTCTATCCATACTTATCTTTTAAAGTTTTGCAATTTGTTTATTTAAATCTAAAAATGAAACGGTATGTGACGAAAGTGCAGATTATAGAATTTATAATAATATTGTTGTTTTGGTTGTAATGATGATCACAAAAGGTGAAAAATGATATAAGTCGTAGAAAAGGCTTGATAATTTCGTTTGTACATCAAAATTAGGAATTCCAAACGTCATAGAAATTACGTAATTATAGAAATAGTGATAAAACCTTTGCATGATTGCAGACTTCTTACGTGGAAGTACTTATCTTAATAATGATCACTAACATCATAAATAATTCAGTCTTCTATTTGAGATGTAAATTTAAAACTAACGAATTCCCCGGTATGTTACTACTCTTAAGTCGGAAGAAATTTAGAAACTTTACGATCAAATATTTTATGTAGGTATAGTAGGTTGGTAGTTAAAGCTGATACATTTACTGGTACATTAATACCTATTACTGTTAAAAATGGATAGCATAGCAGAAAAGACAGGTTTTATTTTCAAAAGTCATTTCAATTATGGAGTAACCAACTTTATCCAATAAACAACACAATGTGCTAAATTAGATGAACGACAAATAGTATAGGTAGTATAGGTACCTAGCGGAAATAAAAATAAAATATGAAGAATAAACAGAGTAAACGCAAGGGAGAATATAGCCAAAAAATTAACTGAAAGTGGTGTGGTGGCTAGAACAATAAAACATTACGAAAAAAAGGAAATCATGAGATCAAAAAACTAAAAGTTTATTCTTTGTAAAAGAAAAAGTTTAGGAATATATCAATGCGGTTTCAGGTAAGACAGGTCAGTTACCAGCCAAGTGACAGGCAGAATAAAAAGTTTAGGAACGTAATGGACAGCTACACGCGATATCCATCGATTACAAACCGGTGTAGGTACAATAGAACAATATCTAACAGTAACACATTACACATGACTAAGCAGTGGAAAACAATTAAAGAAATAAGAATAAGATTGTGGAATTTTTTTTAAACCAGTGGCGCCGGAACTATTTTTCAACTACGGCTGCAGCGAGAAAACGTGGCGCCGCAGGCGATTTTTTTTTCAGAAGTGGGCGTGGTCAATTTAAAAGCGTTTTACGAGCATATGGCTATTTTAATGTAAAATTTTAAAAAATCAAAATTTCAACAATTTTACTTAATATGCATATTTTAAAATTGCATTGAAATACTGATAGTGCTGCCGCCGAGAACGAGAAATTTCTCGTCTCGTCTCGTCTCGTCTCGAATTTTCGAGACGAGAGTGTCTTCTTTTCTCGTCTCGCTTTTTCGAGACGAGACGAGAAATGGGGTGTCGAGAAACGAGACGAGACGAGAAATTCTCGCGAGACTCTCGCCATTTTAAGGATGTGCGGTAAAGCCATTATTGTGTCATATGAAAAACCTAACGTTAAAAAAGTAGCTGCTATCATTAAATAATTTGTAATTTCGGTAATTTGTTTTTAATTCTCGCAAAGGTCTGCGATCCTAAATGCTTTTTTACCTTACCATCTGGCAAAGTATCTTTATTTGTTTTAATAAAGCAGTAAAATGAAGTAACTATAATATTATACTCTGTGGTTTGGCAATAATTTCACTTCCACTTGTTTGAGTTTTTTACTTACACGAGTTACACGCTACTGATTATTTTACATTTCTGCATTACAGAGTGATCTCTAAAATTTTCCAAATACGAATAATTTCATTTTTTCTTGAATTCGTAATTAACAAAACACTACAAACTGTCATCGATAACACTTCGAGAGCGCGAGAAATTTCGAGACTCTCGCGCGAGAAACGAGACGAGACGAGAAGCTGATACCGCGAGACGAGAGGGACTCAATTTCTCATCTCGAAATTTCGAGACGAGACGAGAGTCATGTTATTTCTCGTCTCGTCTCGTCTCGCGGCAGCACTAAATACTGAAAATACCAAAAACAGTAAAGGGTGCAATGAGTCATTTACAAATTGTTTACGGGTGCAACTGACCCGTTGCACCCGTGGTTCCGACGCCACTGTTTTAAACGACTTTATAAGGAGCTGAAAATTTAGATAAACTGCGACAGACAACGTGGAGATGTATTGTCAGCAACGTTCCTTGGTTTATAACACGAACAAAGCTGTAGAATAAACGAAAACCGAAAACGGCATGTATTTTAGGAAAATACCATCAATATAAAGCGCAGGACACTAACAGCATGAACAAAGAAGAGATATTGAATGAAAAGAGCATTAAAAATTAATGAGGAAAAGATGAAATTAAGGGTGTCTGCTTTATACATGAAAAAAACATATTTCGCACTGATCCGATTAAATTAGAATTTTGTTACCCAAAAATTTACAATGATTTTCAGTTGCACCATTAAAAAGGTTTCTTAAAAATAAGCAGTTTTTCACTTCTTTTATTTCTTTGTAAAACTATTCGTTTCTGAGAAAATAGAGAAATGATGTAGATACGATCAATAAATTATAAAAGCAGTATTATACAGGATGTTTCTTAAGCATGTGCAGAAAATTCAGGAGGTGAATCCTGGGAGGAAATAGGCTATTTTTTTCGTACCTATAAACGTGTATTCTGATATGCTTCCACGAACACTAAAAATTAAAAAAATAAAATTGAATGAATAGTCCAGGAGCTAGCGGTATATTTTAAGACTAATTTCTATCAAGCTGAAATTTTTTTTATGAGCTGGTATGGTTATGTCTGCCAAATGTAGGTGGTCGGCAAAATAGGACCGCGGGACATAAAGCGCCCAGAATTTTTTTGTTTTTAATTATTTTTTGATGAAATTTACAAACTTCAATCAAGCTAATTCCTATTTTGTTCGTTATTTAAGACATTCCGACAACAAAAAATTAACTGTCCGACATAAGAGTCGAAACTGAATCAGTGTCTGCCGTTTGGAGTTCGTATTGTTTTTAAGACATTTGACTTATTACCATCAACCTGTTTTTTTTTTAATAACTGTATACTAATTCAAGAAACACAAAAATCACCTTGTCCGACAATTTGAGCGGGACAGAAGCACTCTCTGACGTCCTGGATTGGTTAGTTGGCCAATTTTTTTTCTTAGCGCTCTATGTCCCGCGGTCCTATTTTGCCGACCACCTACATTTGGCAGACATAACCATACCAGCTCATAAAAAAAAATTCAGCTTGATAGAAATTAGTCTTAAAATATACCGCTAGCTCCTGGACTAGAATGAATAGGTAAAAGAATAATGAATAAAAAATTGAAATTACCTTCTCCAAACATAATACAAGCTCAATTTCATTCAATTTTTTTATTTTTATTCATGTGCCTTGAAGTCTCTTTTTGGTAATATGATTTGTATTTTTCTATCTTTATCCAAATTTGAGATAAAAATTTGAAGAGGCGTAGCTCTTCAGTGAAACACATTAAGATACAAGCATTAATATTCGCCCAGGATTCGCCTGCTGCATTTTCTACATGTACTTAGGAAATACCCTGTATAGTATTTCCACAAGCATCCTCTATTTAAATATACAAGGTGTTTCTTTGACGGATTCTCAAACTTTATAGGTGTATTCTAACAGTTCTAGGAGGACAACAATTATATGATCCCGACCTAATGACAATCTTAAAATATTTTTTATTTCATTCTAAAATAGAGGAAGTAAAGAAATGTTCAATATGCCCCCCAGGAGATGCAAAATACGCGTCAAGACGCCGTCTTATTGATTGCTGTACACTTTCGAAGATTCCAGCAGCATTTCTAATGCTTTGAAAACTTAGTTCAATATGTTTTCGGTGAACTTAAACTGCAGGAATTGGAATACACTATAGTATACACGAGATCGATAAGATGTTTCCAGAACCAGAAGTCAAGTGAGTTGAGGTCTGGATATGGGTTGAAGATTAGTCATATAAGAACTAAGACTAATGCTGAATATTAGATGGAAGATTATGCAATAAGCTCTTCTTTAAATCTCCATAGGTCCATTATATAATGTTGGTGGCAAGAAACGGCGAGATTAAGCAATCCCAATGATACTAGGCCCAAACACTCAATAGGTACAAGTTACAGTTTGCCAGATATAGTGTGAAGATTATGTCAACAAAAATAGAAAGAAAATTAGGAAGCGAATGTATAAAAATATTACTGATATATATGCGAAGGAATATTCTGTGCTAGACTCCTGAAGATCAAAGATAGATTGGAGAATAGAAAAATTGTGTGGAAAAATAAGGAAGAGGTACAATGGAAGAGAATTACTAATCGGAACTTTGGAAGCTGTATAAAGAACCGTACATAGAATTATATCTTTCAAGAATATACCTTTTACGGGACGTTATTCATATTGGGTGCACCAACGTCATTTTATTTTATATACGAAGTAATACTGCATATAATTATATGAGCATAATTTCAAAATTATTAATTTGAAAGTCTCTTTTAGATCCCTTTCATCATTCTTATTCCGTAGTATTATTCTTATACAAGATTATAAAATTTATTCATATGCAAATTTCATTTCCAGAACATAAATTTCCTTTATTGCCAATAATATTTTTGCTACTTGTTTATCCTAAATTCGAGATCCCTAAACCGTACTAAATTTGTTTGTCGCGAGATTCAAGTTTTTCTCCAGTCTGTTTACCACGAACATAATTTTTTATCAACCTATGATGGATGCGAGGGCTCGTTTAAACTTCACAACATGTCGAAGCTCTAAACTCAAACTATCTAGTAATCTATAAAAGATGATGGAACTTATATAATGTCAACTTTCATGTCACGAATTTCTGTTCTTTTTATGCCAATATCTAATGGTTAGTGGAATCGATAAAAGCAATTTATGGATGTCATCACATTTAATCTATCACTATGCGGGAAAAATGTAACGTCATTTGCATCAGGCTCTAAATGGCAGTTTTGCAAGTAGTATCTTAAAAACTACTTTTTATTTTTATTAAAATGAAGTGCTTTTCCAGTGAAATGTGTTTGAAAACATTTTATGAAAAAATTATGAGATACAATTACGACGAATATTTCCTTCTAAAGCACTTCAACTTGTTCGACTCAATATTGAGAAATGATAAACATCATACTGTAGAAATCCATTTTCATTTCTTTATTTAATAACGCTGTTCATTCAGTTGATTCTAGGAACAGGATATTAAATAGGCGAAGCTCATAAAAAGCCGTGAAAACCCACTTTCACTGATGGAAATGTTCAACACTGTTCCCAGAATAACCGAACTTTAGGTTTACAGCCACGAATAAATGTAATGATATAAGTTGTAGTGGGTATTGTATACATTAATTACCAGTAGCAATATATGCCGGTTCTTTGTACCCGCAAGTAATCTAATAGTATAAATGTGCTTTCTATCTGAAAAAGTTGTTGATAAAGAATTACTATTTGCGAAATATAATTAATTATGTAAGAGAAATCATAATCATACAATAATGAGAATCTACTTTCTAAATATATTTCTCCTTTAATATTTTAAATTTTCTTTAAGAAAGAGATGTTTTGCAAAATCACTTCATAATATAGGTGTTAATAATACAATAATTATTGTAGTCACTACTTTAAAAATATTTTAAGAAAATGTAATCTATCGCAATTCTGCAACAAGAATACTAATACACAAGTGTTTCTCAATATAAAGATACGACAATTTCAAAGGAAGATTGTAAAAGTAGATATTTATATAAATTATGCGGGTACCCCTTGTACTGATTCGTCTATTGCATAGTTTAAGGATTCATTGTCTTTGTGAAAATCCCTTGTTACCAAGTTTGTGTTATTTTTTGAGAATATACTGATAAAGGATTATTTTGCAGCAAATTTAATATCTCTAATCTCGACATCAGAATACTTCACTAAACGATTAGCAAAACGGTTTTTATCTATTGTCACTATTATTATCAGGGACATACTAAATAGGTCGCAAACAGAAGTAGATTAGTAATGGAAGTAAGCGGTATTTTATTTTCACTGAACTTTCTGATAATCGAGTGTCTAGGATTCTAGGTCCACTGGTTCAGGTAGAGGTTAAAATGATAAACGTGCTCAGCTGGAACAATATACAGGGTGATTCCTAAGTACGTGTAGAAAATGAAGGGGGTGATTCCTGGGCGAAAATTAAGGCTACTTTTTCCTATAAACGTGTATCATAATATGCTTCCTTGAAGAGTTACCGCTCTTCAAAAATGGAGGAAAAATTTGGTTTTTAATTTTTATCTCAAATTTGGACAAAGATAGAAAAATAAAAATAAATGGACGTGTTATACTAACAGGAAGGCCCTTTATGGATATTTTCTTTATTCACCTGTATTGTTAGAAGGGGATGAAACTTACAACCCCTGTTCATTTTTTTATTAGAACTTTTTAATGCACCGGAATTTTTAATTTAAAAAATAGGCATGAGAAAGCCTTATTCATTTAGAAAATTATTTGCCTCTTTTATTTTTATCGTGAGACAAATAGTTTTCGAGTAAAAAATTAAAATCGATTGTAATGTGCGCCTCAGTTTCGTGAGAAGTTATAGTAAATTTCTGAAAAAAAAAGTCTAGGTAGGCGGATTTCACTTTTTCATCAATAATGTATGCAAACTTACTAACAATTATTATTATCAAAAACAACAAACACAAAAAATGAAATCCGCCTACCTAACTTTTTTTTTCAGAAACTTCTCACGAAACTGAGGCGCACATTACAATCGATTTTAATTTTTTACTCGAAAACTATTTGTCTCACGATAAAAATAAAAGAGGCAAATAATTTTCTAAATGAATAAGGCTTTCTCATGCCTATTTTTTAAATTAAAAATTCCGGTGCATTAAAAAGTTCTAATAAAAAAATGAACAGGGGTTGTAAGTTTCATCCCCTTCTAACAATACAGGTGAATAAAGAAAATATCCATAAAGGGCCTTCCTGTTAGTAGAACACGTCCATTTATTTTTATTTTTCTATCTTTGTCCAAATTTGAGATAAAAATTAAAAACCAAATTTTTCCTCCATTTTTGAAGAGGGGTAACTCTTCAGGGAAGCATATTAGGATACACGTTTATAGGAAAAAGTAGCCTTAATTTTCGACCAGGAATCACCCGCTTCATTTTCTACACGTACTTAGGAATCACCCTGTATATTATCGAAGAGCATCAGGTTTTCTGGCAACGCGACTCCGGTAAACTACCTGTTTGTTTAAATTTTCAGAAAGTATGCAGTGTCGAAAGAATTGAATAATCAGTACAAAATGGATCATGGTAGGGAAAGACATACCTTAACTGAATTATTGCTTATTGAGAAGCACTACTAACCCGAATCGTTGATTGAGGTACCCGAATCAAAACATTCTTCAAAGTAATGGAAACATCCAAATTCAGGCAAGACAGTGAGCGTTACGCCGTTAGTAGGGTGCGTTATCCTTGCAAACATTTATAATTTCCAGAAGCGAGGTGAAATGTGAAAAGGAAAATACTGTATCATACTTCATACCGTGAAGACCTAAAGGAGATTCCGGAAGAAATTTTGGAAAGATGTACAAGAGATGTGTACATTCTGTTTCTAAGGCTGTTTCTGTGGCTAAGGCGGGGACTTCTTCAACAGTACTATTACATCCCCATATAGTTCCTGACAACGGTCGCCTGCTAGGTGGGCTAAAAATTTATCTTGGTACTATGCGTTATTTTTAAAACAAAATAAGGTGCAAATGTGATTGAAATCATAAACCACATGTTTTTATGTTGTGGGTTTCAAGATATGTAGAGCGATGGGATAAGTCGTGATCGATGATGGCCGCGATTAAGTTGCTTTCAAGTTTCTACTGTAGTTTCAGAATGTGTTTGACAATAGACGGTTAAAACTGTAACAGAATGGACGCCAGGATTAAAACGCAAATATGCGAACATGGATTACACACTAATTAGGCACGAGAAAATAGGAAACCCGTGGTGAAGCTATCTTACCTGAAGTAGGAATGCTTGAAGGCTATTAATTATTATTACTAAAACTACTCAACTCTATAATCCAGTGTAGGTGCATACATACTACAATTTATGTTAGCAAAGTACAACGTCTACAACTAGTAACTATCAAAGATGACACTTCATATCGAGGTAACTATTTTAGTGTCGGTTGAAGCTAGCAAGTTTAAATCAAATTCAGTGTAGGTACTTGTTGTAACAACAATCGTTATAAAGGGTTTAAATTAAACTGAAACTTAAATTATGAAGAGAAGCTGCTTCTACTTCGTAATGAACATATAGAAACAGTCAACAGACCAAGATGTATTTTTCATTAATTTGGTCACAATTATATTTCATTCAATGCGTCCATACATTTAGGGGTTTCAAGCAAATATAAATTTTTGTGTAATATGAAAGTAAATCACTTGAAACATTTATTCGTTTGGCTTTAATACATTTTCACTTCTAAAAATTTTTTGTTGTCCCCACAACTTTAGTTTTGAGAATGATTGATAACATCCAATACTTTAATATACAGGGTGACTGATAAGTATCTACCACTGGAAATTATGAAGTTTATTTTTACTAATCCCACAAAAATGTTATTTATAACAAATAGTTAAAGCACCTAAAACCGCTTTATGTAAACTCTCATATATTTAATCCACAAAACTGTACAAGTTTGGATCCGCTATAAATTGTTTTATTATTATTTATTAAATTGCTTATGATTTACTAAGCACTGAAATATGCGTTCATTTATTATTTATTACAATAATAGCATTGTTTCAGTTTACTTATAGAATATTTATTGTATAGATTTGAGATCTAAAATGAGGTTTTACTGACAGGGTTGTTCCTGAGAGGCCTTTTTGCTGTTTCATTGCGGCGGAATCGTACTGCAAGCTTTTCCCCAAATTTGAGCAGGGATAATCAGGATTGTCCCAAGAGGCAATGAATTGCGCTAGCGCGTGTATCATAGGAATGAAACTTATTGATCTTATTCTGTGAACGCAAATCGACAGTGGATTGATTAAAACTTCAGCAATTTAGAAATTACTATTTTTTAGTAGCAGGGTAGATTTATTACAAAAAAGAAAACAAGGCAGTATGAACATAGCATTATCCCAATTTATTGACATCGTTTGAATCGGTTTATATTTTTATTTTTTGTTCCTTTTTTTTAGAATTATGATATATTAAATTTATAAAACTTACTTCCATTACAAGTACAAACAATTTAACTTTTTTACCACGAAAATAAGATACTACCACGCGAAAGAAAATTTGAAAAGTAGAGGCTATGTAAATGAAATTACTTTTTATATTGAATGGGATATTAAGAGGACCTCTAAGATACTCTTTGAGATTTATTCATACGACAAAAGCTCTGAAAATCTTTTTTCATTTTTCATTTCATTTTACGTAAAAAGTTCCAACAGGTTCGCTTCACTTAAGAAAATTTCACTTTGTGGATGAAATGTTATGGAGACAGACCATCGGTCCTAAACTCGAGGATTTTACGATATTTGCCTATAAATCGCAACCCTTAAAAGATATTTCACTGTAAAAGAGGATTGCGATAAAACACACAAAATAAATTACCTAGAAGGGTTTGAAGTGTTGTAATGCCTGTAATTTAATGTAAAATGTAGGAAGGTAAAATATAAGTCAGCTGCAGGTTTTCATGTGAATAAATTATGTTTCCCTTGTTGCAGTTGCGTTAATGCCAGTGTTGTTGCTTTTAATAACTAATTTATTGATGGTAGATAATAATTAACCCTAAGATAAGGTTTTATGAATAATAATAATGGTTGTGCATTGAATAGATAAATACATTTTATTGTATTTTTTTTCTCGACCTTTTGAGGTCATATTATGTCCCCCCTCCCCTATTGAATATTTAATTTAAAACGAAAGACAAATATATGCTAAGTGTACTCTCAACCATTTAGCCACAAATGATTTATTGTTCTTGTAATTTATTGTCTCTCAGATCTGGTAAAAGAGTGATAACTAGCTTGGCTAAAATCAATACGTCAGCAGCTGTTGAATATCAAACTATAGTAGGGTTAACCGAGCCCTTCTCTTGAATATCCGATCTAGTGCCCGACAATCAAAGAAAAGGAATTGACAGTGGCTGTTCGTAGGGGTTATAAAAGAGGACGGTTATTATCTATTGGCATTTGTTCGTGTTAGCGTCCATTACTACTTGTACTTAAGACTCCTAGACAATTTACAAATTTAAAATTTTCAAATTTTCAGAATCAAAAAAAATTAGGTTGTAACTTCGTGGTGCCCAATGCTGTGTTAATTAGATTTGGATAGTTAATAAAGTGTAATAACAATCATTCTAAATTATGCTTTGTACTGCAATATTTTTCTCTGTAATAATCATTTCTTTGTTGTATTTGTTTGCTCGATGTACTACGTTGTTGCAACAAGTCGAAATTGCATGTGCAGTCAATATTATATTCTTGAATATTCAATTGCATCCATATTTTATCGTCAATATTACCTAGCAAAACAACTTGTCGTGGTCGTTTGCATTTTAAAACAATTTATTGTTCTACCACCATTAATTTTGTTAACGTGCCATCATTAGTAAGATATACAGGATTACTTAATAATTACCTCTTGGTAAGCTTTATGTAAATCAAGAGAATTATAAACGGTTGAAAAATAAAAGAATGAAACTAAAAAGTAATTTTAGAAGCAATTAAATGGTACAATTGTTGTTCATGATAGAAAAAATATAATAAAGCTACGGCTGAGTTCAATGTGTTTTATTTATAAATTACATCGTCAAAATTTTCGCGTGTACGTATCCACTTTCTAAACAACAAAGATCGTTCCACATAATGTGAAAATGTCACACTAAAAACTGAAAACAAAAGCATGTTGAACAGTTGGAGTAATCAGCACACCGCGTTGGTGTTTATGGAATGGAATCACAGCAAGGCCATGTCTGCTTTAAAACGAGAAGGCCTTTAGTAAGAGCTTTTATGTGAAGGCTTTATTATTCCGCAAATGTGCTTTGCGGTATACTTGTATTTTGTTCAAGAAAAACTTATAAGCGTGTAATGTGGATTGCTACCTCGAAGTGTAATCGTGTAATCATTAGATAGAACTCGTTATTGCAAACTGTCTGCCAACTCGTGCGCAAATAACGAATCCTTTTATGGAGAAGAATTCCTTAGATTCGGTGCATGTTATGAATTTTATTGATAAACGTTGATAGCGTATATATACATTTCTTGTTGCCAACTCTCGAGAAACTTGTAATATATTCAGCTTTTCTAAAGGGAAACATGGAAACTCAAATTATCGTTGAACGGTAAATAAGTTCGCGCATTATTGGAAACTGGCAGAAAAAATATATCAACAGAGAACGTGAGCATTGTAGATAAAAAACGAAATATATATGTTTCTAGAAGAGTTCTGCTTAACCAAACTGTGTATTCAACTATGTTGGGCGACTTTTAACTAGACCACTTTAGTTTTTACGAAAAGAATCAACTTTTTGATATCTGTGCGTTAATTAGAGATTTAGAAAACAAAATATAATTTTCCAACTATGGAGCTTTGATACCAAGTCCACAAATAGCTACGTACATAAAAAAAATAATTGTTATGAGTTTGTCCAACGTAAAGGAAGTTTTATGAAGTATAGTAATAGGGAATTGTTTATACCCGTAGTAGTAGTAGTAGTAATACTCAATACAAAGCATCTATTGATATATTTTATACAACGGAGATGGCGAGAGATAGTGTCAATGAGCAGAACTAACCTGACCCAACCTAACCAAACCTAAGTTAACCAAATCTAACCCAACCTGACTCAACCTAATCCAACCTGACTCAACCTGACCCAACCTAACCGAACCACAACTTCTGTTTATTCGAATGCGAAATGGACTTCGAATATCTTGCTATAATCCACATCCACAGCGAAAGGAAAATAAACTGGCGGTAGCACAAGAACAAGAAACACGGGTCAAGCAGGCCTATCCGCAATTTTAGAAATATTGTGAAGGGAAGAAATCCATAATCAAGTCAAGTCAACTTTAAGAAGGAGAAACCTGGAAACATAATCTCTAGTGACGAAGTAAATATCCCACATCAAGTAGCCATCCTAATTTTGCCATTCTCTTAAGTTACAATTTTTCGGCCTTTCTTCAAAACGCAAACGCAAACCTTTCATAAATATTCACGCCGAAATAAGAATCTGTAGTTTAAGTTCTAACCCTATCCTTAGAGAAATGCGGATGAAGGGCAGATTGAATTATGCAGCTACTTCTTCCATCCCAATGCAAGTTAAATAAATAAAGAAATAAGCAAAAGGTGGAGTTCGATGTGTTACGTACAGACTACCCTCATTTAGAGCACAGTCAAGTTTAATTATTAAAAGCGACCTTTTGTAAAGGTTTTAACATACGGGCATGGATCTCAGTTCTAGTATTATTTATTAAAAATGTATGAATACGGAAACGTTGGAGTAGTGTAAATTTGAAAATTTATGAATGAAAGTTAAATGCAGATGAATTTAAAGGTGCTTTGTGGGAGTGTCTTAAGAAGGATCAGCTAAAAAGTTAATCATTATAACTTTAAGCTGTAATTTTGCTATAGGTAAGAAAACTACAGAAAAAGCTGAATTTTGGCAACATGGGTAAGAAATAAAATCAATCTTTACGAAATTGCCTAAAAAGTACATTCTATGTCAAACGTATAATAAATTGCTTCATTCAGTGTTTGAGTTTCGATTAAATTTTCCATCCTTTAATTTTTGCTTGCTTTGCACGTTCTTATGCGAAAACAAGTTTTTCCTTTACATTCTATCACGAACAACAAAGCAATTTCGTGGAGAACTCATAAAAGAAAGGGTCGGTTTGTATTTATAACTATTATTTGGACAAACATTAGAAATGTGTCAATAACTTTCACTCTTATAACCTTTTGACATTGAACTTTTAGGAAATCCTGTAGTTTTTTCCAAACGTGTTGTTTTCCCGTTTTTAATAATTAGGTTTATAGTATTAATTAATGTTTTACTAATTAATTTTGCATTTGCACGCAAATGTGGTCAACAGTGTTAATATACAGGGTGATCATTTGAAAACGATCCACCCCCAATATCTCGGTGCACAAAGCTTTATAAAGAAATCGCCGAGACACGTCAACAATATTAATGAGGGGGACATATTTTTACATAACAGTTACATATCACGTTTTATCCCCCCACCCTCCAGAGCCTCCTCCTCAAAAATTGTAAATAGCAAGGGGGGTTATGTGATACCTCATTTGAAACACCTTTGGATTACCTACATTTTGACGTTTTGCTTTTTAAAATCGGTTGATTCGTTTTTAAGATATTAAGGGAAAAGTGTTTAAGTTTATTAAAACAAAAGGGAGCTTTTAAAACGCATAGCAGGCTGTTGTCATAATGCATTACTGGTTGTTTTTATTGTCACTACTTGTCAAAGTGTTTGGCAATAATAATTGTTGTTCGTTTAAATTAAAATCCCTAGATTTTTTTCTTTGGGGACATTTAAAGTCAACCGTTTACAAAAGTCAGCCAGAAAATATTCTACGGCCAGATCTACGGCAAAGAATAAATCACGAATGGAGGTCTATTCCACGAGAGGTATTTCAGAATGTTAGATTAGGATTTGAACAGAGACTCTATCAGTGTTTAGCCGAAAATGGAGGACAGTTTGGACAGTTACGTTAAAATTTAATTGTTTCTGCACGGCCTGTGCTATTTTGTCTAATTATTATATTAAATGTCTGAAAAACAAATTTATCGATTTTAATTTAAACGAACAACAATAATTACTATTGCCAAACACTTTGACAAGTAGTGACAATAAAAACATCCAGTAATGCATTATGACAACAGCCTGCTATGCGTTTTAAAAGCTCCCTTTTGTTTTAATAAACTTAAACACTTTTCCTTTAATATCTCAAAAACGAATCAACCGATTTTAAAAAGCAAAACGTCAAAATGTAGGTTACCCAAAGGCCTTTCAAATGAGGTATCACATAATCCCCCTTGCCATTTAAAATTTTTGAGGAGGAGGCTCTGGAGGGTGGGGGGATAAAACGTGTTATGTAACTTTTAAGTAAAAATATGTCCCCCTCATTAATATTGTTGACGTGTCTCGGCGATTTCTTTAGAAAGCTTTGTGCACCGAGATATTGGGGGTGGATCGTTTTCAAATGATCACCCTGTATTAAATCTTGACTGGGATTATTTTCATTGGGATGCCCTAAATCAATATTCCCACGCCCTAAAAAATATGTGTTGTTAGAATGTTGTTAAAATGTGTTGGTATTTTCGTATTATTCGGTGTATATGTATAAATTTTGCGTAGGGTCAATTTCAAGGGAGTTAATATGTTATTGTCGTATTAAGTCAATGAATAATTGCTATGATTATGCAGGGTAAAGTAATTACTATCAGAAGGATATTACGTAGCACAAATGTTTGGAAGTACCTATACAACATTAACGTGTTAAATAGCTATTACGGAAAATCACAAAACTTGCAAGTTTGGAAAAGCAAAGGGGTCCCAGTTGACTACAAATTTGAACTATAACACGAAATAGATTAGGTTTTACGCCCACGTCGATTCAGTTTATAACCCTGTCAATATTTAGGGCGAACTCCTTTCTGCGGGCCGAACAGGTGAATTCAATAAGTTTAGCGTGTTGGGGACGCATGACTTGATGATCTTGTTACCAAGTTGTAGTAAACATGAACTAACCGGCTCATTATAAATTTAAAATCAGATTTTCGTCAAAACGTAGTAGTTGACTTCAGTTACGGTTCGTCAATTGGGTATTCGAGTGGCACTAGAAAATTTCTATATTGGAAAACATGAGATTACGTACTTATAGCAAGAACATTTCATATCACGTCATCTAGTTTTGCGGTTTTTACTATTTTAAAATCTTTCATAAATTCATGGAGCTTGCTTAGTTCAATTGGGGTTAGGCGCTATAATTTATTATAGTCCAGGAGCTAGCGGTATATTTTAAGACTAATTTCTATCAAGCTGAAATTTTTTTTATGAGCTGGTATGGTTATGTCTGCCAAATGTAGGTGGTCGGCAAAATAGGACCGCGGGACATAGAGCGCTAAGAAAAAAAATTGGCCAACTAACCAATCCAGGACGTCAGAGAGTGCTTCTGTCCCGCTCAAATTGTCGGACAAGGTGATTTTTGTGTTTGTTAAATTAGTATATAGTTATTAAAAAAAAATCAGGTTGATGGTAATAAGTCAAATGTCTTAAAAACAATACGAACCCAAACGGCAGAGACTGATTCAGTTCCGACTCTTATGTCGGACAGTTAATTTTTTGTTGTCGGAATGTCTTAAATAACGAGCAAAATAGGAATTAGCTTGATTGAAGTTTGTAAATTTCATCAAAAAATAATTAAAAACAAAAAAAATCTGGGCGCTTTATGTCCCGCGGTCCTATTTTGCCGACCACCTACATTTGGCAGACATAACCATACCAGCTCATAAAAAAAATTTCAGCTTGATAGAAATTAGTCTTAAAATATACCGCTAGCTCCTGGACTATTAGGACATTAATTTTATCAAAACTATTTTTCTTTTAAGATACGAGAGGATTGGTAGAAAATTCAAGAGCACTGTATACAGTGGTGGGTCTTGATTTTGTGGGGCCCCAGGCTCAATTTGATCTGGAGGCCTACCAGGGGTGCGGCCAGGAATTAGTATTTGAAGGGGGTTGAATCGATATGTATACAGAAATGCGAGCGAAGCGAGAAGCAGTAGTGGGTGTGGCCTATTTAACGTGTTAATATGATGTCAAATAAAAAAATTCAAAACTTTAAAAAAACTAATGTTTTTTAATTAGAAGTAATCCGATGCAAGCAGAATTGACAGGGTTGCAAATTTTGGCGGTTTGGAGCCAAATTTTCTCATTAACAGACAATAAAAATTTAATTTAGGTTTTTGAGGATGAGGCACTCAACGATTCTGAGGCCCCCGCTTTGCTGAGACCCCAAGCACCAGCCGCATGCGCCTGTGCGGTAATCCGCCACTGACTGTATATTAAAAAATATTTAGGTTTGGTATTTTACTGTTAACTCTTTTTGCTGTTAAAATATCAAGCGTAATATCACTTTTTCTGGGTTATGCAGATATCTAGGTTTCCCTCATTTTTGCTTTAGTTTTTGTTTTAATCGTTACACCTAACATTTTCAATTTTAATTATCTCAGCTATGCTATTTTCTATGAAAATGTGTAAAATATGTTCTGGAACCAAAGAAGCACATGTAGGTAGTCCGGCTTTATATTTCGTGGTTAAGTAACATGTCTTTTTTACTCTTAATAGCTCTGCTAGAAAATCTCTATAAAACCCATCTGCGAGGTAGCGATTTAAACTCTTGACAAGCTCTGAATATGTCTAAGCTTAAAAACTCGTTGAAAGCCATTGCCGGGGTTTAAATTAAACATTGTTCGAAATCCCTCTTCAAGCTAAAACGCCTGCATGTAAATGTACTTGATATAGGGCAATTCATTCGAGAATGTTTAAATTTCAGCTAACAAGTGCCAGAGATATAATATTCTTGACGTGCAGCTTGTTTATTTTTTTAGCAAACCATTTTTTTGTTGCTCCTTTAAGGATACAATTTTTTTAAGGTAATCTATTTAAAATATCTGTATTAAATTAAATTTGGTAAAATTTACATCACTCTCATTTGCATTGGGGTTTAACAACCTTACGCTGACAGTGTTCATCAAGGGAGCTTGAAAATGTAACCGCAGTCTGCTAGGATTTCAGGGTAAACCCGAGTAAAGCGTCCAATAAAAAAGTTTTATGTACTGATTAAACATGCACAGGCCATATTAAAGCTCTCCAGTGAAATTAGTAAAATAAACTGAAGTAGATAATTGAAATTGTTTTTAATACAAATTTTAAAATTTTGGAAAGTTAACAATAAGAGTGAAGGATGTTTGTTTTAATACGGAATACTCAATATATTGTATATTTTATTGCATGCTATACCTACAAATGGACGTTAAACCAACAGAATGCTTTTATTTGCGTTTTATTTTTCCGTTACAGTAATGCAATGTTATTGGAATAATATTGCCACCTCGAAATGTATAGCGCACGCTACAACTTTACATGGAAATATGTTTGATTAAATTCCGCATTGCAATTTTCACATTGTTGGGTTTAATACCAAACAAATTTAAGCTTCAAGTGCAACCAACTACGTATAAACACTACATAACAGCAGATCAAAAATAAAATGTTTGTGCAGATAACCTACTTCGCAATATTCTATGTAAAAAGAAAGGAAAAATGAAAACGTTCCCTTAGGTATCATTCAAATTAACATAAAGAGGTAAATTTATTGTCACACAACCTGCCATTTAATCATTTTTGCAAATATGCTGGAACTGCTACGAGTAGCGAGGTACTAAAATCTTTACGAGGACACATAAATGGTCCAAGTAATTTAGGTAAATAGGATTTGAAGGTGTTTAGAAAAGAGGTACTTTAAGTAAGTTTTGAATAATAATTTCATGGGCATGGTGTGAAAAGCTTCTGCATTACTCAAACGTGTATTTGTTTCCTAAATTTTTACTTTTTTTCAAGAAATGTGGCGCTTTTTCAAATAACTGTTGTATTAAAGGGGAATACTATTTATACATCTTTATACCAATACAATCTATGAAAGCCGGAACTCTGCACAAAATTATTTTCTTCCGAAACTAGCGAGGCCTTTTTGCGAATTGTGCTGTAATTTCATGTATATTTGCGAATAATTTACTTCAAAGCGATTATTTCAATATAAATTCTCTGTAGCCCGCGTTCCTCTTCCTTTTACTTTTCTGTCGCTGTAAGCCAAAATAGGCCTTAAACTGAGAATACTAATGTTATAAGTTATAAACAAAAGTAGATTTATTACCGACTCTCCTTTTTATTTATAAATAGCTATTTCAATTCATATAATTCCGTTACAAATGAGAAATTTGATTTTCAGTAAGCCAGGAGATTTACAAAATTATTGTTTGTAGCAAATGACAGAGGTTTATGTAAATAACAAACTCCTTAAATTTCATTTGATTACAATATTAAATTTATAAAGGATGGTGTGTACTACCATGTCGTATACAGGGTGTCCAAGATAAGGAGTGCATGCGTGGAGATTTCGTAAACGGTAAAAGATAGAGATTCGGTTAAATGAGGAGAAGAATTGTTCAGCGTATTGAGGACCACTACGATCACCATTTTGCGCTTTTACCTATAATAATCAAATTACACAGGGAAATAGACAAGTGAAACTTTGACATTTTTTAGTCTCTACTCAAACCCGCGCAAAATTTGTAGGTGATCATAGTTTAGTCGTCAATACGCTGAACATCTCTTCCCATTTAACCGAATCTCTATCTCTTACCGTTTACGAGATCCCCATGTATGCGCTCCTTATCTTGGACACCCTGTATAAAATGACATAACAGAATATTCTAATCTTAAGTTTATTTCCATTGCTAAGTTTCTGTGAACCTAAACTCTAATAACTATTGAGTTTTATTTGCAGTTTTGTACTTCTGTATTTATTGTCAGTTGCAGTGCGCGTCGTACATACTTTGTGAGACTATTAGGTTAGCTTTAAAATATGATAGTCAATGTTTTGTTTTGTAGTGGATTCTTTAACTTAAATCAAAAGTGTAAGTTTAGAGGCTTAAAGAGACCCTGGATGTAGGTGGGAATCTTGACCCTAAAAACCCCAGGAAGTGGTAGGATGGAAAATCAGTCACAAATCCCTTCCATGCTGCCGTGTCCAAAACACAAATCTACTGATTGCCATTCACGGAAATAGGAGAAGGTACAATTTAATGTTTGAAAAAAATATTTTAAAATGTAATATTAAGCTTTCGTTCGTAATACAAACAACTTTGAAAGTGCTAAAAACTTTTACCACAAGAAGAAATTTTGGATTTTTCAATAAATTTACTTAACGCCTACTAAGTATATCGTGTATTATTTTTGCATCTTAATGCAATTACGTCTGTTATATTCCATAACATTGAAGTTCGTCTTGTAAATTTCACAAATGCTTTTATAGTAATAAGTTGAGGAAGTAGGGGTTCATAGCTAAAACTTTCCCAAGCGAAGGCAGCTCCGGTTACAAAATTAGTTTTGTACACAATTTGGGTATTTCGAAAATAGTCAGGGTTGCGTGAAGCCAACGCACAACTTTGGTTGGGAATTTATGAACTAACATTTAGAATAACTTGTTCGAAAAATGAGAAACGGTGAAGTAGGAATTTACTGAAAGTTTGTGGCATGCCGAGTTGATATTATCTCACCAGTCCCTGTTTTATATTTTTCTGTGACATTTTCCTCGACGAGTTACATTCTTTTGAACATAAAAATATTTTAAATACAGTGCATGTTTGCTATTAGCTCTAATACTAGATTTCTTATTAGACCTTTTAGTAGAGTTGGAATTTTCTCTTCTTTGTGTTCATTTTCTGTTGCAATCACACATTACAGTCACTTTTGTTTAATACGCGCTTGTAATTTTAATGAACAATATTAAAGGCCTTTTTAAGCCTACAAAGTTAACAAAGCAAAACCTCACGTTGTATACTACACATAACATCATTAAATAACAATGGACGAAAAAGTTTCACCTTGTATTCTCTTTGAGTATTTGTAATTACTATGTAAACTCGCCACAATTTTCTTTTACTAATTGCGTGTAATTATGAAGTGTGTACGGCTCCCAAATGACACTGTTTTATTCATGTCTCTAGTAAATAAATGCGGTGTGAGATTAACATTATTTGAATGCCGTTTCGAGTGAAAGAGGAATATTGGAAAACAAGGCTTTACCGAACCTACCAAGTTTGTTTATGAGTAGTTTTGTGTTAACTTTATGAAATACGTATAGTACTTAAATTCTATGTTTAAGGCTGGAGTTTACACCTTGAAATATACCCCATTTTATGGACATTTTGTTCCAATTTTTCAGAGCCAATTTTAAAGTAGGAAGGGCGGGCGAAATTTTTTTCTTATTATTGGTGTTTTATCTGTCTACCCATAGAACGTTTTTGTTTAATTTCTAAAAAATTACTTTTCAGCATTAAAAAATGTACAACTCTATTTTACTTTAAAATTTTCAAGTAGTATTTACAAAAATATGGATATCGAAAAATTCTCTCTATCAATAGATAGATATAACCACGCTCTTTCAAATGCCACAAGAATTTTTTTTCTAAAATGCAAAGTAATTCGGAAATAATGGAATTTTTTTTAGAAATATCAATATAATTCACCCTTTGCAATTTAGCATATAGGCAACACAACTAACAGGACCATTAACTGTCAATGGAGCCAATACACAAAAGACGGATTATAACGGATTACAACTTTCTACTAGGTATAGTTGTTTGACAAAAAAAAATTAAAATAATATAACGACAAAATCTATATTCAATACAGTAAATTCATTGTTCTTTATTGCATTTATCAATTTTGGTAACGTCAGATGAATCTAAAATATTTAAAAATATGAAACAAAATTCCAAGGCAAGCATTATTCTTGTTATTGTAGGTATGCAACTTTCCATACATCAAATTCGATTTTGCTCTAAGTAAATGCCAGCCTTAATTTATGTGGTTTACGATATAGATCAAATTTTCAGGAATTGGAGGAATCAAAATAGATACGCCTTATGAAATTTATTTCCATCCCTTTCGATTAATAAAACAGAAAGCCAATCGTTGTTCACGTTAAACAACGAGGGGTCGTATATTGTTTGCATTACATGGTTGTAGATAATGCAGGATTATTAAATCAAAGCCAAAATTCGTGTGCCTCGTTCTCATTATAAAAGTAAGGGTGTATAAAATTTTATTGGGCGCGTTAAAACATAGGCTGCGTTCATATTAAAATTGATTGCCATGTTAGCAGGCTTTGGTAAACGTTTAATGCTAAATGTAGAATGTTATTACCAACAATATTGGATTAGGTGAACATACAATGTTAGTGGCTCGTCGTGTAATGATTGCAGAGGATAATTAAATTGTGCGTTGCAATTTGCGGTAATTTAATAATGCAGAGACTCGAATGACTATTGTTTCTCTTTAAGAAGAACTTAACTGTTTAGTTATGAAATTTCGTGTTGCAGTTAGGAGAATTACAATAAATTAATTCTGTATAAATATGTGTGCATTATAAAATGAATATAATATAAATCCAAGTGAATGCTAACTGTATCAGTTTTTACTGAAGTTAGTCAATTGAAAGTTTCATGCCATTCTGAATTTTAGGTTTCGAAATACGTGATTTTAGAATTGTTGGGATCAATACTTCATAATGCTATACCGTTTCAGAAGAAAAGGTTTAGACGTATTTCAGAATATATATAAAAGTAGAATAGGCGTGTGAAAAAATAATAGACAGGAGCCGGGGAAAATATAATCCTCAGTTTTCTTGTAACACCCACCAGCTGAAATTCAAGTCGACTTTTTCCTGCTTATAATTACTTATTACATTATCACTGCGGAAAGAAGAGGCTGTCGCAGATAAGAGGTCTAGGAAAAGGAAATTAACTTAAAAACCTACATTTTCTGCGAATAATGTTTTTGTTTGTTGGCTTCATATGAAGTTAACTTTCCATGAACAGAAAGTATTTCGCAACAGAACATTTCACACCCTTAATGAATCTTAAAAACTAATAAAGATCTCTGCAGTACAACTAGATGGAGTCTAGATAAAAATAATCTCTCCACGTATCGAATATCTACAACTTTCAAGAACAGTGAGTCCTTTTGCTCCATTATTAGAAAACTTTTCCAAATCAATTTCGAATCGCAATGGGAATCGATGTAGGTTTCTACCGTTATATGTGTTAGGTGTACCTAAATGTGAATGAATTTTATTCGTGTTAATATCGACTGCGTTTTTATAACAGAATTTCTTTAACCTAAAGTTCGATGGCGACACAAATGTATTAATAACTTCTTCCAATTTAGATATGGGCAAGTTTTCACAAGACAGCTATGGTTGAAAAGTGGTGAATCAATGCCAGTTAATCCAAGTCTATTGGACTTTTCTATAGTTAGAAATTGCAAAATATTTTAGTGCCCACTGCAACCCAAAACTTGGGAACAAAACGTCTATTGTTAGGACAAAACGCCATACCTATAGCGGCAATTGAGGCAGATGTGTAGAAACTAGAAACTGTCACTGATATGAAACTTCTACTTTGTAAAACCATTCTCAAATCGGTATTGGCCAAGCATATCCAATTAACGCCATCAAAAGCCACACCTGGTAACCACTCTTAGGGCCGATTTTATAAAGTCTGGTTGACCGGCGGTTGGATCAACCACGAAAACCTGGCCCTAAGTGAATCACCCTGTATATCTGTTTGCACGATGAACAATTTCCAGCACGGATGCTGATTGATATATAAATAAAAGATAAATATTAATTTAAACTGGAAATAATTAGAAGCTTCCGTGTCGTTTTTATTTGTTTTGAAGTCAAATCCCTTTAGACACTTGTTAGACAAGACGTGCTGTGTAGCAGGTAATTTATCAAAGAATAAGTAAATAAGAAATTTCCTGAATTCGTCTTTTTGTGCTACCTAAATCGTGTTGTCTAGAAGAAAATTTAAAGAAAAGACAGAAATTTGGTTACTTATTTAACAGGCAGCTTGAATTAAGAAAATGTCACTTTATTAGCAGGCCGTTTGATTACATGATTTCCTCACTTCTATTCTGAGTTTAATCCATTTTCTCATATTCCTCTACACAAAATCTTACGTTAATTCAACCATATCAAACTTGTGAAACTTCCTGAGGTGAATACTGAAATGTATTGACAATTCTGGTTATACCGGATAAAGCAAAGCTAGCAGTTTCAGCATAAAATACTAAGTCTCAGATTTTCCCATTTAAAATGGCCAAACATCACATTTTTTCTAGCTAATAGTCGTTTTTCTCCATAAAAGAGGAAACCATGCAATATTATTCGCCGTACAAAGCTTTATATTAAAATAATAGGGAGAAACTTCAGCACGCTACTTCAGATACACACAAGAATAATTAATTGCTCTGTATATTCTTGTATGCTGGGTAAAAGTATGCTTATACTAGTGGTTATAAAAATGTTAATTAGTACTTCCCGGTAACCTTAAACTAAGCTTTGATTAAATTTATTATGTATGTTACAAGAACTTAAATTCTTTGACATAGAGCAAATGGTTGTAGAGGCAAATTTAATTTTTATTTATCAAATAAATAATAATAGTTAATACCGATATTTTTAATACGGTTTTCAATAAAGAGGGATGACATGGTAAATTATAACTTAAGAATGCGAATAATTATTACATCGGAAGATATCAAACGACGATGTTACAGAAGTCTTTGTTAGTTGAAGGATTGAAATTATATAATAATATTATTATTATTATAAAGGAGAAATGTTTGAATTGCAAAGAAAGTAGCAGGTAGCTGTTGTGACTTTGAAATATTAATCAAAAGTGCACTGTATTCTCAAACAGTTGTCAAACTCTCGCATAGTGACTATCTAGCATGAAACTTTAGAAATTAGTTGTCAAGTGTTGGTAACGTTAATCATTACAAACAGCATTAACGGCACAAGTTAATTCTAGAGAGCTTGTTACGTTTTGCCATGTTATGACAAAGATCTACATGAGCAGCCAGCAAATTTGCCTTTGTTATCAAATAACGAGCAAAAACTGGTACACCTCATAATTGACTCAACCCTTGACATGACACATCAATAAAAACGACAATAAAAGTTAACGGGCTGGTAATACAAGCACTGCATCACAATATCAATTTGTCAAACATATTTTATGTTTGATGAAAAACGCCGGCTGCTATGAATTTTCAATTTAGCAATACTGTGAAACGGATAATAAAAATTTTGGTACACAATAAAATTTTAAAGGTATGGTTTTCAGTGTGGAAACTTGTAACCCGCTTTTCAATGACTGTAGTAAGTCTACAGTTTTGAAAGACAGGTTTAATTTTTGTATTTTTTAATTTTTATTTCATTTTTATTTTTTTACATTTGCAGCTACTCAAAAAGAGCCAAATAGGTAACCATGTTACATCGCAGTAGTTCATGTACAGTACATTTTTAAATGATCTGGTTTTCTGCATCTAAAGGGTTTTTTCTCGGAAGCAGATTGTAGAAACGATGGGGCCAAATAGTTTACTCTCCTTGTTCCGATAGTTTTTTGAGCACTGATAGTAGTTACGGCTTTATTTACTGCGTTTCTCACATGATTATCTTAAAGACAAATTGTTAGAACGCATTAATCCCGTATTTTCGTAAATGTGAAAACAACCAGACAGTTTTTATTCCGGTTGTATAGAGTACTCTTCTAACAAAGAAAGCATAGGATTTGTATGTTAGATGTAAAGTAAGAAATCAGGATAAGCCATGGAACCTGGAACCACAAACCTCATTTGACAGTGAATAAAAGGCATTCACCGATTCATGTATGCCCCTCGCATGATACGCCTGAAAAGGATCATCGAATGGATTGTTACTTGTGTATAGCTAGTCTTTGGTATAACAAGAAAGTCAGGATTGTATTTAATTTCTCGTTCTTGTATAACCCGAGAAGAACATGATAATTACGAATGTACGTTGAGATTGTTCGGAGAAGTGATACAGAATTTATTCTTACAGATTCCACACAGTCATGTCGAGCGACTAAGGATCAGAAACCGTTTACTATTCTGTCAAGAATATCAACACTTGAGAAACACAAAGGGCTCTGTGCGTACAGCGATATTTACAGAGGAGTTCTATTTTGTATATCGATGACCTGAGACGTTTAGGGACTTAAAGAGGTGTGTTCGGTACTAAAATTTGGAGTTTTTTATTTGATAATAAAATAATAAATCCAAGAGAAAGACGAGGGAAAGTTGAAGTACAGTTCAACAAAAATTGGATGGTTTCAGGTTCGCGGACGCAGAGTGGTAAAGAAGAGAGAAAGAACACAGCTAACGGCGGTGTCGTTGACTATTCTGTCCTGCTCGTCTACCCAATCCTATTCAATTTCTGTTGAACTGTAGTTACATCCGTTATTATTGTAACTTAATTTTAACCAATTCGTGTAAAACGTTTGAAGTAAATTTTAAATTATTAACATTAAGATCTTATTTACAGTTTTATTTAATATTCTAAAGTTTCAAAATGTTGCTGGTTTTACAATAAATTTCTTTTACCCTTTTAACTTTGTTTTCTTTAAAGATCAATCGTTCAATGCTTTAGCTTCCATGGAGAAATAATAAAAATGCACAGATCTCGCAATTCTTGCAACCATCGTAGGGTGTTGAAAACAAACACGATGTATATTTAATACGGTAATCGAATATACAGAGTGTGTAAAAATTGTGGTGCAGGTTTCAGGTAATGCAGGATATCGCACTAAAAAGGAAACTAATTTTGATTTTGTATGTAAGTAATCAATAATAAAATTTTTCAAGTTGAACGGCAGCTACACATTTAGGCTACGACGGAGAGATGCAAGTTCGTGTTTTAAACAATAGTTTTGAGCAAAACTTTAATTAATTTCGATAAACCAAATACGGCTTATAATTCGTGGTATACGATTGGCGATTGGCTAAGGGAAACAATGAATTATTAAAAAAAATATATTTTGGTGGTCTTGTGTTGTTTTCTGTAATGCTAGTGAGACAACATGATGGAAAACGGGATATTCAGATGTGAAAATCTTACAGCGATCATTAGAAAAATACAAGTTTAACGAACATATTATTTCTTCAGCCTGAAAACTTGTTCTTTTGGGAAAACAAAATATTACTGCGGTAGCTTGAATTTATTTTAGTTACATTTTTAATATTAAGGCTGTACTTTGGAGCTATAGGTTAAATTTAGACAGCATTTATTCTAAATTTATTAGGACACTATTTATTTTTTCTTCTTCTCCCATTCTTGCCATTTATGTTTTATATATTCTAACTTGGTAATAAGCACCTCATTGACTGTTGCTGGATATTTACATTTATAGTTGATATAATTTGTTGATGTTTAAATATTTCACAATCGTAAACACAGCGATTACAGTCGACAATTAAATTGAAGTTAAGTTAAACGATCAATGGTAAAAATTTTTAGCTATTATCACTGAATATACTCATCAAGTAACTATTTTGAAAGAGCAGCATTCTTTACTGTTACCAATTTTGAACTTTGACGACTGTAAGTTCAGGAAGCGTTTGCCAGTTTTTTTGATATCAGCTTTTTGTCTTAGTTTTGTCTAAGGAATAACTTTACCTAAAGCTTTCACCACCATTTTTATACATTCTGTATAATGAACATTGTTTTGGTTTATAATGGTTTATTATAACGTTAACAATACAAATACCAAACAGACTATTATAACAGACTAGTATACCGAGTGGTTGGTATCTGAGTAAGAAGTATACATTGCATAATCATGTTTATCCGAATTCCTGCCCCTAACTGTTATGGAAAAAATTGGTAATGGTAGTAAACTAAAGAGAATAATATTCCGCGTTAAAAATTCTTTGTGTACTATTTCTTCAACATAACAATTTAAAATTTAAAAATGTAGCTATTTAAAAAATAGGAGGTGCTACACTTGTCAAAACAAAACATACTCATATTTTTCGAATGTACTTTCATATGTAGGTATTTAAATTTTATATATTTATTTTTATATTATTTATTATACAAAGAATTCTTAAAATTGAACGACGCGGAATATTATTCTCTTTAATTTGGTACCATTACCAATTTGTTCCATAAAAATGGGGAGCAGGAATTCGCATACGCGTGATAAGCAATGTAAACGGCTTATGTACAGGGATATGACCGATATGACCAACCACTCGGTATAAATGTTGCTTACTTGGCTAAACTAATAAACTAAGTGAATACCTATACAGGGTGTCGAATTGAATTACGCTATACATGTGGAATTCAATGGTAAAATTTTAAAAGTCCCTTATTTTGGGGGCAAAACCCTCAGCTTGGCACAATTTTGCGAAGATGCGTATAAGCTGTTCTGCAGCTCGATTACCCAAGTGTTTAATTGCGCAATCAAAATATATAATTTTATGAGAATAAATCAGAAACGAATACATAAGTGTGTATATTATAATATAATATTACAGAATATCAGCAGAAGAAACATTTGGTAAAAATAGATTATTATTACGTTCTGAACATTTTGGTTTTGTTTTCTTTTCCAGTGAAGGTATTCACAACAAAAATATTTTCGGATATTTTGTAAGGACAGAATTAACGCTTCTGCGCAACCGCTTACAGAACAACGCGTGCTGTCCGACAACGCAACCAACTCCGCATGCTCGCACCCTGCTTAGATCCCGCGTGACGATATTTCGTGACGCGAGAACCTATAACTTGCCTCCGTATAAGTGTTTTCAACACTAAAAGAGATATTTCTCGTCTACATTTCAAGTCGCGAGTTATTTTTATTGGGAACACTGGTTATATGACTTGATCTTTTCCCTTTGAGACAATCATAAATGTTGCGTTATTACAACACTACACACAGCGCTTCCTACATTTGCATCACTAAAAGTAGAGTGTTGGTTAAGACATATTTCCATGCAAGACATTTTCTGCAAAAGGGATTGTTTTCAAGAATATGAGTGTTAGAACAAACTTATTTTTAGATCTGTTCTAAAGAGCTGTCATAAGCAATCTACAGTATAAGCATGTAAGTTGAAAATATAACTTATTTTTTGTGTACTTGAAATAATTTTAATTTTTGTATTTCTTTACATTTCAATATTTAAATACAGAAATTGATAGTGATTGGTCTTAGTTTGATTACAAGTTTAAACGTTTAATAAAGTAACTTTTTTTAATTTTCTCAGCATGGTTTATGTGGGTATACATCTCGCTATATAAAACTCGCTGGGTGGTATGTAGAAGTAAAACAACCTGTTGAGAAACCATTTTTTTCCTATAAAAAGTGTTCCAGAGGAATCCTCAAAGCTTAGCTGAAAAATCGACTGAAGCAGAAACAAATAAGAACTACTCGGATAAAACCAACCAGAGTATTTTGTTTAGATTTATTTTTGCGTGTTTTTGAAACGACGCAACGGTAACAAAAGATTTGTGCTTCTTCCCAGAGGTGTCCCATAAAAGTACATTTAACTTTATATAAGATCATTTCTAGCAGGATGTCGCAAGAGAAGTAAAAAATAGCGTTCTCACTTCGTTCTTTTACAACAGTGGCTGTGCTACTAAAGGTATAATGCTTTTGTGAAATGAGTTGTTCCGGAGAGAAATTCTTCAAAGACAAATTGTTCTGAAGATAAATTTCTTTTGAACGAATTCCTCAGAGAATGAATTGGGATGAATATAGTAAAAACTTCGCGAAGGCTGATTCATATTGCTTTTTAAATAGCGACACAACACATGTATTGTACTACAGAAAAGCGTAGGCTTATTTGCATTTCAGCCATGTATTGTACAAAACATACTGTTGAAATATGTTTTTCAATAGCAGTACCTTAAAAACAATTCAGCGCTTTGATGTATTACCAGAAAAGTCGCTACCTGACCTAACAGTTTTTCATCACTACTTGGGCTTTATTTATTATGTATACAGGGTGTTTCTTAAATGGCGGACACGGAGAGCACTGCGCGATTCTCATCTTAAAACTGAGTTGAAAAAGTATAAGAGATTTTGTCCTAATGTATTTAGTTTCCGAGTTATTCGCATTTTAAAAATTTTAAATTTGACAACATTGCGCATGGTTGCACGGACTTTGTTTTAAACGTTTCGTGTTTTAAAAGGCAGTATGGACAAGTTTCCTAGGTAATAACCTCATAGCTACAATGCACTGTTGCAACATATTGAAAAAAAATTTAACAACAGATATTTTTCAGAAAGAATGTCTTCGGAGGAAGGAATACAACGTATAAAAAATTCCAAATTTATTAAGATTTAATATTTGATTGATGAACAATGCGGAACGGTTAAAATTTACCCATTTTTCCAAAGCATAAAGGAATTGAATCTCAATCTTTGACTGAGAATAACTCTGAAAGTAGCGAAGAACGGGCATTATTGTATTATATTTTTCCAATTGGTATCTGGAGGGGAATGTAGTACTGTGCTCCGTGTCCGCGATTTAAGAAACACCCTATAAACATTTTCTTTTTGAAGTTGTACACTGGTCGGTTGCTTCTGAGATAACGTTAATTAAAGTTTGTTACTTAATTCAAGATATATTTATGTAAATATGAAGAACAAATTCTGTTAATTATTATGCTGTGGAGAAAACAAACCTCGAATAAATTCATTATGGTTTGCAATTATGAAACATATATTTTGGTACGTTGAGAGCAGCGAGTCCTTCGCTGTATTTACTGAAACAAGAACGTGGGTCATTGAACAATTTATGTGAATTATAACCTCGTCGTCTTATACATCAGTATAATCATACCAAATAGAATCAATACTCCCGAGTTCAAAGTGGTAAGTCGTTTCCAACTGTGAAGAAACTTATTCAACTGATTGGTACGCAAAAAAATTACAAGCATGTCATTAATGAAGTATTGAAGTTATATTTCTTTGAAGATTTTACACAAGGACGCGTAGCAGATATTTCTGTTGATAGCTAATTAGCTTATAAACATGAGACCTTTCTAATACAGTCACTTCCCAATCCCTGTCGCGATATAACTCTATTCAGTATTCCGGTTTAAATCCGAATTCTGCAGAATGTTTTAAATTTATATTTTACAGTCTTTTAAATAACGAAAGATCAAAGAATGAAACTATATAGTTGGAGATTTAATTTCAAATTGAAACTCCTAAATTCTTCAAAATTGTGTGAGATTATAAGAAAAAACAGACATCTTTAAATAATCGACAGTAACTAAAGTGCGGTGTTCCACTTGACATTTGACATGTTTAAAGTTGATGTTAGTTGCTTTGCTTTCAGTATGAACCAGAAGAGATACAAATTTTATGACCGGTTACATTTGAAAAATGTGGGATTTTCAAACAGTGGTTTGAAAATTGTAGTCAAAGAGCTGTTAGGCTGTAAGAGGAAAACTTCGTTTATATACCATCTATAGAAAGTGCTAGGAATAGCGGATAAGATAAAGAAGTTTGTATCAGAGGAATCTCCAATAGGAGGGATCAACAATGAAAAATCAATAATAGTGCATAGGGGTGTCACGACAAAAAATATATCACAATGGTTAAAATAACTGAAAGATTTTAAACTTCATGAGTTGTGAAAAGCAGACTGAATCAGGGGCACATTCATCACGAAGATGGATGAAGTAAAAGAAGGAAGTGAGTATTCCTGAGGTAGGTACTCGGAAATTTCTCTAAAAAAAATCCTAGGTTGCTGTTTAAGATCCAAAGCAGAAGAAAGTGTAGGAAGGAATGTTGTGCGAAATAGCTTACATTTCCCCGTGATGCAACTTTGGATTTTCTTAAGGAGATAATAGTTATTTTTTATACAAGACGATAAAATTATATTTTATCAACAAGCGGAAAGTGTTAATTCACGAGCGATGAAATCGCGAGTGAATTAATTTTCGCGAGTCGATAATTAAATTTTATTGTCGTGTATAAAATTCTATTTTTTTCTATAGCAGATGTTAAAAAAATAAGAAAAATTTGTAAAAAAAACAATTTAAAATTAGATTATATTAAACCCGAAAATCTCAGTAGCAAAGGTTTCCATTCGGTTTCCATGGAGTTTCCAGAAAATTAAAGTACTTTATTTATCCTTGCGGTTAAAGTGTTACTTTATCTACCCTTGCGGTTAAAGTAATACTTGATCAACTATTTTTAGTCGAACAAAGCACACTTAACATCTGCTATAGAAAAATAGTTATTTTTTATACAAGACGATAAAATTATATTTTATCAACAAGCGGAAAGTGTTAATTGACGAGCGATGAAATCGCGAGTGAATTAATTTTCGCGAGTCGATAATTAAATTTTATTGTCGTGTATAAAATTCAATTTTTTTCTATAGCAGATGTTAAAAAAAATAAGAAAAATTTGTAAAAAAAACAATTTAAAATTAGATTATATTAAACCCGAAAATCTCAGTAGCAAAGGTTTCCATTCGGTTTCCATGGAGTTTCCAGAAAATTAAAGTACTTTATTTATCCTTGCGGTTAAAGTGTTACTTTATCTACCCTTGCGGTTAAAGTAATACTTGATCAACTATTTTTAGTCGAACAAAGCACACTTAACATCTGCTATAGAAAAATAGTTATTTTTTATACAAGACGATAAAATTATATTTTATCAACAAGCGGAAAGTGTTAATTGACGAGCGATGAAATCGCGAGTGAATTAATTTTCGCGAGTCGATAATTAAATTTTATTGTCGTGTATAAAATTCAATTTTTTTCTATAGCAGATGTTAAAAAAATAAGAAAAATTTGTAAACAAAACAATTTAAAATTAGATTATATTAAACCCGAAAATCTCAGTAGTAAAGGTTTCCATTCGGTTTCCATGGAGTTTCCAGAAAATTAAAGTACTTTATCTATCCTTGCGGTTAAAGTGTTACTTTATCTACCCTTGCGGTTAAAGTAATACTTGATCAACTATTTTTAGTCGAACAAAGCACACTTAACATCTGCTATAGAAAAATAGTTATTTTTTATACAAGACGATAAAATTATATTTTATCGACAAGCGGAAAGTGTAAATTAATTTTCGCGAGTCGATATTTAAATTTTATCGTTGTGTATAAAATTCTATTTTTTTCTATAGCAGATGTTAAAAAAATAAGAAAAATTTGTAAAAAAAAACAATTTAAAATTAGATTATATTAAACCCGAAAATCTCAGAAGCAAAGGTTTCCATTCGGTTTCCATGGAGTTTCCAGAAAATTAAAGTACTTTATCTACTCTTGCGGTTAAAGTGTTACTTTATCTACCCTTGCGGTTAAAGTAATACTTGATCAACTATTTTTAGTCGAACAAAGCACACTTTAACATCTGCTATAGAAAAAATAATATTTATACATCGGGGTGCATGAAGAAAGAGAGAAAGTGTCGGTAGTAACCTGAAGTCGAAGGAATACTGAGCTTTTGAAGTGAAATCATTATTGAAGCACAATAACATGTGAGGATAATTTAAGTGCAATGGATAGACTGCCATACTTAAATAGAATTGCCTTTATTATTATTAAGCAAATTGGAATCTGTGAAAGGGTAAGCTGAACTGCTGGAACGTCTGATTTAGAGTAGTGAGTAGTGAGAGGATCGTCTACATGGCTGACAAACGAGCATCACTTATTTAGGGGGAGTTCAACAGTTGCAGCCTTGCAGCTGTACAAAAGTAAAACTAACGCTACTATTATTATACCTTGTTGTTTCTAAGCAAGGAACCACCTACACTGTTTCCTGCGGACACGAGAAAATTGTTAGAACGCCACCAATAGAATACTAATACGAATCATTCTTTTGCAGACAAATTCCAGTATCTATTACCAGTAACAGCATTGGTAATTTACCAATGCTATTACTAACACCCTTCTTAGGATGTTAAATTAAATAAATTTTATCATCAACCAGTACTTTCCGGAAGAAATATTGAAAACTATTGAATTATTATAAATAGTACTATAATACCCTCTTGTATCTCTTGAACGAAAGTGTTTATTCGCATACACCTGAGTTCCCCGAAAAGAATTATAAATATTTGGAAACTCATATCTTATTCCCATTTAGGACATTTTATAATTAAACGTAATAGTCCAGGAGCTAGCGGTATATTTTAAGACTAATTTCTATCAAGCTGAAATTTTTTTTATGAGCTGGTATGGTTATGTCTGCCAAATGTAGGTGGTCGGCAAAATAGGACCGCGGGACATAGAGCGCTAAGAAAAAAAATTGGCCAACTAACCAATCCAGGACGTCAGAGACTGCTTCTGTCCCGCTCAAATTGTCGGACAAGGTGATTTTTGTGTTTGTTACATTAGTATATAGTTATTAAAAAAAATCAGGTTGATGGTAATAAGTCAAATGTCTTAAAAACAATACGAACCCCAAACGGCAGACACTGATTCAGTTCCGACTCTTATGTCGGACAGTTAATTTTTTGTTGTCGGAATGTCTTAAATAACGAGCAAAATAGCAATTAGCTTGATTGAAGTTTGTAAATTTCATCAAAAAATAATTAAAAACAAAAAAAATCTGGGCACTTTATGTCCCGCGGTCCTATTTTGCCGACCACCTACATTTGGCAGACATAACCATACCAGCTCATAAAAAAAATTTCAGCTTGATAGAAATTAGTCTTAAAATATACCGCTAGCTCCTGGACTATAATAACGTAAACGTTGTAGGATCGTTTATTGTTTCTATTTGTACCTTAATTCTTTAATTATTTATCATGAAAATTTATTTGCAGAATATTGTATGTATTTCATGAAAGAAAAAAAATTGAATAAAGCTCTCTGGAATTTCTATAATTTTGAAAAATTTATTTTGATGCATACCAATATAATTTCTATTATTGTAGATATGTCAACCACTATAGTAATATTACACGAAAACATTTACAACAACGTTGTTCTAAGAATTAAGATTGCACGTGTCATATTAGCTTTTACGTCACTAGAAATAAAAAAGTTTCTCTTTTAATACGCCCCCATCTCGGCTTCATATCGATCATGCTCATGAAATTGTTAATGGAATAAAAACTGAAAGCTCTTAATCACAATTTGGTAAAGCATTATACAGTTGAAGTACCTTCTATGGGATTTAACTTTCAAAACTTTTATCACACTTCAGAAAAAATAAACTGTTATATAGTCTATATATTTGAAATTTAGACAGTTTTCATCTTAGTAAGCTACTTCTGTAAGTAAAAGTTCATAAACATTTTCTCTCTGGTGACATTATCTTAATAAACAGAATGACTCGAGAAATTCAATAAAAACGCGAGTTCTTTTCCACATCACATTGGTTTTTAGAAGAATTTGTAATGTTTTAGTTATTCAAAGATTTGTTGTTTTCTTTATATGTATATGGTTTTGTGTATTGGAAATGTGAGTTTGATTGAGTTTGAAAAACAAAGAAAAATATTTCTATTTTTCGTGATCAGATGTAAATTGACGTGTTAGAGTGAACTAAACAATTTTTCAGTCGCAGGTGAAAAAAATGTATTATACCGGGTGTAGTACATTGTATTGAACGTTTCTGAACGTGACTCCTGCTCGCCAATTCAACTTACAGGAATGGTAATGGTATTAATTGAAAGGTATAATGATTGCGCTTCAAATGGCGCTAATAATAAAATTTAGTGTGGTATATTTATTTTATAATAACGATTTAAAATTTTACGATTTTTAAATATGACGTGCCATGATTTTCAAATTCTACAGAATTTGTCAAAAATTTGTTAAATTAGTTGTAATTTACAGAAATCCACTAATTTATACCAACTATTAAGACATTTTTTGAGAAATGCTGTAAAATTTGAAAATCATGGCATGCCATATTTAAAAATAGTAAAATTTTGAATCGTTATTTTAAAACAAACATAGCATATGTAATTTTATTATTAGCGCCATTTAAAGCGCAATCATTTTACCTTTCAATTAATACCATTATACCATTCCTGTAAGTTGAACTGGCGAGCATAGGAATCAGCAGAAACGTCCAATACAATGTTAAATCCCTATGTACACCTTTGAGACCGGCCACCCGGTATATTATAGTATATAAACTCTATAACATGTAATAAAATAAATTCGAAAGAAAAGAATAATACAAAGATGGCCTTTGTGGCTGTAGAAATACTTGTCCTGTATTATTGATCTTTAGATTCAAGAATTCAGAAACCTGAAAATTTGTGGAGTGGTGCTCGAGTAGACAAAAAAGTTTTATTTCGTATATTTTAAATTTGAAAATATTTCTGTAACAAAAATACACAAAGAAAACAGGTACCCATGTTGTGGAACGTCCGATATTTTTGAGACCGGCCACCCGGTATATTTTTTCTGTATTGATTCATATTTTGATATTTAATCAAATTATAGGTAATAGGTTCTACAAAGTTGTATGTTGTTAGTTATGTTAATATAAAATAGTGATACGCGAATTCGCAATAATTGGCTTCTCTCTTGTTATATTCGTCATCTGCATAATGATTGAAGGTATCAGTTGGAATACATTGTTTAATACTTGATAATAATTGCTTCCGGCGTAATTAGTTTGAAACTCAATAACGGTTTACCACGTACGGTGGTATAACAAAAATGACACTGAAAAGCTTAACGAGATCTGTGATCCCGATATTCTGACATCATCCAACTTATCTACGGATCCAACAACACGAGTAATTATTTGCAACAGTAAAACAAGCAGAGGATTATCTATATTAAAAGCACTTAACTTCACTTGCGCTTATGTTACGCTTGGTTGGATATTGCGAAAGTTACAAATTTTCAATTACACTGCATTGATTAATTATGACAGAGCTTTACTACGTTCATGGATTGCTTTTGAGTGGTACTAAATTTTAATAGTAATTGAATTTTTAGGAAACTCGGAATTTATTATCGTTCATTAAACGACTGTGATTTATTAAAATTTTGCTAACGAGATCATTATTATCATGTAATACTAACTGAAATAATTAAATTAAAACTTTTCTTTTCGTAGAGGGGCGAACACTACTAATTTTATCAGTATACAGGGTGTCCCTAAAATATGGTGCCATAGCTTATCAGTTATCACAGATTCCGGGGATCAAAATAAGACGATTTAACGCAACTTGCCTCTATCCGAAATTGTTTCCTTAAAGCATCCTTATCGCTAAAAACAATCTTTTGTTATTTACAAAAATAGACATTTTTTGAAGATATTTGGCGTTGGATAGAGCTTTAACGAAGCAATTTCGGATAGAGGTAAGTAGTTGCGTTAAATCGCCTTATTTTGATCCCCGGAATCTGTGGTTAAGCTATGGCATCATATTTTAGAGGCACCCTGTATAGTACCTTTGATTACGACATTTCAGGTATTGTATTTGAATGTCATAGTCCTTCAAGGTTTTCACTCGGTATATTAAAATTTAAAGTGTGATGAAGTGAGTAACATTTATTTAACAACTTTTAAAATCAATAAGAAAGTTTGAAAAATTTATCATTTATTGATAAAAGGGAGTTATCTGTATTATGCAAATTTGTTTCAACGGATAACCCCAACATATTTTTTCTTGTCTCTTTTAGGGGATATATTGTTTTTTGTATGTTATCTGACAGACGGTAATTAACATTAAATGATAACAACACTGATAATATTGTATTGATAGAAAGTTAATATACTACAGTTGTGTCATAAATAATTTCAGATAATTTCAGCACGACGGTGCACTGCCTCATTTTGGTAGGTAGGTAACAATCATTGGATCGGAAATATATTTTTTTTACATTTCATCAACGTTTGTAGTTCTATTAGGTGGTATGTTCGGACATTTATGTTTATTAAACAATTTTAACTCTAAATGACTTGAATAACACGCTATTGAGCTATGGATCTCGAGTCATGAGACATCCTGTATAAAAAATTTGTAGAGGTTGTAGAAACATAATAATTTAAGTGTTTATAGCTGAAGCAGGTGTTTGCAGGAATGAAAACACAGGATGTACTTTAGATTTAAAAAAAACGTAGGATTAAAAAAATAATAGAATGCCTCTATCTGAATGTCGTGTATCGTTACATTTCTAGAGTGCACAACCTAAACTGATATCACACAAGGAGCATTCTATCCTATATTTATTCCTGATGATAATTGATGATAACACAAAAATAGGTACCTACGTAGAAATCCAGGAACCTACAAGTTAAGATAGCATTGGATTTTCTTTTATACGACTTTTATACGCCATTTTAAAAGATAGATTTACGAGGGAACCTATTATTCCGTGTTTAACAAATAGAAAACGAGGCTTGAAATTATTAGTATAAGACACAAAACGAATACTATAAATTAAGACTTCATGTGAATTACTTGGGTTCAGTAATGACAAATGACCTTAAAAACGCCTCAAGCCATAAAATCTTTATTTAAAATTTTGGACCACACAAAGTATCGGTATATAATTTTAAATGGTAAGGCAAAAGCTATCTTCTGACATAACCTTTTCCTTTTCTTGTGTTCTACAGTACTCATGTTTTGATTTTCACGAATTTTTGTTAACCCGTTTTAACGTTTTTCTCGCGTAATACTTTCTTCATGGCGCTCGACCGTTTGTTTTAGATATATCCGTTTTTGTGCAACATAGGACGTATTATTTGCTTTGGAACAGTTCTATTGTCCATGCTACTTTTGCTCTTTGGATCCGTGATCAGTAATCCCCTTTTAATGTGGTACAGCATAAACAGACATATAATTTGTTTAAGGAACAATCTGTATTTCGTTCTTTCAGATTCGATAAGAAAGTATTTCATTTCTCCAGATATCATTTAGAAGTTTTTCCCGTAGATGTTAATTAGAGTTGAGGTCTCCCTTGCTAATTTCGACAGTAATTGCATGCCGTTTGCAGAATTGCAGAGGTATTTGTAAAGTCACCAATAAAGCTTCACATTATTATTATAATGTATTAGACACCTTTGAATATAAAAATTTGTAATTAAGGCTGGAGTTTACACCTTGAAATATACCCCATTTTATGCACATTTTGTTCCAATTTTTCAGAGCCAATTTTAAAGTAGGAAGGGCGGGCGAAATTTTTTTCTTATTATTGGTGTTTTATCTGTCTACCCATAGAACGTTTTTGTTTAATTTCTAAAAAATTACTTTTCAGCATTAAAAAATGTACAACTCTATTTTACTTTAAAATTTTCAAGTAGTATTTACAAAAATATGGATATCGAAAAATTCTCTCTATCAATAGATAGATATAACCACGCTCTTTCAAATGCCACAAGAATTTTTTTTCTAAAATGCAAATTAATTCGGAAAAAATGGAAATAAAATTTTAGAAATATCAATATAATTCACCCTTTGCAATTTAGCATATAGGCAACACAACTAACAGGACCATTAACTGTCAATGGAGCCAATACACAAAAGACGGATTATAACGGATTACAACTTTCTACTAGGTACCTATAGTTGTTTGACAAAAAAAAATTAAAATAATATAACGACAAAATCTATATTCAATACAGTAAATTCATTGTTCTTTATTGCATTTAGCAATTTTGGTAACGTCAGATGAATCTAAAATATTTAAAAATATGAAACAAAATTCCAAGGCAAGCATTATTCTTGTTATTGTAGGTATGCAACTTTCCATACATCAAATTCGATTTTGCTCTAAGTAAATGCCAGCCTTAAGGAATAATCCAGATAAAATGTCTCTACGTAGGTACTATCTGGTGTCAATACAAAATTCTTTAAGATCCTTCTTAATTTGAAAAGTTTTCATAATAGCTACGTTTGAAAAGTTGAAGTTTCACTATAGGCGTATGAAATTAATTTAAGTTTTACAACAATCATCTTTACCGAAAAGGAACGCAGATACTTCATAAAATTAGTTTTCACGTAGATCGCAAATTGTAAGGATAATAATTCTGGTCCTAACTTTTAATTTATAATTATAGTATATGGAACAGAAGTGAACAATCTTTTACATTTCAATGTAAAATTAAGGACTAATAAATGAAAGCATATCTGATGTTAGTTTCATCGATTTTGATTTCGGCCGTGGCAATCGCAATCTAAGAAAACGCAATTCGAAGCGATTTACTATTTTTTGCAATGTATTTATACTAAGATCGTGTCTTTATTGTGTCTGTATACTATTCCACGATTACCAAAAATATTGTACCTAACTATATATATTTAGTATTACCTTTAGATTTATTCAAGAATGGAAAATATTTTTCTCTTTAATTTGAACCTATTATCCAAATCCAAGAAAAAAATCTCGTAAGCTCTGCTTTTACCACATAAACCTACGGAAGGAAAATCTAAGTGTTGTAAAAAATTCACCAAACTCTCAATCTCAAAATCCCCCTAGAGCTGTACAATGTAAATAAAAATTGAGAGTTCTGTAGACCCTAATCTGTTATTGATAGCCCTGTGTTGAAAATATAATCTTTCTTCAAAATAAAGACAAATCAAAAAATTGCAGGGCATCTTATTTCTCAAAAAGGAAAGTTACAATAAAAGATTTATTATTTAATTAATTTTAACAAATATTTCTTATTTATTTTTTCCAGTCGTGTTATTTATCTTAACAAAAGAACAACTATAAGGAACACTGAACACTCGCAACCGGTATACATTTATCTCTATTACGATAGAATCAACGTAGGTCCGGTCGGAATGGGGGCGAACAGAGAAACACCGCGGTGGTGGATCGGTTCATTCCGAATATTGGCCGTTTGGATTTCCTCAGAATGGTGCACCCTGTTCAGAATTAAACAGCTCCTGTTTCAATATAACCACGCCGCGTTTCAATATAACAGGATCTCGTTTTCGCTATGAACGAACATTTTCAAAGCTCGGGCTATGTAAGAAACCATATTGAGGTTTGTTCTTATTTATTCTTTTTTATTATCACTGTCAAATAACAATAGTATATGAAGTGGGGAACTTTGAAACTGTAGCTGTTTTATATTCCGAAAGAAACAAAGATTCAATTTTCATATTTAACAATAGTATATTGTATAACTAGTGCTGAAAATTGGATATTTCAAACGAGTATGAAAGTTTGAGCCACGAGCCTTCTTCTGTTTTAAAAATAGCAAAATAAAAAAATTAATGAATTATAACATTTTATCATCCATATCGTCCATATCAACAGCAAAACTAAATAAAATATAAAATTATGTGAATTAAATGTATTTACCTCTTTTATTTATTACAATTTACCAATTTTCTTAATAAAAATTCGGCTAGTAACAGGTTAGTAGAGGTACTGCACTTCGGTGCATTTGCTACAATTTGACGTTTCAATATTTAATTTTTAATAAAATGAATGACGATTTTCAAAGTGGCCAACTATTTTTTATCGTCTAGCGTGTGAAATATATTGCACACGCTCATATCACACGGTTTCGTTGCCATGCGAAATATACAATTTTCAGTAACAGTAAACGGTGCGAATTTGATCACATTTCATAGTGGTCGTCGGAAAAAATTATTTAACACTTCCTTGTAATTTTTCATAACTCGTAGTTGTCGGTTTATGAGTTTCAGAATAATTTATGATAGTGGAATTAATATTGACGAAAACGTGACGAATGAAATACTTATTTTTCGATTTGTCGCAATGAATTTCGAGAAACTTCCTCAAACTTGCTCTATCTCTCTGAAGCAGTAGCGTGTCTGTGAATAATCCTTGGCAATTTTATTCTGCATCGTATATTTCTAGAATAAGCCGGCTGATCCCATTGCAACCAAATTGCAAAGCAAAGCAGAGCTAAAGACGATTTGTAAACCCAATTTCACCTGATAATGAGCGCCATTGTAGAATCAGAAACGAAAGTCTGAAAGAAACCGATAACATCGCGTTTCTAAAAGTTTATTTTTATGTAGCAATTACTGTACGTAAAAAACTAATTTGGATATGGAAAGTAAGAAAAAGATAAAATCGAGAAAGTTGAAAAGCTAGAATGGGAATGGTATTAGTTTTGTAAAATATGAACAACATAAGAGGCGTGTCTCACTGAAAATGTAATTGTATATACATTGTTTTAGGGATAAACGAAATAAGATGACAATATTTAGACTGCGAATGAAATTTGAAACGGCTCCCTTTTCCTAACTTTATTTGGCAATTACTGCACGTAAAAAACTAAGTTCATGCTGTAAAGCGAGGAAAAGACAAATTAGAGAACCCTACGAAGGTAACAGTGGATTTTAGTGGGCGAAGTATCTTATAAAAGAAAGTAAGACTAAGAAAGGTGTGTGTCACTGAAAATGTAATTTTAAGGGTTGTTTCACGGATAATAACTAAAATAGGGTGAAAACACTTTGTCCTTAATGACATTACTTTTAGCTTTGTGTTACATAATTATTTAAATGTAATTGCTACAAACATGTAAGAAGGTTTCAAATTAATTTTATAGTTGCTTAAATGTTGTGAACCAGAAAATAAACCCTTGACAGTTGATATTATGGACCATATTTTCTTAATGTTAGCATGCTTTTTTATGAATAGCCATATACCAACTTTGCTACAGGTTGGCCGCTGAGACCTGAGAAAAAGTTGTTCGCGTCGGAAAACTCAGGGGAGTGGTCGTACACTCAAGACCAAAACATTTCGTAACAACTGCATTCCGCTTTGAGATTTGAGATGCGAAGCTATCGGGTTGCTACTGCTATTGAGTGTACAACGTCCAGGCCCCGCATTCAAACTGGCACTGGCAATGTAAATGATTGGAGCTGCGCGGTTTTTCTTAGGTCTCGGCGGCCAACCTGTACCTACTGTTGTTCTACAATCTATTACTCTAGACGAGCTTTAATTTCATTTTCATGTAGAGGAAAATATGAGTTGGTAACATTAAATTTATTTCATATCCTCAAAACTTATAAATTCTTAAAATTACTGCAGGGCATTGATCTTACTACTTCTACAATATTTTCATAATGTAAATGGATTAATCTATCAATGTATTTCTATCAAACCATTAGGATACCAAATTTATACGTTAAACGGTTCTTGTAATTCATGAAATAAGTTGAACCTTAGTTGAGGTGATCACCTAAAATTAACCGAAATTATTTGGGAACCTTTCTAAATTACTTGAAATCACTGAATGCGTTTAAATTTATCTTGGATTTGAGTTATCGGAATTAAATCTCGTTTGGCATGTAATTATAACTTCAGCTGTCGTTACATTTTCAGGTAAATTGGAAACAAATATTAACGTTTCCAGTAATTTTATGCTACATAGGAGCTGCAGATATCAACATTTAAATTATTTCATTTTACGTAAAAATATTTATAGGTATTTAATATAAACAAAATTTACTTTGAATAAATTTAATATTTTTGTTTAATTAGGATAATTATTATTCAACAAGGGCTAAATTCTGTTTATTTTAAGCCCAGGGAAGCATCCCTATACATAAATTAAAAATAAATCAGAATGTTGCTTTATTTATGCATTATCTTTGTTTAATTACTACAGGTAACGCATTTGAAGTAATTTCAGGTGATAGTTGACAACTTTTCATGTGTTTGGAACTTAATATACTTTTGCAAAATTGTGAACATTGATTAATAGTAAATTGTACTACATTATTTCGGTTTGCAAGCGGCACATCATTTTGATAGGTAGTAAATGACAATCACAGGACGAATAAATGCTTTGTCTAAGGCCGAGTTGTATAAAGGATTCGACTCCCAGTTCAGTTAAACCACGATCAATTGTCATGGATATGATTCTTAAGTGCAATCATATCCATGACAATTGATCGTGGATCCACTGAACTGGGAGTCAAAGTTTTATACACCTGTTGTAATTTTACATTTAATGAATATTTTCGCTAGTTTCATAAGATTCATGAAATTCGTCTTCATTTTACGTCTAGTAAGACTCACAATAAAACATATCGCGTGCGATCAACCTCCTCGATATTTCTAACTTAAAAATCCCAGAAAATTGGAAATAGATTAACTGAAAAATATTACGCGAATCTATACAAATCGAGTTATAATCGTAGCCGAACGTTCTAGAAAAATGGGAATTAGCAATGCATGGAAACAAGTGAAATCGCCACAATTAAACAATTATTGATGTGACAAGTGGTATTACTCGTTTAATATTGATTATTGAAAATATACATAGACCGTCCAATGAAATAAAAAAGTTTGACCAATCAAAACGCGAGTAGGTGGCAAAATTCTTTAAATTTGTGTACTGTGCAATAATCATGACAAAATCATTCATACATTAGTTACTATAAGCAACGCTTCAAACATCAGTCAATAACTTCGATATTTGTGTTCTCTTCTGAAAATCATTCATTTCCTTTATTATTTAATTTTGTCATATTATTAAAAAGAGGCCGCTATACACCATAACATGTGAAATTTAAACAATATACAGAGCATATAATACTTTCAGAAAACTTCCGTGGCGTTTAATATGGCAAATGGAAAATTTAGTTGGCTAATATAAAAATCACTATAAATTTTTGAAATTGATTACTTGATTACTAAATAGCTAATAGGGATTTTTATATTAACCAACTGAATTTTCCATTTGATGTTTGTTGTTTTCTTGTAACCTAAAATGTTCCAAACAAAGAAATAAACGTCATAAGTGACAAAGACACGATCATAGTCAGAAATAGTTATTTAAGTAACAAGGAATGTAAGGACGCTATAATGTGCGAGGCAGGTTAGATAAGCCGAGGCGGGACGCCGAGGCTTATATTACCTGCCGAGAATGTTAAGACGTCTGTACATTCCGCGTTACTTATTATGTTTTTCCCGCTACCGCAGCAAATGATTTGTAAAAGATTATTAATATTAAAAAATTTTAATTAATAATTTTCATTTTGAAGATTCCTATGTCCGTTGCTATGCTATTTACTATTTTAAACAAACAAACAATTACAAGTCACATTGAAAAACAACATTTATTTTGCGTGATCCAAAATTTCTGAGAAAAATGGAGATTGGAGAAGCAGCAAATATTGCTTGTTTAACATTATTACCTGAGAAATCGCGTAAACGAGAATGAGTTTTACATATGAATTTTTTTTAAAATGGTTTATAAAAAAAATTTGGAGGTTGTATTTGAAACGTCATGCTTGCTTATATAAACGTCATGCTTGCTTATGTAAACGTCATGCTTGCTTATATGGTCCAAATATCCCAGAAATTAAAATCTGCGGCCAGTTTATGGTGGAGTATTCCATGCTGAAGACTACTATTTAATTAACCTAAACGAAAATATTGATACATATATCAAAATTTCCTAAACTATATTTCAGTTGTTGAAAAAATATCAAATCTGCATGTCATTCATTAAGTTCCTAGGAATGTAAGTAATTATTAAGTTGCACTGTCAATAGCAACCGAATCAACAAATGTTATGAGGTCCTTACACAGCTTGTAACCATGGATGTAAGACCGACTTACATTGCAGGTAGCGGGAAAACATAATAATAGCTGACTTTCTAATAACACTAAAATGGAATCTGACCGCAATCTAAAAAATCCGCTACGGTTAGAACCCCTGATAAAGTCAATTGAACTATGATAAACCGCAAACGATTCAGGGATATGAACATCAGAGAATCAATTCTTAAGATGAGCAGCAGGTTATACACAAAACAATAGAAAAAGAAACGTAGGATATAAAAAGGGAACTGGGTGGGAGAAGGTAATGAAATAGTAATGGACTAAACTTCATAGACTAGCCTGCAAGTTACAAAAATTGAGATGATTATTCAAACTAAATACTTATATTTTGTGTAGATCGAGTTAATTTGAAGTTAAAAGTATTAAAGCCCGAAGTGAATACCACATCTAACAATAATTTTTGAAACGCTGGGGATATTTAAAAGACACTAACATCAAGATGACAGCAGAAATTCACCAGATGTAGTATTACAATAAAAACATTTACAAACTTTAGGGGTAATGATGGATATCGAAACAAGAAAGTAATTTTAAGAAACCAGGTCCAATTCTCAGAGGATTCCAACTTATGTTTCTGTTTTGCAAATATCTGCTTGCATTTGATGCAAGCTGCTGCAGCTGATTAAGATTACTAATTGATTTGAATGGTGAATCAAATTAAATGAATTACATAATAAAGGATGTGCCAATTAATACTGTAGGAAATTGTATATTATTTTATGCATGATGGAAATACATCAACCGTCTTTCACATATAACGAGAAATTATTTAAATCACGAATTTCGTTGTTTGAGTAAACCTGAACGATATTGTTTACGCAACAGAAGTTGATACAAACGATACATTTCGAGGGAGAATTTTAGACGCAAAGAAGAGAGTTTAGAAAACTTTAATAAACTGGTTAAATAATGCAACGAATTGTATTATTAATTTAATTGTATATGTAAAATCTTAAACCGAATTAAAAAAAATTAAATTCCAGATCCGAAAAACCATTGAATATTAAACCTGGGGTTTGTCTCATTTTTGTTTCTTGTTTTGATTTCTACTAGCTCCTGTCAAATTGTGTAAAGGTTCTTTATTAACACCCTGTAACATAAATAAAATGAGACAAATAAAGAATGTTTACGCTACGATAATTAAAAGGAGGTTACTTGGCGGATTGTAATTGGAATAACCGAAAAAAATTAGTATAGCGACAAGAAATAATAAAAATTGATGCCCTGAACAGATTACGTGGGCATTGCACGAACACTCCTGTAACAGACGGCAATTACCTACCTACTACTGAACGATCATGTCCAACGAGAATAGTTAATGATATTTGAATAGGAAACTGCAGTGGACACCACAACGAGCAATGAGCGATCCTACTCTTCTGGAAAGAGGATAGGAATATTCCGACAGAATAAAATCGAACTATGTTGACAAGCATTTTTACTTTTCTATACCACCACTGGTATATGGGAAGTATTCATATAATAAAAATTTTCGAAATTGAGACCCCCAGGAACCCAAAAAAGTGGTCTAGAAAAAAAGTTTGTCATGATGTGTGTGGGTGCGTGTATGTGTGGATGTAACGCCTCTAACGCCGAAACTAGTGTTGAAATGAAGGGATACATCGAAAATTCATTGATAAAATAAGCTTTCCAAAAAAATCTGAAACCCGAAGCGGAAGACATGTGTTTTTGGTAGTATTTTTTTCAGAAACAGAATTTTGGAAATCAAGTTGCGAATATGAAAGAAGACCATATAATTCAAGGGTAACAGTTTTTTACCGGACTCTCTAATTTCAAAATGGCGGCCACGATGAATTTTTCAAAGTCACAACTTAAAAACCAGTTGTCTGATCAGGTTCGGCAACTTGTTTGAAAGGTACTACACCATGAAGACAAATTAATTTCGAAAATCAAAAAACAGGTCGCAACGGAACGTGTCCAAAAATTTGCCCTTTTTGAAAATGATTACAAAAAAACTGGTCCAATGATTTTATTTAAATTTTGTATACTTATGCAGCTTGGTATTAGCTACATTTTTGTTTTTTTGATGAATGCGTGTTAAAGAAAATGAAAAAAGGTGTCTCGAAAACGGTGGTGCTGTTTACGTAGCGATAAATTCAAATCACAGTAAGAAAATAAATTGTAGCAATTTAATTTGTATGATTTGTATGGTTTCCAAGGTCATTGTTCGCGCTTTCGTCAACATACGAAATATTCCATCTGCGGTGTGCGTTCAGGGTACAAATTTTACTTATCATCTTTTGTTAAATGACGTTTGAATAGACGTATTTGCTCACTTATAGACGGCTACAATTCCGCTTCGATTAAGCCTGGAAATTCTAAGCTACCTTTTGTGTAAATCTACAACAACGGTTTTATACTCCAAATACATAGAGAGAAATAAAATAAGTTGTGGATATAATCTAGAGAAACTATAAAAAGAACGTTGTAACTAGCAGAATTATAAAATAATGGGTTTTCCAATAAATTCTAAAGGTAAGAAAAGCAAGAAATGTACGTGTGACAATTTCGGAATAGAACAAAAGACATGTTTGGGAAAGTCATCAATCAGAGTGGATCACGTTCGAACGACATTCTATTCGACAGGTAATAATCGAAAATGGCGAAAATACTTCAAATGGACATGCTTCTATACAATAACAAATATTCTCCTGTAATCGGTTAAATAAATTCCAAATACGTTTGGAAATCTAACAGCACCAGGGTTACTAAAATTTGAAAACACTGAAAGCGCCATTAATGCAGAAGTTAGGAAAATATGAGTTTTAGGGGTAGGTAATATTAGCACTTAAATCCAAAAATTATGTAGAAAAACTCACAAACATCACGCAAGTTACCGCCTGGCCTGTTTTCAGAGTCGAAATATTTCCATTGTCATTTGAATAATACCCAAAGCTTCTAAAAGTTGTTTAACAGGCCGATATGTCCACATCGGCGAAACACTGCAAATAACTTTCATGATTGATGTGTGTACATATCCGAAAAAGTTAATAGAGTTGCAAAAGTTACACCTAAGGCAATAAAAACAATCCATCGTAATACTAACAAATCTAAGTTTTTCTTTTAATGTATATAACTTCAGAAATGTTGTTTTCGTATGACGGTGTATAATTGTTTCGTTCAGTTTGATTTAAACAACAACAGCAAGTTTAATTTTCTAAATTAATACAGTTTAGTCCGTATTCACGCTTTGAGGTTCGTGTGAATTTTTATTGTCGGTTTCATGTGGTTTTGTTACCGGGTCTATGAATCTCTAATTACTAACAGCGCAGTTTAATGAAAATCGCAATGGCTATTAATGAAGGTTCTGATTTTGATTAAAACGGTCGCATATAGTTGAAAAAAAACTGCATTATGAACTTAATTAATATGCAAGCTGGGCTAAATTCCATAAAATTAACACTGAAAATATTTTTGGCAACAGAATATTATGAATTAGTTGCTGAAAATATTGTACCTACTCCTTTTATTTTTCCTAGTTATTTTTAGATTAGTATTTGAAGTTCCAGCATATTTTTGTTATAAGTAAACATTCTTTTCATTCTGATAAAATTTTCTTGGAGCGCTGTTTATTTGCATGCCAAAAATGCAAACAACTTTTCTAGAATATTACAAAACCGTTTCTTTCAGATAAGTTAAAGCGCTTGGATAAAACAATACGAAAATAAAAAATGTAAGATATTTCAGGAAAAGCCACAACAATGTGTAATAGTGCTATTTATGCTTTATATTAATCTCTGATTTATGAATACAATGTAGAAGAATATTCAAAAAACTGCTTTGAAGTTTCTGAAAGCTTACTCAACGACAAACGTTCTTTCTAATTGCCGTTTGAACTGAAAATCACAAACCTAAGCCGAAATTTGTATACGCGGTACTTAGCCAGCATCAAAGGCAATTTAGCCTTATAACTTTCACATCATTATTTTGCATTAGAGTGGGTAGCTAAATCCTCTGAAACCGGAGGATCATCGTCGTCGACTGGATCGTAGATTTTTTCAATTTACACCCCGATTGAGATTGGATAAACGTTCAGTTGATGGAAATTGGCTGTATGTAAAGACAATCGCCGACAGAAACACGCTTAGGGTAAAATCGCATGGCGAAATTGCATTTCATCACCTCACTTAACTGCGTTTCAATTTCCTAATAACGTTAATTGACACTGCTGGGATATTCGCACATATTAAATGGTCTGCGCTATGTCTATACTCGGAATTCACTTTTTTCTTGTCAGAATTTAAGATTAAAAAACGAAAAAAATTAATTGAAATTTTTCTCAATTTAAAGTTTTCGCAATACTTTTGTTAGGCAACTTTTGTTAAACTTGTTACTTCTCATTGAAAAAACTTTTGCTAACCCTATAACAGTAACCATCTCAGGTTATTAAAATTTCTCAGTTTCATAAACAAAGAATTTCAAATAAATACAACTTCAAAAGTCCGTCCAAGTGAAGTTTAAACACTTAACGTGCTATGAATTCGTTGTCAGGTGAAAGGGCGCAAAAACGGCGCCAGGGGATAAATAATAAAAGCGGGAAAACAAGTCCATGTGCACACTTACCTTAACAACCATTGCTAACAACGACCACTAGTCTGAGTTTTCAGGCGCTAATGGGTTTCAGTACGGAGCTTCTCAAACGGACAACAGTCTCACATAATTGCATACGGATTTATGACGAGGCGTCGAGGCGCCGAGCGCGAGATGAATCGGACTCGAAGGGGACGTCAGGTGCGCCGCGCTCGCGCACATCCCCTTTCATCATTGATTGACGCCACACGACTCTTTTGGTCCCCGAACACACCATTTACGCACAGTACTGCAAAATTGTAAACACATCAAAAATACATAAAACTCATATTTGCAAACTGATAACAATGGAAATGCTTCAAAATCAACTATGCGATGTTATAGGAGCAGAAAATAAAATCTCTAAATTCGATTCATTTTTGAAGCACAGGTTTGTGAAGTCCCGAAACTTCAATATAATTATTAACATTATAGTAAATGATGAAATATAATTACATCTACTACCATTAGATACTCGATCAACCCACATACAATATCCAGAACTCGAATTAAATAAAACAAAGCTTTTAGTTAAGTCTAGACCCCTTTAGGTATCGGTACATTTCTTGTTATTTTTAAAACAAAACAAAGAAATACTCAACTGTAGTATTTTATAGTAATATGTATACAATTGTTTACTTTACGTTACGAATTCCTATCATTCTGCTAGTAATTTTTATACACCTTTCTGCAATTCGTACTGGCATTGAAAGTCTTAACAGTAGTAGAGATGCATTTTAAAAATGCACTTCTGTAGGAGCAGGAGGTATAACACACTGGAAATGTTCTATATGGTATTACATACGTCTCCACACTGTATATTCATTTTCAACGGTTTTGAATTGAAAACACTGTCATACATATTCAGTACATACGCAGAATCTACCCAGAAAATGATACAAGGGAATGTAAAATTTTCTCGTTCCAAAATAATGTTATTATTTTATTTCAAATAATTGTAGAAGATTTGTTTTTGGAAAACCATAATTGTGTCCTAGTTTGCCTATTTAAATTTAATTTAATACGCAAGTAAGGACGCGGCAGGATGTATCACATCTGAAACAATTATAAACCATTGATTATAAGTGTGAATATTCTGTTATTATTCCCTGATTGCCAGTCAGTGAGTGGATAAACAAGGTAAACAGATTAACGTTGGAAATTTCAGATTTATGTTGTCAATCAACAGTTTTACACAAAAATGGTAATTACTTGCGACAGGATTTCTATTGGCTGTTTTTTGTATCCTATGTAATAAACGTTTGTACGAAATTAAATGTATACGCGTGTCATCCACACGTGTGAATTTTTAATGCCCGTTTTACATTGAGCAATTGCAACCTGCAACTGCAACTTGTAACTGCAAGTATTGCTTGCAATTGATTGCGCAAATAAATTGCAGACACAATTTTTTTTGGTTTTACACTGAGCAACATGTAGGTGCAATATAATACGTAATTTTCTATGTTCATGCTAATTGCAGTACCAACTTCATATACTACAAACCAATCTAACAACAGTATTTATTAAACAAAAGTAATTTAAGAACGTCAATAAAAGTAATTAAATTAAAATTAATATTTTGTCTGATTCTGTTTCACGGTAATACCACGGGTAATACGTAAGTAATACGGTTTCTAATATTAAATTAATCAACTTCACAACAAATTTTATGTTGGTATCATAAGAATAATGTTAAAATTACTGAAAGTACGTAACTGTAAAGCTGCATCAAATAGTTGCACAAATTAGCGCAGGTTCTAATTCATGCAAGAGGTTACTGCAATATTGTTGCTCGTACATTTCTGTTTTAAGGGCCAGTGCAATACAATGCAAGACGAAGAATTGCATGTAAAAATTAAAATTGCTTGCCACTTTACATTTATGCAATGAATGTGCAATAGCTGACGTTTATCAACAGCATTGCCAATCACCAAACTTAAAAATTCACATATAAACAAAATTTGGTTCTTTTAAGTGTGATTATTTGCTGTCCCTTTTTACTTTAAAAAATGTCAACGCGAAAAATAAAAGCAGCAGGTTTATCTTTAATTAACACCATCTTTACACCAAAAAATTAAAGTAATACTTACTGCTACTTGTAAGTGTTGGTAACATGTTTATAACTAAAGAAATACTAGAATTGCATGAAACTTGCAACAAAATTAGAGCCGACTCTAATCGTGTCGTCTTGCATCAGCTGACTGTAAAAATTGCATTGGCTCATACGCTCGCTATAATTTTTGTCTTGCCTTGCATTACATTCAGGGACGTACCAGTTAGTAATGTGCAGTATGTGACACAATCAAAAACATTACCAAAATTGTAGCGTGTGCAGCCCCCAATGCCAACCTTCGACAATACTTGAATCATTTACTTGTATTGCCAAGATCATGTTACTACAATCTATCACTAGAATTTACAGCATTTTTTAAAAACTTCTGACTAAAAATTTGAAACTGATTTTTTTCGCGCATCAAAAGTTGTGGTGTGCCCTTTAACTGTAAATTTTTTTGGCGCCTGAGGCTTTAGCCTGTATAGCCTATTGGGTAAAACGTCACTGAATTGCATTGCAAAAGAATTGCCTAATGTAAAGCGGCCTTTACACTCGTGCAATATTGCCGCAATTCATTGCAAATTGCGCTTGCACGTGCAATCTTGCTCAATGTAAAACGGGCATAAGTGTGCGTCCGCAACGGCGCACCGCACTTCGCCTAGACCATAGCCTGGTACCCTGGCCTCGCACAGCAAAAAAAATAAGAGCGTTGTTTTAAATCCACGTGGCCGCAGTGACGCCTCGCACATCGCACCGCACTTGGCCTCGCCCCACGCCTGGCCTAGAGAAATGCAGCTTAGTATTTTCTGACCATCGCACATCGCACGTCGAAGGATGGATAAGGAAAAATTAATTAGTTTTCATAAGGGAACCAATTCGGAACAAACGACACAAAAGCCATCATAATTCTCTAATTTTAAGTAAATTATGGAAGCAAGAAAACGATTTGAATCTGTTCTTAAGTCCTTGTATAGGTGATAAAATTCACCATAAATAAACCCTCTTTTTATTTATGGCATGGACTGTTGTCTTTTTTCGTTTTTTACCCATATACCACTTTTTAAGTTCGAATTTAATACGATATCGGCCTCGTCCGAGGAGGAAGACGTACAATTCATGTTTGGACAATGTACGTTAACTTCACAACTGGCCTAGAAAGGCAAAGCTCGGTGCTCCGTTCCGGACATTAAAAGGCGAGGGTGAGGGCGAAGCTCACAAAGCGAGGTGCGAGGCGAGGGTACCAGGCTATGGTCGAGGCGAAGTGCGGTGCGCCGTTGCGGACGCACACTAAGTATGGAAAAAATTTAGAAAATGAATTGATTATCCTGGGTATTCAAGAATATGTAGCGCTAATACTAAGTACTACCCATGCTAAACCGTTTTTAAAATCTTGTAAGGTTAAACATTATCGATTGTTTCAGTTAAATTTAAAAATTCTTCTATTTTAGCAGGATTACATAATGAGTGCCTGTGTTGTCGTACGATGTATACATAAGGTAGAGAGCTATAGTCAGTAGTACCATGAAAATTGTAGAGAACACTTACCTACACTTAATTTTTTTTAAGAGAAAAAGCGTGAATTGTAAATTCTGTATTTTATAATGAATTTGCTTTGAGGAACGAGACTAGAAATCGATCCAAGTTCGTTACACTTCTCTCTCCACTATTAATAAATTCGCTGGCAAACTCTGTTTACTGAGCTGCAAAATATCTTTGATTTACAATTTGGTGAACTGTAGGTATACATATCCTTAATGTTAATGAAAATGCAATAATTAAATGCATATAGAATTTGTAAAATGAATTAGCCAGAAAGAAGTTTGTTCATCTAGCTTTGGTATTTACCATGATATGTTTTCAAGATATATAATTTCAGGTAAATGTACCTACCTACTTGCATGTCGTTTTTATTATAAACTATTCGTGTTTGCTATCTGGACTTACGTTATCCAAATGTGCTATTATGTACAGGATCATAAAACTGCAAGTTTTAAACAAACATAAGTGCTTTAATATTAAATAAAATAAATATTTGCATAGACATACGACTCCTTTATTACAAAACATATTTGGTTCCAAACAACTTACAAATTTCGTGGTATGATGAATGGGTTTTGATTGTTCGAGCGATCCAAAACTAGATTCATAGAAACTTGTCATGATTTTATGTTATTACTTAAATTAGACATTCAAACTATGTGCTGTTGCAATTAATCTTGGAAATATTATTAAACCATAAGTTATCTCAAAACATTTGCACAAACCAGTGGCAATCGTTAAGAAGAACTTTTCAACTTGATGACGTATTGACTCTACTATATAAATAAACCAAATTTGGATACAAAATTTAAGTACACCTTGTATAATATGTCTAAAACGTAACGAACCTGATTTTGTCCCAACTGGTAACACGTAAAAGTACTGCAACAGTCTGAAGCTACATCTTTACTTTATTTTCTCGGCAAGCTTCAATTTGTTATAGGTAGTTAACACCTGCGACTTTAAAATCAAGTAACTGCATGTTCTGGTGATGTATCATTAAAGAATATCGAACTTGCACAGTTGCACCAAAGAGTAATAGATGTCGTATATACTCTCGTTTGCAATCTGTTTGCGAAGTCTTTTATAAAATTGATTGTATCTTTAGTTAACGATACAACATCACGGACAATTTCGATTTTATGTAGCCAGTCTTGCACTATTAAATTTATCCGGTTTAAAACAGAAAAATGAATTATTATATTTGAAAAAGATATCTACCTACAGCCAAAACAAAATAGAGAACTTGTTATTAATAATTATAAACAATGAAAACTAACAATAACAACTACAACAACAACCAAACTGATATGTAGCTAACGCAACGATACACGAAATCTAAGTGAACTAAATTCAGTGTAAAAATATTTTCAATTTTTCTTTAAAAAAATTGCTAGAAAGTACTGGAGTGGAAGCTTCAAGTAAAGGTGAGGAGGTTTTCCAAGAAACATCATAATATTTTAATATTCTATTGAAGCTCAAGAGTAACAAGGGATTTGCACATTGCGGATTACTGTGTTGGGGCCGACTGCATTAGTGGGCTAGCTACCTGGGTTACACCATAAATACAAATTCCACAAATTTCTTTAGACATATTTCAAAATATTGAACATATTTTGTCGATATCGGCAAGTACCACAAACTTTGAAAGGGAAACGTTAAATTCACTGGGGGGCGCGGCGCAGCCCCCATAACATTATCATTATGGGGGCACGAGCCCCGGTGCCCCCACAGAGTCGGCGCCTATGCTTGCACCAAAGAGTAATAGATGTCGTATATACTCTCGTTGACCTTTCTCATTTGAGAAGTATGGACTGGCCAGAGTCTCCAGTTCTAGGGAGAAAGCCAGTAGATTATCGACTTTGCTAAGGAAATAATATGTTCTCTGTGGTACATCCCGTTGCTCTCCACATAGGCATGCCTTGTATTATAGGCGGTGTATAGTGTATGTGTCTTGATACAATCCGCAGTCGACCAATCCATCAATATACTAATCTCTTCAATCACTCCGTCTAGTAACGACTCACTGACGGAAAAAATTTCTTTAGAAAATGTCTACAGCCAACCGGATTGGAATCCGATACGTCTAGCATGTGATGCTCGATGCTCCACTTAATATACGCCATGGAGCTTTTCGAACAGCGTTACGCAGTAAAAATAAGAGCTGTGATAAGATATGATCAACATTAATTTGAAGTTTATAATGATTTGTAACGATTTAAATTTAACTTGAGATTGTGTATGATCCTTTAACCCAATGCAGAATTAAATTAGTTAAGATCCATAATGGACTCAAAATGGGTAAGTAATGATAAATTCAGATACGTAGCTCGAAGTGTAACCCACGATAATTCAACACGTAAATGCGTGATGGGGATGATTTAATTGAAAATTGAAAAAATAGCATAAACGTTTTCGATCATCTTCAGACGCATTAAAATTATAGATGAAATATGAATGAAAAAGTTGAAAAAGGCTGTAAAACAGCTAACACATTGTGATAATTAAAAAAGTAATAAAAACAAGGGGGACCAAGCCTCCATAATACAATATTAACTGAAAATTTGCGAGAAGCAAGCATAGAAAATCTAAAAATAGAATATTTCAATATTTCTATCAATATCTACATCAAAACTATATCAGCATATATTACAAATAGCAATAAAGTAACTGAAGTGTGCTGAAAATTTTCTAAGGGTGATAAAGATAATGAACTGGAAAAGATTGAAAACAGATGCGACCAAACGAAAAAGATGCGAACAAACCGAATTCTAAGAGGAGTCTAGTACAGCGGATGTTGCTTTTCGGATATGATTTGAAATAATAATTGTAAATGGTTTGCCGATCTCATTAAATGTATGGATAAAGAATAAAAAGCTTTTACAACGTCCACCTCCTTTTCCTTGTTACTGTGATCCTGATGGTCACATATCCAGGTCTAGCACACCCGGATGCTTCTTGTATTAGACATTTTGTACATCCGTGTCCTAAATTGATGCCAGTTTTCTTGTCTCCGACAAGGTAGCATATATTAAGTCCCAGAGGGTGATATGCTAGGTCGGAAGCATGGTATAGCAGCGAATTTCCCAATTTTTAATACTAGCTTAAAAATTATGATTGATCCAGGCTTTAGACTTTAGAGTGGACGTTGTTGCGTTTCTGTATACATTTGGACGTCTTTATATTATGTACCTCACTGTGTTATTTGTAGATGGCAAGGCCACTGCATGCGGCAATGTTTTTGTAGTTTTTTTAGAAAAATCAGTCACTTACAATAATTTACCACTTTTGCACACTTGGAACACTATCTGAGGTGGCAGATGTCCATTCCTTGCAAGTAAGTAAACGGTACTCACTGAAGGTTGCAATTTATCAAATCTTATTTTAACTATACCTACATATTATTTTTAAGAAAATATCCACGAAAAGTAATTTAAAGGACTTTTAACGAAAGCGACTAAAATGCTTTTCTTTAATATTTTTTTCTTGTTATTCTTAATTTAAATCAAATCTTGATTTCTCATGTTGTTTGTGTTTCTTATAATAAAAACATTTAAAAAAAATTTCCTTTTGCCTAAAATCTTGCATTTTAATGAACTTTTAGAATTTTTTACCGAAATGAAATTGGTTTTCGTAGAAATAATTCAGTAAATATAAAAGTAATGACGAAGGTTCGTTAAAAACGCCGATTCTTAATTATTCCTACGGAATCAGCAAGCGAATAAGAATTTTCTTGTCCTTTGGTAAAATATGAAAGGATCCAATTATAAATTCCACAGCCTTCCTGTACCTGGTCTAAAAAACGAAATAGGTCAATGTCAAATTCTACTACACTATCATATACTTTCTCTTCAATATTTTCTTATTAACGCTTCAGTTATCAGCTTTATTGTCGTACGCAAAATTCAAACAGAAAATGTAATCTTCAATGACTACGTTCAAACATATTTTGTAAATTTTCCAGGAATGACATAATATGATTGATTGATTAACTTCTTGACAAATTTAATAAAGCTTTACAACTAATCATCTTTCCTCTCAGCTTCTACTTGAAGATTGGAAAATAAAAATTAACATAAAACATGATTATCAAAATCTGATTTATTTATCTCTGTGGTTGTAATGACCCCCGATTAATGTACACTATTTACCACGTACCGAATGATAGCTACAATCGAAGTTTACGACATATAAATTGGATTGATTCTACAAAGTCATTTTATTTGCGCCATCAAACGCACGGTTTCGTAATAAAATACCCTAAAAAAGTTTTCGTCAAACACTCCAAATGGTTCTATCTTTATTGACTAGTGGCCGCATGTTTTCCGGAGCGTAACTTAAAAGGACCTTGCGGATATTTATTTACATGGGGTACGTATATAACACGGGCTCGCAAATAGATACTGTATTTTAATAGTTCCCAAATTGTGAATACAGGGTGTTTCTAAAATCATCAACAAGCAGAGCACTAAGCGACTCTTCTATCAGGAGTTTTTTTAGGTGTGGGCAGATCAATATGTGGTAAAAAATAAGTAAAAATAATTAGGAAATAATATTTTAGGTTTTTTAGGTAACAGTCCGTACGTACTACTTGAAATATTTCCCATTTCGAAGGCGCGGTAGTTCCGTAACGAAGCATTTGAGAACTTTAAAACTGTTTCATGAGAGTACCAGCCTCGAAAAAAATAATTACATTTATTTAGCTGAAAGGAATTTCTGCTATGCAAGTGGTCGGGTCTTTAATTTAGGGCACTTTGGGATTTTCCCGCTAACAGATTCTTATATTTTAAGTGTAGGTAAGTCACGCAAAGTAGAAATTATGAGTGAACTAAGAGTTAACTTTTAAGCATATAGTTGGCATATTGACATACCAACCAAGAAAAATGTTACGTTAACATCTCTGAGTAATAAATTTTTGTATTTGATTTAATTATTAAATTAGAATTTACAGAAAGTATTTCTTGTTTCAGCTACCTTTTGGATTTATTGGCTACAGGATAAACAAGTTAACAAGCAAAAAATCAGACTTTAACATGGAAATATTAGGTATCTGTTGAATAAGCTGCACGTGGCAACTTGAAGTTATTATTGTCGCACAAGGGCAGAAAATTCGTATCACATAGGTATATATAACAAGAGATACTTAGTAATATACTGAATTTTCCATATAATTGGAATGGCAAGTAAAAACTTTCTATAGAAATTGCGTTACGTAAACTATTCCAATTGGAAATTTGTTTCTATAAAACTGTTTTTAATAATAGCTTACGTTTACTAATTAGCAGTTAGTTGCAACTTTTTAACAAATGTTTCTGCTTTCAATTTAATTTAAACCCAGCAGGAAATTAATGCGATTAATTAACTGAGATGTGAACATTTAGCGTCAGGTTTTCAATAATAAAAGTGTTGCAAATTTACGATGTCATAAAAGCCATTTCTCCCTGTGGAGTAAATTTTGCTCTTTTTGAGGAAAAGCTTTTATATTTCGTCGTTCGTACTGTACTGTGTTTGACTTTGAAAAGCATAAAATATGCTACAGTACAATGGACTTTTCGATTGGTAATACTGAAGAGTAACAAAATGATTAATAAACGGTATATCTTATAGAAGAATAAATGAAAATAATACAGTGGCTCTTATGCTCGTAGTTTTTATTCTAGACAACAAATCTTTGTATTGGTATAGACTAGGGTAAACAACAGGTCTGAAATATGCTTATATTTTAAACAGCTACATGTTTTCGAAGACTAGAAATATTTTGAACTGTATGCTGTGTCATAGTCATAAATTTGATGATTGGGATCTCGTAAGCGGTAGGAAAAACAACTTTTCCTAAATGGGAAAATGTTATATACATATTTTGTATACCAATCTACTAAATAGAAGAGAACACACCAAAACATATCAAAACTTTGCCACATGCGCAGAATTACTATGTTCCTATCCCAATGATACTGAGTTAATGAATTAATTTGAGCAATCGTACTTTTGCGGGTCTACAATATGAGCTCACACGAAAGACTAAATCACGATTAAAAAAGTTGTTTTTTTTAGTAGTGATGGGTTTAGGAAAATTTATCGAATAGCAGTTTACCGAATGTAATAAATTTTCTAGAAATTTAGCTTTCGCGTAACTATTTGTTCGAAGAATTCATGTTTCAGCAGTTATTATATTTTCCCCATTTTGACGATGTATCACAAAAAATTACACAACACACAAGTCGATACTAATGTCACAACAGAATTAGGGTTAATAAGTCGTGGGGAAATTTACTCCGAAGGGAGTGTCCAGTAGACCAACAACCATTGAAATAAATTTGCCAAAGCTGGGCGCGAATTTTAATAAGTGTAGGTACATAACAAAACTGACCAGCAATGGTCGTCCAGTGAACGATATAAATGCAGCAAAGTACAACAGTCATGGATTCTTAATCCAGTAAAATAACGCGCGATCGAATACTGCTGCTGCTGTAACAAACTTCCTTGGAGAACAGAGAAATCCTATTATGAACTGGCTATCCATATTTCTTAAACACAAAGTGCTTCCAAGTGCTCTGGCAATCATACAGTGATCAAATATTCACAATTTCAAAGAAAACTCTCACTATTTACCTAGTTTTCTTATTTTTTGTCAATACATAATATTTTAGCTGAAAGTGCTTAGTGCATATAAATAAAATGTGTGCTAACTGATTCTGCTGCAGTGCAACTGAGTCTCGAACCAGTAATGTTATTTCATTGGAAAAGTCCTGAGTTAATGTGAGATAAAGTTTTCTCATCATTTATTAAGCACAAGTTTCAGAAAGTCGAGTCCCTGGGCATTAATTAAATATTTAATCGAAAATTAGTAGGTATCCCACTGTTTATCTGCCTTAGACGCAGCCTGATTGCAAACAGTTTAAATTAATGAAATTAGGAAACTCGCAATTGATTTGATATATTAAAGATGAAATAAGCAAAGCGAATGAGTTCATATGCAACTGGTTCCAAGTAAGTGGCACAGAGGTATGGGGCGCCATTTAAGACGAAACTAATTTATAAAAATATTTATTTTCTCTTCAATATGTATATTTTAATTTAAATATATTTGCGATTTAAAATAAATATATTCAGAAAAAATAAATATACCTATTTTGGAAATAAAAAAATATTCATAAAAAATATATTCTGAAAAATAAAATATACTCATGAAAAATAAAAATATTCAGAAAAAAATATATATTTGCAAAAGTAAATATATTAGGAAGAAAATATATTCGGGAAAAATAAATATATTCAGAAAAAAATATATATTTGCAAAAATAAATATATTAGGAAAAAAATATATTCAGGAAAAATAAACATATTCAGAAAAAAATTATATTAGCAAAAATAAATATCTTACGAAAAATTACTTATATTCAAGTTAGATGTTGGAAATATATTTAAGTTAACATTTGCTGCTTCCCCGATAGAGGGCGGAATAAACTGGTTTGTATCAGAGCCAGTGTATAATAATACTGGCTCTGGTTTGTATTTCGGATTTGCGCTTTACAGTGGACCAGTGGTGTGTTGTTTCTGCGATCTGCTCCATTACATTATTTTCGAATATTCTGTATTCACTGTTGTTGTTACTATAATTCATTTAACTAATGAAAATTTATCAAGCATAACAATTAAACTTGTTTGAAACTCATACCTACGAAAGTTATTTACAAAATTTCATTTAACATTGGCTGATATACGCATAAAGGTTGGAAAAAATCGAGGGGAATATTATAACCCACCTTCGCATTTATCGAAAGTTTGTTTCTGATAAATTTCTTAAGTTTCAATTAAACCCAAGAAAAATAAGGTTCAAAGAATCTTTAGAGTTAGTTACGTTTTCATATTTTCCTTTTTTGACTTTATTTTATTTTATAGTTGCAATTAATTGTACGACATTTAAAGCTAATATTTTGGTATTATACTTTGTATAATTCGTTTTTATACTAAATTAGAGTTACCTACTAATAATAAATTCAAAATACCTTGTTTTAACTTGCTACATAATTTATATGAAATATAATTTTTTTTATTAAATACCTACTACATGTCTTGTTATAATAGAATGCTTCAGCATTGTTCGTGCGGCATTTAAATTCTATTATATTTTCATTGTGGATTTAATCAACCTCGAAATAACCTAGTTTCAGTTCTATTCCTAGGTATTCAGTCTCTCGAACGGTTTGATTCAGAGCAATCACCACCAATTATTTCTGCTTTGGTGATCCGTTCCCTCGGTGGGCAGTGATCATTAAATTTCCAAAATGTTGACACTTTCAAGTATATACATATACACTAATAATTATTATTATAGTAAACTTTAAGATAGATTTATTTATCATAAATTGTTTGTTATTAAGATTTTTGTTCTTATGTTCGCCGTCGTTCACTCTGAATAACTTTCTGGCTTTCTGCCGATCGCACGGTCGACACATCTTTGAAATGTCTGCCTTATCAACTGTCGGTGGTAGGTTCTATGCCTACCATGGCCGATAAGGGTCCGTTTCCGCAGAGGGAGCCTGCGAAACGGCCCCCAGATCCAAGGAACGCAGAATCTGCGCAAACTCCCCCTCCCAGCACGTGGACGTATGTGACGAATATAGCTCCTTATTTGTTATAAATTTTGCCCATTGCCATTTACAGGTGCGCCTATTCTGGCGTGATTCTGGCAGATCGCTCTATTCATACAATACCTATTTTACTAGTTTTCAGTTGATTATACCGACTTTCAGCAATTTTTTTTAGTGACATTTCTGAAACGTGTTAATTATGCGACGTGAAGTGTTTTCAGTGCATGTATTTTTGCAGCGTTGAAAAATGTGTAACAATAATTAGGAATTGTAGTAACCATAAAAAAGAAAAATGGCTCAGATAATTTTCGATACACAGGAATAGGGGAAAATTGCTATTAATATATGAAAGGAAAGTTGGTGATTTATTAGAAATAGCCAACGCACATGTTAACATCTTGATTAAAAAGAACAAACAAATAAATCATTCCCAGGAAAGCAAAACTTTACTTCTACGGAATTCTGCTAAAGAACCGCAGTGTTATATAGACACTAGTAAATTTATTACTTCAAATGTAATCTAATCGCGTTTGTTTTTCTTAAGGGAGACATTCTGGTGCCGTTTCGTCGAATTTAAATCGCCTTTCCTGAAATTTACTTGTTTTTAATTTCACGGCAACCCGTTGCGATTGTCGTTTCAGTGATCATGAACGGTAAACATTACAGGTCAGGTTCATTTATTGTTAAAGTACTGTTTGTTTTTCTGTATATTGGGGTAAAAGCAAAATTACGTTGTAGTACTTACATTACATTTAGTTTGACTTTATCTTTCTTTCATTTTCTAATTTCTTATTGGAACTGTATTTTAAATTCATAATGTTAGTTAAAATGTGTGTTGAATAGAACACAGAAAGGTATGATTATATAAAATCATTTACAGGTTGATGTCGCTATTAGGAACATATAGGAACATAGACGCGTGCACTAGAATCATACTTTTATAACACCTTGATTTTCTTTTAAATATTAGGCGACATCAATCTACATATGCTAAATGTACTGCGTATACATAATTATTGTTGCTTGAAAGTTTCATTATTCGATTGTTGTATTACGATAGAAAGGTTGCAATAGAATTTTAAGGAGAATATCTCTCCACAAACAGAGTAGCTAAAATTGAGTGGTATAGTATTCGGATATCGAAAACGGTAAGAGATATAACGTCGTCGGTTAAATCAAATGGGGCCAATTTATTCGACTGTGTTTTCTCTAAATAACACACAACCTGCTTCTTATAGTGAAATTGGTGATGTTTCTCAACCACAAATTGTAGCTTTATATAAATTGAATTTTCTAAGAAAGATTTGTTGTATGACATATTTAATTTTGTAAACTTAAAAAACATTTAACAACTGGAAATTTCCAAAACTTCGGTGTTTTTAAGGGTGTCTAATTTTGAAATGTTTTCTAATCTTGGTCTCTTCTGAATGTTGCATACTTCAGTCTTCAAGTAGGGTAAGTCCAGGAGAGATGCCATAGCGGGTAAGATGCTACTTGCTAATATCTCGTAAGTGCACAATCTGCGTCAGTCATTATGTGCTCTGTGCATGTACGCTTAAAAATAATAGTATATTACATACCGAGGTGGAAAGAGTTTCATTACTGTTCGAGAGATTTGATAGTTTACCGAGACGCGTAGCGTCGAGGTTAACTATAAATCTCGAGACAGTAATGAAACTTTTCACCGAGGTTTGTATACTATTTTATTTACAACCATCACAGTTTTGACTAAAAATAAATAAAACTTTTTTGACAAGCTTTGACGTTTTTGAAAAAAATAACACATCATTGTCATTGCCACTATGTTTTTTTGTCCAAATAACTATCAAATTGGCAGGTTTTCGATGTTACTCTGGTGTAAACAACTGCTACTGAAATAAATAAACGTCAGTTTAAGAAAGTATTTGGTTTAAGCAAGTTTAAGTTAAGCAAGTTTAAGTGAAATAATCCTTAGAAAATGATGTTAGATGAAGAATTCATAAACTGCACCCCTCCTGAATTAAGGGAAGCCGCGGATGTAGTGGCACAGGGCTTGGTGCCCGAAAAAAGTAAGCTTCGGTACCTAAAAGCCATTGCGGCATATAGGGAGTGGTGTGAAGCGAAAAAAGTAAAGAATTTGAGCTCGGAAAATGTTCTAATGGCGTATTTTGGAGAGCAAAGCAAACAAAAGAAACCATCAACCTTGTGGGCAATGTATAGCATGTTAAGAACAATGCTAGAAATTGAAGAAAAATCCGATATTTCGAAACATGGGAAACTCCTAGCCTACCTGAAAAGACAAAATGTGGGTTTTAGGCCCAAGAAATCCAACATATTTTCGAGGGAGAATATAGAAGATTTTTTAAACAAGGCTCCAAACGAACTTTTGCCGATTAAGGTAAAATTTTTTTAACATTAAGGACCAAATATAATATATTCCTTTAAAGTAATAAATTTATATCCTTTAAAAAGTATTTTTGCTAAGATTGTTTTCTTATTGTTTTAGGTAGTACTAGTGGTAGGCGTTTCAGGAGCGTGTCGAACGGACGAACTAGTCAAAATGAAAATGTCAGACATATAGCTATGTTGGAAGAAAAAATTTCAGTTGAAATTCCAGATTCCAAAACTCATACAAGTAGAGGATTTTTCATTACTGACCCAAGCTGGGTGAAAATTGTTCGAGACTTCATAAATCTCCGAAAAGACATAAAAATCGACAGATTTTTGGTTCAGGTCAGAGGGGGAAAGGCAAGAAGTCAATCAATAGGGCACAATTCAATAGCCAATTTTCCGAAAAAAATAGCCACCTTTCTGAAGTTAGAAAACATCGAAGGCTTTACAGGTCACGCTCTCAGTAGAACTTCCGCCACCTTATTAGCCAACAGCGGTGCAGATGTACTACAATTGAAGAGGCTGGGAGGGTGGAAATCTAGCACTGTGGCGGAAGGTTATGTAGACTGTTCAATGGAGAACAAAACTAAAACCGCCACCATGCTGTCCACTCGTTCCATGCCTTCGGTTGCTTCTTCAAGTAGCAAATCTCGCCAGCCATTCAACAAGTAACATTATCAACTAAAGAGACCCCCATTGGGGACGCCGGCGCTGACCTACAAATAACCATAAAGGCCTACAATCATTCTAATATTACAATTAATTTTAATAAGTAGTTTTTTTGTATTTTAGTTCATTTTTGTTATTGTTGTTTCCTTATTTGCCATTAAATATAAAATTCACAAAAAAATTTTTTTTTATTTTAAAAAATATGCTAGTTTTAGTAGTAAAAGTACAATTTTACAGTTATTTTAGGGGGCGGGAAATGAGGGTGGGAAATGAGGGCAGGAAATGAGGGCGGGAAGTAGAGGTAGGGAATGTGACACTTCCTAACCTTCAATAAAGTCAGAAATGTCAACATTACATATATGGTTGTAAATAAAACATATTACTGGTTGAAACTTTACATTTACAGGTAAGTTTTTGTAATTAATGTTTTGGAACATGAATAGTTTTCTGTACCCGGTAGTGAATGTTAAATTATGAAATGTCGCCAAATACTTCTGGTACAGACGTAAAATCTCAATAAAGTAGAGTGCAGTACAGACGTATAACATTCTCGGAAGGTAATACTGTCAATGCTTTTCAAAACAAGCAATGACGTACATTCAAACGTCATAAAAAGGTTAAAAATAGTCACACTACTAAGATGATTGCGAATAAAACCCATTTTCTACCCCGCAAAGCACAAGGTACAGCTTTTTTTGGTGTTTGATGGTCATACATCGCATTGGAAAGCAGTTAAAACCTTAGAGTTTACAAAGGAACCTTAAATTATTTTGCTCTGCGTTCCAGCTCATACCACGCACTATTTCCAACCCTCAGCTAGTCTTTAACTGCCTATTACCAAGCCTGTAAGGCGTGGGTTAAATCAAACAGTAGACGAAAAATATCGACACTAGAGTTTGGGAAATAGTTAAATGAAGCTTCGGGTAAGGCGGTTACTGTACAAAATGCAACTGCTGAATTTTGAGCTTCCAACCCTACTGGATTCCATAATACGTGTTTATCGATACAACTGCCACCAATAATGAAGATTCTTCACAGAAAACCGTGCTGTGGTAGGAGAAGAGCGCCAACGAACGTAATATATTCTACAACATCTGAACCGAGGGCAACTACGTCTGCGATGGCAGACCCTATTCGAAAACCTCCTACAATACCTGAAGCTAGGGCATCAACATCTGCGATAGCAGACCAGATTCCTGAACCACCCACATCATAGCCAATCTGCAGCTCATTCTATCCAATTTACCTTTGCAACGAGCGACAAAACTCCAGGAACAATATTAAATGATGTCGGTCCTCTACCTAGCGTAATTTGTAGTGCTAAGAGAAGAATAATGAATACAGCTGGGGTATATTAACACCACCAGAGTATATAGAAAAACCCAAATAGCTGCAAGAAGAAGCTGCTAGGAAGCTAAATTTTCTAAGAAGGAAAATAAGTCTAAAGCAGGTATTTTACAACTCATCACATCTGATAAAAAAAACTTCCAAGTCTATAAAGCCAAAACTGTCTAAGAAGAAAACTTTCAGCTTTCAAAAACGACAGATGGTGATTCAAGTAAAGACATGTCTGATATTTCCCTACATGATAGCACGAAAGCAGATAGCGAAATAAAAACATGTACGCAGGGTGTACCGAAGAGTATCACCTAACCCCCCCCCCCCAAAGAAGATTAAGGTTCAGTGTGTGCAGTGTAACAAGTGGATGCACTAGTGGTGTTCAAAGTAAGAAAATTACTATTTTTTAGAGGCGTCTATCTATTAAATGAAGAATTTTGGAAAACAGTAGGCCGTTGTGAAAGTAATTCCCAGTTAGAGTTTTATTTACACAACATCCTGCATAATTTATTGTAGATGAGATTAAATTTAATATTTTGTTTAAATGTTGAACCAACATAAAATTTAACTAAATTCCGCATGTTCTAGAATTAAATTAATTTGGGTAAACCTTCAACGCAGTTAATTGCCGTTAACCAGTGATCACGAGACGTATTTCTCGGAGAGACACTGGAATGTTCCTTTCTCTAAATCTCCTGTGCACGCAGTTTCAGGGGGTTGAGCCGCAACTACTGTATACATTGACATGGAAGGATTTTCATTGATCGGGTTAACACTTGATTAAACGATACCATCGTAGAAAGCTTCTCATTCTTAGATTAGAGGTTTAGCTACCAAAGACTGGGATTTCGTGGAAGCATTACGATGTATCGATTTTACTTTCTAGTACTACTTATTAGCCCACTTTATGACATACATGTTGAAACATGAATACTGAATTAAAAGGTAGGTACTGAAGAGTAAGTTACAAAATCTGTGACGTGATTTGTGTCTATGTGTTAACAATCCGACAATAGATCGAATCTAGTTTTTCTATTCCCATACTGTAATTGATTAAGGTCCGGTCTCCTATTAAACTTCCTATTACCACTATTCAGCTATTAAATTTTCCATGAATAGCTATTTGACAGATAATTTTATTTCGGCCAATCGCTGACGTGCGTCGGTTTGATACACACGCATCAGTCGTAGAAAAAATAGAGTATGCAACTCACATTTAATGGCGATTATCTGTTCATTGCATAATCTACTATTATGTTATCCTTGCGATTCTCTGTTAATTAAAATTAATTAGTTTATTAAATCTACTTTTGTTAAAATTTATTTTACTTTTAAAGGAATCCAGACTATGACCCTGAAAATGTTTGTCCTTTAAGGAAAACGAAAAAAGTCGATTCTGCGAACTTAATACTACCTACTTACTAGGTCAAGTTTCCCTGCATACAACAATAAACACGAATGCTTTTCGCTTTCGATTAGTTATTGATGAAACTTCAAGAAATTCTCATTCATCTGTAAATGAGAGTGTTTCGTCTTTTTACTGTGTAATAGCCGGCAAACACTATTAGTCTCTGTAAAATACATTCCGAAGTTTTTGTAATATTCACGAAGCTTGCTGCTCTTTAGCCCGAAAGAGATAACATATTAATGGGGCTTCTATTTTACAGCTTCGTCGGAATGAAGAAACTCTAACGAAAACTATGACTATTCCCAAACTATAATCTGTAATTATACGATAAAGCTTTTTATGCCTAGTTCGTTCCAGATATGTTTTTTATTTAAGGGAGCGGGTGTCATGTAATTTATTATTACAAAAAAGGTTAAATTTGTAATTACATCATTTATGAAGGTGTGATAACTCAAATTATTAAAAGCAAGAGGAATAGAAAATTGTCATCAACTGATTCCAAAAAATAAGAGAAAAGATGATACAAATAAAAATGAGATATAGAAAATTATGAATTTAAGTTTTTATTTCACACAAATTTTTAATTCAATTTTAAACAGATTATTAAAGAGATATATGTGCTTCTGAAAGTTAAACTTGTAGTACTAAATGAAATTATATGTCTATTAAAACGAGTTTTATCTAAATATAGTGAATAGTTGAAACTGTATACAGGGTGGATGACAAAATCTGCCCCGAGCTATACAGCTTTTAATTGAGATCGGATTGTTACGATCGACATGCCAATCGAAATGGGTCATTAAATACTACGTTCTGATGTAGTTAGAACATTTTCAGGGCCTACTAGATTTCAGCAGCGATAGTCAACTTTTTATTTTTAAATGGGCACCTATGTATATTTTTTGTAATTCTGAATAAGCGTTTTTCTCCGAGTTCAACGATGTATAATAAGTCACCTTATCATCACCAAAAATTAGTAAAAAAAATTGTTTAAAATTACTCTCGTCACTACCAATTTCGCAATTAGTTTTTAATAGTAGCCTTTGACTGACAAAATATTCAATATAGTTGGTAAAATAAATAATATAGGGGACAGTCTGGAGTGTACCATCCGTCAGGAAACTGTACCAACAAAATATCGCTGGATGTTTGTGGTTCCAGTTTCTAAACTTTGTAATTCTTCCATGTATGGATCTTTAGCATATAAGTCGTTTTCACAAAAGCCGTCCCAACCTTGTGAATTGTTTCACTACAGTTTTCTTTATAAATTTTGAGTACTTGGGTGTAGATGTACATAATGTTTTCTAGCTGTAATTAATATATTTTTTTCCAAGTGCAACATCATTTTTGTTTGAGCTGTATCGACCCTCCGCCCAATTCTCTTTGTCTGTTTTCTTAACTCTGTCTATCTGGAATATATGCAGCTATTTTTCTAACCGTTCTATCCCTGAATTTTACATCACTGCATCGAAAGCCTTTTCAGAGCAAATACATATTAGATACAGGCAGATAGTATTGATTGGTCTTTCTAAACTACAGTTTTGAATGTTCTGATTGCTAGTACCCAAGTAACACGGGACATCCTATGGACGTCCATTTTAGGTCCATATTTGGTACATAGCGTCCATGGACGATTATGGACCGGTATGGACGTACAATGGACGTCCGGTACTGTACCACCACAGGACGGTATGCGTATCGGACAAATAGGACGTCCATAGTACGTCCAAAGGACAAGGACGTCTATAGGATGTCCATAGGATGTCCAATGGACATCCAAAGGATGTCCAAAGGACAAGGACGTCCATAGGATGTCCATAGTACGTCCATGTAACATGTTTAAATAAACATCCGTATATGGACGTTTTATGGACTCAATTCTAGAAAATCTAGAAAGTCGTCGTTGAGAACAGAAGCATGACGCGATGTCATATTGGCACATTGTGTTCTGTCATTCCGTTGTGAATTTAAAAGTTATTGCACTGTAGACAGGTAAGTGGTATCTACTTATTTTCAGATATAAGTGAACTGCCAATAGAGGAAAATACGCCAAACCCTCCCCCCATAGTTCAACTTCCCTTTACATGCCATTCATGTGAACCCGTAAAAAAAGAATTAGCAGAAACTAAAGGTATATAAAATGAATTACTTAAGCGTTTTTACTGTCTTTTTACTGTCGAGTACGTCTCTTTTAATTTCCTAACATATAAGATATGTATCCCACAGTTAATAAAAGTTGCTGTGTGAACTCACCTTTAGCTAATAAAAGTTGCAGTGTGAACGCATCTTTTGCTAAAAAAAGTTACTGTGTGAACGCACCTTTAGCTTTAAAAAGTTGCTGTGTGAACTCACCTTTAGCTAATAAAAGTTGCTGTGTGAACTCACCTTTAGCTAATAAAAGTTGCTGTATGAACTCACCTTTAGCTAATAAAAGTTGCTGTGTGAACGCACCTTTAGCCAATAAAAGTTGCAGTGTGAACGCACCTTTAGCTATAAAAAAGATGCAGTGTGAACGCACCTTTAGTCAATAAAAGTTGCAGTGTGAACGCACCTTTAGCCAATAAATTATGCTGTGTGAACACACCTTTTGCATATGAATTATGCAGTGTCAACGCACCTTTAGCTAATAAAAGTTGCCGTGTGAACGCACCTTTAGCTATTAAAAGTTGCAGTGTGAGCACACCTTCGGCTAATAAAAGTTGCTGTGTGAACGTACCTTTCGCTAAAAAAAAGTTGCTGTGTGAACGCACCTTTAACTAATAAAAACTGCTGTGTGAACGCACCTTTAGCTACTGAGGGTTGCAGTGTGAACGCACCTTTATCTAATAAAAGTTGCTGTGTGAACGCACCGTTAGCTATTAAAAGTTGCTGTGTGAACGCACCTTTTAGATAATATAAGTTGCTGTGTGAACGCACCTTTAGCTAATATAAGTTGCTGTGTGAACGCACCATGGTATGGGTTAGGTTAGGTTAGCAAAATGAGTTGGGTTAGGTTAGGTAATGGGTTAGGTTAGGTTAGCTAAATGAGTTGGGTTAGGTTAGCAAAAGAGTTGGGTTAGGTTAGCTAAATTATATATATATATTTTTTTATTATATATATTTATCTAACCTAACCCAACTCATTTAGCTAACCTAACCCAACTCATTTTGCTAACCTAACCCAACTCATTTAGCTAACCTAACCCAACTCATTTAGCTAACCTAACCCAACTCATTTAGCTAACCTAACCTAACTCATTTCCTAACCTAACCCAACTCATTTTGCTAACCTAACCTAACCCATTACCTAACCTAACCCAACTCATTTAGCTAACCTAACCCAACTCATTTTGCTAACCTAACCCAACTCATTTAGCTAACCTAACCCAACTCATTTAGCTAACCTAACCCAACTCATTTAGCTAACCTAACCTAACTCATTTCCTAACCTAACCCAACTCATTTTGCTAACCTAACCTAACCCATTACCTAACCTAACCCAACTCATTAGCTAACCTAACCTAAACTAAAATAACCTAACCCAACCAAACTCACCTAACCTTTAGCTAATAAATGTAGCAGTGTGAACGCACATTTAGCTAATCAAGATTGCTGTGTAAACGCACCTTTAGCTAATAAAAGTTGCAGTGTGAACGCACCTTTAGCTAATAAATGTAGCAGTGTAAACGCACCTTTAGCTATTAAAATTTAGCAGGGTAAACTCACCTTAAGGTAATAAATTTTTCAATGTAAACGCACCATGTCCCTTTATCTAATAAACATTGCTGTGTGTCCTGTCGCTTTATCTAATAAAAATTGCTTTGTGTCCTGTCCCTTAAAATAAATATTAAATTAAGAAAATAAATATTAAATTAAAAAAATAAATATTAAATTAAGAAAATAAATATTAAATTAAGAAAATAAATATTAAATTAAGAAAATAAATATTAAATTAAGAAAATAAATATTAAATTAAGAAAATAAATATTAAATTAAGAAAATAAATATTAAATTAAGAAAATAAATATTAAATTAAGAAAATAAATATTAAATTAAGAAAATAAATATTAAATTAAGAAAACCTTTAGCTAATACATCTTGCAGTGAGAACGCACCTTTAGCTAATACATCTAGCAGTGTGAACGCACCTTTAGCTAATAAATTTTGCAGTGTGAACCCACCTTTATGTAATAAAATTTTGGAGTGTGAACGCACATTTAGCTAATAAAAATTGCAGTGTGAACGCACCTTTAGCTAATAAATATTGCAGTGTGAACGCACCTTTAGCTAGTAAATCATGCAGTGTGAACGCACCTTTAGCAAATAAATTTTGGAGTGTGAACGCACCTTCAGCAAATAAATTTTGCAGCACCTTTAGCTAATAAATATTGCAGTGTGAACGCACCTTTAGCTAGTAAATCATGCAGTGTGAACGCACCTTTAGCAAATAAATTTTGGAGTGTGAACGCACCTTCCGCAAATAAATTTTGCAGTGTGAACCCACCTTTAGCTAATAAATATAGCAGTGTGAACGCACCTTTAGCTAATAAATCTTGCAGTGTAAACGCACCTTTAGCTAATAAAAATTGCAGTGTGAACGCACCGTTAGCTAATAAATATTTCAGTGTGAACGCACCTTTAGCTAATAAAAATTGCGGTGTGAACGCAACGTTAGCTAATAAAAATTGCAGTGTGAACTCACCTTTAGCTAATAAAAATTGCAGTGTGAACGCACCTTTAGCTAATAAATATTGCAGTGTGAACACACCTTTAGCTAATAAAAATTGCTGTGATCATCGGCAAAAATCAAAGTGTAGGGTGTACAAAAGCTTTCTATTCCACTCCTTCGCAATACTTCTGTCACATACATTTTGGCTAAAGTTGGAGATAAACAACATCCTTGTCTTAAGCTATTATTAGTCGTTTTAAATGCTTCCGATACCTATCTGATTTTTTATTGTTATTGCGCTAATGCAGTCCCGATAGATTAGTAATTTATATTAAATTGTAATTATTTTGTATAATACACTTTTTTTATATAATATAATTTCTTAATTACAAAGATGTCTTATTTTTACTCAATAAAAGTAGTAACATTAAATTTGTTTAATTAACATCCAATATAAATCCATATTATGTCCATAGAGTGTCCGTATGGACGTCCATATAACGTCCATGGACATCCAATGTACATCCATAGAACGTCCATAGTACGTCCATGTACATCCATAGAACGTTTCTTGTACATCCAAAGGACGTCCAATGTACCTCCATGTACATCCATAAACGTCCATGTATGGACGTATTATGGACTCCATACTTGTGCCATATGGACGTCCATAGAACGTCCCATGTATCCGATATGGACGTCCAATGGACGTCCGAACATCCATAAACGTATGTACAATGGACGTCCATTGGATGTACGTGTGTTACTTGGGTAGGTGTCAATAATTTTCATTACAGCTTTCGATTTATTTATACTGGGGTAACTGGAATAACTTGCAAGAATTTAATTCTGAAAACCAGTAATACATTGAATATTATCGTTAATTAAGTGCTTATCACAATGTTAAATTGAACAATGAAAATCAGTTAAATTTCTAAACACAATCAAATGTAGTAAGTAATATCAGAGCATAACACGTTACCAGAAATTTCTGAGCCGTACACCAACATGTTACTAATTAAACATAATTCATAAGCAAATGTGAAATTACAGGATTAACGATCGATGCTAATTAGGTTGTACCGTTGTAAGCTTACAGCTGCTGAAAGAAAATCTGAGTTAGCATGTTTGCTTTCCACAAAATAACCATTTCAGCAGTTAACAATGTAATAATAATTGTGTGCGTTAAATGTTCATAGCTTTTAATGACTTTAAGCATGATATCTGTTATTGCGTATTGTGTACATTACTTAAAAAAATACGAGTACTAGTTCCATGCCTAATTTACGGAGGCGACTGACAGAGTATTAGAGCTAGATGGGACCAAAATAAAGGTTTTTTTTTTGTACTTAAACTGAGTGAGCATTCGTTACAAATTTTTCCAGTAACTTACGTTCGCATGATTAACTAAAAAAGATGATATTTGTATAAATTTTAAATATCTCACATTTGATAATAGAAATTTCTTTTGGTCAATAAAATAAAACAAAAATCAGATAAAAAATCAGATAAAAAAATATTTTATAGTTTCTCGTGGATTTCGCATTAATAACGTGTGAACAATATATTTCGTGGTAGTGTGGCAACCCAAAAAGTTCAATGGAGCCGATTTAAAAAATATATTTTTAATTGTATACAATTCTTTGTAATGAGTTATTGTAAGACAACTCTCTGCGATTAATCCACAAAGCTTTTAAACTACAAGACATCTTATCTCGGCCGTGTAATCGTTTATTTATGGACTTTACATTTATTCGGTTGCTTGGCCAGGAAAGCATCAAATAAATGTAAACTCGTTAACAAACGCGTCAGAATTATGACATTTTAAGCTTCCAGTTACCAAGTTACCCTATCATGTATAAGGTTCGGTTAATGAACACTTCATGTCGGTCTTGCATTTAAATTGCTACCCGCTTTCCGAAGTTTCGTAACGACCGTTTATAATGCTGGTCCTACATTCATAGCACGCCATCTACAACCATATACAATCGGCGGCGTGTTTTGTCCATAAAGATTCAAATTATCTCGCAGTTTTAGGGAAAAGTTCCTATTACGTACGCAAAATGTAGGTATAATCTTGTTTGTAATCATAAAAAAATTTAATTTCATGTTCAGGCTTCAGGTGTAGTAAATATCATTATATTGGGTGTGTATAAATTGGCGGAAAAGCTACACGTGACTATACTTCTCTGGTTGAAAATTACTAAAATGTTGAACCATGCTTCCTGCGCTTGGACGCGGGCGATGAAATTTCAAAATTGTTGTTATTGGTTATCTGCAATTACTATAGGTATGGAAAAATTTTGAAAATTATTTAACCGTATGACCATGTGTTTGTGCTTTAAAAATTTGTTTGCTTTTAGCAAGATTTAAAATATCTCACACAATTCCATAGAAAACACCTCTACTGTTATTCAATCAAAAATAAAATGAACAATAATTTGATTTTGTGAATCTATCCGTAATAGGTATACAAAACCAATAGTAAGTTGTACAAAAACTAGGTAAAATATTCAAATTTTAAAAACAAAAATCATAATGAAATATAATTGTCGCCTGCAGGCATTTTGGCCCCTTCAAGCTAATGGAATTTTAGGAAATTAAATTAGCACAGTAGGACCATTGTTTTATTACTAGACTTGGAAAAATTTTATTATTGTATGCCAGAGTTAATATCACGTCAATTTGCATTAATTAGTATGCCGTAAAAACTAATTTCCGCTGCGAATGAGTGGAGAACATTTTGTGCATTGACATGATTATGAAAGCAGTTTAACTGAAAAGCAAAGCTTTGAAAGGCTCTGATGCATCAGGTGGTTCTTCCACTTCAAGGGCCTCCGTGTTTCGTCGTAGTAGAAGCGTAGGTATAGGTACCTTTTCCAATGAACCAGTGAAAATTTTTTGAATTGTTAAATGTAGGAAAGCTTTATGTTGTTACCAACGGCTAGATTAATAAAATAATACGAATACAGTTTTGGATTTGTTTGTCTGGTGCCTATTTAAATCAAACTAAAATACATGTATTGTACGTAGTATTATTTTATTTATCAATTTTAATGTAATTTTATATTACCCTTATTCTTTTTTATGGTTAACCTAGTAGGTACCTACAGGAAATTAACATTCGTAACTTATTAACGACACATAAGTACCTAGCTGTATGCAAATCTGTCCTACAAGAACTTTTTAATATCATTCACAGACCATTTACATTTTTTCTCTGCAGAATATTTTATTCGTCACATGTTATGTGTTCTTATATTAATTACAAACAGAATTATAAAACATTTGGTTTTATAATTTAAAAACAAACGTGTCCCAATAGCGTACAAATATTTCACTGGAACCACAAATACCTATTCTGTTGAAAATAAAGGATTTTGTTGATATTGAACCGAACAACATATTGTTGTGTTATATTTTCCATTGGTAGGTATTTGTATGGAGATCACGCATTTAGGGTAGAGCTTCAGAAGAATTTTAAATACATTCCATGCATAATCAATTTTTCTAGACACACTTTCAATTTACTGATTCATTATTTCACACTCACACAGATAAGATTGTGGCCGTAATTTTCATTTACGCAAAACTCATTATCGCTATAGCGTATTCGGACACAGTTAAAGAAAATAGACATCCTTATAAAAAATTATTTTCCCTAATATTACCTATGTAGAAACTCGTGTAATGTAATCTTGTGAAGTTGAGTCTTCACTGTAATAAAACAACGATTTCGATATCGTAATTCAAAAGATATATCTGTGCTTTATATTTACGAGCTTTTCTCTTCCTGTTATAAAATAAAAATCATATATTTCTTGCCATTTATCTGCTATCCAGCTGTCCCTGAAGCATTTTAGCGATCCATTTTCAACTAATGAAAGTTACACCTGCTGCTATCTTTTTCCTAAAGCCATTAACTCAAACGCGATGTATGATTCAGAGTTTTCATCAATAGCACCAACGGTGTTTTTTTAAACACAGGAAAATCTACAATGCTATGGCCTGCAATTAGAAAATGTTGTGTATTTTCCGGATTTGTTCACACACGACACTGTTAAATAAAAAAAGGTTACACAGTAATCACATAACGATAAATATTGCTAAATATTGCGACTGCTAATTTCTTTCGTCAAAATAAACAAAAAGCTTCATTGGAACATGGATCAGAAAAGTAAAGAAGCGAGGATGAATTTTTGAAATAAGGTACGTGTGAATACTTTGAGAATTACGAAATTTAAAAGAGAATGGGAGGACGCTCCGGTAAATTCTGTCATCATTGAAATTTACATAAGCAGCGCGATTAAAATATATTCGAATATTCACATCGAAACACCTCAAAAACCATACAACATAATTATGCATATCGACATCAAATAAGAGTATCTTTTCATGTTAAATTTTCCAAATGTTAATTATTTTCAATAAATAGTCCCACTCCAGAAGCAATTGACAGAATTTACCGGAATCTACGCCCATTTTGGGAATCTTTGGGGTAAGTTATTACAAGTGTTATTACAGAATCGGTTTTGACATTCATTTAACCCACATTAAGTTCATAATGAATTAAAAAATTCGTTCCTTCGTAGCCTAAGCTAAGCCTAGGTTGACGTTATAAGGAAAAAGTTTCGAGGCAAATAACTAAACCGCATATTATAGTCTTGTTAAATTTCCACGAGTCGGTCATCTTTGCTTGGTAGGACGAGTTTTGCTGTATCATTTGGGTGCATACATAACACAGCCCAACAAAATAAAATTTTCGTCTTGGTGCTGGAAAGGTAAAAACTGATTTTGGGTATTTTTGATGTGCTGATTCCAAAAATGCCTGACTTTTTTTCGTAGCAGCTCCAGTTTTTGAGATACGCCCTAATTGAAGTTCTGATAAAACAAAAATAATGAAATAGTGATATCTTTAGAGGCCAAAAGTGAAATTTCGCACCTAAATAATTAAAATCTAATTAGCTAGTTTGAGTTACTTGGTATTATTCAATACTGTAAACTCCGACTACTGGTGGAGTCTTCAGCGAGACTGTCCTGATAAACACCATACCAGAAAGTCATATAAAATAATTTTTTTAAGTGATATGTAAATTATATATTTATTTATTTTGAACTAATTAATACCTACCTTGCTTTATGTTTTTTTTAACTGGCAATTGGAGCATATAGTAAATAACGTACAATGTATAAAAGTTAAAAAATGAGACGATTTCTTTCTATATAAAAGGTCAATATAGCGTATCTCAAAAACTAGATCTGATAGACCAAATCTGACGGCAATTTTGGATTCTACACCCAAAATAGTATATTACGATGCAAGATCGGTAAGTGCCTTATAACATATCGAGAAAAAGTTGGAAAATCAAGACCCGAAGGGTCGAGATTTTCCAAATTTTTTCGAGATCTGTTGTAAGCACTTAACGAACACGCGTCGTATACCATTTTTTGCGCTACGAAAAATAAAAACCAATTTTTATAAATATAAATTAATAAAGTAACAGCTGTCAATCATTCAGAATTTTAGACATCCGATAACTTGATTACAACTTTTATTATCATCTAACAACCGTTAGATACTTGGTGGATACGTTATGATTCATAACAGGTTAGCAACCAGTACCTAATCGGTAAGTTAATTTTTCCGTGGTAGTTAAGCAACCGGGAAATGGCCAAAAACAGTGTAGTAGCGCAAAAATTACATAAAAACAGTTACCAAAATGTGTGTTGGGCTGTGTAATATATCTATGGGTGCGTATTTCGCATTCTCAGATACTTTGGACAAGCGGTAACAGACATCATGTCCGTTAAAACTAAAATTCAGCACACATTCGGTTTTGTGTAGGAGGGTAATATAGGGTATACAGTGCAGCAGGGCCTGTGATTTAGATACCCCTTTGTTACAGCATTTTCATTTCTACGGGGTATTATGTTACTGCTCGTAAAGAATGTTTAAAATGCAGAGTGTCTCTGAAAGGTCTGTACAAAACGCTACCAAATATTCTAGAAATTTTTTGAACATCTTTGATGCTCGATACAGCTTTAACGAACCTTTGGATATATCGCACCCCCAATGCAATAGTAGTAACACAACTAAAGAAAAACACAACAGCTTTGTTTTTCTCTACCGTGTACTACCGATTGTTGGAGCAGTGGTAGCTGTAGCAATAATTGGAGCAGTCGGAGTAGTTGCTCTCCTACTGCACACTACGACTGTTACTACTGCTCCAACTGCGACGACTGCCCCAACAGTCGGCACTACATGGTATAAAAAAACAAAGCTGCGTGCAAGATCAATTAGGCAGTAGCAGTAGTCAATAGTAGTAACATTAAATGTTATGTTAAGTGTAAAGTAAACTACGTCGAACATTTTCTTAGGTAGAATTAGATTCACTTTGCAAGTGTTCAAATGGAAATAACTTGCTCACCTACCAAAGTGAGCTGTTTCGCATCGGCCTTAACTACACGCAAATAGCAAGGGATATATCGATTACCATTCCCTTGATTCTACGGTTAACGAATAAACTGTTGGGGAGCGCTGTGGTGGTTATGTAAAATGTCGCACCAGGTTGACGTGGGGCAACATCGAAGGGTACATAACAAACAGGTTCATTGAAAGTAATTAATACTTACCAAACAACATTCATTAATACTGTGATTTATACATGAATTGAATTAAGTGACTGTTTTAAGTTTGCATTTACCTTATACACGGTGATTATAAAATAACAACCATTTTAAGGCTTTTTTATTACTGTTCTTGTATCGTCATTCTTTATCATTCAGAATCATTTAAAGCTGATTAGATAAAATTATGATTTTGACATCGTTCAGAACGGTCACGAACCAATTCTCGTTAAGTTTCTTGAAATTTAAAACAGTTCAAACTTTCAAAGTTAAAACAGTTTTAATCCGATACTTCCTTGCACTGCACCGGTTACAACCGCGAAGAAAACTTAAAATGGTAATGGGATAAATTTAAAGGAATTAGAAAATTTGTTTCCAATTACCTACTAAAGATTCACAAACCATTCTTGACGAGTTAAAAATGTCGGAAACCGTTCTGAAAGGTTTAGAAGTACAAAAATGTTGTTGAAACTCTTCAACATCAATCTTTCCCTATTTCTAAACTTTGGAAGACAAACTGGCAGAGCAACTTAAGTGTGTAATCAAAAGCATGGATTGCAGGCAGTTTTAGATTCTGCAAATGATTTCCAATGCTGCCTCGCGAACTACTGTTGAATACTAAAAACGAAATGTTTATTTTTAGTATGGGAAAGTCCAGGGGAGGTTTGCACCTCCACTTTTAGTTGGTTGATTTCTTACCTGGCGTTGTTAACAATATTAGTAATTTCTACAACGCAAGAATACGCCGATATCCATTAGATGATGTAGGGGATATTTACTTATTTAGATGATTATTTCTGGAATAATATGAAAAGTACGGTATACCCAGGTTCCAGGAGTTTTGGCGCCCTAGGCAAAAAGTATCAAATTGCCGCCCCTTTTAGCAAAACCGAATTAATTCTGTACTGTTTTTTATAATAATTTTTAAAGAAAATGTTTATTCCCGAAGCAAATATGTTGAAAAAAAGGAGTAATATTGCGATAAATTAATGTCGTGGACGTGCTTTTCTTTCAAACAAAAATAGTATGGTAGCAATCTGCTGGTGTAAACGCAAATCCGTTCAATAATACCATATAATTTGTTTTTGTAGGGCCAAATCGGTTTATAATTTTGTCATTTTGGCGCCCCTGCAAGTTGGCGCTCTGGGCGGCTGCCCACTTTGCCCACGCCTGGAACCGGGCCTGGGTATACCAAATACCATCAGAGACTGATATTGTAGGTAAACTAAAATAAAAGTTAATATCGGCTTTTCTGAAATTAATTATTTGTAAAATAACAGTTTGACACTCCATATTTTGAAAAAGATTTACTTCAAACAAAATGCAAAATATAAAACTGCTATTTTTAATTGTTTTCTAGTAATGTCCAGTCCTATAAAGAATTAACTACAGGACCTGGAAACAAATTAATCAATTCAGCTCCATTTAGCTCTATAAAAATACTTCCTTAAATCTCAAGTAATTCAAAGTCTTTAAAATGGAATAAAACTGATTTTTAACCGGTTGATTGCTGAAAAATCGAGAATGTTTGAAAGTGCAACGAAGGAAGTAAGCAACATGTTATTATTACTTAATAAATGTTGGTATTGGTATTTGAAATAATCATGTAACAAAGCCTGGTTTACAAAAGGAAGTTAAAATTCATGAAAATTATTACATACATATAGTTCCAAAAAATCGATTGAGATATCAACTTTAAATGGAAACATTACTTGCCCCTGGTTCTTTCATATGGAATGTAAATCAGGAAAGTTTAGTCTTTAGATCGCCAATTTCAAGTATTCAAATTCAATAACGATACTTTTTTATTTTGTGTACAGTATACATCGCACATTATAAAACTGGCAATAGATTTCACTCAAATTAGCTATCCCACGGTTGAAGGAATCACCATTACAAACCGTATGTTATTGCCCTGACAAGCTCAGCTATATGTCAGAGCAGTGATCGTATTCGAATCGATGGCCTACAGCTATAGAAATATTCGCGGTGTAGGAGGAAGCAAGAAAAGTTCTAATGTTGTAAAATTTTTATCGCGTAGAATACATATTTTAACGTGACGTGTTTATTAAATAAGAGTCATTAATTTTCAAATTTACAGCTAACTGTCGAACCAAAACTTCAGTTAAGCATTTTCCCTGCAATTTTCTCTTTCAGTTTGTTACACTTTCACTTTTCACGGTAAATGGAACATTCATCAATCATACCATACCCTATATGTTAGTGTACGTTAGCTTAAAGTTCTTTTTCTATGAATTGAATACAAGATTTTTCTCTGCAATTTCAATTTATTTGATCTTTTCACGAATGAAATGCTGGTTTGATTACGATTTTTGCATAAATTATAAGTCTTTAAAAAAAATTATGTAAGTGCTGAAAGCAATAAATAGGGGTAGGAATCAGAAATTTGGCAAAGAGACGAGGTACAATGCTGGCACGTGTTTTGGTTTTATCTGACTACCAACCGTAATAATTGCGGATAGCTTCCTCCTCAAAGATTCTGCTAAATTGTATCTTTAGTAGTACAAGAGAAGAGACATGCTTGGGTATTCGCACACTGTAAAATCTGCTTATCTACCAGAATCCAATTTTCTGCTTGAAATACCGTACTATGAAGCAGTAGTGCAATCAAACCTTCCCAAAATAATTAAAGTATTATTAGGCATAAACTTGAACCTACAAAAGTGTCAAATTTAATCCTACTCTCTATCTCTTATAATAAGCGAGACTCATGGTTGCCCTAGAATTCAAGGACAAAATCCATACCAACAGCCATTCAAAAGTAAGCTCATTAGCTTTTTGCAAATATGTACCCTGGAAAATATTAGCAGTTTATCTTATGGTCTTCTAAATCTTCTGGGATGCTACTTGTGCAGCTAAATATATTGTTTTGTATATAATTAATACCACCTGAGTATATTAAATAACAGATTTTAGTTGGTCGGAAATAGAAAAGTATAGCCTACAAGTAGGTAGATAACATCAATTAATGCGGAGGTGCAGCTATAATAATATCGTGTGATCCACAACATTTTTATTTTTTCTTTTCAGTTGGTGTGAATGAGAAAGATAGACATGATACAGTTATGTACCTATCAGTAATATTCATTTCTATTTTGATGCGAACTGTCGCGAACTGTGGACATACAGCACCCCTTATTTAATAAATATTTACTTATATTTATTCCAACAAACATTTGTATTTGTAATGTGTAACATCCTGACGCAATATAAACCCGAAAGGAAATAGTTAAAATGGCCTGTCAACCTAAAATTCAGATTTTGATATAAGACATACGTGATTTATCTCACCGCCAACTAGGAAGAAAAATTTTGTGAAAAAGTAAATTCGACACAAACTTCACATTTTATTATTAAAACGAAAATTAGAGGACGAAATTAACATTTCGATTGGCTTTAAAATAAGAATCTTCTGAGTAGAATATTAAGATTAGATAACAATTTAAAATTATGGAAAGTGTTGACGAACAAAATTAAATGTAATATTTCCATTCTTATGCCATTCGTGTTAGTAAAGTTCGTGAGAATAGTTCTATAAGTTTTGCTGCATTAATTTTACAATTTCGCTTGCCAGATCGTTAATGTTTTTGCCGCCACAACTGCAGTTTAGAATAAATTGCATTCAAACGTTTTTCGTCATAACATTTTCTTATAAATTTAACGGTCAATTTCTATACCGAGCATGAAGTGACGATAATTTAAACTAGAGATAGGCACGCATCGACGTGATCGTTAGGGATTAAAAACCACATCAACGGTCCACTTTTATAACAAGAAAACTTTCGCATCCAATAATCTAAACCGCAATCTTTGAAGAGGTTTCTCGAGAACAGAAGGCAAGAAACGGTAGTGGTTAGCTATTCTTTCCAAGAGACCAATATATTAAATTGCATTAAATAAGAAATCTACTACAAAATGCAGCTTTGAATCATTTTAAAACGTAAATATACAATTGAGATAGTTTTGTCATTTGTGTTATCCACAAAACAGCGTTGAACAGCAGAACACGACAAAATTACTTTCTTTTCCCTTTTCTTTAAAGGCTATGCGATCGTGAACTCGATTGCAATTTCCATAGTATATACTCCTTGCGTGGAATGTGTGCGCTTTGCATATTAAAAGCTCTAGCTAGTGACTGAAATTTAGTGCGCGGTAGTTCTTAAAGGCTGTTTGGTAATTTATTCCAGAATTTGGCGTGGCATGTAATTTGGGTTTTAATTTTAATTTGTGTACAAATATCGACTGCTTCGAAATGTTTACTTTCCCCTGCTTAATTGGATACGCAAAACTTTTATTTTTTTAAAGCACTGTTTATATTTTCAAGACTTCCTTCAATTGTCTATAATCAATATTCCAATATAAGCAATAAAGAACAGCTACGTAGTAGGTTTTTTTTTCTTAAATTAAGGATAGTAATGGTTTAAATAAAATGACGTATCTTTATTGATTCAATTGTGATTTATTTCAGTAAACGATTTATAAAAAGAAACTATTGAATCAATTTGTACAATATATCTTCGACCACTTAATTTTGCTGGTTTGTAAGATAACTACATGCACTTCTTCCATTTGTAAACATTGGAACATGAAATTTGAGATAATAGAAGTCACTCGATAATAATTTTTCACTACACCATGTGTGCAAGTTTTTTTGTATTTTATGTTTAAAAGGAGCAACGAAAAACATTTATCTTGGAAATTAGTACCTATACCTACGTATTGCGTCGTTTAAACCTGCAACTTCAAAAGTGCCATTTCGTATATGGGATACAATGGAATAATATGGTGCCATATGGATGAAGGGCTGAATAGAGGCTGAGGCTCGAGCGACGTTTTACAGACTAATGTGCACGGGGCAATGGAAACGCATCCAGGAGAACGTAGGGCATGCCACGGTGTCCTCCAGGTTGAGGCCGACCATTCCCATTTCTCAGATAACGAGCTATGGCATGGTCTCCTATTTCTTATTTGGTTATTCGTATAAATAGCGCACATAACCCACACTAGCTGTCTGGCGATCGGCCCTTTCTTACTCCTGGCGGCTATATATCTGGTATACAGATATCTGTATCCTAGATAACCATATAGTTCGGGAACTAGGGAACTAGGGAAGGCACCGGAGCAAAGGTATGCGAGGAGAACCTCCAGGGTCAAACTGAAATTTGCCATAGGTAAACATCTGTGGCCTGTGCTAATAAAAACCTCAGAAGCGGATTGAAAGGTAGATACATCTACATATGCTTCGACAATCAAGCAGCCCTCAAGGCCCTACTTTCTTCGAAGGTGTGGTCTCGGATCATTGAGGAATGTTGAGAAGAACTGTGTAAAGATCAAAATGAGTCCCAGACCATAGTGGAATCAAGGGTAATGAGGAAGCTAGCTGTAGCAGGGACCAGTAAAACTCTATTAGGTCCAGAAACAGTTTTCGGAACATCTCCGAAACAGGTGAGGCACGAGATCTTGGAAAGCGCTATAGCGCTTTCTCGGCAAGCTTGGCCCTCACTACATAAAAAAAGTCAATTTATTATTATTATTATTATATTGCCAGGTAAGCAAGGGCCCTGAAAAAGGGCTTCTTACCCATGACAGCAAAATACCTTCTCAGTCTGAAAACAAGATATATCAAGATCGTAACGGGTCTTCTAACAGGACACGGACACCTGAACAAGGATCTACATAACATAGAAATTATTCCTTCTAACCGGTGTCCGAAATGTCTTACAGCCACAAGGAACAGATATTTGCTTTCTTCTCTTGCAACCAAAAGATATACAGGCCACACCGATGACCAAGATCCTGCCCTTTGTCGAAGCCACGGACCTGTTCGTGGATTCTCCTTCCAAGGGGAGCACAATGTATTACCCTACTGGCGTAAGTGCAGGAGCTTCCAGCTCCGCCCCATTTACAATCATCATTGGTTTTAAAAATTAACTGGCATTCTTGGGCAACAATTTAACTACAAGAGGGTAATTAAATATTAACGAAATTATGTTTCGTTGTCGTAACTTTATTGGTTCGGAAAATATTTATTTGTTGAAATAATTTGTTTTATTATTTATACGCCAAATACCAGGACTGAAATGGAAAAATCATATTTTTAAATAAGTAAACACAAATCCATAATAATAGAAGCGGAGTTGAAGGATTACTTTTGTTATAACAGTAACATATGATATTTGCATTTCTATATAAAAAATTGTCTATTAATAATTAATAAATAAATTGAATGTAATACCGCAGTACTGAGTCCGTAGTTTGTACATTATGTAATGTAAATTCCAATCACTTTATGTTTGTGTAATTTAACGAGGATTTAAACAAGGTGTATGGTTATTATTCCCGTTTATCGTAGATAATAATGCCGGCTAAATCATACGTAGAGGTGCCATTAACCTGCAAATCACGTAGTGGATTCAGAAAGGGTTAGACACAGTTTCATATAAAGTAAAACGAGGAAAATCTATAATTAAGATTTTATCTACCACCCTTACAGAGACTTATGGTATGATAAAGTCGAGGGAAACACAGACCATTACAAACCCTAACATATTTCAAGTAAACATATGGATGGGTACCTTGCTTTATTTTAATCCTTGTGAAAGACGATTAGGGTTAGTGCAAACCATAAAATCGTTGTAAGCAGAAACATGAGCTTAGCCTCGTAAAATTTCACCGATAAATTTCAGATTTATAGCTGAAACTTAGAAACTTTAATCTCGTATTTAAAGTCAACTTAAAGCGACACACAAGGCAATGACATGTCTAGCAGATATTAATTTATGTTAACTTTATTCCCTGCAGTTGCAATCATATTATACAGAGTGAATACTAAATGGGGCATAAGATATGTGATTCTGCATCGACAATCTAGTAAACAATCGCATCTCTATTTTAGACGTATCATTGTTAAAAGTTGTATAAACTTTCAAACATTGTGTGGTGTATGTAGAATCATCTTACTCACCAAAGATATCATGAAACTATAGGAACATAGTTGTTATAATTCTAGCTGTGATGAAAGTGATAACGGAGCCGTATAGGGATGGTGAGTCTTAGTCGGTCCTGCGGTTAACATAGATATTTTTGTTTCCCACCGATGTAGACCACGTGATGACTGAACCCTATTCACTAGTGTTAAAAAAGTTTGTTTGTTCTTTGTTTTTATGACAATGCCATGTAGTCGGCAAACAAATGTGTCTGTGTGCTTTTCTATTTTGCGTTCTTTTTTTACATACTATGTCCAACATTACAATAGCTGCGTTCAATTGCTCAGCAATTCAGCAGAGAACAGCTCATAGTCTAACAGCAATTGCTTCTGTGGATTGATCCTTCCTTGATCCAAACCAAACGCAACTTATGTTTCGTAGGGTTTATACGCCATTTTTAAAACACCCTGTGTGGTTTGGTTGACCCCCTACATTTCTATTAACATTTTTCTTAAATTTTAACAACAGATGCGGTACATTGTTCGTTACTGTGGTATATACTGAAAATTGTTCCCAATAGTCGGCACACGCCATAAGTTCTTCGAAATTCCAAGAAACGAGCTACAACTGAAAGCTTCATGTCACCAACTTGTTTTCCTAAAAGTTTACTGATGTAAATTGGATTACGGTCAGAGTTGCTATCAAAGTTTATCTAGTATTGGGTACAAAAGCGAGATAATTCGCATTCAGAAGTCTTCTTAGAAATAAAATGTTACTTCCACCCTATTTCCTCACTTCTAAGGGACTATACATAAATTTCAAGAGTCGCTTATGTTGACTGGGGAAACTTTGAGGATTATGATAGATTCCAAACGGCTTTCTGTTGTTAAGTCGAGGGGTTGATTGTAACGTGTATGCATACTTAGGTTACGTAAATTTAGTCTGTAGGAGATACCTTAAATTTCCAAGGGAAATGCCTTAATATAACACCGAAATATCTGAGCATTCCAGAAAATAATTATGTTTTACTTTGTTTTCTCTAAAATCATTTTCCTCCCAGATGAATATTAAAAAAATTGTGTTCGTTGGTTAGACTGTCTTTTTTAGGTCGGGGTGATGGTTTGATAAGCTGAAAACAGAAACAATATTTTTTATATTAATCTAAAACTCTTGTTTCCATTCCTATACTTCTTTCTAAATATTTTTTTTTCTTTTCAGAAAGCCTTTTTGAAAGAATCGGGGTTATACGTGAGGGCGCGTATAATCTGAGTCTGTTGTTGTGTCGGAGCATCATTTTTAGGCTTTCAAAACTTACGATATAAAAATAAATCTGGAAAATGTTGCACACTGTGAGACAAAAAATTGGGGAGATAATAGAAATGAAATATCCATAAACGAAGTTTACGAGTTTAGAAATTTTCGATAAGGACGTTATTTGATGTATTTGTTACATTACTCTTTAATTTAAAAAAAAATCTTATATTAACTTGAATAATTTCGGGAATGATCTGATAACCAACCCATTCCGAAAATCAATAAACTTCCGACCTATAGAAATAAGAAAGCGTTCTCTGGTTTTACGCAATTTAGCACGCACTGCTACCAAAATGACTATAATTATATGCATTCAGATACGATAAAAGTTCAAAAAACTTCGCTGAAACATTAAATGTTTTAAAACCAAATTGTCGTAAAATTGTGTAGTTGATGGTTACTGCAATGATTGAAGATAAAATGCTAATCCTTGCATTTAACACGAATAGAAAATATACGACTGGAATATATTTGGTCACAAAATTTATTTGCTTAGGGGCATCTAAGAATAACTTTAACTAAAGCGTGCAATTTTTATTTTTAAAGGAATTAAATTAAACGCGACCTGTGTGTCTGCTAGTATCAAACATGCAATAGCGTATTAAGTATGTCTTGACATTAAATAGTTTTTAACATATCAAAGCAACTGAAAAATCTTTTAGGGGTTGTTTATGAATTTAATTTAAATAATTCTTCATATGTATTAAAAAGCAGCGGCCGTAACCTACCCTACCCAACTGGCGAAATCAATAATAAAAAACGGATGACCTCTATTTCGATACCTACCTGATTTATAATAATTGATGCCTAATTAAAGTTGCGGGCACCTAGGGGTGTGTGATAATGGAAATGGTATATATTGATTTAAATCTAAATTAGAGGCTGGAAATATGAGATAACGATAATTGTACGACACAATAGTAACGGAATTAACGAAAGTTCTAAATATTTGCTGCTTATAAATAATAATTTCAGAGGGCACGTTGGATATAAGTGGATGATAGTCCCAAGAGGTTTCTGGCTCGGGTCTCAGTCTCGTCATGGATGTTTGTCTGGGAAGATATTATGACCTTAGCAGTTAGCGCCCACCGTAGTAGCAATAGGCTGTGTGGAATAAAAATAAATAAAATTAATAATTCCCATTTATTCAAGATAAACAATTACTCAGGGGTAGTAGTACTTATAACAGCTATTACAATTTAAAATTTTATGTCTGCGCGGTCGTGGTCGTGTGGATGAGGATTCGCAATGCACCGGGGCGACACAAGTTCGATTCCTTGTTGGGGGTTTTTTCAAGGGTGGGGCATGTAGACCCGTGAATAGCGCTTCGTGAGCTGAGCCAGGATAAGCAGGGTGGTGGGGGTGCCTTTAGTAACTTCAAAATTCTTAAAAAAAAAAGTTTTATGTATAAGCGGTTAGAACTGTTGATGCGTAAACGATGGAGACCTTTACTCTCCACATTGCCAGCCAAATTAATTTCCATATATAATGAAGAGTATTGGATTATGTAGACTGTATTATTTCTAGATATTCCATTCACGTGTTATTCAATGTACTCTGAAAAATGACGGCAATTGAAATAAAAAGCACTTTTAGTTGTTCATTCAAAGGAAAAGGGAAATAAATGTTGCATGTTTCTTTGTTATTTACTTACCTTCAACTTCTATTTACAAAGAACTGGTCAGATTTTTTGTATATTCACGGCTTTGGTCTAGACAGAGCGTGTTACAAAATCGTTAAGAGGAAATAAATTTAAATAAGAAACAAGCCATAAGGTGGCTTGGTTCTACAAATGCTGAGATGTGGGGATCGAATCCACAAGGGCCATGATGTAAATGGTGAGTATGGGGGGCAGTGGCATATTACTCGTTTAGTTGATGTATTTAACGATTTTTTTGCTGAAAAAATTCAGCAAGCAAGATTGCTTGTAAAATAACGAACTGGAAGTTTTTATTTAGCCAATTTTTTGGGAGAACGAAACAGACTTTCTGTAACAATTTATTGGATTTGTTGAATAAACCCAAGCGAATGTTCTTGAGAAGTGCAAAATGGAAAAACGTCACGAAAAGCTGCTTTCCATCAAAATTTACGTAGATATTAGTTGCAGCTAGTTCGTCGACTGTACAACTACCGACAAATAATGAATGTACTGCTAGATGGCATCAGCTTACAAACAATTATTATTACCTATATGAAGAAGAATTGTTTATTTTTAGTATAGGAACGTCTAGGTAGGTACTAACGTCGATTTTTTCTAACTTGTGTAAACATCGACTTTCGCGAAACGAGTCCAGTTTTATTAATTTAGACAATGTAATTTCTTCTTTATATCGATTCTTAGTCCATATATATACCGTTTTCAGTTTGTACAATACAGATTCCCGCGTTATTCGTTTTCGTTTCTTTTTACTTTCCCATACCACCACTGGTATATGGGAAGTATTGATATCATGAAAATTTTCGAAATTGAGATTTTCATGGAAATACGATTTTGGGTCCCCAGGAACCCAAAAAAGTGGTCTAGAAAAACTGTCTGTCTGTGGGTGTGTATGTGACGCCTCTAACGCAAAAACTAGTGAACCGATTTTGATGAAATTTTAAATGAAGGGGTATATCAAAAACTCATCGACAAAATAAGCTTTTCAAAAAAATCCGAAACCGGAAGCGGAAGTTAGACATGTTTTTTTGGTATCATTTTTTTCAGAAGCGGAATTTTGAAAATCTGAGTAGGGGATATGAAAGAAGGGCATAATTTAAGGGAAACAGTTTTTTACCGGACTCTAACTTCAAAATGGCGGTCGCTATGAATTTTTCAAAATTTCGACTTTAACGCCCCATAACTCAAAAACCAGTTATCTGATCAGGTTCCGCAACAACTTGTTTGAAAGCCCTTTGGCTGTACTACACTAAGAAAAAGAATCATTTACTAAATCCAAAAACGGTCGCAACGGCGCTCTTCCAAAAATTTTGAAATTTTTGAAAAATTATTACAAAAAAACTGCTCTAACCCGTATAGCCTCGTTTTTCTCGCGAGGCATTCAAATGGTTTCCAATGCTGCCTCGCGAACTACTGTTGAATAGCAAAAACAAAACGTTTATTTTAGTATGGGAAAGTCCAGGGGAGGTTCCTCCACTTTTTTGATTTTGCACCGCGCAAGTTCAGTTTCTATAGAGTGCTATAGAGTGCGATAGCAGTATTTCCTTTATATTACCAATTTTTACTCCCCTATTTAGGTAGGTTTGTATATTGTATCATTGATTCCATGTTCATTTTTATTGACTTGTGGAAAGTAGTCCCTTCTATTTGTTCTGGTTCCTAGTTTCCTCTAGGATTTTTTGTATTAGGCACGCAATTTTTTTAACTAGCAACATCTTTTGTGGTGCTGATTCTGAAAAGTATTGTTAGCTTGTGGAAAGTAAACTCCCTCTCCCCATGTTACAAATATGGTTTTTGTTGTTGGCCTGTGAAAGGTATTTTACCTCCTCCATTTTGTATCTAGTCCTGTCTAATGTGGTTTCTCGAATTAAGAGTATATTTTTACTTCTGCTAAAATTTCCAAAACTTTTTAGTGTTTTTGGAAAAATTTGAAGATCTAACGCAATCTAAGCAAATTTACTCTTACCCGAAGTCTACTCAAGATCAAATGGTAACTAGAGAAAATATAGTAGTGACTGTACTATTTTCTTCATAACGCTAACAGACGTGACTGCAGCCCCTCCTTTCAGGGTATAAAATCCACCAATAATAAAAGCAACATTTGAATTTATAGTTCTATAAAAGAATAAATTTTAATTTTTTAGCATCAGTCAATAGACTTCTATCACGAGTAGTCATGTTAGGAAATAATGAGAGAAAAATGACAAAATAGGATATAAAATTTTAAAATAAATTGGTACCTAATAATGATATGGTGTGTAGTGGGTAATCAGGAGTAGGTAACTAACTAAAGGTAGAAAATAACAAAGCAGAGTATAATTGCATGGTTGAAGCTTTATTCATCCATATACTGTTTCAAAATAAACATAGCAATTAGCAAAATAATGTATAACAAACAGTACTGGTTGAATGTTCAAACACGAACCATTTACACAAAAGTAGGTATTGTATTAAGGCATCTCGATTATACAGTTCATACATACATATAAACCTACTAGCGCGACATTCCTGTTTGCAGCTGAGCAAAATGGCTGCTAAATATAAAGACTCAACAAAATATATGTCTAACATTTGAATAACTTAACAAATAAAGGCGACTTTGTCACAAAACAAACTGTACAAGCTATTCTAGGCTATTTACAACTTGATGATGTGTTCCCTGGCCTAAGGGGCCGCCCTGGTCCCGCGCCCGAAGGCGATCTTGGCGGCCGCACGTGGAATGTCAATCTCTACCGAGTGGAATCTCACATCACTGGAATATACAGCACGTGCACACTGCTACGCGGCAAAGTCCACTTTGTCCCATGAAAGAGCAGCAGTAAGGTCAGCAGGTGACCGAAATTCTTCCAAACAAAATGGATCAAATGGATCTTGCACTGTACCTAGTAAAGGATCATAACCACTCAGGTCAGGTTCTTGAGGAGCAAGAGGTGCAATGGAATTACCATTGTGATGATTTTCACTGGGCAAAAGAGACTCTAACCAATCATCTGTATCCATGGGTACAGACATTTCCATTTCAGAGTTTTGAGGACAATTATCATTTGCTGGGTGTCCACCTCCAAGCTCCATGACCAACTGGCTGAAATCCATATTATCGAGAGTATCGAGTGTATCCAAAAGGTCCGCAGGATCCAGCCCCAGTGCTGCTTCTGGACTATTGGGATCTACCGAAGGTTGCAAATTGTTTGGAAAAACTGGTTCGGTTACTTTGGTTCCAGCAGAGCCAGGAGTTGATGGATCTTGAGCGGCACTAGGAGGAAGTTCGCCATTTTTAATCAATATTTCTAAAACATCATCAACAATTTGACTTTTAACGTTGCTCTTTTGTTTTTTAATCTGCTTAGTGGCCTCTTCATATAGTGGTGGTGGAGGCTTAATATCTTCAGTCGTACATTCCATTTTTATTTCTGGAGGGGTAAGTACCGGAGTAACAATTGTATTGATAAAGTTTGGTAAAGAATTTGTACGCGCATGTCCATTTACCAACTTAGCTTTTCCTTGTACCAAATGATTAAGTACTGTAGCAGCGTCGTTTCCATTAAGCAAAAGCCCTCCTGCTAAATTTTTTTGGTTCTGGAAAGCCACATGTTGCTGTTGTTGTATCCTCTGTTGTTCTTGTTGTTGTTGAGCTTGCAATGCTTGAAGTTGTTGCATGTGTACAGCTAACTGTTGATTTTGCTGACGAGCTTGTAGGTGCTTTTGTAAAGCTAGCAGTTGCGCTTTAGGCTCAGCTCGTGTAGCTGCCTGCAATTTCAATTGAGATATGGTAAGTTCTCGTTGTAATTCCTCTATTTGTCTCTGTTGTTCTCTGACTATATCATCCTTGTTGTGGGGTAATGTTGGCGTTGGCGGCGTAAGTGGGCTACGTGGTTCACCAATATCCATTTTTTCTTGGATACTATCTTCCATACATAAGGAAGAGGCCGGGGAACCAGTATCTTCTTGAATAACGCTATGAAAATCGTTGCTATTGGAATTAGGCATAGTATTATCTAAACTTGAAGCACTTGACTGATTAACAATTTCACAGCTTCCCGTGAAAGGTTTAAGTCTTTCTATTAGTTGGGGTTTGGAACCTGACACTGGCAAGCTGCGACGTTTAAGTTCTGCTTTTAAATCACTCACTTTCATATCTTCTAGTCTACCCATAAGTTTAGATGGCACTGGAGACTCTACGGAGCTGGACACAGATGAAGGCGTTTGCGGATTATTAGAAGATGACGAAGTTTCACTTCCATTCTTTTGTGAAGCAGGAAGAATAATTTGTGGATATTTATGCTGCAACTGTAGTTGGAATTGTAGTAGCAGAGTTTGCTGCTGTAGCAAAAGATCATAGGATGATTCTCCAGTAGAACCATTAGTAATTGAGGAATTCTTCTGAGCACTTGGTGGACCCTTATATTCATGGAATTTTATTGTGCGAGTTTTTGGTGCTGATTTGGATTTAGATTTTTTCCTGTTTTTATCTTTGCCGGGTGCATCACTTTTTGCGGGTGACAAAACGGGTCGAGGCGTAAGACACACTGGCATAGGAGGAGGGACAGGTGTGGGTGGTTGTGGCACAGGACTGGCAATTGATGACAAAGGACTAAGGGTTGAAGTGGAAGATACTAGTGAAGCAGGACTAGATGCTGAACCAAGGGATAACACTGGAGCACCAACTGACCGGCTCAAGTCTGTAAACACTATTTCACTATTGTCCTTATTAAAGACGGGTGTAGCAGTTGTAACTACAACAGCACCTTCCGTAGCAGGAATGAGAGATACCATAATTCCTGCATGTTCAGCTGCTGTTTGAATTACATCTGACGGTCCAGGGCTCACAAGGGTATCACCTTCGGAACTTTGAGAATCATCCTCAAGGCAAATATAGCTTTGGGGATGTTGTGGCCTATTAAGCTGCCCTTCACAAGTGGCTTTATATGGAATGCGACCAGCTTTAACTGCATTTTCTATAGGTTCCTCGGTATGTAGTATATTCTTTTGAATGAGTTCAAGAGGACCAGGTCTATGTGATAGCTGATCATTTAACTGATCTGCCAGACGGGCTTTTTTGAGCATTCGTTGTCTCTCAGCCAAACTAGGGTCTACGTGACCTGGGTCTTCATCCAAAATATGCCTCCTTTCTAGTTCTTGTCTGGATGGTCTCTGTTGAATTTTCGCCTTTAAAATATCGCCGGTTTTGGCGCGTTCTAACTGTCGGCGCTGACCATGGTACGCCGCTGGTGTTTTGTGAGCTGTATGAAAAATTGTCACTTTACATTAAATATCTTTAACAACAACACGTTAAACTTACGAGGCATAATTCCTTGTGCTACCAGCTGATCGAAGGGACGCCGGAGCATCAGCTTCACCTTGAGGGCTACAATAAATAAACAAAATATAAGTGACATAATGGAAAGAAAGGTGCATAAAATATGAATGATGTAAGCGGCACACGTCTCCGGAAGAGCGTATGCGATATCCGACACTGACCTAGACGGGGTCAACACACAGAAGCTCTTAAGTTTATTTGCCGACAACGTGCCGCTTGCATACGATGGTTCCGGATGAGAAGTTTCGAACATGCAAATTTTAACTGTTCTACCATTACAAATTTATTAACACCCACTTACACTCTTTATTCTGCTCTAATGTATTGAGGAGTGGAGTGGTGTCCACCACCGCTTTAGGGGGCGAGTCCCTCGAAGTAGCGGATGGTCCACCTTCGGCCATTGCGTTGTTGTTTTTAAACCACTCCGGGTAGATAGCAGCGATTGTGTCCACTAAATCGCGATCCAACTGAAGCTGCCAATACCCGGAGCCAGAATCACTCCGGTGACTGGACTCTGAAAACAAAAACAAAAGTTTAATATTCGTTCGCTTTTAATACACTTTGGTAGGGTATTCCTAAGAGAAATACCTAAATTCCAAGCCCTTCAAATGTAACGTTAAAGTACGGCAGGTAGAAGTTTGCGGATATTCCCGTATCGCTCTCATACTTTACACGGCAACTCAGAACGGAATAATTAGTTAATTAAAATGATATGCTAGCAAGAGAAAGGATGTCGGTAGACTGAAGTTAGAATCCAGTCGAATGTTCTGTGATGTGTAGGAGTTATGGGTGCCACTCGAACCGGATCCATTTAACATTTATTATTGCTATATTGATTTTTTGCTTTCTAACAATAAGGGCGTAAGCGTGAATGAATTTTTAAGACGTGAGATAACAATCTGTGGGCGTATAAATACCGTTATGGGTTAAAACAGTAAAAGATATTAAATTGGGTAACACTCTTGACAGTTCATATGTTACTCCAATAATTCCAGAACACAACTGAAATATTTCATAACGTCAGAAAAAATTAATGTGGGTGGTGTAGTTTATCATGTCAAAATATAATAAACACATAATTAAACATATAACATGAAATATATTTCGATCTGTGTTTTATCTTATTTTTATAATATGGCTGTTACTTAAAAAACGCCTCAAGCCATAACTTCGTTATTTTAAATTTTGGACCACACAAACTATAAAATTTTAAATGGTATTCAGGCAAAAGTTATTTTTGGACACCACCCTTTCTTAAATATCTATCAACTTTTTTATTTTAAATGGAACGCCCTGTATAATTTTACATATTTGGATTAAGGGCAAAATTCTGTATACAGTAGTGTGTTTCATGCAGTTTCATTTGCAAAGGTATGTAACAGGTGTAAGATCTTGAAATTAACTATTCATTATATGTATACAGATTGTACACATTTGTCCAACATAAATTATAGTTGCTGTTCATTGGCAAGGTCCATTTAATTTTGAGGCAACTAGTTAATCTTAACACTAGAAGCAAATCTAAGATAGATATTGTGCTGAAGTGACTGAAGTTAAGCAGTTTTTTTACTGAACTGAAATATGTTTAAGGTCCATAACAATATACAGGTCACTTAAAATCGTATCCACAATAGAGCAAGGTTCATCCAGAAAATAAATTGGAAAAATGGATTTCAACAAGGTCGCTGTTCCAAAATTAATCTTAATTGTGAGTTGTACGTGTCCACAAGTTTAACAATTTGTAGGTCTAACAATTTTCTGTAGCAACTCTATTAATAATCTACAATAATGACTACCTATACAGCCACTAAAACCGAGTTCTCCACAGTTTTAAACTGATTCATGTGTTGATATATTCCCGTACTACTACAAACCTTTCCAGAATTACGCAAGTTGTTCATTATGCGTGTCAGTCAGCGCCCACCTACGTACAATGTGCGTATCCGTGATTTGCATACGTGCGTGGGATTGATTATTATTCAAGACAGTGCAGGGAAATTCTTCGGAATAATTACTAGAAACAAACCCCCGAAAAACCTTTATATTAACCGAAAATGCACTCATGTAATAAAATAGAGGTCTTCTCCGTAGTAGCAAAAGGAATAGGTACAAGAATTGCGTTGGAGCACGTTCAAAACAAGTTATGCTTTTATAATATTCCATGAGGAGGTTGTCTGCAATTTTAGTGGGCGAACAAGTACTGGAGAAGTGACGAAGTAATTTAAAAACAGTGTAATTCTACGTAGATATGTAAAGTTCTTTGTTATATTGAAAGGTTTTTAGAAAACCAGGAAATACTTTTTTTGTAGAACCTAATCACTTTGGAATAAAAAACTATTTACAAACTGTTAAATTAGTAGGTATCCACTACTTGGTAAGTTGCGAAGCATGGCGCCAGGACGTACGAAAGTATTCTAGGTAGGAGGTTAAATAACATGCTTATAAAGTTGTTCATTTGCCTTCTTTCTTTAAAAGTTTGAACATTAATTTATACAACCTCCACAGTACAATCACACCAAACTGGCTAGTAATTGGACGAATATAAACAGTAGTGACGTTTAGCCGGTTTAGCAAAGAAAATAATAAAACTACATTGTTTATTGTTTTTATACGTCATATAGGTAGGTATTCCCAAATGTATGGTGTCTCATTTTATTTTATATGTGAAATATTCAAAATATTGCTTTTCCTCCGAATATTTATAAAGTACCTAACACACCTCGACGTGTAGACTATACAGGGTTTTTCAAGGAAAAGTAGCCACCCTCAGTATCTTTCAAAACTATTGTTTGCTTGAAAATCGCCAAGAGACGTCAACAAAGACGGCAAGGGGGGCGGAGGATGTTTTTGGGTAAAATCAGCACGCCTGTCACAACCCCTTGACCGCCACCGCCATTCGATCTAAAATTTCAAATGTCACCATAGCATGTGTGGCACATCCTTGGAAAGGTAATTCCATAAGGAATTCCTTCTACTATTTATTTTTATTCCCTGTAGAATATGAAAATGAATTTTCCTCTACCATACTTGCGGTCGATTATAGTTAATTAATGAATTTAGTGTTACGTGTTGGATTATCTGCAAAGTGCATGAAGCTATTCGCAGCAAAATTTTCATTAGTTTTTTTGTCCTTTATAAGTATTTTAGATACATTAGTATTTTTAAAATAGGTGAGTAAAAATTTATAAAAGTTGAGTGCGAATTCGATGGTGCACGTGTTATAGGATTTAGCGCTGTCGTTGGCAGTTAACAAAAATGATAAAAATAGTAAATACAACCGTATGACATAGAAAATGTTGCGAGTGGATTTATTTTATTATCTTGGCATAAAAAAATATTTACGTGTTTGGTCCTTAAAAACAAAAATTATTTAAACTTGCCTAACTGGATTTTTGCAGAACAAAAAAAAGAAACTGCTGATGTGTTTTATTTCACCGAGTTTCTAAGCAGTTGTAAAGCTTAATGGTTAAAAATAATAATTTTTAAAGGCATTTGATAAAAATAGCGCCATTTATCTACGATCAAACAGCCATCTTTTCAACAATGTAGGATTCTGCCAAAAAATTGTGTTAAAAACAATCTAAATATTTCTGCAATTTCCTGCTACAGCGTAAATAATCTAAAAATACTTTTCGAAAGCAGAACCCTCGATAAAGCAATACCCAGTGTAAATTATGGCATATTTAACGAATTTACGTAACGATTGAACTTTATAAATGGTTTTCTACTTCAAATTATTACCCATATAGATATATTAGTCCTACAGTAGTCTGTAATTATATTAAATAATATTACTTTAGGACTAATATGTATTATTATTATTATGTAAGTAGGTACTAAGTATAATGAAGTCTACATTAATCAATTGAGTAAGCTATTTATTTATTAGCGATGGCAGAATGGTCTAGTTCCTTTGAGCTAAAGACTGAAAAATGAAATATTTATGTTAATGATTTTTAAGAAAATATGACAGATGTTTCTTATTTCAATCTAAACTGAGTAAATTTAGTCAAAATTTAATCAAGGGTACACAGAACACTTATTATATACTCCATTAATGATAATCGAAGGCTGAATGAGTTTACATTCCAGTAATATTAATAAATTAATGCCAAGTCGTTAAATTCAAACGTGGAAATACTGATTTATCGTCATTAGCAACACCCTCCCGAACTTGTTGCTTAGGCTAATTACGGTAATTGAATGCTGTTGCTATCAACAATCCGGAAAATAAATCAGTCTACTTCGCAAAATAAAGGGACCCGCCCGTGAAAATAATTTATTACAGAATTAGGATCATTATCTTTTTAAACAAAAACATTTTGCTGTTTTCGCAGAAGCTGTGTTGTCTACTAAGTGTAAGCGCTAAAAGCTAGAAATAAAGTTCTCACTTTCAACTGCCTACTTGTAAGTTTAAAAACATCCGATGGTCTATTAGGTGTCAAACTTAATGCATCTATAATTAAAAACTATACTCGTTACATAGACTTGTTCAAGAGGTATAGCTAAAGTAACATAGTATCGCCAAGGATAATAAATAATTTGCGAACCAATGTTTAAGAATATCAAAGGAAGTGATTCACATCATTGAGTTTCGAAAGGAAAATGCTATTTCTGAAAAGCTAGTTTTGCAATATTTCGAAATGAGACAAATTTAAGTGAAATTTTCCAGGAATCACAACTTATTCTCATTAATGCAGCCTCAAATCGCGATATTAATGATTTGATGAAGCCCAAATGTGTGGACATATATTTTCACTCGAGTTCACACAGTTTACTGACACATTTTCCATTTCCCCATGACGTGTTTACACTCTCGACGGCGCTGACCAGACACAGCATCTGTAGCGTCCGCGTCGTCAGTTCTTTGACGCCCTACATATATTGCGCAATCGTTTGTGAAAAATATATTTTACAGTTTGGCTGCAAGCTTTGAAACTCGCTGCAATATTTGTTAAAATTAATGAGGCACGTGAACCCGTTCTGAAGACTAATGCAAGTATAATTACAATAAGATAACAATTGCTACAACATTTTAAAGTACGTACTACACTCTTTCCGAATAAAAAAGATACCTGACAAAACATGTTTTTAACAATCTTTAGCACTATCAGGTTTGATCATTAACATAAATTTAATTTCTTAGTTTGGAGACAACCGTAGGTGTACCATCGATAAGTTCTTTAAATACAATTATTTATTTGGTAGTTAAATAAAATTTTGTATGGGTTGCACGACGATGAAGAGCCTAAACTTTAGAGTAGATATAAATAAAATTTCCTAACCTAACGCAAAGTGTACCACGAAAACCAATTAATAAATTGCTTAATTATTTAATTGTGGCGCCGATTAGCATTACTTGGTGTAATTTGGCACGCCCAGTACCAGGTGCTGCCAAAATCGAATAACTTTCGACAATTCAATTATACCTACAATACAGATATTTATAGTAGTACGTAATTAAATTCATTGATTACCTTTTAAAATCTCAGTCTCTGCATATTTCACTCATAGTTCATACGATTCAATTACGCGCTTTAATAACCTGAAAATTTTCATTCTGCAAGTTAATTGTTAGATGGCCTTGGTGTTGTAATGGGTCACAAGAAGAGATACACGAGTTCGTAATCCCGAAGTTGAAGGTTCGAAACGGTCCTTATGGCAGATGTAAGTGGTTTATTTTATTTAACACTATGAATTATGAAAAAAATTGCATTGCCTTCGCAGATAAGCGAACAAGAGAGAAAAATAGATAGAAGAAGAAAGTAGTCAACGATAGTTCCTAAAGTAATTGTTTTCTTGCTACCAGTTCGTGTTATCTTAGATAATTATGTTATTGCAGTCTGTACAAGAACACAAGTTAAGATTTTTCTCCTGTAAACCCGACGTAATGAAACCAAGGCTACCTGCAACTTTTATGAAATGGATTAGAAGCGAGATTGCGCTCAGCGTAATTGCAGTTTCTATTTGACGTCTACAAACGTTAATTAAAGTTAAAGGTATGGATTTCAGGTAACTAAGAGTCTAAGAGACATGACGTTAATCCTGAAAGATTCTTAATTAAAATAAAGTGTTACCCAATTATACTAAATCGATTTTGTTATTACAATATTTTAACAACGAATGGAAATATTTTTCAAGAGTAATAGTGGCTGAGTTTTTCAGTTCATGTCTTCTTCAGCCTCCAGGTAAATGAAAATCCCACATAATGCTGCATGAATGCAGCAATGAACACATAAATATACTCATGTTGTGTTTATAAACAGTTCCTATGTAATTTCTGTCAAGTTATATTTTCATGTTAATATAGCTCCCTCTGTTATCTCCCGCTGTTGTTCTTGTTGATCACTACAAGGCACGTAGGGAGAATCCCACGTGTTTTCACTTTTGAAGGAAAGCGGTATATCTTTAGCATTAGCGGCACATCTCGATATTTCGCGAACTCGAGCGGCTCTAATTTTAGGACAACTAGAGTAACCTCATTTAAAGGGACCTAACCTATCCTAATCTAACCCAATACTAGTTAACGAAATAGAAATCTGGCCCTTATTTTCGATGTGACGTATTGTACGGACCATTGTATTTCACAGAACTTTATAGACATTCAATGTAAAGTTTGAACAAATATGTACTCATGTAAATTACCGTTATCGTTTAAGTAAATGCAACATGGTCAATATTTTACTTTCATCAATTCGTTCGTTGATTTTAGCACGAATGCGATTTGGGAAAAACTCAAGAGTTTTAAATGGGTGTTTGAATAATTTCCATGAGGTAAAGCAAACTTTTAACGGTTGATGTTTTAGGAGTAAAAAGATGTAAATAGTCTTAAGTTAACATAAATAAAATGACATGTTCGGATAAAACCAGAAATAATTGGCATTCTGAACATACTAACCGATAGAAAGGTAAAGGATTAATTAATAAAGTTAATTAATGGGGAATAATAAAGTATCCACACACATCCTACGCAAATACTGAGAGAAATAAAACGGTAAACACACATAACCTTCTGTTAGGTTCCTGTAGTGCGAGGAACAGGCAAATGGAATCGGTACAAATAGGAACCCTTAATTCAGGTCAGGTTCCGGGGACCAAAATCGTTACCTACCCGTTTTAATATTAAATCTCACACTGTTTAATAAAAAAAAGAAAAACAAATGTATTAATAGTGGCGTAATACTGCAGAATCTCAGAAGCTTGGAAGGAGTTTTATTGAAGGTCCTGGTTGGATAGGTTTCTATTTTGTTTGTCGGGATCTATCTCCATTTTCTAAGAAGGGTGCAATAAAGGCACCATTTAAATATGGAATTCCTCTTCCATTTGTGATCAATGTCACAGAAATCATTATTGAGGGGATGCTACACTTGTACGAATCCGTCCTGAAGATCAACAATTCTTCATAATTTTTAGGATGAACCTTTATTTCTTTTTGTTCGTGATTTTGACAAGTTTTGCAGCTAACTCTATAAGATTGTCATTAGAAAAAGGGTTTGCTTTAATTTACAAAGGGCAGTTAGGCCTCTCTTTACTGGTACAGCTCACAGATTATAGCTTGGCTCGTGAATTCGGCAAGACATGATATGCACAATAGAGAAAAGAGGCTATCTTCTGTGACCACATTCTTCCAACCTTGTCTAGATATGCTCTTGGTCATTTTTTCAAGTTACGCATAAAACCTAAGTAGTGTAGGTAACGCTCCGTCCGTTTAGATAATACCGTCCTTAACCAAGCTGCGAATGATCTTCAAACGATTGCATAAGGCTAACGGTTTTACCATTTCTGGCATATGTAATAATTATTAAGGGTAGCCCTGGTATACATACTGCAAAACTGATTTTCCGCGTACATAGTACAGTACAACCAGCTTAATTTGTGTTTGACGATTTAAACTTCAATTTAATCGACCCTATTATGAAATCGAGGGAAATCTGTACGTTTCTAATCCTGAAATATTGGAATATGTATTCACGGAAATTGACGAAAATTCAAGAATCAGCTTCTAATCTCTCGATTCAATCAAAACTTTTATCCATCCAACAAGTGAGAAGCAACAACCATCCTATTTTGCTCTTTTCCTGCAGCATATCCTTGTATATTGCGAATAAATATTGTTTATAAAAAATGTAATGGTTTCTTTATTATCTTCTGGACAATGTTAGTCCTTTACGGTTTTAAGGGCGCAAAAGAGATGAACGTAATATTTTATTATAATACACTAATTTGATTTTAAAGAACGTTTGGCACTTAATTAATATCTTACTGGTGTTGCGTTTATATAAAGATATCCCCATTTCATGACGTTTGACAAAAATAGCTTCTGCAGACGTTGAAGTATTACCATGTTCCTAAACTAACAGTAATCATGTACACATAACTAGAAAGTAGCACAAACCGAGTTTTCCCCAAAGTTTCAAATACGTGCCAAGACGTGCTTCAACCCTTTTATTACATCCAGAAAACAGCTGCTGTATATGTTATGAAAAAATTCCGCCTGCATTATTGAACTATGAGTCCAGCAGAACCTGATGCTAATAAATTAGGAAACTTATGGAAATTTTTAGAACAAAGTAGGCTAAATATTTAAGGACCTGCAAGCTCTTTGGTCCATTGACTTCGCATTCCAGCCTGATTGGTTGGTTAATTTATAACATCTGCTTGCATTATGTGCTAACTGGGAATGGTGGTGGCTACGCCGGATAAATAAGTAGGTACAGACCTAGCTGAGACTTATTTATTTGCACTCCGACGTCATGTGATTTCAATTACATACCATGCCAAGAGTGATTAGCGTTACTACTGATTTATCTGCACCGTAAGTTAATATGGAACTGCCATTGATGAGTACTAACATCATCATAACCATCAATGTCATTTATTTACAGAGCTTTTTGATTTAGAAATGCTTTGTTGTACAAATGGTGTTGTTCATAATATCAAAATCAGTCCAAGGATGTTTCAGGAAGTCATACTAATTATAGTATATATTTGGAACGTGATTTTTGTGACTCATGAGAAAGAGCTTTACGAAAGCTTACTCACTATTGTTTAGTAACAACATGAATAGACCATGAGTATTTTTCGTTAGAGATAAAGGTCAAGTCAAAACTTTAAACTGACTTGTTTTTGAATACTGGCATTTAGTTTATTTGATAATGTAACAAATTTGATTGAAAACCGAATAGTTTTGTTTGTTTGACAGTGGAAAATATTTATTCATAAGGAAAAGTTAAATAAATGCATTTGAACTTAAAATTCAAATAGTTTGGACAGAGCACACTTTTAACATGATTTTGGGTTCTTTTTCGACTTTAGTGGAATTTTGGAATTCGTTTAGTCCGATTTAACACAAACATATGTAAGTTAGTTTGATTGCTTAAGACTAGGCCATCTTGAGCTTGACGATCCCAATTCGATATCATATTCAGATCTTACATTATTATGCTCCACAGAATGAATATGTTTGACTCTGGTTGAGTTAGTCAGATTTACTGAAGAGAGGTGGAGAGAAAAACTATCTACTGATAAAATTTCATTTACAGCTGTTATGACTCCATTACATTCCAGTAGGTAGATAATAGATTAATCAGCCGTATTGGAAGAATGACTACTGGTCCACCCTTGTTCAATACAAATAATCAACAATCTTTAATGGATTTTAGTTTGTTCTATTCGGCACATTTTCTTAGTAGTATATTAACGCAAAAGGTTTCGAAGACATAATCTTCATCTTCAGGTTTAATTATTATTGCATCTAGACTCTAGAGTTTTTATTTTACGAATCATATTTCACATAGGGATACAGATTTGGTTGTCATTTATCACCGTGTGGAACATTTCAATGAAATTCATAAAGCCGGGTCCATCATTTTATTTGCATATATGATAACATATTCTTTAAGCTTAACCATCCATTTACAAGTACCACCCTAGGTCGTAATTACCATTCCACTTTCCGTTAAATTTAAATTTCCGAAAATTCTATCAAATTTTCTTGTTAGAATTTTTCTTTCCGCTTGAATGCGTTTCGATTATTTTCAGCATTTTGTAGTTTAAAAACGGTGCTTGCCAAAATCATGTTTTCCAGGATAGCATTGTAACTGATTCAGATGTTGAATATTTCTAGATATAATTTTCAAGGTTGGATTGAATTGAAGGTGCGGCTACTCAAGAAAAAGAGATACTTAACGTTCTTCTGAAGTGTTATGGCTCACTTAAGCTACTTTATATAAATAAACTTATGCAATTTATTTTAGTTTCAGAACTATTTATACAAACAGTAAACATTTACGTCACTGGACCTGCCTATCTTTCTTGAGAATACACCGAGAACACGGAAAATTGCTGCGAAAGAATTTGTAAGTAATTTGCAAACAGGAAGCGCCAGTTTAAAATTTTCAGACGAGGGTGTATAAATACAACGCCAAATAACTCTTCCTATGAAATTCGTAATCTGAACATAAACTGCAAGTTATTATTTCCTCTTCAGCCTTTAAATTTAAACTTAACAAAATAAACATAAAGAAAGGAGAAATTGGCTAGAAATTATTGTCGTTATTAGTAGGTCAGAATTAATTTTAAATGTGACGGCATATTCGAAAAAACCTATAACAATTGGAATGCAGCGACGTGTTCGACAGTTTAATCATTTATTGTTCTGTTCTTCGTGAAGTGTACACAAGTTGTGATGAGTATATGGCCAATTCCAGGGGCCGCTGATACTATTTTTACTGTGGATGCGAGGGAGTGTACAATCTTGCCAACTGGGCACCTATTCCATCGATATAACTGCTACATAGACATCGTTCTAATTGTTCTGTCACGTTTATTCAACTTATTCTTAATAACCGTTATCACATTTTCATTTCCATTAAATTTCGAAACATATACGTCTGATATGGTTGGATAATTGTAATCATAATAGTGAAGTGAAAGAATATTAAAAGATTCTACAAATATGTAAAATCAATGATTTCCACTTCTTTGGGAATAAATTATTTTTTATTATTTTATAGGTTGCTATGGCGATCGATCACATAGGACGGTGGAACTCCCAAGAATACTTATCACATACTTGTAGGTGCAAATACTTTTTATAAAATATTTGACTTATTTGTTTTTCTAATTTTAAACCAAGGAAAGTGAATTACCAGCAGAGCAGTGCAAGGACACAACGGGATATCCCAGTGACAAAATCTAAAGCACAGGGTGGTTTAATTAAACGGTGTAAACATCGACACACGTGTTTTCTCCCTCCAACCATCTTTGTTAATTCATTCAAAAATATAATAATCTATCCTTTTGTTTACTGTTACGAGTAATGATATGTAAAATTATTATAATGTGGTCATTAAAATGCCTTTCCTAAGACAAAGAAGCATCCTGTATGTTGTTCGTTATACTTTTACCAGACAGCTGTGCATTTTGATTATAAACGACCTCGCAAATTCAAACCCGGAAAAATTTTGTTCTACTATGCACTTTCTTTTACCACCCAAAGCAAAATTATGTTAGAAAGGTTCATAGTTATTTCCACATTTAATTTCACGTCACTTCTCAAATTGATTTATACAACAGTGAAGTCAATTTCGAGCCAAATCTGATTATTAATACACTGATATAAATAATTCGTATATATATTAGAAATAAATTATTAGTCTGTAACGCCTACAATGTGTCAACAGGATTTGGCTACAATTTTAGAACTACCAACTTCAAAATTGAAAGTTTTACCATTATATCCCTTATCCTATCCATTGAAGGTTTCCTTCATTTTGTACGTAAAGATTGAGGTAGTTCATACATAAAACCAAAAGTAAGTAGGTGTTGAATAACAGCCTTGATAAAGCAAGCAATTATTAAAGCACTTTTTGTTATGTACTTGGATAGGAAGGGAATGCACTTAATTTTGCTGTTACATAATAAAAGTAAATACATTTCCTGTTATAAACCATATGATTATTTCATTTCAAACCTGATATATATATTTTTTAAATATACAATATAACAAAATAAAAACATACAGGGTGTCCCGAAAATGGCGCATATTTATGGGGCGTTGTAGGTGACTAACAAGGGAGTAAGGGAAAAATACAAAAAAATTCTACCTGCCGTGTTTTTGTAGTTATTAACCGAAAAAGAAGTGCACAATCTGGCACATCCACATTTTATAACTTGTTAGGAGGCCATTTATTTTGATTGTTACCTACTCATTATTACCTGGGAAACCATACGACTGATTTTTGAACAGAGCACAATGTTGCCAGGCTCATTTTCGCGCTATCTCGATGTAAAAATGTCTTCAGTAATTATTTAATAATTTGTAATTACGTGCTCTTTTGCAATTTTTAAAATTTGGAAACAATAAAAGACATTATTTTCTACAAATAGAGTACCCTTAGTCAGTTTCATTTCCAATTTTTAAAAAGTTACAAGTGTTAACTTTACATCTTCATATCTTACAAATTTGAGCGAAAAGATTTTTTTTAACATAAGCCCTATTACTGCCACCTTAATTTTCGTACTCTTGACTAGAGGTGGGCGATATTGAAAAAAATATCGATAATATCGATATCAAAAAAATATCGATATTGTCGATATATCGATTTATCGACATATCGAATATATCGATATATCGATATACTTATCAATATAATATATATTTATCGATATATCGATTTATCGATACATCGATATTTTCCAAATTCAATATCGGTATTCGATATATCGATATAAATATCGATATATCGAAAAAAATTCCCAGCCCTACTCTTGACTAAATGGGTTGACTAAGAATCAAAAGTTAATATGAACATCTTTTATAGGTTCAGTGGCCCTAACTTGTAAATTGTCCGAAATCAATCAACTTCTGTGAGCCCTCTTAGCATGAATGTAAGACATATAAAAGTGTATGAGAAAATAATAAGGCGAATGGTTTGGTATACTTAGCAGAAAAATGTATGCAAGACATTGGTTTTTAATGTTCTGCAATAAACCTAATTTTTTGTTTTTTTTAAGTTCTCTCCATTCTTTCTTCTTTTACTAGGGCATTCTCTGCAAGGAAAAACGTTTTGATTTACGTGATTCTGTGCCAGGACTATTAATGATAAAATATGAAATAAGATTTGTCTAACAAAAAATTAAAATTTAAGATTTTTCGCAAACCTAATTTCCTGGCAAGTAGTCGTTCAAATTAAGAACCAAAGCTTAATCAAATCTGACACTAAGAGCGCGGAAAATAATTTCTGTATTTCTTCTGCCTGTTATTTGAGCCAATTTATTATTTTAAACTGTAAACTGTAAAAACACATTTTAAAGTGGTATCCTTAAGTTTAAAACATAAAAGAGAATTGAGTGAGTATATTAAGAATATTTTGTGCAACATCTGCGCATAGTTAATAGCAAGAAATTATTCTTAAATTTTCTTCGCAACAACGGGCATAATATTTTATGACGACCATAAAAAATTTCATGCTGCTCTTGGAATCCCAGCAAACGATAAGAAAACTGGCAAATATATCAAACAAAATTTCCGCTTAATTGCATTGTTTTGAAAATTTCGTAATAGCTATTACACTTTTAGATGACTAATGAGGAAATATTGCATTTAAATATTTGCAGTAATTCAATGTGAATGGTAGGAAGTTTTAAATTATTATTTATAAATCTAAACCTAACGACTATTTACAGTTTAAGCCCGCGATTTCCTGTATGGAGACAGAGAAATTAACGATTTTTTTATACTACTAAAAAGTTACAGGTGTCCAATTATTCAGGGTCGCATGTTAATATTAATTAGAGTGTAAATGTTTTCGAAACTCCACCTTTAAACAATTATGGGAGTTCCACGTGTGTTATTAACGTTATTAACGTGTAAACGGGATTTTTTATACTGAATCCATATATTACGATGAAGCAAACCATTTTGCGCATTACCCTAATTTTAGGCCACTATTGGTGGTGTAACTATTGTTTACGCTGCGAAGTCTTAGGTTATACTTTTTACGACTTTCTTTTCTAGTTGATACAGAAATGGAACAGCAAAATATGTGGGTATTAAATTGCGAGATAGTCCAAATAACATATTCTTATTAATGATATACAATTCCTGGAGATTATATGATTTGGAAACAAATGAAATTGTTAAAACCCGTTCCTACAATACATAGTGTTTCCAAGTAGGTCTAGAAAATGCAGGAGGTGAATCCTGGGCGAACATTAAAATGTTACTTTTTCGTATATACCTTTTAACATTTTTTCTGAAGAGTTACACCTCTTCAAAAATGGAGTAAAAATTTGGTTTTTAATTTTTATTTCAAGTTTGAACAATAGACTGGCAAGTAAACTCGCGCGAGTTGCCATTGTTGCTAAACAACGCAAGTTTTGAAGTTTACCGAGATGGCAATCAAAACAACTTATGTCTTGTTCTAAAAGAGGTTTACAACTACAGAGGGGTTAATAATTATTAATTATTGAGTTTATATTAAAATGTCAAGACATAAAAATTAAAGAGGTATTGAAAACTGTAATCGATGATTGCCTTCAATTTAAGAAAACAGAATAATCTAATAATAAACTGATAAGGCACTTCTAGAATACAAAACGAATCAAACAAAAATTGATATTGGGAATTACTTTAGTTATACCGCAATTTCTGTAGAATTATGGATATGGTTATGGATATGGTAGGCTATTACTGCTTGAAAGGTACTAAAGGCTACTAAATTTTACGTTTCACTGAAGGTGTTAGCTGGATATCTTTGCCGGAATCAGAATTGGCAAAAGCAAATTCATTCTTGTAGAAAATGTAAAATTTTAAAATTCCAATATGAAGATTCATTAAATCGCAGTCAGTTATAAAAAACTGTAATTTTTTTTCAATTACAAAATATGCATACAATGTTTACACTACATGAAAAGAAAAACCTTCCGATGAAAAAATTGGTTTATTTTTAATCTACATTATTTGGATAGATGCCTAATTTTAGATCCATACATTTTAAATCAAAGTTCAAGGATTTATCAGATAAAAACTGGGAAACAGAAGGTTACATCAATTCATTAAATAATCGATAATTGTTCAGCGAGTGCAAATACTTAAAGCGTAACTGATGAAACTGATTGATGTACTAATTTTATATATATTTTCCTTCACCTCCTTTTAATATACATCAAGTGATTAAAAGAAAACAAGAACAGCGTATTAAATTATTCAATTGCTATATACTTTAAGTATGTATTTACATATTTATCTTTCAATTAAATACTTGAGAAGAACCCTTTTTGAATAAAAAAAACGTAACAGATGCGCAATAAATTAAAGATTTTCAATTTTCGATCAGTTCAATATTATGACACGTATAGGTACAAGAAATAAACGGTGCCTTAGTAATAGCAAATTTTTAAATACACGTGGAGTTTTAAATAACTTTGTTAAAAAAGTATTACCTGAAATACTACCACTCTTTTGTCGAAATTTAGGTTGTAGGCGTTAATGATCAGTTAAGTTGGCTACGAGGTTGGCCATGAATGACAAGTACTTATATATTTCCGATATAATAAGAACTGTTATATATGTATTATATTATATAAATATAAGTAATGTTGTTCCAAGACGTAAACTTTAATGTGGGAAAAATTTTACAGCAGGGATTCTTCTTTAAGCTACATTTTACGAGATAGCAGTAAAATCTTATACGAAAATTGTTTGTAAATATACAGAATAGAGATCTGTCGCCTTAAAGTGACCCATATCTTACCTATATCTTGTATATATACGTGTTTAAAAAAAGAAACGACAGACACGTTCATTATTTAGCACATACGTGAACTATAGTTAGAATTTAAACCTCTAAAAAATAGTGACATGAATAATGTTCTGCTGACCATAACATTAGTAGAAAATAGAACACAGAAAAATTACTTTACCAAATCGTTAGATACAGGTGTATATATTTTGTACTAGTTTAAAAAAAACTTCAAAGATTGCCAGGAAACGACACCGTCTGTGTACAGTTTTAAGGTATCAAAATCTAACACTGTCACAGTTGAACAATAAAGTAAAGTATATGTAAATATACTTGGCCAAAAAGATCAAAATATGTCAGTACTTTTATTAGCTGGGAACAGAAAAGTATATCATCTATTTTTTACAATTCAAGCAAGTACAATGTGAATGTCATGACCTTGCACGTCCTCTCTCAACAAAGAAGAGGAAAATTGTGTTACAAAACAATAAAAGTGTAATTATCTTAATTTACTTCGTGATGTATAACAAATCCTGACATTTCTTAAGAAATCAAAAAATAAAGACAAGACTATCTTTTTTAGGTTGCATTATAATTTTAAACACCTGGGAAAAGAGAAGTCTCAGATTAATTACACAAATTAGTAACAATTAAACATATGCAGACGTCTTCCGGAAAATAATCAAGACTTTTTAATTTTAATTACCTACATCAAATTAAAATAAAGAGCATAAGTTCATCAAACTATGTTAATTTTATTCGTGTTATTCTTGTTGGTAACATCTCTGTTTCTAGTTATTAACTTCCGAGCGGTTGTTATTACAGATTTTATATTTATAACTCCATAGCCACAGTCTGCAGTAAAACAAACAAAATTTACATAATTTAATTCATTACGGTTGGAACAAGTAGGTATTGGTGCTTGGGAGCTATTTTTAGTATGAATTTAATTATAAAATACAAAAAGGCTGCTGTTCATTAGTTAATAGATGTGAAAGAATTTCAAGTTTGTGTTATATAAATGTTGTTTCCAAAACATAAAACATACCGAACCCGGACGATGATCTACCAAGTTAGTACTGTCTACCCAACTAGTTACTGCTTCTTCACTACATCAAAGTAATTCAGTAATCTTTGATATAGGAAGAAATAACATCACTATATTAACCTATAGCCAACAGTAATTTTATTTACAATAACTGCCCCTTTAATAGTAGATACATACTATATTAAATGCCTACGGGGTTTTTAGCCTCGGCTATGTAAAGAACACTGTGTGGCTAGCCAAGCAGCTTATTATATCTCACACTTTTCGTTGTACTTGTTTCAAGGGATCCACGATGCTTTAGCATATACAAATACTTAATAATCTACCATTTAATTACGTTTAATTCAAAATATAGTAAATCTAAAAACATTGTAATGATTAAGGGCCGATTTTGCAATACTAGTGTATACAGCTCGACCAAGTTTACAAAGTTGGAAGGGGGCGTGTCCGGCGATGATGTAGTTTTTCGAAGTACAGTCAAAATAAAAACATTTAGGCGGCAAATTTAAATAATCGTAAATGCATTTCGTTCGAAGAATTCGATAACCTTCTGAATGATATTTCTGGCTTCAAAATAAATTATCTTCCTCGATTTCACATTCATACTTAACAGATTTTAAAAGTCAAAACAATCTGAAAAAGACTGAAATTATTAAAATTTCAAACGTCAATTGAATTTTTCTAGTGAATGTACTTTTGGGTAGGATTGTTTCTTATTGGTTGATGTATTGTCCTGCTTTGTATTCTAAAATTTAAGTGACATATTTTCCGAGGCATTTGTAAGCTTGGTGGAGCTGTACCTGGAACACGAACTGGAATAAGGTGACAATTGCCATGGTTACTTGTCTTTGTCACAATTGTAACCATGGAAATTGTCGGGGGTATAGCTTATTCCAGGAACAGGTACAGTGCCATCATTAAATACTGATACCCACGTGACCACAAAATATAGGCAACCCAACTTAACACAGTTGGTAAACCGTTAGCCGTTAGCCGTAAATTAGGGCAACTTGTTATAAAACAAATAAACAACTTCATTGGCAGCTATAAAATTGACAATTAGTTTAGTTACCACGAGTACCAATCCTGAACTGACTTCAACATCTAAGTCTGAAACTCCCAAGGCCACCGCGTATCAAAAGTCACGTAGGTATCAGTATTTAATGAAGCCACTGTATATAACGAGAGATCAATAAAAAAAACAATTAGGGCAGGCTGAGAAATTGAATTATATTAAATTGGTACTGTAGCCACATCCACAGAATGACATTTCTGACATGAAAATTTAAAACTGAACGATCTTGTCTAAGCTTTTAAGTTTTTTATTTGATAATAATATTTTAATAATTTAATAATCAAATAAAAAACTTAGACAAGCGCGTTCAGTTTTAAATTTTCATGTCAGAAATGTCGTTCTGTGGATGTGGCTACAGTACCAATTTAAAATAATTCAATTTCACAGCCTGTCCTAATTGGTTTTTTTATTGATCTCTCGTTAGTATTGTAAAATCGGTCCTGAATTTTTAGTCCCCAGGGGCCGATTACATAGAAACTAATGAAACTGAAGTTTGGGGCCCCCGTTTTCAAGGGGCCCTGTTTGCAGGATTTATTAATATATATTCAACTTTTTAGATGGTTTAGAAATAAAATTGTCTTCTCATTATGAGAATGCTATATGTTTGTATACTTATTAATAAATTCATGCCGTCGTGTATACCGTTTTAAGAAATAACTATAAGAAGAAATCAAAAAGTTCGTTCAATATTACAACGTGTCTAAAAATGAATTACATCTAATTTGCTTTTTGCATTTCCAATACAACGGTACAATGTGCCGCTAAATGGTATACGGGAAATTTTTTAAGGAAATTAATATATGTGCAAATTTTGATCAATGTATTGGAGGTAAAAGCTGAGGTACGTTTCTCATATGAGGTATTAAATAATTATTCGATTGTTAGCTATCCAAATTACGAAAAGGGGTGAAGTATATAGACGTGGGAAGTTAAACCATTTCACATATTGACAGTGAAAGTGACAGACATATTTGTTAAGGTGGGGGTGGGGACCTAGAAATATATAGTTTCGGGCCTCAAAAGTCATTCAACATAGTACGTATAAGGAATATATGCAAAATCGCTTGGAAATTTCTAGAAAATGGATAACAAAATTTCGTCTGCGCCCTTACATTCAAATTGGGCCATCCTGTATATTGGAAATGTTTTGTAATAATTTCATCTTATACCAGCGGTATATAGATTACGATGAAGTCATATTTACTTCTACTTTACTGGCATTACGTATTGAAATATTCCACCTGAAGTCACGCATTGCAGCCATAACGTTTAAAGTCTTGCAATACGACGTTGCTGATCGCGACCCAAGTTTGTTATGCCCGCATGTTGCAGCAACAACATGTGCACCTGCGCATTTGTGTTGTATTACATACTTTAATAATATGTTATACGAAATTCAAGTTTTTCAGTCTCTTCAACCGCCAGTTCAAAAATCAAACCGTTAACCCAAGCACCAAATCTACCATCCAAGATTCTCGTTAACATATACAAGTTCCAGGCCTCAAGCAGCTCTTCTGCAATACAGCCAATGATCACACCCTTATGAGGCTAGAAATATCATTCGAATTATATTCTGTTTAAGAATATATCCCAAAAAGACCTTCCAGCCTTTATTAATCTAGGAATTTTTTTGTCGGAGTTAGTAATTTGAAATTAATCGATTTCGCACACAATTTATACAAAACCTCAAGAACTGTGCAATAACTCCAGGTATAAAATTTTTATGGGTTATTTTTACAATCAATGATTTCATAATGTTTCGATTCGTTACCGTTTCCTGTCGTTTAAAATCAATAAATTTGCGCAATTTCCTCTTACTACTCCGAAAATTCAAACTGCATCTAGTATGATCTGTACTTAGCGTAAAGTTGTAGAAGAGGATCTAACTGCGGTTGAAACTTCACGAACAGCAAGGAGTTTCGCATCACTCTACTATTGTTTAATTTTGAAACTTTGAAGACGTGGAACCAATTCTAGTTGGAAGTGACTGTTTAATTACACTGTTTAATTTAGAAACCTTTGTTCAAGATGTGAAGTTCACATAGTGTTTTTGTTAGGTAGTAGCTGAAATAAATTTGTAACGATGAATGTAAAGACAGGGTGTTTAAATTAATAGCGAGCTTTTGTGAAATGTAAATTGACTGAGAAAATGCAAATAGTGGTATGGTTAAGAAAACTTAAGCTTTAATTGACATACTCGATCAAATATGAAGCGTGAAATACAACATGAAGATAGTATACCTACACTTGTTGGTTCAAAGTTTTCGGAGAGCGCCTTGCAATATTATGTTGTTGAGATTTATGGAAAAGATTTGATACTGGTAGTAAACGTTATTTTCATGTTACCTTTGGGCTATTACATCCCATCTCGCTACTTCATATTTATTTATCTTCAGAAAGCTTATTTCTGAAGGTATCATAAATGTAATATTCTTTAACACTTTCCAAAAAACATCTGGTGATTTAAAAATTTTCATTTTAGCGCCGGCTACGGCCGAATATAAATTCAAACGCCCTTGGTCCTCTTTAAAGAGACACTCGGCTAATAATAGCTAGAAATTCCTGCTGAATTCACCTGCATTGCAACACTTGAACATGTAACTATTACATATTCATTGGGGAGTAAAGCACCTGCATAAACCTGAATCAATATGCGAACCTGAACGAGTTTATTGGACTTGCCAATTAGCTCTAATCGTTTCAAAACGGATTTAGCCTTGGATGTTCAAAAATTCGAGAGCACGTCTCATCAAGCGTATATCTCTCATTGTTGACTTGTGTTCGCAGACCGCTGGATAAATTCCAAGTCAGTGAAACTTATTATATGAGTGGATTAGATCAGTCCCACAACGATATTACCCGCTGTTACAAAACCGTTTTGTGAAAAAATAAGCCAAAAATATACGAAACGATTTATAGGATTTATTTAAGGTTTATACGGTATACATTGCGGAATATTCTGGCGAATTACTCATGGGTAAGGAGTGAAAAACATTATATTATTTATAGTATAATACCTATTTTTAGGCAATTGACAGATGTGTTTTGGGCTTCACTTTAAAAATAAGTAGGTAGCCTATTTTCTCCTTCACATTTGGCATCTTTTTTCTAATCATCACGAGAATAATATTAAGGCTAATTAGCACTTATCACAACAAATCCTTTGCTTTTAAGCAGGTGTACAAACCAACTGGAAATGCTATAAAACCAGGAAATTTTAGAAATGAAGAAACAAATATTGTTAACAGAATTACATAGCTACTGTTTTTCTCGGAATTGTCTGCCATTATTCAAACAAAAAACACGAATAAAGCCGGGATATAAAAAAACATTGGCATTAAACGTGTACTAGCAATAAAACTCTTTGCGCACGGTTTCTAAATTTAAGGTATTAGTAAGAAAACCATATAAATATAAACATATTGCTAATGGCTTTTAAATATAAATTAAAGTTTAATTTAGACTCACCTTATAGTTAACTATGCAAAATAATAGTATAAAAATACAATAACATTAGTAACAAGTAAAGAACAATAGGTTAACAATTTCTGGAAAGTTTAAACACTTGCTAGTGATAGCAATTAATAAAAATTAAAGGTCAATTCCACATTCTTCCATTTAACTGTTGTACATAAAAGTGTTTATATCAATATCAATAGGGAGTTTAAACTTAATGTTTAATTATTATTCTGTCAAAATAATTGGTATCGTAAATCACTTTCTACAACATTTAAATGCCTATAAATATTATTTTGGACATGCTAATTTGAAATGATTGAATAACATACAGGAACTGTTCTTAGTCCAACCGGTAGCTAATTCCTCAAGACTTTCTTCTTCTTACACAGTGAGTCTCGAAGAAACTTTTGATGCAGTAGTTTATAGTTTTATTTTAATTAATTTTCCCCGGCTTATTATTATTTAGCAAATTCCCTGAGTTTTCCATGATTCCAGAATTAGAATGTAATGCCCTGACTTTTACCGGTTTTCCAGAAAATATACATCTTGATAGAAAACAAAATGCGAGGTACACCGACAGCAGCAAGTAGAACTCGATTGGGAGGATTTCAAGAAAGAAACATATGGAAGCAGATTACCAAGAACATTTCATGCGATTTCAGGTATTTACTTTATGAGTATAGCATTCGAAGCAAATGGTTTAATGCTAACACCCAACTCTCTTATACAGATAATCATGAACAAAATAGTTAGGGGTAGTAGGGTAAATCGTCCTGGACACATGTGGTACCTAGCGTTTTTACATCGGTTTCAGAGACACCCTGTGTAGCCACAATAACTATTCCTACGTCCTACCATTGTAACAAATTCAACCCTTTGCCCTTAGAAGATGCTATCTATACATAACATGGGGTAGTTTAGTTGAAAATAAAACCCTATGTATATGTAAATGGTTTCCGATTGTCTGATAAACAGAGTTGATATTTGACTTTTGGCACTATTGTTTAATATGCCATCACAGATGTCACGAATAGCGATGTTCTACTGAATTCGAGTTTTTCCTATTTTCAGTGCACTTACATGCAATATCAAATACAAATTTTATAAAAGTAGCAACGTAAAAAGAACAATTTTATTCAGTCGTTGGGAGGTCGAATATCTCGAGAACTTCTTGACTTACGATGAAACCGAGAAATATAGCTCCTGTCAGTTCCAACGAATGAATTTAGGTTGGTATTATGCTCTAGCAGATTCTACTCTATTTTCCGACGTAAATTTAGTGAACTACTGTTTACACGAACGCATCATGTGTTGTAGTTATGCAAGAATTATGCAGAGGGTTAACAGATTTATGTTCTTCCTGTTCAATTCTATTAAAGTTTGGAACTTTAAAGTCGAAATGTTCTCTTTGGTTTATTGTTTTTAGTTGGTTTTTACTTTCCCATACCACTACTGGTATAGGGAAGTATTGATATCATGAAAATTTTCGAAATCGAGATTTTCACGGAAATACGTCTTTTGGACCTCCAGGATCCCAAAAAAGTGGTCTAGAAAAAATGTCTGTCTGTGGGTGCGTGGGTATGTATGTATGTAACGCCTCTAACGCAAAAACTAGTGAACCGATTTTGATGAAATTTTAAATGAAGGGGTATATCGAAAATTCATCGACAAAATAAGCTTTTCAAAAAAATCCGAAACCGGAAGCGGAAGTTAGACATGTTTTTTTGGTATCATCTTTTTCAGAAGCGGAATTTTGAAAATCTGAGTAGGGGATATGAAAGAAGGGCATACTTCAAGGGAAACAGTTTTTTACCGGACTCTCTAACTTCAAAATGGCGGTCGCTATGAATTTTTCAAAATTTCGACTTTAACGCCCCGTAACTCAAAAACCAGTTATCTGATCAGGTTCCGCAACAACTTGTTTGAAAGCCCTTTGGCTGTACTACACCAAGAAAAAATTTACTAAATCCAAAAACGGTCGCAACGGCGCTCTTCCTAAAAATTTGATATTTTTGAAAAATTATTACAAAAAAACTGGTCTAAGGAATTTGTTTAAATTTTCTATACTTATGCAGCTTGGTATTAGCTACATTTTTGTTTTTTGATGAACGCCAGAATTCCACTGTGGCGCCCTCTACGAGATTTTGAAAATCGGAAATTGATGCTCCTATAGCGCCTTTATTAGTCAAAATATGAAAGAAGTTTAAATACAAAAGTTGTTCAGTATATAGATTTGCATTTTTCTAAGTTTATATCACGTATACAGGGTGTTTGGTTTTCACAGTACAATAAGCAACGTTGTTATTTTAAATGAAACACCCTATATATTATTATATCATTGAATGCAAAATTGAATTGTCTATCACATAGTATAAGGTATTCATATGGCTAAAATGTACGGTTAATGAGAAATTCGTGAATTTTGAATATTTAGGTTGGACTCTTGACGGAAACTGATAGTCGGTCGGTAGCGATCATCCGGCTTCGCCAGTTGTAATTTTTAGCGGCTGCCTACTACAGAGTACAGATAGATGCGTATCTTGGTGTCTTTCTTTTGTTCATATCGAACCCGTATAGTCTCATTTTTCTCGCGAGGCATTCAAATGATTTCCAATGCTGCCTCGCGAACTACTGTTGAATAGCAAACACAAAATGTTTATTTTTAGTATGGGAAAGTCCAGGGGAGGTTTGCACCTCCACTTTTTACACTAGCAATCAACCTTTTCGTTTCATTCACTTTCAAGGGATGTATTTCGATTGTTTTGGGGCGAAGGCGGACGCTTAGTGCTGGTTACAAATTTAATGATAGTAAGAGTATAGAAAACGGTAAAGAAAAATTATAGGTGCGGAAAAGCTTCGTTTCGGAGTTACAGGCCTTATTTTTATATTAATTGTTTATGAATTTGATTTTTAAATTCTACCTTAAAAATCTTAAAATATTCTCTTTTTTTTAAGATTAAAATTATTGCAAAAAAAGGGAGTTAAACCGTCTAATCTGAAATAGTTTCGTAATGTTCTTTGGAGAAAAATAACTTTACGACACCTACGTTCTATGAAGAGTTAGTTGTCCCTACATTATTTTTATAATGAATTTGGCCTGTTTTTTACAAGTTATGGGCCCCAACACACGATATGAAAAATTTCTATAAAGTAAATACCAAATTTTTATGTACTTCAAGGTCATACAGCTGAGGTACACAACGGCGTTGTAGTACCACGGTAATATTATCCGCCATTTTTAATACCCACCCAGTATATTGTTTAAAGGCGACACCCCTATTTTCAATATTTTATAATAATAATAATCATCTAAGCAACCAGGTAGAAAGATAAATGTACTTGTTTTCAAGTTAAAACTAGAATATTATACGAATATTTTGTCAAATAATTTGTAAAGTTATTCAGCCTGTCAGTTTTGGAATAAGATTAAGCTGTTGGGTAAAATCTTGCTCATTATATAAATTTTGCTAGATTACTGTTACTTAAATAATTTATCGTTTTTTTTCGGCTGGAATATGAAAATGAAACTAATAACAACCAAAAAAATGAATTTATCAATTTGCTGAAGGCCTAACGAATGTAATACATATAAAATATTAGAAAGATCAATTTCATAATTTCCTTCATTGATATTAATATTCAAAATTACTTTAATAGTCTTTAATTCTGTTTATTAATCCAATGTTTAAATAAGATATAAAAACAAATTTAAATCAGAATATCTATTTTAAATGTAGGTACCTATTTGCAAGTCCTTGTGCATACCAAGAAATGTGTTTGTTTAAATACAAGTGTCTCAAGACAAGTAGTAAAGCGTAGCGTAGGTGCAATTTTATTTTTTGATTTACGTGACAATCTTCTTCTAATCTTCTAAAATATCCTCATAACATTTAGCAGTTTAATTTGATTATTTATTATATAATTAAGATTTTGTAATCGTAATTCCTAGTAAGAAATTCTGCAGACTTAAAATCAGGAAACTATAATAAATTTCTTAGGAAAATTTTGAACTTTGGTAAAAGCTCGAATAAAAATCGTGGAGTTTAAAACTTTTTGGCCTAAACACAGAATAAATAGCTAATAATAACTGTAATAATAACAACTAGCGCCAGGGTTATGACGACGAGTGAAGGTTTTGACAAATGCTGATATACTCTTTTAAATATATCTCATAACACCGTTTTCGTGGGCAGAAACTTCCAAGGTCGCAGCGTAGGTAACGAAAACATTTTAATAAGAGGCGCACACAACGCAGTATTTTTTGAACTAATAGTATTAGTAAAAAACTATTTAAAAATAGTTGACTTTGTGTATCTAAGCGCTGCTACCAAACGTTCATTCATACAAACTTCAGCCGACACTACAACCTACACTATTTGCATATCTGCAAAGTAATTTGGGGATTAAATTTTAAATCCCAACAATATTGACTTAGTAACTAAAATATACAAACCGTTCCCTGAAAAACTCCCGAAGTCATAACTAACTAGATATTTTAAATTTTGGACTTACAAACTATGTACCTATAAATTGCAATGGTAAGGCAAAAGCTGTCTTTTGACATCACCCTTTCGTAAATATCGATCAACAGTTTTAAGCTAAGATGTTTTATTTTAAATGGAACGTCCTGTATATTTTTTCATATTTGGATTCAGGGTGAAATTTTGTATAGAATAGTGTGTTTCATTTGTTTTTTTGATACACAGATTTTTTTGAAATAATTATTTTATGGTGCATCTAGACGGCCGTGCGCTACCACCATGCGCTACCACGATATCAGTTGTGTTATCAACCAGGTGGCAGTAAATTTTAGCAATACCTTCTAAATACGTTTTGTATTTATATTAAATTTTATTTTTATAAAATTTTAATATTCCGGTTGTTTTCCATGGCACACTTGAAAATTATTTCGAAGCAGCGCAGAGTACAATACTACCTGTATGCAATAAATAAAATAATTTTTGAGTACCTATCACAAAAACGTTTTTTAGGTAACAGCCTGTATGAACATATTTAAACTGATATTCTTTAGCAAACATTTTTTGGATTCAGTTTTTCACTGAATCCTGCAGCAATTCCAATCACCAAGACAAACTGTTAACATTTCTCAAGTTAGTTTCAAAATTAAAGCGGAACATGTTCAAATCAACATAATTATCAACAGGTTTATTATTAGGTATTTCAGAATTGAAAAATTATTCGTTATTTTGGTCCTAGCAGTCGGTTTTTCTGTATTTTAAATGGTAGATACTTAATATACGATCCCAAATTCAGTGTATTGTGAAATTTTGATAATTCTCATCCCTACTACATCTACAAGCAATCGTGTTTACCCAAAATAACCACCCCTAATACGCTGTTTAAATTTGCTTAATTAGTATAGGTAGACAGACGTATTGAACAACTTCAGTTTCGTAGATAAAGAGCCTTTTGTGTTTAAACTGAACATGTACTTACTTGTAGTTTGAACTTCTATACAAGACGTTTGTATAAAATTGCCACAGGATAACATGGTTTAATGTTAAATCCTATACTGGTACGGTTGTAATGTTAGTTAGTAGGTACTTCGGAGAAGTGTGATCAATTGGACTAAAACAAAAGAAAACGGAAAATTTTAAAGGAGTATGTTCAAGGAATATATTAATATTAACAGTAACAGTTAGTTAACAGATATTTAATGTACAAAACCTTCATTTTATTACACTTTGTGTATGATTTATTGTAAGTTATTTCTTGTGAACATTTTCACAACTTCTAAACTCACAACACGTTCGCGCATATAAGAAACATGACTGATCATTTGGATCTCCCGGAGCTATCATAAAGTTTTCAGTCACGAAGTCAAAATTGTCGTCGACCTTTTACCCTCGCAGCTTCAACCACCACTAGACTCGTCTCATGGGGTTTTTGCTCCCTGCTGCCAAGTTTTTTTCTTTCCTACATGAAGTTCTTCGTTTTTTTCCCCGATTAAAACTATCAGCACAGATGTTAAAGCTATTTGTAATACCTAACTGTTTTTGATATAGTTCCAATATACTTGAGTTTTTTAAATTAACAAATTGGGGTATTTAATGAGACAAGAATACGAAGTGATAATAGAATTACTGGAAAATTTAAAATTCGAACCCCATAGAATCGTCCCTCGACTACCCTGAAATTTTTGGATTTGTTTGTTTATTTCTTATCTCGTCTGAACTGTGATTTCTGTAAATGTTGGAACTAAATGAAAATTAAGGTGACTAACTAGTAACTACTCATTCATCATCGCAAAATATAGTATTCTAAATTAAATATTTCACATCTTTGTCAGACTTTCTTACAGCAATTTCGTCTACTAAACTTTTTGATTGCATATCTAAATAAATAGTTTTATCTAAACATTTCTTGGTCGACCTTTTGGAGCAATAAACTCCTGAAGTGTTAATCTGTGTTTATTAAAAGGTGTTAAAAAGTAAATACATTTCTTCAGCAAGGCATAAAATTATTAGAAAAATGAAACACAGTTACAACAAAAACAAAAATGAATGGGAGTAGGCAGCTGTTTTCACTGAACCCTCATTAAAACAGTGAATCAAACAAACTCAACGTTGGTGAAGTGTAAAATTAGCGCCAACTCAAAGAAACAACATTAAACATGAATATAAATGAGAATAAATCAAAACAATTCCGTGTTTTATTTTTAATTGTAAATGCACATGTGCCAGTTATTTTTTTTTTTTTGTATTTATTAAAATAGGTATCTGATAATTTCATTTAATCTAATCAGATAACAAACGATCGACTACAAATAATTGACATAGACCCCGTTCATTAAAACTAAAGTACCTAATATAATTTTCAAAATACGCAAGTACTATACCTGTAAACACGAAAATACATAATTTCTTCATGCAGCCAGAAATAGATAAAAAATGGTTCCTTCCTGGCGATCCGAAAAAAAGAAATTAATTTTAACTCAACGTCCCTCGCCAGAGGACAACACTTTGTTGTTGTTGGGTGTTCTTGTATTCACTTAAAAATTATTATAAATGTTTGGTAAAATAAGTACATGATTTACGACTCTTATCTAATCTAACACATTTAATGCAGAGCCTGCCACAACTTTTACTACTGGTCAACAAACAGGACAGATCATGAGTTGGCAAGCTAGATTTTCTTCTAAAATACTGTCCAGAGCAATTTATACAATCGCAACGACTTGTTCGCAAGGTTGTTATTAGATCATATTGCAAATTTAATAAATATTCCTTTACTAAAGAATATCTTTACACGATCAAGGGAATTATACAGAAATAATTTCGAAAATAACTCCAATTCATCCTCAAAAGTATATAATTATTTATTTTTGTTGTTACAGGTCACACATGCTACAATCTCCTTCAAATTTTATTTTTAAAATGAAATTTACTAGGACCTTCACGAAATTTGCATATTTGAACGCCCAGAATTTTCTATAAAATGTAAAAAAAACAATAATTTTTTTATGATAACATAGATGACATTAAAGCACGTTTATCGTAAGTTATCACTTCAATAGTTCGCCGAGGCTTAGTAACAGTAGTATAGTAGAACATTTCTACAACGACCCGACCCCGTTTTAATCTACGAATAAATATAACAATAAAGTACGTAATTAGCAATGCAAACTTACATTCAGATCAATTATGAAGTTTACCCGCAGACACTTGTAGTAATGAGAAAATTAACCAAAATAAGTTTTAACGAGTGATTTTGGGGAACATAATGAACGGATATTTAGTATTTGTGCTTAGTGGGAGAGATTGAATACACAATGTGGATAATAGAATATTGGATAATGCGTAACACACCCTTTAATTAATGTTGCGATTACATTCGTGTAGTACACTTACGCATCATTGAGCACGCTTAACTTTAACTAGGCCGATAAATAACAGGATGTAATGCTTAAATTTGCAGTGTGTAAAACATTTCCGCGTTTCTATTGTCGTAGGTATGACTTTTTAAAGTTAAATTTAAATTTATTTCTCAAATATTGCCAAAAACAAATGCATTAAAAACATGTTTACTGAACGGATTATAAGTATTACATAAATCATACCTAGTACCCATATTCCCGCACAATTAACCAACATTTAAACTTGTATCGGACGTTTCTATTGCATTTCAATCAGGACACAGCTTTTTTAACTACGTCCGTTTAACTACTGTAATAAAATACTGGTTACTATTGGACGAATGATACTGCAGTGAACAACAATGATTACAAAGGTTGTAGAAATGTTATATGTTTCCTTCTCACTTTTCAAATGTTTGTTATTGATATGGCTAATATTAAGATCAGGAATAATAACAACCAATTTGTTTCAACATCACATCATTAGAGACAGTAGTGGCTAGGGGGTAAAAAAATCTGCTTATAGCACCCAAGAGGTTCTAGCTTAGAAATTTAATCTAGAAATTGGTGCATATCCTCCAATTTTGTACTCGCTATTTAATAGCACCGCAATATTGCGACTATGGTGTAATAGATTGTATGAGATACAGATAGATAGATTCCTTATTTACAGAAGATAAAGAGGTCGAACAAACTTTTAGGATGTGTTGTCGGTGATAAGACTAGCAAGATTAAGTAGCCGTAATAGGTATAGCAAAAAAATGCGATACTGTAGGTCACCTTTGTTGGTTGTGAATTTCGAAGTCATTTAGGCTAAACTTAACTAAAAGTGAACAAAACACACATGTAAGACTGTTTGATAGTAACCCAATGTTGAGACGTCTCAACAATCTGCACAAAACAGATGATATTGTATTAATAACATAACTTCATAGACCTACAAGAAAAGTTATGAGAACTAGCTAAAGCCTCAGAAAACAGGTCTACAACTGAACATAAATGAAAGAAAAATAATGACAAATAATCAAAGTTATAGAAAGAGTAGATAAGTTTATTTATCTGGGGACATGAGATGAGAATTGGGAATGAAAATCAGGAAGCGGAATTCAGAAGGATTACAGCAGACTGGCCAGCCTTCCAAAAAGAAAAATCGAATGTGGAAAACTAAAAGCTTTTTAATCAATGTGTGATTCCTGCAATGATCTATGGTACTGCAGAAACGTGGGTACTTACAAAAGCAATCAGCGAGTATCGAGAGCAAATGGAAAGAAAAATTGTGGAAATATCCTTATTTGATAGAAAAACAAACAAATGGCTAAGAAGAAGATCGAACGCAGAATATTAAGAATAGACAGTCCAAAATGGGAATGCGCTGAACATGTTGTTTGAATTGGAGATGAGTGGAGTAAGAAGAGTTTGAACTGGAGACCTTGGGGAAGTAGAAGTGTTGGCAAGCCGATGATGAGATGGATAGACGAAATACGAAAAACAGCTGGAACCAAATGGCAAAAATTAACCAAAAATAGGAAAGAATGGAACGGTAAGCAGGCGGCCTATATCAGTATTTGAATGGATACAGGCTACAGATTACAGAATGAAATTCTAACTCTTATGGTGACAACATGGCAATGATGAGACAATACATGAGTCTACAACAAATTTATATCATCCTGACAATCAAGCAGCACTCCGGAATTAGTGTTGAAATGCTTGCTGCGGAACAGTGGTAATATTTAGTAGGACCCGACAGAGCAACTGTAAACTGGGTGTCAGAACTCCGTAGGTTTGAGTAAAACATGAAAACGAATTATTTGGTAAACTTGGAAGTAAATCCTATAGTGGGGCCACAATTCTCAGTAATATCATACCAGAGCTCAAAGGACACTGTGCAAAACGTACTACTTACACAGGAAGGAGATATCTGGGTAATAAAATATTGCAAGTCAGCAGAAAAGGGTGAAGGATAATAGGAGTATTCATGATATACTATTATGGCTTCAATTAAATGGCGTCAACAACGAAGATCTCATTACCTACGAGTTACATGAGGATAAAATATAATCCAAATTATATGAAAAATCTCGATTTTAGGTAATAACTGAATTCTATTAACAATAAAAATCCATCATTGCGAGACAGAGTAATCCAAAAACTTCTTCTACAATTTACAGGACACCATAAGAAATAGATTTAGATGTTTAGCTAGGCATAGATCCCTGGAGGGAGGTATCAATCTCCATATCGAAACTTCGACGTATCCTCAACACCCATATTCTTCCCGTACATTAATAAGACACTCTTCGTTATTCTACTTTTTCTAAATACCACATCATATTTATTTTTTATCATTTAAAGGTTGTACTATATTTCGGGTGTTGTATGTAAATTACTGTAGCACTTAACAATACAATTTGGCATCAAACAGATATGTTGTCTCTCTTGTGGGAGTAGAGCGATTATTTAATTGTAAATTATAGCGATGCGATGGAAAGAAAATCTAAGGTTTATGTAAATTGACATTGATAATTATATAAGGACAGATGTTAAAAAACGCTATTTTTAAAGTTACGACCCAACCGCCCTATATTACAGTTAGCACAGTTGTTGCATATCAGAAAGTGTTTATACAAAGTTTAGAATGCAAAAATACTATTACATCAAACAATCAAATGTTAATATAGAGGTACTTAGGTTCTTTTTTTACAACAAGGAAGATACATGAATTCAGTTTTGAGAGTAAAAAACTTTATACAACGTATTTGAAAATTAAGAGTTTGAATCTGAAACAAAATCATTTTGTGTTATCTACCTGTATTTATTTATATGACAACATGTGTACCCTATCTCTTCGAAACGTACTACATGGTGGCAAACCAAATAATCTGAAAATTTGCAGCCTCTGCTCTATTTGCAAATTAGTTAGAATTTGCATTAACTCACAAAGCCTCACTAGTTCCCAAATTCCTCGGTGTAAATTTGTGTAAACACATTTCACGAAAATTTTCGCACCTGTGCATGTAGGTATTGCATAAATATACCAATTATGAAATGTATTTATAAACAAAACTTTTAGGACATAGGTTACATCTACCATTATATTTCGTAACAGTTTTCGTTCGTTCCTTCACATTTTTCTATTCCACGGAGGGAAACCTTTATTCTACTGGATATTTGCAGGTCGTGTTAAAATTGGGAAATAGGAAGACGTACGTTCGAGAAATCAAAAGGGGAAATGTAAAATAATAAGGCTACAAGAATTCTCAACAAAACAACTAGAAGCAACGCCAAGCACAACACAGGAGTTGCTAAAATTGCCACAGCTGATTTTAATTGTACTGAAGAGGTGTTGCATCATAACTACATGTGTTGATCTTGAAGTATTTTTTAAATATTGAGCAGATAGAAGTAACCACACGTCATTTGCTTGTAATCAAAACAAGAAATATATTTTAAACTAGCAACTTTTCAAACACGTCATTATTTGAATTACAAGGCGGAAATTATATTAAAATTAATTAATTCAAAATAATTTTAAAACTGCTTAAAAATAATTGGATTCCTACTCTGTCAACATGCACTAAGAAACTAGTTGTTAAGTCAAGTTCATGGGAAAAAATCGCCTATAATGAGAGTGAGCGCTCTCATCATTACTAAATTGCAATTGAAGGGAGCTTTTTTAATCAAATATAAGGAACGAAAAGGGCACACTTATCAAAAGTATACGAACTGATTAAAAGCAAATGACAATCAATGGCTTGTTTATCTCAAGCTGTAATAATTTTATATACGAATTTCTCAAGAAAGACCTTAAATTATAATTCATTCGGTTTTGTTGCATTTCTGTTTATTGAAAATACAGTAAGACGCCATCATCTTTTATCTTTACGACGCTATGGTGAAAGCGTGTGTTACGTTATACCGGTATACCGAAGGTACAGTTGATTTCAGGTAACAAACCGCTACCGAATGTATTACATAAACCACAAAATATTATTGCTAACTAAATGTCGTTATTGGAAATGAGAGAAAACGATGTCAAAACGAACACTGTCAAGACAAGCAGCAACGGCGCATTCGTAGCACAACAATTCAAAGCAGCGGCGCTGAAGCTGGCGTCGCTAACGCTATCTTAGGAAAGCTATTAATACCCGGCACACATTCCCAAACCGTGTCGGACAAACTCACGCCAAAAACCGGCTACTGCTGAAAGGGCGTTGCCGTGTTAGCCTTAGCATGTTACAGGGTTAAACCACACAACATCGAAAGGACATGAGTAGTAAGGTTATGTTTATGCATGATGGAGGGTTGGGGGTGCACAGCTTTACCGTCGCAGTGTTTGCAGCGCTTGGCGCGAGGTTCTCCGAGTGGTCCCGTGCTCACGGGCATGTTCTAGCTGCAGCTTACACGCCACCTTGCTGCATGCTGCTGGCCGCCGTTCCGTGTCTGCAACACATTCCTAACGACGCGGACAGACGCTCGGCGTCGGCGTTCACCAGCTTACTGGTGCCGAGCAAACGGCTCGCAGGCGTGGCGACCGCTGCCGATGCGACCGTTTCGTCACTGCTCTGCTGAGCCTAGTGCGTTCACCAAGGTTAACAGCAGAAGGTCGATTATTCAATAGAAGCCTACTTTCGTGGGAGGGTTGAATTCTGCAAGGACCCAGGTAATGAACGTTCATGAAACACCAGAAAATAAGCTAGCCCCTAACTTTTGCCAAATAACAGTTTCATCGAACAACAACATCTCCCAACAATCTCAAGAGGGATACACCCTTTGAAATTAGAATAACGACCATGCTACATTGAAAATTCGCCATTCCAACCCTTCACCCGATACCTCATATGACCTTACAGATAGTCCGTTGTCACTAAAGTAATACATGTTGATACATTCATCATATCAACGTATGATTTGATATGACACAGGCAAATAGTATTCGTACGATGCCGAAAATGAAATACAAATGAACAACAGAGTCATTGCAATAAAAATAGACGCTCAAAAATTAAAGATATTCAGACACGTCCAGAGGAGAAAAAATTATCTAACAGTGTAGTACATAAAAAGAGAAGACCTACTAAAAACTACTGGAGAATGGAAAATTGGATTAGTATATGAAGTAGATGGTGTACTAGTGCTTCCAAGAAGTCTGCTATAACGTAATGAAATGTATTTGTAGCTATACAGTATTTAAATCTAGTTAGGATTCGAATTGATAATGATTTGGGGAATTGGTAGTGTACCTACTGGTGTACAAATTACCTACTATTAAAGTTTTCAAGAATTTTGAGTTTACCCCTCGTTCTTCTTTGGTCTATATTTATGATATCAGATATGGGTCCGCACCATTCAGAACAGTCTGGAGTAGGAAGAAGCTTTCAGCCATAAGGAGACTATATTTGATACACCTTCCCCTTACCCCAAACAAGGATACTGTTTGTTTATCACCTGCTTTGTTTAATTTGTATAGAAGCAGGGTTACCCTGGGTTTGGAAATAAAACTTCCAATGAATGCAACTTAAATAAAAGAAACCGTCGACTTTCCACAATCAAACAATAGTAAGAGAATCAGAGTGCGATCTCCGATCTCCCGAGAGTAATATATAAAGACACATTATTATAGAACAAACACATTGACGACACGACAATGGTAGTACATAATCTTCGTGATATACATAACAAAATTAAAAACCAGACAATTTAAAGCAGCAGAACTAATTATAATTGTTCTCTAACTTCGGGGTTGCTTCAGAAGATTAAACTGTATTGAAACTATAAACTTCCTCTAAAGGCAGGCTTTCAACAGGAACTGTGGTGGTTCTACAATAATTAGATAAATATGAACTGTTACTGTACTGAAATGGAAAGTAGAATGAAAAGAAGATATGATATGTGCCGTAGTGGCATGGGACACCTGAATTAAAAAAATGTAAAAAATTAATACCATATTTTGCTGTGAGTAGTGTTCTCTGTTTTGACGCAATTCAGGCGAAAATGTATATCCCCATTTTGTTTATCCCATGGAGTTCTTAACAATGGTAGACCCAGGAATATTGTTGGGTCTTTTCCAAGAAATAAGCTTATGACTTACCTTGAATGTCCACTACCGCAATTATTGTATTTACATGTGGTAAAAGTATTACAACATCTCCATTAAAAGATCTTTAGGATAAAATTAATTTCCATAATGGGAAGAAACAATATCAAATACTGATAAATATTGATGAAGTAATAATTGATGGTGTTATGTATTTAGGAAAATGTGTTTAGGTGGTGATACAGCTTGCAGTGAAAGGGTTGTGGCGAAAAGTGTTTTGGCGAACCTACTGCCACGACGACGTGCTAGACCCATTATTTATGCACATAATTATGGACAAGCATTTTTCATCTTCCCAAATAGTATTTTCATTTTTATGAAACCTTTTTTGATTTGTTTAAAAAAAACACGGAATATAGCTGTTTACAAATATTCATCTATGCAGGCCACCATGTTTATTCAAATTTAACCCGATAGTAATTAAGTTTTCAACCCCAATTGCAAATACGTTTACTTTGCAGGAATGTATACGATGTTCTCTGCTAAGTGAACGAGGTATATTGAAAACAAACAAACAAAATAGCAGCCGAACACCGTAAGGTACAAAGAGTATTTTAATAAAACAAGGGTCGATACGAAAGTAGTATTTGAAGTCTCCCCTTTTCCATTGTAATCTAAAGTTTTAGAGAATAAGCATTAACCTATAATAACTAGCAATTGTATTAAGCGGATCGCCACAGTCCATTTCAAAGGGGAGGATTAAACTTTCCACACAGTTAGTAGATAATAAATTCATCGCCGCCAGGAGAAAGGTAATCTGTTTTTGGTAGAAGCTTAAATCTTCTAATTAACATTGTCTTTTTAAATTATGAACACGTTCTGTAAACCTAATGATTTATCGAATATCTAAGTACAAATTGATTTTGTATCTCTGATTGTTATATGTATTTTTCAACTATTCTGATATTCGTAAATACCTTATCTGTTTTTCACCAATTTAAGATGAAACGTTATCTGTACTGTCTGAAAGGTAGCATCCATAGAACTTTGAAAACTAATTGAAGTTCTTTATATCGCCTGTATTTCAAGAGATACCTGCAGCACAATTCAATACGAGATCAATACCACGTTCATTGTCCTCAGCTGTGCTACAACAGCAAATGATGCTAAAAGATCTAATGTTAAAGGATAAACAATGGACACAATTCCGCAACAAGGTTTGATCATTTTATTCTAAAATATTTGGACTTTTGAATTCGTATTTTAATATTTAAGAATTCAAATCCTGCAAAGACTTATTCACCAAAGAGTACCTATAACAGAACTGGCATGTGGCGGACATAAAGGCAACTTCCTTATATTCCTTACAATTTACACAAACAAATCAAACACTAGAAATATCGAAACCTATAATAAAATCTAGTCCGGTTGACGAATAAAACGTTTTTGTCGTTTCCTGAACAATTTGTTAAAAAGCAAATGGCAAGTTTTGCAAATAAACGCCTCATATCTCTGATCTACATTACAATTTCCTTTAATTCTGCGGGTACGAAATGCCATCTGTTTTCTTTTCCTACGTAACCGCTTGAATTTCAAAAACGTAAGTTTTAAGCTCGCTCTAACCTATGAGTTAGAAAGAAAGAAGAAATATAACTAGCAATGCTCGCAATTGGTCGGGTGAACCGCAAAATTTCACCGCGCTTGAGTGTAGTTCGATATAACCGAGTACTTGAGGTGTTGTATTATCTTACGGTTCGGTTCCGGATGGCGTAGTAATAAATTGGCTGAGAACCGTGATACTAACCTAACTTAAAAATATTAGTTTTCACGGTTTTCACGTTTGACATTAGCTGCATTTTGACAGAACATTTGAGTTTGCAATTCCCAGGTCCACCGTGCTCGTTTGTATTGTTCATCCGCCATAAGTTTTTTCTAAATTCCTTGATAAATTCCTTATTTACAGAATTTTAACCTAAGATTTCAATATCAATCCCAAATGCCCGATGTTTTTAGGTACCAAATTCTACTTTTTACGCGCATTTCTGCGATTTCCCCGAGCACCTCCGGGACCGTAAGATAATAAAATACCTCTACTAGTATTGTTGCATGTGCATTGTTGAAGGGAATGCCCATGAAAATCATATTCCACACATGCTAAGAAAGCTGAAGACAGTACAGTGGCTCTTGGTTGTGAACGGTCTCAAGTCAACCATCATGGTAGAGTGAAAATTATGTGGTTAAATTTCGCGGATGTAGTAACTGTAGATAGTTATACTCGATAGTATAGAGATTGGTAAAGGTCTGCCAAACAAATATTTGTGTTCTTGGGATGGTCCTGGTGGTTTATTCCATTCAATTGATCGGATAACACTCGGTTGTATCATGTCAGGCGTAGTAAGCTTCTTATCCTTACCTTGAAGGTTGTTGCGTGAAATGAGTTGTATGAAGGGTAGATAACATAATAATACACAAAAACGCCAGTACTATATTAAAGGCTATGTTTGTACTAATCAAAATTACAAATCCTGCGTTTGTAGGTAATTCAGATTTTATACCCATCTTGGTATTTACCTAACAGCAAGTTTGCAATATCATGGGTTTTGAGTGATACCAGAGTTCTACTTGTGCTTATATTATTTTATATACGAAAAGATTGAAACGCATTTTATATATCTAGGTATATTTTCATTGTATTGTTCAAATTCCAAGTTCCAACAAAAAGTAATCTGAATTTAAAGTGCTGCATTGCGTAAATATTCCAATACATACTTTTATGATCCTTGTTATTTCTTTTTCATTTCTCATCGGCACATTTAATTTTGCTGCAGGATACTTTATTGCAAATATGTGAATATACTATAAAGAGATAATTTTGAAAACAACTCGGCTATTTTAAACACATAATTTGTTTTAAAATATTGCTTTAGCTGTAAAACATTTGGATGCACTATGCTTTTATATGAAAATGTTGAGTGATGAATAAATTGTAATGTGTTTTCAAATATTCTCCCACAGGCTACTATACATATCAAACATTGTAACTAGATTTATTTCCATGATATGGCCATCGCAATGAAAAGTTAATATTTACTTCACGTATATTGATAATCCACATTAATCATGGCCCTCACGTTTATAAGCCAATTTCGATTAGTTTTATGATAAAATCGCGTGTAGTTGTAATGGGAACGTCTGTAGTTGAATACCATAATTCCAATAAATATTATTTAAGTGTAGTACACAAATAACAACCTATTAAATTGAAACTATTTTTAATATCAAGTATTTGTTACTGATAAGTGATAACAGAGAATTCTATGAAGTCTATGTATAAAAATATACATTACAGTTAGCCTTTACTTTTCCTAAAGCAAAATTCAATTTTCCTTCACTTTAAATAGTTGATAGAACTACATATAGTTTGCATAAAAGTAAATAGAATGTTTATAGATCTTCTTATTTTAAAATCATGCATAAACGTAGTACCTACTAGAAATTGGCATTTCAAATAAATTATAAAATGTTGCAAGTCATTAACTTTGTATGAAAGTCATTATACTCTCAAACATGAAAACAAGAATATACACAAGTATATGAGGCACCAGAAAAAAACATTGTTAATAAAAAATACATACAATATTTTACGTTCAACACATGCCAAGGAGTCATTTGCACTATAATTAACTTTATTAAATAAAAAGTACTTATCATTATCTAACTTATATTGTGTAGTCGGTAAAACACGAAAAAGAAATTACGATTACTTTTAAGTGCTAGATAAATATTACATATTGTAAATATTTATCAAAACTAACAAGCATCTACCTAGTCAATATTAGTAAAGGTAACGGTAATATCCAAAATAACTCCCAAGCAATGAGCGTCCTAGGAAATTGATAACAAATAAAATATGAACTTCTCGCTTGAGTAGGAGTTCGCAAAACAAACTTCGGTTACATAAAAATAAGTACAAAGTGCGTAACGCAATTGCAACAAAATATGTATGTCTCCTGCCAAAACGACGTTGTTGTTTATATTCAATAAAAATATGTATTTTGGATAATTAGTCGAAAAGTAAGCTAAGTTAGACCACCTTATGAACTTAACGCCTTGATGTTTTCCAATTGACGTCGTTCAATGTGATTTTTCGTCGTCGCGACGCCCTAAAAACTAAGTCGTGAATCACACAAGAATCATCTACTGACGTTTTAAAGCTATTAAAGGTGCAAAAGTCGCTACGTGTAAACATTTAAAAACTAGGTTGAAACAGTGGATATTTTTAGATTAACACATAATTTTGCTAGATCTGTTCAAGGCTGGTTCACGTAATTCGACTGAAAGCCGTACTATCGGATTTTATTTTTAAGTTTTCTTTTCTGCTAAAAAGTTTCCTCGTTTTATTCTACGCAGTACGCGTATCTACTACCTTAATATTTAATTATCCCTTCCCAACGGAATTTGCATTAGCTTTAATCTAACCTAAAAACTGAAATTTTCCTAAGAGAAGCTGTTGACTGATATTAATTATTTGCGGGCAAAGTCGTGTCCTGGGAATTGTTGAGTGATATGAATTATGTATGAGCTTTAAACAATTTTGAAAATTCTTTAAGACTTGTCATAACCGTTGGCTTTGAGGAAAAACAAAATTAACATTACCCAAGGCTTATCTAAAATTAAAGGAAGTTCAAGAGTGTAAATAAACTTATGCCATCTGCATTCAATATTATGTAATAATTTTTTTGAGATGTTTTGTAAACTACCTACCAATCTATGTTGAAGGTTTCTACAGGATATTGCTACAACAACGGTGCCGTTATAAATTCACGTCTTGCAGTTTTCTTATATTTTAATTCATGAACAGGTATGTTCATTAGCGGTTTATTGTTATCAGTCATGTGAGAATACTAACAATAATATTGCTAACTAATCTACTGAATTGTAATTAAGTATCTCGAGGTGTTTAGAATATTAATTTACACTTCCTATTCCTATAGGATGTTTTACTAACCGCTGTGGTTTGTTTCCTGGTTGCAACTGGCTTCCTGATTAAATTTAATAAAATATCATTTTAATTGTTCTATACAGATTATAGGTTTGCAAGATCTTAAATATTTCAAAGTTTAGTTGAACACCACATGGGACTAGCTTATACACAGTAAAAGCTATATTATTTTTTTATTTAGGAAATCAGGACAATAGAACATAAATGTGGAGTATTATGATCTTCTGTTGAAGTTGCAAATGTACAATACCTACGAAAGGCTTTCAATTTCGATGTTGGCTACTTTATAAACCGAGCACACACAGCCTATCCTAAATGAGATTTTTTTGAAGCCACGATATTTTTTGTTTTAATGAGGTAAAAATTGGAGAATTATTTTGGAAATAAAACATTATAGCTTAAAAGTGTCTTTGAAAAAAATGCAAAGCAATAACTAAGAAATACTATGATATAATATTATATTAAAGAAAAACAACAATTTGAAACTGAAACTCATGACTGGATTTTCGGGGGGCATTGAACATTTTACTTTTTGCAAAAGGGGACGATGGGCTAAAAAAAGTTTGAGAACCACTGATCTAGATAATCAAATCCTGGTTGCCAAAAATTGTAATGAGTGATGCTGATGAGAAAAAGAATATCTTAGACTTACCCAAGTGCTTGGAGCAAAAATATACAAAGTTTCATCAAATTGTTTTGTTAACTCCTTAAGTATAAATTCTCTAACTGAAATAACGCAGGAAATGAAATACATAAATAATCATAAAGCTCCCAGCACCTAATAATTGGAGGTAATGTAACTGGGCCAACTACAACGGGAAGCGAAACACTAAATTTTATTAGGTATATTTGAACTTACTTCGAATATTACTAAACGGGGTTGAAGAAATTTTGGAATATCATTGTGGTTAAATCACGAAATTTCATATTGTCAGATTTTCCATATGAACGCAGAGGGGGCCTGTAGATTGATCTCGCAAATCTCCACATTACAACCCCTCGGACCTTTTCGATTAGAACTAGCATCAAAATAATTGGTACATAAAATACTTACAAATACTACGTTCCCGAGGATGTTCTCAAGGATTAGAATATCCAGAGCCCACCAAAGGCCGTAAAGAACCCACTACCAACCACTACTAAAAACTGTCGTAAGGCTTGTTTTTTAAGAGTTGGTAATTTAGTAAGTAGGTACTACTGTGTTTTTGTTTTGATATTCTCTTCCGTTTACAAATAATATTGTTTTGATACAGTTACCTGCTTATGCCTATTATTTAAACACAATATCATACAGGGTGTAAACTTTCATTGGGGCCACTATGGGTATCTCGGAAAGCGTAAGAAATACTGATCCAGTTTCAACAGTTACTAGACACAGCTTACTAGATCATCAAAAAATTGAAATTTGCTATATTTTTGTTGTTTCTTTACTTATAACTGTGACTGCTTCAGATTTTGCAACGTAGTGAAATATGTTATAGGGAATTTACTGATGTAATCAAAAAAAAAATTTAAGACCTCTACAACTTCTTTTTTGCTTTGGCCGCCGACCGTATTGAATTTTGGCACCACTAGATATAGCATTTTTCATTGCCTTTACTCTTTACAGCCACGTATGTCAATGTAATAAAATATTCACAATAATAATGTATAAAATAATAAAAACGCTATTTTTTCAAGTAACAAAACCGCAAAAACTGAAGCAGCTATTATACCGGGTGAGTCAGACCACCCGTATGAGTCGTTTTTTTCGAAAATGGTTATTGGTAGAGAGTCGGACAAAAATTTTTTATTACAAAAGCCTTCATGAAAAATCGAATGGTGACATTGGCATTCGCCGGAATAATCGGCATCCTGAAGAGATTGCTCCAGAATGTCGAGAACTCCAAAATTTCAAATAGCACGGGGGGTCAAAAGGAGTATCGTTGAAAAGGTCTTTAAAAGATAAGGAAGTTTTGGAGGAAAAATAATTTTATTATCCCCACCCCTTCTGAGGAATATTCGATTGAAGTTATTAAGTAATTGTACTGTTATTTAGGCAGGATGTAAACGGCCTAAGTAATTACATACGTCCTAACAATAGAAATGCATGGAAAATCAGCAGTGGATGAACACGAGCTGACAAGAAGAAGAAGAAAACTGTTATTTAACTTTACATTTAAAAAATGTCTAAAATGTAAGTTTGACAATATCACAATAATTGTTCAAACTGTCGTCCATCTACTTCTAAACACTGTCGAGCTCTTCTAGTCACATTATCAGTGGCTCTCAATATTTCTTCATCACTTAAGGGGGTAATGCTGCAAGGCTGGAATATTTTCGCGAGAGAGCACAAAAAGTTCGGAGAAAGACGCACTTATACAAATACTTTACACTACGTGTCGATACAATTACGATAACGTGGACGAACGTAAGATCGCAAAACAATTATGGGATAGACATTATGTCATTTTAATCTTATTTATGGGTACACAATTCGCTCAGTTTTCTACACTGTTCGCCTAAAAGTTACTAGGAATTACGCTGACTAGCATTATTTGCGAATGTTATTGTGGTTTCTTTTTCCCTGCAAATGTTACTGTTTTCGCTATTTACCATTCATACTTTTACCTACACCATAATTATGATAATAATAATAAGGAATTATACTAAAAAAATTATTGCTAAAAGTGGTACCTATAATTTAAAAGTATGCGGTATAGTGACTGTGTTATTACAAATAGAAACATGAAAAATTTCTTCTTGAATTTTTTATTAAATAAACAAAGTACAGGATAATTTAAAAATTATCACGTGACCATAAACCCATGGTGACGTCATGACCCTTATGCAAATCAACAAGAACACAGTTACCTAGGCAACGGCGCAGCTGTCTCCTTTATTTTTCGTAGTACCGTATAAGACTCGCTCTCTCTATCCTCCCAGAGTAAAATTCCACGCGAAGATGAAGAGAAATTTCGTAGCGACATATTGTTACTATAATAGTATATATGCATAAAATTCTGCAAAAGTGTCAAATTTAAACCTACCCCCTATCTCTTCTGATAAGCGAGATCCCCAGATCCAATTTGAAACACCCAGTATAGGGGCAGAGGATGTTTCGTCCCCGTGATGACAGTTAATCCTAATTTGATTCGAGTAACTTTTAAGCTGCATAGATGTTTCGTCCCGAAAGATAACAGTCCGTGATAATGATAACTAGTGGGGTGCTTGGGTGCGAAGCACGCGGGCCCCCGGCTAAAACGGTCTCCGGCCCTGCTGCAACCTTCCTCAAAATTTCGGTCGACTTCCTAACTGCAGATATCGTAGTTCTACAAATTGAGTAATTTAATTTAAGGGGGCAATGTTTTCAATTTGTCATATGTAATGACAGGGCCGCGCCAAGGGTAGTTGCCGCCGGGGTGCCAGGACTATTTTGCCGCCCCCCCAGGATTAGCCATAGCTATATTATAGCCCGGTGCCAAATCACCCAATTTTATTATTATTTTTATCATTTTTGATAATAAAATGTACCTACTCAAATTATTCCGAAATTATTATTATTTTAAAAATGATGTTCAAAATGATCGCCATTAACTTCAAAACGAGCTTCTATTCTTCGAACAAAATTTTGAGGCTAAAGGCGGTCATTATTCAAAAAACGGATTTGCAGATTTTTTTTATACGCATTTTTCATCTTTGAAGTGTGTTTTACACGAAAACGGTTAATGGTAGGAAGAAATCTCGAGAGACTGTTTCAACCGTAAATTAGTTGAGAATTTCGAAAATTCTGTCAAAAACAAAAAAACCGTGACGTACCATTTTTTCCTCCAGTAATATTTACATACGCAGTTACGTAGTTACGCCACTGGAGAAGGAAAAAACTGACGAATATGGTCCACTTATAGAAAATGTACATACATACGTATTGCTTAGTTTTTTAGAAAAAAAGATCGTAATTTTTCAGCACCCTGTATCTCGGTAACGAAGCATTTGCGGAACTATGCATATTACGAATTTTTAACTTGTTTTCGAATAATGTAGGTACTACATCCTCTGTAAATCTTTAAATGTCATTCTGGACACCCTGTATTTACATTTCAAAGAAGAAATTTGATGTACTAAGTAATTATTTTATTCTGTAGAAGTTTTGTGTCAATACGGACTTCGATTTTGGAAAATTAATACTATAGAGGGAAACGTGTGTCTTCTAAAAGATTATCAAGCTTTCAGCTATTACGTTTTTATATTGAAGTGGTGGGTGGATTTATGCCAAGTGTTTTTTCGACACTCCTGGCCGTAAAGGCGGCAAGTTGCAAATAATGTACCTACATTTCATGTTGTTTACCAAAAACACATGTTGAAGAAGAAGAATCAACAAAGGGTGCCGGACTATTCCCACTACTGCTGGTCCCTATCATAAAATAAGATCCGGCTTGCAATATTTCAACCTGCCGATTTTTATGACTTATGACTAATACTGGTACTATTATAAAAATTTCTTTTGTGACCAACACGTACAAATTGGGAAGGTTCTTCAACCCTACATTATTAAACTAATCTTTAATGTGATTGAATTTAAAAATTAAACTATTTACTTAATAAATATGTGTTAATATTTTTCTAAATATACTTAATCCCGAGAGTTTTGCCGCCCCTGAACCCTGCCGCCGGGGTGCTTTGCACCCCTGGCACCCCCGCTTAGCGCGGCCCTGTGTAATGAATTCATGTAATCGTTTTTGTAAGATGTTTCGGTGAATACTGAACTTAGAAAAAAAAATGAAAAACACCAAAATGCTCAGAAAAGTATACCGAGGATGCTTATAAAACGATTTTTTAAAAAAGTAATAGTTAGGTAATTTATTCGGGAACCTAAAAATCCAATATGGCACCCATTTAACTTAAGGAAGTTGATACGAGTACCTCAAAAGCAGCCATTTTGAATTTTTCTTTGACACCATTTTTAAACTGGTCTCATCGGAAACAGTGACTTGCATAAGAAACTTTTTTGCATCTCTTATTATATCTAAGGAAGATATTTGACATACAAAAAAATTACAGTTTTCAGTTTTTTTTTAAATAACTAACTGGTTCGACAGTTTGAACTTTTGCTAACAGATTTTAAATCGGCATACAAAACTGCAAAACATTACTCAGTTAACCAAATCTCCATCTTCGATAAGAATAGGTTACCCATGCAATCCCACTCGATTTGGGACACCCTGTATATCATTTTATCCCTGAGAGTGAATTTATTTTCTGAGCGAGCGGAGGGGGCGAAGGAATTATATAATCACCCAAGGGATTTTAAATGATACATCAGTCCTCTGATGGTATACAGTGTGTCCCAAATAGAGTAGTATTGCATGGCTATCTTTCTTATTAATAAAGATACAGATTCGGTTAAATGGGCAATGTTGTGCAGTTTTTCATGCTGGTTTAGATGCTGCTTAGAAACATCAAACATTCCGAACCTTTCAAAAGATATCCGCAAAAAACCACAAAATCAATTTTTCGAAAAAGTCGATTTTTTCGCTTATTATAAAAGTTACAGAAAATTGTTTTATACAAGAGTTACTTGATTCATTAAGATAAACAAAAATATGTTTACAAAAAAAAAAAAGCAAAGGCCGTTTTCGAGATGTTGATAGCAACTTTCTTATTTTAAATGGGCGCCATCTTGGATTTTCAAATGAATAAATTGCATTTTTTTTTCTGCATTCAACGATGTATAACAATCTATTTTTTCCCCTATTTCATCCCCTTCTAACAATACAGGTGGATTATGAAAATATCCTTAAAGAGCCTTCCTGTTAGTAGAACACGTCCACGGATTTGTATTTTTTTATCTACGTCCAAATTTGAGATAAACATTGAAAACCAAATTGTTACTCTATTTTTGAAAAGACGGTAACTCTTCAGGGTAACATATTCGGATAAAAGTATATCGGAAAAAGTTGTCTTAATTTTTGCCCAGGATAAACCCAGAACCCTGCATTTTCTACACTACTTAGGAAACACCCTGTATACTGATTTCATATTTGTTTGATTCATCTTTAACTCCAGGATGATTAAAATACATACTACTATAACCTTGTAGAGGTTTGATATTTTATTTTTACAGTGTAGATGTATGTTTTCGCTAACTGCACGTAGCTTGCTGTATGTTTTAATAAACAATTTGGAAATTTGTGAATTTAAAAATTAGCCAACACTTTGGCTCCGTATTTTCGGTTTTTTGAAAAAACGGTTCGGGATAGACAATTTTCGAAATGAGGCTCTTGTAGTACACAAATTGACGAAGGTGCCTATAGAAGCCGAATTTTCAATTTCAATCAAATAAATGAGGAAACTAGAGAATAAACAATTTTTGCAAAAATCAATTTTTTTTATTAATTACCTAATAATAATTTTGAAAAAAACGTTCTATAGGCACCCTCGGTATATTTTTCTGAGCATTTTGGTGTTTTTGGTTTTTTTCTAAGTCCACTATTGACTGAGAAATCTTACAAAAACGATTACATGTATTCACATATACGGCAAATTTGCAGCATTACCCCCTTAATTAAAATCATCATTAATTAAATCATATCTTTCAAATCGCTTTTTAGTTGTGAAACAAAACAACACTAACTCTGGAAAATACCCTGTCAAAATGGGTATTCCTCAAGGTTCTATACTGGGACCCATATTATTTATCATTTACGTAAATGACATCTTTGACAATGTCATTGCAGACAACTTAATATTATTCGCGGACGACACCACTTGCTTGAACGTAGCAAAAAGACATGAAGATGTCCTACGCCTGACGGAGGCCTCAGAACAGTCAGCCCAGAAGTGGTTCTCATCAAATAATCTGATCATCAATGACAACAAAACTCAAACCCTATGGCATGCCATGAGAAATGTACCCGACAACGAAATATCCGAATCCACAAAATTGCTTGGTATCCACCTCGATACCAAACTAAACTACCATGCACAGGTTTCCGAACTGTCCACAAAACTCTCAAGAATCACTTACCTAATTAGGAAATTAAAACCAATTGTTTCCCTTGATGTCCTACTAACCACTTATCATGCAATGTTTAATAGTATAATGACATATGGTATCCTCCTGTGGGGACAATCTGCAGCAGCAAACAGAATTTTTGGTATCCAGCGAAGAGTTATCAGAATTATAGGCAACATACCGTACCAAAGTGATTGTAGACACACCTTTAGAAAATATAAAATCCTAACACTTCCCTGCATATACATACTAAACGCTACTATTCGCATTCACCGAGACAAAAAGCGAGAATTACACCAAGATGTGCACGGACACGACACTAGGAACAAAGAAAAGTTGTACCTACCTTTAGCCAGGCTATCAAAAACGCAACAAAATGTCGATTATATTGGATTAAAGATATACAATAAATTAACACCCGATATGAAAAGGTCAAATGAACCAAAATTTAAAACTCAACTCAAACGAATTTTAACTGCTAAAGCATTCTACTCGATAGACGAGTTCTTAACAACAGAGGATCTGGCTGTCTGAGAGTTTTTCGAAATGTTTTGCTATGCACCTACTTTTACCTGCTTATTAAAAACTGTTTATATGATTTGAATACAACTGTACATCATATTATTATTTCACATTACATGTAATTGCTCATTTATATATATTATATCATACAGTATTCTTCTATTCTTGACATCTGTAAATACGTGTATAAATTGTATAAAAACAGGCAATAAAATCATAATCATAATCATAATCTTAATGACCGGCGGGCATTGCGAATTCTCAGCTTCAGATGGCTTCATATCATCTCTCGTTGTATCCAGTGGAGTACAATCAGGTGACCTATTGGCTAACTTACATTTTAGACATTTTTTAAATGTAAAGTTAAATAACAGATTTCTTCTTCTTCTTGTCAGCCCGTGTTCATCCACTGCTTATTTTCCATGCATTTCTATTGTTAGGACGTATGTAATTACTTAGGCCGTTTACATCCTGCCTAAATAACAGTACAATTATTTAACAACTTCAATCGAATATTCCTCAGAAGAGGTGGGGGTAACAAAATTATTTTTCCTACAAAACTTGGTTATCTTTTAAAGACCTTTTCAACGATACTACTTTTGACCCCCCGTGCTATTTGAAATTTTGGAGATCTCGACATTTTGGAGCAAACTCTTCAGGATGCCGATTTTTCCAGCGAATGCCAATGTCACGATTCGATTCTCCATGAAGGCTTTTGTAATAAAAAATTTTGGGCCGACTTTCTACGATTAACCGTTTTCGAAAAAAACGACTGATACGGGTGGTGTGACTCACCCAGTATAGAAATAATAAATATTCTATAAAATATCGATATTTTATTCCGAGATACCCATAGTGGCCAGAATTAAAAAGTTTACACCCTGTATATACTAATTGTTGTCTTTCTTGTTTCGTGCTTGAAGCTAATGTTGAAATTACACGTTGCATTTTATTATCGCTTTTTGCTTTGTATTATGTGGGAGAAGCGTTAGGAATAAAATATTTATAACAAGGAGCCTTCATCATGTAAATCTTGTTTCAAGTAGTAAAATGCGAAAACTCAGATAAATTTAGAATGAAATGAACTATTTTACAACTACAAGATATTGCCAAAACAAATGAAACAGTACCCACCTTTGATTGTTGAACGTACAAACACATATACACGCATTTTCAACTACTATGTTTGGAAATAATAATTTTCACACAGAATTGTGAAAAGAAGCTGTCAAAGTTTTATAAAAGTAAAGAAAAAAAGTTTTGTTCAATAAAATGAAATGACCTTACTTGAAATAAGTATATTCATATATTACACAAAATTAAATCCACTTAACCAGAAAACGTAAGTGTTGATCTAAAATCTGCTTTAATAACGCTAAATACAGTTTATAATACATACCTAAATTACACAAAGCAATTAAACATTCCGTATAAGCTTTCCATCACAGTTTTTTCAATAGTTCGAACAATTCCATTAGGTATATCCGAGGGTATATCTCGATTATATCTGATAAAATAAACAACAAACAGATTTGTTCGGATTTATCTGTTTTTCCTTACCTATTCCCACGTCCAAATCTTTATTGTTGTTTTGTTCTCAACCAAACCAAAGTAATAATTTTTTCCTTGTGTCACGAGAAGGAACATTTCAGATTCTAACTATATTACCACCCTTATCTGTGACCTCAATCAAAGTCTGTGATTATGAATTTATTCAAAATTACTGGTCGAAGCGAGAAGGTCGAGGAACAAACAAGCGCAGGCAAAGATTATCAGAAAAGATTTTTTCCTAAAAATCTTTAAAACAAATTTCAGGATAAGATTTCATGTATGTATGCATGCAGTAAAGATATGTAAGGTTACAGGAGTATCTACGTGTTTCGACGTAATGTGAATTTGAAAATACATATTATAAATGAATATTTTAATATTTTAAACGAGTTCCAAATTAAAAGTCAATATTATTTTGGTTTCTTGGGATTACTGTTAATCGCTTTTAGAGAAAGACGAACTTTAACTAATAGACTTAATTAATAACCTTTTTTTCAACAGATGACAAGATTAATACTGCAGTGTGTGGAGATTAAAGTGAATGCATCGAGAAGATAATCCCACTTGACTTGCCTCCCACATGGATTGCACCGAGTTATACGAAAAACATACTGGCAATATATGCCATCATGAATAACATCATTTCAAACATTTTAAGAACATATTTTTCAAAGCTCACCACTTTCTTCACAGCCTCCAGAGCCTGTGATAAGTATACTAGATGCGTTACTTGGTTTTCCTGTTTTTCAAAAATAAAATTAGAAATGCATATTTCTTGATACTAACTACTATCTTACTCTTTAAATGCACACGGTTACATCATGAAATGATGACAGTAGAATGTGACAATAGTAAAATTCCCCGCAGTAACGTTATTCGTCATTTCCTAACTTTTTATACAACTTTAATTCGGGTCACTAAGGATATCTCGGAAACCGTTAAGACATAGAAGATCGGTTGCCTATTTTTGGGACTAGTTTGTAATCCAGTTTGGAAAATGTAAAAATATTCAAAACCGATGAGATATAATCAAAAAAGTGAAATTGTTGTTTGTTTTTGGCAGCAATATTGTACGGTAAAATATCCAAAGCTTACCTACTTGAAAAAATAGCGTTTTTATTATTTTTTGCGCTACTGTGCTCTATTTCATTGTTTACCGCGGCTGTTTCCAAGACAGTAAGTTATGTTTACTAGTTGCTAAGGATAAAGTCGTCGGTAATAGTAATTTACGTTATAAGTCCGGTAATAGTATATTACATACCCAGGTGGAAAGAGTTTCATTTCTATCGAGAGCTAAGATAGCTGACCAAGGCACGAAGTGCCGAGGTCAGCTAATGCTCCAGATAGAAATGAAACTTTCCACCGTGGTTTGTATACTATTTTATTTTCAACCATCTAAAACAGACGGGAATAACAATAAAAAATATTAATATTTTGAAAAAAACCGACATGTTGACAAAAGCATACTCCTGTATAACTGTAACGACCTGCTTGATTATGCTCCACTGACGTTTCTCTCAGTGAAACATAAAATTAAGCATATAAATATTAAATATTTCTATTGCTACTTATAATAACTCCAATGTTACAATTAATTTGAATACTACTAATTAGTTTCATTAGTTTTTCCTATGTGTTTCGAAGAATAAAATGAAAATACTACAATTTTGATATTTTTACTTTGCCGCCCGCCAGGTGGAAAGTGATCACTTTCCACCTGGCTGGACGACGACAGTTAGTAAACGTCAAGTTTCCAACTTACAAAAATGTCAGAAATGCTGTCATTACATATATGGTTGAAAATAAACGCGTTTTACAGTAACGAGTCGAAATGTTTAAGGACGAGGCGACGAAGGAGCCGAGTCAGAAATTTAGAGACGAGTTACTGTAAGAGTTTACCGGACGTATGTCGTAATGCGTTTTATTTCATACTGCAGGCACTAAATCGTTGTTTAAAATTGAAAAAAAAAAAATTGAATTCATAATATGGACATCTATGAATTGAGTATCTATGGAAGCGTTTGTTTTTTGATTGTTTGTCTTGTCAAAACGGGAGAAAATTATAACATTTTTGACGAAGTTCTTCGTAAATCTATTGCACAATTAATGTCAATTTTAATATTTAGTTTCTTTTTAATTGTCATATTTATTAATTTTGTTGTTTTTTAGTAATAAATAGTTTGATTATCGATTTATTTCATTTGAGTCCGGTAAAAGTTTTTACCGGACCTGATACCGTAAAGTCTTATTTTCCGGACTCAAATCATTAACTTAAACATGGGTGTTACGATGCAGTATGAAATAAAATACTTTGGGGTTCTAGAACGGTAAGTAAATTTACTCAAAACGAATGTGCCATGTAATTTGATAAATTAATGTCAGTCACAAATGTCAGTTTAGTTAAATAAATTGAATGCAATTTCCAATGTTAGTTAAAACAAATTCTGGAGCTTTTAATTTCTCATTTCTTGTAACAAAGTACGCCAACAAAGATTTTTCATCAATATTTGTACTTTTCTTGGTACACCAATTTTTAAAATGATTGTAGGTACCTTCGTAGCGTCTCTCTAGACTTATCAGGAATGAGAACCGAACACCCCACATTCCAAGCTTCTTCTATTTCGTTTTCGGAATCATTTTCATTAATTTTTAGCACGGAACTCCAAATAATTTTCACAAAAAACTGCAATGGCGGTAACTGTTTACAGATTACTATAGAAACGCAATATATCAATCGACAATACGGCAACGTGATGCGGAGACTGACAATTATCGCATTTGAATCTGTATTAATTATTAATTTATTAAAAATTCTTTTTACCGGATTCAGTAGCGCAAAAAACGTCATAAGCATCACGAACGTTAAGGACTACCGATCTCAGACAATAATTGGAGTCGTCGCTGCGCTCCTCCTCCAAACTGTTGTCTTCGATCGGTAAAATGTCCTTACCGTTCTTAATACTTAATATACTATTACATATTTATTGCGAATATTTTATTCGATTGTTATACATGGCTTTAAAGGGAATAGAAAATGCTATCTAGTGGTGACAAAATCCAATATGAACGCCATAAGAAAAAAAGAAGTTGGCTGCTAGCTGTATCTCGAAATCTAGAGGTCTTAGAAAAAAGTTCAACAGTAAATTCCTTATAAAATATTACACTACGTTGCAAATCCTGAAGCAGTTACATACAGTTATAACTAAAGAAACAACAGTTAAAAAAAGAAAACAGCAAATTTCAATTTTTTGATGATATCTAGTAGGCTTTAAATATTTTACCTTTCAAAACTGGATACAGTCATATTGGTACCTAAAATAGGTGACATTTGCCGGATTTAACCCATCTTCTATCTCCCATGGTTTCCGACATACTCACAGTAGCCAGAATTAAAGTTTACACCCTGTATGTTAGCAATTTTAGAAGTTAATATTGTTAAAAACGTCATATACACATCCATTTAAGAGAAGAAATATATCTCTAAACTGTAGAAAAACGATTTAGCCCTAATGACTTCAACAAGCTTCAGCACACTTCGTAAAGTAGCTTAAAATAACAAGCAGATAGATTAAGGTAAAATACAATGTTACGAACTACTGCGCAGCTGAAGTTCAGTGCCCCATTTGGTAGGAAATATTCAAAATATTTCTTACTGTGATAGAGAATGTTATACTACAAGAAAAAAAGGAAGTGTTTAATTTTTTGGTGGACAAGAATTGGATTGAAATGAACATTGTAATCATTTACACACAGGAACAGTAGGTACCTACACAGTTTCGCCGCCGCCGCCGTGAGTTCGAGTTTTAGGTGGGGAGTAGTGTATCTGAAAACGTTAAAGCAGCCTCCATCATTAGCGTTTATGTGGTTTCGTCTTAAATTATGAGTACTAATGGGCAGGGGGTTATACAATTTAATACAATCCCAGTCAGTATATCGACTAGTGTTGTACGACTATTGTACAGAAACTTCTTTGGAAATTAGAAAATCGATTACCAAGATTGCTATTGGAAAGATATACAGATATTCCATATAGCGATTCCCGGCGAGGAATACTTAATGTAGGTAGACAAACAAAGCAAAAATGCAGCGCAATCAATAGAAATCTCACATACTACGGCAATACCGAAGCATTTTGTTCTTTAATTTTCTGAACATTAACATTTGTATATTGCAAACAGAAACAACGCAGGAGAAGTTTCGGCATGTCCTGCACTCTTAAAAATGACATGGTATTCCCAACAAATTTTTATTTGTTAACACGATTTTGTTGTAACAACATACACTTTTAACTGCTGGAACTTAAAATTGGTTTCTAGAGTCAATCGAAATTGCTACAACACCCAAAACTTGGTTAGCAACTATTAGTTATAATAACGTAAAACTAGGTTTCTTGTACAATGTGGAAAAGTTGGTATAACACAATAAGTTTAGTTACACTCAATTTAGTGGTCACAATTATAATCTTATTGGAGCCACAAAAGGTCTAGTTGTGACTACAACAAAATTAGTATTCAAAACTAAAAAGTTAGTTGCGTGAACTAAAAAGTAGTAAGTAAGTAGTAATACTTTTTGTAACTAAAATTTCTCATTACAACACGTTCGTCCGTCGGTCGTGCTTCGAAATAGTGCGTGATCATCAGATCTGATGTGTGTGTAGTATGTATCTACACAGCAATCAACATCGATAGTGTTTTTTTCTGGTAAGTAATATTATCTATATTTTAAAATTTATAAACCTAGTACAATATCCAGAATGACTAGAACATAAAATATCTACTTAGTAGTACCTATGTATGATTATTGCTGAACAGTCCGCTTGTGTGGGAATCCCCCTGTACCTTAAACTGAAATGATGACCATGTAGATATTTGGGCGTAGACGTAGTCGGTCGCCTCGTCAGTTATTCAGTTATTTTCTGTGGTTATTTTGTAGTGAAGTTTAAAATTTACAAAACATAAACGATGGATGATACTCATTCGGAAAGTCAACGGTCATTTGTCGAAAATATTTTAATGGAATGGAACCTAGAAGAATTGATACCAGATTTTATTGGTAAGCGTACAGAGGGATTCACGAAAGTGAGCGTCTGATAATATAGTATATAGCGTGGTCGTTTAATATGGAAACCTGGGATTTTAGAATATTGCACCCTCCATCCAAGTGTTAGTATGTATGTCAAAAATATTGGGGGTTACCATTAAAGAACTTAATGGTTTATTCAAACATGGCGGAAAGAATTTATACAGTATGCCACAATGTGCGCAATTATAATTTACCTACCTACAACTAATTTTGCGGTGCGGGTAAAGCTAAAAACGGATTTCTAATAATGGGTACTGAAACTTATAGGTACCTACTACATACATTTGTCCCAATCGCCCACTTTAAAATAATATCTCAATATTTAACTTATTTTCAGGAAATTGTATTATTGATTTCGAAATCTTTAGAAAATTGACGGAAGAGCAAATTAAAAAACTTGTGCCAAAAATTGATGTAAGAATTCAATTCTTGGAAAGATACAAGTACTTTTTGGCAACGCCAACGAATCCAACAGCAATCGAAAGCAATACTACACCAATTGTAGTTTGCGGGCCCGTCATCCCAAGATGACTGTAGAATATTTACAGGAGTTTGTCTGACGCAATAGTGGGGCTTACCGATACTCAAATTGTGCAGACTCCAACTTATCAGTACAAAGTTGCATGTGCAAAAGACACAGGAATAGAAGATTTGCTGAATTCAACTACAAGAGGAAAGCTAATTGTTTATTCTTATAATAAAAACCATAAGCTAACATCAGACGACAGAAACAAGTTGGTGGAGTTAATAATTGAAACCGAACTTGACGATGATTTGTCTAAAACAATAAGTTGCCTCAGGTTCGAAGAACTAGCTCATGCTATTGTTGGGATTTTCCCAAAGGAGTGTAAAGTAAGAAAACGGAGGTATTTTAGTCTCCAATTTCAACTTCATTTTATTTTATTGTAGGAAGTATACTTTATGAAATCAACAAATTTTAAAAACGATAAGATAACGCACTCAGGAAGAGGAAAGTTATTCTTTAAATATTATAAGTATTATAACTACAGGAAGCAACTAAGATTAGCTGGTCTACTAGACACAAAATTGAAGAACTCTATAGATGCACAGAATTCCGATGATGACGGTATGTATACTTAGGTAGGTATTTATATTATGCTTATCATACAATTATGGTTTTAAAGAGAAATAATATATGAATATTATTTTTACAGATACACCACTTGATGAAGAACAATCAAATCAATTAGAATGGTTAAAACAATACAAGGAACCGTTTAATAAAGTTCAGGAGTATTGGCAAAACACTTTTAACACATTAAGCGCCAAGCAAAATTTTGAAAAATTCACCCAGGGGCCATTATCAGATTCTGATTCTGCACCCTAATGTATGTACAATCCCAGTTGAAATTTTTTTAAATTTTGAAATTTGACTTCGTAGTTTGAAAAAAACTAGAACGGACACCGGTGTCTGTTATGGCCCTATCATTATAATTGGTGGTGTTGTATTTCATGGGGCCAAATCAGACACATTTTGCGGACACAATTCTTAAGTGTCTGGGGCTGCAGCAGACACCAATAGCAGACACCAGGAGGTTAGCAGACACGCTTATTCCTGATGAATCCTGTTGAACCTTGGTGTGGTACGATAGATTCCTTTCGTTTCTTTGTGAATTTACATAGTACATAAATAAATAATAAATGTAAAAATATGTGTAGAAAATAATTTCCATGATAATATGTACAGCCAGAATGGTGTCTGCTATGGCCGTGCGCTATCGAAAAAATTAATAGTTGCCACTAGGCCATAGCAGACACGGATAGCAGACACATCGATCTGGCGTATACAACCTGAAACCCACAAATGGGAATGAATTTGGTACGGCCATGGCACACACATATTAACGCGGCATTAGATACAACCGTGTCTGCTTGGCGTAATTGACTAAAAACTAAAACAGACACCGGTGTCTGCTATGGCCCTACGGACAATGTCACAAGCAGACACCGGTGTCCGCCGTGGCGCTTAATGTATTAAGGCACGTCAGGTGTTCCTCAGAGAAAATGGTATCTACCAATACTTCAACAACTTTCCTATCCTAGGTTGTGCTTGTGGATATATTTGGGTAAAAAATATACATATTATATTTGTTGTATGTACCTACCTACAGATTGTTTTAATATATGTTTTAGTTGAATAATGACTTTGCGATTGTACATCCAAAAGTTGATGACTCATTTTATGTAAATTTTTCAAAGTTTTCTGAGAAAGTACTACAGTATGCAGGTTCAATCAAAGATAAAATCGTAGAAAAAAAATTGAAGGAAATTTTGAAAACTAATTCTGAAGGTAATATAATAGGTACATCTACTTATCTATGAACAACCTATTCTTAAAGTTATTTTTAGATGGTAAAAGTGTTAGAATATTAAAGCTACTCCCGTATTTAGTCACCCCCGTGGCAGTTAGCAAGAAATGGAAACCTTCGAGAACAGAAATCAATGAAGGATTTTTAATTCACATTAAGGTATTTCTTTGTTTATGCTCCATTGCAATAAAGTACAACGAACATATTTTCTAGAATCTCCAAGACTTGGATGAAACAATTAAGGCTCGTGAAGTAAAATTGCAAAAATTGAAATTAACTCTTCAGCCGACACCAATTGTAGTGGGGGAAGATTTGGACAGTATTGATAGTTGTTACGTTCGAGTGGATAAAGTTTTATATCAAGTAGAAACTCCTCTAAAGGCAATAGAAGTGACATTTAAGGCGATTCATTCATTACATGCATTGTATCCTGTAGAGGCAGACCAGGTATGGTTACTAATTCAAAGGTGTGTTTTCAAATTTACCAAGTTTGATAAACAATACACATCAGTGACAACTCTTGTTCCTCAGTTAGAGTCGTAGAATTAACATTTGTTCAACACAATTTTTTAAGTATTTTTATTCTACGTTTTTCAATTCAACACTTGTTTGTTTTTCTTTTAATTGTCTAAGATGAAATGTGCAGAATGCGGAAACCACTTTATTTCTTTAAAAGCCTTAATTCTGCATTTAAAAATTATACAGAAATTTGGTAGTTAATTTGTTTTTCATTAAAACTTCAATAAATATCGGCTGCTTTATCCATTATATTCTTAAAATTAAAATTCATGGAGCTCGATAGAAAATGTTTGTGTCTTTTTGTTTCATTTATCTACTTAGATGTAAGAACTTTGTAATACTTAAACATTTAAATTTTATTTTTTAAGAAACATTTTTTCAGAATCATAGCACGTAAGAACTTTGTAATACTTAAACTTTATTTTTTAATAAACATTTTTTTCAGAATCGTAATGGTTGTATATTCATCTGAATTATCACTAGTTGGGTCTACTAATAAATGAAGTAACTACAACTAATTTTATTAGTACCCACGTCAGTTATTATCAGTTACGTTTACTAATAAATGAAGTAGTTACAACTAACTTTATTAGTGCGCACGTCAATTATTATCAGTTACGTTTACTAATAAATGAAGTAGTTACAACTAACTTTCTAAATTAGCATCTTTAAGTAATGCCAAATAGTATTTTTGTTAACAGATTTTAGTTATCACAACAAATTTACGTCAATAGTCGTAACTAAAGCAGAACATTGCAACAACTAAAAGCAAGTAACCAATTCGTATTAGTAGAGGGAACAAATAAATCGGTTGTGACTATTTTAACTAATAATTTTAGTTGTTGCAACTAAAATTTAGTTAGGTCCACCAAGTCATTTTTAAGAGTGTGGTGTCCTGATTTCGTCATGGATGCGTATAACTTTCGTCTTAGATTAAGTGTTTGTTATATGGTTGGCGGGGGGAAGGGGATAATAATATGATCTTAGCATGATCCTGACACCCGTAGTGCATGTATAACAAAACCTAAATACTATTTAAGCATTCGACTCTCTCTCGAAATCAATAACACAGTGCTATCTATAACTTATTGATTGGTCGTGTCATTGTATGTTGTTTATTAATCTTAATAGCAATATTATATGGATAATTTACAATTAACATGTTGGGTCTGTAGGTAAAGGTGTAAACTAGATTAAATAAATAATAAATTATGTCAAAGTTTCTTGTATTAATCGTTTGAGGGATTCTTCTGTAGGTATATTTTCTATCAGGAAGGGCAACATAATATTAAAAGAATACATACTTTTAGAATTACTGAGAAGTTATGAAACTGTCGAGTATTTTAGATACCTATGTAAGATAAGATTAAAAATACAATATTATTCTCCAAAACAATAATCATTGGATTGTTAAAAGGTGCTATTAGAACTAATGGTGACCGATATTAAAAAGTTAATATCAGTTATCGATATTTTTTTAAATTATCGGTGTCCAATATTACCGATAATATCGATAAATACTTCCAGCACTAATTACAACTGATGTAATGTTCGCCAATAAAAAAATACATCATAAGGTTAGAATTATTCCATTTTATTTATGAGTTTGGGTGTACAATAGGCTATCCTGATTCTGAGATCGCGATCAATAGATCGAGACGAATTCTTTGTAAAATATGGAGTACGTTAAAAATAAATTGGAAATTCAAAAATTATCAATAAATTCAGATTATATAACCTGGTTCGCATCTTGAATGGAAAGAATATTTTCTTTAAATACCTACTTCTTTTTATAGAACCATACAGAGGAAGTAATTAGAAAAAGAGAAAAGTTAAAGACGTAGACCCAACGTGAAGGGTATAGGACACTGTCATCTAAATAAACTGAAAACGCAAGATACCTAGAAAATATAAAAAAACGGCGAGAATAGCAAAAAAAAAAAGTAGGTATCTGAGGTTAAGAAATAAACGAGTATGATCTGGGTAAAACAGGTAATAAATAGTGGTGTTCAATGTTATCGATATACACGGTGTCCCTTGAAATTTTGAATACGAGTAATGTATAGTAGAATCAGAAAACATCCGTGACGTTTAATGTTCCAATTGGAAAATTTTGAGTGTACCTGATATACACAAAGCCTGCTGATATACACCTGACTGTACTTAATGGTCAAGAGTGTCAAACGTTGTAAGTAAGGTTATGGTAAATTAGTTGTCATTTTGTTAAATTCTAAAGATGATTTTCATAGAACATAGTAAATGTAAATGTAAATAATTTCAGAAATACGGATTACATTACACTAGAAAATTCAAGTTCATTAGGACATTTATTTTATTGCAATTAGGTGAAATTCGAAACATTGAAACAATTAAAAAAGAAACTCCTCATCAGAATCATTTTCAGAATCAGATTCCATTAAGGAAATAATAATAATTGGAGGAATATTGGTAAAGGTATGATTTCCCATTACTCTGTTATAATCATCAACGTTTGAGGCTGTTCTTCCACCTTTTTTTGCGTCTTCCAAGTCTTCACCATTTTCAAACTTTGTATAGATTTCGTTAACTTGCGTTACACTAATCTGTAAGGAAGGAGATGAAGGATAGGAAAATTGGTTTACAAGGATAAAAATGTAAAGCTTACTGAAAATATATACGCAGCTTTTTCAAAAATATTATATTTTTTTAATTGAGGACTAATCTCTTGTCGCTCTATACAATAGTTACATACAGCTTCTTTTTCTCTTGCCGAAAGTACATGTCTTTCTTGCTTCATTTCATCCATTACATTCATATTTTGATGAATTACTATAGCTGCGTTCAATTCCGTCAGCGACAAACAGCAAAACGTTTTGAACGGCTTGCTGAGATTCAATAGCAGCAATTTGCTGCCAATTGCTAGCAGCGTTCGCAAACGCAAATTTCACTTGCTACTTTCTGCGACCAGCGGAATCAACTGTCAAAAACGCGAATTGTTATGAGTACATAACCTTACTCTCAAAATTGTACATGCAAATTTATCGAAAAACAATAATTCTGATATAATTTTTATAATAATGAATAAATACACTTTTTTAGATGAGAAAATAAACATGATTCTTATTATTTTAGATATTACTGGCAATCTGGTCTTGTTTGAGGTTATGATTATAAATCAAAACAAACATAAGGTACCAGCAAAGCGTTCAAATGTAAAATTTTTCGCTTTCAGCAAGCGTAAGCAATTGCTACTCTCTGCTCGTGGAATTGAACGCAGCTTATGAATTATTAATCTATAGAATTGATCACAAAATGCTTTAATAATTCAAATGTCAAAGTCAGTCAAAGTAAACACCAAACAAAAGATTTAAATTTAAATTTGAAGTGGGGCCAATATCAAATATAAAAATTACTAACACCCTAATAGGGATTTTTATGCTAACCAACTGAATGTAACTTTAACGTCACGGGAGTTTCCTGAATGGATATAGGCACTGTGATTTTGTTCTTCTCGATTATCATAACAGATTTCCATGGTTGTTTATTACAAATTAGAAATTACTAATTATTTCCCGTTGCTTAGTGAATTAAAATATTTGACTCGGCTATGTAAAAAGTGAGCGTGGTAACTAAGCACCAAGTAATGCATTCTAATGTTCGTATTCAAAATTTCAGTGGACAACGTGTATATCGACATATCGATAACTTATCGATATATCGAATAACGATGACGAAATTATAAATATCGATATATTGATATATCGATAAGGTATCGATTATCGGTAAATAATCAATAAGTTCCCGATACTATATCCACAATATTTCGATAAATTATCGGGGGTAATACCACAGTTGCTTAAAAATTACCGATAATTTTCATGAAAGCGCGTTGTTAATAAGACAACGTGACTGTGTACTTTTATTCGGCGCAAAATGACATAAACTATCTCCAGACACTGTCCTTGCTCTTTGTTGTATTTTTGCATTCACTTTTAATAACATTTTCGTCAATTTCTCGTTCTGAGACTTTCCCAAAACGGTTCATGACGTTTAACAAAATTTGTTTTTTTTTTGTGTGTTGTGGTCGCAAATATGTCATGGCAACGTGGAATTTCCATTAGATTGGCATGGCAACGTAGAATTTCCACCTATTAATTTTGTACTGTACCTACTGTTACAACAATGTATGAGTGAAATATTCGATAACATATCGATAATATATCGATGCAGGCAGAAATAGAACGATACCGTAAAATTGAAGAAGTGGAATTTGATGAAGATCCTCTAGAATGGTGAAAAATCAGAATTATCAATTTGGCTAAAAAATAAATATCTATGTATTTCTGGAACAAGTGTGCCATCCGAAAGAGTATAAGTAAAGGGGCGCTGTGGTAGAGGACACAAAAACCACAATATCAACGGAGCATTCAGAACAATTTATTAATTTGTTTATCAATGAATAGGTATAGACTTTATTATTCACATATAGGTAAAGGAACTATGTCATCATAATTATTGAAACCAGTCTGATTTATGTCGGATTTATGCGAAGGTATAAAAAATAATGTTTGATTTATAAAGGGCCCCACGAAATCTTAATCCGGACCTAGTCGATCTTAGGAGACAAAATCAAAAGAGAATAAGAAAGCAAAAAACGGAACTTGAAGAATCTCGCCTTGCGATTGAGAAAGCAAGACTAAGTAGATAGTTAAGTTAGCATGTTTTTTTTTGTATTTGTTTTTTTTCTTTTTCTTCTCAATAAAGGTATTATTATTATTATTATTATTATTGTATTGGCGATTATCCATAACAAATGTGATGGGAGGAAGACACCTGGTTAAAGCTGGTAACACGGAAAAAAAATGGAAAGAAAAACACTGCGTATCGCCAGAAGTTAAGAAACTGAAAGGCTGGAAGAAGAAGAAGATACTCAAAGGAGATTGTATTTGGTCGAAGCTAAAAATTTACTTTAGTTTCTCTCGAGTTTCTCTATTTCTATAGCAGACTGTTACATAACTAGGTACCTACATATTTTATTCTTGATTTTATTTGTCTTTACGATAAGAGTATCGTAACGTGTCATATTACGATACGAGATGGAAAACTAATCGAATATCGTAATATGAGAGTTACGATAAGAACATTGTAGGTACACGTCGGTACACATTTTATCTACTTCCATAAAGGAAAATATTAAATATTTTCATAACTTTTTCTACATTTCTTCAAACAAGAGTAGGCTGATTTAGTTTACACCGAAATTATGTTTGTTTGTAAAGTTTGTTTATTTTCAAAGCTTATTTGATGATATCGGAAATTTGTTACGACACCAACTCATACATAATAAAATCTATAACGAAACTTGTATCGTAAAGCGTTTTTTGTTTTGAAATGTTGACTGTTACTGAATGAAAGTGTTAGATAAAATTAGTTTAATTCTGTAACTGTACACAGATTTACATTCGCCCACTAACATTTACAGTCGTTTGGGGGATGAATTATGTACCTACACAATTTTTTACAAAAAAATGTAAGTAATCAATGCTTAAATTAGTAATCAAGCACACCTGGGGGGAAAAAATCTACATTTTTACATTCTCTTCAAAGACCTGCTTTTTTTAATCTTCTTGAACTTTATACGATGTAGTAAGCACCTTCTAAAAATTATTTAAAACGGTATAATTAACGGATTATCTCTCCGATGTTCCTATAAAAACTAAACAATAAACATTAACGTTCACGTTATGTAAATCAACTTTTCATTTGTCTGTAATAATATAAACAGTAGACCAGTAGACCTATATTTTTTGGATTTCATTAATTAAGACTTACTTACCAAATAATTAAAAATAAAACATGATAACTTGATATTTCACAATAAATAAAAAAAAACCTATAATAATCCTACGCGTATTAATGAGATGCACATACATTAATAAATTATGATTTATAAACAACGTATTTGTTATGTGTGGGTTATATTGTTGTACTAATTACTTTCTTAATCACCTGACAATCCCCAAATTGTGGTATGCAAAGAAAACCCTTAAGATCAAAATTCAAATAACAAAATGGCCTCATAAGATAAAGGAAAAGTTAAAAAAAACAAAAGATAGTTGGGAACGTCTTTTGAACCTTATTTCAGGCCATCAACAATGTCAACAATGTCAGCACCATACAGGCAAGAGCCGGTTCCAAAAACTTGATTTATTCCTCGAATAAGAGTATTTGATCAATATTTGATTAATGTTACTAATCAAATTATTAGAAATATTCTTTTAAACGGAAATAAAATAAATAGAAATATCATCTGTTCCCTTGTTCTACCTGAGTGGGTGGGTGGGATATGCAGAATAGCAGGTTAACTATTCGATTATGACACTTACCTCATGTTTAATTTTCTAGAGCACTTCAAACACATTTACACACGTTTCAAATAAAAAATAAACAACGAATAAAAATGTCTGTTAATAAATTTATTGAAACGAAACACACAGTTGAGAATATCAGATGTTACAAAACTGATCAGTTGCCGCCATGTTGGCACCATTCAGTTTTGAACTTTACTACCAACTTAACTAAGATACATGTTACTGACTTCACAAATTTATTTAAATTTCCAAATATTTACAATTATTGAGACTACATAAATTATTATAATTAATAAATAAGGAAAATTAAGATAATTTGTTAAATATAAAGTTGTAAATAATTTAATATAAATAAATACAATGGGAACTAAGTTGTCATAAGGACAAATCAAAAAAACATGAATAGAATGCTAAGACTGCAATTGCTGAGGGTAGTAGAATCCACGAACTTCATCTATGGCTTTACACCACTCCAATGCATACCCCTCTGGGTCTTCTAGATAGTACGTACGATTAGGCTGAAAACAAAAAATACTACATTGTAGAATATCACATGAAAAATGCAACTACTATTATCTTTGAAAACATATCAGTTAGATAAATTAAAAAATATTTTACTACAGTTTTTTTTTGTCACATCATGTCTAATGTCTTGCCAGATATTTCTAAAAACCATAGACTTTGGATGTTCTTGACTGACATAAGGGTGTAGAATTGGATTATGCACCATAGAGAATTCAATGCAAAAATCTTTGTTCTTTCAATTTTTCCCCTAATTATTTTACAGAGAAATTGTTCAAAAGTTCTTTATAGAGAAAGAAATACTGCATCGAGATGTTTCATTAGTTTTGAATTTAAGTTTTTAGTTTTTACAGAAAGAAGCCAAATGAAAAAATTACGTATCAGAATTTGAAATTTGTGTGCTTTTTGAAATTACAGAACTCAGTTATGCTGTTTGGTTATAAACTTTAAAGAAATGTATATTTTTTTCTAGAGAAGGAAATACTCCAATCGAGATGTTCTATTAGTTTTGAATTTTAGTTTTACAGAAAGAAACAAAATGCAAAAATTTAAAATCTGCATTTGAAATTCGCGCGCTTTTTAAAATTACAGAACTGTCAGTTATGCTGTATGATTATAAACTTTGAGTAATTTTTAGTAGAGAAAAAATTACTCCATCGAAATGTTCTATTGGTTTTGAATTTTAGTTTTAGAGAAAGAAACAAAACGAAAAAAAAAAAACATTTGAATTTGAAATTCGCGCACTTTTTGAAATTGCACAACTGTCAACTGTGTTATGCTGTTTGCTGTGTCAATTTTTTAATGTTATCCAGCAAGCTTTGATTATTTTTAAACTTTTGAAACTGGATACATAACCAATCTTTTATCTCTTACAGTTTCTGAGATTCCCATAATGACCTAAATTCCAGTTTACACCCTGTATTATTTTGTATATTTTTTTAATTATCTTAGCATCAAAGGTGGTGGCAGTGGATATTTTGCACATTCCCAACCATACTTACTCTAAAAAAATTAAACAATGTTCACAGAACAGTATGTAGGTACCTATAATTCATATTTACTAGCTCAGTATTTGCTTTATAATTTACAGAATAATTTATTAGTAAGCAAGCAAGCAATTATTAATTTCTGTGGTATCTTCATAGAAATTTACATTTACATTTTTTTTATATTAACACAAAATAACTGAATTATTGGTTACATTTTGGGTTAGGTACCCAGGTTCTCAAACTTGCTCTCTTGAATTGATCAACTGTCAGGAAAGCAGCCTTCCGATTGGCTCAATTGTTTTATCACATAGAAATTTTTATGTGACAGGTCAAGGGTAGCCTGGTCAGTTAAAATATCCTGCACATACTTATTTTTTAATCATCTAACTAAAGCAACGTTTATAAACTTTTGCTATGAAATATATTGAAAGGAGAATAAAATCCCTTTTAATAGTAATAATAATAAATTTAGCATACTGTCACCATTTAAACTATATGTCGTTGGTCTTTAAATTTTGATAAATACAATACAAGTATAAGTTATACCCCCGACAATTGTCATGGTTACAATTGTTAAAAGAATTGTAACCATGGCAACTGTCGGAGGTATAGCTTATTCCAGGTATATACTAGTATTGTAAAACCGGGCCTTTAATAAGTCAGGGTTTCCCTAGAAGTACAGAGTGCTCTAAAATAAACTTCGGTCAAATTGTCTGTGGTTCCATTTAACTTTCATAGAATCACAGATAACTTGACCAGTTTATTTGCTCTGTATAAAAGCAAATAACTCTTTTCTCTGGTTTTGTTAAGATAAACGTATTTTCAAACAGTGGTACCGATATTCTTTTAACTAAATTAATTATAGTTACCAACTATCTTCTTTATCATTTTAGAAAGACTTTACAGTTGACCTGACCTGATTTCGTACAACTATTTGTTTTCAATTTATCTTCTACAAACAAAATCTATTTGACCATGATATTAACTAGTGATGGATATTCCACCATTGCTATGATAGATAAGCTATCATTTAGGTAATTCCAACCTGCTCTAATAGACTACATTGAAATGTTACCATACTGTAATGATATGCATTTCTCTAACCACTATGCTTCCTCAACATTTCTTTTTCCAATTCACAACCTTATAGATACTAACTTAGTTCCCAAAGTTTGCATAGGTTTTCTAAAATCAGTTTGTGGTAAGGGGTTTTTATAAGTTTTTTTGTTTCCAAACCACAATCTCCAACGATTTTATAAATTATCATCAGATTAAAAGCTGCATGCAGATTAAAAATGGTTCACTTTCTTTCCGTTTCGTATTTTGAATTAAATTAAAATTTTATTATTTAGATTTTGCAATTTGATTGGAAATTATCCTATACATTTTTTTTACTAAGTAACAGATTAAAGGTGTTCAACAACACCTAGAATGATAGAAAAATTCAACTTCAACTTGAGCTTGCTTGCTCTGTCGAACACACAGTAAAATTTCAGCAGTAATATTGTTAACAGTGTACCATAAAAATAAAGAAATTAACAAAGAAACCATCCATGGTTACAGGACATGGTTTTAAAGCATGTCTTTACCAAAACATATTGTACCTACACTTCTTTGCTTTAAAAGTTTGTTAAATAACCTTCAGAAATGTTATTATCAACTAGTGTCAAGAAATGTTGTTTAGAATATTATACTACAGAGAAAATATTTAACACTTACAGTATGCACAAAAAAAATTTTGAAGTTTTTGGGTTCAGTCCGTAGTTCAGCACTCCAAGGGATCTCTCCTTTAAGTACCATGGTGGCAGGATCGACATAATATAAGTGTGGTCCACGAGTTAGTAACAACATACGTCTTCTCGCAAACAGTCCCTTCCTTTTATCCACTAGTCCTTGCTTGAGAATTAAATTTCCTTCCACTAAATTGTGCCACTTATCCACTTTTTGTAGTTCCAGTCTTCTTTCTATTTCTGTAGGTTCTAATTCGATTATACTTTTATTTGTTTCTGATTTTTTTCTAGTAGGAGTACTACTTGGTTGGCAAATCATGTTCAACTGTAACCGTGAGACTTTTTCCCGATCTAAACCTGGTTCTAAATTATCGGGAATCTGATTATCATTTTGATTTTCTGAAGATTCACTACAACCAGGTAAATAAGGTATAATTTTTGGTGGCGGACCTATATTGTCCCAGTCAATATCACTAAAGAACTCATGCTGACGAATGCTTGTGTACGGTTCAGCATCAGTTGCACCTAATCGGTTATTCGGTTTGATAACCAATAGTTTTTCTACTAAATCCTTGGCAGTTTGATCAAAGCCTTCTGGAAACTGGTAATCTAGCTTGAGAATTTTTTGAAATATTATGTATTCACTTCCAGCACGAAATGGTGGTAGGCCAGACACCATCTGATAAATTATGCATCCGAGTGCCCATAAATCAGAAGCAAAAACAGCTTCAGTATCATTTAACAGTTCGGGGCTTACGTATTGAGCAGTACCTACAAAACTATTTTTACGTCTTCTATTATTTTCATCATCATTTCTATCCTCATTAGAAGACAAAATTTTGGCACTACCAAAGTCTGTAATAAGGATATGCCAGTTTTCATCAAATAATATGTTCTCAGGCTTCAGATCTCTATGAATAATTCCTTTACAATTTAATGCTTCTAGAGCTAATACAAGCTCGGCCGTGTAATATTTCGTACAAGCAATATTAAAAGATCCATTTTTATTTATATGAGGTAAAAGTTCCCCATTTTTTGCATAGGTTAACACAAAATACAAACGTTCGGTATCTTGAAATGTGCAGTATAACCTTACAAAATTATCAGTACATCCAGATAAAATCTGTAATACCTTTTTTTCTCTTAGTACATATTCCATTTTCTTTTCCCGTATTATATGTCGCTTTTCTAACACTTTAACTGAAATAACAAACATGTAATTTGAATATTAAAGTTAAACAATTTATTGTAGCACAACTTACTTGCAAACTCTTTATTAATGTGTATATCCTTGGCTAAGTAAACCGTGCTAAAGCTGCCTTCTCCGATGACTTTCCCAAAAACGAAATCGGTAGCCGACCGCTTCCTTGCAGAATCTTCTGCAGGGGGTGGTGTCATCTTGGAAATGCAATGAACTTAACTTATAACTGTAATTAAATCAATTGAAGTGAAATATCTCGGAAGTAGAGTATAAAAAGATGGAAATTTGCTACTCTGAATGATGTCACTTTAAAACTGAACTGTGATGTAGTGATGCTTGGAAAATTAAACTGTCTGTTATATATTTCCCTTTACGTACCTGTAGTAAAATGTACAAATTCGTCACTAATGAATTACGTCATTCACTACGTCATCGGTATTGTTTAAATTTCAAAACTTCGATAAATCATGACGTGCAAATTTCTCCAGTTTAATGAACTTAAACGAAAAATAACGGTCTTTATAGTTTACCAATGTTGTATTACGACTAATTATAGGAGATCAATGGTGGTTTTTTACACTTTTTTCCTTAATAATTTCTACTTATCACACACATTTTGGAAATAAACACAAACGTGACAGCTGACTTTCTTTTTTTTTTTTACAACAAAAATAGTAGAAAGTTTTATAACCGGCTGAGTACAGACATTTCTCCATTGATTGGATTTCTACTGTTTCATGGTGGGGATTATGCGACGTTGTCAAAGCTCTTACGACATCCGTGGATTAAACGGATTTAAAAATTAAGATTAATTTAAAAAAAAATTTAAAATTATGTTATTTGACAAAATATCTGCATCCTGAGGTACGGGGGTTTCATACAGGCGCGATTATTTTGCGAATTTATCTTTTTGTTTTAATTGGTTAAATTTGGCGGAAAATTCAAATTTAACCAATGAAAACTAATAGCGTTTTCCACTGGCAGAACTAGTGCGCACTAAAACTGCACTTACTCGGTTTTGGGAATACGCAAAACCGAGTAAGTGCAGTTTTAGTGCGCACTAGTTCTGCCAGTGGAAAACGCTATAAAAGGAAAATCACAAGAAAAATGCATTATATATGAAAGAGGCTTTAGGAACAGAAATAAAGTTTTTAAAGCTTACACTCTTATCTTTCAGAAGTAAAGTAAAATTTTAAGGCCCCTAGTCGGTGTTAAACTATAGCAACAAAAAGTTGTGTATCTAGTTACTTTATTTCACTATTTTCAACCGTACAAGGTTAACCACTTTTCTAAGATCATTTACCTATCCCGTTTGGGGGGTTCCACTTCGTTTTTCCCATACCATAATGTTCATCGGTTAATGACATTGTATCGTCTGCCATCCAGCAATGTGTTAGACAGAGTTGGAAAAGTTCCTTTTTTTGATTAACTTTTAAATCGTTGAACTTCCTTTTTGGGAAAAAGAACTAGAAAATTTTAGCTTCTTGCTAAAAAGAAACTTAGTTCTTGCAAATAATATTGTCAATTATTTGCGTTTAATGAACTCAGCAATTGTTGTTGAACGCTCAGCAGTTTCTGGTTGATTTACAGAGAATTTCCTATTTGCTGAATGTGTTGAGTGCCTAACTTAGCCTACGTTTGTTACGCTGGAAGAAGCTGGCATGGGTTTTACATAATTTCTGGTTTGGATGAAGGAAGGATCGTTCAACGTACAGCAGCCATTGCAGTTAGGCTGTGAACAGTTTTGCGGTAAATGAAATTGAACGCAGCTATTTAATGTACTTGTATTTTCCCTAGAATGGTTTACCTGAAATTGGAAGAAGGTTCCAATACTGCTAATTTATTCATTTGCTATTACGGCGTTTTCTTTTGGTTGCAATCCCAAATGTCAGCCAACACTTTTTAAGAACTTTCAATAGAAGTTCATGTTCATAACGAAAATGAACTTCGAAGTATTTACGTTCTCAATGAACATAGACGAACGCGTTCAGGTAAAGATTCTCAAAAAGAGAACTCGTCCCTGGGAATGCGTTCTTTTTAAAAGTTCCTTACCCAACTTAGTTCTTACCGATTTTTCGTGTGGCGATCTTGTAGAGGTAGAGTCAGTCATGTTCTCTGATTTTTCATTCTTAAGATGTCGTCTTTAGATCTACAACTCCACAACCTTGTTTTCCGAATATACCTTCTTCTTTATTGCAAACTGACCAATTGCATTCCTCCTCCAAATTGGTATAGGTATGCGCACGACCTTCTTGATTTGGTATTTCGGTTTCCTATTGACTGCCATACCGCCATACGATAGTATCCGTAGTAACCGTACATAACGACAAATGTTTTTTCAAACCTTATAAAATAAATCTTTCAAACGTCAGACTGACATTTTGAGTTTATCAGAATCAAATAAAAAAAGTACCAAATTCTAATCTTCCTGACACATACTCTTGACAAATATCATTCGATCACTTCCGTATATTCTAAATACTTTTTCCTCTTTCAACTGCCAATTGATGTTGCCATTAGGAAATCGCCCTCCCGCAAGCGGTCGGGGATATTTCCATGACAACACCAATTTCGAATAGAAATTGGGAGAAGTATGTATATTCGAAACCGCTCTTATGATATTATTAGCGAGCGCCTAACTTAGCCTACATTCTTTACGTTGGAAGATGCTGGCAGGGCCTTTACATGACTTCCGGTATGGCATATGGATCAAGGAGGAATCATTCAATGTAGAACCAGTTGTGCTTTAGTACCGATAGGGTACCGCATTTGACGTCAATGTACTCAATTCGGCTCAGTGTGTCACGCTGTGTAGATATCCCATCTCAACCTACTTCCAGATCACACTGTGCTCATGTCTAAGCTCTGGTAAGCTCTTTTTCTCGCATAACCACTCGCTACCCACGTCGCCCCCTGTCGACTTCGTTGCCGCACATTCGACACGTTGGATGAGTCTTTACTGGAGCCGCGCAGCTCTTAATTTGCAACCCCTGCCCCACTGCACATTATTTCCATTACCATATCCGTTACCCTCAAAATGTGGTAAGATTGCATAGTTAAGCACTGGTTCTATGGGTACCGACCGTGTGGTATAGCCATTACCCACCCGTGCTAGCAGGGCTTCCTCTGCCTCAGCCAACGGGAAACTTGTCGAGGTTGCTTTAGCAGTCCTCTGCCATACATTTAATACAACCTGGTGCTTTTCCATTCCCAAAGTGACCTTGGCAGCATTCCAGGATGTTTTATTGAAGGTGTAGTGGTTCACATTCACCACCAACTCATGTTAGGGAAGCTACCCTCCCAACGTTTGATGAGCATCCGGCGAAACCACTTTCGTGGATCCTCTGCCACGTGATGGATATACTGCTGGCCGAATCTGTTACTGTAACCTTAGGATTGGGTATCACGCCCGGGAGTATTTTCGGGTAGAATCTGTGTGGTCTGGGGTCTACCCCCTCGTTCAACGTACATCCAGTGGAGTCTTACTACAGATCAGGCTGCTGGCGTTCCCCAAGCAGTATTGTTCAAAATGTGGTTTCATTCAAATTTTGCGATAAGTAGGTAGTACTATCAATTAGGTCATAAAATATAGTGGTATATGTAGTGAATCCATATTCAAATTTTGGTGGGGGTGAAGTAATTTCAGAAATAATATTTTACAATAATAACTGTAACAATAAAATGCCTGCTTTTTAATTTCTCTTAACTTATGTTATAACTGTATTTCATAAACAATTATTATCGTATCTAGTAATACGCTCTATCTTCGAATGTAATTTCCCCAAATTTCGTTCACTTCATTTCTTTTTAAATTGTATATTAATTCTACGTTTCATGCCGTTTAATAAGCGAATGTTCTTCCCTTGGTGCACATATTCGTAGCGTTTATATAAAATAACAGCACCTTCTCTTCCCTAATTCCCATAATACCGAAACCAATACTAAATATTCAAGATAGGAAAATATTACGGTGCTCGCAAGGGAAACACAAGAAGCACTAACATGACCGTCATATATTAAGTAAATATAGAAGTTTACTTTTATACATAAGACAATTTGTATGTCGTTTCAAACTTATTATTTAATCGATATTATACAGGGTGTCTCTAAACCTAGTATCATAAATTTACCAGCCGCTTCCTGACGCAAAAATAAGTCGAAAATGTCTATAAAAATTTTGTCCTAAACCGCAGCATAAGGAAGCTACACGTCTTTGAAAATGGTGTTGAAAAAACGGAAACAATTGCATTTTAAAAACGGTTTGAGATAAAAAATCGAAATTTTGCATGCAGCCTAACCTACTGAAGGTATAAACAGTACGAACACTTACTGTAACTATTTTTATTTTAATTTATTTTTCAATAAATTAATTTACATACAAATCCAGCATTCTAAATTGATTTAGGCTAAACAGAAAACCTGCATTTTATAGGAAACGGTTAGTCCAAGCGAGTTGAAACAAGAGTACCTTTTTTGTTAATTAGGCAACAGGGAATACAAATCTCTAAACTAAAATGGAAAGAAACGAAAGGTTATGAAAAACGGGTTACAAGAAAAACGTGATAACCCCCATTCGCGCCGCCCCTGGTTAATTTACAAAAAAAATAGTAGAAAGTTTATACCTTCAATAGGTTAGGCTGCCTGCAAAATTTCGATTTTTTATCTCAAACCGTTTTTAAAATGCTCCCGTTTCCGTTTTTTCAACACCATTTTCAAAGTCGTGTAGCTTCCTTATGCTGCGGTTTAGGACAAAATTTTTATAGACATTTTCGACTTATTTTTGCGTCAGGAAGCGGCCGGTAAATTTATGGTACTAGGTTTAGAGACACCCTGTATATTTAAACAAACAAATCTCTGCGTCAATAGATACGAAAGAGGCTTTATATTTAAATGGTAAGAGCATTGATAGATATTTAATCGTATTCGTATACAAATTATGAGTATCGTTTTTGAACAGACTGGAAACATCAACCAAGACTAATTACAAGAATTATGAATTACTTTGTTCAGAATTGACTTTAAAAATTAAATTGTCGAATCGTTCGAAAGTTAATGATCAATAAATAAATTTTGCAGGTATACTGACACAAGAGATTCCCATACATCGTAGGTACTACTTCATGAAATATAGAACTTTTTTGAAGTGTAAGGCAAAATTCGGTTTCATACGACTCATGCGAGACATTTAGGTTCGATTATCTTAGAAAAGTTTATTCCGTATAATTTATAGTTTGGCAAAACTAAAACTCAATAGAATTCTAGTGTACTTTTATTTCTGTTGGTTAGCGTTAAACTTTAAAATGTATGTTCCCTACGCTATGAAAGTTTGTTATTTATGATGTAAAAACGAAAGCCTCATATAATGCGAAGAAATAATTATGACTTAACATCGTTACCATGGCTAGCTGAAAAGGAAAAGCTACAAAAGGGTGAATACTTTCGCTCGGTGTTGAGAACGATGTATTTTCTAGAGTAACATTTGTTAATCCGTCTAATGAAAACGCCTTTGACGCCTTTTGGTAGTCGTAGATATTACTTTCGGTATCGGAGAATAAAATTGCCGTTCATTCCTGTAAAAGTATTATTGATTTAATTTGAATATTGTTCCACCAAATATACTAATTCTATTTTTTCTGAAAATCCAGTCAACAGAGAACAACACACTACATTCGCTAAAATTTGTAAACCATCTAGGTTCGATCATCTCAAACTCAAGAAAGTTAAAGAAAATGTACCTACAGGAAAAAGTTATAAAAGGAAAGAGTTATAAAGGCGATCTGGAATAATAATCTCACGAAGGACACAAAAAGACACATACTTAAAGCTATTATAGTGAGCATAACAAAATATGGTGCAGGCCATTGATCAACTATAGAAAGATGCTTATAATATATTCGAAAGCATAAAGAATAGGGAGATAAATAGAGTTGGAAGAATCAGTTACCAAAAGAATAAAAAGCAAACGCTAAAATGGTACGGACACGATTAAAAAATGGAGAAAGAAAGGTGCCCCAGGGGAATCTTACTTTGAACACCAAGGTTGGTTGAGTGGAGAGCGTTGTACGCTACTATGACATAAGGATCTAGATTGCACACCACAAGGGAAAAGGAAAAGAAAAGTACCGACCGTCCAATGAAGACCATATTAAACGTAAAACTGAAAGGTTTGGAGGAAGGCGACGGCAAGATACAGGATACTGCCACCGCGGCATCTAAAAACGGTTTAAGGTAAAAGATGATAGAAGAAGAAGATTTATCGAAGGCAATTTGATTATTATTGAACTCCCTAATAGTCAATCGTTCAATTTAGAGGATACAGTGATTTTACTCTATAGACGGTTCCTATTGTCGTTGTTGTTTCCTTCAGACGTAGTACGCTAGGAACAAGATTCGCTACCTAGATTTTTGGGAAACGAGTTTGACATCATAGTCAGCTTTAAATCAAATTTAGATAAAAATGTTACAAGAATAGAGACTACTGACTGGTTGATTTGGAAATCTTGGATCTGGATATAAGACGGCTCTGAGAGGTAGAAAGGCTACCGGATGTTTTACAATTTGTTTAAAAAAAATAAAGATAAACTAAATTTAATATTAAGAGACTAATAAGCTTTCGTGCTTACTCTAAGTATCCAAGTAAGGATATCAAAGCACAGACCATGGCCAATGTGTTCGTCACGTGTGAATCCGCCGAATTTTGGACTCATTCTGTGACTATTCAATAACTAAACTAATTTATCAACAAGGGGCTGCAATTATGACCGCGGTTATTTTAATCAAAGATGCAGACAGTACGGCTGCTCCTTGAAGAATAAAATAATGTAGATATACCTTTGAGGTCTGACGTAATTAAATGTCTTTGTAATAAGTATCGAGTGATTTACGAATACAAATACGTTTTTAATTTATTTCTGCTTTACATTTGGAGGAAAATAAGAGAATTACAACAGCTTAGTCTTGTTAGCAAATAATCAAATTAATAGTAAACGTATAATTTATAGGAATTATTGTTGCTATAAAAGCCCCCGGTTCAGACGCAAATATGGTTATATAAGAGACGTTAATTACTTCAATTTGTTCTCCTAAAATTATAACCCTTCCAAAGTATAATTAGATAGCAAATTATAAACATTGTAGGTATTGCATCGAGACATAATAGAAAACCGCATGAGCACTTTATTGGCCTTATTACATCTGGTAACAATGTAAGGGGAATTTAGCGCCTGCGAATGGGGAATACGCAAAGCGTTTTTTCAGAGTAGACGCTTGGCGTCGGCGTCACGCGGTGGTGGAATCACTTTATAAATGTTGTATGTTCTCGCGTTCTCGTGCGAACAAAGCTCTCCCATTGGATTTTTGAATTATTTACTATTTTATATTTAGAACACTCAATAAAGATGACAAGTATCATAAATGAGGCCTTTAAATTGCGCTAGTTAATCCAAAATTTTACAGTTTCTTTTTTAAAATTTTACAAATAACCACAAATATAGTGAAAGTAAAATATTGTGTGTATTTAAATGGTGGGTTTATCCAATTTAATCATATATGGAATTTTTATTTAATAATTGTGAATAAATTCTAACAATCATTTTATATTGCAGCTTTGAAATACTCGTGATGACTATAATTACAAGAAATATCAACAATGAATTTAAGCTCGTGTACAAACTGGCTGTGTACGACAAACAATTCCAACAAAAAGACACCAACCTCACCTGCAGATTTTGCAACCCCTGTGGTAACTTCGGGTCCAGGTCCAAGTCCTGGAAGTTCAAGTTCTTGTGACGACGTGATTCCACCACCAAAAAATTGTTTTAGATTAGTTATGTTAGGTATGGTTATTAAATTAATTTTAATTATTTTCCAACTAAACTCATCGACATTTTAGGTTCTGCTAGAGTAGGAAAAACCTGCCTTGTTCAAAGATTTCTGGGTGGCAAATTTCAAGATAGTTATACACCTACGATTGAAGATTTTCACAGGAAATTATATCGAATTCGGGGTGAAATATTTCAGCTCGATATTTTAGACACATCAGGAAATCATCCATTTCCGGCCATGAGGAGATTATCCTTTCTCACTGGTAATATTTAAATTCTAATTTCTGAATTTGTTTGTTTGAATGTTACTTCTTTTATCTTTAATTCGATTTTTATTAATTCTATTTGTGGCAATATCAACAAATAAATTATTGTTTGGTATTACTATGTTCATATTGAATGAGGTTTGATGAAGTACCTACCTCAAACAACTTGTTGAACAAAGACACTTGTTAACCCCGTATACTTAAGTTTAGATAAAGGTATGATTAAGAGATGGCATGTAAGTTGGCCATTAAGCGTCCCATTTATTGCTTTTTTATACACGAATTAATATTGATCGTCCTAATGCATTTACTTGGGGTTTTTGGTTTTAGCTGGTGGTAATAAATCAAAGATTAAATCAGGAACCTTATAAGCAATTATGTTTGCATATGTACCTATCTATACGTCGTGTTCAAATTCGTCACCATATAACTTTCTTTTTGCAGGATTTTAAATGCTTATATGTTTCTGTTTATACTTTACTTGGAAACAATTTTTATACCTATTTAATGTTATTCCTGTTTACATCATGAAAAGTAAAAACATTCATTGAAGCTTTTTAAAAATAAAAACAGTTGCATAAAAACACAGAAAGTTTTTTAAAAAATTTATTCATTTTAGTCTAAACATAGGATCTAAAAGTTTGTATAACGCTAAAATAACTACGCAATTACAAAAAAGGAATTCTGAATATTTTACCTTAGGAAAAGATTACAATATTTGCATTTCAAATTTTCCAGTTGTTTTCTTAAATAACATTTACCTTCTTCAGTTTTCAACAAAAATACTGTTACATTACATTATTCTTGGCCCTTTTTATATGGTTTTACAGTTTTGCCCCACTTTCGTAAATCTTATAAAGCAATTCCGTAATATTTTGGAGAAAATCAATTAAATTACTCTATAACCTTTCGTTTCCCAAGCGGCCTAACCCTAGCAAATGAAATATTTTTTCCAATAAAAAAGCTTGTCTATAAACCTCAGATACAGTAGGAAAAGACGAAATAGCTGACAGCGATCGCAAGGATAGATACTGTCAGCCACATTTAAAGAGCATTCAAAACCCCAAGTGAATTGCGGGTGTAGGCGTACTTTTTTTCACACAAAAGCATCGTCAAGTGGTGTAGGTGGTTATCTAATTCCTTTAAAATCAGAATTGAAAAGTTTCCTTGCAGCATCGAGGTGTTCATTAAAAATAATTAAATACCTATATCACAGTAAAAGAACGAACTTTTATTCAGAGATTCAAATAAAAATGAATTTTTGTGATAAAGATTCTTGTGCAGCGTACGTAACATTATTTTAAAATTTAAAATATGCAGTTCACGGCAAAATGTGAAGAAATATGAACCTAGCAAATCCTTTTGGTTTATTTGAAAAGAATTAAATTTACATAATGCATAGAATTTATATTTGAAAGATGTCTATCGATAGATGCACTGAAAAATTGTATAGCAGAGCAAAAATATGGATTTAGATGCTCTCTCCAAGCCCAAGGAACACAAGGCGTTTGAGATACACACATTAGAAATCTTTACAAATAATGCATTTTGCGTTAACATATACTGATATACCTATCATGATTTAGGAAAGGTGGTTACAGTGCCAAAATAAGCTTAAATATAAACTAAGAATGAATATCAGAGATTTAAAAATATTCTCCATAAGATTGGTGTGGTGTTTAAATTAAAGGGCAAGGTATATCATTAAGTTCATCCAAGCGTAAACACGATGAACTGAAAAACTTTTACGAAGATATTGAAAAACCTGGACAGGAGCGATATGGAAAAAAATCTTTTACAACGCTGAAAGTGGCAATACATTTTTCAATGCACCGAATAATCTCATGCATTTTAACAAAAAAAATTTTTTTTCAAAAATTATATAATTTAAAGTTTCTATTTTTCGAGTTTCAAAGGTTTACTTTCAACAGGATGACTCGGTATCAGTGGTATTAGGCTAAACTCGTGAAAGTATTTGTACCACATTAACGGAAAAAAAGGACATTAGCATATCTCTGGACTTTCCCACACTAAAAATTAAACATTTCGTTTTTGGTATTCAACAGTATTATACAGGATGACTGGTTTTTCATTGTCCAGCTTATATATCTACTGAAATATTAAAGATACAAGTAAAGGTTAAATGGAACACTTTGTATATTTTGCGGAATAAGATTCTAGAACAATTTCTCTTTACAAGCATGTATATTACGCTTAATAATTTAAAAAATATATTGCTAGGATTTCTATTATATCCTCTGGGTGTAATAAAATTATAATGAAATTTATTTAATTACAAATTAATGAAATTGAATAATACATAATGTGTCTATAATGATTGTTCAAATTGACCACCATTCAACATTTTTGGGCCCGCTTAATTAAAAAAAAGGAGTATCGCAGCCGCCTATTATAATTATAGTTTTTTAATTATTAGGCGTAATTTAAAAGCAAAATGCTAGTAGTGATACATTTTTGTAAAGAGAAATTGATTTAGAATCTTATTCCGCAGAAATATACAGAGTGTTCCATTTAAAAACCAAAGTTGCATATTTTTCCGGAAAATAAGTAGGCTGTGGAAAAAACTTCTTTGCGCTATTTTATGCACCAAGGTTCTCTTAGCTAAGTCTCTCTTTTAACTTTTTCTTGTATCTCTAATATTTCAGCAGATATACGCTGGACAATGAAAAAGCAGCCACCCTGTATAGTTCTTGAGGCAGTTCTCCAAGCCGGACGATCGCTACCCACCGACGATCTCTCTGTCTCTGTCAGAGTTCAGCCTAAATCTTCAAAATTCACAAAACTCAGAGGAACTTTGCGAAATTCTCATCTTCCTTTCAAATTTCATCAAAATCGGTTCACTAGTTTCGGCGTTGAAGGCGTTACATACACAACTTATTAACCCCACCCGCCACCAGACAAACATTTTTTCTAAACCACTTTTTTAGGTTCCGGGAGATACCAAACACGTATTTCCGCGAAAAATCTTAATTTCGATTTTCTTTTGGTATCAATACTCCCCATATCTCAGTGGTGCGAGTTTTCACTAAAACCTGTAAGAAATTTGAAATTAATCGTTAAAATTGCAATTTCAAAACAAATTTAAAATAAAGAATATTTAAAGCTTCATGAAATACCACACGTTTTAAAACAAAATTCTTCCAGTCCGAGATACAACAATTTTGAACCTTGGAAGTTATGTCTTCGGCTGTAAATTTCTAATGAATCGGTTTTGTAAAATTGCAAGAGCTTTCAATCTAGATATACTTCAATGTTTCATTCGATTCTTTTTTGAGAAAATGTAAATTCGCTCCCTGATTGTGTCGTCCCTAGCAGGAATTGAAAACTAAAAATATTTTTAATGGTTTTCTCATGGGCGATTGTTTTTACCAGAACTTTGTGTCGAGTTACACTGTGGTTCACCCTGTATAATACATCATCCAATTTAACTATTTCCTGATTCCACAATACAAAACTTCAAAAAATTCATATTCCGAATATTTTTCGACCTGTGCCGCTAAGCAACAAAGAACTTATTATTTGAACCTATTCATTATTTATTTTCAAAATTGAAATTAAGTTTAGGTCTAAGAAGTACCCATATCGAATCCTAACGAAACCATCGATATTATGTTAGATGGGGTAAATACAGCCTTCGTAATTAGTATCCGTACCGTTGATTTAATTAAAAAATTGACCGTTGATCCCGGAAGTTAATAAAAATAATCGTCGCATGATGGAAAAATAATTCCTCTTAAAAAAAGTGGTTATTTGAACGAATATGTTTAAAACAGAATTCATGATTAACCCTATAAATTCTGCTAAAGGTTTTACCTCCATCTTTACACACTAAATCGTTACCAGGTATGTTTACTTAAAAAGATAGACAGTATAGGTATATACCAAACAGTATATTTTATCAGCTCCTAGAAGATCTTAAGATATGTTTAGGAATAACTACACTGCATATTAGTTGTTTGCAAAACTTCGTATAGTTTTTTAAAAAGAAAAAATATTAATTAATAAGTTTTACAACGTGGCACTGTAGAGAGAGGGTTTATATTGTTGTTTAATGCACTGTAAAACGAGAAGTTTGTAACTTTTACCTTAAATAATAATCTTACTGCTAACTATACTTTTGTTTGTATTTAACACTTACGACTAACCAATTCAAACAAAGTATAGCGAAAACGAAATTTAACTTCCCGTCGAGAAATTCTGTCCATTTCGGTTTGCAGTGGACAAGTCCTCAGCATTCAAATCCTTAGAATATCAATGCACCACAGTAACTTCTTACGTATCATCATGTATCGTACACCCTATAACAGTTTAACTGAATATTTTTCCTACCTGGAAAAGTTCCAACATCCCCAGGAGGGATTCTTATTGAGTCAAATATCGTATTGACATGAGTCCCACAGCCATTACCAAATGTTTTTCTATCAAGGTTTTCCTTTGCAAGAAAGGGTTGTTTTTATTTAACTAAATTGCTATTGTACAATTTTGTTTCCGGAATTTTGCAACTTCGTTAAGTGGAAGTTTGACTTTATTTCACATTTATATTGGTGGTTTTTGAATAAGTCGAAGGTTTAGTTTTGTTATCTTGCGTGTTACTATAGAGTTACAAAGTTCGTTTATTTATAATATGGTAGGAGAAATAGTTATTTTTTATACAAGACGATAAAATTATACTTTATCGACAAGCCGAAAGTGTTAATTCACGAGCGATGAAATCGCGAGTGAATTAATTTTTGCGAGTCGATAATTAAATTTTATCGTCGTGTATAAAATTCTATTTTTATCTATAGCAGATGTTAAAAAAATAAGAAAAATTTGTAAAAAAAACAATTTAAAATTAGATTATATTAAAACCGAAAATCTCAGTAGCAAAGGTTTCCATTCGGTTTCCATGGAGTTTCCAGAAAATTAAACTGCTTTATCTATCCTTGCGGTTAAAGTGTTACTTTATCTACCCTTGCGGTTAAAGTAATACTTGATAACTATTTTTAGTCGAACAAAGCACACTTTAACATCTGCTATAGAATAGCTATTTTCCTAACAAGTGCAGAAAATCGATTTTTCCGCACGCAAATGCCGTTGACAGCACGACGCGTAGCGGAGTGGTGTCAAGCATTTAAGTGCGGAAAAATAGGTTTCTGCACGTGTTAGGAACAATAGTTTTTCTACTAGCGTGCGGAAAATGCGTTTTTCCGCACGCTAGTAGAAAACCTAGTGCGGAAAAATCCTTTGCCGCACGGTGCGGAAAAGTGGATTTTCCGCACTAAAAAATGTGCGGAAAATGCGTTTTTCCGCACGCTAGTAGAAAATAGCTATTTTCCTAACAAGTGCAGAAAATCGATTTTTCCGCACGCAAATGCCGTTGACAGCACGACGCGTAGCGGAGTGGTGTCAAGCATTTAAGTGCGGAAAAATAGGTTTCTGCACGTGTTAGGAACAATAGTTTTTCTACTAGCGTGCGGAAAATGCGTTTTTCCGCACGCTAGTAGAAAAACTAGTGCGGAAAAATCCTTTGCCGCACGGTGCGGAAAAGTGGATTTTCCGCACTAAAAAATGTGCGGAAAATGCGTTTTTCCGCACGCTAGTAGAAAAAAGTGTTTTTTACACTACTGCAATTCTAAAACCCCGCAATAATTATCAACCTATCTTTGATCAGACATTTTGTTTTCTTTCGCCTACTCAATGGAAAAATGCATAATTTGTCGTAATTATACAATATAACCTTGGATTTTTATCGGAAAATTTCAGTAGTGGTTCCCGAAACATTGTTGCTAGGTAAAGCACGAGCACAATATATTAAAAAAAAACAAGAGTGTCAGCACGAGTGTTTTTTCGGTGTGCTTGAGTACTGTACCTTATAGCAAGAATGTTTCAACCTTGGTATATACCTACTGTACAATTGTATAATTTTCAGGATAGTGAACTAAACTCCATGAATTTTCTCCGATATTTCTTGCATTTATAGTACCTACGGTTTACGATCGTGGAGCTACTGCCAGGTTCAACAGGTTCTTTGAAATGTATTGATTAAGAAGAACTTTATTTCCTATTTCAAATCAGCATGATTGCATGTTGAATATATGCACACCTGTACGCTGCCTCTTGTGGATACTTGAAATCCTCATTCGCAACAGGAAATTTGTTTTGTCAGTAGTCTTATGTGTCAGAATTTTAATTAATAAAGCAAAATTATTTCCCATATATGTAATTGGAGGTGTGTGTCTGTGATGGCGCAACTGAACATTGATCGCTTTATTAAAAAAACTTTTGTTACAAACGGATGAATTACATTTGAAATTAATCACTTGTTAATATTGTTTTTTGTCGTTACTTACTACATACAAATTTAAACCCGAATTAACATGTCAGGTGGCCAAGCTCACCCCAAGATCCCCAAAAATATCGCATTCGCAATACTATACCGGATGTTTGGTTTCAAACTCGAATATAGGGATTTAACATGGTATTGAAGGTTTTTGCTTATTCCTGCTCACTAATTCGACTTACAAGAATGGTAATGGTATCAATTGTAAGATAAAATTATTGTGCATCATCAAATGGCATCAATAATAAGATATAATAAAAGTTAATTGGCTAAAGGTTTTGAATAACTCCCCTAGCAGTTAACTTCCCCTCATTTTATTGTAAGACATCTGAATTACTATTATTTTCCGAGACCTAATGCAATACTGCCCAAAAATACTATGCTAACAGGCTAACACACTCAGAAAAAAACTTGCTTTCCCAATAAATAATTTGTTGGTATAGTCTCAACAAAATCATTGTTGTAACAACAAATACGGATTTGTTGGGCCAACGCGAAAAATATGTTGCCATATGTTATTATTATATCCTGCAACAAATTCGTTTTGCTTAGACATCAAACAAAAAAATAATATTTGCAGGTGCAACTTGTCTTGTTAATTCGTATTTGTTGTGACAATAATGACTTCGTTGAGGATATACCAAGAAATTATTTCTTGGGAAAATAAGTATACATATACGAGATTTTAATACCACATACGTCAAAAACGAGGAAGCTAATAAAGTAAGTAGCTGTATTATAGTATAAACTTAGCCGTTGTAAAAGACGGTATGGTAAAGCGGGTTGAGCCATAGGCTTTGAAATTAAGCTACCTGTGTGCTTCTACAATGTTATAAGGGGAGCTATATGACGTAGTTTTTGTCGCGGGTGAATATAAGTAAAAAATAAACTAGATTTGGATAAGTGCAAATTCGGATTTCCTAATTTTATTGAATCTATGCAACATAACACCCTCTATTTTATAGCATACAGTGTTAGAGTGTTTTACTGTGTAATCCGAATATTACAACCTAGAAACAGCCAATACAAATAAATGATAAAAAATTGAAATCGATTGGTAGTTTCAAAATATACTTATGCCTTTGTTGAACTTTGACGTTTAATCTTGATATTCGTAGACAACCTTCCCAGACTGCGTAGGTGCGAGTAATACTCAAACAAGCAAACCGCAGAAATGATCAAAGTATTCAAAGCTAATTAGTAATTGATAATATGAAACAAGTTTGTAACCACATAAAAGCCCAAATACAGAGTGGGAGAATTCAGAGACTATTGGTTTTCCAACACTTTTCGCTATGTATCTGGAACATCTAATAAAGAAGCTTTTGAAAATAAATCGAAAGAAAATTTTGAAGTATCACGAATATCTACCCTGGGGAAAGAATGTGACAAATGCAGATTACTTGGAAGATTTCAAGGCAGACCATTTGACGATAACTACCCAGATTCCAGATTTGGAAATAAACATCGGTAAAAAGTTTAAAGAATGTTACAATGCTAAAAATAAACTTAACAAAAGAATACAAATCGCTATTTTTCCCTGATGACATAATTCAGCGAAATTGGACTAAACAAATGTTGGAGGGAAGCAGTGAAGAGAATAGTCACTGACCAGATGGACCAACCATTTGAAAAGAGTAACCGGAGATTGGATACGTGAAAAATAGCTGAACGATAATGATGATGTGATTTACAGGTTTAGGGAAACATCCCCACAGAGAAAATGTGTAAAAACATGCAAATCCCGTTAAGGGCCCTAATCACGTTGCGAATAAATATCATTTAATGATATTTTAAAAATTGTTAAAAAGGGGTTGTAACAAAGCAAAAATAATATAAATTTAAATGCTCTGAAAAAACAATAGCCGGTTTGTTTAATTTGAAATTAAAACTTCGCTTTATTTCATCCGCTCTACATTTAAGCAACGACAAATAAATGAAATTACTGAAAGCATTAATAAATGATACATTTTGTACATACTTCCATTACATTCTATTTGCAAAATTAGAGAGGTGGGCCCAGAGGGTTTGGTATAAAACGTGCAACCTTCAGTTTCAGTATTGAGTTTGTTTAACTTGTTTGCTTTTAGCAGCTTAAAATCTGTTGTTCTAACCTGAGCTCTCTCGCAATCAGTGGCGTAGCCTGAAATTATATCTGGGGAGAGGTATACAGACCGAGAAGTTTTAAGGATTTTTCTCCCCTTAAAAAGGAGATGTTGTAGTGGTGTTGTGGATAAAGATTCGTATGGCGATGGGGCGACACGGGTTGATCCTTCGGGTTGTAGCCAGGATTTTTTTTAAATTCTCCAGCAACTCGTTAATATAGTGGGGAGAGGATTTCAAGGGTGGGGCATGTTAGACCCATGCGCATATCCGGGGTAAGTAGTTTAAAAAAATCTTTTCTTTTAGTCCAGGAGCTAGCGGTATATTTTAAGACTAATTTCTATCAAGCTGAAATATTTTTTATGAGCTGGTATGGTTATGTCTGCCAAATGTAGGTGGTCGGCAAAATAGGACCGCGGGACATAAAGCGCCCAGAATTTTTTTGTTTTTAATTATTTTTTGATGAAATTTACAAACTTCAATCAAGCTAATTCCTATTTTGCTCGTTATTTAAGACATTCCGACAACAAAAAATTAACTGTCCGACATAAGAGTCGGAACTGAATCAGTGTCTGCCGTTTGGGGTTCGTATTGTTTTTAAGACATTTGACTTATTACCATCAACCTGATTTTTTTTTTAATAACTATATACTAATTTAACAAACACAAAAATCACCTTGTCCGACAATTTGAGCGGGACAGAAGCACTCTCTGACGTCCTGGATTGGTTAGTTGGCCAATTTTTTTTCTTAGCGCTCTATGTCCCGCGGTCCTATTTTGCCGACCACCTACATTTGGCAGACATAACCATACCAGCTCATAAAAAAAATTTCAGCTTGATAGAAATTAGTCTTAAAATATACCGCTAGCTCCTGGACTGTTTTTGTTCCCAAATATAACATAGAGGAGTGAATTACGAAAATGAAACTGATTCCAGTTGTAATAGGTAGTGCAAAATAATTTTATGTAACATTGCTTTTGATTCATTTTAAAAGGTGGAAAATTATCTGTAATACTAGTAGATAGGCACAGGTACAAAATGTTACGAATTGTTTTAACAAAATAAAGATATTTAGGTACATTGGTTTTTATTGCTACTATTTTTATTTGTTTCGTCGTCATCTTCTTGGGTACAAAATTGATCGTACAAAGTACGAACTCGAAAAACACTTTGGTTTAGTTCTTGTATGTCGTTAGGGTAGAAAGCAGGTCAATTGATTAAATTTTAAATTATTTTCAACTGTTGCCCGGTGGAATACGACGATATAAAGAAAAAAATATTGATATTTCGAAATATTCTTCTAGTGACTTTGTTTGTATGTTATTTCGATATATCTGTCGTGAATTCGCTCAAGGACTTCCGCTCTTAGAAAATCGATAACCAGCATTTTTAAATATAATTAGCTAAGCTTGGTAGGCACCCCCTTAGCTACGCCACTGTTTGCAATTCGGTTGTTATATCATATTTGTAGCAGATATTAAACTTATATAACGTTATTAAAACGTTGACGTCTAGACGGGGACATGTTGAAAATATTACGTATCCGATCTCATTCAAATCGGATCAGTCTCAAATACGAAGTGTATCGTAATTCAAGTGCCGACTCACCAACCCATATAAAAACACTTTCCGCGAGAATATGGTTCTTTTCGATATTGCCAATATATGGAAAAGCAAAACGGATTTACATACGTCTGCTTTTTTACCCGCGTACATAAAAATGTCCATGCAATGTTGGTTGATTGATTAATTTATTACAATAAACCGTGCAATAAAACCCCCCATGTTAAATTAATTAATTCCAGGCTATTACGCCGTTCTAATTACAAACATGACACGATTGCATCGAAAGGAAATTTTTCTAAGCCTTACTTTTCATCATTAAATTTAAGTGGAGCTAAATTAAATCCACCAAGCTTGCGTGTCAGTACGTTTCTGTTTTCTCTGTTTACTTTATTCCGTTTGATTAAGGTCCCTGTCTTTATAAATTATTATTTAAAATTCAAAATTTTTGGTACGTACAAAAGTAGCTTTTACAAACCACGATACTATTTTTATATTCTGTACGTATTATTGCATGCTTGTTGCATGAAGTGTTTGCGTGACCATAGATAGCTATTTGAACTGAATTAATTATGAAATACGGGAGGATAATAATGTATCTATATTTTACCTCACACTTTCAAATATTACGTAATTTTAATGGAAGAAACTATTTAGATTGAAATATTGCACTTAATTTTGTATTCAAAGTTTTAAATAAATTACACACAACACGTCGGATGCAGGGAACTTACAAAGATAACAGAGAAGAAAATTCGCTGCACCGATGTTCAGTACAATACCATAAGGAACAATGACTGTTTTATCAGCGTAGGTATTAGCTTTAGAGTACGTCATTTCAATTTACTACTTGTAATAATGCAGTTATCAGCATCGAATGCGAAGACCGTATTATAGTTTGACGTGTCTTATTATGGTTTCATTGATTTCTTCTATACGCGTTCCCTACTGACATCATATAATATAATAACGTCATAACTTTGATGTACCTATTTTGGTTAACGCTGTTGTTTGCTTTATACAGTAATAACTAATAATTGAACCTTAGAACGGTGCAGAAGCCATACAGTGGAAAAAATTGTTTTATTATAATTAAGACCCACGGATTTGCATTATTATAGTAGGTAGGTAGTACTCGACTTAGGGATAATACGCTTTTTACCATACATATTTTAGTAGTTGCCTTTTGTATGTAATTTGTCGTGGCACAAAACCCCTTGCCTTCTACGACTAGATTAATGAACATGGCCTTTGAGAGACAGAATAGCAATACTTACTGCGAACATTTGGATTTTAACAACTTAATACTGCTACTAATACCTACCTAAGGACCAATATATTGATGTCTATATTCTCATGGCACGACTCAACGTGTTCGAGTTTGAAAACTATGAACTCAACTTCCTGAGAAACTTCGTGTAGCAGACACTTTGATGTTCTGATCAGATTAATTCATACTAGCTAAACTTTTCCTTGTTACAAATGTCTAAAACATTCTCATTTATTATTTGCTAGTTTGTCTTTGGTAAACCATTCGTGACTGAAATATTTAAGCAAACCGTTTTATGTACTTATAGACGTATCAAATAAAAAAATTTTATATTCAGGCTGATCTAAAAGTGTAATCATAACTTTAGGAACTTTATTTATTCAATTGGAAGTACCTACAATACGTTTGCGTTCGATTGTCAAGGGCTAGCAAGTTACGAACAAGAAACCTATTTAATGGTTTGTATACTAAAATCACCCAAGCAAAATAGTACAGCGTGTCTAAACATCAATTACATCTAGTTACCTATGAAATGTGTTTGTATGTAAATTTTTATGTGCCACTATTTACTATAGATTGGTATTGGTATTATCCAGAACTGTCATTAATTGATTAATTGTCAATAAAAAAATATTCACTTCAAATACCTTTAATTATAAAATATTTATTAATTACTACAATACAATATGTACACAGTGCAAGAAAACATTTTTATTATTCAGGCATATTTTCGATCAGGACAGTTAATAAATGGAGAATGGCAGTATTTCTTTGCGACTTCTTCCGTCTAGCTAATAACAGTAGCCCCCAAAAGCGGCAAATTGTACCTTTGTATTGGAAATTCAAAGCACACTAGATGTAATTTTCATTTTTAGACATGCTCTAGAATGCGCAACCCAAACAACTTAAATAGCTGCCTGGATTATAATTTGATTAATAGTCATAAGAGATTCAAAGATACCTGTGAATAATTTTAACACTAACCAAGAATTATATCTAGCCTACATTTACTTATTTTTTTAGAGAATCTTTTGTAATCCTGATAAATTGATTATTATCACTTTTAAAATGTTATGTTTAGGCCTTCTCTGATTTCTTATTGTTTCCATATTAAAATAGCAATCCAGGTAGCCATTTAATTTGTTATTTGGGTTGCCTATTCTACTATTTTGCTTCTATGATTTGAGTATATAGTCTATTATTAATCTTTAATAAAAGGTGTTTGTCATAATGCCATACCTAATTCGTTGTCTAATAGTGGACCTTCACAATTAATTATCTGCTTATAAAGTTCAATCATGATAATATAAGGTACTAGACAATGGAACAATTTATATATATAAATTTTGAAACTGTGCTTGAAACAGCATAAAATATGTTTTCAAACAGAATACTTTCATACTTTCAACCCCTTTATTGATTCTTCTTTATACATGATTAAATATTTAGTGTAAACACCCTTTACACACTTCGGATCTCAAACTTTACCATATAAACGAAATCAGTAATAACCTCAGGTTTTCTAGTTCATTTTATATGCATAAATGCGTTAATCACTTGTAACGTTATGTAATAGACAGTCTTGCCTTATAGTGATTATTCAAAAGAATAATATATGAATACTAAATTGTCTAAAAATCCTAGTACGACGCGCCGACATATACTTTAGTAGTATATGTATATGCGCGCCGCAGAATCCAGTAGGTATCGTAGTTGTCCGGGACTAATCGGTTATGCTTAAGGCTGGAGTTACACCTTGAAATATACCCCATTTTATGCACATTTTGTTCCAATTTTTCAGAGCCAATTTTAAAGTAGGAAGGGCGGGCGAAATTTTTTTCTTATTATTGGTGTTTTATCTGTCTACCCATAGAACGTTTTTGTTTAATTTCTAAAAAATAACTTTTCAGCATTAAAAAATGTACAACTCTATTTTACTTTAAAATTTTCAAGTAGCATTTACAAAAATATGGATATCGAAAAATTCTCTCTATCAATAGATAGATATAACCACGCTCTTTCAAATGCCACAAGAATTTTTTTTCTAAAATGCAAATTAATTCGGAAAAAATGGAAATAAAATTTTAGAAATATCAATATAATTCACCCTTTGCAATTTAGCATATAGGCAACACAACTAACAGGACCATTAACTGTCAATGGAGCCAATACACTAAAGACGGATTATAACGGATTACAACTTTCTACTAGGTATTGTTGTTTGACAAAAAAAAATTAAAATAATATAACGACAAAATCCATATTCAATACAGTAAATTCATTGTTCTTTATTGCATTTATCAATTTTGGTAACGTCAGATGAATCTGAAATATTTAAAAATATGAAACAAAATTCCAAGGCAAGCATTATTCTTGTTATTGTAGGTATGCAACTTTCCATACATCAAATTCGATTTTGCTTTAAGTAAATGCCAGCCTTAAGCGCGTACTTCCTAGGTGAGTATTGAAATAGCCACCGTTTTACGCGCATGGCGTGACGTAGTATATACACAAGTCCACTGGGTGAAAATAATTCTCAAAACTGCAACTAACCTAAAGCAAAGACTTTGCAAAGACACTAGTGGGGCGCCCCTCGAGCTTTAGGTTAGTTGCAGTTTGAGAATTAATTTTTACTTAATTTTTACAAAAACCCAGTGGACTTGTGTATATACAGTGCCTTCATTAATGATTGATACCCACGTGACCACAAAATATAGGCAACCCAACTTACACAATTGGTAAACCTTTATCCAATAATTCCCTAACTGATTGTTTGTACGTAAATTGACAGTAACTTTAGTAACTTTAGTGACTTTAGTTACCTAGTTTAGTTACAACGAGTACCAATCCTACCTGACTTCAACATTTAAATCTGAAACTCCCAAGGACACCACGGATCAAAGGTCACGTGGGTATCAATCATTAATGAAGGCACGGTACATACGTCACGTATGCGCGTAAACCGGTGGCTATTTCAATACTCGCAGTTCCTAGACTCTAGAGCATCATTCTGTGATTCACTCTCAGTATGCATGCGCCTCAACAGTAATCGCATGACTTTGCTTACACCCATTTGTTTAGCCAGTTTAGCTAGCAAATAAGCGCCGATTGGGGGCGGACATTCAAGTTTATATGGTGTATTTTCAGATATTTAATTGTAGTTTTGTTATAAATTATCGCTTGTGAAGTAGCAAATAATAATGCTCTCTAATTTGTACTTGCATTGTGTGCAAAATAGGTAGTACTAGAAAAAAGATTTTCTTGGTGCAGTCTTCAAGAAAAATGTGATATTATTTCCTCAGGTAGGCATATGCCAACCATCACTTTAGAAAGTAAATTTGAACAGTCGGTTAAAAAATTCACAAGACACTTTAAAATGGACTTTTACGATAAAAATAACTGGATGGTTAATTGGTTAACTGGATTCAGCACAATTGCAAAATTATTTTGCTGGCCTTGTTTACTATTTAATAGGAGTGAAAATATTTCGTGGAACTTGAACAACAACGGACCTAAACAACTTTCACAAACTGTCAAAAGACACGCTAAGAGTAAAGGACATTTAACTTCGTTACTAATTGAAGAAAAAACTTTCGGAAAAACTCGTATTGAACATAGCTTCGACAAGCAATTAAAAATTAACCATAGACTAGGTATAATTAGTGACCACAAGTAGAAACATTTTGAAGCGGTTGATAAAAGTTACGTGTTGTCTTGGCACCCATGAACTGCGTTTTATAGAATACCAGGAAGACATCAGGGAATTCACAAATCGGGGAAACTTATTGGCTTGATTGAATTACTTGGACAATATGACGAATCTTTGAAAACCTATTTAAAACATTCAACACGAAAATAAAATATACAATTATTTTTTTAAGTACTTCCCCATATACCTAAATAACTCACCGCAACGTGTCAAAAGATTTTGCCTTACCATTTAAAATAATATATAGTTTGTGAGGTCCAAGATTTATGGCTTACGACTTGAAGCTTTTTTAGGTAACAGCCTGTATAACGGATCCTGCTACATCCTGAGTTCTTACGAAAAGTCACTAGAAATATCCGAATTTACGTAGTATTTTTAGCAAATACAAAGCATGACTTCATATTCACTAAAAGAAGCTTTGCCTTTTCCAAAAATATCATTTTCAATTTCAACCAACTTCCAGCGTACCTTTATATCTAAACTAAACACATACATAGTTTTAAATTTAAATAAATTTAGATTATCCTGTTTGCATTCCTTGTTCATACACTAAAGCTAAATTTCGAAGAAATGGCTTCTCAGATTATTCACACCCTAGGTTATTGGTTCATTTCAGGTTCATCGTTATGAGAAAACATATATTCAGATTTAAAAGCAAAAGTTAAGGTAAATGGAATATTTCCTTGATATAATATAAAATATAAACTATAATATAATATGTGGGGATGTTTCTACACCCTCTGTTTGCATTTTGAATATGGCTAATGTCGGTGCTTTTCGTTGGTTTACACAACAGTTCATTGTAAACAATGCAATCTTGAACAAGCAACACCGGCAGCATGACCTTATTTTTTACAACCCTTGCGGACAATCCCCCCGTTCCAGAAAGCTGCTTTATTATATTTGTAACTTCGACTTAAAATATCACAGTTTTTGACCTTTAATTGGTTTGATCCATCCCAGGACACCGAGAAAGCTAACGTCGGTACTACCTACATCATTCTCTAATCTCTAGGCCTCGGCAGCGACCGCGTTTTCTCTATGCGACTTGGATAGTCTAGCTCTAGGGAACTTATGCTTCGACCTGTACGGGTCTGAATTGTGACTGTTGAGGGTCGAATCCTAAATAACCAAGGAGGCTGAGACTGGTAACGTACAGAGCTGTGGTAGCACTCACGCGGAACTGTTTACGTAACTCCTGCTACTTTGTGGGTGTAGATAGGCCACGGTGTAGACCTAATTGATTGACAAGAATCATTACAGGCCACTATCACATGAGCAAACACCTATTATGAATTAGGAAAACCCCATTATGCAGGTTCTGTGAAGAGGCAGACGAAACACCTCGATATTGTTTAAATCAATATGGGGTTTTGGTAGTCCGCAGATTAAAACACTTTGGGGTACGAAAACTAAAACCCAAAAGGGAAATAAAAACCCAATTTAGGACATTCTGGGAGTTTTTGAAAGCAGACGAGTACTCTTTTGAGAATTAAACGTTTCGACTGGCCGATGATGCATGGGCCGCTGTTACCAACCCTGGATTAAAAACAGGGGACATATTGGGTTTCAGGATACCTGTTGAGTTTTTCACTGTGATTTTTAAAACATACATAATATTAATAATAATTATTATTACGCCTACCTACTTAAAATTACATAAATATTACGTCGGCGTCGGTCGGGATCACCACTTTAGTTGGATGGCAATAACTAGAAACACTAGGTACTCTATCTCTGTTTCATACTGGAAGTGTTTAAATAAGTTGGTTCGTTGATATATATTTGTCAATTTGTGCATATAAAACTCTTATAAAGAGCATGCATTAGTTATGTCATCGATCAATGAAAATACTGATTTTTCTTATTTTGGCCAACGTAGTTCAAGAACTATTTTCACTCAAACTACAAATACTTCAGTTAAATACTATTAACATTTACTTTCAACAAAGAGAAGTTTCTGCAAATATTTCTATCGAGATGAAAAACCTAACGAAAGTATTTTCTCGAACTTCTTCCTGTTTACTTCCAATCATGAAATGTAAGTTTTTCGACAATCAACCCGTGACCCTCTTGGCCCTCTTTACGCTACCTGTGAATAATTTACAGCACTTTGTATTTATTTTTAAGAAAGCCAAATAGCAAACTTACCTAACCTTTTTTTGGATCTAAACGTGCAGTGAATTACTTTAGGTACAAGGAGAGAAAAGTCACAATATGTACAGTCAGCGACAAATGTTTTCACCAGTATGATACCACTGAATACGTTTTTCTGAGAAATATAGGAGGTACCATAACGTAGTTCTTATTGTTTTATATAGGTATCTTGGTAACACTGTTAAGAAGATGAAATGAAATATAGAAATCTGTTATATTTCTCAGTAAAGCGGGTTACAGTGGGTACAAGACTGGTGACAACATTTGTCGCTGACTGTACATGTACGTATATGTATGTATAATATTATAGCGGTAGTAGTTAAAAATCTGTGTGTAAATATTATTTATTGTACAAGGAAATATTATTTTGTGTGCAATACAAAGCTTTTTCAACACTGTTTGCATTTCCAAGATAAATTGCCATTGGAAAACAAAGCACAGCAAGAAAATCGAAAAAATATAACAAATATTGAGAATGAAAGCAAACAATGTTAACGATTTAATGCAGTAGGTAATCAACGGAATCGAATAGCCATCATATTTCTTTTTGAATAAATAGAACTGACTGCAGAATGATTGCAGGACTTGAATCTTTCCGAAATATCTACAATATGGAAAATAAATAATGGCACAAATTCAGAAACTACAAATACAAGTAACTACTTGAATACTTATATTATATCACAAAATAAATTTGTGATTGTTGATTCGTACATTATACTTCGACATAATTAGATGTTATGTGATACATGATCCGCTTACAGCGAAACTGCCACGAAATTTCCTATTTCCAATATCAAACCGTTTTTTTCTTTTTCTTTGGGGTACTTTTTGAGATAATTACTTCATAAAAGATTAAAAATGTTGAAAATAAAACTTGAGGTTGTTGAATAGTAGTATCTTAAACGCCGTAGCATGCAATACTCCAAATCTTTGTGAGGGGCAGCATCAAGGAAAGCGTCCCCAGATTAAAACATTTTGGGGTTAAACAATCAAAACCCAAAGTGTTAATATAAATCTTCATTGGGATTTTGTAAAAGCAGAAGAGTACTCTTGAGGACTAAGGGTTTTGAATTGAGGACAAAAGAGGCTTTTTAGGCCGTAGGTAGTGCATGGGCTGCTGTTACCAACCTCGGAATATAAAAGAACCCATGGTTGTAAGGTAAATGATTTCAAAATATATCGTCTACACTCTACAGGATAAACATGCAAGGCATAAAAAGGTAGCGCCCCATCTAGTTCGTAGCCAATGTTATTTTCTGGTACATCTTGCGTATCTTCCTTGAGAAGAGTACTGAGTACGAGGAAGGGAGGTCTGATAATTTAATTTTGAATATTTTATTCACATCATTTTGAGGGTTTCTGCATCCAGTTAGCATTCTGTGAGTTAACTTTAGCAGAAAAGGCAACATCCGTAGGTACTTGAAAATACAATATTCCTATTTTTGTTACAATATCTCACATTTGCTCATAGAAATGCAGCCGTCAACAAAAATCGTGTTCTGAAAATTTTTGTAGGTCTAATAATTGAAGTAGGAATAATATTTTCTTAGGTATAAAAAAAATAGTTATCAATCTAACCAGCTAAATATATGGAATCTGTCAACAGTTACGAATAGATCAATTTATTCGTCGCCAGAAATTTTCTTACACCAATGTTAAGTAAATCTCTCAGAAATTCTATCTCCAAATTTTTGTTCTATTTTAGTACCCGTTGCGAGTACTTTGCATTAAATATGAATGCGTTTCAGTTTTATCACCATATACAAGCACAATTAAATTTTCTTGGTGTTGTTGTGGGACCCATTTTTCTGAATTATAAATAACACGGAAAATAATTCCTGTCGACCAAAGCTAATTTCATTTAAAACCACGCTTCAATAGGGAACATAAACAAAAAACTTGTGTTCAAGAAACAACTCGAAATCAAAAATTCAAGAGATAAATCTGACTTACATGCGAATTTATTTCATACAATTTTCGACACCATATGTGGTGTCCTGAACACATCGCAAACGTAATAAAAAAAAGTTATTTATTTTCAGGAGATCTTTTCGTAATAGTATTCAGCATGGACAGTCGAGAAACTTTCGAAGAAGCTGTACGATTAAGGGAACAAATATTAGAAACTAAGGTAAATGCAGGAACGAGCTCGAATAGTGGAGGTCTAACACGTAAAAAGAATTTACCTAGAGTGCCAATGGTTTTAGCAGGAAACAAATGTGATAAGGATATGAGGTATGTTGTGATAATGTTTAATAATACTATAATATTAATAAGTTTCTCTAATTTATTACAACATTTATTATAAGAATCAAACAAATTAGAGACTGAAATTAGTATATTATACACCAAGGTGCTCAGCCGAGCATTATTATTTCCTGAGATGCGAAGCATGGATGGAAATAAGCTGCGAGGCTGATAAGTGATAAGTCTTCTCTACTGTGGTTTATATACTATTTTTTCCACTGCTAGCACCTTCACTCCTTTTATAACTAATCGTTTTTACGTTAATAAAAAATAAAATTGCATTTCCAAATATCCACAAAAATCAAGTAGCCTTGTCTGAAAACATTTCAACTGACATTTGTGTAAAATTTGACGTTTATCTAAACCATATAATTTCTCATTTTTAACAAATAATTGTAATTAAAATTAATAAGAAACAATGCTAGATTGAAATAAATAAGCTTTAGAAAGTGGTTGTTGTATTATGAAGGTGAATAATATTCGATATTTGACATAATTTTAAAGTCATCAGGCTAGCCTGCTAGATCAATTATTGACCAGTGGTCAATAATAAAAAATTAGTAACCACTAGCTGAGAAAATCAACTTCTTGCGCTGAAAACAAACTGAATAATGAGACCTTCTAAATCTAGTGGTGGAAAAGAAATATTTACGATATGAGTATCGTGCCATATTACGGTACGATTTCGATTGCCGTCTCATTAGACAACCCAACGAAAATCGTAATTAATATGAAAGTTATGATAAGAATTTATTATTGTACAACGTTTTATTTACTTCATAAAATGGAATACTAAATGTTTTCATAACCCTTTCTGTTATTCCTTCAAACAAGATTACCTACCTACCTAGGCTGATTCAGTTTACACTGAAATGACGTTTGTTTGTGTTTATCAAAACATATTTGATGTTATCGGAAATTTATTACGACACTAACGTCGTAATGAAATCTATAACGACACTAGTCTCGTAATTTCGCAAGAAGGTCTCGTACGAAACCGTTTTTAATATTGTATTGTAATGTTGACTGTTACTTTATGAAAGTAGATAAAATAAATTGCCACTGTAAATTAAATATTTATTTTTTTGGGCGTATAGTTATTCAATACAAATAACAAATTTAGTTATAAAACATATATTTTTGTATTTAAAAATTTTTAGCACATAATTAAATTTTATTCAAGGTTCGAAAAATCAACTTGCTCTCATATTTTGCTCCTGCAGTAATACTGTAAATAATAAATTTAGAATCATGAATAGCATGCAGAAGAAACAGAAAATTATTTCAATGTTTGCACGCATCTGTCGACCTGTGGATTCTGATAACACCTTCTCTTTAATCAAATTAAGTGCCCATAAACATAATTAACTGTATAACTACCACATTTATCATATTGCATCCTGAATAAATTCAAAACAGTACAAACATAATGTTTTCACAAACATCACAGGCTCGGAATTCAAAGAAAAATCACGAATATTTAACAAAAAGTAAACGGGTTATGTTGTTAACCGTCAGGAAATAAACGATTTTCTGTTTTCACAATTTTTTAGTGTTGAAAACACTTATACGGAGGCAAGTTATAGGTTCTCGCGTCACGAAATATCGTCACGCGGGATCTAAGCAGGGTGCGAGCATGCGGAGTTGGTTGCGTTGTCGGACTACACGCGTTGTTCTGTAAGCGCTTGCCCAGAAGCGTTAATTCTGTCCTTACAAAATATCCGAAAATATTTTTGTTGTGAATACCTGACCTGGAAAAGAAAACAAAACCAAAAAATACAAAATGTTCAGAACGCAATAATAATCTATTTTTACCAAATGTTTCTTCTGCTGATATTCTGTAATATTATATTATAATATACATTTAACATTATACACACTTATATATTCGTTTCTGATTTATTCTCATAAAATTATATATTTTGATTGCGCAATTAAACACTTGGGTAATCGAGCTGCAGAACAGCTTATACGCATCTTCGCAAAATTGTGCCAAGCTGAGGGTTTTGCCCCCAAAATAAGGGACTTTTAAAATTTTACCATTGAATTCCATATGTGGCGTAATTCAATTCGACACCCTGTATAGGTATTCACTTAGTTTATTAGTTTAGGCAAGTAAGCAACATTTATACCGAGTGGTTGGTCATATCGGTCATATCCCTGTACATAAGCCGTTTACATTATCACGTTTATGCGAATTCCTGCTCCCAATTTTTATGGAACAAATTGGTAATGGTACCAAATTAAAGAGAATAATATTCCGCGTCGTTCAATTTTAAGAATTCTTTGTATAATAAATAATATAAAAATAAATATATAAAATTTAAATACCTACATATGAAAGTACATTCGAAAAATATGAGTATTTTTTGTTTTGACAAGTGCAGCACCTCCTATTTTTTAAATAGCTACATTTTTAAATTTTATATTGTTATGTTGAAGAAATAGTACACAAAGAATTTTTAACGCGGAATATTATTCTCTTTAGTTTACTACCATTACCAATTTTTTCCATAACAGTTAGGGGCAGGAATTCGGATAAACGTGATTATGCAATGTATACTTCTTATTCAGATACCAACCACTCGGTATACTAGTCTGTTATAATAGTCTGTTTGGTATTTGTATTGTTAACGTTATAATAAACCATTATAAACCAAAACCATGTTCATTATACAGAATGTATAAAAATGGTGGTGAAAGCTTTAGGTAAAGTTATTCCTTAGACAAAACTAAGACAAAAAGCTGATATCAAAAAAACTGGCAAACGCTTCCTGAACTTACAGTGGTCAAAGTTCAAAATTGGTAACAGTAAAGAATGCTGCTCTTTCAAAATAGTTACTTGATAATAGCTAAAAATTTTTACCATTGATCGTTTAACTTAACTTCAATTTAATTGTCGACTGTAATCGCTGTTTTTACGATTGTGAAATATTTAAACATCAACAAATTATATCAACTATAAATGTAAATATCCAGCAACAGTCAATGGGGTGCTTATTATCAAGTTAGAATATATAATATAAACATAAATGGCAAGAATGGGAGAAGAAGACAAAATAATAAAATAATAAATAGTGTCCTAATAAATTTAGAATAAATGCTGTCTAAATTTAACCTATCGCTCCAAAGTACAGCCTTAATATTAAAAATGTAACTAAAATAAATTCAAGCTACCGCAGTAATATTTTGTTTTCCCAAAAGAACAAGTTTTCAGGCTGAAGAAATAATATGTTCGTTAAACTTGTGTTTTTCTAATGATCGCTGTAAGATTTTCACATCTGAATATCCCGTTTTCCATCATATTGTCTCACTAGCATTACAGAAAACAACACAAGACCACCAAAATACATTTTTTTTAATAATTCATTGTTTCCCTTAGCCAATCGCCAATCGTATACCACGAATTATAAGCCGTATTTGGTTTATCGAAATTAATTGAAGTTTTGCTCAAAACTATTGTTTAAAACACGAACTTGCATCTCTCCGTCGTAGCCTAAATGTGTAGCTGCCGTTCAACTTGCAAAATTTTATTATTGATTACTTAGATACAAAATCAAAATTAGTTTCCTTTTTAGTGCGATATCCTGCATTACCTGAAACCTGCACCACAATTTTTACACACTCTGTATATTCGATTACCGTATTAAATATACATCGTGTTTGTTTTCAACACCCTACGATGGTTGCAAGAATTGCGAGATCTGTGCATTTTTTTATAAAAAATAACACGAGACCAAAGTTTTTCGGGTAGCTTTTGTCTCGATTTAAAAAATACATTTCGCTAATGTTAAAGGTTAAATCGTAGCTTTTCCATTAAAATGAAACCAGGGAGCATTTCTGTAGAATACAAACAAGGCGTTATTGTTTTCCACTTTATTATAAAATAGAATGTTTCACCTGAGTGGTTTAAAAAATGCGTAATGCATTTTGCTTTTCTTTTGCTTATAAAATATTTTATAGATTTTTAAAAATATTTTTGCGTTTGAAAATTCGAAAGGATATTTAATTAAAGCCACAGAGCTCTAGAATGAAAGTAAAAGTAGATATCAGAATGTATTGAAACGTACCCGACATTATCAGCAACTTCGTTAGTTATTTTCGTTGACCCATTTATTTTTTGTAAGACCATGACACCCATATCTCGATCACTGTCATGTGGGTTACCTGTCTGCTACGTGCTATCTTTTCGATGTCAATTAAATTCCACAAAAATAACACATTCACAGAATAGATATGAAATTTAGCAAATAAATACTTACCTACTCAATGAAATCAAGTGGGTAAGTTGGTGTCGGGATCTAATAACGTAATGAAGGTTTTTTCCTGTCCAAGATGGAAGCCATATAACATTAACTACCAATCAGCCTCATACTTGAACAGCACAAAACACAAAAAGTGCGGGTCTGTAGAACATTTCTATAAAAGCCATGCACACAATGCTTCTCGCGTAGGAAAATCAATCTTGAAGAGTCCCTAGACGCGTTGTAGATGATAGAGATGCAGCGGAATAAAAATCCGCCATATAGACGTACTGTCAACACTTTTTATCAACGCATTCGTATATGTCTCGGCTTGCCACTGTCTAGGGTTGAAGGTGTAAAGAGCTTTTTCTTCAGCAGGCAGTATATTCTTTGTGGGGGTATTCTTTTCACCTGGTAAACGACGGTTTGGAAATTACAATTTGTGTTGCCGCACATAAGTAGGTACTATCTGCTATATTTTCATTGAACTACCCCCCCCCCCACATACTATTTAATTAGAATTTAATTAATTTATCTATAGATTTACTTTTGTTATCATAACTGGTATGGAAAATAGAGATGACCATTATCTTCATATAAAGTATTCCGTGGAAATGGCAAGTATTTATGAAAACTCATTTTCATTGGGTATCTACCCTATATGGAATTAGTGTAAGAAAATGTTGCTTCCTTTTACTAATTCTCCATACACACTACTCATTGGGGGTGTCCGTGCCAACTGTCAGGGTCATATTATATCCCCCTCTCTCCTTCTTATTATAAAAAAAATTCAGAAAAAGCTTGTTCCGTGGAAACTCGAACTCACTATACTTATATCATATCCTCCTAAGGTACTAACTACTCCACGCCGCTGGCTGTAGAAATTTTTTTATTCCTTTAATACTAAACCTAGGTAACATTTCGCATTTTTTGAATTTGCTTTTGCTCGTATATTTCCCGTAGCTGCGAATTTTTTACATTTTATTAATTTTATGAAAGATTCCTTTTTTAGTCCCTTATTGCTTTGTCTTATTGTATTATGTCATCGAATGAAGCGAAAATTCGGACAGTAGAGGTTTAATACCTATAGAAAATAAACCGCTTCTATGGCTGGGAACTATTTAAACTTTCTAAACTAAACTAAACGCGAGATAGGTAAATAATGATTTATGAAGTATCGGAATTACAAACAGAACATTTAGTTGTCTAACAATTTCAGGAAGACGTAGTTTTGAGCGGTACAGCTAACATACAGAAGCGACTGCTATTATATGTAACAAAACTTCGTACATTTATGTTCTAATAGAAATTAGTATTAAAAAAAATTTGAATTACAAATTAAAAATGCTACCTTGAGGAACATAAGACCAGTGTATTGTTCAACCTCATTAAATACAAAAATCCGCATTTGATTCTATGTAGGTTAAGACAAATGTAGGTAAAGTACGTCACTTATGCCTACGTGAGTAGGTACTATTGTGACGTCGTTATATTTTGCGTCTTTCGTTCTTATTCTACAAGCGTTCGTTCCGACGTTTTTCCTACAATGACATTTTGAATAATCCTTGTATTTATGATTTATCTGACGAGATTTTTTCGACATCATACAAACTAGTTAGTTTTAAGTTGGATACTTTACAATTTGTGCAGCACAATATAAAACATATTTTCTAGTTGAGCCCGTATTACAGGAGTGATTACTAGTTTAAGTTTAATCTACGCTGCATAATTAATCCCCCGTAGGAAAATTTACAGGCAATTGGAGTTTTGCATTTTTCCTATAGAGACAAAATTAGAATACCTATCCCATAACTTATTAAACTATTCCGCAAATAGTTGGATAATAGTGGTTGTGATTAGTGTTCTCCGACAAAACTAAATATTATTTTAACGATTTAATATTTGAACGTTTGTTGTAACTTCGAACTTCCTGTATATCGAATTTTGCAAATATTTCATTTTAAAATTAACTTTTTGCATTGAGTATAATTCAGAATTTTTCAGAGGAGTGTTCTGTCCATATCTTCGGTGTATTAATTTAGGGGTTTACTTTTCGCGGTAACATTTTGTTGTTTCCCCTTGCACATAAAATTTTAGCCCGGGTTGTTATCAAATCTTTTCTTTTTTTCCTGTGCAGAATATTCTAGTTTCTCATACAAGATATTTTGTACATTCTACTTCCTATTTGAAACCATAAGGTTGTTTTGGAACTTGTCAGTGGGGACGATCGAATTATATTTGGATTCTTCCAATCAATCATATTTATTTGGAAGTTATATCTTGGTTTATATATCGTCTCGTTTTGGAAAATAAAAAACTCCAATTGTTCGTTTCGTGAGAATTATTTTAGGTTTCTATATTTAGAATTTGGAATCTCGCTCGTCGCATTTACAACGGTAAGTTTTAAAGATCTTTTCTGGTCTAAACTAAACTAGGAAATTCATTTTATCTTTGGACATCGGGCTTCTTTTATAGGTTAGGCTGTTAAATGTTCTAGTTGGCGTTAATTTGTACGTCATCATCTATAGGCCCTAGAATTATTGATGTACCTATAGTAAACGCCGCGCCGCCGTAGAAATAGTGGTCGTACCTCGTACTCGTAAAATTATTGAAGTTGGTACTTCTTTTGGATCTCAATTATTTTATCGAGTAAGGAATTTTCAAGAACTATTAATTGTCAACGATGAAGTTTTCCCCTGCAATAACGTCAAATGTACCATTTACTTTTAATTATTTTACTTCGCATGTTCGTTTGATAAGGTTATGTTGTATAAACACAAGGTTACAAATCAACACTAGATACCTACCTACACACTAAAGTTACTAGAAATATTACAGAATTTAGTAGTTTTGGCTTTGAACTGTTGGTACTCCCGATAAAAAGGGATAGGGCTAGTAAGAGCTTCTTGTCTCTCTTCAACTTAAAAAGAAGTCGTCTATTTGTCCTTTCACAACCCTATACTAGATGAAAATCATTTTTGATCACACTTTACTTTTTCACTAACATTTGAGCATCATTTGAGTAAAATTTTAGGAAGATTAGAAGGTCCTTTAAATGTCACTACAAATTTACTAAAAATTTTGTGTGGTTGCTAAGCACTTGCTATGTTATTTGTGGTTTTGCTATGGCGCTTTCAAATTTTAAAAATCTTCTTGAATTTGGAGTGTAACTCGATCTCGAATTGAGTAGTATAGGACGATGAGTACTAAGTTACGTCTCTGAATTTATTAGGCTCTAAGTTTTGATTTTTATCAAAACTAGTATCGGCTTCACGGTACTTCAGTGATTTATTTTAAAGTCTTTTATTTAGAATTGTAAATTTATTTAAAACAGATTAATCGCGTATTTCTGTTGATATTTTTGATAATTGGTTTTCAGCAGAGGTTCTGAATTTGTTTGTTCGTTTACTTTTTTTTTATGTCTGTATATTGATATTGATTTAATTTACGGTTTGTTATTGCGCTGATGTTTATGAGATTTCGCAACCAGAGTAATTGCTACATGTTGTAATAATATGCGGGTATATGATAGTTATTATTTGTGCTCTACCTTTAATACTTGTTGTTGTTAGAATGTTAGTATAATTTTAGTCTGAATCAATAAATTATTGGTTAAATCTGTTTTGGTTAATTACTGATTTAATTTTGAAATTTTTCTTTAATCGTGTCTTATTATGGAGGACGTTTATTCCCGTTTATTGGAATGCTTTTTTATGTAGGTACAATAAAGTACAATAAACTTCATCGCTGGTTAAAACCTTGTTGGTATTGTTAATTTACCTTTGAACGTTGTTGCTACTGTGAACGTTCGTGATTGTATCCTTGTAGCACATTCCTGGGACCCAAAAACTAAGATTTGGACACCTACATTGGGAATTCAGTAATAAACTGTTGAAAAATTTGAAAGCTGTTATTCGATAGCTCTAATCACTAGGTAAATGTTAGTTGATTTTTATTCTAGTGAAACTTAAAACGTGATACCAAAACAAACCATTATTTTTGAAACCTTATAGTTGCTCAAATGGATTAAATTCAGCAGAAAAGAAAATTATTAATCACCTTAAACTCCTTAAAGATTCTGTCAAAATTAATACCTTTCCCATAAAACATCCGGATACTGTAAAAGACAGAGTGGAATTATTGTTAAATGTAGTGGATTTATTTTTCTGAAGGCGCCGTTCAACTAACGCTATAAAAAATTCTCAATAGACCTTTCTGATAATAACAAGTTGGGCATTTTAGCAGCCTTGTTTTAACGCCACTAGTGGATGGTTCAAATTATGGTATATGAGCCTACAAATGTATACCGTAATTTTCAAAAATTAATTTATTCTTAGTTCTCAGTACTTAACAGAAAAAAAAGTGGAGGTGCAAACCTCCCCTGGACTTTCCCATACAAAAATAAACATTCGTTTTTGGTATTCAACAGTATTGTTCGCCACAACCGATAAACTAAACATGAAAATTAACACAAGTGCCGATTGTGTTCATCTGCGCATGTGTGATTATTTATATTCATAGGCTGCTAGGATTAGCCGGCGACAAGGAATTCCCGTCCCGCGCATGGTCACTTGAACATATCGGCACTTACAAATTTCACCCTACACTGTTTTAAAGTTCAAAATTCAAGAATTTCTCATCAACCGTATATTTTAGCCATATGAATACATTATACTATATGATAGACAATTAAATTCTGCATTCAATTATATAATAATATACAGGGTGTTTCATTTAAAATAACAAAGTTGCTTATTGTACTGTCGAAATCAAACGCCCTGTATACGTGGCATACATTTAGAAAAATGCAGAATTATATACTGAATAACTTTTGTATTTACACTTCTTTCATATTTTGACTAATAAAGGCGCTATAGGAGCATCAATTTCCGATTTTCAAAACCTCGTAGAGGGCGCCACAGTGGAATTCTGGCGTTCATCAAAAAACAAAAATGTAGCTAATACCAAGCTGTATAAGTATAGAAAATTTAAACAAATTCCTTAGACCAGTTTTTTTGTAATAATTTTTCAAAAATTTCAAAATTTTTGGAAGAGCGCCGTTGCGACCGTTTTTGGATTTAGTAAATAATTTTTTTTCTTGGTGTAGTACAGCCAAAGGGCTTTCAAACAAGTTGTTGCGGAACCTGATCAGATAACTGGTTTTTGAGTTACGGGGCGTTAAAGTCGAAATTTTGAAAAATTCATAGCGACCGCCATTTTGAAGTTAGAGAGTCCGGTAAAAACTGTTTCCCTTGAATTATGCCCTTCTTTAATATCTCCTACTCAGATTTTCAAAATTCCGCTTCTGAAAAAAATTATACCAAAAAAACATGTCTAACTTCCGCTTCCGGTTTCGGATTTTTTTGAAAAGCTTATTTTGTCGATGAATTTTCGATATACCCCTTCATTTAAAATTTCATCAAAATCGGTTCACTAGTTTTTGCGTTAGAGGCGTTACATACACACACACATACACACACACCCACACACACACATCCACACAGACAGACATTTTTTCTAGACCACTTTTTTGGGTTCCTGGGGACCCAAAACACGTATTTCCGTGAAAATCTCGATTTCGAAAATTTTCATGATATCAATACTTCCCTATACCAGTAGTGGTATGGGAAAGTAAAAAGGATTATTTTATTGCAATTCTCAAAGGTCCGACAAGACAAGAAAGCATTTATTAATATTAACTTTTCTTCTTATTTTCATGAGACGGATATGCGCTGAAGAAAATGCGGTACACTTTTGAATCACCCTATGTAAACCTGCACATAGTTTATATGCTTTGTCTAAAGGTAGATCCGTAATTAACGGGTCATAGTTAAGTAGGTCTTCCATTGCTTTAAATAATACTTCGGTGCAAGTATGTTTGTGGTTGTGAGAAGGTTCATGTAATGTTTCCAGATTATCATATCACACAAGAACCACGTAACATATTTCTTCTAGTATATTTAGTTAATTGGCCATCACAAAGAAAAAAGCAATCAGCCACAAAACAAACCGCTATTTTGACAGTCAAATAATCAAAATATCAACCTACTGTGCTATTAAAAAGCGTTCAATCTTATTATCGGACCCTACACAAGAATAGAAACTGAAAAAGGAAATCCATCCATTAGTACCTATGCATAAATTCCAACCTTTCATTGCTAATTCAAAGCTGTACAGGAATATTAGTCGTTCTCTTAATGGAGCTTTATTCAAAAAGGTAATTCTTTAATATTTTCATTTGTTCAGGTATATGGGATATAGTTTATCAATACAAAAGAAAATATTGTAGCAATTCTTACGTGTAAAGGAAAACACAGCTTTCCTTGCTAAATTACATTCAACCTGCTCACAGAAATTGCTGGAAAATCAACGTTATCGACAATTGAACCTTTACAATTTATGGATTTACTGTAACTAAGCTAGGTTTCTGGTAACAAATACGTCTTACCTGATTCTAAATAACCGACGCCCTTTGGCATATAACTGTATAGACCCTTAAGTGTTCTATAATTTTTCAAGAGCGACGTTTTATTCTGTTAATTTATATCATAAAACATTACTTAAATAAAAAAAAATCCAATATTTCCATATTTCTCCAATTCCCCTTTTATTAACATTTTACATTTTAAAAGCTGTGATCTGCGCAGAATATATTTGAAAGTTAATATACTTTAAAAGGTTTTAAAAACCCCCTAAAAATTTTTAATTAGCTGATTGGAATAAAGTTTCTTATTAATTATATTTTATGTTGCCGTAAGAACTCAGAATTAAAACTGGTTGGTAAGGTATTCTTCCATAGCCCTATAGGCCTATACTGTTATATTTTTATTTTGCTTCCAGGTTTAAGAAAAATTCATAGTCAAAGTTTTGGTAGGTAATTGAAATTTTGACACTTAAACTTACTTTTCGGGTTCTGTATATGTCAGTGGAAAATGTACTTAATGATCAGGATTTCCACTTCAAACTTTGGATTTTCGTTAAGAATCTACTTGTTATAAAGAAAAATCTTGCCGTTGATTACATGCGCTCTAAAAGGTTGTTCATTTGCCGATAGATTTGCCTGCGCCTTTATTCTTCATTAGTTTTTTTGAAAGAAAAATAACGGACATGAAGTTTATTAAACTACAAAGTCAAGTCATTATGAATAATTATCATGCAAATTTGCTATCCCTACTAAAAAGTCTCTTAAAAATTGTAATCCAATTACAGGTTCAATTTACGGGGCTATCAGTCTAGTTAGAGTAGGTATGAGATTGTTTCCAGATAGATGTTACATGCTATAGAAACTGACCTCTGCTCCGGAGAAATTTTAATAAGAATGACCCAACCGAGGACGACAGTGTGAAATTGAATTTCTACGATGTGTTATGACATCGTTTGGTTGAGACGTAAAACTGTAGCACACACGTAATGAGCGAGCGGTATCATTGTGATAAAAATCCCTACCTACCTGGGTTCGGCTAAAACTTCCAGGTGCGGTAGGTTTATTGTATTGTACGCCAACATTAAATAAATATAAAAAAGTGGAGGTGCAAACCTCCCCTGGACTTTCCCATACTAAAAATAAACATTCGTTTTTGGTATTCAACAGTATTGTTCGCCACAACCGATAAACTTAACTTGAAAATTAGTATATGGAAAATGAACACAAGTGCCGATTGTGTTCATCTGCGCATGTGTGATTATTTATATTCATAGGCTGCTAGGATTAGCCGGCGACAAGGAATTCCCGTCCCGCGCATGGTCACTTGAACATATCGGCACTTACAAATTTCACCCTACACTGTTTTAAAGTTCAATATTCACGAATTTCTCATTAACCGTACATTTTAGCCATATGAACACCTTATACTATGTGATAGACAATTTAATTTTGCATTCAATTATATAATAATATATAGGGTGTTTCATTTAAAATAACAAAGTTGCTTATTGTACTGTGAAAACCAAACACCCTGTATACGTGATATAAATTTAGAAAAATGTAAATTTATATGCTGAACAACTTTTATAATTAAACGTTTTTCATATTTTGACTAATAAAGGCGCTATAGGAACATCAATTTTCGATTTTCAAAACCTCGTAGAGGGCGCCACAGTGGAATTATGGCGTTCATCAAAAAACAAAAATGTAGCTAATACCAAGCTGCATAAGTATAGAAAATTTAAACAAATTCCTTAGACCAGTTTTTTTGTAATAATTTTTCAAAAATTTCAAAATTTTTGGAAGAGCGCCGTTGTGACCGTTTTTGGATTTAGTTAATAATTTTCTTGGTGTAGTACAGCCAAAGGGCTTTCAAACAAGTTGTTGCGGAACCTGATCAGATAACTGGTTTTTGAGTTACGGGGCGTTAAAGTCGAAATTTTGAAAAATTCATAGCGACCGCCATTTTGAAGTTAGAGAGTCCGGTAAAAAACTGTTTCCCTTGAATTATGCCCTTCTTTGATATCCCCTACTCAGATTTCCTACAAAATTCCGCTTCTGAAAAAAATGATACCAAAAAAACATGTCTAACTTCCGCTTCCGGTTTCGGATTTTTTTGAAAAGCTTATTTTGTCGATGAATTTTCGATATACCCCTTCATTTAAAATTTCATCAAAATCGGTTCACTAGTTTTTGCGTTACAGGCGTTACATACACACACACACACACACATACACACCCACCCACCCACAGACAGACATTTTTTCTAGACCACTTTTTTAGGCTCCTGGGGGTCCAAAACGCCCATTTCCGTGAAAATCTCGATTTCGAACATTTTCATGATATCAATACTTCCCTATACCAGTAGTGGTATGGGAAAGTAAAAATTGTAAAAGCAACAACTTTTACGACATCACGGTTCCAAGAAGTTTTTAAAGTACATGGAAATCTTTTTTGTTCTTCATTCAAGTAAGAAATAAAAACATTAGTGTGACAAAACTTAGCAAAATTTATAAAAGACCACATCATACTGTAAATAACAAATAGTTACAGGACTGTACTATCGAAGAGCAACCTGTTGTGGGTTAGCACATAAATAAATTTTTCTTTTTTTACGTTTGACTTTTACGGTAAGAAAAGTTTGTCAAGTAAAATGATTCTCAAGTGGGTTTATAAACTCTCTCAAAAACCGTCAAAAGTCCTAGATGACTAGATCAATCTAATCCCTCGGTTGGGACTGCAATGCATTGGTTTTGAGCTTATAGCCGGATAGCGATCGACACTTGCAATGCAGTGTTCCGTGTTCCCGTAATGTAATCAACAGCGAAATGCATACTCGTTTGAATTTTGGGAGTAGGTATGTGCGCAACGTGTATGTCCAGAGAACTAAACGATCAATACAAAATGAACTCTTCTTGTAACAAATCTTTTGATATGCAGATGAAGAAGAAGACATGGTTAAGAAGATTGTTACTGGGGACGCATGATATAAGTACCTACATCAATTGATCAATACCAACACAAATTAAACCATGCTTCGATAAAATGGAAACATTGAAATTAAAAAATGTCCCTTGGAGTCAAATGTTTGATAAAGAGGTTGAAAATAAGGTGCGATTGTAGCCGAAATAAGTGAAACATTTAGGGCCGGTTTTACAATACAGGAATAAGTTATACCCCCGACAATTGTCATGGTTACAATTGTTAAAAGAATTGTAACCATGACAACTGTCGGAGGTATAGCTTATTCCAGGTATATACTAGTATTGTAAAACCGGGCCTTAATGACTTTCCCTATTGTCCTCAAAATGCCAGCGGTCATCGTAATTTATGTGGACTCACGCCAAGTACCTACTACAATGGTATCAAACTTTTTGTTTTTGAGAACTTTAGTTTTTGGCAGTATTTATTATCCTGGCTAGAGATTCATTGTTTCCAGAAATGTTTCATTTATATCACTTTAACAAATAAGAACGTTAAGAGGGATTAACGATATGCGGGGGTCCTAAGGCCAAATATAATATTTTAAATCAAATTCTGGTTATATTTTGTTTATTTTTATGGCGTGTATCAATATTTTAAACACTTCAAAATGATTTGAACATTCCAAATTAATTTTCGGAAGTTTTATTAAAGTTTCCGCAAGAAGAAATCAAACTTTATACTTCACTTTGCAGGTTTTATGTACTACCTCTGTATGTATATTTCAGGCGAAAAATGAGCATCCTTGTGAAGAAATGTAAATTAATTCAAATTTTCTGTTATTTTCCTTATACGTTAAATATTTGTGTTTTTAAAACTAATGATAAACATAGGTATACTACTTGAATTTCTATTAACATTTGAACCCAGTATATTAACCACGAAGATAGTTTACGCCTGTGAATGTACTGTGCAAACCCAGTGGCGTAACTACCGGTGTGCCATGTGTGTCGCAAGAATCACGATGGCCTCGCTCCAGGGCCGGATGATATAATCGAAAAAATACATTTTTGTGCAACCGTACGCGAAGTGGGCGTTTCGCGTCCGCTGTTCAGGACGCGAAATCTAATTTCGCGGCCGCTGCTATGGTAGCGTCCGCTAAAGTAAAAATCATTGTAATTTATACAAAACTAATTGTTTTATTTACTCCATATCCATAGTAACGCACTAACGGAAAGTCGTTTTTCTATTTACAATGAATTAAGCTGTAGGTTTTCTAACAGCAATAACATTTACAATTACACATTTTTTACGGTTGCACAAAAAATATTGTGTATACCTTGTCCACGAAATTCTTTAGCGCCCTCGAGATTGTCTTTCCTCGGCCGCAAGCGTCCTCGGCGACAATTTTCCATCTAATTCTATCTGTATCTAATTATTATCTTGAATTTTCTTATGTAAAGATATTGTTTTTAAGAAAAAATATCCCCTCGCGTCACCTACGCTCGCTCGTGAGTAGAACATTTGCACTAGCTGGAAAACTCTAATTTTTCTTAACTTTTAAAACAATTTACTATTCCTTCTAACAGTTTACATAAAAAATATTTTGTTATTTGTATTCGGGTTGGGGTGGGGGGGGGGGAGGTCCTGGTGCCAAGTTTGAAAGCCACATATCGCGTTGTTATACGCCGCTGACGAAACAAAGTTAATAACTATTTGTATGTGATAATTAATAAATAAATACGCTGTCAACATTAATAACGTAGTAGTCCAATGACTTGAAATTACGTCAAAGCCTATAATTTTGTTATATTATGTAGGTATTGTAGAACAATAACATTAGATGTTTTAAGTTGTAGTATACTGCGCGTTAAAGTATATCTGTGGAATTTTATTGAACCAATTTATTTGAGTGGTTTTATAATCATAATGAAAGAAATTGTTATGATTAATATCTTTGAATATCTACTAGCACTTTAATTGTCTTTCTCAATATGTTCTACCATTATAAATAATTATTATTAACAATTAATTATGCAAAGAATAAAAGCACGCGGTGTAAAGTGTCTTGGTTTTAGATAAAAAATTAATAACATGATATATACAATTTTAGGACAGTTCTGCCAGAAGAAGCTAAATCCTATTGTGTGAGTCAAGAGTGCTGTACATTTGTTGAGACGTCGGCCAAAAAAAATGTCCAAGTAGACGACGTATTCTACGAGCTGTTTCTGATTGCCAATCTGCCATTAGAGATGGCACCCAATCATCATAAAAGAGTTAGTGCGAGTTTTGGATCACCTTGTCCATTACCACCCCCAGCCCCCTCACATCATTCAAAGAAATATACGTTATCAGTTAAACGGCGGCTGAGTGATGCCTGTGGGGTGGTAACACCCAATGTTAGAAGACCTAGCATTCGAACTGATTTAATGATAATGCGTGCTAAAACTTGTAGCCTAGGAGATAATAATGGAAATGGCAATAATTCTGTTTTAAATTGGAGACCACTAGAATATCGCTGTATATTACAGTAATTGTTATATTAATCTTGTTGGGTACAAATTTTAAAGACACCATTATATTTTATGAAGTTTACCCCGTTTTAGACCCTATAGAATTTTTAACGTAAATACAATGAAATTCATATTCCGTAACAGTTATTATCCTCATCAATGTCAACCAAAATTTAGCAAGTAGATGCATTAAATAGATAGCTAAACATATCGTTGGATCTTCATGAATAAAGTATGTGAACGAAACCCTTACCGACTATCGATTCGCTTTAGCCTAATAGGGGTATGGGGTGTTGTAAGTACAAATTCTTGATAAATTTTACCTTACACCACCCTTACGCTTAGAACCGTTTAGAGAGTGTGAATACATAGACACAATTTCTCTTACATTTATTTTTTCAACTATATAGCTGTAATGCATATAAGAAACCATATTGAAAGAACGGGAAGGTTTAGGGTCACTTTATTCATAAGATCATCAAAGAGAATGTTATTTTATTTTATTGTGTAACAAATAATAGACACCATTTACATTCATATAAATATGCAGTGTTCAGAATTAATTAAAATACAACTGAAAGGAAACTTTAAGAAGAATATAAAATTTTTAAATTCCGATCAAAGACAAAAACGCTTATATTTTTATGTCAATCAATAAAAGTCAACCAATAAAGATGCAATAAAATTCGTGTCTATTAAATTTTCATTCTTCCGATAAAATCTTTTCAGTAATTTTTTGATTTTCTTTTTTTATGTATTATACAATCCTCTTTTTAATTTTTATCGTGGGAATTATAAATAAGTATTAAAGTAGATTTGTGTGTAAATACGAGTATATTATAGAGAATTATTTAATCTTTAAAAGTCATTATAGCTAATTAGAAATTTTTGCAAGAGTAGTTGAATAACAAAGATAATTAAATAATTATGCTAGTCCGATGTAGGGCGTGAAATTGTTGTCACCAACATCCCCTAATTCAATGTAGCTTAGATTAAAACGAAAGCTCAAACATTGTAAATATTAGTTACATGTGTCCCTGTTTAGTCTTTGAGATAATTATTTTACTGTAATCAGTTGAAGCTTTAATTAGAGATTAAATTATACCTATGGCCTTAAAAATTTGTTATAAAAATATATTATTTGAAGTGTTGTTTATTAAAGTAGTATATCGTTAAAAATGTCATCTATGGGCGTCTGCAATGAATTGCTCATTTAATGTTTAAAAAAGTACTATCTCCAGTTATAGCATGAAATAAATTACGGGTGCAGGTATGTACCCCTTAAAAATTTAATACTTTTAAAAATGATAACCAAACCAGCAGTTACACAGGAATGAATTAGATTTAAGGTCCAGCTCTTTAACTTCACTAATTTATTCCTGTAAATGCCTTGTAGCTATGTATGCTATCACTTCTTTACATGTATTTGTAATATAATGTTATATTAGTACTATATGCAACCATATAAATATTATGATCATCATAGTAAAGTCTCACGTGATGTTTGTTATGGTATTTACATAAACACTATCTATTGATTATTCATTATTATAATAGGCTATCAAACTCCAAGGAAGGAACCTTAAAATTGAAATATTACGCCATGATATTATACAGGATACAATTTACAGCAAGGGAGAAAAAGAAGGCATGCTCTAAATTAATATTATGGTAGTGGAAGCTCATTGAACTCTAAAAGTGAACGTTCCACGAATATTTTTTAAAACTATATCACTTAGTTATTACAAACTTTAATTTTTCATTGTAAAATTTTTTGACATTTTCAGGTTTTTTAATTTCATCCCTAACCTTGCCAGATGCTCTTAAATTGCGTCTAATAAGTCACGCCCACGCCAAAAAAAGAATTTCGTCTGCAGCATCATTTTTGTTCTCTTCGTTCATCTATTACCGTGCCTTCCAAATATTTTGGTCACGGGCTGCCACTGAGACCCATTCTAAAAATTTCCACTTCTTCTCGTAATAAAACAATAGGTATAGCACTATATTATCTCAGTTTCAGATTTTTGTTAAAAATAAACTTGCACTTTCATGTGCTATACGGAAATTAAATGATGATGAGGAAAATTTGTTTCCAATTAATAAAAAGTTCTTTTGTTACTTACTTCTCTATAAAAGATCTCGTAGCAATATCTACCAAACAAATTACATAAGGAGCTTTTACAAACGAAATTTCGCTACTAGCGAAAACACGGCTTAAATATAAATTATTTTGACCTTTTATGAAACTGTAAGATATCTTGACTACTACATGCAACTGACATTTCATTAACCTTCCAGTAACCCCGCTCAAGATAAAAAAAATCCGATATACCCACCTTTATTTTAAGTTAAAATTCTTCGCTGAAAACTCCCACACATCAATTATTGTAAAATGTAAACCGCCGCCGTGGTTTTAGTCAAATAGAAGCTCTGTTCTGATTAAAATTATTCCCGCTTTGCTTGTAAATATTAGACTTTTCTAACTTCAAATCTTAACTTTCTAATAATCAGTTCAAGAGTAGATTCTGCTTTAATGTAAACTTTGTTTATTCTTAAAAAAAAATTTTTCTGTTTGTAAAGCAATTAGCTTCTTTGTTAATATTTAACGACGTGAACTTTTTTTTTGTTAAATTAAATACTGAATATTTGGTTAAACTTTTTTAATGAAAATGACTACCTACGCATAAACTGAGGAAGAGGCGTAGTAGATATATAATTATTTTTACGTTTTATTAGAGTAGTATACATTTGTTTTTAATGCGGTTCCTTGATAGAACTCCTCTTTCACTCTCCACATACCTGAATTATTCGGTATTCCTTATATTATGTTAATTTTTAATACAACATCAAACACGAACGGAGTACGCAGGGTCGGTTCAAGTTAAATTTTGCCCGTACGTTTTTCGCCGCTCCCATCTCATTCATCGGTATCCTTGCAAATTTTGCATTAAATATTAAAAACACAAATTTAACAGCTGACAAACAATAGTCAAAATCAGTAAGCAGGGGCAAAAGTGGTAACAGTGTATAATGGGTTGCCTATGTTCCAATGATAAAGTGGGCGGTCCATTTAATTTGCAATATATCTATATTGCATAATAAACGGACTTCACTGTATATTATATATTCTCGAGCTCATTCAATTTTGTACTGTTGTTTTTTTCTTTTAGAGAATTGTTTGTAAAAAATATGGATACATTGAATATTATGCCTTTTGAAAAATATCGTGTATATTATATTTTTAATAATTAATAGTAAAACAGGCTTCTCTGCTTGTTTTATTGGTTTCATATCAAAATAGCAATACAGGGAGCCATTAAATTGTTATTTGGGTTGCCTATTCTACTATTCAAAAAGCTGAAAAAGGGGGAAATGGGGGAAGAATATTTAGACAGGAATATAACATATATGCCATATACTTCATACTAGAATAATTCATAGAAATGGAAAAAACACTGGAAGGTGTAAGGCCGAGCCATTTTAAACTCCCAAAATGTGAAAATACATTCATTTCAATTCAAAATGTATATAGTTGATTGAATCAAATTTATCTCTGTAGATATGATATTTCAATAATACAAACAGGTTTCTTCCTTTTAAATTATTTTCGATTTAGCTATAGCGTATTTATTATATTATCTTTACTCTTTTATACTAGTTTTTATACTTGTATGTTTTCAATTATAACTTCAACCTAAACTCCAGGTAATTCAAAGTTTAAATAATAGCTAAAATCTCTTGTTGCCTGTAATAATACTATAAGGGACTGCTTAGTGTTAACTGTTGCTGTTGGCATTGAAATTTTTTACATTAATGATGAGATGGATATATTATAAATACCTATTATAGTCTATACCTAGTGTGTAAAAAATATGTTGTTGCTCATATCATGAACGCAGATACGCAATAACCTGTAATATACGTAACTGTAAACAATCAAACATGTTTTAACATATAAATATAATTATCAAATAAGGATGTTATATCTGCAAGTACCAATTTTCTATATCAACTCGACATGTAAATGGTAACTATATTCCCATATCAAACAATCTGTTTTCTCTTTATCACTTACATTAATTCTTTCATCTGTATTGTGTATACACCCGAGCATGTTTTAATAAAAGTTGTAATTTTGATTGATTTAAATTTAGACATTCAAAAAGAAGGTACCCTTCAAGGTTTACGGTACGGTACGGAGTTCTAATATTGTTGAAAGTTCTGCTTCAAGAGTATTTTTACTATTTCTTTGACGTAGCTATCGCTACTTTTAAAAGGTTCGGCAGAAAAATGTGTATTATGTCGGTTTAAATTATAGAGGGTAAAAAGGATTACAGCAGCCATTAATAGTACATTATAGGCCAAGGTAGAGAAGACAGTTTTCTCAACTGAGCATTATTATTTTCCGAGCTGCGAAGCAGCAAGGGAAATAAGTTGCGAGGTTGAGAGAAATCTTCTTTACCGTGGTCTATATACTATTTTTTTCAATACTAGAAATGTTATTCATTTAGATTTTTGTAATTTACCATTTCCACATGATTTTTTAAATATTTAGTAGCCTGAAACTGGAGTTGTCAAACTAAAAAACAAAACCAATAGCATCTGATTTATACAGTGCCTTCATTAATGATTGATACCCACGTGACCACAAAATATAGGCAACCCAACTTTCACGGTTGGTAAATCTTTATCAAATAATTCCCTAACTGATTGTATGTACGTAAATTGACAGTAACTTTAGTGACTTTATACTTAGTTTAGTTACAACGAGTACCAATCCTACGTGACTTCAACATTTAAATCTGAAACTCCCAAGGACACGACGGATCTAAGGTCACGTGGGTATCAATCATTAATGAAGGCACTGTAGAACGTTTATTTATTATTTTCCTAGGTAATTTTTCATTATCATTATTTACCTAGGTTGAGAAATATAACTTCTCATTAGAGAAATGGAGTAAGTAATGGCGACTTCTCAGGTTAGTAGTGAAAAAATAGAATTATATGCGCTGACTAAACTACGTTCGGCGAGAACCTGACCGCGATGTAAACAAAACCACGTGAGCGCAGCTGTGTAGTAACAGTAAGGCCTGTGATTGGTTGCCGCAAGGAATAGTTTGTAGCTGGGTTAAATGATACCTGCTTAACAGAGGGAAGCAATTAGGTTTAGTCAGTTCATTATCGTGATATTGTTAATTTGTTAGTCATGGAATTATCTCCCGAGCAAAGCGTAAGAGGCAATTAATTGTGAATTTACATAATGAAACATTAGACCAAACCCTGAAATTGCACTGATATTGTGCAACATGTGGCCAAAACTATGGAAGTTGGGTTGACTTCTGTAAAAAATGTACTTCGAAAATTTCGGGAGAACCAATCTTTATCGGAGCCCAAAACCACAAGTCTAAATTAACCCATTCCTAAAGGTGTGAAATCTCCCCATCCTGGATATAGGTGTTATTTTTGGCGTTGTCGTTTGTGTTTTGGGGTGTTTGGGATAAAAATTATTTTTCGGAGTTTTACCACCGTAACTTTTGAGGATTTTTAAAGCAAATCCCCGCGGGTCTAGAAATTAAGGTACCAATTTTTGTGGAGTTTGAAAATGATAAATTTTGGTCACGTTCTTCAGTAACTCTAACTGTGATTTTTCAACAATTATAATATGTCCCAATTTTTGACTTTGCTTTGGGGTGTCTAGAAAATGAGGGATGTTAATTATTTGTCATTAATTTTAACACTTTTAGTCTACAGTGATTTTAACCCGTTTTTCAAGCATTCAATTACTTTTGTTTGTTATTATAATTAGTTTACTTGTGAAACAATATTCAATTATCCCTGCTTTATTTTTCAATTAAGTGTTGGTGTGTTTATATTATGAACACGTATATAGGTACGTTACCTACATCATTATTATATTTTGATCAAGGTTCAGGGTAACCCCACAGTATGTTACCGTGATTTTTGCTGTGCTAATTTTTGTGATCATGTGTAGGTAACTGATATTGAAAATTCTAGAAAAGCTAACTAAACTGTCATTAGATTATTTTCATTCTTGTGGTATAGTATTTGACAGGGGTGTTATTGATTAATGGGAGCCACACAACATTTCAGGTTTGTATATAAAGTCAGTGATGAACAATGGTAAAAACAATGTTTTGTAGCTGGGAAACAAAGGGGAATGAAACATGTTTGTCAACACATTTTCGATTTTGAACGATTATTAAGTGAGTTACATACTGTAGGGTGGAAACTCGCGCAGTCTGACGCTATTGTTCATCTTCTGATTACAAATCAATGCTGCAAGTAAAATCTTTTTGCGAGTAGGTTTTAAATTCAGCAAATAATACTTGCGTAGGCAGGCATTACTGAATATTCTAGTAATATTTTTTACCATTGTAATAATTGTCATTTACTAAAGCAAATGTTATTTTCCCATTAATTTATTTATCTGCAGCAAATTATATGTTTGTTATTGTGTGTGACTTGAAATATCTCCAAAATTGATTTGCAGTATTGATCAATACAATCGCCAAAAGATTTTGAACAGCACGACCTCTCATTTATGCAGGTGTATTTGGCACATTAATAAGGGGCGTATTACGTTGTTGCTTATTTAATGAGTTACAGGGAGTAATATAAAAATCAAATTCAATCTCAGTATTCTTGGGAACATGTGGACGATATAGGCTAAGTTTGACTTCGTAGAGCATTTGTGAATTTACCATTTCTTAAATAAATCTCTTCTCGTTTTGATCTAAGCTTGTAATTCTGGAATTGCTGATGTTAGTTATTATAAAAAATATTGCCAGTAGTGCAATCCACTTCTGGAATATCATGCACGAAGATGTTGAATACCGACTGCCCTAGAATGGATTCTTGCGGTGGTACGCCTTCTCAATTCTTTATGCCTGAGAGCTGATTGTTTATTTAGACCGAAAATGTTTAAAACTGTAAACATTTTCATGTCGAATTATCTGGGATTCTCAGCTGTATATTCAGGCCTTTATTTTACCAAACATATCTAGGTACTTGCAATTGCGCTTATGTGTGTTAATTAGATTGATTAACAAGCATAAGAAGGTGGTTTAGTTTAGCCCGAAATCAGCTTAGAAACGTCAGATATATGCAAATACATTATATTTTGAAGTCACAAACAAATTGAGCTGACCACTATGTGGGAGCTTTTCTTGAGTTTTGTAAGCAGTAATAAATGAGCATATTTCCGTGTGCTTTGCAAAATAATTCAGCCCTAAACAATCTCGAGAGTATATGAAGTAGGAGGGTACTGTAAAAGATAAAGTTCAACAGTGGATATGAATAGTTGAAGGATAAGAGGATGAATGGTCAACATTATGGAGACAAAACAGATAAGGCAAAAATCTTATGTTATAAAGCACTGAAGGTAGAAATAATATCCAGGGTGCCGAGTGCCAAGATAGCATAGAATGATTGAAAATTCTATAATAATGCGAACTCTCTTTTGTTGCTAAACATTCAGGTAAATCGGAAATAATATTTTTCCGCAACCGACTCAAAAGTGATCACTTTTGATACCAAAAACGGACAGTGAAGTTGATGTTTTTGTTATTAGTAAAAAAATGTGTGTGTTGCTAGGCAACACTTTTAGTTCCTAGGAAGTAAAAGTACTTTTACTTCCTAGGAACTTTTACTTTTAACTTTTTTGGTTAAGATTTTGGTTTGTTACGTGAATAACATTTATTTAAGAAAAACAGTACAAAGATATTAGACAAAGAATTTTCTGTAAATATTTAAATAGCTATCTCCCATCACAGTAAATGATCTAGCCTTATTAGTTTTAGTGTTAGGATCTTAGGAATTTTAATCAGTAAGACTGATTTAAGATCTTCAATATCATTAATCTTTAAATGTACTAACTCGTCGCAGCGACAAGCTCCAGCAACACCCAAAATTAATATAACCTACAAACGTCAAAATTTAATTATCGTAAAATATTCGATTTTAAAACTAAAACACACCTTCATCATCAAGTATTGCTTATCAGGAGCACACTTCAAGAATCGATCCACCTGTTCTTTACTAAGAATTCTCGATTTCTTCGGTGTGTAGTCATTATTTTCTTTTTTTAAATAGGCACGGAGTTTTGAAAATTTTTCGATATTTACCCCATTTTTTAAACTTAATGTTGCCTTCAACATTGAATATTGCGCCCAAAGAGTAGAAGCCTTCATTTTAGTGGACAATTCGGAAAAGTACGCTAATAGTACGCTTTCCGTGTACGATTTTACGGTTTTCTCGTTACACCAATTTAAAAATTTGTTGTAGGCACCTTCGTATACTTCTCGAGATTTATTGGGCAGAAGATTTGATACAACTTCTTTTGCACGGTCTAAAATTTCTGGTGGTGTATCTTCGTTACCATTATCTTGTTCAAACATTTTCGATGGTTTGGCTGGGTTTGACAGAATAAATAAAATTGAAAACAAAAGCTAAGAAGACTTGATTTTAGTAGTAGTAGTGTTCTCTAATTCCTCGCATCTTAATTTTATTATTTTGAATCCGGTTGTTCCGGTTGCGGAAAAAATAGTATGTTTCATTCGGATGAAAAGTGACTTCTTTTGACTCGCAATTTTGCATCCGTTCGGCTACGCTACGCTTCGCCTCACAAATGCAAAATTTGCTCGTCAAAAAAAGTGACACTTTTCATCCTAATAAAACAATCTACTATTTTCTCCGATAGACAGTAAAAGCATGCTTTGACTGACATTTGACTGTCTCCAAAGTTCCACATTTACTGCCTAGGCAAAAGTGATCATTTTTACTGAGAGTAGCATTCAAAATCAGGTGGCTTCGAAAAACAAATAAATTTGAAACTTTTATTAATTAAATTTAAGTTCCATATTTTTCACGATTTCTTTAATTTCGGATGGGGTGAACATTTCTTCGTCATTTTCCATTGTAAATATTATTATAAATTAATTAATATTTACGAATTAACAAGATTAAACTATTTTATTCGCAACAAATAGAATGACATTTCTCAAGTATGTTTTTTCATATCAACCAATAAAAACTGCATAGCAACAGATGCTTGCTGATACTAATAGCACAAAAAATATTAAAAATAATCATTAAATTAATGTTAAATGTAAACAATCGGAGAAAAAATTATATGTTCAACACGGCAGAAATGCAGATTTACTGCCTTGGCTGGTTTCACAGCTTCGGCTTCGCCTCAGCTGTGAAATACCAGCTACGTCAGTAAATCTGCTACTTTTCTGCCTTGTTAAACAAATAACTATTTCCTTTTTTTACACAGGAGGCGGTGCCGCACGCTATCTCATGCAAGATTTCTTATCTTTTCGATGATATAGTAAATAGAATAAAATAGTTGGGCAGTAATTATTATTAAATAAATAATAATACAGTGAAGTCATTAGTGTTATGAGGTTCGGTTTCTGTTCCAGATGTTCAAAAACGACAGCAATACACAATTAAAAAATTATTAATCATTCACCTGTTGATTATGTTCCCCAAAGTTCGTGGGCTAATACTTTTTCAGACATCGCCAATTATAGTGGTCTATCAGTAGTTGATTCGGTGTTGTAATCTTCTTCAACTAATGAAGGAAATATTCTACGGTAACATCCCATGATTTTTTGTTTGAAATGAATAAATTAAAGGCAATAACAGAAGACTCGACGGATAGAAAGAGGAACCAAGATATATCGGAGAACAATGTAACGTAGGAATTATTGTAAAGTTCAGTAAATAACTTACGAAGAAGTGGAATAGGTATAGTATAGTAAATAGAAAAATCCTGTCGTAAGAATAGTTCTCAATCTCGATCTTAAAAATTCGAGAAAACTGAGGTCGACCATGGAAACGGTGGATTATGTCGATTTTCCATCAAACGCCGGACAAAACAGAAACTCGAGTCGAAAAACTACGACTTTTTTGTTTTTCATGTCCAGATCAGAAGCGGTAACATCAAAAGGTCATTTTTGCTTTGCTGTTGACGTGTACCTGCTGACACTATGCGTATACTCGTAATTAATATAATTATAATAATTATAGTTCATGTATTTCTCTAGAAATATTACTTTTAGAACGAAACCAGTTTTTAACTTTGTATTTTTCGCGCGTATTTTACAGTACAAAATAAAAAACGTTCATGATGGAAAGTTACTTCCGAAATGATTTGAAAGTTATATTTTGTTGAAAACTACCTCGGAGAACTCGTCAAGAGTTTCTAAATCTCTTGTACCACAACAGTTAAGAGATACTTTAAAAGTTTATCTCAGAAATTTTCGTGAAAATGGTAATGCCTTTCTAAACATCGAGTTCGTCCGACAAAAGTTATAGAGATGAAGTTGTTGCAGCAGCAACTGACATGATGAATAATGAACCACACACACTTCTTTCTATTCGCCATTTATCACAACATATAAACTAAAACTTTTCCGTGAGAACATTACTTTTATAAGATGTTACAAAAAAATGTGGACTTGTGTTATAAACGACAATTCCCCCTGCAACCAGAGCTGGAGCCCAGGCATAGGGCTCGTCCAGACAGGAATATTTGTTCCGTTGACGTTCGCTTGAATCCTAATCAAATCATAGTAATCATGTCTCTTTCTATTACTGCCATTGTAAAATAACTATGAAATAATCATTATTCAAGAAAGGGTTTGTTACTGCACCGTAACTGGATCTAGAAGTCTGATGAGACCATGCTCCACCCTGCAAGGCTAGAATTCAGTCTGTTGTTCGAATGTGTTCAATCACGATTGAGAATCATCGCGGAAATTTATTTTCAGTAATGAAACTTGGTTTCATAAACAAGGTTAGCATGTTAATTTACAGTTGAAATACAATAAATGAGTTAGCATTCTGAGAATGTTGGTGTTTGGACAGCTCCAAATGCAAGACAAATAATTATAACACTATAACAGTAGTTTTATATGGTAATATCAATGGTGAAAGATTCCGAGAAGTAATTTTATATCCATTTTTTAATAAATACTACATACATGATGCCGGGGTAACTTTAAACAGGGTGGCGCCACGTCGCGTTGTATTGTACACCAAACCCGAAACCTTGCAGTTATCTACTGCCTAAGGAAGTTGTTTGGTGATAGATAACAGAAACAGAAAACTTTGGGTCAGCAAGATACTATGTTTTCTGTTTATCGCCTTAGCCTATATGTAAAATTTAATATTTCGACCTCCTATTACAAATTTAGATGAATTAAGAGGCAGCAGGGAGAACGTGTCCCAATTTTTGGAAAACGCTATGAATAATACCTAAGTGTTAGAATTGGTAAATGCATTAAAACAGGAGGTGCAAGTGCATATTTACTTATTGCTCCCGCTAGATAGGGTAAAATACTAAAGAACCAACGTTGTAGAAGATACAATTTACTACAAGAGAATTCAGAAAGAATATGTCTAGTATTAATAGTTTGGGACTGGAAACTCTTAGACTATTGGTATATGTGCACTTTATTAATTTAACGTCTTGAGAATCGCATTAGCCCATAGCCCGCACACGCTTACTCTAAAGCCTATTTCACATAACAGCAGTAGCGTCAGCGTCACCCCCCTCCCATCGGCGCCCGCAGAATTTTTTCCAGGGGGGGGGGCAAACTTTTATTCAAACATGCAAAATTTATTTTATTAAAAAAAACATTTCAACAGTAGTCCATCGACTTCCACTAGGAGTCAAGTGTCCCACGTTCTGCAAACACATACAAAAATCTGGCCTTAAGACCGGCCCTTTGTCGGAGATGGTCAAGAGCGAGGTCAAGAGGTATCATGTTACACATCCCAACATATTAAGCAGGTTGCTTTGAAATGTCACTTTTCTAGACAAAATGGAGAGAGTTCTCAAAAATGTGCCAGATGTATGCAATAGTCAGTATACTATAATAAATACTACCACGTCGCGTCGGCACGTTTTTGATTTTATCCCAAAAGTTTCGTCACAGAAATCAGCTTCTGTTTTTACTACAGTTCTACTGCTCTAAATGTCACATAATTTTTTTAGTTCCTACCTTCGGTCGACTCTCGGGGTTACTTTTGTACTTTGGTTTCAACCGGAAAGAAATATTATATACCTAGGGCGAGGGCGTATCTATAATGAACAAAAGTTTTAAATTCCAAAGTTGCAACATGTCATAACTTGATCGTGAACTCGAGTTGCAATTTACAAATAAATTTTTTAACATAAATTTAAAAAATAAATATTAAGTATATCCAAGCCAGGGGGGGCAAATGCCCCGACTTGTCCCTCCATCGGGGCGCCCATGCGGCCCCACCCATTAACAATTTAGAAACCACATGAAAAAATTCCGGAGTCAAGTAGGCTGTAATATGCAATTTTATCTATGAATTTCATTGGTCTGATGCTAACGTTTGGGGGATGATGCTAACGCTATTTCGGTTAAAAAATAGGATCTACAAGGATCTACTTAATTGGAATTTTAAATATTTCCATGGTTTGAACGGCAGGGCGTCCGAAATACAAATATGTAAATGGGAAAATTTGACAATTTCCATGAAAATAATTGGTTTAGAAAATTTCAATTGCAAAATTGAATTACTCTTTGTTTAAAAACACCGAATTATAAAAAATGATTCGAGATTTTTGAAAAAGATAAATTTTAGTTTTTCATGGTTTTTCTGATATCTTGAAAATGAATACGTTTTCGTCTTTTCCACCGTTCAATCGACTTCGTTTCAAATCATCTTATCTCGGACACCCTGTATATAGGAAATTGTTAAACGTCAGAACGTGGATCTTTGCGCCCTGTCAAATGTCAGTCAAAGCATGCTTTTATTATCAATAGGAAAAATCGTTATTTTTACTCCCTTATAAAATTTTAGCTCTCGGTTACACGTGCATCAAGGTCGTTGACTCGAGTCGGTAAATTAGGTAACACTTTTACCTATCGTAGTTGACGTTTTATGTTAGCGTCAATAAAAACAGTAATAATTGTTTACTAACACATTTTTTAAAGGCATGTGCTAAATTGACTGAATCTAGAAGTCGTTAATATAACAACGAACCCGTACAGTTTTACTGCCAAGAAGTCATGAGGTAAGTAATTAACCTAGCCAATACTTACAATTCCTTGAATGCTTTTTTAGTGGCCCAAGAATGAATGCAGTACCAATGAATGGCAACAGTAGAAGGCCTACAAATTTAAGTCGGATACCTCCAATAGAAAGACCTACTTGTGCTCAACATGATGATCTAATTAGATTTATACAAGACTCCTGGAGTAAAGTATCACAGGAAGTAAATAGAAATACTGGTAACACTGCCACTTATTATCATGAACAGCGGTCTGAAATCGTCAAAAATTTTCAACCATTTAATTTAGAAGCATACTGGGGTCGACGAACGGTTCAAAATATTCAACAACAATCCCAGCATTCGTAGCTTATTATTTTATACTTAATAATCATTTTTATCAGTTTATTGCCCATGTAGGTAATCCATTTGAGTGGGACTATTTTTAAATTGCAAACTTTAATATTATGACTATATGGGTTATACCCCATTCATTTATATGTTTAAATAATTACAGCTCACTGTGGGTTAATTTGTCTGATTATTATCGGTATTGCATTATCAGTAAATACATCTATTTCCATGAAGTCGGTAGTGGATAGTTCTATCAAATACTGTTAATTTAAATTGTACATGTTCTAATTATATTTGTACCATTTATATTGTTTTGCCAGGTCTATTATTACTCTTGGCAAGAAATATGGAAAAGTTACTTGTTATATTTTACTTAAAAGGACATCTTTAAATTGTCGGACATTCTCCACCCATTTTAATTAATAATAAAGGGATCGATTGTTTTGTAAAGATCCTTTTAATGTAAGATTTATACAATAAGTAATTATTAATGGTGGGTTTTAAGAATTGCTCAGATATTTTGTCTTACAGGAACAAAACTGTTATGAAAATTATCAACACTGCTTACCGTTTTATTTCTGATAGTAATTATGATTATTGCAACATGTACATAAGAGAGTACAAATGGAAGTGGACATAGGATAAGGATATATTTATTTCATAGCAAGGTTATTCATATTTCAAAAAATTTTGCATACTTACATTCCTCTGCAGTTTTCTGCAAGAGCTGGTTTGATGTTTTAATTATGTAATTACAAATTGTCTGTGTGGGTTGTGATTAACTATTATCGACTGGATTTAAATGTTTAATTTTTATTATGATTTAGTTTATATTAATTTATTCTTATCTGCAGAAGTTGCATAATGCATTTGTGATTAGCAAAGAGTATTAAACATTAACCTAGTTATAATAGTTATCCACATGTACACATAAAGTTTGTGTCATATTCATTTATGGGATATACAAATTATAATATACCATGAAATTATTTAAAGGGTTTTTATATGTTCAGATCAAGTGTATACCCTTTCAAAATAATTTTGAATTTATCTGAATTTTATCACAAGTGTATCTATTAGGTATTTTATTTATAACAGAAAAAAATCTATTCAGTTTTAATTGGCTATGTTTTTCTTGTATTTTGGTCACTTGTATCTATTCTATATTTACAATAAACTGTTACTTTTTATTCTTTCCATACACTATAATTTTTATTTCACTTTCCTTTAGTAAGATAATAAATTACAATATAGAAAATAATATAAGCAGAGGCGGCTTACCTATGGTACCTTGAATGAAATTGAAAAAAAATCTTAATTATTATCGATTTGTTAGATTCTTACTGCTCTTTTGTTTCACCATCTTAGTCAATCACATTGTTCAAAAATGTGCATTTACACGAATTATATTCTTGGAGCTACAGCCTTTTGAAGGAGCGTTTTGTTTTGTATAATTGAAAAAAAAACTTATAATCAATGCAGTACTATTAATATTGTGGTCGATATTTCAAATAATTCTACGGAGAAACCTACTTGATATTTAAGAAATCGGTTCACTTTTGCGGGTTTCACCAAGTTTATGCAAAACGCACTTCTCTATACAAATTTATTAAAAAAAGGTAAACTTTAATGATGAATAAAAAAAGATATGTGTAGAATTCCTTATGCAGGATGACTGACATAAGATGATGTGCAATTGGGGAAAAGTTGACGTACCTATTGTATCTCTGAAAATAATTGGCTTAAAAAACATTAATTGCCGGGATTTATGGAAAAAGTCAATTTCAATTTTTCAGGATGTTTCAGACGTGCTTGGAAATATTTTGAAAATTGATGGTAGGTACCTTTTTGTAAAGAGACTACCTACTACATTTGGCAACTTTTCTCTAATTTAATCAACTTCGTATTTCTTAAGGTAGCCGAGATCCCCATGTATACATTATCTTGTCTCTGGTATCTTGTACAGTCATCAAAACACCCCACATTTTATTATGATCAGTTTTGCCACGGACACCGTAAGTTCAGGTAACACATACTACAGACAGAATTTAGAATTTAGTTAAATTTAGTTATGTTAAGTAATATTACTAATAATTATTAGTTTTTAGTTTTTTTTTCTCAATAAGGGTATTATTATTATTATTATTATTATTATTATTATTATTATTATTATTATTATTATATGTGTTTCCGTACCGTCTACAATCACTCCAAGCAATGTTTCTCTACAAATTTTTCTACAAAATTTAAAATTTAAACAACATGAAGTGAATTAATTTAAACATGATAACAAAAAGGAACAAAGGTTTGAGGAACCAGTGCCCTAAAATCACAAAGATTAATTAAAAATTACAAAATTACAAAAGTGAAGCAGCACAATATCATGAAAATGGCTGATGATAAGAAAAATTACAAAAAGTTTGAAAAGTTTTAAAAAATTTAACAGTCAAAAATGTAACTAAAACATTTAACAGAAATCTGCTAAAATTACAGGAACTGAAGTTCAAAAGAAAAATGTGAAATTTTAACACCAACGCCCGTAAAGAAGTTTTGAAAAGAAAACCAAATGAGAAAAAAAGAGAAAGAAGACATAAAAACAACAAAACAGGAAGAAAGGGAGTTGAAGAGAAAGGACCAGGTGAAAAAACATTTTTATGAGGATCGGGAAAAAAGAAGATGAAGGGACGAGCACGCGAAGGTGTAGGTACTACTGAACTCGGCAACTCTGATTTTTATACTTGCGACAATTATTGGTTAATGTGACTTTTGATTTTTTTTTCTTTTTTCAGTTTTCAATTTTCTTTCAGAATATACGGTAGACATGGTGATACCAAAATGGTGCATTTCCTCTGCTGTAGTAGCAAAGACTAGTACCTACCTACTTAGTTAGCTTCTAAAGGTTCGCGCCCAAACGCTCTAAACCGTTTTCTGTTGATCCCGTTGTTTTATTCCTTTAGTTGCTCACTTTCATTTGTCTTAAACGTATCCGTTACTTTATCTATCCACCGTGATTTGGGTTGCCCCTTGGTTCTTCCTTCGGGCGATTCCTGTTCCGTTCATGTTTCTATTGCTTTCTTTTTTCGCCGGCTTTCTTTATTTTAACTTCATGCTATATGGCCCAACAATCTGATTCGTTGTGTTTTTTTTACCAGAAGAATGGTACTATAATGTCATGCGAAATTGTTCGTGTACCTATATCTTCAACATTTGTGGGAAATACGATCTTAAAAATTTTAGACAGATAGACAGCAAACTCAAAAAGTTTAGACGGATAGACAGCAAATTGCAATTTATTGTAACAATTATTCTTTCAATTTCAATTAATTTTATTTAACATATATATTTTGTAACTTATTTTTTGAAACACTATTATATTATTTTTGGTGTCCTACCGTTTAACAAACTAGATATAAATTAATATCTATTTTCTATAAGTTTACTGCTGATTGGAATATTTATTATTCTCTTATTTAAACGCTAATTAATACCTACACAACATATTGAACCCGTGAACGAAAGTGTTAGCAAGTTTGAAATTGCTTTAATATTAATTTCTGTAATAATAATTGGATAACTGGTTTACAACTTTTCACATAATTATTGTATAATTATTAATAACTGTAAATAAACTCAGCCTTCTGGAACTTTTGTAATTGTGCGATTAATTAGTAACATGCAATATGCTTTATAAGCCCTATGGGTACTTCACATTTAATAAATATATTTCAACAATAAATGTTTGTGATATTAATTGAAATTCCCATAAGGAAAGTGTTAGTTATAATGAAAGAACATCAAAGGTTTAATAAAATTCTTAATTTAATCTTTCCAAAATTGTATCTATTACAAACTAGTAGAAAATAAGTTATTATACAGGGTATTAACTAATAAGTGCGAAACAGTTCAGGAGGAGAAAAAGTTCGAAAATTAGCATAAGACTTTACTATAAAGTTTTTTTTCGAAACCCCTCCTTTCGGAGTTAGGAGGTTAGGAAGAGGTTTTTAATTTTTTTTCTCTAAAACGGGGAAATGGGTGAAAATTAAATTTGGTGAAGTTATTACAGTCATGAATAGACATTTTATGAATATTTTTTCAGTCATCCCTTATTGTTTCAAGGGGGTGAAACTTACAATTCTTATCAATTTCTCTTTCAGAACTTTTTTGTGAACCAAGGTATGGGTTTGTAAAAATATGAACAACATATAGGTACTTTGTTTACCCAAGATATGCATATAGACTCCGCCCCATAAACGCTGTCAAAAGTTGAATATAATTTTTCAATTGGTCGTATTTTTAAAACCCACAACACACAACTGCGCTAATTTTCAGTGACGTTTACGAACCACTTCCGGTTGTTTCTTGTCAGTCTTGTCAGAACGTTTCCGAGCTGAAAGATATTCTTTAAAATAATTAAATCTCAGTGTTATCATTTAAAATAAAAAAAAAAAATTAAATTAAAAATGAATAGTTTTTGAATTTCCCGCTTTGTACCATGTACCATGTAAAACTGGCTTTAGTGTTCATCACGCTCAAGGGGCGGAGTCTATATGCATATCTTGGGTAAACAAAGTATATACTTAGCTTAACAAGTCTGGAAACGTTTCTGTGTCTTTCGTAATTCCCGTACCTAAAGTTGATAGTTTTCAAATAAAAAAATAAAATGAGTGTAATAACTTCAGCAAATTTAATTTTCACAAATTTTCCCGTTTTCGAGAAAAGAATTAAAAACCACTTTCTAACCTCCAAATTTGGAAGGTCTTAACTCCGAAAGGAGCGGGTTTCGTAAAAAGATTTTATAGTAAAGGCTTATGTTATATTTCGATGTAGAATCACTTCCTGAATTTTTTCGCACTTATTAGTTAACACCCTGTAGATGTATGTAACCAGAATATCATTCTTAACATGTGGAAAAGTTTATGTATAATAGATATTAGGTATTAATTTTAGAAAAAAAACGATTATCTGTAATTCGGATGACTTTTGACCTCAATATAGGGTATTTGAACGTATTGACTGGACTCTATTATTATTTCGGGATAGTTTATGTACTTGCTGAATTTTGGACTTGAGAAAGGGGTGAGAAATATTCCAGACGTAGGCAGTAGCTCCCCAATTCAGGTATCATTCAAACCATCTAATCTTTTGGATAAACTTGAGGACATCCGCAAATGGTGTGTTGTTGATGCTGGGCATATCGGGCAAGAGGTACCCCAACATGAATTCTCTTATTTTTGCGAAAGCAGGGTTGTGACACAGCACATGCTCTGCTGTTTCGTCATTACCTCTGCACCCACGACAGTACAGGCTGGTGAATAGGTCCATCCTATACGTTCTTGAAAGTACAGGGGCCCGTTAAGATTGCCTGCATCATTTGTCTCAGGTTCTTTCGTGACAACTGCACACAGCATTTGGCCGTCCTAGGTGAAGGCGCTGCTATAGCAGCCCTTGGCCGATGGCAATTTTGAGTGCTAACCCATCTTCTGGTGAAGTTTTTTTATGGTTTCTGGGTATAGCATAGAGCTTAACGTGTTTAGCGACACAGGAATTACGACTTCTGCCCCATAAGATGATTGTTCAAGGATTAGTCTAGCAGTTGCGCGGGCTACTCGTTTCCGTAGTTTCCGCCATGCCTTCTCACCTAAATAGGACATTGATTGTATTTTGCGATATCTTGGACAGATTCATAGCACTACTAACCCTGAGGTAATTTTGCAGTAGAGCGCCTCTGCTATCACTATGATGCGGATTATTTGATATGGTCTATTACAAATTGGTAGCCCATCAAATATTATGCCCGCTACCTCGCGACTTGGAAGACAGTGGCCGTTTTGCCTAGTAGCGGAGGGTTAGGTCACTGGAGACGACCCCTGCGTCATTACCTTGTTTAATTTTGGATTAATCAAGGTGGATAAGTTCATGTATTCGGTAGTTTCAGCATTCACATACTCACTGAAGCGAATGTTAAAGGTATATGTTTAGGGGGGATGTAGTCAATGGTGTCATTTAGAAGAAGAATTTTAGTGACTGCCTCATCCAAGATGCGGGTATGCCTACCACTCCTCCATGAAGTATGTCACAGTCCCTTAAGGCGCAGCTTTAGAGCAATTTTCGTTGAAAGCTCCTCCACGAAATGATCAAGTCGAGGAATGCATATGATAACTTCTAATGCTGTAGGGGGTTAAGCATATAGCACCAGTGGGACTAAAACAGGTAGACATGTCTCATGTCGTAATAATTCACTGGCCGCTGCAGTCTGTCTGACTCTGAACCATCAGATCGATGTTCGGTAGCATGGTATTGGCCTAATTATGGTGGTGTATAGCCACAGGGTAATTTTGGAAGAAAGAGTTCCAAAGATTTAACGTCATACAAGCCTTTTCGGTTTGTACTTTTTTTTTTTTTTCCTTGGGTGTGGTCATTAGTGCCCACTGCACCGCGGCCAGAATTGACCTATTGTGCCCCATGTTGAATTAATCTCCTTCAAGTAGCCCTGTATCTTTGGTCCAAGATGTCCTTGGGGGAGACGGCTTTGAGTTCGTGTGTTTCCAGGAAGGAAACTCCAAACCTCTTCAGTCTTTTCGCAGCCAATGCTTCGCATTGGCAGAATATGTGTAATGGCGAGTTTCATCTTCCATATCACACGCTCTGCACGTTGGGTCATTTAGTATCCCCAATGTACTGAGGTGTTTTCTCATCTTGCAGTGTCCTGTAAGAAGACTAGTTAGTAGTTTTATGTTCCTCCTGTCGAGCCTCAGGATTTCCTTTGTGTAATCCCTGGATGGATCTCGAATAAACAGTTTTGACTGTCTCAATCCAGACACTGCCCTGCAGTAGTTGCAGTGTGCCTCACTGAGTCGGTCTTTGATCAAGCCCTTAGCGCTGCTATAAGCAATGCCACAAGTGGGCTCAGGACCGATCATTGTTAATTCAGCTCCTCTCCTCGCTAGTGAGTCTGCTTTCTCGTTCCCTTCTATACCCTGGTGCCCCGGTACCCACTCCAGAGTTATTCTGTTATGGGTAGCTAGTTCACTCAGGGCTTGTAGGCAACTGTCTACAGTCTTAGAGTAGACTTACATTGACAGTAGGGCTTTTAGGGCAGCCTGACTGTCTGTCCTGATAAGGATTTGTCGATTTTCGTAATTTCTTCCCACCATATCATGTGCGCAGGTGGTGATAGCGACGAGTTCCGATTGGAAGACAGTGGCATAGCGGCCCAGGTTTATGCTTATTTCATGCCCTGTGCCCTCTTCGAATGCCCCTGCTCCAGTTCTCTCCCCCATCTTGGAGCCGTCTGTGTACCCTACGGTGGCGGTATCAGTCTGTTTTTCCCTCTTTGTAACCACTCCTGCCCTCCTCAGAGATATGTATCTTGAAAGGTTTAGTAAAGTGGAACTTTTTGAGTATTTTATCTGACTGCATTTGTAGCATGCATGCGGTTTGTACTTACTATATTCCAGCAAGTATTTTTATTATTATTTTTACCAAACCAATAAACAGGCACCTTGTACACTTGTTGCATAAATAACTACCAATTATGATACGCATATGCATTGTATCAAAAGAAAGTAGAAAATTCACGTGCTAATAAGCGAGATGAGGAAGTTATCTGTCGATGATCCATAACCGTTTTGAAATTCAACAAGTATGTACAGTCAGTGACAAATATTTTCACCATCAGTCTTATACCACTGTAACCTGTAACGTTTCTTTATTTGATTTCATCTTGTTAGCAGCGTTACCAACATACCTATGTAAAACAATAAAAACGGCGTTATATTACCTCTTATATTTCTCAGAAAAGCGGGCTCAGTGGTATAATACTGTTGAAAATACTTGTTACTGACTGTATATATCAAAAATTTCAATTTCATAAAGCATATTTCTTACCTGTTTGTGTATTTAACTCAAACTATCTATATTTTAAAGTTTAAACTATTTTAACTTTAAAGTTAGTGCAAATTTGAAATTTGAGCAGCAGTGTTGAGTAAGCAAATACATTAATTTTTATCCTAGGAAAATCCTATTCCGGGAGCCAGCCATGAGATCTCACAATGAGGGATCAAACAAATATTTTACTATTAAGATTTTTACTAATTTTTAAAATGGTTTCCGGAACATGAACGTTTTGTGACATTCCATAACCTACTCGTAGACTCTGAAAGCACATAGGTAGTTCTGAAAGGGGGAGCAGACGTTAATCTATTCGAAGATTAGGATGTGGAGAATAAGCACATTTGAAGCTTTTCACAAATATATCGGAAATCTCTTGAAATGCTGCCAATTTATTTGAACTACAACGGTCTTGGTGGGTTTAGAAGTTGTCAAACTTGATAAAGCGCATTATTTCCATAAAACGGTTTCTTGACATGGTTGCTGCAAAAATTGGTTGTTGAAACTCGAAGTTGCTGTTTGTTAGCATTCCAGTTAAGTTAGTATAGATTAAATCTGTCACAGCAACAACTAGCAATTAATATAGCAATCCTAGCATTCTCCGAAGTGCTACATTTTAGAAACATCAATTATTGAACACCGGATTGGTTAGTTTCGGCTTTAGTTTCAGGTATTTTGTCTATATTAAGTAGGTTTGAATGCTTCAGCTACTGTAACGATATTTTAGCTTTACGAAATTAGATTTCAAACTACTCACAATAAAATATAATGGCCGTTCTGGCGGAAATGTTTTTCAAACGAACGCATATTTTATCTTCAGATTGTTAGCAGCTAGTGTAGTAGGTGTCCATTTAGTGTGGGATTCTATTTTGTCTCGTATATTACTAATCAACATAAGTAGGTACAGAAAAACCGCATTTTGAAATATTTTTTGGTTCCTGTATAAGTTCAAACTATTGTGAATGTACAGGGTGTAAACTTTAATTTGGGCCACTATGGGTATCTTGGAAACCGTAAAGCTGGATTCAGAGTCGCTGTACCGTATTGAACGCACCGTACCGTAACGTTTGAACACGTAGATTCTTATGTTGTAGTTCATAGTTGTTCGTACCGTAACGTAGTATCCGTACCGTACCGTTGCAATTGACCAATTTTCATTTCTTCGTCTTACGGTACGGCAATCGTACAACCTCGTGTAAAATCGAGGGTTTTAACGCGTGTGGCGTACTATTTTATCAAGTTTTTTGGCTGCTAAGTAGCACAAAAGAACTCCAGCAGCAACAATTACGTCATCTTCATTCATATTGGATGGTTTTTAAAACTTTAAATCTATGAAATAAATATTACTACTTAAAACAAGGAAGTTAGGTTATAAAACGTCAGCCGATATCTGAACTTGACAGATCTGCTGTACGCATGCGTAAAGCATTACGTCAACTTAACTATGAATGTTGAAATGGTCTATACGGTTACTGATACGGTACGGTACGGTGCGTCCAATACGGTACGGCTACTCTGAATCCAGCTTAAGAAATAGGAGATCGGTTAAATTAAATAAAACTTGTTTTTTTCAGGAATCAGTTTGTATCCAGTTTCAAAATGTTTAATATATTCGGCTACTTCTAATAACGGACATGTTCAGTTGATTCTTCTTAGCAGACTCCTCCTGTATTTACATAATTTTAAAAATGCGTTCATGTGTCAGTTACATCTCAACACATGCCTAGGTAGTTTGTTATTTTATATAGATTTCTCGACTGCTTTCGCAGGGACCAAGTAAAGCATCAGAATTTAATGTAAAAGAACAATATTATACTACGGGATGTTAATAAAACCAATCCAAGGAACGAATATCAGAAACGAGCGCTAGGAATCTTATGACGATACAGGCAAATGAAAAATATATGAATACCTAGTTGTATGAAAATTTACAAAAAACAACAAAATGTTCAAGATGTAGCAATAACGGGTGATTATAAAAAGAGGTAATAAAAGAAAATAATGTTCAGAACAATGCGACAGAAGAAATATATGGAACGGTAACAAAAGTCAACCGGCAATTTTACATAGAAAATCGTCTAGTAATGAGAAACTCATTCCTTGACTCAAAATTCTATACTATACGGCCACACAAGAATTCTTACGAGCGGTAGAGTTGAGAGACCTATGAGACAAACTGAGACAAACGTTGGTGGTTCAAACGGACAAAACCGCTTCGTCCATGGATGTTTGTCGTGAAAAACAATTTTTAAGCAAGAAAGAAGCATAAAAGTATTGTCGATTATCTGACCACTAAAAGAAATTACCTACTAATAACACAATCAAAATTTAAGATGTCAGAAGAGGAGAGGACGTTTGAATTATAAACACGACAAAAATATGAATCTGATGAAAATACAAAAATGTATAGATAAGAAATAGTTGAGATAGTGTTTGAGAAAGAAGAATAAGAAGAAGATGAACCGAGAAATATGGAAGAGTGGAAACCATAAAGAAAATAATATTACAAACCGCAAGAAAAATATATGGTATAAATCTCACAATTCGGATTATTTATCAACTCGCATTCGCTCGTTTCACAAACTGCATCTTCTTGAGTAATAACCGTCGCAGATAGAAGAAGAGTACAAGAAAGATCCTAACTGATATTCGTATGCAGTATTAGAAAGAAATATTTTCACGAGTATGTTTTGTTTCCATCAAACAACGCAGTCGATTATTGTCACCCTGTATATTAACTTAAAGGGGGTGCATTTTCGGATAATAGCCATTTAGGTAAATATTCTTAATTTTAATGGGTAACTATCATCTAAAGATATTGAAATATTAAATGGAGACCAGGTATAATGCATTTATGTTATAGGAAGTGGACCACCTGACCATGGTTAGGTACATTTTGCCTGTGAATAAAATTTCAGTCGCTTTTCTAAGTTTTAGTGTAAAAGCAAAAGAAATATTTCCTTAAATATTCCAAGTATAAGTTTTGTTTCGACAATTTATGCTTTTGAGCTTAAACTTGTACATAATCTCCCACCGCACGTTGTTTTAGTTGTTCCATCAACTTTTCAAGTTTCTCAAGACGAGATTCCGCCTCCTGATTCTGCTTTATAAAATTTTCTCTTTCGTTGCGCATTGCTTTGACTAATTCTTGTAATACTCCGTTTTGTTTTATTATAGAATCCCAATTATTGTGTGACGACACATTACAATGGATTTTATTCATGCGCTCTTCTATAGTCTGTTTCAGATCGTTGCATTCAAATTCTAATTGGTTTTTCTCACAAGTTAGTAGCTCATTGTCTAAAATCAATTCTTTATACAAATTTTCGTTATGTTGAACGCGTTGCCCGAGTTTATTGTTTTCATCAACAATTTCTTTGTTTTGCTTAATTAAATTGCTAATTTTCTCGCTGTTGATGCATAATTCTCTTCTAAGGTTGTCATTCTCAAGTTTAATTTTACCGAATTTCATTTCCAAGGAAGCGTAGCTCTCTTTCAAACATTCAATTTCCGAATTCAGATTGGAGTTCGTGGATTGTAACGTCCTAAACTCGTTTTTATAGAAATATGTTTCAGATGTATATTGGGATTCCAATTGCCTGATCTTATTTCGCAATGACATATTTTCGTCTATCAGCGTTTGCAGGCGGTTCATAGCCTTTGATGTCTGAAAAGAGCAACAAAATTTAAATTTAAAAATTTTTTCATCGTAACAAAATTTAAATTTGTTTTTGCACAGAAAATAAATACGCGTGACCTACTAAACGAGAAATTAAAAATTAACAGCCACTTTTCCCTTGCAGCCATGTACAATACTATATCCTTCCTTAGAAATATAAAATATTAAAATCTGTTAGTAGAGTTTAAGTAATTTTCTTGAACATTAGCAGAGATAAAACAAAGTTCGGTAATTTAAGAATTATTGAGGTGAAAAATTTCGCTTTGAAACTGGATTAACTAAAAATCCGCAAAAAGACGATACAAGTATTTAAATGTACCAAATTCCATTTAAACTCAACTTGAGCATTCTAATTATTCGTACCTACTGTCGTCGAACTTGCTAACTAAATTATTATTAAATGTAGCCTCAAAGTAAAATGAATTTCCCCGTTTAGTACCTCAAGGGTTGTTTTTGGGTGGATTGCTGTTTTTGTGGAAGTACGTGTTGAAATACCTCACCAATCCTAAAGTTAATCTTTTATAAATTATAAATACTTGTACAATCCCACTGCTTTATTATAAATTCGAAATAAAATACAATTATAATAACTTTGTATACAGATATTTCTGTTAAATCCTGCTTCAAATTATGTGTTATAAAAGCAAAGGTCGGAATTTATTGTGATTTATAAGTATGTAGCCATAAAATAAACTTTTTTGCTGATTTTAGTAAATAAAGGATTACCTATAAAAAGCAAATACGAGTTGTTGTCAGGGCGATATACTTTACGGTAAATAAGTGCTTGATGATGATGCATCATTCTGTCAGTTTAAAGGTGAAAGGACAATATTGTGTCCACTAAAAGTATCGGTTCTTGAAATTCTACGGAAATTCTCTTATGTAAACCGTAAGACGCAGTCCTACAAACACAGTACTTGAAATCTCAGCCATTTTCGAAATGTTCACCGTCAATTTAGTTCAAGTGTTGTCTAAGCTTTATTAGACAAGACCAGTACCTAGTAAAATGTCTAGAGGGGTCGCTGCAGGTGAGTCGTCGTCAAAGGCAGTGGCCGTTGTAATGCTTGGAAATAATTTTATTGTTCGTACACAGAGTGTTTTGAAAGTCGCATTTGTTGGTCGTTTTTGGGGGAAAATGCAGTTGCAGCCCGGATGATATAGTATCTAGTACTATCCGTTTAGAGGACCGCCGTCTGAAAGGTATTTAGACGTGTTGAAATATCTTGAAAAGACGAACGTTGGTTCCAGGGTTAGAGGCAGTGAATGAGAATTCCCATATAAGTCAAAGTAGGAACGTGGGAATTAGTTGCGCTTCAGTTAGAAGAATTCTAAAAGAAACTGTATATTTCATTCTTATCACGTTACTTTGATGCATGAACTGCATAAAAATAATCCTCATAGGACACTGCGATTTTGCAATTTCTTTCAGCTTATTTTTGATCCATCCTTTTTAAATTGTGGATTGTTTAGTGAGAAGGAAAATTCTCAAACAATGCTGACGTGAAAAGGCATAACTATTACGCAGAAGAGAATTCGCATTGGATACGTTTTATCCATTTTCAAATATTTTTTTCGGTGATACATTTTCCATGAAACTTTTAACTAGAGCTTTGAGAATTAGACCAGACTTATTAGAAGATATAGAAATTTAATGTATGACAAAGTCTTTGGTACCAACATGATTGTTCAAAGGTAAAATAGAAAATTGGTAGTAAACAACACCCTACCAACAAGTAAACAACACTGTAGCAACGGCCTTGCCAATAGGTTTTTTTATTACAGGAAAAAGAATTTTTATCGGACCAAGCCGGATCATTACAAAAAACGAAATCCTATTGGCTGACGTTTCGGATGTTGCTTAGTAACTAATGTATGTGTGTGATTTTGTCATGGTTAAAGTTAAAGTTACTGACCAAACTGTATATAATAATATTGCATTATTCAAGCACATACTGTAATTTGCTTGTCGTAAGCTCCGAATTAACAGGGCAAAGGAACATAGATGTCTCTACCAGTTTGTATTTCAAATTTTACTGCTACGTTTTCCGACATTCCTTCTTCCGCTTTTAGCAGCAGTTAAATTTACACGACCTCCCTAGCATTATTTTTACCGCCCATAAACGTCAGTAGGTTTCACTCATTACTCGCACTAACTTTTTGGGGTTTGGTTCATCGCGTATTCGTATACATATGCAACATAGGGGTAACTTTGAACTTTGTATGCGTTATCGTGTGACCGATCAGAGATACATTTCAGTTACAGGGTTCCTGAAAGGGTTGGGATTTCGTATATCCTAGCTTATAATCAGAATTTTCTTACCTCTCAATAAAACGCAGCCACCCACGTCTACAAGTTACGGAAAATTGGTCACGTCGGAAACACTTTCCTTAGCTTTTATTGCGTGCGAATCATTCCTCTCTACGAAAGAGTATGCTTTTCGCACTAAAATAATAACCTTTAAGGGAAACTTTTATAGTGGAAAAGCTAAACATACTTTTTATTTCGAGCTGGGATTGGAGAGTTGGGAATTTGAGAAAAAAGGAAATTATAATTATTCGTCAATTACTACCAGTTGGTACAAATTTGATATTATAATGTTTATAAGTTATAACTTATTATATACAGGGTGTCTCTAAAATATGGTGCCATAGCTTAACCACAGATTCCGGGGATCAAAATAAGACGATTTAACGCAACTTACCTCTATCCGAAATTGCTTCGTTAAAGCGCTATCGAACGCACAAGATCTTCAAAAAATTTCTATTTTTTTAAATAACAAAAGATTGTTTTTAGCGATTAGGATGAAATTTGGGATGTGATTCTTTACTGGAAAAAGGTGTTTTTCTCCAGCCGTATTAAAATATGTCATTTTTAATACCAATTTTGAAAGATAAAATTGACGTTTTTGTGACTGAGAAAAAAAAGTTGCGTTACTAAGGCAACATTAATTTTTAATACTAGGATTAAAAAAATTTTTAATCCTAGGATTAAAATTATTGTTTTGAAATTGAAAATGATGCAGTCTTTAATATTCTACAATTTTATTAAGTTAAACAATATTAAATTAAACATTATTACATAAATTCTAATTTTTATAATTAATATTAAATGTAAAATTGGAACAACTTTGATGAAACTGGATTAACGATTTTCCGTCGTGATTACCAGTTTTAGTGACATTATTAACAATATTTGTCAATGTTGCTGCTGGCTGATTGTCACAAGTTATGTTTACTTCATTGCCATCGGCTACTTCTTCGTAAGCGATCATCCCACTTGTACTAGTACTCGGTTCATCGAGTCGAAAAATTTTTCTTGCTACATCTTCTTTATGTTTAAGGGATTCTTCGATGTATCCCTCTGCTACGCTGTCAGATTTCCATCCTCCGTGCCTCTTAAGGGAAGTAATATCTCCACCAGAATCTACAAGGAGGGTAGCAGAACTGCGGCGTAGACAATGTCCGCTATATTCATTTACATTTTCCAGGTTTAAGTATTTTGCTACTTCTTGAGGAATACTACTAATTTTGTGAATTCCAACAACTTGTCGCTGGCACACTCCGTCTTGATATTTAATAAAAAGTCGACGTTCATTAAAATTTTTTGGTCGAACAGCTAGATATTTTCTGTATGTTTTTAAATTATTTTCTCCCATAACCGTAAATGCTCTACTTTTTTTGGTTTTGGTATGATGAATCATTACCAGTAAACCTAATTTAATATCTTCAATATCTTCAATTTTTAATTGAACCAATTCCTGACTACGACATGCTCCGCTCACTCCGAAGATTACAACAACCTAAAAGACAGTTGATAAAATGTAAGCCTTTTATTAAAGTTATAAACTTACTTTCATCATTAAGTATTTGTGATCTGGAGCATCCTTTAAGAAAACTTCTATTTGTTCATTCGTTAATACTCTTGATTTCTTTGGCCTGTAACCTTCACCTTGTCTTTTTAAAAACGCTTTTAGTTTCGAAAATTTTTCTATTTCTACACCGTTCTTTATAGGTACTCAAAGTCGCTTTCACCATGGAATATTGCGACCACAACGTGGATGATTTCATTTTTTTTGCCAAATCGGCAAAATAAACCAATAAAGTGTTCTCTGAATAGGTTTTAATGTCTTTTTCCTCGCACCATTTTATGAAACGCTTGTATGCACACTCATAAATCTCTCTAGATTTTGTTGGAAGTAGGTCTAAAACCACTTTCTGTGCCTCTTCTGTCACCTCTGGAGGCAAATCTTGTTCAGGATTCATCGTTATTGATCGTTATTTGCACAAAATACGGAAAATGAATTAATTTGAGATTTTTCACAAAACACTGACATAAGTAAACAACGTCATGACTACCTACCTACCTACTAGATACCAGACTCCGTGATTTACACTTCATATTGTTAATATTTTATAATTTGTATATTTTGTACTTTTGCAATGTATTATTGGCTGGAGAAAAAATAGCATGTTTCATTCGGATTAAATGTGTCATTTTCGACTCGCAATTTTGCATTCGTTCGGCTACGCTACGCTTCGCCTCACAAATGCAAATTTGCTCGTCAAAAAAGTGACACTTTTAATCCTTATAAAACAATCTACTATTTTTGATATCATTTTTTTGTTCAGGAGGATAGCGCAAGTGGTCAAAGGTTGATCATCCACAGTCAAAGAAGCTCATATCTTTTTAACAGTTTGGCCAATAGTTTTAAAATTTTTTTTGCAGAGAGACATTCTTATTTCAAATATTTTTTGTCTCTTGTTTGATTTCGGTATCTGCCATAGTTTAGGCTGAAAAAATTATTTTTGCGCTACTGAGCTGTATTTCATTGTTTACCGCGGTTGTTTCCAAGACAGTAAGTTATGTTTACTAGTTGCTAAGGATAAAGTCGTCGGTAATAGTTATTTATGTTACAAGGCCGTGAAGTAGCACTTTTTTTTATTAGAATGAATATTATTTGGCGAGGCGAAGGCCGAGCCAAATAATCATTCGAATAAAAAAAAGATAGTTCACGGCCATGTGGCATACAAAATTTTGTGTGCAACTGTGAAAAATTACCAAAATTAAAGTTTCGATCGAATCTTTACATAAAATTAAAAGCTAATTTCATTCAAGATCATGACCCGTAAAAAAAAGTCTTTGTCGGCCGGTAAAAAAAAGTCTTTTTTTTACGTTGTCAGGGCTTTTTTTACGTTGTCAAGGTTTTATTTTACTATAAACAAATGTGCTACTTCACGACTCAAAATCAAACAAAAAAAGTGACCTTTTTTTGACAGTTGCACACAAAATACTTTGGGGTTCTAGAACGGTAAGTAAATTTATTCAAAACGAATGTGCCATGTAATTTGATAAATTAATGTCAGTCACAAATGTCAGTTTAGTTAAATAAAATGAATGCAATTTCCAATGTTAGTTAAATCAAATCCTGGAGCTTTTAATTTCTCATTTCTTGTAACAAAGTACGCCAGCAACGATTTTTCATCAATATTTGTACTTTTCTTGGTACACCAATTTTTAAAATGATTGTACCTTCGTAGCGTCTCTCTGGACTTCTCAGGAATGAGAACCGAACACCCCACAGTCCAAGCTCCTTCTATTTCGTTTTCGGAATCATTTTCATTAATTTTTAGCACGGAACTCAAAAATAATTTTCACAAAAAACTGCAATGGCGGTAACTGTTTACAGATTACTATAGAAACGCAATATATCAATCGACAATACGGCAACGTGATGTGGAGACTGACAATTATCGCATTTAAATCTGTATTAACTAATTTATTAAAAATTCTTTTTACCGAATTCAGCAGCGCAAAAAACGTCATAAGCATCACGAACGTTAAGGATTACCGATCTCAGACAATAATTGGAGTCGTCGCTGCGCTCCTCCTCCAAACTATTGTCTTCAATCGGTAAAATGTCCTTACCGTTCTTAATACTTAATATACTATTTGATTGGCTGCAGTGCATTTCTTAAAACGATGTAGTAATCTAGATGTCCCGTATGCTGAGAAATAAGTGACGAAGAGACAATTTTTTGCCTAGAATCAACTTTTTCATCCGGGAAAATGGTGGTCACATTGAGCATTTGCTGTAAATCTATTAATTTACCGGTGGTACAAAATAAGCTGAACCATTGATTCAGAAATGGTTCGGATTATTTTGCGCAACCCTTTACATACTTGCTAGTAATAAACTTTATATCAAATTGTCTCTTCGTGATTTATTTCTCAACATACGGGACAACTAGATTACTACATCTGTTTAACGAAATGCACTCTAGCCAATCAAAATAATTTTTTCAGCCTAAACTATGGCAGATACCGAAATCAAACAAGAGACAAAAAATATTTGAAATAAAAATGTCTCTCTGTAAAAAAAATTTGAAGACTATTGGCCGAACTGTTAAAAAGATATGAGCTTCTTCGACTATGGATGATCAACCTTTGACCACTTACGTGACCCTCCTGAACAAAAAAATGATGTCAAAAAACACCTTTTTCCAGTAAAGAATCACATCCCAAATTTCATCCTAATAGCTAAAAACAATCTTTTGTTATTGAAAAAAATAGAAATTTTTTGAAGATCTTTGGCGTTGGATAGCGCCTTAACGAAGCAATTTCGGATAGAGGTAAGTTGCGTTAAATCGTCTTATTTTGATCCCCGGAATCTGTGGTTAAGCTATGGCACCATATTTTAGAGACACCCTGTATATATATATTATACAATAGGTGCTAACTTAAAACCCTAGAAACTACGGAAATGGGATGAAGTTACCTTGAAAATGACGATCAAACAAGACTTGATTTCCTAAGCAGCATTGAAATACGACTAATATGAACTACAGGAAACAGCGGATTGGGTGACAAGCGGAAACAGGAGCTTTCGTGCTTTATGAAATAACACCGCCCCAATATTACAAAATAAATGGTGTGTAGTTACACATCGTCTTCTAGTGTTTTGTTGCTTTGGGTAATAGATATTTTCTTTATATTAGTAATTTTATGAAGTTCGTTTAATTTGTATATTGCACGCCAACAAAGAGGAAATATATTCTTGAAAAGGATAGGGTAATTAAGGGTACGAAGCGAACATATAGTATAGGACTAGGGTGTTCGTAAATCGTGAGATAGGGTTGATTTAGTATGTTAGGAACGTTTTATAATATATTTTTTAGATTTCCTGAATTCCATAATTAATTACTCAAGCTAGTTTAACAATAGCTGCTTGTATCAAAACCATATGCTAACTATAAATTTATGTGTCTAATTAATACTTAACATATACAAAAGGTAAATCCTACAAACTTTGTTTAATTGTTCGATTTCTAAGAAGTTTAACAGAGCAACATCTGGTTTTCTGTAATTATTAGATTACTATATCGTTTGTTGGAAGCTAATTAGTAATGTTATTATGAACCACAAAGCGGAAGCTCCGATGCGAACAAAATTGATCAGAAATTTCGGCTTACATGTACTCACCGAACTAATTTCTTTTTCCAAACGTTCTTCAATTGCTTTTAGATTTTCCCGATATTCCGCTTCCTTTCGTCGTAACAAACCAGCGCAGGATTTTTCTAATCCCACCTGCTTTTCTTTAAATTCCCTGGTATTTTCCTCGAGCTGTGCTTGAAGTTTTCGTGTCACTTCGTTCAAATTTTCTGTCAACCTAGTCACTATTTGTTGACGAACTTGTTTTTCACTTTCGTGTTTCTGTTCGGATTTCTGCAAAGCTTCTTCTAAATTAGAGAGTCTGCCGGTTAATCCCTCAATTTCGGTAAGCTTACCCTTCAGCGTTTCTTGTAGCGATTTATTTTCAATACTGCATCTGAATAATAATATGTTGTAGTACTACTGGTATAACTTAAGTTAACTTTCCATTTCAAAGAAGTCGTGTCGTGTTTGAATAAAATAGGAAGTTAATTTAAGTACTTACTAAGGTGAAAGCGCATTCACCTAATCAATATTAACTGAAAATAAATTTTAAGCAGGCTCGAACTTAAATGGAGACAAATTGCTACAAAATAATGAAGATGGTATACACCACCAAAAAGTTTGCTTCTGAAACATTTCAAGTTAAAATTTATATTTCCATAAAAAACAAGAGTTATAGAAGTTACGCTATAATTTATGGTGCCTTTAGCACTTGTTCGCTTTTATTGTATTAATTTAAAACGAAATTCAATTTATATGCTAAGGTTCCGCCTATTGTAAATGCTAATGTGTTAAATTCTTAGATTAGTTCCCCTGCACAAATTCTTTTTAGGTTTTCAATTATCCCTGAAATATTTTTGTTTACGAAAAAGTTTATGATGGATTTGTTTTTAAATTTTATAGTTAGACAAATTTAATAAATAAGAAAGGGGGTGATTTATCTCTTCGATTTTATTTAAAGATGGTTAAGAGATCAAAAGAGAATTTAATATTGACGTATTTTCAGAGTACCTACATGCTGTTTTTCAGTTGCTTACTACACAAGTTTTAAAATCTAAATAAAAAAGTTTGTTTGCAAGTTTTTTCCAAATCGGAAAGACTGCAAAAGGCCTGCTAGAAAGTTGTAATCTTATCAACGCATAATATTGAAAGTTTTAAAGAAGCTTTTATGTTTGTAATTTCACACTACGTGAATGTACATTTAGGAGGTAGCTATCGATACGAAATGTAATTGTTGAAAATGTTTTTGCTGCCGTGACTAATTGAGGTTTCATTCACGATCGGTAGCTTTTCACAAATTTTGGAGATAATTTATTTCATCGTCAGGCTAAAAATAAAATATCATCTGTTATAGTGTCAAAAATTCTAAAAACGTTGTGGTGTCTATTGTCGTAACAGCATAATCAAGGGTGATCAGTAATTATCGTCCTGAAGGGAAATTCTGAAAACAGGGACGTTACATTAGATTTGTTGTGCTGCATTAACCATTGTTTCACTAAATTGTAATTGTAAACGAAATATCGTTTATAACTGAACCCAACAATGCTTTGATTCATTGTTCGTCTGCTTTAGAGATCTTGCTATTAAAATACAACACTGTAGTGCTATAACATAAGTTCTTGTTCTATAATGTGTCCGTTCTCAAACTCTATATAATCCTGCCTTGAAAAGAATAAAGATACTAGACCGTTCTGGAACTTTGTACTAACTCTGTATATTGTCGTATACTATAATACAACAAGTGCTCTGAGTTTTTCCGACAATATTTGTCATTTTGAATACGAGTTGCGGTTGTCACGAAAATAATTACGAGCGGTACGCGAGTGATTATTATTTTCCAAAAACAGCAGCAACGAGTAATGAAGGAATGACAAATATTGAAGAAAAACTAGAGTAAGAGTTGTATTCGGATGACAATTCAATGAAATAAGAATTTTTAAAATAGTAATAATTTTTTTGACATTTGTTTGACGTTTATCTGACATAAATATTGTCGCTGGAAGACTCTACTGCTTTTCAGTTGTCATAAAAATATTGTCAATAAAATAGCCTTCTGATTGATTCAATTTTTAAAAAGGGACGCTTATGATTGGTTGAATATGAATTGAATCAAATTTGTACAATGCATTTAAGAAAAACGTGTTTATTACCACAAATCATTATAAGTTAATCCAAGAAAAAAACCTTTGTCCTCCAAAACTTTACTCTTTTACAATGTACTACTTGGTTCAGGTATCTACTGTCGAAGGGAAGAATCTTTTGTATTGAGGTCGTAACTACACCGTATCAATGGAGAGTTTTTGAGCACTATACATTACGTACAATAACGCTAACGGTAACGTCTTCGCTATGCAACATACTGCTTTGCTAAGCAACATATTGTTTTGCTTAGCATATACGTTACTGTTAGCGTTACCGTACTCTTAGCGTACGGTGCTCAAAAACTCTTATTTATTTATCATTCCAGACGTATCAATTGTCTTCCGAAAACTGTTCTGGTGCTTCAGAGAGCTGAAAATCACTTGGGACCAAGTCTGGAGGACTATGATAAGGGTCAAACGCAGCACAGTTCGGCCAAAGTGTCTTTTGTTAACTCAGGGAAATCTTTTATCACGCAGAATAATAACGCTCTTACTTATGAAACAGCGATTTTGTTAATATTGCAACTTTAAGTTTTTTTAAGGTCTCACTAAGATACCTACTTCATTCATGATCGTGGCTCTTGTATAGGTACGTTAAAAGAAACCGTACAGTCGTGTAGTTATAATATTGAAACATTGAGTGGAAATGGAGATATTTCTATTGGATCTCGGTATGAAACAAGACGTTTTAATGCTAAAAGATTCCTTAATCTTCGCCTGACAAACAAAAAATCGTTTCAAAGAATTCTATGTCGTTTTAGAGAGAAATAGAAATCTGTCAGATAGCGCATGATGAACTGCAGCGTGAGAAGGTGTCAGCATGGAATAATTTTGGAATGTCCTCCAAAATCTTTTATAGCTCTACAACATGCAGCGAGCTCAAAATCTCCGCGGGGCCGACTTTCCAAAATCATTCGACTCGAAATGGAAATAATTCTTTCATTTAAATACAGGGTGGATAAATAGAGATTTTAGTATGGTTTAGTTTATATTGCTATTGATACAATTATATTAATGGGTTAATTAAATTAAAAAGAATTAATAGAGCAAAGTCATAGAAACCAGGTCTGTAGTACCTCGTTTCAGGTGACAAGTTGGTATTCACTAGTTTGGTATTCGGTTGGCATTTGAGGACTTTTTTTGATGTCTGGTTCTTTTTTTGGTTCAGGTGTACATTTGTAATCATTGTAAATAGTATATTTGTTGTGTAAATAATGTTTGTAGTTAGAATTAAGTTCGACGTGGTATGAATGAAGGGGTAGTTTTAAAGGGAGTTACAAACCATCGGTTATTCGTGCGTCGGTTTGTTATTTTCTTGATTTCAAGGATTGAACTTTGATGTAATCCTTATGTTTGTTGTTGGCTGGTTATTAGAAACTCTTCTGTTCATGTGTAAAGGGATTGAGAATAATGTGTTAAAAGAACTATAATTTTGTGAGTTACAAGACTATGGTGGTGACATTGGAAAAGAAAAAGATTTAAATAGAAAATTTAGTGAAAATGTTAAAAGACGTTAAATTTGTTCGAAACGAAACCAGGATTGGTGTCATCAAAAGAAAGAGGAATTTTTATGGATTAAGAATATGAATTAAGTTTTGGGAAATATTCAGGCGCCAGCAAATAATAATTACAAGAAAATTTAATTATTATTCTGGGGTAAAGCTTCAATTATTTACAGGGAGATTTATTTAAAAAGTCACCACTTTGTTGACTGCACCATGGCAACGATCTTCCATTGTTGAAAAATTTCTGGAGGTTATAAAATGATAGAAGAGCAACAAAAAATCACTAGCTTCTGCATTTATTCTTCGGAACCTCCACGTCATGTGGATTGTGGAGCTCAAAGTTATTAACCTAAAATTAAAAGTTATCATTCTGTCCTTGTCTTTCGAAACGAAAGCAAGGTAGAAATAGTTAAAAGTGAATTATAAGTTTGAAAATTAAATCTTACCTGTTGTAAAGTGTTCCATAATTGCAAGTAAATCCGGAGAAAATTCTCCAAAACTTTGAACTGTCAGTTTAAGGAGAAACTAATAACAAATTCTCGAAGAGTTGCGTATGCCGTGTACATCAGAAATAAAGAAGAGTTTACCGGACTAAGAAATAGTTTAAAAGTTTGATTTGGGCTAGATCTTTGAGAACCTTAAAGAACGACCCGAGATTAAAGAGGGAGTCTTATGCTTTATGAATATGTTGATTACCTGGTGCGAGGTAAAGGTAAGGTTTGTGTATGCTTTGCAGGTTTAAAGGTAACAGCATCATTAGTAAAAAGGTAAAGTGACGGGAACATAGCAATTTTATTGTGCAACCAACGTGGGGCTGAATTAACATTATATAGCACTATATTGCTTTATTATTGCATAAGAAGTGCAATTTTTTGGGCTGTGCCGATGAATTAGTGATATACGGAATAAGTCAAAGTTACTTTGATACTAGGTAATTGTGGAATTATAAAGAATTTTTGTTTTTTCAGACGCAAACTCAAACTACAAGTTCATTAACAAGATAGGTTCGTAATAGTTTGAAATTGAAGTAATTTTCGATATTATTTCCGTATGGTGAAAGGAAATATGTTTCAAGCATAGGTTTCAAGTATTAATCCAGTAACAGGGACTCCTTTCTAACGATCTACATCTATACAATGACTTCTACACGTCCTTTGGGTATTATGTTTTGAAATGTTCTAGATTTACACAAGCATTGTTTGAACGCTACAGTAGGTATAGTCAAAAAATCTTAAGTTCAACAAAATTATATTCTTGTTGGCAGAAACCAAAAAGTCCAAGTTGTACAAAACTTAGAGGTATACCCAAAGTTTACATAGTGCTGGTAATATTTTCTGATTGAAATGCTGCTTTAGGAACTACAGTAAATACTTATAAAGAAGCCAGAGGTAATGCTTTGGCAACGAGATGAATTTACTAAAAGCGGTGTGCCAGCGGCGCGCCGTTTTAAATATACGTCCACAAAGAACTGTTCAATATTATTTGGGATTACACCTATAGTGATCACGATTATGTTCCAGAACAACAAGGATTATGCATGAAGAACGAGACACATTACAAGCTTACTGTATTTTGAACTATATTTTAAAATACTTTTGTTAAATAAATGCTAAGATAATTATGTTCTTATGTTTCAATTATGTTCTAATGCTGATTATTGAAATGGAAGACGTTATTAACAGGGTTAATGGTTTTCACTTTTTAACTGACACACTTGACACTTGTTAACAATGAAAGTTTTTATTAGTATTTAATAATTATTTTATTTATGATGATAACGCAGAAGCTAATGGAGGAGCCCTGTTTGTTCTTTGTGATTGAATTTTTTTTCTAAAATCCACTAAATATACCAAAATAGGAATGGTGTCATGACGTTTTATTAGTGTTACTTTTGTTAGAGATTCGTGTCCTCATATTTCTCATCTATTACCAAGGTCTATCACCTCTGAAATATGAAACAGTAGAAGCCATGCAAGTTAAAATTTCATAATAATTATAGGCTATTGCAGTTTTATATTTTAAAGTTGCAGATATTTACAATGGCATTCCGTTTAGGACAAAATTGAACTATCTATATTATGGAAATCATGTGTAGTTATACAGTGAAGTCCATTTATTATGCAATATAGGCATATTGCAAGTTAATTGGTGTGAGCACTTTACCATTGGAATATAGGCAACCCATTATACACTGCTAAGCACTCTTGCCCCTGCCTACTGATGAATTTAAATTTTCAATTGTCAGGAATGTATTATTATTATTGTTTTCAATATTAAATAATCTTTTTTTAACTAAGAACATGTTTTATTTTGAGGTTAAACTTTCATGTGTTGCTGATTTCGATTAGATCATAGATGGTTAGATAAAAAAAAACTAGCTAACTGTATAATGGGTTGCCTATATTCCAATGGTAAAGTGCGTACACCAATTAACTTGCAACATGCCTATATTGCATAATAAATGGACTTCACTGTATATAAAAGATGTGTATACAATGAAGTCCATTTATTGTGCAATATAGCCATATTGCAAGTTAAATGGACCGCCCACCTTATCATTGGAATATAGGCAACCCATTATACACTGCTAGCTCTTGCCCCTGCTTACTGATTTTGATTATTGTTTGTGAAATTACAGTGTTTTGTTTAGTTTTTAATAAAAAACAAGATTCAAAACTAACGATTTATTGAAAATATAATCTATACAGACGAAAAAAGAAATAGAAATGATGTATACTATATCACTCCGGATTATCGGATTATCAATAGGTAATGTTAGGGATTATTTTAGTGTAAAATATCCTAACAGACCAGTCCCTACTGTGTCGACAATATCAAGAACATCTAGAAAATTTGCCACATGAAGAAGAAACAGCAACACATGAATCTGTACACATTTCCATTTCTCCTTGGTCTGTATAAATGATGTTTTCAATAAATCGCTAGTTTTCAATCTTGTTCTGTATTAAATATTAAAAAAAAATAAATTTAACAGGCGACAAAGAATAATTAAAATCAGTAAGCAGGGGCAAGAGTGCTAGCAGTGTATAATGTGTTGCCTAGATTCCAATGATAAAGTGGGCGGTCCGTTTAACTTGCAAATGCCTATGTTGCATAATAAATGGACTTCACTGTATAACAAGGGAGTAATCTTTGTATAGATATATAAACTAGAAATCGGAATAGTCAAATAGGTTGCACGGAAACATAGACAAATACCTATACCGTGTGTAAGATAAGGTACTTATATAGTTATAAAACAAATTTAGATATATACGTAATTATAAATTATTAATATTAATAAACTCTAATAAATAACAAAAAAATAATTTCATTTTATAATTATTAAGAGTACCTTTCAATATCAGCGTCTCTAACTTGTAGAAGAGTTAAGTTATACTTGAAATCCTTTTCCAGATTAAGCAAATCCTGAAATAGTCTCGATGGCGTTGCACCATTATCCATGAAAAATGCCCAGTCAAAGTCTTTAAATATAACCTATTTTACAGCGTCTATTTTACAATTTTGAAAGCTGCCTCCTAGGATTTAGATATGCGGAGTGCATTCGTTTGAAAGCAATTTGGTCTCCATTTTCATACCCTGCAGACGACTGTGAAATAAGGAAAAATAGTATTTTCGAGCTATACAAACGTATAAACAAAATATAGGTCGGTTTGGTGTGTAAAACACATACTTTAGTTTTCCAGTTAAGCTTGGGGTTGAAAACGGAAACGAAAATGTTCACAGCACCTAAATACGGCGCAGTTATAATATAAAAACGATACGGTACGTATTATATAAAAATGGAAATGCAGAGTGGGTACTACATGGTACTACATACAGTATTATTTGAAGGAGTATTTTCCATCGTACAAGAGAAAATTATCTGGTAGGTATCAAAAATTGAAATAAACTGATATTTGATTATATCAGATTCAATTATGTTTAATATTTTTGTTAATCGTTGTCACACTGGGTTGGAAGCAATATGAATTATGAAATGTTTATTTCATGTCTTACGCAGAAAATAAAAACTTTGGAGATTTGTGAAGTTAACAGAAATAATAAATTTGCTTTTTTTACGGGCGTTATTGCTCAATTCTATGTAAATATCTAAGAAAGGGTATGAAAGTGGCTTGTAAAGCAAATATTGGGGTAGGTAATATATACGGGACGTTAATGAAGATTAATCATTTTTACATAGAAAGTATTTGATGGTTTAAGAAATATTTTCATTTATATTCGTTTCGATTTATTGGCGTATGTATGGAATTTTTATAGAAGTGAGAATATTATAGAAAAATGTAGATTATATTGATTACTAGCTATTTCTAAAAATAAAATCGATGTAATAACGTCTGTGGAATGACGGCGAAGGAAATTGAAAATCACCCTTTCAGTATGTTTAATTCAAACTTCATATCATTTTGAGTTAATAATTTTAAACTTGTTTAGATGTTCATTGCTAGAGAAATTGAATATTTGTGTTTAATATTTTGAACCTTCAAACTTCAATCAAGATTCAAATTTAAATATTAAAATCAAGAGAATGAAGAAAGACCCGTGTATGCACTCCTATGTTTTTCTATCAGTAGCTTTAATTAAAAACTAGGATTTTACTGTTGCCATCGCCAGTGGAGAGGTTCTACCGTTAATACAACACGAATATACTTCATCAAACAATTTAAAAGTGGATGATGGTATGAAAGAGACGAAACGCGGTAATCAAATTTTAATCAGGCTATCAGACAGACTGGAACAAAGGCTATGAAATTGTGGTTTTAGTTTTTAATTATAAATTCAAATAAGAGTGCCACAAGCAAAAAACTGACCCACCTTTTCCGATTTTTCAAAATATTTCGATTGTCAATATTGTCGCAAGTCAATTTTGCCGGCGGATTCATGAAGAGAACAAAAGATAGCAACTTTGCCGAATTTGAACATTCCCTCTACCTTTGTTCAGAAGGGAGATTCTTGAATCAGCCTGTGGAGTAAAAGTAAGCATATACACCAATAGCAAGAAAAATATGCACGAAGTTTCATAAAATATGCACACTGCGTGTGATGGAGTTCCAACATGTATGATGTATTTAAAGCTTTTTTCACAAACACAAACATTTATTTTAATATAAACAATATATTTGAAAACATTTATTAATAATTCTCATGCGTTTCAATAAATTACGGTTTTTCAAGAGTTAAAGGTGTTATATAAATGTTAATTTTAGCACAAAAAGTATTTGCCGATTTGCTTCATTCTCTACAAAGCACTTTAACACCATTCAGCACATATTCCTTTATCCAGGAAGAGACCAAGTTATTAATTTCCCGTATGTTGTTTCTTTCATTACTGCCGTTGTTCACCACCGACGCAATTACAAATGTAGTCAGGCTGTATATCGGACTAAACTTCGTAATTATTCGTATTCTTATTTATTGTTTTTTCAAAATTTATACTAACGAACACTGACACAATGTGTTCTTAGAAAAGACCCTATACGTATTAAGAGGTCTGTTTCTGTTACACTATAGAAATGTCGTAAATATTCTTAACTAGTTTCAATCTTAATTCCTACGAACCATGTAGGCAGTGGCGGCCTGGTATCCTTAATGTTGGTCGGCTAATTTGCCAATGGGGCCCTCGTATCCTCTGGCGATTTATCAAAATTCGAAATCAGAGTAAGCAAAATTAAAAAAAAAACACATGTACTCAGGTGTGGATCTAAGAAGATTTTGGGGGGGGGGCTAATTTTAAAACTAAAATGTTGAACAGTGGAGGTAGGCGGGAAGTGGCGAGTTTAACAGCGCCGCAGGCGATTTTTTTTCAAAAAAGGGGCGTGGCTTCGGAAACTACTTTGAACGGAGCATTATACACAAATTTTAATATACTGGATTGACATTCTGTGGGGGGCAAAGCCCCCCCCCCCGGGGGGGAATTCAACACTGCAAGGCACAAGCCTAAGGTTTGAGGTCAACCGGATTATCGAGTAACAAACCAAAGTATTTAAAATTGCTCAAAATATAAACTGATTTCATTAAAAAAATAATTTTCAAACCTTCTGGGGGGGGCTGCAACTGTAGGAATCTTATCACGTTCGATGCTGATCAACATTAAAGGTTCGAGTAATTCCTGCTGAAGAGAAGCTCTGAGCTCCGCCGCGCCGTCTCGATTTCCACGATTTCTATAACTGTTTGATATTGCTTACCAATCTTTTTTTTATAATGAATGTGCTAAATGGAATTGGGGCCCAATTCTGTTTAATTGGGGTACGCCTCGGCTGGGGCCCGGTCGGCAAATGCCGACTCGCCGACCTAGCCAGGCCGCCACTGCATGTAGGGCCTTTGCTTCCTCTACAATAGTCGACTATTCTTCTCCAAGACTTTCCGGCACCACTTTCCTATGCTTGGTGCAGCGGATTATTTTTGTACCTATCCATTATTCTAATTTCTAGTTGATTCCATTCGCATTAAACAATGCTCCGTTTATGTCAGGCCGTGACTACTGATGATTACCAAGTCATTATACGGGGTGTATTAAACATGACAACAAGTAAAGTAAGTAATCAAATATAAATTATAATATATATTATACAGGGTAAGTCGGGAGAAAACTGACAAACGTCGGGCGTCTGTTCTGCAGGTAAATATAAGACAAAAAACCCAAAAGTTGTTATCCTATTTTTGCTTTATTTCAAGATACAGGGTCTTCATAGTTTACTAGTTGTGCTAGAGTAAAATGTAAATACATCTGTAGTTACCTGATGCTGGTTTTTCATTAATCGGATAACAACTTTTTGGTTTTTTTAATCTTATATTTACTTGTAGAACACACACCCAACGTTTGTCAATTTCCTCCTGACTTACGCTGTATAATGAATTTCGCCAATTAAAGTCGAATAAAAATAAACATATGCGAAAAGTTATAATGCAACCCTTCTTAAACCCGTCATTTAATGCCGCGTAAAAATTGCGAAATTCTTTGCTTCAGAAATATTGTTTTAATTTATATTTATTTATTTTCCAGCTCAACAAAACACATTCTTATACAAAGTATTACTGTAGTACAACTTAACTTAAGATGATACTGATACCTAACACATCGAGCCCTAATCATGTCAAATACCTATCTCATGGAGTTAGTTACCTTCATTGTCATCATCGGTAGCGTATAATAGGTTTTGAGGTAGCCTATACGTTGCAGTCTTGTAATCATTTCTAACGTACCAGGCTGAGTTGACAGCTATTCACAATATCTTGTTTTGTTAGGTTTGTATTTTGTTGATGTTACTTTTAGATGTATTGTTTCAGATCACGGCTTTAGAAATAAAAAAGTTGCCAGATGGACACACTTAAAAGGGCTGTTCTGTTTATTGAGTGTCCTGAATTAGAAGCTTACTATCGGGATCCTGAAAATGACAGGAGCTACAAATTGAATTTAACGAGGGAAGCAGTATACGTTTAGAGAGTAATTTAATATAGATTGAAAAAATATATCTATAGCTTTGATGGGTATTAGAAGAGAATTTAAAATAATAATTGTTTTCAAATACACATTTGTTTGTTTACTATTTTATATGATTATAAATGTCCTAAGTTGAGTGTGTTTCTCGTTGACGAGATTATGTTCGTGGTATAGTTCTGACATGATCGTTGTACTAAAAGTGGCCCTCTAATAGCTTTATTGTCTTTATAATGTTAAATTTACAAAATGAACCATACGCAAGTTTAGCGAATACATTAGATACTTAGGTACTAATATCTTTGGAAACATTCTAGAAATTTGTCATCACGTGGTTTACACCCTGTTCTGTAAGCCGCAACGACTCGTTCACAAAGTCGGGGTTTGAACAATTTCCTTGCTTGACTGTGGACTTGACCGCGTTTATAGATATATAAGAGTCGTCAACGATGATCGTTAGCTAACAACAGCTAACAGCTAACAGTTGTTCTGAACGACCTTTTATAGAATATGGGAGCTAATACAATACATTTTTCGGTTACCGCTTCTAACAATCCTAAAGCGCTAAAATTATCTGGACGAGCACAGAGCAAAGTGGTCCTAGCAAGAACGAAAAGTACCGAAAGTATAATCTCCGATTTAAGTTAATCTTTGCATGATATCTGATAACCGTTTACCTACAAAGGTAGACCACGTGATGACCGCTCCCTATTCGCTTCTTCACAGGGGTGTTTTTACTAGTCTAATCTGCGCCTCGTTTCGTAACTTGAACCTTGAATAAGAGCCATTATTATACACTCTTTGAATAAGACACTATTAATGATGTACCACTTGTTGCTAAACAAGCCAAATATAATATTTGTTTTAGCAAGGTATGTTGGAATATTCTTATAGCCATTGGTAGGTATGTATATTTTTTAGAAACATGGTTATTGTGAATAAGCTAAACTAATTAATAATTTTTGTATCTATAACACTTGCGTAAGTCAAGGCTTTTCAAATTGACGGATTTTTTTAATCAATGCAATGCGTCGTAGAGACTTTTTGAATAATTTTCTCCCTATTTACATCTTACGTTTTTAACCGACCTTAATCTGACAAAAGAACGTTAAACTTTCTGACAAGGGTTGGCTCTGACAACTGAAATTCGGTTTCTTAATTTCTAAAATAAATCCGTTAATAAATGTCATTTACCTGTATAGTCGAATTAAAATCACAATTTGTTTTTCAGAGAGGTACCTATTATTAATTGTACAGTTTAATTTCTGTATTGATATAACAAATAGATCTCAATTAAAATAAACACTGATTTTGTGTATCATGTCTAATCCACATTGAAATTTTAATGAGGCGACGCCTAGAAATTATATTTCATAAAAAGAAAACTTTCTTTTATTGTTGTTCCATATATAAAAATATATTGCAGTAGAAGAAAACTGCCTGTTAACGACGAGTAAAATGTGTGTGGTTATAAAACTTTTTTGGAAGCAAAAGACATACGGGCGGTATGAAAAGTTCCAAATCCATTATGTGAAACATATTTCGTTAGAGTGATATGTTTACAGCGGTAACCGAAACAAATCGAAATTTGACGTTTAAATTTATTTTGTCTCCGGGCAATTCAAGCTTCTCCTCGCAACAAAATAACGTAATTTATTCCGACTCGAACAACGTAAATCCCTTCGTTTTGAAAATTAAACATGTAATGCCTGTATCATGAACTGTGACTCGTTCTCCGTTATCGATTACTAAATTTTCAACTGTTACATTTTCTTTCCACATTTTGACACTAATACCTCTACTCCGAGTTGATATAAATATACGATCGGAATGGGGTTGATATTGCAATCTGAATTGTAAATTTTTAAATAAGGGATCTGTTTTTTTCTGTCCATAAAGGATTATTATTATTCATTTTGAGAACATAAAGCGTCCTTTTTGACATCCCTTGTCTGGCAATTTATATATAAATGGAATTATACGCTTTTATTATGGCACATTTGAGTGAATCTTTTTTATATTCAAATATTTATATTATATGAAAATAAGGTAAACGTATAATAAAGTTGCATTTTAAATAAATGTTGCTAAACCAACCGAAATGTGATCTGTAGAAGTCCGAATTTAGGTGTGATATCAAAATAGCTGCATGCGTTCCGTGAGAATTATTCTGAATTCAATTTAATTGTGTATTATTCTAGAAATATTCAATATCTTGTTAGAGTTGTTATTGTTGTTGTTGTTATCTTGTTCTATCTGTGGGCCGTGGGCTCCACTATATTTTTAGAATGATGCTTTTTAATCAGCATCGTGAGATTTGCTGACTTCTCTGTGTTAAAAATACATAAAGCACGTGAAGTTGTTCCAACCTAAAGTAAAATTTGGAAGAGAGGTATGAGGCTCAAGGGATGTAGTTACGAGGCAAGTCGCTTTGATCGGCCCTTTTCTTCTTTGATAACAATAAAAAAGAAGTCGATTCAAATCGAAGGATTTTTTTATAGACGAATAAAAGATATTCATTTTTTTCTTAGAAACCAACAAAAGAACGACTGAAACTTCATGAAGTCTTGGATAGGGGCCTGCATAACAAACAATCTATGAAATTCGGACGGCATAATAAAAATGGCGATTCATAAAATGACCTAATGTATGGCTATCTAAAGTTCTTAGAAGTTTTGGATGTTACATTATTGTACTAGCTTTCGCATTTATGATTTCAAAATTTTTCAAAACGTTTGCCATTTGCTTTCCCTTTTTTACATTGAATAAGATGTGGCTGCTGTAATTAAATTTCAGTTAGTCCACTATCAACAAAACCTGCTAAAAATTACAAAAAATTAATTGTTGCTTGATATTGTCACGTTATAAATTAGTGACTGTCTGGATTCAAACACATCATTTATTTAACAAGACTAAAATTAAAGTAAAGTTTACAAATTGAATAATTGCACCATTAAGGTGAGCTTACACAAATGTAGCTAGCAGAGCCCAGTAAATCATGTTGGTAGAGCGAGATGGTATTCTTCAGTCTTCTTGGTAAGGGTTCAACCCTGGTCAGGCCTGGCTTGAAGTAGTGGCTTGAGTGTGATGGCTTAAATATGTTGTCTTGACTTCTCGATTGGCAGGTACACACTGATTCGTATGAAAGCTCGTTGTGCTTTTATACTAGTTGGTGCATCCAAATATGGACATAACCTCGAGTACACGATGTTCACCAGCTTTCTCATGAAATCCGATATTCTTAATCATCAGATTTGCATTGTGAAAGTATAATGTTAAAGTATAATGTCAAACTGGTAGGTGATACTAGCATGCTAGCACGTGATGCTGGCATGTTTAGTTAACATTGATTTTACTTAGGTAATTACAGCAATCCGTAATAATTATTAAAAGCACTTCATGACAATATCAAATCGAAATGTGACATTTTTATATATTTACGGATTTGAAATTGAGTTTGGCCTTGGTATGTACGAGTATTCAATCCGAAGCAAGTAGAACTTTCCGGATTAAAATTTTGCTGTAAGTATGCTTGAAAATAAAACTTGGCAATATCTAAAATTTCATCATTAGTGCAGACAGTTTTGGAAAACTGTATAGTTAATGTCACTGTTAACGTTAAGGAAAAAGTAAAAAGTTTAAAGAAATATAGATCATGAACGAACATATTATGAAAAGAACTCCAGGAGTAGGATTAATATGTATGACATAATGTCTCTTAATTAAGGACAAGAATAAGGGTTAACCCTTTAACGACTAACAAACCTCGGGAGAGCTTTAGCTATATATAAATACATATATAAATTACGGTGATAATGCATCAGTGACAGTAAATAAAGCCCTTAAAGAGGTGAAGAAGCAACTGAGATTAATTTACGACATTGATTTCTAATAGAAAAAACGTAAACAAGGGAACTCTCTAGAATTCTTATTTTGTAAGAACCACTGTCTATATCTGTCTTCTATCTTCTTGGTTAATATCTTTTATTGCAAAAACTAGGATATACACACATTTGCTGGATAAATACAGTAGAGCAGCAACTACGTTCGCCGGTAAATCATTATTAGAGATGACGAGAAGAAGAAATTTAAAGGTATTCTAAAAATGTTTGTAGGTATATAAAATTTCCGAAGCCACTTTTAAGCGATATTAATGAACTACCTACATAATAACGAACATTCATAGAGATAAATCATAGTGGTGTAGGGATAATGGCGAAAGGACAAATCCAGGATTACAAACTAATCTAGGATTCCAGTTAATTCGAATGTTTTTCGGAACTAATACCAACTTCGAGGATGTTACCTTATATATCATTTTCTGAAGGTTTGCCATTGTTGCAGTATCATTATATTATATTAGTTTTAATTTTCAATTCAGAAATTATTATCAGTAGCGTTCCATAACATAAACAAATAACACCTAGTTGGGAAATGATGGTTTATTTAATGTTTTCGCAAAAGCTTTGTTTACAATTTAACCTCCCCCATTAATATTTCATTTTTAAAATTAATATTTAATTAATTATTCTTTATTATAATAAAGATTAAACCCCTGTTGGAGTAACTTATTAAGGTCAAGGCAGCTACATTTTAAATTTAAATTTTAAATGTGATATTACCTTAAATCTCTAGATTTCGCTTTGTGATCCCAATAATGAGTTAAAATAAATAAATTGATTTGTTTATCCTTATTTCGTGAAAGCTGTTAACTACACGTGTTCGTCTTTGTTTAAGGCTTTTGGGAACATGTAACTACATCTTGTAGATGTTTCGTCTCTAATACAGGGATTCGAACGGTCAGAATCTGCTTACATAGTTGAACCTGTTAGTTGTGCGTGATGGGGTTAGAACTCCCGAAATGTATACACTATTGTAATCAAATGTTTGCAAATCGTTATACTGGGTGTTTTAAAATCAAAGTATCATGCAGTGAGCTAAAGACATTATTATTATACTACAATGGTGATTCACTAAGCGTGGCTACCGGCTGTACTGTAACTCGGAAGGTAATTGTCTCACATTAACGGGAAGGATTTCTTATATACAGCCGATCCTCCATGAGAAAACCATTAAAAATGTATTCAGCCATTAATTACTGCAGGTGGCGCCATAATGGAGGAGTGGTAAGACGAATTCGCATTTTTTTAATAAAACACAAAAAAAGGTTGAAATATATTTAGATCGAAAGTCCGTTTAATTTTATATGAAATCGAGCCACTTAAAGTTTACATATTCTATGGTATGCTTAGCCAAAACATAACCTCCAGGGTTAATACACTTTGTACCTTTGGATGGAAGAGCTCGGTCTCAAACAATGAGGTATTTTATGAATCTCGGAATATTCTTCAATCAAGACTTTTTTTGAAATTACATTTGCAGTGATTTCTTTTAAATTTTTAATGGGTTTTGGTGGAGTCTTGTAGTTTTGTGCAATTTTCTCGAAAATGTCAAATGGAAATGCATACTTGGGACCCAAGGTAGTCTCACGCGTGTTCGTCCTGGTTACCAACTTTAGTTAGCTTTACCAAAAGGATCTTAAGAGTGATTTATGTACACCATACCCACAATCTACCTTCAACTAGATCATCGTTGTTTGATTCGATCGAATCTTTTGGCCATTTTATTTAGAGTTTTGGTATTCTCCTTGGTTCGATAGATAATTCGTAAAGCGATCTGCGTTGATTTATCTTCATTCTGTTGTGTTCTCAGTAATAATATCATAAGAGCGCTTTCGTATATTCGGCTATACTTTTCGCGATTTCTATTCGAAATTGATGTTGTCATGGATATTTCCTAATGGTAACATCAATTGAGAATAGAAAGAGGGAAAAGTATTTAGAATATACGGAAGTGATCGAATGATATTTGTCACGATTATATCACGAATTTTTAAGTTCATTTTACTCAAAATGTCAGTCTGACTTTTGAAAAAATTAATTTATAAGAAAATCAATTATTTTTATGTACGGTTGCTACAGATACCATCGTATCACAGTCAGTAGGAAGCCGAAACACCAAATCGAATATACCGATGGACCAAGAAGGTACCTATATCCGAGAATTCCCGCCGTGATTGGTTCATTTTTAAACAAGTCTTAAATCCTATTGGTCTATAATATATCAGTGATATAATAAATTTTCTATCCAGCCTTAACGAAGAAATAAACTATCTCAAACACAATTAAGATTATCACCAGTGGAGGGCAAGTTTAATGTTATCGGCAAAGTAGGACATGAAAACTTAAAACAAATTGTAGGCAAGTTAGCTGTATGAAGATATTAAAAGGATCAAGCAGGCTTGGTTGAGGCACTCCAGTTTTTATTTCATTCTATCCATAATGCGTTACTATTTACATTGTAAACAAATTAAACCCGTCTATTTTTATAGTTCTATTTGAAATCTACTCCGACACTTATTTGAATAAAGTCTGAAAAATTGTGAAAGCCATTTTGAGAGAAACGACTAAAATCACTGACCTACAAAATAAACATTTTTATTTACATGCGGATGTACTTTTTCAAAAACTAAGTAAACAGCATTTGTTTGATTTGGATAGCGCCACCGATGTCTGCCCGTTTCAGTATTCCCGTTGTTAAATCGTGATGCACCAAATAATATATACCTATTGTGGTGATATTGGTTGCGTGTCTGAGGTGATTTAAAAAAATTAATTATTAGAACAATATATGATTTTATTTAATTTAAAGAAGATTTATAAATTAAAATTATTAGATATATTTTTGTAATAATTAATTTTTTTAACTCACCTCAGACACGCAACCAACCACAGTATATTCCGCGTTGAACGAAATTTGTTTCAATTCCTGTAGTTTTTAAAGGTATTATACAAATTTAATATTTTGCAAGTTATAATTTTTTTTTATTATAATATCAATATTGGAATTTAGAATATTGCCATAATTTTGTTGAAATGTTTTAAGACGGTGTCTTTCATACATTGTGTGAGGGTCCTCAACAAACCACCTGTTCTGCAAACATACATTTTGACTTGAAATTCCCTACTATTATTGTGCGATAGTTTACTTTCGCATAACCTTGAATTGAAGATGTAGTACTAGTCTCTGTATGTTCCGTCTTCCGAAATGGAAATTAGCATTTAATACATACCACCATTACGTAATACTTTGTACTTACAATGTCACATATCACAGTCAATGGTCTTACGAGATGTAACAGTCACACACCTTACAATTAGCAGTTTAAACTAATAAATTACTCTCTAATGTAATGTGTAGTGTTTATTCGTAGGTCATATTACTTTCTATTCAATTTTTGAATTATGAAATATTTACCCAACGGGGATTTATATCATTACAAGTCATTGTATACATTGGTATTAGTTCAATCGAGGAAATGAGATAAACTTAGTTACTTGAATTTTATCATTAACTTCAACAGTGCGGAAGCTTTTTCCCGTAATGTTAATTACAGAATCGCCAAATAAGAGAAACAGGAGAATTAAATACCAGACTTCTACATTTACTATTAGGCACAAAGACAAAAGAATTTTTATTTTCAAAGGTAAATAGAGTTAGTACTCAAAAGAATTTCAAATAGAAAGCTTTCGCCTCTTTGAATTTTATTTAAATTGGTCTAGGGGTAGTTCTAGGAGCGTCATTCAATTTAAAGGGGCTCATTAGCTTTGGTTTTCGAAGCTGGTTGGCACGTTTTTCCTTAACAAGTCATGTTGACTAACGATAATGATGTTACTATTAAGCTGTGTTACGAGAAGCATGAGATTAGGCGTAGAAATTGTGAAATCGAATTAAGGATTTTATTGATTAGCTAGTATGTATAGAATTTCTGTACTGTAACGAACATTCTGGGATTACTAGTACCAACATGTGGGAATTAGGTTGTGTGAAGACTATGAATTAAGGATAACAAAACCGTGTTATTTTATCAGCTTTCGAACTAAAGCAAATAATGGATGATTCCATGTGGTACTTTAAAACTAACGTCAAATCGATAGTACGTATTGTCATGACACAACAAATTGAAATATTTGGTTTCGTATACGGTATCAACGAAATTCACCAAAATAACTTTTAGAAAACTTTTTAAAAATATTTTATTTAGAAAATAGATACCTACTGTTAAGTGTCTTTTAAGAATCTTTCTGTTTCTATGTCGATTGTTAGGTTCCTTTTCACAATTTGTATGTCTATAGACATTGTATAACGTTCTATTTTAGGCGTACGTCGCTGTAATGCACATCGACGTGAAACTGAAGTTATATTATTCCTGCTTGATAGTAACATATGCCATTGCTGATACGTACTTCGGTATATTTCCAGATCCTCTGTAAATCCACTAATACTGTCATATTTCATGTCGCATAATGTGCATAATTTGTGTCTAGTAAGCCTGGTATGATACTGTATTAATATTAACGCTACACCAAACATCTGAATTGGTATTGTGTATTAAAGATTACTTTGAAACAAATTTAGAATTTCTGCTACTGACTAACGCCCGGTTGCCAGAAGCAAATTTATGAAACATTGAAACCCATAACTTTTGTATTCGATAAACAGCCAAAAAGGACATTTTTTGGTTGCGGGATCAAACTATGTATAGGCCAATCAGAGCCCTTTATGAGGGTCACGTGATACGTCATGAATAGTCTTACTGTGTGTTTATCGAATACATAAGTTACGAGTTCCATAAATTCGTTTCCAACTGGGAATAACAGCCGTTGTTTGTGAATCCGACAATACAACATAACATAGGTAGTACTACTAAAGGGGTTAGGTACAATTCACCGGAAACGATTGGTCGGGTAACAATTCGCCGGGAACGATTCGCAGCGAGCCATTCGCCGGTGCCCGATTTGCCGAAGCACGATTCACCGAGGCACCGAACTATTTTACTTGGATATTTAAGGTAGACTTTCGATGTCAGCGACAGCGACCGGAGACCGCGACCGCCGACAGCTACCGGCGACCGATACAGCACCGGTACAGTGGAATTCAATCGGGCTTCGTTCGAAGCGACCGGGAGCACGGTGGCACTCTCTGCTTGTCGTGTGTGATCAGTCTCCCGACTGCTCCTAGAGCGGTAGGGTCGCTGTCGACACGTGGTTAAGTACACTGCTACTTGTAAAAATTATGACCTCGTTGGTTAAAAAAGCAAAAATGAACTCAATCCAATCAAAGTCTTTTTCATTTTCATCGGAGGAAGATGATATATACTAATCGAGTTGGTAGCTCAAAATCCCGGATTGTACGATTTGAAACTACCATTATTGTATAAAGGATGGCGTAAAAAAAGAAAAGATATGGTTTATCGGCGCTCTTCCACATTTTTTATGCAAATTATATAAAATTAGGCCTTCATCTTCCTCTTCTCTAATAATACACTCAGCAAAACACTTTTTTTAATTGGAAACATTGAAATATAAGTACTCGTCTGTCTACTGCAAAGGGTGTCTCCGTGTCTCTGCATTGATGTGTCGTACGTTGCGAACGAGCTGTCTGTCATCTGTCGCCGGTCGCGGTCGCCGGTAGCTGTCGGCGGTCGCGGTCTCCGGTCGCTGTCGCTGACATCGAAAGTCTACCTTAAAGCGTTGATTGAAGTAATACTTCAATCAACGCTTAAAGGTAAACCTGAAGAGAGCAACTAACCTGATCAGCGCAGCGCTACGCGCACACGCGATTGAAACGACTTCTTCCGCAAGATACGATTATTATGACAACGGAATTACGGAAAGCGACAATAGTGAGTCAGATTAAAAACTTGTGTAGTGCGTGAGGAGCTAGAGTAGCTGCTTCTTAAAGTGATACCAAGTGCAAAATTTATGTTATTAACTCAACCGTGAATAACATTAATTTGTTGAGCCGGTTCAAAATTTTATTGAAAAAAAAGCGCTACGCACAGTTCTACGCACAAGCGTACTGTGCCCATAAATCTACGAATATTTGTAGTAAAATAAAAGAAACCCGGTTGTTAAATTTTTGACGGCGAATCGTGCCTAGGAGAATCGGACTTGCCGGTTAATCGTGCGGCCGGCGGAATTGTTCTTGGCGAATGGTACCCGAGGAATCGTATCCGACGAATCGTGCCTTTTCCCTACCAAAGTCAATAACAAGCTGGGTGGTTAGTAACGAAGAGTTACAAAACAAAAAATTACTGACAAAAACCCATGATGCAATTGCGAACTGTACAGATTGAGTATACAAGAATCAGAATGTAGACCTACCATGGAATGTGATTTAAAAAATGTGAAAAGTATTAACAAAAAGAAATAAGGATTGATCAAATTTATAGCAAATGGTTCAGAGAAAGTCAAGGCAGTTAAAAGAGCGCAATGCAAAGGTGCCACCACAAGACATCGAAATCAGAATAAGAGAGTACTCCCCCGCAATTCCATTGTGATGATATTGTAGGCTGAATCTTTCTCATCAAGATCAATTTATTAGAAAGCAAATATGTGAAATACATTTCGTTGTCAGAAAATTGCTATCACACCCACATTTTGAAACGAACAATATTCACAAGTGAACATTTACTACTATGCAGTTACATTTGTTTAAAACCAACTTCTCAGTACAGATACAGGTAACAATAAGTATTATTTATAGAATTAAAAAAGAAAAGGTCTGTGAATGACTCAATCGAAAAATGCACTAACAACACAGGCTGGCTGATGCTAAAGTTCTTGCAGAATATAGGTACGTCAACGTCAGGCAAATAATTTTGTCTTTGGAATCTCTGGGCTTTGACTTTGTGTTTGTTAAAAGGGGACTTGATTCAACTATGTGGGGTAGCAGATACAGAAGTACAAGACGATCCAGAAGCAACTGCGTCTCAGAAACAAATCTCCAATTTCCGTCTATTGTGTGAGTGCATCAAGTAGAAATAAATTAAAATAAATATGTTAGACACAACCTCTATCTCCCAGAATTTGCTAGTATGGAGAAGTACGAAGTATAAGTATGTCGAAACTTTCTTCGAAAGCCGCGTGTTGTATAAAAAAAGTAAAAGAACCGTTTGTTTTTCAGTTCTTATACTGTTTTCTGCTTAAAACTTAAAATACATATTTGTAATATTAAAAGCTTACTATTTAACAATCCTAGAATAAGCATAAACGACAAGAGATAAAATCTGATTAATAATTTATTAATTATAGAGGATGTCAGGTAGATATAGTTCCGTTATGCATTACCGACCTGATAATGTAAACAAGACCACATCAAATTAGGTCAGAAACACTGAGCTGATATCAGGTTATGAAATCAAATTGCATTACACTGCTTGAAATTTACAACCCTAAATCGTAGCTAAAACAGAAACAACAAAGTTCTAAAACAGGGCAAACATGTCAAACAATTAACTTAATATGCAAGAAAAATCATACGTAAACATATCAAAATAAAGTACCTATAATTTATTAAAGTATAAATAACGGATATTTTGGCTTCCGAAAAGAAATTTCAGCAAATTAAGGGCGGGTTTGCCTAACAATAGCGAGACAAACTGCTTGGATATGCAGAAAAATTTGTATCTAAATTTCTTTACTATACAATACCGTTTGGAAAAATGCAACGTAAAAGATACCCTTACCACAGCAAAAACGATTAGGTGGAAGGTCTAAGAGGAATCAACAGTAGACGTTTAAATCAAAAAGGACATCAGAAACAGGTGCTACTGTTTGATTTATATTCAAAAAAGATTATGTTTTCAGAGTTAAAAATTGGTAATATTTACAAATTTAACACAAGCTGATAATGTGGTTTTCACCGATGACAAACGAAGAGTAGGTAGAACGCAAAATAACAAGAAAAACATTTTGAATGTGACGCAACGAGAGGATAGGACGAGTACAGAAAAATAAAATATCTATTAGAACTAACCTGAAAATTGAAGCCGATGTTGAAGTTCGTAATACAATGGAAAGAGTAGGAAACCGATCTGCGAAGGTACATTTTTTTCCGCTGGTAATTGTACAGTTGAAAATATGACCCTTATTAGGACACCGTAAATATAGTTAAGTAACCCTCCTCCTTAAAATAAATGCGTTCGAGATTTGGAGGTATAGAAGGCGAAAAACGTATGGACAGCTGTAAACTAGAAAATAAACGAGAAACCAAGGATAGACAAGAAACTCCAGTAGGTATGAAAGATTGAAAAATTCAAAAAATTTCAATAAAACATAATTATTACAATACAGTAACAAAATTAGTCTACGTAACTCTAAATTTAAGACATTATTGAAAAATGTAAAGAGAGAGACTTTCTTTTAAGATCCCCACGGAGCATTCAATTCCATGAACATTGAAATCGGAAGTTTTATGAATACTTTTATGTGAACAGAACTCGTGAAGGTATGTAATCCGGAAGTGGAAGTTGGATGTGTTTATTAGTAGTACGCTTTAAATTGCAAGATTTTATACATTTTTGAAGGAACGATTTTGTATCGAATAAGTTATTTTCGAGTGCCGGAAGCTTCGGGCTTGTAAATATTGTATAGTATGTACGTAATAAAAAAGTCAGTTTGTTCTTAACCATTACTCCTTAATAGTAGATTTTTACATACCGAGCTGGGAAAAGCTTCAATATTGTCGAGAGCGAAGATAACTATATAGCTATAGCTATAGCTCGAGACAATAAAGCTTGCCAGCGAGTCATGCATACTATTTTACTCAGAATCGGTTAGTAATCACTAATTAGCTTTAAATATTAAGGGCCGGTGTATTCACCTACCAGTGAAGTGTCCATTAGTCTTATTTTACAGTTTATGTGAAGTAAACAATAATCCCACTACCTCCCACTCAACTGTTTTGAAGGTTGGAAACACACATATTAACTAACCGATTTTGAGTAAAAATTATTTAAGTGTACCATATGAACCAAAAAACTATGGGGTGGAGATCATTAGTGGTCGAATACGATGAGACAACTAACGTAGTCTTCAGTATTCCACAATAGTGGAAATGGGGTCTTACCTTAAACTAGACAAGGTCGTATAAGTATAAACATAAACCTAGATAAAAAAAATACAAAGATAGAAGAATCCAAGGTATGGTGGTTAACAGGAAACTGCAAACATATTGAAAGTTTACAGAAAATAGAAAGATAATGAGTGGTTATTCTATTGAGGATGATATTCGGTTGATTAGACCATCCACAGTTGTCGTTGTCCTGGTGGCTTATTCTTGTTTCTGCAGTTCTTGACTATTTTTGAATCTTTCATTAGTGTTATTGTGTTCGTTCCAACCGCTTCGCCTCGCTCTGCATCATTTTATCACTTCTTCTATATCTGCACATTCTTATTTTTGTGCTTTCTATTCTATCTAACAATGTTACTTCAAGAATGGATCTCACTACTTTAATTCGTTGATCTTGTCATCTGTTTGTCCTTCTTTGATTCTCTTCCGATTTCTATTATGCGTATGTCTTTGCGGGGCGCACCACCAATTTATAGATTTTTACCTTCCTCTTTATATTCAGGTATTTGCTGTTCCAAATAATGTGTCCATGACAAGCAGATGTGAGATGTTTGTTGGGAAACTTACTTACCAACTCAAATTTTTTGTTATTGTGTATTTCTAATTTGCATCTTATTGGCTGTTGGTAATTGCTAGACTCTTTGTATTTTCCAGTACTTCCACAAAAGTGACATTTATCTCTCTACATGTTCTTTAGAAAGTAATGGCTTTTAGATTGCGAATTTACTAAACAGACGATATGAAAATATTTCTAATATGAATACAAGCAGTTTTTTTACAAGTATGAAATTTAATTTTTGCTATTCATACAATAAAATGTTCCATTAAATTTCCAACTATCTTTCTTTTACCAACCTTGTGCCAGTGCACTTTAAATATTTCTTACAGAAAAATAAAAAGAGTTACTTTAGTTTAAATGGTTTTAACTGTAATTAGTTATCGAAATAAAATGTTGATAGATACAGAGTAAAAATATCTTTGCTATTGACTTAATGTAATTAGAATATTACCTACAGTAAAACTCTGGTCTATGCAGCGTCTGTGGACTTAGAACGCGCATTGTATGTTGTAATAAATTAAAACACTTCCTATGTTTACAGAATGGTTCTGTTTATCTATTGTAACGATAATACAATAAAGTGGTGATAAGGTAAGCAAAAGATTAAGTGAACAATTTGTGAAATTAAATTCGGGATTATATCGATGAGTTGATCCTGTGAATCAACAGAAGGTTTGTTAGAAGCTCGTAATGGTTTTGTGGAAAATGGCAATTTCTAAGAGCGCCTTTAATTTAAATAAAAGTGTGTTGGAAATTTTCCAACTTGTGCGCAAGACTGGTTAAATGGGCGTCGAAATTCCGCAATGCAAGCGACGCTCTCCGTCAGTTTTCCCATCGCGCTCGTCGCAACTAGCCGACCGTGGGCAAGTAAAACGCGAACCGTTACTCCCACTTTCCTGAAACTTTCAAATTTAGTTACGTAATTAAACAGGACTTGTTGAGTTTCCGCAATCTTTATCTAAACCAACCTTCGTAAAATAACGTCATTTAGGCTGTATAAAATTGTACATATAAAGTGTATAAGTAGTAATAACATAACTATTGCATGTTGAAAATGACTTTAATTATAATTAAGATGATAAAGTATTTTGAGCGTTACGGTCTATCAAAAAAGTATAAAAAATATCGTCATATGAAAGAGTGTTTGGTAACGTAAAAACTTTTTCCGTCACAGAATGCATCTCACAGTTTTGTTTTTAACCGTTGCATTTGCTTTACTCGTGGTGAGTGGAGGTCCGGCGTGGAAAGACCGATCCGTACAGAGAGGTACTGGACTAAAAATTGGTGTGGGTGGTGGAAAAAATACTACAAGTTCTAGAGGAAACGGAATACGAATCGGTACTTCCAGCGGTCGTGTGGTGAGGGTATCTACGACAACCCCACCGGAGGAAGACCATATTCAATCACCTTTAAGTCCTCCAACGTCTTCGTCAAAATTAGTGCTTAACGTGGGTATGGTAGTGCCGTACAAAGCATTTGGTACGCGTGAATATCGAAAATCAGTTAGCAATGCAGAATCATCATTATCGCGGAAGTTGGACGTATTTAAAAAATATGATTTGCAAGTGCAGACGGTGATGAAAGAATTAACACCTAGTCCTACTGGTAAGTTTGAAGATTTTTTAATTCACATTCCATACAACAAGATTTTTAGTTTTCGTATTTAAGAATATAGGTCACTTTTTCGAGTAGGTAGGGGAAAAGTTCTAAAACACTCTCGAAGTCGGGAAAACAACAGACTGAAAGTAGTGTGTGTGCTTTTGCTGATGTTAACGTCGCCGAAAGTCGTGATAAATGTCCAGTGGGTATAGCATTATTTGTGTTGAGAAACATATAACGTGTAACCATATAAATAACTTAAACGTGAACAAGTTTTCACACTTTAGCGCTGTTTTTTTCACTAGTATTCGCGAAAATCTGTTTAGAAGACGACAAATAAATAAAACGTTATTATGCCAAGTCTGGGAGTGTTGATCAAAACAATAGCTCATACGTGCTATTTGTCAATTTCATTCGATTGAATTACTGAAAAATTCAAACGGTTTAGTATCCCTTAGAAAATTTTACTACAGATATGTTTGGGAACTACCTACTTGTAAATAATGAACTTGGGCGCTTCTGGCGAACAGTGTTACTACGACAGGAAATACATTTCAGGTGTTCCCTTGGAGGCATATGAGAACGTCGAATATGTTCCTCTTGATATTAATTAATGTTTTATAAAGTTTAAGTTTAGTTCAAGTATTGATATGCCCTGTAGCTGATTTGTTCTGCCTTTCAAAGTAGCTATTTTGATTATTGGTTTACTTCTGCGGAATTGAACAGAACTCAGTTTGAAATACGTTCAAGCCAGAAATTTTATTATGAAAATATATATACCGAGTGGGTACTTTCAAAGCCGAACATTGGGGAATTGCATTGTAACTGATCTTTATATAGATTCCTGCTCGCCATTTAAACCCACACGGATGGTAATGTCTTTATTATAAAAACCCTCTGCTCTACTGAATACTCGTTATTATTCATATTATTTGATATTAATAACAGAAACATCGACTGATTTCAAATAATTTAATTGACAGATAAAAAAAGTTGACAATCATAGCAACCTATATTATTCCAAATAGCATTATTTTATAATTTTTTTTACAGAAAAAGATAACTAAGTACTAACATTTATTGGTACCATCAGATGCGCTGTATTTTTGTCGTTCTATTCATACCATTACCATCCTTGTGGGTTTAAATGGCGAGCAGGAATCTATATAAAGGTTAGTTACAGTGCAATTCCCCTATGTTCGGTTTTGAAAGTACCCAGACGGTAGAAAGCTCATTATTTTATTTATCCTAAACAACAAAGAAAACTTTACTTTATTAAGCATACACAACTTCCAAAGCAATTCCGTATATTTGCCTCAAGGCGACAGCTCATTTACTTTCATTTTCCACAAAATTATTATTCTGAAAAAAAACGAATGGATAAATAACGCTTAGTTCGATCCCATAACAGACGCAAACTAGATATTTATTTTTTAGATCTCGGTAAAAATTCGCAGCATTTTCTTTCAAGAAAAATGTGGCAGTTTAAACGTTTTAATTACATTCTTTTACAATCTTAAAAATTCAAGTCGGTTTAAAAAAATGGTCCTTAACTGGAGGTTCATGAAAGCTTTATTCTTACAGAGAGTTGGTTTCTTTTATAGTTGTTTTCAATAGGTAGATTTTTGTAAAACACGGAATCTTGGCATATCAACAGTAATAGTACTGTACCCTTTAACAATTATCGAATATAGATGAAATCGTACAATATATGAAGTTGTTTGTATAGGTTTCCAATAATATTTTACCATTATTAGAAAAGGCTTGTTATTTCCGAATTCTAAAGCGAAAAATATGTTTGAAAATAACCCTTTGTAAAGAATTTAACGGGAACCGTATTATATAGCTACGTTTATAATATATTTTATGAAAGAAAAATCAGTCGTAAACAAGTTCAAGAAAATATTGCGCTTTCCATGAAAAATAGCAATAAGAATTCTTATAGACAACGTTCTGGTTACTAATTTATTGATTTAACACAATAAGCGTATACTAGAAGAACTGGGTAGTCTGCAACAAAAAAATTAAATATTTTATCTTATAGGAGGATAAGAACACAAATAAATGAAATGGTACGTAAAATGTTTAATATACTAGTAGGAAAACGATTACGAAAGTATAAAAGGCAAATCTGATGTAGTTAGGCTAAGGATAATTAATCACATCCTTGAAAGATTTATACTTTTTGATGATTTATACTTCATCAGTTTTCCATAAATTAATGTTACAAGTTCAAACAGAAATACTGTTTGAGGTTAAGATGTGCGAAAAAGAGTCGAGCAAAAAGCTAGACGTTGTCCTTCAATTAGTGTTTTTAATTAAAAATTACCTGTTATATTACGAATTTAATAACGTTAAGATGTTAATTGAGGTTTAATTAAAACGAATTGTAATTTTCACGCGCGGCTTTTCTGTTCAATAAATTAGGGTAGCTGTGGTATACAAATTTTAATTTCTACAGTAAACCAAAGAAAAGGTAAAATATTAGTAGAGACAAAGTATTTCGTTGTTATGCTTTATTAAAATTCTTAACCGGTAAACGTGAAAACTTTTGAAACTCGGGTATAAAACCTCAATTCTGATTGTTGGAAGGAATCTGTGGCTTAACTCTATTCTTGCTTCTATTAACTTCCTGAGTCGATATTTATTTGATATGTAAATTTCGGCTTGAAACTCAGTTTCCAGTAATTACGAAGTTATTTCAACCATAATCTCATTGTCATCAATAATCAGTGATGCGAGGAACCGTAAATTGACGGCGGCGGAAAATTTCTACTCTCAATTTAAGACTCGCATTTTTATACGTTTTATAGGACAGTCGGGCACTGCTATTAGTCAAATATTAGTACCCTCATGAATAATAAAGCAAATACTATTTGCAGAAAAATAAAACTTTCGCTTATAAATATTATTTACCTCAGACACATACCGAAAATCGCTCTTAGTTTCAAAATTGTCAACTTGCTATTAACAAACTTTACATCTGAATGCTTTTTTTATCTTTTCTGTAATAAAAAGCGTACTGCTAATGTGAAAGTTTCATGAACCGTGACTATGATTTTCCTCATAAAAGTCTCTCTCATTTACAATACCTCATAATATATAATTTGTTTGCGAGAAAACCTGCCTGGTAATTACGAAGCTTTGCAGACCCAGCCATTAATAACAGTGTTTTTGCAGATTAGTAAATGTAATTTGATGTTTATTAGGTCGAACCTGACTGCTTATTCTTAATTTGTAAAGTTGCTGATTTTACATGTTAGACACGACATGTCTGCTAATATTAACTCAGGATATTCTAAAATTAAATAAATCCCTAAGACACCTAGGATTAATTTGAAAACAGTATTAATATAAATCTAGAAACCTTTTCCTTAGTAAGAAGCATTTTTACACGATGGCGATGTAGGAATGGTTTTTTTATATCTTTTTCATTTCCAGCAGATGTTGTCTTATAACACTGATGGTTCCTGTGGCTTATAATGTTGCACTTCCATTTTCACAAATCTATATTAAATTTTTAGTATTTGTACAGACTGTATGCTTTTTACGAACAGGATAATATAAGGTTTTTGTAATGGAGGTTTTTTAATGTGCTTATATTTATTTCGATATATGTAATATTATGGTTTCGGTATTAAATACCATTCCCTCGACACTACCAAAGGCGAGTAAAATTTAATTAATTTCTGGGTACTTTTTCAGTTGTTTCTCTTCCAGAATTATTTTTTGTGTGTATTGAAGCACAGTACGTTCTATATTATAATTATAAGAGCTTATGTGGGTTTATATTCATCGTATTGAGTGCAATTAAATAAATTAGCTGTAAGGACTCTCATTAATAGCATATCGATAATAATATTGACGATTGTAACAATAATGTACAGGTAGCTATACTACAGTAAACAAATTACGTTCGGTGTGTATCAGTTTGTATTATTTTATTCTACAGAGTGATTCAAAAGTACACCGATAACTTGTAGGAGGTGACTCCTCCCGTCAAAATAAGGAAAATATCTGGTTTACGAGATACCAGCAGACCAAGATGGAACGAAGATACACTAATTTTGGCCATAAAACTTCAACCTAACAAGATATTGTTTTGGTTCTTAGGGGAAGTATTCTTCTGGTTGGGAGGCACAATTATTAGTGTGTTTTGAGAGGTTTAAAATTATCCAGAACATGGTAAACCTATAAGGATAGTTTTGCTTTTTTAAGTAATCAATTTTTTTGTCTTTTCACTTTTGGTGTATTCGATAGTGGATTTGATACCCCCCATCCTAGATAAAAAGAAAGGGTCTTGTACAACGAAAATATGCACCGTTTTTGAAATATGAGGGTTTTTTCTGTTCGTCACCGCACCCCGCTTTGGGCACCGCCAGTTTCAAAAATTCAACCAAATAAGATATCGCCTCAAAAAAAAAAAACAAAGTGAACAAACAAATTTTATCCGAAAATAGGTGACGTATTTGGTTGAACTGAAATTTCAGGTAAACAAAGTGGTCTTGTGCGATCTTGTTAAAGCCCCGATATTCAAAAACGGTGAATATTTTCGATGTACAACAAGAGCACGTTTTCTTTTGTCTAGCACAGGAGGTCTCAAATCCACTATTCAATTTAATAAACGTCAAAAGACAAAACAATTATGACTTAAAAATTCAAAACGGTCCTTAGGTTTACCATATTCTGTATATACTCTGAAAACACACTAATAAGTGTCCCCCAATCAGAGGATTACTTCCTCTAGGAACAAAACCAAATTAGTGATTCTTCATTTCATTTTTGTGGGCTGGTATCTCGGCAACTACACATTTTCGGTCATTTAAACTTTTTTCCTTATTTTGACGAGAGGAATCACCCCCTACAAATTGTCGATCAGCTTTTGAATCATCTTACATATACCGTGCTTTAATTCTCAAATTATCGATTACTGTGTAGGTTATTAAATGTCGCATGCAATATATCAGAAAATAATAAAGGTATATGTCTTTGAGGGTACAGTAGGAAAATTTAACGATCCGGTAAGTGGGGTTTAAAACCAAGGTGTATTAAAAAATTGAAACTACCAACTCTAAACATTCTATTAAGGTCTTAAAGTTGGTGTAAAGGGTATCCAATTGGTCGTTGCGGTTTTGATGAAATTACGTGTTATTCAAACAGGTTTAAAAGGCATCAAATTAATTTCTGGACCCTTCTAGTTTCCAGTTTAATTTGTAGACCGCTTTTAGAGCTGAAATCTAGAGTTAGGTGTAACTTTCATCACACTTCTGAAAGTTTGCTTTTAAGTACATTAATGTTCATGTCTAAAAGAATATAGCCTAACCGAAAAGTATTATAGGCACTTAATAAATATTATATAATTTCCTTCAGAAAACTTTTATCTATGGAGGTTTCCCGAAACCTTAGTCTTGATCAATAAACTATAAAACTTTACAAAATATGAAATATGTTTGTTAATTGGTAAATGGTACCGTCGCAAATGTAGGGATGTAAAGAAGGTCCATGTTGTAATTTAATAATGGACGTTGTTAATTTGAAACTCTGAAAACCAGCAAACGTTAACTGCGATATCCACAGAAGTCAGAATCTTTACAATTTTAATAGCGTTTCCACTCTCGTGCATAATTATTTCATAAACTTTACATTCAGTACAAAGTTGCCTTTGTGAACTTCCGACATAGGCGTTAAATAGCTGCAAAACATTATAGTAGATATCGCTTTTGCTTATTTATATTTTTAAATATGATTGATTATAAACTTTTTTTTAATTCATATAATGGGGCATAACTATATTTTCGATTATTGATAAAGGTGGTAATAGATATTAGAAATTAAGAATTATTTCATGTACTTGATTGAACTTCAATTACTGAAACGACACGATTTCAATATTCTACAATTTTATAATGTTATGAATCACAGCAACTGAAATTGCAGCGTATATGGTTGAATACTACTAACTAACGGTTCAGTGAACAACGAAATAAAATTTCCTCAATAAAGAATTCCCGTCTATGTGGTATGTATGCGCCTTTTCTTAAAATTGAGAAGGAAATAGGAAGGGAATAGGGATTTTCAACGCTTTCTAATGTTGGCGTTTACAAGAATTACTGCCATACTTTTTAAAGAGATGGATCTCAGGATTTTAGAAACAAATTGTTTGAGTTTTATCATAACCGTTAATGCTTCTTGTTTACTTTACTTTCGTTGAAAAATCGTCTTTGAACATATACCTAAGTCCTTCATTTTTAACCGAAGCTGCCATCATTATCGCCGTTCCATTTTTTATCCATTCGATACTAATTTCGTATGATTCAGCACGTTCCGCTAATATTTATGGATGACGCGTGCGGTCAAAAGCTCTATGAATTCTCAAATTATTTAAGCAAGTTAGAATTCGCCAGGTTTTGAAGTGAGAGGAGTTTATAGGGCTTACAATATCAGTTTACATGAAATATCGCTATTTGACTCTAGAGGTTCAAACCTCTTTAATCTACACATATCGTTTTATTGTCTACTAGGACCATTAGTACCAAGTTTTCTTATTTTGGTTTAAATATAGTAGGTACTTATCTTAATTAACAGTAACTTGTGTTCAAAGGAGAATTGGGAAGTTCGGTTAAGGAGCCAATACATTATACTGAACTTGAGACCAAGTTGTTTTTGTTTTGTCTGGATGTGTTATTAGATTAACCGAATATCGAGATGTATTTCCCGATACTTCGCTCCTTCCGCGTGTGGTAGTTGCTGATTAGTAATGTGGTTGCGTGACACATTCTAAAAGTTTTGTACATAGTTAGAGTTCTCCTTAATCATTCCTGGATTTTATTTAGTTGTGCTTCTAAATGCTGTAGTCGTAATATTTGGGTGACTATGTGTAACAGTGGTACGCTCAGATAAGAGGTTGCGAGCATGATTTAAAATGTGAAAATAGTACCACCCATATTGTTCTTGACTAATGTATAATCCCTTCAGAAAACAAACAACGAAATGGAACTAGTACTGTCAATTAAAACAAAAAGAAAACTATAATTCCGGGTACATTCCGCCATCGGGAAAAAAATATTCGAGTTTATCATAAAAACCGCTAATGCATGACACTCCAAGAAGACGAAGAACACCAAACAAATTTCAGGAGAAAACAATCGTCAGGTCATGGCTATAAAATTTGTGCAATTAGATCTGAATTGTTATTCAAATACAACTCTTACTCTGAGTTTTTCTTCAATATTTGTCATTCATTGATTACTTGTTGCTGCTGTTTTTGATAAATAATTACTCGCGTACCGCTCGTAATTTATTTTCATCACAGCAGCAGCTCGTATTCAGAATGACTAATATTGTAGGCAAAACTCGTTGTATTATACAGGGTGTTTCTTAAATGGCGGACACGGAGAGCACTACGCGATTTTCATGTTAAACTGAGTTGAAAAAGTATATGCGATTTTGTCCTAATATGTTTTAATTTCCGATTTATTTGCATTTTAAAATTTTTAAAATTGACAACATTGCATGCTTGCACCGACTTTATTTTAAACGTTTTGGTGTTTTAATAAAGCAGTATGAACAAGTTCCCTATAATAAACTCATAGCTACTTACAATGCAATTGAAAAAAAATTTTACAACAAATATTTATCAGAAAGAATATCTTCAGAATAAGGAATGTAGCGTATAAAAAAATTCCAAATTTATTACTTGATTGATGAACAATGTAGAACGGTTGAAATTTACCCGTTTTTCCAAACGTAAAGAAATTGAATCTCAATCTTTGACTGAGAATAATTCTAAAATTACCGAAGAACGGGCATTATTGTATTGTGTTTTTCCATTCAGTATCTGGAGAGGAAAGTCGTACTATGCTCCGTGTTCGCCATTTAAGAAACACTCTGTATATAAAAATATAGTGTAAATGCATGGAACGCAAATATGTTAATTTAAATTTAGGTATGAAATGTTTAATTGCGAATAAATTTATTAATTGAATTGAATTCCTGATAAGTTTAGTTCAATTAATGAAGTTAGTTTAATACTTAATTCAAAAAAAAAGTTCAACATTAAAAGACGATGAGAGGGTTTACATGGCAGGTCGAGAAGACTTGCCTCACAGTAATTGCTGCGTGCATAAGCCTTCAGGTCACCGACGATTGTGCCGTGGCCGCCAAAGAGCTCCGTCATCCACCTTATTGTCCCCTGTGACTGTCGTTTGTACAAAGAAATACGAAGAAAAATCTCAAAGAAACGTTTTGCTTTACAGTTTATATGATAGAAGGAAATCATTGAAAAATAAAATATCTTGAAATATATTTATTTTCCTGGCTAGCTTAGTATTGTACTAACTATTAGGTCGTTAAAAAATAAAAACTAACAATTACTAGTTTTATGACTCTTATTTAGCTCTTAGCTGTTATATGTTAATATTGTTTGATTTTATAGTGTTATCTAGAATTCGAGATAGTCCACGTAAAGCTTCAAAAGGATATTTGGCCAGTGTTGCTAATTCCATTAAATTTATATACACGAATCCTGCCTGAACAATTTATGCTTGACATACTCACTCCACTGTTGAAACTCAAGCCTTCAACATAAATAATGCTCCTGATAACGATTTGACAGTTTTAATTAATAAACATAAGTAATATGTTCGACCGTGTTGGACTAAATCAGTGAAGGCGTGTTTGGACCTTATTCTATTATGAACCATTTTCATTGTGTGTTGATGATTATTATAAAATAAAATGTTAAAGAAAATTAAAGGGAATTGTGAAAGTATACCTACCCATTATGTAGTCGTTGTCACGATATTTCGTTATCTGCTTAAAATTGCTGCCCCAAACAATTTTTTATGAGCAAGTAAAATTGCAGGGGCCGTATTCAGATAGAACATACACATAGCTTGTTTCAACGGGCACAGTAGATTCAAAATTTTGTAGTTTAAAAGATAAAATTTTTAAGCCGGGTCTGCATACTTTGCCTGCTTCTAATAATGTGTTTGGGGTATATCAAGATTAATTAGGTAACAATTTTAAACGGTTAACGAAATATTGTGACGAGAACTATACATGGTTTGCAATTAAAACTGTAACTATAGGGACCTTTAGAGACAGTTGTAGAAATATAGAATTAATTGAAAATTAGTTAATTAATTTTAGGTTCTTGAAACGTGTGATAGGTGCCAACTCCACCGATTGCTAGTTACAAAATTTTCTGACTTTCCAAAGATTGTTTTAAAATGCACACGTGAACGCTTTTCTGAATCCAAATCTAAATGTGAAACATTCATTAATAAAGAAGACTTCTTAAAAGCATTACCTATACGCAAACGGAATTTTGTAAAATAAAGTGAAAAATATTATTTTGTTAATTTCTTCAAAAGTACAAAAAAAATTCATTATCTGTTCTTAAAATTATTAGGTTAGGTGTTGAAGGGATATATAGCTAGATTTTATTTGTTTTTATTAGACGTGGTGTTGATTTTTTAGATGATGCACTTTTTAGAGGTTTTAATATTCTAGATTTATAGATTGCCATTGTAAACAAACGGACTAGACATCGGACAAGTGTGGGGAACAGAAATATTCATACGACTCAATGACTAAAAAAAGGTTTTAAAAAGTGCTACACAAATTTAAAAATTGAGGGGAACTGAAAAGTTTATAAACAGTCTGCTTTCAAATAATTTTAACACATTCAGTGTCAGTATCAAATAGATAGGTACTATATGCAATTGTTTTTCGTTTTTTCAACACCATTTTCAAAGACGTGTAGCTTCCTTATGCTGCGGTTTAGGACAAAATTTTTATAGACATTTTCGACTTATTTTTGCGTCAGGAAGCGGCTGGTAAATTTATGGTACTAGGTTTAGAGACACCCTGTATAATATAAAATAAAAAACACAGCAGAAAATTTTGCGAGAACAGTGGTTAGAAAAAAATTACTTAAAGTTAAACAAAATTATGCAATGTAAATGAGAACGAAAACGTTCATTATCGTATAACGTATGTTTGATTTAAATTTATTCTCCTACGCTCTACAGCCTACAATATTTAATTAGTCCATGCTCTCGACATTAATTAGCATCTTTGCACCTTGAAGCTAAATATGTAAAAATATACAGGGCGTTCCATTTAAAATAAAAAAGTTAAACAGGGTAGATTAGAAGAGTTGATAGATATTTACAAAAGGTTGGTAGTTTGTGGGGTCCAAAAGTCGAAGTTATGGCTTGAGGTGTTTTTTAGGTAACGGCCTGTATAAAAAGCTATTAATAGTGATATTTGAATGTAAAACTATTTGCAAATGAAAATTGCATAATAAAACTTAACATTTACCTGGTTGCTTTTGGGAGTCTATTAATTATGCTCTTTTTATAGAATGTGGTAGAAGGATCTCTACAATTGCTTCCCGAATTGAAAGTAACGTATTGATTTTTTGACAAATCTACCATTAAAATAGCAAAACAACAGTATTTATTCGGCGCTTTTCATAAGAAAACAAACCGATCATTGTGTTAACGTTTATTTACATAGATGGAAAGGCAATTATTTGCGCCAGGGGTAACATGAAATGCCATAGAACAGTACGAGTTAACACTAAAATTACTGTACAAGCTACACAACATTAATGACACAATGAAATTAATAGAAAACAGTAAATTTACAAGCAAACTTGTTTGTTATACTGAACACACAAGTAGAACAAACTTGTTTTCGTATTTCACGTCATCTCTGATTTAAGGGAAATATTTTACCTATTTTAATTCAGGTAAAACAATTGTGACAATTCAAATGGTGGGAGTTATAATTTTTAAAGATTGTCTTTTCTTCATTCAAGTCGTATACAAAAAAAGAAATATACAAACCACTTAAGTTAAATAATCAAGTTATATTTGATAAAGAAGTTGTACCTAATTTAACAAAATTATAGTTGCGTTTTTTCGTTTATTTTATCTTCCCTTTAGTAACTGAATAGGTACTCAGCACTTGTAAACAACTGTGAAATACTGTTAATTTTCCTTTTTGTGGATGTTTTTCCTGCTGGTTTGGTATTATTACTCAACAAAATGTTTTCTAATGAAAGGCTGCTGGTTGAAGAATTGTTGAAGCAAGATGTATACGTCGAGAGTTCAGCTTCCTCATCTGCATTCTGTCGCACCTCGGTTCGCCCATTGATATTCTGAAATATTCTTAAGGGGTATTATATTGGAACGATCTAATAATATTTAAGTTGGTTGACAGGTAGAAAGGACAGAACCGACATACCGATATTTTTTGTTTTCGAAGTTTTACCTGATAGACCAACCGCTGGTTAAAACCTAAAGGTGTGAGGTATCCATTACAAATCTTGAGTCAAAACCCGAGAGTTTCAAAATATCTATGGAGGAAGTATACAACATGATCTTTTTCGAGGTCTTCCCAAAGTTTTAGTTTGTCCTTGAAAAAATGAAAACGTTGTGTTTTTGGGGTCTAAATGTTCTTCTGGATATTAAATTTATCACTTAACACAAATGGCTTCATTTCGTCTCGCATAATATGTCAAAAAAAATCATCAAGTAGTATTATTTTACTAAATAAATTGGCTATAATTATGTAAGTTACTGTACTTTTGTAACAATTTAAGCCACTCACCGCATTTCGGTGTCCAATAATAATCGGATATTCATTGCGTATCGGAGGTACAAAACCTTTCATGCATAATGAGATAAACAATTTAAATTTATTGACGTTTTCAATCGTAATAAGTATGAAACAAATAAATCTTCTTATTTCCAGTTAAAATCTATATTTTATTTAATATTTATTATTTCTATAAACAATTTAAAGTTTACTTACCTTAGGCGGATTGGAGAAAATTCCACGTAATTTAAGATACCAAATTCAGTATTCTTTTCAATCCTTACATTTTATTGAATCTTGCAGATAAAGACCGTTTGAAACTTTTATTTCATCATACTCATATGTTAAGTTTGTTGTTTGCAATTGCACGATTCTTATTGTTACACTGTTTGTTGTTTAAATCATGGCTAAATTACAAAAACTTCTTTATTTATCGTCGTTGGTTTATAATTTATAAAGAAGTCATGTACCTACCTAAGCTTTGTTATAAAAAATCAAAATAATATTCTTCATAATATATTTCCATGAAAATAATTAAGTAGGTAGGTACCTACTATGGTCTGTTTTTTGAACTAGGAGGAGCGATTCAAATTTGTCGCGCCAAAATCCACACCTGTGATTGGCTGCGGCCAGGCCGGTTTCACACCGCTAAGTAATTTGTATAAATTTTGACGTTTGACGTGATTTGATAATTATTTTTCTAGGCGCTGACAGTGACATAATTCAGGCAAAATACATTAAATTAGTTTTCATTTCAGCTGTAAATTTTAAACATGATAAAAATTCAAATTTACCGTCAAAACTTCGGAAGTCTTCTTTTCTAGTGACATTTCTAGTGTGAATCTGGCTTTTGTATTCACTCCTCCTAGTTAAAAAACAGACCATAGATGATAAGGTTTGTTCCAACAAACACTCGAATCGGTTCGGAACTGGCCGGAGTGTGCGCAAATTGAAATTAGCGTTCCAACAAATACGGAACTTATCTTGGTACTAGTTCACAGAGCGTTCCAACGTCGACAGAACTAATTCCGAACCGATTCGAGAACGGTGAAATTAGTTCCTGGTCCTGACTTAGAACTCATAGGGACGATTTCCTAAAGCATGCGCGCAAGGACCAAGGTCATTTGTGATACGTTCCAACGCGCAGCAGAACCAGTTCAGAGACAGTACTTTTTTAAAGCATGCGCATAAAATCGTTCCTGAACTGATTCATGAACTGTACCAGAACCGTTTGTTGGAACAAACTGATTATGTATTGCGGTACTAGTTATAAAATCTTTCGCAACTCAATTTGTGTATATCCGAAGCTATTAGAAATTAGAACAGCCACAGCTTCGCACTCTTAAAATAGTTTGAAGTTTAAGAAGCAATATGTTAGAAAAATTATTTTAGAAAAAAGTTTTTAAAACACAAACGATTTATAAGGGTCCCTGTATAATTGTAATTGCAGACTAGTCCGGCTTGATTTGGTGGCTATGTTAGTCTCTCGAGTCTTTTTCGTTTCCTGAAAAGCAATCGTTTAGCAATTTATAGCAATTACTTAAGGTTAATTTAGTTTCGAAAGAATCATAATTAACGAAAACGTTATTTTTAACTTCTGCGAAAAGGAAATTTTACGTTTCACGTTCTATTGTAATGAAATTGGTATCGGATTTTTATAGCTACATTTGAGCGGAGAGCTCCATTTCATATTAAATTACAATTTTGATAAACCGCTTATTATATTTTGCACGATCGAGCTTTTTTGTTTACTTACTAGCTTGGCTTTCAGGGTGATAAGTTATTTTTACCGCCCAAGGTCTGCTTAATTTATTACAAATTAAATTATAATAATTGATGATATTTTTGTTTTCTTGTAATCGTGCCCTTCTATGTATTTACCAGATTTTTTGATACATTTTGTAAGTTTAAATTACAAAATTCCGATTGGTTGCTATACAGGGTGTGTAAAAATGGCCGTGCAAGCTTCAGGTAAAGATATTCTTTGGACAAAAATAAAGCAAAAAGCTTATTGCAAAAAAGCTCGCAAAGGGCTCCTCAGCTACGCGAGGCGAGGCCTTCAAAGTTAGAAATTGGTAACACTAAAAGAAAGCTATTTTGCAAAATCAAGTTACTTGATGCGTACTTTTAGTGATAATAACTAGAATTTATTGCTATTGATCGTTTAAAACTAATAGGATATTAATCATTTTCATTATTTCCAATCATATAATTTTTGTAAATGCGTAAAAGATACGCTTGGCAATATTGCAAATTAATAATGATAGCCCACCTTGTTCTAAACTAAAATATAGCCTAGTAGTTTAATAAAACAAGGTCCATGGAATGGTTGATATTTGTAGTTTTAAAATACAAGGTTGCCAAATTTACTTTTCTTAATTTGTTATGGTGAGGGGTAGCCATGCGCCTAAGAACTTTTTTCAAATAAGCTTTTTGCCTTATTTTTGTCCAAGGAATAACTTTACCTGAAGCTTGCACGACCATTTTTACACACCCTGTATAAACCGAAAATCAGTGGTGTTTTTGCCCCTAACCTAACTGCAACCAGTTCGGTAAATAATTTATACATAATTTAGTAAATTCGATCCTGTGAAAAATGATATACGGCTGGCGCATGGTTATTAAGTGCTTGAAGTTAAGATCTTGAAAACTGACAAAGTCTCTCTTCATCAGGTCTAGATTTTCCAATTTTTTTCCGATCTGTTATATTGCACTTACTAACTGTATCGTAATCTCGTATATTATACTACATGTATTTCCAGTAACCTCGGTGGGGAAATTTAAATGAATGCATACCAAAAAAGCTGGTGTAGACTATGTATTTGAAAATAGTACAGTAAAAAGAGGATGCAAATAAATATGAATTCTAATTTACAAATAGACAGCAGAATAACATACAGTGTGACCATCTTATTGTGTAACCCCTTACACTGCCATCGTAGGCAACACACTTTACAATCCAAAGATAGTTTTACAATTAAAAATAACGGCATAAACAAATAAAAATACTGTGGGTGCCGTCTAGAAATATAAATACTGCATAAGAATAAGAATATTTTTTCCATGGCAAACGTTCTTCAAACTTAGTGTACTCACTGGGAAACGACATTCCACGAAGGCTACCGATGAACCGAAACGTCAATTTCCCTCGCAAACTCGCCCATTCTTCAAAACATGCTCATGCAGGAAATTCGTCTTCCCGCATTTGCCGATGATATGTAGTGTGTGTTGCCTATTCTGAACAAATACCATGGCATGGCATGGCAAATAGCACAAGATACTTAAAACGATAACATGACTTTCCTACAGTATCCACGTTTGTCATTTTAAAAAATGTCGATTATAAATTAGAGAAGATGGCTCAGATGGATAGACACAATATTAATATTAGGAAAATCGTGTCCATTTCAAATCAATTTTCTATTTGCTATGGCACATAGTATAGTACATACCTCTGTCTGGGCAAATGATCATTTGGCTAAATATTTTACAATTTACAATTTCACAAGGTTTGGGACCAATAAATATCAGAAAGTATCAAAATGTTAGTGAGGAATGTTTGAAAGATTGTCAATACTTGCTATATTCTTTTCAGCTCAACACGACAAGCCTTTGTAGTTACCATACAAACAGTAAAAATAGGTGATTCGTTTCCTATGTTATTTACATGTACATAATGCTGCTCTCTGTCCATTACTTTTCACACTCGTAATGGGCCAAGCTATAAAAGAGAGCAAGAAAATCTCAAGGGAGTACTATAGTGTTTGAAAGCGAATCCGTGGAAATCACATAGATGCTCTTCGTAAATGACTAGGTGGCTTTAAAGGAAAATAAAGAAGTTCTACAATATAATGGAGAAGTCTACGGCACAAAACTGAAAGAGAAGAGATACAGTAGGTAAATAATAAATATAGTATATAAATTAACAGGTTTCATTTCCGTAGCATAAATTAAAGAGGTATACGAGGGATGATTTGTAAATGTAATTGATCTACAGTGACGATACCTAAAGCTGTTTTAAAAATATAATTTTCTATATTATACTGATACCTAGCATCATTTTCTACAAATTTGTTTATTGACCCGCCTCTTAGAATATTATAATGAGATATAACGCCTGATTCAGCTCGATAGAAAGCAAAGCAGCAATCCAATATTGATTAACTTATAAATATTTCCCACAACCCCTGTAACTAGTTGTAGGTATATAAAAGTGTAATACACATTTAAAGCAAATCATATAATCTTTACAGCGGTGATTTACGTTCTTATACTGTTTTTCATCCAGAATGACAGAGAATAATAAATTTTCCTGACAGGGAGTTACCAGTGACATACCTATTAAACAAGTCTAGGGGATGCACGTCAGATACTGACTTTTGCAGTTTGTTTATTATTATTTGTATTATTTATCAAATCCCTTAGGTACTAATAGGTTGAATGTTCACCGATTTACCAAGCAAAAACATCACGTGGTACACTGTCAAAATTCACAACATTGTCAGTACTAAACTTTATTCATGTATTTTTATTGAAAGATGAAAAGAAGGAGTATTTTTTTATATTACTACATAAAATATTGTACAAGAACAGTATCAAAAGAGTTTTTACAACGCCATTGGGTCTTCTGCAAATAACTATAGAGCATCATTTAAAATCAATAGGTAAACCAAGGTAAACTTTACTCTGTTGCTCCAAAACTTTATTACAGGAAATGAGCAAACATTGTAACATGAAATCTTAATGATGAAAGTTCTCAACTCAAGTAACCACCCAAAGTTTTTCTTTAAATAAATAATGTAATTTTTTGAATCACAGTAAATCATCTACTTTACAGCTAATACATCAGGGAAATTATTTATGTTGAATAAAAATTACAAAAGGTTTGCTTCTTTATTTTCTAAAACATGGAACTTTATAGGTAAACCGTAAAATCGAATACACAAAATAATCTAAACAGAATCAAAATCAGTGCAGGCTCAAATACAATATTTGATTTTAATCAATACAACCGTGGAGTGTAAATCGAAATCTGCACAATTCATACAATTGTTTGGAGTTCTCAAATTTCTAGTTCAAATACAGTAAACTAGAATGTTGCGAATAAAGCGAAAAGTGAAAGATATAACATGCAGGATGTTGAATTGGTGTACGAAGTGTAGAAATTGTCTGAGGGGAGATATCTTTTATAATAGAAATATGGAAGCAAATGTTGCGCAAAAGGGAAGCGCTTGTCGTGTTCGGTGTTTCCCAGTTTTAAAATTTGATAAATGAGCAGAAGCACTGATATGACACTTTGAATAATAGATAAATATTTTTGGTAAACATACATAATGCGAGTTTTCAAGGAGTAGTTAACATTATAAAATGCTAATATTTAACTGAAGATTTAATATTATCTGCAAATGGTGGAAAATTATAGCTTAGTTTGTAAGATCCCTTATGCCTTTAATTAATATAAGCTGTAACTTCGATGTAGGTACAAAACAATCGATTTAACAAGCAATTCGATGTTAATTAATTGAATATCAGATGCAGTCTGACATGACATATTATAATTTAATCTGAGCGTATTAAGTACGACTGCTAGGCTATTGTATTATTAAACAATAGGAGGCACAGTGTTAATTAAATGATAGAAATTAAGTTAACAATAAAGGAACATTCGGGATTGTTGTTAAAATTAAATTTTTTAACTCTTTTGTAGTTATTTGTTTGTCTAGATACGCGTTGGTATTTCTTTTGATGCTTCATAAAAATTCATGAAGCTACATACTAATTTATGCGTAGAACTTTCTTGTTTATCCCTTTTTTCCACGTTTTACTGTTTATTAAAGCAAAATTTTACATTTTGATAATTTCCTTACGATTTTTCACATTTCCATTTAAAACCGACTTTGGTTCCTTTCTTTTAAACAAACTGCAAAATAAAACATTTAACAATAAAATGTTATTTTACGATGAAAAATTTATGTCAGCTCCAGCTTCTTCTTCGTAAATTTTTAAATTGTTACTAGTAATAAGGAAACTTTCTGAAACACTTTGTTGTGAATTGTTGTCTTAATAAACTATAATAAGAAAGGTAGCGGAAAGAAAACCGGCAGAATGTATGTTCGCACACGAAGTATCAGCCAACTCATATAATATGTTTCTATATCGCAAGGACTTTATGTAAAGATACCTGTTGGTTGTTAGTTTTATGATAATTTATTACTACCAAGGAGGTTTGTTCAAGACATATAGGAGAACGACAGGTATTTATATTTAATATTTAGTAAGATATTAAATTTTGAGAAAAAATTCCTGGATGTATTTTCTAAACTGTTTTTAACTGAACGAGAATTTACTTTGTGGAATTTACTGGTTCACATAATCGCATTGACTCCCGACGCCTGCGAATACAAAAGCTGTATAAACCGCTTTTTCCAAGAAGTGAATGTCAAAAATTTTCCTTTATTTAGTTCTTTCCAGGGATTGAAGAACGAAATGTAATTCGACAGTCAAAATGTAGAAATCAGGAATAGAATTTATTTTCATTAATTATACAGTATTTACTGTCTTAATTAAGAATGTTAATTATTTATTTTCTTGCTGCGGAGTGATGTAGGTTATAACAACCTTTTTAATGGTTCAATTATTATAAATTCGTAAATAGGGAATACATTTGTACATTAACTGCATTTACATCAGAATGTTCATAGATAAAAGATAAGTTTTAATGATAAAAGGGTAATGGTGAATAATACACTACCTACAGCGTCACCATTAAATATTTATTTATTATACATGGTAGTAAAAAATAAAATTTTGAGAAAGAGTCATGGAGTGGAGTCAGGTAAAGTCCAGATGTTGCTTGGATATTTTTGATTAGCTAAATATTTTAGTTAATATTTTGGTTATATATTATGATAAGAAATGCTTTTCCGTCAACACTTATAAGTTTCTAGTTTTATAAACATCCAATAAGTCAGACTGTAGTTACATTTATTGATAATATAATGATAATCGTATAGTATACAACTATAGACGATCAAAAATAATCGATTATAGGAGAGGTATTGCCTGCTTTATTAGTCAATATACTTCGGGATTCGAAATTATGCTCTGCATATTTCTCCTTTTTTAGATATTGCTATAACGAAGAAGTTTTCTTTAAAACAAATTTTCTTTTCAAGTTTGAAAAGGAAATAGTCTCTTATATAACGAAAGACATTGATATATTGGTAAGGCATAGGTACAGACACAGTTTAGGTACACCCTTTATAGGATTTGATTTTTGAGTAGATTTGTCTTTGCCGTCAGACCAAACGCGGGCCTAGAGAAAATCTCTGGTGGAGGGAAATAGCTGAGGCGATTTGTGAGCAAAATTTTTGATGGTCAGTAGGAGGTGAGAGAAACGCAGTAGGCGTGGCATATTAGACGCGATTTAAGAGCATCTGCTAAATTTTGGGATGAAATTTAAAAATCTGAAAAGGTTAGACTTTTTGCAATAAAAAATTAAAATTTGTAATAACCAATATACAGGGTGTTTCTAAACATATGCGAAAAATTTTATGGGTTGATTCCTAGGGTTATTATGATTATAAAAGTTCATATGAACATGGGTTGGGAAACGCTTCGTTAGGGTGCTACAGCCCCCCGAAGGGGGCGCTGGAAATTTAAATTTTAATTAATATCTCGGACACCCTTTAATATAAATTAATAAAATTTGGCGTATAAGTTAGTACTAGTAAGTGCTATTATCTGACAGTATTCAAGTAAAATTATTTAAACCAGGAGCGTCCCAAACTGGGGGGGCTGGGTACTTATTCTTCATTATTTTTGTGATCTTCAATTGTTTTTAGAAATTTGAGTACATGGTACGATTGTACGTTCAAAATTACATAAAAAGTGTACTCTTATTAAAAGTTGATAAACCAAACCGTTTTCGAGATAACTCAATTTTTACGAAAAATCCAGTTGCCATGAAAATTCGGAAACTTCGTAAGTACTTTATGGATTTTAAATTCACAGCATAGATTCAGGACATCAAGGCAATAAAAAAAAGTTCATGTAAACTTTGCCTTGATGTCCTGAATCTATGCTGCGAATTTAATCCATAAAGTACGAAGTTTCCGAATTTTCCTGGTAACTGGATTTTTCGTAAAAATTGAGTTATCTCGAAAACGGTTCGGTTTATCAACTTTTAATAAGAGTACACTTTTTATGTAATTTTGAACGTACAATTGTACCATGTACTCAAATTTCTAAAAACAATTGAAGATTACAAAAATAATGAAGAATAAGTACCCAGCCCCCCCCAGTTTGGGACGCTCCTGGTTTAAATAATTTTACTTGAATACTGTCAGATAATAGCACTTACTAGTACTAACTTATACGCCAAATTTTATTAATTTATATTAAAGGGTGTCCGAGATATTAATTAAAATTTAAATTTTAAGCGCCCCCTTCGGGGGGCTGTAACACCCTAACAAAGCGTTTCCCAACCCAAGTTCATATGAACTTTAATGATCATAATAACCCTAGGAATCAGCCCATAAAATTTTTCGCATATGTTTCGAAACACCCTGTATACCTACTTTAAAAAATATTTGTGAAAAGTTCACTTTTAGAGTTCATGGTTCCATGAATACAGATTTTCTGAAATTATATGTATTTTCAAAAAGTGTTCTTACGGCACTTGCTGTGGAAATAACTTGTACCCCTCTGGTTCCCTCGACCAGCCGTCATTGTCGGACAGATATGGAGAACCGCACAGACAATGAGAATTCCGGAAAATTTGAGGTAAAATTCACAATTTTAATTGACTTGACTGAATGTTGTTTAATAATGTTAATACAACACACAACCGTTGATTTTCAGTTTATTTATGTATATGTGTCCTGGCCTATGAGGGGATTACCCCCCCCCCTCAAACATCCGCGCTTGGGTCAGACAAAAATAATACACTCAAGTTGAAATTGTCTTCTTAGATATTTCTTGGGTATTTGATAGACGATGCCTTTTGTAAATTGATTTGAAAAAAATATTTTAATGCAATTATACAGGGTGATTCAAAAATGGCGCATAAGCTCTTCAGTACGTTGTAGGGGACGGTTATTTGAACTGTAGAAAAATCATAAAAAAATTTTAGCTGCTACATTTTTGTAGTTAACAACGAAGAAGTAAATTGTAGATTTGGCAACACGGGTGCAGCTATGTAGTATATGAGTGGCTTTTATTTCCTTTCATTTACATAGTGAGCTTATTAAAAGTTTCAAACATCGTTGCCACATATTTTTTTTTAACAACTTGGTACAAAAATATCAATTTTGAAAGCTAATATTTCAGGATAATGAGGTGTTATGAGCATTTTATTTATTACCCACTATGAAAAAATACTTAAATTATTTATATGAAATGATGAGAAGTTTCAAAATCCACATGAATTCAAAGTTGAGTTCTCAACTTAACTTCTTCATTTCTCAGCAAATTAGCGGCTAAGAAATTTTTTACTATTTTTCCTACACTACAATTATTATTCCCTACAACGTACTGACGAGCTTATGCGCTATTTTTGAATCACCCTGTATATTAAAGCATTCACTAGTTGATTGCAATAGAAAGTCCATATATAAACACACCAAAAAAGCTGTATGAAAGGGGAGACTAATAAAACATGTACATTAGTGAAATGAAACGAATTTAAAAAGAGAACGATAACCATTTGGTCAAGAGGATAATGAAATCACCATGTTTCATAACGCCAGGTGTGTGAATACATGAAACATATCAAATTCCTAAATTAACAAATTGAATTCCATTTTGATTCCATCGATGATTTATGTTTAGTTTTTTAACGATCTTCATTAAACACTGATTCACACTGTTCGTGTACCGTAAACATTTTAGGAATAAATCTGGTTAAATATTTTGAAATATTATCAATGACAAAAAAATATGAAACTGCAACTATGTTTCTTCTTCTTAGTCATGCATTTATAAATATCAGCATCAGTAATAATGTTAGCAAAGTTTTATATTTTACGTACAATAAAATACATTTCTATTATTCCAGAAATAAACTGGTTTATGGTCAATTGATTTCTGAAATACCACCTACGTAGGTATTTGGTTTTATTATCAATCAAGTCTACATCTGGCGTATGCAGATAACAGGCAGTTATTTAGAAGGAGTTTTAGTCCATAGATAATTTTAGTCATTCTCTCGGGTCCTTCACGTCGTGTGTTACTATTTTCTCAAAGTTTATTTTCTATCAAATTTTCGTGTATAATTAATTTGAATTTAAGTTAGTGATTAAGACTATCTATATTAAAGAAGACTAGCAGGGTCCTACAGGAAGAATCAGCATTTGCGGCGAGGTTAGTGATGTTTTTCTATTTTCTTTTATCATTTGCTCTTTTTCGTGTTCCTCGATTTACTTTATTTCAAATAGTAATATTTAAAGAAACCTTAACGGCAAATAGAAAGTAGAGGAATTCCTGTTTCTTGCATTTGTGCTCTGTAGTTTACATCATTTTGGCAATATAATACATTACATCTTTAATTATGTAATTATTGTAAATAATAGCATTCATACGATTGCAACATGAGCTACAGTGATATGAACTAAACCCTGTAAATAATTCCAGTTAAATTAATCAAAGTAACAAAGTCGATTTTCGATAACGCTCGAATAATTGCGATTTTCCAATAATGGTTATCATTATTGCTATAATTTTGATATGATTGGTGGAAATTTTCGAGCGAAGTGTTTTGATTGATTTGGAAAATTGTGAGTAGTACTATTAATGCAATCAGCCGAAAGGCTTTCTTATTCATTCAACCATGTAATTAACGGTCGTCGATAAGTTCTTGATGAGTAGGGAAAGATTTTGTACTGAAAAAATCGACAAGCAATTACATTTTACTTTATAGAAAGATGTGATTTATTATATAGGTGACATGTCTACAAGCTAATGGCTAACTTATGTCCAGGAGCTCTTTAAATTTAGATATAATTATGCGAAATGTTGTATGAAAAGTGTAGCCCAAACAGAGTAGCATGTGACTGTTATAACATTTACTTTTGACTGAAACAAAAATTGATTTTTTCGATACGGTTTAGCTGCTGAAAAACCCACTTTTCGGTACTAGTTCAATGTGAATAATTTTCACAGACGACATTACTCGCCAACTCATAAATGTTACCCCATCCCATATCTACCCACAAACTCCAGGGCAGGGCAGGGGAGGGCTAAGTTACGGAAGGACTACATGAATATACTAACGAATAATTAATGGTAATATGTTTTGCTTTTGTAAAACTTTTATAAAAGTTACCGGTGCATAAAAAGAGTTTAAGAATTGCAGCACATAAAAATGATTTAAATTCTTAGCTATCAAATTAGTTCTCTTGTCCCACAAAATATTTTCAAATGGTAAACACGATCGTTTGACATCGCAACTCGCTACTGAAACAAAACTGCACTTGCAGAAATTTGACAGTGGTCAACTGTCTGCATTATTCATTGACTTCACTATCCATAATTTCCAATAATTAGAATTGCGACTTGTTCAATATAAGTACACTGCAAAAATGTATCTAGTTCCCCAGAAATATAAATTGCTGATAGGGAAATGAAAGTAAAATTAAACTAGAAATTCATTAAATTTTTAAATTCAGTGCAGGGTATCTAAAGTATTCTGACACTGCAGCAATTACTTGACAAACTGCAACAGTTCCTGATAAATTCTTCAAACCTTTCACGATCTAGGCAGAATAGGAAAAGTTCTGCGTTGATCCATACACCGCATCTGGTAATGGTCCAAATCCCGAATTTGGGCATCATTTCTTGTATAATAACGAATGCGATTTGGAAATTTCCGGAAGATTTGCTTCATTTCACGTAGCAGATTGTTCACTCGTTTGTATTCGGCTTGTTTTAATTTATTCACAAACTTGATACAAAGCATGGTGCATTGTGCAGGGTATGGCGGCTTGTTTTTAACACATTATACGCAGCACTGAATATCACAAACAGTGATACTAATCGGATTTTTTATGGAATCTAAAGCTAAACTGTTAATAATTTTAATGACTTCTCGTAATCACTGATGACGCTAATACTGAGGTTTCTGATTTTGAGGGTTTCAGGTATGATATTTTCAAGAATTTTGCTTGTTAGCAAAAAGCCTTTCTGGGAGTATTGGTTTGTAAGGCGTGTGAAATATTTCTTCCCAGAGTGCCGATTACATCGTCAACGTTAACCGAAAGATATTTATCATTGATTGACTATTTTATGGTCGTCCTGACTTTTCGTACAGAGGCGATTCAAATATTTTTTCTATTAGGGGACCAGCCTACAATTTTTCGGTAGCAGTGAAACCTTTAAACTTTAAATTGTTGAGTGTTTTGAAAATAATGTTCATCTGATGAATCATCAAATGATCATCTTCCATCGTGAAACAAGTAAACACTGTTTTAGACACATTTCAGCGAACCGTATTTTTATTAACGAACTTAATGATTCGGAAAATGGATTTTATAAACTCTACAGCTGAAAACTCATCTTGGTAGATGCAGTAACAAATAAATACGTACGTACAAAGCAAATAAGTGTAAAAATAAGTTGGTGAATATATGTCCTAAGATCAGTACTATTTATTAAAGTAGACTGTAGAGGAATGCACAGTCAGTGTCGATCGTAGGTAGACCCAAAGATTAGTTTTCAGGTAGTGAATTGAAAAATTATTTCTTCCTCAATCTCAACATGAGATTTCTGAAAGTACAAAACCCTAAATTATACTCAAAATAATCGAGGATGAAGCAAATTAAACGTAGCGACACATTCGAAGGTTTGTTTGCGCCTATGTTTCTAAAGTATATAGCATGGAACAAAAACGTTCGTTAAATCGAAGAGCACCGTTGACTGTAATTAATAAATTATTTAGGTATTTTAAAATCTTTATAACAATAATAATGAAATCAATATTTTGACAGCAATAATAAATAAACGCGTTCGTAAAAAATTACATATTATACAGTCTCGAGACTAGTCTTCGTTAATTGTATATTTTCCATTTATAATACCAGAAGAGATATAATTCTTCCGATAAAATTTGTGGATTGCTATGAGCGTTTGTTGCTTAGCAATTCTGTGAAAACCATTGTGTCAAAACCACGAGCCGTAAGGTTTTGTTTGAATGTTTTGAACACAATTGTTAAGTTTAAAATAATTTTTTTTAAGGTTGATAACAAAAGCAAAAATATATTTTAAGACTGAGAAATAAAAACGCAGCCAATTGTGTATAAAACGACGAAAAATAATTTAAAATAAAACGAAGTGACAATAAGTAAATATTTCGACGGCATTGATCCGTCTTCTTCAGTATACTGCATATTATTTTTATTAAATAAAAAAAGTGACATTGTAGCGAGAGAAAAAAAAATGAAAATATTTAATATAATTTATCGAGTCACTCTGAAAAAGAAAATTAGTGATAGATAAAAATTTTCCTCATGTAATAATTTATTAAAATTTACTTACCTAGCTACAAAATTATAAAACGATTAATTACTCAAAAAAAAAAAATTGTAGTTATATATTAATTTAAGTGGTAGAATTAATACACCACAAAGAAAACGTTATTCCATTATAAAAGCAATTATTACGGATAAATAACAAAATAAGGAACATTGTATGATTTAATTTTAAAATGGTATAGGCACACACGTAAAAATATTTTAACAAAATTAAGAATGAAGTATAATAGGGATGAGCGAAGTAATCAGTCTTATTGATATTTCGTATGTAATCAAAATAATGGGGAACAAGAAATCACTTTTTTTATTAATTATACATTTTTTAAGAAAAACTTGTTGGGCGAGAAAAGTTTTGCGTTACATTAAATTAATGCCAGAATGTTAATTTTGTTATATGTCTACGGGATGTTCACAAATTAGCATTATTTTACCTTTCTGTGATCTGCGTAAATAAAAGGTCATCTTGGGAGAAAATCTATGGATAAATTAATAAATCAAAAAGCAGCGGAACAATGTAAAATAGCAACTGCCTGAAAGTTCAGCAAAAACAGTGGGAGGAGTGTTAGTAATGGTCATATAGACAACAAAAATAGGTACCTACTAGTTTGATATGCCTAATCCTTGATCGAATATAGCAGGTCAAACGTTTGATGACATTTCCATGTATAAAAGCAATATGCAGCAAAAGAGTTAATAAAAATGTACGAAAAAAAAAGAATAGTACTAATGGACAGGTATACATCGTCGCTATCATACTGAAACGTAAATAGAACTGCAGAATTGTCGACAACTGAAAAATTAACCCGAATTAAATGCATCGCTGATAATTTTGTAACAAAATATTATTGTTAAGTAGTGACTTTAAAGTATTTTTGTATAAGTACCTACTCATCACAAACTCTTAAACCTTCACGTAAGTAAGAGAACTTGATCACAAGGAATGTTTGCAGATTTTTCTGTAAACTGTTTTTTAAGTATTAGATGCAGAGACATTTGACCTTAGAAGTTGGTGTTATCATAGTGCACAACTCAGTACATGTAACACAAAATAAAATTTATTTTTTCTATAGCAGATGTTAAAGTGTGCTTTGTTCGACTAAAAATAGTTGATCAAGTATTACTTTAACCGCAAGGGTAGATAAAGTAACACTTTAACCGCAAGGATAGATAAAGTACTTTAATTTTCTGGAAACTCCATGGAAACCGAATGGAAACCTTTGCTACTGAGATTTTCGGGTTTAATATAATCTAATTTTAAATTGTTTTTTTTTTACAAATTTTTCTTATTTTTTTAACATCTGCTATAGAAAAAAATAGAATTTTATACACGACGATAAAATTTAATTATCGACTCGCGAAAATTAATGCACTCGCGATTTCATCACTCGTGAATTAACACTTTCCGCTTGTCGATAAAATATAATTTTATCGTCTTGTATAAAAAATAACTATTTTCATTTGTCAATTTATTGTTTGTTGTTTATATCTGTCAAATGACGATTATTAAGAAGTTTATAACGGTCTAGGGCGTTATGAGTGAGTGTTATGAATATACTGCTCAATCGCCATGGATACATAAACAAACAGCACCCCCAGAGCCATGCCCATGGCCGTGTTTATTTTATAAATCCAAGTTCAAGCTTTTCAATTTACATATTTATAGTGAAAACTATGCTAAATATTGCGGTGAGGAACATCAAGTAAATGGTTTGTAATACATAGCCTGTTGTAACATAATGGTTTTAAATTTAATTCGTTATTATTTTACATTATATTGTACTGTAATAACATTTGCGTATACATTACTAACAAAATATGCAAGAAAACAGACAAGAAAGTAGCGTTAACTATATTATAAATGACAATCGATCCTGTAGTGAAGGATAAAGATACATATTTCTGTTTCACAATCTATCGTTGTAATTTAACGGCGTGAAAATACACTTTATTGTACACGGTGATTATATCAATAATAAATAAATCTTGGATGTAACAGTATCAAATTGTGTGTTATCACGAAATAACTTATTTATTAGGGGTAGTCAAGTTCGGCGAGTTCGAGATTTATAGGTAGTTGTAACAGTTTATCTGTATCCCGATAATGACTATAGGGTTCTCTATATTTCCATATTTAAATTATTTTGGGTAAAGCAATTAACGATAAGACCGACAAGACAAAAGACAGATTCCATTTTATTGAATAACGGGGTGTTACAGTAACGCAGCTTTTACTGCCCGAAACTTTCGTTCGATCTTAATTGCTTCGTTTTATTGGAAAGGCCATTGCACTTCTATAGTGCTAATTTTTTGAGATACAATTAAAAATATATTATTATTTCTTCCTGCATGCTTAAGGCTGGAGTTTACACCTTGAAATATACCCCATTTTATGCACATTTTGTTCCAATTTTTCAGAGCCAATTTTAAAGTAGGAAGGGCGGGCGAAATTTTTTTCTTATTATTGGTGTTTTATCTGTCTACCCATAGAACGTTTTTGTTTAATTTCTAAAAAATTACTTTTCAGCATTAAAAAATGTACAACTCTATTTTACTTTAAAATTGTCAAGTAGTATTTACAAAAATATGGATATCGAAAAATTCTCTCTATCAATAGATAGATATAACCACGCTCTTTCAAATGCCACAAGAATTTTTTTTCTAAAATGCAAATTAATTCGGAAAAAATGGAAATAAAATTTTAGAAATATCAATATAATTCACCCTTTGCAATTTAGCATATAGGCAACACAACTAACAGGACCATTAACTGTCAATGGAGCCAATACACAAAAGACGGATTATAACGGATTACAACTTTCTACTAGGTATATTAGTTGTTTGACAAAAAAAAATTAAAATAATATAACGACAAAATCTATATTCAATACAGTAAATTCATTGTTCTTTATTGCATTTATCAATTTTGGTAACGTCAGATGAATCTAAAATATTTAAAAATATGAAACAAAATTCCAAGGCAAGCATTATTCTTGTTATTGTAGGTATGCAACTTTCCATACATCAAATTCGATTTTGCTCTAAGTAAATGCCAGCCTTAAATACTTTATGAAACCGAAAAACATTGTAAGTAACCTTGCAATATTTGGGTTTCCATTTTGAAAGTGTTTGAAATACAATACTGTTGTGCAAAAACGTAAATGCCTGAAACAAGAGCACAGGAACCAAGTACTAGTATGTGTAGTATCATTATCTGCTTTGAGCATAGGGTGAACATCCGATTCAACATTGTTTCCTCTGGCATCATGTTTGTGCAGTTGCCACCATCAAATCTCTGAAATTGTATTCTATCATATTGCTGCAGAGGAAAATCGACTTTAATGTATAAATTTGAATGAATTAAGGGAACTTTTCAGGTGCGTTTGTTTTTATGCAAACTCATTTCATTGAATTAACCCCAGAAATCAACTGAAGAAGTTCTTCGTATATTAGAATATTTAATGAGCACGGTTCTTTCGGGAAAATATGAAAATTTAAAATACTTTTTGCGTAGGTAATAATGAAGTTTTATTATTTGCATGATTACTAACGGTTATACCTACGTATTTTAAATGAAATTTTAAATGAAAAATCTTTAATAACATGTAACGGCTATGCTATATTTCAGTTGGATGTTGACTAAATAATAGTGTTATCGAATTATAACTAAGGGTTTCATGTAAAAACGTATTTCGATTGATGCGTTTTATATACCGTGATAAATTCCAGCTGAATTACGAAGTTCAGGGATTAATCAATCGGATGGAGCTAACCCCTGGGATTCGAAATGGGCTGAAATAAGTTTTTGCTTTTATTGTGATGTCGCCTTGAACACCGAACTAATGGCAAAAAGTATTCATGGTGTCACTAACCACAAATAAATTACCTTTTTTGACGTATTCAACTTTTTGTGTCTTTAAGTATTAATATCGTGCCAAGAAATAAATGGAAAATACATTCTACCGTAACGGTAATAGAAAGACTGGCGGTTTCTCTGCTGAAGCTATCAGTCAGTAATTAGCACGAATTTCCTCGTCCTAATTATTACTGGCCTTTATCTGATGATGTTTGGATGCGATAGAACCCATCAGAAACCTCTCAGTGCCACCTGACCCTATCAAACCGCTTTCAGCAATGGTATTTACGAACTTGATGATTATAAAATATACACAACGCCTTTTTTCAACATTTATCTAAAAACTCGGTTAGACGTTTTAGGCAACTTTTAATTTGTACAAAGGTTTTACCTTTCAGTATTTATGTTACGAAAAACAATTATCGAGAATACTAAAATATGAATAACCTTCTTCTCCAAGTTTTAAGAAGTTATTTTACCTACCCAAGCAAATGCTATTAATAATTTGTTCATTACATCAGTTTTTGTTTGTAATAAAGTGTAATATTTTAATGACCAAAATGTACGAAAATAATATAAAAACCAACTCGGACAAGTACATAACTTAGCTTTAGAAGTTCAGGTCACTGCACATCCCAAAGAGCCTCTAATGAAAACGACGGTACGCTGTTTTAATATTTATTACTCAACCTTTAACATTCACCTTTGAATTTGTTGTTGGACTAATTATCGCTTGAATTTTATGTGTATTCGTAACTTTTTTAAATCCCAAAGTATCCCTTTGCAACTACTTTAAACAAGAAGCTTTTAGTAAACTGAAAAAGTGAACTATCCTAAAAAGTCTTTGTCTTTACAACTTTATCAAGAGGTTTCAGTCATTCTGATGTCAATTTTGAAGTCAAATATTGACAGTGATCTTCCTTTCGCGTTCTCAGCTTCCATCAACAAGAATAGATCAATTTCTCGCCTACACGAAGAACTTGAAGCTCTCAGGAAATAAGATTATCTGATCCGATTTTTCTTATATTTGGAAATTGTATTGAATAATAAAATTATGTAAAAATGAATGTTATATAGGTTCATAGATATAAAACTACTAGCAGGTTAGTTTACATTATATTTCTTTATTTATTCATTTAAAAACGTATATCAGCAACGCAAGTAACTAATAGCTGATCAAATTATAATTAAAAAAGGAATGGAGAGTATAAAGAAGGAAGAAGCATCAGGATATTAAAAAAATAATCATCGGTAGGCTGTGCAAAGTGAAAAGTCACGGTATTATATTTTTTTGCTTGCTTGCGCAATAAAAAAGTATCTAGTGGTAATAACGTGATTCTTTATTCCACAGCCGGCCGATGATGATTTTGTTAGGTCTACACCGAATATGTAAGTATAAGCAAAAGAATTTTAACTAAAAAAAACTCAACACACTAATAAGATATCTATGGAATGACCAGATTTCCATAAAACTGAGTTTGCAAGAGTTTACGATAAATCAGTCTTCCTATATTTCCCAAAGAAATTGATAGGAAAGAGGAATTCTTAGAATATTTTGTCGGTGACCTACAATAAATATTTCTGAGAAGAAAATAAATTGACCTGCAAAAACGTTTTAAAAAAATCAATCTACAAAATTTATTTCATGTTTGGTTTAGAATTTTCTATCTGTAGAAGTAGTTTTAAAACTGGAATAAAAGCAAACGAATATAGCATCCTAAGAGCAGTAAAACATACCAACGAATACAATAGAATAATCGCAAAAAGTTAATATTTTGATCATTTGGACAAACTTAGTGAACCTCTTAAAAGTATAACAGAGATGAGCATCAGTTCAACCATGCAAAATATTTAAAAAGCGTTGGTAGGTACATAGGCACAGCCCCTTCTTCAAATTAATGTGAACAACCAAATCGAATTGATGTACACCTGAGGTATTAGAAGAAATTAAAGAGCTGATGTCGGGCTGAGGGCGCTTCAACATTGACTGACATCCAGTAATAACATTAAACATGGGAAAGATTAATTAAAAGGAAGATGATATGAGAATGGGATCACCAGTGTAATATAACAGTAGGTATACCTAATAAATATCTGATCTAGCATCAGTGAACGTGATAGAAAGTCTTTAAAAGGTGCATATAGTCGGATTTTTTTTAGATGTCTGCTCTCGATTTACAAATTTTTGTTTGTTTGAAAGATAGAAACATACGTTTCTCTAATGGTACAAAAAAAATAGGGAGCTCTGTTTCTTCCTTTCAGCCTCCCTATCTCTTTTTGTCGTATTAGGGAAGCGTCTGTTTCTATATCTTTCAAACAAACAAAAATTTGTAAATCGAGAGCGGACATCTAAAAAAAATCCGACTATATCATCAGAATAAGTGGACTTCTATCTACAACGAAAATTTTTACTGTTGCTTTTAGTGGGTGTAGAAATAATGTTGTAGTATACTACCTACATATTTAAAAATTCTGAGTTGCATTTTTTAATCTCAGCTTAATACTTTTATCTAAACTTTCATTAGGTACATTAAAGTTTTACAATAGTACATTTATGGAATGAGCTGAACATAGTAGGTACCTAGTTCTAATACTTATAATTATCAATATTAATAAAATTAATCGTGTGTACTGAAGGCACTGCAAAATACTGGGTTTCGGCTCGAGACTTGGCATAACTCTCTACAAGAATTGTTGGAATTGGCAGAGTTTATAAATTGTTTACAATTTTTATTCTCTTCGTTGTTTAGTACAAGGTGCATAAAAACTGGAGCAAATAAGAGAACACTGTCTTATAAAACAATTTTTTCATTAAATCTTTTCATTAAAATTCTTCAAATTCTATTTATTAGAAATTTAAAGGAACCCAATGTAAAAATAACAATAAATATTCCCGAATAAATCTTAAACTAAAAGAATAACTAAAGAATTATATAAAAAAATAGAAGCAAATATGAGAAGAAAACTGCATTGCAGTTTGGAAGAAAAAATAACGACAAACTTGACCTTTCTTTACAAAAGTTTATACAAACAGGACACGGACTACTGCTTGCTAATGTCATATTTTACCTAATCGAGCGTTTACTCTTATGCCCATGTCCCACTGTAAAAATTTCATAAAAATTTTTATAATTTTTTTTATAAAAACTATTTTGACAGTGTGACAGCACGCAGTTTTATAAAAATGACGTCATGAAAAAATATTTTTATGGTGTCTGTATTTCGATGACGTCACGTAATAGTTATTTATGTTACAAGGCCGTGAAGTAGCACTTTTTTTTATTAGAATGAATATTATTTGGCGAGGCGAAGGCCGAGCCAAATAATCATTCGAATAAAAAAAAGATAGTTCACGGCCATGTGGCATACAAAATTTTGTGTGCAACTGTGAAAAATTACCAAAATTAAAGTTTCGATCGAATCTTTACATAAAATTAAAAGCTAATTTCATTCAAGATCATGACCCGTAAAAAAAAGTCTTTGTCGGCCGGTAAAAAAAAGTCTTTTTTTTACGTTGTCAGGGCTTTTTTTACGTTGTCAAGGTTTTATTTTACTATAAACAAATGTGCTACTTCACGACTCAAAATCAAACAAAAAAAGTGACCTTTTTTTGACAGTTGCACACAAAATGTTTTTATCTCCAAACGTCATAAAAGTGTCATTTAAATGACAGACTGTTGGTAGTATAAGTTTCACTTATATGCTTAGGCAGATAAAGTACTTATATGCCTATAGCATTCAACTTTTATGGTGGGTTGCTACGGTAATATCTAGAAAGTGTCTGTCAGGCAATGCGATTTTCGTATAAGTGTAATGTTTCCCGAAATAACCTTGTTAATTAGATGTTTATTTTTGTATTATAATTTTACACGTTTGGAGATAAAATTACATATATTATTCGGAGTATAAGCGCTTTATGTGCTTCGGCTGATTTGGCTGCCTCACTACGATCGGCAGTCAACCAGCCTCAGCACATAAAGCTTTGCTTATACTCCTAATGATATAATATACTATTATAAAAACTTGGAAAATATACAGCTTCTATAATTTTGACGAAAACTGGAATTCGATTGGATGTTGACGCGGCCCGCCCAGCTAACTGACAATTTGAAATTGCGCGGAAAGTATCTTGATATTCAGGCTTTAATTCATTTTCCACCTCGACCATTGCCATAATTTCTTTTTTGTAACCAGTACCTAACCCAGTATCTACGTTTATTTTGAATAAGTACATAACGTGGCATAACCATTCAAACCTACAGCAAGGCTGGTTAAAAGTAAATTCCGGTTTGAAGTTACTGTTTCGATTTTATAGGAAATTTTAAAAGATTACTTAAAATTGAACACAGGTTTATCAAAACCTTCGCCATGAGAAGTTCCCTCTCACAACTTTAAAACTTTTGTCAAAATATTTAACAGTGGGACATGCCTTAAAAATATTTTTACGGCGCATGACGTCACATGGTTTTTATAAAAAAAATTATAAAAAGTTTTTATACAAATTTTTACAGTGGGACATGGGCTTTAGACGAAATCTCACATACCTATGAACGACATAGCTGTAATTGCCTCGCGTAAGATTCGAGCTCACGGCGTTTGCAGTGACTGTATAAAAAATTAATTTAAAAGTGAACGTATTTCAGCGAAACCTCGTATTTCGGGTCTTCTGTGAATTAAAACAACTTTTTTTAACACTCTTGTTTGTTCTACCTTGATCGCTATGATTTTACCCGAAACTCCACTTTTTATTTTAGTTACAGTTTTGACTTTTAATTTTTATTTTGTTGCTACAAAAAGATATATCCTAAAGGCCCTCATAACTCGTAAAAATTTTAAACGGATTGCTTAAAAAACAAAGCATGTATTTAGGTGTATTCATGCAAAATAAAATACGCCGTATAATTATGGTATCTTTACTCTCTTCTCTCTTGGATAGGTAAAGAAAATCCAAAACTTAAAATTTAAATTTTTATAGGAAACATTTTCTAAGTTTTTTACTTTAGCAGTTTACTGAAACTTTCCTCATTTATCTTATTTTATATTTCTGCAAACACAAACGCTTGCTATTCTGTAAACCCATAAGGGGTCTAAACAAACAAAGTCCACAAAATATCAGTTCGCGTATCAGCGAATTAACTAGTAAATGATGCAGAAGTTTTAAATTTTTTATTACCTGAAATATTTACTGCTGCTAACCTGATACGTAATAATACGAAAACTTATATCTAAATATCATGACATAAACTTTTAATGTTTAAAGTAGCTTTATTTCAGAAAACAGACATTTAACACATAGTACCTACCGGGTGCACCAAATGGTTAATGCCCCCTTCCCATCAAACACTTAACTATAAACATTCATGAACTAGACAAATTTCACTTTTTTAGAAAAGTCTCCTCCTTGTGAAACGTTTATTGGTAGAAATTCTTTTACAGATTTTTTTTCTTGGTCGGTACTTTGAAGGAAAAGTTTCATTAAATTTAGGTCATCCCAGTTGAATATTGTCAAGTGAAATAGAAACGTTGAAAATAAAACATTTTATATGTCTTATTCAATAACGTTTTTTTTTCAATTGAAACGTGTATCTAATTTTATCTAAAAATGGTATTATAGTGGTAAAAACACTTGTTTATGTTTGGAAATTGTAATCTATTGTTAAATCAACTGAATCAAATACGAAAAGCTGATCTTGTAAGCAGTATATTTTAACCAAAAATACAATATTCTTGTCACGCAATGATAGGTATAAATTTTTATATACGAAATTGAGTAAATATTATAGAGGGTACATATTTCTTTCCATGCTTTTTAAACGTGTTTCATATCTCAAATCGGAAAGCTTTACATGTGGTTCTCATGTAGGGATGATTTATATGGAAAGCTGCCTAATATTTAGAATATTTATATTTTCCTGCCATGCAATTAGAAGCAAAACCAATATGGAAATATCTATGGCACCATACTACATAAAATGATTAAAATTAATAAACAGTTAACAATTGCTTGCTGTAAATGCATAACAATTGTAGTTTAACTACAGTAATGCGCGATACATAAAGTTAGCAACGTTGTTTAGGGGTTATTCTGCCCTTTCAAGCTTGGCCGGTTTCCTTTGCAGATAGCAAACCTAATTAGGTTTATGAAAATTATAAGAAAGATAATAAGGGACGTTATTATTCTCAGCATGATAATAACAAAAGAAATTTTGTCTAACTTTTTTCATAACACTTTGAAACGACCCGTTCACTTTGTGACACGTAACCCTTTACTGAAGTTCATAATACAGTAATGTTTATTTGTTTCGAAGGCGTTTCATGAATTCAAAACGCTTGATAAATTGCAGAATTTATTATGTAAAGTCGAAGTTTGATGATGGGTGTAATAAATGATACTACGCTAACCTATTAAGATGGGTTTATTAGCTTTCAAGTAAACTTTGTTCCAATTCCAGTAAGTAACTTTCCTCTTCGCTTTATTGCGTATAATTAACAGACAATTATATTGCTTTATGTGTGAACTAAATGTGAACTTTGATACTAGTTTTAATTCCTTTATGAAATTGGTCTTTAGAACAAAATAAATCCCAAGGAATTTAAAGTTTCTATATTTTTATTTTCTACCCCTTTCGAAGGTAAGATGTATTAATTTATCATAATTATGTTTTAACAGACAGGTTTTCTATAGTAAAATAATATTTTATTAATTTTGTTGTGTATTGTTTTGTATTGAATTATAATACTACTATTTCACTTGTTACAAATCTTTTTCTATATTTTATATATTTTCTATATTCTACATTCATTCATCGCAGAACTCACCACCAATCTGCTGATATAAATATTATCTGGTTTGCGAACTGAGAATTTACAGATTTCAAAGTGGGCTCTCACGTAATGCGTTGAAGTTTCGGGAATATTACAAACTCGTGACATTATCGACGCTCGATTCTTGAGGAACGACGCCCAACAGATGCCGTGATTACCATTTTCCAATCATTCGGTTTTTGCTCTGTATAAGGCTTGAAAATATTATAACTGTAATTGAATTAATTATGAATTTTGTACATTATGAAATGAAAAAAAAGGAAAGTTTATTTAAATATGATAACTATTATTATAGAAATGTTATAGTTCGGCAGAAATTTATTGATTAATTAATTAATGGGCATCAATACAATTCAGTATCCGTTTTACGCGGATGCCTACTAATTATCAAATAGGCATACGTTTTCTGCATATAAATTGCAAATAATTTTAATAAAATATGTCTTTTTTATGCATACTTTAGAAATTAATTAATTTTAAAACATTTGGTTATCTAGCAAAACATATAATACTTATACAGTGCTTCCCGAAAGTAACGGATAAATTCAATAAAACCGTTGAGAAAAATATTTCAAATAAATGCTCGGACACGTCGATTTTTATTTTTAAATTATCATTTAGAGATGTAATTTTCAACCCCCCAAACCCTAAGCGCTGCCAACTCCAACTTTAAATATTCAAATAGCAAAGAACCCTTTCTGATACCTCATCTGATAGCTTTTTTTATGCTGAATACAAAAAAAAAAGTTTTTCAAAATCGGTTGATAAATAACGGAGATATTTACCAAAATGTATTCAAATGAATGTTCCAATATTCGAGCAGGCGTTGGTACGGCTCTTGCAATGGGTGGTAAAAAAACAATTGCAACTTGTTTGTAATTGAATGTATACAAAATGTATTATCTATCTCCAACCCCAATCATCATTAAAACTTCGATTCTTTCGGCTTCAGTAAATCTCATTTTTGTTTTCTTATTTTTCAATCGTTAATAATAAGTAACACACACTCCACTAAGTAATGTCACTACATTTTGGTTACATTCAATTACAAACAATTGCAATTGTTTTTTACCACCCATTGCTAGAGCCGTACCAACGCCTGCTCGAATATTGGCACTTTCATTTCAATACATTTTGGTAAATATGTCCGTTATTTATCAACCGATTTTGAAAAATTTTTTTTATTGTATTCAGCATAAAAATAGCTATCAGATGAGGTATCAGAAAGTGTTCGTTGCTATTTGAATTTTTAAAGTTGCAGTTGGCAGCGCTTAGGGTTTGGGGGGTGGGTGGTTGAAAATTACATCTCTAAATGACAATTTAAAAATAAAAATCGACGTGTCCGAGCATTTATTTGAAATATTTTTCTCAACGATTTTATTGAATTTATCGGTTACTTTCGGGAAGCACTGTATATTTATTGTACAAGTAGATAATATCTATTATTTTAATGCCAGGGCCGTAGCCAGACACCAAATTTTAGGAAGGGCGAAAAATTTTACCTACTCTCATGATGATATTAGTCCTGCTTTTACTGATTTGAGTCCTAATCCAAAACGTTTCAGTAATAATTTAGAAGAAAATTGTTTATAATAATTGACAATGTTAGAATAACAAATTACTTTTACCAAATTAGCATGTTTTGTAAATTGGCATTACATTTCGTTCTGTCTTGAGGCAGCCGGTTTCATTCGGCATAGAAAGCATAGGAATCCAATTTGTGTAAATTTAAGGCAAGCTAAGTATTTGTTCCTCTTGGTTTTAGAAAACAAAAACAATATCCGATTTTGTTATATTTGCAGAGTTTAATAGATTAAAAATACATAAACATAAATACATAGGAGTATCTTCAAATTGTGAGTGTAATTAAACTCATTTACATGTAAAAGTAACGTTTGCAATCTTACCTTGTTATTATTAGTATTGCTGTGGTTCAGAGTGTTTTGGATCTCCACATTTATATAAAGAGGCATTAATTTACAAATTTATTTCAAATTTTTCTTTTATGAATGGAATCGCAAATGCGTTATGGCAGCAAGTTAAATTATAACTCATCCCTGGCGGTATGAGTACAGAAGATAATAATTCAAAGCCACAAAATAAAAACCTGCCAGAGCAAAAAATATACAAAATATGATCAATTTAATCGGACATTAATTTATTTGAATAGAATTACAGAGATTTAACCAATCAGGATGTGTTATGGATGATATAAGTTACCAGTCACTAACTATTACCTACCAATTCAGACAAATTATTATCTCACGGTGTTTAATTAACTTGAGGTTTTTAATAAAAAAATATTCAAGCCAATATTATTTTCCCTATGTTAAGAGTCTGAGATGATTGAAAGTTTTAGTTGTGAGGAGAGATTGTAGCTAGTGATTCAGCGTTCTAAAATTGTTAAAGAAAAGATCGATAGTAGATAACGATGGAGAATCCGAAGTTAATTAAAAAAGTTCCCTGATAGATTTTTTAAAAAGGTTTCTTCGAAAGAGAAAACACTTCCTTAATACACCATGTAAGTTAAGAAAGGATTAAAAGTTTTGCGGTTACCTCCATTGTGTGTTGTTATATAAGTTCTTGACACAGCATGATAGATCTTCAAAGATTTGATAATAAATGGAAAATAATAATAATTGTCTTTGTTCCTTGTATTTTAATATCCTTTTTATTTGTGTTGCTCTTAGAAAATATGTCCTTTGCATGTAGCTTGATTCAATTTTATACCGTGGCATTTAGTCTGGCATATTTTGCCTGCAGCCAGAATCGAAAGCGCCGCCGTCTGAACCGGATCTTAAATGCTAGACCACCTGCGACATCGAGAACGACAGACAACCTTAATTCAAGCTTAATTCTTTTCGTTGTTTTAAATCCGTCTGTGTCCCCGATGATGAATTGGCCGCAAAAATCCCTACCCGACTTCCATTTTTCAATGGGAATATTCCATGGCGAATAAAAATTGTAAAACAGGGAAATCTATACTCGTTGAAAAGTATAATCTTGTAGTTTGATTATAATACGAACTCAAACATCCCATTAGCGAATTTTATGTTCTATGTCAAGTTAAATTTTGATTATTACACGTTCAAGCATAATATTGAACCCCTGTGTTAATTACACGTTCACCGTCTTATTCTTCAAATAATGCTTTCACGCTCTTAAATTAATAATTAGAATCATTCTTACAGCTAGAGTGCTGCCGCGAGACAAGACGAAACGGCGAAACTCTCGTCTCGTGCGGCTACTTTCTCGTCTCGTCTCGATTCTCGTAAGCAAGACGAGACGAGATAGGAAATTTTTCGTGCTTGACGGTACCACTATCTATACAACTTACTGTGGCATTGAATAATAACGTAACAGATCATTCAATAGTAATTCTTTTCTAATCCTTATCTTATAATAATATGCAGGTATATTCTATTTTATTTTTCATTTTTAGATAATTTATACAGGGTATTTCGAAATTTGCCCATAGGGACAGTATCATAGGTACAGTGATATACAACAAAAACTGAATTAAAAATTCCTGTAACATTTTTTGATCAGACCGGCACTTCTCGAATTATCGTTGTTCGAAGAATCTCACAATGTTTCAAAAAAGGGCTCAAATTTCAATTTTAAATGTTTGATCAAGTAGTTAAAATTAATCCATGACAATTGTCAGAGAACAATAGATAGTTCAAAACAATTTATTGTTTTATAGTAGACGGCGGATCTTTTGAACAGTTTGAACTTTCTTTCCCATAGTCCGTGTGCGTGAATTGTGAAACACCTTGTATATTTATTATTGCTAATTATTATTTACTAATGAAACACCATCTATTTTTAATATATTGGTTTGATGATTATTAAAATTTTCATTTCTGATACAGCTCGATCAAGCTTACACAGTTGAAAGGGGACGTGTCCGGCGTTGATATAGTTTTTCAAAGTACAGTCAAAATAAAAACGTTTAGGCGGCAAATTTAAATAATTGAAATACTTTTCATTCGAAGAATTCTATGACCTTCCGAATGCTATTTCTGGCTTCAAAATGAATTATTTTCCTCGATTTAGCATTCATACTTAACAGATTTTAAACGTCAAAACAATCTGACAAACACTGAAATTATTAAAATTTCAAACGTCAATTGAATTTATGAATGTACTTTTGAGTTGGATTGTTTGCTATTGGTTGACGTATTGTCGCGCCTTTCAAAATTTAGTTCACATATTTTCCGGGGCATTTGTAAGCTTGGTGGAGCTGTATATCCTACTATTTCTTTTTCATCAGATACAAACCCTATAGATTTTAGAATTCTAGATGATTCTTAAAGTATCTTTTGTTATGAAGGTCTTTATAAAGGATCAAAAATAAAATTGGAAGTTTTGAGAAAAAATTATTTAAATTTCGTTCATACCTTTCATTGTTGCTTTGTGAACCTTCTCAACCTATCTTATTTATTCAGTTGGATTCAGTAAAGCCCACTGCGTTCTTTCCACAATAACGTTTCGTTTCTGTTTTCATTTTTAAACGTTTTCTTATTTCGCGAACCTATAGAAACGTTTCAATCAGCCAAACTTTTTTTAAAGTAAGATGTACACAGAGATCAATTTGATCAAACGCAATAAAAGGGGTTGCAAGTGTGTCATAAATTTCGATCTTATTCGCTTCTTTTACTCAATATCCAAATGGAAAATTGTATTCCCTCTGGATAAATGGTTGTTTTAGTTTTATCCTTCTAAAATGTCCGTTCAATATTCGAGTGATTCCATGCTGGCTAACAATACAAAATGAATTTAAATCAGAGGAACGTAGGGAAGCAAATTGTTTTGAATTGAATTTCCCAATTACAATATCTTGTCTTTCTTTACCCAGAAAAGGGTTAGTCCTTCAAATATATGCGGGTCTTCAATTGCAGTTAAATTTATAGAAGTGCCTTTACGTTGTGTGTTATATTTGGCCACCTAACAATTTTAGGGTAATTTACAAAAACCAATTTCTTACTGTCAATGAAAAATGTGGGTGTTCAACTTAAAACGGAAACCCACCAATTAAAATTTTAATTAAATTGAGAGGTTTTGTTAGATCTTCTTATTGTCTCCTCCTAACTTAGCTAAGCAGTTAAGCTTGAGTCTTTATTCTAAGCCTCAGAATTTTGTGTTTCTGTGGGGTTCTTTATGAATATAAAACGTTTCAGGATTAAAATTCAAATATGTTAACAATTATAAATTCAATTACCTGACCCTCAGTGAAAATATAATTTATTTAAGATTTTTGTAACAATCAAGTTAGCAAATTTTTTCCTTATTCGACTTTTAACGAATGGTTTTGGAAGTAATCTTAAAACAATAATATTCTAAAAGGTGAAACCTTATTACAATTTTGCTCGCAATAAGTTGGCGCTTTCTACGGATATTATAATGGAAAGAGCGAGTAAGCGACAAACGACAATCTTTGAATAGCTAGTTAATATTATATACAGAGAAAGATCTAGTACAATTGCTAATTATCTTAATGGTTTTAAATTAATAATAAGTTATTAAATAAATATACAATTAACTTAATTAACACGGAATTGACAAAGTAAAGCAATATAAGTCCTTCTCTACCTACCAATTAAATATTATGGCATGGTTGTCCTTGCTATTATTGTACTATCAGAGGTAGTACTGCCAACATAGGTCAATCCACAAAAAAAAATTAGTAAATGGTGTCTCAGAGATTATTACATTAACAAATTAACATTCGTGAGGTTTTTATTAGATTCTAATACGATGTAAATTTTGAGAATTTATCAATATATCGATTCTTAAAAACGTTTCCCTAGCAAATATAAAATAACTTAAGAATTCCGATTGAATACATGAGATATTAGGAGTCCAGGAGATTATCAGATTTTCTTGAAAACGTTCGAGGCAGTGGACTATCTAGAATATATAACGAAAGCAAAAAATGAAAATGTCAAGAAACCAAAACCAAGAAAATAATGATTACTGAGACCACCGAAAAGTTAGCGACACAGCTGGACATCGGCTTCACAACAATAAGATATATCTCACAAGTGGAAAGGAAAGCAAAAAGAGATGGTTTGCTTGGAACAGGTGTTACCTTTAAGGCACACAATGCTGTTGTTTCGAAAAATCATTATTAAAACTGTTCATATGTATTATCAAAGTGTCTAGACCATAAGTCTGTACTTTTTTCTGTTAAATTATTTTATATAAGTAAGTGAATTGAAAGTATTATTGATAACAAAAGATTAAAAGTCTTCTCCAAAATAAAAACTAATGCACAACAATTCCTTACTCTAAAATGCAAAAATCATAAAAGTAAATCTTGAAAGTCTAATAATTTCTGAACCGATAAACATTGGAAATTGTGAAGAATTTATTTCAATGACATATGAAATTTGTCAGATAGGAACAGGGCTATAATAATTCGTTTACTTACCACTTTTATATTCATATCACTATCTGTAATGTACTTTACTTTACTTACATGTAAATATCCAAAAGAAACCCAATATCCTTCCTTTTCATTCTGCAGGAGATGTTAACATCAGTAACAATATCTTAAAACAATGTAACTAACAGTTTGTAGCGATTTAGCGAAGTCTCTATTCACAATATTCTCAGATAAATTAAAATTTTGAAAAATAAGTTACTGCTCAAAAGAGGGCCAAAAACAGCCATAGAAAACTATGAACCAATTTTGTATTAATTTCGTTTTCAAAAAAGAAGCTCATATTTTTTAACGTTTTCGGCAATAGTCAAATTTTTTTTCTCAAACAGACAGTCTTATCTTAGTTTTTATTATCTTTTGTTTAATTTTGTTAGCTGCTATACTTTAGCAGGAAAAACGTATTGGCCAAACCGGCTTCTTTCCGTGTGGATGATCAACTTTTGATCACTTACGTAGCAGCGAGGGCAAAAGGATTATGTCAAAAGCATATTTTGCTAGTACAGATTCACATTCCAAATTTAATCGTCAATGCTCACATCAATCGTTTGTAATATAAAAAAATTTATCTTTTGTTAATAATCCTACCTATATTTTGATGGAGATTGATATATTATACGACATTTTTAACCGTCAACGGTTGAAAGTTATCCCAGTTAAATGTAAAATCGAAAAAATTGTTATCAATGCAGGAGCTCATTAAACAATATGTTCATATACTCGTACAACACGGAGATGTTTAAAAATTCAAAGAAAAATTCTTGAAACAGTTGGAGTTTTGGTTTACGAACTATAACCTGCAGCAATCAAAATATCTTTATCTGCTGAACGTTTGAATACCTTTTGCATTACTTATATCAAGTTTTGTAGAAGTTAGAGGTTTAAAAACGAGTTTCCTGCATTTGACCTGAGTGCTGTTATCAAACAGATGGGCGTAGGTCTGAAGTTGAAAAATAAACCAGATGTAACTAAAAAGAATCATATGTAACAGTTCAGTACCACTAAAAATAAATAAATAAATATCCATTAGAAGACACATTTTATACAGGGTGTTAATAAAAACGTTTTAAACACTTCGAGGCGTGTTAGTAGAGGTCAAAAGAAGAAAAAAAATCTAATAAACTCAGGGACAAAAGTGCTACCTTAAGAAGTAGCGTCTTTAAAAAAGACAAAAGTATTTTTAACAGTATATTTCAGAAGCAATATGGCTGATCAAGTTGAAAACTGGTACACATCCACTTCAGGGGAAAACGAAGTTTGTTAAAGTATCAGAATTATTGCATATTGTAGAGTCGGCAGATTTTTTTCGTATGTCTTTGAACAAAACTTGTTTGTTAATAACATATTTGTTCTTATAGGTAACATTTATGATGAAGGAGTTATTTTCATATCAAAAAGATGTCCTTATTTCATATGGATAAAATGTGCTGGTTTCAAGAAAAACGCACTTAAGCATTTCGGTAACATTTTATCATAAGTTACCATTTTTGTCGCGCTAATATTTTACACATCTTAGGGGGTGGGGTATTAGTAGAGATAAACACAAGAAAATAATTCTAATAAACTCAAGAAATTAATTAATTAATTTATTAATTTACCGTTGATTATTGGATCTGGGTTTATTAGAATTCTTTTCTTATTTTGATTTCTACTAACACCCCCTAAAGTGTGTAAAATGGTGTGACAAATGGTAACTTGATAAAACGTTAGTTTGCACCGCCGAAATGCTTATAGATGCGTCTTTCTTGAAACCGGCATCATATTATCGATATGAAACAAGTACACCTTTTTGATGTAAAAATGACTCATAAATTTTACCCATAAGAAGAAAAATGTCAAAAACAAAAAAATTTAAAGTCATACGAAAAAATTTGCCTACCGAGCCCTCTACAATATGAAATAATTCTGATCTTCCCCTAAAGTGGATGTTTACCAATTTTCAGCTTGATCCGCCATTATTAACACCCTGTATATTGCTTACTACTTTTATTCTATTTATGGATTTAATTTAGTTTGATGTAGTTCGTTACTGCACAATATAATTATGTAAATTTTTACAATTTCGTATGTACCCAATTTTTGAAATGTTATGCTTAGTGCTCGCAGCATATGTTTATGTCACCGCATATAGCTACTTTTTTTTGTTAGCACAAGGTGGATATCAGCGAAATTTTATTTTCGTATTCCGGGCGTGATCTTGTTATATGAATTCGTGAATTATGCAGTGGCACATGTAATCCGTATTCCCCCTCTATTATGTTTCGTTAGTACAGAAAAATCATAACCGTAGCAATTTCAACACGAAAATAGTGTTTCAAATTACCAAATAAAATATTGGTTTAAGTACTAAGTACTACTAATACTAAATATTTGGTAATTATCAGAAATTTGTTTATTTAGATCTTACTCGTAAGAACAGGTAACAATGTAAACATGTTGTAACATTTCTAGGCTGCGAAATATTAATTAAGGGCTACTATAAAATGCAAGGTTGAAAGTCGTACCCAGAATTACTCACAATAATTTGTAAAGTAAGGTGGTTTGTAATTAATATTAACATCGTAGGAGTGTTGAGTTCTCTAATCCGTTTGAATTTTCAGTAGGAAAATACCTACAGTTTTAATTCATTAACAGTAATTGCTGTAAGTAAATATCACACATGTAATACGTTTATGAAATTAGATATTTATTATAACACGTATATTATTTTTGTACGTAAATAGATAGTAATATTTACAAAAGTGATATAAATAATAATTCATGAGTTGGTATGTAAAGGAGCTTTCTAATAATTTCCTAGAATAAACTACAAAAGTATTATAACACTAGCAATTGTAATCGAAAAGAGTAAATGACAAAAATTACCTACTTACAATAAATTATTGTAATGTATTTTCCAGAATAGTTATTTGTATACCAAGGCTGCGAAATGTGTCTTGCGGCCGAGGAAAGACAATCTCGCGGGCGCTAAAAAATTTCACGAACAAGGTATACACAACTGTAAAAAAAATATGTAATTAGTAATTACACTTGTTATTACTTTTAGAAAACTAAATAAAAAGACGGCCATCAGTTGGTGCGTTACTATGGAAATGGCGTAAATAAAACAATTACTTTTACTTTAGCTGCCGTTATCTTAACAACGGTACAATGAATTTTACTTTAGCGGCTGTTGCCTTAACAGCGGACGCGAAATTGGATGTCGCGTCCTGTATTGCGTATGGAAACGTTTACTTCCCGTACGGTTGCACAAAAATACAACGTACAGTTCTTCATAAAAAATATTACTTGTGTGCAGCGTCTGGTAAACATCGTTTTTTCCATACGATATTTATAAGTAAATAAATTTGCGAATAATTCACCGGCGATGAATTCGGAGTGATCCGTTTTCCCCATCCGTTCTATTGTTAAATTGAGTAGTACACATATTCTGGGCTGAAAACTAGATTTTGAAATGTTCTGCTGATATAATTTCTACAATACTTTATAAAACCGGCCCTAAAGCTTTTCTAACCTGCTTGTATATATTATGCGTAACAGTTGTATATGTGAATAGAAGGTCTTTATTATTCAGGCAAAGTCGGAAGCGGTAGTAGCTGTTCTCCATAGTGGTTTTTTTCGTAGGTCTTGTATGTGAATACATCTCGTAGTTTGATGAGTTGCATCCAGCCGTACGATATAAACTTTTAAGAGTTTTCCTCCGTAATAGCACCATAATAATTTTAATGGTCCCAGTTGCTGTGGAATTTATTATTTAGTTGCGCCATAGCAATTAATGTAAGTGCATACAGAGTTCTAGAGTTGTTCATACATGACTTCGTTTCTTAAGACGTTGGTAGCAAATTTTAATTTGTGTATGTATTTGTTCTTGATTGAATTGTGGTTTGCTTTTTTAATTTGTTTGGGTTGTCCTAAAGACCTAAACGATAAAACACATTTTTTTGTATTTTCAGACATTTAATCAAACATTAGAAAAAATAGACTATTGATTCTGAGTTTTACCATTACCAGTACCATTTTTACCGGTTATACAACTGAAATACAATGTTATCTATTTAATTGTTACAACAAAAGTAGAACTAATCAATACCGACGTACGGATAAGAATAAAGTTAAACACTTCGACTCGGTACTTCACAAGGTTGTTAGATTAACTTGACTAAACTTAAATAAAACTTTGTAAGGTAGCAAACTTCTCCCTTGTAATTGTATTTTTAATTTATTTTAGCCAATAACTTCAAGGAATATTATGCTGTAAAGATGAAAAAAAATTCGCGATACAGATTTTACCATCATACTATTACACAATAAAAATGGAAATTAATTGAATAATTCTAGCACGATCTATCAAATAGGTTTGAAGTATACTACGGTAGATTTGGGGGGATTTAATAAGAAAATGTACGAACAAATACGTAGTTTTTGATAGATTTGGCGGTGAAGTCGACTTTGAATTCATTGTTTGATCCCTTAATCAATCAACATCACTTGAAGTGTAAGAATCACTTACAATGCTATTCGGTTAGTCAAGCACAGTATGGGGGATAGAAAATCAATAGATTTGGGGAGTAACAAAGATGGGTTAAGATGAGTGAAAGTAATTAAATCAATGGTGAGTTGGTCAGGTGCTGTGAAACAGCTTAGCAACCCTTATGTTCTTAGTTATTACTGTTGCATATCTGCTTGAAGGAAATATTTGAGCTGTATACTTATAACATTTTTTCTACGACCACACATGAAAATACATCTTTCGAGTTTCGGTCGAGATACCTCAACCGAAAACTCCAATTCCGTTTCTAGTGAGGGAATATTCCATAACGTTAACTTTCGTCCTTAGAGATGAAAGTAAATATTCCACATTAAGGTGCCCGGTGTTGCTTTTTTGGTTGCAGTTTGTATTTAAATGAAATTTACCCAGTAAGTACCCAGTACCCTATATTCATAAATAAAACGTAGGTTATTTATCTCATAGCATTGTATGGTGTTATTGTGTATCGGCATTTTTGTTGACGTACTTTCTTTTAAGTAGCAGGAAACACAGGATAAGGTGTTTAGACCCCAGAGTGATACAGATGTTTATAGTCGAATCGGTACGAACCCGACCCATTTTAAATCGCCAGTAACAGATCTAAACTTTAAATACATGTTAAGCACGCTCCAAAACACAGAGGATTAGTTTTGTTAATGAGTTGTTTTGCAGCGTGTTTAACATGACGTATTTAAAGATTAGATCTGTTACTGGAGGTTTAAAAAAGGTCGGCTTCATACCGGTTCGACTATTTGTACAACTTTTTGTTGCTTGCATATGCTGACCACCGAATTTTAAAAATTAGCCCAGATTTGAACCGTTCTGACCACCACCACAAAAGACTTGGGTACTCCCCTCCCTTTTTAATATCCTAGCTACGTCACTGTGATAAGAGTTTATTGTAAATATTAGTGGTAGAAGAAATATAGTTTTTCACTCGTCGTTCGTCACAAATGCTGTTTTTATAATTTGTAACAGAATATACCATTTTAACCCAGCAATCGCAACTTAATTCAGTACGCCACGGATTACTGACGCCCTAGATTGCTTCAGTTCGTCGCGACATTTGCAACTAAATTGTCCACATTTTCGCCAATCTTTGTAAGATTACGTAACTATTGTATACGAATTAATGTTACAGTCTGTACCTTTTCAGGAATGAAAAGTATTTCGACTTTTCTTTCCTTTACCATTTGAAGCTGTATTTGATGCTCAGTATACTTAATAGTAAATAATATGTTGTATGTAACGAAATGTTAAGTTTTCCTCTGAATGTTACTGAAACGATGTTGCTAACATGTGATTTTTTTTTCAAAACTAAATAGTCAAACATTATGTCTAGATATTATTTATCAAATGATAATTGCTTTAGATTTTTGAATGCTAATCACCATACGATTTAAAGATAAGCATATATTATAGAATAATTGTATAATTTACACATTTCATTACCTTGGAATTGGAAGTAGTACAACAAAACAAAGTGCAGAAGAGAGCTGTGTATGAGCATGAAAACTAAATATCTTGGTTTAAGTACCTTGAAGTAAATCAAATTTTTATTAAAACAATATTTAGTATGAATTAAAGGCTCAGAAATTGCAGGAGTACATAAAGTTATAGATAGATACATACCTAAAGTTCGATGTGAAATAGAATATCCTTAAGTTTATATAGATAACGAAAAACGGAACAAAACGAGTACTAGTATCTAGCCTTGTATCGGAGTGCACTTCTTGAATATTTACATAACGTCCCTTTAGTGCTCCCTAAACAAATATGGGTTTTTAGGTTCAGGACGCACTAGACCGCCTTCAATTAATGACTGGATGGAAACTGAACGGCCGCGGCGCCGGTTTTTTCAAATGACTTGCATTTTTTTAAAAAACCTTTTGTCAATACATATGTATGAATAATGTCACAATTGGTCAGTTTTATATATTTAAAGTGTGGATTATTCTTCTTTTTATTTTAACCGAGGTAGGTATGCCGTATACAACAATATGCACAGGGTATGTTAGTATGTAACATCTATCACCGTCCCGAAAACTGTACGTTTGTTTCTAAAAAGAGACTTGGACTTGGGATTTTAATAGTTTACTTTATTTAATGGTTAATCTTAATCAAGGTTTATAGCAAAGGCTAAGAGGTGACTTCCATAGGGATATATCCTGTAACTTTATCTTTGGATTATGACCACCGAAATTTCGTGTAATGTTCACTTCAATCACTGTTTCATTGACATTATTTGTTAGCAGCAGCCTCAACATTGCATTTCCAGTTCTGATTACTTGTTGCTTGATTTTTCCTTAATTTTATAGCTGCTAATTATCAGTTTATTTATGGACAATAGCAATACAGTTTCTGTAGTTGACTCAAACATCATTATGCTCTACAGATTTATGTTTAACTTATGTAGTCTTTAATAGTTTGTTATTTAAATTTTTTATTGCACAATAGTCACATTGCACTTTTGTTTGCTTATTTAAATATTCTGTTAGTTCTAAATCATTTTAGTCAACCGTCGGTCAATCAGACTTTATAAAACCAACCCTTAATCTAAATGTTATCGTCAGTGGGAATAATTGTGCTCCGCATTACTACCTACTAAATATGTCCCAAGATTTCTCATAGGGGTATCGCCGGTTATTTGTCAATGATAGATTTTGTTTCACACTACTTATCTTTATTTTTCATTTTCTATTAATTTTTCCATTTTACTTGACCTTTTATCAAGGAAAACCAGCTCTGTTCCCATCTTTTGGGGTGATTGTCTAGGACTCTAGGTAATCTTGTCCGTGCAGTCGTTACTCTTTACAAATTAAAGCTAGTCTTGCATCTTCCCAATGTATCCGTTCCATGCATTGTTCATTTTATTACATCATTTTATTCTGAATCTATCATTGATCCAAGTTGAGAATTTTGTAGGTACGATTATTTGATGTTGGATCTTATCTCTGTGCCATATTCTCCTTCTTGAAGTGCCGTGCTCAAAACGAGCGTGTATTATACTAACCCCTAATAAACTTGTTTCTTATATTTTAATTTTATCCGTTGTTCTCATATGTTTGTTCGTCCACAGAGAATTCCTCTACAGCTTCTTTGTTTCCTTTCTACCACTATAAGGTCTCCTTATCTTTCATTTATTTTTCTTTCCTACTAGCAAATGCTATTTGTTGTTCCGATTTCGGATACTTGTATTAGAGCCTTTTTACACGTTAGAGAATTACTCCGAAAATTATTGTGAAAATTTCTCTGAAAATTTTTAACAATAATTATTTGACGTGTAATACAGCATTTTAGTCGCAAAATTAATAACGGTAATAACTTTCGCAATAATTTTGCGAGTAAAATGCTGTATTACACGTCAAATAATTATTGTTGAAAATTTTCAGAGTAATTTTCACAATAATTTTCGGAGTAATTCTCTGATGTGTAAAAAGGCTCTTAGTATCGACTCTGAACATAATAATATGAGCGTGGGTAGGTATTCTTTAAATGGATATTACGGAGTTTCTGATCGTATTGTGGGGAATTCGTTGAAAGGCACGGAGATGTGGGAGCTGTTAAGTTGCAGAGCAGCAGTAACAGGCGTTGGATAATTGCCTATAGAATAATAGTAATGATAGAATCCGGAAATTTCGCTATCATATTAAAAGCGCGATTCAACTCAAAATCAACATCCCATGAGAAAATCCTGAGAAATTGTACCTATACATGTGAGAATAATGACCAACATGTAATTGTGATTATGATGCTGTTTACACCATGACTGTTACCAATGTGCAAATTAAAATGTCTTTTATTAACTTTCCCATGTAATAGTGTTGAGCATTGAGTATTATTTAAAGTTTAGGTAGTTTTAATTAAAACCAGTTATTTTTTGTACCTACTCGAATTAATGCCTTCAAATTGGTACCTAATTTTTATTCGTAATATATCTGTGTTTAGAAAACTTTGAAAGAGTTGTTGATGAATTTTGAATTTGAATCCTTGGAGTGCGCGCAAAAGGCAGAGACGCGAGATTCTTAAACTGGAACCACAAACGTTAACGGTTCAAACCCTGCCACGAACGGCTAAACCGTTTCGTTCGTGGACGTGTGCAGATGGGGGCACATACTGATTCAGTTTTTAAAAAAACTCAAAATTCAAGTATTGCAAACAAATTTCGTCAGTGGCGTAATGTACAGTCAGCGACAAATGTTTTCACCAGTTTTGTACTACTATAACCCGCTTTACTGAGAAATATAACACATTTCTATATTTCATTTCAGCTTGTTAACAGTGTTACCAACATACCTACATAAAACAATAAGAACGACGTTACGTTACCTCTTATATTTCTCAGAAAAACGTGTTCAGTGGTATCACACTGGTGAAAACATTTGTCGCTGACTGTACATAACCACCCACTCCGTAACTACGTTACTGATTAATCTATCGCAACAAAAAAATATTTGGTTCGAAGTAGCAGCAATTGTCCATAAAATTGCGTTTGACTGACTAGCTTTAGTTCTGAAATATTTAAAGAAAACCAAGTTTTAAAAATATTTCGACACCCTGTATTTCAGAAAAAGTAGCGTACTTAATAGTAAAAATCTCGATTCCGATCCTTTGAACCTTTATTTATATCATCCCTATAAATGTTAAAAAATGTGCACAACCATTTCATTTATTTGTGCTGACGTGCCGTGTAAGTTAAAGAATTTTTAAGTAGTTTTTTTTTTGTGTGTGGGCAAAGATAAAATTTAAATGAAACATCAAAAAAATTGTTGCACAACAGATAACATGCCTTATCGCATGTGTTCAGGCATAATGCACATTAGTAAAAACTAAGGAATTTTTATAGCTAAGTTAAAAATTAAATTAATAAAAAAACACAAAAAGTGGACAAAAAAACATTGTTTTCTTGGGTGTCTTTGTTTTGGGTTTATGAATAACATTTCTTTATGCTTTGAAACTATATTTTCATAATTATTATAAATTTCATTTATTGTGTACTTCCAAAAATTTATTATAAAAACTTCTAAAACTGTATCTCTTGAAATAAAATTATAAACCTGTAGTTGACATTTGCCTGAATCCATCCTGTAGGCAGGCATTTGATTACAGGAAAATGAGAAAATTTCGGGTCTCACTTTTTTATAAAATTGGTTGGTAATTTTAAATTTCCTGTTAATTTTGTTCTTCTTAAAATTGTTGCCACTAAATTTTCTCAATCAATAAGTGTGTGAAAAATGTTTATGAGAAATAAAATACGTTAAAGAGCAGAGAGCTTTAAAACCCAACACACAACAAAGAAAAATAATATCGAAAGTGAAAACGTTAAATATTGAATAATATTATAAACTTGAAGTAGGAACCTTTCAATACTAACTTAGTTCTCATTCATATTTTAAATATCGATTCCTAAAACATCCATAATATATTATTTGAAGCACTTGTTTCAAGTTTACTTCAATTTCGACAGCATCACGTATCGGCTTAAACATTGCTTGATCTGGGACGGGATAAAGATTATAGTCAGCGAGTGGTTGCCTACTATGGCCACCTTTTAATTTTTAATTAAGGTACCAAAGAAATTCGGTAATCTCTGGGACTGCCTGAGCACAGCGGCCCTTTATTAATCTCTTAATTAATTTTTATTTCTCCCCATGCCTATATTATCAAAATATAAATCTGCAGGCAGAGCTTGCTCTACGTATCGAAACCGAATACAAGTTTTGATATAAATTTAAAAAAATTAAGAGAATTTTAAATTATTCCCTGAATAATAAACCTGTGGCCACTCTAATAAAAGCTAATTATTGCAATCAATTACGTCGAACCTTTGATAAAATTTTACCGAAGTAAAAGTTGAATAAAGTTCAGGTTATGAATTTAAATCAATAATCCTTTACAGCGAGGAACAGCATCCCAAAATAAATTTAGAATTTACTTAGTTAAATATTAATATAATAATTATAGGTGAGTTTGTTTTTAAATTCGTCAATTTCTGTAATTTTGTTAAAACTTATCTAAAACACTTAACAGCTTTCAATTTCAAAGACGGGCGGCGCCGAGGTAGCAACTGAAATTGCGTAAGGTGCGTATACGTGCGGCCTCTCGTGGATTTCAGCTAAACTTCTAATCACTCCCACCTGCGTGTCGACAAAGACACCAAGCATTCTCTGAAATTGTTACACTGGATTACTAATTAAATATAAACTCAATTAATTACAGACTTTATGCGGTTTAGGGTTAGATATTCTAGTTATCTGCTAAGAAATTGAACTGCTACTCAGCTAAGTTTATTATTAACTAAATTTGATTTGAAGTTTATAATGGAGACGTTAGTAGGAAATAATCTAGTGTTAAATTGACGATTTTCATTATAAACTTGAATACAAATTTTAATTGTTCTGTAAACTTGTGTTTACGCACTAAATATAAAGAATATTCAATTAAAAATGCACTTATTCGATACATGTATAAAAATCTTAATCCCTATTCCAATAATATTATTAAATATGTATTTGTTTCTTGAATCTGCAAGTTTGAAATAATGATGATATCTGAAAACCGTGTACTTCTTAAACTACCTATAGAGATAATAAAATTACAGATGGTGGAACGCTAATAAATTATATTATTAATGTTGATGAACTATTTGTGTAGGAGTGTAGGATATAAACTTTATTCGGAGATCTACTATAAGTATTCTATTAATCGATTTGTAGTAAACCGTTAGTTTTATAATAAAATACACAATTATTAAAGCATAGAAGCTCGTGAACTCATTTTCATGACGTCAAGGCCTCATGTGCTTAAATTCACCTTTCATTAATTCTTAGTTATTATTATATTAACTGTAAATTCTAAATTAATTAAACGATATATCAGAAAATATTTATTACGTTTTGTCCTAGTTACATAAGTTATGATTTATGAATAAAATATTCAATCAGAAAAACTTTTTGCACAACGTTTACAGTTCAATTTGAAACGAAAATTGGGAAAATGCGTGTATATTATTTTTATTTTTTTGCTTCTATGACTTCACACCGATATCAGGTAATACTTATGTCGAGTGAGCTAAAAAATTTTAGTGGGTGTGCTGGTTGGTATAAAATGTAAAAAATTGTAAAAAACGGTTTTATATAGAATGTCTCGTAAATAGGATATCCATAACTGTGTTCTTGAGATTATGTTTTAGAAAGAAAAGTTCTAATAAACATGAAATTAATATTAAATTTAGGAAAAAAATTGGAATGGCAGCACTAGAAACAATGCAGTAATTTATTAACTTAAGGCTGGAGTTTACACCTTGAAATATACCCCATTTTATGCACATTTTGTTCCAATTTTTCAGAGCCAATATTTTAAAGTAGGAAGGGCGGGCGAAATTTTTTTCTTATTATTGGTGTTTTATCTGTCTACCCATAGAACGTTTTTGTTTAATTTCTAAAAAATAACTTTTCAGCATTAAAAAATGTACAACTCTATTTTACTTTAAAATTTTCAAGTAGTATTTACAAAAATATGGATAACGAAAAATTCTCTCTATCAATAGATAGATATAACTACGCTCTTTCAAATGCCACAAGAATTTTTTTTCTAAAATGCAAATTAATTCGGAAAAAATGGAAATAAAATTTTAGAAATATCAAAATAATTCACCTTTTGCAATTGAGCATATAGGCAACACAACTAACAGGGCCATTAACGGTCAATGGAGCCAATACACTAAAGACGGATTATAACGGATTACAACTTTCTACTAGGTATTGTTGTTTGACAAAAAAAAATTAAAATAATATAACGACAAAATCTATATTCAATACAGTAAATTCATTGTTCTTTATTGCATTTATCAATTTTGGTAACGTCAGATGAATCTGAAATATTTAAAAATATGAAACAAAATTCCAAGGCAAGCATTATTCTTGTTATTGTAGGTATGCAACTTTCCATACATCAAATTCGATTTTGCTTTGAGTAAATGCCAGCCTTAATGACTTATATTATTACTTTAATTACTTAATTTAAGTTCAGAACGGGTTAGTCGTTTATTAACTATTTCTGTAACTAAAATGACATGCTACATTAATTCGCGTTCACAAGAGCTCCATAGTGACACTGAAAACTGCACACACATAACAAAAATTGGAAAAATTTTAGTTCTTAAAAGTGGTAGCATTTACTTCATGTGTCAAATTATCAAACGTCATCAATATCAAATATGAATGGCATACAATTCCTCTTCTACAGACAAGTTAAAATAAACACAGAAATTATAAATATCTTCAATTTTATTTGATTTTGAATGATGAAAACAACTCACAATAAATATTTTTCTTTTAAAAAGTGCATTATAACCTAAACTGTCAATTTTGACTGTTTTGAAAATAGCTTGTCACAGTGTTACCATTTGTTTCATCGAAACTCCTTAGATAGTAAATTCATTAAAAAAATTAAATATTTGTTTAATAAATTTCGCAAAGTAGAAAAAATAGTAGGTATATTATACTCGCTACTACTATACTAAAATTAGGGATAATTAAAATACTCCTAATACGAGAACCAAACTCGAAACCACAAAACAAAAAAATTTACTACAAAAATTTGATTTGACATGCTTTTCATTTCACACATTCAATAGTTACTACCATGATGTTACTACTTTCATAACAAGTGCGGCAAGACGGCGATTCTGTAGTAATGAATGTACAGGTTATCAGAACGAGCGAAACGAGTTTTGGCACCTGCATAAGTTTCGGAATTGCTCTTCCCGTTATGAACGTTTAGAATTGTCTTATACTATTGCTGGAACTTCTTTTTTCAAAATTTGAACTTTTACTGTTCGACTCAAGTAAAATTCGCGCGAGTTGCTGTTGTTGGTAAGCAACGCATTGTTTAAGACTATTCCCGCACGGTGCGGGAATTGGTCATTTTGCGCACTTAATTTGGTGCGGAAATGTTGAATTCCTAAACGATTGTAGGAAAAATATATTTATTATCATGTACAGTCAGTGACAAATATTTTCACCACTCTTGTAACACCGTAACTCGTTTTACTGAGAAATATATCACGTTTCTATATTTGATTTCATATTGCTGACAGCGTTACCAACATACCTGTGTGAAACAATATAAACGGCGCGGCGTTATATTACCTCATATATTTTTCAGAAAACCGGGTTCAGTGGTATAATACTGGTGAAAACATTTGTCTGCACTGACTGTACATACACGCTGATTGTTGTTGACTCTGTAGCAAGTAGGTAGGCAACACTTCTCACGGGTGTATACAATGCATAGGGTAACTTCACCTTTTAGAAATAAAAATATTTTTTTTAAATGTCAACTGCTGCTGTCAAAACTAATTAATTAATTACTCTTTTTTTTGTGTTTTTATTTAATTTGTTTAATTTCTTTCTGGTGTGCTGTATTTTTATTTTGCCAATGTAGTATTACAAAACTACATCCTATTGAAGTATGCAACGTAACTATGATTTTTAATAATGTATAGTTTAAAACTGGATTACAAGCATGAAGCAGTTGTAGTTTGAGTTGCCTATCTACAAGATTTAAAAATAAGCCTGTATACGTGATCGAAATATTTATTTATTATTTAGGAATACTGTAACACTGATTGACTCGGAAACTGTTTTACAGTTAAAAGGTTTCAGACAATAAATAATGCGAGATAAAACAATGTAAAAGTAGGTTCGAATGTGTAAAATATACATAGCTTGCTTTAATTCGAATAGTTATATTGTATGAGTGATTAAAGATTTAGTTATAACTGCCCTTTTGCGTCTTGTACTATGTAGTTATAAAATGTACATGTCAGCACAATACAAGAAATATTCAAAGCCCCTACGCTCTTAAACGTATATTCTCTTTTGGTCACTTACAAAAGACGTCATCTATCAAGAACTCCCTCGTCTGATGGTGACACGTTGGCACTTTATCATCCTTTCAACAGAGAAGATCATTGTAAAGTCCGAGGGCTGAAAGAGAAAACTAAAAAAAGGAAAACAAGAATTACGATAAACCTTTCTGCTACTACACCGATAACCTAAAAATCCTTGCTTTCTAGGAAGATTCTCTTTAAATTTTATATAAGCTCAATTTGTCCGCCTGTCGCTGAATGAAATATTACACAGCTTTGCTTTCTACAGATGCCATGAGGCCGTTCTACAGGTGCTTCCTTCCTTCCTGTGGCAATACTTGTTAAAAGGGGTAGCCCACTACACGAACACAGGATAAGGGTGCTTTGCCAGTTTTCTTCCTTCAAAGAGCAACCATTTATTTGAACGTGATGTCATCAAGCGTAAGCAAATGTGCATTTTTGCCTTATTCGTATACTTACTTCATATTTTAGAAGCCATTTGAAATTTCCATCGTCTTTCAGCATGGCTAAGTTATTCTATTGAGACCGTAAAACAAATGGTTTTCTTGTCTTTAGTATTTTACACCCAACAACGAATCAAAAAATCCAGACTTCCGTTAGCCTGCAAGAATTCGGTGTAGAATCTTGATCAAATCACTGATCACATGTTGAGTGACAATGAGGCTGGAAAGATTCTTAGAATTCCGGAAATGTCGATTCACACCCTTTAATTTGGGAGATGTCGAGTAGAATAGCTGCTATATTTAGGATAAAATCCGATAAAGTTTACATTGTTTCGTATTCTCTCAAGATTTTCTTGTAGTTAAAGGGTTGCTACTTGCTACGATGCTATTTAATAGGTACAATATAAAATATTTCGATTATTAACGATTAAAATATTAATTCTGCTGCGGCGTCAAGTATTGTTACTTTCAGAAGTTTTATCGACATCGTTGGAAACAATGTTTCCGTTCAAAACTTTACACGGCTAGAGGGTGTTTTCATTAGTGCAAAACTGAACACTAAGTTAACCAAGTGCCTTAAATTATTATTAATTTCTGTGTTATTATTGGAGACAAGAGGTTTGGTGCCTATTAGGAAAGTTCTAAAGTTTAACGGTTGTTTAAGTTGCATGCAATGGGATAATTGATCTTCATCGAAAGCTTCTCAAATTTTCAAGGATGTGGTCAGGTGGAGAGTAGTTAGTGGTTTTGGAATTACCGTTTCAGATTGGTATTTTATTTGGGATCAAACTTAACTTAGCACTTCTAGTTTTCTATACGCTGACTGAACACTACAACTATGAATTAAATATTTATTTTGATTTTGGAATTATTATTATATTTAAAAAAAATTATCAAGGTGAACCGATTTATTTCATGCTGGCAATTAAAAAGCCAAAGCCACTAAATGGCGATTAAAAATGAAGACGTTAATTAACTTCACAAGAGTAAATAACGGAGGAAATTGGTCTGTTTGTAAAGTCAAGAGAAAATAAATTTTCCTAAAACTTTAGATATAATTGCCGCCTCTCCAAGTGAAAAGTAAATTTGTAATTTTAGGGGGGAAATTCTATTATTTATTTGTAAACTTTAGTAAATAATTGTTGAATGCATCTCCAGTTTTATTAATTTCGGGTAACCGAGATCCGTTTACTTTTTCTAACCGACAAAATCACTCATACAGTAGTTACTCAGCTATACCCGAAACGTCAGCCAATAGGATTCAATTTTTCGCGATAAGTCCGCTTGGTCCGACAAAAATGCCCTTACCTGTTTAAAAAGATGGCTTCCTGTTATAAAAAAAACCTGTTGCTACACTGTTGTTTACTTGTTGGTAGGTAGTTGTTTACTAACAGTTTCACTGTTTATTATTTTTCGCAATACCTGCATTGTAAGTTGATCATTATTAACAAATTTTTATTACTGTAAGTCTAACTTACAATTCATTTACTAGTTACCATGGTTGCAGGGCTGTAATATTTACTTACAGTCCTACTCGAACTGTAAGTAAATATTACAGCCCTGCAACCATGGTAACTAGTATGTATTTATGTATTAAGCTTTTACTTTTGTTCAGTTTTAGGCTACCTAATTTTATTAAAATATATAAATGCCATTTTGACAGATCGTGGTAATAATTCAATTTTAACTCGTTTTTTATTACTTTTCTTTGAGTTTCAGGTATTGCGAAAAATAATTTACTAAACGCGAACTATAAGTGACTTTTAAGGTCTCGAATGCTTAGGAAACCTCGGCCCTACGGGCCTCGATTTCCCAGACTGCATCCTCGACCTTAAAAGTGTCACTTACAGTTCATGGTACGCAATATACTATTTCGATTAGTACATATTCCGGATTATGTCTTGTTAAATATAACTCGACCTTGTATTTTTCGCATGGCACATTTTGCAGTAGTGCCCTTAACCATTCCTTAACATTATTGCTGTAAGGTAAAGCACTCATGCACAATAACCAAAAAAAAACCTCGTGTCAAATAAATATTATCATTTCCCGTTAAAATCGATATTTTATTTAATATTTATTTTTTCTATAGGGAATACATTTTAAATTGTAAGAATACTATTCCGTTTCTGTCATGTCAAACAAATTTTCAACCTGTACATTCATGTACCTATAAACTTTTCTAGTAAATTGACTTTCTACTTACTGCACTTATGAAGTATTTATTCTTTTCTATCCTCGTACGTGAAATAGGTATTAGGTTTACATATCGTATCGATCGCAGTAGGTACGTGGTCTGACACCCATAAGTAAAGCTCTGTGTACTACTTATGGATTTTATTTCACGCATTATGGCCATAAGAGGCAATACACTTGTTTGCAGTTTGCACTGGTCATTCATTATAGATTGCTGTCGTGAAAAGCGACAGAACAACGTTGTTTGACATTTCGAAATGTGCCCACTGTGTTAGAGAATATAATTTGATTAAAAGTTTCAAATGGAAGATCATAGAAATAGTAGGTATACTGTGTAGAATTATGCCTCAAACTACATTCACGAACTTGTTACACAATGTATCTACTAATTGTTTCTCTTTCTTTATGAAGAGGTTTAAATATGCGTTTACATGCACTTTTAAATTCACATAATGTGGTTCAGATGAAGATGAAGTATGTACAACTCTGCGTATCCTCATTACATGCACAAAAACATGCGAATATGCCAACTAAATTATTATGCAATTAACATTGTGAAGAATAAGTGTTAATACCCCAAATACTAGAAGCGCCACTTAATAACAAAACCGCCTAATTGAACTAACCTTTTCATACAGGCTTCCTTAATTGGTTTTATTAATTACGGTTATTATTTGATAAGTTTGCCTAATTTTCGAAGACTAGAAACCTAATTATGCGAACGACGATCGGTAATTAAAATCTAGTTGTGACTAAAATTATTTAACCCTATTAGGAAATGATTGTCTACGTGCCCAGAGCGCTTCTGACTAGGTTATTGAGTTTACAGGTGTGTTACCTTTATCTAATATTAATTAATCTACTATTATGGAACTCACGCATTTGATCTCTCGCTTGGGGATATTAGTATCACAGAGGTTTATCATTTTAATGTAACATAGGCACTATGCTTCCAAAATTGGTATACCGAGTACCTATCCCGAGTGCTTATGCGGCGTATAAGTGCGGTAAATTATTTTCAAACGAAATTCAATTTAAACAGAGACACAAATGATAATGTTTTTTGTTTTAATAAATAGTTTCTTTGCTACTTGATTTTTTCTATTAGAATACGAGTTGCTCAGGATTTGGAATAGATTGCATTTAGGTGTAGTTTGATCGCACAAAATAGAAATGAGCATAAATTAAGTAACAATAAATTATCGTTTGATGATAGCGCAGTGACTTAAATAGATGCCTAATTACAAAGGTCTGAAATTTAAATACCCTTAGGGATTTTGTATTAGGCTCTGCTTTCCACGCAATTGTGAGCATGCAAATATTTGATACTAGACATTACGGTAATTTTGGAAATAACTTCAACTATTTCCATTTCGGTTATAACGAGCGAAATAAGTACATACTCGTAGAGTTGTCACATGAATACATGATAGTTACAACTTGTTGCATAATATCCTAATGATATATGGATATCGTCAGGATATATGCAGCAATAAATAACTTAATATCCCAACTCCCAACACTAAATTTAAGGAATCAATATCATTTGCGGGAGAGGCACAGGTTATTTTGAATTAATTGTTAGAAACATTATCATTACATCAAAACTATTTATGGTAAACTTTATTTTTAATGGAATAGAATCCTCAGCGTCGTCGGTGGCAAAATTTTCCTAGTGCAGGCAGCGGTTCCCAACCTTTAAACAATGGGGTTCAACATTGAGTTCTTCATCCATCTTTCAAATCTTGCCAGTTTCTTTCTCGAATATCTCTTTCCACCATTACACTGCTTATAGTTTAGAAGAAGGGACCACCTCTTATTTTGTTCTCTTTGTGACCGTGGAATTATTTGTTTTGACCATCTGATGTGTTCTTGGATTTTTTCTGCGTGGCGGTATTTCTTTCCATATCTCCTTGGTTTTACACTTATCTCGTTATCTGGTAACATTCTTGTAACATTCTGAAAAAGGGAAATTCGACTGTTTTGATGATATTCCCCAAGCTCTTTATTAGAGGACAAGCGCCTGTCTCCCATAAAAGACGATACTTCCGACTATGGTATGGCTACCGCTGATTGCCCTTGCTGGATCTTCTTTTCAAGAGAAATGTTGTAATACCTTTTTCTTATTAATTATTTTATTTATATTGAAAATTATAATAATAAATATAAGTTTTTAGGAAATTTCCAGGTTTTCATCTAATTTACTTTTTGTGTATTTAATGCGTGAAAACAAACGGCCGCTCTTTGCTAAAGTAAGTCTTTTAAAAAAGTTTTATTACTCTTAAGTGAAGTTTTAGGTAAAGGGTTGGTGTCTGCACGTGTCGTACCCAATACAAGGTCTATCCCACAACTCTTTATGGACAGGGATCGATGTAATGAACATCACGCTATTGTGCTTTTACACGTGAATACCTTGTAGTAACCCAACTTGGAGAAATTTACAAACCAGTGCCAGCAAGATTGGGCAAAAGCACAGAACTTGAAAACTAAGTCACTACAGTCTTACTTCCTGAGGTTCTTGCAATGCTTCGTCTTTCAGTCTTCTTTTTCCTATTTCCTAACCACATGTTTGTATTCTCTTGCATTCAAATCAACAAACTGACTAGATATGTACGTTTCTTTAAGAAATCAAAAATATATTCAGCTTTACAAAAGGCTATTTAAAATTTTGTACTAACTGTTCTTCTAGCAATAAATTCGACTGGAAAATGAGAAAATATTAGTAAACAATACACAGAAATTATTTAGTATAGTTGTTGAATTAATAATCCTAAACAGTTTAAGAAAAGCTGCCGCTGCAATCAATTACGGTATATCCGGTATTCACCTGTGCAGACAAGGAGAACTGCAAAAATGGCAGCAAGGGTAGTGGAAGATACAAAATCAAATAAAAAATCTATACAAGGAACTAAATTGTAAGGTGTATTTTATGATTCAGAGAATTAAGATTTATTCTGTACTAAAAGCAAGCAGGTAAAAGCTGTGGACTCTACCTAAACAGTGCTCTGGAGAGCTCGATTTAGCGCTCACAACCAAGGTAGGGTGATTTTATATCCAACCAAAAGGATTTGAAAACATGTTTCTATTCTTTGTAATCTAATTCAGTATTTCCAGGAACGTTTTTTAGTCAACTCTTTACGAAAGGCATTAACTGTTTTTTTAATGGAATGCAAAAAGTGATTGGAGTTATTATCGGTTGACCATTGCGAAGCTTGTGAATTCTTTCTAACTATTCATCAATTATCATCAGTCATTCGTTATTTAATTGATTTTAAAATATGAATAAACTGCATCTATTTTTGTAAAACCACGGAGTTCCTTGTGGTAAATCGATTCCTTTTTGCGAATGTTGCAAATCTGTATAAATTTTCAAACGAATATTATATATCTCCTATAATACCGACGATCAAATGTACGACTGAAGGTTATATTAAACTTTTGCAAACCTATTCAAGTCCTCCACTTTTATCGGTTGAATTTTGAGGTTTGTTGGCTTTGTAGTCGAATTTAGTATGCGATATTATTTTTATTCTTTCTACTTACAGAAATGAGTCTTTGGTCAATTCAATATTCTTTTATGAAAATTACTGTATCATCTTTAACCTATAGTTTTATTACCTCTTTGATTTCCTTTAATATCACAAGTACGGAGGAAAAAAAGTAACGTTGTTTAAAAGTCGTTTCCAATAAAACTTCTTAAGGAATAAGTTTCTAGATAAATATTTGCTATTATCTTTTCTTTCAACAACCTTTACTTAATTGCCCTAATTCCAAACACAACAGAGGGTAAAGAATTGACGGAGAAGAAACAGAAAAGAATCGTTCTTTGCGACGTCGACCAAAGCGAATCAGAAACGAAACTAAGCGATTTCAATTTGCTGGAGTTGTTAAAACAAAACGTCTTTGGAGAGTTGATCTGGACCCGTTGATTGATTAGGAAAGATATTTCTCTAAGGTGTCAGACAACTTCTTTATTGCCAAGGGAGGCGTTCTCTCGTATTTTATGAGACTTTTCGAACTTGCAGCTCGTGTAAGAACAATGCAAGAGAACATATACTTAGTAATTTTATTACTGTACAGTTGTGAAAATATCTCGTGCGTGGATTTACTGAAACTGCTGTTACTATCCTCCGATGACAATAGCTACCATAATATGAGTTAGATGTAAAGTTTATATCGCCGAACTTGATATTCCAGGATAGATAGATAAATTATTAACTTTCTTAGTAGGTACTTGCTCTATAGTATTTATAAAGGTTGTTAATTCCTGAAAATTTTCTTTCATGTAATGGAAATCGGAAATCAACAGCATATGCTAAACATCTAATGTAAATATTTATTAAACATCAAACTATTGTAAATAAAACTTTGTATCTGTATTGTACTAAATATCATTATCCTACGTATGGTTCAAATATATGTCAACAAAGCAACTTTGTTGTCTAAATTACATTACAGTAAATGGATTACTTATAAAAGATAGATGACAGATTACTGAGTTCATCTGATTCTTATTAGATTATGTTTGTAGGAGGTATCCCTGGACACTTTCATTGGAAAGAAAATTCGTTGTCTCCGAGAATAGCAGTAAAAACGACAACCTGCGTTGAGGTTTCTAGAATCATTAAAAACAATCTGAGGAAATCGTATCGATTTCCCTAAGATTTTTGCAAACGATAAATTGTTGAGTACCTCAAGGATGATTTGATTATCAAGACTATTTTGTGGCGTAATAAACTAAAAAGATGTATAATACAAAATAGCTAATTTCTCATGTTTCATTTCTCAATTTAGTTCTCTTCTTTAAATAACGCTGAAAATTACAGCACTCACAAATGAGATACTTTTAGCCGCTTTTAGCACTTTTAGTTACCATTGTAGACTGATATTATTAGATAGGTATTTTCCAGTATTATTATTGTTTATAGGGAGTGATGATGTACATTAACTAACAAACAGGGAATGTTTCAAATGTTAGCAGGTAATTAGAAGACGATTCAAAAAGTTTCGTTGCCAATTACTATGATCGTTATTATTGAATTAACAGTTATAGCTGAACAGAGCAGGAAGACAAGGCAAGGAAAGGGGTAAATATGTTTATCTTGTGCCACAATACTTCCATAAATTACCAACTCTTGGTAACAATAAATCATTATGAATTAATCTCGTACAAATGTGTATGTTGTTTTTGACATCCATTAATGAAAATTGCTATTAATCACGTGGTAATAGAACTCTGCTAAATCCAACCATTGAATTTAAAATCAATTAATAGGTACATACTAAGTATAAACCTTTGAATATACATGGTAGTCGTCAATGTTTTCATATAACGGTTGACCTAGGAATACAATGCCTGAAAGACTTCCCAACTTAATTATAAAAAATATGATCATGTGATACTATTAGGTATCTATTATACATTAGGTGTATGCTAACGTAATTTAAAGTAATTGGATAGTATAAAGTATTTTTTAACTGAAATATAATATTCTTCTCTGTGCGTTCTTTATTTACTATTTCTGTCTTTATAATGCTACTATTTATCAGATTAAAACACGCAAAAAGACTCTTTTAGTTTGAATACCTATATATATTCTTAATTGTTTCCGAAGTAATTAACACTTTACATTATCTTGCCAAGACACGGTATAGAAGAATGAAAACGGTAACGCGTAAACTGAAAATGTGATAATTATTATTCTTAATGACTCAACCGCGTGTTTTCAGATGTGGTGAAAGAGCACTTCCAGTAAAGAAAGATACGGGAAATTACACGGGATATCCTGGAAATGCATCTTAGAAACTATGAAATTCCGTGGGATCTCGGGTGGGATACTAAAAATATCGCGAAGAGCTCCGGTTTCTCTCGTTTATAAACCTAAATGTGTTTCAGATACTTGTACTTTTGTACAACTTATTGTTTTTTAGCTGTTAGGTACATTGTCAGTGTCAAGTTATTCAATCCATTTTATCATAATGATTAAACGATTTAATGAGCAATCGAAGAATCTAATTTTGAGTAAAGTAGCGTGTTTAGTGGCACATAATGATTATTGACAAACACAACTAAAAAAAATAGTATACAGGGTGTCTCTAAAATATGGTGCCATAGCTTAACCACAGATTCGGGGGATCAAAATAAGACGATTTAACGCAACTTACCTCTATCCGAAATTGCTTCGTTAAAGCGCTATTCACCGCCAAAGATCTTTAGGTTTAAAAGTTATTGCATTCTTACATTCTTACAAGATTGATACAGTTGGTTTCAAAAAAATCACAGAACACACAGTGAAGGTAAATCCGTCAATCTTACTCACATTATGAAAAATAGTAGAACACAAGTTCTATGTTGAAAAAGAACACGCTTTTAGCAAAGGTGTTAATAGGATATCATAGCAAGACGGAATGATAACTATAGCTACTGTCATAAAAAGTGCATGATTATTAGTAATCATGTACACACGTAACTTTGTGGGCGCCAAAATACAAAAAAAATTTTAGAATCTAGCAATTTCTGAGCTGATATTGGTAATACTTTTTTACATCTACAGGATACATCCGTGGCATGCAAGCATTTTGTCCCGAATGAAAACTATATTCGTGTATAATTTCATTTTCCTTTAAAATAACAAATACTGGAACTACCTCCGTTCCAACACTGTTTTATGTTATCCTCATCATGCGCACCCTACCTCATAAACTGAAATAGGTATTTAGTTTTTTTTGAATACTTAACATTATAAAAATCGCCGCTACTGATTTATCGACTGTTAAAACATAACCAAAATTTACTAATATGACATATTTTACATGTCATGGCTATCAAATTAAAAAGTAAAACGTAAAATCAATTATGATCACAGGGCCTTCCATAGTCAATCTTCACCGCAAAGCTATTTATGTTTATCTGTAGTAATAACAAATTCAGAAGACAGCGCGGAGCACGTCACAGATTGTTAACAACTGAAATAAGAGAATACATGCGAAAATTAACACATCAAAGTGTTACGCCCAGTTGTATAAAAGATTTGACTTCCAGTTCAGCTGATCCACGATCAATTGTCATGGATATGATTGTTATAACAATTGGTATCCATGACAATTGATCGTGGATCAGCTGAACTGTGAGTCAAATCTTTTATACAACTGGGCCTTAGTCGGTTGTTTATCCCTTATTTGATGTATAAATATTCGAGTTTAGATATATAGGGTGAGTCGGAAGTAAACTGACAAACGTCGGTTGTGTGTTCAATAGTCCATTCAAATTTTCAGCATCGGTTTTCAGTTAACGTGTGGTGTGGTATCATTGACAGGTATTTCATTGGCCCTTTCATTCTGGAGAATTGTCTAACGGCAGACCGTTACTTGGAATTTCTCCATTTCGCATCCTCTCTAGAGGATGTCCCTATAAACTTAAGAAATCGAATGTACTATCAGCAAGATGAAGCTCTTCCACATTTTGGTCATCAGGTCATGCAGTATACTTGCATAAAACTTTTCCGGGACGATGGATTGGCCGCGGTGGTCCTATTATGTGGCCACTAAGGTCGCCAGACCTTACACCATTAGATTTTTGTTTGTAGGGTTGGATGAAAAGTGAGGGATACAAAGAAAAAGTGAATAAACGAGAAGCACTACTTTTTCGTATTTCGAATGCTTCGACTGGCATTAAAGAAAATCATCAAGAAGAGGTCAGAAGAGCAGCGAGCTCTCTGTTCGACAACGGGCCATAAAATATCTAGAGGTTCGTGGAGGTATTTTTGAAAATTCAATGTAAAATTTTAAACTGATACAATTAATTAATATTGAAGACCCTGTATCTTGAAATAAAACAAAAATCGGATAACAAGTTTTGGGTTTTTTTATCTTTAAGTGTAGAACACACACCCGACGTTTGTCAGTTTCCTCCTGATTGACCCTGTTCATTAAACCAAAAAATGTAAATTATATTTTTCCCGCCTTTGAGGATTATGCATATTTATATTCAAATTAGTTAATTTTTCTAATTAAGAAAATGCAAAATAAAACTTCACTGAAATATACTTTTTTGCGCTACTGTGCTCTATTTCATTGTTTACCGCGGCTGTTTCCAAGACAGTAAGTTATGTTTACTAGTTGCTAAGGATAAAGTCGTCGGTAAAATACTTTGGGGTTCTAGAACGGTAAGTAAATTTATTCAAAACGAATGTGCCATGTACTTTGATAAATTAATGTCAGTCACAAATGTCAGTTTAGTTAAATAAAATGAATGCAATTTCCAATGTTAGTTAAAACAAATCCTGGAGCTTTTAATTTCTCATTTCTTGTAACAAAGTACGCCAGCAACGATTTTTCATCAATATTTGTACTTTTCTTGGTACATCAATTTTTAAAATGATTGTAGGTATACCTTCGTAGCGTCTCTCTGGACTTATCAGGAACGAGAACCGAACACCCCACATTCCAAGCTTCTTCTATTTCGTTTTCGGAATCATTTTCATTAATTTTTAGCACGGAACTCCAAATAATTTTCACAAAAAACTGCAATGGCGGTAACTGTTTACAGATAGCTATAGAAACGCAATATATCAATCGACAATACGGCAACGTGATGCGGAGACTGACAATTATCGCATTTGAATCTGTATTAATTATTAGTTTATTAAAAATTCTTTTTACCGGATTCAGTAGCGCAAAAAACGTCATAAGCATCACGAACGTTAAGGACTACCGATCTCAGACAATAATTGGAGTCGTCGCTGCGCTCCTCCTCCAAACTATTGTCTTCGATCGGTAAAATGTCCTTACCGTTCTTAATACTTAATATACTATAACTTCTTGAGGGTTGTGTTTTTATTTTGGCTGTTAGTTACTTTCGTCTAGTTCGAAAAATTATAGGATAAATGAATTAAGTAATCAGGTAAATGAGAAAAAGGGAATAGTAGAATAATAAATTCATAAAATATATAAAACTAATGGAAAATTAAAAGTACCAAAACGGATTAATGTGACAGATTAATGTGCGAAAACTAATTGATATACAAAATATGGAAATATCTATTTCTCTAGTAAACTATTTTTATTTGCAAATTAAAAACAAAGAAAATTTGATGAAAATATAATATACATCAGCTATTTCTCTCCAGGCCAAACATGCAAATGGCTTTTAAAGCCTAAATGATATATGAGTACACTTTAATTCACTCTCGTAGTATAATAATAATAATTTATATTATTTTACTATTAATTTAATCCCGTTCATTATTACGTATATTATGTCATCATCCAGTAAAATATGTTACTGTGTACTTTCTCTTCGCTTTTATTTCATTAATGTAATGAATAATGAATTACTCATTTTAGTCTCATAAACTTTCCGAATTGAAAAGGAAAATTGAATCATATGTACCTAATTTAAACTGCCTGTTATTTGGTATACAGGGTGGTGAGTTGAGCAACGCAACATAGGGATTTCAATGGTAAATTCTTAATGTTTAATTATTGGCTCCCCTAATTATTTTAGAGCAAAAGTGTGTTGAGGTTTTTTGTAGAGAAAACAATTCTGCATCTGTTCATACTATTATTTATATTTTTCATTTTCCGGAAGCGTAGAAATAGAAGAAATTAAAAATGGTCTTTTTAGACAAATCAGTGATGCCTTGGAATTATCTAAACAATCAACATTCGCATTTACATCTGTCATTACAGTTTGAAGTTTATAACCGATTATTAAAATCTATTATTTTTAAACTGTATTCAACGAAAGAAACAGTAGAAATGATAAAGTGCCTTGTTTAGCGTAAAATATGTTCCTATTAGTACCTACTCGTTTTATTGCTTTAAAAAGAAAAAAAATGTACTAATGAGACAGAAATGGCAGTGCGTTTGTTTGATTTTGTAATTCCATGGCATCAGTGATTTTTTTAAAAAGGACATTTCTAATTTCTTCATTTGTACGCTTCCGGAAAATGGAAAATTGCAAATAATAGAATGAAAAAATGCAGAATTTATTTCTCTACAAAAAACCTGAACACACTTTTGCTCTAAAATAATTAGGGGAGCCAATAATTGAACATTAAGAATTTTCCATTGATATCCCTATGTTGCGTCGCTCAAGTCACCACCCGGTATGTATAACACTCAAATGTTACCTTTGATCCTGTGCGATAGTCCTCGCTGGAACTTCCCCATCCCCATATCCTGCCTTGTATCCCGCCAAGTTATTTAAATAATACTACCCAAAATTGACTGGCTAAGTGCTAAATCCAAACCCAAGAATACCACACAGAAAAAAACATTTGTTTAAGAAAATGCTACTTATATGAGAGTGGACTTTGAGTTATTTTCATACCATAGCCTCTGTGTACTATCCTGCATCCGATGTCACTGTATAATCAAACTAACGTTTACTAAAGTGTTCAGCTAATTGAACCAAAGGGTTTAGCTTGCTTCACTGGAGCAATACTACCTAGTAATCCAACAAAATTAGTAAGTAATTGGTTTAAACATTAAATAGTACTAACCTAGGTGCCTTGAATGATCATTTCAGGCCACCATCATTCGAGGTGCCTTGAATTATGTACAGCGAGATTTTTTTTAAATTGAAACATACATCTTTGCGTGACTGTAATGACAAAACATGGGAACAATGGGAAAAACAGATTAGTCGCTAAAGGCCTCGGATTTTGATTGGGGATGTAATTTTATACAGATAAGCGCCATGTGATCAAATTTATTTATTTATTTATTTATTCTAAATTATTAATCTGTCAATTTACAGCCATCTTAACGGCTTTTATTTCGCTAAAGAAAGGGAATCCGACATGTTTTTAACGAGTAGGTATCTATATGTGAATCACCTTATATATGGTAACCTATGCAGTACCTATAATTTATGCGAAAAAAATATCCAAATGGTTAAAGCACTGATATTTTAGGACTCACAATCTATACATGTTTCATCTCAAGTGCTTTTTAAAGGTTTAACTTCGAACCCTAACGACTGTATTGTACTATCCGGTTTAATTAAATATTTTACTCCAGCTATAGAATGACCGAATCCACTGCTTGGGACAAATAAAGCTGTTAAAGGAATTAGCATTTAAGATTAATTCGACAGCATTATATGCCCTAATGTTAGACACTGCACAGGAGACCGATTATTTGTTATTATAGAGCAGCCCCACATTATTCAGGAAGAAAATCATTAGTAACAGATTTGGAAATAACGGATACAATTTTTAAATATAAATGAATATTATTTTATTATAGAATAGGCGTTAAATGTATTGCAAGAAATGAATAACATCCTTGAAAATTATTACGACTAGAGCTTCTTACAGATAGTGTAATGAGTGGTGTACAGAAAGCACCTAGAAACAAGGATTGGAGATTGCGTGTGAATAATGAAAGCGTAAACTGTTGTCATGAAATATCGTCATTTTAAGAGACTACAAAATTTTACAACTTGGAGGTAAATGCATGAGATTAAAGGATGAGGTCTTCTTTCCGTATTTACAGGCGGGTCGGAAATTGCTTTAAAAGAATTTGCTGGTATGGCACTATGCGCTGCTGCAAGATATACTTTACTGAAATACGCGTTTTAACCCTATCAAGGATGCAGAAGCAGATCAAGTAAACTAAACTGAAATTGTTTGGATTTTTTACTTGTTACAGGCTTTTTTTCTGAATTTGTTTTAATTAAAAGACAATTTGTGAGCTCCCGTTTAAAAGTTTAAATTGTAGTAAATATTTCAAGAAAGAATCTTAAATTTGGATTTAATTCATTTTATCCATATTCTTTAATCCGTGGCTACTTGACACTGTTGACAGGCCTGGAACTTCTGTACGTAAGCTGAATTCTTATTTATCTGCTTTTTCTCAGTTTTTGTTAGCCGACATTATTATAGACAGGCCTTTGGGAGATCTACGAACACGAGTTGATTCTCTCTTCTTGCTTCAGGTTTTATAGTATTGACAGGCCAAAAAATTCTACGACATTCAAATATCACGTCACTAATACTAGAACTCCATTCAATTACTAAAAGTTAACTCAAGTATTTTTTATCGGCAGGATATTTGTTAGCCACATTCAATTAAAAATTGAAACGGAACTATCTATAACAGTAGAATTATGTGGAAATAAAAGTAGAACCTGTGATATTCAATTTATTGCATCAATATACGAGTTAATTCATTCTCATTATGGTATCAGAAAACTGAACAAAACAATAATAATTGTGAGAACCATAGGTCGACCATCGGTGCACTACCTATATTTTTGTTTCTATATTAATTTTTCCCCTTTTACCCATTACGTTGTATAGTATCGAGTTTTCGCATGAATTCAGATACTCATTGGATGTAACGAACCCCATCAGGACTTTCATGTGTGAGCGAACCTGCAATAATTTTTAGTTTTAGAAAGCTATATTTTAGCAGAGACAAATTATTATGGATATAAAGAGTTAGTAATATATACAAATATTATTTAAAATATTGGAAATATGGAAGTGGGAGTTTGATTCTTAATTTAAATGTTAGATAATATCTATTGAGCGACTAATCTTCATAATGCACCAACTGTACACGGTTAGTCATGAGTGGTGAAGAGCATTGCACCTATGGGTTTGTCTCATTAAAATTTTATTCTGCTTAAGGCTGAGGTTACATTAAATGCGTATGCGTGCGATTTTTTAGTCGTACGCGCACGCACGACTTTTTGTCGTTCAACTTCTGGTTACATTGTTTCCGTTCATCGTAGGACGACGCAACAGCCGCAGTTGTGGACAGTGCAATTATGATGAACCAAGAAATATTAAATGTATATTTATTCGAGAAGAATGTCTTAAAATACATGATTCTAGACCAAAAAAGGCAATATTGTGATACTCTTTACATTTTTGGTCCCACAAGGGACTTTTTGATACAATACACAAAATAAGTTTTTCAACATCCATTTTTGTTAAAATATTTAATAATTAGCTTGAAATATCTGTTTACTTTTGTTTTTCAGTACCTAATATCGCACGTTTAGCGCGGTAAAAACAAATCAGTTTGTTTCGAGTTGATACACGTACGTTCACGTGCGCGCGCGTCACTCTCAATCGCGTACAATGTAACCATACATATTGAAATAAATAGGTTTGTTTTCGTTGCAGTGGTCGTACGTCCGCGTACGACTATAAAATCGCACGCATACGCATTTAATGTAACCTCAGCCTAACAGTTGAAAATTCTGTATTTATCGATAATAATCTATAACGAAACGACTTATATAAAACCACGATATTGCTAACTCTGCAGTCGTTTGTTACAAATTAGCGAAGGTTTCGATACTTTTTGCAGATATTTTCTGTACATGTTAGCAAGTTTACAAATAAAATTTCGTGCAGGCAGTTATTGACACCAAATAAATTTAAATTTAAAATTGACATTTGCTGTATTTCACTAAACTTATATTTCTTTCTGTAACATGAAGCGCAATAACGTCTGCTTAAATGAACCGAGCGAATGCTGCATTTCGTTTTGTTACTGCCGATGACAGTCCAATAAAATGATTTTCTGTCGATCGTAGTTCAAATTTTGCAGGGTCATATAATTATTTGTAACCAGATTGTATTAGGTATTAAATCATTTAAATCGAATTTAAATTTATTCTTGTTTACGTTATATAATTAGGACACTGTAAGTAATTAGCTAATCAAAATTTAAAAACATTATTTCAGATTACAAGTCTTGTTGTATGTGGTATAATCTACTAAATACCATCAATGAATATTTGATGATTAAGGTATAATAATTGAGAATTATTTCTAAAAAAAATCGGATTTAAAACCTATGTAAAGGTCCAGTCAAGCTGACTCTTTGATTTACTTAGAACGCTCTAGGCCTCTAGGGTATAAATGATGAGTAATCAATCTTCTTCCTTTATCAGTGTTTATAGTAGGATGACAGGAAATAGAGCTACTTAGTAATCTATTTTAAATATAAGTACTATAAGCTATGGTTTATTCAGAAACAATTTACAATCACTTTCCAAGCAGTCTCATAAGGAATTATGTGAGAAATAGATAATCTTTTCTATTTTCTGCCAAAGTACATATACAGTATAGAATTTTATTAATTATTAGTTGGAATAAAAAATTAGATAAATTTATTTATACCGGATTGAATTATTTTGTGTAGTACTTTAAATTAGAGACATTCATTTGAATCACAGCATCAGGACGATTTTTTCAAAGTTGTTTTCTTTTAACTGAAAAAACAAATATTTTGTGAAAAATAAGGTAATTAATGAATTGTTACTGAATAAAATGGCCTTCCATCTATTGTCTTTCTTTACGTTTGAACAGACGCTAACCAAATACTTTTGTTTATTCTCCAGAACATGATTTGTTTGTTGTTTGTTTCCACGGAAAACTAGGTTAAAATGAAAAAGGAGAAAAACTCTTAAAAAAGTGTTTTTTATATCTAAAAGTTCACTATTAAAAGGTAAAAAATTGAGAAAGAGGGTGGTGTTACTGATAGTGAAAGGTAATCAGTTTGCTGCAGATTCAGCGAAGGGTATCTTTGATGCCGTGTAAGTTCATTATATCAGTTGGAGGGTGAATGCGAACGACGTAATTTATGCCTGTCAGCATCAACCACCTGTATCACCTGCATTTGGGTGAAATGAAGCGTGTTAAGTTTTAAACAAAGAATGCGTTTTCATAATAAAGGTGGTCTGTCGGTCTGGTCAAAGGGCATATCGGGGCTACAGCGACACGTCGTCTTGGAAACGACGCCTGCGCTCCCTCCAGGCGGCGGTGGTCGTCTCTTTTGCACCGGCTGCATCCCCATCCCATCCTCTCGGTTCCACAGATCAGTCAGCTGGGCGGTGGCTGTATCCGTCCCCGTGCGTACTGCAATAACTCGTGTATCTGCATCTCGTGACAGCAAGTGCGACAGGCCACGACGGCGTCTAATGTACCGAAAACGTCGCGGTAGGACGCGCTCGGTCACTTTCTGTTCCGATTAATATGCTTCCGAGAGATCTGCAAAAACATGCTTTTTGCTGGTATGTCGCGTCGCGCCATGTTGTTCTTATTGGGATTTTTCACGTACGCGTGGGCCCATCGCTCGTTTACTCCACTTCAGAAAAGTGTCCCCAAGGACCAACTCAACGTCGGGCTCATCGTGCCCCATACAAACTTTGGGGCGCGCGAATACATACGGGCCATCAACAGTGCCATCTCCGGACTGCAACGTTCTCGTGGACCGCGACTGGAGTGGCTCAAGAAGTTCGGTTTCACTCTTCAGAACGTCCATAACGTCCCTATGAAGCTCACTCCAAGTCCCACAGGTTCATACTTTCTGTCTTTATTGATTCCTAAGTTTTCATATACCTCTAAAATGCATGATTCTGTCTTTTTTCGCATTAGTTTAGATCATTTAACCGTCATATATCAAAAGTCATGTTTCGAAGTTGAATAATAAAACTTAAACTCAACTGTATCTCTTGCCCATCCCACATTTCACTTTATGTTATCTAATACACATTCATTTATACTTTTACACGCCCCACCTGAAATCATATCAGACACGCACGATATAATAGCTACCTGTTCTATTAATGATCTGTTAAAGGAATACCTTCTAAGAATATAATTTTTTACTGGAAGTCAAGGAAAAAAATAAATACGCGCACAGTATTTTATATTAAAGTTAATGGTTTTTATACCAGAAAATTAAGGGAAAGTGGGCATTGATAATTGAATGTTCTTCCTTTTACCCTCTTATTTCGGTTGCTGTCAAATGTATAATTAAATTACTTAAGCGCCATTTTAATAATTCTCGGAATATGTACTTCAAAGCTCCATAATAAAGTTCTAGTGTTTTCCAAATTCATTTAAACTAACAACAGCGTAAATTGTGCTGGAACATAACAACAAGAAGTAAGGACGCAGAACTTTAATCCTGCTTTCATATTCAAATTTACAGTCGTTAGTTGTACCTTTGTTTATGAATCCTTATGGCTAGACGTTTTGTCTTGTTAGAAATTAAAAGCGGGAATTGTAAACAAACTGTATATTTTAAGTAAACGAACTTCTCCTTTAGTTTGTATCGAACAAAAAGAAACTTTTAAATGCAAATTTTAGGTTCTGTTTCGTTTTTAATAAATACCTTTGAAGTTTTGTAAACGTAAATGAAAAAATGTATCCAGTAGGTAAATGCTGTTCATTGGACCTCCGCTATGATCAAATGAAATAAAGTACCTAACGTTCTTCCTAGATTTATTGTAGTTAAATAAATTCAGACTGTAGGTATATAAGACACCTCTCAACAAAACTAAAACAATAAGTAACACTCCTTAATACCTTTTTAAAAGTAGCATTAAAATATTCCGCTTTTGTTGTGTTACTTTAGTATTTCTAATAAAACATATTGATTGTATCTTTTTATTTACATTATTTTGGTGCGATAACGTATAATATAATGTAACGTAGCAATTGTAAAATTAATGTGAAAAGCTCCCAGAATATCACAGCATGTCCCAATAGCTGGCTTCCCTCACATTACTATCGATTTTCTTACCTTCATTTCTCGCTAAAATTGTTCTGGATTCCCAATTTAAATAAAATTGAGGCACATATTTTAACCAATTTCAATATAATTTGCTTCCATATCAAAATTCGTCTTTAACGACACGTGGCAATATCAGATACGTATATAATTAAACTCGGTCGTTACTGACATTAGATTTACTTTTTGCACCTGCGAGCAAGGATCAGCTTGAACTTATAGGTTTAAATAACAACGATCGTTTTGTTCCATTTCGTATCCCTATTCGCAATTTGGGGGGTAGGTATGACAAGATCGTAAATCACAATTCTTTTTATCATTTTCATTGTTAGATTGAATGTCTGGAAAAATGTAAGTAACTTTTTCTTTGTACGTTTAATAACGTTAGAAGTTAGGGTTTTCGTAAACTTTGCTTGTAAACGTAAACAAACAGTTTAGAGTAATTTATTGTCGATGCAACTAGAAATATATTCTCCCTAATTATCCACTCTAGTTGAAAAAATTTATAAATTGTCAGCAGTTGAAAGGGTAATGCTTTGGTAAATTAATTCCGAAGCAGACCGGTAACGTCTGGAAACACCTATATCGAATTCAAGGCAGTATCGTGCTTTGGAATATGTTATCAATGCTTCTTTTACACTACCCTATCAGATACATATATTTCTTTGGACCTACGTTCCTACAACGTATCATCTTACTACTCTATATAATGTTTTATAGAAGTGCATATGCGGATTCTAAATCTTCATAAAAACAAATATTTTAGGTCAGCTGGGTTAGTGTAACGGCAAGGGATGTGATATGAAAACAGAACGCGCAGTGAATTGTTATGAGATGTTATTTTTCTACACCAATCGACTGTTAAAACTTCTAAAAGATACAGATTGGAACCATTTGTCCTTTTCTCTGTTTTAGTATTGTATTATCATTTCAGTGTCCTACAATTCAAGATATATATTTTCGAAAAGTTAACTTGAATAGACAGAACCGAGAGTCGAAAAGCTATTTTAGTCCAATACGAGAGCACTGTTGTAAACGACAAAGATTGACAAAGCACTGTTTGCTACTATTGGATATTCTGTCACCACCTATCTACATACCCATTCTACATCTTATCTTTTCAGAAGGGCTTCTAAAGTGACAGTTTTGATTATTTCCATGGAAACACTGTGCTTTCAAGTTCAACCATTCATATTTCGAAAACATCAACAGAGGAAGTACAAGGCGCTTTCAGAAGTGCTTTTAACTAAAGATGGGATAAGAATTTTGGCCCACAAATTTGCTGAATGCAAAAGCGTTTTGTGGACTCTTCAGTTTATTCACGCTTTGCTACTTAAATACTTGGGGGGATTTGTAATATAATTATCTGAAACGTTGATAAAGTTTATTTGCGTTTGTGATTGTTAAAAAAGAACTGCACTTCAAAGAGTTTGTTTATTTTTTAATACATTATTTTGTTGTCCTAGTTCGCTTCGATGGAGTAAATATGACAGAATCTAGAATTTGTATTCTTTCTTACAATGGTTTGCATTGTCGTTTCAATCAATGGCTTTGAAACATGTCGAACTGCTTTCACAGTCAATTTTAGTACATGCATCAAAACTATGGAACTAGGTTTACTGTAAAATACCATTAGCATCTGTCGGTAGCTCCAGAACATTAGTAATCACATTGTTTAGTCGTAATCTGAAATAAATCCACCTAAAATTAAAATATACCCTGTGTCTAAATTCGAATGCAGTAATTATTATGTGCTCCTAAAAAGTTATAAGCAGCTTAGCGTTTAATTTCAATATTCTTGTACCTCTCTCTTGAATCTCTTCTTGTAATATTTTAAGCATTGATTTTGAAAAATTATATTTAGGAATTTTTCGATAAATATTTTATATCCGTACAGTTCTTTCTCCCCTTCAGATTTTTCCGCTTTTCATCTTTTAGTTTTATTACCACAACGTCTTTTTTAATTTCCATTTCTCATATAAGACAGTAACTGCAAGTGGCTTTGACTTGATAAACGACGAAGCGATTTGGGATTGCGAATTTCATGACTATCTGTGCTAACTTGGCTGTTAACTTACATTAACCCCCTTTGGGGTTTAACCAAGTTAATATTTCTTAGTGAAATCATTTAATCTTATCTTTCAAGAGCATTTATTTCGCCATGGAAAATTTCTGAAATAAACTCAAATTCGAATTGAGAGCTTGCGCGTTACCCAGGTTTTACGAGTTCTTAATGTCACTGCTGGCCGGCACGAATGCTCTAGAGTCTAGAGGACTAAACATACTTTCAGTCCAGTAGTACAGAATGTCAGAATTGGTGACAAAGAACACGAGTTGATGGATAGTAAATTCTTCGGCCAAAGAGATTAACTGACTATACCGAGCTACAAATTTAATAAGAAATAGCAGTTTGCTCAGAGGGTGACGATCTCAATGCACGGTCTTGTCTATTGTTAATTGCGATTGTTCACTTAAATGGAATCAAGTTGTCTTGAATAATTGAATAATTCTATAATACCTCGTTGGGGTTGTTCGATACAGTAAACATTTTTATTATTGGTTTAGAAAAAATAAAAAAAAGATTCACTAAAATAATGGTATAAAAATCACTTAAAAATATTGAAACCACTTTCTAATCATTTACATACCTATCTTATAAGATCAATTTTAAGGATTATAACATATCCAAGGTTTACAAGAAACCCAACATTCAATAAATTTTTCCAACCTTTTCTAAAACAGAGGATAAGTAAATTCAGCTAAACTCAGATCTCTATTCCTAAGGGATAGGATTACAGAGGCTTTTTAATATTGAATCGAATCATCCGCCACGTTCAGTTCAATGAGATGGTAGTGTTGAATTTCAAGTAAAAGCCAAGAAAGATTTAATAACGCCAAAAAGATAGGAAGACAAGTAAACAAAATCAAGAAAGCGGGAAAACAAGATTGATTTAAAAGACATTAGAGCTTTGTATTGCCGAAAACCTGTCTTTGTTTATGTAAATTTATACCGTCATAGCTTTTGTAAATTAAGCTATAAAAGGAAAATGAGAGGAGCTGTATGATCGTTGAGACCCAATATTCACGAATATTTACGTTTTTTTCAGGTTACATTTAAGAACCAGTCGGGGTTTAATTTTCAGAGAAATGCCATTCAACGTGCATGTATTTTCTAATAATATTTGTAAGAGTCGTGTTTGTAGAGCATATATGGGCTAGCTTATTTGAGTGTTGCTGTTAAAGTAAGCACGCAAGAGAAAACTCGTAAAAGCAGATTTACCGCTGAAGCAAATTGCTGTTCGTTATAAAGCAAAAATTGAGTTTCGGCTGACCATTACTGATAATTACGAATTTAGGGCTTTGCAAATATAAAATTGGTAGCACATTTTTAATTTCGCCTCAGGACCATACAGTAGTCAGTAGATTAATCAGTGACACACGCCGTATGGGTGCTGAACTTTGCAGTTTATGTACTCAGGATGTGGACTGTTTCAGTTTACCTTCTGTTTATATTTTGTAATATTTTTTATGTCAAGTTTTGTTTTATTTTCAGCAGTGAATCGCATCTAGTGCGTACGTACTCAAACAGACTAGGTACAAAATAGTATATTAAGTATTAAGAACGGTAAGGAGATTTTACCGATCGAAGACAATAGTTTGGAGGAGGAGCGCAGCGACGACTCCAATTATTGTCTGAGATCGGTAGTCCTTACTGTTCGTGATGCTTATGACGTTTTTTGCGCTACTGAATCCGGTAAAAAGAATTTTTAATAAATTAATAATTAATACAGATTCAAATGCGATAATTGTCAGTCTCCGCATCACGTTGCCGTATTGTCGATTGATATATTGCGTTTCTATAGCAATCTGTAAACAGTTACCGCCATTGCGGTTTTTTATGAAAATTATTTGGAGTTCCGTGCTAAAAATTAATGAAAATGATTCCGAAAACGAAATAGAAGAAGCTTGGAATGTAGGGTGTTCGGTTCTCATTCCTGATAAGTCTAGAGAGACGCTACGAAGGTACCTACAATCATTTTAAAAATTGGTGTACCAAGAAAAGTACAAATATTGATGAAAAATCTTTGCTGGTGTACTTTGTTACAAGAAATGAGAAATTAAAAGCTCCAGGATTTGTTTTAACTAACATTGGAAATTGCATTCATTTTATTTAACTAAACTGACACTTGTGACTGACATTAATTTATCAAATTACATGGCACATTCGTTTTGAGTAAATTTACTTACCGTTCTAGAACCCCAAAGTATTTTACCGACGACTTTATCCTTAGCAACTAGTAAACATAACTTACTGTCTTGGAAACAGCCGAGGTAAACAATGAAATACAGCACAGTAGCGCAAAAAAGTAGTGATTATTAGGGAATTTTATTTTAAGTCGCTTAGACGATACCGATACAACCTTTGTATTAATTGTATTGAAATAACCAAACATTTCTATTAGAAAATACGCAAAATATTTACAACAAAAATTCATTTAACGTAATATTTATAATGATATAGCTAAACATAAAAATTTTAAACTTTTAATACGCGTTCAACACATCGGTATCGTTATAAGTAATTCAAAGAATACCTCGAATGCGTTCTGTATTTATATTATATGTCACGTTATAAATTAGTGACTGTCTGGATTCAAACACATCATTCATTTAACATGACTTTATTTAAAGTAGAGTTTACAAATTGAATAACTGCACCATTAAGGCGAACTTACACAAATGTAGCTAGCAGCGCCAAGTAGATTATGTTGGTAGAGCGAGATGGTATTCTACAATCTTCTTGGTAAGGGCTGAACCCTAGCAATGGTTATACCCTGGTCAGGCCGGTCAGGCCTGGCTTGAAGTACTGGCTGGAGTGCGATGGCTTGAATATGTTGTCTCGACTTCTTGATAGGCAGGCGTACACTGATTTGTGCTTTTGTACTAGTTGGTTGCGTTCAAATATGGACATAACCTCGAGTACACGACGTTCACCAGCTTTCTCATCAAACCCGATAATACTTTTCATTGTGAAAGTATAATGTCAAAGTATAATGTTAAACTGGCAGGTGATACTAGCATGCTAGCACGTGATGCTGGCAAGTTTAGTTAACATTGATTTTACTTAGGTAATTACAGCAATCCGTAATAATTATTTAAAGCACTTCATGACAATATCTGTAATTAACAATAAATTTATTATTATTATTTTCGTTTGAAGATCTGTGGAGATTTACTCTTTCAGCTGCGAAACTTATAATAACCTTAATCGTTCAAGTTTAAAGTATAAGCCAGTTTTAGGACATTCCAAATAAATTAATTTAGTCAAAACCATCACACCATTTTGAAAATGAAACTTTTCAAACTTCAAAGAGCTTTAAGTTTTTATTTTTCTACAGGGTATTCGATATATAAATTGCCCGCATCCATAAATAAAGACAAAAATAATAGTAGAGTAGTTGAAACAAATTGTCAATGAAAATGCAGTTTTATGAAAAGAATCTACATTTAAAATTCGTACAATAGTTTCACTGTTGTATTTGATGACACCATTATATGATCGACAGTACTTCCTCTAAAGAAGAGAGGTACAAAATCTTATTAACAATTTTCGTTGCATTAAACTTTCTGGGGGGTTTAGTAAACTTTTAATAAGCTTTAAGAATAGATTTTCCTTTAACTTACGTTGGGTTCTTTGGTACATTATGTGCTACTGTATTCGAACCGAAAATAATAGACGTGATTGATTTACAATAAAATGGAGGATAAAAACTGTGGTGGTACATCCCTAGAACGTTTTTTTAAGTCAATTATTTCAAAAGATATGACCGGGTAAGGTGCTACGGAAATGCATTACTTTGTAATCGAATTAATTATCCAATTTATTCCATTGTTCGTTAGTAAACAACAAACCGTTTGCCTAAAATGTCAATTCGGAAACTTAATAGAATATTTCTATTCTGTAAGAAAATTTCAAGAAACCTTCCCTGAAAGACTTTATTTTGAACAAAAGAAGTTTACTAAAGTTCTAAAACAGTTTGTCAGGAAACGGTGTTTTAATGATTTAAAACTTTAAACTAAAATCCTAACACATAAATAATTAAATGCTACTGCAGGCGACGTCTAAAAGTAAAACAGGATCACAATGGTTAGCTGTAATTAAAGCACGTATCAGTGGTGGGTTGAAGCAGTTGGAGACCCAGGCGATAAATTAATTGTCAGGTTCCACAATATAGTATTAAGTTAAATTTATTATTCCAGAAATAGAAAATGCATGGAAATTAATTTAAACGTATTGACGCAAAAATGCATTTGCTCTTTTATTGCTACGTTACTATCAAAATTTTTCTGAGCTCAGCTTCCTGAGCCACTGCATCCCCGAAACCATCTACGAAAATAGTACCCTACTAAATATTACTTACTATTACATTATATTTTATATTACTAAGTTGTATTTTTATTTTCTACCGTGAATATAATACGATTTAACAACACAAGGCATTGTCATTTATTTGTGGATCTCTTATTTCGTTCTTTCTCTTCGAAACACTTTTCCTTCCAATTATGTCTATCATCGACTAGCTCAGTCCCCTTAATTCAACCTAGTTACTCTAAATTATTTGGGAGATATACTGCTGTCGCAAACGCAGCTGTGCGTTTCTTCATTCCTTATTTCATTCGATTACAACTCATTCTGCATGTTTTAATATATGTCCTCTTAATTTGTCTCTTGTCCTTCTAACGTCCTTCGTTAAGAAGGCACTTAAACATATCTTACAATTTAATGTAATTTAATTATTCTTTACTATTAAATATTATCATCTTTATATATTTGATTTACGCAGAATAACATTTCCGAGCATTCCTATTAGTAACTGGATATTGATTTCTCGTAGAATTCGCACGAACTTAAATTTTTAATTTGTGTCATAATAATAGCACTAAATCTATATATAACAATTTAAAATTAGTTTCCTATGTATTCCTCAAGTGGACAAGAATAGTTTACCTGTTAAATTCTTATATTTGTCTTTTTCGAGAAAAGAATTTTATTATAACACTTTCAAAACATTTACCCACACAAAAAACAAAATTGCTGATTTAAATAGTTATTTATGTATCAAGGGCGTAACCCAGGCGTGCTATAGCCCTCCGTGCTTCGCACGTCGGGCTATAATTTTCACGCCGCGGGCCAAAGACGTCGGTTACGCCTGAGGCGCATACAAAACTTTATGTAAGATCGAAATGTTAAAAACCGTAAAATTATAGTTTATATTGACAATGACTGTATTTAAACAAAAAATTAAAAGCGCTCGTTTGAAATCGATTTATCATTGACTAAATAAAACTGCGTAACCACAGCAACAAGTATAAACTAAAACAAATTATTTGCAAAAAAAATTAGTAAGTAATTTAATTATTTATCACTATTTGTTTGCAAAAGTATGTCTAAAGAAGAAGATTTCTCGTGCATTGTGCCAGATTTTGATGAAGCAGCAAAGAACATTACTTTGAATCTGTTACCGCCAAAATCCAAAGCTATATATGAGAAAACTTATAATGATTTTTTAAAGTGGTGTGCAGTTAATAAGGTAAAAACCATTACTGAAAATGTTTTACTAGTATATTTTGATGAACAAAGTAAAATTTACAAACCAACCTCGCTTTGGTCGCGTTACTCAATGATCAAAGCAAATTTGGCAGCTAAGGAAAACATTGATGTCAGTCAATTCAAGCGATTGTTCGCCTTTCTGAAAAGGCAAAGCGAGGGGTACGAACCCAAAAAATCAAAAATACTCAACAGGGAACAGATCACAAAATTTTTCTTGGAAGCCCCAGATGATACATTTCTAATGATGAAGGTAAGAAAATCACTAATTCGAAATATAATATTATACTCACTGAGTTTCTACAATATTGTAGGTGGCAATAATCATGGGCATCGCTGGGGCATGTCGTAGAAACGAATTAGCCCAATTAACTCTAGACGATATTGAGGATGTAGGGTCTGCACTCATTGTAAAAATCAATAAGACAAAGAACAAAATCAACAGAACATTTACAGTCGTTAACAACGAAGAACTAGCACTGAATTTTCTACAAATATTTCGAAAAACGTGTTTTTACGGCCATCACACACGGAGCATCGACGACTCTTTGTGTATTACAAAAATGACAAGTGTACATCGCAGGTTGTAGGAAAAAATACACTGAGACAAGTGCCGCAAACAGTAGCCAAATTTTTTAATATGCCGGATGCAGGTGCCTATACAGGACACTGCTTTCGACGTTCCTCCGCTACTCTTTTAGCTGATGGGGGCGCAGACTTCATCAGTATCAAACGTCATGGTGGCTGGAAGTCTTCGGCGGTGGCTGAGACTTATATTGAGAATTCATTGCAAAATAAAATGAAAATTGCACAAAAGGTTATGGTAGGCGAAGGTCTTCATGCACCCTCAACAAGTAATGCTGTCAGTAATGAAAATGTTCGCAATCCCTCTGTGATAAACACCATTCTTTCTACGTTAGAGAATGATGGTATTAATGAAAGCGTTATCAGTGAATCTTTGATAAACACCATTCCTTCCGCATTTAATATAAGTAATTGTAATAACTGTAAGATAGATATAAATGTTCATATTAACAAATAACTGTGTTAGTACTTGTATTCCAAACAAAAATAAAAGTATTCCTTAATTAGAAAAGTGCCATCAGCGGGCCAAAAACATAATTACGGCCCGAGGGCCAAAAAGACTAGGTTTACGCCTGAAAATTAGGTCTAAAAAACAGTTGTTATTGATCGATCGTACATAAACTTTTTTTTGTGCAACCGTACGCGAAGTGGGCGTTTCGCGTCCGCTGTTCAGGACGCGAAATCTAATTTCGCGGCCGCTGCTATGGTAGCGTCCGCTAAAGTAAAAATCATTGTAATTTATACAAAACTAAGTGTTTTATTTACTCCATATCCATAGTAACGCACTAACTGAAAGCCCTTTTTCTATTTACAATGAATAAGCTGTAGGTTTTCTAAAAGCAATAACATTTACAATTACACATTTTTTACGGTTGCACAAAAAATATTGTGTATACCTTGTCCGCGAAATTCTTTAGCCCCCTCGAGATTGTCTTTCCTCGGCCGCAAGCGTCCTCGGCGACAATTTTCTCTCGGTACGATAAAGACACATTTCGCGTCCTTGGTATACAAATAACTATTATACTAGCTTTAGGAGTCACCATGATATACTTACTTGCCTACGGGATGGATATAATCTGGTAGTAGCACATATTCATATCCAGTAGCGTAAAGTATCCTCATGTAGTAATTCAATCATCTCGTATAGCTCGCCTTGTCACTAATAATAATCTAATTGGGCTATTACGTAGGTTCACTATCTGTATGGTTAATAATACACTTCAGATTTATTTTAAAGAGCTAGGTCCGATTCCTATTAGTATTAACCGATTTACTAATTTTATTAATTTAGACTAATGTGTGGCTCTTAAATTGTTGAATTCCTCCTCACTGATATTTCCTCACTCTGTTATTGATTGATAGGTCGTACACCGTTTTTTTAAATTGTACTGGCAGTAGTTCTTCTGAGTGTAAATGTTTAATTTGTGACTCTATTGGATGCTCGTAAAGGGTACGATGGAAGGTTCAGTCGGTTAACTTAGGAAAAGATTGCCTGTTTATGAGTCCAATTTATTTGCAATTTGAAACGGTTTGAATAATTCATAGTTCAATATAACTAAAATTCAGCATCTACCCTTTCGATATTTTCGCAATATGTTTCAGTAAGTTATACAGAGTGACTTGGACGTACTACATGCAATAAATTTATGGGACGGTTTTAATCGATGTAAGCCTCGATGTAAGCATACCTACCAAATATGCTAATATTTTTTCCAATCGTTTAAATATTAAAATAAACATGTTACGTTCCGTGAAATCGGGTCATTTCGACCTACCCACCATCCACGAAAATTATTATGTAACCATGATGTTGCGGTACGAGGTGGAGTGCTATCCTGTAAATACCGTTGGAATCGTCGAGTTGTTAACACGTCTTACAGTACTAACTAAATTTCGGTATTACGTAAAACTTCTGAATAAATACGGCCTTTTAAACGTTGTTTCAAAACCGTGCATCCAACCAGATGATCATCTACTATTCCTTCCCACGAAGAATTGTTGCTGAAATTGGTTTTCTCGAATTGCCATAAGATTTTCATCACTCCAGATAACCGAGTTGCGAACACTGAACATACCGTTTTGCCGCGTTTTGCATTAGATATCCTTCATAAGTCCATGGCCATTCATAGTGGGTACGCTTATTTTGGGGGTGGATCTCCAAGTTGTAGAGCCGACAGGCATTGAACGTGGACTGGTCCATGCTACCGTAATGTACGATAAACAACAAATTGAGAAACACCAACTTGTAAGGCAACTCTCCTTGTGCTACTACTTGAATCTTCTTCAGCGGCTTCCAAAATTTTCTGCTCAGCATTTATCCTATGGTCGGATCTTGTACTGTCACGATCTAGAATTATGGATCAAATTTGCCATGATCTCATAGATGCAAAAGTATGTACGTAGTAACTAGTAAAAGTTTCTCGCCTTTTGTGTATTTTCTGAGGCTTTTCTGTAAATTAGAATAATGTCTGTGGGGTCTATGTTTGTCAAATTCGGTATTATTTTCTATTTAGGTACTAGCAAACCCAACTAAAATAGGAGATCGTAACAAATATTCGTGAGGAAGTGATATCTCATATTTTATTCATTCCTTATATCAATTAAATACCTTGATAATTTATTGTTCCTTTATGTTTGCATTCAATAATTTTGAGAATTTCTTGGAAAAACTATAGACACTATAGTGTCTGCTCACCGAAGCCGAGTATCACAATTTTTTACAGGCTACCATTGCCGGCTACAATAGTTAAATGTTACAAGTGTTGCTGTACTACGAGATGCTGCAGAAAAGTTTTTATACTATCACCGTACCACTATAAAAGACATAAACTTATGAAAAGACCCAATTGTGCAGCATACTTCGCAATCGTCCCCTTGGGAGATAACACAACGATTCTGCCACCACTTACAGCAATCCTTTTGTCCTGCATCCTTTTGATTGGCTTTAACGGTTCCTGTAGTGACAGCGCCAACATTCTATTCTCAAGAACTCTACTATTGAGTAGTTAATAAATACTTTTATTTAGAATGCGCATTCAGGTAAATTAAGTTTTATCACACAAAACCCACAGAAAGGCACTTACTTACATTGAACTACATTTCATGAAACTTAATTCTCCAACAGAGAGATGACTAAAAAATTGTACTTTTTTAACTTTCGTTTTCAATTGCGCTTGCGCTGTTGGTTGCTTGCAGAGAACTCAACTTGCTTAAATATATTTATGTTAATTTTAGCTCAGTAAAAAAAGGAATGAGAGTCCAAATTGTGTAATATATGGCTATATCTGATCTTTTTAAAAAACATGTTGATATTTTTCAATACTACTTGCTTCGGGGCTTAAAACTTTTAATAAGATATGCAACAATATCTTGTATGATGTTGGGAATAATGATCTGCCGTCTTTGTACAGCTTTGTTTGCTTTTCGCAGATTGATAATAATATTTCGATCTTATACTGTATTTCTATTTTTAAATTTACAATTTGTATTTCAATATAAGATGATTAAATTTTATGTTTGAATTATAATATAGGTACATACGTATAATATTAGTATAATCCATATTTAAATTTTTGTTAATATTCACGCTACCAATCATTTGGAAACAATACTTTCCAATTTACAGTAACATAATATGTACCTATTTCTGAACAAAAATCGTTCTTTACTTTAGTCTTTGACCGATCCTAATTGCATCGTGATTACAACAAATCCGTACATCCTGATAAGGGCTGAACGTTAAAGATGTGTATCTATTTTTTCATCTAATTTTTGCTGCATAATTCAACAGCGTAATCCTCAATTAGGATTGCGTCAAATAAATTTTGCCTTCCTTTGGGTAGTTACCTCTCAGGAAAGTAGCAGTGAAATTTTCTCCATACTTTTCCATAAATAAAATTTCACTATGTAACATGTGAGATGATCTACAAAGGAAAATATTGTGCCTTTTTTAAACTCTTCCTAAGGGACGAATACATTTGTTTATCGTTGAATTTTGCATGTGGACTTAAACAGGCGGTTTTTGTATCGCTACAGATTTGTTTTATACGAATAGAATTTTAGATAGTCTGAAAACCTATTTTAAAAACTGAGTGAAGTACATTAACATTCACAAACAACACTGCCAAATTAGCGGAAAATTTAACATAAGAAATACCTTACTAATGCAAAATGTTTTACCTTCAAAGTTAATGTGACGCAAAAAAAGGGTTTCACTTCACTACTGTTAATTGAAATAAATTACGTTTGAATTCTCCACGTTTATGGGCATCAAAAACTATTAACGGGTCATTGCGGGGTCGTCTTTTCCCAAATGAAATAGACCCTCATTCTGTAGAGGTAATTGCTGGCTTTTAACTAATTCGAACGTTTTTTCGTAATTTCGAAAGAGACAAATGTATAACCGGGGATGTATTCTACTTTAGTAATAGAGAAGAATTTATCAGATAGTCTGAAATTTCCTGAACGGAAAGGGAATTTGCCAATGTTATCCCCTCACATGAAAGCTAATCTTTTTTACAACGTATAATTTTTTTGGTACTAGCATTTCTAAGCTTTATTTTGAATTTGAATACAATTACTTTTTTGTTCTTTGCTTTATTCTTTATATCTGTAACCAATACCTCATTTTTGATATTATATACGTCATAAACATAACTATATCCAACCTCTTTTTTACAACCTCCATAAATTGTTTATAAAAGAATCTAAGTAGGTTTGCAAAAAGTTTCTCGAAGACAAACTTGTATATCGAAGTGTGTGGGGGAACTAAATACATTCCCCAACGGAATAGCTTCATGCCTGAAGGTTTCAGCACTATTCCAACTATCCATATCTAAACCTATGTCTTATTTTGCCGCGAGCTTTAGCCTATGCTTAAATATCTGTAGTACATTTACTATCACAATAGGTACTTAAATATCTTTGTCTTAATTAGAAGATTTTATTCTGATGTACTGTTGAATACTGACATTGTAAACTAACACTCTTTCTTTGTTGCAGGTAAGCTGAGCCAACTTTGGATTATTAAAGTCAGTATACTTTACTATTCTCCTGAAAGGTTTGGGTTTGCGTATGATTATCTGGATTTAATATTTTGGTGAATTTAAGCGCAAGTAATATTACAAACCACTTTCAATGAAGATCAGACAAATCAATTTAAGATGTAAGGGCACTCAAATCCATGATTTTATTTTAATTTTGTGTCAACTATTTAAGATTCTGCTATTATAATATTAACATTATTTCTAGGTTCTAGACATCTTGCACTACATTAATTTTATACTAGTTTTAGTAACTTTTAACTTTCATATTTTCCTAGTTAGTGCACCGGGTACATGTTTCTATTGATTTAATTTGAAAAGAATTATCAATCTCAAACGCCGCCCGTTTGTAAGTATTCCATTTCCATATATTATTGAAACGGGGTAACATAATTGACAAATAATGCAGGAAACAGCGGAAAGGAAACAATAATTAAAAGGAAAAAAAATAAATTAAAAGGGAGAGTGTGCGGTTTCAACTTTCACAAACTTTCAATGGGTACGCTAACATTCATATTATAAAAATGTTGTAAAATGTTGTGAAAGAAAGACTGCCTAAATAAGTTGTTGAGTGATCACATTTCTAATTCCTTACTGAATTTCATATAATATATGTGATCGATCCAGCTTTGTAATTTGATATAAAGTTTAATACAATGATTTAAAATTACAGTTATAATCGTAAATTACAATATGATCAACAAAATTTTCAATAAAGGTTGGCCATGGAATATATGAATAGTTTAATTGTGTGTCTTCACTTAAGTAAGCCACACGATTGAATTATTCTTGCTTATTTAAAAAGAGAAAATTAGGCTGAATCAGAGGCTGAATAAAAATCTTTTATATTAAAAAATTTTTTTTTCTGAGAAATTAACGCCGCCATTTTTTTTAAATTAAAATGAAAATCAAAACACGAGAGAAAGAAATGTTTAATTAAATATATTTCGATGTTAAGTCTTCTTCAGTAACTATATATTTTTTTATAATTTCTTTTTAATCTTTTTATCATTACTGAAGAAGACTTTACGTCGAAATATATTTAATTGAACATTTTTTCTATCATGATTTAATTTTCATTTTAATTTTAAAAAAATGGCTGCGTTAATTTCTCAGAATTTTTTTTTTAATATAAAATGTTTGCTTATGTTCTTGACAACTGCCAAAGTCAATTTCAGTCGAAAGAAGTAAAAACTATAAATTATAATTATATTTCATGTCCAACTTTTATGGAAAATTTTGTTGACCATATTGTATTGTATATTATGCTGTGGCTTATTTATCTCCTTTTATTATTTATAAAATTGAACTATAATGTCTAGTCATTCCAAAGCAGATATATCAAAATTATTATACGTCTTGTTCTTTTAATAAATGTTCTTATATGTATTTCTATAAGATTCATTACAATGGAAACATTGAAAATGGTACTAGACCGAGGGTGTTTCGGAATTGCACGGCACTATTTTAGGGATGTGTTCTCCAGCACTAAATAAACAAAAAAGTTAATACAAACATAGGGCTGAAAATAATTTATTATCGAGATATTGAAAGTTAAAAGATATTTATTTAAAAATAAAACATTCAGAGTAATTCTTCAAAGTGGTCTCGATTTGGTTGAATGCAGCATTCAGCACGACGAATCCATGCTTCTCTGACACGCCTTATAATCATCAGGACGATCCTTGATAGTTGTTGCTGCTTCCACGATGCGATTCCTTAGCTCTACTTGTATGCCAATAGACGTAGAATAAACCATAGACGTCATCCAGCCTCACACAAAGTAATCTAATGGCGTTAGATCAGGAGATCGTGGTGGTCATTTAACAGCTCCGTTTCGACCAACCTATCGATTACGATATATTATGTTAAATAATCAGTGACAATATGAGAAAAATAATCAGGGGCACCGTCATGCATAAATCACATCCCCTGTCTATTGGCTATCGGAATGTCTTCTAGAAGATATACAGATCATTTTGCAAAAAGTGCAAGTAGGATGCTCCTGAAAGAAGGAGCCGATGAGATAATGCAATTGTCGACTGCTTGATTAACTTCGGACTTTTAGCTATTTATCTTTAACTTTCAATATCTCGGTAATAAATTATTTTGAGCCATATGTTTGTATGAACTTTTTTGTTTATTTCGTGCTGGAAAACACACCCCTAAAGTAGTGGCGCAATGCCGAAACACCCTGTATAATTGGTTATACCAAATACAATTTTTAATGTTTCAATAAAACCGTTTTTCCTAAATTTCAGCTTTTTCATTTATTTATCTCAATATTTTTACTTGTCATAATAATAGTCGAGCTTTTAACTAGTTACATGATAATTTAAAATTTAAATAACATCGTAGGAAAAACAAAATTTGGAAATGTTGACGGTTTCGCATGACATGGAGAAGCTTATGCAAAACTATTTTAATGGGTTAATTAACTATACCAGTATAATTTTTATGCAAACAGTGGACTATGGTAACACTATACGACAAAGCTCTGTTATCATAGCTTTATGTCTATATTAGGTAGGTACTATAGTACTTCCGTTTCGAGGCCGACGTAATATTCAACAAAGCAAACAATTAAATTGGAAAAGGCATTATTAAGAGTATTAAAGCGTTGAAGATAACCTCGTTTTTCTTATTAATATACAGTATTAATATTGTATTATGTGCTTACAGCACTTGTTTATAATTGAGCTACCACAATCAGTGCAGATTAACAGGAATGTTTTAGAAACCGTGCTAAAAATTTTAATTAACAAATAATTCCCGACGATGCAGTGCAGTCTCCATATAAACAGACAAAAACCTCATGGAAAAGTTATTTGCATCGTGATTAGATTATAGGATTTAAATTAGCTGGCATCAAAAGGAGATCGGTTAACAAACCGCCTTTCCACTTTTGTGCGTTTAAAATTCAAGTAATTACTTTTTAAATTACTTGAATAGATTTAAATTAAGATTTTTATAATTCCAATATGAATAGTCTAATTATTAAAGGGGATAGCAAGTAATGTTTTAGCGAAAACCTGATTTACATCTTAAAACTCTGAAATAAACTGCTTATAATGCAAAACCTTTTTATTGTACATACTTAGGTTTTGAATAAGAGCGTCCGGGTGATGGTTGCTCTGAGGTCAGATAAAAAATGTAACAGCCTACAAGGAAATTTCTCACTATTCCGGGGGCAGTTAATTTACCCTCGTCGTTATGGGAACGTTTTAAGTTATGAAACTTTGAATTTGCATAAAATAAAGTTCGTTCTATTTTAAACATAAGCGCTAGCCATATTTGTCTGCTACATGTTTCTAATAAAAAAAAGAAGAAGATAGGTAATTGTGATACGAATATTTACATTATTCTTGACCTGTAACCATTGAATAAAATGCAGAGGAATTATGCTCGAAGCCACGAAAACCACAGAAAAGTGAAAAACTAAGTGCTTAAGTGGTTTCCACAAAACAAGTAGAACGATTTACTATGTTCGATAACTTTGTTGTACGGGTAACTGTTTGTGGTTACTAACAGTTAGAAACTTTTGAAATTAGCTCACTAAAGGTTGGCAATATTGAGTTTCACTTTCAGAGCCTTCATATTCCGTATAATATATTAATATGGCCATAATTATAATTTAACTTCTAATAAACGATAATTTAATTAAACGCGTTGGGCCCGTCAGGTATTTCGATAGCGATATGTTTAAACTACCCTTTTATTGCTCTACCCAATTTATACCAATTTATTTTAGTTAAACACGTATTACGAGACTTCGGTGTCCTACATAAATTCAAATGTATTCTTGTTTACTTGCGGCATTGAAGAATTTCGTCTTTAACAAATTTCATTTGAATAATGCTTACATATAGTACAGGGTTAGGTATTTCGATACGGATTTTATTGGACCAACGCTAATGAAAGTCATTTGTTATATTGATTTAGATGAACTCTAAAGCTTAACATGTTGTTTCCTTTATTTATGCTATGGAATAGCGGTCAGAGATGTAAAATAACGTGAAAAAGGGTGTTAGCAATTTAAGAAAGATTATCCCTATATTTAGGTCAGACATTCTGGTCCATTTTCGACTGAGCGTCACCAATATAGTACCTACTAAATTTTTCAGAAAATGTCTGTTATGGCGTACTACTTCGGTTCGATATGATTGGATACTCCTTTATTAATGTGTTGTAACTGCCAGGCACCAGGAAGTACTTTGTCCATTACTGGATTTTTGGATCAGGAAAATAAACCTTCCCTGTTACTATTTATATTTACTATTTTATTTATACTTTTACCCGAAATCGTCAAGAAAGTCAAACTTTCACAGCTATCTTGAGTTTTGAAAGTAGATCATTACCTTTCTCCTAGTAAAGTAGTAATGTAAAATCTTTTTTCTACTAGCGTGCGGAAAAACGCATTTTCCGCACATTTTTTAGTGCGGAAAATCCACTTTTCCGCACCGTGCGGCAAAGGATTTTTCCGCACCGTGCGGCAAAGGATTTTTCCGCACTAGTTTTTCTACTAGCGTGCGGAAAAACGCATTTTCCGCACGCTAGTAGAAAAACTATTGTTCCTAACACGTGCAGAAACCTATTTTTCCGCACTTAAATGCTTGACACCACTCCGCTACGCGTCGTGCTGTCAACGGCATTTGCGTGCGGAAAAATCGATTTTCTGCACTTGTTAGGAAAATAGCTATAGGGTACTTCTATTACATGAAGCAACTGTCAATGTCAAAGTTTATAAAAAATTTCTTGGTTGTAGGTATATGGAATGCACAATTTAGGTTGTTTCAAACTAAAATAATACTATTAATCCCGGTGTGATACAGTTCAACAGAAATTGAATGACTCGTAAATTGCGTAGATGAGCAAAAAAGAACTGAAGTGTTAAAACAGTCAGCGACACGGCCACGAGCCAGACGCAATAATAACAATTAACAATATTACATTTTTCTTTTATTTTAGTATTCTTATTGTAACTAAGAACAACCTGATGAGCCTGTATGTATATGTCTGGAAAATGTTATGGATGTGACTGGCTTGTAAAGACAAATTATATGAAAAATTGCAGTTTATCTTCCGGAAAATTGTGACATCCCTAAAGCCACTATACTCATATCTACTCTGAGTCTGAGATAGTGGTTGGTCATTATTCTTGACGTCATAGTCTTGTGAAATTCTGCTTGAATACATTGTTTAGAATCGGTCAAAAATATGATGACTAGAATAGAACATACTGATGGAACTGCAGTGTATTTATTGGTATATTTTTCCTGTAACTTCGCTTCTATACTACGTTTGGCATTTTTTCAATTTTTTGCTTCATACTTTCGGCTATTTTTGATATTGACTATGCAGTTCATATAGTCCAGGAGCTAGCGGTACCTATATTTTAAGACTAATTTCTATCAAGCTGAAATTTTTTTTATGAGCTGGTATGGTTATGTCTGCCAAATGTAGGTGGTCGGCAAAATAGGACCGCGGGACATAAAGCGCCCAGAATTTTTTTGTCAAATGCATTTCATATTTTACATTTTTATTAGATATCGTGGAGATTTTGATTTAATGAATAAATTAACATCGTCTACTTACTTTATGCGGTAAACCAATTTCCTTCACCATTAACAAGAATTAATGAGAAAAATGAATCAAACGTTTACAAAACGAAACTTTAGCTTTCTAATATAACATTGTTAGGGCCGGTCTTTCAATTCGGCTTTAACCCCCTGTTAAACTAACTCACGGCCAGTTATTGTCATGGAAACAAATCTTTTAACAATGGTATCCATGACAACTAACCGTTACTTAGCTTAACTGGGAGTTAAATTCGCGTTGAAACCTTGAAAGACTCGGCCTTAGCATGGACCTTAGTATAGCAACTTTATTATTGCTTTTGATTCGTGTACTACTGGTGGTCCGCGAGAAGTGAGACTGAATTATTTTACAATAATGTTCGTATAATCCAAAGTTAAAGAGAATCCTTTGTCTGCAATACTAATTACTGCAGGTTTCTTAATTTTTTAATTTAACAAGAACTATATTAAATAGATTTTCAATGCAGATTTGGCTAACATTCTGAAGTTAATTTCTGTTGAATATGCGAGATAACATCTGATATTTCATTAAATACTTAAATGTTCCGTGAATATAAAATAAAATATATTTCTACCTTTCTACTTGCTAAGATGTATCAATAGCTTTGTTCGCGGAGACGATCCGGGACTAGTTCTTGACAATTGCGCATGCGCTCCGTGATTGTTGGTGTTCGCGGAGCGAATAATCCTGGATTATGACAATAAATTAGTTGTTCGCGGTGACGGCGGAACAAGTTCATGACCGATTCAGAACCAGTCAAAACGATCCCAGGATTATAGCATGAATTATTTGTCCGCGCAATCGCGATGTGAAATTTACTTAGAAATTGACTTTAAATTCGCGTGTTTTGGTTTTACTACGAATACGTTTCACAGTTTCATATATCGTTTCATCTTCTGCGCAAATTTCATAAAGGTAGGTTTTAAACGCGATACTATGCGTGTAATTAATTATCAATATTATTATTTATTCTGATTTTTAAAATATCCTGTAATAGGATTTCCTTTTGTGGCAGTTTTATTAATAATGTAACGGTTTTTTAGATGAGTGATCATTTTAGTTCAAGTGACGAAGATCTCGAACACTTCGCGGATGTTCTCATAGGATGTTCTGGACAAGTAAGCACGTTCGCGGAAGTATGACAATTCCTGATCGGTTTCGAATCGCACATGCGCATAAGGGTTTAGGATAAATTATCTCGTACAGATTACGAACTAGTCCCGGATCGTCTCCGCGAACAAAGCTATTAGGTACTGTTTAATTTTCTTATAAAGGCAGTCCTTCGGGGGAGTGGTTTGAGAACCACTGCTGTTTATAACCGAATTCGCCGTCAGCTAACCTCACACATTCTGCTTTCTGTTTATGTTCTCCATCAGACAATATGTTACATTTAATTAAATTGTTGACTGATGATTAATTAATTACTGATCTCACTTGGAAATTCCACTACGAATTGAATATTATAATATTATTATTCCACCATAATATTTACGCTGGATGGTGACTTGCGAGATGCGAGGCAGCATAGGGATTTCAATGCTTTCCTATTTATTTTACAGCTAAAATGTATTGAGGTTTTTTCTAAAGAAATAAACACTACTGTATTTCTACATACTATTATTTACCGGAAAAATCTAAGATATTGAAACTACCTGTTTTACAAAAGAATATTTTATTTTTAGACCAATTTTAAAACCTTAAAACGAGTAGGTAATAGAAAACAGATTTATATTTATTACTTCTTACCTTGAAAACATTTTTACAAAAACGGAAATTAATAATCGATTATACATGACAAAGACAAATAACAATGAAAGAATGAGAATTTTTAATTTCTAAGATTTTTACCAAAACTTTGTATTCGAAGGTGCAGTATATATTTCTGTACAAGAAACCTCGTTTTTACCTCCTCTTTTACTTCCTCATTGTTGTATATATATCACAAAATGAATTATTTTACATAATTTCACGGGGACCCTAATTTCACATTATTTACTAATTTGGGAATAGAAAAATTGAAAGCAGATGTAATCTGTGTAAAAGTTTCTCTCCTCAGTGTATAGTTTGTTTCAGTTGTTTTTTCGAATTGAGCAGTAGGATATTTAATAATTCTACAGGTGCCTGTATTTTCCTCTTGAAGCGTAGTTAAACTGAGTATCTCAGTACACGGCAAATTTCTGAAACTAATTAGTAATTATTAGTGGCAGCAACATGTCCATATTGTAAAACCGCTAATGGAATAGTAACTATTAATAATTATGTTAAACAACACTACTTAGCAAACTTTACAACTTCACTTTGTATTATAAATTATGATGATGAAATATGATTTACTAAATAAAGAGTTTATTTACTTACCAATTAGGATAACAATTGTTGTTGTAAAAGTAAATTGCAGTTTTGGATGAGCGTGAAAATCAGAAAAATGTGTGTTTGAATTAAAACAGCTTGGATGATTTCATTTGTAGACAATGAATGGAGCCCTTAACTCTTCACATTGCATGCCAAGTTGTGTCACTGCTTTCCCTTAGTTGATTAGAATTAATTTGCATATTTTATGCTTTCTTAGATCTTCCAATCTAACCTTAATTGCAGTTTAGATGAACTACGTTAATTTGAAAATGCAAATTATCGTGGAACTTGTCATGTCATGCCCAACGCAACGCAACGGGTTATATTCGTCTCCTATCCGAAGAACCTGCTGGTTGCAAATAATTAAGAACGTGTTCGTTAAATAAGTACCATTTGTTATGTAAAGTCATGAATAGTAATAATAATAATAAAGAAAACTAATATGAAAAGTTAAATAAATCTATTGGTTCCTAATGAATATCTTCCATGTTATTCATCTACAAGAGTAGCTATTTTCCGGATTCCATCGCAATTCGTCATATCTGAATTCCACCATATTCTGAGTGTGTATGTACAAGGTGTTATGTGATGTAATGGCAATCTCTTAAAGAGTTATTCTGAAGTATATAATGTAGGTCATATTAGCATCCCACTTTTTTGTTAAAAACGTCTAGGTTGAAGAACCAGAGGACCCTAACGTTGACCAATTATAGAGCAATTTAAATGTATGCATCAAGTTGCAGGTATTTTCAACGTGACAATTGAAAAAAATAGAAGTGGCATCTGAAACAGTGGCTTGCAATTGCAACTGCTACCGCCTCCAAGAGCATGCACGTGTTCATTTGATTTATGGCCAAGTTCATGAAAATGATTTGGCAGCCGACAGACTTTGCATTTTGTTTTCTATTTGTTTAAGTTTCGGACCCCTTTTCCAAATTTACGTGTAGCCACTGTATCCAGACTTTATTTGCTTAGCCTTTTAATTATGCTACATTGTAACTTGATTTTTGTTTTGTTGCATACTTTTTTGAAGGACCTCATTGGTTAACTTGAAACTTTGACATTGACGACATGGCCATCGATGTGCAACATGCGCGTTACGAGAAGTATGTAAGCCTTAGATCATGTAGTGGCACTAAATTATTTTACACCCCGATTGAAGATTTGAATGTTTTTTCCGGCTAATTACAAAACTTTTTCCGTGTATCTAAAAGTATAACCTATTTCGATAAAGTTTCCTGATTCGTACTTGTTGTCCCCTTCTTACTTTCTTAATGCCGTAAGACACCTAATTTAGTAATAGCTTTGGTTTTTAATCTTCCATTGTATCAAATATAAGAATTATTATAGCCTGTCCTATCTTACTGATGAGTTTTCTGCCTTCTAGCATAACTATTTATTTCTGGAATATTGCGTCACGATCTACAAACATTTATTTATTATAACTGCCTACAACTAGCCCTGTGCATTTGTATCGATAATTCGAATAAGTTATCGAATAATTCGATATATCGAATAACGATATTGAAAATATTTTTATTCGATATATCGAATAAATTTTTATTCGAATAATTTTATTCGAATAATTCTATTTTATTCGAATGATTATATTCCAATAGTTTTATTCGAATAATTCTACTCCAACAATTTTATTCGAATAATAATAGTAATAATTAACAAAAAAATTAAAAAATTTTCAGGAAACATGGTTATGATAGTTACTAATCTGAAAAGCAATTTTTTTATCTATCTAATGGTGTGAAATTCCAATATGGCGGCCATAACAAATAAAAAAATATCGCAGCATGAAATCTAGAAGGCCTAAAGACTGATAAGATCAATTCGAATAAGTTATATTCGATATATCGAATAACGATATTGAAAATATTTTTATTCGATATATCGAATAAATTTTTATTCGAATAAAATTATTCGAATAAATTTATTCGAATAATTTTATTCGAATAATTTTATTCGAATAATTTTATTCGAATAATTTTATTCGAATAATTTTATTCGAATAAATTTATTCGAATAATTTTATTCGAAAAAATTATTCGAATTATTCGATAGTTATTCGTTATTCGATATATAAAATTTATTCGTTATTCGATACCTACTTTCGAATATCGAACAGGGCTACCTACAACACTATGTTAACTGAATTTTTGCGCTTTTAAAGATGTCAAGCAGGTAATATCCGAATTCGGTCTCAGTTCTTCCGCACCTTAGTTTTCTGATAATTTTAAAACTTTTGAAACGCCATAAGTTGTCATTTCAATGTAGCACATTTTCTGTGTTTGGTAATCAGGGTAAAATTAACAGTATTGTCCTGGTTTGACGAGTGTAATAAGCAATTGCACATATTTAATGAGTGCTGGAATTCGTCATCTTATTTATAGTTTATTCGAAAATGAATGGAAATTTTCTTTCTGATAGCGCATTACGATGATGATGATGAAGGCCAATTACCAATTCTCCTTGCACTGATTGCTGACCAGATACTTACCTTTTCCGCATTGGGACATTCCGCATTTCCAATTTGCAGGTCCTAAAAATTAAAAATGTCTGTGTTATGAAATTATGTCTCGTTCAAAATATTAATTATAAAACAGTATCATCGTTAGGCAGTGAACAGTTTAAAAATTAAGTACATTGTTCACACAGAACTGAAACCATTATGGATGGTTATCCAGCAAGTTCCAAATTCCAATCTGGCATCGTAATATTGCATGATGATACCTTATCACAGATAGTCTCATTTCTTGTAATAAGTAACTATGAAAAGTTTTAGGTTAATATTCATTATTTCGGTGACAACTTCATTGGTTTTTATCTACAGTTCCTGTTTTACAGAGCTGTTACATCGATGTGGATGTGCACTTACTTGAAACAATTTACAGTCAACCACGTCTTCTGTAAAGGCCGGTTGTTATTCTTTGAAGCATCTCGGTGCTGTTTAATATATCCTGTCAATTTTCTGGTACTCGTTGGTTGTTTTTTGCAACAAATCTAAGAAACTGTTCACGCTGCTCCAGTACCTACATGTTCGCCGATTAGTAAGCGTTACAGTGTCTTGATTTTTGTTGAGGAGAGTGTGGACACACTTGTAAACTGGCAGAGCTGAATATATGAATTTCTTTTTCTCGCCAATGTAGGGAGAGAGACCGTCGATGTCTGGCATCTTTTTAAAATAGGGGCGTCACATCGGGTACTCTATTACAACTCTAGTTATAGTATCATGTTTACATCTGTTCCCACACACATAAATGTAAGTATAACTGAACAAAATCTTTCTGGTTAGCTTTGAGGATTGACTCTCATAATACAGTCTATCATGCGCATGCCCATGCTTTTACTGTCTTTAGATGCCTTTTAAAATTATGAACGAAGCGCTACTGACTAAAAACAAATTTTGCCAGTTGCCCACATAACCTATAATCACATCGAGTGAAACGTGATGACAAGCGTGTTCGTAGGTACTCTGATCACAAAAAAAATATCAAAAGTCAAGGGACTCTAGTAAGAGGGATACGCTTATGGTACACCCTCTACACCCCAATGTTGCTAATATCCCTTTTTGGATTAATATTAAGTCAAATTCTTATATCCACTCTACGTAACGTCTTCGTCATCGTTTCCATATTCGTATTAATTCTTGCTACAAGCATTTAATCAAATCATACATAAAGTACTCATAAGTATTATACCTACACTTGAAAAATTTTCATTGATACCACAGAATCGGGAATAATATCAATGAAATTTAACTCTTAATAATATTGATTTTTATTACATACCTAGTAAAATTGAAGGAGATACAGCTCGAAAGGTAGGTAACACAGTGGTCGTATTTGTCATGATTTATATTATGACTAAGCTTTAAGTTTTTTTTAATTTAATTATTGCTTTAATTTAATTTGGAGTGAAACAAAACCTCTTCATCTTCTGGCGTTTTTGTTTTTATGTAAGATACGATTTTATCAAGTTTTAAGGCCCGCGCGCACTTGTTCGGTTCCGTTCCGTTCGGTTCGGAACCGTCCGATTTGCAAACATCAAAATACATGGAAATGAATGGCAGCCCGCGCATTACGTCGGTTCGGTTTCGTCCCGTTCGGTTCAGTCCAAGTATACTACAGATGTCAAAAAATTTCGAAAGTCAGATCAGTCTATAGGTAAGAACGGGGCGAAAAGGATGGTGCCGTACCGAATCAACGTAATGCCAGTAATTTCCGAGGCATTTGTAAGCTTGGACCTTGGTGGAGCTTTATTTGATTTTTGCCGATCGAACGGTTCCGAATCGAACGGAACGGAACCGAACAAGTGCGCGCGGACCTTTACAATTCTTTGTAAAAATTACTTTATATACGACAAACTTCCTTAATTTTAATGAATCAACTTACACTTATTGCAATTGGTGTTTTTCTTTTCGATAATATACCTACCTAGTTTAATTGCTTCAATTTAATTTCAGGACAATAGGTATCTACCTATAAACCATTAATTATTCTAATATTTTTAGCAGATTACATGTACTCTGTACGTCCAGTCACGATTGGATTGGCCGATTAGCGGACTAATATATTTCATTCATCTCCGAGCGCACCCTAATCCCTATTAGTTTACAGCAATTAAGCAGTTATTTGTGACTTCTCTCTGTATAATTCCGGATTCGATTCTGATGGTTATTCTCTGGCATATTTGATTTATTAACTTCAACTATAATTTCCCTTTTATTTACTCTCCATTTAGGCTTCATCAAGATTTGAAGTACGGCGAGGTTTCTTTACACAGTAATTGTTTTCCTTTTGCCACTTTCACCCTTTCTTTGTATAAATAAGCCTAAAGTAATTTTGTTTAATTTAGCAACTTTGTCCTTTTAAATACATACTATTTTCTCTTTACTGTTAAAGCAATTTTCTGCACGGAAACGATGTGACTAGAATTAATTATGCAGGATGAGGAAACGTTCCGTTGTTCTGTTTTGTTTGAGTTGCTGATATTCGTGTTGAAGATCTTTTCCGTATTCTGTTGATGTGTGTATATGAGTTTTGGTCAGCAAATACGCTAAGCCGTGACTTTCACTTAATTACGCCTTCATATGAGAATATAGTGACTAGAAATAAAAATCCATTCTCGGATGTTGAAAGCGCAGTAGAAACTGGAAAATGTAATTTGATAGATTGCAATTAATACAATTTTTTTATATCTTAAATATATACAATATTTAAAAAAAAAAAATAAAAACAAATACCTACACTATAATTAAATTTTGCACTCATAATTGCTTCAGGTTCAAAATAAAATTAGTGCTGCTGCATTAATCTTGAAATACGTTGAGAGTACTTAATAATATTAGGCAATTCCGTATGTTTGCAATTTGTCTATTGAATTAAAGAACATAGTATGTGTTTCTAATTAAAAGAGAAATATTGAAGTGTAAAGTTGGCATGAAATAATTGTGAAACTGCCACTAATTTATACTTCACTAAATATACAGGTTGTAAACTTTGTATGGGTATCTCGGAAACCGTAAGATATAGAAGATCGGTAAAATTGTTGGTAGGCGACTTCGTACTTTTTATGGATTTTTCTGGTAATAGGTTTAATGTCATATTGTCATTTGATGGCGGCGGCGTCTTTAATATTTGGCGGTGTATATTAATACTCACTATCACAATCACTTTCCATTTTTTTTTAATTATTTAATGAAATCAACAACAATTATGTACGATCACTAATTAAACGAATTAAACTAAAAGAAATAAAAGCGATTTGACGAAATGTCAAATGTTGTTACAGCACCATTCGCTCATCTATTATATACTACAGTGCCTTCATTAATGATTGATACCCACGTGACCACAAAATATAGGCAACCCAACTTACATAGTTGGTAAACCTTCATCCAATAATTCCCTAACGATTGTATGTACATAAATTAGGGCAGACATTGACACTTTAGTTACTTAATTTAGTTACAACGAATACCAATCCTACCTGACTTCAACATTTAAATCTGAAACTTCCAAGGACACCACGGATCAAAGGTCACGTGGGTATCAATCATTAATGAAGGCACGGTATTTGCAACAAGCTCGGTAAACAAGAAACCTACATCATAAACCGATCTTAATTCCTTTTAACTATGAAACAAAATCAATAGAAAAATCCAGCATATAATGATTGACAATGTAATTTATTGAGGAAAATACAACAACAAGATGAAAGTTACGCATAAAAAATTAGGTAAAGTCATAAATACAGGGAAACATATTTATCCAAAATCGTATTGTAAACAAAGTACTATATTATGTTTCTTAAAAATGATAAGAAAGCAATACTGTGGATCAAAACAAAAAATGCAAAACAATATTTGCTGTACTACCTATCTATATACGAACTGACGACGTAAGAAAACGAACAGCGGTTATTTCGGATTATAAGACCTTGTAACAGAAATATCTCGTAGTCTAGGTAAATAAAAAACAAGACAAATAATACATCATTAGATTGCATGGAATACTCTGACGGCAACGAGCTAGGTGGACAAGTTTAGAGATAGAAGAAACTGTATATAGAATTCGCTACTGTTGGAAGCCAAATAAAAAAGAATGTCAGTTTTCTACTCGCCAAAAGATAAAAGTGTTGTCGTAGCATTAATGACATTATTGACATTTAGGTAATTGGATTCATTTGTTTGTAAAGTGGTGCTGATTCCATGGCTATCTGTAGTACTTATAACAGATAATTATTGCCACCTTGTATCTACTATATAAACTGTTGCGCTACATTATGGTACGTTACACTTTCTGTATGTTCGCAAATTATCTAATATAAGGCATACGAAAACGTGAGGCGATTAATGACAATATATAGAAAATTGATTTCATTATAGTAACAATTGGCAACATTAATATAATGTATACCTACATAAAGGTAGAATCAAGAAGTCTGCACGAACAAATCAAATGAAAAATTTCCTAGTCATATTGAACTGGTTTATAAAGGAAGACGATATAGACAATCCATTTAATCATACGCAAATTTGAAAATATGACTTCAGGCGGAAAATTCCTCTTCCTCTATGTTTTTATTCGTTTTCCTTGGACGCCAACGTATATTCACTTTTATGTATCCGTCTGGTAAGACGTTGTCTCTCAAAATTTCTTTATAGTGCCGCTTCGTAAAATAGATTAGCGACCATTAAGACAATTTCCATTTTAGATACTGCTACACAGGAATAAGCGTAGCCGTTTGTATCTTTCGTTGACTTTCAGCCGATTATTCTGGATACCTCACCTTTTAACATCTTCGCCATTTTCCATTTTAAAAAGACTGTTTCACTTTGTATTTTTACAACTCAAACTACAGCTCTACCAAGCTTACAAAGTTGAAAGGGGGCGTGTCCGGCACTGATATAGTTTTTCAAAGTACAGTCAAAATCAAAACATTTAGGGGGCAAATTTAAAATTGTAAAATACTTTTCATTTATTGCTATTACTAGATAATAAAGGGGAATTTATATTACAATACTAGAGTCAGAAACGAAATCGCAGGAGAAGGATATAATATCAATGACATGACATAGCCAAATTTGTAAAAGAGAAAAAATGGGAATGGAACAATCTACATTCAGTCATTATCTGATGTATTAGGACGCCATGAATGTTTGTTGACCTCAGGTATACCGGCTGTATGTATGAGTTCTAATAGGAATAATGTACTATCCCCTCAACCGTTTCTGTTTTCCCCTTTTAATTTGACAGTTACGTTATCATTTATATTCTTAATTAGCTTGGTGTATCTGTAGCGAAGCAGCTATTTTGAAGTATACACGTAACACTACCTTAATGTCTATGTCGTTAAAAGCTTTTCCAAATTCTACACGTGTCAAGCGTAATGGAAAATTATGTTTTTTATTTTTTGTCTGATGATTTTTATAGAGCATTTCATAGCGGTATTTATTAATTTTATTTTAAACAGTACTACTTTAATAGAAAAAAGCTTTCAGCGGGCCCGCTTAATAATAATAATAGCCCCTTCCTCCATCCCGCACAAGCATTGCCCTTATGGGGCCTGGCAACAGGTTATGGGTAGTGTAGAGATTATTATTATTATTATATGTTTCAGTATGTTGAATTAAATTATTATTAACGTTTTAACTATAGAAATATGTGTCACGGCCAGTAACGTCACTAACACATACGTTAAAAGTAAATACATCTTTAACTGCTACTCAGCACAGATAGGTAACATTGACTCCGACTTCCAGACGACTAGTATATTGTATACTACATTGAATGGTGTATTACTACATGCAGATATTATTATCTCTAAATAAATCAAGATAGCCGCAGAAATAATTAAATCGTTGCCAGAGATAACTTAACCTCTTTATTATTAAATATAGCTGACAGTCAGGTGTTTTGTGATCGTTGCTTAATCCCCAAATTGACATTACCTATAGTTGGAAAATTATTTGAAATATTTTATATTTTATAATTAAGAATATATAAGTATTCATTAAATAGCTTGGATCGCGAGCTAAATGAAATTTATAGGAAACCAACTGTAATGATCATATCATACACAGTACACAAACAAGAAGTAGGATTTTAGAAGGGCTGGGAAAGTAAAGCAAAGACCATCCAAACGTCGTTCTGACATGATCAAACAATGTTAAATAAACATCAATGTGGAACGATGAGGAACGTATACGTTGGTCAAATGTGGAGATAATGATTGTGGATTACAAGTTAGATGCAGTCTCTATTTTCCGCTTTCTTTATTGGAGAAGGGTTCAACAAGCGATTAACCAGCTCTTCATGTTGTAAAAAACCCTTGATTAAGAAATCCGACGGGGATGGCGCGTGGCGTGGCACTGTATAAGGGCTGTAGAGTGCCGGGCTAAGTAAGTAGTAACTAAGAGGAGTCGAAGTGCGACAACTTATTGAACATCGAAAATTTCAATAAATTTGCCACATTATTTTTTTTTCAAATAAGTGGTCAAATATTTTGTTCATTACTGAATCCTTTTGCATCAGGAAAATACACTTTCCTTATTATTTTAAATTATTACGAAAGTTATCTATCTGAAATTTAATCACGCAATTTCAGAAAAAAATATATAGGTACAAGAGAATCTGTTTAAATAAATTAGAAAGTTGTCATACTCAATTTATTTATTTAACTTGTCATACTTTTGTGTTAGTTGAAGCACTTATTGTAGAATAAATAGTATACGGAACACATCACGAAAGTGGGAATCGGAGTTTTAACAAATATCCTGACCCCGTAAAGTGTTTTACCTATCTATTATTTGTAACCATATATTTCTTTCAAATGTTAGTTCGTTACAGCGTAGCGTATAACTTTGCAGCGATGTTGATAAGAGTTAATCTTTTCCCATTTTTTAATCCGACACTCATTAAAGCTATTACTGTATTTGTTAGCTATCCGATTATACTCGCTCAGGGCGTGAAAGCAGCAATGCTATTTCCGTGCGGAAATCACGTTGAAAATACAGGAAATTCACAATTCCGTCTGAACCGCCTATCACACCGATGAGAAATTGATTGCATTTGCATCGTATACTCCTAATCGTGCCTCGACTTTCTAGAGGTAAATAAATTTCAAATTAACTGTGAACCAAAGTTATCAAAGATGAGAATCGGGATGGCGAGCATTGAAACGCAATCAGCAACGAGAAGCGGAAAATTGGTAGCAGATCCCGTTTTTGTGGATATATTTAATTAAAACCTAAATTTACCCAGAATCAAAGACTTTTATTGCGTTAAAAATATAGATCAAAGGAAATTTTTTTAAATGAGAACTTAATTTTAAATAACAATATTATTCCTAAGGCTGTCTAAAAAATTACCTACAAGAGCTAAATTATATTACAAAATAATAATTTAATGGTTGATATTGTTTTTTGTTTTGAGTCTTGGGATTCTTGCCTCTTCTCTGACGCAGTTGGGTTACGGGTTAGCAGTGGTCCCCTACAAATACAAGTTGAGGTATTCCTACTCACGGGAGGTTTAGCGTGCCAAGTATTCAACTGACACCGGGCTTTAGCTTCAGTTAGTATCTACTATTCGAGAGTAATGCGCGCAAGATTCATATAAGATTCCATTCATCCCTATACTTCATTCATAATGTTTTCCAGATTTTAGTTTCAAAATTATTGTTACCTTAACAATGTTTTACTCCTATTCAACCAATGGGACGCTCGGATAACTAACCATGTAACATCGTATTGATAAGTGACAATTTACCTATATTTTGTTGCACTCTTAAAAAAAATCGAGTTTTTCGTTTTTATAATTTTGGTATGCCATAAACTAATATTATTCATATTTCTGGTTCTGTGTTCGTGTATTTCCGAAAAATAATGTCATATTCCCTTAAAATAGTTTGGCATAAAGCCAAATTATAATAATTGAATGTTTATTCTAATATTTTTGTGCAATCTTCAAATTTGTCGGCAAAATCATATATCTTTCAGTTCTGGTTTAAACCCGGTTCAGTTAAACCAAAGATGAATTGCTATGGATGCAATTGTTACAAGAATTTTATGTATGGTTTAGCGGAACCAGAGTTTAAACCAGAATTGAAAAAGTGGAGGTGCAAACCTCCCCTGGACTTTCCCATACTAAAAATAAACATTCGTTTTTGGTATTCAACAGCATTGTTTTTGTTCGCCACAACCGTCAACCGATAAACTAAACTTGAAAATTAGTATATGGAAAATTAAGTGCCGATTGTGTTCATCTGCGCATGTTTATATTCATAGGCTGCTAGGATTAGCCGGCGACAAGGAATTCCCGTCCCGCGCATGGTCACTTGAACATATCGGCACTTACAAATTTCACCCTACACTGTTTTAAAGTTCAATATTCACGAATTTCTCATTAACCGTACATTTTAGCCATATGAACACCTTATACTATGTGATAGACAATTTAATTTTGCATTTAATTATATAATAATATATAGGGTGTTTCATTTAAAATAACAAAGTTGCTTATTGTACTGTGAAAACCAAACACCCTGTATACGTGATATAAATTTAGAAACATGTAAATTTATATACTGAACAACTTTTATATTTAAACTTCTTTCATATTTTGACTAATAAAGGCGCTATAGGAGCATCAATTCCCGATTTTCAAAACGTCGTAGAGGGCGCCACAGTGGAATTCTGCCGTTCATCAAAAAACAAAAATGTAGCTAATACCAAGCTGCATAAGTATAGAAAATTTAAACAAAATCCTGTGGACAGTTTTTTTGTAATAATTTTTTAAAAATTTCAAAATTTTTGGAAGAGCGCCGTTGCGACCGTTTTTCGATTTAGTAAATAATTTTTTTCATGGTATAGTACCGCCAAAGGGCTTTCAAACAAGTTGTTGCGAAACCTGATCAGATAACTGGTTTTTGAGTTATGGGGCGTTAAAGTCGAAATTTTGAAAAATTCATAGCGGCCGCCATTTTGAAGTTACAGAGTCCGGCAAAAAACTGTTTCCCTTCAATTATGGTCTTCTTTCATATCCCCTACTCAGATTTTCAAAATTCCGCTTCTGAAAAAAATTATACCAAAAAAACATGTCTAACTTCCGCTTCCGGTTTCGGATTTTTTTGAAAAGCTTATTTTGTCGATGAATTTTCGATATACCCCTTCATTTCAAATTTCATCAAAATCGGTTCACTAGTTTTTGGGTTAGAGGCGTTGCATACATACATACCCACCCACGCACCATCGCACCCACCCACAGACAGACACTTTTTCTAAACCACTTTTTTGGGGTCCTGGAGGTCCAAAACACGTATTTCCGCGAAAATCTCGACTTCGAAAATTTTCATGATACCTATCAATACTTCCCATATACCAGTGGTGGTATGGGAAAGTAAAAACCGGCCGTTTTGATATTATAATATACGAAACTCTAACTTCAATGAGCCGGGTTTGAACTCGTGAAGATCCACAAACAGACAGAATTAACTTTTAATAGAATCAGTTGCAACTCACTAAAGCCCAGTTTTTTAGTTCTGGTTTAAATCTCGGTTCAGCTAAACCAAAGATTAATTCCCATAGATACAACTGTTATAATAATTTTGTATAACTTGTATCCATGGCAATTAATCGTGGTTTAGCTGAACCGGGGTTTAAACTAGAACTGAAAAACCGCCCCTAAGGCATTTTTTTTATTAGCATTAACATTATTACAAAATAAGCTTCTAAGTTAAGTAGTACATAATATAAAATATATGTAAAAACAAAAATAATCAAACATTCAATTTAAAAAAAATATTTAATATGTGAAAAGATATTTATCTAAACCATATGTATTTGAGATTTTATTAATAAGAGCTGGCAATTTATACGGTATTACCGATGCCATTGCGCCAATGTTGTAGCTAGACATAAAATCGATCCCGGGGTTAATCCACTTGTGCGGGCAGAAAGTGCCGACAGGCAGCGAGACATTAAAATAAGATGAAAGTGCTGGTCGTGACCCTTGACAAGTTGCGTAGAGAGTATCGAGGAAATGTCACCATTTTCGTAGTCGATTTTTATCATCAATGTTATCATTAGATTAGTTGCTGCGAAAATCCGTGACATACATCTGCTGTCAATTTTAATTACACTCTGCACAAGAAGCTTTCACATCAGCAATGACTCCAGTATGTTAGCGAGCGGAAAATTCAGTTTGTCAAGAATAAAGTCAAAAAGAAATGAAACAAACACATTCGCTAGATTTCTGATCTGCAAAAATATTTAATTTACATTCTTACCTTCGTCTGTATTGATTCTTGCTTACATTTGATACATGGTTGAACCCCTAGATAATAAAAGACTTCTTTCTGTTTATAAACAGAATTTGTTTTCATAAGAAACTACCCAGAAAAACTTGATTTTTCAAGACAAATAATGTCTTCCTCAATTTGTTATACAGGAAAAGTAGGAAACCAAGTTCGTTAGAAAATTATGTAAATAACAGGTAACCAACATTTATTATATTGATAATTCTATAAATAATGTAGATTCTGTACCAAAAAATGCATCAAATCCATGACATTGTTGCAGTAAATGGAATAAATCTTAGTAAAATTTGTATATCAATGTTTCATTGTTATATTCGACAAACCCATAATGTTTACTGGTATATTGTTGCAAATGAGTAAATTGCTGAAAACTACGTATATTATAATTATTTCAGTTGGAAAGGGTATCATAATATCCGTATTGATGTACAGAACTGGCTATGTAGAAGGAAGTCATTTTGTTAATAGTCAAAAATAGTATATTAAGTATTAAGAACGGTAAGGGATGTTTACCGGTCGACGATAATTGTTTGGGGAGGAGAGCAGCGACGACCCCAATTATTGTCGGAGACCGGTAACCCTTAAGAGTCTTCTGTACCCACGTGACTAGAAAAGGTGAAGAGAGCGCTAAAAGTTCTGAGTAAAAGGGTCGATTGTCGTGAAGCAAAATAATCGTAGAAAAAAACTACCTGGATGGATAATTTCGTTTATTTTATGGGGATACTACACTGTTAGGAAAAAAGTTCAAACGCCAGATATTTTACAACTGCAGGTAGGATTTGGTAAATGAATTTCGTCGGAAAAAATATTTTTGTGTCAACCAGATGTTTATACATTAATATATTTTATGGTTTTTTCTTATGCACTTCATATTCTCTGTTCAAATACTACACGCAAAACTCAGGTTGACATTGAGTTCAAAGGATTTATTAGATCAATTCGTGTGCAAAGTTTCCTGTGGGCTATGATTAATCATATATGTATTTGTTACTTTCGCATACCACCACTGGTATAGAGGAAGTATTGATATCAAGAAAATTTTCGAAATCGAGATTTTCGCGGAAATACGTGTTTTGGGCCCCCAGGAACCCAAAAAAGTGGTCTAGAAAAAATGTCTCTCTGTGGGTGGGTATGTAGTATGTATGTATGTATGTAACGCCTCTAACGTAAAAACTACTGGACCGATTTTGATGAAATTTGAAATAAAGGGGTATATCGAAAATTCATCGACAAAATAAGCTTTTCAAAAAAATCCGAAACCGGAAGCGGAAGTTAGACATGTTTTTTGGTAGCATTTTTTCAGAAGCAGAATTTTGAAAATCTGAGTAGGGAATATGAAAGAAGACCATAATTGAAAGGAAACGGTTTTTTGCCGGACTCCCTAACTTCAAAATGGCGGCAGCTATGAATTTTTCAAAATTTCGACTTTAACGCCCCATAACTCAAAAACCAGTTATCTGATCAGATTCCGCAACGACTTGTTTGAAAGCCCTTTGGGGGTACTACAGATTAAAAAAAAATTAGTTAGTAAATCCAAAAACGGTCGCAACGGCGCTTTTCCAAAAATTTTGAAATTTTTTAAAAAATATTACAAAGAAACTGCTCTAACGATTTTGTTTAAATTTTCTATACTTATGCAGCTTGGTATTAGCTACACTTTTGTTTTTTGATGAACGCCAGAATTCCACTGTGGCGCCCTCTACGAGGTTTTCAAAATCGAAAATTGATGCTCCTATAGCGCCTTTGTTAGTCAAAATATGAAAAAAGTTTAAATATAAAAGATATTTTAGTAGTATATAATTCTGCATTCTTCTAAATGTATATCACGTATAGATAGATACAGGGCGTTTGCAGTACGATAAGCAACTTTGTTATTTTAAATGAAACACCCTATATATTATTATATAATTGAATGCAAAATGTAATTGTCTATCACAAGTGTAAGGTGTTCATATAGCTAAAATGTACGGTTGATGAGAAATTCGAATTTTGAATATTATGTTGAATTCTGACGGAAACGGATCATCGCGCGTCGGTCGGTAGCGATCGTCCGGCTTCGCCAGCTGTAATTTCTAGCCGGTACCTGCAGATTGATAGATGCATAGGATGTGTGTCTCGCTAGGCATTCAAATGCTTATCAGGGTCTGCCTCGCGAATTATACTGTTGAATACCAAAATCGAAACGTTTATTTTTTGTATGGGAAAGTCCAGGGGAGGTTTGCCCCTCCACTTTTTTAAATCTCATTTAATCTTTCAATATTTAATTTTATTTTCTAATTTACAGATTTGTGTATTTTATAAGTTTTAAGTTGATCTAATTTTGGGAACCAGTATACAGGGTGTCCGTCTTTCGAAGCTAAGCATGGGGATCTCGGTTAGCTTAAGAGGTACGAAGTCGGTTAAATGGAGGCAAACTTGCGTATTTTAATGTTGATCAATAATCTCAAAAGAAATTTGACCTACGAAGTTTAATTTAGAAAATATCTAAAAAAAATCAAAATTCCCGATTTTTGTTTTTCGCTGATAAAATGAAAACAAGTGAAGCTACGAATTTTTAATTCAGACATTTTTAAGACACTTTTTTATGGGGAATCTAAATATGCGATTGTTTTTCTCATATCGTGTAAAATAGCCAACAATCGACTGTCAACTTTTGTTTTTCTTATGGACGCCATATTGGATTTTTGCATTTTTGAATGTAACTTTTTTTTCTGATTTCAACTATGTATGACACATAATACTTTAGCTTGTGTTTTTACCTACAATTTCAAGTTATCCGTTTTTACGCAGAGTGCCATGGAAACAAAAGCGACAATTTTGTTTTAAAGAAAATTTTAACAGTTCCTATTACATTGCTTAAATCGTTACGTTGTACTTCCCCTAATTTTGAGACAGGTACGTAATTTTCTGAGAGAAAATGAAAAATTCTAATGAAGAACAACGTGATATGTTGGAAATTTATTATTCTTCACATCGGAATGTAGAAATTACTTCCGAAACGTATCTGCAACGAACTCCAGAGAGAAACCAGCCAGGTCCTAGTTATGTCTTGCTTCTTCATCGAAATCTAAGCGAATATGGCACCTTTTGTAAACCCAGGCAGAAACACGAACTGAAAAAGCGGACCTAAGGGATTACATATCTCTGTTCAAAGAAAAACAATACTTAAATATTTCTTACTATCCCGTTGTGTTTTCGATTAAAGTTTTAGTTTTTAGTATTTGCTATAATTTTCTGCTTTTTTATTTTTATTCTATTGTTTCAATATAAATCATAATAGTTGATAATCAATTTTGTTATATCCCATTATTCTTGTTTTAAAACTCGCATTTCTTTCAAAAAATTAGCCAAAGCACTAACCTTATGACTTAAAATTAAATTCGTAATCAGAATTTTCTTTAAAACAAACTTGTCGCTTTTGTTTCCGCATGGCACTCTGCGTAAAAATGAATAACTTGAAATTGTAGGTAAAAACACAAGCTAAAGTATTATGTGTCATACATAGTTGAAATCAGAAAAAAAAGTTACATTCAAAAATGCAAAAATCCGATATGGCGTCCATAAGAAAAACAAAAGTTGACAGTCGACTGTTGGCTATTTTAAACGATATGAGAAAAACAATCACATATTTAGATTCCCCGTAAAAAAGTGTCTTAAAAATGTCTTAATTAAAAATTCGTAGCTTCACTTGTTTTCATTTTATCAGCGAAAAACAAAAATCGGGAATTTTGATTTTTTTTAGATATTTTCTAAACTAAACGTCGTAGGTCAAATTTCTTTTCAGATTATTTATCAGCATTAAAATACGCAACTTTGCCTCCATTTAACCGACTTCGTACCTCTTAAGCTAACCGAGATCCCCATGCTTAGTTTTGAAAGACCAGTGCCGTAACTAGCTGTTTTGGCGCCTATGGCCAGGTATGAAAAAGGTGCCTTCGTGAGTGAGGAAAATAGCGCCGCAGGCGAAATTTTTCTTTGAAAGTGGGCGTGGCTTATTCGACGCATTTTAAGAGCATCTGGCAAATTCTGAGATCAAATTAAAAAATCTGAAAATGTCAAAACGTTTTATAATGAAAGTTTGTGATAACCAATCGACATAATTTAAAAAAATCGTGAAATATTCACTTTTAGAGTTCATTATTTTAATTATGAATAGATAAAAATAACCATTTTTATTTTTCCCTCAAATTTTCAGGTGGGTAATTACCCACCTATAGATTTTTCAGGTGCGACATTAAAAAAATGCAACTTAATACTTCCATTGGGTCACTGAAATGTTTACACTATAAAACACAAATAAAAATGCTTGTATACATTCAAAAAGGGCACTCTACTAGGTAAGTAGGTAATATTTTATGATCAGATCACTGGCCAACAGCCCCTGGAATGAACGAAGCAATGCAAGCATATTTTCAAATTTTATATTTACTATTAAACTTTGAATTGCCAAGATGTTATTATAGGTATTGCACCCTTGTCTTGTTCATAATTATAATAATATATATGCAATAATAATTATAATAATAATTATATGCAATAGTCAACCTTATCTTGTCAAATAGAAATAGTTATTGGCCATGCATTTTATTATGAAGTGGAAAGACGGGCCTAAATTTAAAAAGTACCTACTTTTTAAAAATTTTAAAACAAAACAATTTTTAACTTAAGTTTGACGCTTCCCAGGGCTAGTCCCGAGTTAGGTATAGACATTTTTAAAAATGTTTGGTAAATAAAATTGAAAAACCAATTTATTACTAGCGAAAGTTTTTAACCTGATGTGGTCGGACAAAAGGTCTATGGGTCGGACGTCCGACCATCTGGAAGCAATAATAATAAAATTTTACAACACGTCCGATTCGGGATACTCAACAAATTTCTGAGCTATGTAGGGGCGACAAATTATATCTTGTACCCGGGCTGCAGATATTTTGTGTTGTTATAACCCGACAAAAATAGAAAACAATCTTCGAACTCGGGTTCAATGTCTTTTAAATAATACAAATGGCATATTTCTTTGTTTTTAATAAAAATTATGCTTCGTGCGGCGCCTTTATTCAACCTGGCGCCTATGGCAGGGGCCATATTGGCCATAGCCTAGTTACGGCACTGCGAAAGACGGACACCCTGTATTACAGTTTCCCTAGCCTATTCTAGGATTACAGCTGCAATCAAATTATTAAATATATAAAATCTGCCTTTGTGTTTTATTTTATCAAGTTCATTAATTTACTCTAGATCCCGAAATTGGCCTTATATTTGGTCACAACATCCAGCGAGATTATGACTAAAAGCCCCGGGGATAAAAACTAGACAAGATATTTAAAATGTTTGCAGTAGCTGTATAATCGGTAGGTACGCAGGCCGCCCCGTACAATAAGGGTCTTACGCATATTCCTATAGCAGGTATAAACGGATTTAAATTTCATGTCATTTTATGTTTTTACAGTGTAGTGAAGATAATAAATCACCCGTTTACTGCTTTCGTAAAGATTGCAGTTGTGACCGCTAGTTGGCGTTAGTTTACGAACTACAAACATCCTATAATTTTGAAAAACCGCTGATCAGCAGCGCCAAAAAAACTGGTCCTATTTTTGATTTTTTTACTTCCAATTTTTTTATACGCGTTCATAAAGGTTCTCCGGACATTTCGACCGGAGTAATTTTTCAAGTTTGTCTTTGTAGACATAAATATATCAGTGCAAAGAACAGCGCTAATTTATTCAATAAACTACGTTAATTTTGGATCATCTGATATATTAAATCAAAAACTAATCCGGTCCAATCGTAGAGGGGCCTTCTTATTTTCAAAAAGTATTTTCGTTTTTAAAAAAAAACTATAGATAGGTCGTCTAGACTGGCGCTCAATAGCATGAAAACTACGCATCTGAATCGCCGGTACAGAAGACTCTTAACGTTCGACATGCTTATAACGTTTTTTGCACGATCGCAATAAAAAAATTGATTTAATAGTTATATTTCAAAAAATTATAAAAGTAGCTATATAACCTTATTTTTTTATAAATTAACTGACAACCACGGTAACCATAGTTATCATGTCTGCAATACAATGAATTATACTACTTACTGTTCTAGAACGGTAAGTGAATTACTTACTGTTTTGTTACACCTAGCAACCAGTAAATGCAGCTTACTGTTCTGGCATCGAATCTAGTAAGTTAACAAAAAAGACCGATCGTGCAAAAATTAAAATAATGTTACTAGTACAATAATGTGTTTACGTATCCATGGCAACGGCAGTATTTTGTCCATAGCTCCGCCCCTAAGGTTGGTAGAGGGGAGACCGTTGTCCTGTGTAAATGACTTTTTAGGAAATATTTATTTACAGCAACAGAATATTTTTACACTTGAAGAAAAAATAGTACATATTATTCGGAGTAGAACGTCTTATTTGTGTTTCGCTCACTTGCACAGCAATAATATAATATACTATTAGGTACCTACTTGAATTTTTTATGATTGCAATATTCTACGTATCAGCCTGTGTTCGCCCATTTCTGGATATATAGGACCTCTATGAGGTTGAGGTCTCCCTACGATTCTCTCTTCGAGGTCTTCCATAAGTTATTCTCTGTGTCCATCTCTGTTTCGTCTCCATTTCATTTCGCCATGTGTTCACTGTTCAAGTTATTATCATTTAAGACTTCATACATGTTCCCTGGCATCAGTTATTTTGATTCTGTTCTGTTTCGGATTTCGTTACTATGTATTTTGTTTCTTAAGGTGACCCCCAACATGGTTCTCTCCATGACTCGTTGGGTGACTCTTAGTTGTTCTGTCGTTATAGTTAGTCATAATTTCTTAGCCTTATCGTATATAGTTACCTTACCCTTACTGGTGATATGAAACTGCCATACGCTGCATATTATTGCAATATTTTAGTTTAAAACATGAGAATCATGAGATGAAGCAGTGGCGGGCGACCCGTGCCAAACATTTTTGATTGTGGCTACCACCACTCTGATGAAGTATAAAGCATAAATATTTAAGATACTAATATTATAGAATAATAATATAACTGTACGCTGAAATAGCCGAAATTGTATTTTAATGTACTGTTTAAAACTGTACAAGCAAATCCATTACTTTTTAACACACAATCACAACAATGAACGAGATTGTAAAAAATAAGGGTTGTTTAAAAATTCGTATCATCATAAGCTTAATGACCTTAAATAGCTCTGTAAACTGAAGCCCTTTAACGCCAGCGGAGGTTATCTAAACGTAAATAAACGCCTTATCTGTAATACTTGTTCGAAAAATGTTCGTGGTAGTAAACTAAACTCAGTTTAATGTGAAGTAAATCGCACAACATTAATTTAAAGCCCTCGTAATATGAAGCTAATAAATAATCTGTATTTATATTTTATTTTGTATTCTGTATTTGAATATTAATATGATCATGTCGATTGTGACTGTTGCTATGTAGTTTTTCCAGTTTCGAAATTTTAACAAATATAAACAATAATTGTTTGTTTATTGACATTCTCAAGCGTCACTTTGTTGAAATCCATGATTATATAAATAATAAATATTAAATAAAATATCGATTTCAACGGGAAATAACAAGATTTATTCGCTTTATACGTATTTCGGCATCATTGTGCCATTGTCAAAAGCTATATAAAATATTATAACAAATGCAAAATATAGTAACTCCTTGATTCTATTATTTTAACACTGCGTGAAGCAGCTGGCCCCAGTCAACCCGTCGGAGGTCAGTCGCTTATCAGTGTTTTAAAAAGATATTTATTCCAAAATCTTCAGTAAAGGAGAATCTAAGAGATCAATTTGCTCATTCATTAAAGGTATGTTGTTTTTTGTGTGTTTATAAATTTCAAAAGCTTCTAAAATGTTTAATTTATTTTTGCTAAACATTTGTTAGAACAAAATCACACATTAACATCTAATAATACAATTAAATTTTTACACTTTTCTGATAACAAAAATAAATTAAACATTTGAGAAGCTTTTGAAATTTATAAACACACAAAAAACAACATACCTTTAATGAATGAGCAAATTGAACTCTTAGATTCTCCTTTACTGAAGATTTTGGAATAAATATCTTTTTAAAACACACTGATAAGCGACTGACCTCCGACGGGTTGACTGGGGTCAGCTGCTTCACGCAGTGTTAAAATAATAGAATCAAGGAGTTACTATATTTTGCATTTGTTATAATATTTTATATAGCTTTTGACAATGGCACAATGATGCCGAAATACGTATAAAGCGAATAAATCTTGTTATTTCCCGTTGAAATCGATATTTTATTTAATGTTTATTATTTATATAATAATTGTTTGTGTTTAAATTATAATTTTTAAACTATAATTTATTATAAAATAATAGATAATCTTTGTTGTACTTTTGAGGCTACAAAATATTAACTTTCTCTAAATTTGGGTAGAAGTTCATAATAATTAAAAATAGCAGGAACAACAATGAAATACAAACCTAAATTTAATAAATCTTTGATGCTGTGTCCATGAAAACAAACTACCTATTCTCAGGCGTTTCGAACCATTATAAAAAAACTTTCAGTGTAGAAAAAATTAATAATGTGTCGTATAATATCAACAAAAAATATCGCCATAGACAAAAGTTGTTAATTCTAATATTAGACTAAGGTAGTTTTAATTCTGCATTCCTAATAAGTTATAGAACAACATACCACCAATTTATTGACATGTTCAAGCTTTACTTTGTTAAAATCCATAATTATAGAAATATAAATATCAAATAAAATATCGATTTTAACTGGAATAACAATATTTATTTTGCACATTGATGCCGAAATACGTATAAAGCAAAATAAATATTGTTATTCTAGTTAACATCGATATTTTATTTGACATTTATATTTCTATAACATACCGCCGTTTGTTTGGACGATATGAAACACCCTGTATAGTTAGTCAAAATTCCGGCAACAGGTGAAACATTAAATAAAATAAAAAGCAGTTCATCGAACATGGACGATCCATGGGAATACGAAATCCCAGCAGAGCGTCGACGTGGTTAAAGGCAGCTTGTAGGAAGTTCAGCTGTTGTGCGAAATTCAATAAACCGGTGGATTCAGACCAAAACCCAGTAATAGAACAAACATTTGAGACAGGAATGTACCTGCATGCTTTACTTTGTAATGTACAGTAATACTAAGTAATGTTATCATAAAAAAGAAATTATGACGGAGAAATTAGGACAAACTTGAAAATATTTGGAACCCTAGGAAAAAAACTCCCGGAAGAAAAAATCCCAAAAATAATTTATTATGGATGGCTACATTCATCAAGTAGATTTAAAATTCCAATAGATATTTATTAAAATGCTAATGTACATTTTGCTTATTTAGAATCGCCATTAAATACTCTTGCAAATAAGCAGAAGAAAGGAAAGTGAGCAAGATAACGAATTACAGCGTCCGGTGCTTTGTTTTAAATAAATTTTATGTATATTAAGACTTTTTTCTTTATTTTGTTGCAAAGTTTATGCATCAGATAAACTTTTCAAACTTCGAATTCAATTCAACGTCGATAATATACTGCTATGCTAAGAGACTTTAAAAAGTGGAGGTGCAAACCTCCCCTGGACTTTCCCATACTAAAAATAAACATTTCTTTTTTGCTATTTAACAGTATAGTTCGCCACAACCGATAAACTAAACTTGAAAATTAACACAAGTGCCGATTGTGTTCATCTGCGCATGTGTGATTATTTATATTCATAGGCTGCTAGGATTAGCCGGCGACAAGGAATTCCCGTCCCGCGCATGGTCACTTGAACATATCGGCACTTACAAATTTCACCCTACACTGTTTTAAAGTTCAATATTCACGAATTTCTCATTAACCGTACATTTTAGCCATATGAATACATTATACTATATGATAGACAATTAAATTCTGCATTCAATTATATAATAATATACAGGGTGTTTCATTTAAAATAACAAAGTTGCTTATTGTACTGTGGAAAGCAAACGCCCTGTATACGTGATATACATGTAAGAAAATGCAGAATTATATACTAAATAACTTTTATATTTAAACTTCTTTCATATTTGGACTAATAAAGGCGCTATAGGAGCATCAATTTCCGATTTTCAAAATCTCGTAGAGGGCGCCACAGTGGAATTCTGGCGTTCATCAAAAAACAAAAATGTAGCTAATACCAAGCTGCATACGTATAGAAAATTTAAACAAATTCCTTAGACCAGTTTTTCTGTAATAATTTTTCAAAAATTTCAAAATTTTTGGAAGAGCGCCGTTGCGACCGTTTTTGGATTTAGTAAATAATTTTTTTTCTTGGTGTAGTACAGCCAAAGGGCTTTCAAACCAGTTGTTGCGGAACCTGATCAGATAACTGGTTTTTGAGTTATGGGGCGTTAAAGTCGAAATTTTGAAAAATTCATAGCGACCGCCATTTTGAAGTTAGAGAGTCCGGTAAAAAACTGTTCCCCTTGAATTATGCCTTTCTTTCATATCCCCTACTCAGATTTTCAAAATTCCGCTTCTGAAAAAAATGATAACAAAAAAACATGTCTAACTTCCGCTTCCGGTTTCGGATTTTTTTGAAAAGCTTATTTTGTCGATGAATTTTCGATATACCCCTTCATTTAAAATTTCATCAAAATCGGTTCACTGGTTTATGAGTTAGAGGCGTTACATACACACATACACACATACACACACACTCATACAGGCCGGTACGTATTTGTGACATCTATGAAATACACCCAATTGTGACACTAGAGAGAAACAGCCTATGGGAGACAGCTGAACGGTGCGGTAACATTTTCCACTAACCCGCGCTCTGTTACACACCAACGCTCGACCTCTAAAATAGAACTGCATACTATAACCTATATTGTGGCATAGGATGCCACATTTATGTATCCACTAGCAAAAGTGTTTCCGATGTCACAATTAATACAAAAAGATGACGTATGTGTATAGTGTGTATTAGGATGTCATAATTTTATTAAAATAGGTACATTTAATTTTACAAATATATGAGCTGTTTCATCACAAGGAATTCAACTTTTGGTACCAAAACTTCTGCAGGAATAAGAATGCGAAAAGCTGCTTGAAGGTTCTTTAGCATAATGTTGGATTACAGGGAACTAGGTAATAGGGAGTTTTAGCAACTGCTCGTAGTGATCACGGTAACGCTAAACGCCAATTTAGCAGCTTGTGCGCGTGCGCGTAACGCTATTTAGTTACCGGGTTACGGTATTCGAATGTGTTTAGCGTTTGCTTTACCGTTTGATAAAGTTAGGGAAGTTTTACTATTTGCGTTGGTTAATATGAAGAAAACACAGTTGGTAGTGGTAACGCGAAGGATCCGTGGAAGGAATTCGTTCCATCCATTCTTTGTTTTGTTTGTAAACTGTCAAGATGAGTAAAATTAAAACAGTATTGTGTATTTCTTTATATTCACAAATATTCTTCTAAAGTTATAATAGTTAGTAAATATTATAAAGGTTCACATACCTTCTTCACAAGTAAAACCAAAACAATGAGGTTAAGATATCATTTGGCGCGAATCTTTAAATGCGTACCAACGGTAACGGTATTGCTAAACGTCTAAAATTCCTACCTACGCTATTCGGTACTCAAGGCGGTTTCACATGGAAAGCGTTTCCGCGCACCTGCGTTCGCATTTCCACCAATAAGAATACAGCGTATTGACCTTGAAACGCAGGATTTTCAATTTCTGTATTCTTATTGGTGGAAATCCGAACGCAAGAACGCAGGTGCGCGGAAACGCTTGCCATGTGAAACCGCCTTCACGGACTTTAGCGTTTAGTGTAACTTTTAACGGAAGGTTGCTAAAACTCTCTAAATCCAAAAAATATTCTATCCGTACACAATTTGAAATGGATAGTAGGTAGTAATTATAGGTGATTAAAAAGTATCCATTTAAAGATTCAGTAAAATAATTTTTATTAAGGTATAATTACAGCTTTGATGGCATTTATAATTATAAACTTATAATATCTTATTAAATTTTAATAATAAAAAAAGCAAATATTGATTTGTGTATACAGAGTAGCTATTAAAGATTGGACCAAAGCCGTAGCGCTCAAACGCTTTGAGATATTAATTTGAAATTTGGAACACTTCAATACGACATCACTTCGCATACTTTACAGTATAGACAAATTTTCTTTGACTCATACTTTCGGAGTCCGGCCGCCATCTTGAATTTTCTTAAATGGTAATAGGGGTAACGCAATACATCATTAGAAAGCTTGATTATTTTTCTTTCTAATCATGGTAAATTAATATGGGGTTACATAAGAAAATAATGCATAAAAATTAGAAAACAATTTGCCGTATGCTCAGACGGCTATTATGGTATGCTTTAAATCTCTTTTTCAATTTGGGCCTTTTTTGCCAAAGTAACTATTCGCCCTGACCGTGTTTCCATTCTGCTAAAGTGATATAAAATAAATGAATTTAGAAAACTAATTTTTATTCATTCTATACATTCTTTCTTTCTATTCCTCATTTAAGCAGTAGGTATTAAATAAATAAAATAAATTCGATTACTAATACAGACAATAGAATATATTACCGTTAAAATAAATCCGTTAAAATTTTAAATTTAAAATGACACTCTGATCACCAACTGTACTTTATAGTCACTTCACTGCAATTGGAATTTGCAAAGCTTAAACATACGCAGAAATCGAGTAATAGGGAATTACACCCAATTATGACACATTATACACCACTGCTATACACAGTCTAACAACGATTGGTTCACATTTTCTGATAAGACTCCGCCCAAAACCGCGGTAAATTTAAAATAGAATGTTATTGGGATTATATTCACGCGTACAAAGTTGTTTTAGCTGTGACATCGGGGTGTAAGATGCCACAACTACAACAGATGCCACAGTACAGCTTTATTCACACACAAGATGCCACAGTAAATGCAAAACATACACACCCACACACATACACACACACAGACAGACATTTTTTCTAGACCACTTTTTTGGGTTCCTGGGGACCCAAAACACGTATTTCCGCGAAAATCTCGACTTCGAAAATTTTCATGATATCAATACTTCCCTATACCAGTAGTGGTATGGGAAAGTAAAAAAAAGCCCCTCGTTTGTGTGTTAAAATAAATGCAATGATATGCTCGAAATTGTTGTCCTGAAACACACAATAAAAAAATTGTTGAGCGCCAGTATTCCTCTTTTGAATACAAAATACAAAAAAACAACTCTTTTTCCTCAGGGTCGTTTCAGGTTGTCGATGAATAGAGCTAGTTATGAAACACAGTAAAACTTTAAATAAAACCTCCTTCATTAACTGAACGAAAAACATAAATTTATTCAAACAAGCAAACAAATAAAAAAAATAATTAACTATTTACGAATTAAACCAAATCATTCACACAAAAATTACACAAAATTGAACTGTCAATGTCCAACAATAAAAACCCCCCCAAATAATTTACAAATTGTCACCAAGAAATAAATACACAAATTAAAATTAAACTTATCTTAGATAATCCTAAATCCGGTACTGAAGTTCGAAGCTATTCCAGACTTGCGCAAGTTAATTTCAAACTGAATTCCCACAAATTTGCAAATGGCTAACCAAATTGCAAAACGAAATTTATATCTTCATTTCACCACATTAAAACAGGTATGTTGTACTTTCAACACTTAATTTTCCATTTATAAACATTCAAACTTGAATATTATTGTAGAAACAAGGACAAACTTAAGAATTTTCCAAGTTTTCCTTAAATTTTTGACTATAACCTCACATAGGTTCAGTAGGATATTAATGAGAAAAAAGCTCTCTTGTCTTCTGTGCTCTCCTATATATAACTTCTGCAAATTTTTGGACAAAAGAAGATCGTTGTCATGGTAAATTCAACAGTTAGTAATAAAACTAGGATATCACACCAAAAACAATTGCAAGTTAATCACTAGAATTAATTAACTTTTCTTTTTAATTATTCCATTCTGGCGCCTGAAAATTTCTTAAAACTTTCTTTATCTTATTGATCCATAAATTTTCCTCTTTCTTTTGATGTAGGATAAAGCTGATTTCGAAGCGAACACTTTTGCACACTTTTAACAATTTCACAAAATTTTTCCCTACTCTGTTCTTTTTGTTCAAAATCACTATGATAAACTTATAGCTCACAAACAACTACTCCTTTTTACATAACCATCTTAACATCTAATCAATTTTAAAACCCAATATTTAAATAAATACAAAACTTTTGACAGTTCCCGATTTATAAAAATATCCAGTCATTCATACTTTCACACCTTAATTCTAATTATACATAGATTTAAACAACCAAAATCACTATTTACAAAGATTATACATACTTGTTACCCCAATTACAATCATCAAAATCCATTAACCAGTTCAATTTTTATGTTTTAACTTAACCGTTCTAATAAAATTTACTTTATAGGTTTTTAGCCATTTAAAGAAGAAGTTCTATCTATAATTGATAAATTGAAATAGAATACAACCATCGACGAACTAAAATACACCACATATGGAAAAGAGTTAAATGAAAGAAAAATTAAATTTGAAAACTGAAAACTTGTATCGGAAATGATACTCGCAACCCTATTTTTTATTATTTTGTGTTTCATACTTAACAATATTACTAACCCACTAACTAACAGTATTTAATAGAATAAAACTACCATTATTAATCTTATCTTTTAATCTTATGTGATCATATCACAGCAATACCTACAAATCAAACGATACTTTTGACATGTACTACGTAATTTTTTGCCCTTCCGGTTTTGCCGGAAATGACACCAATTTTAGATTTTTAAATGATCTATGAAAGGGCAAACTTTACAAAAATGGTATTACGAGTTATAATTTCATCTTTTCAAATGGTACTAAGGTACCATTCGAAAGTAATTGCGTGATATCATTGGATCAGAAAATTATCTAAATTCCAAAAATATACAAGTTGTTTTTTTTTAAATCTAAAATTGGCCGCACTTCCGGCCAAAAAGTAACATTTGATATCATGTATATTCGATGTGCCAAGTTTGAAAACTCTGTCTCAAAAACTAAAGAAAAAAAGGGAGTATACCGTGAGTCTGTTACACTATGGTACACTAAGAAAATAACTTGGCTAAATAAAATTAAGAACATTGTGTTAATAATGTTTGTACGTACATGTTTCCACTAAAAATATTTATGACACTATAACTATCATCCGGGTTTATAGTGATAATAATGGGATCTATTTCATCGATTATGTTATCAACTTCCCACATATTATTTTCTATTTTCTTCACATGGTCTACGTAGTTAAATTTTCAACGCCTTTTGTCTTTTATATACGTTTTTACTACTAGGCTCTATACTACAGTGATAACGATAAGGAGGTAAACGGAGAACTTTAACATTGTGTTTTTAACAATATTTTCTATTAAATAACCAGCGTCATACTGATATTTAAATGGCACTACTTCAGGTAATTCGCATTTTTAAGTAATCTTCTTCAAACTGATGATCTTATTACAGCTTCCTGCGTTGAGCGAAAAAAAACGCGACCCGCGTGAAGTCAGTGCCTTTAAACCAGTTGATAATAATAATTCTTGGACGAATGCTTGCCTGAGGGACTTTATCGAAGTGTCCCGCCATTCTTTATAAACGCTGTGTCCAATGTTTACACATGATTCATCAAGAAATACAGGGTGTTTCTTAAATGGCGGACACGGAGAGCACTACGCGATTCTCATCATAATACTGAGTTGAAAAAGTATAGGCGATTTTGTCCTAATGTATTTAGTTTCCGAGTTATTCCCATTTTAAAAATTTTAAATTTGACAACATTGCGCATGCTTGCACGGACTTTGTTTTAAACGGTTTGGTGTTTTAATAAGGCAGTATGAACAAGTTTCCTAGGTAATAACCTCACAGCTACAATGTACTGTTGCAACATATTGAAAAAAAGTTTAATAACAGATATTTATCAGAAAGAATGTCTTCGGAGGAAGGAATACAACGTATAAAAAATTCTAAATTTATTAAGATTTAATATTTGATTGATGAACAATGCGGAACGGTTAAAATTTACCCGTTTTTCCAAAGCATAAAGGAATTGAATCTCAATCTTTGACTGAGAATAACTCTGAAACTAGCGAAGAACGGGCATTATTGTATTATATTTTTCCAATTGGTATCTGGAGGGGAATGTAGTTCTGTGCTCCGTGTCCGCGATTTAAGAAACACCCTGTATAATTGTATCATTATTTTCTCTATATTTCCAAAACTTCACGTAAATACCTGTGGCACCACGCAATGATTTCTTCTCTTTCTAAAAGCAATATCCGTATTTCCTTTTTTTTTCATATCGAAATTTTGTGTCAATTTATTTACATCCTCTATAGGGTGCTTTGTGAAAAGTTTGGTAACTCTTCATCTTCATGTACCCTCTCTAGGTAACACAGTTTTTAAAATTGGAGGCGTATTTTAAAAAAAAAAACTGTTGCAATCAAGAAACAAAATGTTATAGGGTAAAACGATATTAAAAATAATTAATGAATGTATAATGATACGACACCCTGTATAATCCAAGAATTACAGAACGGGTAACAAAATTCAAACTGTACGATTTGCAGTACCTACCTATAGCGCCAAACATCGGTTAAAGGAGACAGAATCTGCCAGAAATGACAGATTTGATTTATGCTATAACGTGCAATAAATAGAGTGCTTTAGTTTGTTACTCAAATGGTAATTATTTATAAAAATATATTTCTGATTTTAAGTTCGGCAACATTAAAAACAGTTCTTGGTAAATAACTTTATACAGTGCGATTATTTGAAAACGATCCACCCTTAATATCTTGTGAACCATACCAAATATAAAAGAAAATGTAAAAATAAGCATAATTGCTACGAAGTTTCTATTTTTTTTTAATATACAGGGTGTCTCTAAAATATGGTGCCATAGCTTAACCACAGGTTCCGGGGATCAAAATAAGACGATTTAACGCAACTTACCTCTATCCGAAAATGCTTCGTTAAAGCGCTATTCAACGCCAAAGATCTTCAAAAAATTTCTATATTTTTAAATAACAAAAGATTGCTTTTAGCGATTAGGATGAAATTTGGGATGTGATTCTTTACTGGAAAAAGGTGTTTTTTGACATCATTGTTTTGTTCAGGAGGGTCGCGTAAGTGGTCAAAGGTTGATCATCGACAGTCAAAGAAGCTCATATCTTTTTAACAGTTCGGCCAATAGATTTAAAAAATTTTTTACAGAGAGACATTCTTATTTCAAATATTTTTTGTCTCTTGTTTGATTTCGGTATCTGCCATAGTTTAGGCTGAAAAAATTATTTTGATAGGCTGCAGTGCATTTCTTAAAACAGATGTAGTAATCTAGTTGTCCCGTATGTTGAGAAATAAACCACGAAGAGACAATTTGATATAAAGTTTATTACTAACAAGTATGTAAAGGGTGGTGCAAGATAATCTGAACCATTTCTCAACAAATGGTTCAGCTTATTTTGTACCACCGGTAAATTAATAGATTTACAGCAAATGCTCAATGTGACCACCATTTTCCCGGATGCAAAAGTTGATTCTACGCAAAAAATTGTCTCTTCGTCATTTATTTCTCAGCATACGGGACAACTAGATTACTACATCTGTTTTAAGAAATGCACTGCAGCCAATCAAAATATTTTTTTTCAGCCTAAACTATGGGAGATACCGAAATCGAACAAGAAACCAGAAATATTTGAAATAAGAATGTCTCTCTGTAAAAAGATTTTGAAAACTATTGGCCGAAATGTTAAAAAAATATGAGCTTTTTTGCCTATGGATGATCAACCTTTGACCACTTACGCGACACTCCTGAACAAAAAAATGATGTTAAAAAACACCTTTTTCCAGTAAAGAATCACATCCCAAATTTCATCCTAATCGCTAAAAACAATCTTTTGTTATTTAAAAAAATAGAACTTTTTTTAAGATCTTTGGTGTTGAATAGCGCTTTAACGAAGCAATTTCGGATAGAGGTAAGTTGCGTTAAATCGTCTCATTTTGATCCCCGGAATCTGTGGTTAACCTACGGCACCATATTTTAGAGACACCCTGTATAGGTTTAATTACCTCAACCCATTTGCAATAAATGTTGCAGGTAAATCAGACTATGCCCGACTGTCCGAAGTGGGAGAGGGTATATTTAAAACAATTCAGTGTTTCGAGTATTTCTGATAAATCTCATTTTTAGTGTTGAAAACACTTATACGGAGGCAAGTTATAGGTTCTCGCATCACGAAATATCAGGTTCGTTTCATCGAACAGTTCTGAACGGTTCTGAAATTACTTCACATGCGCAATAGAGAAAATGTGTTTCATCAAACTTCAGAACTAAACAAGGCGTTCATGGAATTTAAAATTCTCTGTTTCATCTAGTACGTGAACCGTAGTGAACCGTTCTTCACAGTTCAAAAACGATTCCACGTCGCTAGCAAGAACTAACGAGAACTATTCCCATTCCTAACCTAAAACCTGGGTGCGAGCATAACATTTGTTGAAAAATAGTAATATAAATACGTACAACAATCACTATAATCACTCATTTTTTTAAATGTGTATTTTCAAATCACCCCAAAACACTTTCCACCTCCTTCACTGTTCGAATTTGAGGTTAGAGTTAGGGATAACCCCGTTTCATCTAGTCTATGTATGAACCGTTATGGAACCGTTCTTGTTGGTTCTTAGAATCGTTTATTTGACGCATGCTCGTAGAAGAATTCTGAATCGGTTCTAAACAATAATAGAACCGTTCAGAACTGTTCGATGAAACGAACCTTGTCACGCGGGATCTAAGCAGGATGCGAGCATGCGGAGTTGGTTGCGTTGTCGGACAGCACGCGTTGTTCTGTAAGCGGTTGCGTAGAAGCGTTAATTCTGTCCGAAACAAAACCAAAAAATACAAAATGTTCAGAACGTAACAATAATAATCTATTTTTACCACATGTTTCTTCTGCTGATATTCTGTAATATTATATTATAAAATGAACACTAATATTGTACTACCTGTCGTAAAAGTCTTAAGTGATTTTGTCTTAAAGCATTAATTCGTTTCTGATTTATTCTCATTTTAAAATTATAATTATATTTTGATTGCGCAATTAAACACTTCGGTAATCGAGCTGCAGAACAGCTTATAAGCATCTTCGCAAAATTGTGCAAAGCTGAGGGTTTTGCCTCCGAAATAAGGATCATTGAATTCCCTATGTAGCGTAATTCAATTCGACACCCTGTATATTCACTTAGTTTATTAGTTTAGCCAAGTAAGCAACATTTATACCAAGTGGTTGGTCATATCCATGAACATAAGCCGTTTACATTGTTTATCACATCTATGCGAATTCCCCCTCGCCATTTTTATGAAAAAAAAATGGTACCAAATTAAAGAGATTAGGTAATACTCTAAGTCGTTCAATTTTAAGAATTCTTTGTATAATAAATACCTAATATAAAAATAAATATATAAAATTTAAATATGAAGGTACATTCGAAAAATATGAGTATTTTTTTGTTTTGACAAGTGCAGCACCTCGTATTTTTTGAATAGCTACATTTTTAAATTTTATATTGTTATGTTAAAGAATTTTTAACGCGGAATATTATTCTCTTTAGTTTACTCCCATTACCAATTTTTTCCATAACAATTAGGAGCAGGAATTCGGATAAACGTGATAAGTATATGCAATGTATACTTCCTGTTCAGATACCAACCACTCGGTATACTAGTCTGTTATAATAGTCTGTTTGGTATTTGTATTGTTAAAGTTATAATAAACCATTATAAACCAAAACCATGTTCATTATACAGAATGTATAAAAATGGTGGTGCTAGCTTCAGGTAAAGTTATTCCTTGGACAAAACTAAGACAAAAAGCTGATATAAAAAAAGCTGGCAAACGTTTCCTGAACTTACAGTCGTCAGAGTTCAAAATTGGCAACAATAAAGAATGCTGCTCTTTCAAAATAGAGTTGCTTGATGAGTACATTCAGTGATAATAGCTAAAGTTTTTTACCATTGATCGTTTAACTTAACTTCAATTTAATTGTCTATTGTAATCGCTGTTTTTACGATTGTGAAATATTTAAACATCAACAAATTATATCAACTATAAATGTAAATATCCAGCAACAGTCAATGGGGTGCTTATTACCAAGTTAGAATATATAATATAAACATAAATGGCAAGAATGGGAGCAGAAGAAAAAATAATAAAATAATAAATAGTGTCCTAATAAATTTAGAACAAATGCTGTCTAAATTTAACCTATAGCTTCAAAGTACAGCCTTAATGTTAAAAATGTAACTAAAATAAAGTCAAGCTACCCTAGTAATATTTTGTGTTCCCAAAAGAACAAGTTTTCAGGCTGAAGAAATGTGTTCGTTACATTTGTGTTTTTCTAATGATCGCTGTAAGATTTTCACATCTGAATATCCCGTTTTCCATCATGTTGTCTCACTAGCATTACAGAAAACAACACAAGACCACCAAAATATTATTTTTTTAGTAATTTGTTTCCTTAGCCAATCGCCAATCGTATACCACGAATTATTGTAAGCCGTATTTGGTTTATCGACATTAATTAAGTTTTGCTCAAAACTATTGTTTAAAACACGAACTTGCATCTCTCCGTCGTATCCTAAATGTGTAGCTGCCGTTCAACTTGAAAAATTTTATTATTGTTTACTATAAAATCAAAATTAGTTTCCTTTTTAGTGCGATATCTTGCACCACAATTTTTACACACTCTGTATATTCGATTACCGTATTAAATATACATCGTGTTTGTTTTCAACACCCTCCGATGGTTGCAAGAATTGCGAGATCTGTGCATTTTTTTTTCCTTATTTCTACAGTCACCCTTAACTAAATAATTTCTTTAAATTGTTTTCAAGAATAAAGATTTTAAAAATCTGAATTTTTATATTTTATTTGTAAATAGAAAAGCGGACCTTAAACACCACTTTTGATTGTGAGTTGTTTATAGTAATAGTTTTCGTATGAACTTTAATAAGTGAGATTATGTATAGTATGGTCCACTTAAAATAAATAGCCTGTATAAAAACTGTATTAACCAATATGAGAATATAACTAATCATGTACCCATTTGGGAGTAAATTCGTATAAAAGTATTTATATAGCAAATTAATAAGAAACGTTACCTTGGAAACAAGCAGGCTTGAGTTTTCTTTCTTTATGGTTTTTCATTTCGAATGTTAACGTAATAAGTAATAAATGAAAACATGTGTGACACTTTTTGACATAACAAAATACTTACAACGTTTCTTTTGCTTTGTTTTGTCCAGGGAATAATATTTTGGTAGCAAAGCAGCTCAGAAACTTCTGGAAGTATGAAGCATATTTCCCGGCAGGATCCGCCACCGCTGGCCATAAAACAGTGCCTCCCTCCAACATATGTCTTTATATAAAATTTTAAATAATTACCTTGATATTCTAGCATGTTTTAAATACTCCCCACAGTGACCACGAAACTCGCTTGAAAAACATTTTCAGACAAAAATAAAAAAAATTTGCCTACTAGTATATACTACCTAAAAATATACAAATAATTTTGTTTAGTTCCTACAAGAAAATTAAGAGGCATAATATTCTGAAATACGAAAAAATATAACATAAATGAGGAACTATGGGATGTACGACAACTTAAACTTTTAGATTTACTACTTTGTATCTAAACCAATTTTATTCCTGTTATGTTAATACTATTATTAATTTAAGGTTTATATGATCGAAGTGATCACCCTGATTACGATTGGCTGAACATTGTCCCTAAGCGAATATATATGTACTACCTACTGCACGCACTAATGTGGTTAAAGCTACGGAAAATTGCACCCCTTGGTATCAAGATTTAATTAAATTTTCAACCATTCGCCCGAGGTAAATTTGTTGTTTCGAGACTGTATACCTCTGTTATCATTTTAGATATTTTCAGTTATTCCTGGCGCATTAAATTCATATTTAGATGGCAAGAGAAATATTGGACATAAGCATTGAAATTTAATGGAACAAAATAATAATTGTTTACAGCGTACCTGTTGAATTGTTTTTGCTGTTTATTTGCGACGAGTAGTGACATATATTGGAATGTCTTAAAAGTTAATGTAGTTAACAGTTTTAAGATAAAAGCACTAAAAGACAAGGGAGGCTTGAATACATAATGAAATTTGTGCTTTCAACCGCTCGCCAACTTCGCTGCTGTAAAATACACCGCTGACATCAGTGATCCCCTAAACTGGTAGGAAATTCTAGAATTCTTGGCAAATAATAAGATATTTACTTTTCGGTTGTCCGCTTCAGTTCATTATCTTCCGAACTTTGATAAAACTTCTGCTTTTTAAATAAACAATAAATCGTCATTCATCCAAATATAAAATTATTATTTATTTTCAATAATGCATTTGAAGTTGGTTGATATTTTGGAACAATATGAATCCTAAAGCGATTCCATTGTACTTTTACATCCAGCTGATTGGTTTTTGTGACGGAAAGATTTTTATTTTTTCCTTGTAATCCCCAGTGTTTTATATTCCATTAACGGTATATCTTTACATCTTGCAGACATCTTCGTTTATTAAATCGACAACGCCTTAAATTAGGAATACTAAAAATCAATATTCAGCATCTGTTGGTATGTAAATAACTCTCACAACGAGCCAAAGCCATGTTCTGGAAAATTTCGTTTCTTGTAAAATCCCATATCGTTTAAACCCTTCGCTTAAAATGAGTTTCGTAGCAGACCTCTAAAATCGATGTGCATAAATCGCAGACCGTGTTTTACATGGCGGAACGATTTGAATTGCTAACCAGAAGATCAAACCATTAGTAGCGTGACTTACACGTGTGAAATGTGGGAAAAAATTAACATGTTTACGATGATCGGATGAAATTCAACAGTTTCAGTCTTTTAATATTTCAGTTTCTAATTCTTTAAATTGCAATAAAATTATTTAATTGTTAAAAAAGCTACACACTTTATTTTCATCTAAAAAACTGTAAGTGTAATGAATAATGAAGCATCCGGAAAATATAACCGTCTGACAGATGAAAATTGACCATAAAATTAAATGTAACCTTCTCTTTGTGTTAATACCACAATCTCCTGATTCTAAATAATGTACGCTATCCCTTAATTCCGTAGCTTACAACACCACTGAAATATAACCTTAACTCGTTATTTTACCCGAATTCCCTTGTGCTATATATTATTAGGTACCAACTGTAGGATAAAATATTGTTCCATCTAGAGAAATGACCTGGCGTAAGCTAAATGAATGATGAATATATTAGATGGTTTTTAACGCAGAAATTTTCATATAAAAAATACATAAAACAATTATACCTATCATATTTTCATATTCTCTCATATACGTAAGACTTCTGCGGTTGGGAAACTTAACAGAAAAAGAAATTATATTTTTGAAATTAAAAAGCAAACAACTAGTGCAATACCCACGTTTTAGAGGTATTGAAATTAACTTGAATATGGATTTTTTCATTCATAAAATAGAAACTAGAAAGTACCTATACATAAGTAGGCCACCTGCAAGCATAAATTGAAACCATCGCTACATCAAAGAGGAGAAATACAATTATTTTCAACTGTAACTGAAACATCAAACGTAGGTATAACAATGCAAATGGGATACTTTAGAAACAACAGCGGCTATTCAGATTATTCAATGATAATAGAATGTAATAAGTGTAAGTGGAAAAAAATATATATACCTGGAACAAGAAATAAGATTGTGTAAAGACAATCAATCCGCGGAAGTACATGGAAGGATAAGAATGGGACAAAGATCCATGAAAAGAGTCATGGTCGGAATATCACTGAAAGATCGCATAACAAAATCTAAACATTAGACAACCAACAAAATAATAGATGTAGCAGGAAAAATGTCACGATTTAAATGTTCGGTTGGGCAGAATGAAAGAAGGAAAGACGAAACATGGAACAATATCATGGACAAATGGTGGCTAATAGGAAGGCTAAAGAGGAAAAAAGAAGACCATATACGATGGAGTGATACTTTAAGAGAATCGTACGTATTAATAGGTACCCAATAGGTACGAAATATAAAATATAAAATTGGTGTAAAATGATCTTCACATACACTACCTCATAGATGAAACCACTAGAGTCAGATATAATCCAATTATTATACATGACTATTAAGGAAATGAGAAACTCACAACATACGTATACGTTTTAGTTAGATCTTTCTACTGTGTAGGAAAAGTCAGACAATGGAAATCAAACGACGCAGGTGAGAATCAATTGGACATACTTTAGGAAATTTTTTCAGATGATAGCACACAAGGGAAGAGTAAAATATCTAAAGGGGAACTACAGTGGTCGAAATTGAATATACCAGCAAAATACAGTGAATGAAAGTACTTGCCCCAAATAAAAATTAATTGAAACGGTGCATGGAGAGATATGATATTCTTTCACAAGTAAATGAATTATGCAACAGATAATTGGTAGAAGAACATAAATGAAACCGTCCTAAATTACTTACAAGCATGAGACCTTGAAAAGGGAGCATCCGTACAATACAGAAAAATAAAAATCTGGATAAGGTAAACAAAACGAAAGACCATCAGCTATATTACAGAACTGCAATTATGGACTTTCGTGAAGTATACTAAAAATAACAGACTTGCTCAAACAAGAAATAATGGAAAGAAAAATAAAAAAAGGTATGCATGGATTAGGTAGCGCAAAAATGTGATGCATTTAGTGTTGCAATAGTAATGGTTAAGGTACAATGCAAGAAGCAGCGATAACAGGTTAAATAGTCGAGATCGTAAACAGTAAAAGGGAAATAAGGATACCACAACTATTTTGAGTAGATAGGAAAAATAGACGGGCACGACCGAAGACCGCGAACGAAATAATGGAGAGAAATGGAAGAGGAATTTGTCAAGTATTAGAATGAGGAAGGCTTATAAGTAAACGAAGCCGCTGCGAACTCGCCCATTCCCGAGATAGAATAATGGTTTAAGATTCCAAGCAATGAATATCACTTTGCAGGTTTACATAATAAGTCATAATCATAACTCATAGAGATGATTTTTAAATATTGAATAGAAATATAATATGATACATCAATAATAATAAATTATAGTACCTACCTAGAAGTTTGAATTAAAATTTTGTAACATAAGAAGGAGGGCGGGGAGAGTTTTCAAAACGTATTTGACTTGAACCTAATCGCTGTAATTTTATGGGAAAATCAGAGGATAATTCTTAAACATAATGGCATAGTTTTAACTTAAATATTACATTGTGCGTAACAATTCGTTCTGTCAATGAGTTTAAATCAGTATTATACCTACGCATTAATCATAAAACACTTTAAGCTTTAAAGATTTTCACAAATACTTTTCAGCCTTCAGAAATTGAAGTGTTTGCGAAGTGAACCACGAGAAACAAGCAAGTGGCTGTTCTGATATTGATGTGAAGGTGAAACGAAAACAGATAACGACGGGTGGGATGAAAGACTTTTTATTGGTTTCCAGAATGCTTCTACAAAATCGTCATACCGGCAGTGCTGCAAAAACCATATAATAAAATTGTCGTTAAAGGAAGAGCTTGGAATTTGCAGGCTGACCCCGATAGTTCTTTCTCCTGAAACTATGGAAGTCTGAAATATAATAAAAATATTTGAAATAAAACAAAACTATGAAAACGTTTCAAGAGAGCGAATAAAGTTATATTCTAAATAATGTAAGCTTTTATTATAGAATAGAAATTTGCCACTTATCCTTAAAGTGAATTTATTTTACTTTTAAGGAGAAGAACAACATATTAAAATAAATATCTACGCGTCTTGTAATAATATGATATTTTATTTATCCCATAACCACAGTAGGTTGTGTGCTAGAAAATAAATATTTGAAATATATTTTTTCCAAAAATAACTTGCCATTGTTGATTTTACAACAATCAAGCATTATAAATACATCGTGTTTTACAAAAGCACAACAAACAGGAGGTTATCGGGATTTCAACTTGCTACCAGCGATGTGGAATCAAAGCGTACAACCTTAGTCGCAGAGAAAGTCTGAAGTTAAATTGAATGGATGCTTCCTTTTTTGTAGTAGCTAGTGCTGCTTGGGACTTTTCTGGCTTTTATTTAGTTTACACAAAGCAAAGTGTCAAAATAGGTAGTCATAGAGTTTTAAGCGATCTTTAAACTACCAACCATTTGGTTAAACCTGATGTTTCTGATAGTGTTTCACTTTCAAAATATAATCATGAATTCTCCAGAATATCTCGCAATTCGGTTCCGTTGTTTATTTGGACCATGACAATAAATGTTAAAAAGCAATAATTCAGTGATGTATCTAAATGATCTAATGTTGTAAATCAGGGTGTTGTAAACTATACAGTCATTATTTTCTGGAGGCCATTCTACGTCATAAAATATGAAAAAAAGTCCCATGGATCCGGAAATGCTTCCTAAAGGAGCTGGGGCCTTGTGAAGATACTACTTCGTTTTTATTTAATATATCAGAAAGTGTTCGAATTTTTGAAATTAGGAATCTATTATTTGAACAAAACTACATAAAAAAGGTCCTCTTGTTAGAAACCCGTAGAAGCAACCGTGTCCGAAAAAAAATGCTTCAAAAATTATGTGCATGAAAAAAAAACAAAAATTTTCATGCACATAATTTTTGATAATAGATTCCTAATTTCAAAAATTCGGAATAGTTGCTAATAACAAAATGGGCGGGGAAAAGGGTCACCCTCCCCCCTATTTTCGCACGTCCGTGACAGATTTTCGTTTTGGTTGTTAGCACGTTATAATAGCGCTTTTAACACTAACTCGCATGCCAAAGCTGATCGCTGTATCTCGAATACTTTCTGAAATATTAAATAAAAACAAAGTTTTGGATAGTAGCTTCATAGGGCCCCAGCTCCTTTAGGAAGCATTTCCGGACTCATGTTGATAGGAACTTTTTTTCATATTTTCTGACGTAGAATGGCCTCCAGAAATTAAGGACTGTAGTTTAAAAACACCCTGTATATTCAAGAACCGAAGCGTTTACAATAATTCGGTTTCAAAATGCAGTTTAAAGTTGAAGAAACACCTACAGGTAATTCGAATTGCTAGAAGAAAAGATCATATTTCATGCAAATAGCTTTTCATATACCGGGTGAGTGATCAGACCACCCGTATCAGTCGTTTTTTTCGAAAACGGTTAATCGTAGACAGTCGGGCCAAATTTTTTTATTACAAAGGCCTTCATGAAGAATCGAATGGTCACATTGGCATTCGCCGGAAAAATCGGCATCCTGAAGAGTTTGCTCCAGAATGCCGAGAACTCCAAAATTTCAAATAGCACGGGGGGTCAAAAGTAGTATCGTTGAAAAGGTCTTTAAAAAATAAGCAAGTTTTGTAGGAAAAATAATTTTATTACCCCCACCCCTTCTGGGGAATATTCGATTGAAGTTATTAAGTAATTGTACTGTTATTTAGGCAGGATGTAAACGGCCCAAGTAACTACATACGTCCTAACAATAGCAATGCATGGAAAATCAGCAGTGGATGAACACGGGCTGACAAGAAGAAGAAAACTGTTATTTGACTTTACATTTAAAAAATTTCTAAAATGTAAGTTTGACAATAGGTAACCCGATTGTACTCCACTGGATACAACGAGAGATGATATGAAGCTGAGAATTCGCAATGCCTGCCGGTCATTAAGTGGTGAAGAAATATTGAGAGCCACTGATAATGTGACTAGAAGAGCTCGACAGTGTTTAGAAGTAGATGGACGACAGTTTGAACAATTATTGTGATATTGTCAAACTTACATTTTAGACATTTTTTAAATGTAAAGTTAAATAACAGTTTTCTTCTTCTTCTTGTCAGCCCGTGTTCATCCACTGCTGATTTTCCATGCATTTCTGTTGTTAGGACGTATGTAGTTGCATAGGCCGTTTACATCCTGCCTAAATAACAGTACAATTACTTAATAACTTCAATCGAATATTCCCCAGAAGGGGTGGGGGTAATAAAATTATTTTTCCTACAAAACTTGCTTATTTTTTAAAGACCTTTTCAACGATACTACTTTTGACCTCCCGTGCTATTTGAAATTTTGGAGTTCTCGACATTCTGGAGCAAATTCTTCAGGATGCCGATTTTTCCGGCGAATGCCAATGTCACCATTCGATTCTTCATGAAGGTTTTTGTGATAAAAAAATTTGGCCCGACTCTCTACGATTAACCGTTTTCGAAAAAAATGACTGATACGGGTGGTCTGACTCACCCGGTATAATCTATTAAGTGGTGGTTTTGATTTGCGGAAAATTGCCGCCTGGGTTGTTGAGTTGTTGTTTGATACGAAAATCACCACGAGTCGAAGATTTTCTGTAGCAAAAAACAACGAACCATTCCAGAAGGTAAATTTCCAAGGGAAATCAAAAACACCACGAAATAGATTCAGCTAGAAAATCCCATTTTATTCAAATTAAAATTATTGTTTTTAAAAATATGTAGAATGTCAAAGTACGCGTTACTATGGAAACGCGGGAGTTGTTTACTATCCTTGCTAACAGAATAAATAAACGACGCCATGTTTGTTTATTACCATGGTTTATGAGTAGAATTTAAATTAAAAATATTATTCATTTATTTTATAATGTTTAAAAATAATAAAAGTTTTGTTGTATTGTTGCACTTTATTCTTTTATTCGTCAAATTTTTCTTATTAAAACTTGTATAAATAAAATATGAAGCACCATGACTAATTCCCGGAAATCACCATGGTGCATGATTTTCGGAAATCACTCACCTGCATAATTTCCGTATAATCAAGTTTTGATTGGCTAATAGGTTAAGAAAACCCCAATCTGATTGGTTCTATATAAAATGCGATTTTCATTATTAAAGTACAGGAAGTAATAGATATGTTCAGTTCTGGGATATTTGTATGGGATATTTACTGGTTGATTTACTATAGAGTGTATTATTTCATTTTGTGCATGTCTTAAAAATATTAGAAATTATGACGACAATAAAGTTTGTTTTCAAAGGAAGGAACCATCTAAATTTGGAAGACAAACAAGCAAACGTCTCGATACCCATTATGATTAGTGTTAATACTTTGATAGCAAAATTACTACAGTTTGACGTGTCTGAGTACAACCATAGGTACAACTTAATTTGCAGCGGTAGTCCAGTAACATTATGGAAATCGCATTCGGAAAAATTTACAGTTAGCTGAATTTTTGCACACACCTTCCTTCAGGCGCTATAAGTAACTTGTAAAAAGTTATTGTGAGTCAAAAGTCACGATTGTTTGCCAATATTTCGCTTCCTATGATTCAGACGATAATTACCTACCGTTATTTTGAGTTTTAGATTAAACTATTAATTGTCTATAAAAAATATAGTAGCTATTTTTCGCGTACGAGTAACCGTTTTCACGTTGTGTTATACGACTAACAATTCGCACAAACTGCATAAGTAATTCTTTACTACTTTCGAGGTAGAATATAAGACACGGATTTACATGGTTTCCCCAGTAGCCCTACTCAATGGTTTATTACAAAATAGATAAAAAGTAAGACTTATCGTCTTCTACCGCTGGCGCTGGTAGTGCTTCCTCTTCGATATCTTCTTGAGTCTAGTTCAGTATGATCTTTCATCAAAATATCCGCTAAGAAAGGTGTACAGTTACAGAAATATCACACCAAGAGAAAATAAATTTGTCTTAGATGTTTTCTTATTTAAATTTATAAACTAGATCAATCAATTAATTTTTTTAAATATTTTTCTAAAAATCAGATTTTGACTGTAGGTGATTTCCTCGATTTATTCTTTTTCAATTGTACCCATGCTAAATTACTTATTCTATCGTGATTCATAATAGAATTGGGAGTATAAGTTTTTATTATTTTTAAGTCTGAATACCTATGACCTCCTACGGTAGCTGTTATTAACAGGATTGTGGATATTAGGCAATCGGGTTATTTTGCTTTAAGAGTTAGGGCTTCAATCAAATCAACGCAAATCATCATCTTTTATATTTTAGAAGTTGGGTTAAATTTGTATTAACAAAAGGTTCAGAGTGTTAAAATACATGCAATTCACTGGGATTTTTTTAATAATCGTCTGGAAGCTTTTATTGATAATAATTGGAATTTGAAAATTCATAAATGCCAAACAAAAGAATTTTCCGGTATTTATAAATATTTAATTCAGAAATAAAGAAATATTTGTAATTACCTCAAAAACATCCATACAGTCCAGAAACTTAATATCTTGGATTCTTGTAGTTGGTTAAATACCCACAAATTGATCGTTTTTCTACGCCGTGAATTTTATTTTTTTTATCGATTCTATCTCGTTAAAGGATACATACTACCAACTCATGAATCCTTGAGAAGCTATTATAACCCAATATGTTAACTCTGTCTAAAATATTTCATGAAAGCCTGAATAGAAAGTACAAAAGACATATCTATATCATCCATTATATGTAGTATCGAACAACCTGCTCCAGGAACTTTCCTTACAACTGAAACACATTTCAAACAACTTGACAAAACTTTCCTTCATTATCAGTTTCCCTTGTATTTTGATTATTCTATCTTATAACTTTTGTACTATTTTCCTTCCTTTGTCTTTCTATTAATTGCCCAAATAATTAATTAGATATACTTCTGAAGTAATCTCTTGATGTAATGGGTTTTAATGAGGAATTAGAGGGAGGACACGTAGATACCGAGTCACAATAATAAATTGCATGACGTCTAAATAAATTGAGGTTAAATAAATGTTAAATCAACGAAAGTGAATTTGTTTGACTGTAATTGAAATACAACAGTAACAGTTCGACCTAAAACTTTCGTTCGAAAAATGAGATAATCACACTGGGAGAACATAATCCTCTGTAAATTCCCACATGCAATTTAGTTTTGAGATAGACGGTTATTAGGCAAACCGTGAAATAAGCTTTTCTTCATTTTGTTCGTTTGTTTCTTCCCCTATATCGCAAGAACGGATAGTCTGATTTGGATTAAACTTTGCTATAGTATGTTATTAGGCAATTTATATTAAATCTGGATAATTTATTATTTTAATAATGAAAATATTTAATTCATCCTTTTTCACTAGAATTTCAGTTGTCATTGTACATTCCTTAATAGTAATATTAAAAAAATATATAAAATTGCATTTACAAAAAAACAAACGAATATGTTTCACAAGAATAATGCATGTACACTGATGTTAAAAGTAGGTACTGCATAGCAATGGCCCGCCATAGCTCAAAACATGAATTTAATTTTTCTACATACCTACTACCTTTTTAATAATTTCTCCCAAACAATTTAATATAATTCAGAAATATATTATATATATAATATAATAAACATTCTTAGTTTAATTTTCAGTTTCGTGCTGTGAATAAAGAAACGAATCACAGAATAGTGTCAGAAAGTATTGTTCACTATCAATCCACTTTAATAAAAGCTGACAGACAGTTTCCTGAAGAAGACTGTTCACTAAAATGGGTGCTTCCGACAATTATAAAGCATCCGACCTCTGTTATGTTAGTCTGTTGAATTATAGGGGCTTATAAGTCCGTCCAAAGGTTTTATGTGGTTATTGTATTAGCTACCCAAAAGTGAGTGACGACGAACGTCTCGTTTTACCTTTCACTCAGTGAAGAAGTTACATTTTAAACCTGCTGCAGGAACGTATATTGATAAGTTTTTTGATTCTAGTATCTTACAGATAATTATGTGCTACTTGAAAAGTTTTTAACTTTTCTTGAAATCACAAACGATGTAGTTACTGTCGATGGATAGTGCCGTAATTTGGAGTCCTCACATGCAGGTCGATTTAATGAAGTTATTGTCTCTTAGTAATTTAAAAAATAAATTAATAAGTAGTGATACCTAAGGAGAAGAATGTCTTAACTCCATTACCTTGTTCGCTTTGTTACAATACCAAGCTTCGGTATTTTTTCAGTCAATTAATTAATAAGAAAAAAAGGAAGCACGTAAAATCTCTCTAAACTATAAAACCAATTAATTTTGGAAACGAATGGTCGCCATCAATAATCAAAAACTAATCAAACTAGTAAGCTCTAAAGATCGTAAAGCTTTATCAAACTGACGTTTCGCAGATTCCATTATTGAGATTATGTCTGCAAGTATTGACAAGTCCTGAGTGTTTCGCCGATGAAATTAAATAGAAGGATCAAACCGTTTTCGGAAAGGATTACGTTTAAATTATATTCGGGCACCTTTCCCAACGGGGGTTGACAATAACAGGCTCATCAAATTATCGCATTGCAAGGGTTCTATCGTTATTATACGGAGCTAAACGGAGTGCGAAACTTTCTAATTACGTAGACTTAAGAAGCAAATCAGAGAAGTGTCAGCCGCGAATTCCAAATATAAAACTTGTTGCCCTAAAGAAGGAGAAGATTACAAAACTTTCTGTTAGTCGCTTTGCGGCATTTAAGAAAAGTGTGGTTCACCTTTGCGCTTTTGCTTTGTTGTGCAAACCGATAACTGGGGATCAGTCAACCAAACGCTTGTTTTATTTTCACGTTCAATTTGTGTACTGCAATAAACATTAAGGAACGTTTTGGCCTAATATAGGGTAGGATACACATCAGGTGCAAAAGTCAGAATATCGTACAATAGGGAAGAGCGATTATGGTTTAAGGACCCTTGAAACTTATGAAAGGACTCTTCAAGATCCTTGAAAGGCGTCTCCTACTAGGGGAGTTATCATAACAAAAGGAAAGTATTTGGCACTATTTTGGTGGTGAAATTAGAAGTCAATTTCATCACAGATGCATTAGAAGTTACTTATGTATCTCCTTATAAATTATGCAAGAAGGATTTGATCGTGTTTATTTAATCAACCATAGGTGAGTAAAAGGTTTTTCAGGTTAAGGAACGTTCCCCTGCGATCTTACCCTCTTAATTTTTTATCGTATAATACTCTTCGGGAATTCTGTAACAAAACAACATTGGCTTACGGTGCCTAGTAAAGCCTTAGCTACCTTTAAATGAGTAATGAACTTTTTCCAACCAACAGAACATCGAAAATAGTCATCATTTTATAAATTCCGTATTAATTTTACGATGTTAGTTTTTCTGCAAGTTTTTGCGTAATTAGATGGGATTTATTATTTTCAAAACCTGAATAAATAAACAAAGTTTTTCTAACTTCAGGTAATTCCCTCAAACTTCTAGTATTTCACGATTATCTGTTAATAATCGCCCGCTTAGTAGTGATGTAGCTAAACTTTTATCAGCTATTAATAGATTTGGTATAGCGTTTCTGAAAATTGTGCTTACCAGTGCCGGAACTCGCTGGCTCTTGGTATAGGTATAGCTGATGGTTACACCGCATAGCTGAAGCGGGATTTAAACCAGAACTGAAAAACTGGTCTTTTACTCGCATACGGGAATCTAATTCGTATACGAAGTCGTACATCTGAACGAGAACTAAAACTACGAGCTCTTGTTTACATGTACACAATGTCTAAGACGAATTATAGTTTCTTGCGTGCAGGTAGTGCTTGCAGTGGTAGTGAAAACCAGTAGTGCTTCCTTAATACATTTTTAATTTTGGTAAAAAAAGTCACAAGGAACCAAGTCTGGTATCTGACCTTGAAATATTATTGTATGGTCGAATAGCCAACTCTCAGTTAAATAATTTTTCCGTTTTAGTTCTGGTTTGAGTAAGATTCGTCGAGTAAAGATAAATGGTGACAGAATTAAATTAATTACTTTTTGCGCAATTTCCAATTTCATTTGAAAGTAAATCATTCATTAATTTAATTAGTTTTCTACATTAAATCTCAACCATTTATTAGTTCTTCGATTATACGTCTTGCTAATTTCCAAATAGACGACGTAATTATATAGGGTGCGTATAAATTGGCGAAAAAGCTACACGTGGCAATATTCTTCGCACGATTCTAAAATCTTATACCTAAATGTTGTTAGGTACCTACTATTTTGTTTTACCTACCTTGGCACCGTACTTTCTGCGTCTCCACTAGGTTCCCAAAGTTCGGACATCCAGCCTTTCTATGAGCGTTTTTATTCGATCTTTGTCGATAGAATTGTGTAACCGTAGATGTTGTCTTTTTTCCCAAAAAGTGTTTTAATCATTTCTTCGTACATGTTAAGAAAAAATAAATCCTATCTGTGTGATGTACCTAGTATGTTTTTTACAAATAGTTTTTGAGAACAACGTTTAGTATTCTAAATATACCTAAAATACAGTTATTATTTAAAAATAATGCTAACGTTGCACTTTAGTTTGCAATTGTGGTAAAATTATAAAAGCATAAACGCAGTCCGCCTTCAGAGAGAAACGCTACCCTACTTCCCAATTCTAAACAAACCCAGATTGGCCTTGGGTAAATGAATTAGAATTACACTAGCGGATACACTAAACGGAAAGCTTAATTTTCATAACAATTAAATTGGTTTATGCAAATCAGTTGCTGCAATACAATCAAGACACCAGCAATCCATGTTAATATTTTGTCAGGTACGATCGATTATGTTCTGCAGCTGATTAGACGACATAGCTATCAACAGTTAGGTATAAAAAATATGAATGGTGTAAAAAGATTGAAGAGTAGATTTTATACTTTAATTAATACTTGTAATACTAGGTATAGTAATAAGTACAAATAATTATGTTACAAGTACATAACTGAGAAATGGTTTTCAAGATATCAAAATTTTAGAAAAAGCATTTGTGTTACAATCTTATTTTACTAATAGACAAAAACTGAACGAGCTTTTACACAACTTACCATTATTAGTTATTTTTCAGAATAGAAAAATATGCAAAGTTTATCATTTTGTGCAACACAGCTTAAATAGATTAACCAAATATCTCATATAGTTGGATTTTTCAATGACGCAAGTAAATATGGTACGGTAGATTATTTTTATTTAGGAATTAGGAGGATACAGCACTGTTAATCTAACTTTCTCCTATAGGCTATAAGCCTAGTAGCACAGTTCTTATAACGACTGTTATTGTCACTTGAAAGATCACGAACTTTGGTAATAAAATCTTAGCGGGTCGGATTAACTTTTTTCGCGCTGGTAAGCTTCTTCTAGATATCAGTAAAAATATAAAAAGTTCCTTTGTGAGTTCCCTCCCTTTACCTTTTTTCTCAAGATTTATCCACATCGAAGCCATAAGTTGATGAATTATGGAGTAAGTAGTAAATCACATCTCAGATACCTCAGCATATTTTATGCTGATATAAACAATTTTAAAAGTTATGAATTCTTGTCGTTAGTCTCAGTTACACATTATTTATATTAATCTTTCTCATGTTTGCAGACAATGCACGGGACAAAGTATTATATTTTTTTTTTAGTAAGTCAGGTACCAGTACATTGTTGGCTGTGCTCAGATCTTCATCTGAAATATTTCCTTTATAATTTCATTTTTTGGAAGGCGAATCTTCAAGAAAATAAGTGTAAGAATTTTCTTTTCTCTAACGCCGACGCGTTAATTTATTTTTCAGGATTTTTTATTAATAGAATCGAATAATTTACTTTACCAAATGAATATTTGTGAATGTATAATGGAATATGAAGTAAGGAAACTTCCCTGAATTTCAAATATAGGAATCTAATTTTAACTTACCACCGTATTAAAAACAGCTTGTGTCATATTAATAAAAATAATGATATAGTCGGGTAAAAGGGCTAAAGGTGTATCTACGTCATCAATCGCATTTTCTGGTAATTTTGTATTACCAATCTTGAAACAGTATAAAACTGTAATTTTTTTGCGAATTACGTATTAAAAGTATGCTTTTTATAAGGCCATAAAATGTTATTTTGCAGTTATTATTTTTATTAATTAGTTGTATTTATATTATTCCTGCAAAAAATAAAAACGTTTACTAATTAGGATTTTTTTCGTCCTATAAGTTTTTATTCAAGCACATGATCATTGTTGTTTTTTTTTATTGTATGTATATTGCTCAAACATCACTCTGGCAGTTTGAGAAACACATTAAAGCAAACGACGTTTTCAGAAACAATAAATAAATATAACCAGAGTAATTCATGACGTCATGGATGCCATTAAAAACTTAATGACGTAGATGCACCTTTAGCGTGCCTCGACTATACCATCAAACCTTCATACTGTAATGAACAATCTCCATGTAGCTCGTGCTTATCTTGTACACCCTGGATAATAATAATACCATTTGTAAACAATCACAGGTTGACTACCACTGACTGTACGATTCGAGTTTTACGTCACGCTCGTGTAAGTCGTAAACTATTGAAGAAAAACAGTCACCTCTGGAGGATTATATGGGATATTCTGTTTTTTCCAACAAACGGGCAATAAAGTGTTGACGAAAGAAATTTATGAAGATTTAGGGAATTGGAGTAGGTTGGTCGTCGTAGTATTTCAGCTTCAAATAGAAACACAAACAAATCAATAGCTCTGTTACAAGCTAGTTAAATATTTATAAAGCACGCAAAGTGATTTCTTACTGTAGATTGTAGAATGTTGAACATGGATTTTATTAAAAATTTTAAGTAATTGAGAAGAATGATCAAATCGTTATTGCTTTAATCCCATTTAATATTTTTATACTCTATATGCAAATTTACTATGTCAACAGAAATAAAACGATTGGGAATAATCTGCGATGGAATTAATCAACGCTTTCAGAAGGTGCATGGATGATTAAAGCCAAACAAACATATTATGCACAATCCGCGGATCGATTGCATAAATTCTATTTTGAGAGTTCGAAGTTCATTTATAATGAATATATTTGCATTTGCAGGTCTCTCTGGAAAAGGGAAAAAAATCTTTTCTTGACAAAGTACAAATTGGGGTTGAAAAGCCTCCAGTTTCTGGACGAAATTAGATCTAAGATTAAAGGAGATCATTTTTAACCTTTGATACAGGACGTAAGGAAATACGTAACTGAATTGGTTCTATCAACGTATGTGGATATATTCGAGAAAATTTATTTATGCCTATGTAAGCTGCAGACCTAATTAGGCATAGACCTACATAATTTTATTATATGTAAATGCTTAAAGTTCCTTGATATTTAAAGAACGCTTGGGATATAAAGATATACACGAGGGGCAAATCACAAGTGAGATGTGGTGTACACAAGGCAGGAGATGTTGGGGAGATGTAGGAGATGTCGAGGAGATGTGGGAAATGTTGGGGAGATGTGGGAAATGTTGGGGAGATGTGGGAAATGTCGGGGGAGATGTGGGAAATGTCGGGGGAGATATAGGAAATGTCGGGGAGATGTGTGAGATGTGGGTCATGTGGTTGAGTCATAATGTTGGTGGAATGCAAGGAAATGTCGGAAACAGTCGAAATAATTCCAGCGTTATTATCGGGAATGGTAGACAGTGATAGAGAAGGTGGTTTCTTCGAGAAAAAATCGTGTGGCCACTTTTTTTGTAATAATTTTTCAAAAATTTCAAAAGTTTTAGAGGAGCGCCGCGCCGCCGTTTTTGGATTTACTAAATAAATTTTTTTCATAGTGCAGTACCGCCAAAGGGCTTTAAAACAAGTTGTTGCGGAACCTGATCCGATAACTGGTTTTTGAGTTATGGGGCGTTAAAGTCGAATATTTGAAAAATTCATAGCGGCCGCCATTTTGAAGTTAGAGAGTCCGGCAAAAAACTGTTTCCCTTGAATTATCGTGTTCTTTCATATCCCCTACCCAGATTTTCAAAATTCTGCTTCTGAAAAAAATGCTACCAAAACAACATGTCAACTTCCGCTTTCGGTTTCGGATTGTTTTGAAAAACTTATTTTGTCGATGAATTTTCGATATATTACCCCTTCATTTAAAATTGTGGTATTTGGACGGTCGTCTTTAATTCCTGTCTCTTTTGTATTTGATTTATTGACAAATAAGGATTATATACTCGTAGTTTCTTGCGATTTATTGCAATTTACTAAATATTACAGTAGGAGTAGTACATTTTAAAAATCGATCATAACCGGTAAGGTAATGAATAATCCTTGCGACTATCTCTTACACACAATTGTTTTATTTACAAACAAAATTCATGAGGTGAGGAGATGTTTAGGAGATGTGGGGAGATGTTGGGAGATGTGGGGAAATATTGAGGAGATATGGGAGATGTCATCGAAAAGGAGATGTGGTGTACACGTTTTGGCTTTGTGGTTTACCCCTCGGATATACATATATCTTGAAAACTGTTGAACTAGCACGATTTATGATACGGGTGTCGAGGGTTTGTTTTTAGAATTAGAAGCCTGGCCACGTACCTAATCCCGTTGTTCAATAATCGAAGCAACCGAAATTTTATGTATGGGATTCAAAATGAGATGCGGGTTATTGGGTGGATATTATAATCTAAAGCTGAATATTTTTCAAAGTTTGAATAAGATATTTGTGCGTAAAACCCCGTGAAATTTAAAGTGTTACTTAACCTGGAGTTATGAATACTTTCTGCAGGAAAACGATAATAATAAAGATAGGTGTTCAAAGTGCTGAAATAAATTTCAATAACTTAAACAATGAATAAAAGTTTAACCATTTTACGTTAAAGGATAGGAACTGAATATCCAATGAAACTGAAAATTAATACCAATGAAGGATAAATAGGAACGATACTAAAAGTTTATGGCATTCCCATATGCATTTCGAATTGACTAGCAGCTGAGGAGTTTTACAATTCCTTCCTTACGATTCACATTCAAATCATATCGACCTTCTGGGCTTTCTTCTAGATATAGTTTTTTCATATACAATGTTTGCGTTTATCCTCGTTTAAGTGTCATGGACTTGTAGCATCTACAATAAATACAACAGTTAAGCTCTTGGTGCATTTCCCCAATTGAAGCAGACATAAGTAAGTAGACATATAAGTTCAGATTTTTACAAATACTTTACTATATTGTTGCTTTACTAAATTCTGTAGGAAAGCATTTTAACAGATAAATCTTATGTCCGTAAAAACAACACCAACATTTATGGTAATTGTAAAGTAAACTACTTTAAACGTTAAAACCATTAGGAAATACCTTTGAGAGTGTGCCAACAACAGTAACAGTTTAATTACAGCGAATTACTGTACTCAAGCCAAAGGTACATTTTCTCATCATTACAGTTAAAAGATTTTATCTTATGATCATTACATTGTGATAGTATTTGGAAGTGTATTGATAAATCGGTTATTTATTGTCTCTGAGTTGCCGGGTATGTTGGTTAAATTTTTTTTTAAATTTTTTTCTTAATGGATTTCAAGCAAGTAGTACTTAAAAATATTCTGATGAACCCAACAACTAATTAAGGAAAATCATTTCTACTTTTGCAAGTTTGTTGTTATAATTCAGAAAACAGTCTTTGAAAATTGGCTAGACGACAAGAAAAGAAAAATGAAATATTTCACAAATATATCATGAGGCTAAAATATTTTAAAAGATTTACTTCTACCTATGTTCATTATGTACTACAGCCTGGGGGTGAGAAATGTCCACACGTTCTTAGGCCACAATAGGTGAAGCCATTATACAACTCTCAGGCAACAGGTCCGCAATTCTTGTATCTCGGAAGCCATCCAATCCTTGGACGAACTTGAGGACATTCGCAATTGGGATATTGCTAATGCTGACCATATCGGGTCAGAAGTCCCCCAACACGGATCCTCTTATTCTTGCGATAACAGGCTAGTGACACACCACATGCACTGCTGTCTCCCACCACTTGTCGCAAGATCTTTCGTTACAACCGCTCGCAGTATTTGGCTCTCCCTGATAAAAATTCTGCTATAGCAGCCCTTGCCCATTACATACAGCAGTGTCTTCCTTCCTTGAGTTCTGACTCCCAAGATGGTTCTTTAGAGGCTAATCTCGCAGCTTCGTCGGTTTCCTCGTTTCCGTCAATTAAATAATACGACAATTATATTTTGCAATGATCAATTTCCTATAGTTACCATATTGGCACGAAGTGCTTAAAATAATTACTAACGTAATAATAATGACCGATGTAATCACCTGAGCAAAATCAATGTTTATTCAACATGCTAGTATCACGTGCTAAGCATGCCATTATCACACGTCAGTTTAACATTATAGTTGCACATGATGATACAATTCTGCTGACTCAGACATTACACCATATCAGGTTTCATGTGGGATCTGGTGATCCAAGTAAATAGTATAATAGCACAACACATTTCCATTCGATTAAGTGTGCTCCAGCCAGAAGTCAAGGCAACACACTCGAACGACTACTTCAAGCCAGGCCTGACCAGGGTTCATTTTTGTAAACTTTGCTTTAAATATAGTTTTAGCAAATAATTGATGTGTATGGATCCAGACTAGTCACTTTTATAACGTGACAATATTAGAGGTTTGTGCATGTCGGCAGCTGCAATTAATGTCAAAAAATGAACAAATGGTATAAATGGTACAACGTGCACGGAATAGTACTCATTTTCTAATTCCCACAAGTATGAAGGTTTGCAAGGACCGAAGCCGAGTACTGCAATTTCTGCGAGTGGACAAGTCCGCACATTCATATCTACGAGTATGTGTCTCGGCCCGCTTTTGAACTTGCAGTACTGGACGTAGGATTCATAATGAAAGACTTTGATTATTATTATTGCTTTTATTAGATGATGAAGAAAGACAAATGTAAAAAGACCTTTCTGTTTGTAAAACACAGCCTTCTTTGCGCGTAGTTGATGAATTTTAGTTCTTGTAATCGAACTAGTTCATCTAGTCTCCTTCACGTAACTGAATATCTCGTAGTAGTATATTGTTGTTGGCGGGCCTAGAATTTTAAAAAATAGATTCCTGTTTTTAGCATCATCACAATGGATCAATACTTTTGCGGCAATGTCGCAATATTATAGACATAAATTGTAGGTGTAGGTACGAAATGTATAATAAATAAGTTTGGTCGGAAGATATCCCCTAGTGACAATATGCGTGAATAAACATTGCCTTACCTTCGTCAGTAACCGAATGAAGGATTTAAAAACTTTTAGTTATGCAGCACTAAGGTCAAGTATTGCAGGCTGATAAAAAGTTAGGGTTAACTGAAATGATAGGGACAGCATCGGAATAGCGTAGCGTCATCTTAAAACCACTCTTAATCAATATAATTATTTATTACAATGCATCATGCTGTTTTTACATATTACATTATTATACCTCTCGCCACTTCTACAAATAAACAACAAGACAACATACAGTAATAATGAATTCATATAACACCCCAAATATTAGTTGAATTGCTGTATGGTGACTACGATTAGGCTAAATAAAGTCTCAACGTCCTAGTTACCTACCTTATTGATTCGATATGTACCTGCGTTATCTCTCTTTACTAATGTAGTTATCGGGTACAATTTCATTTAATGTTTCATTCTCTTTAAGTATTTCTTGTAAAAGATATCAGAAAACGTAAAACTAGATATCTCCGTTAAAATAGCCTTAGTGATGCTTAGTGCTATCTTCGGATGCTTATGTCGTAAATGTTTGGTTTCCATTTTGTGGTTTACCCTTGAATAATACATCACAAAATCTGTATAAATTTATTGCTACATGGTTTCTGGGAAACCTTTAATGGTAATGATATTCCTGAACTGTAAGTTCTATTAACAGTTTTGCCATTTTAATCAACATATCATTTTAATTTTCTTGAAGTTTCCCATATTTACTAAACACGCGATTCACATAATCTTATTCGTCGTACATGTCCTCTCATCGTTTTCTAATATAAAAAAGGTAAAATTTAATTTTAAACTTGACTTACAGAATGTCAGATTGTTACAAAAATAATCTTAGGGGAAACTCGGAAAGAGACATTTGTAATTTTTTCAAAACATGATAAAATCCTAATTGTCGAAATTTGGTGTTACACATTTTGCATCAAAAATGTTACGATAACTAGTATGCATATTGGCAACTTCGTAATAATATCACAGCCTACCCCAATTAAGAAGTTTTTTGAAGATAGCAAGCACGGTTGACAACTTGAAGCTACCGTTAAGTGCTATTAGTCTATGTTGTTTTTAAAAATTTTTATGTTGTATACCGTATAACAGACACTCAGAAGTTATCGTCTAATGTTCCATAAGACATCAATACTTATATCAACTTGTCTATTTGGGTGGTAAATAAATTAAGCGACGTATTATGTTTGCTTTCATTGATTACATTCTGCTAACCATAAACCAGAGCGGAGTAATATCTCTACGGGCATTAATTTGAACGATATTATATGGTGCTAGTGGTGTTAGACCGTTAATTGGTAAATTTTAAAGTCTGAAATTAGCCTGTAATAATACGATCAGCGGGTATCGCTAATACTATTTAAGCGGCTTTACAGCTAATGCTTTACTCTTTTCAAATAATAAGCTTAGCCTGCGCTTATAAGCTCCCCCGAAGTAAATTTGATATTGATTGAATTAACTATATCAACTCAAGTAAACAAGCAGTCTATATAAGAATTTATAAATCAACACCGGAGATAGGTACAAGGTCCCCAAAAAGTGGGAAACGGTAAAACTCAAACACTAAGCAATAGTGGTAGAAATAATCTTCGAACGTATGCTGCTCCTTAACGGGAATGAGCATAATTTTATCCCTATAATGTACTGAACAACCGATTATTCAAAGAAGATTGGCAGAAACGACAATACAATTATAGGAAGTGCAACAAAAGATGCATTAAACAGACAACATATAGCATAGTGCGCATGCATTCAAGCAAATAGCTGTATGCGTGAGCTGTCTACGGACATCATTACTTAAGGCTGGAGTTTACACCTTGAAATATACCCCATTTTATGCACATTTTGTTCCAATTTTTCAGAGCCAATTTTAAAGTAGGAAGGGCGGGCGAAATTTTTTTCTTATTATTGGTGTTTTATCTGTCTACCCATAGAACGTTTTTGTTTAATTTCTAAAAAATAACTTTTCAGCATTAAAAAATGTACAACTCTATTTTACTTTAAAATTTTCAAGTAGTATTTACAAAAATATGGATATCGAAAAATTCTCTCTAGCAATAGATAGATATAACCACGCTCTTTCAAATGCCACAAGAATTTTTTTCTAAAATGCAAATTAATTCGGAAAAAATGGAAATAAAATTTTAGAAATATCAATATAATTCACCTTTTGCAATTTAGCATATAGACAACACAACTAACAGGACCATTAGTAACTGTCAATGGAGCCAATACACTAAAGACGGATTATAACGGATTACAACTTTCTACTAGGTATTGTTGTTTGACAAAAAAAAATTAAAATAATATAACGACAAAATCTATATTCAATACAGTAAATTCATTATTCTTTATTGCATTTATCAATTTTGGTAACGTCAGATGAATCTGAAATATTTAAAAATATGAAACAAAATTCCAAGGCAAGCATTATTCTTGTTATTGTAGGTATGCAACTTTCCATACATCAAATTCGATTTTGCTTTGAGTAAATGCCAGCCTTAACAGCCAATTATCGCGCTTCAAATTACCGCACGCATGCGTAGAAGATACTAGTTCGTATTATATGTCTGTCCTTGTCAATCTTCTTTCAGCTAATTTCAAACCGGTATGCTCTTTCAATAAAGGGGCAGTGTATGTTCGAAGGAAATAATAAATTCAAAAATAGAAATGATGAAAGAAAATAATAAGGCAGAAAGGAATGAAAATTGTAATAAATTGAAAATGACATTATCTGCGTAGTGAGAGAGAGATAGCTTTCATTTATTAATCCAGCGATTGTAAGTATATTAGGCTATACTTACTGTATGACCTATAATCAATGTCTTAAATATTCTTAGTAGGTACCTACCTTCCTAATGTTGAATTTTGAAATTCTTTTTTTTTTGGTGTCTCATATGTAGACTTTGAGTTTTCTTCACCTTTATCCGTGACCAGTTTTAGTTATCGACTCGGTTATCGATTCTAAATTTATGGGAATTGATCTTTTCAGAGGGATTGCTTGGTAATTTAGAAAGCATGAGACATACAAACTTCGTCTTACATTTCAATGCAGTTTCTAATTCATGTGCAAACATCTACGTTCAAACAAACAAAATAATAACAGTACTGTATACAATATTCAGCATGCAGAAACTACGTGATTCAATCTGTATGGTCCAATGCAATGCATTCATGAATTTCAATTCCCAACGTTTCTACTAATAAATAGAAGTGCATTAACAATGTAAATTTTATTGGATCAAACAAATAGCGGTTTTCCATTTAAAAAGTTACAACTGATTAAAATTGACTCCATACATTAATTTAACCGCATCATAAATGAATAATTTGATTTATTTTGATTTATTATATGTTCAAATTAAAATCAGGGTAAGGATTCATTTTGCAGAGGACTGGATCTGTCATTTGTCTACACTGACCTCTAAACCCTTTACCGAACAATTTGTTACTGTCCAACTTTAGGTCTTCAAGGACACTTTGATAGTTGAAAGTTTTGCGGACAATCCACAACAAATTCCTTTAGTCCCTTCTTGTACTAACTTGATTGATTCTTACACTGAAAATACAGTAACTGCATGATTGTTGTTTCAATCTTGGTGGAATATTATATTGTCTCTCATAAGGGACCTCAGTGGGTGGCCAGCTGGGAGTTATGTATTTTTACAAAAACTTTACCAAAGCAATAATAAACATGATAACGTTTAACGTTGACATGAAATAGTATACCAACGGTCAATTGTCATGGATATGAATACGAATTATTGTTACAAATTAACTTACAAGAATCGTATCCATGTCAGTTGACTGTTAGTTAGCCTAGCATGGAATTAACGACGGATTGATAAACCAGCCCTATCTGTTAAACAGTTAAACAGTTAAACGGTTAAACCATATACCATAGCAATACTGTATAGTAAAATAAAAATATTCGCGCCATTGAATTCGAATAAAACGCCGTAAAACTATTTTTAGAATTTTACGACGTTATTACTTATTAGAAATTTACGATTTGATCATAACATGGTAGTGATTTAGAAGTTTTATAGGTTTGTGGATGACAATTTGAAAGAAGCGGTAAAATGTTTCACCACCATTGTTTAGCTCTTAGTGCTTGTTCATATAAAATAAAATATGACACTAGTCCTTATTTCTGCAAAATCTTCTGAAAACAATTTTTAATTAGTCTAGTTTTAAAATTACGAAATAAAAGAAGAAGCAAGAATGATGAAAATGTGGTGGAGACATTTCTTTCAATATGGAATGTAATTTAAGGAAACATTTCACGTCGCTGAGTGCAGTCTTTTAGAAATCTACTGGAAATTTTAATGCATCTAAATTCCTAGGATTATTTCAGAATTCATGTTTGCATAATATTGATGATCCTCGTTTCCGGTATTTGCATAGCAGTTAGCGTATGCAAAATTATCGTTTTGATTTTTATTTAAATCAAACAAGTAGCCTACCTTATGCTCTTCACTTCTCCGAACTTTTATGAATCTTGATTCAGTTGTTCGATCTTTCTGTTTCTTTCAGGCATCTAAACGACCATTGAAATAAAACATAATTTTATATTGTAACCCCTATAACGTATAAGAATTAAATCATTCCTAAAGCTTGGTAATAACAGAGTGATATTTTTACAATACCAACCGAATTTTCCGATAATAATAAATTATGGAAGTAAATCGAAACTGTATTTTTATTTTATCGATATGGCAAACAACTTTCCCGCTTCCGATAACTTGATATAAATTTGATACCAGTAGCCAGCTAACTATAAAAGACAGTTTTATTGTCATTCGGGCCGCGTTCTGTACATTGCATTGGTGACATGTGGAATACATAAAATAATCCATGCTTTTACGTGTATAGTCATCAGAGATTTTGGAAGGTTTCAACAGATAAACCACATATTATATTCTTCAGTCGCACAAAATCAATGTTCATATACAAACCCTACAAAACTTTCGCTTGTTGCTGCGAAACGTTTTAAAAATTAATAAACGATTATAGAAAAAAACAACAAGATTTTGATAACTAAAATGCTACTAATAACACAATATACATAATATCATAAATGATAAAATTGCGTGTATTAACACCATACGTGCTGTTTTTAAATCATCATTCTTTATAAACTTTATATGGCACGATGCGACGTGTAAATAGAGCCTTTTCAGGAGCTTATTACAGGCGAGTGGTTCTTTCACTCTTCCAGATACTGTTTGTGTTGGTTTTAGAAGATCAAAGGAGCCTCTGTTTCAAACGAGAGAATTACTGCACTTCACGCTCTTTATTTTCAAGCCCTTACTCTTAAACTACGTATTGAATGCTCATTTATACCTTGAAGAAGTTTTACGAAAGTTGATATTAAATATCTTGATATGAATGACTATTCATGATACTACTGCTTTTATGGAAAATTATTTAAATTTATTTAAAGGAACTACAGATTTGAAAACTTTACGTTTTCTGATATTTTATAATTTTAATTAATCATTAGCATCTTTCCGTGTGTCACACCGAATCCTGGGTTGCACCTTAATAATTAATTGCATCCTGAATTATGGCACACCATAATTTTTGTCAATATTGCTTTAAATGGCATGCTCTCGAATCACGAAACATTGTCGAAACCCAGTCGAAACCCACTTACTGAATTTTATATTCGACACGGATACCATGTGTATTCTGAATTTTGAATTTCATATTATTTAATTATAAAAGAAAGAAATATTGAATTAGCAAATATCAAAATATTCAGTAGTTTATAAATTAGCTACACTACTGAACCATTCAATTCACCGTACACCAGTTGGAGCACCTACAATTTCAAAAATATAACAAATAGATCAACAAAATGCAAAAGAAACAAACAAATCTCACAACTATAAAGTGGTGTGCGGTGTAATATGAAGGGTCTTTAAAAACCGCGATATTTTAACACAGATTTTAATTTTTTCCTCGAAAACTATTAGTCTCACGGTAAAAATAAAAGAGACAAATAATTTTCTAAATGAATTAGGCTTTCTAAAACAAAATGAACAGAGGTTGTAAGTTTCATCCCCTTCTAACAATACAGGTGGATAAAGAAAATATCCATAAAGAGCCTTCCTGTTAGTAGAACACGTCCACTTATTTGTATTTTTTGTCTTTGTCCAAATTTGAGATAAAAATTAAAAACCAAATTTTTACTCCATTTTTGAAGAGGTGTAACTCTTCAGGGAAGCATATTAGGATACAGGTTTATAAAAAAAGTATCCTTAATTTTCGCCCAGGAATCACCTCCTGCATTTTCTACACGTACTTAGGAAATACCCTGTATAAACCTTGGTTGTAAAGTATGTTAAATAGTAACACGTAACGCATCAGTAGTGTACTTATTAGATTATTATTTTCAGCATATTATAAATAATTTAGTAGAATAGAAGACCCATTCTGAATTATAAATCCTCGATGTCCACCCCTGAAAATTTTTTGTCTGTAAGAACTTTTTCACTTACATTATGCATATGGTCAAATTATTTAGTACATTATGCTTATAATTGGGCTAAAATAAATATCAGTGGAAATCAATCCCACGCAAGGAAATTTCTGGAAGTTGAGGAGAGGAAAATAATGGTTTCTCGCAAGCTCCGACGCATTTCCTATACATTTTTTGTTGAAACTAGATGGCAAAGCCAACGCAGAACCTGTTAAGTTTTTGCTCTGTCAAGTGACTAAATTGCTAAACTTCCTTGGCTGTGACACATACGCTTTTAGAGACGTAGTTTCTCAACTAAACATGTAGTAAAATGTCTCTTGTCTAACAATTTTGCTGTAAATATACGTCATTCATTTATATTTTGTTGTGTTAGTTCATACTTTTTTCGTGTAATTAATTACTTTAGCAACATCTGTCGGGCAACGCCTTTAATAAAAGTAATGGAGTTATTTATTGCTGAAAAAATTAGAAACGCAAAAACCCTACTAGATATAAATCTTTTCAAACAAAGAAAATTTATTAATGTATTATTAAAATGCAAAGTGAAAAATGGACAAATAACAATTTATCAAAGGATAAATGTAACAATTTGCGTTAAAAGCGTAAATTAAAAACAAAATTAATTAGGGTCTCTCAAACTACAATGCATATAATTATTTCAGCCATAATTTTTTAACCCTGCCATTACATCATTACAGCAATTTCACGAATTTACTCAAACGCCTGCATCGGGAGGGAGGCTGACCCAGTTTCAACTTGGAAGGGAAGTTGAAAGTGGGTCAGCGCGGGTCATCAGGGCGCATTTTATTTAATAGAAAGTAGCTGGAAATCGAACTAGAAGACTAATTTATTCATTATTTTGTTACAGCTATACTCAAGTCCCTCTGCCAACAGTTCCTATCGGTGAATGTTTCTGCAATCCTATACCTAATGAACTACGAGCAGTACGGTAGGAGTACGGCATCCGCTCAATACTTTCTGCAATTAGCCGGGTATTTGGGTATACCTGTCATAGCGTGGAATGCTGACAATTCAGGGTTGGAACGAAGGGCGTCGCAGTCTTCCCTTCAGCTGCAACTGGCTCCCTCCCTGGAACACCAAACCGCTGCTATGTTGAGCATCCTGGAGCGATATAAATGGCATCAATTCTCTGTTGTCACAAGTCCAATTGCTGGACACGACGATTTCATTCAGGCTGTCAGAGAACGGGTCTCAGCAATGCAGGTTTGTGATTTATTTTCAGGATTTACTTGTTTTAGCTTTCGAATTTGTGGCTGACATTCGTTTTCTCAAGTATCTCTTAAATAACTGCGCTCCACTCTCCAAAAATTTATAGCCCCTAGAGAACTTAAGAATAATTTCTCTTAAATTTTGCAATTTAATACAGAAGTAAGTTTGACTGTTGCTTGAAATAAATATTTCCAATAAAATTCCGACTACAACCCTAAAAATTAGTGAATAACATGAAGTATCTACTTTATACTTACAGTTTTGAAGTGAATAGGTATAAGGTACTTACCTTATAATATTATTAAAAAGTTATTTTGTCATTACGATAGAGATGATGATTAAAATATTTGCGTGTCCTTACCGCTCAAAAATAAATATTACTGATCCTTATTTGTTATTTGGGTTTAATTTTACTTGAAATATGAATGCTAACAGTTGGGAAGTTCAGAAGTTATGGGTTAGTATTTGTTTCGTTTTGGTATGTTATTCACTAACCTAAGTCCCCTTGGAGCAAAAGACAAATGCGTGTACTACCCCCGTAGACATATTATATATTCATATCTCCAGATGTGCTTTAAACTGTTCCAGCCTTACACTAGATTTTCTTTGTTTTATGAGGCAGCATTTTTAGCGACCACTATGTGTGTGCGATTTTGTTACATAACGTGTGATGCAGATTTAAGTTAGATTAGGAAGACAAAGATAGTTTTGATTTGACACGATCAAATCACTTTTCATAGCCATTTGAGCAGTAACCTAAATTCGGTTGAAGAGTAACTTGAATATTGCATACATTTTATTTTCAACAACTGGTCTGTGCGAATTTTCTGTTATGTACGTTGAAAGAATTCTCACCGATCGACAACAAACACTCGGATTGAAAACCGTTTCATTGCCGTGGCACCAATATCCTTGTCCATAGCGCAAATAGTAGTACTAGTCGTTTGTAGTGAAATGCGCAAAACTTGATATATTTTGTGAAACATATATGTTTTCAAATCGACCAAACTTTTACTTTGTATATTTTAGGGTAGGGTTTTCAAACACCATCAAAAACGGTGGATGCAAGAAATGTATCTTAGAAACGGCTATAAAACCAATGGTGAATGGATTTATTCTATTCGAGACGAGGCGATTTTCTTCATTATTCATATTCGTTGATACAAATTAATACCATGGTTGTATCCATATCAGAGATATTTTTAAGAAGGTCAGGAAAAAAACATAGATACTTCTGATGAAAGATATCGAAATACTGTCTCCGTTTACGAATCAATATTATAAGATGATGATTTAACAGAAAGGTATCGCTCCAAGATGTGGTTCGAATTCATACTGAACGTCAAAATGATGCGGAATTAAGTTTAGATACCTACGCTGCGCTGATTATGTGGCCTCGTGTGGCCTCTTAGATCCCTTATCTTTTTGTAGTCAATCTCAAAAATTATTGAAGAGTTAAGGCCCATGCATACAGGCGGGATTTTGTTGCGATTTTTTCTATTCATTGGTTAAAGTTGGCTGCAAATTCAAATTTAACCAATAAAAACAGAAATAATGCAAAATTTCCCAATCGCAACAAAAAAAATTACGCTTGCATACATGGGATGGGGCGCGCCGCATCGCGCTGACCCATTTTCCCCACTTACCTATCATACGTTTTCACACGACCGCACCGTGTTGTTTTGTGTATTTATCAGTTTTGTTGATACATCTTGTAGTTTGAATTTACAAACCTCCGATTGGTTTACATCAAAATTTAACATACCGATGCTGTTAGCAAATTTCAGACTGGAAAGACTGAAAGACTGAAAAAGCAAACATGTCGATACTGATTATAGCTTACAACGGTTATAAGCAAATTCGTGCGGTAAGTAAAACAATGGTAAGTGACAGTTGTCAAATTAAATTAACACGTCAACATTTTGTAACTAAATTGAAAAAAATTGCTTTGTAAAGCTCCACCAAGCTTACATAAATGCCCCGGAAAATATGTCAACTAAATTTTGAAAGACAGGGCGCGACAATACATCAACCAATAGCAAACAATTATACTCAAAAGTACATTCGCTGAAAAAATTCAATTGACATTTGAAATTTTAATAATTTCAGTGTTTGTCAGATTGTTTTGACGTTTAAAATCTGTTAAGTATAAATGCTGAAGGAAGATAATTCATTCTAAATCCAGAAATATCATTCGAAAGGTTATGGAATTCTTCGAATGAAAAGTATTAACAATTATTTAAATTTGCCGCCTAAATATTTTTATTTTGACTGTACTTTGAAAAACTATAACAGCGCCGGACACGCCCCCTTTCAACTTTGTAAGCTTGGTCGAGCTGTAGTGCGAAAAATTTTATACAGCTCCACCACGCTTACAAATTCCCCGGAAAATATGTCAACTAAACGTTTACAATCTATTAAAGTATGAATGTTAAATCGAGGAAGATAATTCATTCTGAAGCCATCATTCGGAAGGTCATCGAATTCTTCGAATGAAAAGTATTTACGATTATTTAAATTTTCCGCCTAAATGTTTTTATTTTGACTGTATTTTGAAAAACTATATCAGCGCCGGACACGCCCCCTTTCAACTTTGTAAGCTTGGTCCAGCTGTACGGCAAATGGTTGCTAAGTACAAGAGATCTCGAAAATTGGAAAATCAAGAGCCGAAGAGCCAGGATTTACCAACTTTTTCCTATAGTGCTATAATGTACTTACCAACCGATTACTAACCTTGTATCGTAATATACTATTTTTTTTTAATTTTTAGTGAATTTCTTTTCGACTAACGAAACGTAGTCTTTAATTAAGATTACTGACGTTATTCTTGTAATGAGAACAATTTACACGATTATTAACAAAAATAATGTGGATAATGTTGAATTTAAGACAAGTGACTATTTGCGAAGTTTCCGTGTTTTGTAAATGTTCCAGTAAGTATTGTTACGAAATCTCACTTAATAATGTATTAAGGAGATTATAACGGATTTGCTGGTTGCTTTTAATCATCTTCCTAACATTAACTCTGTTTAAGCACAAACTGCTACAGTTTTGGTCTATAAAGTCTAATGGTCTGAAATCGAGGATAACGCACCGTTAAATCTATGCGAAAGCTTCATCTTTGTTTTGTAAATTTAAGTTGGTATATTACAGGGTGTTTCAAATTCGATGGCAAACCATGGACATTATAAGATGGAAGTTAGATAACGTGATATGTGATAAGACTGTTTGAAATGTCTTCTACACGAAACCTTGTAATCGAAGTAGGTACCAGGGGCAGGTTATTTAGTAATCCCATACTTTTCCTATGGGAATATTGTTACCTTCAACCTTTTTGTTATTCTTACAAATGAAATTTCAATCCGGTTCAATCTATCTGGTAATAATCCCTTGTAATATTATAAAACTCTCATATCTATAGAATTATCCTTTCAGTGTTATATTTTTTTCTATAAAAGTTTCCCACAGCTACTCTTGGCACCATTGCCTTAAATGATTTTGGTAGAAGATGTTGCTAAAAAGTGCTAATTCAATACTTTATCGTAAAAACTCGCGCCTATTTAGCAACACGTTAGCAAATGCACTTTAGAAATGTTGTTTGAAGATGTCTAGTAACATATAATACATTATTTTGAAAAATTGCTAAAAAATATTACAATTTTTGTCTAACTTTATTCATACCTAGTAAAAGAAAACTTCACTAATAAACTATGTAAAACGATTGCCTCCAGAACAAAAAGAAACCTTATACTCGTAGTCGTAGCTCTAAATTAATGGATTATTCGAAACGTCGAATTATTTTTGGTATATGGTCTCAATTCTTGAAAAAACCGGTAGCCATAATAGCCTACGGGCTGCATAATATTCCATATCCTGTTGAAATGATTCGCAACAGAAGATCTCCTTTTAAGTTTAGACTATGTAACAAGGTACAATGTTATCATAACGAGACCTGCTTAACATACTTATTCGAAGAGTATCGTGTTCCTAGATTTACTATTTCATAATCCCACATTTTCGAAATAATTTGTGTAGTAAATAGAATTTTTTTTTTACTTTTTCCTTTGCCGCCTTTGATTTTAGATGTAAGGAGCTTTAAAAAAATCTGTAAAACGTAAATCTGATTTTTTACATTTGTGATTCCTTTAAATAATCTAGGGCTTTATTAGACAGAAGACAGCAGTAAATATTAACTGATTCTTAATGCCTTCTTTTGCCATTCTTTTATTTTTTTAGCAATTCCTTTGAAATTAATTCATTAAAATACCTTGATCTATACATTTTAAATTACATTTGAAATCACAATTACTTTTCAGTAGAAACTGAATCGTCGGGTTTTGTTTCATCTTTCCAATAGTCTTTCACTGAATTCTACGAAGCCTTTTCACAATAAAATCCTTTGTATACAACTTCCCCTTTCATGTGTTTTTCTTTAGATCTCGGTTTAAGTTGCAACATGAAATATCCGTGTGATTTATATGATACTGCAGTGTTATTGGTGGTGATTCATGGCGTTATATGTGGTATTTTCTTATGCTTTATTTTGTTACTTTTATTCGTTTTTATTACATAAATATATGATACAAAAAAAAACTTAGAAGAACAAATATATAAATCAAACTTTTAAACTGGAGTAAAGTTTGCTGATAATTTACAATACTTTCAACGAAACATTTATTGTTTCATCGCATTCATAAAATTGCTTCTAAATACGAGAAACAACAAAAAACTTTGCATAAATAACTCTTATATTAAAAATAAAAAGATTTATACAGTCACATGCAAGGGAATTGTGCAAAATTTTCACAACAGAACTATACAATTTAATTATTTATCGCAAGCTTAAAATGCAACTGAATTCATTTCATAGCTAGGCTGATTGTAAATTCACGTGCGCGTTACTTCGCAATTTAAAAACACGAGAGAATTCCTGTAAAATTCTACGAATAGAGTTTTTATTAGTTTTCGTTTTGTTAGATATGCACAATTTAACTTTTCCGGAAAATTCATGAGCGATAAAAGTGAGATAGGGTATCAAAAATCCAGAAATAATGCCCTTTGAATTGCTGAAGCTTACGTAAAACTTAAAATCACCACAGGTGCTTCATCCTCCCTCAATGGGATTTAAAGAAACTCATGAATCAAAGAGAAACTTTGCCTTCGAGACCGCTTTAGATAAAAGATACATCAAAAATTCTATTCCTTATAGTAGTTCCCTTAGAACGTGAAGTATTTTGTAAGCTTCCATTGTGTCGTTGAAAAATTTTAGTTATAATTATTCTCTCTTTTTAAGATACTTACGCCTTTTTAATCTTTCACTCTTCGTGCTTTTAGAAGCTTGAAAAATATAATTAAGCAAGATTGCTCTTCTTTCGGTGGAATTTTATCATTAAATACGCTTTAATCTAGGAAATCTTATTAATGTTACAGACTATTAGTTTCCCAGTACAGTGCGTTCTTGTGTATCTTAGCTACAGTGTCATCTTTTGTCAATTCTTTTGCCCTTTTCGTCTTCAAGTTTCTCCTTTAACTAATGTAACTTTAAAGTAGGTATAGTGGTAGATACATACCATTTTCTATCTGATTTCTCGTTCTTTACTACTAGGACGTAAAGTTGGATTCAGATCACGCGATGATTCCATTCCTTTCGCCCTCTTACTTTATCTTACTGCACCGATTCCTTTACTTCTAGATTAAGCTTGCTAGGCTGTAGTGTTTTTCCAGATGATTGTTATTTTTTCATATTAGTTACACCCTGTAGCAGTGTATGTCGGGATGGATGTATTTATAATTTTATATGAATTGCTCGAGAAAGTGGGAGGCTGCTACAGCTCGACCAAACTTACAAAGTTAAAAGGGGGTGTGTCCGGCGCTGTTATAGTTTTTCAAAGTACAGTCAAAATAAAAACATTTAGGCGGCAAATTTAAATAATTGCAAATACTTTTCATTCGAAGAATTCGAGGATACCTTCCGAATGATATTTCTGTCTTCAGAAGGAATTATCTTCCTCGATTTAGCATTCATACTTAACAGATTTTAAACGTCAACACAATCTGACAAACACTGAAATTATTAAAATTTCAAACGTCAATTGAATTTTTTCAGTAAATGTACTTTTGAGAATAATTGTTTGCTATTGGTTGACGTATTGTCGCGCCTTGTCTTTCAAAATTTAGTTGACATATTTTCCGGGGCATTTGTAAGCTTGGTGGAGCTGTAATTAACTTTTTGCTTTTTCTGCAGTCTCATCAACTTCGTTCATTTTCCACCTTTTAAAGTCCGCACAATTACCGAACACAAAATGAAACTTAGATTTTAGGCAATATATTTCTACGTACCGTTATTTACCCGCTGCCATAGTTACGCTTCAAATCTCAAATTTGATCAAAGCAACGCTATATGTGGGTTGAAAATTCAATTTATTTTAAAAATAATAGTATATTATATTATTAGGAGTAGAAAGAGTTCTTTTTGTGTTGAGCTCATATTGCGGCCGAGGCGCACGCGCCGAGGCTGTGCAAGTGAGCGAAACACAAATAAGACGTTCTACTCCGAATAATATATACTATTTTTTCTTCAAGAGTTTGAGGACGCCACACCGGCTATTATTTGCCTTTGAAAACACAGAAACTAATATTTATCATAAACTATTGCCAGTAGTTTGGGTATTACAGAATTACACTAACCCTGTTTTATTCTACAGTTAAGTGTCAATGTGTTAAAAATGTGTTAGATTATTGTTATTTTTTAATTGGTAATAGCTTGGGGGGTATTTGTATTTATGATTTTCGTAATTTGTCACAGTGGTTTATTAATTGTTCTGAGCAGTATAACATTTTGAGTTTAACATTGATTGTAGTTTTGTTAGTTTGTAATCTATACACTCACATTGTCCACCGATCTACTTTTACTTGTTGTTTTCTACCTTTAACATTATCGAACTTTTCTCGTCAATGTAATTGATGTTATCTTCGGTCGGTCCTTTCCATGCTCTATTCCTTTTGGTTAATAAATCTCCGAAGGTTATTTCAACTTAACTGCATATTCCTTGTATTGTCCTTTTCCCAATTTATACCCCGGTCGAAGGCTGCTTGTATTTTAGATTGTGGCGTAGTTTACGTCCTGAGCAAGGTCTGAAATCTTTGTCATCCAGTTGTTCCTTGTATATTGTCTATAAGAGTGTACTACCGGTATAGTTTATAGTAGGTACGTACACGATTATTATATGTTATTTAAACATGATTGTATGATGTTCGTCTTTCAATTACTAGAAACGTCTTTACAGTTGCCAGGTTTTCTTATTTGCTTCCTATTTTTTTTATTTTATTCTATTTTAATGTAGGTTTTAATTATCTACATGTTTTTGAAACCATGTTTAATATATTACATTCATATCAAAATCATTTACGTTCTTATATTTTCTATTCACACTAATTCATTTTCGTAAGGGACATACATTTGCGTATCTCTTTTCTAATTTAATAGAAAAAATTACTGGTCTGTCCTCTTCGTAGCTCTTTTAAGCTTTAGTCGTATTATTGACGCTAGAATATTTGGATGCTGCAGTTTTCCCGAATATCCATCCACCGTTTTTGAATTCCCTGTAGGAAACCCCTTTTCATTTTTGTCGATTACTCGAAAGCCTGCGCCCACGGACACGTAGACGATCGTTTGAGTAAATCCCGAAAAAATTTACGGGGTCAGTAGGCTAAACACGGCTAAACATTTAACATTTCAAAATATAGTTGCTTTTTGGTATACTGCACAAGAAGTTAAACAGGAGAAAATTAGAAACAAAATGACGTCTTGAGCAAAAAAGCAACTAATAGATGCATTTTCATGCAAGTGTTTTGTTGGTAAAATGTACTATCACTATCAGTGAATACTTTATAATAAATTTGTGCTCGATTTGTGCTGTCAAAAATATGAAAAACTAACTCATTATTTTAATTGTTATCTATTTTACATCATTTTTGAAATCCGTGCAAACTAAAACTAAAAGTTTTTACCAAAAACTGAAAACTGAAAACTGCATAAAACAGTTTCACAATAGAGGCTATTGTGAAACTCTTTTATGCAGTTTTCAATGTCACAATGGAGCTATTGTGAAGTAGAAAAATTACTTACTTTAAAACATTTAAGCTAGAACCAATTAAGGAACAAAGCATTGAAAATTATGCACTCTTGATGTCCCACATATAATTTTCATAGTATTTTTTATCAACCTATAATATTAACATTCTGTGTAATCCTTCCTTGAAATAACATGAAACGAAAACAATGTACAAGCATCTGCACTTCAGATTGATACAGAATTTGATAGAACCTTTATTGATTGATTATTCATCTATGACCCAACATTAGTTACTTTCTAGTATGTTAATAGCTAGGTTTCGCTTACTTACCTAATATATCAACATCGTAATATAATGCCTTTTGTGTATACCTGACTAACTTCGGAATCCCTGCCAAGTATTGTGCAGTTGCATGACCAAAAAGACTAAAATAGTATTAACCTGAAACACATAAACACCATCACTATTTTGAGCAACTAAAAAATGTATCATAGCGAACGTTCGGTAACCAATATACTACTACACCAAAAGGAAGAAGACATAATATGTTTTAGGCTTGTTATTTACAGCAACTAATTTCCAACTAGATTCTTCTAAAGAATTAAGTATGTAAGCACCAGCTGTAATATGTGCGGTAACATTCATTCTTATCAGACAAAAAATAACTGTTGTACAAATTTTCTTGCTAATGTGCTATTCTGTTTTCCTTTCTTCGATCGCCCGTTAATTAAAAAAATTAAATTTACCTTTAGATAAGTAAACATATAGATGGCCTAAAAATTGACTTGGGGTTACATAAAATGTCAGTTAACCTAGAGAACACGTTCCTTAAATTAATATTCAAGGTAGAGGAATATATGAATTTTAATGTACCGCAGCTTTAATATTACCAATTTCACTAAAGCCACGATAATATACAGTGAAGTCCATTTATTATGCAATATAGGCATGTTGCAAGTTAATTGGTGTACGCACTTTACCATTGGAATATAGGCAACCCATTATACACTGCTAACCACTCTTGCCCCTGCCTACTGATGAATTTAAATTTTCAATTGTCAGGAATGTATTATTATTATTGTTTTGTTACCTATTAAATTTTTTTTAACTAAGAACATGTTTTATTTTGAGGTTAAACTTTCATGTGTTGCTGATTTCGGTTAGATCATAGATGGTTAGATAAAAAAAAACTAGCTAACTGTATAATGGGTTGCCTATATTCCAATGGTAAAGTGCGTACACCAATTAACTTGCAACATGCCTATATTGCATAATAAATGGACTTCACTGTATTTACCTGTTACGGCCCTCGCGTACATTGCTGTTAACTAAAAAGCTTCCTATCTAAATTACACAATACGATCGCTATAAAACAGGCAATTTAAGGTAAAAATCCTTTTAGAATCGTATTTTTGTTCAACACTACGTTAGTTCGCCGAACTAGACCAAACTGGATATAAACTACTTAAAGCTGTCAAATTTGCAGCAGCTTAAAAGTTGTTTTATACGTCTATAGATTTTATGCAGGGCCACGTGTTCATTTTATGAGTGAAAGCACTTTTCCATCATAAAACGTGAAGCGATAAAGTATGTCCGGGGTCGAATGATGTAAAATTCTACGTATTGGAGCATGTAAAACAAATTTTGTCTGGTAGTTGAGGTATTACTTTTTGATCGAAGTTTAAATTGGTGCAGTAACTAGTAATGCCAATTTTTGATCTCTGATTAAAGCAGTTGATGGGCAATAATCAGTTCTTGAAAAATCGTTTGAAAATGGAATGCAATAAAATTATGCATCTCGCAATCCGCAATCTTATCTGGTTGCGACCCCGGATTTCTTTCTACATTTTATAGCCTTCCGGTCTATTATAATCTATTTGGTGGAAATTTCGATTGAACTCCGCAAAATTCATGATCATACTTACTTGATTTGTAATTCTCTTAGTAGTAGAACTAGGAAAAATCTGGTGCATGGCCCTGTTTGAATACCCAATTCGATGTAGTATAGTAGCAGTACAGGAACTGCCATAAAAACGGGTATTTTAAATAATATAAACTTATTAAGAGTTTTCCTTTAAATAAATAATATCGATGTATTAACAGTATGCTCAGCCAGCTTTAGCTAGCAGCAAGGAATCGATTCGCTATAGAAGTTAAACGTGTTTCGGCAATTAAGCGCTCACAAAGAGATTTTCAATTACCTACTGTAGGATTGAATATCATGCTGGTACTTTGAAAAGCGAAATGATTATAAAATTGACTTGCTAAAGTAATAAACAGTAAATCTGAAGCTGTAGATGTATACAGTTTTTTTTTACATCTTTACTTATATAAAAATAACCTTATATTAAAAAAATTGATTTTGGGAAAATATCAAATATGTTTTATCTTATCAATAACCATTTATATTAGCACTGAAATGTAAAGACAGGAAAACAAGGTAATAAGTAATAACGAAATATTCTCGGAAATATTAAACTAAATTCTTCTTCTTTTCAAGTTAAGTTGATTACTCTTTCTTTCTTTATTAGTAATTACATAAATGTCTTACAATTTACGAAGTATGTTACCTAGTAGCCAGGGGGGCAGAGGGGACACGTGCCCCCTGCTTGTTTTAAGAAATTTATATTTCATAATATTAGTTTTCCTTAAATAACTATTTCAAACAAATTTCGTTGCACAAAGGCTACATTTTGTATTCTTATTTTAACAACAAATAAAAATTTGAAACTGTTGTGTACCTGTTAACCTGTTATCTTAACATTTCGTACACTTGTGTATAAGCTTTTTTTCTGGCTACGCCACTGCCTACTATAGACACAGACGTCCACCCATCTGACGCTTTTTACCGCTTTTTACTCTAAAAAGATGAAATCCCGCACATCCATAGACCAAGCGGCTTTAGCCTTTAAAGGAAAAGCTCCGAAAAGGAATCTAAATTACGAGTTTTATAGCGTAGCTTAAGATTTGGACGCTCTAATCGCTTTTTCTTCGAAACTGTAGCATAAATGTTTCTTGCTTCAGAAATGTAATGCCTCGATAATATTTCGTCAACTTATTCGATTTGTAGCTGTAACTTTGGTTTTCATGCAAATTTTCACGTCTATTTTCGTATGCCATTTATAGCTGTTCCTTCACTCCGGTTAAGTGTTGAATATTGCCAGCTTTCCATCTTATGTTACTGATCCATTCGTTTTGGCCTCTTTTGCCTTCTTTGTTAATGTTTTTGGGTTTTGACACTATTGCACTGTATAGAAGTTCATTGCACTTTAGGTGTACCTAATAATCTCTTTTTTGAACATAAGAAGACTTTAATAAAAATCCTCTTTGGATACTATCATAGACCTCCCACATAGATTTATAAACAATCATTGTTTATAAAACCAAAATTCCACATTAGGGCAAACGAAATAACTGTTTAAATAGCAGAGATAGCAGTTACGACTTTAAATATGCGGACTATTTAATGGAGAGAAGTTATATACTTTAAAACGGAACAAATATAGCTTCCAGGCTGCTGTAAAATTCGTAGAAGAGTTGATAATTGGGAGTACACGTCAGTAAAATGTTTATTTATGAAACCGCAGACGGTTCGAACATATAGTTGTTGATGCTCGTAGTTGCTCTTTAGTTTTATAATATATCTGATTCAAACCCGTAGTCGGTAGTGGAAGAGCAGGCACAGAATTGCTGCGTAATTTTAGCTTCACCTAAACTATATTTTTTTAAGAATTATTAATTTACTATATGGCAGTATAAATCTACGCAGCTGGCTCAGACTTCCACTACAACTCTCTTGTACGATGCGATCTTTAGAAAGAAACTTAAATTTCGCAAGGGAACATTGAATCATAACTTTTACTTGTTGGTTCATGTCACCATTTTCCATCTTGGGAATTAACTTTTTAGCATCTCCATTAATATTGGAACCGGTTAGTGCTCCATGGAGAGGAAGGAAGCTAAAATTAGGATGGGATTGGCTAAAAGTTTTTACTTTTAAAACGCGTAGGCGTAGGTACGCGTTTTAAAAATGAAAACTTTATGGTATATGGTATTGAATATAGAAATTTAATTTTTCATACAATATTAACGCATGATATAGCATGTAACTTATTATTCTTTTGGTAGTCATGCATACAATTTTACACACACTGAACTCCAAATGTAGATTCATATCCCGGAACAGAAGCTGAACCTTCCAACGCGTTTTTTTCAGATCAACAAACATGAAGGCAAGATCACGTCAAAAACATCACTTTACAGCCCGCCAATAATATTTAAGGAAAAATTCGTTTTACACATATTTCTGTTTTTGGTAAAGCGTTCTCAGCAGTTTCTTTACATGATTTCCATATAAATCTAATCCGATCTAATCCCTCAGATGAAAATATTCCAGCATGAAATTTGAAGTTGTTTTTATATTTCTTTGCTCGCTGTTGCGCTAACGCGGTGACTGTTTTCCCATTTAATTTACGTTCAAATTTCTTACGGTGTGGTAATTTGGTATAATTTGATAAAAGCTCCGTTTTTCATAACAGGGTTGCCAGCGGGTGTTAATGCAAAATGAGCGACGGCGTAACCTTCCAAATAAGGTTTTATTAAAATGTTAACATTGAAGAATTAGGTCTTGCCTTAAATTATAACTGACGGAATAAAATTTACATTTTATATCTGCGCCATATACTAAACTCCAATCAAAACTAAATCTTCCCATAGGTTAAGGTTTTATAACAATTCATTTTAGGTGTAAGGATTATTCACTGTCACGTTGAATGAGTAAGGAATATAATATAATCTTTTATTGGATTTTTTTGCATTAATTACGCATTATGCTTGTGAAGTGTAGTCTTCGGACTTTTATTCGCTTTTATGAACTCTGAAAGAACGGCTGAAAATTCGCTTCTGAAGTCAAAGCGAGATTACGTTCCATCTTTCTCGTAATAAAATTTGCACTTCTAAATTTCAATCGCTTTCATCTTAAAACTGTAAGTAAATCATTTTCTTTCTTGAGAATACGCCATGTATTGGTCTTGTAATCTTGAGGTATCATCTTCTTTGACGATAATATAGCTTTCCCCGAATTTATTATACTCTAAAGACCAACTAATAACGTTTGACCATGTCTTACATACATCCAAAACCAGCTGAATCTCGAATTCATAGTAGCCGTTAATACCTTTTTTGCGCTACTGTGCTCTCTTTCATTGTTTACCGCGGCTGTTTCCAAGACAGTAAGTTATGTTTACTAGTTGCTAAGGATAAAGTCGTCGGTAAAATACTTTGGGGTTCTAGAACGGTAAGTAAATTTACTCAAAACAAATGTGCCATGTAATTTGATAAATTAATGTCAGTCACAAATGTCAGTTTAGTTAAATAAAATGAATGCAATTTCCAATGTTAGTTAAAACAAATCCTGGAGCTTTTAATTTCTCATTTCTTGTAACAAAGTACGCCAGCAAAGATTTTTCATCAATATTTGTACTTTTCTTGGTACACCAATTTTTAAAATGATTGTAGGTACCTTCGTAGCGTCTCTCTAGACTTATCAGGAATGAGAACCGAACACCTCACATTTCAAGCTTCTTCTATTTCGTTTTCGGAATCATTTTCATTAATTTTTAGCACGGAACTCCAAATAATTTTCACAAAAAACTGCAATGGCGGTAACTGTTTACAGATTGCTATAGAAACGCAATATATCAATCGACAATACGGCAACGTGATGCGGAGACTGACAATTATCGCATTTGAATCTGTATTAATTATTAATTTATTAAAAATTCTTTTTACCGGATTCAGTAGCGCAAAAAACGTCATAAGCATCACGAACGTTAAGGACTACCGATCTCAGACAATAATTAGAGTCGTCGCTGCGCTCCTCCTCCAAACTATTGTCTTCGATCGGTAAAATGTCCTTACCGTTCTTAATACTTAATATACTATATGTAACTCTGAAATCCTGAGAAATCAGTTCTGAATTGCATGCATGCAGTTTCATAGGAAGGTTATAAATGGTTAAACAATAGCTATACTTTCTTAAACTAAAGTTGTTTATTACGTTGGTCTTTTTAAGGGAAAAATCGGGCTTCCTCAATGATACAAAGACTAGAGAGTTCCATTTAATTTCAGTAGCTTTTAATTGCTCGTTAGTAGGCTGTAATAATCCATTAACGACAAGTTACCTAGGTAACACCCTAATTCTACCAAGCATTTTGTAATGTTACAGCATACGATAATATGAGAACATACCACGTTAACACAAAGAATTTTTTTTATATTTACTACATTTTGTATAACTATGATACCTTTCATAGGATGTATGTTTTAGATATTTTATAACAAATACTTAAAGGTCCTCCAGTATCAAGTTTTTGTCAAGCAAGTACGTTTGCACCTACTGCCAATGAAATAAGACGTTTTTCTTTGCATTAGTTGACTTGTCGCTGTATTGACCAAACTGATTCCAACTTGACAAAGTTTCGTTTGAATTCATGGCATCTAAGGATATTACAAGAATAAACTGCAGGTCTTTCATTTGTGCAAGACATGTTTGAACTGTCAAAGCACTGCTGTTGGGTTTAGAAAGCGCTGAAAATTGTGTTATCAAACACATTTTCCAGATGAGTCTTCTTTCTACTATTGGTAGTGCAGACGTGGAAAATAGTTAAAAGAGTCTGATTCAACAAATACAAAAAGTAAAAATACAAAAGTAGGATGAAATAGTTCGAACTTAGTTGTTCCTTAAAAGTTATAGTGAAATAAAATTGGAGCAGCCTTTAATGAAGTGCAAGTGATCTGCGAAGTTTATTGTATAACATACAATGGTTTAATATTCTGTGCTGGCGAAAGTTTGGCACGATAATCTAATTACTGCAAAAGTTTAGGATAGAAATATAATCTGATGTGAAGCAAAATGATATTAAAGATATCCGGGAGGAATACTTACACCGAGGAAAAATAGACTGTAGTTCTTGTTTAGAAAAATATAAATTACAATTCTAAATATATAATGCTGCTAGGAGTTTCTAAAAATATTCGACTGCATTTCGATAATTATTTAGAACAATAAGCTGAACTACTTTATAGTCATGCTATTTTTTTTTATTACGGTCTAACTTTGTAATGCTTACTTTTTAAACTTAAAAACTCTCACGTTGCTCTATGCAAATTTTGCCTCCCGGTATTTTTATAATTGGGTCCCGGTTTCATGCTAAGCTTGTTCACCAATTATTTTATTAAGAAAAATTTTATCCAACGTTCCTTTCGTTTAATCTATGCTTTGCAATTAGCCTTTTTAACCACCAGTTTCGGGTTTATTCTTTATTGTTCCAATGTATCGGTAATAATGAAACGAGCAACCATATTATAATATCTCCTGGTGTACCATGCTGAATAAACACATAAACCACGTTACACTTTCTCGTTGCCATTGGTACATCTTTTAAAAATACAGATAGTGATCGATTCTTTAAAAAAAACCGATACCTCACCGGTTAGTCTTCCTGGTAGAAACACCGATCCAAATAGCCAGTCACCCACAATTCCAACTGTTCCAAATATTTAATGAAAATTGGTGTTGAACATGATCTTCAAGTATCGTTTGTGGGGTTTTCAGATGGTAGTCATAGTCAGCAGTGTTTGTAGATTATAAAGAATTTTATATGTAATACGAAAAAATCACTATCGCCTTCTATTTTCGAAAATCTTTCCAAGAACAAAAAATTACCGAAGGAATAACCCCTGCATTTTTAGTGCATGTTTAGTAAACACCCTGAGAAATTATTTTAATTTTGCAAACATTATCTTGTTTGATTTGCTGAATTATACCGTACGGACACTTTTATTCGTAAACATAGAGAAACGCATATAATTTTTTACAAACGCGTTTATTTGCACTATTGCTGTCAAAACAATTATTTCAAGCTGTATTATTTTTTTAACTGTATTATTAATTTAGGTAACTGCAAGAAGTATTAATCCTTATTATTGTTTAAAAGACGTTAAAATAAATAATTTAATAATTACAGTAATATAGGTATAGTCGGGGCACGCTAAAGGTGCATCTACGTCATCATTTTTTTAATGGCGTCCATGACGTCATGAATTACTCTGTTTATATTTATTTATTGTTTCTCAAAACGTCGTTTGCTTTAATGTGTTTCAAAAACTGTCAGAGTGACGTTTGAGCAATATACACACAATAAAAAAAACAACAATGATCATGTGCTTAAATAAAAACTTATAGAACGAAAAAAATACTAATTAGTAAACGTTTTTATTTTTTGCAGGAATAATATGAATACAACTAATTAATAAAAATAATAACTGTTAAATAACATTCTATGGGCTTATAAAAAGCATACTTTTAATACGTATAATTCGCAAAAAAAATTACAGTTTTATACTGTTTCAAGATTGGTACCACAAAATTACCAGAAAATGCGATTGATGACGTAGATACACCTTTAGCGTGCCCCGACTATATTAATACTTTTTTAGATACAAGTTTTTCGTACTCTCCTATTTTTAAAAAGTTGTCAATATTTTTTTAAAATTTGTTAAATTTTGTTATATGTAGACATCGGCTTATCGCATTGGACACCTGTGCGACCTCTAATCTGTATTCAGATGTACACAAGTATGATCGAAAGTCGGGAACGTCAGTCGCCATGAATTTAATACTATTATAAACATCAATAATTATATTATTCTTTAACGTGATGTTGAAAATCTTGAAACTTTCGCGAATTTAGTTATTTTTGTGTTGAATTAACTGCTTTGTTTATATGGGAATATGTGAACTGTAAAGTGGTACGTTAAACGACTATGGAAATCATAATTAGTGCTGGGATCCACCTACGAAATAATTACTCTTTATGTCAATGAATAAAAAAAGGTAGGAATGCTAAAATATTATGTCAATTACTCTTATAAGAACAATTTATTAGAAATGTTATCACGTTTTAAAATACGCTTGCTTGTCTTCGATGTAGTTTAACTCCTCGTTCAAGTGAACCACGATCAATTGGCATGGATACGATTGTTACAATAATTGTATCCATGACAATTGATCGTAGTTCAGCTGGACGGGGGAGTTAAACTACGTCGATACAACCGGCCCGGGCCCTTAGGGGCGGCCTATCAACTCCCTTTTAAGTTAACCAACGGTCAATTGTCATGGATAGGAATTGTTACAAGAATCGTATCCATGACTATTTGACTATTACTTGGGATTGATAAATTAACCCATAATTCAGTAGTAGGATACAAGCTAAACGTCATGAGCATAACCTGCTTTATTTATACCATTCATGGTCCACTGCTAGAACAACCTATGGTAATGTTATTTGCCGGATTTATTATCTGCAGAACCGTACCTGATAATTTATAAGTAAATTAAATATTATTTTTATGTTGTATAATATTTGTAATTATTGTTTTTTAACCCCATACTACAGTTTGATAGGGATTCGAAGACATCTAGCTCGTGAATGCGCAGTCGTAAAGAATAAGAGAGAGAACATAGATACCGGTCGTGTCGCAGGCTATTTTAACATTTCTCTTTTGATCGTCTACGCAATTCGTGTTCCATCCTATTCCTGTCAAAGTGTATTAAATAATGGCAAATAAAATGCCTTATCGCATTATATAAAGGTTTATGTATTACACTGGCGTACTGGTCCGCAAATTGTATACGCCCCCGACCAGCACTATCCCCGGACTTAAATCCATAGAATACTAGTAGAAATCGTTATCGGATATTTCGACCATTTCTTGTAATGAAAACTAAAATTTTCTTGTGTAAGGTTTTTATGAATTAATTCAAGACGAATCGGCGAATGTTCATATAACATTTTTTTACCGTTTACCATTTTCATCTGCCAAAAGTTTGTTATAGAGCTACTAAATCACTCTGTAAATTCAACTTTAACATCTTCATATCGCCTAAAGGGTTCTTCTAAATCACAGTCTGGAAACTAAAATTGTGTTTCACGACAACATCCGCTGATTTGTAAAACCCGACAATGTTACTTTGACATTCCAATCATGAATGTCTTGCCCTAATGAAAGACGTGAAGTGTGTTCCTATAAGGTTCTTAGATCCCTTTCTGCAACGGTGCATTTCCAAGGAAAGCTGTCCCAAATTAAATGTTTTAATTATTTATTAACAACCTACAAACAAGCTTGATAATATCAAATTATCTAGTATCTTCTTGTATCAAATGGTTCACATCTGCTTCCACTGGTCCATTCACGTTCAGTTATACATTTTAACGAGGTTGTGAAAATTACAAATAGCTATTACATGTGCCAATACGCAGTATGAACCTAATAGTGTAGAAGAATAGCAATAATGATGTTTGCCGATGCTACTAATCCAATAAAACAGTAATTCTAGTAATGAGATTAATTCTTGGGATCCCACAAAAATATGTAACATATTGTGTCGTATTGTGTTATTAGGGGCAGAGGTATAACTTTTTGTGCAGAACTAAACCGAATACTTTGTGAAATCAATAAAGTCACATTTTCTGCCGCCTGTAACTTTTACTCCAATCACGAATCACTAACCGCAAAATAACATTATCTGACGGTTGTATCCTGTATGGCAATAAAGATATAAACTGTAACATCGCTGTTAGTAGCATTAACGTATAAGGAATGCATCAAATCATTACCAACACTAAAAATATTGCTGATAGTTTTCTCAGTAACCACGCAAATTTTAAAAGAGTACTTAAGATCTTCCTTATTATCTAAACCTGGGAATAATAGAGAAAATTTATATTCATGGATTTCTTATGTGGATATAGTACTTTGCTTTATTCTTCTAATAGATATACAAGTATTAGCTAAAAGCAGAACGAAAAAACTCGATATGATAAGTAAACTAATTAAGCAACCAAAAAAATTTGACTGAGCCGATACTACAGCCTATACCTAGATAAAGTTGCGCTTGTGTAATATAGCTTAAGCGGCGTTTACATTAGTCAAGTTACTTGATTCAAGTCTCCTTGAATCAAGCAACTTGAAAGTTGTTCTCCTGTTTACATATAATCAAATGTGGCAGTGCATTCAAGCAACAAGTAGATAAATAGAAATGGCGCCTACTAAGATGATAGGTAAATGTGTACTAAAAATATCATATTTCTTATCAATGTCATCAGAATTCCACTTTGCTTTTGCCGACATGACTGCTAATACCACTATTAAATAAAAAAAATTTAGAATAATTTTTGATGCAATACAACGTTTAATGAGGTTGTACGCTGCGATACACTAAACGCTTGAATCACTACCCTGGAATCTACTTGCCTGAGGTGTTTATACCATTCAAGTGCAATTCAGGTATGTTTCAAGTTTGCTTTACATAGCTCAAGTCAAGTGAAAAGTTGACCACTAGTCAACTTTACTTGAACTTGAAATGCAACTTGAAATTGAAATTACAAACTACTTGAAAGAACTTGAATTTGTGTTTATATTTTCCAAGTATATTCAAGTTGCTTGACTCAAGGAGAGTTGAATCAAGTAACTTGACTAATGTAAACGCCGCTTTACCCATGTAGAATCATTTTATACTATTTTAGATAACGGGATATCCAGCTGCTTCTTACGAGAAACACACTGTATAAAAATTCTATTATGGTGTGTAAGGTTAATAAATGTTAGTTAATACTCAAACACACCTGAATGTACATTCAAAGCTTGTTTGCGCGATGCAATTGTGTACTTATGCAGGTCGGTGTTGGAAAATGAATACAAATGCCTGGTCTGGGAGTTATAGAATTAGTTTACCTTCGCAGTTCTTGCTGTAAAATACAGTAACCAAAAGCAGAATGCTCCAATAATCTAAATCTACTTATGCTACAAATGCGATTACGACTTATAATAGAATTTGCACCCTGAAGTTTCAGAGCAATCATATGCAAAATGTGTCATTATTTATACTCACAGGCAACAGACAACACGGTGAGCCGATTACAACGTGGAAAGAATTTATAATAAAATAGCGAAGACATTAAAAAATTGCAAAAAGGGGTAATGTTACATACAAAATAACTAGAAGACTGAAATTGCTACAAAAACAATAACACAGGAAAATTATAATTATGTTAAAACTGAGGATAAACGAAGATTATCAATGGGAAATTATTTTAGCTGAAGCCGCCTCCAAATAAACGTAAAAAATTAAAACAATTCATTATTTAAAAACGATACTGAAGCCACAAGGAATTTTTAAATGCGAACATATTAAATTAATATAACCTAAGGAAATTATTGAACAGTTTAACAACTATTTCGTTATAACAGAAATTCTACTACTTACTTTCTACTTTTTAATTTGGTATCCCGTAGACGTAAAAAAGTGTTACCAACGTGAGGCTCAGAAATTGCTAGCTTCTAACATTAGTTCTGGTTTTTGCCGCCCGCAAAGGTATTTGTTAGTTGTTTCACGGAAACAGAATCAAGATAATTATATAGCTTTCATTTCATATAGAAATTAAATTTAGGTTTGTATGCAGCGTTGTCAAGATCTTGGACCAATGTTCTGGGTGCAGGGAAATATTTAATGAAAAATAGAAAATAGTTTTAGTATTAAAATTAAATTCTCACACAGGGTGTTTCAAACCGACCGCACAAAAACGACGGTAGGTACGTTGTTCTATAGCCTACAACTACCTATATGGATGTATAAAACTTAAGTAACTTCTTTTTCTACTGTCGATAGTTTTTTTATAATTATCCTCCAAAGGCAAGAATTAACATCTATAAAATCTTTTTTATTAGGTAACTACGTTATCGAAAAACTGCCTTAGTTCAATATTACAAGGGAGACCCTTTGTCTCTTTTGATATATATTTTTGATATTAGAGTACCCGTTATCTTGTATTAAGCATTTAAAGTTTGCTGATAATGGCCTGTAGACGTGGCAATAACGTACGAGCATACGTATTTAATTTTTCGAAATTATTCTAGTTTGAATGTCGGCGTCAAATAATTTTGAAGTAATTCACAATTAATTAGTGTTTCTTCGTAAAAGTACATTCGTTTTGGTTACTGATTCAAAGATTTCGTTTCGTTCGCTCGTAATTCTGTCACTTGACTAAACGAAAAACAAATCGTTTTTGTTAGAAAATCTCACTTGCGGAGACTTTGATGGGGACTGTGAAAACCACAGGTCTTATGCCAGTTTTCCAACAAACTGACAAAACAGAAACTTGTGTCGAAATAAACAAAACTTTTTACAAACTTTTTGAAGACTCGAGCAATTGTTTCTGTTTTGTTTTTGCTGTTCCGATCGTAATCAGCAATATTAAAATTTCACTTAGTTCTTTTATCTAAATATAACGTCTCTACTGTCTTAACCCAAGTAAAACTAAATTTGTAACCAGCTTTATTCCTGTAAAGGTTTAGAACGAAACAAAATATCTGCATGCCTTTAGTGATTGGGACCGAAATTTCGCCTTCTTTTGACAAGGTAAAATGAAATTTATTAGACTTTTAGAGAAATACCTACTCCTAATTTACAAGATACTATTCAAGTGTAACTAACACGTTCAAAGCCAAGGTGTGTTATTGGTAAAGCCTCTAATAACACGTTATGGGAATACTTTTATACACAAGCAGTACCGCCGGGTAGCTAATTTCCATTTGCTATACGGTACGTGCTACTGTTTGTGCTACTTGTGTACAAAATCTTTATTAATTTATTAGCGATTATCGCTACCTTATTTTATTCGCGAAATTGAGGAAGCGTCAATCGTATAATGCCCAAACTCGATACCCGCACATGTGCCCTGGTATTTTGAATAAATGCATGTATACTTGCAACAATTTTTGCCAATTAGTAATGAAAATATGGCTGAAATAGTGTTTTAAACTTTGTCAACTTCATTTATGCGAATAAAATCAGGTAGTAGTAAATAGAAAGCATAAATCATATTTCCATTTCATACACGGGTAGCGCAAGCAGTAGCGCGTACCGTATAGCAAACAGAAATGGGTAGGAATAAAATGTTCGATATTTAAAGGTGTTTTGCAAAATAAAATATTTGAAATGTCCGCTAAAATATTGCAAACGCAGAAATGCAATACTTGATATTCAAATAAGTTTTGCACGGTAAAAAAAAATAAACGCATGATAAAAAATAATAAATGCTCGATAAATTGTGCTCGATATATTAGGACAGGCGAGTATTGAAATAGCCACCCCCTTACGCGCATGCGCAACGTGTGTATATACACAAGTCCACTGGGTTTTTTTAAAAATTAATTCTCAAACTGCAACTAACCTAAAGTTCGAGGGGCGCCCCCACTAGTCTTTGCAAAGTCTTTGCTTCAGGTTAGTTGCAGTTTGAGAATTATTTTTACCCAGTGGACTTGTGTATATACATACGTCACGTGAGGGGTGGCTATTTCAATACTCGCCTTTCATCGAGCGTTTACTTTTTTTATCGAGCGTGTATTTCTTTTTATCGAGCATTTATTATTATTTTACCGAGCATTTTCTATTTTTATCGGGCGTTTGATAAAATACCCTGCAACTAGAATTTTGAATCGAACAAATGTATCGTGCATGGAAATTAATTACCCAGCGTATAATTTGTAGCGAACAGAAATATGCTACCGGGAAAGCGTTTGTTTTGGTAGGTAACGAATATCGGATTTAACGTAATTTCACCTTTATTATTGCAGCTTTAACATGGCGGCTGATAACAGAATATTAAAGGATTAATACCTTGCTAACTTAGATAATAATAGACAGTTATAGTTGGTTCATTTTGAATAAGCTGGATTTTGGTAAGTGCTTTCACAATGAAAGGATTATAAAGGTGTTACCTGCTGACCATTTTAAACAGCTTAGTGTCGAGCAATCACAAGCAGTATCGTTCTGAAAAGGACCGTACCTAGTCTATTTTTTTTAGAAAAGGTGTTTAAAGTTTACTTTCATAGAAAATATCCAAAAATGTTTATAATTATTATTTAAATGGAATTTGTAGATAAACCGGTTACGTTTTTGTTGTGATATTTTTGTGATTTTTTCAACATCTTTGACGTTCGATAGAGCTTTTGGTTATAGGTAAGTTTGGTTACATCGCCCTATTTTGGTCTCAGGAATATGTGGTAGCGTTTTGTACAGACCTTTCAGGGACTTGTGTAATATAGTTTTACAGATAATTGGTAATTAATTTTTCAAGTATCCTTAGAATTACTACAAAATTTGTATTTTATTGAATTTTCAGAACATTTCAAAGAAAATTCGCTTTTTATTGTTAATTTCAATTCATTGAATCTTCGAATCCTCGAAGTGCGCACCATTGCCGGTTCGCTAGCGGTTCACGTTTCTAATTTATTGGTGGAGACTTACGCTGTTATCGATTTACAAATTATTAATAGTTCACCTTCAATTACCCTGAAAAGTTTCTAGTTTCAAATGGAATGCATGAGGACTAACAGGTTTAAGCTTTTTAGCGATATACAAAATTGATTTGAAGTATACATTAATTTCTTTCTAATATTAAAATCTAATTAAACTAATCAGCTGTTACTGCTTAAGAAAACTTTTTGCAAACTAGGTATAACATAGAAATACTTGTAATGGGGAATTTTTTATGTATCAAATAAAATTCAAGCCAAAAAGTTTGAAATTACATTGCGCGTTGTGAATGCGAACTTTTAAAACATTTAATTAAATTTGTGCTTTTATTGGCGGTTTTCGTTGTAATTGTTTTTTTTTTACTAATTTTCCAGTACCGATTCCATTTACGGAAGTTAATTTTAGCTGTATAGTAATAATTATTGAAATAGTTTATGTATTATCACTTATCAGCTAGCATTCTAATAGATAGGGCTAATGCAAACTAAAGGCATTCTACAAGGAAGTCTCTGTCTGAATATGTATGTTATATGAGTATGTATGTATATTCAACAGTGATACAGAAGTTCGTACAAACTTGTAATACCCGTACTGTTCAAATCCCCAAAGGCAACTAAATACATATTAATAGTTTGTGTTTGTCTAACTGTAATCGCAGAAAGTCAGTGACTATTTATGTTGTGCCATTTTGACGGAAGGGAATAATCCTGTTAATTATTAGCAGTAACAATACCTTATAATACCATTGACACGCGATCAGTAGTTTCACTCTCAGGCGGCGCCTTTGAAGTTGCTGGCAAAAATTTTTCATATGCGCAGACCCCGATTTGCAGCCACGCGCATCGGATATTTTCTATACACGGGAACATTGTTATAAATATACTAATGGTCCTGTATGATATTGTATTTTACCATGACAATTCTGACAGTTTGACAAATCAAGACTATCGTGATTTGAATTTAAAAACAACCGCGTGTGATCACGTGACTACGTAACCTGCGCAGACCCCAATCTGTCGCCACGCGTCGATCATGCGCCGAACCACAAAATAAGCAGAGTGAAACTACTGATTCGTTAAGCGATATACTGTGCCATTGATACCTTAATAAGTATAATTCAAAGAGTATTGGTAATAAAATTTACAGTAACAGTGTAAACACGAGTTTGATTATACAGAATACATTTCCATAGGTACTTACTACTTTGTCTTATTGTCTTGCGTCTTTAATCCAATTTACGTCAACTTCATTTTGAAGATGTACGTACAATATTCGGCGTTGTAGTCAAATTTCCTTTATATTAGTTTAACTGTTAAGATTATCATGTTGTACAGCAAAGTTGCATAACCCTATTCAAAAGTTTGTGATTCCAACTGTACCGATATAACTTGCTCTGATACCGATTTCGAAGCTAATTTAATAGCTTCTAAATTATAGATTTCTCAGAACACTCACGACTCAATATAATAATTATATTTGCATATAGAGCATGTAACCTAATTGACATTATTTTGAGTAGATAGTAATGGTGTGTCTGTGTTCGTAATTACAGTATACCAATTACAAAAAACTTCTACAATTCTGTCAAGGGCCCTGTCGTTGCTAGTTACCACGGTTCTTATACGTTTTTCGCGAAACAACCACATGGGGTAAATGAAATTCGATTATAACAGAACGAATTTTCGTTTTCGAATAGTCTACCAACATTTTTTATTAAAGCTTGAAAAGGAAAATTAGGTTTTCATTTTACACTTCCCCTAAACATAGAAGTATCCTGCATACATTCACGTAAAACTTTTATTTTAATGAAACCAAAAGCATCCCTAAAGCTTTGACTATAATTTTCATCAAAACACAAACTCGTATAACAAAAGGTTATTTTGGTTTGAAATTGACCGGGATATATCTAAAGCAATATTCATTCACCACCTGCTTTAGCAGTTCAGAAGTTTTTGTTTGAGTCTGGGATACTTCATTCTAATATCATAATCCTCACGGGTAGACCTTCTTCACCCAGAACAATCTTTTACTTTATTATTGAGGATTATAATGTGTCGGGAGGTTATACAGCATGAAACAAAATTTGATATATATATTTCCAGTAACGATTTTTGTCTGGTTAATGCTCAGATACAAACAACTTTATATACCTATGAGGAATTTATTCAAGTAACTTGGTAGATTATTATGAAGCATTTTAAAAATCAGAAGTAGGTAGTAGCAGTATAAAAATATATTCCCTGCTTGATACTAAGCATATTACTTATTTTTAGTTGTATTATAGTGATATTTATAATCACCATGCAGCAAAATTGTGTCTTCAATATTTCCCCTTTACTGCAATCGCCTGAAATTAGTACTTTCCAATGTCTTGTAAATAATGTACAAGTGGTTAGAGTCCGCTCGCAAAGTGGATCTACTAAGATATTCGGTTTACGCAAACCTTTGTTAAATGAATTCAAATCTATGAACTACCGAGTGTAACGTTTGGCTCTGATAAGGTCCTGCATACCCTGGAGTTCGAAACGTAGGGCTTAACATTAGAATACATTGATTGCTTCCGTTGGTTTTCTATCAGGTTACATTTTTTACGATATTTACACAATTTGGATCAACTACGCTGTAGTACCTAATCCGTTTGTATATACGATTGCAAACACAATCACTTTCTTTTATAATAAATAAATCAGAGCTATATATTTAAGTACTTATTTAATATTATGTGAAACCAACAATATTCAATGGTGAAACGTAGCTATAATGTATTGGTAAATCTCTGAGAGCTGACTGCACAAGTTAAACGATTGATAACACTTACTGCAACAAGATGATGGGTAGGTGAAGAAATTTACAAATCGGTGACAACTGAGGAAGACGCCTTTTGTAGGAGATTGAAGGAATTTGGAACGTAGGGAGACCATGTTACTACCATTACTACGAACCTCAACTACACCAAGCCCAATAAGAAGACATTCTTAAAATTATAAAATTGATTCGTGTATTAGTGCCCGACAGTTGAGTAATAATATACAGGGTGTCTCTAAACCTAGTACCATAAATTTACCAGCCCCTCCCTGACGAAAAAATAAGTCGAAAATGTTTATAAAAATTTTGTCCAAAACCGCAGCATAATGAAGCTACACGTCTTCGAAAATGGTGTTGAAAAAACGGAAAACAATTGACTTTAAAAACGGTTTGAGATAAAAAAAATCGAAATTTTGCATGCAGCCTAACCTATTGAAGGTATAAACAGTACGAACACTTCTGTAACTATTTTTATTTTAATTTATTTTTCAATAAATTAATTTACATACAAATCCAGCATTCTAAATTGATTTTGGCAAAACAGAAAATCTGCATTTTATAGGAAACGGTTAGTCCAAGCGAGTTGAAACAAGAGTACCTTTTTTGTTAATTAGGTAACAGGGAATACAAACCTCTAAACTAAAATGGAAAAAAACAAAAGGTTAAGAGAAACGGGTTCCAAGAATAAGGTGATAACCCCATTCGCGCCGCCCCTGGTTAATTTACAAAAAAAAAAATAGTAGAAAGTTTATACCTGTAATAGGTTTTAGGCTGCCTGCAAAATTTCGATTTTTTATCTCAAACCGATTTTAAAGTCAATTGTTTTCCGTTTTTTCAACACCATTTTCGAAGACGTGTAGCTTCCTTATGCTGCGATTTTGGTAAAAATTTTTATAAACATTTTCGACTTATTTTTCGTCAGGGAGGGGCTGGTAAATTTATGGTACTTGGTTTAGAGACACCCTGTATATCGGGCATTCCTCTAAAGAAATTCACAGTAAATTCCATAGAACCATATAATACGTCCATTTCATTTCGCTTTACCAACTGAAACCAAAATGAATTAGGTACTACCTATTGGATGCATAAAAATACGCAACTAAATACTCAACTAATACGTACTCAATATCATTAGATGAGGTTTTATTTACAAGGACTGAAATGTGCAAATTCCATGTTTGTACAGGATGTTTCAAAAATGGCGTATAAACACTGCAGGACAGTGAGTAATTCTAATTATACAAGGTAGAAGACAAAATCCGCCCCAAGCTGTAGAGCTTTTAATTAAAATCGCATTGCGACTGTCGATATGCTAATCGAAATGGTTCATTAAGTACTACGTTTTGAAAGAACATGGTAATTGAAATTACAAAAACAAGAATCGAAAAATAAAAGCAGTAAATACATGAGCACTTTAAAATTAATCCGCTAATTTCTAATGGCCTTGACTTGTCAATATTTTGTTAGTCAAAATTATAAATAAATACGATTAACAAATCTCTAGGTGCATGTCTCACAGGATATGCGACTGTCTATACGATATAACGAATAGGCAGTTAATCAAAAACGAATCGTCGAGTGCGATTCCCTCCTTACAAATAAATCTAAAAGCATATAAAGCCGGCGCTACACGATGCTACGTTTGACTCAAATGTTGGCCTCCAACCTTTGAGTCAAACGTTGGACCATTGGCATGGCGAGTCCCCTGCTACACGGTGGAACGAACGTTCGATCCAATATACATTTGTTCCAACTACCCAACGTTGGCTATAGTTTGTGTATGAAGTCCTTAAATTTGTTTAAATTTTAAATATTTATTAATTATTTAAAAAATGGATGGAGGATGATGACTATGATGAGGATATTATGGCTGCTGCCGCAACAATAATGTTATTGTCTTGTTGCAAGTTACAACTTGAAATGAATAAAAAAATACGTAAAAAAAGGAGGTGGTGGATGGTGTCTCTTAATAGGAACAGAGAAAGGTACCTACCTACTTTTTCTATTACTTTTTATTACTATTTATTAAAATACATGCATATTTTAATTAAAATAAATAAATAAAAAAAGTTTAAAAACTATTCTGGGTATGGAGGGAATCGTGTAGCAGTGTGTCAAATGTCTTCCAATTGTACCGTCCAATGAAACAAAAACCCTTTGAAGCGGGTCAAAAGACCGACAACAGGCCGAACACCTTCCAGCACGAACGTTGGACGCTTAACACTGGACACTCGTAGTTCGAGAATCGGCCACACGATGCGTCCAACCATCAAGCGTCCAACGTTGGAGGGTGTTGGTAGCATCGTGTAGCGCCGGCTTTATAATAGAATCATGAATATGACAGAGTTTGCTGATTTGGTTGATTAAATAAAGTTGTGAAAATCAGCCATATTCATATTATGATTATTTTTGATAATGCTTACTGTAATCCAATAATTTTAAGGTATATAAGTAAAAGGAAACTTAATTGCCCAAACGTAACCCAAAAGAATGTTAATGTAAATAGAGGTTAACGGTTTTGCCATCGCGATAAAATTACGGAACCACTAGATGGGGCTACTAAAATTTCCGCCTAACGATACTTTTCAGATCTGTCGCGCCTGCATTTACGTCAAATATGTTACTAGAATATCGTGCACATGAACTACATAAGGCAACATTCCCTAGAAAGTGCACATCATGGTCATGCAAATGGTCAAGTTGACTGTGATTCCATGTAAGTTAAATTGAGCCACAGCCAACTTGACCAAGTTTATCTTCGATCGCTTTGTAGTATTATAGCGGTGACTTTCTACTTGCTTATACCGTTGCTTAAAAAAAGGTTCATTTAGGGTAATTTGTGCTTATTCGAAACCTGCTAATATGCAAACAGTATAGGTAATACACTTAAAATGTGTAACAACGAACTTTGTTTATTTGTAGCCAGCTATCTCGTAGAACAGATATTTACAGTTTTCTGTAAGCGAATATTTAAATTTGATTTTTTTATATTGGAAATACTGGAGTTGCAATGAAAGGCGTGCATGTTGTAATAATGGTTTAAATTGCATTTTGAAATTTAAATTTCAATGATCATTTACAGCTGTTTTGTACTCTAAAATTTGTGTGGAGTACCAATAATGTTTGAAGTGACATTCAAAGAACTTAGTAATTAATATATTATTTACTTAACTAACTCTCAGCTCCGACAATTTTGACGTTCTTGACAAATTTAATTTTCTTCAAAATACTTGTAAGAAACACCTGCAAATATACGTCAATTTTAACAAAAGCTACTCAGGTGTACGTTCCTTTCATGGGGTCTTGGTTCTCTCTGTAATTCCCTTTTGTACTTTGGAATTTATAAACAAGGGGCGCGGTAGAACGTGAATAAAATCGCGTTTCTTTGTTCTCTCTGGTTTGATGAAGTTACAAAATAATTATTTCTACACAGGTATTATTATTATAGTAGGTTAAGGTATAGAAGTTGAATATTAATTAGAATAAAATATTAGATATTGATCTAAATATTATGTACCTATTTGTTCGTTATGCGTGGTTTGTGGTCAACTAACGTTTTGATTCGGAGGTACTAGGTATTAATGGTTTTTGAATTAAAATATTATTAAAAGTTTTTTTATTAGTACCTAAGTAATAGGAAGTTGTTAAGACTATCACCTACAATTGTAGAAAAGTAGTGGACTAATGTCGTTTCCATTAAATTATCTTTACCTAATACTAAATAAATTTAATTAGGTATTACAATTGAATCATGATCTAAAAATATTATAATTATATTTTTCTTCAAGCGTATCATAATATCCGTATTGTTGTACAGAACTGGCTATGTAGAAGGAAGTCATTTTGTTAATAGTCAAATAATGAAAATAATGTTACTAGTACAATAATGTGTTGACGTATCCATGGCAACGGCACTATTTTGCCCATAGCTCCGCCCCCAAGGTTGGTAGAGGGGAGAGCGTTGTCCTGTCGAAATGGCTTTTTAGGAAATATTTATTTACAGCAAAAGAATATTTTTACACTTGAAGAAAAAATAGTATATATTATTCGGAGTAGAACGTCTTATTTGTGTTTCGCTCACTTGCACAGCCTCGGCGCGTGCGCCTCGGCCGCAATATGACCTCAACACAAAAAGAACTCTTTCTACTCCTAATAATATAATATACTATTTCCATTATGGGAGTACAATATTAAATATGAAATAAGTATATATAGAATTTAATTGAAACTTTAATGAAAATTTAATTTTGTCTTTTGGAGAATTTGCGTCAGCTATCCCAATATCTATAGTGCGTATAGGAGTTTTGTGTAATATACCCATATTTCTCAACGTTTCCTTCTGTAATTATAAACTATCATGTTTGTTATCAAACAAAAGTAAAGATATTTATAATGCAATGAATTTACAATAACTTTGTTCCATTCCATTTTTTTAGAATGTTTTAACTATTTCTTATCTATGTTTTTAAACTATGTATACGTTTGCTGACAGACAGCAATAAATTGGTACATAGTTGACTACAAAGGTATGCACACCACTAATTCTGGCCTCAATGCCTCAAATACAACGAGTGTAATGGATTTAACAAAGATAAATAGCTGTGTACTAAGCTTAGCATGATGAACGAGGTTTGATTAATATGGGCTTTACCGAAATAAATTGTTTGGTGTAACCATTCGCTATTCCCAAATAAAAAATAGCTTGGATTTAAAAATCAATTACCGACATGAACGCAAAATTGTAAAATTGGTGTTCTGTATTACTATTTACATAAATCACCTCAGTTTGAATTCCTGGAACCTCCCTTCATTCAGACTAATGAACCATTGTTGACCCTAACTGAAAGTTTCGCCTAACTGAAGTAGCGCCATCTGCATGAGACTAAACATTGTGTTGACATAGGGTTTACGGTTTACCCGTATAGGAAATGGAAATAAGATTCATGCTTTCCATTTACTAGACGATTATCGCTACCTGATTTAATATTATATTCGCATAAATGAGGTAAGGTTGATCGTATAGTAAACATAATAATCTGCAATGTCCCAACTCAGGGTATCCGGTTAAAATCACTCCGGAATAATCACCCTGGCCAAAACCACTCCGGTCATAATTACTCCAACAGAAACCACACAGTCAATAATCACTCCCTTAAATAATCACTCCTGTAATATGATATAGATATTTAGATATATACTCTGTTTTTTCTCTTTATCATTCAGAGTAGGCGAAGTCAACTTTAGATATTTTTATAACAGTGTAGAATAGCTACTAAAGTCACCGGTGGAAACGTCACTTGTAATCAAATTGTCGTTTTGAAGTTTACCTACACTATAAAACTATATAAAAATCACGGCACTCTTGAATGATAAAGAGAAAAAACAGAGTTTAACTATACGATCTGTCAAAAAATAGAACAAATAAATTTGCCATACCTAGAAGTTATGACTTAATAACACCACAGTTTAAGTTTAGAAGTTAAAATGCATTTATCTAATAATAATACAATAATAATAAAATACATAATACACGGGTAGCGCAACCAGTAGCGCGCACCGTATAGGAAACGGGAATATAGGTACCTACTTATAGTTTAACTTCCTATGCATTCCTTGATGTTCGTAGGGTATATACAGGGTGTCCGGAAACAACGTTCCGTAACTTCGGGAGATGATTCTACATCCAAAAATATGAAGAAAAGTTCTGATGAACAGGGGTCCGGAAAAGCTTTCTAACGGAGCTACGGCTCTTTGAAGAGGGGCCTCAAAATGTGTTGTTTTATTAATTAGTTAATCAATACTGAAACGAGATTGATAAAATTTGGTACCCAGGGTATATTTGGTACGGGAAATAGTTTGGTAATGTTAAAAATAGAAAAAAAAGCCAGGGGCGTGCGTAACGGGTAGGGTGTATTGATTAACTAATTAATAAAACAACACATTTTGAGGCCCCTCTTCAAAGAGCCGTAGCTCCGTTAGAAAGCTTTTCCGGACCCCTGTTCATGAGAACTTTTCTTCATATTTTTGGATGTAGAATCATCTCCCGAAGTTAAGGAACGTTGTTTCCGGACACCCTGTAGCCTGTATACAGTATTCTTAAGAACATGAGCCGGATTTGAACCTGCACAGTTCGGAAATAAAGGAAAGCAAACTTATCTCTGAATGACCCACGGCAGTGTTTTAACATGCAATGCCGTAGAATACTTCGAAAGTGAGAATATTTTCACTTCTTGACGAAGTTATCGTTGTTACATTAGAGCAATGATTTATTCTTTAGGTGTTAGTACTGCTGTAAATCTTTAATCTCCAGCGTTTGCAGTAACAATTCATTTTTAATTTTATTTTTTAAGGTGTGGGAAAAGTTACAAGTTATATTCCAGCCTCAGTGCGCTAATTAATATATTTAGGACAATCTTTCTGCATTATTTCAGATTACAATAAAGTGGTGCTGTGTAATATCCACCATTCTCTTATTACCCTGTTTTATTTTATTACCCAGAATGTCAAAAGGTATTTTTAATTACATTTGCAAAGGAATCGTATTTTTTACTTCATTGGTAACATACTGTTAAATAACAAACAGCTAAGGTAAACTACATAATATGAAAACTGATGTACAATCCCAACGAAGAAAATCCAATAGATAGGATCAAGGGAAAAGGTGTTTTATGTTGGACAGTCTCAACATTGTGTCGTATGTAACCATTATACCCAGAGTAACACTTTGAATCCTTGCGGGAAAACTGAATTGCCTATCTAGATCAAAGCAATTCTGCAGCTAACGTGTAGAATTGTAAAAGATTTAAGTTTATCCCTCACTCATCTTAGTGTATTGAGAAATCCATTTCGATCATTTTTAAATTGAATACGAAATTGAGTTTGCTTTAATTATATTTATATAGATTTTCTTGCTTGCTTCAATATTCAGTCACCTTCGAATTTTGAACAGAACTAATGGAGCGGTTAATAATGATTTTGTTTCATAGAAAAACTGTGTGAAACGCGGTTCTCTTGCTAATTTCATTAACTTTTGTTTCTGTTTTTGTTAATCAACGCAGTAAACACGTTACCCGCTTTCGTTGCCACCCGTTGATTTAATTCTGATTTATACGCCATTTTGCCAATGTTTTATACACTTACGAATTCTGCTACAAAAACTATTGCTATCTGAATATTTCAGTCTTCTACTTTGATTATTTTCTCGATATTTAGTATGTTGAATATTTATGATGCAATTTGTTATATGATCAAGTAAAGCATTTTTAATTATAAAGACAGTTAAAATATGTAGCTTGTGCATACACAGGGTGATTCCAAAAGGTGCAACCACATTTCTGAGTCTGTTCAACACTCTGACATAAAGAGAAAACTGTCATTCTTATTTATGTGTATGTTTCCGTTTGTTAATTGTTATCATTAAATAAACCACACCCCTGTTAGTCCTTTGCAAATAAATTTTAAAATTAAAATAGGATGCACCAAAGAGTCTCTTTTAAATAAGACCAAGCTTTCGGGAATTAATTGGTTACTTCTTCCGGCATCTACAAAATTAAAATGATAAAGATATGAATTCATTGCAGTTAAAAATTTCGATTCTACTTTTTCTTCAGTTTTAAATTTAAAAGTTTGTTTATCAATGTCTGTAATTCCAGTTGTTTGATGTGAGTGTCTGGTGTGCTATGCAAGTATGTTTGTAAAATATCCTGAGATAAAACATTAAATGGCTTACAAGAAGTGAAGGGGGGAGATTTTTTAAATTTCGTTCATTAAAAGCCCAAATAATTTTGCTGATTAAGTGACGAAACAAATAATTCCTGTGGCATATACGACCTACCTCCAGCGGCTTTGTTCTAAAAAGGGCATAGTGTTATTTTATATTCTAAATTGAATATGAAAATAGTTATTTATATATCAAAAGCTCAAATAAGGCTGTTTTACTTCATAGATACACTCGAACTGTGAATCATACGAGGGCTGGAACAAACCGTTTACACCAGAGATTATTGTTAAGTGACCCTATACTATTTTTTACTATTGTATATCTACAATAAAATTAATAGGAGGTATCAAGACTATTTATTCCTACGATGAGGGTGCTCCATGCAATGTGGATGTTGACGAAAAGTGTTATAGACGTGTATATAATAAGACATAATTGGACTGAACTGAAATGTTAGGGTTCAAAGTAAATTTCCGTAATCTTCTAAATTACCACTCAAAGGATAAAGGTGAACACTCGTATTTGCTTTTGTTCCCAGCTGAAAAATAAAGTATTTTACGATCTATTTTATTTTTTACTCACAACAGCGACTCAAGTTTTACGATGATGCCAACTTCATCCGTTTTATTTGTTGAAGACCAAAATTGGCAAGAAAGTCATTATTTTGTTTACTTTAGGATTTTATGTTCTATTGTTATCCTACACTCATTATTTGTGTATTCCTAATAATTTGAAATGTTTCACTCTTGTGGTGAAATTTTTCAAATTAAATGTTTATGTCGGCTAACTAATTTAACTAAAAGTTAATATCATTTAATTGACTGCGTTATGTTTAAAATGCCGAGCGATTACACATCTACATGTGTACAAATTGCAAATAAATTTTCCAATACTGTTGGGAATACCACATGCTTTTCAATATAAATTACCACCGATTAAGCTGTTTCACTGAGTCTGTTATAAAAACGTGTAATACCTGGTACCCTGTAGCATGCAACCCACCACTAACCGTTAAATTATTTTCCATTTCAGCAATTTCATTAAGAGAATTTCAAAAGTACATTTCCGTTTAATCCTGGATCAAAACAAATACCTTTAGGGAATCCAAAATGTAATCAATTTACTGCAATACTGTTATTGGATGGTTATAAGTCAATACATTAACAGGAAAGAGTTAATTGCAATTTATCCTATTCCGGAGATTCTCAAAATGTTCGGCATAAATTTTATATGTTACGTTTATTCTTTTGTAATAATTAACTTAACACTACACAGCGGCCAGAACTAACCTAATGTGTCCCGTGTGAAATTATTCTCCTTCACGTAATCCTGTATCTTTGACGAAGTCCAGGATATCCTTGAGGGAGATGACTTGTAGCTCCTGTGTTTCCAGAAAGGGAACTCCAAAGCTCTTTAGTCTTTTGACCCCCAATGCTTCACATTGACAGAATATATCAAATGGGGTTTTATGCTCCATGTCACCCCCCCCCCTCCGCATTGTGTTGAGGTACTTTTTCATCTTACAGTGTCCTGCAATACGTCTGATTAGACTAGTTTTATGTTCCACCTACAGCTCGACCAAGCTTACAAAGTTGAAAGAGGGCGTGTCCGGCGCTGTTATAGTTTTTCAAAGTACAGTCAAAATAAATACATTTAGGCGGCAAATTTAAATAATTGTAAATATTTTTCATTCGATGAATCCCATGACCTTCCGAATGATATTTCTGGCTTCAAAATGTCTTCCTCGATTTAACATTCACACATTCACAACAGATTTTAAACGTCAAACCAATCTGACAAACACTGAAATTATTAATATTTTAAACGTCAATTTAATTTGTTCAATGAATGTACTTTTGAGTATAATTGTTTGCTATTGGTTGACGTATTGTCGCGCCTTGTCTTTCAAAATTTAGTTGACATATTTTCCGGGGCATTTGTAAGCTTGGTGGAGCTTTATCGAGTTTCAGGATTTTCTTTGTGTATTCCCTGAATGAATCTCGAACAAACAGTTTCGACTGTCTCAATCCAGACACTGCTCTCCAGTATAGTTGCAGTATGCCTCATTAATGCCCGGTTTCTGAAAACAAATTTATGAAACCCATAACTTATGTATTCGATAAACAGTCAATAAGGCAGTCCATGACGTATCACGTGATCCTTGTGGAAGGCGCTGATTGGCCTATGTGAAATTTGATCACGTGACCTAATGTCATTAGAGTGCCTTATTCGCTGTTTATGGAATACATAAGTTATGGGTTTCATAAATTTGTTTCCAGAAACTGGGCATAAGTCGGTCCTTAATAAATCTGTAAGCGATACCCCGGCACCCACTCTAGAGTGACTCTGATGTTATATAGATAGCCAGTTCACTCAGAGCCTGATAGGCAACTATCAACAGTCTTGGAATAGACTTCCACTGACAGTGGGGCATTTTGCATTTAGGACAGCCTAACCGTCTGTCCTGATATGGATCTACCTAATTTCATATTGTCTGTCCACCATGTCGTGTGCGCAAGTGGTGATAGCAAACGAGTTCAGGCTGGAAGACGGCGGTATAGCGGATCAGGTTTATGCTTATTTCATGCCCTGTGTCCTCAGATGTCTCCACTCCAGTTCTGTCCCCCATCTGGGAGCAATCTGTGTACCAAACGGTACGGCAAAGGACTGTCTTTTCTACTTGTAACCACTTATGGTCTCCCCAGAAATGAGTATCCTGAAAGGTTTAGTGAAATGAAACTTTTCGAGTGCTTTGTCTGACTGCATTGTAGCATGAAGTTTTCCTTCGTTAACCGAAATATTTCTGTGTGAAAGTTCCTTCTCCAGAAAACCTCTCTGGTTCTGTTTTGACTTATCTGTAGGACGATGTAATGGGGTCATGCTCCACCACTAATAGCTGCAGTGAAGGTAGACCTAGCAGCATCTTTATCGCTGCAGTGGGTGTGGTTGTCATGGCCTCCGTTATTCCTAGACATGCTAACCACTGTAATTTGCCTAGTTTAATTTTTATGGTCATGTTATTTGCTTTGTGCCACAATTACTATTGATAAAACCACTTTGGTGTATAACCAGTGAACCATTTTGGGTTTGAGCCCTAGTCAGGGGAATGCCCGGCCTAGAGAGAGTGAAAGCTGAGATTTCAAACTGCTTTTAATAATAATACAGTACAATTAATAGTCTCAACATTTTATTAACGTTTCGGAAATATGGTTACTGTCTTTGTCAAGAAATTTATTTATTCTTACATTTGCATACACGAGATCAAATCTTCTATACAAGTAAATATTGAAAACCTGTTTATACATAAACCAACTTCCAATATTAATTGTCTATCTGTAAGTTGATTCCAATATAACGTTACTTTTAAAATAAATTAAGCTACTAAGTAATAAACAAATTGTTTTTATACTTACAATGCCTTAGAAAATAAGTTGTTGAACTTCGAATTAAGTTAAAATACATAAACGATATTTCAGTTATATGAGGATAATTTCAAACAAATGATTAAATAAACCACTAGCCTCAAGTGAAATTAAGGTAAGGGTGGTGAGGGTCAATTATTCAAGCCGGTGTCGAAACTATCCACCCGCAGAGTTCATGCATATCGACTAGATCAACAGCTTTCCACTCTATATAGCAAGGTAAAGTTAGATGAATGGGTTCACATCGTTTTACAAATTATTCTACCCATTTTCACCTATTTGTTACATTCACATGTTATTAAATTTGTTCATTGATGTAAGTTCTACTTGGAATATCAAAGAGCTTTTAAATAATCAACAACTTGCGTGCATGAAGTCGTTTTTAAACGAATAAAACTTCTTCGTCTGAGATATTTACCTGCTACACCGAAATTTGCATGTCAAATGTAGCTTTGTTAAACACAAAGTTGTGAACCTACAATAGCGAACCTTGTATTTTCGTACGCGTTAACAGCTTGTGTTTGCATAATTTCGTGTTGTGTATAATGGTTTGGATACATGTGGCGGAAGTGATTAATTATCTAGAATCCTTGCATATTTCTAATACCGGTTTATAGATGTCTGAGCAATATTATTATGGTCGCCCAAAGAAAAACGTGATTATCGAATCTGCTTTTATTTATATGTAAGAGATGCATGCGAATTTCGTTTATACGAAATCTAAAACCGCAGTTACATTCGTAAATTCGTGCTCCATGCAACACTGGTTTGTGTTAAACCAATATTTTAGACAAATGCTGGTTTTATAAAAACTCCCTCGATTACAAACACCCTTCTTCCATAATATAAAATTAATCAGTAATTCATGATAAAATTCAACTTGAAAAATAGCATCAAGAATTTGTAATCTAGGGTTCTATTTCAGATATTTTTATTTCTGAAACTCGTTCTGAAAATCCCTTTGACAATAAAAACGATGTCAAATGAAAAACCCACGTTGAAGTGGAGAAATAGCAGAAGCTATTATTAAATATCTAATTTCAAAGTAAATACAACGATTTAAATTAAAGTCCCATGGAAATACACCTTTCAAGACTCAATAGGTCGTATCGTGCTTTTTATTAGCGTGCTCTATCCAACTTTACACGTTTAACCATTTCCTAAGCCAAGACATCCCCACATCGCCGGTATCCTATAAAATTTGAAGCCAGCTTCGTAATAAAAATCCAAATGTAATTTGGTCTACACATTTAATATTGTTTAGAGAGAAATATGTATGTTACACAAACCCTTACTTTCGTATATTTTTTAATTCACACGAATAACCACAATTCCATTTTTAAACAATAGCCCAGCTACTACATAAATTTAAAATAATATTTATCGTTAATCACATTTTAATGAAGAACCTACATTTAGAAATATTTTACTTTATCCTCCTTTATTGTTTTAAAAACATTTCCTCCCCTCTGGTATGCAACAGACGTTATTGTATGTTTAAATTTATAATTAAAATTCTAATTTTAGAACCTGACAAATATGTGCTGTATTTTACATTTTATATTTGCCACAGATAATTTGTTATCGTGGAAAAAATTATTTAGAGGAAGAGTCCTACAGTATTATGTCAATTATGACTCTATAGTATTGATAAAAGTAACTGGGGGGGAAGGTATGTAAAATATGCTGAAAAAGAAATCAAACAGAGTTACAGAATTGTACAAGTTCAATGACTGTTGGTTATAGAAGATTATGAAAAACCAAGAAAGCTTAAATAGAAAGAAATAATTATTTCCAAATTAGAAACGTATCATGGTTTTATAGGTCAATTGATACGTTTCTAATTTGGAAATAATTATAAACTGGTCAAGAATTTTTTCAAAATAAATTAAAGAAAGAAATAATGTTTCTGAACTAGTGCCATAGGTTAGATTGAGAAACTGGGACTAGTACTCTGAGTGTTATTAACGATTACACTCAATGAAAAGTATAATATTTATGTATACCTACTAACATTATTTACTTACATTTAGAAAATATGCATTTAGTCAGTGTGAAAGTTTGTTGAAATATACTAGTAAGCCACAGCAAAATTTAAATTTGTCATTTTTACATTTAAAAATTTTAAAAAGCGTCACATGCTTCTTTCATTTCAGTTTCATGCAGTACAGACGAGATAGGGCTGTAGGTTTCTTATGGGAAAAAATATGACACCGTTGCCACTATTAAAGCTCCTAACAATAGAACGCCGGGTTTAATTTATTGAAATGAAGTAAGCATTCAGAAGTTCTCAAAATGTAGAGATATTTGTTCTTGTCAATTTAACAAAAATAATATTAACAGGATAATAACATTAAAACCTAATTTCGTTTGTTACTAATAATAAGGAAATGGAGAAACGGAAATGAGGATGTCATTACCTTAATTAGTATAATTTCGGGTATTGCACAAATTTATTCCCAGTTTTAACAATATAAAAATATTTGAGAACCAATGAACCTGCTCTGTAACTACCTACCTGCAAACATTAAGGATTGCCATAGGGCATAGATCACATTACTTTAAAGGATTAAGTTTTTATAGGAAACGAATTTTACTTTAACCAAATTTCTTAACCTTGTATTCCTATCTGCCTATACTGTACCTATATGGAATGTGTGAAAATATAGTATAGAAGTATTTTTGTATTTTAACATTTTGCATTAAATCTCTTCAACGAAAATATCAAAGCAAAAAATGTACAAAACAGCAAAATGGAGAAGTTTCCAGGCTATTTGTTCTCTGTGCAATTAAATACTGTGTAATCTAATATACTACGAGAATTTACTTCCCTTTTGCTCAACTTTCAGCGACGTGAGAGCTTTTCGAGTTGTGTCTTGACCACGAATAAACATTACAGCTTGACAGGGGATGAAGGAAGAAGCGATAATGGCTTCAGTTTTATCCTAAATTCCTTTTGCAAAAAAGTTTATTTTAAAACCCGCTTATTATATTGAGTTCGTGTTTGTATACAGGATTTTTTGTCTAAGTGAGGCCATGATCAAAATTTATTTTCATCTAGTATGGCTATGAAAGAACAATAAAATTTCTTACCATAACAATTGGCTAGCATATATTTTTACGTCAGAATAATAATTAGGTATACTATATTATGCTACACGAACCTATATTTAAAATGAACTGCCATTAGTGGATCCCTGATGTGCACTTTGCCATAGCGGGAAATTCAAAATAAAATGAACCATATTCATATTAGGGTTGTTTTTGATAATACTTTCTGTAATTCTATAATTTTAAGGTATACAAGCAAAATTTTACTAAATTGTCCAAACCTAACCCAAAAGAATGTTATAAATAGAGGTTAACGATTTGACAAAACCGCGGAACCACTAGATGGCGCTACTAAAATATCCGCTTAACCACACTTTGCAGATCTGTCATCTAAATTTACGTCAAACATGTTATTAGAAAATCGTGCACATGATCTGCATAAGACAAAATTCCCTAGAAATTGCACATCATGGCAGCCCCCATGGTGGAACTATTTTCACAGTAACGTGGCCAAATAAATAGTAGTCCATTTTAAATATAAGTTCGTGATATAGTACCTACACTTATTAATCCAGCGGAAAACACAATTGCAATCAATAATTTTAGGTCGAGTTTTAAATTGACATCTAATAACACAATTAAATTTTTACATTTTTCTGATATCAAACAAATTAAATATTTTGGAAGCTTTAGAAATTTATAAACACACAAAAAACAGTAGAATACACAAATTGATTTCTTAGATTCTCCTTTACTGGTAATTTTGGAATAAAAATTGTCTTAAATGGAATCAACTAGTTGCTGTATAAATCATTTTGTTATTTCCAGTTAAATTCGATATTTTATTTAATATTTATTATTTCTATATTTTAGTTACTAATTGTCTGTGTATTACTAAATTGACAGTTAGTCGTTTTGTGGTGTAATATATTACTTCAATAGAGATGGCAAATGAAATATTTCAAATCAATCTGACTTTTTTCTATACGATATTATAATGTCGGTAATTTTAATGCATTTGAGACTTTCTTAATGGTTTCACTGTTTAAATATTAAAATATGTATAAAATAACCCTTTGGAATTGATCCAAAAATTTTGTTTTTTTGATAGATTGAAATTGTAACATTTATTTGATAACCAATGTTTCGATAGTTTCGATATTGATGAGTTCTTTCTGTGTTTTCTTGTTTCATCGGATTCATATTGGATAGATAGCGACAGAGTTTTCCTCTGGGGTAATAATTGTACTATGTGAATAAAATTGTATTTCGTATACAAAGTTTCAATTTCAATTTTAAATGTAAATTTTCCTTACAAGGATCCTTTGCGTCTAAATTATGGATTTATTGTACAAGTTGGTAATTACTCCTACATTATGTGCATAATTTAAGTTTGTTATATACCCACCGACCACATTAGATGTTTGCTCATAATAATGCGGTTTGAGAATTTTAGGGAAATTTCGCCGCTAGCATAATTATTTATAAACACATTTCTAATTTGAAACGTACAGAAAGTTATTTTACTGTGTTAAATATTGTGCAGGAAATTAAATATAAATGCAAAAACAGAAAATAAACAGCACTTTATGGGATTATTTTTGTTTCCGTATTTCAAATCCGGAATTACTAATTGTTGCGAATTTCGAAGGAAAGCGTGGAAGTCTGGGGAATGTAGTTAAATGGCCAAAGTAATACAGCACTATGTGAAGATGAGAACTTTATAATCTACATTGGTAAGTTTCATCATGTGGAATTTACTATGATTCAAAACACTGAGATAGATTAGAAAAGAACAAAACAGATAGATATTAGGTACCTACTGAATTTCGGTCGATGCTAGCGGCTAGACATCGCGACGTGACGATCAACTCAGAGCCAACAAGAGCGTTAACCTCTAATAGTAACAATATGTAAAGGACGTTGTTTGTAAAGGAAATTTGCAAATCGATTGAATTCTGATGAAAAGGAATTGTTTATTCTTATACTCCAGTGGTTTATAATTAATAAAAATTTTATACAGTTGCATTGCATACAGTAAATATAATACACAGAGTTTAAGTCTGAATTGCTAGTGCGGGTATTGCATCGATATTGTGAACCACATTGTATGAATTAGAAATTGCATATACATACGCATATAAGAGGTTTAGAAATGAATTTCTTTTGTATTTGCAAATGCTTTTAACAATATTGTTACGGTATAAATTGTAACCGAATTGTAACTGGTCTGGATTTAAACAAGTCAATAATTTAACATAATTATTTTAACAATTTTTAACTCGCTGTGTCAATTACGATTGACACTAGCTGATGTTTTCATTTTACATATTAAATATTCGTGGGATCAGACTCCGAGTTTATTTATTTTATTTTCCTAATTATATTTAAGTTAAAGTTACAAAGTTAACAAATACACCATTATGGTGAGCTTACACAAACGTAGCTAGTAGGGCCAAGTAAGCCATGATTGATGGAAGGGGTGTTCTGTAGTCTTCTGAGTAGAGTTGATACTTGGCCAGATCTGCCTTGATGTAGTTATACTAAGGCCCAGGGTCCAAAAATGACCTAACCAGTTAGACTTGGAATTAAAGCTGGGTCGAAGAGTCTAGTTGCTGGCTGGTTGTTGAGTGTAGCATACACTGAATCGAATAGAAAAGCGTTGTGCTTTTATACTGCCCAAATATGAGCATGACCTCGAGTACACGTACATCACCAGATCTCTCATGAAACTGAAACCTAATATGCTGAATTGCAACATCATATGCAAGTATAATATCAAACTGACATATGATACTAGTATGCCTAGCGCGTGATACTGGCATGTTGGACAACCATGGATTTTACTTAGGTTATTACATTGGTCAATATTATTACCTTAATAATTATTTTAAGCACTTCGTGACAATATTAGACTTCATCTGTTGACTTTAAAACTCGACCTGATTTTGGTTTCTTAAATTTATTATTTAATTCCTTTCAGAAAAAAAGACATGTAAAACTTGACCAGTTTTCAGGTTCAATTTACTATATCTTTGTAATTGTTAATAATTGTTCTAATTTTTTCATACTAAGATATAGGTATAGAGGCTCTCTAACAATAACTATAATTTCTTAACATTTTTGGGCATAGCAATATATTTAAAAAATTCAAAACCCTTCCTGGTCAAGTTCGCCCCGGCCGCCGCCGAGGATAACTACGTATTTCATCTAGTGAAAAATTGTACTCTACTAAATATTGTTAACTGTAGGAAGTAAAAGAGAGTTTACTTGGTATACTATTCTCATTATCATTAGCGTAACGCCAACGCAACGTTATAAATTGTTTACCGTTTCGCAGGCGGCATCTTTGTTTATTTAGGGCGTACTAGGCGTGTGTATCTGAGGAAGCCAAGGCGATGAGATAGAAAGCGTAAAATGTTTGCATACGTTTTAATTGTCAACTAGCGAAAAGGGAACATATTACTGCCCATGCACACTGTGCTGGGCTGTTAATAAGATAATAGGAATAAATTAATTTAGCATTGATAAATTATGTAGAGAAAGGCAAATTTATTTTAAGGATACACTAGTACAAGCAATTTATATCGTCCAGCATTTTTATTGACAAATTTGTTAGCAAATCTATGAACGAGCAGTAAGCAAATATTTAGGATAGCAGGAAATTGGAAACAGTAATTTCGAAGTTTCGGCCATTAAATATTAACTCGGTCGAAAGTTATTGACCTACAAGTTTTAATTATGTTCAGGTTCATCCTGAAAACAAATTTTTATTCAATTTATAATTCATGTCAGTATCACTGGGTAAAAAAGTTGTTAAATCTATTTGGGAAAAACAGTAGTATATTATGATACTAGTTTAATAAGATGGTCTATTGTATCACGAGTGTATTTGGGGTAAGACGAGCCTAGCGAGGAGTGCTCCATGGAACGAGTGGTACAATATGTCTCTTATTAAACGAATGTGACAAACTATTTTTTTCTACTTTACGTCATTTATTTAATAAAGATGTGGATTTTTAAATGAACTTCCTAAAAATTGTACCAAAAACAGTTTCATAATAGCCTCTATTGTGAAACTGTTTTGCGCAGTTTCCAGTGTCACAATGAATCTATTGTGAACGTGAAGTCGAAAAAGTTATATTCAAACACAAGTGAGATTTATAGATCTATTTATCAATAAATTTTCAAATAATCGATATTGCTACTATAAACGTCTAAAACGCCATCGCCATGACGTACAGTCAGTGACAAATGTTTTCAGCAGTATTATACCACTCAACCTGCTTCTCTGAGAAATATAAGAGGCAACATAACGCCCTTTTTATTGTTTTACACAGTTTATAGGTATGCTGGTAACGATGTTAACAAGATGAAATCAAATATGCAAACTTGTTATACTTCTCAGTAAAGCGGGTTACAGTGGTACAAGACTGGTGAAAACATTTGTCACTGACTGTACATGCAATTTTTTTAGACTTCAAGTTTGTTTGTAATTTGTTGCATGTGTTTGTAGATTTATGTCAAAAGTTGAGTGTATTCCAAATCATATTAACCCATCAGCTACAAGCTTTGTTAGTACCGCGAAGAAATATTTTAAATCAAAAGTGGATATTCCACATTTATAAGTGTAAGAAACAAAGAGTTTCCATCAAAAATATGGAATACTTTTGCGTGAAAAACACACCAATAATTCCTTCGCTTAAAGGGATCAAATTGATTGAACTGGGGCTGCTTTTACTACATCCTAATTATATTCAGAAATAAGCTTAATTGGTATTCAAAAGCCACTTCAACTGCATTTACCCAGTTTCATGCATTCATACCGAATAATTTCCTTTGGAAAATAATTAACCGATTCCCCTTCTTGAAACTTAATTGATTTCGGAAATCCTGATAGGTTCAGGAATATTCCCTACGGTTAAATTGTAATGCTCCAAGGAGTCTTTCCAGTTCAGTAACTTATTAAAAGGTTGACGTTCACAGATAATTTACCTCCTTAACACCTCCAATTTTTTTTAGAGAATACTGCAATCTTTTAATATGATGTAAAATTTAGATAATAACAGAATTATAAAAACCTAAAGAAAAAGCAAAATAAGAAAGAGCCGAAAATGATCGTCGTAACATTTTGTGAAATTTTGTTTAAAATTACATTATAAATATGTAGAATATTTCTTTTTTCCTAAACCTTACCGCTAAGTCCAAAGAAAAACGGCTGCTCTAATAGCCGCAATTTATCAAAGTCATTCGCATACTGTGGATCGTGGATATAAAACAGCATCATTTCTTTCAGTTCCCGTGTGCATTTGCTTTGTAATGTTAAAATCCATGATGGAGATAAAGTGCGGCCTGTTGCAGGACATTGTTTCCTTTTTACCAACCTTATTCTAAAATTACTGTGGTAGGTACTATAAATACATTTTGTTGTTGTTGTAGCATACTGTATGGAACACATATTTTATTGATTTTGTTTATTATTTAACACATCCAATTTAGATAAAAACAACAGTAAACAAACTTCTAGTCTTTATAGCGTCTAAGAAACGTAAACACGTTAACATATTATAGAGTTTATTAATATTTGCACCCACACCCGCAAGACACAATAAATAAAATTTATTGTAACACAACACAACTGCTAAATGAATTTTATTCTTTATATTCCTATTCGTATGATGGTCTTCGCCACTGACGCCGCTATAATAATCTTATTATAACATTTAGTATCTTACACGATTAATTTAAATGGTATGTGCAAAAGTTCTATAAATGAAGAAAAAATCTATGTCTTTTAACAAGTTCTCTGCTAATTTAAGTTTCACCGGTGCCTTTATTGCATTATAGAAGCACCTACTAAAGGTAGGTGCGACCCCTCTACTCCGTCTATCAATCGGGTTCAAGCACCCTACGATTCTCTGTGAAGTTACATACACCACAATCCGTGTACCAAACAAATCCTTTCCTCTCTCTGTCCTCTCTGTTATAGTTTCTTCAACACCTATTGCTCTTCTAATCTTTTCCGATCTCTTCATTCGAGATTTTGAATTTACTGCACAGCTTTTTCCCAACTACCCATCTTGTTTTTAAAGCTTACCTTCACTCCTTTCTGCGATTTTCTGTATTGGTGAGCGTAAGCAAGGATATTCTTCACTGTAGTGTTACATACAGATATTTATTTTTATTGGTTTTGGTAAATCTTTTGACGATATTAATTGCTAATTAGTTAAGCTGAAGTTTAATCTTTAGCCTCTATTGATCTATTTATGAGATCTTTCTGGCAGTTTTGCTGCCTAAACTATAATTTTCCCCAACTATTTGGATTCTCTTTATACTTTTATCCCGAATCCGTATAATTATTATTCGGGATTATTGATATTTAATTTCAAATCAGCGTTTCGTAGTTTTCCTTATATGTTTCAAGTGGTCTTCATCTAAGATTACCACTATTTGGTTGCTTACAAAAGATGGAGATTGTAAACATTCGTTATTTATTTCTTTTCCAATATGTTTACACTCTTCCTATCATTTAGTGAACACTATCCAAAAACACTATGTAAAACTTTCAATAGAGTCAACGCTTGATACCAACCCAGCCGTAGACTTTTTGTAATTTTCATTTTCATTTTCACATTAGATGGAAACTTTAAATCTAAGCAATACATTTTATACTTTTTAATGCTTTATAATAATTATGGTTACACTTTACGTTCCGTAGAACCTGGAACAAAAACAACTTTGCAAACTTCTTAATTAGGTGTAGTTAATTCATAAACTTTTCAAAGGAAAAACTTTATTACATTTTTCTACAATGTGTTAGTTGTGAATGAAATTATTTTGACAATAATATTAATAACTAACATGACTGGCACTACAAAGACTAACAGTATTTCTAAATTGGCTATCATCGTTGTAGTTCAGTTCTAAAACGTACATTATATATTATACCGGGTGAGTCAGACCACCCGTATCAGTCGTTTTTTTCGAAAACGGTTAATCGTAGAGAGTCTGGCCAAATTTTTTTATTACAAAAGCCTTCATGAAGAATCGAATGGTGACATTGGCATTCGCCGGAAAAATCGGCATCCTGAAGAGTTTGTTCCAGAATGTCAAGAACTCCAAAATTTCAAAAAACCAGGAGGGTCAAAAGTGGTATCGTTGAAAAGGTCTTCAAAAAATAAGCAAGTTTTGTACGAAAAATAATTTTATTAACCCCACCATTCAGAGGAATATTCGATTGAAGTTATTAAGTAATTGTACTGTTATTGAGGCAGGATGTAAACGGCGGCGTAAGTAACTACATACATCCTAACAAAAGAAATGCATGGAAAATCAGCAGTGGATGAACACGGGCTAAAAAGAAGAAGAAAACTGTTATTTAACTTTAGATTTAAAAAATATCTAAAATGTAAGTTTGACAATATCACAATAATTGTTCAAACTGTCGTCAATCTACTTCTAAACACTGTCGAGCTCTTCTAGTCACATTATCAGTGGCTCTCAATATTTCTTCACCACTTAATTACCGGCAGGCATTGCGAATTCTCAGCTTCATATCATCTCTTGTATCCAGTGGAGTACAATCGGGTGACCTATTGTCAAACTTACATTTTAGACATTTTTTAAATGTAAAGTTAAGTAACAGTTTTCTTCTTCTTCTTGTCAGCTCGTGTTCATCCACTGCTGATTTTCCATGCATTTCTGTTGTTAGGACGTATGTAGTTGCATAGGCCGTTTACATCCTGCCTAAATAACAGTACAATTACTTAATAACTTCAATCGAATATTCCTCAGAAGGGGTGGGGGTACTAAAATTATTTTTCCTACAAAACTTGCTTATTTTTTAAAGACCTTTACAACGATACTACTTTTGACCCCCCGTGCTATTTGAAATTTTGGAGATCTCGACATTCTGGAGCAAACTCTTCAGGATGCCGATTTTTCCGGCGAATGCCAATGTCACCATTCGATTCTTCATGAAGGCTTTTGTAATAAAAAAATTTGGCCCGACTCTCTACGATTAACCGTTTTCGAAAAAAACGACTAATACGGGTGGTCTGACTCACCCGGTATATTATATATAAAATGCTGTATTTTACCTTTTAAACAAAATAAAATCTCCCCACAAAATGAGCATAAAATAAATGCACCTTACAAAATTTTATAATTTATAAAAGCTCAGCTCAGTCGACGCACAAACTTACTCTTATCTCAGGGTACCTTCCTCGACACTTCTCAAAACGTGGCTCCACTAAATAGCTGGGATAATAACACAAAATAAAATTTCTTTTACAAAGCTGCCCAATTGCAGCCTCCAGGAAATCAAACAACTCGTAAAATTCAAAATTGCCAGAAAACAATGAAATTTAATTTTAAACACAGACAATTCAAATTTCGCCAAAAACGAAACGATGACACACAAAACAAATATTACTACTAATTAAAAATTAAAACAAACAAACAACAAAAATAAAAACTCTATCAAGCCCTTGCTTAAATGTCCTTTAACCACCCCAATGAAATCCCCTTATTTAAATAATTTGTTCAAAATTCGCCACTTATCTTGTTGGAAAACCTTTTAACCTTCTCCTGTAGATGTTTATCCTTGAATTAGTACCAAATCAAACTTCAGAGTCTTTATACACAAAACGTAAACAAACACATCAAAATGGCTGCACACACAACATTTCTTTCATAAACTTCCAGATTTAAACTGGTGTGGAGTCGACGTTTACTAATTTTCGACTGATTTTCTTCTGTCTGAATTTTCCATTTATAGGTGAGCTGCATTTGTTCATAATTTTGCTTGGTTTCCAAGGTGATATCAAACAATATGACGTCACACTCGTAACTTTGTTGATAATTCCATAATTCAATTGTTTTACGTAAATTTATAAAATCCTTTTATTGCCTTTATCTTCCTTATTTAATCTTGCATGTTCCTATCAAATCCAGCATTGCCTTCCTTGTAAAATTCCTCACATTTTGATATGTAATTGGTCCATCTTTGAAAAAAATGATGTCAATTTAATTTTTTATTTGCTTAATTTCTTTTTTATTAAAACTCATGCCAAATTTCCACTAATTGCATGCTGTTCAGCATAAAATTCTCCATCCTTCCATGTATTTAGCTCTGGTACCACTTTTCTTGTTAAATACAAATTTCACCCAAAATCACTTTGTCATGTAAAATTTTTAATGTTCTTTTTTTTTTTTAGACGAATCGAAAGTTTTAACACAACCCCACAGTTTATTTAGATACCCCCTTTTAAAACTAGCTATATCCCCTTGTGAACCCCAATCCCATGGACTTGATAGACTGTACAAATTTTATTATCGACTATCGTTAAACAACTAAAAGTAAAACGTAAGGCACTAAAATTATTTATACAATTATACAGATTAAAACAATTATTACAAATTATACACACTTATTTGTCTTTCCTTTTTAGGCAGCTTTATAAGAATACAAGAGATAGTGATAGAAACTTTACCACATCTTTAAAAGTTAATCGTAATCAAAACACGTTCGAGGTTTGTCTAACTAAGACAACCCTGAGATAATCGGAAGACATGAGCTATGATTAAAAATGAAATAAAAATTGTCACCGCAATTACTGATAATTAAATATTTGTAAAAAGTATCCTTTTCTGATGTATTTATTCTAATACTCATCTACCCAAGCTTATATCATAGCAATATTATCAGTGAAGTCCATTTATTGTGCAATATAGCCATATTGCAAGTTAAATGGACCTCCCACTTCATCATTGGAATATGTAACCCATTATACACTGCTAGTACTTTTGCTCCCCTGCTCACTGATTTTGAATATTGTTTATCAAATTACACAGTCTTTTCTTTTTAACTTTTAGATGCCATAACTAAAATATATAAACAACTTAAAGAATTGTTAATGAAAAGTGCGGTAATTTCTCAAGCCCTTTGCACATTAGGGAGTGTGCGTTAAAAAGCTATCGCATCTATATTGACTAATTACATTGATTTTTTGATCAGATATACTGATTACATCTGTACACGCAGAATAATTATTATGTAAATAAATAATTTTGCAATATTAACAAAAGTATGATATAATCCAAGCGTGTTTAAGACGATTAGTGCTGTATAGTACGTATGTATAGGTTGCCACAACAAAATATTTACCTAACTAATTGGGAAACTTTGCACAGTTTGTTGCTTGTTGGCTGTTTAGTTGTATATTGTAGGGAATATATTATTATTGACATTATAACATGTACAAGTTGTGGAATGTTAACTTTAATTATTTAATCAACTGCAAACATAGTCACATAATTATCAACCGCTTGGAAAGCAACCCTTTGTGCAATTTATATTTTAGTAAACCTTTGTCTAGCAATAATTTAGATCCATTACACTCAGTGCCCAGTTTATGTAGTATTAATTAAATTTTAGAAGTTTCTGGGTCAACATTATCAGGTTTCGCGTAATTTTGAAGAATTTATGTTAATTATCTCACAGGAACAATAATCTCGGTGACCTTTGTTTACTCTAGTTACTAGTGCTTTCACGATTTTGCACTTGAAGAAAGACATAACGTCTAACTTTTTTGTTACGATTTTTCTTAAGTGCCACTTATTATATAGTGGTCAATTTTGGTCACGTATTTTTTCAGTCTCTTCTGCACCGTCCGATGTATTTTGCACCTTCCAATTATTTTATAGCTCCGCGGTGTTACTTCTATCTCGCACCTTTTTATTATTAAATGGCTGTAGATTCTTTACATTATCTCTATTTAGACGATTAATTCCTCTTATGTTTATTATTAACGCTACTATATTAGCATCATTAAAATATTAATAAATGTGTAAGTTATCGCCGATATCCACGTAGTATTTTACTTATGTTGCTAGAAACAGAAAGCGTGAAATTTCGAATTCCTAATTTAAAGTGATGCTTTTACCTCAAGTTTTCAACGTATAATAACATTAATCCTTGTTGGGAACTCAGAGAAAACTCTTGTATCCATACATAGTGGTTGTATATACCTCAGTATCACATCGCATGAACCATTATTATACCACGAAATGTGGTGGAAATAAATTTAAGTTGGTAAAAGCCAAACCTTGATGAATTAATGTGTTTACTTTTTCAAATGGAACTCCTGATCTTCTTTTTACGGGTGTTTTCACTTAACACAATGTCAGGGTGGAAATGAAAGTTTATGTAAGAAATAGTTTGCTGAATGTTAAGAAACCTGAAAAAATGTTCAACGGTTGTAGATTTTCTTCGTAATAAAATTTTTTACTTTCTCTGTGACGATTGGTTACACCGATGTTAAAGGTTTCCATTTATTTCATATAAAGCCCTTTCAAAATTAACGCACCACTGCATTGTTTAGAAATTTCTGAAAAATTAAATTATACTATTTTTAGCTTTGAATTCACACTTGCACCTCGCTTAAACAAGAGGGCGAAAAAAATATTTTTTAGCTTCTTTTGTTTTTTATTCAATTCGCAAAAGAATTTCAGTTAACTTCAGTTAATTTAAGTTTAATTCACAATTTTCACCAGAATATTAAATTATCAAACATCTATTTGTAATTTAATTCCTAGCGTGCATATGCTCATATTTTATTAAATTTGTTTTTCTTCAAGCGTATCATAATATCCGTATTGTTGTACAGAACTGGCTATGTAGAAGGAAGTCATTTTGTTAGTAGTCAAAAAATGAAAATAATGTTACTAGTACAATAATGTGTTTACGTATCCATGGCAACGGCAGTATTTTGCCCATAGCTCCGCCCCCAAGGTTGGTAGAAGGGAAAGCGTTGTCCTGTGGAAATGACTTTTTAGGAAATATTTATTTACAGCAACAGAATATTTTTACACTTGAAGAAAAAATAGTATATATTATTCGGAGTAGAACGTCTTATTTGTGTTTCGCTCACTTGCACAGCCTCGGCGCGTGCGCCTCGGCCGCAATATGAGCTCAACACAAAAAGAACTCTTTCTACTCCTAATAATATAATATACTATTTTCGAAAGAGTTGAGCATTATTGTATAAATTACGCAAACCCCTGAAGTAAAAATTTAAACATAAACATGGAAGCTTTGTTATTGTCATATTTCATGATGTAGGTACGTAGTAGGTAATGGATTTTTAAAGTGTAGTTTATTTTTCGGTAAGTATTAAAAGCAATTAATGCGCCAGGTAACCGTGAATAAAAATTAGTGAAAATCGCTTTCATCGGCCAATAATGGAATAAATTTTGTATCAAAGCGTTATTAATTTTGGTTAATTTATTAGAATGCATTATTAAATTTATTTAAATTTATACCTGTATTTATTATGTTCCGCTTAATTATTATAATATTTTATTTGGTATTTACCTATGTTATAACATCGTGTATTAAATTTATTTATGTCGTAGTTTTTGTTTACTGAATTTTACCTGTTTATTTGATTATTGAATTGAATTTATTTAACCGTGCAATCGAACGATGGACGCCCATTCCGACGCCTGACCTGCCTCGCCCGCGACGATCCGCCGCTAACCCGATGCAATGTCCCCTTTCGCATACGGTGTATCTTTCGACTCCGTTTCCAAAATATAAAATTTTATAAAAACATAGTATCCGTATCCAATGACTTTTAGTCAGTTCTTGGTGTGTCTTCAGTCCCGCTTTTCCAAGATCAACTACGAGGAACATTTCCGGTTGAGCTGGTACTCTTTATTAGGGCGGCAACTGGGTTGAAAAAAAAATTGTAATGTAATACGAGCATTGACTAAACTGCGCTAGTCCATAGCGTAAAGCCATACTCCAGTGCAGTACAACGCGGCAAAATCAAAATCCAAGTCCCAGTGGGCTGTGGCCGCTACACGTCTTACAAGTGTTAAAGACGGCTAAATCCACTAGCTGCTTTTGTGTGTTCTGTAGCTGTAGTTTAATTGTTTAATAAATATAGGTAGAACACATACCTAATTTATCAGTAAATATACATGCAAATACACATAACGTCATCTGAATTAAATCCTTTTAAGATGAATATTACACTATTTGTTTGAACTTTGAATCTCGAGTTTTCTTTGTACCTTTATGTATTATGCTTTTTTTTTGTAAGTACGCAAAACGTTAGTATTTATATTTCTTTATAAATATATAGTACCTATTTGTTCTTACTGAAATGTATTTATTTCTATGTATACAGGGCGATTTCTAACGAATGGAGGAAACTGAAAGGACAATTAGAGGAGATCAAAATACAATTTTTTTTACAATAAACTTTTGATCAAAATCGAATAACAAGATAGTTACAGCGGCTTAAAGTTCTTCTAAAGTAACGCCCACGTTTTGAGTATCCCTGAGCTTATTGTATACGCTTTCACATCAGAAACACTTCTCACACAATCTGATGAATTGCTGCTGTAATTTTGACTTACCTACATGATCAGATCATGTAAATCAGCGATTGTCAATAGACAAACACCTATAACTGAATATTTTAAAGAATACTTTAAATAGCCATAACTTTCGTATTATAAAAATTTTCACTGAATTTTGTTTAATTAGCTTACAAATATACAAAAGTTGAATTCAAAACGTAAGTAATTACCGTATTTCATTAAAAAATGATCAAGTTTATAAGTAAAGCTTGAAAATGTCAATAAGTTTATAAGAACTTTAAACTATTGTAACTTTCTTGTTATTCCATTTTGATCAAAAGTTTATTGTTAAAAAATCTAAGTTTTGGTCCCCTCCAGTTGTCCTTTCAGTTTCCTCCGTACGTTAGAAATCACCCTGTATATCAATATTACGCAGAACATTAGCTGTTCATAAAATCGCCAACGATAAGGTTTAACGACCACACTCACTGCGTTATATTCAGCTGGAGTATGCCTTATACCGAGGCCTTGCTTATACCAATATTCAATGCTTATACTTACAAGCGTAGCAGCGGCCAAGTCCCAATGGGTTACAGCGCGGCTTTTGATTTTGCTGCGTTGTACTGCACTGGAGTATGGATTTACGCTTACAGGATAGCAGATGTCTTGCCGCATTCGTGCGTTATCACAGTACTTTGTCTGGTATTATCAACTTTGTAAAATCTTATCGGTTTGTTGCTGACATAGTTTTTCTTTTTCATAATAATTCTTGTTGTAATTAAATCAAGCAGATATTTCAAATCTGTAGAAGGCATTTGAATGAAATTTTTGTATTGACTACTAATTTCTTGGTTTTTAGTATCTGCATTAATATAGATCCGCTATTAATTCTCCTTTGTCTGAACAAGTTTGTCTGCCATCATTTTTTCATTATTTATTTTCTTTTTTAAGTAACAATAACCCACTAAAATAACCGCAGCACTCGGACTTTCATGTCCAAAATTTCAGGTGTTCTCAAGCGGAGCATGGAGCATTCAAAGTGAGCATTTTCTAATGCAATGCTCACATGAGCATTACATTACATTGTTTTGTTACAATTCAATTGCCGTCTTTAAGTGTTTGATGCCAAGTTTATTCTAGTTAGATTTTTCGCTTTTCGTTTAAAGACTTAGCTGATGTACAAGTAAAAATTTGTTTAGTTTTCTTAAAACCCGGTTTTGATTTTTAAATTTTATTTTGTTTGTACTACCATAGGTAGTATAAAATGAATTTAGGGAACTCCCGTTTAAGAACTGGATATATGCACGTCTGCTTGCGCTCTCCTCCGTTTCCGTTCTTTCTGGAACTCCAGTGTGTGGACGTATACTCAGGTAACTGCGTGCACGGCGTCATAGCTAGGGGTAGATACAATATCGTGTTCTTTTGCCGTCTCGACCTGTCACTGACACCGTCACCGTAGGATTACACCGGTTATCTACTGAGGGTTTACCGGTCGACAACTGGTGCGTTTACTCGATCTACTTGTACTCGCCTACTGCGAATGTGACGTCTGTTTCTGAAGTGGATGGAAATGGAACCCGTACCTGTCTGTGTATGAGAATTTCGTAGGTTCTCTACTGAAGGCATTGTATGCAAGTATTCGTCCTTTATATAGGTTGCCGCTTCAGGTCCCTGTTTACTTATTAGCTTTGTTTATCATTATAGTTTTGAACGACCTACCGCATAAATTAGGTGGCATCTTGTATTTATTAAAGATTACAGTTCTGGTAATTATACTCCGCTGTTTATTTTCATTTTCCACGTGATATTGGTTGCGTTCAGAATTGTGTGCTACCTCCGCTTTTATCTTCCTGTAACTGCTAATAATCATTCAAAAGTATACCAAATAAAATAACCTTTTGTTATTGTTTTCAACATCTCTTTTAGTTCACTTTTCATTAAGGACTTTTTCCTTTCAACACGCGCTTCTTATATTGTAGTATATAGAATATAAAATAGTATATAGTATAGGCGCAATGTTTCTTTCAAGTTCATTGAATAGGTACCTAACATTCTCTACCTTGCTGTATAATATACTATTCTAGGTTTTATAATATCATGACGTACGTTAATGTTTCAGACATCCTTCTTTTTCTTTTATTTTTTACTCTTGAACTCCACTACTTATTTGTGGTTAGAATTTCAAAGTCACTATAGCATAATATGTAATTTAATACGGTATACCTAATATCACTCAGAGGTCGGCTATCAACAATAAAAATAATTTTCAATATTTATGTTCGTTAACAAGATTGCACCAGCTGCAAATTCTCAGAAGATTATGTTGTTCTAAAAAAATATTTCCTTTCACACGTTAGGCACTCTGAGAAGGTGAATCTAAGATGCTGTTGCCGCTTTTGTTGGTTTATAACGTTAAATCTATCGTGCATCCGAATACGTCTGAGCTTTAATAAAAGAGAAGATCAGCTTACTACGCGTATAAATGAACGAAAGCCTGAAACGACGCCAATTGAAACGGTTTTATATTTCAGCAATATAAACTTACTATATGATTTAGTAAAATACGTAATAGAGCTCGTATTTGAAACATATTAAATATCACTTTAACTGAACTAGTCGATTCTATTATTAGTTCAGTAGTTTTCAGTTTTAAAATACAGGGTGATTCAAAAATGGCGCATAAGCTCTTCAGTACGTTGTAGGGAATAATAATTGTAGTGTAGGAAAAATAGTAAAAAATTTCTTAGCCGCTAATTTGTTGAGAAATGAAGAAGTTAAATTGAGAACTCAACTTTGAATTCATGTGGATTTTGAAACTTCTCATCATTTCATATAAATAATTTAAGTATTTTTTCATAGTGGGTAATAAATAAAATGCTCATAACACCTCATTATCCTGAAATATTAGCTTTCAAAATTGATATTTTTGTACCAAGTTGTTTGAAAAAATATGTGGCAACGATGTTTGAAACTTTTAATAAGCTCACTATGTAAATCAAAGGAAATAAAAGCCACTCATATACTACATAGCCTGCACCCGTGTTGCCAAATCTACAATTTACTTCTTCGTTGTTAACTACAAAAATGTAGTAGCTAAAATTTTTTTATGATTTTTCTACAGTTCAAATAACCGTCCCCTACAACGTACTGAAGAGCTTATGCGCCATTTTTGAATCACCCTGTATATAAAAAAATATTTAAATATCAAATTACTCAAAACAATATTACTGAATAATTATTATGTTAACAACATCGTACAGAATACTATATTACTATAGTTGTAATCCACATTCGTTAAAATACTCTAATTGTCCGGTGAGTATATCGTAGTCTCACGGCGCAAGTCGGCTTTTCATGACAAGCCTAGACAGATCATGATGTTAGGTTAGCTTAAGATGCTCAACTCAACATCTACCTGATTAACCTCCAAATTTTCACGAAATGACGTATTTCACCATAAGACTACGACATATACTTAATTTAACTTTGATCTGAAATATGTTCTTGCTTATTAATATTCATATACAATATAACAAGTGCAAGGCATATTACCGAAAAATTTTTCGCGCTGTCGCACAAGTGTTTGTTGTTTCCATGAAAACTGCCCGATCGCGAAGCGAGAGGGCAGTTTTCAAGGGGCAACAAACACGCGTGCGACAGCAAAGGAAAAATTTTAAGTAATATGCCTTGCTCGAGTTATATTTGTTCAGACTATCGCATAAACCATATAAATTTAATATACTAATTGTACGCTTCATTATAATTTATAATTCATTTGTTGTATAACTGTCATTAATTGAATTGTGTTTCATCTAGTCGCCATCGCGGGTGATTACCGAATATCAGCACTAGTGCAATATTCGCGTGTCAAAATTTTCAAGTAATTGTGATTTGATAGGCTGTGACGAGACAAATGCGTAACTTTCATTGGTCTACGTCTGTCACGTGACAAGTGAATGCGATAGTCATAGGTACTGTTACTTTTGCAGTCAATAATCAATTTCGTTAGGATCTAGATACACGTTTTCTGTTTTCAACGTTCAATGTTTTCAATGTTAACAAATGGCCATAGCGATCTTCTTAGCGCATACATCATTGATAATTTATTTGTCGTTTGCGGTAGTTACAAAACAACAAAGTAAAGTAAATTGGCCAGTGGTCAATAATAAAAAAATAGTGAAAACAAACTAAATAATGGTACCTACGTTGTACAACTAATAGTGGAAAAAATCAATTTTGAGCATAGCATAGCGGCTTCTATGGCCTATCTCGACCGCAAAGCTATTTGTGTTTAACTGTAACAAAGTTGGACAGCGGGCAGGAGCCCGAAAAGTTTTAATCGTTACAAATTTGCTTCTTATAATTTTAACCGTGTTTAAACAACCAATGCCCAAATATATACGCTACAGTTACAGGGTGTGTTTAAACTGGCGAAAAAGCTACACTTGACGATGTTCTTGCTAAATTTCTAAAATCCAAATATTACTGTATCAGGCATTTGCATTTAATCGTTTAAAATTTTAAAATGCATATATTGTTAAAAACAGTGGTAACATTATTTTCTCCTCTGCCATTTCATACGCATAAACGCATAGATGTGTTTAGCTACCTAATATGGATATTTTCCATTTATAAAGATGATGTTTAACCAAGCATCTACTTAATATTAATAAATAATTATTATAGGAACAGTAATTTAGTAGGTACCTATCTAGAAACCGACCGTGTCGTACTTAATTTATATTATTCGATTGTAGCCGAATTACGCGATTGTCCGGATCTCAAAGGTGGAATACTTTACAATCTTAAATGAATTTAATTTCAATGAATTTAAAAATGTGCTTTTATTAGTTTATTACCTTTTAATTTGCATTTAGAAGAAATGTTCAATTATTAATTTTTTCGAATATTGTCAAGTATTTGCTCTTGCTTTCATCAGCCTTGATACTAAGCTATGTAATAAGATTAAGTTCTGCAAAGGCATGTCATTTCCGTCCCTTTAAGAGCATTTCCTACTTTCATCTGTTTTATTTTTTGATAAATTCGTAACTTCCTCATTATTAATATAGCTACGTGTTTATTGTTTCGTTCATAGCTGCTTGCATAACACAAACTTGTATTTTTTTAAATGGAAACCTTATTATATTTTGTTTTACCACCGTTAAATTCGTTCTTTTTTTCTATTTTCACTATCTAACGAGAATTTTAAATTTAAGAAATTTCACATTTTCAGTTTTTCGTTCATATGTAATAGGCCAAAAGCATTTCGGAAAAAACAAAATTTCTGGGACACCCTGTAGGATATAACAAATAGTTATTTATAAACCAAATGCGGGAAGACGAATTTTCTGCATGAGCGTGTTTTGAAGAATGAACGAGCTTGCAAGCGAATTCTTCATTGCGCGAATGCACGGATGACGCTTTCTCGCATAAGGTTTGTACAACATTTTTTTGTAACGAACAAAAATACTATTGACAAATTAAAAACTCAGTTTTCATACCTTTCGAATTACAAGAGGGTAAATAAAAAAGTAGGGTTCTAGCAGTTTTTGACTTTGACATCCCCGCTTCCAATAGATGGCGCTCACAAATATTTTTAACATATAATTAGCGATTTTTCTTTAATTCGTAAATATTATTGAGTGAAAATCGCGGAAATAGCATTTTAAAAATTAAACTTAATTACTATTACAACGATTTTCTTGTAATATGTTTGAGAGGGCCAGTGCTTTTTGCTATTTTTCCCGGTTGAGTAGACGTTTCGGTTCATCGGTAGCGTTCGTGGAATGTCTTTTCCCTGTCTTTACTTTACTACCTGTACCCCTTCTAATTAGATCCTTTCGGAACTTGATTGCCAAATTGTTGAAATTAAAAATATTTGCAAGATTTTTGTTTCTAATATTAAATAAGTTTTGTCAACTTTATCAAATATTAAGTAATTTATAGAAATTGCTTAAAAACTATAAAATAATGGTATATAGTATAACTAATATACAGTTGGGTTCAATTTTATGACAACCAAAGAGAGAGAGAGACTTGAGATAAGGGAACGTCACACAGACAAAGTACCATTACAATCAGATTCAGAAATACTGTAAAGGAAGCACTATAGTTCAACTTTATTAATTTTTCAGGATCGTTTCAAGTTCACCATATTAAACGCAGTACTGGTGGCTAAGAACGGTGATCTAGCAGCTCTTGTGGACTCGGAAGCTCGTGTCATGCTTCTGTATTGTACTCGAGAGGAAGCAATCGACATCCTCACCGCCGCCAGGGATTTTCACCTGACCGGAGAAAATTACGTGTGGGTTGTCACCCAAAGTGTGATCGAAAATCCCCTACAGGCACCTTATCAATTCCCCGTTGGCATGTTGGGTAAGTTCATTATGTAAAAACCGCCCACTTGTATATATTCAAGTGTTTTTAAACTGGAACTAAGCCAAGAAGTGGCTGAACTGCATGGGAATGCTCGGCATATTTCTGGAGCACTGCCAAACCCATTAATTTACAATAATTTCATAGTTTTTGTTTCTGAAGCGACAATATTATTGCTAACAGTTCATATAAGTTACTATAACACTAAAAATGGGTACGTACATAACAATTCCATTACCGATATTATAAAACTGAGGTAAACCGAATTTCAGGAAGTATACTTTTTACATTAAAGTATATGATACTGGGGAGCTGCAATCAGCAATAAATTCTATTCTGACAAAAGTATTTTCCAAATATAGGTTGTAGGTATTTTACCTTTAATTTGTCCCAAGGGATTTTTTCGATTCGACTTTCGGAAATAACAACCAAACCAATCAACAAACTTTAATGTGTATTAGTTCCCATAACCTGAAAACGATAAACAGTATAAATAAAATTCTCAGTAACTCCCAACTGAATTCCTTATACATTTCATAGGTTGTGCAGTTGTGCTATTGGGAATTGGGTTTAATGAATCTGAAAACAATGTAATTTCTTGAAAATAGTGATTAACTTTTTCCTGCAATTGGTAAAGTGGAAACCAACTCGATCAAAGTAATTTCTTTAATCAATTTATCTTCGTGTCTACTGTTCCTTGCTGAATTGCATTTCGATCAACGCCACACACTGAATTAATCACAAGGTTTGTTTAATGAAGTTCCTTCATGATATAGTTAGGCAGGTTTAAACGTAAACCAATAATTAGATCAACATATTTGATTAGTAAAGCAAAAAACTGCAAGAGTGTATAAGGAGTTACATTTATTCAGTTTCTAAACTATGCTGTAACATTTTCGCCTTTAAATTTATCCGCTTGGTCCTCTGACATTGCAATAATTGATAAATGATGCTTGTAACAAGAAGAGCTTAAGTAGTGAAGTAGCAAAATCTGTGTCAAACCCGATCGATGTTTCTGAATAAATTAGGAAGCATTTTTCAACTCTGACATTCTAGTATCATTGTTAGCTTTTACTGCTACGTCTTTTACGTTTCTTGTAAGAAACATGTTATTAAACCTACAAGATTCTTACACCATAGTGGGTATATGTATATAGCTACCATTAAGTAACTATTGAAAAAAAGGAATTTCTAAATTAACTTCGTGGTGTGAACAAACCTGTCGATAAAAGCCTAAAAAGATAAAATAATTTCCGATCACAGAAAAACATTTACGCCTCGATGTAGGGTTTTCTAGTTAATGGCGTAAAAACGGTAATTTTTTCGTCGATCTGTAATAGTAAACGTGTTTGGGTCATTAGATCTGTCTACGGGATTCAACCAAGGAACATGAAAATCAAAGGCCTGAAACGTAATTACCTCTGGTTTTGATTTAAAATAAGAAAAACTAAAAAAACTCTTACGTCTACAGACTGTTGGAAATTTAAACAAGATTCAGCGTATAACCACAATTTAAATTTATAATTTTAATTTAAAAAAAATATGGTTGTTTTACCGTTCACCTGTTACATTTCTACAAATAACAATCCGAGTATCGTCGTTAGCAATATGAGTGACTGTACTTCATCACCCTCCCTCAAAAACTCCATCTTTTGTGAAATTTTGATTTTGTAATTATCGAATAAAATGTTACCAGCAAACAGACCTATCAAGTAGTGTGGTAGGCAATTTACTAAAAACGCCGCTTTTTTCTTCTGGTTTATTATCTGAAGATTTGCAATTTTTGTCCGGCTTATCGAAATTAGTTTCAAATTCATATCCTCGGACTAGCCCTTTGGTGCTTTAAATAAAATTGTTACTCCCATGAATCCACATAAACCGCACTTTGTAGTAGGTACTTAACTGCCCTTCAATAATTAATGAATTTAAAATCTGCCTGGATTAATAGTTCTATTGCCCTTAACAACACATATGTTTTGTTTATTTTCATTGTGAAATGAGCGTTTGCCCACGCTTGATCGCAACAATAACAAGAGAATAAAGAAAGACATAGAAATTTGGTGTGTACAGCATGCCTCTAGTGAAAAATCATACCATTCTAAATGGATATTAAAATTAACAGAGTAGTACTTACTGAAAATACGTTTGTTCAATTGAAATGAGAATGGTCTAGGTCTATTTTCAAATTCATGACATAAAAGATGTAAGTATCATTCCGAACTTTACGAACGATCTAGCGAACGATAAACGTACATGAAACATTTGAGCTTTCAGAATGTATTATTCTTTCGAACCTTTCAAGATTCTAAAAGTAGCCTACAAAATAGATAGGTATCTGTGCAATACATATTGATTTTGCATGCTCCATTACTACTGGGAACAATAATGTACATTTTCATCGCATTTCAATTTTTTACCAGCCTGAGTGTTCACTTTGATGGTTTTATCAGAACGTGTATCTACACAAAACATGTTGTAACATTATTATTTAATACGAAAACGTTATCATAAATTTAAAAGTTAAATGAATTTCAAAACTATTTTTAAAAGTTCCAGACAGAATTTAAGATATTTACAAGATTTTACATCGCTGCTTCTTCTTCATCTTTCAGTGCCGTCAGCTAACATTCCAGGAATAGTCACCTTTAACATTGCTACAACTATAGACAGAAGTGCAACTAAACCATTCTCTTCAGGGTTCTTAACCAAGACATTCTATTCCTTCTTATATTTTATTATCATGTAATATTTCCTTGTAATGGCTTCTATTTTTCTCCTCACATAACATGCCCACAGTATCCTAAGTTTTCGTCTTTTAATTGTATCTTAATACTTTTCGCTCTCTGCATCAGTCGCAGAAACCTTTTCTTTCGTTGTTTTTTCTATGCGTGGTAATTTTACATTCGCAAAATGATATATCCTTATTTTGAAAGGCTGCATTTTATGCATGTCGTGGTTTCTTAAAATCCATGTTTCCCTTACATGAAACAAAATTGAAAGGATGTAGCATCTCACGAAGCGAGATCGAAGTTCAACATTCAAGTCTCGCCTATAAATCATATCATGTCACGCATTTCTACGATTTGACCATCCCTGTCGCTTATTAATGTGAAAATATTTATAATTGTTAACCCTTTTATTTATTATTAAGTGAATAGAAGTCACAGATATTACCGTTCTCAGTACTCCGTTTTAGTTCCAAAGTTTATTCGGGAATGACTTATAGATATACTCATACGTTGAATAACAAGGGTTACATCCGTTTTGATCTCATTTTGTTCCATTATTTCGCGTTCAATAAAATTATCTAACACTTCTGTTTCCGATATAATTATTGAATAATTCGAATATCCTGGAAGTCAACTGATTTATTTCGAGACATTTGGACAAATCCTTTGCGTACACAACGAAAATTACGAAAACCTATTTTTTTGCATTCAAACATTTAGTTGCCGAACAACAAGGTTTGTAAAGCAGCGTATACTATCGTATACGATAGTATATACGCTGCTTTACAAACCTTGGCCGAACAACACATCTCCCGCCTCTAACCCAAATTGTATACGGCCGTTTTCTTTTTACCATAGCATTTGTAAGTTATACCTATTCAGAACACTCTTAGTATTATCTCTTTTCAATAAAATTACTAAGGTAGACCTCAGCCATTCTCAAGGTACCTATCGCCCCAGATAAGCATATTCTACTAAATAAATCAATCAACCAGAATTTGAACTAAATCTTCTTCAATAAATTTAATAATTTCGCTGGGTAGGTACCTCATCTGAACCCGCAGTTTTTCCATCATTCATATTTTTAACCATATTATCAACTTCTATTTTTATACCAATGCATATTATTTTAACTCACTAACGCATTGTTGGGGTTTGTTGATTCAACAAGTAAATGTGTACATAATTTACAAAATTGGGTCGCACACCGTGCAATCATATTTGAATTCCCTTAACAACTAAACGGTCTGTAAAATGTTGATGTTGACTGTTTATGCGGAATATAAATTTTGAATGGTTACAAACTTCGTCCTCGAAGAAGAAGAAATGGAGATTTACCCTGGAGACCTTGGAACGAAACAGGACAATACCGAACCAATTAAACAGTCTCTCGTTATAATAATAATAATAATAATAATAATAATAATAATAATAATAACAACTACTCTACCCATAACCTGTTGCCAGGCCAGGCCCCATAAGCGCAATGCTTGTGTGGGAGGGAGGAAGGGGCTATTACTATTACTATGTGGGCCCGCTTGCGTCTGCAGCCGACTTAGAGATGTCACCTGACTCAACAACACTGTAGCATATGCGTCATTTACAGGTTATAATAAAGTATATTGTATTGATTCACAAACCAATTTTCAGTTGGTCTTCTCCAACTACATAATTCCCGAAGTAAAACCGTCGCCAATATTAACTTGAAGGAGACATTGCTAAAATGCATTCCACTCTGCGAATCTTGTGGTAACAAAGGCTTGAATTTTCATGCAGTAGTATGGATGTTACCCTTCATTTATATTAATTGTCCCAACCAATATCGAATGCATTCCTATTAGCTTCTGACCGCATCCCCTATTATTACCTTTTCTAGTTCAGGTATGTTTGCATTCCTTCATGTATATTTGTCCACAATGTGGTCCCCAAAATATCGCATAATAAAATTTATCTACAAACACATACGAAACTACACCTTTCGGTCGAGTTACCTCAACCGAAAACACAAATTCCGTTTCTTGTGAGAGAATATTCCATAACGTTAGGTTAGTGGAGAAACTAAATATCCCACATCAAGTAGCCGGCTGTTCGCTCATTTAATTCTAGTTTGTCAGATAAAAACAGCTGTTTTACGTATCTTTTGACAACCCTAAAGTGTCAGTTTGTAGTAGGCACTTGTCATATAATACTTCACGGCCACATTCTTCACGGCCACATTTCATCACGTCCGCATTTACTTCACAGCCGCTGTAGCCACTGGTTTGTTTAAATTGCAATCGCATTTTTTTAATTTATAACTTTTTTAGACGACTATGATAAAAACAGCTGATGCGGCTATGACGTTTCAGGATGGTCACGTGACCAAATGTCATTGGAATATTCAAATAAAAATTTAAATTTGTTATATTCGTCTAAAAATGTTGTTCGCACCTCTGTCAAAAAGTGCTTTGTCATCCTTGCCTATTTTCTGGTCGAGGCAAAGCCGAGACCAGAAAACTCAGACTCAGACGAAAAAGATTCCCTTTTTGGCCATGATACAAAAATAACTATTTTGTGCAACCATACGCGAAGTGACCCTTTCGTGTCCGCTATACAGGCCGCGAATACAATTTCGCGGCCGTTGTTAAGGTAACGGCCGCTAAAGTAAAACTTAATTGTTTTATTTACGCTATTTCCATAGTAACGCGCTGACTGAAAGCCATCTTTTTATTTACAATGAATTAAGCTGTTGGTTTTCTAAAGGCTATACAGTGGCGTAGCCAGGGGGGGCACAGGGGGCACGTGCCCCCTGCTTGTTTTCAGAAATTTATTTTTCATAATATTAGTTTTCCTTAAATAACTATTTCAAACAAATTTCGTCGCACAACGCTACATTTTGTATTCTTATTTTAACACAAATAAAAATTTGAAACTGTTGTGTACCTGTTAACCTGTTATCTTAACATTTCGTACACTTGTATACAGGGTGTAACACGACGTAGCCGAAAAAATTTAACCATATATGCACTTTTAAATAAGAAATCGATTTGTTAAATTTTTTTGTAATAAAAGTCGAACAGAAAACGAGGTAAAAATTGTTAAAGTTACAAATTAATGAAAATGTTAAAATAACAGTTTCTACAATCTACAAGGAAAATGTTCTATGGAAAACGTGCCACCGGAAAGAAGTTTAATGAAAAAATCCACGGACTTATCTTCCCACATGTGTTTATGCGCCAAAAACTACATACCCGTCTATTGAATGATATCTATTAAAGACAATATATATACCTACATGCTAGGCGATTGTAACTTTGATGTATTACGCGTAAATAGTGCGAAACGGTGCTACTTGCGGCTGCCTGTGTACATGGTGCTGAGGTGTGTGTACACGGTACCGTTGTCGGTATAGGTGCCGATGTTACTGTTCTGGGCATGCAGTATATTATGTATTATAACAAGAAAAGCTGTTTCATACCACTGTATGTAAACATGTTATACTTCTCAAGTAGGACTAGACCAGATAATTTTATAAAATTAGTTCAATATCGTGTAAGGTTTACCTTACAATGAAGTGTAGCGAATTGTATTTGTAGCTTTCAGCACTTTTAGTGTTGCGTTTTTATATAATTTATTTCAGCCAGTTTTCAGCCCTTCTTTGACACGCCTTATAGTTTTATTTTCAACGGTTACGATTTTTAACCATTTTAATTAACTTTCGTCATTCTGTATAAATTTTAATATACTAACAAAATATATAACCCATGCTAGATACTTTAATCCCTTAACCGCTATCAAATGCGAAACTACGACAAATCCAAGAAAAACTTTACAAAACCAACTAGATTAAGGAAAAACTTTTAAACAACTCCATAGGAAGAAGTTTTTGTAGGATGAATCTGTCAAAACCCAGTTTTGCAATCACTTCTTTAATCTTTGGGTCTATCGATCTTTAAAATTCAGCCCAGTGGTGTTACAGAGGTGGGCTAATCTTCTTAATTATTGTTCGTTTGATTCCCTTTAACTTAAGACAATGATATAGATGTCGTTTGAATTAATATTAATTACAAGGATTTCAAAGAAAATCTTTTGTATTGAATGACATTTTGTGATTTATGTTCGCTTTTAAAGGCAGTTAAAGCAAGATTAAGTATTAGTGTTTTGTTTGAAAGGCCCACATAGATGATTTCTCATTGTTATAGATTCGGAACTGTTAAATCCCACCTATAAGATCTCTACTAACTTGTATCGGCATTTTCTCTTCAGAATGATTGAAATATACTGCATTAACACACGCAACGATTCTTTGAAATTTGAAAAGTTCTACTTTTGAAGCTAACTTTACCAGTTAAATCCTATTCTATAGAAATATTGTACAGGCGGAAGTTTTCACATTTTATGATCATACTATTCTATTCTGTGAACTAACATAAAAGCCTGACTAAAATCAATAAAAAGTAGCAATAACTTTTTTTTTGCAAACCCTGCAACAACACAATCTCCAATTCAGTCGAACGATTATTTGATTTATTACACAAATGTTCGGGAAAATCGTAGAAAACTTTATAAACGTAAAGATTTTATGTAAATTTTCTTTACTGCTTTTCACGCAGTAGTAAATTAAATGTTAGATTAATCATGTACTTGACAAAGTCTTTCTTTAAAAAGCAAGATTAAGAGTATCGATCTAACTCGATTATATTTGCGGAGAAAGTAAGATAAGCAGTTCCCACGGATGTTTTCAAAGAATAGTCTTTGCGTGTTTCTGAAGTAACAAATAAAATGATACATAGCGTGCATGTGAAAAAGCAAACCAAGTTTATTAGCTTCTAAATCTGACTTCATAATTGGTCTAACTGCTCTCGTTAAAAGGCTCTCTTCCGAGTTACTCTTCACGCAGCTCGTAATAATAACTCTCAGTTAGTGTTTTTAAATGAAGAGTACTACTTCACCCTTAACTTAAATTAATGAAAAATGATGGTATGGCAGATTTTTTGGTTTGTATAATCTGAGTAATAATGACAAATTGATGATTTGTTGACGAAGATATTTCTACCAAGTGGTAAAAACAGGCGTAGTACCTGAAGATTAGACTAGCGGTATCGTTTCTACTATAATTACAGACCGATCACGATCGTCCAGAGTTTGGATGATTTTTTAAATCTTTTTTAAATCTTGGAATTGCTTGATTAGATCTAGGAAATTCAAAGACAAAGGATAATCTTGTGTAAATCAGGAATTTATTAAATCAATTGCTCTCATTGTAATCAGAAATAGGTTGCAGGACAAAATCCAAGGTCAAAGTAGAGCACACATAAACTCACTTTCTTACTCCACCGTTTTGAAAAATGTTTATTTTTCCCCACATGCTCTTGAAACGGAACATAGCATTAAAACGGATGATTTAAAATTGTTAAGGGTCTATTCAACAAAATAAATACATAGCTATTTTCATAAACAAAAATAACTTGTTGAAGGCAAATAGCATCTCTATTCCAAATTCAGAATTATTTTATTTATTGAAGAGATAGTTCTAAATCGTCTAACCGTAGAGTAAATAAATTAGTCCCCACCCTCAGTGGTTTAGTATAAATCAGATACAATTTAGTTTTGAATCCTTTTGAAGATGGGAACTTAGTTTCCGAAACACGTTTAGATTTCCTAAACGTTTTGTGAATACTGAAAAAACATTTTTTTGCTGTATGTATTTTGAACATTTTAAAAATCGTTAAATCCTTGACATTATACAATCCCAATCCATCTGCTTTTTCTTCCTCCTTAATTAGGCAAAAAAGGTACACCGGCAGTAGACTAACCTAACACTTCATGACTTCAAAATGAAAAGAGAAGGTACGCTCATGGTGTAGCTGTTAGACAGCTGCATCCAACATTGCCTTCCCAAACGCTAACGGTTGGATATAATATGCCCCTATATTCCAATACTGATCAACTTTGAACTTTGAGAATATATCTGAATGAACTAGTTTGGCGTTACAAAATGTATACCATGCCAGCAACGTAGTAACATAAATCTCTCTGAACTTTGTAAGAAAAATAGTAGCAGCGGTCATATGCCTTTTTGGCATACGCAAAAGATTTTATATGTGGTAAAGATAAAATACCAACCTGGCCACTACAAACATAAACGATTATGAAATTGATAAATAAAAAATTAGTTAGTGTATTAAATTAAAATAGCATACCATATTCTTGGATAACGTCTAGACTCTAGAGAGTCTCAAATATTGTTGCAGTAAACGATGGTAGTGATTCTATATCAAATCTGCACGATGCTTGAATTGCCAATTTACTGAAAGAAAAATTATCTGCATTCAATGCTTCAATAGGAAAACAGTTTCTATCTAGAAAGTTATAAAACTTGGAACTAAACTAAAAGAACAAATTAGTGCTAGTAGGTACCTACTACCTAGTAATAATTAATCCTGCAAATACGTGCTGGTGCAACATAAAAACGAGCTAAGTCTTTATTGTATTCGAAAATACCGGTCTTATATTTTATTTAATGGGATTATTGCATAATTGAGAATATGGTAATATTGTTCATTTTTGAAATTTCTTTTGGGTAGGAAAACGAAAGTTCTTTCAAAGCTTATGCGAGAGAGAACATGCATATACCAATGCATTAATGGAAAGTCAAACAAAATGGCCAATTTTTTAACCATAATCATAAATAATTCTATTATGTCGTATGATAGTTGAATAACGTGATTAAATTATGTGGAAAGTCATAAAAGATCTGAGTTCTGTGCTTTAAGAGTGATATCGATTGAATACTGCTAGCTGAATATGTATAGCTATAATGTATAAAGCCAATCATTGTCAATTATCATTTCATTAACCATTGTTATAAATTATATGCTATTATTTGTTTGTGAAACCACAAATTACATTGTATAACACTAAAGAGAATTAAGAGGCTATACTAGAAAAACGTATAAATTTCCAAATATGAGTTTAACGCTCCCAAGTTCAAAAAAGAAACCAGGCTAACTGATCGTAAAATTCCTGCTTAGCTTCTTTAACAAAAATCGTACAGTTTTCATGTCCTTCTATTACATCTTTTAGTTTTGTAAGCGTTAATTAATAATCTTCTTTCATGAGGATGTAATTCAACTTTTTGAAAGTTTGCTAATTAACACGAGGCTGGTGCATCGAATTTCTTTCTCAAAGTAATGAATTTACGTCTGCAATTTTATCTTTGACTGGATATTTAACACGTTAGATTTTAAATTTAATGAAAACCTCTTGGGCGTGCATTTCCAAAGACACGTCGAAGGAACTTCCGACGAGGTTACTTGACGCGCTCCGAACAACCACGCCCAACAGTCTAACGATCCCGGATCCTTGCAAAAGCAAACCTTGTAACTTAAAGCTTCTTCCACTTTTATTGCTTTTATAAATAGCTTTTGTGGGACTCTTCATGTGTTGAAATGACAATTACTATTTCACTTAAGCCATTGCGCAATTTTAATTTTTAGTATTTCAAGACGTCTTGTCAAGAACAAGAACAAAGAAAATTGAAGGAATATTAAGAAAGAAAATATTTTGGTATTACGAACTTATTACATTCTGAAAATATTTAACAGCACTAGAAAGAATTTAAGCTACATATATAATTTCTTTAAAACTTGCAAACTTTAAGCTTAAGATTAAAGACCTTGGGTTAAACTGCAAATACTTAAGTTTATATATACCTACACTATGAGTTTATACTTACTGACAGTAATGCGTTGCAGTAAAAAGCATCAGACGTTCTCAACAAGTACGTAGGGCCGCATTTATTATTTCCTTTGGGTATAAATTTAGTACAGTAGACATTTCACTTCAGAATTTGACTTTATATCCTTTTTATTCATCAAGCTGTCTTCTTGCTGGTCCGGTAGAATTCCTTTGGGCTCTCATTTTATTCGAAGCTCTGAGAAAAATAGTAAACTTAATATTATATAGGATACCCTAAATATAAAAGTTCATTATTCACATACAGAAATTAACTTGTCCGAAAACTATACGATACGAACTTATTGCGTAACTTTACAGTCGATCTTCGAAAAGCTCATCATATTATGTAAAACAGGGCTTTTAAAACAATTGTTTTATTCCTTATTTATTGGATTACATACGTAAAATATATATCGATTTTGATTATAATATTGATTAATTATTAACTTAAACAAGTTGTAAAAACCCTTACCAAACTACTATAATAATTTATAATCAGTGTTTCCATACCAAAGTTTCCATGGATTTTATATTAACTACTTTAAAAAAAGGAATGAACTGCAGAAGGTTTTGGAACATCAAACTATTTGAGTTGTTCAATTCTCAAACAAATTTAATCAGAGTGGGAGATAGATCGTAGCACAAACTTTGCAACTAGTCTGCTATCGACATATTGGTTTCAATTCCACAAACCTTACAACCTGTATAAGTGGTTAGAGGTGTCACCAAAAACCTTCAATGCGTTTATATTTCGTATACTTAATACAATACAAACAATACAGAATAATTATACAACTTCGCAAATTATTGCTTTTCATAATAGGATATAATTAACCCTATGGTATTACACATATATTTTCCTATCAAAAGCCTTAAATGTCTTTTCTCTTTCTAAAATAAAATGCTAATATATTCCATATTCAACCGTTGTATTATATTCTGACAGTCTTACTAAACCAAAATTAAATCTGAAACTCTATAATAGCGAAAGTTAAAACGATAAAAAATCAATTTTCCAAGAAGAATCATTGCTTTTGTAATTAATGGGAAGCTGTAATTTTACGAGCATCCAATGTTGTGTTTTAGTGCTGCTTTTCTTCGCTAATAGCTAATCATGAATATAAATATATGTAAAGTGGGGAATTTTCTTGAAAGCTAATTTTGAATACAAAAGTGTCATTAATTTTTTGTTGCTCGTGCTTGCTGCACGGTTCTATCGAGCAGACAAATAGCACTTCCAATATATTCAAATGATTATTTCCAGAACTGAATTTATGATTTTGATGGAATAATCTCAAGCACCGTAACAAAACATTTAACGGAATAAGCAAAATTTTAGTGTTTCTTTTGAATTTTAGTACTTAATGAAAATATCAACGTAAAGTAACATACTGTAAAAAATAACAGATATAAATTTAAAACATGTATGACATTTAATGCAACATTAAAGCTTACATTATATTACGTAAATATATTCCGGAATAAATTTTATTTCATACTGTCCGGTATATACCGCTCTCTACGGTATTAATTATTCAAGTCCGAGAAATGGCACATTACATCACAAGGCCGCGAAGTGAAGTTATTTATTTCTAACTAGGCAAAAAATATATAATGGGTGATGGATTTAAAATTAAATCCCACCAGATGATGTTTAATTTGACAAATTTAAATTTTTGACGTTGACGGTTTATAAAAAGAAAATAAATATTCAAATAAAATAAATTTATTTTACAGTAACGAAATAAAATGTTGTACGATACACGTCCGTGAAGTTATTATTAAAGTATTCGTTTAGAAATTCTGGTTTCGGCTCCTTCGTCGCCTCATCCATATCCTTCTAAACTTATACTTTAAGAAGTCACTTCCCGGACTTATAACGTAAATTACTACTACAGTGTCTAGATCAATGGTTGACATCGGCTACTAGAAACATTAGGGTCATACATGCACCATGCACGACAGTCATACTTTTACACTATGCACCTTGATTTTTTTAAATATGCAACTGTCAAATAAATTAGTGATTAGGAAAATAAAAGGACAATTTTATTTATTTAACATTACTCGTAATCAATAATACACAAATAAATTTGTTCCTCGTTCTATTCCTTTATTCTCCGAATCATTATTGTATTTGACATTGACAGTGAATACTAAATATTAAGTCAATATTAAAATCAAGGTGCATCGTGTAAAAGCATAGTTGTCGTGCATGTCCCTATTATATTCCTAGTAGCCGACGACAGCGATCTGTAGTACTTGGATACACACTGATTAATAGCAACTGAAATTAAATTAAGTATAATTTAACTCAAACCTACACTCAATTGACTGTTTCAAATTAAGAGCATGCCGCATGGTGCACAAGGTACTCAATATATCAATAATCAAAATTATGTACAAATCTACCCTTTGTACAGTACCGCAGATTATTTGTGGCTTTTAGAGCAAATGATCCAGCACCACCATAGATTCATGGACATAGGTATTAAATATTTAATTAGATTATTATCCCTAGAGGCATGGTTATTGTTGATTTTGGTTAGAAATTTCCTTGGTTCACTCAATTTGACCTAAAAGGCTCTTGATTCAAACAATCTAAATAATAATTTTCATAATTATTTGTGGACCGCAAAACATAAATTGTATATTACGTACCATGAACTGTAAGTGACAGTTTTAAGGTCGAGGATGCAGTTTGGGAAATCGAGGCCCGTAAGGCCGAGGTTTCCTAAGCATCCTCGACCTTAAAAGTCACTTATAGTTCGCGGTTAGTAAATTATTTTTCGCAATACCTGAAAATCAAAGAAAAGTAATAAAAAACGAGTTAAAATTGAATTATGACCACGACCTGTCAAAATGACATTTATATATTTTAATAAAATTAAGTAGCCTAAAACTGAACAAAAGTAAGCTTAATACATAAATACATATAGGTACTATAGTTACCATGGTTGCAGGGCTGTAATATTTACTTACAGTTCGAGTAGGACTGTAAGTAAATATTACAGCCCTGCAACCATGGTAACTAGTAAATGAATTGTAAGTTAGACTTACAGTAATAAAAATTTGTTAATAATGATCAACTTACAATGCAGATATTGCGAAAAATATATATTTAGCCCCATGGCGTAAGTAGGTATACCTGCCTACTGTCGCAGTATTTACAATTTACAGGTGATACACGTAATTTGTTCGTGAATAAATACAACTAAGAATCAAAAATAAAAATATTGGTGAAGTGAAAAATACCATGGTAACTTGAGATTGTGTCCACAGCAATAAATGCCGTAACGCACGAGGGATACCTTCATTATTAACATAATTGTTGATATCCAATTTTGCAAAAAAAGCGAAGAAGATATGATTAAACGGTTTGCAAAATTAAGGAGAGGAAGCACGACCCTTTTCCACTTTAAATCAATATCCAAGAGTAAATATTTTTATTAGGTACTTAAATATTAATAGTACTACCTACCTAACCAACGCAGATAACAAAACCTTGTAACAAAAGCTGTTAAAAGCTTAACGTGTATTAGTTATTCTATGTGGCATTAAAGCAATTAGTCATCAGCATTAAACCAGTGTGAAATTGGAGCGAGTGCGAAAATAAAAAATTCAATAATTACCTAAATGGGATATGCTTTGGAAAACTGGATAATGGTTTTGTACACAACTGAAAATAAAAGGGTATGAATGAATCCATATGGCGAAGATAAATGAGCGGCCTCCGAAACCAGATTCGAGTGATGAAAAGGGAAGACGTCTTAATTAACTTTATAATGCAACTGTCACCATGAATCTCTAGCGTGGCGATTTATTTTTATCCGAAAATAAATTGCATTAAAAGAAATAAGAAAAATCCCATTTCAATATAAATTTTGTTGATTTGATATGGAAGCTGTAAACAAATGTTTTAGTATTTAATAACACGTTGTGTGATTTTTGCAAGTGTTTTTCATTGAACACAAATACCTACTCACCGAAATTCGAGAAAAAAGTTGATATCCAACAATAGTCATAGTATCTAGAATTAACTAAAATGGTTTGTTGATATGAAAAGTTCGATGTAATGGAAAACTAAGAAAATTTCAGAATCAGAACACGCTGACATTTTAAAACACAGTGTGGTGTAACCACGTTTCACTTACTAATTTTATATAATTACTGCATTCCTAAATAAAAAATATTGAAAATCAGAAATAACTTCTTTAATATCCAATCTTGGTTTTAGTTAGTTAGTTATCCACCCTGTGATATGTTCCAGCCGGACGAATTTGATTCATTCTGTATAAATGCTTCAGCTGGTTGAATAGATTGAATGCTTGCGAAGCATAAATATTTAAGATCAGTAGCAAATCGTGAATAGAAATGTGCGCGCTATTAAACAGGAAAAGCTTTAATATCACGTCTTATTGAAGCAAGCAACTGAAGTAAAAAGTGAAACTAGAAGTTTACAGATTACGAAGGCAGGTCACGCAAAGCACAAAAGTTTGACTAAAGATTTATACTGCAGTTATATTAATTGCTTTCTTAGTTGTAAATATAATTGACATGACTATTAATACATAATTTTATTCAATATACAGGGTGTCTCTAAACCTAGTACCATAAATTTACCAGCCGCTTCCTAACGCAAAAATAAGTCGAAAACTCGAAAATGTCTATAAAAATTTTGTCCTAAACCGCAGCTTAAGGAAGCTACACGTCTTTGAAAATGCAATTAGGTATTGCATTTTAAAAACGGTTTGAGATAAAAAAAAAATCGAGATTTTGCATGCATAGCCTACCCTATTGAAGGTATAAACAGTACGAACACTTACTGTAAGTCCTTTTAGTTTAATTTATTTTTCAATAAATTAATTTACATACAAATCCAGCATTCTAAATTGATTTTGGATAAACATAAAACCTGCATTTTATAGGAAACGGTTAGTCCAAGCGAGTTGACACAAGAGTACCTTTTTTGTTAATTAGACAACAGGGAATACAAATCTCTAAACTAAAATGGAAAAAAACAATAGATTAAGAAAAGCGGGTTACAAGAAAAAGGTGATAACCCCCATTCGCGCCGCCCCTGGTTAATTTTCAAAAAAGAAAATAGTAGAAAATTTATACCTTTAATAGGTTAGGTTGCCTGCAAAATTTCGATTATTTATCTCAATCCGTTTTTGAAATGCAATTGTTTTCCGTTTTTTCAACACCATTTTCAAAGACGTGTAGCTTATTTATGCTGCGGTTTAGGACAAAATTTTTATAGACATTTTCGACTTATTTTTGCGTCAGGAAGCGGCTGGAAAATTTATGGTACTAGGTTTAGAGACACCCTGTATTCTCCCTAGAATGGGGTACGCAGAGAACACGCATTTATGGGATTTTTGCAATTAAAATATCAGCATGCTGATTGTAAATAAAATATACTTACTGTTATACTGATTTTAAGCATTTCTTTATCACAGATAGATGTGGAATGCCTCGAAACCGAAACGATTGTGCTCTGTAGTTAGTTTAAACAAGGGTATCCAATATTTTTATATTTTATATTGCTACAATGGTTAGATTATTGTCGACGACTTTTGTATTGCTAATTATAGAATAAAAGACCACTATAATTACTATTTTTCACCGTTTCAAGTCTGTATAGTCCAAAATTGGACCAATTAACCTAGTAATGTAATCGGGAACTAATATGAAGCTAAGCTAAGAAATGAAGCTAATATTGTAACAGTGATACCCAACTAACTCCTAAGTCATCGCACTTACAATTGTTTTAGATTTTTCAATAATTATTAGAGTTGACCGGAGTTGACATAATACCTACTTATAATTTAATCACCAGAGGAAAACTAATACCATTCGTGTTCGAAAAAGTTGCTTCCTTGGAATCTCAGAAGCTTGGCTACAAAACCATATTTAAAGGATTTTAACGCGTCTGTGTGAAGATTTTCTCTCGACTCATAACAAAACTGAAAGTTTGCTCTTTGTTTAAAGATCGATATTGTGACCAATACGAGACACTGGAAGTTTGGTTCAAAGGCTGTGACACCGTGCATCTCCAACTAGCATATGATACAGATTCCTAAACTTCTATATCTTTAAATCTATTTAAGATCTAGCATCGTAGATGACACAAGACAAAAACTAATGAATAAATGACTAGAATTCAAGATAAGGTATTAAGAAATAACAAGATTAATGTTTGATGGCATTTCTTCATCGTTACATTCGACAAACCTTCCCGATTCTAGTAGATCTTCGAAATCTTCTTTCGTTTCTTTGCATTTTTTGAGAACATTTACCATAGTAATGTATATATTTTTTACACCATCAAAAAGTAGAGATTTCAACGAACAAAAAGCCCACCGAGTTTTTTAAAAAAGCAGATATTTTGACGTGAGAATTTTCGATTGAAAATTAGGGTGCTTTTTCGATATTAAGTCAAAATAAGGTGAAAAAATAAATATTTTAAATAAAAAAAAAATTACAGTGTGTTTGGGACATAAAAAGCTAAGTTTTCACCAAATTTGGTGAAAAAAATTTTTTTTTTGTAAAAGAAAAATAAAAAACCAAAAACTTGGTTATTTGAATTTTTCACATAAATTTCGAGGTTATGTGAAAAAAGTGTAAATACAAAAGTTGTAGATCTTTTTATTACCTACAACTTTTCTTTTCAACTTTTTTCCATAGGACTTGTAGTTTTGCCGGAAATCGAGATAAACAGTTTTCTACCCTTAAAAACTCACCCCCCCCCCACTTCCCGACCTCAGATCGCCCGTAAATTATTTTTTCTTTCATTTTTGTTTTATTCTCTTCCTTTTCCAATGGGTTTCATCCTACTATTATTTTTCTTTGTTTAAAAAATTATCGACCCTGGTCTAATGTAATAGTGTTAGCTTTAGCGTCTTTCAGAGTAGAGTGCCTTGATGCAATGACAGATAATAAATTGTGGTCATCAGTGATCAACTTATCATAGTAAGTGGCTACAACGTTGCCAAATGTACATTTCTTAAATTGTTATGGCGAGGGGTAGCCATGCGCCTACGAACTTTTTTGCAAAGGAATTTTTGTCTTATTTTTGTTCGAGGAACAACGCCACGTGAAACTTGCACGAGAATTTTTACACACCCTGTATAAGAAAACGGTGGGAAAATAGTTATTTGTTTAACAAGGCAGAAAAGTAGCAGATTTACTGACGCAGCTGGTATAACCAGCCAAGGCAGTAAATCTGCATTTCTGCCGTGTTGAACATATAATTTTTTCTCCGATTGTTTACATTTAACATCAATTTAATGATTATTTTTAATATTTTTTGTACTATTAGTATCAGCAAGCATCTGTTGCTATGCAGTTTTTATTGGTTGCTATGAAAAAACATATTTCAGAAATGTCATTCTATTTGTTGTGAATAGAATAGTTTAATCTTGTTAATTCCTAAATATTAATTAATTTATAATATATTTACAATGGAAAATGACAAAGAAATGTTCACCCCATCCGAAATTAAAGAAATCGTGAAAAATATGGAACTTAAATTTAATTAATAAAAATTTCAAATTTATTTGTTTTTCGAAGCAACCTGATTTTGAATGCTACTGTCAGTAAAAATGATCCGTTTTGCCTAGGCAGTAAATGTGGAACTTTGGAGACAGTCAAATGTCAGTCAAAGCATGCTTTTACTGTCAATCGGAGAAAATAGTAGATTGTTTTATTAGGATGAAAAGTGGCACTTTTTTTGACGAGCAAATTTTGCATGTGTGAGGCGGAGCGTAGCGTAGCCGAACGGATGCGATATTGCGAGTCAAAAGAAGTCACTTTTAATCCGAATGAAACATACTATTTTTTCCGCAACCGGAACAACCGGATTCAAAATAATAAAATTAAGATGCGAGGAATTAGAGAACACTACTACTACTAAAATCAAGTCTTCTTAGCTTTTGTTTTCAATTTTATTTATTCTGTCAAACCCAGCCAAACCATCGAAAATGTTTGAACAAGATAATGGTAACGAAGATATACCACCAGAAATTTTAGACCGTGCAAAAGAAGTTGTATCAAATCTTCTGCCCAATAAATCTCGAGAAGTATACGAAGGTGCCTACAACAAATTTTTAAATTGGTGTAACGAGAAAACCGTAAAATCGTACACGGAAAGCGTACTATTAGCGTACTTTTCCGAATTGTCCACTAAAATGAAGGCTTCTACTCTTTGGACGCAATATTCAATGTTGAAGGCAACATTAAGTTTAAAAAATGGGGTAAATATCGAAAAATTTTCAAAACTCCGTGCCTATTTAAAAAAAAAAAATAATGACTACACACCGAAGAAATCGAGAATTCTTAGTAAAGAACAGGTGGATCGATTCTTGAAGTGTGCTGCTGATAAGCAATACTTGATAATGAAGGTGTGTTTTAGTTTTAAAATCGAATATTTTACGATAATTAAATTTTGACGTTTGTAGGTTATATTAATTTTGGGTGTTGCTGGAGCTTGCCCCTGCGACGAGTTACGACATTTAAAGATTAATGATATTGAAGATCTTAAATCAGTCTTACTGATTAAAATTCCTAAGATCCTAACACTAAAACTAACAAGGCTAGATCATTTACTGTGATGGGAGATAGCTATTTAAATATTTACAGAAAATTCTTTGTCTAATATCTTTGTAGTGTTTTTCTTAAATAAATGTTATTCACATAAGAAACCAAAATCTTAAACAAAAAAGTTAAAAGTAAAAGTTCCTAGGAAGTAAAAGTACTTTTACTTCCTAGGAACTAAAAGTGTTGCCTAGCAACACACACATTTTTTTACTAATAACAAAAACATCAACTTTACTGTCCGTTTTTGGTATCAAAAGTGATCACTTTTAAGACGGTTGCGGAAAAACATATATGCCTGGGTTGCATAGCCACCATGTTTTTATCACCAGGAACAGGACATGACACTCTAGCAAAAAACCTAGAAGACATAGATGCAGAAGCTAGTAGCCGCATAAGAGCCTGCGGTACGCAAGGTCCGGTATCCAAATTAAGAATTCAACTAGTGCTCTAAAACTATACATATACTGACCTTTTCATTCTTGAGGTAAAATATGGGGCTACTGATGGCACAACTGTCCGCCGTTAAAAAATGCGTGATAGTCCGGCATTACCAGTGATAAATAGACATCCTCACAGTCCACGCTGCGGGTTCAGTTCCTCCATGGTACATATTTATATCCACGAGTTTACTATGCAAGCTGGTAATAGGCCTACCTACACAATACAATAACCTCTAACCGAACAACTTGAGAGAACAATTTAATGCTATCATTTATGAATTCATAATTATGGCAGCTTTAGCTATAGGCATCACACGCTGTTCAACAAAATAATACAAACTTCAGGGCTATTAGTTATTACTAACCAAGAAAGTCAAGAAACAAGCCAAATATTGCTTAACAATTTTACAAAGTTTATTTAACAGAATAAATAGATAATGATAGCCTTGTCTATTTATTCGCCAGAAGTTTCAATTCAGAAGTAAACAAACGTTTCTCTATTTCCTATTACATTTTAATAAGAAAGCTACGTATTTGTTTTCGAATACTACAGAACTTTTTGTTAGTATATGTTCGCTATCATTAGACATACAAAAGAAATTCCTTGTACCCATTCCTACGCCACTGGAATTTCTAATGAACTCTAATTAACATATTTTAATGCTCCAGGTAATATCAGGTAACTTATTATTAACTCCCATGAAGCAGTGCTTTTATTATATTTAGAACAATACGCCATTATACGCATGGATAAAGCTTGTCTTTCATGAATTCATCTTAAAAGTTTCAAATTTTACTAGTCCGCTACGGTTTCATCCCCTTTAGGGAAACTAGCACCTACCTATCGTTGTTCACAACTTTGTTGACTTTGTTAGGTCTAATGCGCTTTACCCTTAACTTTCTCTCGAAACCTTCACCTTTCGTGCCTTCCGTTATCACTCGTTCTATCATTAGGGCTGTTGAGCGTAACGTTTATTAATACGATACTCTCTGAAACTGCACCCTCTATACCGTTTGGTTTAGTTTAATCATTTTCGAGAATGGTTAACGAAGTGTTGGTAAACAAAATGAAGTCAAGAGCAAACAAACGGAGAAAGAGTTCCTTCTTCCAGTCAACTTGAAGTATAATCTTATGGAAATATTACGAATTGTGAATAATTATATACCGATATTGTTTGAATTACCTTTCAGTTCACTTTGTACAAAATAATTTAAAATATTTGTTTATAGTTCCACTACTGTATAAACGAGGAACCTTGCACGATATATGTAGTAGTAATTTGAGGCAAATTATTAAAACGTACCTGTATTGACACAAGCACAACTTTACAAATTATTTAAAAAGCGCGAACTTATTTCTTGGCAGCAATACCAAACCTTAGAAAAGTAAATACGTCGACTTGAAATAAATATTAATATTTCGATGTACCATTACTATACATCGCATACATTGCAGATATAGCATTGTCTGTGACGTGTTCAGTTACAAAACTCGCTTCTATCTTCTATTTTATATGCTAAATATATACGTGCTTCTGCAAACTTTGGAAGGTTAAGAAAAATGTTTTCCTAGCATCCCAAATGTATTATTTGTAGTGCCTAGTGGAATAAAGTTGGGTGCATTAGAGATTTGCTTATTCAAATAGTAGTCGCAAATAGCTATTCCTAATACATCTTCTCCTTGTAAAATATGCGGGTGTAACCGAAAAAATAGTTAATATAAATAAAGTTTTTTACTCTCGATTTCTAAGTGCTATTGGTGCTTTTTCAATACTTCAGAAATTAAATTCCGATTGATTTATAAGAAATGTTTATTTCAGCACAAACATGTAATTAAGTTAAGTAAGTTCATAAATAACGCCATTTAATGGATTAACTGCAAGTTTAATTTTCTGGGACAAGAAAAGTTAGTCTTTTATACAAATCTTGGGGCAAACTGAAATTAACAGAGAACCTACTCCCTTGAATTTCTTATACTGTTACGTGATTGGTAAACTTTTTCTTTGTTGAAACATGCAAAACCGAAATGCCAATATGAGGTTATGTTCGGCGTTATTAATAATCAATAAAAATAAGGCATAAAATATGACGCCAGAGAGTGTTGTTAAATTATGGAGGAAAATGGGCTAAGCTAGCCCCAAGGGTTAGTACATAAGACCCGATTACTCTTGACATGATCGGTTGCGTAAGCTTCTCACCTGCTTTACGTGAGTTTTTAAATTATTATGATTATAAACCCCCCTAAATTTCAAATATTGTATTCTATCACAACTGTTGAGGATGCCAATGAACATTTATCCTACTTTTGAGACAACTTTCCAGATTTTTTCAGTTGCTTTAATTTACTTTGACTTATAATAATGAAATATTCATTTCCGAATACACGGCATTGCATGGTATCATTCATTATTAGACGAACTAATCAAAGAGTAGGAGAGACAAGAAGTAATAAATAATAAATAATAATCTACTCTATCCATGTCCTGTTGCCAGGCCCCGAAAGCAGTGCTTGTGTGGGGAGGGAGGAAGGGGCTATTATTATTAAGCGGGCCCGCTTGCGTCTGCAGCCGACTTAGAGATGGAATAGCACAACTCTCATATTCATGTTACAGCCAAGGAAAACTGCAGAAAACCTTGGCCAGAAGTTGCCGGCACCGGGAATTGAAACCCGGCCCGCTGAGTAGGAGCCTAGCATGCTAGCCGCTACACTACCGGGGCTATACTGCTATAGTGTTGCTACATAGAAGGTGGTGGTCATCCAATTATAGTAAGAATGTCCAAAATATTAAAGAAAGTTAGGTTTAATAAAAAGTAACTGCAAAAAGCGTCCGTGCATTCCCCGGGATCTGCACATATCAAATATCAAAGTTTGCTGTACACAGAATATTACAAGACAATGGTCTATATCCTTTCTAAAAAACAATAGGTCTGTGAATGGCTACTAAGTCAACAACGAGAAAATCCGAATTTGATTAGCAACTTTATAGACAGAGACATTTATTTACAAAGGATGAAGTCTACAGTACAAGGTTTCCACAATAGAATGCTGGGATTTCAAACGGGAATATGTAGCACAAAATGATTGATTTTAAAATCACGCAATTCAGGTTGTCTTGCATATTAATTTAAATATTTTGTTTTTATAGACTGTTTATTTTGATTCTGTTTAACAGTTCTTCAAAAATAACTTATATTTATGACGAGCCAAGAGTTTCGTTGCTTATACATATGCTATGATTGCCGATTGGACATAAAGCCACTCCTGTCCGAAGTTATCACGTTCGATGTCGTGTCAATATTTTTGGGCAGGATTAATTAATATAATATATATTTTATATTTGACGTTTTATTCAGCCTGATCATGCGTTCTTTATACTTCCTTAAAATTATGTTTGTACCTTGTATTAATTATGAAACAAATATTTAATAAATATCATAATCATTGCTTACAACAATTTAGTAGGTTATTACGTTTTACTTACAGATTCCTAGAATTAAAAACTTAATTTACATACAGAAAGATGTGATCGGTAGTAGGAACAACATCAGTCACAGTTAAAACTTACAAATTCCGCTCGTGTCCTCTGCTGACATTAGTATTCCTAAATTCTAGTTCTATTTCGTTCTACACTAATTTATTGAGTTAATTTCTTAACTTCGTATTCGTTGTAGCAGTCCTCTATATATCATTCTAAACTTACTCCTTTTCTTACAATATTTATTACTGAAACTGTTGTTTGAAAAGTTATATAATATTTTACCTGTGAGGAAGTAAATTGTCGTTAATCGATTAGTAGATAATAAGGGGAAATATGAATACTATAATCAGTTTTGTGTTTGATTAAAGTGTTGTATCGTACAAAACTTATTTTTTTAATTAATAAACCACGTTGCCAGTTCAACTAATTTTCATAACGAAGTATACTTCGTTATGAAAATTAGTATAATAAACCAAATCCACTAATAAACTCATAATGTAGCTACCTTTCAGATTAAACAATTTATATTTAATAAACGAATATCAACATCTTCGTAAGTAAATCGGACATTAGTATAATAATACTTAATACTAAAAGGAATAAAAGGAAATTTCAGTATTAAGGTATTTACCGAGGTATTTACTTGACCTAGAATACAAATGTTTCAATCATCCTGTATAGGCACAGAATTAAACTGTGGTAAATGAGGGAGTAGGTTGAAAGCGCTATTATAGGTCTCATTGCATACCTACATAATCCAATTATGTAGCTTGTAGGTACCGTCTGCACTACATGTTCTGTACGCTTCGTGAAATCATACGAGAATCGTACCACAGGATAGTTAACCCTAATGGATTGTGCGAAGCATCTGGTGACTCGGTAATGTGTCTACAGGGAATGCCAGGCCGATGAAATTGTTTTTCAGAAAGACATCTTGTTTTCTTTTGTAAGGTCATTATTTTTCTTTCAAATATCTTTCCCTAAAATACAAATCTTATTTTTTTTTTGCTGATTTAAACTCGGAAGTAGGTAGATCTGTTTTATATAATTACTTTTTTCAAGCAAAGAAAAACAATATGTAATAGAGATAAGATAATTTGTCGTGGACTTTTCAATAAATTTAGATATCGAACAGAAACGAAAAATATCTACGCCAAAAAAATCAACACACGAACAAGTTGAAATAAAGGGCGATTATTGTTGAGTGCTATTGGAATTAAAATTTTATTTGCTGTATGCAGTGTTTGATTAAACTTCACAGTCTAAAATGTTCAGGCTGTTTACTTTTCAAATTGGATTTAATTCTGTAAATAATGTGGAAACATACAAATAGTTACGTTTTGACGGAATATAGTTTTAATCACAACAGATCTGAGACCCCACTAGATACGAGATATTTTATGTTACTAGTGTTATTATGATATACCGTACACCAATTAATACGTTGAGGTATTTAATCACACTATTTTGTTCTAATTTTATTCTAGTGTTTAAAGTTGGATGTCGAAGCAGAAGATAAGTTTGGTGATAAATGATTTCCCTTTTTAGCTTAGATTGCATCAATTTTGGGAAAACCGTTTAAAATATGTACTCAAACAGTTAATTGGTTAGATTAGTGGTTCAAAGAGAACTTAGCGAAGTATGTGATAATAATCCTCATGGGAACTAGAGGATGTCTGTGGCATGATACTAATATATCTGTGTTGGTTACTTATGCATTATAAATGGACATACACTCCTCTTTAAATGTAGATGAACATATATGGAAAGAACAATTGATAAATAAAATTATCACTCAAAATATATCATTTTCTTTCATACGAGACAGGTAATATGAACATTTATTTTTTCTGTGTTTCATATTCTAAATTTTAATAACTTTGAAAGTACAAAATTTCTTTTTTTTCATACTACTGCAATAGTATATTATTATAATACAAGTGTAATAAGAGGGTCCATTGTAGCATGAGTGAGTTGAGCACTCCTCGCTTCGCTCATCGTGCTCCAATAGAGCGTATGCTACATTGCCTCTTCTTAAACGAGTATAATATACATTTTTTTTGTTTTGCGAAGTTTATTTAACAAAATTGACAATTTAGGTTATAATAAAAATGTTTCTTTTGTGAATTGTTTTCATTATTCAAAATCAAATAAAAGTTCAGGAATGGGACGTTTCTACGTCGCCGGTTCTTCGCCGTCACTTCATCGTCGCCGTTTCTACGCCGCGCCGGGACGGTTCTACACTGGCCGTTTCTACGCTAGATTTTCGAAAACAAATCGATAATCTAAAAAGTTGCTTTTTTCTTAGGATTTTACAATTTTGTATATGTCGGTTACAATCGCCGGGAGTATCTTAAGAATGTAATGGTTATCAGCACAGACTAGATTATGGAAACAGTGAACCTCTAGACTAGATTATTTACGTGGGCTAGCACACAAGTACTACCAAATGACTCAATAATCTTATTTTTCCTATTTCCTTTTGTATGTATATTATGTATTCTTTTATTTTTTAAAATAAATTTTAATGCTACTTTTTTAATGACTCGATAGTTTTTGTATTTTCTATTACTATATGTATGTGTTTAAACAATAAATTTTAATAGTAATTCTTATTTAATTTCTGGGTGTTATTTGCATTGCAAGTTTTATTTATCTCTTACTCTTGTTTTACAAATTAAACGGTAATAATGAACGGATTAAAATTTCTAATTACCATTACCTCTTGTGCTAATGGGTCTGTGCTAATAGCCATTCTTAAGATACTCCCGGCGATTGTAACTCGCATATAGAAAATTGTAGATTCCTAAGAAAAAGCAACTTTTCAGATTACCTATTTCTTTTCGAAAATCTGGCGTAGAAACGGCCGGTGTAGAAACGGCCAGTGTAGAACCGTCCCGGCGTAGAAACGGCGGCGATGAACTGGCGCGAAGAACCGGCGGCGTAGAAACGTCCTAGACCCAAAAGTTCAGGTATTTATAATTTCTGTGTTTATTTCAACCTCTTTGTAGAAGAGGAACTGTATGCCATTGATATTTGTTGTTGATGACTTTTGATAATTTGACACGTGAAGCGACTGCTACCACTTTGAAGAACTAAAATTTTACCAAAGTTTCACAATACCTTCTATTGTGAAACTATTTTGCGCATTTTGCAGTGTCGCAATGGACCTATTGTGAACGCGAAGTAGAAAGCACTTTTTTATAAAATAATAGGGCAATCGATAATAAACATTAATTACTCGTTTTGAATCAGTGCTAATTTTACACCAAAGAATCACCTTTCTCTCCTTTTATTAATAATAGTTATTTATTGTATAAGTGTCTTAGGAAGTATTTTATCCACGCAAGAATGTTTAAACGCGAGAACGAAGTTCGAGCATTTAATTTTCTTAAGTGGATAAAATACAACTAAGACACGTATGCAATACAACGTTTTATCCACAAACAGACCAGAAAGTGGCGTTTTCAAATTAATATTTTGGAAAAAATTTATTTTGACATTTTCAACTGACTTTTGTCATACGTGTTGCTATAGATTTACCATTGTTTTAATTATAAGACCTATGTGTTTTATTCATATCATAAGACGTCTCTTAATAGTGGAATTATGACCTTATAATATACTGGTTGTGGATAAAAACTTAAATTTGTTTCTAACAGTGATTTCTTTGTCAAATAAGTTTTACAATTAATAAAATTTAAAAAACTTTTAAATTTAAAATACACTTCAGGCTAAACCCAGGAATACTTAAAAATGTAGTGACTTTATACACAAATACATAATTATTACATGCAGAATGTTATGCATGAAATTTTAAAGTTCACATTACTTCCAGTTAAACCAGAAACTGAAATTTACTTTGGGCATATGGCAAAAATAAAGTTCATCACGGTTCATCACCACCTATTGTAACTGTAACAATAAACAAATCATTGAATTGCCAAATTGGTTTAGTACTTTTGTTACACTGTGTATATTAATTGTATACGTTGATCTTGCGTTGTGGTTGATTTTTATCTCAAGCAATTAAATGATTTTAAACTAACTGTCTACATCGTTCTCGTTGAACTTTACTCATGATGGAATATCCCCACTAATATAGCAGCGTTGGCGGCTGATTAATTGATAGTCGATATTGATAGCCATGCAGTTTTGAAAATATAATCCAGAACCCAGTCATTTCTATGATCCTATATCTCTCAGGCACTTTCTGGTAGAATCCTATTACCACGATTGAGCGATCGGACTTGTAATTGTTCAGACAAAACTGGTTAGGCGGAATTACGATTAATTCGAATAGAGAATTATTATTCTTTAAGTTGATTATAAGAAAGTTCATAATTCTGATTGATGAGGAGGTGATACAGGGTGTTTTAGACACATCGTAAAAAACCTACCGTACGATATTCTTTAACTTACTAGAAATCCATAGTTTAAGTAATTTCTTGCTGTCGATACTTTTCTTGTAGTAGGCCTCTAATAATTCATATCTTCAAAAAAACGTTTCTCTACGACTATTAAAGAATATCCTCATTCTTGTTGCATATTAAATCGAATAAGAGCATAAATTCTTAACACCGTGATTTCTTACAAAAAATTGACTAGATTAGCCTATCACATCCTTTGAATTTTAAGAATTCACGCTAATTTTAAAAATAACATTGCTTTGAAAATAAATAACCGAGCGTATCTTAGCAACCACCTAAAAAGTCGCCATTTGAAACGTCAAATACACCAATTAAAAAAAATGTCAAAAACTATGATTTAGGTATACCGGGTGGCCGGTTTCAAAGGTGTACCTACATAGGGATTTAACATTGTATTGAACGTTTCTGCTGATTCCTGCTCGCCAATTCAACTTACAGGAATGGTAATGGTATTAATTGAAAGGTAAAATGATTGCGCTTCAAATGGCGCTAATAATAAAATTAAATGTGCTATACTTATTTTAAAATATCGATTTAAAATTTTGCGATTTTTAAATATGACGTGCCATGATTTTCAAATTTTTGTTAAATTAGTTGTCATTTACAGAAATCCACTAATTTACGCCAACTAAATTATCAAATTTTTTGACAAACAAATGCTTTAAAATTTGAAAATCATGGCACGTCATATTTAAAAATCGCAAAATTTTAAATCGTGATTTTAAAATAAATATAGCACATTTAATTTTATTATTAGCACCATTTGAAGCGCAATCATTTTACCTTTCAGTTAATACCATTACCATTCCTGTAAGTTGAATTGGCGAGCAGGAATCGCTATGTACACCTTTGAAACCGGCCACCCGGTATAATTTCTTGTAGTCGTGGAGACAGTATAGTCTTCTTGCGTAGAATGGCTATTATTCACTTACATGATTCCAACACTCGCTCGCTGCGCTCGTTCGTGTCGGAAACTTCATCCACGTGAATAACAGCCATCGTTCTACGCTCTTTGAAAAATGTACTATTCTACCTGCTACGACATTTTCGCATGTTCGTTAATGCAGGAATACGTTTAGTTCTGCTTCATTTACTTTCTGAATAAAATTGAACCGTTCATATTTTTCCAATATTACTGCATATTTCAATATTCCTTTTTTCCATCTTTTTATCTATTTCACATTCTAACCTTTCAACGGTTTCAATCACGCTAGTTTTTCTTTTTACTAATAAAAGATCTTTCAGCATCACAAATAGAGCAGTCTCGTTGAAACCCTGCAGTAAAAGAAAGTCAAAGGAAGTAGCTACTACTTCAAAATATTCAAGGATAAAATACACTTGTTCCTTTGTCTGCGAAGAAGTTTACTCACTGTGCAAAGCTTTAATAATTGACTTCTTTCTTTCGAGTGCGCGAAAGCGTATACTAAATTGGATAATTGCACTTGTTGCATTTGTGTATTAGTTGGATAAAGCAGTGTTTTGAGAAATGTGGGGTTAGTTAAGATTAAAACTTGGAATCATAAATCTAAGTTGATGCGGTCTAACTTGTGTACTGTTGCGTAAACTGATATCAAACTTCGCGTGTTAGTAACGTCAGTCTTCAAATTTAATGAAGTAGAACATTTTACTGAAGTTAATGTGTATTTCTTTATGAGTTCATAAAATTTGTTATAAAGATTGTAGTTGCCAAAAGTAATTGAAAGAACGTTTTACTACATAAAAAAATATTTATGATTTATTAGACCTTATCATGTTTTTATGGACCATGGAGAGAATTTATTAAATCCAAATGTTTTAAATAGACTAAACATTTGGTAATTCAACAAGAAACTTATTGTCGGTGCTCAGGACTGTATTCCTATAAAAAGTTTTGCGTATACCCGGTCGGATTATGAAGTTTGAAAGATTACTTATTCCTCGAAAAATATTTGCCCAAGGTACCTAAACCGTACCTAGCGTATTAACTGGTAATAATGTCTAAAAAATAAACTGATAATCCTGATCACATCCTGATAAAATGTCACTTTAACAGCAGAAATGATATTTCAAAGACAACTCGATTTATTTAAATAACGATTACTTAATTTTTTATTCTCATAACTTTTGTAATTACTACTTAATTTTTTATTCTTGTAATTCTTGGAATCGAGTAAGAAATTATGTAAGATACACGGTCGAAAAATAAAAATTTTCGGATCCTTGCTACTGCAGAACTCGGCGTTGTCTCAAATTCCCCGAAAAATCATATGTTTTGTCCTTCTTTACATAAATAACTGTTACATTTGTCCAGAGGCGTCGAAAACTGCCAGATTTCATTTCAAAAAATTTGAAATGGCATAAGGTACAGTGATAATGAAATTGTAAGTTGTAAATGTAATTGAAATGAAACTGTGGGGTATCTCACGTGATGAGAGGCACCATGAATTCTTCTTGAACCTCTCGACAACACCGCATATTCAAAATTAAAATTACTTTGCTAATAAATCAGCATTTTCAGCAGATTTAATTCTAAAATGTACATACAGAAGATGAACTGTCTTGGAATACATTACGGAGATTAAGGAAGCATCTAAGTATTTGTGTAAACTAGAACAACTAGGCAAACGATAAAATATTACAGTACTTTAACCACTTTTATGACACACAACGTAAAAGCGCTGAAAAATTATTGTTTCAGAACAAAGTAATGTATGACTTTAAAAGCCTTTTTTAAACTCACATTTTCTTACCAGGCGTCTTTATAGAACTAGAAAGCTTTGTGTCGTCAGGAATGTTTCAGCTAATATTTATGTTATCTGATCTCTATTTGAGCTTTAAAGCCACACTATAGATAGTTTTTGCTCTTTCTAACCCCTTTTATTTTTACTGTTCTCTTTCATTTACTTACAGCTCTTTTCAGGTATCAAATCATTCAAATCAGAAACGACCGAGTCCATTTTGAATTTTCTTTATTAATTTCATACCCCCAAGTGTATCAGATTAAACGTTTCCCTAGCAATGTTATCTTCATCCTTATTTCCAAGTCACTATCAGAAATTTTAACCCCAGTCAATAACCTGCTGGCACGTTTTACCATATCTGGCGATGTATCTCCCGATTGCGAACACGGGATCAACTGTACAAGACGTTCACTTTGGAAGACAAATCTCTTAAATCCTTCCTCCTACTAAATTAAACTCGTATTAAGATGATCTTATCAAAACGAGACTGCTCCGGTATAACCTAAGGAAGATGATGAATTTCTGAACACGATAGCTTGAGGGAAGATGGTATAATACTTAGAGTGATTTATACAAGGCTTATTGAAACCTTCCTGACCTATTAATCTTCGTATTGATTAGTTCACTGAAACTTTATCTTTATAACCTTTAAAAACCTAGGGAACACAGTAATTTGAAGGAAGGATAAGGAAGTAACTGCGGAGTACAATATGGAATTCATTAAGAAAAATGGAAAATTAATCGTAATTCCTTTTCCACATAATTTGGTTGCAATAGCAAATATCCAATATAATTCAAACAGAAGTTCGGAGTGGAAGGTTCGAAACCCCACAAGGCGGAATTTTTTCTGAATAATTTAAAACCTTCTAATTCCTGGGTATTAAAAGTGTTTTCTTTGTAAATGTTGTATGGGTAAGCATACTTTAATAATTGGTGTGCTCCATACATCAACTGAACAATACACTAAGAAATTACTCTACACCTGAAATAATCTAAGAAATTTCAAACGATGGAGTGTTTCAAGTTTCAAGTTTCGAGAATTGAACGACTGAGTTAAGAAGAAGAGATGTATTTAGGAGCATACATGCACTTGTACTAAACTTTCTCAGCCTTCTTTAAAAGTAGCGACTTTTTTATAGGGTAGCATTGGGCTCTGTGATCAATGAAAAATAATAATAGTGGACAAATTTAGATTGAATTTTTATTTGTTGTTACTTATAGCAAAAAATCAAAATTGCTAGCTACCTATCTAGTTAGATCAACTTAAGTATTTGTCGAAAATAGCATAAAAGAGCCCGAAAGAAGCCAGTTTGATTCATTCGAACAAGATAAAGAAATTTGGAGAAATGATTTGTATAAAAGTCCCCTTTAGCCTTATAGCCTCGGGCCCCAAGAAATTTTAATCCGGGCCTGCTGGCAGTCTGTGGAATAAAACTCTTCTCCAGCATCATAATTGAATAAAACTCAACATTAAATTTAAAAATAACATTTTTATAATTTGAAACATTTTTAGACTATTACAATATGGTCAGACTGTATAATAGCGGCCCAGTTTTATAAAATGTGGCTCTGGTTGACCGATGCACATTGTTCCCAGAGTGCACTCTGGGCACTCTCCAATGCAAAATGTAGTAGTTCAAAAGTCACCGTATCCATGACAATTTGATGGTGGTTCAGTCCATCGTTGGTCAATCCAACTTTATAAAACCGGCCCCGACCGACCCTGTTTGTTTACGTGTAAGTAGATAAAACGTGTGGTTGGACGGCAAAGAGTTTGAACGTAACCTTTTGGTCGACAGGACATGCATTAAAGGCTTCAGCTTTTAAGCATGGAATATAAGGCTTTGAAAAATTTTGGACGGGTGCTTTTAGTCTTCCTTGAAAGCAATTTTTAAACAATCTACACACGGTTAAACATTTCAAGATTAATAAAACAAATCTAAAAACTTTGAAGACATGCAATAATCAACAGATTTGATATAATCTTTGAATAAATTTTGCGAGAGAAGTCCATGTATAAAAAAATAAAGTATTATTGCAGCTAAAACTATTGATTATTGATACTTGAATATCTTGGATTTTTATAATTCTTTATTTTTGCAAAAGACCCTTTGTATGTTTACTTAATTTTTCATTTATATTGGAATCTTGTTTCTAAAATCAAAATAAATAGACAATTGCATACAATTTCTGCGCTTCGTATTGGTTAACACTTTTTCGCATCTGCAGGATACCTACATCAGTGACATACAAGAATTTTGTCCCGAATAAAAACTGTTCATGTATAATTCCATTTATCTTTAAAACAACAAAACCTGACGACAACTATAGGCACCGTCCCAATACTTTTTTGTGTAATCAGTGCACACCCTGGCTTATAAAATGAAATATTTATAATTTTTTATAAATGTTTACCATCACAAAAATCGTCCATGTAGTACTAACATTGAAAAACGTGCACTACAACATCGCATTGTGTATCCTTCTATTGAATGTTATAAAAACTTGGTCCGTTACTCAAGTACCAATACTCGTTTCAGTGGAGTCAATAAATATAGATCTTAATTCTAGTTTATTTCGTTTCTTTCGTTAGTTGTGAAGTTATGTATGTACTACTTACTTTTCGCATTATTTGGATTATGCGCTGTTAAACATAATACAGGTAAACTTTTTGCAATCCAATACATGAAATTAATTCGTGTTTATTTTAAAAAATACCTTACCTAATTTCCTTATCACCTTCATAACACGTACGGGTAGGTCGGTCCACTTGTTGTACACCATTCCAAGATGGTTTATGACAACATAAAGGCAAAGCATAAAATCAAGGAGACAATATAATATTGTACTTTTATAGCACTTCCAAAATTTATATCCTGCGAAATGTCGTGAAATGTGGTAAAATTGGAAATGGCGCTAGAAATTAATGATAATATAATTGTTTCAAGTGAGGAAATGTTCACTTCTAAAGAGCCGAAATATTCGATAATCAGATCGGATTATCGAATAATTCGTTTTACTCGACAAACGGATAGCCCTCACAGTTCGGCTACAAACAGCTGAGCACAAGTCCACTGGGTTTTTGTAAAAATTAATTCTCAAACTGCAACTAACCTAAAACTCGAGGGGCGCCCCACTAGTCTTCTTTGCAAAGTCTTTGCTTTAGGTTAGTTGCAGTTTGAGAATTAATTTTCACAAAAACCCAGTGGACTTGTGTATACAGTGAAGTCCATTTATTATGCAATATAGGCATGTTGCAAGTTAATTGGTGTACGCACTTTACCATTGGAATATAGGCAACCCATTATACAGTTAGCTAGTTTTTTTTATCTAACCATCTATGATCTAACCGAAATCAGCAACACATGAAAGTTTAACCTCAAAATAAAACATGTTCTCAGTTCAAAAAAGATTATTTAATATTGAAAATGAAACAAATAGGATCAACAGCAAGCAATTACGAGTATTATAAGTATAACAAATGTTCGAAGTGCCCACCTTGCATTTCCAAACAGAAGGCTAAACGATTGTTAATTTCGAAATTAACAGGTATGTTTCGACATTCATTAATGCAGGGGCAAGAGTGCTTAGCAGTGTATAGTGGGTTGCCTATATTCCAATGGTAAAGTGCTCACACCATTTCACTTGCAATATGCCTATATTGCATAATAAATGAACTTCACTGTATACATACGCTCAGCTGTTTGTAGCCGAACTGTGAGGGCTATCCGCTTGTGCTTTACTCGCTCCAGAATAGCACGATCAAAAAACAGTTTTCAGGGTCAATTAATTGAGTATTTTTTTCTCTAGACTGTTATAAGTTATAATAGAAGTCGAAATTAATTTTTTTTTAAATGTGAATATTATCGTGGTTTCAAAGAAAATTATTGAAATTTACTAAACTCCCCCCTTATTTGGTACAACCGTTTATTTTCCAAATATTAGTGTTACTTAGTTGTCTGCTCTATTGATAAGTAGGTACGTATACCCAAGATATGGTATATCAATTATCTTGAAAATGTTCACCAGCTTACCAAGCTAATCTAATTCCAATTACTGACCTAATCTACAATAAATATACTGTGTAGTCAGTGATTAAATCTTCTAGTCGAATATTCTAAGAGAATATCGTTACTTTATGGACCTCCATTTGTCGAAAATAATTAGATAGTATAATGTAATATTAATTGCACTAACGTAATTTCTTTGTGTTAATTAAAATTGTGACAAGGAAGATTTCTATTTAAATGTAAATTATCAAGGGAATTCCAGCAGCGTCGTTTTAGGGTTTTAAAAGGAGTTTATTTGTTTGCAGGTCACATATTATGTCACGGTTGTAGCGAGTAATAACAAAAAAGGTAGTACATAGAATTTTAAAAAAATTATATGCCAGTTCAGTGAAAACACGATACGGACTGACGCCTCATGTCGGATGTCTATTTCCAAGAGAAAATTGCATTTGATTCCCTTTACATGCAAATGCTATCTCATGCATAACTGACAAAAAATACCTTTCTAGGTTACGAAACGAGCATGGGAAAATATCCTTAAATATTATTTTGCCAGAAAGTCGAGCACAGGTTTCTTCCAATTACTGTTTGGCATCACTTTTTATTTTATTATCCTACTTTATTTCAGTCATAAAATGTAGGAAGCTATCTTAAATCAGATGCATAAATCCACTTTTTCTTCTATAAAACTCTTCTTCGAACTTCCAGAAAAAACCTTAAATAGATATTTAAAAATAAATTTTATATTTTAGGTAAAACAAGGGAAAATATGGAAAGCGTTAGCTATAACAATAAATAATATTAAATCATAAGTCAAATTAATTTAAATAATAAAATACGTTTCATTAAAACACGAAAGCCGAAGCCGATTGGATAACATTTATAGAAAGCGTATTTATTTTTATTATATACAGATAAATTTGAGTTCACAGAGTAGATAATTCTTTCCTAAGCGACGACCTTGAGATAAGTTTCCTGAATTTTATTATTCCCTAAACGAAGTTCAAAAGAAAACCTTTAATGAGTCTGTGAAACGGAAGTAATGTGCTTCATGGGTCCGAGGCTAAAAAGCCTATAAATTGCTTTTCCAATCAATGAAAGAAGCTTACGTAGGTGTAAAACTTTTATTGTATATCGAATTCTTGCGTGAGTTTGTTTTCTCCAGTTCTGGTTTATTAGTTGATTTATATTATACGAAACTTCAAATACGTTTACCCTTGCTGTTTCCTGGTTGTAGAAGTTGCAAGCGTTCAGTCATGCAATACAGAGAGGCAAAATTCGATTAACTCCCCTATGGTAGAAGAACTATTAACAGCTTTGAGAATATGCTTACATCAATAATTAAACGACGCAAAATCAGCTTTCACTTTCTATCTTTCTCTACTTCTCTACTTATACCTTGGAAAACATTAAACATTTTTGGTAATCGCAAAAAAAATTATTTTTGTTGTCTGAATCTCGCTGCAATCCAAATTTCAGCTTTTGGTAGATGATTCCCAAACAATCACTTATCATTGAAAAAAATCAAACGAAGAAGTATTGAGAAGAGCATCATCAAATCAGGCGTGTTATACGACAGAAAAGGCTACTGAATAACGTATTTCCTTGGTTTATACAGGTACTACAATTACAAACAAACTGTTGCTACTTTATGAAGTTTATTCCTCGATTTAAAAATGTAGCTGCCCGTGTTCACAATTTGCTTACATAGCCGTAACAATAAATCAACCAGCAGGCTGTATAAATCCAAAAAATCGTTCGTTCGGTTGTTCCGATCGTGGTGCCCACCGGCAGTAAATCCGTCCATGTGTTAGAGGCTGACTGTGAGTTCGAGTCTCCCGCCGGGCAGACTTCTTCTAAAAAAACTACAACTATCTCGTCCGCTGATATTGGTGATATATTCACACGTTACGTAGTAGATTGGGGGACATAATTATTATAAACTTGGTAAAGATGCCACCGTATCCATGTGTTAAAAAGACACGTAATTTCCTGCTAGTACAAAAAGTTATCTAAACAGAAAGAAAAACCAATTTGAACACTCATAATTCGTCGTAACAATAACATCAATATAAATTTTGTTCTTACTAGAAATAGATTATATTATATCAAGGAATACATACAACATTTTAAGTGAATACCAATCTTGAATTCTCTACACTACCATTTTAGTTATTTTTGGAAATAATCCTTTTTGCTCATAATATTTCTTCATCAGATAATGAAAATTATGGGACAAGAGCATAACATTTTTATTCGCATATAATACCACCAAAAGTTTTATATCCCTTTTACAAGGCCTAGACGTAAAGTGATTGATTGTATACCAGCGCAGCGTTAGCAACCTTGTATTTTCCTGTTTATATTTTTTATAACCTGCAACTTTCAACTGCGAAATTCTTTTCTTTTTCCGGTTGTCCTATATTCGTATCTCAATCTAATAATCTTATTTTCTGTACCTATACGATATATTGGAAACTTTAAAGTTATTGACTTAGTTATGGAATTGAATTTATTTACAATCTCGATATCAAACTATAGTTATTTCATTTTTAATGGATGCAGTAAAAACCAAATTACTTCTAATTGCAAATTGATGGCCAACTTACTGTTAAATTTTACTATTAATATTTTTTACTCTTAAACTAAAGATTTAATTTTTCATCCACTTAATCATTCTAATTCATTATTGACACTGTTTCTCCCCAAACTGTGGCGTTTTCTTCAAATTTCGAAGACTTTCTATGAAATAAACACTTTTATGAATAATCATACAAAAAATAGAAGTAACAGTAATTTCCTGAGAAATAATAATGTTACCTTAGAAACTAAAATATATTTGTTCATTTTATTTTAAGACGTTTTCGGATTCACAAATTAAATTTTGAGTATATAAATAATAAATATTAAATAAAATATCGATTTCAACGGGAAATAACAAGATTTATTCGCTTTATACGTATTTCGGTATCATTGTGCCATTGTCGAAAGCTATATAAAATATTATAACAAATGCAAAATATAGTAACTCCTTGATTCTATTATTTTAACACTGCGTGAAGCAGCTGGCCCCAGTCAACCCGTCGGAGGTCAGTCGCTTATCAGTGTCTTTAAAAAGATATTTATTCCAAAATCTTCAGTAAAGGAGAATCTAAGAGATCAATTTGCTCATTCATTAAAGGTATGTTGTTTTTTGTGTGTTTATAAATTTCAAAAGCTTCTAAAATGTTTAATTTATTTTTGTTATCAGAAAAGTGTAAAAATTTAATTGTATTATTAGATGATAATGTGTGATTTTGTTCTAACAAATGTTTAGCAAAATTTGATTTATGTGCATGTTTATATTTGTAACAACGGATATGTTCTTTTTGCCTAATACTAAAATTTCTAATTGTTTGACCTATATATACTGAATCACAATGTGAACAATTTAATTTATAAATACCTGATTTTAACAAATCATTAATTTTGTCTTTAGCATTGAAAAGAGAGTATAGAATATTTTTATTTGTTTTAAAAATGACTTTATATTTATTTGTGTTATTTATAATTTTAGCAATCTTTTCTGAAATTTTACCAAAATATGGAATTGAAACGTATTTTAGTGTTTTATCAGAGTTATTAATGGAATAAACTTTTTGAATAGCTAATTTATAATTTTTCTTTTTCATTAATGTGTCAATAAGTGTTGTGATATATCCATTGCTATATGCAATTTGTTTAATAATTGAAATTTCTCTATTAAAACTATTTTTATCTAAAGGAATTGTTAGAGCTCTGTGTACTAAAGATTGATATGCTGCTAATTTATGTGTATTATGATGACAATAGTTATGTGGTATGGTAATATCAGTTTGTGTAGGTTTCCTATAAAATATAGAGTATTCGAGTATGTTTTCTGAATTGATTTTTATGTTTAAGTCTAAAAAGTTAATAGATCTGTTTTGTTCAATTTCTAGTGTAAATTTAATTTTTTGATGTAAAGTATTAATAAAAATTAAAGTCATCAATGTATTCGAAAGAACTATCAAAACATGCTAAAATATCGTCAACATAACGAAACCAAAATACAATTTTATTTGATAGATTGGATTCAAATATTTGATCTTCTAAATTTTCCATAAAAATATTAGCCAATAGTGGTGAAATGGGACTACCCATTGATTGATAACCCATCTTTCTGAAGTTAATTTTTATCATTAAAAATAAAATAATTTTGTTATATTTGTTCATTTTATTTTAATATCTTTTCGGATTCACAAATGAAATTTTGAGTACCTAACTCGTATATCTTTGATAACGCAACCAACATACCAACATAGTAGGACTCACAAATTTAGTTGGAACATATCACTTCTCATTTTGTTTTGTTTTGAAAGCTGAGTTCAAGTACCTTATCAATTGTAATACCTACCAATTCCACTAAATTGTATAGTTAAATAATAAATATCTTCCAGTGCTTTAAATGGATTTCATGTCGTTTTTCAGGATTTCCACTTGTATAAATGGAATACGGGTGTACACGAGGTACACCAACAAATAACGTAAAACAATGGAAGCTTTAGCAAGGTACGAAGAATAATTCCGGAAACCCGACCGTAAAATTTATACGGGATGAAACACACCTCGGAGATACAATTAAATGACTGCGCTTTTACTGCAAGTATTTTCGTTGAACATTGCCAAGCTTTACGTGTGTTAAATCTTTGCTCTTGTGTTCGTGAACACATCTTCCAAACAAAATAAAATAATTATTATTTTAAAAGAAAATGTTTACAAAATTTATTTTTTTCTAATTTGATTTACAAAACAGATATCTTTAAAAAAACTGCGTTCTGCAAGTTAAATTGGTAGTAATGGTTTGCTTAAATGGAAATTAGATAGCCAAATCAGAGTGCAAAGATTCAAATTAGAATATAAGAGGGTCATAAATTTACTTAGAAATTTCCAAGACATCTGTTCAGTTACTTATAAATATTCAAAAGCTGCGCAATCGATTTTGTTCCGATACTAACGGAAACCTGCTAAAGGAAAATATTTTTAGAATTAAAATTATAGCATTTGTAACGGTTTTATGCTAAATTTGCTGGAGAAATGTTTTTACATCATACTCGAATATCGCCTATTTACTATTTTGACTTGGAATACAGAGTTTTTATTGTAACGCATCGCTGTTTTCGTTTCCATTAAAATGATGAAACCTAAAACACATTTTTACATGAGAGAACATTCTATTTTCAGTCATGTTGAATCTGATATCTAGTATTTACTTTTCTCTTTGCATACGCTCTTCTTTAACAGAATTACATATTTTATCTTCAGAACGGCAAAAAGTACTACTAAAAGGGCAATTAATTATCCGTCAGGCTGTGTAATGTAGAATGAATAAAGTTAATTATCATGTCATCTGCTTTTAAACGATTACATACATGTGTATGTAGGGCAGCCTGCGTAAACAGTAGCAGGAATTATCACGGGATTTGTAGGGATAGGAAGTAATTTATCTTCTTTCTATGGACGTTTGAATCGATGCAAATCCCCGCAAATCTCTACAGTGGCGAATTTGGTCCCTCAGGTGTGCGTGTTGCTGCTTTTGTGCTACTCTCGATATCCCTCGTTAAATGATCAAGGATATTTTTCCCAAAAATGTGTAAATAATCTTTTGATACAGCTTTTCTTAAATATGCAGTGGTCTATCGTTTAAAAGCAATCAGCATTACTTTATTAGGCTAGAATGGGAAGAACAAGAATGATCTAGCAGCATTGATTTATTATTAAGTTTTTATTTAGTTAAGGGTGTAGAAGTCACAGAAAATTATCGCACTAAAAATCAGTTTATTTATTTAATTTTTATGTAAGAATAAGAATTGTTTTGCTTTTTTTTAATCTGTTTGAACACGTAAACACGTAAATAAGTGTAACGACTAAGATCTAACATAATAATTGGTTTATTTATATTTTTTGTTAATCTGTAATTATTTTTTTTAAATCTGGTTAGGTATAGGTAACTATTTTAAAAATTTAAATCGCTATATCCACCACATCTTTCCCACATTTTATTCCCATTGCTAATTGATTGATAGAAAAAAAACTGTTTTAGTAGATGAAGTTATCCATCACCCACTGAAATATTGTTTGTCCCATTTAAGTACCTACTGATTAAGTCAAATTCAAATTTTCCTTTTAATTTATTTTTCAAATATGAGGTCATATGAGATTATCTCACAAAAGAACAGTTCTGTGAAGAACGCAAAACCCTTTAGAAGGTTCCAAAAATAAGAAATCGATAAGACAAGATAACCCTCTGTTACTGTGTTGCGTTGGGCGTGCTCAATCAAATAGAAGGCAACAAATATTGAACATCAAAAATGAAATAGTTATTTGTGTAGCTAGTGCGCAAAATGGCTATTTGGCGTACAAGACTGAAAGTTTCGACTTCGTCTCGTCAAATAATCAGTCAAGTATGGTAAACAGGTTTGTGCACGAAGTGCACACAACATCTTTTCTCTTTAACCAAAATTAAAACACATAAAATATTATGAATTTCCTGAAAAAATCCTAAATTCGATTATAAAACAAAATGTTCGTTTAGTAACCAAGAAAATATCTATAAATATTAAAAATTTTACCGTATCCCTGCAGTAAAAGATTTGCCGCACGCTGTTATGGACAAGACCAATGGAAACAATGCGGCAAAAGTTTTACCGCGCACTGCTATGGGCAGCACTAATCAAAACGCCCATCGTAAAAGAAGGCACAACGTGGTTCATGTCAAGGTTCTTAATTTGTTTCAGTTTTGTTCGGGGTTTACTGCTGAAGCTTTCAACCACTCTCTACAATAATTTTTGTTTATTTAGAGTGGCAACGGCCTGTACTCCTCTCTATATTCTCGCCAAATTTCCTCATGTTTTTTGCTTTGCTTCTTTGCTAATCTCTTAACTAAGTTTCCATAATTTTTCTTTCTTCTTACTTCCTTTTTAATCGTTTCCCTCCGCCAACCAATTTGTCTTGCGTTTTTCTTATTCTTTATATTTCTTCATAGTAGGTTCTCTACCAATACTCTCGTCACTTATGAGTTTTCTAAAATTATATGCTACATACATTATCCCAGAGTTTATTCTTCTCTGTATGTAATGTGCAGCATGATTAGAGGAACACTTCATTTATAATTTCCCAATTTCGAATATATTTCACTTTCTTTGTTCTATTAAACATACTATCGCAATATTTGCAAGAAGAAGATTGTAAGTGGAAGGATGATATCGTTAGAACAGTGAGAAAGAGGTGAATGCAGGAAGTTTAATAAATGGGGAAATTGATAAAACTGGGAAAAACAAGTTATAAGAAAAACACGCTGAAAAGAAGGAATATACCACGAACACACAACGAATAAATAGGTATGGAAAAACTAGTGATAATACACGCTACACCCGAATAGGAAAGAAACCATTGGGACACACACCTAAAGATAAAACAAAATCCATTTTCGTCATCTACGAAATAACTAGGGCAGCCGGAACGGAAAGTATTTCATAAATATTAAAAGGTAATTTTCAGTTGTAACCTACACCAGCAGAACCAACTCGATGATTTCTAAATAGAAAAAAGAAAAGCTAGAATAACTAAGTAAAATTAAATCAAAAATTACGTTAATGTTATATTCAAACTTAGAATTAGTCACAGCATCTTTAAAAATATAATGTAATAAAATTTAATTTCAATGACTATTGGATGTAACAACCCACATAGGTATGCCTAGCAAACAGGGTGCTCTAGTAGTGAACATCATTGACAATTTGTAGACGCTGTCAAATGAAATTCGTAATATACCGGGTGAGTCAGACCACCCGTATCAGTCGTTTTTTTCGAAAACGGTTAATCGTAGAGAGTCGGGCCAAATTTTTTTATTACAAAAGCCTTCATGAAGAATCGAATGGTGACATTGGCATTCGCCGGAAAAATTGGCATCCTGAAGAGTTTGCTCCAGAATGTCGAGAACTCCAAAATTTCAAATAGCACTGGGGGCCAAAAGTAGTATCGTTAAAAAGGTCTTTAAAAAATAAGCAAGTTATGCAGGAAAAATAATTTTATTACCCCCACCCCTTCTGAGGAATATTCAATTGAAGTTATTAAGTAATTTTACTGTTATTTAGGCAGGATGTAAACGGTCATACGTTCTAACAATAGAAATAGATGGAAAATCAGCAGTGGATGAACACAGGCTGACAAGAAGAGGAAGGAAACTGTTATTTAACTTTACATTTAAAAAATGTCTAAAATGTAAGTTCGACAATAGGGCACCCGATTGTACTCCACTGGATACAACAAGTGATGATATGAAGCTGAGAATTCGTATGTCTGCCGGTCATTAAGTGGTGAAGAAATATTGAGAGCCACTGATAATGTGACTAGAAGAGCTCGACAGTGTTTAGAAGTAGATGGACGGCAGTTTGAACAATTATTGTGATATTGTCAAACTTACATTTTAGACATTTTTTAAATGTAAAGTTAAATAACAGTTTTCTTCTTCTTCTTGTCAGCCCGTGTTCATCCACTGCTGGTTTTCCATGCATTTCTATTGTTAGGACGTATGTAGTTACTTAGGCCGTTTACATCCTGCCTAAATAACAGTAAAATTACTTAATAACTTCAATTGAATATTCCTCATAAGGGGTGGGGGTAATAAAATTATTTTTCCTGCAAAACTTGCTTATTTTTTAAAGACCTTTTTAACGATACTACTTTTGGCCCCCCGTGCTATTTGAAATTTTGGAGTTCTCGACATTCTGGAGCAAACTCTTCAGGATGCCGATTTTTCCGGCGAATGCCAATGTCACCATTCGATTCTTCATGAAGGCTTTTGTAATAAAAAATTTTGGCCCGACTCTCTACGATTAACCGTTTTCGAAAAAAACGACTGATACGGGTGGTCTGACTCACCCGGTATAGCAGCCAGAACTAGCTTACCGAGCTCTCCAACCAATAGATACGATCAACTAGTTAACAGGGTGCCTCGATCAATAGACAAGACCTTAAAAGAAGCTATTAAGTTTTATTGCAAAACAAAGAACATTCTGTTGACCAAACGCCACGATATCCACATCCCCTGTTTTTCTTTTACTGTTACTGTTTTCCGATTTAATCGTATATTTTAGGGTAACTCAACATTGCAAGCATGTTTCTGTTACGATCGAAAGTAAAAATAGGAAGTATTATCCTGTTTTTATGTTTTCTCACGACTCTTGTTTTAATTAAATTATTCAAATGAAAAGCAGTTTTTTGTAAAAACTTGTTCCGGTAGGGATTTAATAGTTTCATGATAATTCTGAATAACATATTACTAACAAGAGGTAAGTGCGCGGATTGTGGCGATATAGCGTTTATGCAAATTCACTTTTACTCATAGATTACAAATACCGTGTGACGGAACATAGGGATCTTACAATGGTAATTTTTTAAAATGATCCACGAGTGCTTTGAATTTCTATTTGATGGAAGCGGCGACGTCGTTATATCAACTGTTTAACGCGCTTGCTAATACAGTGATGTAATACGCGCTTGCGTTATACTAACAAACGACTCAACAAAACACCCCATCTAAAAAAAATTAATATGAACATAACCTTTAATTGTCTTTGGTTTTAGTAACTTGACATTTAAAACATAAACAAAAATTTTGATCTGGAGACGATCATACATGGTCGGCATGGAAATCGTTAACGATCGGTGATACTCGTGTAATTGTTTCAGGGCAAATACTTCAAAGCACTCGTGGATCATTTAAACAAATTTCCATTATAAGATCCCTATGTTCCGTCTTCCCAGGGACACACGGTATAAGCTCCTTTGAAGTTAATATTATGATGGGGCATTGCACCACAGTCTCCCAATTTTTTAAAAAGTGGTGTAGTATTGTACGTAGGCATAAATTATTGTTTTATTGACATTCTCAATTATTTATTATTATTAATTATTATATTAACCAACTTGGTTTATGTTTGTCTTTAATATTGCGACAATATTTATGTCAAATAAACGTCAAAAAATGTCAAAAAAGTATTATTATAAACTCAGAGCACTCGTTGTATTCAGGGTGTCCCAGAAATGGATGAATAACACTTGGCCACAGATTTCTGAGGTCAAAATAAGACGATTTAGCCGAACTTATGAGAATATTGTGAATTGTCCTCTATCTCTTTACCTGCAATAAAATTTTCAAATGCGCATTCTAAAGCTTGTTAACCTGTGTAGAAACTAGAACAGCTAACATCTCTAAACTTAGAACCATTAATCATCGTCTTTGTTGTTTTCTTTCTTCCACCTGTATGTATGTGTAAAAACTTTGTTCCTCTCCTAAACTCAGTTCCGAGTTCTTCTTACTCCCAGCTAAATTTGTCAAGCTTCAAGGAACTTAAGGAAGTGTCTAGTTACTTGAAATTTTCAAGTGAAATATAATATGTCGTTTTAATTCGGCCTTTATCACTCAAATTACCAATGATTGTGATAGAGATTCAAGAATGGTAAAAGTACAACTGCTACTTTAAAGATTGCCCACAAAACTTTATGCATTCCATTTTGATTGTTTTTCATGTTTCCTTTTCTCTGCATTTTATTTATGGCATAATGCACTCTACAAATGTTATTCTCTCTTCTGTAGTAGTATGCATTCAACACTGAATATAAATTGCAACAATTTTTTTAGTTTTTATTTGTATTTCTAGAAAATAGCATAGGTACTGCAGTCTCACTGGTAATTAAGTACCTAATTGAAGCTGTCTTAAAAAATATTGAATTTTAAGTAAACTGTAACTTTGCTGCAGTTGTTCGATCCACATAAAATTATTACTGAGGTCGTATACAGAATAACAAGCTACCGCGTTGTATGGGTAACTTGGCAAAGTTGTTATCACATTCGCTACCACAATGTTTAAAATAAATTATTTTTTCAACGACATGCCCCGCAAGACCAACTTTCCTCTCGCAATATAGTAAGGAAAATTAGTTTTCCCTCTCTAGTGACGAAAATGTAACAGTGTTGTGATAAGTGCTGACGCGGGCTCCCTGCTTTACCGACTCCGTTTTAAGTCGCAACAATAACCTAACTTTTCTTGTTTATAAATAAAATTTTTGTGTCTAACACGATGTCGTGGAAAAAATTTTGTATCTAACACAAGAGGAAAGCACTTTTCTCCACTCTCCCTCGAACTTACGATTTCGAGGGGCGCTTTCCTCTCTAGTTTGACAAATAACTATTTTTCCAGCCGTTCTACTGTATCTTTCGTTTTTAGCGCTTTCACTATTTCACACTTCAAGAAAGAAGGGACAATTGGGTATCTGTTATAAATTCCTGAATCTTCTTTGAAATTCTGTCTTCACTTCTTTGGTGCTGATTTTGCCAAAAACTGCTCTTGTTCGCTCTACAATTCAGTTTGCTATTTCATGCGGTTTAATGTGATGGTTTTTGTCTTAGGTTTTTGTTACTTGCTTGTGTGCTATAACTTAGCTTATACAAGAGGAGCTAAGCTTGAAATATTTCATAGCCTCAATTTATCTTTGTGACTTTTATCTAGCACAATCAACTTACTACTGTTTGGTTAGTTTGTATTGATTATACGTGTTAATACTGCAGTATCCCCACATAATATGGTGACTATTAAAATCACAAAATGTTATCAAGTCAACTATGTGGTGTAGATTTTATGTTCATCGTTGCAGGAGGCATTGCAGTGTCGTTATTAGTTACATTTTACAATTTCGTTGTTGGTTTTTTGTAATACACGTGCATCTGTTACATTCACTTTTAGCTCTGTTTCTCCAAATATTTTATATTGTGTAACTGACCAAGATACATCTTACGCTACCCAGGAAGAAGACTTTCAAGTTATGGTTAACCGTTATTCCTCAAACGTCGACAGGTCCATGAAGAATTTGTTAATTTTTTGTTGATATTACTAATTATTAATATTAATTAAAATGCATCGCTATCGTCAAATAGCTTACTGTAAATGAAAGTAATTATTTAGCAGAAATATCTTGTCGTATCTTTTACAGATTTGCAGAAATTTCGTAAGAAATATAAGCACCTCGTCTCGAACAGCTAAATCACTTCATCAAAATTTCATACACGAACGAAATTAATAGTAAGGTGGAGTTTCTGTTTAAATTAAACCATTATATCGAAGTAGGCAATATACCGTGTAATTGTACTAATTATAATACCAACCCTGCTATATAACTAATAAGGGATGTCAGGTTATTTGGAAATTCCCTCAGAACAACCCCAATTTCCAACACTACATTTAGATTGCAAATGAATATATTAATCATATCGTCAAGCAAAATATCTTGAATCATTTTAATATGATTTTGAACATCTGAGATTAATTCATATGACAGATATTATAGAAAAATTTTGTAAATTCAACTTGACATATACTTTCGTAATCCTTTACGAATTCGTGGATCTGTACTTGCTAGGTCATTAGTAGGGAAATAAGGAAAATAATAAATGTCAGTAATTACTCAGCATGACCTATTTCGTTTTCCAGAAAAGTCTTTAATTAATACACAAGAAGTTTAATGGTCTTTCAAATGGTTCGTTTACTTAGTATCGCTTTATTAGTTCAAGTTGACGCGTCCTGCAAAGTTACAAAGAGCTGGAGTGATAAATGAAGAAACGAAAAAAGATACGGTTCTTTGTTTCACCCTTCATAAAAGGGGAATAGCCATTTTCAGTCGAGCGTGGGCAATATTTTTTCTGGCAATAGATCGACTTTTCCATTTCTTTTGTAATAGAAAGTAAAAGTTAAATTTAAATCCCAAGTCTGTGTATTATATTAGTCCAGTGTAATATTGTTTTAAGTTATACTTCGTACACATAGTTTATGATGGAACACCATTCCTATGCAGGAAAGGTTTAATATAAGCTTTTCCATATCTTTTATGAAGTCGCCAGCAGGTGACTGCTGACAAATAATACGCCACTTTTATTTATTATATGTTAATAATCAAAACTATTTGATATATTTCTGCGTTAAGTTATATTGTTACTATTTTTATATAGGTAACATTTATTCACAAACCTCTTACTTACCGGGAACGTTAAAAATGAAAACGCTCCTTATAGTACTCTACTTCGCCAAATTCTTATTTAATTTTTAAGTTTTAATACCATTCCATTTTTGTTTCAAATTAAAGCAAAATATAGGAAGTCTACTTTAAACTGTTAACTGATGACACGTCAGTACAGTCTTTAGATGTATGAAAGAACAGGTCATTTTTCACACATGCGTATGTCTAATAAAAAATGTTTTCCATCTAACAATATTAACCACGACGCTACTGGCAGCTTTGAAATTTTTATGCTCCATTTGATTGCCCATCCATCACACTGCAGCAAGATCTTTGTCTGCTTTCAGGATGTAGAGGAAAATCAACCATACATCTTACAAATTGCTTAAGGTTGTTACCAAAATGTGTTGTCGATAACAGTTTTTCAAAGCAAATTATGTAGACAAACTTATTTCCTCGAATAAATATAAAATTCCTGCCAAATTATCAACAAACTAATTTACATGCAACTCTTTTCGAAGTTGACTTGTAAAGTCTGAAACTTTTCTGTTACAAGTTTCCCAGAAAAAATATGGTTTTCATCGTAATTCCAGTTTGTGTCAAATAAAGTTCGATTTTTATTTCCAGCAATCACAGTCGCACGTGGTTATAAAATATTACAGCATGCCAGTTGAGCCCTCAAGCAGGAGATATCATTTTATGAAATTGTCAATATGATCATATTTTAAGAAACGAGGAGTCATTTGATTTCAATGAGAAACTTTCTAGATTTGGGACATTCTATTAATTACTAATTCAGTTTAATTCAATTCCAATACTGTATAAACTAGTCTTACTAGTTTTTTTAAAACTATATTCCCAAACTTGTATGCAGTTTAAGAACATGTTCAAGTTCTAACGTAATTAAATGTTGAAGTAATTTCGTTACAACTTGCGCTCTGTAACTCCTTAACTTTGCATAAATTAATTAATTAAGCAACGTTTTTGTGCTATAAGTTTTTAACTACAATGATGTTTATGGTATTATAATAAATGCTGAAATTTCCAGCAGCAGTCTTCTATTAATGGCTTATCAGATTTTTCGTAATATTAGATGATTATTGGCAATTGAGATTGTTTTCAACAAACAGTGTGTATTACAGTACATTACATTAAGGAGTCTGTTCCGGATTCCGTGTTGAACCGAATTGTTGTTTTGCCATAAGATTATCAAGAAATGATCTAGACGTGTAAGAAAAAATGTCCAAACAACATTTTTCCCTAGTTTAGGTAGAAGAATGATATGTGCAACTTTCCAGGGATTTAAGGCGAACAGTACCTATGTACCTAATTGATCTCTGTTACTTGCTGAAGCACTGTACCAGTTAACAAATCAAACCCCGGTGCTTTCTTAGGTTACTCCCCTTACTGAACCAAAATTTGAATAAGAATATCCATTTGAAATAGTATATTATGCAATGAGCATTGAGGATGAGTCTTGGCGAGTGTCGTAATGAATATGAGTGTCGTATCGTAATAGCCATTAAATGTGAGTTGCATACTATCTACGACTAGTCCTAATAATGGAAAAGAAAAACTTTCATTTCAAAATAAGCGAGCTGTGGCATTATTGGATGCTGACCGAGTATTGGCTATAAACTTGTATCTTAATGAATATTGTTAAAGTACACATAATAAATATTGGGAGTAGCAAAAAGGATGCTTTAAAATATTTCACTTTATCTTTTTCTTCGCTTAGAGTGAATGATTTATAAATTTGTTTTACGTTAATAACCGATACAAAAAATAATTCTGCATCTCCAGAATGTCGGAAAAAAATATTCAACGACTTATGCAAGGCCAAAGCAGTTTGTTACAGTTTAATTCACGCTCAACTCAGAGCTACCCTAACACCCAAATTTTAAGGCGGATTTGTAAAAGCCTGTCCTTATCGTGTTAACTGTCACTTACCTATTCGACCCTATTGTGTATCACAATCGTTTTTATGAAGCAAAATGCTGCCACTTTTAAAAACTAAAATTTTACCAAAATTGAAGTGTTTTGTGTATTTTTCAGTACCAGAAAAATCTTTTTTCGGGTTGCAAATGTTTGTAAGTCATATTAATATTCAACGGTATAATAGTCTTAGTATATACAGAATAATACATATTTTAGAACTAAGCTTCTGACATTAGTAGGTAAAAGCCCGCCCCAGAATGCTCTACAATTGTTTCTGTAATCCCTGTAGCTTTATCCCCTTCATGATCTCCCTATTAAAGCAAGCTTTTCATGTAGGCATCATTAATGATTTTGTTATGTTTCCACATTGTACATTTCGCTAAATAGACCGCGTAATCAATAAACATTATAAAGTCCATTAGTCCTGAAAGCTTAACAGCGAATGCGCCACAGGCATCGAATTAACCGAGCAAGAAGTCGCTTTTGGAGATTTTGCAGCTTGGTTTGCAAATGACAGTTATAAAATCCGAACGCCTTGAGAATTCCAACCTAATTTTAGTTTATCCATCTATTTTCATTTCTCCTTCAATACATCTAATGCGTTTGCCATATTATTGTAACAATGGCGGTGATAATAATTCAAGAAATCGTGAATAGAATGTTCTCTTGCCTATTTAATAAATCCATTCAATGAATCTGTAAACTTGAGAATTTACCTTGGGTAAAAGTAAATAATAGCAATCAAACAATAAAATTTCTATGTTCTTTAAACATGTCTACAATAAGGAAGTATACTAAAAAATGTATTGTTCAAAACCGTAATATACCGGGTGAGTCAGACCGCCCGTATCAGTCGTTTTTCTTCGAAAACGGTTAATCGTAGAGAGTCGGGCCAAAAATTTTTATTACAAAAGCCTTCATGAAGAATCGAATGGTGACATTGGCATTCGCCGGAAAAATCGGCATCCTGAAGAGTTTGCTCCAGAATGTCGAGAACTCCAAAATTTCAAATAGCACGGGGGGTCAAAAGCAGTATCGTTGAAAAGGTCTTTAAAAAATATACAAGTTTTGTAGGAAATATAATTTTATTACCCCCACCCCTTCTGAGGAATATTCGATTAAAGTTATTAAATAACTGTTCTGTTATTTAGGCAGGATGTAAACGGCCTAAGTAATTACATACGTCCTAACAATAGAAATGCATGGAAAACCAGCAGTGAATGAACACGGGCTGACAAGAAGAAGAAGAAAACTGTTATTTAACTTTACATTTAAAAAATCTCTCAAATGTAAGTTTGACAATATCACAATAATTGTTCAAACTGTCGTCCATCTACTTCTAAACAATGTCGAGCTCTTCTAGTCACATTATCAGTGGCTCTCAATATTTCTTCACCACTTAATGACCGGCAGGCATTGCGAATTCTCAGTTTCATATCATCTCTCGTTGTATCCAGTGGAGTACAATCGGGTAACCTTACATTTTAGACATTTTTTAAATGTAAAGTTAAATAACAGTTTTCTTCTTCTTCTTGTCAGCCCGTGTTCATCCACTGCTGATTTTCCATGCATTTCTATTGTTAGGGGGGCGTATGTACTTACTGCCTAAATAATATAATTACTTAATAACTTCAATCGAATATTCCTCAGAAAGGGTGGGGGTAAGAAAATTATTTTTCCTACAAAACTTGCTTATCTTTTAAAGACCTTTTCAACGATACTACTTTTGACCCCCCGTGCTATTTGAAATTTTGGAGATCTCGACATTCTGGAGCAAACTCTTCAGGACGCCGATTTTTCCGGCGAATGCCAATGTCAGAATTCGATTCTTCCTGAAAGTTTTTGTAATAAAAAAATTTGGCCCGACCCTCTACGATTAACCGTTTTCGAAAAAAAACGACTGATACGGGTGGTCTGACTCACCCGGTATAATTTTGTTTGAAATTTTATATTACGTACAACTATTCTCCAACTGGGTACGTTTTCCTAGCATCTGTCGCGTGGCAAAGTTTAAAAGGCGTTTATGGCTATAAAATACTTTAAAAAGAAAAATAAAGTGCAAAATATTCTATAGTTGAATGCCTTTGTAATAGAGTAACTATTAAAATTTAGTTTACGTTACTTTGGTTCAAAAGGGAATGAGGTAATATCACAAAAATAATTTAAGTACAATGAAAGGCAATTTTCTGAATACGGAAATTAAAAAAATAGTTTCTATGCAAATTTCCTTAATCAGCCCAAAATAATAAGCACTAAATTCAAATTTAACAGCAGGCTAATAAAAGTCTATATTTTACACGTTCAGCCGCTGTTTCCGCGTATATCTAATTAAACTTAGTCGGAAATCCCTAGGGATCCTAAAACAATTAAAACCTGTCAAGAGCACTTATTGCTGGTCATGCAAACCGCGGGTCAATAAATAAAACATGAGATGGGTTTTCAACAAGGATTCGAGGAAGCTAGCTGACCGTTACTACACTTCTGATATCAATTTTCTCTGTAGTATATTGTTCTAAAGTTCCGCAGTGACCCGGATTCAATTGTGCCATCCAGTCGTGCTCTACAGTGGATTACCCCTTTGTTCAAATCAGGAGAAAATCTTAGTTTGTGGACAAAGCCCATACTGATTAACTTATCGGAATAGAGTTATACTATGGAAAAAATGATAATTACCCCAGATACACTTCTAGAATTACATTAATTTACATAAATATAATGAATCATAATAGATATAATTTCCAAGTGTTGGTAATGTATCCATTTCACGGGTGTAAATACTCCAAAAGATAATAACGCAGAAATGCCAAAATAATAAATAGTTCACCCGCTTGTAATAATACTTTGTTGTTGTTTATCAAGAATCCAATGCAATTACGAGATAACGGCTATGTTTTTTACTCATTTTATCAAACAATGCCATAATTTTGTTATGAACGAAAAAAATTATTTTCAGAATACCTTTATACTTGAATTTTATGCCAAAATCAATGTATTAAATAAATTTTGAGTTATTTCCTTTTTAACATTTAAGCGGATTCCCTTTTATTTTCTTTTTTAAATACCATATTACTATTATATTATAGGGAACAAGATCTTTTTCTTTTTATATAAGTTTATTGATGAAGATAAATTTAAAAATAATGTAGTTCAAGGCCTCAAGCTGCTTTCTGGATCTTCACCCGTACAAAGGACAGTTTATGCAGTTTTCTGAATTAAGCTTGGTAAAATGCCAAACCCACAAGGATTGTGTAAAAGACTGTTGTTTAAATTAAATGGCGAACAATTGTTGTAAGTTAATATGCTATGACATTTAAAATGTCCAGTTGCACCAACCTTGGTTAGCGATGAGTTAGATAACTCTCATTAACTAAACTGCAGTTGGCCCATATTCAATTATTATTGCATCAACCATCATTAGCCCTAACCAGCGGTTAGTTAACCTAACTATTGAAATTTCCTGACTTAAAATTTCATTTGAGGTTAAAGCTATAGGTACTTGTCAGTTCATAATTTTGTTTTTGTTATGTGCTCCTTTATGGGGCATTCCGCTTGAAAGTGGCTCAAAGAAGATTGACAAGAACAGACATGTGCATGTCATATCAGGCAGATGCTAACCGAAATTCTTCTGATAGGATGGTACAACAGAAAAACTTTTGGAATAAAACAATTAATTTGTTAGCATTGTTACCAACCCACAAAATGTATCGGGAAAGAAATAACCCTATGGATACATGCGAAGATGTGAATTTTAAGATGAGATATCGGTTTAGTAAAACTATTGAGTTTGACATTTTAAATATTTTTGAATTTTTGATATCAATCAGCTTTTTCTCTCCGATTGACAGTAAAAGCATGCTTTGACTGACAATTGACTGGCTCCAGTGTTCTATTTTTGCTGCTTAGGCAGCAAAAGACCACGTTTACTAACAGTTTCAATTTTTTTATACCAACTTAAAGCAACAGGTGGTGAATCTTTAAAAAAACGGACTTTATATATTTTGTTTTTTGCCACTGTCAGCTCAGCAAGTTTTGGCTGACCTGACAGTATAAATAATGTGAATAAATCTCAGAGATTTTTACCGAAATTAACTGTATGCTAGTTGATCAGCCAATCAGGCAGGTAACTGTTAGATAATGCAGCATTGTCACATAAAATTGCAAGTTAACTAACTTAAGTTTAAAATTCGTTGGTTGAACTCTTCCCAATATTTAACCACAGTAAAATTTTAATCTGAGTTACGTATCTCGAGTTAAGTAATTTAACCAATCCCCGTATACACTGGTAGCTATATCCTGTATCACTTGCAGTTAAATCTAATTAAAATTATGAACTAGTGATGAATAAAATTTATGATTAATTGCTGCGATGATCAATGTAAAACGTTTACCATAATTACCTAAATTTTACATTTTCGTATTGAATTGCAATTGCCATTACTCTCTCACGCACTATTTCCAACTCTTTCTCTAGTGGAGATTTTTTTATGCACAAAATCTATTCCATTGCTGGTCCTTTCATTCTCCCCGTTATAAAATAATCCCCCAATTGTTTGTATCCTGAACACTTCTAATACGTTTAAAACGTTTCAGTGAATTAATCGTTTGTTATTTTAACTTCTTTTGATAGTTCAAGCTGTTTTCACTTAATGGACCTTTTTCGTTGCCCGTTCTGTTGCCGGATAAATCTTACTCTTCTCGTCTTTTGTTAATTTTGGCTCCTTGAGACCGAACCTTTCGGACTGTTTACTTCTATATTTATTCAATCCTCTAGTAAGCCCGCACTTTCAGTTCAATATTTTTACTTTCCCATACCACTACTGGTATAGGGAAGTATTGATATGAAAATTTTCGAAATCGATATTTTCACGGAAATACGTCTTTTGGACCTCCAGGATCCCAAAAAAGTGGTCTAGAAAAAATGTCTGTCTGTGGGTGGGTGCGTGGGTGGGTGGGTATGTAACGCCTCTAACGCAAAAACTAGTGAACCGATTTTGATGAAATTTTAAATGAAGGGGTATATCGAAAATTCATCGACAAAATAAGCTTTTCAAAAAAAGCCGAAACCGGAAGCGGAAGTTAGACGTGTTTTTTTGGTATCATTTTTTTCAGAAGCGGAATTTTGAAAATCTGAGTAGGGGATATGAAAGAAGGGCATAATTCAAGGGAAACAGTTTTTTACCGGACTCTCTAACTTCAAAATGGCGGTCGCTATGAATTTTTCAAAATTTCGACTTTAACGCCCCGTAACTCAAAAACCAGTTATCTGATCAGGTTCCGCAACAACTTGTTTGAAAGCCCTTTGGCTGTACTACACCAAGAAAAGAAATTATTTACTAAATCCAAAAACGGTCGCAACGGCGCTCTTCCAAAAATTTTGAAATTTTTGAAAAATTATTACAAAAAAACTGGTCTAAGGAATTTGTTTAAATTTTCTATACTTATGCAGCTTGGTATTAGCTACATTTTTGTTTTTTGATGAACGCCAGAATTCCACTGTGGCGCCCTCTACGAGATTTTGAAAATCGGAAATTGATGCTCCTATAGCGCCTTTATTAGTCAAAATATGAAAGAAGTTTAAATACAAAAGTTGTTCAGTATATAGATTTGCATTTTTCTAAATTTATATCACGTACACAGGGTGTTTGGTTTTCACAGTACAATAAGCAACTTTGTTATTTTAAATGAAACACCCTATATATTATTATATAATTAAATGCAAAATTGAATTGTTTATCACATAGTAGAAGGTGTTCATATGGCTAAAATGTACGGTTAATGAGAAATTCGTGAATTTTGAATATTTAGGTTGGACTCTGAATCTGGTTGGACTCGTAAAGTGATCGTCGGTCGGTAGCGATCGTCCGGCTTCGCCAGTTGTAATTTTTAGCGGGGTCTACTACAGAGTACAGATAGATGCGTATCTTGGTGTCTTTCTTTTGTTCATATCGAACCCGTATAGTCTAATTTTTCTCGCGAGCCATTCAAATGATTTCCAACTGCCTCGCGAACTACTGTTGAATAGCGAAAACAAAATGTTTATTTTTAGTATGGGAAAGTCCAGGGGAGGTTTGCACCTCCACTTTTTTAATTTTGTTAGTTTACTTTAGAATACATTTTCCTGTTTATTATCAAAAATTAAAAACCATTCATTCCTGCTTCTATATAAATTCAATTTTATGTAAATATGATTTTCATTTCTTCCGAATATAAATAGGCAAATACTGCTTCTAATTTCTTTACATCAATCGTGTATATTTAAAAATTTATTAAGATAAGAATTAAAGGTTCAATATTACCTTAACCTCTCATCATAACTCGTTTTCTATACCAAATTTCTGTTGTTCATTTTGAGACATTCTCGCAGTTAATAGTTGCATGGATTGAGTTGTCTCTGCGATAAATTGTTCCGGCCCAAATTGTTTGCGAGGAATATTGTGGTGAGCTAAATTGGCGCGCTGAATTGTTGAGAGACCATCAGACGGAGAGCATAACTCACGCATCTGGAATTCTTTTTGTGGAATAAAGTACCTATAGAGGGATCACGAAATTCGGTTATAGCACGAAGCGAAGCTAATATTATCAAATTTAGCTCAATACTTTTCAAAACTTTCTATATTAATGTACCCAGACTATTCGTGGAAAGCCGTTAGAATATTTAACTGAAATTACGTTAATTATTATTTGCAAAACATAACGATACAGATAAAAGATATTTATGTATGAATATATGCATTTAATCGAAATGAATTTTGTTTTGAAAAATTTAGAAAAGATATTAACGAATGAATTACTGAAAGCTGTGTTGAAATGATCGGGTGTTTCATTCAACTTATTTTATAACAAAAAAAAGAACTGCATTAATGTAATTTATTATTTTAGAAGACGAAAGAAAAAAGTCAAAAAGTTCTTATAATTTTTTGTTGGACACACGATACTCAAAATTCAGCATTCCAATATTGATTCCGCATTTTATTTTATTTAGCGTGACAAATTTTTGCATAGTAGGCTGAAATTCTATTACCTTATAGGTACCAAATTTAAACAATCTCAGAATCAAATACTTATGACTCTTATGAGATAAGAAGCGCCGCTGGTACGCCCGGAATACTGGACCTAAACTTTACCTGTAAACCTACATAGAATCGAATATAGATATACACATACTTTATTTACCTAATGGTTTGGTTGTATATAAATTATAAATTCAAAATTTCCATGGATTATATTACATTGTTTTATTTAGACTTCCCCCTTTATTCATAATTCATAAATAACTTATGATAATTAAATGAAGTAGTTCCAGAAAAAGTGTTAATTTCCAGATATTTTTAACATTGAACCTCAATTATATTTAAATTGCAGAATCTTAATCAATATTTCGTTGAGATGGAATGCATTAAAAATAGAATCTTCCACAATTCTGAGTATTTACTTAATTTGAATATGAATGTGAAGTTCACTGAATTGTAAAAATTAGCGTGCCATTGCGTATGACCTACTTCGCACTTATCGAACATTATTATAATTTTAGAAATATTTTACCACATTTCACCATCAAGAAAACATATAAAAACATAATCGAACATTTCACTCATCAACACACCCACAAGAACATTTTAAAACATATTTTGAGTGACAATTAAGTAAAGTTACACCCCAAAACAATATTGACAACAGGAAAATATGAGAGAGAAATAAAATAATAAAAACAATATACCTACTGGGTGTTTCCTAAGTACGTGTAGAAAATGCCGGAGGTGAATCCTGAACGAAAATTAAGGTTACTGTTTCGTATAAGCTTGTACCATCCTAATGTGCTTGCCTGAGGAGCCTCTTGAAAGTGGAAAGATTTTGGTTTTTCACTTTTATTTCAAATTTGGACAAAGATAGAAAAATACAAATCATATAATTAAGAGACATTTTTACAAGACAAATGAGCAAAAATTAAATGAATGAATAAAAAATTAAAGAAATTACTGGAAATGATTTCCTTCAGACATAATAAACGCTTTATTTTCATTCATTTGTTTCTGTTCTGTTTCTTAATAAAATTATATGATTTGTATTTTTCTATCTTTGTCCAAATTTGAAATAAAAATTAAAAACCAAATTTTTACTCCATTTATGAAGAGGCGTCCCTATACGAATTACAATACAGGTTAAACATGAATACCTAAAAATGTTCTTCCTTTACCAACTATAGCCATATGTTCTAGTTCTATTTGAAATTTCAAAAATTCGAATAACAAAAAATCAGTACGTAAAATAAATATGAAGTTGTGGCTAGACCTGCACTCGTGCAGCCAATTTTAAAAATAGTCACCTTAAATATAAAATAAATATAGATACAATTTAATGCTCAGAATCAAATCTTGAGATCTACTTATTGGAACAATGAGGACATGCGTAGACTTTAGTGGTAGACGTACAGCTAATCACTGGTTGACATTTATTGTTAGACAGGAAAATCCGACTCCCCCACGAACTTAGACAAGCCAAATCTGTATAATAAGACGGATCGTTAACTTATTCAAAATTTGCTAAATCTATTGTAGGTACGTGTCCGTTCAAAGAGGTGTTTAACAGAAAACTATTAACCTGTTGAATGTAAAAATGTTTTAACATTGACATGTTATAATTTTTAATTGGAGCTTTTTTGACGATAATTATACAGCTGGTAATTTATTTTAACTTTTTTATAATTTTTTGAAAACATTACTTCTGTGGTAGGTACATGCTCATAATATAATACTGGAACATGACAACAACATTTCGAGTAATTTAATCTTTACCTACCTGATTATCTCTGACCAAGGCCAGACAGAAAAATTTTCAAGGCTTCAGAAGTTACAGATATTTCCTAAATGGGTTCTGGGTTCCTTGTGGTGGGATAATTATTAGCTGGTACTAACCCGTTTCAATGGTGCAGTGAAGGTATTATACTATCAATCTCAATCAATCCACAATCAATATTAGTAGAGAACTGAAAATAAGAGTAGACTAGGAATATACAGATACGTTAAGAGTCGCAATAAACTGCAAATACGCAGTACATTTGTAAAAATTATAGTTGCCATAAAAGTCCGATTGATTTATGAAGGAAGGTTATAACCGCAGCTATAACGATAGACGCGATCGTAATTTGAGCAAAAAAGTTCATATAAAAATGGGAGCTAATAGTTACTAAGTTATGACCTTTCAAGTAATACACAATGTCATAGTCGGCCATTAAATGTTAAATATAATAGTTTAGTAATGGTTCTTAATCGCATCTGTGCAGTTTATCCATCTCCATTTAATACTGAAACTAAGCTACTCCATAACTTAAATATCATTGCTTTATGAAACTACTAAGACGTGGTAAATGTTTGTATAGAGAATAATATTATATAATATTCTTAAGAGTCTACGATACTTGACAAATAGTTTCTGCTGCATGTGCGGGATAAGGGGGGAGGTAGCAAAGAGGCTGGATTTTCGCGCTGCTAAATCGTGACGTGTCGCACGTACTCAACTATGCATAGCCGCCCGCCCGTTTCTTATCACTGCACCACGCAATAATATTCCATTCATGCTACTAGATGTTACCCATTTTAGATAAATAGGCGGTGATATTCCCAGCAGTACGTATAATCGTCCTAGACGGCGACACTTGCACGCCGCAAAAATGTGCAATTTCTACATTTGCAGTATGTTGTCTCGTGACAGATTTTGACTCAACAAAGTAAATATAAAATCCAAGTAAAATATTTTTCAATAGATGAAATATTCTAGCACATGGCTATAACATTAGATTTTCCAGTTATTAATTACTGGAGCCGTAAAAAATTCTTAAAGTTGGTCTAAATTGACATTCTTCAATTCAATAAATTATAGTTTCTATAATGTTTAATAGATTTTTACTGCTATAGCCATGTAGAGCAGTGTTTACTTATCGTTTACACCGAAATTCCAAAATAATTTAATTATTTACTTAGTTACAAACAGCCACGAGCGTCACAGTGTTTTCGCTGCTATTATTGCAGGTAGCGTAGACTCTTAAGGCAAAAAATCGTACAACAACGCAGATATATTGAGTCATTCATGTTGAAATATCGGACATAGGTAGGTAGGTCTTTCTTGTACACATCTCACGCGTCAAGCTTTGTTTGTCATCTTCAACTCTTCGATTCCGTTCGATCGATCTTTTAAACTTAATATGACTTATTCCACCGTAAGGCACGCAGAGTACAAAATCTGCGATTTTTGGTAACAAATATAAGAATCGATAAAAAAAATTTTGTTTGTGTAGAATGACTGGTTTTTAATATTCCTCAGAAGGTAAAATAAGAAACGATATTTGAATAAGAAAACTGAAAATTGTAAAGCAACTATTTATCAATGTGATGGCCATCACCAATTAAAATATTCCTTACTTCGAAGGTAGCATAGCTGCACAATAAAGAGCTGTAACTACATTCTGCTTGTTTTACCTGTTTTGATTGCTAAAACGATTCATATTTTAATCATCTAAATTTTACACACCCTATATACTCAAGAAATGTAGCACTATTAATTAGTACATTCAATTTTTATTTTAAGTTTAAATTAGAAATAGGCGAAATAAACTTCCACCGTTGTTAATATTATTGTAGATTATGTAGACCACGGATTGCTCATTTATTTTATCCACTGAAATTGAATGAACAAAAAGTGAAATTTCGTGATCAGACTAAATAAAATACTTATTTATTTACAGGGGTGCACTTCGACACGTCTAGTGCTAGCTTAGTAAACGAGATCACGACTGCGATCAAGGTGTACGCGTATGGAGTGGAAGATTTCACCAATGATCCTCGCAACGCAAACCGTTCCCTTAACACCCAGCTCTCTTGCGAAGGTGTGGGGGCGGCGCGCTGGGACACGGGTGATCGTTTCTTCCGCTATCTTCGTAATGTCAGCGTGGAGACGGAAGCCGGGAAGCCGAACATCGAGTTTACTCAAGATGGGGTTCTTCGCGCCGCTGAGCTCAAGATCATGAACCTTAGACCGGGAGTCAGTAAACAGCTTGTTTGGGAAGAGGTAAGGGATGTTTTACGATTGTAGTTGTGCTCCCTGGAACCATAAGATACACATCTTAATTGCTTTTGCCGGTTTACTTTCCTGTTGCTGAGTGAAACCACTATCTTGCTGGCAGACTTCAAGGGATTCATACAATCCTATTGTTGCCTTAATTAAATATGAATAACAGACAGATCGGTATAGCTTACCCATTGTTCTTATACACCTAGAATCAAGTACTCGTTTAATTGCGCTAACTAAATTTTACGTGTACTACTACAAAATCGATTTTTATCTTATCTAAATATCTGCAGCATCAAATGTTCTTTGTAAAAATACTATGAAGACGGGAACCAAAATATGTAAAAAATATTAATTGTTCATGAAATTTAAAAGTATCAAAACATAAGTATTTTATAAAATGAAAGCAATCAGTTGTACTGTTCATTTTTATGCTTAAACAAACAAGAATATTTACATTATTACAATAAATCTTTCTATCGATCTTGCAATAGATGGATAAAAAGCTTTCTATTTATTTAAAAATTGGTTCTATACTTGAACATACTAAAACAACTTTGAGATCTTCGTTAAGAATTATGTAGATATGTTTTGTTAGTGTGCACTTAACAACTTATATGTTCAATTGCCTAAAAATCATGTGTAAACTATTTTGGCCGTCTTTGATGAGCAAAGAGAATCGTCAAAAACTCAAAGAGCTCTGGAACTAATAACCTAAACACTAGTTAGTACAAATAAAACGACAAATAGATATGGGGTGGCCCTACTTTAATATTGCCACAAATAAGGAGTACTCCTCAAAATAAAAACAATTGGATAAGTCGCGTGGATGTTTCCAACAGCAGCAACAGGATTTAAAGAAAACGATAGCATTTCCTGTAAAGAAGGTTTGACATCCGGCTTGGCGGTATACTGTAGGGAAGTACTAGTCGATGTTTCGACTCCTGTTGCTCGAGATAGCTGAACTGCTTCCCGTCTTTATGTCGTTATGTATTGGAAATAATGTGAGACTTGGGCACAATTCTTACACTTATTTGTGAAGTCGTGATCCCAAACATAGGCCTAAGCTGAATCAGTAGCGGCTCCAAAAAATTTACAAGGGGGTGCACAATACCGATTAGGTGATTCTTTATTAACAAATTCATTTAACAAATTAAAAAAAAAACATTGGGATAAAAGTTTCTAAAAGCAAAAAACGCTGTGAAATTTGTTCAAATAACAATGTTCTTCTTTCCACAAAAATTCATGAATTCTGTGAAAGGAATCGAACTATTAACCGTGATTTCTCCATCAAAGGTTCAAAGGTGTAATTTTTGACAATCTAAAATACATTTTTTGAATAAATAACAAGAGAGATATCATTGCAACTACGGAATTGTGTTGGATTCTATAATTACAAAATAATGGAAATTATGGGTTCTTACATGCAGGAACTATTAATCTTTGCCAAATACAAACGCATGAAAGATATCATATTTTAAGTTAAAATAGCCAATATTTCATATGAAACGTAAAGTTGAGTATAATTGAAGTAAGATATATTATTGCCCTTTAAAATTAAATGTAAATTAAGAATTGGCTTTAATGCGTAGAGCTAATCTCCACTTAATTTTAAATTCAGGAATAATTCTATACAAAAAGTTTGGATTCGTGACTCGTGAGTGTAATTATATTATTATAGTACGTTCAATACTGGTCAGATTCATTCAGAACCTATAAAATCAACGCCCAAGGTGATATGCAACCCAACATATAAATTCCAAAACTTACACTTCTGATTTTTTATTATGGAGAATAATGTTATTTAAATATTTTTTATTGAGTAGTAATCAAATAATAATTTTTTAGTTGATGTGCTTGTGGATCTAACAACGGTAATTTAGACATAGGTAAAATTAAATGCTGTTGTCCAATGTCTCAGATTAGAAACGCTATAAGTATAAGAAATTTCGAATTACTAGCACTCGCATCCAGTAGGTACCAATAAAATTATGTTATCAAAGCGAAATTTAAAGATCTGTAATTTTATTTCGCCAATTCGGAGGTTTAAGCACCAGCTCTTAATCATAAAATAACTAATCTTTGATCCTTCCGGTAAGGGATAATTAGATTCCTGTTAATTTGAATAAGAAAGAAATCTGCTATTACTTCGAGATTGTTATAACGTCTATCATTCCAACAAACGCAGACAATAAACTCAGTCACATATTTTTGAACTAATATTTGTTGATATTTTGTAATTAATTATTAACACGATGCTGGTTAATAATATATTTTTTGCACTTCCGGGACTAAACGACCTGCTTTAGGCTTCATTTTGAAGGACCAAAGTATCACTTTTAATCCCTGGGGGATTAAATTTACTTTTAAGTACCGCTGAGCTTATATGTATTCGCGATACATTAGAAAAACTTTTCACACAATCTGATAAATTGCTGCTGTAATTTTAACTTACATGATCAGATTATGTAAACCAGCGGTTGTCAATAAACAAATACCTATAACTGAATATTTTAAAGAACACTTTCAATACACATAACTTTCATCTTTCATCTTTTCATACATTTTCTTTAATTATTAAAAATTATTAATTAAAGAAATATACAAAAGTTCAATTCAAAAGTAAGTAAGAAATTAGATACCGTATTTTATTTAAAAAAAATGCTCAACTTTATAAGAACTTTAAATTTTTGTAACTTTCTTGTTATTCGATTTTGATCAAAAGTTTATTGTAAAAAAACTGTGTTTGGGTGCTAATTGTCCTTTCAGTTCACTCCGTACGTTAGAAATCACCCTGTATAGTATTCTATTATAACACTTTAAACAAAATGATTTTATCTGATTATTATAAAAAATATTATCATTTTTATCGTCCCAAATATTTAACCACCGAATATATATTTTCAAACATATTATACTAACAATTAATACAGGCAGAAAACAACAGGACACATTTTAGTAAAACAGCCTTGGGTTACATCCTTTCATAAATGTACCTGACTACTATAGGATATGTTTGAAGTCCCTTTCACAGAAATGTAGAAATACATTATTATTCAACACAAATACACACATATTAACGCAAAAGACTTTATAATTCTCTATGATATGAAACTATACAGAGAAACCTTTTAACAAACTCATTTTCTATTCCTTTGCTTTTAGGTCGTTTCAAAATTAAGCAAATTGTGTGATCAAAGTACCAGAACTGGCCTATTTGCTTCTGGAACAGCATAGGAACGTTTTAAATTAAATTACAATTTTAAATTATATGACATTACTTTGCTGTAGTTATTTTTTCATGTTGTATAATAATATGGTGGTTTATATGTCATAATTCATAAAGTATAACCGAATTATTTTTAAATGGACTTTTCCTAGTGTTTATTTAAGTTATACATATATATTAAATGTAAAAATGAAATAAGATTGAATGAAACGTGCTTGACTCAGCGTGGTAAAAGTAACAATATGGTTTATTAATTGACACATTTTGAATGTACGTTTCAAGTAGATAATTAACTTACTGACTTACTTTAGTAGGTAGTACACTTTATGCTGACAAAAACAGATAGTATATGTTCTAGTTTTGTACAAGAAGTTAAAATAAGTACTTTCAACATAGCCATGTAAAATATGGATACTTCAAACCGAATTATATAAAATTATATTAGAACTAGGGGATTAATACGGGGCACAATAATTCGAATTACTAATACGTAACCCTTGTCGCATACGATTTCCATCTCCTTATTCGTTCTGGTTTAATCTATTTCCGTATATCCAAGGATCCTGTAATATCCTCGTACAAGTTAAAAAAAGGAAAGCATAAAAAATTGCATTTACAAATCACCATCATACCTTCCCAATCAGACTTTATTTTTCACAAATGATATCATCGTGTGACTTAATGTAAACTTAAGTTGGGCTTCACCGGTTTACTATAAATAAGACGTATTTAGGTTTAATATTAGTTTTCAGTCTACTGACGATGGGAACGTAGTTCCCCAAACGCGTTTAGGCTAACTCGAACACTCCCAAAACTGTTTCTGGACGTGTAATACACAAGACTTTTTGTGTCGATGTTTGTTTAAATAAATTAAATTTACATTTAAAATTTAGTATTAGGAATTTTTTTATGATTTTAAAATCAAGATTCCTTGTTTCCTGGTATTCATTAAACTTAATTCATTTATTTTCTTACAATTTCCGTTGACGTTTATTTATAAATTTCATTATCTTTGATTTAATAATGGATAAACCGACGCATATTAAAGATTATATTCAAATCACCACAGTGGCTCAAATAGGTAATCGTATTTGTAAAATTTTGCTAATTTATTTGTTTGATCGTCTCTGACTGCGATGCACAAATTTGACTTTGACAGATTGAGCCGATGCTGCCAACCAATAACCTTCAATTCCTACTTTTTGCCGGCCTAGGCCGGAGAAACCTCTGTTTCTGACAGATTTCGCGATGCAGAAACTCAGTGATGCCGACCAGAGGCACAAAAAAATTATTGGTCTTCTGTCAAAGTAACAAGTGAACCTGAACTAATAAAACACATGACTTTAAATTTTCATGGTCTCTTTTAATCACTATTCTTTTTTAATGCACTGTATAAAATTTAACAATCAGTCAAAGCAACCCCCATGAATGAAAAATTTCTATTAGCTAGGTCATTTACTTCTTAGAATATTTTATGGCCCAATGGAGGTGGTGGAATAATAATAGAAAATTGAAAATTAACTCAGCTCGTGCTACTGAATGTTAAATTTGCTCCCTAATTGCTGCCATTATCTGAAAGCAGACGTGAACAAGAATGCTAAAATATAAAGCACCCCTGAATTTTAAATTTTGAGGATAAGTAGATATTTAATATTGAAAATTATGACAACAATAAAAATCTGTTGAACCGTAAGAAAATTGAAAGTATTTTCTTATTATCCTTACTGATATTAATTTTAAAAATCGTTTTTCAAGACATTTTAACTTTTTCAATCTAAATTCAATCGTAGTTTGAAAGTTCTTGTATAATTTACGATGCCGTTTAAACATTCCTATAATCAATTTGAATTAAGTTGTTTGTGTGAAGTTGGAGCGCCACTTAGGAAACTTCAGACGAATGTATAATTCTGATCTGCGTAAAAGCTTCTTTTTCCTTTCTTTGACAACTCGTTGCACGATAAAATTGCAAATCAGTTAGGAAAAGGGATGTAATATTAAGGACAATACGTTATTTGTAGTATTTTACAATTCACCAACGCAAATGTTAATTTATTCGTTCTCAAAATATTGTTCTTCCACTTCGTTTACCATTCCATTAAATCAAGTTTCAAAAAAACTTTTGATGAATATACTACTTATTTGCAATTTCTTGGAATAATTCAAGGCAACCACCGTTTTTGAAAGTTAGATTAAAACTACAGTATTAATATATTTTTATACTTAGATGTTAACAGATTGAACTTCAAATTTCATTATTCAGTAACTTTCCTGAACTTTCCCCTATCGCGCAAGTTAATAGAATTCGCACATATAATAATACAAGTCATTTGGTAACATGGCTTCTAATAAAAAATTCTAGCATATAGCAAAAAATGTTTTTAAGTAAAATACGATATTACTACAATATTAATCTCGTGTTATCTTTTTCGCCCTAAAGATAAAAATATATAACACAACCGCTACTTTTATTACCTCTTGTCGCTTGACAATTCTACTACCATGTAGTACATGTATAACACTTACAATGTAGACTTTGTTGCAGAAAACCCCGTTACCAACATTAAACTTATCACCGTCAGTTGTTATTTTATTTTTCAGCTTGAAAATGCTTCATTTTAAAACAAGTTTGCGAATATAATACATATTCTGGAGAAATTTTTATTGCAGTGACATTATTATTATCAAACAGTGTACTTTAAAAACTTTGACTCCATATTTCTATAGAAAATTGTTGAATGCCTGCTACAGGGTTTTACATGAGTTTTGCGACTTGTTATCTACAATCGCAGTACTACTTTTAGTATAGGGATTGAGTGTTGATTAACGAAGTTTTTGTGAAAAAGTTACGTTTATACTGCCTTCGCAACAAATCGTTATATCATATAGCACAACCAATAAACACATCAATATGTCAAAAAGCAAGTTATTAGAAGAATCTGATAGATAATTGATCTTGATCCGATGTCGAGATTAAGCGCTTCATCCATTTGTTTTCTATTTACGACAGTGAACACACTATATCTTAAAACGAAAACCTTCATAAGCGCTACATAATTTATGTTAAAGAACATAAAACACTGCATTATATTTTATGTATTTTCGAAACACTGGGATTTTGTAGTAGCTACCACTAGACAATGAAAAATACTTTTTGCACTGAGCTAGAACATTTTTTTGCGCATAGCTCTGTTGTTGGAGACAGACCAACCAAATCAACCAGTGGAACAAGAGCTCTTTGCAGTGGAGGCATGACCGTATGTGTGTCATGTTCTTAAAGTAGACCATATATATGACTGTAGAGCAGTTGGTGCCCCCACCCCGTAAAGGTGCACGCGGTAAATTGCATCTAACCAACCACAGTAATTGATGAATCACAGGTTACTATGGTCTATTTTTTAACTAGGAGGAGTGAATACAAAAGCCAGATTCACACTAGAAATGTCACTAGAAAAGAAGACTTCCCAAGTTTTGACGGTAAATTTGAATTTTTATCATGTTTAAAATTTACAGCTGAAATGAAAACTAATTTAATGTATTTTGCCTGAATTATGTCACTGTCAGCGCCTAGAAAAATAATTATCAAATCACGTCAAACGTCAAAATTTATACAAATTACTTAGCGGTGTGAAACCGGCCTGGCCGCAGCCAATCACAGGTGTGGATTTTGACGCGACAAATTTGAATCGCTCCTCCTAGTTAAAAAACAGACCATTAATACTAGTCTAAATTGGTTAGGTGCGGTTTACTGTGTGCCGCATACAGCGTGCTGCGCCAATTGCGGATCCACCATCAGTGTGGATTTAAAAAATCCGTTTTACTGATATGCAAAAACTTGGTTCTAAATAAAAGAGAATAAAATATTATAAACATGGACATGAATAAAATAATAAAAATAGACAGTCTTTCAATCTAATAAAATTATAACAATTTAAATATGATAGGCAAACAAAAATTATTACACAATTAGAACGATGACAATATTATAAAGTTTTAAGTTGTATAAAATTAATTGAACTTTCGTGAACTTTACTAATCCAATGACATTATTTAATAATCTGGTGGAATTATATGTATCATCAACACTAGCACATTGAGATTCTCGAAATTCGAGCGAGTTATTTAAATGTCAGCGCATAGTCAATAGTTTAAAAACTTTTTATCTCTCCATCATAAGTAAATCATGGATTAATAAAATTATATATCGAACCTACCTGTTCCAAAAGCATTAGAAAATGTTTAACTGCATATGTTGTGTTGTAAAAATATCAGTTCGAAATTTTAAATAAAACACAAAGAATGTCAAAGATTGTTGATTGATCACAGCATATATTTCAATATTGTACGTGGGTATCAGGTGCATGACATATATTGCATCCTGTTATATTTACTACTGTTTAATTTCCTGGATATACTGCTTGCACATACTGACAATTTGTATAATTGATAATTTCCATCATAATCAACTTATGTAGTATTATATTATATGACACCCTGATTGACATACGCATTCTGTAGATTAGATGAAAACCGACAAACTTTATGAAAACTGAGGCTTTCTAAAATTTAGGCATCAACTTAAGCGTAAACAAATTGTTGATGATTTGCCGGCCTATGATAGCTTGCTAACAGTTTGAGTAGGGTACTAAAAAATTATACCAATTAGTTTTGGGAATAAACTTCTGGAGTATGACAAAGGGTACCACATCTGCTTGATTTAATTTATTTTCGTCTGGGTAATAGATTTTATGATAATATGCTTTCGCCTTTCTGATGTATTTATATATAGATAACAAACTTTATTCATATTTGATTATGTTGCCTTTTGGTTAATGACAGAAACCGACGGAAACGTTTGGAGTGGCACTTGTTATTTTGCAACTGAATAATCAAAAATGTAATTCCATTATTGCATATAAAGTATTAAACACTGAAATGCGCCATTAAATGCTCGCTCTTCTTGTCTCCATCCTCATGTATAAAATGATGTGCTCGTTCAATCCTATACGTAGTCGCCGCAATTTTATTGGAGTGTATTGTTTTACCTGTAGCGTCGAACTAACCCATGGGAATAGCATTAATGTTTTCGTTTTTGTTTGAAACAAATGGATTCATTTCTCGGAGGAAAACACCGAATTCATCCGATTTTGTAGTCATACCATTCAATTGGAATTTATACAGGGTGTTAATACTAAGTCGTTACACCCGAAAATAGTAGTTAGAACTCATTAAAACAAACAACTTTTTTTAGTTCCAATTTTTGATTTGGGGCCTCTATTCGTAGTTATTGGTTTTGTTTTGTTTTTTTAACAATCGTAATAACTCCTTGATTTCGGGAAATATTTCAAAAAACGAAAGGTTTTCTAAATGAGCTTACGGTTCTCTACAACATTTGTATTTAGAGTTATTTTATATTTTTTCAAATAACAAAATGGCGGCCGATCAAAAATTGCAAATCTCAATATTTTGATAACCACCCCATAGATTTTTATAAATATTTTTTTCTTAAAATCGTCAAACTATCTATTACAACATTTGTCTAAAACATTTTCTTCTATCTATGCAAAAAGGAGGTCTTAAATTACAGAAGAGCATGTGTAAAGTATCAACGAATTAAAAACAATTTAGATCGAAGTAGCTTTCTGCCATTAAAAAATTAAACAGAAGAACAATTAGATTAGTGCACAAAACTGAACGAGATACCTACGTTTTAAAATGAATAATTATCAAAACACTGAACTACGTGACATGCTTTTGGTTTCTGGGGAGGCAAGGCGCAATGCACAGGAAGCTCGAAGAATCTATAGGAGAAGATACCCAAATCGCCATCAAACCATCAAAGTAGCTAAATTTTTAGAAAAATTTGCAGATGTTTAGCAGAGTCTGGTTGTTTTGATCCAACAATTGGTGAGAATGCTAACAGATTTCGTCTACTATTGCACTTGAAGAGGCTGTCCTTGATATGGTTGAACATGACATGACCACTGTAATTTTTGCTGTAATTTAACCGTACTTTATCTAACATTTGGCTACTTGGTTGATGGCGATTTGGATATCTTCTCCGATATATTCTTCGGGCTTCCTGTGCATTGCGCCTTGCCTCCCCGAAAACCAAAAGCATGTCACGAAGTTCAGTGTCTTGATAATTATTCATTTTAAAACGTATCTCGTTCAGTTTTGTGCACTAATCTAATTGTTCTTTTGTTTTATTTTTTAGTGGCAGAAAGCTACTTCGATCTAAATTGTTTTTAATTCGTCGATACTTTACACATGCTCTTCTGTAATTTAATTAAAGACCTCTTTTTTGCGTAGATAGAAGAAAATGTTTTAGAGAAATGTTGTAATAGATAGTTTTATAATTTAAAAAAAAATTATTTTCAAAAATCTATGGGGTCGTTATCAAAATATTGAGATTTGAAATTTTTGATCGGCCGCCATTTTGTTATTTGAAAAAATATAAAATAACTGTAAATACAAATGTTGTAGAGAACCGTAAGCTCATTTTGAAAACCTTTCGTTTTTTGAAATATTCCCTGAAATGAAGGAGTTATTACGATTGTTAAAAAAACAAAAGAAATCCAATAACTACGAATAGAGGCCCCAAATCAAATATTGGAACTAACAAAAGTTGTTTGTTTTAATGAGTTCTAACTGCCATTTTCGGGTGTAACGACTTAGTATTAACACCCTGTATAATCACTTATTATATCCCAAGTGCAATATTTGTCATTCTGAATACGAGTTGCTGATGTGGCGAAAATAATTCAAGGTAATGGGAAAGGCCCGTCAAATATTGAAATATTTTGAATATCTATCTAAGCAGCAACTCTATAGAATAATCTAACTTCATCAAGTTGGTTGTGATTCCTCTTAATTTAGACGAAATCACAACCAACTTTGCCAAGTTTATTGAATATATTGAATAAACCCAAAAACACCCTCTACTACCATTCGTCCCAACCTTTAGAGGATTCCAAAGATTCTGTACTACACCAAGAGCTCCCGGTTTCGAGTCACGATTTCGGGAATATGATCTCAACACTAACTAACAATTTTCTACAATATTAAATATCATATATTCATTTCATTCATAAATTAGATCAAACTTTTAAGAAATCTGAGAGTAACATCCAACAGAGACACATAAGCTTCTTGAGATCCAACGGTTCTGCCTACTCAAGATTGCAATAAGAAGATCAAGAGCCCCTCAGAAATAGATAAAGATCTTTTAATGTCCAGTGCCGTTTCATAAGATAAAAGAGCAAAAGTGGTTGTGGCAATGATGATTTTCGAGTACTTTTGAAATGTCAGGAGACTGATAAGCCTGAAATTATCTGGATACTGAGGTAAATCCAAATTGTAGATAATTATTAAAAGAATTTACAGGAAAGGCTGCGGCAAGAGAGAAACTCTAAAACACGACAGCAGGTAAAGAACACAAGTTAAAAATATTAAAAGTTGGATATGCTTCTACTTCTTAACTTTAATTAAGATAACAGTGGAAAAATTAGACTGAAAACTGGATACATATGTGGATTAAAGACTGCCTCTACTATCTATGTATCTAATAGGATTGGAGTTAATGTGAGGGTCAAACGACTGGCTCATAATTGCTTACCCTAATCTTTGAGGTCAGGTTAATACGAGTCTAGTTCATATCGGCCAATGTTCATATCGGCCAAAAGCAAATTTTGTTCATATTGGCCAAACTTGCGCGATCAGAACGGCCATCTTGTTCATATCGGCCAACAGCAGTTCCTGTTCATATCGGCAAACTTGTTCACAACGGCCAATTTCAGTTTTGATCGTATCGGCGAACTTGTTCATATCGGCCAACGACGCCGTTAAACGTAAGAAACGCCGACTCGAGCCGAAACGTAACCGTAACGACGGCCGACGTCTTACGGCTGTTAAGATCGCCCATTTTGTTGTTCACATCGGCCAAAATTAATTTTTGTTCATATCGGCAAAAAGAAAGTAGTTTTGGTAATTGGAACCAACCTTACAACTGTTCAGATCGCCCATTTAGTTGTTCACATCGGCCAAAATTAATTTTTGTTCATATCGGCAAAAAAAAAGTAGTTTTGGTAATTCGAACCAACTTGTTTAAAACGGTCTAATTCCGGTTTGTTCATAACGGCCAAATATTGCTTATATCCGCCAAAAAAAGAGTAGTTTTGCTAATTTGGACAAACATATTTTATTCAAAGTGATATGAAAAGAGCTTAAATAGTAAACTTAGTTTTAATGCAGCCGCAAAGTGTTGAAGATTTCATATAGCGAATCACATCTAGATCTAGATGCATTTGTTGTTATATTAATTGTAATAAAATTGGTAAGGTTTAAAAATAGTTATTTTGGTATCTTGAATGCGAAATGCTAATCAAATGAGTTTTTTGGCTTGCCTGTAAAATTTTTTTTATTTTCGAACGCAAAAGAAATTCGCATTGCAAGTACAATAAAAAAATCACAATCACAAATTAAACATTAATTTATTTAAGGAGAATGGACAATTTGTTTATAGTATAAATTTTTTATTATTATGCTTATTTTCCAGCAACAGTATTAGCAAAAACTACACAGAATAAAAGAAATTGGCAAATACAAGATTTATAAACTTCTATATATAAGTATACTAGATTCTAAAGAACAGAAATAATTAGAATAAATAGGAAATACTTAAAAAAAATTGGCACAGTAGAAGTATGGGAAATGCGATGGCGATCAGGTAGCTTCCGCAAAGCTCCTGCTCTTCCTCGCTAATTAATACTATGTGATATTTAATACAAATTAATAATTATAAATCAATTTAATTAAAATTAAAATAAATTTTCCTATTCTACAATGTAAGTGGGCTTTAGGTTGTTCGAATCTTTAAAAATCGTTCGATAGGTGTCCTATCTATCGGACATACCGAATAATTAATCGTGTAACCCCATTCTTCGTCTGGTCTTTGATATTCCTCGGCGCGCCGTTGCATTTCGGTACTGCACCCCTCACATAGACCCAAATGGTTGCAAGGCTGCAGCAAAACTGTTGGGGGAGTCAATCCGCAGATCATGCATAACGCACCGATCTCAGACCTTTGGTTGTTGGTATCGCCTTCGATCTCTTCAGCTTCTTCCTCCTCTGCTTCATTTTCTTGGATCGGATTATCTGAAATTTTCATTTAGGTATATTTCAAATGTTGAAATGGGGTGAAGATACAGGACAGGTATTGAAAAATATCGGAAATCTTACCAGCTATTTCATATTCTGCCGGTAAATTTTCTGCCAAAGGGCCCAACAGGTGCTCCTCATCAGCCTCGTCAAGTGTGCCGGTCAATCCAGCTTGCACCAGACCGTCACTGCTGTGAGATACATATTCCAAGAAAGCAGGGACGTCTCCATTGGCGGCGAACAGTGTTGTGGCATCTTTAATCCTCTTGTCATTGCACCTGTAACGCCTTTTTTTTGCGCTCCTTATTTGAAGGCCTTCCTCTATAAAGGCAGACAACTCGCTAATTGTCGAGGACGTTATGTCGCGTAAGCTGTCTAGAAAAAACCAAATAAACCGTAATCAGAAAACACGTCGGACATTTTAAAGAATGTTTTTGATCTTCTTTTTATTTTATCATCTAGATATGAATCATGGCATTACCTGCCGAAAATCAAACGTTTATTAAATGTCAGGCTTTTCAACCTGTTTCTTCATTATAGACAATGTAGCTAAAAACATACCAACAAACTCCCATACGTTGGGCCCTTGCACCCTTAAGTGCCGTTGCAAGGCTGCATGAAAAGACTCCGCATCGTTATTCGTTCTCCTGCTTCTTTGGTACACGGAGACAGAATCTGCACCCACTCTTCGCATCCACTGTCTTTCGTGATAACTATAAAATAGCGCAAAGGTAAATACGAATGCTTTCGCCTGAAAGGTTGAAAAGATTCAATTAAATTATACTCTACTGTACCTCATCAGCAGTCGGAACTGTCTTTGGAGACCATGCATTTCTATTAAGGTGTTTATATGCTCCAACCCTTCCCGGAACTTGTTTGCAGGAAGTAGTGGCAAGCACAGTAGCAGCCGCAACATTTTCCTCGCCGTTACGTTGCCTTTTAGGAATGCGCCCATGCCCAAGCTGTTAGTTTGCCGAATAATGGCCTGAAATAGAAAAAATTAAGTTTTACATGTTTTGAAAAGGAGGAGAAGCGGTTCACTAAGGACGTGTCCATATATGCAAAAAATCGTTCCAATATACACAATTATTTAAACAAACGGAACTTTAAAATGTTTAGAGAATAGAACACGGTGTTGGCTAATATAATTCTTAAAAAATACTTACTTGACAGTAATGAAAGTAACATCCCGTCTTGTGGGCGTTAGGAAATTGTTCGCTTAAAGATGAAATTAGTGCCGCTTCATAATCCGTCATTATAAGGCGCGGATTAAATGAGGGAACAATTCGTTTCAGCTCCGAAAAGATTGCATTGTACGCAGGCACTTTTCGATTCGTCATTAAGGAAAATGCACAGGGAAACGCCTAGAAAAACAAAAAAGAATATGAATATAGCTCAAAACTTTTAACTACATTAATGTTGCTGTCGACCTTTGAACGGGTCTGAAGTTTTAATACCTATAGGTATATTTTTTGCTATAATTATTGCGAAAAAGGTAATTAGATAAAAAATATAATAGTGCCAAACATGTGTTGTTTAGTTTGAAACTTTTCCTGCGTGGAGGTCTGTACTTTTAAGATTTCAGATTACGGTAGAACGGTTTATAAAACAAAAAAATGCTTCACGAAATTATACTTACATAACCATATTTGACGACCAGTATGGTTAAAAGTTGGCTACTTTTAGGATTCTTCGGCCTTGTCTTGAACGTCCCGTCTATGTGTATTTCCTTCGCTTCGGATAGCAGTTGGATCAAATCCTCGGCCAAAAACAGCACAGAAGTATTATTTTCTGTGCCTACAACTCCACGAGAAAAGGGCTTGTTGTAGACTGTTCCAAATCTTAAATTGGTCTGAGACATATTGCCCAGCTCTTCCAAAGAAGCTGGGATCCCTGGCTGAGCCTTCCTTCTTTCTCGTCTCATAGTTTGCGATAATTGTGCGAAGGCGAGTTTTGAAGAAGCTTCAGTTTCCACTCTAAAAAAATTTCACATCAAATATAGTACCATTAATATTATAATCGAGAATCGTAGACAGTTGCCGGTTTTCTGTTACATATTGCTGCTACTACAGTAACTTACCTTGCACCTTTTTCGATATAAATTGATTTGATTTGATCACTGGTGGTAACGGCTTGCTTTACCATATCATGCTTCAACAATAAAGCATCCTTCTTTGCTAGATCTGGAAGATGACTGTGTTCATCGTCGCCGGCTACCTTTAAAAATAATTCTTCATTGCACTTGCCTTTAGCCGTGCAGTTTTTTTCAACGCAAACTAAATAAATGTCTCCATTTTTTCCGTACGATTTACGGCGATAAAAAAAACCTTGGCTAGCTATACAAGTGTAATAGGTAGAGCCGGTTTTGTAGCCTGGAACTTTCTGCACTTCCATTTTGAGTTTAACTTATTTGATAACACGAGATGTACACTAACTATCCGCACTCAAATTCGTACACAAAGTGATTTTCAAAATTACTGGAACTCTCTAATGACGCCTCTGTTCGGAAACCCCTCTGTTGTTTTACTTAAATCATTAACCAATCAAAACTCGGTCGTGTACGAACCCCCACCGTTTTCAAATCATAAAAGGAATTTCTATAATTCACCCTTGGTGGAAAGATATCAACAAATCTGTATTATTTTTGCAATATGGAAATCATATTAGTTACCTACACAAGTAAATATGCTGGTATCTTTATCTATTAGCAGCTCATTGGGGTTTGCTTCAATATTAGTTATTTTTTTATACAAGTTGATAAAATTTTATTTTATGGACGAGCGAGATGTGTTAATTCACGGCGATGAAATCGCGAGTGAATTATTTTTCGCGAGTCGATAATTAAATTTTATCGTCGTATATAAAATTCTTATTTTTTTCTATAGCCGATGTTAAAGAAAAAATAAGAAAAGCTTCAGAAAAACCCATTAAAATAAGCACACTTACAAATCTCAGTAGTTATGTATGGGCTGGATTTTTAAGATACTCGTTTAGATGTAATTTTAATGATACCATTAGCATTAACTTGGACAAACATATGTTTTTCAAAGTGATATGAAAAGAGCTTAAATTATTTTTGAATAATAAGATACTCTTAGATGTAATTTTTGTTGATACCATTAGCATTAACTTAATTTTAAAATTATTTTTGGATTTTAGAAACCATCTAATTGTATCACTAAAATTAAAATTTTTGAATAATAAGATCTCGTAGATGTAATCCAACTGCTATCCGAAGCGAAGGAAATACATAACCATATTTGACGACCAGTATGGTTAAAAGTTGACTACTTTTAGGATTCTTCGGCCTTGTCTTGAACGTCCCGTCTATGTGTATTTCCTTCGCTTCGGATAGCAGTTGGATTACATCTAAGAGTATCTTATTATTCAAAAATAATTTAAGCTCTTTTCATATCACTTTGAAAAACATATGTTTGTCCAAGTTAATGCTAATGGTATCATTAAAATTACATCTAAACGAGTATCTTAAAAATCCAGCCCATACATAACTACTGAGATTTGTAAGTGTGCTTATTTTAATGGGTTTTTCTGAAGCTTTTCTTATTTTTTCTTTAACATCGGCTATAGAAAAAAATAAGAATTTTATATACGACGATAAAATTTAATTATCGACTCGCGAAAAATAATTCACTCGCGATTTCATCGCCGTGAATTAACACATCTCGCTCGTCCATAAAATAAAATTTTATCAACTTGTATAAAAAAATAACTAATATTGAAGCAAACCCCAATGAGCTGCTAATAGATAAAGATACCAGCATATTTACTTGTGTAGGTAACTAATATGATTTCCATATTGCAAAAATAATACAGATTTGTTGATATCTTTCCACCAAGGGTGAATTATAGAAATTCCTTTTATGATTTGAAAACGGTGGGGGTTCGTACACGACCGAGTTTTGATTGGTTAATGATTTAAGTAAAACAACAGAGGGGTTTCCGAACAGAGGCGTCATTAGAGAGTTCCAGTAATTTTGAAAATCACTTTGTGTACGAATTTGAGTGCGGATAGTTAGTGTACATCTCGTGTTATCAAATAAGTTAAACTCAAAATGGAAGTGCAGAAAGTTCCAGGCTACAAAACCGGCTCTACCTATTACACTTGTATAGCTAGCCAAGGTTTTTTTTATCGCCGTAAATCGTACGGAAAAAATGGAGACATTTATTTAGTTTGCGTTGAAAAAAACTGCACGGCTAAAGGCAAGTGCAATGAAGAATTATTTTTAAAGGTAGCCGGCGACGATGAACACAGTCATCTTCCAGATCTAGCAAAGAAGGATGCTTTATTGTTGAAGCATGATATGGTAAAGCAAGCCGTTACCACCAGTGATCAAATCAAATCAATTTATATCGAAAAAGGTGCAAGGTAAGTTACTGTAGTAGCAGCAATATGTAACAGAAAACCGGCAACTGTCTACGATTCTCGATTATAATATTAATGGTACTATATTTGATGTGAAATTTTTTTAGAGTGGAAACTGAAGCTTCTTCAAAACTCGCCTTCGCACAATTATCGCAAACTATGAGACGAGAAAGAAGGAAGGCTCAGCCAGGGATCCCAGCTTCTTTGGAAGAGCTGGGCAATATGTCTCAGACCAATTTAAGATTTGGAACAGTCTACAACAAGCCCTTTTCTCGTGGAGTTGTAGGCACAGAAAATAATACTTCTGTGCTGTTTTTGGCCGAGGATTTGATCCAACTGCTATCCGAAGCGAAGGAAATACACATAGACGGGACGTTCAAGACAAGGCCGAAGAATCCTAAAAGTAGCCAACTTTTAACCATACTGGTCGTCAAATATGGTTATGTAAGTATAATTTCGTGAAGCATTTTTTTGTTTTATAAACCGTTCTACCGTAATCTGAAATCTTAAAAGTACAGACCTCCACGCAGGAAAAGTTTCAAACTAAACAACACATGTTTGGCACTATTATATTTTTTATCTAATTACCTTTTTCGCAATAATTATAGCAAAAAATATACCTATAGGTATTAAAACTTCAGACCCGTTCAAAGGTCGACAGCAACATTAATGTAGTTAAAAGTTTTGAGCTATATTCATATTCTTTTTTGTTTTTCTAGGCGTTTCCCTGTGCATTTTCCTTAATGACGAATCGAAAAGTGCCTGCGTACAATGCAATCTTTTCGGAGCTGAAACGAATTGTTCCCTCATTTAATCCGCGCCTTATAATGACGGATTATGAAGCGGCACTAATTTCATCTTTAAGCGAACAATTTCCTAACGCCCACAAGACGGGATGTTACTTTCATTACTGTCAAGTAAGTATTTTTTAAGAATTATATTAGCCAACACCGTGTTCTATTCTCTAAACATTTTAAAGTTCCGTTTGTTTAAATAATTGTGTATATTGGAACGATTTTTTGCATATATGGACACGTCCTTAGTGAACCGCTTCTCCTCCTTTTCAAAACATGTAAAACTTAATTTTTTCTATTTCAGGCCATTATTCGGCAAACTAACAGCTTGGGCATGGGCGCATTCCTAAAAGGCAACGTAACGGCGAGGAAAATGTTGCGGCTGCTACTGTGCTTGCCACTACTTCCTGCAAACAAGTTCCGGGAAGGGTTGGAGCATATAAACACCTTAATAGAAATGCATGGTCTCCAAAGACAGTTCCGACTGCTGATGAGGTACAGTAGAGTATAATTTAATTGAATCTTTTCAACCTTTCAGGCGAAAGCATTCGTATTTACCTTTGCGCTATTTTATAGTTATCACGAAAGACAGTGGATGCGAAGAGTGGGTGCAGATTCTGTCTCCGTGTACCAAAGAAGCAGGAGAACGAATAACGATGCGGAGTCTTTTCATGCAGCCTTGCAACGGCACTTAAGGGTGCAAGGGCCCAACGTATGGGAGTTTGTTGGTATGTTTTTAGCTACATTGTCTATAATGAAGAAACAGGTTGAAAAGCCTGACATTTAATAAACGTTTGATTTTCGGCAGGTAATGCCATGATTCATATCTAGATGATAAAATAAAAAGAAGATCAAAAACATTCTTTAAAATGTCCGACGTGTTTTCTGATTACGGTTTATTTGGTTTTTTCTAGACAGCTTACGCGACATAACGTCCTCGACAATTAGCGAGTTGTCTGCCTTTATAGAGGAAGGCCTTCAAATAAGGAGCGCAAAAAAAAGGCGTTACAGGTGCAATGACAAGAGGATTAAAGATGCCACAACACTGTTCGCCGCCAATGGAGACGTCCCTGCTTTCTTGGAATATGTATCTCACAGCAGTGACGGTCTGGTGCAAGCTGGATTGACCGGCACACTTGACGAGGCTGATGAGGAGCACCTGTTGGGCCCTTTGGCAGAAAATTTACCGGCAGAATATGAAATAGCTGGTAAGATTTCCGATATTTTTCAATACCTGTCCTGTATCTTCACCCCATTTCAACATTTGAAATATACCTAAATGAAAATTTCAGATAATCCGATCCAAGAAAATGAAGCAGAGGAGGAAGAAGCTGAAGAGATCGAAGGCGATACCAACAACCAAAGGTCTGAGATCGGTGCGTTATGCATGATCTGCGGATTGACTCCCCCAACAGTTTTGCTGCAGCCTTGCAACCATTTGGGTCTATGTGAGGGGTGCAGTACCGAAATGCAACGGCGCGCCGAGGAATATCAAAGACCAGACGAAGAATGGGGTTACACGATTAATTATTCGGTATGTCCGATAGATAGGACACCTATCGAACGATTTTTAAAGATTCGAACAACCTAAAGCCCACTTACATTGTAGAATAGGAAAATTTATTTTAATTTTAATTAAATTGATTTATAATTATTAATTTGTATTAAATATCACATAGTATTAATTAGCGAGGAAGAGCAGGAGCTTTGCGGAAGCTACCTGATCGCCATCGCATTTCCCATACTTCTACTGTGCCAATTTTTTTTAAGTATTTCCTATTTATTCTAATTATTTCTGTTCTTTAGAATCTAGTATACTTATATATAGAAGTTTATAAATCTTGTATTTGCCAATTTCTTTTATTCTGTGTAGTTTTTGCTAATACTGTTGCTGGAAAATAAGCATAATAATAAAAAATTTATACTATAAACAAATTGTCCATTCTCCTTAAATAAATTAATGTTTAATTTGTGATTGTGATTTTTTTATTGTACTTGCAATGCGAATTTCTTTTGCGTTCGAAAATAAAAAAAATTTTACAGGCAAGCCAAAAAACTCATTTGATTAGCATTTCGCATTCAAGATACCAAAATAACTATTTTTAAACCTTACCAATTTTATTACAATTAATATAAACCGTTTTGGCAATCTAAGAAAATTGCTTTCAACAAATGCATCTAGATCTAGATGTGATTCGCTATATGAAATCTTCAACACTTTGCGGCTGCATTAAAACTAAGTTTACTATTTAAGCTCTTTTCATATCACTTTGAATAAAATATGTTTGTCCAAATTAGCAAAACTACTCTTTTTTTGGCGGATATAAGCAATATTTGGCCGTTATGAACAAACCGGAATTAGACCGTTTTAAACAAGTTGGTTCGAATTACCAAAACTACTTTTTTTTTGCCGATATGAACAAAAATTAATTTTGGCCGATGTGAACAACTAAATGGGCGATCTGAACAGTTGTAAGGTTGGTTCCAATTACCAAAACTACTTTCTTTTTGCCGATATGAACAAAAATTAATTTTGGCCGATGTGAACAACAAAATGGGCGATCTTAACAGCCGTAAGACGTCGGCCGTCGTTACGGTTACGTTTCGGCTCGAGTCGGCGTTTCTTACGTTTAACGGCGTCGTTGGCCGATATGAACAAGTTCGCCGATACGATCAAAACTGAAATTGGCCGTTGTGAACAAGTTTGCCGATATGAACAGGAACTGCTGTTGGCCGATATGAACAAGATGGCCGTTCTGATCGCGCAAGTTTGGCCAATATGAACAAAATTTGCTTTTGGCCGATATGAACATTGGCCGATATGACCGGGCCCCGTTAATACTGTAGTAGCATATGTTAAAATATCCATGATGAAACAGTGATTCGAACTCGGGAAGCTTCGAACTAAACGAAAAATTGTAATTATTAGGGTGGTAGCTGTAAACAAAACAGCAAAATATATTTAAAGTTATACCTACTCCTTGTAACAACTTTTTAGAAACTACGTAGGTACCAACATAAAGTACTAATACATCACAATTTAGCAGTTCCAGGAAAACTTTCGGTATACACTCAAAACTTTATTTTTAAATCTGATTTAGAATTCTGAAGAAGCAAATTTCAATAAAGATTCTGCAATTTTCGATAACAGGTTGCACCCCACTTGAATACAACTCCGAACGTTGATAACTTTAATCCCGTTCCTCGCCCCGTTCGTTATTTATAACCAAATCAAACGCTGATTACAATCAAACCGATTAATTCTAGAACGTGCTTGAGGTTGTAATAGAGCGATATCGGCAACAAGGAGTAATTAAAATGCGTTGATTAGATTGATCAGTCATGAATGTTCGTGATTTCTTCGAAACTTCTTTTAGATTAGAATTGTTAACGTTAACGTAAATTTGAATACAAAAATATGTTCTTTTAAATTAACCATGTTTATATTCTACATCATTCTTATACACAACGATGGACTCCAGCCGTCAAAGTGATAAGACCACAGCACCTCCTCAATTTGCATGATCTTAGACGAAATCATAAACATCACAATTCCTAGCACAAGAATATCCCCTTCCATCAAAATAAATTATTATTTTAAGTATCTAACGGTTTTTTATTATAAAAGCTTGAAATGGCACTTACGCCCTTGGAACATACACAACTTTATGCACGCATAAAGATTTTTTAATTTAAAAATATTTCTACAATAAATTGGAAATATTTATAAAATAAAATTAAATTGAATATTTCGCCCACATCTAGCGTTGCTTTGATCAAATTAGAGATTTGAAGCATAACTATGGTTGCAAGTGTTTAAACAGTTTCTATTAGGTATGACATTGTTATTTGACGTTTCATTGTAGACCATAGGCAATAATAAAGCGGTCTACGGGCTTTAAAAAAACGTTTATTTCATACTTTCCGGTATACACCACTTTACGGTATTAATTCTAGTCCGGGAAATGGTACATTACAGTACACGGCCGGGAAGTGAAGTTGTTTATTTGTAACTGAGCAAAAAATATATAAAATGCTTGATGTTATTTAAAATGAAATGCCAATAGATGGTGTTTAATTTGACAGAGTTTAAATTTTTGGAGTTGAAGTTTTATGAAAAGAAAATAAATATTCAAATAATAGTTATTTTTTATACATTAGCTGCTATAGAAAAAAATAGAATTTTATACACGACGATAAAATTTAATTATCGACTCGCGAAAATTAATTCACTCGCGATTTCATCGCTCGTGAATTAACACTTTCCGCTCGTCGATAAAATATAATTTTATCGTCGTGTATAAAATTCTATTTTTTTCTATAGCAGATGTTAAAAAAATAAGAAAAATTTGTAAAAAAAACAATTTAAAATTAGATTATATTAAACCCGAAAATCTCAGTAGCAAAGGTTTCCATTCGGTTTCCATGGAGTTTCCAGAAAATTAAAGTACTTTATCTATCCTTGCGGTTAAAGTGTTACTTTATCTACCCTTGCGGTTAAAGTAATACTTGATCAACTATTTTTAGTCGAACAAAGCACACTTTAACATCTGCTATAGAAAAAACAAATTTATTTTACAGTAAGTAATGAAATAAAATGTTGTACGATACACGTCCGTGAAGTGTTATTATTAAAATATTCCTTTAGAAATTCTTAACCTTCTAAACTTATACTTTAATAATAAACTTCCCGAACTTATAACCTAAATTACTATTATGACAAAGAAATTCGTATATAATTGGCAATTTATGATGTTTGTACATAAACATTACGGCCTGCTGGGATAAAATGACTAACTTTATGCCTGAAAACAACGGCGCCGACTCCATGGGGGCATTGGGGCACGCGCACCCATTGGAAGTTTCCAATGGGTGCAGAGCACCCATTGGGAACATACGTACAAATACAAACGTATTCATAAGGCAAGAGTGGCTGGTGCCTATAAAGGCCTCGCAACAACGGATTAAAACAAAACACTTATAATTATACCTTAACGTCCTTAACAAAGATTTTTTAGAAAGTCATATATGCTGGAATAATGAGTATTATGTTTGGCAATAATAATTTCTGATAGAACAAGGAACATGATATTTGATAATTCGCAAGTTGAAGGTTAAACTTGCTTATGAATAAAATGCAGAGGCAGAAAAACATGCATCCAAACTTCTGGATTATTTTACAACGGATTTACAGAAACAATAATGCACGATTGCACGAATTTTATATATTTTGAGAATGAAGGCATACGGAATTAAATAACAACCTGCAGCTCAGGGCCGTAGCCAGGGGGCACCGCGGCAGGCTCAGCCCCCCCTGAAGATTTCTGAGCCCCCCTTGCCATTGTAAAAATAATATTCATGAAACATTTTTTAGATTTCAAAAGGATTCTCCAAAATTTTCAACTTTCCTTTAAAAATGGTTAGCAAAACCAGGCCACTTTTTATATGTAATACGCGTACCTACCTCTACTTTTAAATATCTCATTTAAAACAGTTTGGCCATCGAAAGCTGGTGTATTTGTCAAAAAGTCGATATTTCGCTACAAAAATTTTGATTTGAATGTTAATGTTTATTAAAGTTAAATAAAAATAAGTAATATGCTTTATGAAACATGATTTTTTGGTTGTAGGTAGGTAATTCAGTTTCTCAAAAATTTCTTTAAATCGAGGCCGCACCCCTTTTGTAAAAAAAACCTTTCGCCTGTGACGTATTTGGATTACTCGTGCTGTACGCTCTCTCGTATATTATAACAAAAAATAGATATAAAAGTCCGGCCCCCCCAAAAACTTCCTTAGCCTCCCTTAGGGTTTCGTCCTGGCTACGGCGCTGATGCAGTATTATACGATTGCACAGAACATTATAAAGACGATTGTTTGCAAATATTCATTATTATTTATTAATACTGTTTTTAAGCAATGGAATAGAAATCAATTATATTTGGCATTAATATTAGGTATTATTATTTTTTAATATTCTTCTCCTTTTAATAGTTATTAGTCTTGTTTTTCAAACACACAAATCGAAAAATAAAAAAGCTGTACTAATCATCACAGTTGGTACCTATTGATAGCTATTGATATCCAATTCCTTGGAGTTTAAATTTGAAGATATTAGTTCAGTTAGGCGTGATAGTGTAGTGCCCATGCTCCTGCACCCATTGAGATTTTCAAAAGTCGGCGCCAATGCCTGAAAATGAGGTCAAAAACGCATTTGTTATTGATCGTAGTGATTTCCAACATTTTACACTGTTAAACCTCATTGATAGAGGCGCGATTTTTTCTTTTTATATTCATAGATTAAATTTAGCGGCAAACTCAAATTTAACCAATGAAAACAAAAAGGAAAAATCGCAAAAAGTCGCACCTGTGTAAACCCCCTTTATACAATATTCATTGCAACCTCGTTTTATTAGTTTTTAAACCAGCGCGGCGCAGCGGCGGCGCGGCGGAAAATAAATATGTACTTATTGTATTTTGAAAACAATGGTATTAATGAAATTCGAGAGTTTCATCAAATTAAATTTAGTTGGAGCTTCCTATTTCTTCTCTAATTATTTTCAGAGACGATTTACTGTGGGGATGTGCATGAGGAATAATAAAAACTTGAATTCCCTGTATTAACAAAATGTAAACACCAAAACCGTACCTTACTGTTTTCATTATGCTGTATATAATATTATTTGTAATGTAGAACACTGGTTCTCCTAGTTACAAGGTTTTATTAGTAACATTATTAGAATATGTAAAACGTGCACAGAATAATTTAACTTTTTAATTTAACCTTCTATCCTACACTAGTTTTGAAAACCTTCGTGTTAACACATATCTCACAGCAGTGATTATATGGAGCTATGGATACCACCAATTTTTATTCTGTTCCCAAAGTCTAAATATACCGTATAATATTAACACTATGATATGGATATCAAAGCATTATTGCATCCTACTATACATAATTAATTTCCATTGGAAAATAACGATTTTGAAATCTAAACCGTCCTCAAAGAGAGATTTAATTAAATAAACATTAATTATATCAGGCTTTATTAATAGCAGATAATTAACAAAATACCTAAAAGCTGCAAGCTACAATGGAATGAAGGTAAAATATAGAGGAACCTTTATCTTTCCTAAATAAGTTACAGTATCTGATAAAATATCCTACAAACACGCGCTTAACCCAACATCTTGTTTGTAATTCACTTGGAAACCCCGGTTTTCTGCTCGATAAGCTGCTACATAGAATTTTTAGATAGGGTCAGTTGTTGGGTTATCTTAAACACGTTCTTGAAGATATAAAACTTCGCACAAGCACACCCTAACGCCCGAACACGTGAACAATTGCTAATAAAGATAATAAGATTCTTTTGTAATACGTTCCTGATTTCTTTTAAATACCCCTACAGATTTATCATTCACAGTGAAGATTCAAAAAATTTCAAATTATCCTATAGAAACGTTTTGAAGATTTTATTAGTTGTTATAGTAAACCATATGTAAATCTTTTTATTCTTTTTGGTGTACCACACAACTCAATCAACAAGAAGCAACAACTTTTGAAAAAGGATACTGAAAACCACAAACTTGTTAATAGACATCAGTAATTCAGGCGTTTGAAGCTCTAAAGAAGAAACATTAATGTATTCATAAGGACTAATGGCTCCATTAAGCCTCTCATCTTTTCTATGGTACAACTCTTGTATAAACTAGCCCTTACAATTTTTCAGAGATGGCTTTGAAGCTAACTAATCGAAGGCGAAACTGAGGATGAGTGCTCTAATGTATCCTCCCTGTTGGGAAATTGATTATCCATTGTTTTAGAAGGTACTAAAAGAGTTTTCAGAAATTGGAGCTGATTCATAATACTCAATCTAAAAAACTCGACTTTAACCTATTGAGATGCAATATGAAAAAAAAATCGAAAAAAAAAATTATTCCATTCGATAACCTTTTATAAACTTCTATAAACTTTAAAAAACTTCAGTTTTACAAGGACCTATAATTCATATATAAACCTTTTTTTACGAGACAACTGTATAATACAAGAAATAAAAAATAATACTCTGATAACTCTTTAAACTTTTAGCTTCGACACCACGACCCGAAACATGCGAAAAAACTTTGAAATAGCGAACATGTTTTTCAGGTTTATTCAATATTTAATTCATCTTCATATAAAATACTGTCACGTTATAAATTGTAACTGGTCTGGATTTAAACAAGTTTACAAAGTGAACAAATACACCATTAAGTTTACACAAGTGTTAGTAGCGCCAAGTAAACCATGGTTGGTGGAAGGAATGTTCTGTAGTCTTCGGAGTTCTGATTAAAGTTGACGCCGGTCAGGTCTGTCTTGTTGTAATTATGAGTCTTCTGATGTAGAGTTTGGGCACCAAAGGGCCCATCCAGTTAGACTTGGAATTAAAGCTGAGTCAAAGAGTCTAGTCACTGGCTCGTTGTTGAGTGTAACTTACACTGAAGTGTTGTGCTTTTATACTAATTTCAGTGTCCATATATGGGCATGACCTCGGGCACACGTACATCACCAGATCTCTCATGAAACCTGATATGCTGAATCAGCAGAATTGCAACATCATATGCAAGTATAATGTCAAACTGACATGTGATATTAGAATACTTAGCGCGTGATACTTGCATGTTGGACAAACATTGATTTTACTTAGGTAATTACATTGGTCAGTATTATTACCTTAATAATTATTTTAAGCACTTCGTGACAATAGTTTAAGAATTTACCATTTTGTTCCAACAGAATATAACAATTCTTCGGTTCGCCGAAAGAATGATGTATGATATTTTAATTATTGACTGCGACAATTGCAAATTTCATGTTTTTATTACGAAATCATACACGCCACTGGAGAAAGTCGTACTTACTAGGAAAAACTGCCGCGGCCGTACCAATTATTTATCTCAAAAATACATAAATGACGTACCTACCTATTGATATGAACATTGGATTCCTATTGCAATAAGACGGGGGGGGGGGTGCCACATAACATACTGCCTCGTGTATTCAGAAACTCCTGGAAGTACAGAGAATTCCAGTCATGAACTGGCATGTTCTTAGTCCCAACTCTCGGAGGATAATCCCCAACGTGAACCCTGTTGAACACCTCTGAGATACTTGATCGAAAGTATCAGGAATCATCCTGCGACCCTAAATAGTGCTGACGAACTTACAACAGCGCTTCTACAAGATTAGGGAAGTATTCTGTAGGGAGATATTCAGCAGATTGTTGTAAACATATTCAGAAGATGCTAAGCAGTCACTTTATTCCACATAGACCACATTCGCTATTAATTGCTTTGGAAGACCAAGAAAACATTCTTGTCGTAATATTATTGTATGTATTTATTTTTTGTAAAATTCAACCAACCCCGTTTTATTCTAAAGTGGTATGTTAACGTGTTAATTTGTTACATTATTGTGAGATTTTGATAAAGATGATTCCACAATACTTACTTCAACTAATAGATGCTTTTTATGTGGTTCTTAATAATGGCCTGCTAATCCTTCGAGTAGTGTACATCTTGAAAATTTTATATAAACATAATTTTCTAGACGAATTTCCCGTTTTAGGAATAATAAAATTATTATTATCTATTATCCTTGTGTGAATGGGCGATAAATGTTTTTAATGAGCTACGGTTTTGGTGTATGGATAACAACATATTATGATGAAACTGCCCACAACGTTCAGATTAAACTATAATAGCCAATACAGTGAGTATTGTTTAAAGCGGATTAATTAAGATAAACAATACAATATTCAAAACATAAACTCTAAATGCCACGAATCGATTAAACACATGAAATGTATTGACACTCAAGCGTTACTTTATAAAAATCCGTAATTATACAAATAATAAATATTAAATAAAATATCGATTTTAACGGGAAATAGTAATAATTATTATGTTTCGTTTATCGTATAGTGTTAAACTAACTAATTTTTAATTGTGCGTCGAATTATCATTATAACCCAAGAGTTCCTCAGGCCAAACCATTAAAAGTTAAACATATGCTTTCCCGAAGATTCTAGTACTAACTCTTATTTTCTACAACCGTGGTCTTATGTAAAGCTAAACACGCACTATGAACCGCACAGTCCAACGACAGTTGGTCGATTAAACTAAAATCTGGGCGCATCAACAAACGAAACTGTTTTGTTGCCAGAGTTGGCGCGCATATACGAACTAAACTGTTGTTTCGTAGATAGTTTTTGTCTCCAAATGGATTTAAACGAAACAAAAATCTTAGCAGAAGATACCGCGGTTCATCCCATAATCAGTAAACATTTACAGAAGGGTCAATTTCACAAACTGTATGAGGATTTGAGGGCGTATCCTAGAAAGTTCTTCAACTTCTATAGAAGTTTTGACGAACCAAATATTATTGGGCCTTCGATAAGTTACCACATCCAAAAAGCACGATTCGGTCGAAATTTAGTCGTCTAGACCTGGACTATAGTCGTCAAGTGCGCACAGGTATGTTGAAAGCATTTCTCGGTATCGTGTGTCTGCCGACAGTTTGATTGTACTCCGGTTTGTGACAAGACACAACAGAAAAGTTGAGTCAACTGTTCTGTTGGTAATGCGCTCATCCCCATATATTCCAACAGATCTCACTCGGCCAACGAAACTGTTGAACGACAAAAAGTTCATAGTGGCGCTTGCCCTTATTTTCACATTGTGCGGTTTTCACTGCATTTCAATTTTAAATCAAAATCGCTGGTTTATGCTAATTTGAAACGGTTCCCAGGACCAAATTATTAAAATTAAACATATGCTTTCTGGTAGTTTCTTGTAGGAAATTTTATTTTCTACAACATTGTTCCTAGAGTATTTTAACCTATCTAGCGGAGTTTTCCCTAAAATTCAATCCAAAGTGTTTCGACAGTGGTATTCTATGGGCCCGCATGGCCAATGACGTCACGCGCCACTCCTTTCTAACCCAGTAGGTACGTTGTCGACAAAGTTTGCAACACGTTTATTTTTGTTAAAAAAAGTATTAACATGTTCTACAATTGATTAACTTTTTAATAGAATAAAAATTAAAATTGACTATATCTACATCTCTAGGTTAGAAATTTTCTGCATTGTGTCTTCGATTGATATTGATCATCACAACCTACTCTATTCAAAGTCTAATTACCTACCTTTAGAATATTAATATGCCTGCATGATGAGTCGGAAACTGACACTCCATATCTTCCTATCTTATTTATGTCGTTGTTTCTAACGTAGTATAAAATTAGCATTTAATATGATGCACCACCCTAATTATTTATTTAAGTGGGCGTGGGTAGACATAAAGAAGTCTCTCCCGTATAATTCATTTAATCTGGAAATATTGTGATCTAAAAATGAATGCAAATTAGAAAAATTATACGCTATGTTATGGTATTGGGTAAAATCTGTGTCTTTTTCTGTGATACAGATGCAATGATGGAACTATATGCTTGCATTCATTTAATTATACAAAGTATTTAAAAATTGGGATAAAGCTACAAGTGACGATATTTTTCGTAAAGTTTTTTCAATATTGTAGTAAGTAATGACTTTAATGAATCTCGCATCCTTCTATAAAAACCACTGTATTAAAGAAACATGCTGCTAGGTCAGCCAATCAACGATAACATTTACCGCTTCGTGCTCCAGAGGATTATCTACTGTAAGCTATCCTGTTATTATTCAGTATACGTTGATACAGTGAGGGGTTGCTGTTTTATTTTTAACCTCTTGTTAATTAAGAGTTCACCTTTCAACATGATTAAAAGAGTTGCCGAATTAATTGGAAATTATTTGAAAACATCTATTCAAACGAAGTTTACGTTCAACTGAAGTGATTGCAGTCTGTTTATAATCATGTTATCCTTACAGTTTAAAGAAATATTAAGAATCACAATAGTTGTTGTTAATACAGATACAAAAATGTGAAAATTCAAACACATTGTCGGGATTTCCGCATGCATTTATAAACTGTCTCGTAAACCGAGTTAATATCACACAAATGGTGCTCGGATTAATACGATAGCCATATTTTCATTTGCAGCTGCATAAAACCTTACATTGTAAGTTAATGAAACAAAGGAAAGAAATTTTATATTAATAAATACAATATAATTCTTAATTAATTGTGTTTTTAAGCAACCCTTTTTTTCTCTAAGCTGTGCAATGTATGAATATCACATCCGATGTAAAAATTAGAAGCTCTATATCTATACCAATGTATTCAACCTTAAAGGGTGAACTAAATATTAATAGAAGTAGGGGTCGAGTCGCTTTTAAATCAAGTAGGCGAACGTGACTTCATCTAGAAGATTAAAATTAATATTTAATACACACTTGCTTATCCTTGGAACAAATTAAATTCTCTTTCTTTCCAGATCGGTGTATGGAAATCCTGGCAAAAGGAGGGCTTAGACATAAAGGATATTGTGTGGCCCGGCAACAGTCACACCCCGCCGCAGGGAGTTCCTGAAAAGTTTCATCTGAAGATCACGTTCCTAGAGGAACCGCCGTATATTAATTTAGCGCCGCCGGACCCGATCACCGGAAAATGTGCCATGGACCGTGGCGTCTTATGTCGTGTAGCTACGGATGCAGAAATCACTGAGTAAGTGCTTATTCCATACTTTCTTAAGAACAATGAATATAAAATATTGTGCTTAATTTAAAATTTAAACTGAAGAGAATTTTGAGACAAAGTTGCGGTTAAAGAAGAGTAAGATTTGGTTCGCACGTAATTCAGTCGCTGTAATCAGATAAATTCATCCTTTGGGAACATATTCCTTTAGCAGTAGAAACCGTTTGGCAGTTTCAAAATTGAAAAGAATATTTATATAAACCACGTTGACAGTGCATGAATTCTCTCGATTTATTATGAATAATAACTTTTATGATTCGTACTTCTACATTATATGGGCTATAAATACCCTCAGTTTTAGTAAAATTTACATAAACCACACGTTTATATATTATGACCGATAGTGGAAACGACGTTTACAAAATATACATTTGTTTTATAACAGATATTGTATTATTTCGCTTGAAGAAAAAACAGTATACTATATCACTGAAAGTGGAACTTTCAGTTTGTGTTGAGCTCATTTTGCACAGCGTCGGCGCGAGCGCCTCGACCGCAACATATGAGCTCAACACAAGATGAACTCTTTCTACTCCTAGTAATATAATATACTAATTAATCGATGATATAAAGTGTTTTACCCCTTCCATCTCCATGTATTGACATAAGCGTTACTAATATACTATTTAGTATTAGAAAAACGTAACATTTCCTCTTAGTTGAGCTGAAAACAAAGTTTCTTTGAACTCATAGAACTCATTCGGAATTTTTTTTTAAATCAGTGTCAATACGAGCACATTTGTCTTTAATGTGCGCTGGTTGTAAAAATGCAGAAACTATAGTTATAATGGAGTTGTTCCAAGGATAATTTAGCAGAAGGACTTAACACATGACTGCACATACGTATCAAGGATGCATACGTATAACATGATTCAATATTAGATACTCCATATACTATGATTAGTGGTGGATTAACGTGAGAAACGTGTACATATAGCATAAACTAGTACGTAATCTCATTAAATTATAAAACTCAACCGCACACTAGATAACTATTACCAAAAATATGTTTGTCTTATATCCTTTGTTAACGAAGATCTAATCCCGCGAAACTTAAGCCAACATAATCAAGAAAACCGACTCGTTCATGTACGAGTATATAATAGCAGTATTTATGCTTAACAGAATACAAATTAAGTCTATCAGTTTCCTTGTGTAAGATCTCGGCTACAACTCGCATTTCAGTTTTACTAACAGCGTGCATTAATTATTTCTTGTAACACATAAATCCTTGATATTGTCGGTAAGTAAATCACTTAATCTTGTGTAGTGGCAACTTCAGAAACCCAGGTTAATAATTTATTTCATACTGTCCGGTATATACCACTTTATGGTATTAATTTAAGTCCGGGAAATGGCACATTACAGCCCAAGACCGGGAAGTGAAGTTGTTTATTTGTAACTAAGCAAAAAATATAAAATGGGTGATGTGATTTAAAATTAAATGCCACCAGACGATGTTTAATTTGACAGAATTTAAACGTTTGACGTTAACGTGTTATAAAAAAATAAATAACCTTCTAAACTTATACTTTAACCGTAAATTACTATTACTGTAATTTTACAAAACGTAACCAGATACAAAAAGTTACAAAATGGGTAGAGAGAATTTACGTGAAATATTAATAACTTTCAGAATAAAATATTAAGGCTGGAGTTTACACCTTGAAATATACCCCATTTTATGCACAATTTGTTCCAATTTTTCAGAGCCAATTTTAAAGTAGGAAGGGCGGGCGAAATTTTTTTCTTATTATTGGTGTTTTATCTGTCTACCCATAGAACGTTTTTGTTTAATTTCTAAAAAATAACTTTTCAGCATTAAAAAATGTACAACTCTATTTTACTTTAAAATTTTCAAGTAGTATTTACAAAAATATGGATATCGAAAAATTCTCTCTATCAATAGATAGATATAACCACGCTCTTTCAAATGCCACAACAATTTTTTTTCTAAAATGCAAATTAATTCGGAAAAAATGGAAATAAAATTTTAGAAATATCAATATAATTCACCTTTTGCAATTTAGCATGTAGGCAACACAACTAACAGGACCATTAACTCACAATGGAGCCAATACACAAAAGACGGATTATAACGGATTACAACTTTCTACTAGGTACCTATTGTTATTTGACAAAAAAAAAATAAAATAATATAACGACAAAATCTATATTCAATACAGTAAATTCATTATTCTTTATTGCATTTATCAATTTTGGTAACGTCAGAAGAATCTGAAATATTTAAAAATATGAAACAAAATTCCAAGGCAAGCATTATTCTTGTTATTGTAGGTATGCAACTTTCCATACATCAAATTCGATTTTGCTTTAAGGCTGGCATTTACTTAAGCAAAATCGAATTTGATGTATGGAAAGTTGCATACCTACAATAACAAGAATAATGCTTGCCTTGGAATTTTGTTTCATATTTTTAAATATTTCAGATTCATCTGACGTTACCAAAATTGATAAATGCAATAAAGAACAATGAATTTTTTCTACTAGCGTGCGGAAAAACGCATTTTCCGCACATGTTTTAGTGCGGAAAATGCGTTTTTCCGCACGCTAGTAGAAAAACTATTGTTCCTAACACGTGCAGAAACCTATTTTTCTGCACTTGTTAGGAAAATAGCTATACTGTATTGAATATAGATTTTGTCGTTATATTATTTTAATTTTTCTTTGTCAAACAACAGTACCTAGTAGAAAGTTGTAATCCGTTATAATCCGTTTTTTGTGTATTGGCTCCATTGTGAGTTAATGGTCCTGTTAGTTGTGTTGCCTATATGCTAAATTGCAAAAGGTGAATTATATTGATATTTCTAAAATTTTATTTCCATTTTTTCCGAATGAATTTGCATTTTAGAAAAAAATTCTTGTGGCATTTGAAAGAGCGTGGTTATATCTATCTATTGATAGAGAGAATTTTTCGATATCCATATTTTTGTAAATACTACTTGAAAATTTTAAAGTAAAATAGAGTTGTACATTTTTTAATGCTGAAAAGTTATTTTTTAGAAATTCAACAAAAACGTTCTATGGGTAGACAGATAAAACACCAATAATAAGAAAAAAATTTCGCCCGCCCTTCCTACTTTAAAATTGGCTCTGAAAAATTGGAACAAAATGTGCATAAAATGGGGTATATTTCAAGGTGTAAACTCCAGCCTTAAGTAAATGCCAGCCTTTAAAATATTAATACAACAAGATTACACATTATATTGAGAAACTGACAAAGTAAAACATAATATTCCCAGCTTTGGTTAATTAGACTTTAACATACCGTTTTCAAAATGTTCGACTTGCTGTCTGTTTTACTAATGGATATACCAGGTTTCAGAAATATAGATTGTTAATCTTTAGCAAATTACTGTAGCATGAGAGAACTCATATTTCAAATCTTCAGTTATTAATGCCTAATATTTTAGTGAGTTACAGTCGATTATCGTATACTTTAAAATATGTAAGCGTGCATTGGAAATCACGTAAAGAACTAAATTTAACTTAAATTTATGAACAAGAACAATTAATTAATGTAAGCATTTTTTCTGTTCCTGACATTTGTCGACGTAATAAAAGAAATCATGGGTTGGATGTAATCGTAACGAACCCCCAGTTTAACAACCCCTGGTATAGAGAATGGTATTAAGATTATTCATCCTATTACACATTTCCTTTTCATGATAGCGATTCATATTGAACTGAATGCACATTCGAATTTTCTAATTCAATTCAAATTTTTTGCCCTTCTGGATATGGGATATTTATTCTGATGCAATCTTCGAATTTTAAATTCCATATAGCAACTTGAGATTTACTTTCATACGTTTAAAATGTGTCTGCAAAACCAGGCTTTTCCTTCCTTGAATTTAGAAGTGGATTTTCTCTTCGGAATACATGGATATGATAGAATTTGATTTTTACAATATTCTCCGTATTGTAACCGCTACGTTTCTATAAAATTCAAATTATAGACTTTACTCCTAAAATAACTATGCAAAACCTACCCCTTACGTAGATGTAAAAAAATGTCCAATGAAAACTACCCTGTTGAATTTATTTATAGAGGTGGTTATTAGAAAAGTATAAAAAAACGACAAAGAAGTATTTTCAAAAACTAACACAGCAAAGAGAGTGGACGTACAAGTAAATGAAAAAAAATACATAGTCATAGGAAATAACGCAACAGTGACCGGTCTTCGATTTCCGTAACACCCTGTAACTCCACAAAATAAAACCTATAATGTATGCCATAGAAAAGACTGCCCTTAAACACACACAGAACCCAGCAATCACAAGCATAACTGATGCCTCAAGTTTGTACTAATGGTTCCTTTTACTTGAAAATTTAAAAAAAAGTTACAGATCAGGAATCTGTGCCTTTCTTACAGAACAGTATAACCAATATCATGAAATAGAAAAGCGGAGGTTATGATAATCGTAGAATTATAAACAGCCTGCAAATAGCGGTGACCGTGGTTATGATTGAAGTCGCCTTGCGTATAGCTTATGGCTCCTTATGATCTCGGTGACCGGTTATGCAAACAGACCCTTGGAAGTTACTATATAATCAAGGTGAGGTTGTCAACAGAAATCTTGAGGGCTCCTGTGAACACAAAGATTAGGTTATCCTATTAATTGACAAGCTATTAAGATTAAGGTGTTTATAAAAGGTCTGTATAAAAAGTACGGATGTTCCGAGTTGAGCTAAATCTATAATGGCACTTAATCCGCACGTACGAGTTGGACCAATAATCTCCTGCCAAATTTAATAGGGTTTTAATGATTTCCAATATGAGAAGAAATTAACATTTTCGTGTGTCTCATAGGCACTACAGAAAAATAGAATTTTGGAACCTGTATCCGATTACACGAATGAAACAAAAATAGGGAAGAATATAAAACGGTTTTTCGAGTTACAATTTGTGAATCCAGAAAAAGTGGGAGTAAAGAAGCGCGTATAAAAATGTTAACGGCTAATGCATATCCTAAAGAACTAAAGGAGTGAAGTTACAAATAGATAAAATATTATGTAATAGGAATGCTTATGAAAAGCCGTGAAACATGAAGAAAATAAAATTTCGAGAATCGTATTTCTCCTCTTCTACAGAGGAATTAAAATAAACACAAAAATTATAAATAGGTACCTAAACTTTTATTTGATTTTGAGTAATGAAAACAACTCACAGAATATTTTTTTTTTAAGTTTATTATAACCTAAATTGTCAACTTTGACAGTTTTGAAAATAGCTTGTCGCAGTATTTCCACTTGAATCAATCGAAATTCCCTAGAAAGTAAATTCATTAAAAAATTCAAATTTTGTTAAATAAATTTCGCAAAGTAGAAAAAATAGTATATTATGCTCGTTTAATGCTCTTCAAGAAATCACTGATATTTAATGAAACAGAAAATTTGACGAAGTAGTTTTAGGTAGTTAATGCCCAATTACACCATTTTCAATTTAAGCCTCCCTTAGTTAAACCGACCTTAAATTTAAGTTATAGGTATTCCTTAAAATCGATTTGGATTGCACCGCCTTAAAAGAACCTTGGCTTAGATAAGCTCAGGTTAAAGTAATCTTTAGTATAGGAATTCGTTAGCCCGTACTAACAAACTTCCCTTGTCTTATTTTTTTTGGGGCACTTTTTGGTGTTGGAAAGTGTGAGATTAAAACTTAATTTTCCTCATGTTAGATATTTTTGTATTGTATAACAAACGTCAAATTTATTTTCGTTGTCAAAGTCGTGTCCACTGTTAATAATTTTGCTGATACACTTCAACCTTGGATACACTTAACGTGCAAAATAAAACAAAACTAAATACTAGTATTTAAAATCTCTTCGTTGTAATTCAAATTCCCGAAATTTATAAATACGGCGTGCTTTGATTTACCACCAAGGTCTCATATAAATTCTAATCAACGAGTGCGTCGGCCCCTTTTCAGAAGCCTGAAAATTTAAGTCGCCAGCTTACAAAAGTACGCGGTGCAATGCGTTTAAAAGGTTAGTCTATGTCCTGGTCTATGTTTTAAGTTCCTTTAAAATTTAAATGACAACGCAACGGTGCGGTGCAATTGGCCATTAATCGTGTTATTTTAGTCTCATAAAAAACATTGGTTTCTTACAGAACCTAATGCAATCGTACTAATACATATGATACACAACTTCACCGTTGAATAACATTTAACTAATAAAATTTCAGGTTTCTTTTTCCGGTGGATATTTCATGTTGACATATGGAAACATTAGATTACATAGCCGTTGGCGTATAGGAAGCATTAAAAGTTTCCGTAGTTCCACTTACGCCTTCGGGAATGCAACTGCAGAAATGCTAACCAATTACAGCGTTTCCCTTCTCAACTTTTCTTTTATTATATTTATACAGGGTGTACCTAAAACGAGCGATAAAATTAATTTCTCCTTGACAAGTGCATTACAAATTTTCAGTTTAAATATCTGGAAAACGATTGGGTCTATCGATTTGAAACAGAGTACCTTTTTTACGTAAAATTGTTCAATATTTTCGAATATTTGACTACAACCGTCTACAACTTAGAAACAATTCAAAATGAAAAAGTTATCATGAAAACTAGCCCCTACTCCTACCAAAACCACCCCTTATGAGTCGTATAGCAATTCCATTCTGACACCATCTAATTCTACGTAAGATTTAACATATGTATGAAAAGTTTCATTAAAATTGCATTTCCGTAGTAGCTGTGAGAAAATGAAAACCACATTTTTTAGTTGCCCTTCAAAGGGCCGTAGTTTCCATAAAACGCATTTTCCAGACTATGTTTATAGGAACCTTCTATATTATTTTGACGACTACTACCAGCGTAGAAATTTGTTACACTATTTTTTTTACACCCGTATATGAAAATTTCAACACACTCCTAAAACCAAGTTCGTATCAGCCACTACCACAAATTTGTTAATTTTATTTGGTTATACTAAAAATAAATCCCGTCAATTTTATTAAATAATAGAAATTTGCAGCTGTAGTTATAAATTCAGAATTAATGTTGGCTAACAATTAAAGATATGAAGTGTTTTGTTAAGCGCTGGCTCAAAATCTAAAGCCACATGGAATACCAGTATTAAAATTAAATGCATTCTAAAACTTTTTAAATCATGCAAATCCGAGGACCAGAAAGCTGTTTAAAGTTTTAACAAATTCATTACTTGTATTAAACTGCAATTTCAAGAGTACCATTATAATCTCCGCTTTTCATTTATTAATTAGGTTAGAGGCCTTAAATTTAAATCATGCTTCAACATATTGTTTAAGAGGGATACTACTAAATTATTACTTTACTTCCTAGTGATTTTGTTTCTTGCTCATTCTCTAGACGAAAATTCGGTCCTTTATCAAATTAATGTTTAGAGAAAAGGAATAAAGCGAGGGGCGAACCGCTGTAGAAGTTTGGTGTACAAGTTCGTAGAAGTCCGTAGAAGTCCTGTAGATGTCCGTAGAAGTCCGTAGAAGTCCGTGGAAGTCCGTAGAAGTCCGTAGAAGTCCGTAGAAATCCCGTGGAAGTCCGTAGAAGCGGTAGAAGTCCCGTGGAAGTTCGTAGAAGTCCCGTGGAAGTCTCATAGAAATTTGGCGTTTTTAGTTTTAGTTGCATACGTAAATTTTGTACATGCGCCTAGACCTGCTTCGCCTCGTGTTTCGCCATTTCGTAAAAACGTTGAAGTGTGCGAGATGTGACAGATTTATGTTTTAAAATACTACTCAACACTCATGTTATTCGAATACCTTATTTGAAAACAAAATAAAAAAAGTGCAGGTGCAAACCTCCCCTGGACTTTCCCATACTAAAAATAAACATTTCGTTTTTGGTATTGAACACTAGTTCGCGAGGCAGCATTGAAAATCATTTGAATGCCTAGCGAGAAAAACGAGACTATACGGGTTCGATATGAACAGAAGAAAGACACCAAACCACGCATCACAGCTGGCGAAGCCGGACGATCGCTACCGACCGACACACGATCCGTTTCCGTCAAAGTCCAACATAATATTTAAAATTCACGAATTTATCATCAACCGTACATTTTAGCTATATGAACACCTTATACTATGTGGTAGACAATTAAATTTTGCATTCAATTATATAATAATATATAGGGTGTTTCATTTAAAATAACAAAGTTGCTTATTGTACTGTGGAAAGCAAACGCCCTGTATAAGTGATATACATTTAGGAGAATGCAGAATTATATACTGAATAACTTTTATATCTAAACTTCTTTCATATTATATATACCAAGCTGCATAAATATAGAAAATTTAAACAAAATCCTTAGACCAGTTGTTTTGAAATATTTTTCAAAAATTTCAATATTTTTAGAAGAGCGCCGTTGTGACCGTTTTTGGATTTAGTAAATAATTTTTCATGGTGTAGTACCGCCAAAGGGCTTTCAAACAAGTTGTTGCGAAACCTGATCAGATAACTGGTTTTTGAGTTATGAGGCGTTAAAGTCGAACTTTTGAAAAATTCATAGCGGCCGCCATATTGAATTTAGAGAGTCCGGCAAAAAACTGTTTCCCTTCAATTATGGTCTTCTTTCATATTCCCTACTCAGATTTTCAAAATTCCACTTCTGAAAAAAATGCTACCAAAAGAACATGTCTAACTTCCACTTCCGGTTTCGGGTTTTTCTGAAAAGCTTATTTTGTCGGTGAATTTTTATTTTTGTATGTTTCATAATAAATAAATGTGTTTTCACATAAAGTTTTCAAGTTTCCATCATTTTAAGGAAGTGAAAGTTAGAATAGTCATTTTAATTCTTTTCCCATCTCTTTCCATTTAGAAACTATTTTATGCAAAAGTTTTGAGTAGAACATCCGGTAGGTATAGTAAGTTCGACTAGAATCCAAGTGGAAGTCCGTAGAAGTTCATAGAAGTTCGAGTAGAAGTCCGTAGAAGTCCGTAGAAGTCTGTAGAAGTCCGTAGAAGTTCGTAGAAGTCCCACTCAAAATAGAAGTTTGGTGTACAAATTTTCATCAGCGGTTCGCTCCTCGGAATAAAGGGATATTTCTTTTGCTTTGCTGCATAATAACGAGTGCCGCGATTACACTAAAATAAAACGCTAAATTATTGTCCATTATTTGTCACCATTTCTCAGTTACTTGCAGGGCTTTATGATTCCATTATTTTTACAAATGACTCTCAATGAAACCTTCTAATTATTTCACTTATTTTTATTACAAACGTAATGGGGCAATCACAGCGAGCTCCATTTTCTTAAATTCTTGAATAGCGTTCTGCAATTACAGATATATTCAGCAGCTAAGTTGCCACCCTCAATTTGTACTGTAAGAAAACAAACAAAAAGTCCATCTAGCTCTTTAAAATTCCGCGTTTTGCATTTGCATATTTAAATTTGAAATTTGGGGTATGCCTAACATCTACTATTTTTCTTTACTTAATGGCCGTTTATGTTATTACTAAAAAGAATGGTGATGGGCAAAAAACTAAATTTAAAAACATAATTTGTCAAAGTGCAAGCTCTTTTAATCACTACCATGAGTAAATATTCCGAAATGTAAATTTTTTCTTATCTTCAGAATAATATAATCTGACTCTAGAATAATCATGAACTATTTTTAACGGAATATCTCATACAACAACAATTAGAAATATGATAGAACATCGTACCACATTCCAGACCAAAGACATAAATAACTTTTGCGGTATTTTAAAATGAAATCAAATTCACTTTGTGTATGTCCAAAATTGGTTTCCAAACAGTAAATGACACATTCATGTGGCAATTTTACAGCTGGTTCTGGAATGTAATGCATGCAAAATGGGACGTTCTGTTTTAATTGAATTCTTCGCTACTTCACCGGCGTTAAAAAGCTCAGATTTACCGAAATTGCATTTTAGCTCCGTTACATATTTGACACTGATTGCATTGTTGCATAAAAATTTGTATAAAATTTAATTAAAATCACAGTGAATATGCTAGAGTTTATTAGCTAGTAGCTAGCATATAGCTCTACCACAGGTTTATGATTAATCATATTCTGTACTAGTTTGAAATTGAGTTGTGTCCATTGAATTTGATTTGTAGTAATATTTACAAAGTAATCAAATTAAAAGTTCTATAGAAAACGGTAGGTACTTATGAAATAAATAATAACTTACGAAAAATATAATAGCCTGCTTATTTTCCTTAATACCCAATCCATATTGTTTTTGAAACTCTTTGTTGTATAGAAGGTCTTAAAAACTGAAAGCAGTAGCTTTGTATATTTCAAACTTTTATTTTTAATTTCTGATTAAAAATATCAGAAAATAACAACTAAGAGACTTGTAGGAAAGTAAACTTCCATATATTATTCAGCTCTCGAGTACTTAATCTTCTTACGAATCATATTTTATGGACTCGCTTTGTAAATTCTAAAAGTTTAGAGATATTATACACCATGCTCTGCTATTATTTTAAAATTTAAGTTTATATACCTACTACTACGTAAAATGTGGCTAACTGAAATATTTATTTAAATCTAAACCCGATTGCCTTCAAATTACGTTTATCCTGGGCGATTCAGAAAGCAGTTTCGCTTCCTAAAACACCCCCGAATAAAGAAAACTCTACCAGGAAAATAAGAAACTCGCCAAAGAAGGTTTTTGTAACATGTGATCAAAAAATCTATTAGGTTAGGCTATGAACTGTAGAAGGCATGTCTTTGTTCAGTGTTCATTTATCATTTTTGACAGTGACACCTGCTAGCTCACGCAGCTACCAGTGTATTCACGATGAACCCTTCCTGTAGTTAGAAACTGTGAGTCGACAACTAAAACTTTTTTAAAACCCGCATTGCAAAGCAAATTATTTTTTATTCAAACATCAAAGCAATCAAAGGAACTAAACATTTTGCAGTTGCTGCTTGAACGGCAGCAAAAGTAAATTTTGCAGCAATCAGAAATTATGGGAAAGCAGGAAGCCAAGATTCAAGCGGCGCTGCATTTGGCTGCTCTAGCATAATTCTAGCCCAACTCAAAGAATGCACGATTTTTCATGATTCCTCAAGTTCAATGGCTGTTGTAATCAGAAAAGGCAACTTTAATATTGTATTTTGAACTCCTAACAATATTATGAAATAACCGCTATAACATATCTTTTAAAATAAAAAATGCACAACCATGAACTTAAAAGTTACGATTTATGACACTCTGCATAAATAAAACAAGACCAGTGAATGTTATTCAAAAGTAAAACCTTCAATGTTGTCGAAAATCTGAGATAACGCTTCCAGCAAGTTAATTATCAGAAGTGTTATTGCCTAAGACCTGATACGCCACTGTAGTGGAGCGAAATAGCGACCAAAAGTCGCTCCGTTCTCGAAATAAATTTTTTTGGCGTATAACCAGATCAGACCTTATAGGTTTTATAAAGTAAATAATTTTACATAAGAAATGGCGATTTACGACATTTTTTTGTGGGTCAGGACTTTTTTATTCCCAAAAAACCTCAGAAATTGACAATTTCTATGAATTGCATTTTTATACATTTACCTCGTCACATCTTCACATTTAATTGAGCTATCGACCTGAATTTTTTTTTAAATTGTAGTATACAAATGAGCGCTTCTAATGGTATGATTGCCATTGTCAAATATTGTTTATTAATTTGTTTAAATAATAGTTAGCTTGATACTTCGTTAAGAATGTATTCAAATTTTGAGTGCGCGACAAAGTTTTTCATTTGAGCAGTTACACCATAGGTGTATCGAGACAAATTGAAGCCAAAAGAACGAGGAAGTTTCTGAAAAAAAAATTTTTACTCTAGGACTCATACATTTTAATTTATGACAATGTTTATAGCGCGCATTGTCGCGCCGCGCCCCAGCCGAGTTTTACTGCGTCTGCCTGGTCGGGCCTGGTGCATGTTGCTACATGCAGGTTCATGCGGTAGACGGAATGGTATCAATTCAGGAGATGAATGAAAAACAATTCGTAACTTTTAATGATTTAGGCAAAGCGTTTTTGAAAACTGTGTTAAATTTGGGACGAAGGTATCAGGCGACGCGAATACCCATTGTTTTTGACACTTACAAACCCCAGTCAATAAAATCTGCTGAAAGAATTAGACGTGGTGAAAGCAATGCGGCCGAATTCAATATAAATGGTACCAGAAAGGTACCCAAATTTAGAGACTTCTTAAAATCGTCCAAAAACAAACAAACATTACTCAAGTTTCTTACAGAGTACATTATTCACAATGGTGCCGAATTTCTGCAAGATAATGTACTACTAATAATTGCAGGTTTTGAAATCCCCGAAAAAGTTATGTCGATTAGTAAGCACCATTCAGTGCAGATATTAGAATGTTTGTGTAGTGACCAAGAAGAAGCTGATACTCGCATAATTTTACACTTAACATATGAATCGAAATTCAGCCAACGAATATTGGTCAAATCAGTGGACACTGATGTTTTGATTCTACTCATTCATTTCTATGCCACTGTGTCTGATTTCAATAAAATTACTTTGTATATGCAACTGGGACATATTGCAAACACGCGCTTTATATCAATAGATAAAATTGTACACAATTTGGGAAATTTAATTTGTTCTTGCCTTTTATCAATACATAGTTTAACAGGATGTGACACTACTAGTGCTTTTTATAAAATTCGAAAAAGGACTACATTTGATGTTCTGCGGAAAAACGTTCATTGCCTCGAAAAATTATCAAAATTACCTCTATTACCTGAGCAGGAGGCACTAGAAATAGCCACAAAATATGTGCTATTATTATAAAAAACAAAGATACTGCTATCGGAACACTTAATAATTTGCGTTTAAGGATGGCTACCAAATCCAATAAACCATCTTCCGAGCTTCCTCCAACTGATGGGGCATTTTACCAGCATTTTTTGCGGTTAATGGTTTAAATTTTTTTCGATAATTTTGTTTTAAATGTATACTCAAATTGCAGATGTATGCGCCAGTTAAAAATATGGCATTCGAGCAATATTTCTAAAACAGAACTTGAAGATATTAGACGTTGTGGGTGGACTTTAGCAAATAACTGTTGGAATCCAACTTTTTCAATCGAAAACCCGGTCCCAGATATTGTACGGGACTGTTTAACCCTTTATTGTACAGATAAAAAGTGCGATAGTAAAAAGTGTAATTGTGTGAAAGAAGGTCTAAAATGTTGCGATCAGTGTAAATGTGTGACATGTAATAATTGTGTAGCAGATTACGACGAATGTGAGGACAATGAAGAAATTTTTTAATTGCGATTTCATTGGGCATCGATCAATGATTTTTGTTGGATCGTTACTTAAATCAACCTGGTATTGTCAGGAAGGTCGGGAAATAGTGAATAATTTGTATAGGTACTTGTTAGTAGAGAATTAACGGCTACTGTATTCATGCTGACAATTTTTTATTTTATTCCCTATTTTTTAAACATTTGTTTATTAAAAAACCACTTGCATAAGTTTTTCTTGCGATTTGAGTTGCATGATGAGCTAGATTAGTCGGCATTTTCTTTAATATTTATTTTAAAACTGAAACTTTCTTAATAATAATTGATTATGCTGTCCGTGGCAGTCGCACGACCGCGCGCTTCGCCGGCCGAGCTTGCATTGATATCGCCGTACCGCCATGTAAGTATTTTTAGCGCGCTATAAACATTGTCATAAATAGAGCTAGGATAGTTAGGCAAAATAAAACCTTTAAAAAGGCAGGCAAAAAGGCAAAAAAAAGAAGCAGAAAAAGCCCTAAAATAGGAAAAATAGTGTAAAAAAGGCAAAAACAAAAAAATAAAGGCAAAAACCACTTCACGATCTTAACACATCAGAAAATTGTCACAAACTGGCCGATTCAGTGGTTTAGAGAAATGAGTAGAATATCAAATTTTCTCTGGCAATACCCAGTCATAAAGTTTTTTCCCAAAACAATAAACATTGTAAGAAATTTTTTACCCTTAACCCTCGCCCGGCGGAAATAAATTAGTAACGTACACGGCGGAAATGGGTCAGTTTTGACCTGGTGTAATTTTCGATGTTATGCACTCATTGATTTGTAAACAATGAAATCTAGTTTCTTTGAAATGAAATGATACATACTGTAATTAAAAAAGTTACATATAGTAATGGTTCTTAGAAATAATATGATATTATACAGTGTATAGTAATGTAGATCCTGCACACGTTGCATTTATTTCTTTTTTGCCATTATTCTATAATGTTTTCTACAATATATTTCAGACATTTAAAACCGGTACATTTTTTTACAAATTTTTTCACCAATTTGTTCAAAAATAAATTTTTTTTTAATAAAATAAACAAAAAACAAATTAAATTTTTAAAAATTTCAATTTGTATACCATAAAGGGCAGAAAAAGGCAGAATAAATAGGAAATGCCCCTAAAAAGGCAAAATCGTAAAAAAGACCCAAAAAAGGCAAAAAAGGCAAAATAAAATTTGCATTTTTGAATTGCGCGTACTCTAAAACGGATTTTTAATTGGGTCTGCCTTTAATCTTCCTATTTATTAAAAAAAAGGCATTTGCCTAACTATCCTAGCTCTAGTCATAAATTAAAATGTATGAGTCCTAGAGTAAAAATTGTTTTTTCAGAAACTTCCTCGTTCTTTTGGCTTCAATTTGTCTCGATACACCTATGGTGTAACTGCTCAAATAAAAAACTTTGTCGCGCACTCAAAATTTGAATACATTCTTAACGAAGTATCAAGATAACTATTATTTAAACAAATTAATAAACAATATTTGACAATGGCAATCATACCATTAGAAGCGCTCATTTGTATACTACAATTTAAAAAAAATTCAGGTCGATAGCTCAATTAAATGTGAAGATGTGACGAGATAAATGTATAAAAATGCATTTCATAGAAATTGTCAATTTCTGAGGTTTTTTGGGAATAAAAAAGTCCTGACCCACAAAAAAATGTCGTAAATCGTCATTTCTTATGTAATAGCTATTTTCCTAACAAGTGCAGAAAATCGATTTTTCCGCACGCAAATGCCGTTGACAGCACGACGCGTAGCGGAGTGGTGTCAAGCATTTAAGTGCGGAAAAATAGGTTTCTGCACGTGTTAGGAACAATAGTTTTTCTACTAGCGTGCGGAAAAAAACATTTTCCGCACTGTTTTAGTGTTTTAGTGCGGAAAAGTGGATTTTCCGCACCGTGCGGAAAAGTGGATTTTCCGCACTAAAACATGTGCGGAAAATGCGTTTTTCCGCACGCTAGTAGAAAAAATTATTTACTTTATAAAACCTATAAGGTCTGATCTGGTTATACGCCGAAAAAATAAAACGGCACATTTCGAGCTCAATTTCGCTCCACTACTGATAATAGCTGAATATAGTTCGTAGTACGTGCTCAGGTGGAAGCAAGCCAAATTTGATATTTATCACTGGATTGTAGACATTTCATTTAATTTATAGCTCCTTTGTCTTATCCAACTTTGCGCACTTTTCGTACTTTTCAAAAGTAACAGTGACAATATAATCCAAGTAGCGTATACTACCTAGTGTAATCTCTTTTAACGTTTCTTGCTGAATAATTCTTTCTGCATCCTGACATTTCCGTGGCGAGAGCACTATCGGTTGAACGTTGTCTAAGTTTAAAAAAAATACTTTAATCCAATATAATATTTCCAATTTCCATTTCCAATAAAACACTAATTAATGTGATATAATAAACAGATTATTCATTCTTGTAAACATAAGAAAAAGCAAGAAAGAGTAATCACATGTAAACTAGGGTACCTTCTCAAAATCAAATTCTTTTTTAATTTTTTTAAGTAACGGCTTTAGTAATCACTTTTTTAAAAATACAGATTGCAGTATTAAAGAGAATATAGCATGGCAGACAATAATCAGCCATAAAAGTATTAATTCAAAATAAAATAATTTTATCGAAGTTTATTATTTTTCTAGCTCATTGATAAAGCTTACAAAATATTTGACTTTGCGTATAGGTACCTACATAGAACGAGTTGCCTATTACAGTTTACCAAAGCAGAATTATTTTAACACTTCAGATAACGCAGATATCCAGCTGATTCTTCTTAACAGATTCACCCTGTATACTCCTCAAAGCCGGTGGGATTTTGTAATTAGCTAAAAGATATGCATTCTACGTCGCTTCAATCTTTATGTTAGTCGTGCTTATCCTACAGACAACCATTTCCAAGAACCCAACTTGTTATAAATTAAGCAAAAAGAGAAAACTAGTCGGCACCGAAATCCAATGACTCGGAATCAAATTTAGAGCACTCCAAGGATCGAGGGGGCATATTTTTTATACTTCGATCACATACTTAAGTATCACACTGTGGATTAGTGTTTGCAGTTGCTAATGTTTAAAATTAGAGAAATTAAATTATCAGGCGGTTGTAGTCTGGTTTGGCGCTACTGTTCTTGTAATATGGAACAGTCCTGATAAAAAGCAGCTTTGCTCTGCCAAAGCATGACTGTTATAAAATTGATGCTGATTACAGAACACAGTTTGCGATTATCATCTAGAAATGCCTTTTCCTTGTAAATACGATATATATTACCGACTACAACTAATATAAAAAAAATATTTACTTAATCTGGACCTTCATACCTTTCAGTGTCAAGGTATAGTTTAATTATTTGAAAACTCTCAAATGTATTGTATACAAACCTGGTAAAGGACTTATTTTATTAAAGTTATGGGGTTACGCTACTACTGCTGCAATATTAGGTACATGTTTAATCTGAACTAGGAAATGGATCGATAAAGCTTTGCGCAATAACAACCCGTTTATACCGGCCGGTGTAATTTGCGCGTAATTATACCTGGATTCCAAAATTGGACATGTAAAATGCGCGGGCTACATAGAATGGCCCGCAAATCCAACCTGTAATTTGCGCGAAGTATCTTATCTTACTAATGAGCTGCGTTAACGAGCACTTGGGAGCATTTTATTTTTATAATGGGAAACAAAAACAATTTTTATAAGATGATGCTTTATTACAAAACAAATTTAAATATATTACATACTAATACATAATTAAAACATGCTTTTACTTACTATATATATTAATTATAAATATTGCTAGTAGTTACTTAACTAACTTCATTTCAAATTACACATGAACTTTATATAAATATGAAATACATTTACTATCGTATTCCGTCAAATTTTTTTGCAACAATTTTCGACGTTCCCTAACTTGCATATTTGGAAGCTGTGCGGCATTAATGAAGTTTGCACTTGTAATTTTAACATAGGTATCAGTTTGAAATGTAAACAAAACGTCAATAAACACGTAAATAGACGGGTGAGACCAATAAAAACTAGAATTAAAACCCACATTTCCTATATTTGTATGACTGAATAATAAGTAGGTAAATCAGAATTTCTGTTGCTTTTGATTATTTCGACAGAAGCCATGATTAGATACTGAAGTGACTTGTTGTGTAGAATAATTCACAATGAGACACGTTTTGGGTGAATAAACAAATGTAAACATTTTTACTTTTCAAAACATCCAATAATAGTGCTGATTTGAAATGAGGAATTTTTCTCATTAAAAGTAATTCATTAACTTATCGCCTTAATAGGGTAGCGCAATAAGTTACTTGATAAGTTACTTCGCGCAAATTACAGGTAAGATTAACATGCAAAATAAAGATACCCATTAGTAGGGATTACTTTGCGCGCAAATTACATCCGCCCCAAATGCCCGTTTATACGTATATAAACTTTTTACTATTAACCTTTTTATTATGGCAAATACAAGTTTTAATAAAAATATTTTCCTGTTATTGCCGTAACGGTATCTTAGGATTTCCAATAGATCGTACTCTATATTGTAAGTTCCAGTAGGTCAGTACATACCAAGGAGTACATACTGCGGTTGCAGTATGTTGAAGGATAGCTTTGGCTGCATGATCGCTTTGTGGGTAGAGAAGAGAAATTCCTTGTCGAGGAATGTGCCATATTCATCATGAGTTCGCCAAGTTTTCTTAACCTCCAATGCTTGTGGGAATGCAAGCAAGCTACGTCAACTACAAGCCAGGCATAGCTTTGATAAAGTGCTATAGGTACGCTGTATGGACAAATCCTCCTGTTATTTAGAATTAATAATTATTAAACTTACTTACTTACACGACAGTTACGTTGGTTCCTCTAACACAATAATTTGTTTAACAAATTTTTATGAGATTTACTTCCTATTAACAATATTTTTACTAGAAAATTTCTTAAACTGCAGTGAATGATCATCATCATGATCCTTGACAGCACGAAGAACTTTCAACTTTTAGACCACCTGTATATCTATTGAGATATAATTTAACTAATAATTCACACGCCTTATACTTTCATCCGATTTAAAAGAGCTTAATAAAATTTATGAGGATTATCACTATTTCATATTTTCATTTTTTACGAATTTACATATTCAAGAAGATGAACCGCAAGCTCGTTTAGATAACAAGCTAAATCATTCGTTAAATCAATTATTGACTGTAAGTAATTTCTCAATTTTAATATTCTTTAATGTATCTAAACGTTGTGAAACAAATTCTGTAAAATAACATTTTTCCGCAACCGTCTTAAAAGTGATCACTTTTGATACCAAAAACGGACAGTGAAGTTGATGTTTTTGTTATTAGTAAAAAAATGTGTGTGTTGCTAGGCAACACTTTTAGTTCCTAGGAAGTAAAAGTACTTTTACTTCCTAGGAACTTTTACTTTTAACTTTTTTGGTTAAGATTTTGGTTTGTTATGTGAATAACATTTATTTAAGAAAAACACTACAAAGATATTAGACAAAAAATTTTCTGTAAATATATTTAAATAGCTATCTCCCATCACAGTAAATGATCTAGCCTTATTAGTTTTAGTGTTAGGATCTTAGGAATTTTAATCAGTAAGATTGATTTAAGATCATCAATATCATTAATCTTTAAATGTAGTAACTCGTAGCAGGGACAAGCTCCAGCAACACCCAAAATTAATATAACCTATACAAACGTCAAAATTTAATTATCGTAAAATATTCGATTTTAAAACTAAAACGCACCTTCATCATCAAGTATTGCTTATCAGGAGCACACTTCAAGAATCGATCCACCTGTTCTTTACTAAGAATTCTCGATTTCTTCGGTGTGTAGTCATTATTTTCTTTTTTTAAATAGGCACGGAGTTTTGAAAATTTTTCGATATTTACCCCATTTTTTAAACTTAATGTTGCCTTCAACATTGTATATTGCGCCCAAAGAGTAGAAGCCTTCATTTTAGTGGACAATTCGGAAAAGTACGCCAATAGTACGCTTTCCGTGTACGATTTTACGGTTTTCTCGTTACACCAATTTAAAAATTTGTTGTATATTACTTCTCGAGATTTATTGGACAGAAGATTTGATACAACTTCTTTTGCACGGTCTAAAATTTCTGGTGGTGTATCTTCGTTACCATTATCTTGTTCAAACATTTTCGATGGTTTGGCTGGGTTTGACAGAATAAATAAAATTGAAAACAAAAGCTAAGAAGACTTGATTTTAGTAGTAGTAGTGTAGCGATATACTGTGGTAGTGTTCTCTAATTCCTCGCATCTTAATTTTATTATTTTGAATCCGGTTGTTCCGGTTGCGGAAAAAATAGTATGTTTCATTCGGATTAAAAGTGACTTCTTTTGACTCACAATATCGCATCCGTTCGGCTACGCTACGCTCCGCCTCACACATGCAAAATTTGCTCGTCAAAAAAAGTGCCACTTTTCATCCTAATAAAACAATCTACTATTTTCTCCGATAGACAGTAAAAGCATGCTTTGACTGACATTTTACTGTCTCCAAAGTTCCACATTTACTGCCTAGGCAAAAGTGATCATTTTTACTGACAGTAGCATTCAAAATCGGGTTGCTTCGAAAAACAAATAAATTTGAAATTTTTATTAATTAAATTTAAGTTCCATATTTTTCACGATTTCTTTAATTTCGGATGGGGTGAACATTTCTTCGTCATTTTCCGTTGTAAATATTATTATAAATTAATTAATATTTACAAATTAACAAGATTAAACTATTATATTGACAACAAATAGAATGACATTTCTCAAGTATATTTTTTCATAGCAACCAATAAGAACTGCATAGCAACAGATGCTTGCTGATACTAATAGCACAAAAAATATTAAAAATAATCATTAAATTAATGTTAAATGTAAACAATCGGAGAAAAAATTATATGTTCAACACGGCAGAAATGCAGATTTACTGCCTTGGCTGGTTTCACAGCTTCGGCTTCGCCTCAGCTGTGAAATACCAGCTGCGTCAGTAAATCTGCTACTTTTCTGCCTTGTTAAACAAATAACTATTTCTCCAGGGAAATATGTCCTAAACATTTTGTCATGTCACGTACTCATGCAGAATACCTTATGCAAGTGTATTTGGAAAGGTAAATGCACTACGCTGTCGTGACCTTACCGTCGAAAATAAAGTATGAATCTTCAACGACTGTATTCAAAGTGTCGCATCACGTCGGTCGATAACCACCTGCCGACAATAACACTTTTGTTATCCCAAAAATTTAATTTTCTATAAATCATACCATCTGGTTGCTACATTGTAAATTTATAGCTGCAGCATACGCGAATTTTTTCATTCAACAAGGATTTCAGAATAATAATAATGGAAATACCACTATTTAACTTTCTTCATTAATATATTCCATACTGTTTCAATTTGTATGCTGTAATTATAAATTAGGTAGTTTAAAATGTATCTAGCAGTAGATTTAGATGGGGTGGGCGTAGCACAGAACTAAAGTCGCGAGATTCTTAAACTGCGACAACAAACGCTGCCGTTTCAGATCCTGCTGCGGAACGAATAAAACCGCTTCGTTTATGAATGTGTGTCTTTCGTCTTAGTAAAAGTGTTAGATGGAAATGATCTCAATAGTTGGATCTCGTATTGACATAAAATTAAATGGCCAATTAAGCAAAAAATTTTACACGGCCGCACCTGTAACGCAACTACAGTGAAACCAATTCGAATTCTCGATAATCCGAACAGCGATGATGGATTTCTGTCTCTACAATCCAAACACGTTTGTGCGAATATCGTGGTAATCTGAATAACTTCTAATAATAGAAATTTAATTATTTAAGAGCTAAATAGTATCTACTAAGCTAAACAGTTTTTTACGCTACTAGCAATGTAAGTAGGCTTTACATCCATGGCTACAGGAAACGCAAGTGGCCTACAGCATTCTTGTAGTAGGGATTCTTGACAACGGAACATAATGGTCAGTTACATTCAGTTTCCATTGTTACATTACTTTCCCAGAACTATTAATGACAGTTATTATTTTCCCAGGGTGACAGTATTAAATTGAATTTACAAATAGTATTTTCTTGTTCTCTTAAACTGCTTATCTCCGGTAACGTAAAAAATTTAATAAGTAACACGGAACGTATCTATACTATGAACATCCTCGGTAGGTTAGAAGCTTCGGCTTGTGTTCCTACCTCACATGTTACTATAGGTCTTTACTTTCCCTCTTACTTTTAAATAACTACGAGTATATACTGAGAGCTCAGATAATCGGTTTATAAAGGTGTGAATTAAGTCCCCCGAGGGATTCCGCCGTCTCCCCCAGGTGATAGTTGTGCAGCTTAGATGAGGTTTGAACGAACTTGAAAATAGATCAATTTCTTGATCAAAAACTATTTTTTATTTACATCAGTTTTTCCAACGTTCTTATAATCACAAGAAATATCAGGGTCGACTAAATAGGTTTGCCGCATTTGTAACAATGTATTCAGAAATAAGTTATAATATCATTGAATATCATTTCGGAAATTCCGTGGCTAATAATTACCAGCAATTATAGCTAAAATCATGAATCATGTTTTATATAATTTGTACCAGTTTTTGTTGTTAGATATCATCACCATCACATTTACTGAAAAAACATTCTATAACAGGTATGAATATCGGAAACCATTTGTAGGGGAAATAACAATACCACGTCCAGAAACAAACACGGAGTGTCAATACAACCTCCCTAACTTTGACCGATGTCCACTACCGCTTGATTTTCGTGTTTTCAGGTATTGTCCAGTTACTTCATATTGTTGGTTGTTCTTGTTCTGATAAAAAACACGTCACTCCCCTGATGTGGTCCTATATAATGTATACGGAAGAGGCAATTGTGTAGAAAACCAATTTAAGCTAAATTTAACTTTATGTTTAAAGAGGAACTGCACACAAATCGTTTAATTTTACGAAACGAAATTTAATAGCAGTTAAGAGCAATTAGAGAAATGAGGTAATTATATGTATATCCAAATTAAAGCTGTCAAAGAAAGAGATATCAAAGTTGTACACTTACATCGCCCTCGTGGGAAGCAAACAATGCGAACTTTACTATGGTCTTCAAATTTTACTGAGTAGTTACTGTTATTTCTTTGTTAACTTTAAGGTAGGAATTATTATTATTATTACATTATTATTATTTCAAAATGCTTTAACCAGCATTTAAACGGAAATTCATTATAACATTATCAATCTTTATCTTTACCAAATATTAATTCATTTCTACAAGTAGGTGCAGGCTATTTCTAAAATGAAATGGCTATGGTGTTGTTTACTTGTGGCTAAGGGGTTGTTTATTTATTAGCAGTTTCATTATTTATTATTGCTGATTACTCCACCTTCTATTTTTCTCATGGGAAATTTCAGTAGTCGTTCTCTTAACCTTGCTCCTATACGGTAAAGCACTCGATCACAATAACATCAAAAAACATTCGTGCTAATGCGCTCAGATTTTTAATGCATTGTAGTCTCGTATGTTACCTAGCAACAACGTTTCGGAAACTACTACTGAAATTTTATTAGATGGTATATACGACAAAAAACTTCACGACAAATATGTAGTTATCGATATCACAAAGAGCTTCATCAAAATAAAGAATACAGTGAACGAAATACATAATACAAGTATGTTACTATATGTAACATGATTTACTAATTAGTATCTCGAAGGGAGTTCCTTACTTTGCTCGGTATGCACATTTTAGAAACGCCCTGTATATTAATCTGAGCAGGAACTATGGCAAGGTAGCTCAAAGCGGAATCCCGGAAAAAAAGTCACTGGAAAAAAAGTAACGGAAAAAAAGCCCCGGGAAAAAAAGTCACCCGGAAGAAAAGCCACCGGAAGAAAAACCACTGGAAAAAAAGCCACCCGGAAAAAAGCCACCCGGAAGAAAAACCACTGGAAAAAAAGCCAACCGGAAAAAAGCCACCCGGAAGAAAAGCCACCGGAAGAAAAACTACTGGAAAAAAAGCCACCCGGAAAAAAAGCCACCCGGAAGAAAAGCCACCGGAAGAAAAACCACCGGAAAAAAAGCCACCCGGAAAAAAGCCACCCGGAAAAAAAGTCACCGGTAAAAAAGTCACCGGTGAAAAAGTCACCGGTAAAAAGTAACTAGAAAGTAACATTTTAAGTTTAACTTATGATTATAACAAATTGAATAAGTAAGTTCAAATTTTTTATTGTAAAATTTTTTAAAGCAATTTTACAATAAAAAATTTAAACTTACTTATTCAATTTATTATAATCATAAGTTAAACTTCGGTACGTAACAATTCGGCGCCGGCAGTTCGGTGCTGGCAATTTGGCCATTATTGGCCAGTTATTATACAGGGTGATTCAAAAATGGCGCATAAGCTCTTCAGTACGTTGTAGGAAATAATAATTGAAGTGTAGGAAAAATAGTAAAAAAATTCTTAACCGCTAATTTGCTGAGAAATGAAGAAGTTAAGTTGAGAACTCAACTTTGAATTCATGTGGATTTTGAAACTTCTCATAATTTCATATCAATAATTTAAGTATTTTTGCATAGTGGGTAATAAACGGTAATAAATAAAATGCTCATAACACCTCATTATCCTGAAATATTAGTTTTCAAAATTGATATTTTTGTACCAAGTTGTTTGAAAAAAATATGTGGCAACGATGTTTGAAACTTTTAATAAGCTCACTATCTAAATGAAAGGAAATAAAAGCCACTCATATACTACATAGCTGCACCTGTGTTGCCAAATCTACAACTTACTTCTTCGTTGTTAACTACAAAAATGTAGCAGCTAAAATTTTTTTATGATTTTTCTACAGTTCAAATAACCGTCCCCTACAACGTACTGAAGAATTTATGCGCCATTTTTGAATCATCCTGTATATATTACCTGCTAAGAGCAACTAACCTCAGCCCCATGTATACAGACTAAGGTGCCATGTACCATCATGTACCTACACAGATATCGACAAGCAACTTCGTTACGTACTGTTTATTATAATATATATCTGCTAAGAGCAACTAACCTCGCCCCATGTACACAGACCTCGGTAGGTACCATGTAAAACGTGCATTTTCATTTGTTGAATTGCCGAACCGCCGCGCCGGCGCCAAATCGTCCTGCTCCGGTTAAACTTAAAATGTTACTTTCTAGTTACTTTTTACCGGTGACTTTTTTCCGGTGACTTTTTTACCGGTAACTTTTTTTCCGGTGGTTTTTCTACCGGGTGGCTTTTTTCCGGGTGGCTTTTTTTCCAGTGGTTTTTCTTCCGGTGGCTTTTCTTCCGGGTGACTTTTTTCCGGGTGGCTTTTTTCCGGTGGTTTTTCTTCCGGTGGCTTTTCTTCCGGGTGACTTTTTTTCCGGGGGCTTTTTTTCCGTTACTTTTTTTCCAGTGACTTTTTTTCCGTTTACGCTCAAAGCGAGTACAATTGTACAAAAGCTTTTAATCGGCTAAACTGAAGTTTGTGGTCATTCAAGAAGCATTTGTGACGAATTCCCTTAGTAGTGACATTTCAGAAGCTGAGTGTGAGTCTGAGTCTGCAACAGGCGAAGCCCAAAAAGCACTTCTGATCCGAATAAAACATGCCTTTTTTTCTTCAAACGTAGAAAATGCATTTGTAATTTAACAAATATTAGAAAATTAGAAACGTCGAAGATGACAGAACCAAATTGAACAATTTCTAAAACCGTTAGCCGAACAAGCAGTAAAAGTAAATTTTGCATCAAGCACAAACCTCTATTTACTTTTGCTATCGCTTGTGAGCGACACTAAAGTATACTATTAACGGTGTGTGATTGGTGGAAATTTTACTGTTGCTGCCGCTCAAACAACAACTGCAGAAAAGTCAAACTTCAAATGTTTCTATGGTGTTTTAAAACGTCTAGTTTTCCGACTTTGGAAGAAAACATATTTTTTACAAGATTTTTTAATGACTAGAATTATAACTTCAAAAATTGTTATATTAAATATTGTTAAGTTTCAAGAATAATTCATTCAACGAGCGAGGAGTTACTGCCCCAAAAGTGGTCATTTATGCATGACTTTTGCTTCAGCACCGTAACTTATCATCAACTTTTTAAGCCTAGTATGCATTATAAAACAGCCCCCTTACTACCTCAACAACTAAGACGTGTCATTTCAGAGTTTGTCACATTTTTCACTTAGATTATGATGCTTCTTTTGATGCACATACCTACTATATTATGATAATATATACACTCCGAGCTATTCTAAGTAGGTAAATGTATAATACAACGTATTTTTGCTGTAGTAAGTTGCGTTTACGTTTTAAAATTAAAAAATAATATTTTTGGAAACTATACAAAATATTTTTGCGTTTGCTATTACTACTAAATTATTCTTTATATAATAATAACGGTTTTATTTTAATGTTCAATGACGAACCTATAACTAATAAAACTGTAGTAGAAATTAAAAACACACATTTATTTATGTATTATTATTTTGATTATTTTGACTAACAAAATTCCAAATTTGATGGAACACAAATTTACAAAATATTTACATATACTTACCCAAATTTTCATAAACATTCACTGTTGCTAAATAAATGAATAATAAGCAGTTTGGAATACCCGTAAATTTCTGCCAAAATGTTCCTATCGTATGTATAATCGTAGCTGTTAGCGCTCGCCATGAATCCGATATTTGCATGAAAATTTATATGTCTGCGTTTGGACGTGTAGATAAAACGACAAAAACAGCACTAGAACTCAAAGTCTACATAGGAAACCGACAATTGCATGTTAAGAGAACTTTAGTAAGACTTATGTGAAGGACTTCTCTCTAGTCGTCCTTTGCACTTATTAACTTACAGCGTAGCACTTTGAGAAATGTCCACTTTTTCAGAACTAAGTTTAAATTAACGTCATTACGACGCGTTCTGATGAAGGTGAGAAATTGCGAGCAGGTTAATTAGACTTTGCGATATCTAAATTATAATGCAAATGAACCCTGTTGAAACTAGCAAATGGAAATGTTAAATTTAGTAAATACGGTTGTACCCAATGGAAAAAGACATGCATCCGCACGACGCCTTTCGCATTTTATGCGCCCCATCATTTTCCGAGCCACCAGAGAATGTTAAACAGCGGTTGAACTGATAGGATTAACTCTTCACGTGAAAAGTTTTGACAAATCTGGAAAGTTAGTTCCGCTAACTTAGAATGCACAACTTGGGTGCGATGCAAGAGGGAACTTGATAATATACGAGGAGTCGTAGCGAATAACTTTACACATGTATTGCCGAAGTTTGCTAGGAAAGTAAAATTTATGAGGATGGTCATATACAATAATCTATGTAATCTTTTTAGATTAACGTTTCTCGTTCAGATTCGGATTAAAAAGTGTATATGTAAGTCACGGACCGAGTGGAATGTTCTGCATACAAAACAGTAAATTTAAAATAAAGAAAAATATGCAAATTATGTAATATTGCGTTTTTAGGTTATTACTACACGCAGTATAGTAGGTACCTATTAAAAATAAAAACGAAATTCTTGGTTAAAAAGGATTTGAACATAGATTTAAGAATTAAAAAATTGTTGATTTTTTCTTTTGATTAATAATTTCTAAGCATGATGGTCAGGTAATTAATGGAAATTTAAAAATTAAAGACACCCGCATACTCGTAATACAACTGCATCAATGTTAATGATAATAACAGCAGTAATAAATACATAATGTTAAAAAAAATTGTAGATTTCTTGACCTCTTTAATGTCAATTAATAAAAATACTTTTCTTTGTTTGGTAGGTCATTAAAAGACGAAATATTGTAAAATCAAATCAATTTCGATTGCATGGAATCATGGGGTCATTTTAGCACCTAGGTACCGCAATTTAAAAATGGTTGCAAAACATCACTCTGTATAGGGTGGCCTTAAAACAGAAACCGACATCGGAAAAAAATGAAGATTTGATTTGAAATTCTAATAATAAGTATTTATGTTAAATATCGATTTATTTATCCAAAAACATTTCAAGATATGGCGAATATGTAACGCATGTGTACCATCTTGTTCTTGTTAGAACAAGAGTCTACTATCTACAACGATGTTAGCCAATAAAATCGCTAACACAAGAACAATATAAATTTTAAAATACTGCAAACCGCACTTTACTATTCACATCCAATCCATACGATATTAGCCAATAATTCTCTGCCAACAAGCGCCAGCCCTCATATTTTGTTTTCCGGGAATGTTTATTCGTGATTCTTCAGTTCCATGTGCTTTATTTGCGATTCCTTTTCTGGACATGTTTATTATTCTTTATTATATTCGAATACACCAGTGCACCTAAATTTAATATTGTATTATATTGTTATCATTGCAGCTTACACAATGTTTCTTTTACTTAAACGTGATAGTCATGTGACGGCAACACGTTAGCAACGCGACAACTTCGGTAGGTAAAAAACTATAGCCCGTCAAGAATAAGAACAGACCTGACAATCGCACCAATGCCGCCAATAGCGTCCTTATATCGAGTGTTCCACCGCTGTTCCTATTCTTGACGAGCTGTACAGTGTTGGACATGCTCATGGATTGTCGGGGGTAATACCACGAGTGCTTAAAAATTATCCGGTCAATTTTTAAGCACGAATGGTATTTAGGGAGAATATTTCTGGAATAAAAATACTCGAAACCAATAGTATTTTTCAAATGAATGCACGTTCGGATACTGGAGTCTCTCGATCGAATGTGTACTTTTTTCGGCGCAAAATACATATCTGCAGACACTGTCCTTGCTCTTTGTCGTATTTTTGCATTCACTTTTAATAACATTTTCGTCAATTTCTCGTTCTGAGACATTCCCAAAACGGTTCATGACGTTTAACAAAATTTGTTGTTTTTTAGTATTATGTTGTGGTCGCAAATATGTCATAGCAACGGGGAATTTCCACTAGATTGGCATAGCAACGTAGAATTTCCACTTATTAATTTTGCACTGTACCTACTGTTACAACAGTTTATGAGTGAAATATTCATGCAAATACGGTACAATACAATACAATACGGTTACCCACCGATGTAGACCACGTGATGACCAAACCCTATTATAGCCCTAATTTTAAATTTAATAAAAATTAATCAGCAAAGATTGTGGTGCATGTGTAGGTACATGTATTTGTACCATGATGTTGAACATTTTAAATTTCAATCCTATGGCGATAGCTATTATAGACTGGTGCGTCAGATTTCTTCCATAACGTCGGTGTTAAGAAAATTTATGCAGATACAATCATCAAACAAATTTTCTGAAAGATCTGGAAAAGTAAGGGTATTAATAAAAATGTACAAAACATATACGGCCATCTAAGTGCACTATAAAAGAAACTAGAAATACAATTTATGAGAATCTCCTTGCTGTAACGAAGTGTGTAACATGTAACTAAAATGCACCACAAAGATAGTGCATTAACGAGGTATACTACATTGTTCATTGCGCTGAAAAATGTTCTGTAAAATGATTCCGAAATACTTGTCACACCGATCAAAAAAGAACAAAGAGGACAGCACGCTTGTATATTTACGTTCATCTTCATGGAGACATGAATGATTATGGATAATATTTCTATCGTACATAAAACCAGGATATTTTTCCGTGACCAACCCTGACTCGTGTGTATAATACTGGAATAATGGCCAACAACTGTTTACAGGCAACAAAAAATATATTCTACCTTATCCCTACTTAAGAGAAATTTCTAGAAAAATTTCATAAACTAGATGTCTATGCTATTATACATCTAAGTTAACTATATCAGAGTCAACTAAGAAATTGTACGTTTGGTTAATAGTGTATAGCTTTCCCAGAAAGAAAACAATTAATCAGTGAAAAGAAGGGAACGTGGCAAGCAAGACAGTTAGGCGATGGAAAAGGTGATGTAGAGGAAGCCAGAAAAAACATTACTCCTAAATAAAAGACAATTTAATGATAGTGGAACATTTCGTTGCTAATAAAATTTTATTATGATCGAAACGTACTACGTATTGCATACTCCAACGAAATATGTAAAGAATATAAGGAACACAGAAAATAATTAAGTAACGAAGAAAGAAGAGCTTGATTTTTAAAGCTTGAGGAATACCCAAACTTTCAAAGAAATTCACATCAGCGTCTATATAATTACAATACGGCCGAAAGCGTTCTGAAATTTCAAATTATAACGCTCTTTTAGATCTAGAGTTTACTCGGTTTCTTTTCCTTTTGATGTGTTTACAATTTTTCAGACTTCCAGCCTAATAATACAAACCAGTGTAAGGATCGAGGATAACAAAAATTTCGTTTCTTGTGGGTTACTTGTACAGCTTATTGTTAGAATAACAATTTCAAGCTTATTCGAACTACATAAAAATGAGGGAATATAAAATACTTTGATTTTCGTATATTAGAATACATTTCATTTTCAAAATATCGATGTGCTAATTTTTATTTAGACATCAGAACATGGTACAAAGTTCAGGTAATCACAATTCTACTCATTACAGCTGCTACAATTTACTCGAAATTTGCGACTAGTTTACTATAAGATTAAGCTGCTTTGCTGCTTTGTACTATCAGTTTCCGTACCATAGCATAAAGACTTTAGTTCAATTAACCGCTTGTAATGTAAATTTAACTTACCTTTAATCTAACGAGCTTCATTCAGTAAACATACATCCGTTTGTTGTTTAGATCAATGTAGAATTTGTGTAGCTGTGACGCTTTGACTATAATTCAATTTCCATTAAACGTTGCATTATGGTAATTGCGGAATGAATCACATTACTTTGGCGACACATACTGCATATTAAATAAAATCGTTATTTAAGTAACAAGGAATACGTAAAAAAGACGTATTAACGTGCTAGGTAGGAATGCAAAGCAAAACGTAGCTGAGGCTTATGGCTTATTTCCATTTCCTATAAGGTACTTAATATTTTTAAGGATAATGGAGTTGCCTAAGGCATGTCTCCACCCCCCCTAGTCCACTCCGCATCTCAGGAAATAATACTGCTCGGCTGAGAAAAATGTCTTCTTTACCTTTAGTAAACATATACAGGTACTGACAACATATTTATTAATTTCTTCTCATTTTATAATTTATATTGGAAGTAGGTAGGTACTTATTTAGGAAAATATAAATATTTTGGAATTTATAATAAAAACTACAAAAGTTTATCGTAACTTTATAGATATTACTCTATTATTTATAATTTATACAATTAGACAAAAAAATATTTTAAATTTCATCGAATTATTTAATATTTATTGGTCTTGTCTTCAGGAACAATGGTCGATTTTGTATCATCGAAACCTAAACACACGAAAGCGTCAATTGACGTTTTTCCTATGTGGGCTTTTCTTCGTTTATACGCCTGGGTTAACTTAATCTCTCTTTTTATTTAAACCCAAACGTCTTGAGTTGCACGGAAAATTTAGCAACATAAACGAACACAAGCAGAAATAACAGCTTTAGAAAGAGATTTTCCTTCCAAGGTGCTTACTGCCAAAAACCAGAACACATTCATGAGAAATCAAATGCGAAAGCGTGAACTTGTGAACATTCACATGCAATCAAATCCTTTGATGCTATGCTAAAGAAGTTGAAGCTGTGAATATTCTAAAATATTTCCTGCAAATGTCGGTTACTGCAATTACCGCTTTTATAAAACAGTAGTAGGTGAGTAGTAGAATATATTGATATTATCTTTTCATTGATAAATAATTTTAACAAGTGCATCAACTGTGCAGTGGCGGACTGCCCAATAGGCCGTAAGCTATAGCCTGGAGCGGCAACTTCTAAGAAACGGAAAATTTTAAAAGAAATGATTACTTTGTTTTAACAACGAGGACACCAGAAAAAAGGTTTTCTAAAGTCCGGTCAAGTGTTTTATTGAAACAAAACTTTATTTTTATTAATTTATGATTACTTATATTGCAAATTGTAATCCACAGGGTGAATAAATATCTATCTCTCACAACGCACACAGGCACAGGTTACAGACATTTTATTCACCCTGTGTATACTCTCTGCGGCAATTAGTTTCTTTAATGCTTTCGGAAAAAGAAACGGCACACTTCCCGTAGCCAAGGGGTTTAAGTTCGCGGAAACTGTGTCGACCTTCAAAGAGAAATTAAATCACACATACAATCAATTACTATAGAAATATAAATATCAAATAAAATATCGATTTTAACTGGAATAACAATTAATATTTATTTTGCTTTCTACATATTTCGGCATCAATGTGCCATTGTCAAAAGCATTTATAAGATATTAAATAATAAATTCAAAATGATTTATACAGTAACTGCTTGATTCTATTATTTTAACACTGCGTGTCAACCCGATATTTTATTTGATATTTATATTTTTATAATTATGGATTTTAACAAAGTTACGCTTGAAAATGTCAATAAATCAATTACTACATTATTTTAGATTGAAATGTTAAAGGAATAAAGAACGTTTCGTAGTTTCTGGTAATTTGGCAACGTCTGCATTTAGAAGCAGTAAAACATTCCAATTCTTGTTCATTTTCAAAGGTTTACAATTGCAAAGTATAGGACAATATTTAGTGCCCTACATAGCATGGGCACAAATAAAAAAAATACAAATTTAAACATATAATGGTTTTATCAGTTCTTTGTTTCCTTTAAATATTAAAACAACGTCTCAGGCATTGGACATAAACTATCTAAGTACGTTTTCTACGTTCGACATCTAATACTAAATCTTAGATGAAACTACAATCACTCATGGACGCAATAAATTTAAAGTATTCAGATAAATTGTTCTCTCCGTAAAACTCGGGCGAATTTTATAGCAAGTCTAATCGAACTCCAACCGCCGCGCCGCACCGCCATCAACCTATTCCTTCCTTTAAGTCTTAAATTATTTGTGAAAAATACTACACGTCCCTGCGTTATATGTCGTTTAACGTTTAACGTAAAGAAGTATTTCGACCATAATAAGATAAAGCTAATCTTTATGATTACATGATAAACATAGAATATAATTATCTGTATCGGACTCGTAGGTTGGTAAAAAGACGTAAAATAATGAAATTCTTTAAGTCAAATATATTTCCGTTGTCACATTATGTTCACATTTATGGATTTATTAGTTTGAAAATATTTCTGTTGTGATATCGATATATCGTAGCCCGTTCTTCTAAGTAATGCTATAATAACCAATAAGTTATATGTTTTGCGGTACTATACCTACAGATCTGACTATATAGATCTATACAGATCTGAAAAATATAATTTCATGAGACTTTCAGTTACCTACTGCTTTTAGTACAAAAAGAATTTGAACTAAGACCTTCCACTCTCTGCTACATATTATATTAGATACATATAATTTCATTATTCATCTCAAACAAACGCATTCGATATTCAAACTGTTAAGCCATTGAAGTAGTACTGATACTGAATTAATTTTAGAGTATTGTGCTGTTTTTTTTTATTAAATAAGCTGTTATAGCAAACTATTTTACATCACATCACAATACAAGTAAGGAGTCCATACAGCGTTTAGATTACTTTTAAAAATAATTTAAAGATATTTAGTACACGTAGAATAACGAAAATTCCAAAAGCAAAACTCACAAAATGTTAAGAAGATTTTAAAAGAAATAACTCCACATTTGAAACAACAAAACCGTAAAATTTGATATCGAAAGAATTTTATATCTACAACTCTCCTAGAAAGCTGTAAAAACAATATTTAAAGGTGGCGTATAAGTTTTGTACCAGATGTGTGAGAACAGAATTTCTTGTTTCTTCATCGCGAATACGTGTGAAACCGCCAATAAGATTGTATTATGTTTGTTCACACCCAGTTTAGCACCATGCAAGTACGAAGGATTATTTATCACCCGCAGGTTGTGCCAAATGCAGACGACAATAACTCTGCTGGAAATTTTAAAGACGGTGAATGAAGAAAGCCTGTCATACAAATGCTAACGTAAAATATTGTCGTAAATTACTTCAATCTAGCCTATGGAACAAAGAAAATTGGCAACAATTTTACAGCACAAAATATACTGAGCACATTTGTTTTAACAAAGGAAAGCATGTTTGGACATCGTCATTGGTTAATAAGAGCCATAACAGGTTTGTCCTGTATAGGTAATATCTCAAAAATTACAACATTTTTGTACATAAGTACGTGAATGAAAAAAGTCTATCAAACAACTTCTGCAACTCCAACAACCTGAAAAAGTGAAAAGCCCAATTTAGTCTGAACCGAAAGTTTCTAATGCGCATTGCTATAGTTCCATTAAACGAAAATTGATTTTTCACGCACTTTTATATTATTATGTAATTTTAACAAATGGAAATTTATGTTTGCTAATTTTATAAAAGTATTTTTAACGAAACCCAAAGTTATAAATAAGTTATTTTTCCCGAACTTTCCTTTTCTTTCTCAATTAATTAAAATGAATAAATAAAAACGGATATTTAGGGGGCGTTGACAAAAGTTTCTTATTTTACAAATTTACAATATTATTTCAGATAAACATCCTCTAATTCCCACATACAATACATATTCAAATCACCGCAGGTTACATGAATTATGGTGATTCATTTTGTTCATCTGAAACGCTGAGAAAAAAGCTCCTGTCCATTTAACTTTTATCAGAGTCAACAAATTGTCATTTCAACGATTAGAATGTGGAGTTATAATAAAAAATGCTTTGTGATATAACTACGAACTTATACCGAATGATAATTTAAATTTCAGCTCTAATTATGCGTGGAAATTTAAGTCATAGCTTTGATTAATTCATACACATACTATTGAATGTTTTTGCATTTCAACTTCAAATTTGAAACACGCCCAGTTGCTCTGGATAAATCAACAGAATGGTTCAGAATATTTAAAAACTGTTTGTACTTGACTGTAGTAGGTATAAACATTTTTTAATTAAAATACTAAGATAAGTTAATGTGTCCTAGGTATACTGACAGTTCAAAAATTTGACAATTCAATTGATTAAATTTGGTTTGTGTGAAATAATCAAAGTCATCATCATCATCATCATCATCAATATTGCACATACAGCTGACCGAAGTCTCTCCCAGGTATATTCTGCTATACGAGCCACTCAGAGCGACTTCCCGCATGGTAAGGAGTCGTCGATCCAATAGCGTCGCAAGCAGCTTACCCCAAGCGTACCATATGCCAATAGGAGGGGGTTTGGTGGGAAAAAGTGAGCGGCTGGGATGGGTTGGTGTCACAGAGCTTTAATGTACCGGCAGCAATTCCCCACACGATACGGCTGTTGTAACACAGAGAGGTAGTTAGTAGGTTGTATCCCTAATGGGAGTTAGCGACACAGCCACACATGTTAGTTGTGGATAAATATACCTATAATATAATAATAAATATAATATATAATAACAGTTAAATATCAACTATAATAAAATATCGACTTTAACATAGTTAATAACAAATGCAAAAAGATCCATCCATATAGCAATTGCTTATCTCTAATATTTTAACATTGCGTGAAGCATATAATAATAAATATAATATATAATAAAATATAAATATCAACTAAAATAACATATCGACTTTAACATATTTAATAACACATGCAAAAAAAAAAAAAAAACCCATCCATATAGCAGTTGCTTATCTCTATTATTTTAACATTGCGTGAAGCAGCTGTCCCCAGTCAACCCGTCGGAGGGCAGCCGCCTATCAGCAACTCCTCTGTTTGTTTGATGGCCTTTTCCTCCGCTGTTGTACCAAGAGTAGTTCGCAGTTTCTGCTCTTCCGTCCGTGAGGTGGGTTTCCTGAAGGCAGGCTATATCTATACCTTGTGAGAATAGTGCCTCGTCTATTTGTTCTCTTTTTTCCCTGACCGTTGCTCCTCGAACATTCCAGGTTGCGATCGCTAGACTCCTTGGGTTGTGCGGAAGACGGGGTGGGGTTGCTGCTGCAGTACAGGTCCAAGGGGGTGATCAAGATGCTCATATCGGGGGTGTAACTCGGCGATATTGTCCATGATTTGAATTTGGTACTGCTGTAAATTGCTTCTCAGATGTGTGACAACGCTTGCCCGAAGGATCCTCGCTTCGTTCCTTAGCTCTTCGTGCGTCAGCGCCCCTTCGGTAAATTGGTCTGCCAAAGCTGCGAAAAGGCAGGTACCGTCTCCTGCAATCTTTCTAACCGTCAACTTCTGAGAACGGGTGTACACTGTCTCCATTTTAACGTATAATGAAAGTCCCTGTACCTAACTGGGAAACGAAATAAGATAAACAAGAGAAGCAAGAAAAGAAAAAAACAAAAACAAGTACACAACTGTAACCAATCCTGAAATAAAATATTATTATTATTATTATCCCCATTACTATTATTATCATTATTATTATTATTATTATTATTATTATTATTATTATAATTATTATTATTATTACTACTATTATTATTATTATTATTATTATTATTATTATTCTTAATGAAAAGATAGAAGCGGTTAAAAAGCCGATGGCCAAAAGTAACCCTCGCTTTACTTATACAAAACCCTTAAACTGTAACGAATCACTTAACACTTAAATAGAATTTTTACCAAAAAAAACCAACCCTCCAGTGAAGTCAAGAACGAAGCAGGTACCCGCCGTGAAACCTGATATATGCACCGCTATTGAGTTGGCCCGGCAGCTCCCCTCAGGGGTTGTTTATGACCGTAGCAAAACTGCAGACCGACGCTAAGCAAGCAATTTTGACCCTTACGCGACAAAAAATTTTTAAACGAAGCTATTTATTCCTTTAGCTCTAACTAGAATAATTCTACATCTACCAATAATTATTCTAATTGGTTGATTAAACGGGTTAGGGAACATGCCATGTAAAACCCTAGACTTAGCTTTTGGAGCGGGTCCAGTGATCTTCGGGCTGCTTCCCTCGCTACGCTACCTGGAAGTACCTGTGGCACAGGTGTTTCAGGTATCACTCGTGTTGTTCGCGCACCTGCACGTCTTTGAACACACTTCCGACACATTTTGTTGTTTTCCGACGGTATGACTGACAGAAACCGTCAAAAACTCTTAAAAACACTCGGACCGTTTCACAACACGTCTGGTCTGTAGGAGAACCTCGACCGAACTCCTTGTGAAATAATCAAAGTCATGACCTAAATTTCCATGGATAATTAGATTTGAAATTTAAATGATCAATCATTATTTAAAATGGGCTGCTGTTTGATTGGAATCGTCATTAAGAAAACAACTCTACCATAAAAAGCTGCCATGATGTGCACTTTCTAAAGAATTTTGCCTTGTGCAGTTCGTGTGCACGATATTTGACGTAAATTCAGATATGACAGATCTGAAAAGTATGGTTAAGCGGAAATTTTAGTCCCCCATCTAGTGGTTCCGTGGTTAGGTCGCCATGACAAAATCGTCAAGCTTTATTTACAACATTCTTTTGGGTTACGTTTGGGCATTTTAGTTAATTTTTACTTGTATAAATTGCTAAATATCACCTAGAGGTGAACATGGATAAAACAAAAGTGATGGCTATAACGTACCGTGGCTATAACTAATACTGAAACTGAAGTGATTGTGGAAATTGAAGGTGCGGTCATTGAACAGGTACGTGAATATAAATATCTGGGTGCTGTGATAGATAATAGAGGGACAAGTGAAGGTGAAATAAATAGTCGTATACAATCAGGATCTCGGGTATACCACGGTTTGTATAGAAATTTTCTGTGTAAAAAAGAAATTACAAGAAAAACAGAGATGACCGTATACAAATCTATATATCTACCTACAATTATGTATGGCAGTGAAAACTGGGTAACAAATGAAAAACAAAAGAGGCGACTGCAGGCCACCGAAATGAAATATTTGCGGAAAGTACTTGGAGTGAAGAGAATTGACAAGAGAAGAAACGAAGACATCAGAAGAGAACTAAATATACAATCTTTAGAAACAAAAATAGAAGAAAAGAAATTGGAATGGGTGGGTCACCTCATAAGAATGGATACAGAGAGACAAGTGAAGAAAGTATGGGAGGCGAGAGCAGTAGGTAAAAACAGAAGAGGAAGGCCCAGAAAAATGTGGAGTGAAAGTGTGGAAGAAATAATACGCAAGCGGGATATGACGTGGAATGAAGCTACAACTTTGGCAAGAAACAGAAAACAATGGCGAACTTTGTTAAGAAAATGCATTAGATCACAGCATTAGATCAAAACCTCGACACCCTAACGGGTACAATAGGATTATTTGTAAACTCGGAGTGATTATTTTTAGTCGCTTGTAGCAATGAAGAATACACGTACCCCTTTTATTGTTTACTTTCTCTTTATAATATAACCTCCAACATGTACAATACAAACGTATGTCTAGATTTTTTCTTTACGTCACGGCGACATCGGTTAAGTTGGTCCTGTACGGTGGCGAACGAAGCAGGTAGATGTGATTGATAGAAAGTTGCTGTTGGGATAGCGATTTGGGTTCCCAACAGCAGCGGTTCCCAACATGTTCTGATTTTATGACCAATATTTTTATTAACATTCAAATAGATAACTTAAAACTGTTTTGGTATCGCTGGTGCAAAACAGTAGAAGGTCTAGAATTACAGTGGGCCGAGTTAACTTACTTCATACCACAGTCTGGACTTTGGACCCGACAAATAATAGTCACTTCTACTTTATATACCTTAAAATTATAGGATTATAGTAAGTATATTGTGGTGATATTGGTTGCGTGTTTAACGAAATTTAAAATAATTAATTTTTGATTAATTATGATGGATAATTTATTTCTGTAATATTAAATTTATGTTGAGTGAAATAATTAAAGATTGTAAAGTTTTAAAATGAAAAATATATGAATTTATTTAATTTAAATAGATAGCTAAAAATAAATAAGTGTGATATAAATTGTAAATTATTATTAAGTAGCTAATTTTGAATAATTTAAAAATAATTATAATTTTATAATTTGTCATAAATTTAAAAATATCAAGATAGTTAAGGGTTACGGGAAATAAAAAAAGAAAGGAAGTTTGGGGTTGATATGGAGATTGATAAATAAATAGATGGAAAAATAAGTGGTAAAAAAGATAGAAGGATTTTTGAATAAGAATAGAATTATGTATAAAATTATGGAATAAGAAGAGAATTCAGTATAGAATAATGGAATTATAAGAAGAATTTGATTTGGAAATAAAATATAGAAATAAAGAATATTACGGGATTAAATGATAAATAAAGAAGATTATGGGATTAAATATTAAATAAAGAAGATTATATTGGATTGGATAATATTGGGAGAAGAAAGGATTAGAAGAAGAAAAGTTTGTGAGTGTTTTGGTATTATAAGTAAAATTTTGACATTTTTAAAAATAAATTAAATTAAGATAAATTAGGGTTGATAGGGGTATAAAAGAAATATTAAAATTGTTTTTTATTCATTGTAAAGGTTTAAATAATTTGATTGTTTTATTAAAGATTTATGTTCATTGGAATTTTACATTAATTTAGAGAATCCACGTAAAAAAAGAAATAAAGTAAAAACCATGAGATAAGAGTGACAGATATTATAGCAATATATTATCAAAAATAATCATAATATGAATATGGCTAATTTTATTTTCAATTTCCCGCTACGGCAAAATCCACATCGCAGGCGACCCCCAGAGAGGAGTCATACAGTGAAGTCCATTTATTATGCAATATAATAGGCATATTGCAAGTTAATTGGTGTGAGCACTTTACCATTGGAATATAGGCAACCCATTATACACTGCTAAGCACTCTTGCCCCTGCCTACTGATGAATTTAAATTTTCAATTGTCAGGAATGTATTATTATTATTGTTTTCAATATTAAATAATCTTTTTTTAACTAAGAACATGTTTTATTTTGAGGTTAAACTTTCATGTGTTGCTGATTTCGATTAGATCATAGATGGTTAGATAAAAAAAACTAGCTAACTGTATAATGGGTTGCCTATATTCCAATGGTAAAGTGCGTACACCAATTAACTTGCAACATGCCTATATTGCATAATAAATGGACTTCACTGTATTTTAACCATTAATAACAGTCCATCTTAAATATAAGTTCGTGGATATAATTTGTTTTAGTAAATTTACCGTCCTTTTGGTTGTTTGCTAATTCCATTAACCAAATGATTATAGCATCTGATATACTGTTATTTTAAGTTAGTAGGTACCCCGAGTTACACTTAAGCGTTAGATTAAATTCGTAAGTAGGTATACCTAAACATCATTCATGACTAGCATGTAAACAAAACCACGTGACACATGCTGTAGTAGCATCTGTGATTGGTTGCTTACAGACGCTCCCTGTAAGCAACCAATCACAGACCTTACTACGGCCATGTGTCACGTGTTTGTTTACATGCTAGTCGCGGTCTCAGGGAATGAAGTTTAGTAATGCTATTTTGCGGATTTCTGAAATCAAAATAGACTGAGAAACGATTACATCAAAAAACTGCAGACTAGTACTATGCCAACAAGAAACTAGAGCTATGTGATAACACCAAAGTTTTCCGTTTTTATTTTTACTAAACACTTATTGCCACCTTTGATCATCTACTGACAGGCGCGTTTTTACGTTTTACTACAACCTCTCCTCTTTGGTATCCGCAAGACGATCCCTTTTTTTTTTAATCTGGGTATAGACTTATAATTGAAGAGATATGATTTTAGATGTTAATACAACCGAAATAATCAAATTTTTAAAATAAGCTGATTTGGAAAAGATTTAACGTAATTTTTAATTAATGAAAACTTGTATCATTAATTTAACTAAGACTTTAGACAGTGAAAACAATTTATTAACTGTTTCTCTCAAAATAAGATTTTAGTCTGCGACACTCGGTAACGATTCATAACAATCCGGTTTTCCATACATTTACATAACATACACTCCGCAGAATAGGAAATCTAAAATAATATTCACACAATAACTGTTCCATGATTTTCCACGATATAAGTAATAAAAACTATAATGAAATACAAGTCGAACTAGACCAACTAAGGCGTTAGCTGCATATGCACTATGGACAATGACAAATAAGTTAAATCAAAATTCCTTCTTGAATGAAACTTCACAAACATTAAGTTCTACAATATGAACTGCAGGTCAAGTCAACGCATTTCAAACTCCCTTCGTAGAGAAATATAGTTCAACGACGTTGTATACATACAGATACGTTGTCGAAGCTTAAAGACGTTCTACTTAAAATGACATTTGTTTGTGAGTGTATGCACCCGGAATAGAAAATACATTTAGGGTTCGCCGACCCAGCGAGGGCGCCAGAATAAGGTATAAAGTGGAGTAAAAGGATTACTCCCAGACAGGATAAGCACTTTGTCGTTCGACTTCCCCTTACTGACAACGTCAGCGTGTACATCATTTCTTTGTATAGAAATAACGTAACTTCCTTCATTCCTTAAGGAAACGTGACATGAACGAAAACTGCAATTCGAAGTTGTACGGCAAAATTTAATAATTAACATTTTCCTCGCTCATATCATAAACAGACATTTTTGTAATCGCTTGTTAGCGGATTCATCAGATCTTACAAAATTACGAGTACGTACTTCTATCGACTATCTGTGATTAAAAGTGTCCCTTAAAAGGATAATTGGGTTACTGACTCGTTTAATTTACCTATACTAGCCAGTTTTCTTTTTCCAAAACCTTGTTGAATAGAAAAAAATATAATCTAATTTAATAAACTCTTAACTAAAAAGTGTGTGAAAGTTTCTATAGTTTTGATTTATATACAAGTAAAAGTAGATACCTACTACTTGCTTAAATACTTTCTCTGAACAACACTGGTTTCAAATAGCATCTCTCCGATTCCCGTTTGATATTGAATTCTACTACAATACCGTACAATACGTAAAGTGACATAACTTCCGCCTTTGAGTATGCAGCCGACAAAACCACCTGAAGATAGTTAACGAGATAACGCTGTTAGTAAATTAACTTCAATTTCAAATGCACCTCAAAGCCAAAGGATCCTATTCTTCGTCTATACCTTATATACTCCTCCGAGATTTCTCTAGTTTCAATAAATTTGTCACTAGAACTTTTCTTTTAGTAATATTTCAAGTGATTATGTTTTTATTGAGTTAAATCAATTAATGTTACTCAGATTCAAACAATGTTTTCAGTAAAGCATGGAGATAAGTTAAATCAATTAGTTTCGCTGTTCAATCACATTACACTACATGGTATTCCGTATTCATTTAAAAATTTAGGTACCTACATGCATGATTGCCTTTGATCCTTGTCGCATAACACATTTCGACTGTGTGCACCTGAACAGGATTTCTTAATTACCTAGAGTAATGAAAAGGACACCATCTGTTATTTTCTAATTACACTCGAAGTTAATTCGTAGCCTTAATATCTACGTTGTCTGTCGAGTTTAATCCATGCAACAGAAATAAGCAAGATAGTAAATATAGGCTTCCTGTTGCGTTTGTTACAAAACTCGTATTAGATTAGCCTTTTAACGATTTGCATTGGATTTCTTCAGCCGCGCTTTGTAATTATGATGTGGAGTCTCTAATCCCCTGTGTATAAAACGACGAGTATACAGGATGAAAGGGTATGTCAACCCTGCGGTTTATTTTAGTTGACGTGATCAGTTTATTCGAACTTTGTGGCCTTTGAGACTTCCCCAATCAGTGTCAGGGTTGAAAGTAATGCTAAATTGAGGTTTTGGATATTGGACGGCTTATACGTGGTGTCCTTTCCATATTCAAAACACGATGGATATGTTTAAAAAAACTGATAGCTGAAGAGTTTATTCAAAGGTTAAAAATATTAATTTCTTAAAATCAGATTTATATTATTGACAATGAAAGGCATTCTTCGGCATCTCAAGGGTATCTAAATAATTCGAGAGGAAAATAAATCTAATTTTTCATTTTTAATTTTAAATGGTATCATAACCTAACGTATTCCTACCATGCACCTACCATATACGGTGCAATACTGAAAACTCCACTTTATAACTATGTAGAAAAGTGCGACAATTACACCACGTCCTCCATTTATTATTCATTATTCAACTATTCAGCTACGTATCATATTGTCGTCCAAAAGTCGTTCTTTAGTTAGAAGTTCCTAAAATGTATTAAATTAGGTACCTAGTCGTAATTTCAGCGTCAGTATTATCGAATATTTTTCCTTTCCCTACTTTCGGTCCGTGTGCCACATTCCTGAATATTTTTATTACATCGTTAGTTCGAGAATAGCGCCTTTGGTTTCAGGCAGATAGAACCATTTTCTTTAACGATACTTCTTTTTATGAACATGACTCAAATACCTACTTACAACCGATAGAAAACCGATAACTATATTTTAAGGCTGGAAGATAATAATTTACTTCACTAGAAAAAGATTGAAATGTTTATTTACATAAATAATTGAGTATGTACAATGAAAATATTTTCTCTTCGACTATTAAAGTTCACCCTCATTCTTGTTGCATATTAAATTGAATAATAGCATAAATTCTTCACACCGTGATTTCTTACAAAGAAACTCTTTTTACTGTATCCGTATATTAGGAGAAATGCATTGGTGACAATTTTCTCTTAAACTCTGAATATTCTCATTTGAATTACGTTCCTCCCTTTTGGAATTAATGTGAAAATCCCAGGTGAGACAAAGATGCGGATAAATACCCAAATATATTGTGGCTTGATTGGATCCATTCGATTTGCTGCTTGTCGAATGTCGGTAACCATGTTGAGTAGATTATCCGGCTTTCCGAGTGATCTATCATTTGTTAAACCACACGGAGAGAATCTATATCAATGGAATCTTGAAGTTGAAGGAATTTCCGTTGAAATGTTAATATTTTCATAGAGTGGTATTGCTATGAATGCTATGATACTTTAAACATTATGTCCACGGATTGAGTTAGAAAGAGTATGATTGACAAAAAATGTTTGAATTTGAATTTCATATTTGGGAATTAAGACCTACTAGACTTGAAACAGTATATTTTCGATTTTTTTTAAATCAACGATGTATTCAGAAATATCATCTTGGCTCAAGAATTTCGGTAAAAACTCTTTTTAACCACAGCCTTCCTTTGATGCCTCTGAGGCTCCTACAAATTCAACTGCGGTAGTTGATTATGAAACCGACTGTTGTCTACGACTGCACCAAGTAATGACTCCACCACACATCTTAAAGACATAACCTGTGGTCTGTTGTTGACTTTTTAGTATCTACATCGCTTGCATAGTCTGCATCAGAATAACCAATTAACTTTTCGTTATCATTCCTAATGGTATTGAATTTCTAATTCTTGGGTTGCCTTTAAATACATTCGTTTAACAGCATTCCAATGTGCTAAATTCTTGAAACCTACAACCATATTCACTGCGTACATGATGTCAGACATCACCTAGAAACATTAGACACCCTATTTTTTCCCGATATAGAATATGTCTTTGAAGTCATTTTCACATTTAGCTAATGACAGTATCGTATGCGGATCAGCTAGTACGGTATTTTATACAGGATGTCTCTAAAATATGGTGCCATAGCTTAACCACAGATTCCTGGGATTAAAATAAGACGATTTAACGCAACTTACCTCTATCCGAAATTGCTTCGTTAAAGCGCTATTCAACGCCAAAGATCTTCAAACAATTTCTATTTTTTTAAATAACTAAAGATTGTTTTTAGCGATTAGGATGAAATTTGGGATATGATTCTTTACTGGAAAAAGGTGTTTTTTGACATCATTTTTTTGTTCAGGAGGGTCACGTAAGTGGTCAAAGGTTGATCATCCACACTCCACAGTCAAAGAAGCTCATATCTTTTTAACAGTTCGGCCAATAGTTTTCAAAATTTTTTTACAGAGAGACATTCTTATTTCAAATATTTTTTGTCTCTTGTTTGATTTTCTTTGGCTGCAATTGAAACTAAAATTCTAATACTGTCATAACGTGTTGTAGGGACAAAAGTTTCCTTATAATCTATCCCTTCAATTTGAGAGAAGCCGCTTCCACATAATCTAAATTTAAAACTAGCAATTCTGCCATCAGGATCTCGTTTTAATTTAAATCCACTTCCAATCAGTTACGTTTTTATTTTTAGGTTTCTGAACCAATTACCAAGTATTATTTTTGTTCACAGCTGCAAGCTCTTCATTAATTAATTGACTCTTGTAATACCTATAAATCAAATGAATGTTAATTGCATACATTTGACTTTTAAGACTGGACACACGGTATAAGCAGTGCATTCAGGGGCCGGATATTTCGGCGAATTTCCAAAACGTCGACTCTATATTTTCAATGTACAAAACGGTTTTTCGACGTTTGGTATACAAAATCGGCAGAATGTTAAATGTACAGTGATGGACAGAAGTAATGTCACTCGGAGCCTAACGCTTATACAACCCCTTAGACGAGTTGCAGTAAGCTGCGACACGCGTCCTTGTGCCAAGTCTTCTTGCTACCTGCCGCTCTTTGCGACCGAACCGGACTTGGGCCTCATATATTTGAAATGTTTATTGGAGATTTAAACAGAAACCATAAATATCCGTTGTCATACTTGACCGTAAAAGAGCTGTGCGAGATTCGACATTTCTCATTTGTTTGTGTCTTTTACTTTTATCGATCATTCCAATACCTAACTATTGAGAAATTTTCAAGTTATAGATTTAAATAAAGTAGGCATCGAATGTCGCAAATTTTAGTAATTATCCAATTGTTAAATAAGAATCGAGTGTATTTGCAGTTATTACAATAATTTATTGAATTAATATTACCTATGTCCTATTTGGCAAGTACTTATTTTCTATATAGGCCATTCGCCATTGGAACATAATGAAACGCAATGACAATGTAGGTAATTGTTATTTGGAGTAAGGTGCACTACCACTTCTCTTCTAACGGTTTGCGGCTTTTTCTTTACCGGTAATAAAAATGTAAAGTGCGGCAGAGGATAATAACATAAAGGGGCGACAGATTATGGTGTATTGTGTAATTCCCTTAAGATTACAACCCTTTTAGTATTTTTCAATCTTGGGAATGCAAACTGTACCTAATACAGGTTACAAAGATTCATCTTTAAAAACTCATTAAAACAAACAACTTTTTTTTAGTTCCAATTTTTGATTTGGGGTCCCTATTCGTAGTTATTGGATTTCTTTTGTTTATTTAACAATCGTAATAACTCCCTCATTTTAGGAAATATTTCAAAAAACGAATGGTTTTCAAAATGGGCTTTCGGCTCTCTACAACATTTGTATTTACAGTTATTTTATATTTTTTCAAATAACAAAATGGCGGCCGATCTAAGATCGCGTGTCGCAGCTTACTGTAACTCGTTAAAGAGGTTGTATAAGCGTTAGGCTCCGAGTGACATTACTTCTGTCCATCACTGTACCTACGTTATTCGGCATTTTGGAAATTTTGGGGAAAGTGTCCGTTAGGAGATTTCAACACTTTGGATATTGTCGGCGTTTTTGGTCATAATGTTTTTTCGGTGTTTTGGACACGGTCGGCAAAATGTCTATTGCGAAATATTTTGCATACCTGATGCCTAAGGTTCGGTATTTATTCAGTGTCGATGCCCCCCCCATGCCGTTGTCTAAATTTTTCAGCGTTTTGAACACGGTCGGCGGAACGTCCAATCTACTTACGTTATTCGGCGTTTTAGGAGTTTTCGGTAACGTGTCCCTTTTAGGAGATTTCGACAATTTAAATATTATCGACGTTTTGGCCATAATGATTTTTGGTGTTTTGGACACCGTCGTCAAAGTGTCTATTGCGAAATAGTTTGCGTACCGGATACGAAAGGTTCGGCATTCATTCGGCTTCGATGACGTCTGTGATGTCGTCCAAGTTCTTTCTGTGTTTTAGATACGGTCAACGGAATGTCCAATGTACGTTATTAGGCAGCGTTTTGGAAATGTTCGGCAAAATGGTCTTTTTATAGTAGTCGGTGTTTTTAACCGATTCGGCGTTTTGTACATTCAAAATACAGAGTCATTGTTTTGGAAATTTGGTGGATTGTCAAGTATCCTGCACACAATCGACGATATCCCGATTCATATTAGTGAACTATAGGGGTCTAAGTTGTAGTCCTTTAAAACATCGAATCGACATTATATCAATTTGCTATATGTGTCATTCTGTGTTTGTACCCGCCGCGGTCGCATCAACCATCAGGTCGTGTTCTCACCAAAAGCAACTGGAACGGCAACGCAGCTACAACGCTACCGCAACTTCAGTTGAGTTGCTCTTAATTGTGTAGTTACTAAAATCAACTGTTTTGAAGTCTCTTGTTTCGGTGATCCTGAACAAAATCTCGTCCTCGTCAAATGAAAATATAGCCACTGCATAATTGCTAGTGAAAAAGCGTAAAACGAAAACATACCGAGAATTTTGGATTAACCCTTTGTATACCATAAATTTGGCACACGCTTTTAACAATTTCTCCTCGGTCTTTTTCTTTCAAGTCGCCATGTGTGATGACTTTCTCAAATTGTATAAACATGCGTGTGCTTTAACAAGGGTCACAAAATGTAAAGATTTTGCTGTCTCGTCCGCCATAATACAGCAGTTCTTGGCAATTCTAAACCGTAACTGGGGACAGCGACGCGGTATGCAGCGCTGCTGGCAACCTATCAGCAACTGGTTGCGTTGCAGTTGAGTTGCCTTTTAGTAGGTGGAAACAGGTATATTTTAATTTAATATTAGTGAGGAGTCACGTTGGTGTTGGTTGCAATTGCGTTGCAGTCGCCGGTTGCTTTAGGTGAGAACACCCCCTAAGACAAATTATGGTAGTAACTGTTTCCATCCTGAATATCCGTATACCCATTAAAGTCAATACAAGTTTACTGGGATTCATAAATATTTATTGCTAATGCCAAACATTTCCAGTATTTTCATATACAATATAACAAGTGCAAGGCAGATTACCGAAAATTTTTTCGCGCTGTCGCACAAGTGTTTGTTTCCATGAAAACTGGCCGATCGCGAAGCGAGAGGGCAGTTTTCAAGGGGAAACATATACGCGTGCGACAGCAAAGGAAAAATTTTAAGTACTATGCCTTGCTCGAGTTATATTTGTTCAGACTATCGCATAAACCATATAAATTTAATATACTAATTGTACGCTTCATTATAATTTATAATTTATTTGTTGTATAACTGTCATTAATTGAATTGTGTTTCATCTAGTCGCCATCGCGGGTGATTACCGAATATCAGCACTAGTGCAATATTCGCTTTGTCAAAATTTTCAAGTAATTGTGATTCGATAGGCTGTGACGAGACAAATGCGCAACTTTCATTGGTCGACGTCTGTCACGTGACAGGTGAATGCGATAGTCATATACAATATAACAAGTGCAAGGCATATTACCGAAAATTTTTTCGCGCTGTCGCACAAGTGTTTGTTGTTTCCATGAAAACTGCACGATCGCGAAGCGAGAGGGCAGTTTTCAAGGGGCAACAAACACGCGTGCGACAGCAAAGGAAAAATTTTAAGTAATATGCCTTGCTCGAGTTATATTTGTTCAGACTATCGCATAAACCATATAAATTTAATATACTAATTGTACGCTTCATTATAATTTATAATTTATTTGTTGTATAACTGTCATTAATTGAATTGTGTTTCATCTAGTCGCCATCGCGGGTGATTACCGAATATCAGCACTAGTGCAATATTCGCGTGTCAAAATTTTCAAGTAATTGTGATTTGATAGGCTGTGACGAGACAAATGCGTAACTTTCATTGGTCTACGTCTGTCACGTGACAGGTGAATGCGATAGTCATTAGTATCCCATTTTAGGCCCAGTCAACACTCGTATATGGAGATTGGACCGACTATTTTAATGTAACAAACTTAGATATTTCCCTTATAATGTAAAATAGCACAACCAACAAGAAAAAATGGAGAAATATTAAGAAGAAAAGAAAAAATATTAAAAACACAAAGAAGATTTAAAAATGGAAAACAAACAAAAATGTACTAAGTATTTATAGGACCATGTACTTATACTACCCTTTTACTATTATATGTAAATAAAATCAAATAGGATTTACTTTCAAAATTGTCTGCTCAATAAATTATAATAAATTAACGGATACTGACATTTTATGATTTATGTATTTCTATAAATTATACCGTATCAATTATGCTAACGTTGTGTTAGTGGGATTCTTAATTAACCTCTGTATAACACAAATTAATTTGAACAATATCTGTATTCCAGAATCGCTGTTCGCGAAATAGAAATCGCTAGTTTCATCTATTATGCAGCGTTCTGCTTTTAAAGTTATGCCAAATTCAAGCACGTATTTGGTTGTCCATAAATTTCACCCATATTAGAGTACATTGCCTATAACTAGAACATACTCTGAGATAACCACAACTATTACAGTTTCTGAAAGGTAAAATAAATATTTAAACCAACAAGTCGACTATCTTCACAGGAATTTCATCAAACATTTACAAACGCAATCGGAATTGATAAATTTTATAGTAGGTTTCTTGGTGGTGTATTTCGCTACATATCTAGCTTAGATGCGATGAACAGAAATGAATTTTCCAACCCCTGGGAATGTTGTTGAGTCAAATGTGTTTGCCTTTTACCGAAAACTTTAATTTAGTATATTTTGGTACACGTAAACTGAAATTTCAAATATTTTCATCACGTCTCACATTAATTGGGATTTGATTCAAGCGTAACTATTGGAAAACAAGGACTATTTTAAGAGTTTATTTTTGCACCGCTTTATCCGACTTTTCTCGTAAAATACAACTAGTTTTAAGACCTAATCCAATCTTTAGCTAGACGACTATCGGATACCTACTATAGATTTTCATTAAATTTCCAGCTTGTACACGAGACAAGTAAATTGATCGTGTGTCGCTCGCCTTTTTTGCCGATAAATTTCTCCTTCCTTATTATTAAATTTAATTCATAAAAACCTATAGACGGGATAAAATTTAATATGGTCATAAACAGTAAAATGGGCAACTTTATATTAGGTTTCTTCTTTATAGTTATGGTGGAAATTTTCGTATGATCCTCGTTTGCGGCCGCTTCGTTTTCATTCCAAGAGAAAAAGTTGTTCATTTAAGATTGAATCGTGGGGAGTTTCTCATCAACTTTTATCGAGTCGTGGTGCGAATTATAATAAAGTTCATTCTTTTGCTGTGTCTGTAGCATTTAATATAGTACAGTATTGTTAGTTCTAGACAAATAGCACAATACGTTTCAGAATTCAGAATACTAACAATGACGCAAACCAAATTTACGTCGGTTTGTTTTTTGTTTTAATTGGAATTATTTCCGGAAGATGTAAATAAAATTATAGCATATCAGGGAATAGAAATATTTCAGAGTACCTATAATCAACAGAATCTCAAGGTTTCAATTAAAAATTTCTTCATATTTAAAAAAAAACAACCAACTTGATGTCTAGGTTCTTTGTTGGTGTTGAATTAGAAAAATGAGTTTGAACAAAGTACAACATTTTTCCCATTTCTGTTAACGAGAACACCTATAAACTACAAATTAAATGCTTCATTTACTTTTACATCAGCTTCATCTATCCGAACAATAGATCTATTTCCTGTCTGGTGCACTTTAACTACTACTATGTAGTACAAGAGTACCTGCATTTAGTAGATAAGTGATACACTTTAAAAGAGCTTTTCGCACTTTGCTCTTGAAGACTAGAATGACATTATGAGAAAGTGCCACCCACGTTGTAGTATCTTACGGTATCTTTACTAACCGTATAAATAATTACACATGTATGGACCCCTACCCCACTCCATTCGTCACCTGAAGGACCACATTCGAAATTATCAGAATAAATAATGAATCATTAATTAAATTTTTCACCTACGATGCCGAAAGTTGAAAACACTGTATAGCTGGTGGATGCTAGGGAGGCTAGACTCCTATCCAATGTCGTATTTTAAAAATGTTCAAAACTATATCGAATTTTCATTTCATTTTCGCGTTATACCTACCTACATTGTCTACCAGCAACGATCTTTTTCTAATACACATTGTTAAAAAAAAGACAGTACCATAGTACTGAGAGATTTCTTTGGGGGGCCTGTAAATAAGCAATTTTTATAATCTTCAAACCGATTTATTTTTGTAACACAACAAGAAAAATAGTATGTTTTATTCGGATCAGGAGTACAACTCCTTGCATACAATACTCCTTGCTCATAATACTCCCAGCCCCCAATACTCCTTGCCGCCAATTCTTCTTGCATACAAAGCGCGCCCCACCATAAACTGTACTGTGTAAGAACGCGACCTGCGTGCACTGAAGCTCGGCCGGCCTTTTGTATGCAAGAAGAAAGAGTGGTTTTAGATGGAAGGAGAAAACGCGGGTCTAGCTTTGTAAGGAAGAAGAAAGCATGAAATTAGATGCAAGAAGAACTGGATGCCAAGTTCTTATTTATATATATATATTACCTGCTAAGAGCAACTAACCTGAACACAGACTAAGGTGCCATGTGCACAGATCATCCACTTCTTCTTGCATCTAATTTCATACTTTCTTCTTCCTTACAAAGCTAGACCCGCGTTTTTTCCTTCCATCCAAAAACCACTCTTTCTTCTTGCATACAAAAGGCCTGCCGAGCTTCAGTGCACGCAGGTCGCGTTCTTACGCCGTACAGTATGTGGTGGGGCGCGCTTGGTATGCAAGAAGAATTGGCGGCAAGGAGTATTGGGGGCTGGGAGCATTGTGAGCAAGGAGTATTGGATGCAAGGAGTTGTTTCGATCAGAAGTGCCTTTTTGGGCAATTTGAGTCCGCTTTAGAACATAAATATAAACGATATTTCATTTTAAGAATACGACTACATTTTTATACTTTCACATTTGTGGCATTATTTTTGTTCAAACAAACATTAATAGATATGATATTTTTACTGCTGAACCAAACTTTTGCGTTAACCATCTTGATTTAATTTAATTCATAATATCGCAACAATAAAATTCTGAATGTTCAATTTAGAAACAAAATGAAATAAGTTTTTGAAAATACAGAATGATGAAGAATATGTTGCATCAGCAGATAATTGAAGAACCCACCGAGAAATTCATAATTTAACTTTGCGTCTAATTTAATTACTGCAAGTGCAATGTAAAGTGCTTGTTTAAATTTAGATGAGTCCAGGAAAATAGTTTATGCTCCTGGATGTCTGTTGCTGCTGCATCCCGCCAGACTATCGATCCTGGAATGCGCGCCCCAGGACGCGCCACTGCGACCTTCATTAATGTTCAACCGTGGCTAGCATATCTCCCGAATTATCCTTGTTTGTTTTAAATAATCCTTTTAATGTGTATACGGTAGTAATTCTCTTGCGGATATTAGTCTCTTGATATAATTAACTAGCTAGCTGCTAGCTCTATTATTTCTTTGAACTAATTCACAAACTGTTATTTCTACGAAATTTTACTATTATTTTGCCATTTTTCTTTCTATAAAAATCAATCTTAAAAAGTCTAGATATACAAGAAATCCTAAACAGAAAAAAGGAACGAACATATTATAAGCAGGTATTAAATAATACATTTGCTGTTTTTTTAACAACGTCGAGATTAGTTAATAAAAAATCGGGAGAAAACTTATTTTACATTAATTTCTACATATTACCTTAATCCGAATAATTTTGAGTAATTTAAATTTAAATTTCACCAAAAAATAAGATAAAGTTATAAAATGTAATTAGTTTATAAAACAAATTTGGAAATGTTATAAACTTTGCTTGTTAACTTTTAAAGTATTTTAACTTTCACAGCATTACATCAATCCGAATTGAATATTATGTAGATATTATGCATAGTTATATATACTATATAGGGTGTTTAAAAATCCTGCAAAACAAATTAAACTACAAACTCCACAACTACATTCCAGATTTAAACCACGGGAGTTTGTTGTCTCTGGAAAATTGCCTTACCCGTAACTAATATTTTATGAACAGGAATATGTGTGGGAAAATGAGCTACCATCGAAAACTGTTTACGAAACTACATAGGGGACGAACGGTTGTTCTAGTACAAATGTGTTCCGAAATCTTCGTCAGATTTAGTGTACTTAACATTTCTGTAGTATTAGAACGAGTCGGGTCTTCATTTTAAAAATCACTTGTAAGGACAGTAAACGATTTATGAGAATGTCGCCAATTTTAGCTTCGTTTTGTAAATTTCGATGATTTAAGTTGGACAGAGACGGATTATCGTGTTGGTCGGTAGCGATCGGCCGGCTTGTCCAGCTATAATTTCTAGCCGGACGATCGCTATCGACCGGGTCCCGGCTTATTATTACTGAAGATGAGTGTCCCTCTTCTGTACGTATCCAACCCGTATAGTCTCATTTTTCTCGCTACGCATTCAAGTGATTTCCAGGACTGCCTATCGAACTATACTGTTGAATACCAAACAAGAAATGTTTATTTTCAGTGTAGAAAAGTTCAGGGATGTGCTAACGTCCACTTTTTTTCTTACCTTCAAATTCAACTTATTCGACTATAATCATTAAAGCGATATGGTGACGTATTACAGATAATGTCTTTTCTGACCTGATTCCGAACATAGATTGTCTCGGTCTGGCTGAACGATTGGCTAGCAAATGGTGTGGCATATTTCACCGTTGCAATTCGTTCGATTTCCGACTGAAGTCAAGACAGTAATGGTACTTTTGATTAAAAAGAAACTTGGCATAAACTTATTTAAATAAAAATTTAGTCCAATAAATGTGTACTCGAATAAAAATATTGGAATGTCTTATTCCAATAATTCAAGATTTCCGAATATCGATACTACCTGACATAACTTTGGATATTTAATTTTGTTCATTTTTCAAGACTCCGAAAGAAATATATCAAACACCACTAACTTGAACCTACAAGCCAAAACGAATAGAAAAATACATGGCATGGACATGGTTTTATCTTGCTGATTTCATAATCCTGCGAAGTTAAAGTTCTAGCACTACAAGAAACCACTAGAAATATAAGTAAAACTTGTTAGAAGATTTAAATAAATCACGTGATATCTATATTTACTGACCTTTCCATGTCTGAGTGGAATCTACCTCCAAAGTATAAAAATTCTAATTTCCAACAATAGATGATGAATCCGCACACTCACTTCACTTACCTTATAGTTTATATTTTTTAATCTTGATGTCTTCCTGAGTAAGCGGCAAATGGAATTCCCATGTTTATTCTAGTATATTTTGGGGTGATGTTAACTCATCTCTCATTGATTCATTGCTAATTCTGTCAGTTCTTGTGCATCCGTTTACCGCTCTTAGAAAGTTCATTTCCGATACTTGGATCCATGGCTTGTCTTTTGTAGACAAGGTTCCTGTTCAGCTTCCATTCATCAAAATTGGTTTCTAGTATCATTACAAAATTTAACTTGCTTGGTTTCCAATGAATTATCGCATGGTCTACGACATTACTTAAAATTGTTGAACTTATTGTGTTGTCAATAAAATCGTATGGTATTTCCTACTACAAATACTGATAAACCAAATCACTAATCACTATTTTGAATCTAGTATTACTTTAGCTCATTCGTTGACTATATCGTCGATAGTAACATTAAATACGTTGGGCAACGTATCCCATTCACATTCTTGTCTAAGACCCTGGCTTGTTTCCATATAATTTTCAATGCTTTTCTTAAACATGGCGGAGCCTTCGTCTTCTAAAACTCAATTGAGCTTAACATTAAAATTGTCACAACCAAAAACCGTTACCAGTTTATTTGATCAACTATCAAGTGATTTAAAAATGGTTCACCAAACTTAACCATAACAAAAATCAAGTATGTCTTTGCTCAAATCGCTGTGGTAAATGATTTGAGATAAGTAAACATATTTTTGTCTCTCTAGGCCGTCTTTGATAAATCGAATTTTGAAAATATACCAAAATTTCCTTCTTAACCACTAGTTACATATTAATTTTGCAAGCAGATAATTGCTTCTGTAAATTTAAATGAAAATAAGCTTTCCAACATACATTTCCAGGTATTATATGTGCGGAAAACAAGCACATCTTTCGTGCACTTATTAATATTCTAAGAAAGTACTTTTCTCTCTATAAGGTAACATAAACATATCAATTTCTTAACCTTCGACGTGCGTAAACTAAAATACGTAAGGGTTTTAAATCTCATTGTTAATTTTAAAGGAAACTTGTCGATCAATCTCCTAAGACACATTTCTATTCACAGCAATGAACTAAATTCGAAATTTCTTGTTAACCTGACAAGGCAAAGATTGGGTAATATATCTTAGTCACTCATATTATCTAGTACGGGAAATTAACTGTCGAAGGCGGACGTACTTTTGGTGTTATGAACGAGTTGATGTTATCAACCAGTGCCAATTAACTTGCCATACTTATGTACTATAAGTGACATCCTGTGGTGGCGATTGCTCGAGATGCAGATCCGCCAATAATTCGCCCAGTAACCAAATTTGGTTAATTTGATGAAATTTTACGAAGAATTTAGTCACGTATAGCTTTTTCGCCAATTTATACACACTCCGTATAAATCATACCTTCTCTATGAATTTTGAAAATAATTCTTCAGTCTTTTAATAATCATTTGAAAGTAATTTGTAATTGTGAAACGCTGCCTTAAAAATTACGTTAGAAAAACTCACTACACGACCACCTAAATTCCTTGCTCTCTGTATCAGAATGCCAATACAGAACGAACATCAAAAGAATTTTAAATCTACCAATGCGTTCGATAAGAATGTGTCGTCTCCTATACTTTTCACTGGGTGCTCCAAAAACTTTCAAAGGAACTCTAAATTGAATAGAAGATGTAATCGTAATAAATAGAGAAATCAGCGACATTCGTTAATATGTAGACGATGCTATTGCAATAGCATGTTACAACCATGAAAAGTTATCGTATGTGTTACCTGATAATTATATACTTAAGGAAAACCAGATGAATAAAACCGCCAAAGTGTCTGAATTTATGTGTGGATTAAACATCAGTCCTTCAAGGATTCTAGAAGTAGTAAATTTAACGATCTATATTACCTACTAGCTGTAATAACAATAATTATTTTTATTAAACAAATATTCTTCTGCCTTAAATTTTTAAGCACACAATCTCTCAATCCATAATCTCTATCCCAATTTTCCTCTTATTTTCTCATTCATATGACACTCCAATGCGTTCTTCGTGTTTTCTGTTGTGTTCACCATGTAGTAATTTGTTTGCTCCCCCATTATTCTATGCACTTCTTCATTTTTCATTAATTTGGTTTTTCAGTCCATCTACCACTACTACTCAAACGTCTCCAACTTTTTGCGTTTGTTCATTTATAGAGAATATGGACCGAATTCAGAGACATAGTACTTAAGTACTTAAGTAGGTACTCCTCATCCTATTACACTTATCTCCACTGATTTTGAGAATAAATTACACTCCGCGCATTTTCCAAATAAAAGAAGGTTTCTAAATTTAGGAGCATCGCCATAACAACCACAAATAACCGACGAAGTGCAACAACACAAATTTTTTTGTAAATTTTTAGTGACTCGTACAGATTACAAAACCTTCTAATCTTCCATAAATTTCACTCAAATGTTACTCAAAAAGTTTTAAGTTTTAAGGCATAAATGAGTAACTCATGTTTATGAATACCCAATTTAAGGTTGAGTTTGAATTAAGAGTAAGTGTAGTGTGAGTATTCCTTAAATGGCGTCTCTGAATTCGGCCCTTAAACTATAATATACTCTATCAGATACATTTAAAATTTGATCTGTGACCTCGTGCCGTATGTTTTGATGTTCAAAATTTAAATAAAAACACAGTAATCGGAATAATCCAAAAATAATAATCCTGCCATATTCTGCGAAAAAATAAATGTTGATTTTTAATATAGGTATCATTTTTCTTGTGCGAAAAATGATGTTTTTGTCAAAACTTTAAACCATTGACCGTATCTCAAGATGGTCTTCATTTGTAAACGATACCGATTGCCGTTAAATAAACGATTATGATGCACAATAGACCCGATTGATTCAAGATAAAAAAGGTACCATGATGTGTTTGATTTTCCAGGTGGGATAAGTGGGGTTTGCGAGGCGATATAGCGCTATCGACGTCCCACCTCTATAGAAAAGTATTTTTACATTTTTCTAATATTTGGTGTGGTTCACGATATATTTAGGGTAGGTCGTTTTCAAATGATTACCCGTATGTAAATATAGTTTTAATGTTTCATGCTCCGGGTTCTTGGTTCTTATAAACGCACAATTGAAAATACAGTATTATAATTTTATGTAATACTAGCAAGCGCCCCACGGCAAATGCCGTATAATAAGCATAAGGAACAAATTTGCACACACGTTTGAGTAGTAGTGGTTTAATTTACAGTATGAATTAGGTACTTACTTCGCAAGGAATACGTCGGTAATTGTAATTACTTGCTTGTAATAAATTGTAATGGAAATATCACATTAGTGTGTCCACGATCGACGAAGTGTTCAAACTTCGCAGTCGACGTTGTGTCCAAAACGATCGGTCGACTAAGTATCCAGTCGACGAAGTGACATGGACCCTTAATTTTTTCTTTCAAACTAGGGTATAGATGCGTACCCTGCATTTTTATGACGTATAACCCGGAATACAGCACTGATTTAACGTAAAAATTGAAGAGTAGTAGCGCAAATAATTGTTGTATTAGTTTCATATTTGACGAACTTGCGCGATACACACCTCAGTAGCGCAAGCTCGATTAAAAGTAAGTTTTTGGAAATAGTCAGACCGCACCATGCATTATTAAAGTTAATAAGAAATTGTGTTTCATTTATATTAATATAAACTTTCTTTACCAAACACAAGTTTACTCAAGACATAGTAAAAAACAGATTTACTGGGCAACACTTTGTAAGTTCTCAAAACTGTAATACCTTGACATTATACGCAGAATTTAATCCCGAATTGAAATATATGTAAAAATATACAGGGTGTTACATTTGAAATAAGAAAATTGGTGTAAATTCCGTAAAAACCGGAAGTGAATGAATTTTAACAGTCAGTTCAAATTATGAGCTCTTACGCATACAAATTTTTTTTAAATCGGTAAAAAAAATAACAAATCAAACTGCAGCGAATCGTCGGCGGTAAAACTGTTGCGGCGATTCTCCCATTCCCGTTTTGCGATACCTACTTATAGCATCTTCTTCTTGTTATACATTGAACTGAGTGGCACTTCATGTTCTAACTACGAAATCCAGATACTCCTTCATAGATTTTGATATTAATATTCAATAACAGAAGAAACATATTTATCTTGGAGTTTTGTTTAAAAGAGGAAAATGTGTATCGTCTGATATTCAATGATAAACGAATACATTTTATCCGTAAGCAGTGGAAATGAAAAGAATAAAACAATTGGTTAACAATTGATTAGATTAACAATACAATTTATTAAAACCCAATACAATTAACAAATCAATTAACCATAAAAACTGTTAAACAGTAACAAAAACGTGTTTATGTTACGGACAATGACGGTAAGTGGACATTGACGACAATGGCCAGACAATGGCGTGAATGTCCATTTTTCCTGGCCCATATCGCTAATGCCCGGGCATTAACGTTATGGCCTGTTGCGGGCAGGCAATGTTTGTTAATATTTTCATTTTATGATAATAACGATACTGGCCAAAAATAGTTGAAGAATGTTGATATAGGTATCGTGATTATTATTATTGAAACATGGTTTCTTCAATTATTTTTATTTATCAAAAGAACAGTAGAAAAAGAATAATAATCAAAATTCATCATTTTTGTTGTGACATGAGAGTGATCCATGGCACTTTGAATTGTAAATTTTCTTGTTTGCGCGACATGCACACTTTTTGTTTTTACATCCGCCCTTGCAGTGACAACGCTGTGTAATGGGCAATGACGATATCGCCCGGACGATGATATTAACGGCGCGCTCGCATCATGAATTAGCATCATTGTCCAAATCACATGGACATTAACGTTAGTGGCCGCCCATTATGGATAATGTCCAACATGACTGGGCATTATTGTCAGTGACTGGCCAATAACGTTATTGGCCGGATTATCGTCTTTGTCCGTAACATTTACACTTAATGTGTTACAATTCTTTGAAGGCACCAAACTCGCTGAAACGTTTAAATTAAAATATTACAATAGTTTAGAAATAAGAAATAGGACGATCAATACTTCCATAAGTATATGTAACGAATAACTCCATAGAATGGTACAGAAATTGAAACTCCAGCATATATTTTCCATTAGGTATGAAGGGAGGAAATTTAGATCCGTCCGGTGTAAAATTATAGAAGTAATATTTCTTACCCTAATCAAAGTTACGAAATTAATTACTGAATGCAGTTTATATTATTAAGAAAGCTTTACCTTTACCAATGGACAGACAATATTTCCATGTTCATTGGATACGGAATCTAAACCAAATGCTTTCGAAGCTAATATTTCACAAAAGTTAAGTTGGCCACGTATCGGAAACTCTCGGTATTCATTACTGGCAAATCTGTACACTTGTGCAATTACCTACAATAATAATTTTACAGGAAATCTTACAAAAACATATTAACCTCATAATTATGTAGGTACCTCTAAATCGTTACCCAAATCAACTGTGTATATAAAACTGGCATTAACAACAGGGGTTGTACGATTGAATTTAAAAGTACGAACTTGAAAATGCCCGAAACTTGCATTACTGCGGATTAGTTCACCTCGTTCGAAATTCATTTTGTAATCATTTTGATGAAACTTGCGTAACACGTCGGGAAAAGGCTTGGCTGTTGTTGAAGTAGTTTTATTATTTGTACGATTTCCTAAAGTACCGGAAATAGCAACAACGATGAACAGCAAATAACTGAACAATAAATTTTCCATTTTTTACAAAATAGAATTGCAAAAAAATATTGAACAAGTTTCAGGCACAACACATTCTGCCGAATTGTAGTGACTACTGACTGGCCTTTGTATTTCCTGTTTTGTACTGTTCACCTATTATTATTATTATTATTATTATTATTATTATTATTATTATTATTAAGCATAATATGACTCTATGTGTTTGTGTAAAATATCAAGTAATTTAAAAACTTGCTGTTGTAAGCTGCTCTCACAATTTTTCAACAAATAAAATGAATTTATGTTTTTTGAATGAAGCACTAAAAAGGGTTTGTTTGTTTCTGTAGCCTCTGAAATTATGTATAAATTTAACCTTTCAATATATAAAAAAATTACCGTTTTATTAATCTGTTATTGTAGGAAGATACAATAGGTAAACTTCTTTTTAAAATTTTATGTATTTGATAATGGAAATTACAATTGACCAGGGGCTGTATTCTCGAAATCACTCGACATTTTCTCGCACACGACTAGAAAAAATTAACCAATCAAACTATTTTTTGTGGCATGACATATGCTCAATTGTCAGGAAAATAGCCTTCGGATTGGTTGAATTTTTTTTGTCGAGCACGACAAAATGTCGAGTGATTTCGAGAATACAGCCCCTGGTTAATATTTTGCTAACAGTGATTACATACATACCCCTCATCTGCAATTTCCAGTTGCAAAAATTGAATTTTAAAAGTAATGTATTTTCATTACAAAGAAAATGAAAATGAAACCATGTTTTAAAACACAAGACAAACTTATATCCGGAAACCTGAATAAGTCGAAAAAGAGAAACATTCACATATTTTGTTAACTTCTAAATTCTGTTTCATAATAAATTTATCGCCTAGTGAGGTATTTTTACTTGTAATCTAGGAGACGTCTTCTTCCTTTACAGTTTACAACAAACAAAGTTTTATATTTTAAGTTTATACACACTCTTCAAAGGAAGCGAATAAAAATTTTATGTGCACTTCTCCTACCTTGATTTATTATTATGCCTTAATAACTTTTGCCAGGCTCATAAATTTAATTAGAAAACTAATAAATCAATGCTAATTCATGGGCTTAATTACATTTTGTAGTAGAGTAGAGCATTTACGAGATTCTTCCCATGTAATTATAAAACAGTAACGTTTTGTTTTTTTAGTTAATTTTTTAGTTCATCTTCTCATTTTACAAGAATCTACTGAACTTAATTTAAAAACTTAATTTCTTGAACTTCAAAAGTGTCCCAAGTATTTCTATTTCCGCTTTTCAGATGGTGTTAATATCCATGAGTTGTAGCATTGTAAGATAAAGAAGCTACTTTGACAACTTCTCAAAACTGGTTCAAAAAGTGCATATTTTAGGAGAACCAACGTTGTCGCTAAATTTTCATCTTGTGATAATCAGGCTTGTAGCAATAATTAATTAATAATCCTTAAATTATTTTTAATGAACACCAATTTCTTACTGGTCCCCTAATAATAACATACACGGTTTCTTTTAGCATTTTTTGCTTGAACGGATTGGAGCAGCGTTGGAATATTCGAGCGATATTCCGAATTTACTTTGCGAACTTATATAATTAACGAATCTTCCCAATGCTCACTTCCGCGGAGTTTTCAAAGCGTACTTGAACATTTTTTCGGTCAACTTAAAAAGAGATCAAAAGCACAAAATTCAGCAATATAAATGTAATTTAAATCTTGCCAAATAAAATATTAAATTACAAGTTCCTGATTTTTTCTGCATCGTAAGTTTCGGTTCGTTACTTGCTGGTATCTGAATTCGACAAAATTGTATTTGTCTGTATGAAATACTCAAATATTATTCGTGCGTACATAATATATATCAAAGTTTCATTTTTTCATGTAGATCTTCATTTCAGGGTGGATATGAGTCAAGCGCATCGAAACGGAAGCTTTTATCAGTGCTGCTCGGGATTTTGTATAGATTTGTTGGAGAAATTCTCCGAGGAATTGGGTTTTACGTACGAACTTGTACGGGTTGAAGATGGACGTTGGGGCACCAATGAAAATGGAAAATGGAATGGTTTAATAGCTGAATTGGTTAATCGAAAGACAGATATGGTTATGACTTCGCTTATGATTAATGCCGAACGAGAATCTGCTGTAAGTTTTCATTTCATTCAAGTATAATAGTAATTAAAAAATTGGTGTGCGTCATGGGACAACCTCCTGACCTCTGTGAAGTTAGATTTGGATTTAGATTTGGATTTGCATTCCAGCTTCGTTTATTACAGTCGACCAGACAAATCCTGTAAATTATACATAAATTTATGTCGTGGAACGTTACCCCTCAATTTTAAAAGAATTTCGCTAGTAAAACAGTAAAACGGTGGACCACCCCATATATACACGGAAAATTATTAGTAATTAATTTACCCCTACTAACAAAAAAATCGCAGCCTGATATTGCGCCGCTTTGAAATTTTGCTACAATACTCCTAAAATTATTACCAGTCGATCCCCCATACGGATTTATTTAAATTCGGAGGTTTAAGGGTAGAGGTTTACACCCCCGAAATTAAAAAACTTCGTACCAACCAGCCCAAACATTGCGCCGCTTTGACATTTTGCTACAATACTCCTAAAATTATTACCAGTCGATCCCCCATTCGGATTTATTTAAATTCGGAGGTTTAAGGGTAGATGTTTACACCCCCGAAATTAAAAAACTTCGTATAGACCAGCCCAAACATTGCGCCGCTTTGACATTTTGCTACAATACTCCTAAAATTATTACCAGTCGATCCCCCATTCGGATTTATTTAAATTCGGAGGTTTAAGGGTAGATGTTTACACCCCCGAAATTAAAAAACTTCGTATAGACCAGCCCAAACATTGCGCCGCTTTGACATTTTGCTACAATACTCCTAAAATTATTACCAGTCGATCCCCCATTCGGATTTATTTAAATTCGGAGGTTTAAGGGTAGAGGTTTACACCCCCGAAATTAAAAAACTTCGTACCAACCAGCCCAAACATTGCGCCGCTTTGACATTTTGCTACAATACTCCTAAAATTATTACCAGTCGATCCCCCATTCGCATTTATTTAAATTCGGAGGTTTAAGGGTAGATGTTTACACCCCCGAAATTAAAAAACTTCGTATAGACCAGCCCAAACATTGCGCCGCTTTGACATTTTGCTACAATACTCCTAAAATTATTACCAGTCGATCCCCCATTCGGATTTATTTAAATTCGGAGGTTTAAGGGTAGATGTTTACACCCCCGAAATTAAAAAACTTCGTACCAACCAGCCCAAACATTGCGCCGCTTTGACATTTTGCTACAATACTCCTAAAATTATTACCAGTCGATCCCCCATACGGATTTATTTAAATTCGGAGGTTTAAGGGTAGATGTTTACACCCCCGAAATTAAAAAACTTCGTACCAACCAGCCCAAACATTGCGCCGCTTTGACATTTTGCTACAATACTCCTAAAATTATTACCAGTCGATCCCCCATACGGATTTATTTAAATTCGGAGGTTTAAGGGTAGATGTTTACACCCCCGAAATTAAAAAACTTCGTACCAACCAGCCCAAACATTGCGCCGCTTTGACATTTTGCTACAATACTCCTAAAATTATTACCAGTCGATCCCCCATTCGGATTTATTTAAATTCGGAGGTTTAAGGGTAGAGGTTTACACCCCCGAAATTAAAAAACTTCGTATAGACCAGCCCAAACATTGCGCCGCTTTGACATTTTGCTACAATACTCCTAAAATTATTACCAGTCGATCCCCCATACGGATTTATTTAAATTCGGAGGTTTAAGGGTAGAGGTTTACACCCCCGAAATTAAAAAACTTCGTATAGACCAGCCCAAACATTGCGCCGCTTTGACATTTTGCTACAATACTCCTAAAATTATTACCAGTCGATCCCCCATTCGGATTTATTTAAATTCGGAGGTTTAAGGGTAGAGGTTTACACCCCCGAAATTAAAAAACTTCGTATAGACCAGCCCAAACATTGCGCCGCTTTGACATTTTGCTACAATACTCCTAAAATTATTACCAGTCGATCCCCCATTCGGATTTATTTAAATTCGGAGGTTTAAGGGTAGATGTTTACACCCCCTAAATTAAAAAACTTCGTATAGACCAGCCCAAACATTGCGCCGCTTTGACATTTTGCTACAATACTCCTAAAATTATTACCAGTCGATCCCCCATTCGGATTTATTTAAATTCGGAGGTTTAAGGGTAGAGGTTTACACCCCCGAAATTAAAAAACTTCGTACCAACCAGCCCAAACATTGCGCCGCTTTGACATTTTGCTACAATACTCCTAAAATTATTACCAGTCGATCCCCCATTCGCATTTATTTAAATTCGGAGGTTTAAGGGTAGATGTTTACACCCCCGAAATTAAAAAACTTCGTATAGACCAGCCCAAACATTGCGCCGCTTTGACATTTTGCTACAATACTCCTAAAATTATTACCAGTCGATCCCCCATTCGGATTTATTTAAATTCGGAGGTTTAAGGGTAGATGTTTACACCCCCGAAATTAAAAAACTTCGTATAGACCAGCCCAAACATTGCGCCGCTTTGACATTTTGCTACAATACTCCTAAAATTATTACCAGTCGATCCCCCATTCGGATTTATTTAAATTCGGAGGTTTAAGGGTAGATGTTTACACCCCCGAAATTAAAAAACTTCGTACCAACCAGCCCAAACATTGCGCCGCTTTGACATTTTGCTACAATACTCCTAAAATTATTACCAGTCGATCCCCCATTCGGATTTATTTAAATTCGGAGGTTTAAGGGTAGAGGTTTACACCCCCGAAATTAAAAAACTTCGTATAGACCAGCCCAAACATTGCGCCGCTTTGACATTTTGCTACAATACTCCTAAAATTATTACCAGTCGATCCCCCATTCGGATTTATTTAAATTCGGAGGTTTAAGGGTAGAGGTTTACACCCCCGAAATTAAAAAACTTCGTACCAACCAGCCCAAACATTAATCACGAATAAAAGCTCTTAATCACCCGCCTTTCTTGATTGGGTCAACCAAGGCCTATCAAGGTTTACACCCAACACCAAGTTTTACCCATAAATTCTGAAAATATAGAAGTAGACAACAGTTTAAAAATAAATTTAAAAATAAAATAACCAATCAAAAAGAAATTTCAGTACTACAGTACCTATCCTAAATTACAAAACACAACTTATTGTTAACGGTAAGTGACATATAAACGATAAAGATAAATGACAATGAAATCAATCACTAATAAATAATAAAACGGTAGGTGTACCATAAATAACGAAATGGGCTTCTCTGTACTTCCCCTACAAAAATATTCAAGGCGTCATGAGCATGAGTCGTCACGTGACGGCACGTATAGCTGCTGCCATCTAGATATTTGTCAACTACTTTAAGTTGGTTGTTAAGTTCTGGTGAATCAGCGTTCTTTCTCTATGTTTCCGTTTGTTGTTATATTCTTTCTCATTTGTAATAGTTCGTACGTTCTTGGTGTTGCAGTTTATTGCAGATAGGTATTTCTGTGTTTTTAGCGAGCGATCACGCAATTTGCATTCGTTGTGCAATTTTTCAGGTTTTCCTGAGTGTTTAAGTGACCTAGGTTTTTTAAAACGCAATTTGCATCTAAGTATTACCAAAACTACATGATACTTCTAGTTTGCTGTTGAATAAGTATCATCGAAACCATCATGGGAAAAATTAAAAGGAACAAAATTTCTGTTCAAGATATTGCTACTTTTGTATTTGAGAATAATGTTTCCATAAATGACTTATTAAATACTTCCATCCGCGAAGAAACTACTACTTATGCATTAATGTGCTGTTGTCTGAAACTGAATAACACCGCCAAAAACAGAAAACTTATATTTACTATAATACGTAGGAAGCAAGCAGAAATATTGTTACTAAACGATCAACGTTCGAAAGTTTCAGCCCCAACAACGGCCAATCATGATTTATGTAGTACTATAACTGATGTTATACAGTCCAATGTTGGATTGTCTGAAAATCTGTTGGAGAAAGGATCTCATTCATACATTATGAATAAACAATGTAAAAACTACATAATTGTAGCTGAATTTTCAGTAGAAGATTCGAGCGTAATAGACAATACTGAAAAACGGCATTCCTTTTTTAAACACAATTTGATAAAAGAAGGAATTACTTGCTCCTTAGTTTTCAAAGGTTGTCATAGAAGGATAAAACCCAATGGGCCGGTGTCTGTGGAATATGCAAAATGTCGACATTCTAACTGTCGCCATTATCGTTTGGAATGTTTTGTGGGTGCTAATTACATCCAGTTTCTTGTCTTAACAACAGGGGTAGTTAATCACGGAACAGAAGAATTTTCTTACCCCTTGAAAGGGAAAGAAAGGGAGGAACTTAAAAAACTGCTATTAGTTGAAAAACCCGCACAAGTTCGCTCTAGAGATATTAAAAGCGCGGACGAAGGAGCTTTTCTAGAAGGCAATTGGCAGAATATCCATTCCTCATCAGTTTACCGTAAAGCTAAAGCAGAGGCAATAGCTGCTAATGATCACCACCAAGATGATTTTGTGGACATTGTATTACGCGGTTCCCTTGAGCAGAAGAACAATTCCAAGTACATTCAGTTTCCTTCAGGTAACACTTTGGTATACCTGTATAGTAAAGAAAATATTCGGATTTTAACGAAACATAACAAAGAATCAACACTGTATTTTGATGCCACCGGTTCTGTGGTTAGACCATCAAAGTACGAAACGGGTAAAAGAATACTATACTTTGCAGGTGTTATGAACGTCAACGGTAAAATTGCACCAATTTTGGAGTTAATTAGTTCCAAACATGATGTGACCACAATCGGTAATTTCCTCCGGCATTTCAAACATTTTGTAATAACAACTTGTCACATGAAATGGCCCATTTTCCAATATGTAGTTTCAGATTGGAGTTTTGCAAATATTATGTCATTGTGTTGGGGATTGAATGATGTAACGTTATTTCACTATTTACGCTTGTGTTACAAATACATTACTGCAAATACGGAGAGCGATTTTCTACAACATGTCATTATAATAAAGTCTTGTAGCGCTCATTTCATGAAAATGGTGTCTAATAGATTGTCAAAAAGCTGTATTAAAAAACCACATTCAACATTTATCATGAACGGCATGGCTCTTTTATTACTAGCACATAGTTGGGAGGAGTTGAACAAATTTTTTAAAGTATTTATTGTAGTTTTACTGTCGAAGTATGACAATGCAGATGTAACACTTGCCAAAGAGATTTTGACAAATAGTTGCAATGACCTAGATGCAGATATTTTATTAAAAGGAAAGACGGAATTTACTGAGTTTGATGCTGATGATGACGAGTTCCCCGTAACTGGACATGTTGTAGACTCTGCATTTTATGTACATTTTCAAAAGATATTCTTAGAAATAGAGGCTAAGTACAAGAATGAGATCAAAAGAAATGTTAAGTTAAACTCCTACTGTGAAATATTATTTGCTAAATATATTATGAAGTACTACATGCCTTACGCTCCGCTCTGGACTGGTATTATGCGAGTTAAAACTGACATCAGCAACAGATTCAGCAATTCAAATGCCGAATGTTGGTTTAAAATAGTCAAAACCGATATTTTAAAGTCCGCTACAAATTTAAAGGTCGGTAGATTTGTAGACATCCTGAAAGCCCGTCTTCAAAATGAAATGAAAATAATACGTCTGGCAATAAGCAACACCCCTAAAAATCATAAAAGGAAAAGTTGCAATAAATCAACAGTGCAAGAACATAAAACAAAATCAGATGAAGAAGAAGCAACGTACAAAAAAGTGGACGATTTAAGGGTAGTAGAGAGATGGAATAAAAAACGAAAAACAAATACAAAAACATACTTTAGTGACACGTTCGGTGTTAATAAAAATCTATTTTCCACTTCTCATGCTGCAAAATCAGCATTGGACAATGTTACCGCAGAAGAAAAAACAGTTGCACATGATAACATCAAAAAAGAAATGCAACAACAACATATTGATATTCAATTTGACAATATAGCAATAAATGCAGATGCTGATGAAAGAAAATTGAAGAATGGCTTATTTTTGGAACCTACTTACTACCTCCTAGCAAGTTTAAAAGGTACGTCTTTTAAAGTAGGGGTTTACAATCATCCGGAAAGCACTCTTCGGATAACTCTTAGCAGTTCAGATTATGCCACACTTGTAAGCGCAGAAAATGAACAAGCTACATCTTCTAAATTCCATCCCCAAAAATTTTGGCTCTCCGACTATGTCATAGATTCTTGTGCCGTTAAATTTTTAAAAACTGTAAAGAATATATATTATATTGACACTATTTCTGCCACTATTTTATTGTCTGATGCTTCCGATACGCGCTCTTTTAATAACTTTTTGCCATATACTAAATCATTTGAAGATGTGGAGTATATATTAATGCCTTGCAACATCAGTGGTGATCATTGGCTACTCATTATTATGGATCTAACAAGTAAGATTGCATACGTGGCTAATCCCTCTTCTACAATTGTGGTTGACACTGAGAAACTACAAAAGCGCCTCAAGCAATATATGATTAGACGAGATCGCCATCAGTTCTTCAAGAAATTAAATGCCCGTAGTTGGAATTTGGTATCTCTTTCCGATATTCCCAAACAACAAGATTATTACAATTGTGGAGTATTTGTGATAGAATATATTAGAACGTTTGCCCAACGAAGATTGTCAGGAGAAGATCCATTTACGCAATGGAACGCAAATCCTTTCGATGCTAATACTTTCAGGGCCAGCTTACAAAGGTATTTGCTATTGGTATCAGTAAATATGAACGAATTATGTTTACTATGCGGTCAAGGTGACGTCGTCGGTTCCAATTGCATTCGTTGCACAACGTGTACTCGATGGACACATATCCGATGTTTAAAAATTGATTCAGACGCAGTAAACGAAATGTCAGAAGATAGTACTTCTCAATATATCTGCAGAGTATGTGATTGTGTTATGCCATGGCAAAACCATAATATTTCTAGTGTAATTGATCTAGAAGACTTTGAAGTTCAAGAAATAATTAACCAAAATTTACAACACTTTAGATTAATATGGGAAAACAAAAATACCCCAAATGCTAAAAGATTCCTAGAAATAAAGGAAGAAGAAAGGGAGAAACACATGATATGGGATTATCTATCTGAATTTTTCACATACAGAACCGCCTACAAAATATCTAAATATCTAAAGAATTCGTTAACGGAATGCATCGACCGGCAGTTTAGATGTTTTGTTTTACTACCTGAAGCGTGTCATATAATATTTAATAAAATAAATGGTATTAATACTCTAGACACCAATATAGCGATGGTTCACCGTGAACAATATGGCAACGACTTCGAAGCCAAATATACATTAAACGAATTTTTAAATGTGTAATAATAACCCAAACAGTTAAATGTATGATGCAAACAATAAATATTAAATTTATTTTTAAACTGTTGTTATTGTTATTGTTATATTGGGGGTGTAAACATCTACCCTTAAACCTCCGAATTTAAATAAATCCGAATGGGGGATCGACTGGTAATAATTTTAGGAGTATTGTAGCAAAATGTCAAAGCGGCGCAATGTTTGGGCTGGTTGGTACGAAGTTTTTTAATTTCGGGGGTGTAAACCTCTACCCTTAAACCTCCGAATTTAAATAAATCCGAATGGGGGATCGACTGGTAATAATTTTAGGAGTATTGTAGCAAAATGTCAAAGCGGCGCAATGTTTGGGCTGGTCTATACGAAGTTTTTTAATTTCGGGGGTGTAAACATCTACCCTTAAACCTCCGAATTTAAATAAATCCGTATGGGGGATCGACTGGTAATAATTTTAGGAGTATTGTAGCAAAATGTCAAAGCGGCGCAATGTTTGGGCTGGTTGGTACGAAGTTTTTTAATTTCGGGGGTGTAAACATCTACCCTTAAACCTCCGAATTTAAATAAATCCGAATGGGGGATCGACTGGTAATAATTTTAGGAGTATTGTAGCAAAATGTCAAAGCGGCGCAATGTTTGGGCTGGTTGGTACGAAGTTTTTTAATTTCGGGGGTGTAAACCTCTACCCTTAAACCTCCGAATTTAAATAAATCCGAATGGGGGATCGACTGGTAATAATTTTAGGAGTATTGTAGCAAAATGTCAAAGCGGCGCAATGTTTGGGCTGGTCTATACGAAGTTTTTTAATTTCGGGGGTGTAAACATCTACCCTTAAACCTCCGAATTTAAATAAATCCGTATGGGGGATCGACTGGTAATAATTTTAGGAGTATTGTAGCAAAATGTCAAAGCGGCGCAATGTTTGGGCTGGTTGGTACGAAGTTTTTTAATTTCGGGGGTGTAAACATCTACCCTTAAACCTCCGAATTTAAATAAATCCGAATGGGGGATCGACTGGTAATAATTTTAGGAGTATTGTAGCAAAATGTCAAAGCGGCGCAATGTTTGGGCTGGTCTATACGAAGTTTTTTAATTTCGGGGGTGTAAACATCTACCCTTAAACCTCCGAATTTAAATAAATCCGTATGGGGGATCGACTGGTAATAATTTTAGGAGTATTGTAGCAAAATGTCAAAGCGGCGCAATGTTTGGGCTGGTCTATACGGAGTTTTTTAATTTCGGGGGTGTAAACCTCTACCCTTAAACCTCCGAATTTAAATAAATCCGTATGGGGGATCGACTGGTAATAATTTTAGGAGTATTGTAGCAAAATGTCAAAGCGGCGCAATGTTTGGGCTGGTTGGTACGAAGTTTTTTAATTTCGGGGGTGTAAACATCTACCCTTAAACCTCCGAATTTAAATAAATCCGAATGGGGGATCGACTGGTAATAATTTTAGGAGTATTGTAGCAAAATGTCAAAGCGGCGCAATGTTTGGGCTGGTCTATACGAAGTTTTTTAATTTCGGGGGTGTAAACATCTACCCTTAAACCTCCGAATTTAAATAAATCCGTATGGGGGATCGACTGGTAATAATTTTAGGAGTATTGTAGCAAAATGTCAAAGCGGCGCAATGTTTGGGCTGGTCTATACGGAGTTTTTTAATTTCGGGGGTGTAAACCTCTACCCTTAAACCTCCGAATTTAAATAAATCCGAATGGGGGATCGACTGGTAATAATTTTAGGAGTATTGTAGCAAAATGTCAAAGCGGCGCAATGTTTGGGCTGGTCTATACGAAGTTTTTTAATTTCGGGGGTGTAAACATCTACCCTTAAACCTCCGAATTTAAATAAATCCGAATGGGGGATCGACTGGTAATAATTTTAGGAGTATTGTAGCAAAATGTCAAAGCGGCGCAATGTTTGGGCTGGTTGGTACGAAGTTTTTTAATTTCGGGGGTGTAAACCTCTACCCTTAAACCTCCGAATTTAAATAAATCCGAATGGGGGATCGACTGGTAATAATTTTAGGAGTATTGTAGCAAAATGTCAAAGCGGCGCAATGTTTGGGCTGGTTGGTACGAAGTTTTTTAATTTCGGGGGTGTAAACCTCTACCCTTAAACCTCCGAATTTAAATAAATCCGAATGGGGGATCGACTGGTAATAATTTTAGGAGTATTGTAGCAAAATGTCAAAGCGGCGCAATGTTTGGGCTGGTTGGTACGAAGTTTTTTAATTTCGGGGGTGTAAACCTCTACCCTTAAACCTCCGAATTTAAATAAATCCGAATGGGGGATCGACTGGTAATAATTTTAGGAGTATTGTAGCAAAATGTCAAAGCGGCGCAATGTTTGGGCTGGTCTATACGAAGTTTTTTAATTTCGGGGGTGTAAACATCTACCCTTAAACCTCCGAATTTAAATAAATCCGAATGGGGGATCGACTGGTAATAATTTTAGGAGTATTGTAGCAAAATGTCAAAGCGGCGCAATGTTTGGGCTGGTCTATACGAAGTTTTTTAATTTCGGGGGTGTAAACATCTACCCTTAAACCTCCGAATTTAAATAAATCCGTATGGGGGATCGACTGGTAATAATTTTAGGAGTATTGTAGCAAAATGTCAAAGCGGCGCAATGTTTGGGCTGGTTGGTACGAAGTTTTTTAATTTCGGGGGTGTAAACATCTACCCTTAAACCTCCGAATTTAATTAAATCCGAATGGGGGATCGACTGGTAATAATTTTAGGAGTATTGTAGCAAAATGTCAAAGCGGCGCAATGTTTGGGCTGGTCTATACGAAGTTTTTTAATTTCGGGGGTGTAAACATCTACCCTTAAACCTCCGAATTTAAATAAATGCGAATGGGGGATCGACTGGTAATAATTTTAGGAGTATTGTAGCAAAATGTCAAAGCGGCGCAATGTTTGGGCTGGTTGGTACGAAGTTTTTTAATTTCGGGGGTGTAAACCTCTACCCTTAAACCTCCGAATTTAAATAAATCCGAATGGGGGATCGACTGGTAATAATTTTAGGAGTATTGTAGCAAAATGTCAAAGCGGCGCAATGTTTGGGCTGGTCTATACGAAGTTTTTTAATTTCGGGGGTGTAAACCTCTACCCTTAAACCTCCGAATTTAAATAAATCCGAATGGGGGATCGACTGGTAATAATTTTAGGAGTATTGTAGCAAAATGTCAAAGCGGCGCAATGTTTGGGCTGGTTGGTACGAAGTTTTTTAATTTCGGGGGTGTAAACCTCTACCCTTAAACCTCCGAATTTAAATAAATCCGAATGGGGGATCGACTGGTAATAATTTTAGGAGTATTGTAGCAAAATGTCAAAGCGGCGCAATGTTTGGGCTGGTTGGTACGAAGTTTTTTAATTTCGGGGGTGTAAACCTCTACCCTTAAACCTCCGAATTTAAATAAATCCGTATGGGGGATCGACTGGTAATAATTTTAGGAGTATTGTAGCAAAATTTCAAAGCGGCGCAATATCAGGCTGCGATTTTTTTGTTAGTAGGGGTAAATTAATTACTAATAATTTTCCGTGTATATATGGGGTGGTCCACCGTTTTACTGTTTTACTAGCGAAATTCTTTTAAAATTGAGGGATAACGTTCCACGACATAAATTTATGTATAATTTACAGGATTTGTCTGGTCGACTGTAATAAACGAAGCTGGAATGCAAATCCAAATCTAAATCCAAATCTAACTTCACAGAGGTCATGGGACACACGGCTGAAGTGTAACTTCTTACTTCTTGTGTGTTTGTTGCATTTATTTTGACGCACCCTGTATGTGCATTATTATCCATTTGGTTGCATTAATTTTGACGCACCTTGTCTTTAAATGTATATGAATAACAAACACAAAATGTATTCAATATAAACACACATTGCGTGCGTCATTCTTCCTCTCTTATTACTGCTTTATCTTCGAGTCTGCGCAACACGCACGCTTAGTCGCTTAATGTATGAATTTAAAACGCCCGCGCATCACGTGCTTCCGTTACGCGACACGTCATATCCGTTTCACTTCCAAGCTTTTAGTCCCCACCCCAACGCCGCATAAGAAGTTACACTTCAAAAATACTTTTCATATGTATGTGGAAATGGTTCCTCATTAACACTGCAACTGTCAATTGCATATCTGTTTGAATACAGGAAGAAACTACAAAAAACTTAAAATTGGTATCAAAGTCAATAGCCGCAGTCAATTGACTCAGCATCAGTGGCGTCGTAAACAGTGTTTTTCTTGTATCTTTCGAGCCTTTTAGTGCAATTTTTGATTTTTATTACTAGTTTCTGTTGTTCTTTTGTTTTCAGTTCAACTTGTATAATGTAGAGTGCTTTGATAATGTGTGTCAGATTTGTAGCAAGGAGAGTGTGGCCACGATTGCCAATCTGTATTAGAGGTTATGCATTTTTCGCCCGATCGTGTTTATTGATACATATTATTGTAAGTTGATTTTACAAAACGCAGATTGGTTACCATGGAAAACAAACATGCCGAAACAGTATAGTAAATTTCACAGTGGTGATCTGCGTTTTTCGATTGTTGGAAGCGGTAACCGTAGAATGTATTGTATTTGCATTTGCAACCCATGAGCGTATAGTTGTTTATTGTTTACCCAACGAGGTCGCCACGTGCGTGTTTGTTGACGTCACATGACCAGTTCCTTGACAACCCATAAACGTGTAGTTGTTTACCCACCGAGATAGCCGCGTTCCTAACGTGCCGACCTGACATGATCAACCCCTATTATCTCCCCACTCTCCTCGCTACAAATCTGACACACAGTATCAAGGCACTCTAGTATAATGAAATTGAGAAAATGTCAGCTACAGTAAACAGACATAATTGTGACTGATGCCTTGTCGTTCTTCGCTGATCGCTGACAATTATCTTTCTACGTATTTATTCTCTTATTATGCTTGCAAGCCTGGTTTTCCTGCATTGTTTTAAGAACCGCATCTGTTATGGCATTGTAGGCACAAGATATTCGTAGCTTACACCTGCAACACTGAAATGTAGCCAACCACCTCTTCTACATAAGGATTTCAAGATACATACTACCATAGTACTCTTAGGTCCAGTTGTATAAAAGTGTTTGACTCCTAGTTCAGCTGAACCACGATCAATTGTCATGGATGCGTATCCGTGGAAATTAATCTTCGTTTACCGGAACCCGAGTTCAAACCAAAACTGAAAACCTGGCCCTAAAATGTAGTTTTAGATACAATTTAGTTCTTCTTCGAGTACCGTATGCTTTACAGGTCGTTGACGAGAAGTACAGAAAGCCAAATTTTTCAACGAATTAGGGGTAGGAAACTCCTTTTACTTGAAAAATATTTAGCGTAACCACGTTAAGGCTCACAAGAAGATCCAAATGTGTTCAAGCTGGAACTTTTTAAATGAAAGGCACATAGCACTGGCCTGATTCAAATTACCTGAGATTTCTTAAGTTACCTACTGAACCCGAATAACTAACTTTTCCAAAAGGGGTTTAGTTCTTTTACTATGGGGCCACTTCATACTCAAGTTTTTCTGCAAATTTTTAATCTCGACTAACTAAATTACAATCACTTCATGATGCTACGTTAAATTCCTGTCAATTAGACTACCTAGCATCTAACAACTATAAATTCCCTTTTTAATTGAAACAAAAACAGATTCGATCTTAGTATTATACATCTTCAGATCAATTCTCACTTGTAATCTATTCATCGCTTCGGTTCTTATTTTATCGTGCCTCTGGTCTCTTACCTTTGCTTATTGGCTACAAAATAATCAATTTATTCTTTGTATTAGAGATTGGGTTTATATTTTGGTTGTGTTTCATTTCCTAAAATTTAGCAACCCCATTAATATATTTAAGTGATTTACATAACTTACCCTGATAAGATATTTGGCGCAGTTGTCCCATACATTTTACCAAACAAATAATCTAAAAGGATTATCTAAAGTATTTCGACGCAGTTGTCCCTTGTCCAATTTTAAAATATTTATATAAATTTATTACAATTTTAAATATCAATGCCAATTAAAACATACCAAGTCCGTTTGATCACCTAAAATTAGCTATCATGTGATTATGAAATTAATTTGTTTCTCTCCTTGTAAATTGATTTAGGAAAATGAGTATTATTCATCAGGGAATTCAGCAGCTGGTTAATTAAGCAGGTTTAACCTCAGAGCGGTTTCCCTCGACACAATTTAAATCCAATCAAATCTTTCGATCTTGCTGTAAATGTAGAATTCCCTCAGAATGCTGGTAACGCCGCCCGCGTTTATATTTTTTGTTAAAGCATGCTTAACTTAATTTTATTTTGGACTATCTCTTTCACAGTGGTGTTACTAATTTACAGTGAAATATAATTCTCTCATTTCAACCTGAAAGAAATTATGTTTTTTATCAAAAGAGATAAAATAACAGTAACAGTAAATATTAATTACTGAAATAACAATGTTACATCTATTTTTCTCTCTGTTACGGATTTTCTTTGCTTCTTTTTTTCTATGGAATGTATAGCATAAACACCTTTACGCCATCTTTTAGAAATACTTTCATAAAATAAGTTAATTTTTCACAACATTATTATAAAAATACTCTCTCTATAATAATAAAATAAACCAATAAAGTACATCAAAAAGGTCTCTTTTTAAACCTGATGAAAAGATTGCATTTGTCTGTTTGTGAAAGCAGCTTACGAAACTTTGGGGGAACTTTGTAATCTTACCAGAAAAATATTGGAAGTTCCCGAAAACCTTATGTGACAGTTTCCTAAAAATAATCCCAAGTATCTAAATACTACACATCTTAGATCTGTTTAATTGATATGTAATGTACATCAATTTTTTTTAAAATTTAAGTACCTACTACCAAAGAGTATAAGTGGGGACTACTGCAGGTAATAAATTATAATTGCCCACACATATATTTTTTATAACAAGTGATTCACAACAGTCGTTTCTCGTATCCTTTACATGACTTCATTCTATTTTCGCAATCATTATGAAGCATACATTTTCTTCTCATTGCAATTTCAACCATTTTCGTGCGTGTATGTGAAGCCTATCTCTTTTCCTTCATTTATCTTTTCCCATGTCACGGAGTGGAGTAGAACTATTAAATTATAATAAAACTGTCAATAAATATTAACCAACTAAATATTTAAAACTAATTACTAACCAATTGTGAGTAAAATAGTATGCATGCCTCATTGGAAAGCTGTACTGTCTCGAGCTATAGCTAACCTCGAGGCTACGCCCCATGTCGGTTACCTATCTTCGCTCTCGATAGTATTGAAACTTTTCCCAGCTCGATATGTAACCTACTATTTACACGGGTCCAATTTCTGGAAGTTAGTACCAATAGAAAACCACCCAGTAATTATGGACCTTTCTTTACAATTTTTAATTAGATTTGGGTCAACAAATATTTGTAATATTTTTTTAAAACAGAAATGCTATCTGACAAATCCAAAATATAAATCTGATTCAATTCTATTTTTCAAACCAAACATTAATAAACTGTTTTGTGCAAAACCTCTTCAATAATTTATTTTGATACTCAGTTATGTGTGGAGGTATTTTTTTCTACTGTCGCCTGGAGTGACTCGCTGACTTATAGTAATGTTTTACAATGTGGTTCAACTGAAAAATCAGTTGGGTGGCCTTAATTTATACACTACCCAAGAAACTTATTTGTTATAGTTTGGTTTTGCCTCAATTATCTATACCTACCCCCAAATTAAAATTTTTAATCAACTGTTTTATTACAGGTTGATTTTAGCGTCCCTTATATGGAAACTGGAATCGCCATTGTAGTAGCCAAACGTACTGGAATCATTTCTCCAACAGCGTTTCTAGAACCATTTGACACTGCCTCTTGGATGCTTGTCGGAGTAGTCGCTATTCAGGCTGCAACATTTACCATATTTTTTTTCGAATGGTTATCACCCAGTGGTTTTAACATGAGATTGTCGTCAATCAATCAGGTAGAAAATGTACTTGCCCATTAGTTTTAAGATAAGTATTTTTTTTCTAATTAATGTCTTGTAGAACGCACCTTCCCAATCACATAGATTTTCCTTATTCCGTACATATTGGTTAGTCTGGGCAGTACTTTTTCAAGCTGCCGTACATGTAGATTCACCAAGAGGTTTTACAGCCCGGTTTATGACTAATGTTTGGGCCATGTTTGCTGTTGTCTTCCTTGCTATTTACACTGCCAATCTTGCCGCTTTTATGATCACAAGAGAAGAATACTTTGAGTTTTCAGGTCAGTATAAATATTATTTTATTAAGGAAGAACTGAAACTAAACACCTTGTTTGACGACTATCAATTATTTCGTGCGCTATTTCCTAATTGTATGTGTTACCAACAGGGCTTGATGATCATCGATTATCAAGACCTTTTTCAAATAAACCGACGTTTAAATTTGGTACCATTCCATGGTCCCACACAGACTCCACAATTGCAAAATATTTTAAGGACATGCATGCCTATATGAGAACTTACAACAAATCTACAATAGTAGAAGGAGTGGACGCAGTCTTAAATTCAGATCTAGATGCGTTTATCTATGATGGAACAGTTTTAGATTACCTTACGGTACAAGATGAAGACTGCAGATTATTGACAGTGGGCTCGTGGTATGCCATGACAGGTTATGGGCTAGCTTTTCCACGTAACTCAAAATATTTAAAAATGTTTAACAAAAGACTGCTCGATTTTAGAGAAAACGGTGACCTAGAACGACTGCGGAGATATTGGATGACAGGTACTTGTAAACCAGGAAAACAAGAGCATAAAAGTTCAGACCCTCTTGCATTGGAACAGTTTTTATCTGCCTTCCTGTTGCTTATGGCAGGTATTCTGCTAGCAGCTTTACTTCTTTTCCTAGAACACCTATATTTTAAATATGTTCGTAAACATTTGGCGAAAACAGACAGAGGGGGTTGTTGTGCTCTCATAAGCCTATCAATGGGTAAGAGTTTAACATTTCGTGGAGCCGTATATGAAGCACAAGATATTTTGAAAAACCACCGTTGTCGAGATCCAATTTGTGACACTCATTTATGGAAAGTAAAACGAGAACTTGATGTATCACAAATGAGATGCAAACAACTTGAAAAAGAACTGGAGGCTCATGGAATTAAAGCGCCACCACCTAAGCAGTAAGTAGTTCTTTAGTTTTATCAAATACAAGTAGATTAGTTTTTCCAGTACTATCACATTTCAAAATATTTCAGCACGCAGCATGAGCTGTCAGACCTCAAAATTTTTTTATTAATTTGTGGATTGGTGTCATTTTATAAGTAAAATTTGAACATTTAAATTTATAATAAATAGAGCTCCATCTTTGTTTTGTGTTTGTTTGATGACTGTTGAAAATCGCAAGTGTGTATAATTCGTCATAATTAAATATTTTTATCGCCATCACCAAGCTATGTAATATCGTTGCTTGTTTCCTTAGTAGTCATCAAAAACACAATGTCCCAAAACACCGGGGAACGTGTATTATTATTGTTAATTGTTATATATGGTAGGCATCGTCAACGTAGCACCAATTGTCTTACGTCCTGCTTTCGTTCTTCGTCTGACACACCAGAGTAAGTCCACGGTTTGCCACTCTGCATGTAGAACCCAGAATGTCGGTGTTCGGTGTTATCTTGGTGTTGCATATGCTTGTTCAACATGTGTGCTACATAGATAATATAATATGTGTGTTTTCTCGTAATTCTCTGTAATTTGCATAAAAGAATGAAATCATATATTTGTAATAAAACGTTAGTGGTGAATAAATAGAGAACGAATGAAATATAAAAAGCAAGTCATCTTTCAAAAATTTAAATTTGGCTTAACATACAATTTATTTACAGGGTGCTTATGACAGCAGAACGAGCACGAGCCAGATTGAAAAGCTTGAATATTGATCAAATGGGAAGCAATACAGACTTATTCAGGTATTTTGCATTACCTACTTTAAATATAATTTCAAGAATTGCAAAATTCATTCATATCTGCACCTAATCAAAATTCATAGAAATGAAAGCTCGATCATAGTATTTCAATATCATACGCCCTGGTCATTATTTGTCTTGCATTAAACCGATATTAAACCTTAAAGTGGACAAAAAAAGAAACAGTAAAACAAATCTATTTTGAGTTACCTTTCAAACAAAAAGTCAAAAACTTCAAAAGCACTCGGGACATGTAATTCGTTAGTAAAGTCAATATATAGCCAAATAATTAAATTTAGTACTAAATTCAAAAATATATTAATATAAAATTATTAACTAAAAGAATCAGTAAAGTGTAACATTGTAGTACCCTCGCATGTATATAGCATAAAATGTTAACATAGGTATGCTGTGTGCATTAGCATTAGTGTTTTTTTGTTGTGAAATTGTCAGGCTGCCTCCTTAAACAAGAACGAATTTGTCTTATATCTCTGTTTGTTTGATTAATAATATTATGTATGCAATAAATGCAAAGTGTAACTGTTTATTGCACGCGAAGTAAAAACTATCCAACGAGGCCGTAGGCGAAGTTAGATTATACGTCAAGTGCAATATGCCGCCTTCCGCACGAGTTTGCAGACAATATTTTTCCACCATCGTCTGCAATATAGTGAAAAGACATTAATTAATGTTGCGAATTACTAACAGCTTAAATAAAAAACAGTAACATCCGGTGTCCTAAATTTAAATTCAGTCACCAATTTTATAAACGATATAGAAAAATTCAGACATTTTTAGTAAATAATAGCTTGCTTTTGCACGATCATAGAAAAATTTAAAAAACTAAATATTTTTTTGTAACTAAAGGTTTCTCCTTAAAAACACAAAACTTGAAAATAAATACACATACCTAGTATCTGACCAGTGGCGTCGGAACCACGGGTGCAACGGGTCGGCTGCACCCGTAAACAATTTGTAAATGGCTCCTTGCACCCTTTACTGTTTTTGGTATTTTCAGTATTTCAATGCAATTTTAAAATATGCATAAGTAAAATTGTTGAAATTTTGATTTTTTTTAAATTTTACATTAAAATAGCCATATGCTCGTAAAACGCTTTTAAATTGACCACGCCCACTTTTGAAAAAAAAATCGCCTGCGGCGCTAGGTTTCCTCGCTGCACCCGTAGTTGAAAAATAGTTCCGGCGCCACTGTATCTGACACCTGTAAGCTTATTTTATTGGTAATTCTTTCTACTAGATAATAAACAACATAATTTTGATTCGTACTTCCCCCCATAATTCTAAAGTTAAGAATTTGATGGTCTTTTTATATTTACACAAATTTGTTTAGGTGGGTAATTAAGAAATCCTAGCACTTACAAAGTGTTATCGTGAATGTTTGTAAAGAACCATTTTGCAACTGGTGCATTTTTCTACATGTTTTAAATGTTAAATAAAATGTTAGCTATGCATTAACAAAATATGTTTACATTTTTCATAATGACCTTAGATATTGTATGTAGATATGTGTTAAAACATTTATGCTCAGTATTATTGTCCAACATCTTTAACAGGTAGGTACTACTATACAGGCCAAATTCCCAAACTACATGTCATTCGAAACTAAATTGAAAATGAATTTATTTCAAAAATAAACATAACAATATATTTTTTAGGCGATTGTAAAAAACCGCTGTTTTGCGTATCTTTTAGCACCCATAAAGTGTCGCTTGCTAATAAGCAGCCGTTGCTAGCTCCACGGCTAACGTGGATATAATTCTGACACAAAATCCACGGCATTACGTTCGGCGCATGTCTGGAAACTTGGAAAATTATTCCAGCTTCCTGAGATTATAGGGGCAGAGGTGAGCACGATTGGTTGCCTATTCCCAAGGCGTAAAAGTCTGTTTCTGAGAAATCTAATGATAATAATTATTAACTACAAACAAAATCAATCGCTCGGACTTAGAGAAACTTTACTCTAGTATTTTTTATTGGTCATATTCAAGTCCCCGGACATGCGCAGTAGTTGCAGCTCGTATTCGCGTCACCGAATTAATGACGTCACCCCTTGACAAGACGTAATGCTGTGGATTTAGTGTCAAAATTATATCCACGTTAGCCGTGGAGCTAGCAACGGCCCTAATAAGCATCTGTCACTGACTCACCAATGTGAGAAGGTACTTTACGGGACGACGTTTATGCCACGGAAATTCGGCAGTAGTACAGTAAAACCGGCCTTGAAGTAAATACGGCCGTGAAGTGAATCGGCCGAAAAAGTAGTGATTGACAGACGTCAAAATATCTAATAAAATTAAATTTTTTGAATAAAATATATGATATTCGCCTAAAAAATGTTGTTTGCACCTCTGCCAAAAAGTGCTTTTTCGTCCTTCGTCCTGTTTTCTGAACTCAGCGTTACCTCGACCAGAAAATCAGACCCGAACAAAAAAGCATGGTCCTGGCTTAGCCTAGTTAATTGTTACACTTTGTGATTACAATATAAAAAAATGTAGCTGAACGATAAAGAATCTTAAATACGTATCTCAGCAACTAATGCGCCATTTTAAGAAGTAAGGACACTACTAAAACTAAACTATCATTGACTACGGTTGAGATACGATCACAATCACTTCAGATAGTTTTAGTAGTGCATCAGATTAGTTGCAAATGCTCTAATTGACTATAGAATACATGCGGATACTGAAACAAACTTATAGCTCATCCTCTACGTTCTAAACATTTATAGAGGGTTTTTTCTCTTTCTGGTGATATAACAAGTAATCTGCCTTTTACAAAATCAAATAAAATTTTTAGATAGCAATTATTATGAAAATAATTACTTAATATTAATGCAATGATTAATTTTATAAGTTGTGGTTTACTAATACAGCCCTATACAGGGTGGAATGCGAAATTGGAAACACCTTTTTTCTCGGAAGTTATTATAGATAGCGAAAAATTGTTTAAATAAAGTTTTTAGTACTTTTAAGAAGCTAATTAAATCTGTATAAATTTGGTAAAAAAAAAGTTTAATTTTCGTAGATATTGCCATATTTGTACATTTTTTAAATGGAATACCCTGTATATTATTACACTAGTTAAGAGAAAATAATTTTTGCTTTAAAAAAGTTTAAGGGTTCTTACCTTCTAAACTTGATAGTTTCTGAGATATTAATGAAAATATTTAAATGTTTCTTCTGAAAATAAAGTGTGCGTTGAAAACAAAATCACTACTAAAAACAATGTACAAAATAAACAAATATTTTATTATCATAGTAGCTCATGAATACAAAATAAATGTTATTGAACTACAAAAAATATTCAAAATTTTTCAGGTTAATATTGAAATATGCCAATACATCAACTTCTAAATTTTCATTTATCTCACGTGTTTCGTAATTCCTTAATACTGATCCAGTCCTACGCAGCTTTCTTTCTAATTTGAATAAATACGAATGGTTTGGATAAAATACAATACAAAATAACTCAACTGTCAACAAATTTTGTTTTCAACGCACACTTTATTTTGAGAAGAAACATTTAAATATTTTCATTAATATCTCAGAAACTATCAAGTTTAGAAGGTAAGAACCCTTAAACTTTTTTAAAGCAAAAATTATTTTCTCTTAACTAGTATAATAATATACAGGGTATTCCATTTAAAAAAAGTACAAATATGGCAATATCTACGAAAATTAAACTTTTTTTTTACCAAATTTATACAGATTTAGTTAGCTTCTTCAAAGTACTAAAAACTTTATTTAAACAATTTTTCGCTATCTATAATAACTTCCGACAAAAAAGGTGTTTCCAATTTCGCATTCCACCCTGTATATTAATACAATCAAAACAGGTGTTAACAATTTATTCTATTCTGTAGGATTTCAAAATTAACCATAAACTATGGAAATATTCCGTGGTGTTATCCCGTCTACCTTGCTTTGCACCATACCGATGGTTATCTTCTCCTACAAGATACTAACTGTAGTTAAATTAGGAAAGTGAATGACGCATTTATGTATAAATTAATCCAAAAAAATAAAATATAAAGAGGCTCACCTAAAATAGCATTGTAGATAAAATAAGTCACAAAATACAGTAAGAAACAGATTAAAATTAATACACGACAGAAAAACACATATTTCTTAAAAAAAAAAATTCATGTGTATTAATTTTAATCTGTTTCTTACTGTATTTTGTGATTTATTTTATCTACAATGCTATTTTAGCTGAGTCTCTTTATATTTAATTTTTTTGGATTAATTAAACCTTTTAATATTACCTATTTTCCTTGTCATATTTTAAGTCAAACCATTTTTTATATCTTGATAATAGATAATGTTTACTAGATAAACGAAACGTCGACAACTTTATTCTCCGTACAATTTTTCCATCGTAATATTAAATATATAAATTCATTCATTTTACAATATGTTTTTCTTTAACTACATTCCATCTCCTTTCTTTTTAAATATAGATCTGTAGATGATATTTCTACGTTTAACATAAATTCTTCTCCCTCCTTTTAATTAAAGAGTGGATCAAGAATAATATGTACCTTTTTTCATTGGCTGCTTTATTACCATTTTACTTATTAAACTAATTTTCTCCAGCCGTTTTTCATATAGAGTTTTTACTCTTATATTTATATGCCTAATAATGCATTACCAATTAAACCAAACAAGTACCTACACATTAATATTGTCAACCCCCTTTTATCAGAGAGGATTTTTGCCTAATTTTCTTCACGCATCTCCCCTCTCACAACTTCGGCAGTAAGCCCCTTATTAGTCTATACCTTTAGGTGCTAAAGGTGTAGTTCCTACATCCTCAATACTTTTCCGTTTTCCAAGGTTTTTAATGTAGAAAAAGAATATAAACATCTGTAGTGATAAATCACAATTTACAAAACTAACCGCCAGGATTATTAAATTATCATTAATGTTCATAATTGGCAGGTATTGACTAAAATACAGACCTAAATTTGTATTTCATCAAAAAGAGAAATAATGCTGTATATAATACAAGAGTTATAAGCTTGTCTCGTAAAACTCCTTGTAATTTGAAACAAAATTGAACAATTTAGGTAGTTTCAAATAAATAATAATTTTATGTCGTCATAAAGTGTACAACAGTAGATAGTAGTATTTATTTGCATTGTGCCATGTAACTGTTTGTTTATTACAAAATGACTTATATATTTATATTTTTTAAGTCCTCGAACAGAAATAGCAGAAATGGAAACGGTTCTGTGATGCACTCTCAACGCTAAAAGGAACAACACCAATAACTTCTGGAACCCCGTACCCACGTTGTAATAACAAAACAAAACAGAAAACTCTTATGATTGTGGTGCAAATTGTTATCTAGTGTCAATCTATGACTACAAGAGACGAGTTTAATTAATTTATTTTATCAAAGTAAATAGCAACAGACTCATGCATGGCATAGTTAGTCGGTCTGTTCGCTTTTGGTTATATCGTCATCGTTAGAAAGTTATATAGATAAATGTAATATCTACTTTAAAAGATATTCTATTAAAGACCTGCCAGTGTAACTCACGATTATCAATACACGTTTAGAGTTAATAGGCAGAAATAAAAATTGATAAACCAGCAAGTATATTTTTCGTGAAATAATAATTGAAAATGTCTATATAACTCTCTAAATTCGATATTGTTGTTGCTAAAATGTTGTTGCTGTTATTGTTGATGTTATCACCTGCTCTCATTATGTATGTATATCACTAGAAAATAAGAATACATTTCCATTGTCTCAAAACCATGTTTTTATAATAAAATTAAAGGCAAAAATTAATTACATAAATAGCTTTCGAAGTAGTAGTAATTATATTGTTTCTTTATATCTCCAAGTTTCTTATTTCTATATCACCGTTTTTTCTAAAGTAAATTATCAACATGCTTTAACAAATCATATTTTTAAATATTTGTACAGTTATACATTTTAAATTCAAAAATTATAAACAATTAAATAATTGACCTAAAAACCATTTATTAAAAAATATTAAGTAACTTGTTTTTTGTTCTTATTCTGTTGATAAAGTTTAAATTATATCAAAAAATGTGCTTAGGAAGATTAACTGCAGAATATTACTTAAAACGGAAATGTATTTGATGTACTTAACTATACAATACTACCTACACCTATTTGTACCATCAACTACAAAACATAATGTTATATTGAAATTTAACATTACTTTAACAAAAAGTAGCGTGATGCATGTTTTGCTGTGATTTATTCTATTCATATAAACGAAAAATTAAAAAGATGTGGTTGAATTCAATGTATCTATTTAGTGTTATATGGCAATAGTAATATATGAAAGAATTCTTTACTATATCTCTTAATTAATTACAACAGAGTGATCTACTTAACTTTTTTCATTCAATTGTTGTTATTCAAAAAAAACATGTCAAACAGCACATGTTTATCATTTCTTCTCTTTTGGGCTTGGCGAAAGCTTTGCAGATCACTCTACAAACACAGACTAAGAGATAAAATAAATTTTATACATTTAAGAAAGAATTTGAAAAAGAAGATACCTACTAAATTGTTCCATTATGTAAAATAAAGATTTGAAATGATTAATTTTGTAACAGACATCAAGAATACCTACCATTTTTTTCCGATTGATTTATTATGTACTATTGTTGAATTTAAAAAATTTCATATTCAAAGAAAAGTTTGTAGGTATATACAAGGTGTCATTGAAAGATCTGTACAAAACGCTACCACATATTCCTGAGCGCAAAATAGAGCAATCTAACCAAACTTGCATGTATCCAAAAGTGCTTCTTTAACGCCCTATGTAGCGTCAAAGATGTTCAAAAAAAATTTCTTGTTCTTTAAATAACGAAAGAATTGTTTTAGCGATGTGGATGGAATTTGGGATGTGAATCTGTATAGTACTGACAATAAACGACACGTTTTGACATAATGGTTTTGCTCATTTTAACAGTAGGTATATCCAATATCTTTTATACTTTTACTACTGACAGAACTTCTCATTTTACACGTTTTTTGTCTGTTGTTTGAATACAATATTTTCCATAGTTTAGACAGAAAAAAATAATTTTGATTTGGTGTACGTCATGCGCTGTAGCCCAGTGAGCGGGGGGAAGGGTTCAAAAATGGTAACAATACAAAAACTGTTCTAATGTATAAATTTAATGCAACAAAAATACTTACCTACAGCAAATTTTCAAATTGCTTAAATTGCACACACAATGCAGGCCGGATATTATATCTGCCATAGATTATAGGAAAAAGTTAATCGGCGCATGTAAACATTTGAACGGATTTACAGGGAGGTAATGTGGGTAATTACCCCCTCAAGATGCCAGAGCACATACATAAATAAATTGAAAATGAAGGGTTGCGTGTTGTATTAACATTATTAAATAAAATTCAAAGTCAATTTGTTTCGTAAAATTCGTCAGTTTGGCATTTTCAGTTTTTTAAATTTTATCCCAAAATTTGCCAGATGCTCTTAAATCGAGTGTAACAAGCCACGCCTGCGGTGCCATTTTTCCTCACTTCCTTCACCGCGTGCTGTACCCTCAAAATTTTTGGTTCTTGTTTTATTACCTTTTTTGAATGCCTACAACTTATTTTGACTGCAGTGGATGACCTAGGTACATCAAATCAAAAAAATCAATTCTGTCTAAATTATCTTAATCTCAAATATCGTAAACAAACAAGAGATAAAAAGCGTGTAAAATGAGAAGTTCTCTCGCTAGTAAAAGTTTAAAAGGTATTGGATAAACCGTTATAAAAGTAAGCTTTTTGACAAATGGACCATAAACTTTCCGGTCTATGACGTTTCATCGTCGCCGTTTCATCGTGGCCGTTTCATCGTGGCCGTTTCATCGTGGCCGTTTCATCGCCGGCCGATTCATCGTCAAAAGTATTTGTGTTCAAAATACAATTTAAAGCGGAGCTTAGTTAAATAACAAAGAGTTTTAGAAATCGTTTTTTTATTAACGCATATAAGACAAACATGCTTAGTACATACGTAGTACATTTAAAATCATTTTTCAAATATACCAATTCTTAAGTTTACAGTTAAATTACATAGTTCTTAAGTTAATAGTTAAATGTTAAATAGAAGAGTTTTAGAAAGCATTTATTTTCAAATTATCTAATCATAAATAAAATCATTTATCAAGTAGTATATAACTCTTAAGTTAACAGTTAAATAACAAATACTTTTAGAAATCGTTTATTACTTACATGTATACACATACATTACATTTACATTTTACATTTTTGCCACTTAAAATTGATAATTATGTGCTACGTATGTACTAAGCATGTTTGTCTATGCGTTATATGCGTCATATGCGTTAATGAAAAAAGATTTCTAAAACTCTTTGTATTTAACTAGGCTCCCCTTGTAATTGTATTTTGAAAACAAATACTTTTGACGATGAATCGACCGGCGATGAATCGGCCGGCGATGAATCGGCTGGCGATGAACCGGCCACGATGAAACGGCGACGATGAAACGGCCACGATGAAACGTCCCATCCCGTAAACTTTCGGCCGACTGCATGACACTCATGAGCAAAACCATTACCTATATGTCAAAAAGTCCCTTTTTGTCAGTATAGGTTCACATCCCAAATTCTATCTCTACCACTAAAAGCTTTCTTTTGTTATTTAAAAAAATAGTTTTTTTAATATCTTTGACACTTGATGCAGTCCTAACAAATCACTTTTGGTCCTACTTTGGTCTCAGAAATATGTGGTAGCATTTTGTACAGACCTTTCAGGGACACTCTGTATCTGCATGCTTATCCTAATTAAGTTTAGCTTTCAAATTATTGTGGATAAAACAATAAAATATAGATCTTTAAAAAGCATCTTAAGAATATTGATAAATTTACTTTCAAGAAATGACTTTTATAGGATTAGGTACCTACTAAAACATGTTTATAAACTTTATGTGAATGTTATTTTAATTTCTTGTGATAAATGTTTCTACCACTTGAAATTAAAATTAGTTTTTAATTTAATATTTGATTAACTTTTTTAGGCTAGCATTTCTTTGAAGCCTTAAATAAACTGAATACGTTGTCTTCCATTTTATGTCAAGTGTTTTTATAAACTATGATTTAACTGTACATCCAAGTATTTAATATTATATATTTATATGTTTTATGCGTTTGCTCATTTGATAGTAGTAATATCATATCATATTGTAATTGTGTGTACCAATTCTATTAGGTTAGATAATTATGTAACATCCAAAGAAGTCAAAGTAAAAGTTTCTTTGGTAGGGAATCAGAGGGTAATTGTGGACTTAAGGGCTAATAGTGAACACACATTTTGAAACCATTAACATTAAAAAAATCAAATAAATTTAGGGAACGTACTTCGATGTATAGTCCCAACAACTACAACTCTACTAATTTAATTTACTGTTCAATGTGTAAATCAAAAAACTGTTTCCCGTACGTCCACTATTACAACCAAAGTTGTGAGGGCAACAGTGGACTAAAGCAGTGTAAAAGCGGCGTTAAAATGAAACCTCGAATGTTCGTTTTCAAACGAAAACATTTTGTTAACTATTTTAACTTACCGTATTTTCACTTGTTGCATCGCATTCCCAAGACACGGAAGTGATGTTTACCGCCAACGAAAAGTGTGAAGCGATAAATTTAAATATTTTACAACGTTTGTCCTTTATTACCCCAGTCCACTATTATAACCCGCTCCCCTACCATCTGTTATAAAAATACTTACCTATGTTTCATTTGTAGTATTACTTCTGTTTTATGGAGACTGGGACTGTTCAAATAATATCTACAACAATAAAAAGTGGCGTAACTACTGGTGTTCCATACGTGCGCTGGAAAACGGCCCGGAGGCCCAGATATAAAGGAAACAAAAAATCAAAAAATGCACTATCCACTACTCTATGTCGATTAAAGATAATCTGTAATGAATGATTGAAGATAATTAATTGTTAAATCAAACGATCTATCTAATTCTTATCTTCAATCTTTCTGTGCAAAGTTATTTTTTAATTTTTTCAGTAAATTCTGTACCAATTTAGCAGCGGAAAGTATAATTGCATATTAATATTTCCTAAAATCTTAACCTATTGGAAATCATGACAATTTTCGCTAATACCAAAGTAAGGGAAAAGAATCTAATACGTAGTATATCTACAGTGTTCCCCCGGGTTAAATACCCAAGCGGTATAATGTAACAGAAATTTGAATTTTAAAATTAATATTTTAAGATTAGTTTTTGTATCAAATTGGTGACCCATCGGACTCAGATCATGTGATTGTAAATACCTACCAGACTAATGCTGACATGCAGCCAATCCACCAAAATCTACATTCCTTTAAACAAGTAGGTTTTATAATAATTTATTAAAGTATAGGTTAATAGACAATAGTTTTCAATATATTTCTGTATTCTCTACTGAACTGCAAATTTTCAAATTTTTTCCTCTAATTTTTTATTTAAAAGAAGTTTGTAGTAATAAAAAGTTTCTTCTAAAAACTGAAGGTGATTTTTTATTGAACACCATATCATTGTTTTCGAATTTATCAAAGGGACTTTTTATAATAAATTTAATCACTCTTTTGGACATTCAGTAACAAGCAAAACTTGCGAGTAAGAACTGAGTGGCGGTTTTTCAAAAATTTAAAAATAAGTCAGTCAGCAGATTAGTAAAATAAAATTATTCACTCGCTTCACCTGCGCTCGCTCGTGAGTGAAGCATTTGCACTGACTGAAAAACTCTCATTTTCCTTAACTTGTAACAGAATTTACTACTGTTTCTTGTGACAGTTTGCAAGAAATATTTTATTATTGTTATATTGGGTATGGGGGGCCCGGTGCAAAGTTTGGAACCCAGGCAAGTATGGAGTTGTTACGCCACTGATAATAAACCTATATTAATCCTTAAAAAAATGATAATCGAAATTGCTTTAAAGAAAATAAATAGGTACCTATTAACTTAACTTGTCCAAGCAAGCTTGTTCTACACACAACAGTATACAGGGTGTCCGTCTTTCGAAGCTAAGCATGGGGATCTCGGTTAGCTTAAGAGGTACGAAATCGGTTAAATGGAGGCAAAGTTGCGTATTTTAATGCTGATCAATAATCTGAAAAGAAATTTGACCTACGACGTTTAGTTTAGAAAATATCTAAAAAAAATCAAAATTCCCGATTTTTGTTTTTCGCTGATAAAATGAAAACAAGTGAAACTACGAATTTTTAATTAAGACATTTTTAAGACACTTTTTTACGGGGAATCTAAATATGCGATTGTTTTTCTCGTATCGTTTAAAATAGCCAACAATCGACTGTCAACTTTTGTTTTTCTTATGGACGCCATATTGGATTTTTGCATTTTTGAATGTAACTTTTTTTTCTGATTTCAACTATGTATGATACATAATACTTTGCTTGTGTTTTTGCCTACAATTTGAAGTTATCCATTTGTCCGCAGAGTGTCATGGCCATGGAAACAAAAGCGACAAGTTTGTTTTAAAGAGAATTCTGTTATGAATTTAATTTTAAGTCATAAGGTTATTGGTTTGGCTAGTTTAATGAAAGAAATGCGAGTTTTAAAAGAAGAATAATGGGATATAACAAAATTTATTATCAACTATTATGATTTATGTTGAAACAATAGAATAAAAATTAAAAAACAGAAAATTATAGCAAATACTAAAAACTAAAACTTTAATCGAAAACACAGCGGGATATAAGAAATATTTAAGTATTGTTTTTCTTTGAACAGAGATATGTAATCCCTAAGGTCCGGTTTTTCAGTTCATGTTTCTGCCTGGGTTTACAAAAGGAGCCATATTCGCTTAGATTTCGAGGAAGACGGAAGAAATAACTAGAACCTGGTTGGTTTCTCTCTGGAGTTCGTTGCAGATAGGTTTCGGAAGTAATTTCTACTTTCCGATGTAAAGAATAATAAATTTAAAACATATCACGTTGTTCTTCATTAGAATTTTTCATTTTCTTTCAGAAAATTACGTACCTATCTTAAAATTAGGGGAAGTACATCGTAACGACTTAAGCAATGTACTAGGAACTGTTAAAATTTTCTTTGAATCAAAATTGTCGCTTTTGTTTCCATGACACTCTGCATAAAAACGGATAACTCAAAATTGTAGGTAAAAACACAAGCTAAAGTATTATGTGCCATACATAGTTGAAATCAGAAAAAAAAGCTACATTCAAAAATGCAAAAATCCAATATGGCGTCCATAAGAAAAACAAAAGTTGACAGTCGATTGTTGGCTATTTTAAACGATAGGAGAAAAACAATCACATATTTAGATTCCCCGTAAAAAAGTGTCTTAAAAATGTCTTAATTAAAAATTCGTAGTTTCACTTGTTTTCATTTTATCAGGGAAAAACAAAAATCGGGAATTTTGATTTTTTTTAGATATTTTGTAAACTAAACGTCGTAGGTCAAATTTCTTTTCAGATTATTGATCAGCATTAAAATACGCAACTTTGCCTCCATTTAACCGACTTCGTATCTCTTAAGTTAACCGAGATCCCCATGCTTAGCTTCGAAAGACGGACACCCTGTATAGGTGCAAGTAGGTAAATCAAATAAGAAAATTAAGGAAACGTAACAGATTTATGGGATCTTCTCAATTATTGCAATAATATGAACCTTTTTATTCCAATTTCAGTTGTTGATCAGTTTAAATTTTAATTAGGTAGTTTTGGGGGCGCTGGTAACACCGAAACAACTATAAAATTTAAACAAAAATATTAATTTATAAATGTTTTAAATGATTAGTTAGTGTTAGTTATTGATCTTGGCCTACTTCCAAATTATAAATACTAAGTGAAGAATTATTATACAATTTGTTATAAGTAGTACGTACATTTAAAATAAAATATGTTAGTTTAACTTATTTTACGTTTTAAGATTGTTTACATAGACTGCATTCTCTTTGCTAAGTTTTAACTAATAATTTAAAATACTACTTTTAGTGCTGTAGTAATGTTATGTAGTTTTATGTAATACTTCTGAATCATGCTGATAAACCGATACACTTATACATATATTTTTGTGCATATAACGTATTGTATCGATGTTTACCCTTTTCACCTTTCAAACAAACAACTTCAACCGTTGTAAATAATACTGCAATAAAGAATTCACTTAAACAAGTCAATAATATAGAAATATTATAAATGTTGTAACCTCCATTTGTTCATTAATAAAAATAATATAAATGCTCACATTATAAATAATTATTTAAAATTTACATTGAAACATTTAACCTTCATTATTTCTTTTTAAGTAATAAATATTTTAAATAACTGTGTTATTAGCACTTATAGCCTACCTTCTTTAAAGCCACAATTATTAGACTCGTTTACATTGACCGTTTTTTCGGCAGTTTTGGGTCGTGCACTCCAAACCTAAACGCTAAAATTATGCAGCTCCAAGTCATACCCGGAGCGTATTCTCAGGTACCTACTGCAAGTCTGAACTTGCATTACATTTTTCACACAGCCACCCTTGATCATACATACCTATTGTACATACTTTAGGTACATACTGGTACATACTTATGGAAGATTAAGAGTGATGTATACAAAAACGAAAATTAGGTAATAGCTGTGTACAAAAAGATGCAAATAAACCTTGCTTTGAAAATATCAAGGTATAGGCAGCTCTTTTGCTGGGAAAGAAATATACAAATATCAAACCCTTGGTATTTTGATTTGCTCTTGTCTGCCAACGATCAAGAAGAACCAAGAGACAGCTTTTCTCTTAAAGACATATGGAAATCCAAATAATTATGACAGAGTACGACAGAAGTAGATATCTATTGAATATAGAAAAACAAAAGCCCCGAAAAACGCCAAGGAAGATGAACCCCGGAAAAAAAACCGCGTAAAAATTTCTTTGAAGAATTGTTAAAACTAACTGCCAAGAAGTACCTTTTTCTAAATGTTTAGTCTATTTTAATTATTGAAATTTTCTGTTTTTACGAGTGAATTTCTCGTTTGTTCGCCTTGAAGAAGGCCTGCGATAGCGGCCGAAATATTGGCTAATAAACAAATGAAATTACAATAATTTGTTTTTTTTTGGACTCTTAAATCCCGATAGATTCTTGAGATGTTCAAAGTGTCCTCCCTCCATTTCAAGGCAGGTATGACATCTCTGCCGCATATGGGCATTCGAACTCTTTCGAAAACTCCCACAGTAGCTCGGATTCGGTGGTATCCCTGATTTACTCGTTGCTGCAAATCATTGAGATTGTTTACAGGCGTACAGTAAACTAACGCTTTCAAATATCTCCAAAGAAAGCCACCGATCGCCACTGGCCTCCAGCTGAAATTTTTCCCTCGGCAGATAGAGAGAACGAATAGGGTGTTTCTTATTTGGTATTTCCATATCCAACCAAAAGAAAACCTGGCCCTGTTCATTTTCAATGGAGTCGGATGTACTTACCTACCAAATGAAAAGTAAACCCAAAACATTTAACAAATCACTATATTATTATTTACTGTAAAACATACACAGTTGATCCCAAAATTGTATAACAAATTGTTCTCTGTACAAAGTTGTATTACTTGCTTGATAAACACTAGCTATTGAATACTATTAGGTGTAAATAAGTACAAGTGCTAATTTTGAAAGGTTTTTCAGTAATTTGGTGTTTTGCAGTTGAATTAAAAAGACAATAATTATTTACAATATTGCTCTTAATACTAAAACTCACAGTTAAAATTTCAAAAGCAGAACAAAATTTAAAATGGTTACAATCACAAAACAATTAAAAGTCTTTCTGCTCTTGAATTTTGATGATTTTACAATAATAGCTTTCATTCTATCGATCAGATATTAACTTGGACGGTATTGAATAATAATAATAATAATAATATTTCAACAATAGCAATTAACTTTTACAAAATCCCCATACCATTACATTTCATGAAATACTGATTTTCAGTTAAATACTGCAGGTCAATTGCACAGACATTGATAAGTCAGATTCGAAAGCATGTTTAAATATTCACCAATTATTTATAAATTATTTACGACAATTTTTCTAAAATATTTAAGGAAAGTATTGATATTTTACATAGAGTAATAAATCAGAGACTGCTACATGCCGTCGGTTGTGTTATTAAAGTCGGTACAATCAGCCCTCTCAGAAATCAGTAAAAGCTAAGGGAATAAAACTAAATTTACAACAAATTAATAAAACTTCTTAAAGCAGTATAACACTGACAAATATGGAATGTTTTAACGAGCAGTCTCCTATGTAGGTTCATTAAAAATCACGTATAGAACATCGAAATACCTAATTAATAATTAATTAATAATCATTTACATTATCTTACTCTATATTTACAATAGATCATCTTACAAAATGGAAATTTTAATAATATGCTATAAAATAACTGTGTTTTTCAAAATTCGAGCAATTATTTCATTAAAGGAAGAATCAGCACAATTGCAGGTAGATATCTTTTATTCCTATATGATGTTACGATGGCACTTGCTTTTAAAAATGAATAAATACACAATTGGTCTTGGAAATACTAGATGATTATGCTGATTCAACTTGATGAAATGATGCATTTACCAACACCACAGTACAAAAATATTCTTTTTGTTATTCTATCTCCTGCTATTTAAAGAGATGCAGCCCTCGATATTACTATTTTCGTCTGTTCATAGCTAAATAAACAGTAGAGAAAGTAAAGACTATATGTTACAAAAATAAAAACTAAACCAGTATTCCCTGAAAGCATCTGTTCTCAAAACCTAAATCACCTTCAGCCATTTACATAAGTTTTTATAATTTTTTTAAATTTTATACTCCAGTGGTTTAGCAAAACTGTTGCTAAATCAGTCAAAATACCATTAAGTCTGTATGTGTAAGAAACCTCATGGACATGGCTGCACGTGTATAGGTAATCAGTTAGTCATCAATTTTAAAAACAAGTTCATATACTATTTGAGATTCTCTTTTTACAAGAACTGTAATAAATAATTTTAAATACTTCCATTTAACAACCAACAATTAAAATTATACACTACCGATTTGATTTATACTGTTGCATGTTACTGCAAACTGTAAAACTTTACTAGTCCAGTGAATGTAAAAGATCATTTCACTAACTTTTGACATAAGCTAGCACTAACCAATATATCCTTAGAAATGAGTGTTTCTTTTTATATCAGCAGTCTTCTTCCACTAGTTTTTGGGTGTCCTTACCTGTGTCAGAGGCAGGATCAAGTTCACGATGTCGTACATGCACCTGAGGTGATGTCTTGTGCGTAACACTAGATGGTGCAATGATAGCACTTGGAGGCTCCGTAAACGTATCACTCTTTGATTTATTCATATCCATGGGTACTTCATACAAAGCTGTAATAATTTCATACATGGAATATTACTCTCATTACAAAAAATTATACCCATATAAATCATGTTAAAAAATTATTTACCTGAGCTACCATTTCCAACAGTTTCTGGATTATTTTGTACCGCATCGTACATTGGATTATGGAAATCCCTACTTTTGTTGCTTATAGGATCCAAACTATATGCCACATCCATTGGTTCCAAACCACTTCCTGCACCATTACCGCTAAATGTGTTGTTTCCAAATTCAACATTGCTACCTTGCCGGAATGACACACTCTGGCTACTTGCTAAGCTGCTCAGACCTGTTCCTTTTCCACTGAAATAATTGATATAACCGAGATTAATTAAATTATTTATAGAAGTAATATAAAAAAATTGTCATTATTATAAAAAATCAAGACCCGCGCGTCGCGCTGCTCGCTGCCGCTCGCGAAAACAATTGGTTACGTTTTTCCGAAAGCTTGCCATGGCACTAAACTACGCAGATATCAAGCAGTTTTGTCCTTCTTTAATTATTTACTTTTTGTTTGGACGAAGACGTTGCGGTATCGAAAGGGGGTTGCAATAAGGCTATAGGTAAAGTACCTATGGTGGATGTCGGGGGATATTGTTTTTTTTTCCGATTAGTAATTATTAGTTAATAAAGCGCCGATTTTTGGGACAGAGGCGTTGAAGTAAATGGGTTGGTGGTGTGCTGTGGCCTATGGGTAAAGTGTGGATGGGATGTGGTGTTTTATGACGTGAAGGAGAGCTCCGCGGCGAGCGCACGGGCTTGTTATACCTGTCATTTGTTGTGGATGGGTAGGTAGTTTAGTTAATGATGATACCGGCGAGGGGTTTTTGTAGAAAATAATATTGTATGACAAAATATGCAAGGCCTACTTAAAAAAATAGCGTTTTTATTATTTTACATATTTATTATGAATATTTTATTATATTGTTTTATATGGCTGTAAAGAGAATGAAAAATGCTATTTAGTGATGCCAAAATCCACCACTATGGTGGCTACAAAAAAAAAATAACTTTACTGCCGTACCTATAAATTTAAAGAACCACAGATAAAAGGATAAGTTGGCAAATTTCAATTTTTTGATTGAATGTTTTTAAACTTTTGAAACTGAATACAAACTGGTCCCTAAAATAGGCAACTTGTCTAATTTAAACGATCTTCTATCTCTTATTGTTTTTGAGATACCTACCAATAGTGGCCCAAATTAAAGTTTACACCCTGTATAGACTGAATTACAATGTGATCAATTTAATTTATAAATACCCGACCATGATTTTAAGAAACCTTTAGTGTTGCTTTTGTCTTTGGCATTGAGAAGTGTGTACAGAATATTTGGTGTGTGCTTTTAATTTTGGAAAATGCTTTCTTTTGGTAACTTCCATGAAAGAACGCAGAAAGAAATTTGTTCAAGTTGAGGATCAGAAAATGATTGTGAAATTTGGAGAAACTAGCGAATATTTTATGCAGGTAGTTCTGACAGGGCACCTACCTGCATTGTTATCAGATCATGACATTTTCCATAATAGTCAAAAATATTTGCCACAAAATAGATAAAGAAGAAGCAGCCTAAAGTTTAATTGTTTTTTTCTATAGCAGATGTTAAAGTGTGCTTTGTTCGACTAAAAATAGTTGATCAAGTATTACTTTAACCGCAAGGATAGATAAAGTACTTTAATTTTCTGGAAACTCCATGGAAACCGAATGGAAACCTTTGCTACTGAGATTTTCGGGTTTAATATAATCTAATTTTAAATTGTTTTTTTTACAAATTTTTCTTATTTTTTTAACATCTGCTATAGAAAAAAATAGAATTTTATACACGACGATAAAATTTAATTATCGACTGGCGAAAATTAATTCACTCGCGATTTCATCGCTCGTGAATTAACACATTTCCGCTTGTCGATAAAATATAATTTTATCGTCTTGTATAAAAAATAACTATTTAAATGAACCCTATCCGCTTAAAAATGTGAAAGAGACAAGTAGATGCTCCTTCGCTCTTTCTGTTCCATTACCCAAATGAGCCAGGTATTTCTACCATGGAGAGGTAGAGAAATGCCATTTCTTTATGTAAGACAAAGATGCTGCTACCGGAGGGTGCGTCATGTTAGGTTAGGTTAGATTTGGACCTTGCTGTGACCCCATTAAAAATAATTCAACTATATTTGGTTTTAATTTTTTCGTTCAAAATAGTGTATTATATACTTATGCGTATATCCTGGTTTTTTTTCTGGGTACACAAATTTGTATTGCGGGTCAATAATAATAATAATATTACAAATTTTTAGCATACATAAACTGTTATACGTAATACTTACAATGGTCTTTTTCTTAAGAAGAACCAGACTCCTGTAGCAGCTCCAAGAACAAGAAGCACTACTACAATAGGTATGACAATAGCTACAGTGTTTGAACCATTAGGATTTCTACTGTGTGCAACATGAACATCACAGTTTTGCCCGTGGAAATCTGATGGGCAATCACATATTAAATCTCCATTTGTGTCACTTTCTCTACATATTCCACCGTTTTGGCATGGACAAACTCTAGGTGCAGGTCTGGGTTGTTCTGCTGCAGCATCACACGTGATTTCACCCTTGGTTCTATGAGACGGTGCAGCTGAATCTGGACATGTACAACGATGACCTCCAGGTACTAACAGGCACAGATGTGAACATTCATTGTTACGACATGGGTTACTTATTGATGTATTGTATCTTAAATTATGATACACTGCAACAAAAACCAAACATTAATTTTTTTATACATTAAACTTTCTTAAAAATTCTCACCTTTTACACCTGAAGGATTAACTAAATCTCCTTGAATAATTACAGGAACTCCACGACCAAATTTATCCTGTCTGACTAATTCTCCAGTATCTTTTGTTACCCAAAATAGGTTTGATTCAAAGACATCCAAGGATATTGGATGTTTTAACATTTCGCCCTTTAGAATAGTTTTTCTGTTAGAGCCATCTTGTCTCATTGATTCAATGGTGTTGAGTTTAGTGTCTACCCAGTATAAAGAGTGATCCATTGTGTAGTCAATTGCAAGACCAGCGGGATGTCGAATACCTTCAGTTATAAGAGGTCTGCGCTTTGAGCCATCCATCCATGACACCTCAATCTTTGGAGCTGATCCAGCATCCGACCAGAACATACGTCCTAACTGGGGATCAACAACTACAGATGTAGGACTTTCCAAACCTACGCTAACTACAGCTCTGCGATAACGTCCATCTGTTTTTGCTACCATAACCCTGCCTTTAGGTTTTGATCCAGCTCGATCCGTTTCAGTCCAGTACAAGTTGTCCCCTATCCAGTCTATAGCCAATGCAGTTGGTTTCGAGTTACCTTTCATATTAAGATCTTGAGCATAGCCTGTTTTAACAGCACCATTTTGTGCATTTATCATGTATGATCGTTTTATTGTCTTGTCATAGCTGTCAGCCCAAAACACAATTTGGGATGTAGGATTATAATCTAATGCTTCGATACGTTGTTCTTCGCTTATGACGTCTATTTCTTCCCTATCTTTTAGTGCAAATGCTCGAATTTCAGGTCCATTAGCAAACAACAAAGTAGCTTCTTCTTCTTCTGCTCTGCATACACCTGAGAGACCATCGGATAGTATAAAACCTTCATAACAAGAGCAACTAAAGGTTCCGTTTAAGTTCGTACAAATTTGTGAGCATTGATGAGTTCCTGTTGCACATTCATCTACATCTTGGCATTTCTTTCTGTTTTCTTTTGATATTATAAACCCTGAATAGCAAGCACAAATGTATCCTCCACCGGTGATATTCATGCAATGGTGTTCACAGCCTCCTCTGTTCTCATCAGTACAGACTTTATTATGGTGGCAGCCTAATTCGTCAGAACTATCACCACAGTCGTCAGCAAAGTCACACACTTGAGTTCTATTGATGCACTTTTTGTTTGCACATTGGTATTCAGAATATAAATCACAAGGTTTAATCTTAGAGGAACAAAGGGTCATATTGTTTTCATCGGAGCCATCACCGCAGTTGTCAATGCCATCACACAACTGATATCTTGCCACACATCTATGATTAGCACATTGGTACCGGCTTAATGTATTGCAATTGAAATTAGTGCAGAGAGCTGATGCTTCATCAGAACCATCTCCACAATCATCGGTTCCATCACATAAATCTCCCTGACTAATACATAAATGGTTATTACATTGGAATTTGGAGTCAGGGCAGAATCTACCTCCAGGATATCTAGGTGGACAATTCATTTCATCAGACATATCTCTACAATCACGATCACCATCACAACGGAAATAGGCGGCAATACAATGTCCAGAAGCACATTGGAATGTATTATTTTTACATTTGAATCCGCTGCAACCAATTTCATCACTTTTATCTCCACAATCGTCTTCATGATCACAACGCCATCTTGTTGATATACACTTGCCATTGTTACAACGGAATTCTGACTCCGAGCATTCGCGGTAGTTCCCTTTACAAAGAGCTTCTGTTTCATCTGAGCCATCTCCACAATCATCAGAGAAGTCACACTGCCACTGTTTGGGGACACAGCGATTATTGTTACATTTAAAGTCTGTTTGAGAATTGCAATTAGGACAGTTTTCTGGAAGTTCATCAGAACTATCCCGACAATCATCTTTACCATCACAGAACAGCCATTTTGGAATACATCTGTAATTTGCTTTTCCAGGACAGCGTTGCCAACCTGTGGTACAATTCTTCTGTCTGCACATGTAAGCTGGTTCATCAGAATCATCTCCACAATCATTATCAAAATCACACATCCATAATTTAGGTATACAACGACCATTCTTGCAGTTGAATTCAGTTTCTGGGTCACATGCTCTTTTGTGACAAATTGCTGGATCTTCGTCTGAACCGTCTTTACAATCTGCATCTCCATCACATTTCCAGCTATCAAGGATACAGCGACCATTGGAACGGCATTTAAATTCAAGTTCAGGACATGGCATGTTACAATTTTGTTCATCAGAACCATCACCGCAATCATCTGTGCCATCACAAATAGTTGCAGATGGTGTACAATTTTTATTTTTACATTGGAAGGAACCTGCACGACATTGTCTTGGTGGACAAGATGGAGGTTCATCTGAACCATCTTTACAGTCTCTTTCACCATCACACCTAAAAAAGAAGAAATATATAAACATTACATGTATATATCTCCATATTTTGCGGTTTATTTTGTAACATGAACTATTAAACGAAATTAAAACTAGGTACTGATTGTAGAATTAATAATTGCCTACAATAATACTTACTGCCAAAACCAAGGAATACATTTCTCATCACTGCCGCCACATCTCCATTGCCCTGCAGTACAATTAGCAATGCAGGTTTTAGCGTCTTGAGCCAAGTAGAACTGATTGGGACAAGCACACTTGTGTGTAGTTGCTCCTTCTTCGCCATATCCTTCTATGTTTAAATAACTTGACAAATGTGGTGGAGCAATAAGACACAAATGTGAACAGCCGCCATTATTAGAACCACATGGATTAACATATGGCAATTGTCTTAATGGATGGAAAATATGTATATCATAAGGCCTATGTGTAGTATTACGTAAAACAAGAAGATCTTTTCCAGTATACTTATTGGCTCTACTAATGCCCTTAACATTCCAGTCTGTCCAGAAGATATAATCATCAAAAAGTGTAAGGGCAAATACATGAGGAACTGCTGAACCTGAGAGTACTATATGACGATGCTTGCCTTCTAAATCAGCAAAAGCGATGTAATCTAAATGAGCATCTGCCCAATATATTCTATCAGTAAAGAAATCAATTGTCAAGGCATTTGGCCAAGCAATATCATCTTCCCAAGTTAAAATGCGAGTGAAGTTCGATCCATCCATTCCTATTTTGCCTATGTATGCTTGCAAATGCCATGAAGTAAAATACATGTAACCAGTACCAGGATGCACTACAAGTGCTCTTGGATCAGCAATGCCAGTTTTCAAAGTTTTTCGATTTGTTCCATCCAGTTCAGCTACATCTAAATTCTTGGAATGTCTGTCTAGCCAATATAATTTTCTTGCTATCCAATCTATTGATATACCTTCTAAACCATGTGAATCATGTCTAATAATTGGTTCTTTTTCACCGTTTCCACCAATTGTAGATCTAAATATTGTTTTCGCAGTTACATCACAGAAGTACATTTTTTGTCCCATCATATCATAATCTAAAGCCACAACGTTCATGAGATCTTGATGAACTAAATTATATACTTTTGCATCAATGGACATGTTGCGTACATAATATTTATTTGTAAAGACAATCCAAGGTTCTACTTTGTCTTTACGTTTACATGTATGCTCATCCTGTTCTCTTTCATAAAATTGTTCATTACATTTGCAGTAGTGACCACCAGGGGTGTTTGAACAATATTGTGAACATACTTCAGGTGTTTCAAGACATTCATCAATATCTACACAAGCCTTGCCATCTTCCAACAATCTGTAAAAATGTCAAGTATGAATATTACCTATCTATCAAAATATAAAGTAGCACTTAAAGAAGTACTTAAAATAAATCAAAACTTACTTATAACCTTGATTACATTCACAATAAAAGCCAGTAGGAGTGTCGATACATTTATGTCCACATTGATGTATTTCTACTTTGGCACATTCGTCTACATTACAATGTAACGGTTCATCAGATTCATCTGTACAATCTACCTCCTTATTACATACTAAATGAGCATCTATACATTGGCCATTAGCACAGGCAAATTGTCCAGCGGTTACACAAGTGTTGTTTTCTTTTTCTGCAAATAGAATATGTAAATAATATGTCATTAAAAAAAACTACAAATATGTTTTATAGACTTCAAAAGCAGGGTAAGACAAAGATATAGGACAAGAATGGGTTAGAGGTTTAGCGAAATACTAGAAGACATAGAATTTGCTGATGATGTCTGCTATCGACAGATAGTTATAAACAAATGCAAAAAAGTTAAGTAAACTGAAAAAAGAGGCAGGAATGTAGGAGTAAACATAAACAAAACTAATATCAAAATCATGAAAATAGAAAGAGATAATAGAAAAACAGAGACAAAGAACAACCAAACAGACAAAAAGTAAATAGAAGAAATAGAGAAATTTAAGCACTGAGGAAGCACACTATCAAAATTATAGGTACTTACTGCAATTAACTTCATCTGATCGATCTCCACAATCATCTTCTCCATCACACCGATATTGTTTTCTAATACATTTGAAATTCTGACAAGTAAATTCTTGAGCAGAACAGGTCTTATATTTGCTATTACAATCTTTTCCTTCATCAGTTCCATCTCCACAATCATTATCGTGGTCACAGAGCCAACCCTTTAAACAAATTACATATAAAGTCATCACAGAAACAATATTTCAACAACTAACTTACTTTATTTATACACCGTCCATTAGCACAAGTAAACTGATCTTCACTGCAAGGTTGTGGAGTTGCACAGTGATGTAGAGTTGCATTTTCATCAGCTCCATCAACGCAGTCGGGATCGCCATCACACAACCATTTTCTAGGAATGCATTGAGCTCTACCCCATTGTTTGTTTGCTTCACAGGTAAATTCGGTGTCTTCATCACATCTTCTGTTATCTGGAAAATTATTTATTTATTTAAAAATGTGTCCTAGATAAACAATGTAAGTTACAACGTACTGCATTGGTGTCTGTTATCTTCATCACTGTTATCCAGACAATCATTATCACCATCACAAATATAAATGCGAGGAATGCAATTGCCATTATCACATGTAAATAAGTCGCCAAAGCATGTACGTCCTTCACTTTTACAGTATTCTGGAGGTTCATCTGCACTATCTCCACAATCATCATCTCCATCACAGTACCTAGGAAATAAGAAAAAAAATTGAATTCGGAGAGTTCTAGTACCATGCGCGTATTATGCGCTTTCCTTTTATTTGATTTTTTTTTAATGCAATATTATAGATCCAGTTATAGAAAATAAAATTTCCTACAAGAAACCGTTTGAAGTTAGCTTAAAGCCCAATTCACATTATAGGTCAGGTCACGGTTCGGTCTCGCTCCGGTCCCGGTCCGGTCAAATATTGTAGCATGTATTTTCAATGCAACTGTGCACACTAGCGGTCACGGGCAAGGCACGGTACGCTCAACTGACCGCGGCAATTCTTCGCAACGATCTTTTGACCGAATCGAGACCTGTCCGCTGTGTCAAACAAGCGGTCTGTTTTGTTCATTCTAAGAAATCATGTACGTACGTATTGAAATTGGTACTTGGGCATCCAAAAATATTGAAAAAAATTGGTTTCGTCATCCATTAGCTCTCTATACAAGGTAAAAAACACCCTCTGTTTTCCGTTTACTTAACATTTGATGCACCCATATACGCCTACCCTTACTTGCTATTTTATTTTCTTCTTCCTCATCTAAAATAAGGGCTATCATGGCTAGATCCGTTTTGGAAAAGTTATTAAACATTAGGTAGGAATGGGAATGTGTGCACTGCAGCTAATAGAAGACTGTTGTATGACCGCGGTATGACCGTACAGTGGAACACTAGACAAAATTCCTTGACCGTGATCAGTCCGAGACCGAACCGTGACCTGACCTATAATGTGAATTGGGCTTAAACCAGCAATTCTGGTTTAAAATTCTCAATCTATCTGGCAACACTCGTCAAATAATTGGCTACGAGCATCGACTTTGGCGCATGCGCAGAAGTAACTGGTCTAAAATGCGTTTCAAAGGTGTTCAAAATTCCGAAAAGTCCGAAATGTTGACATGTACGCAGGCGCACGATGGTGCCATGATCATGCGCGATGAACATGACCTCCAGTTCTAGTCCTATGTACTTAGGAAAAGGCTAATGATGTCACCATGTGTTTATGGTCACGTGAAAATTTTGATATTATTCTGTAGCTACTTTGTTTATTTAATTAGAAAAAGTTTTTCATGTTTCTGTTTGCAATAATATAGTCACTATACCACATACTTTTAAATTATAGCACTTTTAGCAATAATTGTTTTTAGTATATAATTCCCAATTAATAAAAAAAATCGATTTTTATTTATATTCATTTGGGTGTAAAAAAGATGTAAATTCCACAATGGAAAGAAATAACTTACCATGTAGCAGGAATGCAACGATGGTTGGGGCATCTAAAACTATTCTGAGGGCATGTTCTTTGGGCACAATGTAAAGGATTTTCATCAGAATTATCTCCACAATCATTGTCTCCATCACACAACCAGTAGGGTTCCACACAAATATTAGTTTTTTCACATTTCAAATGATTAGGTGGACATGTTGTGTTTTGAGGACATCTTTCATGGGTTTCATCTGATGTAACATTATCTTTGCAGTCATTTACACCATTACAAACCTTTGTAAAAATAAATATTTTAAAATTGTTTCCTAGACTGAAATCAACAAATAAAATACCTGCGATGAAGGTATACATCTGAAATTGGCGCAAGTAAATTCGCCAGCAGCACAAGGAGGATATTCACATTCTTTTTCATCTGATCCATCTTTGCAGTCATTTTCGTGATCACATTTCCAAGATTTAAAGATGCATCTTCCATTAGCACAACGGAATTCATTTGGTGAACATGAATGGAAAGCTAGAAAAGCAGAAATAATTATTTTTGGTGAAAATTAAATAATTTTATACGTACAGCAATAAGTAGAATTTTCGTCACTATTATCACCACAATCGTCTTCACCATCACAAGCCCACATTCGTGATATACACTTTCCATTAGCGCAATAAAATTTACTAGAGTCACATTGTAAATTCTTAGCAACACACATTCGACCTTCGTTGACTAATTTAGTGTTATCGTTACATTTGCATTCTGCAGTTCCATTAGGTGCAGGATGACAACTTTGAGCACAACCACCATTATTGATATGGCAAGCGTTTAATGTACAAGCTTGTCTTGAACTTGAAAATACTTGAATATCCCTTGGACTGTCTTCTAATCTCTTCACCATTTCTATCATATTTGCACCTGTGTGTTTTTCTGCACGGTATACACCTCGTAATTGTAAGTCAGTCCAATAGATATAATTTCTAAATACAGTAATGGAGAATGGATATATGGTGGCAGATATTAGTACCTCTCTATTTTGCCCATTAAGATCTGATCTTTCAATTTTTTCCCGTACTGCATCAGTCCAATAAAGCATTTGGTCATCATAATCAATAGCTAACCCAGAAGGTTGTGCTAAATTCTTATCAATAATCACTCTTTTTAAGGATCCAGCCATTGTCGTTCTCAATATTTTTCCAGAAGTTCCAAATTTACCCCAATCGGTGAAAAATAATGTACCATTACAAGGATCTATTACAATAGCTCGTGGTCTTTCTACTCTTGCTATCATTACCAATTCAGATCCATCCAGGTTCATTGCATATATACTGTGGTTCGATGAGTCAGTCCAATAAACTTTCTTTTGAGTCCAATCATATGCTATACCTTCAGGATTAATTCCTCTATTTATTATATTATTGATTTCATTGCTATTTGGATTTGTAGATGACATCCAGGCAATTCTAGCCCATGGTCTTATTTGTGTAAAAAGAAGTCTGTTGTCAGAATAATCAAAGTCAATACCAACGACATTAGTAAGATTTCCCATTGGACTGAATGGAACGTTAGTTGATTTAGGATCTAAATTAATAGCTCTCACTTCAGTTCTAGTACTAAAAACTAAATATTCATTTACAAATTCACATTTTCGGCCATCAGAGGCTAATTGTCCTGTCGCACAACCACATGTATAGCCCAATCTGTTTGCGGAAGAACCATCTTGCGTAAAACTAATAGAAACATCTGGAGGATAACTAAAACAAAGTTGATCACATCCTCCATTACCTAATCTCAGACAAGGGTTTGTATCATCTGCAGGTTGATTCGTAATATCAAATATGGCAATGTCCCGTAGTTTTGGTAAATTAGTTCTGATTCTGTCAGGTAGAGTTGTATTTCCCGGTAGTTTAGATGCTTTGAAAACAGTTTGCATGTTACGGTCTACCCAATAAACATAGCCCATATGCACAGCAATGCCCATGGGATTTGGTAAGTTGCGTCTAATAACCTGTCTGTTTCCACCATTGTAAGAGATTTTCTGAATCATGTCTAATTTTGAATCCACCCAATACACATCATGTGTGAGCATGTCAATTGTTAAATCTCTAGGATTTCTAATTCCAGATGTAACAAGTGGAGTCCAGTTAGTTCCGTCTAAATATGCTTTACCAATTCTAGGATACTGTCCGTAATCAATCCAGTATAATAATCGTTTTAGCGGATTTACAGCTAATTCTCTGGGTGCATCGGCAGTTGTTTTTATTAACACCTTTCTATTAGTACCATCTAGCCAACAAACTTCTAGATAATTTTCATGAGGAAATACGTTGGTGAAATATAAATTTCCAGCAACCCAATCAATTGCTATACCACGAATTCCATTGCTGCCAATACCTTCTCTGACAATAGGTTGCAATTCTGTACCATTAGGTCGTATTCTGAAAATACCATTCCATGTTCCACGATTAAATTCCACCCAATATATCCAGTTTTCAAGAAAATGAACCTCAACATGTAAAATATGATGACCCGGTCCTGTAATTGGAACCATTGCTTCTGAACTGTCTTTCAGACTGTAACCTCTAGTCATGTCCAGTTGTGAAACAACAGCAAAGGTTTTGTAGGGGATGCAGTTTACTTCGTTTTCTTTTTTATAGCCTACACTACAGGCACATACACGTGTTTTGTGTTCGGCAGGTAAACAAATTTGTTCACAACCTCCATTACTTATTAAACATGGATGGTCTAAAGGAGGTCTCTTTTTAAATATCGTAAATGTTTTTAGGTCAGGTTCATTTTCTAGTAATACTTTTGGATTATTACCATCTGGTAAATCAACTCGTTCTAGTTTTTCAAATACAGGATCCAAATAGTATAGTCTACTGTCTAGAACAGCAAGAGCTTTTGGTCTAGATATGCTGTTCTCTTCAGCTAACAAGCTTACAGAATTTTTTCCATCAACAGTGATTGATTTTACTACAGGTGGATATTGTGTACTATAGTACAGAATTTTACGGTCTATATCAATGGTTATAGCTTCTGGACGTTCTAAATTATCCACGAGAATAATTGGATTGCTGCCATCCATGTTAACTTTTCCAATTTTTTGAGGAACACCATAGCCTCCTTCATCTGTCCAATATATTTTACCTTCAGTAGGATCAACACATATTGATTGTGGTTTTGCAACAGACGTCCTATTTCCGTCGTTTGCTAAAATGACAGTACGATGTTTAGCTTTTCCATCTACTCTTATAACTTCCAAGTTGCCTGCCACACGATTTCCTATGAAAAGATTTCTACCCAACCAATCAAATGCAATTGTGGAAGGTGAACCCACTATTCCAGAATCGGGGCCCAAAAACTGTGTCTTGTTTCCACCTCCATATGGTGTTGTCCAAATAGTACACTGTAATATAATATCAACATTAATATATTTCATCTGTAACACAGATATATAAACACATGAATATATGCAGGGTGACAACAATCTACAGATTCTTGTCACGCTTTTATAACATTTTCTTACATTCTCGTCATCATCCTCCTTGCCTTCCACCCAGAATATGGTATTTGTTTTTCGATCATAATCAATCTGAATTCCGTTATCAATTCCAACGATAGGTGTTAAGAAGCCTGTAGTAGCATCTCCTGCAGTAAGAGATACATCTACTATTTGAGATCCACGCATTATCATGAGGAAAGCAGTTTCTTCTTCAATACAACGGCCTTCAGGAGTAGTTCTGTATCCAGGTTTACATTTGCATGTATAACCAATAGTTGCAGAAGATGACAAAAGACATAACTGTTGACAAGGATTATTGTCGCATGGATTCAGTGAAATTGGTTGTAATGATGGATGGTGTACATGAATACTTAAGGGTTGGGAAATTAAGTGTGATACAACAGTTTGGTTATTTCCTACAATAATATTCGATTAAAATCTTGTTAAAAGTGTGCAAAAAATATTTTACCTTTGAACTTATGGGCAGATAAAACACGGTTTAGTTGACGATCAGTCCAATACATGGTATCCTCAAATAATGTTAAAGAATGTGGATGAAGTAGGTAATGACTACCGGCAAGTACTTGTTGTCTTCCAGTTCCATCATAATTACAGAAATCGATAAAGTCTAGTTTAGAATCAGCAAAATAAACTCTTCTGTTTGCAGTGTCCAATGTTAATCCGTTAGGCCAGTATATTTTTGTATTGATTATAATTGAACGGTTCAGACCATCCATACCCACACTTTCAATACGAGGATTTTCACCCCAATCAGTCCAGAAAAGTACGCGTGCACTACAATAAAATTAAAATAAAACTCAAATTTTTAAATAGAAAGATAAATATTGCATACCCAGGACTAGGATCCAAACACATGCCTCTAGGTTGAGTTATATTTTCTTTAACCAAAACAATTCTATTACTGCCATTTTCTTTGGAAACTTCAATGGTGTTAAGTTTTGAATCCAACCAATAAATATTTCCACCAATCCAGTCATAAGCTAAGCCTTCTACCAAGTCCAAACCAGTAGAAATAACTTCTACAGGTTCACTATTACGATCTAATCGAGAAATTTTCTTAAGCTTCATATCTGACCAAAATATAGTGCCAGTATGCATGTTGGAAGCTGTTGCAACAACATTTTCTACAATTATAGGAACTCTTTCTAAACCTTGGTCTTGCAAGTCTGCCACCAAGATGGAATGTCGGTTTGAGATAATCAAAAATGCAGAACTGTGATCTATAAAATTATTTCCAATGAAATATTTGTCCGCATAAATTTTATGTATTTCTACTTACTATAAGCTTTGCATCCATGTTTGTCAGTTTCCAAATTATAACCAGCTATACAACTGCAGTGATAGGATGCTTTGGTGTTGGTGCAAATTTGAGAACATAAACCAGGAGGATTACATTCGTTTAAGTCTTCACATGTGTAACTATCATTTCCTAATGTTTCGCCTTTGGGACAAAGACAAAGGGCTCCCTGTAAAAGAGAAAGTGTAATAGGGATATATTTTTAACTAACATTTTATTTCACTTACTTGTGGCGTTTGTTTACAACCATTTGAACATAAACCTGATTGATGTTGGCACTCATCTAAATCACAACCCGGGCCTTCATCTGCACCATTGGGGCAATTAGGTTTACCATCACAGACATTTTCTAAAGGTACACAACGTTCTGTAACACCAGGACATTGCCACTGATCATCAGGACATCTGAATGGTGGTCTACCACAGGCATGTATGAAACCTTCATCAGAACCATCTCCGCAATCATCATTACCATCACAAATGTAAGCCTGCAAAAAAAATATTAATAGCAGCAGAATTAAAAATTAATTTGAAAATACCGACCTTAAATATGCACTGTGAGTTATTGCACTTATAAAAGTTATTTGGACAATTTATTTGGCCACAAGATTCTGGTTCATCTGAGCGATCATCACAATCTGGAGTTCCATCACAATGCCAAGATCTTGGAATACATATTCCAGATGATTGACATTGGAATTGTTTTTCACTATTACATTGATCTGGTGCTAATGAAGCTACAAGAAAAAGAAGGTATAAATAACGTAAAGAGTAGGATGAGTACAAACAAAAAATACTTACGACAACCTAACTCATCACTGCTATCATTACAATCAGGAATTCCATCACATTTATAACTTTCTTGAACACACTGTCTTAAATCAGCACACTTGAATTGACTAGGAAGACATGTGATTGGTGGACAATCTTGTTCATCTTGTTTGTCAAAGCAATCATCATCACCATCACAAACCCAGCTTTGTGGAATGCAGTGTCCAGTTCGAGGACAAGTGAACTGATAATAAGCACAAGTTTTTTCTGCACACTGATCACCTTCATCGGAACCATCTCCACAATCATTTTCTGAATCACATTTCCATGTATTAGGAATGCAACGACCATTTTCACATTGAAATTGAGTTGAACCACAAGTTACATTTACACAGCCAGTTTCATCACTGAAATCTCCACAGTCATTTTCTGCATCACATTTGAAAGTCATTGGTATGCAGCGGCCTGATCTGCATTGGAATTCATTACTTCCACATGTCGGTTCTAAATTTAAAAGAAAATAGTATTAAAATTGCTTGTCAAGTCTTTTTTCCTCTTTCCGACGCATCAAACTATTCTAGCCCACTGAAAACATATTTTTCATGGCCTACTGTGAAATAAACGGGTTTTCACCATATAATATTGGCTAAAGGAAGTGATACATGCACCCCCTTTTTCCTATTTTCTAACCCCATGAACAATCCCGAAATTAATTGTCTTCAATATTATAGACGCGCGGTCTAGGGAACATGCATGCATGCAGCATTTGCCAGCTTAGCCAAGGGGGGGAATAGCAGAACGCAACAAGGTAGAAGTCTTGTATTATCTCATGAACCCAGAATTACGCAAAGTTGGACTTATAACCTGCATGGCTTAGGTATAATGGCTAGTGACGATTTTAGGTTCTCTGGGCCAGGTCCACGAGATAATACAAAACTTCTATGGGCGCACGATTGTCAGATCGCCCGTTTGTGTGCAGACTTCCTTTGAAACTCTATTATCATAGTGGGTACATCAATAAACTCATAGACACCGCGACCGCCGGCAGGGCTTGCGCCGATTTGCGCTTCACCTAACGGTGGAGCCAAAAAAAACGGATGGAGTGTGTTAAAAGAGGAAAGACATTTAAACATGTCTTAAGATTTGTATTTTTCGTTCAATTCTATAACGTTTCTAAAGTTAAAAATGAATATCTGTTACTTACTTGTACAATTTTGTTCTTCGTCACTATTATCTAAACAATCATTGTCACCATCACACACCCATGATTTAGGTATGCACCTCTGGTTATCGCAAGTAAAGTCCCAAGTATGGGGACAAGCTTGAACAGGTGGTTCATGATTAGGATCCGGTTGACATGTACGGGCATCTGGCATTAATCTCTCTCCATATGGGCAACCACATTTTGCAGATAACCCTTGTGTATCATTGCGAGGAACAGCAAAACAAAGCTTTGTACAACCTCCATTATTATTCCAACATGGTTGAAAGTTATCTACTCTTTGCTCATTTTCACTATATATCTGAAAAATACACAAAATTATTATTAGATATTAATATTAACATACTAAATGCAGTATCATATTACCTTAACTCCATACAATCTGTTAGTTTGTGGTTCTTTTATTATCGTTTCTTCCTGATCTCCACTTAGTTTATCAAGTTTAATAATGGCATCTAATCTCCAATCAGTTATGTACATAAATTTACCATAAATCACTATGCTAAAGGGATGGCGAATCAATCTTGAATTAACTGTTCGTACATCTGTTCCATCCAATGTAGAATGTTGCACATGGTCCAAAAGTGCATCACACCAATACAATCGATCTTCATCAAAATCTATGGCTAACCCATTAGGCCATCCAAGAGTGACGTTTTTGAAGACAATTAAGTTACTGCCATCACTGTATGCTCTGGAAATATTTGCAGGTCGGTCCCATTCTGAGAAAAATATGTAGCCTTTATTGGGGTGTACAACAATAGCTCTAGGCCGTTTAAGATTTCTGAGAAGCGTTCGGCGATAAGTAACATTTCTTGTTGATAGTATATTCAATGTTCCTTTACGACTATCAATGTAATACAAATTTTTGGATATCCAATCAACAGCAAGGCCTTCAACTCCCTCATTTTGCGAAGCTAATACAATTTCTCTGGAGGTACCATTGCGATGGACACGATAAATTACATCTTGCAATACATCTGAATAGTAAATGTGTTGGTCTCTTGCATCAAAATCTAAACCAACGAATCGAGCTCGTCGAGAAACAACTGGTAACATTGCATCACTAAATCCTTCAATAATTGGATCCAAGACTTTGCCCTTAATAAATCTCTGCTGAGAATACATTAGGAATACATCTACCAAATCACAGTTACGTTCGTTGGATGTTAACCTCCATCCTATGTTGCAAGCACAACGATATCCTAATCCTGATGCGGTGTTAGTTATAATGCACATGTGTTGGCATCCACCATTGTTGTAACCACAAGGATTATTCATAAATGGCTGACTTAAACCATGAACTGTTTTTAGAGCTCTTGGATCTCGGATGTCTCGCATTCGATAAATTGATTGAATGCTTGAACTGCTTTCATATTTGTCTACTGACATGATGCCTTGTTTAGTACCATCTGTCCAGTATATTCGATTTTCAAAAAGGGCTAAACGTGATGGACTGGGCACGGCTTGTCCTCTAACTACCAAAAACCGGCTTTGCCCTTCATAATCAACAGTTTCTATGTAATCTAGTAACGAATCACACCAATAGATTCTCTTCGCAATTATATCAACAGTTATTCCTGATGCTTTGTACGCTGCTTCAGATACAATAGCATGAGCATTGGTACCATCCATATTAGCTCGTAACACCTGAGAACTATCAGCCACAAACATGTATCCCATGAGACAATCTAGTGCTATGTCAGCTGGATTTGTTAGATTTGATCCCAATACAACAGCATGCCACCGACCAGTTAATTCAAATACGTCCACTTTTTGACCCACAGAATCTACTACGTATAGTTTATCTCCTACCCAGTCAACTGCTAATGCAACAGGTGACCAAGTACCCGGCAACATTATATCAAGTTCGTGCACCATTGTTAAACCATTGTTTGGATCTTTTAATTGTTGGGAATGTATCTGAAGAGAAAATAAGATATGTTAGGGGTAAAAGTAATGCAACCATTTAAAAAATATTACATAATTTTCAAAATTTTAAATCAAAATCTAAATGTGGATGAACTGTAGCTGTCTATCCAGAGTGTCCAAGATAAGGAGAGCGTGTAAAGAGATCTCGCATTTAACTAAATCTCTATGTCATACCGTTTATACGAGATCACCATGCATGCACTGCCTACTTGGACACCCGGCATAATACAGCGTGAATTGAACAAACATTTCAGTGTTGTGGATAGGCTACAACTAATTATACAGTGTATTTAGGAATGACTGCACCAAATTGATTTGACCCGTTCTGAACACCAAAAAAAGCAAAAAAGATTTACATATAAACATGTCTCTGAAGACACTTCGTTATGGAGCTTAGAGCCTTCAAAAATGGAATAATGAACGTTTCCATTTATTATCTATCATTCATGTAAAGGTAAACCTATCAGTAGCTTCCCTTATGATCCCGATATATCTTTTCTCTAATTTGTTAACCCTTGCGATTTTTCCAGTTTTACTTAAAAAAGCTTATGTAGGTAACTACCAAGGGGTAACTACTACATAAAAGTACATCAAAAAGTACTTTTGGTTTAAGTCACTAAATCTAACAGTTTTTGAAATAACTGTCCCCCATCCAACACTTTACCTACGATGAAATAAGACAAACATCCATGGATGAAATGGTTTTAGCCGTTCCGCGGCATGATTTGAACCGTCAGCGTTTGTGGTCGCAGTTTAAAAATCTCTCGACTCTAGCTCTGCGCCACGCCCTCTCCCAAAAACATATTATTTTAAGTAGAAATTACAGTACCTAATTATTCTTTACAAATACAATAGCAAATTTTGCAATATGCTATAGGTAGTCATGTAAAATAGCAGTTGCGTACGTTATTTCAGTCTCGTTCATCCATGGTAGCACCTAAATGGTCACAAATAAATATTGAACATTCGCTGGATCCAAGATCCAACTCTTAAACATTAAAATAGGTAATAAGACGCAAGTTTCGAATTTTCAGCTCAGCGAGTTCAGCAATTTTATTTGAGTCCTCACGGCCCCCATTAATTCTATTCCTATATAATATGGATACTATGTAACTATATAGGTAACAAATCAATTTCAAAATTCAAGGCTAATTTGTAAAAATGGATATCAATTGGATGCAATCATTTACCAGACAATCGGAATACTGAAGATATAAGTAAAATTATCGTTCATCTCCCGTGTCCTAAACTGAACTGTATCAAGAAGGTAGTTAATACCTATTTTGTACAAACTAAGACCAAATAGGTACCATACTTACTAGGGATAAATAAATAGTACTTACCTTTCTAGTTTTGATATCTGACCAGAAGAGTAAATTCTTATTATAATGGAAATCGAGTCCACTTGCACCTGTAGTGTTGGCAATAATTTTAACATCTTCACCTCTAGGATTCATCCTATAAACATTTCGGTCATGTGCAAAAAATAAAACCATAGAACTGGCATTCAGAGCAGCACATTTATTTTTATCTTGAACAACATATCCTGGTGCACACGAACAAACATAGCTTCCTTCTGTATTGGTGCAAAGTTGATCACAATAACGCCATTCAGCGCATTCATTTCTATCAATGCACGTTTTATTATCACTAGATAACTTTCTACCATCAGGACATGAACAGACACCACCAGTTAATGAAGCTTGACATTTGTAATCACAACCAAGTGACGGGCATGATAGTTTAGCTATAATGAATGAGGTATAGGATTAAATGAAATATTTGATTGTAAAGTTTTTGAAACTTACAGCAAGCAGTTTCCTCATCCGCACCATCATCACAATCTCGTTTTCCATCACAAAGTTGAGATTTCGCAATACACTTTGCAGATCCACTAGAACTACCCTTGGGGCAGAGAAATTTATTATCAGGACAAGCAATCGCAGTACAATTGTGTTCATCAGATGCATCAGCACAATCTTGATATCCATCACAATGGTAACCCATTGGAATACATAGCTGATTTGCACATCTAAATTGACCGCCATGACACAATGGGAAATCTGAAAAAAGGTTTTTTTTTATTAATATTAGGTAGGTACATTAATTACAAAAGCAAAATACAGTTTCTATATACTATAGATATAGATTATTTTTAATGTAAAATTGTCTATTCTACAAAAAGGTCTAAATACTTTAAACGACTTCATAGTACTGTTAAATGGGCCTGTCCTAGTCAACTCAGTCGCGTAGCTATGTCCCCGCAAGCTCCCGCGAACGCGGGGGGGGGGGCGCCGCGGCCCCTCGGAATAATACCAAAAAAATCCGAAATCGAGATTATTTAGTAGTTATTGGAATGGGCCATTCGCAATAAATAGGTACTGGTGATTCATAAACAGTTATCCTATTCCTATTTTTTTTTATAAATGTTACATATACCTATTACCATTATTATCTTCTTCGGACTTAATTTCCTATTTGTTCTATTTAATTCAGAAAAAAATTCGTACTAATAAGTGCTTTTAGTTTTGCGTTACAATTAAGTTTACAGCAATCAGACATCTTGCGGGGGAGGCCATGAATTGTAGTTTCGCCACTGAGTCAACTTGGCGATAAAAGTTTTTTTAAGGTTGCTGTCCCACATTAACGAGAAAGATTTTTTGTATAGGTAGTATAGTACCTATAGTCTATGAGAAAACTATTAAAAATATTTTCAGTCGCCAAGCCCTGCAGAGGACGTCGCAATCGAGGGGTGCTATAGCATAGCTTCATAAAATACCTACCTCGTTTTTTGAAGGGCCATGAAATTACCATGAAAAATTTGTAAACTTCGAATGGATGAAGTTTTTATAAAATTGGACGGGATTTCGATCTTTTAGATGCATTTTAGTGTACTACTTTCATTTCACATTTTCTAGAAAGAAATGCGAATTCACGTTATCTTGGCGCCCGGCCCCCTGCAGCAATTGGCGGCTATAAATATTTGTAACGGTTTTCTCATGGACCATTTACTATGCAAGAAATATTTCCTGTTGGAAGTGGGATAAGTAGTTTCCGAGATACAGCCGGTAGCTACAGTTAGTAAATAATTCTCTACTATATAACTATATTATACCTAATTAAATGGAATTTGAGATTTTATTTGACTTTGTATGTCAGAGTACTGCAATGGCAAAAAAATTTACCTGATTACTTATATTGATTACTTAAACACAATCTTTACATCTAAATGGGAAATGTACAAACCGTTTACTTATTTCATAATAGATTTGGAAGGGATCATAATTTTTAAACTTAAAATACTTACTGCAACCTAGTTCATCTGAGTTATCACCACAATCATTTTTGTGGTCGCATTTTTGAGTAGTTTCAATACATCTGTGACCATTGGCGCAACGAAACTGGTCAAGCGTACATGGAACCCCTGGACAACCTAATTCGTCTTTCCCTGAGCGACAGTCCAGATATCCATCACATCGTTTTTCTTTAGGAATACAAGGATCTACAGCTCTTGCTGTGTTTCCTTCTGCACCACAATGGAAGTCGTCCGGCTGACACTTTCTATATGCTGAAAAGTAAAAAAGATTATAATTAGGACTTAAATTAATAAAGTTTCGAATAATCAAAGACATTTATGCTTATTGTTATTATTATAATGGCTTTTTGTATCAATCTAGCTACTACTCGGAATGATCTGAATCTCTAAATAATAGCCTCAACCCTCAACAATCATTTGTGTTAATGACCGAGGTAATCTGCGATCTGGGAAATGAATACACAAGCCTCTATATCCATCCATTTCCTGATTGTAGTATTCATTGCAAGCATTCTAGAAGCAATCACGAAATAGATTTTGTGAATGCGCCAGAGTGCAATAAATTCTAATGTAATCTTCAAGAAACACAATGAGTATAAATGTTTGATCATCAACGCTGTTTTTTTCTTACTGATGACAATGTGAAATGGTTATATTAAACACAATAATTGTAAATTACACTAGTACTGGGTAGTTTATACAAAACGACTTACTTTATCAATAGATAAAATAAACAAACGAAGGAATTTATTATGCACTTTATGTTTCTCGTTTTATTACAACTAATGGTTGGTTAATCCGAAAGATAAACGGAGCTGGAATTAGTACAGGTGTAAAAGGGAAAGATAAAACTGAGCTGAATCAACAGGTGGCTGACGCAAACCCCTACTTTCAAATTTCGCTGAAGTTAGAATTCGTCGCGAGGTTAAAAGTTTAGATATATTTGCTATCTTTTATAATTTTGAAATCCTTTGGAATAATTATCTAATATTTATTTATAAAAATCAAAAATATTACCTATTATAAAATTAGCTAATTAATTTTATTGCAGTTTTTAATTAATGGAACCAATATAATTATACTCGTTATATTATCTTAATTAAGTTTAAAAAAAAAAATTACAGGAAACAATTTTATCCGTGGAATGTTAATTTTCAAGATAGTTCTTGTAGATATCAATAGATTCAGCTTTAATTACATTATATCCCATGTATTGCATACGCAATTTATACTTTTATGCATGGGGGATTATTCTGAACCGTCCATTTATTTAAATACAGACTGTTACCTAAAAGACGCCTATAGCTATAAATTCGTTATTCGTTAAGGCAAGAGCTATCTTTTGACATCACCCAAATGAAACACACTACTGTATGCACAATTTCACCCTGAATCCAAATATGTAAAAATATACCGGGCGATCCATTTAAAATAAAAGAATTGAATATCGTAGCTTAAAATAGTTAATAGACATTTAGAAAAGGGTGATGTCAAAAGGTAAATAGTTAAAATGGTTTAAAATTATACATAGTCTGTCCAAAATTTAAATAACGAAGTTATGGCTTCGAGCTTTTTCTGATGTAGCTCTTTTCTACTATTCACATGCACTACGGGGGGTCGGCCACTGAAAGTTGAGGTCAAGTCAAATGTTCATTTAACATTTAATTAAGGCGAAACACATACATCCAGGGACCAAACGATTTTATGAGTTCCACGTGGGATTTGAACCACCAACGTTCGTAGTCGTAGTCGCAGTTTAACAGTTTCCACACTTTACCTATGTTACTTCCCTGTATCTGTTTAAAATTCTCGGAATCTGTGGTTTGGAAAACAACAAATTATAAAAAACCTTTTATAACAACAAGTTTAGGACTCCGACACGCGGTTTAGGAAAAAGTGTTTCAGTCTAATATAGAGGATAAGACATTTTCCCGAAACGCGCTTCCTAAATTTTAAGTGGTTTTCTATGAAAATAGCGAATTTTAATTTTAGTTTTAATTTCGTCGCACACATTTTAATATTTAGGATGATCACTTTTCTTTTAAAACAAAATTAAAAAGTGAGTTCAAGCCTCTGTCATTTAATTTTTTATGCTTGAGTGTGATGTGCCTTTAATATTTGAAACATAAAACAAAGAAGGTAAACAAATAAGCGAAGAGCAATATTAATATCTACAATAAAAGTTGTTTGCCAAACATCCACCCACGGAAGTAAATTTTAATTTATTATAGTATCAGCAATTATTTAGAATTTTCTTAAACACACAAAATCACAAAACATATTTTCCCAAAAAAAAATCTTAAAGCTTTGTCAAGACACCTTTTTCCTTTACCATGACATATAAACGCTATCATCTCAAATACTCAAATATCGAATTCTGAGCTGGTCCGCGACCCTTAACTTGACAAATTGGCCTTCATCACCCAGTATGGGACTGTCACTGAGCCCCACCGGAAATTCAATTGCCTCTTCCGATGTCTTTTCAATCGGAAAATGGAAAAATTTAGCCATAAGACTGGTATTGTGCGAATAAATTGTCGAATGCTTGCACTTAAAGTACGAGGTGGTGGTTTTGATCAATATCTTTCACATTTTACATGTGATACCAATTTGTTTAACCCTTTTTACCTTTTTTTACAAGATATACAGAGTTACAAAAATATAAATAGTAAATGTACTATTTAAGTTGGTAATTACGCAACATGACAATACGCAATACAAACCCATTTGAGGCCAGAGAAGCGTATTAACTTAGTTACTTTGCTATTACATCATTAAATTCAATTGTAATAGCGCAATTGTTATTGTGTAAAATTAATTTTTAGTGAAGTAACATAAATTACTTACTGCATTCCGCTTCGTCAGTGCCATCCACGCAGTCTATGGTCATATCACAGCGATAATGTGGGGGTATACAGTATGTTTTATTCCAGACGTACTGACCACAGGTTAACTGCCCAGGTTCACAATCAGGAGGCGCTGAAAAAAAATATGAAATCAATAAAATATTACTAGATTTTAACTAAATATAAATTCGGGAAGAGCAAGATCGAACAATGCACTGCAGCTAATGGGAGACAGTTGCATGCCATTTTTTGGGGGAAATTCATATTGCATATACTAATATGCGCATATAATATGCAATTTTGATTCCTAAGAATGTCATTTAAGTGTTTTAGCTAATAGCTACAATGTATTATTCTAACACTGAACTGCTTGTCTAACGCGTTCAATATTGTCCATACTGCAAATATTCCTCCGGTATGTTTTGATGACATATTCGCTCCTTCACCCAACTGAAAAGTGTTTCATATACTTTTGAGGTTTTGTAGATGTAAATTTAACTAAAATCACAATTTTTCAAGGCCTCATAAATAAACTACAATATGACTAAAAGGTTTCGCTTCATCACGATAACGAATTCGGAATAGGTAAATTGATATTCTGGTTTCCCTGCTTGGACCATTTCTATTCACACAGCAGGAAATGACAAACGCTGTTTCCCTTTGCATTTGTATTCGACAAAATAACAAGTTTCATTTGAATAATGGTATCAGCAACCACAAGGAAATTATGCTACGATTGAACCCCCACGGCGTTTCTAAATGAATTTGTTAAAAATGAGCTTTCTAAAACACGTACTACACATGTTTTAGACACTGCTTATAATAAGATTTTTTTTACTCAATTTCACATTTTCAAAAGATTTAGATCAGAAAATACTTATATTTTCATAAGAAAAATGATCGTAATTGAACATAACATACGCACTTCGGGACTTATTTTCATTTTGTTATACAGGTTGTTGCCTAAAAATCACCTCAAGTCCATAACTTTGTTATTTTAAATTTTTGAGCATACAAACTACATTATACAGTCCTTCCCGAAAGTAACGGATAAATTCAATAAAATCGTTGAGAAGAATATTTCAAATAAATGCTCGGACACGTCGATTTTTATTTTTAAATTGTCATTTAGAGATGTAATTTTCAACCCCCCACCCCCACCCCTAAGCGCTGCCAATTCCAACTTTAAAAATTTAAATAGCAACGAACCCTTTCTGATACCTCATTTGATAGCTTTCTTTATGCTGAATACAATAAAAAAAAGTTTTTCAAAATCGGTTCATAAATAACGGAGATATTTACCAAAATGTATTCAAATGAAAGTGCCAAAATTCGAGCAGGCAATAAATTTAAAAAAATCTGAGTACCTATCACAAAAACAAGTGAAATACACTAATCTCTGCAGAATTTCACCCTGAATCCAAATATGTAAAAATATACAGGGTGTTCCATTTAAAATAAAAAAGAAGAACATCGTAGCTTAAAACAGTTGATAGATATTTACAAATGGGTGATGTCAAATGATAGCTTTTGCCTTACCACTTACCAGTTAAAATTATGTATAGTTTGTGTGGTCCAAAATTTAAAATAACGAAGCTATGGCTTGAGACGACCTGTATATTTTAGAAAAGCAGACATTACGTTGAAGGGTTCCCGTTTATATTTGCATAAATGTATTTGAATAATTTTCAATAAGGAAGATTATGTAAGGTATCTGACCTTTACTTCCTAGGAAAGATAATGTCGAATTAGACGCTGTTTATAGAATTAATTATTAATTACGATTATGCTCTGCTGGTTAAGTTAAGGCCCTTTTTATTGCAGACAGGATGCCTCGAGCTCATCCAACCGATCCGATGGATGTGGGTAGACAAAATGAGAACACAATGAATTTTTTCGACGAGTAAATGCAGTAATTTAATGAGAAACTGGTTTTATTTCATTATTACATAACCAGTATAACAACTATACAATGTACGTAGTTACGATTAATCAAAAGTATTTCAGATGCAATGTAAAACAGCTGCCACGTTTTTAAAAATTGCTGTTTATCTAACGTACAATATTTAAACAATTCACTAATGTGTAATATTGCCCGCTGTTTGCATTTTAAGTGAAAGTTTAATTTCCTAGTTTAAAAGTGATGTACTAACAATAGGGGGTATATTAGATTTATGCCTATTGTATTATTATTGCGTAGTACTTACTTATTACCATTTTAATTTCATTTTAATATACCTACCGCCGTTTTTTTTAATGGATCAGCAGTCAACACTAAGATATACAGTGTGTCCCAAATAGAGTAGTATTGCATGGCTATCTTTCTTATTAATAAAGATACGGATTCGGTTAAATGGGCAATGTTGTGCAGTTTTTCATGCTGGTTTAGATGCTACTTAGAAAGATCAAACATTCCGAACGCTTCAAAAGATATCCGCAAAAAACCACAAAATCCATTTTTCGAAAAAGTAGATTCTTTCGCTTATTATAAAAGTTACAGAAACTTTTTTTATACAAAAGTTACTTGGTTTATTAAGATAAACAAAAATATGTTTACAAAAAAAATATCGCAAAGGCCGTTTTCGAGATATTGATAGCAACTTTCTTATTTTAAATGGGCGCCATCTTGGATTTTCAAATGAATAAATTGCATTTTTTTCTGTATTCAACTGTCTATAACAATCTATGATAAAAATAAAAAATAATGGCATACTTAATAGTTTTTGTATTAAATAAAGTAAGCCATGAAAACAAGTGAATTTTAACAAAAAAAACTTCGAACAAAATGTATTTACAGTTATTAACGATATTTACAATAAACGTTAAATCTACAATAGCTAATTTTAATCACAGTAAATGTTCAAAATGTTGGCCATTGTTAGCTAAACATAACTGGCATCTTTTTACAATACTTGCAGTTACTTTATGATGTATGGCAATTAATACTATTTAACGCTTCTTGTACAGATTGTTCCAATTCGTTAACATTGTTGTAATTAAAATTACTACCATACACTTCACTTGTTTTCATGGCTTACTTTATTTAATACAAAAACTATTAAGTTTGTCGTTATTTTTTATATTAAACATAGATTGTTATACATCGTTGAATGCAGAAAAAGAAATGCAATTTATTCATTTGAAAATCCAAGATGGCGCCCATTTAAAATAAGAAAGTTGCTATCAATATCTCGAAGACGGCCTTTGCAATATTTTTTTGTAAACATATTTTTGTTTATCTTAATGAACCAAGTAACTTTTGTATAAAAAAATTTTCTGTAACTTCTATAATAAGCGAAATAATCGACTTTTTCGAAAAATGGATTTTGTGGTTTTTTGCGGATATCTTTTGAAGGGTTCGGAATGTTGGATCTTTCTAAGCAACATCTAAACCAGCATGAAAAACTGCACAACATTGCCCATTTAACCGAATCCGTACATCCGTTAAAGATAGCCATGCAATACTACTCTATTTGGGACACACTGTATAGGTATGTGCGTTAAAAGAAATAGAACAAAGAATTAAAAATATTAAATACTTGTAAGACTAAACATAAGAACTTTAGAAAACATTTCAGAAGAAAGTATGTAGTGCCTGTAGAATTCATTTCCTACCAGAGATTGACGATTTTGTATTGATTCATACCTGTCCTAAAAAAAACCGTATTGCATTACAGCTGAACACCACTCTCCCCTTTCATCTTCCATTCAGCCGAAGATCCGTTTGTTCGAACCCAGAAAATGACAGTCTTCTGTTTTGGTAAATCATATTTATACATTCAAACATGAAGCTGAAGAAATTTTATCAAATACCAAATCCATAATATATTACATCCATTAGTGTCTAAAAAATTAGCATCTATGATTCTCGTTCTTAAATTTCTGTTACATAAGAAATTCTTTCTTATTTACGTTTTCGTCAAAACTATTCTTGTTATTTCAATTCCCGTTTCTACTTCCTGGTTTATTCTGAGAAAATTGAGCCATGTCTCAAGATATTTGATATTTAAGTATAAGTTTTCTATTTCGTTTTATTATTCACAATTAGATCCGCTTAGAGATTGCAATTTTAACTGAAAACCATGAAATTGGCTTTTCATTTTTAAGACATTATTGAAAGTTGTAAATATTAGTAATTGTTTCTATGAAGGCTCAAGGCTGAGAATACTTGAGCAAAAACATTTCAGGAAGTAGGAGATTCATGGGTTACTGAACTTTGAAAAGAGTTTGATTTTAATGCATGTCTCATTATACGACCGAAATTTTAACTTCTTAAGGAACAAATTATGTATTTGCAAAGATGTGTTTTGCCTATACGTCCAACAATATTAAACTATCATTCACGACAATGTGTAAAATCTACAAATCTCTATAATCTGGAATTTAAAACATTGTACTTATAGTACTTTAGTACCTACCTACTTTTAATTAAATTAATAATTCTCCACAAAATTTTTAAATCCGCTTTTTAATTAAAACTTGCAAACTCATTAAACATTAACGAGGAGACGATATGCCAGAGTATAATCATGCCCGAATATAAAGCCAGGTGAATAATTAAGAAACTTAAAACATCTTGCAAAAGACTAGTTTTCCACAAGAACAAAATGAAACAAAATCTAGGTTACCCATAACCCATATCAGCTAAACCTTCATATTTTAAAATAGATGACGGTAAACTGAGTACAGACAATAAATCCTTGTCTGTAAGCTGTAACGTAACAGGCTGTTCCAATAAGGGCGTCATATTTTGTTTGTCATATTGATTTCCAACATTAATATTTTTGATGCGCTGTCACATCAGACTAAAGCAATAAAACCTTTTTCCGTCCTTCTATTTTACAATGAGGAAGAGCGAGTGCTGAGTGAATGTAGACTGATTTTATTATTCATTGCAAACATATGCCGAGTTGGAAAAATATCAAAGAAAAATGAATTTATTCAGAAATAGGACGTTACTTTTCAACTTGAACAAATGTGTAACTTGCCATCTTTTTCTTTTCCCTGCGGCATATATCTACTGTTATAAAAGTTCCTTCATATTTATAATTAATATAGCCTCGAATATAGGAAAATAATATTATATTTGATATCCGAAACATTCTGTTTACTTGGGATGTTTGTAGTTCTAGTTTAACAAATATTAGAATGGGAAAAGCAAATTTCTTTTGTAACTTTTATATTACCTGCAAGCAAGCTGCCTGCCTCTAAGAAATTCTCGTTATATCTATAATTCTATTATTCTCTGAATATTTCTTTATGAAAACTTGTATGCAACCTCAAAAGTTTTAGTTTTCGTAATTCCATTTTATATTTAACATTTTTCTGTACTTACTGTATTTCTATTAAATTATGTCATAACCAAAAAAGACCTGATTCTGCATGCACTAAATATCAGCAAAACTGCGTATTTTAGTAACTAATAATTTATATAATAGATACGCAAAAGTAAAGTACTTTCAAATACGTCCAGAAGCATTGATTGCCCGAATGTAGAGGAAGATTTGAAGAGGAATATAACGTGCGATTTAAAATTAAGAAGACAAAGATACACACACACTGCATGTTCAGATTTGACACGCATCCAATCACAGGTGGGTATTCTCACAGGTATTTCAACAATAAATTTAAGCAAAGACATACTTCATTTTTGTCATGGCAAACTTTGATGATTTGAAAGAATCTGATAAATCGGTTGGTTCAGTTTGGCTACACATTTTAGGTACAACCTGTATAAGAGTATCTTGGACACCAGAAAATCTGAAAATCTCATATAATACCTACGATTTTATCAAAAATTAATTCTTTTCTCTTAAACTTATTTCTGACTTCAACTTGTCTTCCCAAGAAATAAAGAAAAAACACTAACAGGTAAAAATATTTGGAAAGGTAGAACATGTCTCTAAACCTACTCATACATACTTTCAGCCTCTTTTTAAACCAATTTATATAAGTAAAACGAAATTTTTTCTACAATGCGCCTTAAGTTTGCTCCCAACAAAGTATTTAAATAGAATTCCAATAGGGGTAGGTATTTCCAAATAACAAAGATATTCTCTTTTCTAGGTAAAAATGACGGTTCAAAATGAAAGTCCGCAAATATTCCGCGATCCAATCCAATTCGAATGAAACGGCCCGTTACTCAAAGAAACAACGTCTGAAAAGGACGTTTTGCAATGTGCTTTGCTCGCTACGTGTCCGTCTATCGCCTTTAAGTGTGGCAACTTGCTTGATAAGTTCGCCAATAAAACTGATGAAAGAGTTTTTTTGGCACAACGCCGGTTTTGCCGAAATGACGTGGCGGCGAACGAGATGTTTTCAACTTCCTTTAATGATATAACTTCCAAAGGGTACGAAACAATTTAAATGAGGAAATTAAGTTGCCGTGGAAACTTTTCCAAGCAACGTAACGTATTTTTCACGTTCAATTCCCACGTCAATGAATCTTTACTTAAGATAAGGTATTTGGCTTTTTCAGAAGAAATTATATATCGGACAAAATACGGTTTGAATTCACTTCGTTAGCATATACAATAGTAGTTACAATAATTTAGATTAGATCAAAAAATATTATTTAGTTCACTGCAGTAACGTCTGGAAAGAAAGCTTTTTTTAGAATATGTGGCTTTTAGAAAAGAAAACTGTGGCTTTGTGCAAAGGCAATGAAGCAAATCCCCTCGTGATGAAACAGACAAGACGTGAGATTTTGTTCTATCACAAAAATCTCGTACAATACAAAAGCTAAAAATAAAACAAGTCGTGGTTCCCAAAAAATGTTGATGTAAGCATAGAATCTAGTTGGATTTAACACGAAAACGAGCAGATATTTTGTCCATTGACTATGGGATAACCGGAGTGAAATAAACGTTACATAATGTAATTCCTGTATTTGTGCAGACAACAAACAACAAAATGCTGGTGATGTACATACTAATGTGAAATTGCCCCCTAGGGTAGCAGGTATTCGATTTTATTATTATGCCTTCGAGGCATTTTTATGAAATAAATTCCAATTCTAACTGTATTATTAATGTGCAATGGTTTTAGTGTTTATTTTAAAATTTAGTGGGTAGTTTTATTTACCCATTAAATATTTTATCAATTTAATTATTTACTTAATAATGTCAATTTTAAAATAACCATTAAATGAGGATCTATCCACGTATACGCCAGAAGATATACCGGGTGAGTCAGACCACCCGTATCAGTCGTTTTTTTCCAAAACGGTTAATCGTAGAGAGTCGGGCCAAAATTTGTTATTACAAAAGCCTTCATGAAGAATCGAATGGTGATATTGGCATTCGCCGGAAAAATCGGCATTCTGAAGAGTTTGCTCCAGAATGTCGAGAACTCCAAAATTTCAAATAGTACGGGGGGTCAAAAGTAGTATCGTTGAAAAGGTCTGTAAAAAATAAGCAAGTTTTGTAGGAAAAATAATTTTACTACCCCCACCCCTTCTGAGGAATATTCGATTGCAGTTATTAAGTAATTGTTCTGTTATTTAGGCAGGATGTAAACGGCCTAAGTAACTACATACGTCCAAACAATAGAAATGCATGGAAAATCAGCAGTGGATGAACACGGGCTGACAAGAAGAAGAAGAAAACTGTTATTTAACGTTACACTTAAAAAATGTCTAAAATGTAAGTTTGACAATAGGTCACCCGATTGTACTCCACTGGATACAACGAGAGATGATATGAAGCTGAGAATTCGTAATGCCTGCCGGTCATTAAGTGGTGAAGAAATATTGAGAGCCACTGATAATGTGACTAGAAGAGCTCGACAGTGTTTAGAAGTAGATGGACGACAGTTTGAACAATTATTGTGATATTGTCAAATTTACATTTTAGACATTTTTTAAATGTAAAGTTAAATAACAGTTTTCTTCTTCTTCTTGTCAGCCCGTTTTAATCCACTGCTGATTTTCCATGCATTTCTGTTGTTAGGACCGCCTTTACATCCTGCCTAAATAACAGTACAATTACTTAATAACTTCAATCGAATCCTCAGAAGGGGTGGGGATAATAAAATTATTTTTCCTACAAAACTTGCTTATTTTTTAAAGACCTTTTCAACGATACTACTTTTGACCCCCCGTGCTATTTGAAATTTTGGAGTTCTCGACATTCTGGAGCAAACTCTTCAGGATGCCGATTTTTCCGGCGAATGCCAATGTCACCATTCGATTCCTCATGAGGGCTTTTGGAATAAAAATTTTTGTCCCGACTCTCTACGATTAACCGTTTTGGAAAAAAACGACTGATACGGGTGGTCTGACTCATCCGGTATATTAAATAATTGAAAACATAATTTTACTACTGACAACTTGGAAAAATATTCAATTTACTACAGTTGGAGTATGGGTGTATGGGCTTCCAAGTATCGGACGATGCAACGCACTGAAGCACTGAAGTCAAAATCTTTTCGCAAGTTTCGCCGTTATATGTGGAGCATAGGTACATAATACTTAGATAAGTCGGTCCGAGGACGGAAATGAATTTTCCCCTAATCGTTTCGAAACAATAATTCCAAAATTATGTAATCACACGTATACCTATTACTTAGGACGGGTGTTTCACTACAAGTTTAAGTTGTTACTTCGTAAGCTTAAGCTTACGGTTAAGTTACGCTGAAAATTTGGATTTAAATTGAGCTTAAGTAACGTAACTGATGTATTTGGCTCTGATTGATTCTAAATGTTAGCTTAAGAGGAAGCGTGGGTGCGTGGGTATGTATGTAACGCCTCTAACGCAAAAACTAGTGAACCGATTTTGATGAAATTTTAAATGAAGGGGTATATCGAAAATTCATCGACAAAATAAGCTTTTCAAAAAAATCCGAAACCGGAAGCGGAAGTTAGACATGTTTTTTTGGTATCACTTTTTTCAGAAGCGGAATTTTGAAAATCTGAGTAGGGGATATGAAAGAAGGGCATAATCCAAGGGAAACAGTTTTTTACCGGACTCTCTAACTTCAAAATGGCGGTCGCTATGAATTTTTCAAAATTTCGACTTTAACGCCCCGTAACTAAAAAACCAGTTATCTGATCAGGTTCCGCAACAACTTCTTTGAAAGCACTTTGGCTGTACTACCCCAAGAAAAAAAATTATTTACTAAATCCAAAAACGGTCGCAACGGCGCTCTTCCAAAAATTTTGAAATTTTTGAAAAATTATTACAAACAAACTGGTCTAAGGAATTTGTTTAAATTTTCTATACTTATGCAGCTTGGTATTAGCTACATTTTTGTTTTTTGATGAACGCCAGAATTCCACTGTGGCGCCCTCTACGAGATTTTGAAAATCGGAAATTGATGCTCCTATAGCGCCTTTATTAGTCAAAACATGAAAAAAGTTTAAATATAAAAGATATTTAGTATATAATTCTGCATTCTTCTAAATGTATATCACGTATACAGGGCGTTTGCTTTCCACAGTACGATAAGCAACTTTGTTATTTTAAATGAAACACCCTATATATTATTATATAATTGAATGCATAATTGAATTGTCTATCACATAGTATAAGATGTTCATATGGCTAAAATGTACGGTTAATGAGAAATTCGTGAATTTTGAATATTTAGGTTGGACTCTAAGGTAGGAATCAGACTGCTCGATCGTCCAGGACCGACCGTTTACAGCGAGCGATCGTCCACGACCGGCCAAAAATTTAAAAATCACACTGCTCGTCCACATTCAGGCACCTGTCAAGTTAAAAATAAAGCTGAAGTGACAGAACTTATTATTTAACCATGTCAAATATTGAAACCGCATTCGCAAAATATTGTCAGGCATAATAATATACTTTATGCTGTCAGGTAAGGTGCGTAATTTGCGTTTCTTAGTAAGTAACCTAAAGATTGTGCATACGTTCGTAGGTCAAGAGCGTCCAAAATTCAAACAAATTTGAAATTCAAATCTGGACGGTCGATGCCGGCCTACGTGGTCGTTCGCTTCCACTGCAGTCTGAGTTTAGTCATAAAAGTACATGTGTTTGAAATTTTGGTCGGTCTTGGACGGTCGCTCTGGTCGTGCAGTCTGATTCCTACCTTAATAGCGAAAACTGATCGTCGGTCGCGTCGGTCGGTAGCGATCGTCCGGCTTCGCCAGTTGTAATTTCTAGGGGGACCTACTACAGAGTACAGATAGATGCGTATCTTGGTGTCTTTCTTTTGTTCATGTCGAACCCGTATAGTCTCGTTTTTCTCGCGAGGCATTCAAATGATTTCCAATGCTGCCTCGCGAACTACTGTTGAATATTAGCAAAAACAAAATGTTTATTTTTAGTATGGGAAAGTCCAGGGGAGGTTTGCACCTCCACTTTTTAATTTTATATGTCTCAGTTTGAGCGAATAAAAAAATAAACAGTAGAATGAATTTCTTATGAAATTACCCTTTTAACGATGTGCCACACATGGTATGGTGCCATTTGAAATTTTAGAGGGGGTGGCTGTGACGGCTAAGGGGTTGATGACAAACGTCCGGATTTTACGTAAAAAGATGTCCCCCTTGCTGTCTTTGTTGACATGTCTTGGCGATTTTCAACCAAACAATAGTTTTAAAAGATCCTACTAAGTGTGGTTACTTTTCGTTGAAAACCCCTGTATTGGCACTATGGCTACAATTTTATATTTTTATATTTTTCTGAACAAAATATCAAACTATTATGGCGCAACATTTTTGATTTGATAGGTTCAAGCAACGCCCACTTCGGTAAACAGGGGAAAATAAAGAAAAGTCTACATTGCCCAAGGCACATTTCCGTGCTGAACTTTTCCAATCAACTCATTTTTATGAAAAACTTCCTAAATATTTGTTATTTTTGTCGAACATATTTTAACATCATATAGGAATTTATATAAAAAAATATATATAAAAATAGAATACTTACGACAAGATTGAAATTCATCTTCGCCCTTTTCGCAGTCCTTCAAGTAATTGCAGACCGCCAATGAAAGGATACACTTGCCTTCGGGACATCGAAACATCCCTTGTCCACATCCCCCTCCAACTGTGTCTCCTGAAACATTAACATCATCATCAGCAAAGTTAACTGTTAGCAAGTGCGGCTTAACGTCTGTTTGTAAAGTGTTCGAGTGCTCGTGAGGGTGTCATTAGTTCTGGATAGCTGTCGTAGAATTTTTAATACTCTCATTATGCCTGCATTTAACGGCGTTATAATTACGACAGTTGTTGCGATTTAGTTTTATGTCCAAAAGTAAATTACAGTGCACAATTCAAGCATACTACATATTTTGTAGTTATTAAATTGAGACTGTTTTCATGAAACAAAGTTTAGAAATAAGGCAATTGTATTTAATTACTGATTGCATTAATTAAAGTGCCCTGTCAAATATTAAAATGCATAGACAAACATAAAGTCGTGATATGCAAAATGCATTCTGAAAATTCGAAATACAAAAAGTTTTTGCATTTTGATAACGAATGGTATTTTATTATAAGCATGCTCTAATTACTAAATAATGACCTAGAATAATATTTAAATAAATTTTGCATTTATTGTGCTGTTTTGGTGAAGTTGCTATACTAGTATTTAACATCTTTAATCCATTAAAGTCTCGGCAATTCATCTACAAGGATGATAGTCTTAAGAAGACAAACAAGATGTTTACTTTTAATATCGTTGTAAAATTTTGGCAAACACTTCGCCCATAAAGTGGAGCAAGTAAACAAAGGAACCTATTACGATATTTCGCGTAGTTATTTTTCGACTTCAATTGACTATTCCAGTCAGCTTCTCAGCGACACTCGGGTTAGGTGTTGGAAATTAGGCTATATGCGGTGAAGCAAATTGTGTTAGAGACCCCGGGGAACCGTGTAGAGACAGACTAACAGACTAGCGATGTACCCTAAACTTTGCTAAAGCTCTAGACAAGAAGAACCGCCTCTTAGTTTAGTACTAATTCTCCGTTAACGCCCTAATTGAATGTGTCGGGTGCTCAGATGAGCGACCATGTTAACCTGTAACAGGGTTATGGGCTCGTGTTTACCACGGGCTTAAATTTCCGTCTAAGCATGTGAATGTGCGATGTAAATATCGTCACCCTAATTTATTTTAATTAAAACATACTGAAGCAGCTCTGACATAATTTCGTTATCTAACGAATGTCGTAATACTTATGTATTCTACTTGGATCACATAATTAAGTTGGAGAGACATACCGGCAGCGGTGCAGTCGGGGGTATACGCCAGTATACGGCGTATAACAGCCTTTTAGTTTATTAATGGTTACGCGTAGTATAACCACTTATTTTAATTATAAAAATGATTTATTAATAATTATTTACAAGGGTATTTTTTATTTCTGATGGAGGAAATCTTGTGACTGAAAAAAAATCTGGGGTGTCCACCTTTCCATCTGTTTTGAGTTGACACGGCACGATGGCACTGTATGGGCCATAAACCAGAATTGGCGCTATCGGTGGGAGACACTTTAAAAAGTGTTACTGCAGGAAATCATTTTCAATCATTTCTAGACTAGACACAGCCAGTCTAATAAACCTCAGCAAAAACTAAGAGTAGCTGCATCAGAACTTAAAGTTTGAATCGTACCGAGGTCTGGAAGCGACCTTAAGAAATATTTGAATTTGTGAACGTATATACGCACTTATTTTAATAGGACTACACTATTGGACATACGCAACATGACATTACCTTGATTAAACGCATCAACGATAATTAATTATCCTCAGCGCAACTAAGAACTAAATCGAGTAAGGTCTCGATGATCACACTTTAGTAGTGCTAAAGTTTATGGAATTGGTGGCATTGTTCAATTTTAGAAACAACCTATTTAAGCCTCCAATTGAATAACATTAAGCTATTAGCTGATCACTTAATTGATTGAAATAAACGCAACTGACCTTCCACACAATTAAACGCATTGTGCTACGTTAACCTTCACATTCGTATCATTTATTAGAAAGATTTCACGATAATCAAGTTTTCTTGTTAACCTGTCAATATTGTTCCTTACGAGTGGCGGTCAAACTTTGTTATCTTGAAAGAATCTCTGATCTAATAAAGGGTACATTTGATGCTTATAATAGTTGTAAAAATGACCTAGGTTATAAATTAAACGTTCCTGATTTACATATTTAACAATAATTCGTCTTTTCAGGATCGCAAATTACTGAATGAAATTTTTTTCATATAGGTAGTACTATTCCGAAATGATTATTATTATTATTATCATTATTTAAAAATAATGTCAAAATTACCACCATTAGCTTCAAGGCAAGCTTATATTGTTCTAACAAAATTTTGAGACTAGAGGCGGTGATTATTCAAAAAACGGATTTGCAACGAGTTATTCTTTTTTACACATTTTTCATCTTTGAAATGTGTTTTACACGAAAACGGTTAATGGTAGGAAAAAATCTCAAGAGACTGTTTCAACCGTAAATTAGTTGAGAAATTTGAAAATTGTGTCAAAAACAAAAAAAAAACAGTGGCGTACCAGCTTTTCCTCCAGAAATATCTACATACGCACCTGTAGTTACGCCACTGGAGAAGGAAAAAACTGACTTTAGACATCGGTAATTCGATATCTTAATTCGTACTACTTCTCATCCTAAATTTTTGAAAAATGAAAGTTGGAACGTTTGTTTTTCAGTAGCGATATCAGAACATAAATTAATTTATTTCGTAGTCATAAAAATATGATTAGTTTTAGCTTTTACCAATATCTTAATAAACTGTTAAGATCCGAGGCTTTCCTGGGGAACGAATCTGTGATGATAAACACCAGAAAATATTACCAATAATATTCCTTGCAAACCTGGTTAAAACTTATGCTCGATCCCCAGACTTGAATCCAATATAACTATCTGGCAAAAAATATCAAAATCACAAAGCAGAATTCGTTGAATCTCTCTCCGCTTTCGAATAAATTTCTCGACAAAAACACATTTCTGGCCAAACAAAATAATAGGAAAATTAGTTTAAAAACAATAATATGTAATGGGGGTTTTAAATCGTAATCTACATAATCCGTCATGATTTTTGTCAGGGAAGCATTCGAAATATCATGCTTAGGTGATTCGATTGTTACAATAATCTCATAAGTAGTATATTTTCGTTATCCTCAAACTAGATTCTGACATGTAGGTACTAACAATTCCAATTGTCATCTTCGATGCTGCAGTGCTTTACTATGTGCGTATGATCTGACCCAAAATACATCCTAGGCTAGTTTTTTTTTTAAAGAAAGAAAGAAATCACGATCGAGGGGCACCGTGGTGGAATTAAATAATTGCATTAACAGAAATAGACCATTGTTAAAGAAACGGTCAAAAAATGTTACCAATAGGTAAGTACACTTTGTTGTAGAAATTTAAATTGCGCTGTTGAAACAGTGAACCTTTTGAAGCCTTTTGTAACAAAAGGAGTTCAGTTTTAAGCTATACTGTGTTAATAACACAGCAGCAACCAATGGGAATTATGTAACATATTTTCGCTGTATTGTAAGCCAAGGCAGAAGACCTGAGCCATAAAACACAATCTTATTAGGATTAGGGTTTCTTACATACTGGTAGGTTGTTATGTATCTAAGTCTAGTATTATTATATAAATACTTTCTTTTCCCCTTGATTAGCAAAAATATTAATTAATGTATAACAACTAGTCTTTAATCAGTTAATTTCCTATATCTATAAGTATTCGAGAAAGAAAAATGCAGATATGCAGTATGCAAGAACGGAATATTCTAAAAGCTTTCTAAGGGATAGGTAGTACATATGCACTTTATTTAGTGTCTGGTTATCTCCATCGCTAACTGAAGTACTAATTATATTACCCTTTCCGAAGTCATAAATTAACAATGAACTTTTCACGAAGCAGGTGGTTTTAGAATTCAGATTCCACTATACTTGTAAATGGAATAATCAGTTAAGTGCAGCTAATTGAGTTCATTTCGAGTCAGTCTCATACGAAACATCCGGCGCGGTACAGATTAGCGGAAGTGACCCGCATTTAAACCATAATTGAATCTTTACAGCGATTTAAACAGCAGCCGCGTGTCTATCAATTTCAATTATCTCGGTCCCTGGTGTGACCCAGACGACCAATTCTGCTATTAATATTGCATGTTCACGGGGTGTTCTCTGCACCAAAAATAGATATTTGGCATTAAATACACTAGAATCTTCATTAAATACACCTATTAATTCCATTGATTGATTTGAAACTATTCTTTCAGAAATATCTCTATATCATGCTGTTGTTAATTTGATTTTACTGCATAACAAAATAATTTTGGTTCACTAACCAAGATGGGGTCGATCACAAAGACTTTCCCATATTTTGGGTTTAAGATTTACGAGCACTAGGACCGAACCGTTCGAATCATTCCATTTCAGTCGACAGTAAAAATTAGCTTCCGTGCTAGCTAAAGCCCACAAGGCAGTTGATATGCTATTAACATGGTTATTATTATTAATTTCAAAGATGCTATTTTAAAATGGTTTAATATTTTATAAATTTCCTTTAGCAGTCAGAAACGAACAATTCCAATTACTGGCCAAAACACTGCAGTGAATGTTATTATGAAGATAACGAATTAGCAACACTATACTGAATGGATGAACAAGTGAGCTGAAAATTCCCGGCGTTTGTGATTAATGTTCCATAGCAAAACTAGGTGACCATCCATGAAATAATTCAACGGTCGACATTTGCACGAGAGAAATTGCAATTCAAACTACTGTACATTAAAATGCTTTTCACTAATGACAATGTAAATATGGTTGCACATAAATATAGATTTATTGAGTATTTAAAAGTAACATATGGTATATCTCGCTTCCTAACTTTATAGTCTCGATTAATGACTTTAGAAGGAAATAAATTTATTGTAGAATATTCAACCTGGTCATATATCCTACAATTTGGTTTTATATTTCGGATAAATGTAGCAAGCCGAAGCAGAAAGACTAGTATTTCATGCAGGCTTGCCAAAGTTAAAACTATACAGTAATGTTTCAACAGAATAGGTTCAATTCAATATATTAGAACTAGAAAATTGCAGATCTTTCAGTTTGAAAATTTCTTCTACCTTTCAGCAAGTACTAAATTACAGCTATAACGTTAAAATTAACCCTTACATTTTACACTGAAATAAATTTCAGTAAGAAAAGCCAGAAAGCCATCCAATTCCTTAAATACATATATGCATTAGTGGAGCGGTTTCGTTTTGTGCCCGAGATATAAAGAGCTCCTGAGAGCAGTTTTTCCGAAATTGCATTGCGTTTTTTAGCTGAAGTAAGTCACACGAACCTGAAACTGCTCTAGGAGGGAAAATAAATCCCATCTTGCCTGTTTTATTTATTATTGCGTCATTCCTCTTCATTTGAACGGGATGCCACAACATTATTCTTAACACGTAATTTTCTCATTTATCTGGACAGAAAACCAATTGTCGAGTCAACTTTTTGTCAGTCATCGTAAATTCTGATTCAGCCAGGGAGCTATTTATTAAAGTAGCGCATCTCGCTGATGATAAGCTTTTCGCAGATAAGCCCACGGTTTTCAATTCATTTTAAGTTCGTAATCAGACTCGAGGAACGCGTGACTCTATTATATGCTTTAGTGGTTAACAGATGAAGAATGCACAGCGTTTTGTAAACTCTTCTACTTGCACGCTTTTTAGTCCAGGCAAATTAGACCAAAAAAGGTGGTTTTGCTGCATTAAATCATGTAGTTCCAAAAGTTTCAGGAATGTGTAGGGGGAGGTTCCCTGAACAACGCCTAATAAAGTCCCATCGATTTCAGGTGCCGCGCGGGGGGGGGGACGCTCAAAGGTCCAATTTTTCAGTTATTGGCGCATATCTCGAAAACGATGCGTCGCACAGCAAATTTTATGCTATTCAAAATTAAAGGTTACTAAATTCCCTACAAAATGGTGTATTACTTTTGTCTCTATGTGTTACCGTCTCCGATATATGAGCCGGCGAAAATGGAAAATTTGCAAAAAAAATTGAAGCGCCTCAGGTTTTTGTGAAGCTTGCCCTTCCAACTCTTTTTCCTTCCATTTTACGCGAAACTCGTGAGGAAGGAAGTTGTAGAGCATTCAATTTTCTTCAATAATATATATACTTTTGCTAAATTATCTTCAATCAGTCAAAAGTTAACATAAGTTTCGGGGTCGATTTCGAGATTCTGCTAGTAAACTGCTGATCATTTTATTTCCGTTTTCAAGGGCTTTAACTCTCTCTATCACGTTATTTATTGTTTATGTAAACATAAATGGTATTTATTACCCATATAACTAATAAAATATATATATGTATGAAAGTAGAAATATATAGGGTGTTTCTTAAATAGCGGACACGGAACACAGTACGCCATTCCCCTCCAGATACTGATTGGAAAAATGTAATACAATAATGTCTGTTCTTAGCTAGTTTCAAATTTATTCTTGCAGTCAAAGATTGACATTTAATGAAAGTAGAAATATACAGGGTGATTCTTAAATAGCGGACACGGAGCATATGGAGCTTTCTGAACACGATTCTGTCTCCATACTTAACAGCCAGTCTGTTCATCACGGTCCTCATATCTGGTTTTTGCCTACTTATCTCTTCCATAAGCTCATCCACGGAGTACTGCCCTTTATCCTGACCGAGCCTGAACATCTAAATACTGGAAAATCTCCTCCATGGCTACTGAAACAAATTCTTCCATGGGTCTGCCTCTCTGTTGGCCAGTCGGTTTACGCAAGTAGAACTCTTTGTCTTCATGATATATAGCATCTGCAGCATATAAGCCTCCCACGCCACTAATGTGGATCCAGACATTGTACACCTTGCGGCGTTTGTGAAGTTTTTCTTTTTTTTTGTTTCGCGAAAAAGCTGTGAAAGTGTTTTAATATGTGATGAATCAGCTGTTACAAGAAGAGATTGGCTGTGGTTTGATGTACAAATTCTTTATGGGCCATATGCAGAGACCTCTTCCTTAAATATTTCGTAAATACTTTTTAGTCAAGAATTATTTCATCTTATCTTTTCCTTTTAAAAACATTTCATCTACCTAAGCTAAACCTGTCTTTCTTCATTTGGTTCAGGTGCTTCTACTTCCTTGCGAAGTTCGTCACAACCTGGATTTGAATTCAAAACTAAATGTTTCCTCTGTACTACTGAAAATATTGATGACAGCTTTTTCGCGAAACAAAAAAAAAGAAAAACTTCACAAACGCCGCAAGGTGTACAATGTCTTGATTCGCATTAGTGGCGTGGGAGACTTATATGCTGCAGATGCTATATATCATAAAGACAAAGAGTTCTATTTGCGTAAACCGACTGGCCAACAGAGAGGCAGACCCATGGAAGAATTTGTTTCAGTAGCCATGGAGGAGATTTTCCAGTATTTAGATGTTCAGGCTCGGTCAGGATAAAGGGCAGTACTCCGTGGATGAGCTTATGGAAGAGATAAGTAGGCAAAAACCAGATATGAGGACCGTGATGAACAGACTGGCTGTTAAGTATGGAGACAGAATCGTGTTCAGAAGGCTCCATATGCTCCGTGTCCGCTATTTAAGAATCACCCTGTATATTTCTACTTTCATTAAATGTCAATCTTTGACTGCAAGAATAAATTTGAAACTAGCTAAGAACAGACATTATTGTATTACATTTTTCCAATCAGTATCTGGAGGGGAATGGCGTACTGTGTTCCGTGTCCGCTATTTAAGAAACACCCTATATATTTCTACTTTCATACATATATATATTTTATTAGTTATATGGGTAATAAATACCATTTATGTTTACATAAACAATAAATAACGTGATAGAGAGAGTTAAAGCCCTTGAAAACGGAAATAAAATGATCAGCAGTTTACTAGCAGAATCTCGAAATCGACCCCGAAACTTATGTTAACTTTTGACTGATTGAAGATAATTTAGCAAAAGTATATATATTATTGAAGGAAATTGAATGCTCTACAACTTCCTTCCTCACGAGTTTCGCGTAAAATGGAAGGAAAAAGAGTTGGAAGGGCAAGCTTCACAAAAACCTGAGGCGCTTCAATTTTTTTGCAAATTTTCCATTTTCGCCGGCTCATATATCGGAGACGGTAACACATAGAGACAAAAGTAATACACCATTTTGTAGGGAATTTAGTAACCTTTAATTTTGAATAGCATAAAATTTGCTGTGCGACGCATCGTTTTCGAGATATGCGCCAATAACTGAAAAATGGGACCTTTGAGCCTCCCCCCCCCTCGCGCGGCACCTGAAATCGATGGGACTTTATTAGGCGTTGTTCAGGGAACCTCCCCCTACACATTCCTGAAACTTTTGGAACTACATGATTTAATGCAGCAAAAAATCTAATTTGACTGGACTATTTTATCCGTAAGTGCAATCGAAAAACTGAACGACAAATATATCAGACAGTTGATAAGCACTCGACCTGATTTTAAAAGCACCTATTAAAGCTCTAAATTGCTGTTACGAGGTACTTAGCATTACTGAATAGGGATCCGAATGCTGTTAAAACAGGACATATGTATAACATGATTTATAATTATTTTAATACTTCGATTTATATTTAACATACACTCCATTCAGGGAATAAGGAGAAAGTCCTGAAATTACTTATTAAATGATGTCACGGATCTCATATTGACATTCTTTAGGAATTTCATTTTCGAATTCGCTTCCTTGATTCCGAATGCAATAATAATTACTTACAATACTTGTTAAATCAGAATGTAGTACGTTATACATACCGGGTGGTGACTTGAGCCACGCAACATATGGATTTCAATGGAAAATTCTTAATGTTCAATTATTGGCTCCCCTAATTATTTTTGAGCAAAAGTGTGTTTAGGTTTTTTGTAGAGAAATAAATTCTGCATGTTTTCATACTATTATTTAAAATTTTCCATTTTCCGGAAGCGTAGAAATAGAATAAATTAAAAATGGCCTTTTTAGAAAAATCACTGATGCCATGGAATTATAAAATCAAACAAACGCCCTGACATTTCTGTCTCATTACATTTTTTTCTTTTTAAAGCAATAAAACGAGTAGGTAATAGGAACATATTTTACGCTAAACAAGGCACTTTATCATTTCTACTTTTTCTTTCGCGTTGAATACATTTTAAAAATAATAGATTTTAATAATCGGTTATAAACTTCAAACCGTAATGACAGATGTAAATGCGAATGTTGTTTATTTAGGTAATTCCAAGGCATCACTGATTTGTTTAAAAAGACCATTTTTAATTTCTTCTATTTCTACGCTTCCGGAAAATGGAAAATTATAAATAATAGTATGAACAGATGCAGAATTGTTTTCTCTACAAAAAACCTCAACACACTGTTGCTCTAAAATAATTAGGGGAGCCAATAATTAAACATTAAAGATTTACCATTGAAATCCCCAAGTTGCGTTGCTCAAGTCACCACCCTGTATATCTAATGACGTTAGTCCAAATTACAAAGACAAACTATTCTTCAAGCAAAAAGACTACGCACTTATTTTATTGCTAAATAGTCCAATGAACTTGGATATCTAAAAATACTGCATGCCACAGAGCACAGATCGATAAATATTTCAGTCTTGGTTACCGAATAATAAAATTGAAAGAATTTTCTCACTAGATCAATCCCCGGACCTAATTCCTATCAAAAACCTACACCAATCGATATCCAACATCATTTCTGCAAGAAAATCCACAAAAATAATGAAATAAATTCGATTCTAGTTTCGCTTCATGGCTTAACTGCATTTGTACTGTTCAAAATTTATGGTAACTTTTTTTCTTAAAATCAACTAATGAATCATCTTCCGAAGTTTGTCGGTATCATTTTTAAACATCCTGTATATGATATTCATTCACAGTCATTGACTAAAATATGTCCGAAAAGTATATCTAAACTCTTACAAGTTTTCATAGTAATGCAAGATTTTTTTCCTATGTAAACGTAGTGTGTAACTGAAATACCGTAACAAAATACCTTCTTTATTCTAAAGTTTAAAAAAACGTCAAGCCCTTCCGATTTCCATTAAATAAATATAAACGAAAAATGTTTATAGCCACCTGAACCGAGCGAAGTCCGAAAGCACCAATTTGAGCTTTCTTGCAGGTACAAGAAATATAAACACATTTATATTTTCTCATTTCGCATTCATCCTAATGTCAATTCTTTTTCGGATTCATCAATTTTTTCGCTACTTCCCTGGAACTTTTGCCGTACAAAACCTGTTTAATAATTCATTTCTCTCGCTTCACGTGAAAGCATTTAAATTATGAATGACGATCTGCGATATCGTTAGCTTTGTTTTTATGGGTTACTACCCAGGGAATCCCGCCTGACTCGAGTTCGGTGTAATCCTGAAATGTTTTTATTTGCTTAATACCTGTCACGAGGCGTCAGGCTGATTTCAGAGGATTTCAACGGTTTTAGTACGGGTTTGTATATTTCTACGCTCCATTTATTAAATTTATCGCACAGTTTTGAAATTTCCCCCACAACACGAATTACTTTCATGACGTATAAAATGTTTTTCAGTTGTACGTACTATTATTTGCCTATTTCTGGGCTTGTCAGCATATAGATATAGAATGTATGTAGCATCTGACTTTATTATGTGGAATACGTTTTTCACATCCCAAAAACAGTTTTTGGAAAAATATTTCCACAGTTCATAATAATTAAAATCTGAAGTTCGGTTTATTAATAAAAAAATATTTGTGTCTAAATTAATTTTCGAAGTTCCGGTTCATATCAATTAATTGTAGAATTCAACCTCAACGGATATCAATTGCAAATAAAAAAAATCATTATTTTTTCATTTATACTCAACCATTCTGTTCATTATAAAAATGTAATAACCACAAATCGTTTGTTTAATAAAAAGAATTTCTTGCGTTGAAAGTAGCGGATTGCAACTGGTTACTGCTGCTGCAAAGTCTATAAGGGTGGTGACTTGAGCAACGCAACATAGGGATTTCAATGGTAAATTCTTAATGTTTAATTATTGGCTCCCCTAATTATTTTAGAGCAAAAGTGTGTTTAGGTTTTTTGTAGAGAAAACAATTCTGCACCTGTTCATACTATTATTTATAATTTTCCATTTTCCGGAAGCGTAGAAATAGAAGAAATTAAACAATTTAAACAAATCAGTGATGCCTTGGAATTATCTAAACAATCAACATTCGCATTTACATCTGTCATTACGGTTTGAAGTTTATAACCGATTATTAAAATCTATTATTTTTAAAATGTATTCAACGAAAGAAAAAGTAGAAATGATAAAGTGCCTTGTTTAGCGTAAAATATGTTCCTATTACCTACTCGTTTTATTGCTTTAAAAGGAAAAAAAATGTAATGAGACAGAAATGTCAGTGCGTTTGTTTGATTTTATAATTCCATGGCATCAGTGATTTTTTTAAAAAGACCATTTTTACTTTCTTCTATTTCTACGCTTCCGGAAAATGAAAAATTGTAAATAATAGTATGAAAAGATGCAGAATTTATTTCTCTACAAAAAACCTAAACACACTTTTGCTCTAAAATAATTAGGGGAGCCAATAATTGAACATTAAGAATTTTCCATTGAAATCCCTATGTTGCGTTGCTCAAGTCACCACCCGGTATAGTTAATATTGCTTTGGTTGGTCATTTGTACTTGTGGGTTTTTGTCGTTCTACGGATATTTCAATAATACATAGGTACTTTATTAATCTTATGATGAATAAATGCAGATATGAATAGTTTTAAAGATACAACAGATGACGATTTAGGCCTAAATACAGTCGTAAGTCTTCTTTGACCACCGAAATCCTTCCCCAAAATATACCACAAGGTAAATTCACCACTGCACTACAGTCCATGCGATGGTAGCTGAAAGCCGTCTTAATAAAGTGTAACCAAACCGGAATGTCATTGCATTTTATTCTCATGCAACCTCAAAAGTGAAAAATGTAATTCAGCGATTCGGTTGTCAGGGGAAGATAAGCGACTCACCAGCGGATTCACTCATTTGGAAATTTCCTCGTTTACCTTCGTCTTACAACAGACCCGCTAAATTGTTTCTTTCACTTTAGAGACTTATATTTAAGATGTGTAATGTGTTTTTGTAATACTTCCTCAAGGCAGCCTCTATATAGTTAGCGACAGCTACAATGGGTAAGAACTTTATCTTGCAAGCCGAAACGGTAGGGATAGTATAATAGGGCGCAAATCCCGGTTCCTAAACGATAAATCTGCCAATAAGCTAGGGGCCGAAATGCATTACTCTAGCATACAACTTTACAAAAAGATGAATCAATATTCAAAACTATCGTCAGGTCTGGTTTGACATTGCAGTACCTACTCCTACAGCAAAAAAAGATGCGAATAGCTGCGGTTGTCGTTCGTGGGTGCAATTATGAAGAGACGTCCTATCGCATCTTCCAGCCGATCTTCCAGCTCTAGCAATATTAAAAGGAATCCTGCTAGAAAACTTTAATCTACTTAATAATATTAACTAAATTCTTAAATAAACATTAATATTATGATTTTATTAAATATTGCAGCTTTAACATAGGTACCAAACCAATAACGTTAACTAATATTTCAAAATATTCAACTAGCTATCAGCTGTAATCGTGTCTAAAATGTTCTTTAGTTTGGTTTGGTTTCCACTTCCAAGTTAATAATGCTGTCACCCCATTGTAAAGAATAGAACGTGAACCCAAAATGTTTAGACTAAATAACAACTCTGTCCTCCCAAAACTCGTCAACTATTCAGAAAGTGTAACCCAAACTTGACTTGAGACGGGTTTGGGTTAAAATCACATACGCGACTCGATTACATATTATGCAAATTTGTCTGTTCTTGTCAGCTTAAATTCGAATTTAATATAGGTACCTACTTGCGTCCTGTCATTTATGCACAACGTTGCTTTCAGCAGATCCCAGAAAACAATTACAATTTTCAACATGTTGCCTGTGCCATGTACTTTAAACGCAAATATGAAACTAAATGGTTCAAGTTTCAAAACCGTATTAAATTAAATTGCCTTCTGCGTAATAAAGGGTAGCTATATAACAACCGGAAGAGAAACGAACACGAACATAAAGAAACATTGGTAAAGAACAGACGGTGTGTGCTGGCCAAACAGGAGTCTGCATATCCATCAACCTCCCTCAATATCGTTTATTTTCAACCCTTTCGTCGCATTTGAAAGCGCAAATTGTAGCCATAGGATATTTCTTTCCTGCAAATTTATAGCACTAGATTTATTCCTCTTTCTCCCAGGCACGTTTTTGTCGCCGCATTGAGAAAGGTTCTTTTTTACAGTAAACGTTTATTCTGCTTAAACTAGACCTTTTTTCAAATAAAACTATGAAATCTTTGAATCATAATAATTAAAATACATTCTAAGTTTTCCTTGACGCTCTTAAGAAATATTCTAAAATTTAAATAGAATAATCTTATTCCTTGGATATTTCTCTAGTTTCCAGTTGCTGCATAATTTAATAGACATGTTCTTCTTTTCTACACCCCAGAGAGCTTCGTATGTTTATTTCCTGTACGACAACAGGAGTTTCATATTACTTTACTTTTATCCTTTTGGAAGTCGTAACATTTGCATGCGAAATCGTGTTAGTGGATAAATTTTTCAATTTTTCCAACAGTGAACTACATAACTTCCAAAATACATATGTGTTTTTATTTTTTAAGTAAATTTTTATTTACTGCTAACACTGCTATTATATCAACTCTGGGAATTCTATTTTCGGAGATATATCTAAGGATTGTTGGTTTAACTTGTTTTTTCTGTTATTGTCCTATAAACGATTTCTATATTTAAAGAAAGTGAAGAAAGATCAATAATTATTTTATCTTATCTCTAACCAAGCTCGCCAGTAGTACTGCAGTATGCTCTGCATTTCTACACTTTAAAAATGAATTTTGGGGGTTCTGTCCCGGATAATTTTGAGCAAAATACACAATTTTACTCAAGAAAATCCTCATTTTCTACCGTACGCGTACAGAATTAAGAGAATTAAAGAACGAACTAACATGACTCGCTTATGAATAATTTTATTAACAAACTGGATAAGTTTTGTTTCCATTGCAAATAAATCGGTGACTTTTTTACATGTTCTTCTTTATCCAGTATAATACTTTTTTTGTGAACGGATAATAAAGGGAGACCTAACCCTAATGAGATTAAGATTAATTCTTTGATTCTAGTAACAATAATATGCTGGATTTCCAATAGAGGGGGAGAATCCACGCCTGGTGCTACCAAGTGGGCGCCTATAACAATATTTACACCAATTGTAAAAACTGATAGCCAATTTTGGTTCTGTATGGTGTATTCAACCCCCTCCCCCTCACAAATGCGCGCAATATTTGAATAGAATTTTTAGATTGGTTACGCAACCATTGCTTTCTTTGCTTCAATTATTTTATTCTTTCATAAATTTGTATAGTGTGTGAAACTGGATTTTCTGAACCATAAATTCTAAGGGGGAGGGGTAAATTAACTGTGTCTATTGAAGAAAAGAACTATACAGTCAAACTGGCAACTCCAACTCCTTACAATTACTTATATTATATCAACTATGTTGGGAATTCCATTTCGTCAGATATTTAAGAACTGTTATTTTTTACTTTACTGTTGACGTATCTCTATCTCTTTATAGCTGCAAAAGATTAACACATGTACCAGTGAAAGGTCAATTATTTTATCTCTCAAATGTGCTAACCAGTATATTTTGCTCTGTATAATATAGCTATACATTAAAAATGAATCTTATTGGTATAATAGTTTGCGTATATATTTTTAAAGTCTCTATTGTAAACCTAACAGAAGTACCAGGTAAGTCCACTTAATTGTTACTACTAAAACTTAGAATTAATAATAATTTTTTTAAAATAATATGAATGAAAAAAATGCTGTAAAGAGATATTGTAGATTATTATTGGAGAGATTACTTTGGAATAGTACCAAAGGATGCCATTCAGGGTGGAACAGATAAAGGAGGAAATCCAACTTACATCGGACAAGCTTATATTCAAAATTTTGAACTTCTACCTGCTACCATATACCCAGCATGTAGATGTGCAAATACTACAGCTTATGGTAAGGAACTAACAACCGATAAAAATATAAAGGTAAGCTATAAACAAATAAACAAACCATTTTGAGTCTATAATATTTGAAATTTACTATTGTTTAGAAAACCCTAAGTTTCTAATATTTTTCATAAAAATATTTACAAAGGAATCAACCCTTTTCAACGAGAATTTTATATTCACAGATTTTATGTGCCAATGACATAAATAAGTTTGAATGGATCACCACAAAAAATGAAGAAACTCATCTTATAACAAACTGTCATTTCGTGATAGGTGGAACGGAAATAGGACACAGTCTTAACATTGGCCGTGTTAATCATGCTGGACGAATTATAATTGGAAAAATTTTTAGCTATCCTTTACCAAACAGAGGTTTAGCTATCCCTTACAATGGCAAGCCTATTGTTTTCCAATCTTATGAAATATTAGCCTACAATTGTCAAACACGCAAAAAGCCTTCTACAGACAACGTCTATGTCGGTGTTGAAATAGATGTTCGGTCGGCTGATGAGTGAAATGATTGTAGGTATTTTGTATATCAACACGTTTTGAAAGAGTTAGTTAAATAATAATTGAATCTTCAGCACTTATTTTCAAAACTGGTACACACCATCACGGTACACACGTAGAAGTTCGGTAGAAGTATTATAATTATATTTTTGTTAACCGTTACTACCCTATTGAGATAGTATTAGTATACCGGGTGAAGAATTGAATACCGCAACATAGGGATTTCAATGGTAAAACCGGAAAAGTCAAATATTATCTTCCCTAATTATTTTACAGAAAAAAATTACTCTTAATTGCATTCATATCTTACCAAAACGTTTATTTTATGGGAAACATTATGTTTTCATTGGAAGAAAATCTAGAAAATGGTATAATTCTTGCAACAGTAACCATGAAATAAGGGATGACTCATGACTGAGCGGCAGTTGTCACTACTACACTAATAAAAGGCTTTTTCATTTCTCAGACTAAATATGAAAAAACTAAACTAAAACGAAACTAAATATGAAAAATGAATAGGTACATGAGTAGACGCAAAAACAAACTCTAAAAAAACCTATATGGTCTTTTTTCTGAAATAATTAAGGAAGATAATTATTATTATGTTAACATTTTACTACTGAAATCCCTAAGTTGCGTCATTAAATTCTACACCTTGTATATAAGTAAGACAAACATTTATGTTTTATTAGATAAATAAATACATTACAATGTTTATTAATACCCTATCTATACCTACAACCAAAGATTTATTAAATCTTTCATAATTTATACGTTCATGAAAGACATATAATGTTAAAAAACAATATTCTTTGCTAGATACATAATATTTACTTTATATCATTATCAATACATAGAAAATTATCAGAAATCAATTAATTAAAGTATTCTTAGCGAGAAAAATAAAATCATATGTAACTAAGACCATTGCATCTTCGTAATATTCGATTTTTTTTTATTAAAAAATATAAAATTGTAATCTGGTAATTTTATAAGAATACTCAAATTAAAGGAACAGTACAGTGTAGAAAAAAATATGAAATATAGGTATTCTATACCGAGGGATTAAATTTCAGCTCATGGAAATTTAAGTCGTGACTTTGATTAATCCATACACACACACACAAATGAATGTCTTTGCACTTCATAAAGTTAAACCTGAAACCAGATTCTCTGAATAATTCCACAGAATGGTTCAAAATAATTACAAACTGCTTGTATTCGACTCCGACTGCAGTAGGTAGGTATAAACCATTTTAAATAAAAATACTAAGATAAATTAATGTTTATTGTTTATGTTATTACCGATGTCTTATTTCGTACCAACATCCAACACCAACTGCATTAAGTAGGATAAAAGATTATAGAGTGCAAAGAGTACAGATTATTTTGGTCGAAAGTGGGTTTCTGACCCAAGCAAATAATTTAAAACAGGAACATAAATTCAAAAAGGAATCTACACCTTATTGCAAAAACTAGCTTTAAATACGAAGGAATATAAGAACCAGAATTGTCAATTAAACGCAGAAGTACGCGAATTATTTTACTAAAGCTTAAACTAAAAACTGGTTGAATTTGCATAGTATGTTATCATAAGTAGGTAAACCGTTAACCTCTTATCATGCTATAAAAGAGAAGATACAGTTTGCAGACAGTTCAAACTGCACTTGTGTCTTCTACCAGAGACAAGCCGCTATCCAAAATGCATACTTCAACGTATACCATGATTATGATATTTTGCATATTATGTTCAGTGTATCAAACAATGAGTGCTTCTTGTCCAGTTACACTACCAAACGTTTTCCAACGACAAGGACCAGGTATGTACCTATAGTAAATTTTATTTAAATATTTAATCAAACTACCATTCTTTGTCTTCCTTATTCAAACCAACAAACTCAGTAAACAGATTATCGAATCGTTTTAAAGGACATAGAGAAAAAAAAGATAGAGAAATGCAACGTAATAATAATTTATAGGAAAATTTGTTGAAATCTTTTTAATTAGGCATACATTACAATAATTGCCTAAATTTCCGTAAGTTACATAAAACGGTTGTGTATGTTGCAAACATTAAAAAATTATTATAGTTTAAACTACTTATTTACACGAAAAGTAATAAATGGTAAACAAAATATGCAATAACACTAAATGGTCTTAGATTACTACTGGAGGGACTATGTTGGAACAATACCAGCTGATGCTCTACAAGGTGGCACAGACAAAGCAGGGAATCCCACCTACGTAGGACAAGCTTACATACAAGGTTTCGAACTTCTACCTGTCATCATATTCCCAGGATGTAAATTTGCAAATACTACAGCATACGCCGATGAAATAACAACAGATAAAAATATAAAGGTAAGAAACTTTACAAAATTTATGAATACCTATAATCGAGCCTATAACCCATTAAATTTTTTCAAGAATTTCTGAAAATATCTAAATATGGTTTAATATTTTTGCAGATTTTATGTTCTAAGGATAACCGAAAATTCGCATGGGTACCTACAAAAAATGAAGAAACTCATCTTTTAATACACACTCATTTAGTTGTAGGAGGTTCTGAAATTGGTCATAATCTAAATATAGGAAGAGTTCAACATGATGGACAACTTGTAATTGGAAAAGTATTTAGTTATCCCGCAGCAAACAGCGGTCTATTTATTCCTTATAATGGTAAACCAATTCGCTTCACTAGTTATGAAATACTAACCTACAATCAACAGAGATATACAGATTTTTCTCCGGGTCAGACATAAAATCACGTCTTCTTTTCAAATAACTTTTTATTAACATTCGAATCGACCATAGTCAAAATTTAAAAATATTCAGTTTTTGTAGTAGTATTTAGCACAAACTGCTTAATTTGTTGAGATTCAAAAGTTTTTTGCTATTAAATTTAAAAATGTTTACTTTCGTATTACCAAAACATATTGGCTTTTTAAATGGGAGACTGGTTAAAAGTTGGTTGCAGTAATTTCAAGTTACCGTGAACTGGAAACTAATAAAAAGTTTTGTTTCAACAAAGTTGGAAGCGACACGATTCATGACTTCTTATAAGTTTTATATTAAATAAAAGCATGTAGCACGTGACAAACTTGTCCTGTTCTACTATATTACTCTAACCCTTTGTGGTAATTTCCTTTGTGTTTTAATGAATCGCTAGTAAATTATTTCCATGAGAGCGATTCTTCTAAAAATTATCCAAATCACAGAAAAGCCCCCAATGTGCAATTTTAAACACTACATTCCCCCAATCAACGGTAATTTCACAAAGATAACTTCCAGCTAATTTAGTCTAGACATAACTCTATATTTGGGAACAGTGCCAGAAGGCTAAGAACCCATTCACCGTCGCAATTCCGCGGTCTAGTGAATTTATTACTATAATAACTAAATTCACCTTGTTAAACCAATTTTTTGTAAACCTTTACTGTATATTGTTGCATTAGTCAGAATAATGTAGATTAAAAAATATAAGTGTTTTTAATTTACTTTTATTTATAATTCAAAACCATTTATGTACCTTTTTAATGATTAAAGTAAAAGTAATTTGTGTTTAATTAAAAAACTACTAAAATATAAAATGCTGTATAAAATATTCCACGAAAAACATAAAATATTCCATTCTATTCCGAAATGGATGTTTCACAAGAAGAGTTAAAATTTCCAGACAATAAAGTTCTGGAAAAAACGTAATGTTAAAAATACGGTCAATAATTTCTCAGTCAGAGACCTCTGAAAGTTAAATAATGATCCCTAGATATGAACAATCTCCTGATAGAAGACCTAACAAGTCAATAATAAATAGCAAACGGTTGATATTCCGCTCCAGTGAGTCCTACCGGTTCTTTTCAGCTTGTACTACCAAAGAAAAATAGCCTAGCACGTCACATTTTCGATAATAATAATTTTTTAACTATCATATACAGTGCGATATTTTCTCTCCAGAATAGAACTGAGTAATATGAAATTGAACAATTCCACAGAATTGAAACATTTACAGTCAGATGAGTCAGATAAACTACTACCCACTTAAATTTGCAACAATCTGTATTAAATAACATAAAATGACTAACTCACACCCTTTAAGCTTAAATGCGCCTTTAAATTTGTTGACAATACCGACCGTAAGTTATAAAATCGAAATCATGGATAAATGGAAGAGATTTAATTACAGTACCAATATGGGACCAATGCAGATAGTCGACAAAGACAAAAAATTAATTAGAATGTTTTTCTAAACCACTGTGCCCAACAAAAAAAAAAATATAAAATGGAATTACAAATATAAGAGAGGCGGAAAAGAAGCAATATCCATGAAATAGCCGTAAAAGCTGTAGAATAGGAGGCTAGGAAGATGACTCAATAGTTCTTAGCCTCTTACACAGTGTGTCTCAAGGACTACCGGGACAGAATTCTCTACATTAGAAAATTATATAAAGATCAACTATTGTTGTTTGTGTACTGGTAATATTATTATGTATTGATCTGTTACTGCTGACATAAGGGATCAACGTCGCCGACGACCTTTACTTTTTAAATTTCTTGTTTTGTACAATTTATAGCTCATATAGCCTTAGTTGATATCTACATACTTTCCCAATGTTAATTTTCCTATATACCTGATAGTTTTAAAAACACACTGTATATTAAAAAAATACGATTCAAAAGGCTCAGGCCTCAGTAATGATGCGCACTATTTACACTCCAATCTGTTCCAGAATACCAGTGTATTGAAAAAGAAATATAATATGTAAAAAATAACTTACTAATGGTGATGTCATGCAATCTGATAGTAATGCAGAGAACATTGGGAATTTACCTGAAATAAAAAATAAAATGTTAGAATTAAATTAATCAACTAATGAACATATTGTAATGAATAGAATGGTAACTGGATAACTATGTTATATGTTATATTCAAATACAGTGTCTGACCCGGTCTGACCTATAAAACAAGGAAACTTCGAAACTATACATTAAAACAATATGCAATCAACAACGGTATTATTATGGAAATTGATCTACAAGCTCTTGAATATATTATTATATTATATTGAATTTAGAGATTCATAAAGTTGTGGAAGAGAATACGTTTATTTAATTTTTTCTATAGCAGATGTTAAAGTGTGCTTTGTTCGACTAAAAATAGTTGATCAAGTATTACTTTAATAGCAAGGGTAGATAAAGTAGTACTTTAATTTTCTGGAAAATCCATGGAAACCGAATGGAAACCTTTGCTACTGAGATTTCCGGGTTTAATATAATCTAATTTTAAATTGTTTTTTTGCACGATCGGTCTTTTTTGTTTACTTACTAGATTCGATGCCAGAACAGTAAGCTGCATTTACTGGTTGCTAGGTGTAACAAAACAGTAAGTAATTTACTTACCGTTCTAGAACAGTAAGTAGTATAATTCATTGTATTGCAGAATGATAACTATGGTTACCGTGACTGTCAGTCAATTTATAAAAAAATAAGGTTATACAAGTACTTTTATCATTTTGAAATGTAACTATTTTAAATCAATTTTTTTACTGCGATCGTGCAAAAAACGTTATAAGCATGTCGAACGTTAAGGGTTACCGGTCTCCGACAATAATTGGGGTCGTCGCTTCGCTCCTCCCCAAACAATTGTCGTCGACCGGTAAACATCCCTTACCGTTCTTAATACTTAATATACTATTTTCTCCGATAGACAGTAAAAGCATGCTTTGACTGACATTTGACTGTCTCCAAAGTTCCACATTTACTGCCTAGGCAAAAGTGATCATTTTTACTGACAGTAGCATTCAAAATCAGGTTGCTGCGAAAATAGTATATTATATTATTAGGAGTAGAAAGAACTCTTTTTGTGTTGAGCTCATATTGCGGCCGAGGCGCACGCGCCGAGGCTGTGCAAGTGAGCGAAACACAAATAAGACGTTCTACTCCGAATAATATATTATACTATTTTTTCTTCAAGTGTAAAAATATTCTGTTGCTGTAAATAAATATTTCCTAAAAAGTCATTTCGACAGGACAACGCTCTACCTTCTACCAACCTTGGGGGCGGAGCTATGGGCAAAATACTGCCGTTGCCATGGATACGTAAACACATTATTGTACTAGTAACATTATTTTCATTTTTTGACTACTAACAAAATGACTTCCTTCTACATAGCCAGTTCTGTACAACAATACGGATATTATGATACGCTTGAAGAAAAACAAATAAATTTGAAATTTTTATTAATTAAATTTAAGTTCCATATTTTTCACGATTTCTTTAATTTCGGATGGGGTGAACATTTCTTCGTCATTTTCCATTGTAAATATATTATAAATTAATTAATATTTACGAATTAACAAGATTAAACTATTCTATTCACAACAAATAGAATGACATTTCTGAAATATGTTTTTTCATAGCAACCAATAAGAACTGTATAGCAACAGATGCTTGCTGATACTAATAGCACAAAAAATATTAAAAATAATCATTAAATTAATGTTAAATGTAAACAATCGGAGAAAAAATTATATGTTCAACACGTCAGAAATGCAGATTTACTGCCTTGGCTGGTTTCACAGCTTCGGCTTCGCCTCAGCTGTGAAATACCACCTGCATCAGTAAATCTGCTACTTTTCTGCCTTGTTAAACAAATAACTATTTTTTACAAATTTTTCTTATTTCTTTAACATCTGCTATAGAAAAAAATAGAATTTTATACACGACGATAAAATTTAATTATCCACTCGCGAAAATTAAAAATATAATTTTATCGTCTTGTATAAAAAATAACTATTATTGGTGATTATATAACAAATAGAAACTTAGAAATTTATCAATGATTGCTACGTTTCGTGCATCAATGTGTATTAATTATACACGAACTTATATTTGATTTCCGCACTGGTTGCACCAGTGCAACACTAGTGCAGAATGGTCCACTTACATGTGACGTCACGATAGTAAACGCGGCTGATCCTTAAACGGCGAAAACTGAATTGAAAATTATCTGAATAGCATTTACATTTGTATAGTTTACATTTATATTGACACTATATATGAACTGAACAACAAAAAAACACGAGTTAATGACACACTTTTCAGAAATTTTACTAAAATTATACAAATTTCATTGCTGATCAGATAAACTTCAAATCAGTTGTTGCCTAGGGATCAGCGGTCTTGACTATTATTGACTATGTTGACGTCACATGCAATTGAATCATTCTGCACCAATGTGCAGCCAGTGGGAATTCACCGTAAGATGGACTGCCATTAATGATTGAAAAATAACCCCCTCTGAGGGCCGCCATGATGTGCACTTTGCCGTATCAGAAAAATCAAAATAAAATCAGCCATATTATGATTATTTTTAATAATTCTTACTGTAATTCTATAATGTTAAGGTATACAAGTAAAAAAAACTAAATTGCCCAAACGTAACCCAAAAATTGTTGTAAATAAAGATTGGCGGTTTTGTCCGGCTTTGTCATCGCGACAAAACCACGGAACTACTAAATGGGGATGTTTAATTTATTTTCCACCTTGTTCCTTATACAATATGCCAGTTTATGTTATTAAATTGGGTTTGGATTAACCAACGAAATTATGAAACACAAAATTTTGTTAACGCTATAATCTAAAATTGAATCGGCAAATTAAATTGCTAATTATCAAACTCAGAATGTCAGAGGCAATTACATAATTCTGGAAATCTCTTTTGCGGGACTTCTAAGTAATATTTTATCTTCATCAACCATCACTACAGAGTTCATGTACCTACTTTAGCAAAACATTACAAACTATAAAATTTTTATAATTACTTAAATTCTTATTTATCCTGAAGTCTATTTTAATTTTAATCGGCGTTCATCTTCAATTTCTAATTTAAATGTAATATTTAATCATTTCTATACGATGAACAAAATCTTTAAAATTCGGTGTTCAAGGAAGAGTTTCACTTTATTCAGTGGTTTTATTCAGTTAATTATAATTTAATAACACGAATACAGTCCCTAAATTATTAAGTAATCACTTCTGTTAGGGCGTTCAAATTAAACACCTTTAAAATTATTACATTTCCTAGTAGATAGGTACTATAAATCGTTTCATACTTTGAGTGCAGTACGGGCGGTGTATTTATACTTTTATAGGGTACCATTGCTTTTTAAATGGCTCAAAACAGCACAGCGTGGCCGCTACACACCTACTGTATTTGGTGGTTTGGTGTAACAAATTCCAGAGAATATTATCTGACAACATCGATCCCCGTAAGACCAACGCTGCACTCTAAGTATGAAATGATTTATAGGTTAGTAGGAAATTGTGCTTTTCTTCTTTCGGCGTGTTGCACAGTTAAAACCTTAAAACTATTTAATTATTTAATTATAACGGCAAAGTAATAATTATATAATACGATCAGTACATTAGACCCAATTAAATTGCCCATTGCATTATTTATTTCCAGCACATAAAGAAACGGTATAATATTATCCTGAAAAATAATTCATCTACGTTCTTTACTACAATCGCAAAATTAAACACCCGTTAGTTGTATCTAGGGTGCTTTAAATGGTATTGACAGATTTGTATTTGTTTTGACGTAGTTACTAGTTTAACTCCCTTCAGTTGAACGACGATCAATAGTCATGGATACGATTGTTACAATAATTGCATCCATAACAATTGATCGTGGTTCCTCTGAACGGGAAAGTTACTACGAGTCGAATTCACTATTTTTTAAGTAACATTTAAGGGAGATTAGATTGGTTACTATGGACTTGTTATTGTTGTATGGTATGTGTGGTCGTTATGACGACGCATTTAACGCAAATGTTTGCTCAAAAGAGTGTCTAATTTAGATACCTTCTTGAATACGGAAAATGAGTGAGAGTGTAACTTATACTCAAAATCAGTGTAGAAGAATGATGACTACTCTACTATACTCAAGTTTTATCTCTGAATTCGGCACTACGCCGACACAACTGTGCCTAAAATGAGAAGACAGTTCTTTCCAACAAACTCTTGAATATATCGTTTTATTTAATATTTACTTTTACAATTCGAGAGGACATAAACATAAACGAGTGAGCCGTGCGCTCCAGAAGATCGTCAAATGATTTATTTACATACAAAAGCTCTCTCCGCGAACAATCGAATAAACTGCTTTGTATAATCTGCCATACGGGAAAGCTTCAGTCTAATGTTCAGAAAACCGTTAAGAAAATACAACGGGTATAAAGTTCCACCTCCCGCTTCTATTGTCGCACACTTCTCTTATATCCGCAGACGTAAAAGTTTATTCAGAAAATTCAGTACCAACTATAAACCCTGCCAACCTTTTCACGGAAAATTTGCTACAATTCGAAGGAACACTAAAATAGCAAATAATGTACCTACACCAAAATAAAAAGAAAAATTTCCTGTGCTGTTCCAGGAGTTTGAAGTGGACATAAACGCGACGAGCTTTAAGTTGTAAATTAGAAACAGCAGAGCTGCATGGCGTTATTGGAAACTGCATTCAAAACCTTTTAATTAAAGTTATCATCATCCCATAACTCTTGCACGATTCAGTTTGCTTCACATTGCCTTTTATACTTTAAGCAATAAATTTTAGGTTAAACAATGGATTTTAGGGTAATTCCTCAAGAAGCACTAAATTAGAAGTTCCTTTACAACTTTATCTCATCCTTATAGGCTGGTTTCGGTAAAAGTTTTTGGTGATATCTTAATACTAGTATTTAGTTGCACAAATTAGTAGTTAAGGGTTTTTACATTAATACAGCTAAAATAATAATAAATAAACAAGGATATCCATAGATCTCAACAATTATTTTCAGAATAATTTTGAACAAATATAGAAACAGGAAATAGCTTGCATTTGCTTTCTCAGATTATTAAACAAGCTGATAGATATAAGTAGTTTATAAATTCCTTATATTCATGGTCGGATTTAATTTCTCGGACAAAACCTTGTTACCTGACGTTTAAACAGCACTACAACAGAAGTACATACTCAATGATTCGATACAAGTATTCTTCAAACACAAATTAAAAATTCCATAAGAACACGTCAATGTTGTTCCTACTTTTATTAAAATGAAAGAAAAAAATATTAACTACAACAACTCCTAGATCTCAACAATTTGAATATGGAAATCTGTTTATGAATATTTATGTATCAAAAAATATATCAGCTTTAATTAGTCGTACTGTAATTATAATAGGCTTTATTAAAAAGAAATGATGAAGAGAATGTTGGTTGGTTATACATGAAATCTAATCCTGACTCGGCTTTCCCTCGAGACTCGCAGGAAATTAGCTGTGATGGGCTCCTTGTTGAACAACTTAACTCGGGCCCGATCTCCCATTTTGCGCAATTTGTCCGGGACTTACTTTTTAATCAGAAGGATATATTGCCCCCCGTCTAACTGAAATATTATTGCCGCTGTACTTTTTTAATCAAGAAGCGAGAAATTGGATTTTTGGAATCTCTGATTGTCAGATTATTCCAGCTTTTATTTCAAAACTTAAAAAATTACGACCAATTAAAATCAGGTATAAATTTCTCGAAGCTCCTTACGTTATACAATAAGTTAAAGAAAGAATTCTTGCAAGTATTTTCGAGTTATAGTATGTAATAAGGAGTTACTATTACTACAGGTAGAAGTTAGGTAACAATCAGTCAGTATAAAAAACTATACAAATAGTACAAGGTGTTTCATAGTTGTTCATCACGGATGTAACTAAAATATCCAGTACAAACTTAGTCTTCATAAATACACTCTTATGACTATATTGCTGGATAATTTGGTTAACAGCGGTACCTATTAGAATTGCATAAAGTAGAAGTGACTATTATTTGTCGGGTCCAAAGTCCAGACTGTGGTATGAAGTAAGTTAACTCGGCTCGCTGTAATTCGAGACCTTCTACTGTTTTACACCAGCGATACCAAAACAGTTTTAAGCTATCTATTTGAATATTAATAAAAATATTGGTCATAAAATCAGAACATGTTGGGAACCGCTGCTGTTGGGAACCCGAATCGCTATCCCAACAGCAACTTTCTGTCAATCACATCTACCTGCTTCGTTCGCCACCGTACAGGACCAACTTAACCGATGTCGCCGTGACGTAAAGAAAAAATCTAGACATACGTTTGTATTGTACATGTTGGAGGTTATACTATAAAGAGAAAGTAAACAATAAAAGGGGTACGTGTATTCTTCATTGCTACAAGCGACTAAAAATACTCACTCCGAGTTTACGCCGCCCAATACAGATTCATATTTATTCGTATTTTCACTTAAATGTATGGACCAGCAGGGCCTCATATGAAAAACTGAAATAATATTGTTGTCGATATCAGGATCACTTTTAAATTGTGTCACGTGAAAGCAACGTACGAAATAACACAAAAATTCGCACGTTGCGTTGTTCAAATTCGTTTAACCCAACCGTTTTCGAGATAATTGAATTTATTTAAAAAATCAACTTACAGTGAACTATCGGGAAATTAAATTGAATTATCTCTAAAACGGTTGATTTAAGTGAGTGTGAGGAGAACTACCTACCTCTTTTACTACAGATTTAATAAAGTATTTGGGAAGACATATAATTATAGAAAATTAGCCTGATAGGTATTTTTAATTGTAAAATATAACCTTTAATTAGTGTCCTGGAATTATGACACGTCCCATATTAAAATAACAACTTTATATTTTTGAGTTATGAAAGAAATCAATAGAAAAAATATTTAATAAGGATACTAATAATATATTCAAGGAACATTTAGCGCACTCAGATTGGTAAGCCAATGAAAAATATTCTACTGTATAATAGGACAGTAACTTTTAGAACCGCAAACAAGATCTTATTCAAAAGCACATAAAGTAAATTATTAAAGTAGAGAAGTCCTTTGTATATTCGATAAAAGTACTTCATTTGATGCAGTCGCTTCAGATATCATTAATGTAGAACGTCGTGGTCGTTCTGAAAATGTTAAATTATTTACAAAATTAGTTAATTACTCAGAAAAGTTATAAACGAAGGAAGTTAATTTTACACCTGCTGGAACTTCATCTGCACTTTTAGAGCAAGTAGTAGTACTTTGTGCAACAGTGCATATGTTCGCTCTAACGAAATTTAATTTATATGCAAATCAGGATAAAATACTCGTTGTTCAATTTTGCAACTTAAGAACCTATGAATGTTAAAAACTTGAAGTTTTAACTCCTCTGTTTATCGTCTACGTCATTATCATAATTACCTCTTTGTATATAAGATTATACAAAACTTAGAAGAAACTGCAATTTATAACACGGAAGAAACTGGTTACAAAATGAAAACTAAATAAAAATAAATAAAACATTTTTTTAAATAACATCAGAGAAATATATAATTTGGGATAAAAAATGAATAATTAATATACTAATTGATTAATAAATTAATTCAGAAATAATCAGTTTGCCATAAGTGCCCAAAACCTGACAATTTAAAATAATAATGTCAAGGTTTTAGCTATATGCGACTATACCAAAAATTGTCTTTGCAAGCATTTGGTTTTAAATTAACTTTTACACAATTTAGTGAAGAAATCAGGTGCATCTAAACCACAGAGGTTTGCGATTCGAATTCCAGTGAAATTATTCTTCTATTCACTTTCCTATGTAACATCAGGTTTCGAATATCTACAATAAAATAATAGCCACAGAAATGCCATTTAGCAGAGAAAAGTTCATAGAAAGGAAACGTATGTTTGGGAGCGAGACTCCAATTATGTGCACAAGGCAAGACGTGATATGCACAACAGAGACAAAAAGCGCGTCGGGGCAAAATACAAGATTTTCAATAAGAAGTCAGATTATCTAAACAGCACTTAAAACAGTTTCCTCCCATTACAGCAACCCAGTTGGGATAGAATTGTGTAATTTATATAAAATGATATTCAATCAGAAGTCAACGAAGAAATTTTCATATTTTATTCCTTACTTTACACTCCTACTACATACAACTTTTGAAATTGCATCGTGGATGGACATTCTATATTTTGTGAAATTGAGAAACTATTTTAATTGTTGTGTTATGTAGTATACGGATGTAATAGATTCTCGTTTCTATTTATTTTAAGAGATGCTTAAATTGCCTATATAATTATATGCCAATGCTTCTGAAGGAAGAAACAGTTCCCAGAAGGGGAGGGGCTGATATTTTAATTTTAATTAATATCTCAGCCACCTATTGTAATAATTATTGGCATGTTATGGTTAAATACTAACAAGTGCTACAACCCAAATAAAATTAATTTAAAGTGTAATAATAGTTTACAGAGATCTGCTCCCAATAAAACAGTCGTTTTTGTATTGTTTGATGCGAATAGTTCTTATTGCTCAACAAGGTCTCAATGTAAGAGATCCAGTTTTTGTAATTGTTAATTTTTTATGAAAAGTAAATAAATTATTTTCTATCTTGATATTTATCCAATAGTGGTCCAACCAACAAATTAAAACGTTCAGTGATATTAAAAAGCTCTCTGGGCCACATATTGACATATTATCAGATATTCCTACACGCCCAACAATAGTTCACAGCCAGGGCTCAATGATTCACTGCAGTTTTTTGTTTTTGAATCTGAAATAGGTACATAATATCTTTAAATTTGCTAAATTGAAGAAATTTCGATTTATCGTACAATAGTACAACCGAATCAATTACAAGACTCAAAAGTACCACAAAATTATTTTAGGTCGTGTACTTGTTGAAGTCTATAAACTGTAGTAAACAATTTAAGGAAGTAGTAAAGGTGACGAACATAGGATATTCAAGTCTAGTTGCAATGTAACCATCAAACTTTGATTAGCCAGACGTGGTCGCAAACTACCACCAAAATCCAATTGCTGGCAACTGCTTTGATCACATTCCGTCCTGCTTCTCAAATATTGATGAGACGCCAACTTACTAAATCAAGGACGCCGCATTTTTTCATCAATAATTTGATTGTACCTTTTATCGGTTATTTATAATTTATAAATGTTAGATATAAAATTGATATTAAAACTTGCTGCTGAAAGTAGTGTACCCTATACCTACCGCAGGAAATACCCCCACCTCATCCTGCTCAGAAATTTTAGGAGCCTCGTAACAACCGCTTATAGACCCAAGATGACCTGACCTCGAAATCGAACTAGGGTTATCCCGTTCAACACACGCACATGAGTAATTAAGGTATAAGCTTTTAGTATAACGTAGTATAAAGTATCTGAGACCTTTAGCTAGCGCTTTAATCAATGTCGTAAACAATAAAACTTGTAATTATGCAATTTAGTAGCATTATCTTTAATTCTTTTCAAAGTTAGATATTAAATAGTTTTTATAATCAGTAATATTTAAGAATGGCGTTTTGGGTCTCAAATAATTTCTGTCGCCTTTTGCTATTTTGACTTCATTTTGAGAACCGTCGCTATCTTCAATAAAAGTTTCAGTTTTATACGTTAAAAACACAGTCTTGTGTATTAGCTAAGTAATAAACAAAATAACTCTCAGGTAAATCGATTTTACGGTAGGTAGTACAAGTTCCACCCCACCCCCAAATACCATAATATTAACCACGTGAAAATTAATTATATTTAGCAACCCAAATTTTGCTTCCAAATACTTCATGTGTATGCACTTTCCAAAATTGTGCATTACGAAGCAGGTTTTGAAAGGCAACTGATAAGTGACTATGCCCAATTTAATTTTAGCACGTTCGGTAGCTGTTATACTCATGTACTCCCTAATTCGTGTTTACTATATTCATTTAATGTGGTGTAACTTGTTTGTTTCAAACCTACAAACCATAACGTCTCATTAAATTTTATAGCCTGTAGACATGAAAATCTTCAGGGATATATTCTCTCCCTTATACCTACTTGAGAAATGGAACAGTTCTTCCAGAATTAATTCTGTTGCGTAAAATGTAGTAGGTAACATTTCCGTTAAGTTGAAGAATAATAAATTATTCACTCACATACTTGTAAAGCATTCAAAACTGCATGGCAACCAATATTATGTAATTTTGATTCAATAGCATGCATAATTTCATAAAAGTGACGTGTATCAGATAAATATTAGCAGTCATGTGGGAGTCACCGACACTGAACACTTGTATTAGAAGAAAAGAAAGTATACGTTTATCAAACTGCATCATTATTAAAAGCAGTATTTCACAGAAAACAATAAAAAACAATATCATAAGCACAAAAATTTATATATAGAAAACCTAATTAAAAGACACAAAGGGAAATCCAAAATTATATTCTAAAACTGAAACCATTATAGTACAATCGTAAAGTGCAGAACATGAAAATCATGACTTCTGTTTTTTCCTATTACATTGACTGCTTATTCTCCAAATAACGTATTTAAGTCATATTATGGCTACGATCAATAATAAATCAATTTCGACAACCACATCAGTTACCATTATGGTTACCTTTACTTTTGTGGAGGATGTTCGGATGTTGCATGTTGAAGTAAAAAAGTAACACGCAACTTTAATATTAGACAATTAAGACCAGAAATTAATGCAATTACGTAATTTACGTACCTATACAAAGTACCCTCGTTTATTATGACCACTAAAATTATCAATACATTCATTGTTAAACCTAAAAGCTTATGCCATAATTACTACGACGAACTAAGATAATTACTTAGCAAGCAATCAACCTAATTGCAACCAATATTAATTGAAGTGTTTCTATCAAATGTGGTAAACACGAAAATCTAGCGACTACTTCACAGATCTTCTCCAAAGATCTCGTTTCATTAAGTAATAGCATTCCCGAGATTAATTTCATTCCATGCATCATTGTGAAAAATAACTTCCGCATACTATTTGCTTAAAATGTAAACACATACTAATTATCGGATTGTAGCTACCTACTATAACATATCTGTAAGTACTTCTGATGTCATGTTGAAATAGCTGTTGATTGTCAGGGCCGGGTCAGTGACCACATGGATGGAAAATATGAGTACAACTTGTATCCGCCTTAGGCTAACGAGTGCCCTAAATTGTTCGATAACGAGGTTATTGAGTATCATTACATCGATTACATTTTCAAATATAAGCAGCAAAACTATTATGGAATAGCATAAGTTTGGATTTACACATAATTACTTTTATATCTGCAAGAGGGGTGAAATATTTAAGTCTCATATTGATTCTATATTAATCCACACATTACCTTCTGTTATTGAACTTAAATTCTATTAAATAACTTTAAATACAAATTTGATTCTCTTAAACTTGAAATTAACAATAAAAGATATGGGAAACTTCAACGTGTGCTCACAATGCAAACCCCAATATATTTCAGCAAATCTTTTAAGTTCACCTACAGTACTACTGCAATCGCGCTGGAATTATTTTTTTCTATAAGAAAGGAGATACGACTGCCCCAAAATTTTGACATACATATGCCATCTTAGTTCAGTCATAATTCCAGAATGTTGGAATTTCAGAATTGTATCTACTCAAAGATGTTGTTGAGATAAATGCATCGAAAATACTGGTCTCTATTCTAAATTCTCGAAATATTACATTTTTGGCTGAAACGTAAATAAAACTAGACACAAAACTTGCAATTCAAATGATTGATAATATTAATGCAAATTTAAAATCAACCTGTCATACACTGCTTTTTGTACTATCAGCAAAATGATCATAGAAATACCAACAAATACATTTAAACTACGAAGATATGCACATCACAATGAGAACATTCCATATTAGAATAAAATTTGATTTTCCCAAGCATTAGTATTTCCCATTTCGTTTAAACGGATGAACGGATATATAAAAACGGAACAACAATTCGTAATTACAAAAAATTTATAAAGCATTACAAAAATCAATTGTTTCATTAATGAACTAGGTAGAACTAAACCCAAGGGGCGATGATTCAGACAAGGTAAAAGTTTTTATTCAACGAACTTGACTTTCATTCTACGCAGTAATAAAATACAAGTGACTCCAACAGTTTTCTAATGATAACGTTACTGCGGATAATTTATTAATTATAAGTTTAACTTCCGTCCTACTTCTGTTCGAATTAGAATAGCCTTTGGTAAGAAATAAACAAAAAATTAAATGATTATAAAATAATAAGAAGGAATCTAAATTAACATAAACAAAAACTGTTTCCGGTGATTTATAAAACAATCTGTTCAGTTTTTTGGTTCATTCTATTCAATGAAAATACTTTTGAATTCTTGGCATTTCTTTCAAGAAATAACCAGGAATAAAGAGTTTGAGAAGTTTTGATTACACTCCCTAATTTGCTTAAGAGCAAATTACTTTCATAATCTAATTAACTTCTGCAAAATAAAACTTTTTCAAAGGTTTATTTAAAATACGTGCAAAATACCGAAAATGAACTAATTTGCAAGGAAATCTTATTTGTCTACTTGATCCATAAACAAGATCCTAATAGTTATTTATGTATTAAAGGCGTAAAGAGGCTTTTAGGGCGTAAGACATAATCTTGAGGCCAAGGCGGCAGCCGAGGGTTAAGAATACGTCGAAAGCCATAAATGCAAGTTACGCCCGTGAGACACACACAATTTTATGCACACTTGAAGATTTTTAATTTAAAAATACATATTTCTAAAATAAATTGAATTTTCCACCCACATCTAGCGTTGCTTTGATCAAATTTAAGATTAGAAGCGTCACTATAATGGTTGCAAGTGTGTAAACAGTTTCTATTAGGTATGATATCGTTGTTTGACGTTTCATTATAGATCATGGGCAATAAAGAGGTCCATGGGCTATAAAAAGACATTATTTTAGGATATAAAAATTTGTGTATGATTGTCAATTTATGATATCTCCGTGCATGAATAATATTAAATTAATAAAGTAAAGGTATAGTATTTTTGGTTAATGTAAGATACCTACGATTGTTAAATTTCCGTTATGGTCTTTAGCACCAATTTATAAGTTTCAGATTATGTTATAGACTGTGAAGCAATAAATTAAAAGTAATTTATCTTCATCATAATCTTGCAATGACACCAGATAAAGGCGTCCTATTTATCTAAACATATATTTTATTTTTAATCTATACTTACGGGAGGGGGGGGGCACAAGAGGAACAAGTACTATTGCAAGCCTTGCTGGTTTTTCATCGAGTATTCTATTATTTTCGAATTAAAAAAAAATGCCCTGCATATAAACTAATAGGTACTGCTTATAGAGTTCAATCCTAATTTGCCGCCGAAATATACATACCGACGCCAGTTTTTTAGGTCATGCTGGTATACCATGTCGGAAATTACGAGGGTCTAAATACGGTGATCGCCTATTTTAGTAAACGTACTTCATTAGTTGAGGCCAAATACCATTCGTGTAAATTGGAGATTTAATAATTATCACCTATTGTCAATGCTCTAGAGAAAGAGAACTTTCGCGTTTATTTAATCTGGATCAAGTTCGGTTTAGTAACCGATTTACAACTTGGTAACACGTATCAACTGCTGATAGGTTTTAATTTTAAGTATGAGATTTTTACCATAAAGGTATTACACTAACCTATCCTATATGTGATATTCTTGCCGGTGAAATCTTGTTAACTTTTACGTATTCTGAGACGCAGGATTCAAATACTAAATTTGATTCTGCCTTTAAGGTAGGGAACGCATTATTTTCCAATATAATAGAATAGAAAAAGCTCTATGGCATGATAAATTGTGGTAAATTTTGAAAGCAGAAAAATGCGATCACATAGGTCCCGGACTTTAATCCCATAGAAAACGCGAGAGTAGCTAAGAATATCCAACAATATTTTGGAACAAAAACGGTGTATTTAAGATCTAAAATGCAGTAATAGTTTGTTGTTCGATTACGTTTTTATGGTATTTGGTAGCACTTTTAAGTATTTTTTGCAATTTCAGGTTTAACAGAAAAAAATGCATAATAACTTTTGATTTTCAAATGGCACCATACATTTTTGACGTTTTTCAATTCCTCATGTTTTTTTACAGGGTTTTTCTTAGTTGGTATTTTCATATCAACCAAAAGGAAACCTGATAGTCCTGTTTATTTTCAATAGAGTCAGGTGTACATTGTTAAATAAAAAAGGTACCTCTATATTGAGTGTGCTGTGTGCGTTTTTCTCTTTCGTTGAAGGACCTACTACTATTTATCTGCAAAAATGATTATATTTAAAATTACTTAAAAGTTTGTCCGAAACAGTATCTAATTGAAACCTATACATTTACTTTTAATCCAACTAAATCTAAACAAAACATCAGAATAAGTGTAATCAGTAAATCATATACACTCCATTAAAAAGTGTCTATAGTCTGTGTGTTGTTAAACTGTTGATTTACTTATTTCCTAGGGGTTTTCATTTATCTAACGTTCTATACTCTATAGCGTCTAAAACGAACAGTAAAACTGTTAACAGCAAAAGTTCGCTACAAAAAGCTTTAGAAAATTTAAAACTAGCGATCTCGTTCATGTCCATGCACGTTCTCGTAGACATTGATAAATCGCATCAAGTTGATGTCGGAAAATTTTTCTTAAGGTGACAATAAATGAACTAAAGATGTTGTCGTCGGGTAGGGTAACTTTGTGTGCTGGAATTGTGAATAATGCAGGAAAATTTCAAATATAATTTAGCAGATGTGCTTTAGGACGAACTTGAACACTGATTAAATGTTGATTGGAAGGAATAAATTCTTTCGGGGGAAGCTAGAACAATAAGAATTTATAACGCTTGTAATTTTAAATCGCAGTATTGCGAGTATCTCGTTTCATGCCAAACTTCGTTTTCTATCCCCTTCTACACCCAGCTGCCAACAATCTACTAGTTTCAATTACAATAAATACTTCAATTGATGGTTATACAGGGTGTTTCTTAAATCGCGGACACGGAACACACTACTACATTCCCCTCCAGATACCAATTGGAAAAATATAATACAATAATGCCCGTTCTTCGCTAGTTGCAGAGTTATTCTCCGTCAAAGATTGAGATTCAATTCCTTTATGCTTTGGAAAAACGGGTAAATTTTAACCGTTCCGCATTGTTCATCAATCAAATATTAAATCTTAATAAATTTGGAATTTTTTATACCTTGTATTCCTTCCTCCGAAGACATTCTTTCTGATAAATATCTGTTGTTAAAATTTTTTTCAATATGTTGCAACAGTGCATTGTAGCTATGAGGTTATTACCTAGGAAACTTGTTCATGCTGCCTTATTAAAACACCAATCGTTTAAAACAAAGTCCGTGCAAGCATGCGCAATGTTGTCAAATTTAAAATTTTCAAAATGCGAATAACTCGGAAACTAAATACATTAGGACAAAATCGCCTATACTTTTTCAACTCAGTTTTAAGATGAGAATCGCGTAGTGTCCGCCATTTAAGAAACACCCTGTATACTACATTATTTACACGAATGTATCAGATAGTTCTCCTGTTAGGTTCGCAGACTATTTAATAGTGGGGGGGGCTTGTATTACATTTAATATAATTTTGCTTTTTTTTGATACCAATACGTGAATAATTATAAATTAAACTACAATTATTTAGAAAGACACAAAATAGTTTACCTACTTGAATATATTTTACAATCAAGTAAACTACTTCATAGTAGGATACCTACTTGGAGATCTTACAATTAGTACTCTATAAGTCTATACAATACAATAAATGAAGACAGTAAGGTTTAGGGTAACAGAATTAAAAAAAAAAACTAATTTTCTGCATCTAAAAATTTAGAAATCACTAACTGACTGAACGGTGTGAACAAAAGCAGGTTTGTTAAATAAACTTCTAAAGTTTAGAATTCTAAATCTAAAACATAATATATGGAAATTACTCTGGAAAGTTCTAAGCTTTGACCAGACCGTTCTATGTAAGAGGAAAATTTAAGTGTTATTCATTCATGTCTCATACTTCCAAACCGTTCTAGAGGTAGGTATCTTGTAAAAATGGCAGTAAAGCCGCGTAATATTTATGGTTGTCATAAAATTTACGTACTTTCCAGTCCCGTAGTCTTTGGATTACGCCACAGTTATTATAAGTGAAGATATGGTAATGCGATCTGGTTACGGGCGTTCTGTATGAAGATTCTATTTCTTGGCATCCCTAACGCATCACTTAAGTGTTATGAAACTTTAGAGCGTCCACGGGTTGCCAAGGTCGTAAGCTGAATAACAGTTTTACACGACGATGAACACATGTTTCGTGAAATTAACGACCAGTAATAATGTCTAACGAGCCCCATCTAAAGTCAGGATATTGCCTTTTATAGCCGGCCCAAATCCCTGCTTTGTAGGAAAGGTTTTACCGAAATGCTTTTAATAGATTATGATTTAATTTAGTTACCCTTTACAAAATGATTTCAATCTTCATCAAGCAACTTTCCTCACAGTTAATAGAATAATGTTTAAGAAAGTTCTTGTCAAGCCTATCCCTGAATTCACAAACGTTTTTGAAATTTAAAAGTTTTGCTTTAGCAAGATTACCGTCAACTTGGTAAGCTACTCCATAATATCCTACATTGGAAGTACTGATGCCTGTAGACTGATCTCTTTTGCAACATCAAAGGTAATTAATTATATACAGTAATTAAAGCTTCTCAAGTTTAATCCTACCAACCATTACCTAAATCATTGTACTATAATATGTATGCAGTGAAGGTTAAAATAAAGGACCCAGAACTTAGAATAATGTATTCAGTGATTGGTGTTCACTTTTATATTAGTTAAGTTGCAAACGATTTTATTAGATCAATCATCACAGATAAATATCAAGCTATACAAATTTCGTATATTAGGAGGACTAATGTAAACGAATAAAAGAAAACTGAGAATGACAGGTAAGGACAAAGGTACAGAATACGAGCCAAACAGGGATGAGGATGGAGCATTATGGGACCTTCGAACATATATACTGTCAAGGAGTAGGCAATATGACTAAATTTGTTCAAATTTTTGTTCAAGGTTTTGATACACATACTAAGCGAAAAATTAAATCCCTCATGTGGTCCTTTTTGTAATATTGACTAATCCATATCTACAGATCTTAGAAATTTCAATTCTGACATACTATTCAATGTTGTATTTCTTCTTTTTTGTAAAAAAAAGCGACTGTGACAGCGGGTCAAAGGTTTATTGTCTCAGTTTTCCTTTCCGTTATTTTTATTTTGATAACAATTTTGTTTTTGTCATATATATTTTGAAATATACTTCTGTGAGATATCACATTTACGACTGAAAAAACATGTCCCTCATAATAAGAATAACCATTCCCATATTAATGTTTAAAACATGTAGGTAGCGTAACAATCAAAATACATTAACTATAATGATTTATGTTAAAGCTTTCAAATATAATATTCTAGTTTCATACATAAAAGTTAAACTAATAATTAGTTAATTATTCGCTTGTGATTTTCATTTGTATGGATTTTGAACCTATTTTTTACAAAATACAAATGTGAGCCCTCCGAAGCACGATCGGTGCATTATATGTCAGTACAATGAAATTTATACAGTTTTCCTACGGCTGGGCGATACAATATCGAGTATCGATATTACTCAAAAGTATCGAAGTATCGAAAGTATCGAAGAGTCGAAATTATCGAAGTATCGAAATTATCGAAGTATAGAAAATACCAAAGTGTAAGTGAACTATCAAAGTAGCGAAGTATCGAAACTACTTTTGTTCGTTTTTCGCATACCGGGTGATGACTTGAGCGACGCAGCATAGGGATTTCAATGGTAAATTCTTAATGTTCAAATATTGGCTCCCCTAATTATTTTAGAGCAAAAGTGTGTTGAGGTTTTTTGTAGAGAAAAATATTCTACACCTGTTCACACTATTATTTATAATTTTCCATTTTTCGGAAGCGTGGAAATAGAAGAAATTAAAAATGGTCTTTTTAAAAAAATCAATGATACCATGGAATTATAAAATCACGCAAACGCACTGACATTTCTGTCTCATTACATTTTTTTTTTCTTTTTGAAGCAATAAAACGAGTAGGTAATAGAAAACAAGATTACATATATTTATTTTACAAAACAAACATCAAACTTATGTATTAGTCTGTGAATCGTTGTATTATTTGGAATTTGCCTATTCGGATATTTTACGCTAAACAAGGCACTTTATCATTTCTACTTTTTCTTTCGTTGAATACATTTTAAAAATAATAGATTTTAATAATCGGTTATAAACTTCAAACCGTGATGACAGATGTTGTTTGTTTAGATAATTCCAAGGCATCACTGATTTCTTTAAAAAGACCATTTTTAATTTCTTCTATTTCTACGTTTCCGGAAAATAGAAAATTATAAATAATAGTATAAACAGATTCAGAATTCTTTTCTCTACGAAATACCTCAACACACGTTTGCTCTAAAATAATTAGGGGAGCCAGGCACGGATCTAGGAAGATGTTCTGGGGGGGAGCTAATATTAAAAATAAAAACGTAGAACAGTGGGTAGGTAGATTGAAGCGGGAAGTGGTAAGAGTAACAGCGCCGCAGGCGAAATTTTTTTCAAAAAAGGGGCGTGGCTTCGGAAATTACTTTTCCCCCGAGGGGTAATTCAACACTGCAAGGCACAAGCCTAAGGTTTGAGGTCAATCTGATTATCGAGTAACAAACCAAAGTATTTAAAATTGCTCAAAATATAAACTCATCTCATTAAAAAAATAATTTTCAAACCTTCTGGGGGGGGGGTACAGCCCCTATAGCCCCCCCCCCGTGGATCCGCGTCTGAGGGGAGCCAATAATGGAACATTAAGAATTTATCATTGAAATCCGTATACTGCATTGCCAAAGTCACCACCCTGTATAAGGGAGGAATAAAAATATACCCCGAATTATCCTAGGTGACTCCTACTCCTGGAAATACATCAAGCTAAAGCTCCTAACAGAAACTACGCAACCCTACATACTATATTAATTTTCTGATACTTTAGATACTTGGGATAGTTGCATATTTCTCATATTTCCGATATTTAGATATTTTCGATACTTAGATATTGTACATACTTTCGATATTTTTGAATATTAGTATCGATACTTAGTCCAGCTAATTATAGTCCCCTCTAAAAAACAAATACTGTAACCGGATTTTAACAATAAGCTTCGCCAAACCTAAATTTTATATTAGATATAAATTATTAGCAGAAATTGAAAATTTGAGAAAGTTTACTTTAGAAAAGAACAAGGACAAGGACATAATTGCCTAAAATGAAGTAGACATAACAAAAACAAAGGCTTGATATTTTTTCTGCTGTAACAAACTAATAATGAATTTTTGTACAATAATGAGCAGTGAAGTTTGGAAAAAACACATTCAATTTCAAGCAGTCCGAGTAACAACGTTTATGAGACAAAAACATATCTTTCTGATATTAAAAAAACAATTACTTTTATAAATTTCTTTGGTAGATTCAAGATTGTTGAAAACGTACATAGTAGAATTGATTTTTCACTAATAGACGGAGTTCTTGTTAGATTATTTAACTTTCCTTAACATCAACGTATGAAAGATTCAGCTTCAATCATATTTCGTACGTACACGTTACATTTAAAGCGAACGTTGTTAATAACAGGGATTTGCCATATCTAACTTCTGGTTTTACCAAAATAATAATCTGTAAGGAATCGCCGTTAGCCAGAGATTAGTGACTTTAGTAGGATCGATTCTTTTAGAAAGTTAACTACTACTAGATACTATTAAGGAGCAAAATATATTTTAAAAAAAAATTAAATATTCCTCGTAGAGGATATTTCTGGGCGGTAGATATGGTGCTAACAGTTGGCGTAGGTACAATCCCTGTGCTACATGTGTAATATTTTACTCTACAAAGAGAATATAATAATACAATACAATAGACAGGGTGCTTCAAACCAACCGGACGTCCGCATAAGGTGTAGTCATAACGCAAGAAAATCTGATAAATTTTAAGCCCAGAAAATTGGTAGGTATCAAAGAACTGTTAATTTGGCAACGTTGCATACAAACCTAAATTCAATTTTTATATGAAATCAAAAAAGCTGCACAATATCTTGATGGTGTCTCCATGCGTTATTGCCATATATTTTTAGAACATTACTATTAAGAAACGTTCAAGGCTCAAGAAAATTACAGTTCGTGTAATTTCGACAAAATATATTGTGAGAGACAAAGGTTGTTAATTCTAATATTGAAGTAAGACCATTAAGGTAATTAGTACTTAAAGAAGATTTTGTAGATATTAATTCTAGCCTTTGTAGGATTATTACAAGATCAGTATCCAGTGCAGGAAAAAAAATTACTTAAGTTATGCATTCCTGGTAAGTTATAGTTATAGAACAACGAACCACGTTTCTGTTCTTGAAACACCCTGTATGTAGCATTTCCACACGCTTCTACACGGAGTATACCCGTTTTGGAGAGCTATATGGAATAACAATATGAAAGTATTATTTTACTAGAGAATAAATTCAAAATATCTAAAACATATCCGGTAGAAAGAGAAACTAAACCAGAGCGCTATTACCTATAGCTGTGAAGTGTCATATAGTACATTCCAATCGATTCTTGCAGTGAACTGGATGCCACAAATTTAAATCAAATATGATCAAAACGCTTTCATTGTTAGGTGGTTATTTAATTTTATTTAAGTAGGTATGTAATCCAGAAAAATTTATAGCAATCCAAATGCTAAATGATCTCCGAAGAACATACTTGGAATAAAACACTGGTTCAGGCAAGTCTACGTATTTTCTAAAACCATTTTACAAAATCTAATAATCCTATATCCTATTTCCACTTACTATAATTTGTTCAACAGTTTAAATCCTGTTGATTTAAGAAACCTATTTTCAATTCCCTTATCGATCGTATTCGGTTTGTAAACACATACATTGAGGGATAATATTTGACCATAAAAGTCTTTCGAAACAGGGTAAGAAAATAAACATTTGTGGAGTGCTTGTAAATATTATTTTAAAAGGAACTTACATATATATATGATTAGGAGAATTGCTATTAACTGAAATGAATCTGAACAAAATCTACAGTTCTTATATATTGTTTTAATATTTACTGACTCGCAGCAAAGAGGTAGTTAAATAATACTTTGATAAAAATGTAATTGAACAAATTTATTTATAAGTAAATGTTGAAACACAGTTATTGCATAACTAGAGACTAAAGATATGAATAATTATGAATGAGTATATGGATGATGCTTGTGCTTTTATAACAATGAGTTCTTATGATTATCAGCGGCGCATGGCAGTTATATTATAAATGTTGAAAAGTAGGGTGAAAACAATAACATGGAAAATTCATATGTGATAACATGTGAATTCTTAGAATAGATAAATTTAGTGACATAAGATATATTAGGCGGTGTGATCTGGTTCCTTAACAAGGTAACCCCTGGATTGTTAATCTACTTTTTAGTAACAATCTGTAATAATATAAATTATAAATATATGCATAATTTTTTCATAAAATGCTGGCATACAGATTGCCGAATACGTAAAATTTAATTACGTATGACACAGCTCTTCTTTGATGGGACGTCAGCAAGTAATCATTTTTCTATTACACGCCTGGTTAACTTTCGGCACAAATAGTATGGACATGCTATTGAAATTAATAAAACAAACCTAATAACTAAAAGTCCTTGCTTTAGTAATAGCTAACAATAAAATACGAAAATTAAACGAATAATAAATCAAAATTTCTGTAACAATAACTCGGTAGCTATAGAAAATATTAGTACTAACACAACAGTAAAAGAAAATATCTTACTGATATTACATTTCTATCTCAATTCGGAACACAATACCATCCAACTACAGTTTCTATTTCTTTATTAACTGTCTCAGGAATGAAACAAAAAATTATTCGTTTCATTGGTTGAGCCGAGAACAATATTCTTTTATTCATCTTACAATCGGCGGATATTTAATTAACTTCAACATTGTCTGAAATTGAAGCACAAAGGAGACTAAAATTTTAAATTAAAACTCTGCTAATGAAATTCGTTGTTAAAGGAATAATGCAGGAAAAAACTGGTCACTCCGAGGGAAAAGTAAACAAGTTATTTTTGTGTAACTAAATTTACATGAAAGTATTAATAAAGGGCGTTAGCAATTATTACGAATTGCAAAAACCACAGCGAGCTTCAAGTAAAGGGACATATGCATATAAATATTCAGCAGATGTACTGGGGGAACCGTTAATGCAAGCAGTGTTTAACAGCCGAGCAGGGTATTAGTTACATAGAACAATTCCTTTGTATCTTTGCATCCTCAGCTTTTAGGAATACGCCCAAACAGAGAGAGTGATTATAACGGTAAATTTTGAAACACGCGCACGAAAATGGAGAGAATTTTCTATAAATCATTTAAATAGCTTATTCTTCAACTGAGAACTGTCTCAAAATAACATAAAGCTGAGATGTAGATTAGAGATATAATTTTATTTCCCACATTCCATAAGACTCAAATGATATTTTCACTAAACTTCTAGCAGTTATAGAATTTAAAAAAATCTTTAGAAGAAGGATCACGTGTTAATAAAAGGTTTTAATTCTTTAATGTGTTTACTTTTAAATTAACAATAGGGGGTATTATGTATGTTAAATTTTTTATTTAAAATTTTACTTTATTTTGTGTGTGCTGCCTCACTCCTGGAATTGTTACGGTCGACTTCCTTATCACCCTGTATAGTATCTTCTTAATTTATTCCCTCTTAATTTTCATTTGCACACATTTTTAATAACAAGTCTGTGCTTGCTTGCATTTGGCCTGAAAAATTCAAATATCAACTGTGGGACCGAAACTAACATAGGTGAAAGACAAATATCTCGAGTCCAAATGCGATTAACACATAAGTGTAAAAATCCTTGTTTTGATAAATTTATGAATATTAAATTTATTTTTTTTACTATACTTACAGGCCAGTGCCAAGATCATATAAGAAAGGCTGAGGATTCGAACCCTAAACTGCGACATCAGTATTAGTCCAGTCAAATTAGATTTTTTGCTGCATTAAATCATGTAGTAGTTCCAAAAGTTTCAGGAATGTGTAGGGGGAGGTTCCCTGAACAACGCCTAATAAAGTCCCATCGATTTCAGGTGCCGCGCGAGGGGGGGGAGGCTCAAAGGTCCCATTTTTCAGTTATTGGCGCATATCTCGAAAACGATGCGTCGCACAGCAAATTTTATGCTATTCAAAATTAAAGGTTACTAAATTCCCTACAAAATGGTGTATTACTTTTGTCTCTATGTGTTACCGTCTCCGATATATGAGCCGGCGAAAATGGAAAATTTGCAAAAAAAATTGAAGCGCCTCAGGTTTTTGTCAAGCTTGCCCTTCCAACTCTTTTTCCTTCCATTTTACGCGAAACTCGTGAGGAAGGAAGTTGTAGAGCATTCAATTTCCTTCAATAATATATATACTTTTGCTAAATTATCTTCAATCAGTCAAAAGTTAACATAAGTTTCGGGGTCGATTTCGAGATTCTGCTAGTAAACTGCTGATCATTTTATTTCCGTTTTCAAGGGCTTTAACTCTCTCTATCACGTTATTTATTGTTTATGTAAACATAAATGGTATTTATTACCCATATAACTAATAAAATATATATATTGCTATGCTAAGAGACTTTAAAAAGCCCCACGTTGGAATCCAAAAATAACTGCTATGATATGCTCGAAATTGTTGTCCTGAAACACACAATAAAAAAATTGTTGGGCGCCAGTATTCCTCTTTTGAATACAAAATACAAAAAAACAACTCTTTTTCCTCAGGGTCGTTTCAGGTTGTCGATGAATAGAGCTAGTTATGAAACACAGTAAAACTTTAAATAAAACCTCCTTCATTAACTGAACGAAAAACATAAATTTATTCAAACAAGCAAACAAATAAAAAAAATAATTAACTATTTACGAATTAAACCAAATCATTCACACAAAAATTACACAAAATTGAACTGTCAATGTCCAACAATAAAAACCCCCCCCAAATAATTTACAAATTGTCACAAAGAAATAAATACACAAATTAAAATTAAACTTATCTTAGATAATCCTAAATCCGGTACTGAAGTTCGAAGCTATTCCAGACTTGCGCAAGTTAATTTCAAACTGAATTCCCACAAATTTGCAAATGGCTAACCAAATTGCAAAACGAAATTTATATCTTCATTTCACCACATTAAAACAGGTATGTTGTACTTTCAACACTTAATTTTCCATTTATAAACATTCAAACTTGAATATTATTGTAGAAACAAGGACAAACTTAAGAACTTTTAGAAGTTTTCCTTAAATTTTTGACTATAACCTCACATAGGTTCAGTAGGATATTAATGAGAAAAAAAGCTCTCTTGTCTTCTGTGCTCTCCTATATATAACTTCTGCAAATTTTTGGACAAAAGAAGATCGTTGTCATGGTAAATTCAACAGTTAGTAATAAAACTAGGATATCACACCAAAAACAATTGCAAGTTAATCACTAGAATTAATTAACTTTTCTTTTTAATTATTCCATTCTGGCGCCTGAAAATTTCTTAAAACTTTCTTTATCTTATTGATCCATAAATTTTCCTCTTTCTTTTGATGTAGGATAAAGCTGATTTCGAAGCGAACACTTTTGCACACTTTTAACAATTTCACAAAATTTTTCCCTACTCTGTTCTTTTTGTTCAAAATCACTATGATAAACTTATAGCTCACAAACAACTACTCCTTTTTACATAACCATCTTAACATCTAATCAATTTTAAAACCCAATATTTAAATAAATACAAAACTTTTGACAGTTCCCGATTTATAAAAATATCCAGTCATTCATACTTTCACACCTTAATTCTAATTATACATAGATTTAAACAACCAAAATAACTATTTACAAAGATTATACATACTTGTTACCCCAATTACAATCATCAAAATCCATTAACCAGTTCAATTTTTATGTTTTAACTTAACCGTACTAATAAAATTTACTTTATAGGTTTTTAGCCATTTAAAGAAGAAGTTCTATCTATAATAGATAAATTGAAATAGAATACAACCATCGACGAACTAAAATACACCACATATGGAAAAGAGTTAAATGAAAGAAAAATTAAATTTGAAAACTGAAAACTTGTATCGGAAATGATACTCGCAACCCTATTTTTTATTATTTTGTGTTTCATACTCAACAATATTACTAACCCACTAACTAACAGTATTTAATAGAATAAAACTACCATTATTAATCTTATCTTTTAATCTTATGTGATCATATCACAGCAATATGTATGAAAGTAGAAATATATAGGGTGTTTCTTAAATAGCGGAACACAGTACGCCATTCCCCTCCAGATACTGATTGGAAAAATATAATATAATAATGTCTGTTCTTAGCTAGTTTCAAATTTATTCTTGCAGTCAAAGATTGACATTTAATGAATGTAGAAATATACAGGGTGTTTCTTAAATAGCGGACACGGAGCATATGGAGCTTTCTGAACACGATTCTGTCTCCATACTTAACAGCCAGTCTGTTCATCACGGTCCTCATATCTGGTTTTTGCCTACTTATCTCTTCCATAAGCTCATCCACGGAGTACTGCCCTTTATCCTGACCGAGCCTGACCATCTAAATAGGTACTGGAAAATCTCCTCCATGGCTACTGAAACAAATTCTTCCATGGGTCTGCCTCTCTGTTGGCCAGTCGGTTTACGCAAATAGAACTCTTTGTCTTCATGATATATAGCATCTGCAGCATATAAGTCTCCCACGCCACTAATGTGGATCAAGACATTGTACACCTTACGGCGTTTGTGAAGTTTTTCTTTTTTTTTGTTTCGCGAAAAAGCTGTGAAAGTGTTTTAATATGTGATGAATCAGCTGAAAAGGAATGGAAACGTTGTTAAGTGCTAGTGTTACAAGAGATTGGCTGTGGTTTGATGTACAAATTCTTTATGGGCCATATGCAGAGACCTCTTCCTTAAATATTTCCTAAATACTTTTTAGTCAAGAATTATTTCATCTTATATTTTCCTTTTAAAAGCATTTCATCTACCTAAGCTAACCCGTCTTTCTTCATTTGGTTCAGGTGCTTCTACTTCCTTGCGAAGTTCGTCACAACCTGGATTTGAATTCAAAACTAAATGTTTCTTCTGTACTACTGAAAATATTGATGACAGCTTTTTCGCGAAACAAAAAAAAAGAAAAACTTCACAAACGCCGCAAGGTGTACAATGTCTTGATCCACATTAGTGGCGTGGGAGACTTATATGCTGCAGATGCTATATATCATGAAGACAAAGAGTTCTACTTGCGTAAACCGACTGGCCAACAGAGAGGCAGACCCATGGAAGAATTTGTTTCAGTAGCCATGGAGGAGATTTTCCAGTACCTATTTAGATGGTGAGGCTCGGTCAGGATAAAGGGCAGTACTCCGTGGATGAGCTTATGGAAGAGATAAGTAGGCAAAAACCAGATATGAGGACCGTGATGAACAGACTGGCTGTTAAGTATGGAGACAGAATCGTGTTCAGAAAGCTCCATATGCTCCGTGTCCGCTATTTAAGAAACACCCTGTATATTTCTACTTTCATACATATATATATTTTATTAGTTATATGGGTAATAAATACCATTTATGTTTACATAAACAATAAATAACGTGATAGAGAGAGTTAAAGCCCTTGAAAACGGAAATAAAATGATCAGCAGTTTACTAGCAGAATCTCGAAATCGACCCCGAAACTTATGTTAACTTTTGACTGATTGAAGATAATTTAGCAAAAGTATATATATTATTGAAGGAAATTGAATGCTCTACAACTTCCTTCCTCACGAGTTTCGCGTAAAATGGAAGGAAAAAGAGTTGGAAGGGCAAGCTTGACAAAAACCTGAGGCGCTTCAATTTTTTTTGCAAATTTTCCATTTTCGCCGGCTCATATATCGGAGACGGTAACACATAGAGACAAAAGTAATACACCATTTTGTAGGGAATTTAGTAACCTTTAATTTTGAATAGCATAAAATTTGCTGTGCGACGCATCGTTTTCGAGATATGCGCCAATAACTGAAAAATGGGACCTTTGAGCCTCCCCCCCTCGCGCGGCGCCTGAAATCGAAGGGACTTTATTAGGCGTTGTTCTGGGAACCTCCCCCTACACATTCCTGAAACTTTTGGAACTACATTATTTAATGCAGCAAAACCACCTTTTTTGGTCTAATTTGCCTGGACTATATCTGCCAGACCATCTAACCCACTCTTAATAACTATTTACATTATTTGAAATAAGCAAGAAATAATATGTAGGTATGTAAATGTTTACAATAACAATTTCCTCAGCGGTATTATTCGAGGTGGTTACAAGCACATTATTTAGAACATTTATATCTAATATCTTTTTACTGTTGTCCGAAAAAAAGGTAATTTTGTGAAGTGTATTTATTCACTTATAGGGGTGTTTTTAAAATAAATTGTATAAATTACACGTCCTACATCTCTTGTAACATGCAACGGCATGGGTAGGCATGCTACGCGTGTCCCTTCTGTTTTCATCCTCTCCATTAGCAAAAACCTCCAGGGAAACTTCTAAAGCAATTACCGTATATGTTGTACTGTGCAGTGATATTTCTTTATTTTAGACAGTATATTTAAGTTTCTCTTGGAAGTTAGTTTTTTTTTGTTACCAACATACGAAAAAATAAAAAATATATTCTGTAATATGCAGAATTAATGTACAATTTTAATGTACCTATATTGACAATTTGTACTCGAATGAGATTTACGTTTAATTATGTCACTTTATAATGACTTGGTTTAATTAATTAAATTTTAATGTCCTAATCTTAAATCTAACTCTCGTACAAGTCAATAATTTAAAGTAAAATATATAATAATATACAGTAATATATAACACAGTCACTAAGTATATATGAACGAGCAGCTTTTAGAAAGTTTATACAGTTTTGTGCTGATAAAAACAAAATGTTAAAAGATACAGTCCATTTTCTTACGGTAACTTCATTGAAATTGTTTTCACCGAATCGTGAAATGGGCTTATTGATACAAATAAAAACCATCAAAATATTTCCCTGTTAGAGAAAAGGACACTTACACGTGGGTCACGTTTTCTTATCCTTTTTTCTTACGACCAATGCCATTTTATCCTTTGAAAGTATGTCGGCCATACCGTTAGTATTCTATGTTATTATTATTACTACTTTTGAAATTCTTCAATTCTACGGTACCCTCATAAAAAATAAAATTTTGTTCTAGAAAAAGCAGTTGCGATTTAATGTTTCGTATAAATGAATGTTTATATTTTTTGTTCGTATCTACACACGAAAAGCAAAAATAAAATGTTATACCAGTATGGTTAATATGTAATAATGTAGGTAGCATAATCCCGTTTTATGTGTAGGAAGTCTTGTTAAATAAAAATTAAAAACTAAACATGTAAATATATTCTAAAGTTTTTGATAGTAGCAATAAAACCAATAGTCCAGGAGCTAGCGGTATATTTTAAGACTAATTTCTATCAAGCTGAAATTTTTTTTATGAGCTGGTATGGTTATGTCTGCCAAATGTAGGTGGTCGGCAAAATAGGACCGCGGGACATAAAGCGCTCAGAATTTTTTTGTTTTTAATTATTTTTTGATGACATTTACAAACTTCAATCAAGCTAATTCCTATTTTGCTCGTTATTTAAGACATTCCGAGAACAAAAAATTAACTGTCCGACATAAGAGTCGGAACTGAATCAGTCTCTGCCGTTTGGGGTTCCTATTGTTTTTAAGGCATTTGACTTATTACCATCAACCTGATTTTTTTTTAATAACTATATACTAATTTAACAAACACAAAAATCACCTTGTCCGACAATTTGAGCGGGACAGAAGCACTCTCTGACGTCCTGGATTGGTTAGTTGGCCAATTTTTTTTCTTAGCGCTCTATGTCCCGCGGTCCTATTTTGCCGACCACCTACATTTGGCAGACATAACCATACCAGCTCATAAAAAAAATTTCAGCTTGATAGAAATTAGTCTTAAAATATACCGCTAGCTCCTGGACTACAACTACTATAATATATACAGGGTGTTTCTTAAATGGCGGACACGGAGAGCACTACGCGATTCTCATCTTAAAACTGAATTGAAAAAGTATAGGCGATTTTGTCCTAATGTATTTAGTTTCCGAGTTATTCGCAATTTAAAAATTTTAAATTTGACAACATTGCGCATGCTTGCACGGACTTTGTTTTAAACGTTTGGTGTTTTAGTAAGGCAGTATGAACAAGTTTCCAAGGTAATAACCTCATAGCTACACTGCACTGTTGCAACATATTGAAAAAAGTTTAACAACCGATATTTATCAGAAAGAATGTCTTCGGAGGAAGGAATACAACGTATAAAAAAATCCAAATTTATTAAGATTTAATATTTTATTGATGAACAATGCGGAACGGTTAAAATTTACCCGCTTTTCCAAAGCACAAAGGAATTGAATCTCAATCTTTGACTGAGAATAACTCTGAAACTAGCGAAGAACGGGCATTATTGTATTATATTTTTCCAATTGGTATCTGGAGGGGAATGTAGTACTGTGCTCCGTGTCCGCGATTTAATAAACACCCTGTATTTAAAAATTATAGTTTGATAAGGAGCATGTGATTTATAATCATCGCAAAAAAGAGAAAGTAATAAAAAAGATTTATCAGAAAATTTAATGTTCATGGTCCATTTTTTTTCAGTGTCGTTAATATGTAAATTTTTTAAGCGTATGAAAAATTACTTAATTTTATCGATCGCCCACGTTCCGAATGGAAAGTAGCGTTTAAATCGTGGTTTAAATGGATACCAATCACACCAACAAACCAAGTGTAGTTGTGAAGGCCAGGGTCACATCATACACCGTTACACGTCTTAAAGTAGGTACTAATAATGTTTGGAGATGAGTTTAGATGCCATAATATATTAAATTTTATAGTAATCTTAGTAATCTACAATTCAAATCATCTATACAGGGTGTGTAAGTGGTGCAAGCTTCAGGTAAAGTTATTCCTTGAACAAAAATAAGGCAAAAAGCTTATTGTAAAACAACTAGCAAAGGCTTCCTGAACTTACACGAAGCCCTCAAAGTTCAAAATTTGTAACAGTAAAGAAAGCTACTATTTCAAAATTAAGTTACTGGATGCGTACATTCAGTGAAATAGCTAAAATTTATTGCCATCGATCGTTTAAAAGTAAATGAAATTAATAATTTATATTATTTCAAATCATTTAATTTTTCTATATGCGTAAAAAATAGATTTGGCAATATTGCAATGTAATAGTGTTAGCTTTAGCGTCTTTCAAAGTGCTTTGATGCAATGACAGATAATAAATTGTGGTCATCAGTGATCAACTTATCATAGTAGGTGGCTACAAGGTTGCCAAATGTACATTAACTTAAATTGTTATGGTGAGGGGTGGCCATGCGCCTACGAACGTTTTTGCAATAAAGTTTTTGCTTTATTTTTGTCCAAGGAATAATTTTACCTGAGGCTTGCACCGCAATTTTTACACACCCTGTGCTATAATCTATGGTGGGGCAAACATTTTTAAATGTCACTCACCAGTATATGCATTAACCTCAGCGGTGATTTATACATGAAACTATAGCGTTACCTGCAACAAAGAAAAAAGATTAATAATTGTGAATAACCACCAAAATGTTCAAACAACCAAAATATGAAACATTTTAATTCAAATGCCGAAAATATCTCGTATAACCCATAAACAACTTTAATTGCCTTGTATCCTACAATACAGGCGCAATTAATCTGAGTTTCGTAATTAAGGGTCATTTAGTATCCGAAGATACAAACCAGAATTATTGGCATGGAATAGTATACTATATGCTAATATATATCTACAAATCAGAAAATTTACCTAATTAACCTTTGGATTGGTTGACGTAGATTATGTTAGTATTCACGATATTTGACGTGTTCTTGAAATTATATTTAATAAATTATAAATTGGAAAAATCAACAATTAAAAATAAAACTTAACTATTTGTAATATAGAAATTGGCACGGAAAGATTCAAATCCCGTTGTAGTTTAGTTATGAATGATAAAACAGAGTTTATACAATATTATAAGAAAGTAGTTGCAGAAATGCGTAACTTAAGTAATTCTTTTCTGCAGTGGATATCTACTTTTCTTGTAATAATTATTCTTCAAAGGCAAGAACTAACATCTACGAAATCATTTTTATTAATTACGTTATGGAAAAACGGCCTTAGTTGAATAATCGAATTAACAACATCTGTCTCTTGCGATATTTTTTGTTGATATTACACGACCCGTTATTAGTTTCTTGGGTATTACCTAAAAGTTTGATAATAATGGTCTGAAAATAAGCGTTGCCAAATTAACAGCTGTTAAGGAGCTATTTTCTTTGGGTGCAGGGAAATATTTTAAGAAAACAGAAGATGCTTTTAGTATTAAAATTTATCAAACTTTCATGCAGTAAACTTTTTATGCGGCCGGTTTGGAATACCCTGTATACACAAGTCTAAACTGGAAAATTAAACTGAGCCATACCAGAACTAATTTTCATATGTGGCATGGCAATACCCGACTATACAAAGAAACCCAAACTAAGGAAATAGAAAGAATTATAGATTCTAAATTATTAGAAGTGAAAATTGTACTAGAATGAAAGGTTTTTTAATACAATCAATACACGCTGGTTCCGCGCAAATCCTCAAGAAATGAGAATTTTTTTTTTATGATTCCGATTTCAAAATTATTGACCCAAACTGGGTGTGCGTCAAAAATTTGAAAACATCCATCGTAAAACAAAGCACAACTTTGCAATCTAAAATTTGTACGACAAGGGCTGTGTGGGTTGTAGGAAAAAGAATATTAATATAAATGGGCTTTTAAAATTTGTATAGATTTGCAATAGATAGCTAGTAGCTCAGAAACTATTTCTCACAAACGTTAACATACAAAGACGTCTTGATTTTGCTAATACGTTTTTAAAGAGACAAACCTATTTTTAGGAGAGAGTTGTTTTCTCTAACGAGAAAGAAATTCAATCATCATATAACGGGAAATAAAAAATGTACACACTAAGAGAATATAAGTTTGATGAACAATATATGTAAAATATAAAGAGAAGCGGTCGATTTTCGGTTGATATTTGGGCTTGGATCTCTGCCAACGAACCTGGAACTTTCCATATTATTGAGGAACGCTTTTAAATGGTCGGTCATACGTCGAAATAATGCTGCTACAATCTGTTCCCCAGAGTTTTTCTGACAATTTGACACACCCTAAACTGACCAATCCGGTTGCGTTTTAGCGACTTGACCAGCCAATCAGCGCCCTCCAAATTTGTATATTCTCGGATATTTAGGACTAGTACAAAATTTCAGCGATAATTTTTCTGTCAAAAAAAAACTGCTTCCAAACCGAGGTGTGAGATTTCACAGTATTCTTGGGCGTTTTACCTTCTACAGCTTCGTTTATCTCTTCAAGTGTACTCTAGCCAAACCAGTTTGCTTCTATTTTACCGTAAATCTCACAAACCATACACAAAATGCGTAGAAAGAAACATTAAATTTCACACAATTCTTGGGCGTTTTACCTTCTACAGCTTCCTATATCTCTTCAAGTGTACTCTGTTGAACCCGTTTTGCTTCCATTTTACCAAAAATATCACAAAGTATGCACAACATACGTAGGTAGAAAGAAAAAGTAAATTTGACTTTTGTCTGGTTTGTATATAAAACCATGGTTACGAAGAAAATTATAATTAATCTGATTTGAAACTATAAAAATTTAAATTTGGTTCGTCAAATTGTCCTCCGAATACTACTCGTAACTACGAAATAATCCTGCAATTTTTGGACAGTACGTATTCGTCCTTCGGACTCATAGCGAATTATCGCGCATCAAGTACTCTTACATACTATCCAAAAATTGTCGGATATTTCGTAGTTACTAGTAGTATTATACAGGGTGATTCAAAAATGGCGCATAAGCTCTTCAGTACGTTGTAGGGGACGGTTATTTGAACTGTGGAAAAATCATAAAAAAAATTTAGCTGCTACATTTTTGTAGTTAACAACGAAGAAGTAAGTTGTAGATTTGGCAACACGGGTGCAGCTATGTAGTATATGAGTGGCTTTTATTTCGTTTCATTTACATAGTGAGCTTATTAAAAGTTTCAAACATCGTTGCCACATATTTTTTTAAAACAACTTGATAGGAAAATATCAATTTTGAAAGCTAATATTTCAGGATAATGAGGTGTTATGAGCATTTTATTTATTACCCACTATTAAAAATACTTAAATTATTTATATGAAATGATGAGAAGTTTCAAAATCCACATGAATTCAAAGTTGAGTTCTCAACTTAACTTCTTCATTTCTCAGCAAATTAGCGGCTAAGAATTTTTTTACTATTTTTCCTACACTTCAATTATTATTCCCAACAACGTACTGAAGAGCTTATGCGCCATTTTTGAATCACCCTGTATATGACAATTTCGTATTTCAGCACGTGCTATCTGAATAAAAGCTGACCATTATGTGATAATAAAATAATATCTAATTCACCGCTACACATGACGTCAAATGTGGTTTGGTCAAAACAATTAACATAAAAGCTTTTTCCTGCTGCTCACCCAATAGTCCAGGTTTGAACTCGACAGAAAATAATTGGGAACACATAAAGCTCCACCGAGCTTACAAATTCCCCGGAAAATATTCTACTAAATTTTGAAAGACGCCGGCGCGACAATACGTGAACCAATAGCAAACAATTATACCCAAAAGTACATTCACTGAAAAAATTCAATTGACGTTAGAAATTTTAATAATTTTTCAGTGTTTGTCAGATTGTTTTGACGTTTAAAATCTGTTAAGTATGAATGCTAAATTGAGGAAGATAATTCATTCTGAAGCCAGAAATATCATTCGGAATGTCATGGAATTTTTCGAATTATTTTACAATTATTTACAATTATTTAAATTTGCCGACTAAATGTTTTTATTTTCACTGTACTTTGAAAAACTATAACAGCGCCGGACACGCCCCATTTCAACTTTGTAAGCTTGGTCGAGCTGTATTTAGAAATATGAATTTTGGCCAAATAATACCGAGGGGTCATTCAAATTTCAGCTATAGTATCCATGGAAATTTAAGTCATGCCTTTGATTAATTCACACAAACAAAATGAATTGAAATGTCAAATTTATGAACTGTCAGTAGTAAACATTAATTTACCCAATAATTTTTATTAAACATGGGTTACGCCTACCACAGTCGAGTACAAACAGTTTGTAAATATTTTGAACCATTCTGTGGATTTATTCAGAGAAACTGGTTATGTTTCAGGTTTAACTTTTGGAAATGCAATTGTGTGTGAATTAATTAAAGTCATGACTTAAATTTCCATGGATAACTAGAGCTGAAATGTAAATGATCACTCGGTAGAGAAGAGTTAGTTAGAACCATTGAGTGAGAGAACGAAGGAGAGAAAGTGGCATAATTTGAGGCAAAGTTCGACACGAACAGTGTAGTTTTATTGATGAATAGATAACAGATACAGTACAAAAGCATCAAACAGTTAAATACCCGATCCACAGAGTAGGTACATACACAAAATAGGAAATAAGAAATAAAGGTTCAATAAAACATCTCAGGCTGAACTTGGAATATCAGCAAAATAGAGAAATAAAGTAGTGTACTAATATAAAAGAAAGAAAGTAAGGAAAACAAAAAGAAATGGAGCAAAATTCTAGAAAACAAAACAGACAAATTAACTCACTGCATCTTACACCGAAAGGTATACCTATCTAACAAGCGCTTCTGAAGAGTTTCATCGACTCATAATAATCATTTCGGTTATGGAAAAATACAGTATTACACTAAAATAATAATCAGGTCGTAATTTAGTTTATTAGCTTCGAAAAACTTCTGACGGTAATCATTTCAATGATGGTATTATATAACAATAAAATGTAGCATTTCCGCAGTTTAAACTCATGTTTGTACTCTATTACTTATGTTTAATGTTATTACCGTTTAAAATTACCAAATGCGGTACAAACCAAGAAACGCATTTGATTTTCTCGTCATTTCACTAACGCGCTATTATAGCATGAAATTCAGCACATGCGGACATCTTCAAAATTAATCGAAACAGATCACACGCACCTGCTCTGGATATTCGAAAGATCTCTACAACTCCGTATAGTAAACTGAATGCTACAACATATTCATGATAGTTCACAAGGTATAGGAGCAATCCAATCTAGCCTGCAGATTGCATGACCGTAAGAAAATACTACTAACCCATGCAAACTGCCACCCTAGAAGGAATAACTTAGGGCAACATGAACTGCAGAGTAGAACTAGTGATTACGAAAGATGTAAGATCGTGAGAAGTGGATACATGGTGAAAACCAGTCTTAACAGTCGTGTTAGAAATTTATGGAAAGGTTAATATGTAACGCGACCTTTAAAATTCAGAATAAAATTTGATTATAAGGAAGTTGAATGCATATAAAGTAAGAAGGAGTTTAATTTCATGATTATAAATTCCTTTATTGCATTACAGTGGGAGGAGGAGAAGCAAATATCGATATTTGAAAAATGCAGGTTGCAGTGAAATTTAAACTTGCGCAACCTTACAACTTCAAGTTTGTTCCTAAAGTCAAACACATGGCCTTCAAGCGGCCTCTTCTGCTTCAAGCTATAGCTCTAAAAAAGGAATAAATCATACACGTATCCTCAATTCAATTTCTAGGTCGTGAGATATCAAACAAAGGTGAAAAGAACCACACTGAAAATTTTCAAAATACATACTTGAAGCAAAACGATGGCATTATAGTATTGTTCAAGACAAACCGACAGCAGTAATATGTAGTACATGTATATTATGTACATGAAATAAATATACAGGGTGTCCCGTGACGCGTATTTTCCTAAAGCTACTCTGTTAAACATATTGCTCATAACTCCTTAACTATTGAGTTTTGGACAAAAGTGTATAAGGCACTTTCGACTTAAAATTAAAGCTATGGCCATCGAGTCACGGGACACCCTGTATAATATATGAATTATAATAACAATTATTTAAGTAAACAGAATTTATTTAGACGATGATATTAAGGAAGGTTTGACAATAGGCTTACTAAACAATTGACAAAATCCCAAGAGTGGGAAATAAGAAGTCTAAAGAAAGTTCTACGGAAAGAACACCATTTGAAGCATCAAAATTCCGTAACTAACCCATGTACAGAGCAGAAAACCTAATTGTTAATTATATCAGATTTAATGTGCAAACAAGGTATGAAAGGGCGGATTTGTTTTTTTTTTGGTTTTCTGACAAATTAAATTTTGATTTCAGAACAAATTTCCTTTGAGAACGCTCTATTGAAATTGAAAAAAGTGGAGGTGCAAACCTCCCCTGGACTTTCCCATACTAAAAATAAACATTTTGTTTTTGCTATTCAACAGTAGTTCGCGAGGCAGCATTGAAAATCATTTGAATGCCTCGCGAGAAAAATGAGACTATACGGGTTCGATATGAACAAAAGAAAGACAACAAGATACGCATCTTCTGTACTCTGTAGTAGGCAGCCTCTAAAAATTACAACTGGCGAAGCCGGACGATCGCTACCTACCGACGATCAGTTTCCGAGTCCAACCAGATTCAGAGTCCAACCTAAATATTCAAAATTCACGAATTTCTCATTAACCGTACATTTTAGCCATATGAACACCTTATACTATGTGATAGACAATTAAATTTTGCATTCAATTATATAATAATATATAGTGTGTTTCATTTAAAATAACAAAGTTGCTTATTGTACTGTGAAAACCAAACACCCTGTATACGTGATATAAATTTAGAAAAATGCAAATCTATATACTGAACAACTTTTGTATTTAAACTTCTTTCATATTTTGACTAATAAAGGCGCTATAGGAGCATAAATTTCCGATTTTCAAAATCTCGTAGAGGGCGCCACAGTGGAATTCTGGCGTTCATCAAAAACAAAAATGTAGCTAATACCAAGCTGCATAAGTATAGAAAATTTAAACAAATTCCTTAGACCAGTTTTTTTGTAATAATTTTTCAAAAATTTCAATATTTTTGGAAGAGCGCCGTTGCGACCGTTTTTGGATTTAGTAAATAATTTTTTTTCTTGGTGTAGTACAGCCAAAGGGCTTTCAAACAAGTTGTTGCGGAACCTGATCAGATAACTGGTTTTTGAGTTACGGGGCGTTAAAGTCGAAATTTTGAAAAATTCATAGCGACCGCCATTTTGAAGTTAGAGAGTCCGGTAAAAAACTGTTTCCCTTGAATTATGCCCTTCTTTCATATCCCCTACTCAGATTTTCAAAATTCCGCTTCTGAAAAAAATGCTACCAAAAAAACGTGTCTAACTTCCGCTTCCGGTTTCGGATTTTTTTGAAAAGCTTATTTTGTCGATGAATTTTCGATATACCCCTTCATTTAAAATTTCATCAAAATCGGTTCACTAGTTTTTGCGTTAGAGGCGTTACATACATACATACATATACCCACCCACCCACGCACCCACAGACAGACATTTTTTCTAGACCACTTTTTTGGGGTCCTGGAGGTCCAAAATACGTATTTCCGCGAAAATCTCGACTTCGAAAATTTTCATGATATCAATACTTCCCATATACCAGTGGTGGTATGGGAAAGTAAAAAACTAATGTTTGCATAATCCAAAAGTTGAATATTTTAGACTTTAACTTTTAAATACTTACGGTAGTTAAATTAGTTAACGAATAGAACAACCAACAATACCATTTCTTATGAAAATTTATACTTGAAATAACAGCATCACCTACTTCACCATTCAACAAAACATTATACACTAAAATATGCATTATTATACTTTACCAACAATATTTTACTAACTCTTATTCTTAGGCAGATCATAATTATCTTCCTTAGCTTGCTTACTAATTAGTGATAAGCTACCTACCTACATAATTTGTTTTAAACTTTAAGCTACTAAAACTGCTATCCAATTATTTTTATAATTAAAAAGTTGCAATCGTGAAAATAACAACGTAATGAAATAGAAATTCTAAATCGATAATTACTTGAAATTATTTTTGCAACAAGTACAACAAAAAAATACATAAAAAATTATTGCTAATTTCGTTATTGCTGCAGAAAAATGGAATTTAATGGTTAGATTTATTATTTTCTTTACACGGCACACTTTCACTAGAATAAATCAATTTTTCCTTTCGGTAACCATTAAGTGCAAAGAACAATCTACACTGCAATATTTTATTATGAGAAATTAGTAACTTCTCTAAAAAAAATATTAGGTGAAAACGAACCTTACTCAATTATTTACAGTGAAGTAAAGAATGTCAAAACGCATTCTCTGGAGTAGTACATTAAAAACATAAATAACTCTTATAGCCAACCCAAATCCGAATTAAGCCTAAGCTAACATAAAACACCTAAGATGGATTGATACAATTAAGAGCGATAACAATAAAAAACAGTCGGTCGCAATTTCGTTGCTAATTGATGTCCAATCTCGTTTAAACCGAATACGGGCATGGAATTAATCTTTTACGTATAAGTTATCAATAACGGATATTGGGATACTATTTACTCATCGCTAAACAGAGCTTATAAAAATGATAATGTTATAGTCTATATTAAAAATATGCAATCTTATAATCTTCTAAAACAAATATTTTCTATTTTTTATTTTACATCCATATCAAATTTGTTATATTAACAAATATAACTTTTGTAAATACAAACTAGACGAACATGAAAGACGCGCGCTGTCTACTCTAGCAGCAATATACGAGTTTTCCGGTTTAATGCATATAGTACACACTATTTGGAAATTGAAAGTGAAATATATTGGTCTTGAGAGTAACCATCAGAGTATCAAGTCAACTGTCTACCTTAAAAATGAGTTTTTTCAAATGCAGGCGCTAATTGTGTTACATTTTCAATTACTACTAATTTATAAAATATTATTTTACGTTTACTTGTGGTATTATAAAAGTAAAGTGCGCTACACCCGGCTACACCCTACACGCAAAGCTTGGCCTGCAATGGAAAGTTAAAAGGTCTCCATTCATTATTTCATTTATTATACCGGCCTGTTTCGCAGCTTTTTATACCATCATCAACAAAACAGTTTACTTACACTAATTTATTAAAAAAAATTATTTGCAGGTGATGTAAATTATGTTTTCCAATAATAGTGTCTTGATTTTTTTGGTAGATATTTATTTCAAACATTTTTCATATAATATACCATGATTATTCTACTGTTTTGTAATTCCGTTTGGCTTGCCCACCATTCCACTGTAGCGGAATTCAATGAATATCCAATACAAAAGCAGATTAACCCTTAAGGGGACATGTAATTAGCCGTAAACTGTATGACGGGAAGAGCCTTAACAGGGACTACCTATTTACCTACTATGTTTTCTTAGTCGGATCTACGGTCATCTCTGGGAGTAAGTAAGTCTGAATTTAAGGAAGATTCGAACTATTTACGTACTATTTACTAATAAAGAATTCAAAAGCCCAGAAGGAGATTTCTCTTTGTAGTTGGGGCTATCAATGGAATCGGTAATAGAAAAAGCTTAAAAGTAAAAACTACGCCGACCAAGGTTGTGGTACAACAAACGTAGATATTTATAGCCATTAGCCAAACAGTCCCTATATTAAAAATTGCAACAAAAGCAATTAAAAGACTACAAACCTAATTATAAAAACTGATTTCAAGAATGTTAATTTAAAATGAACATTATCTGTCTATAAATTCTGTGTATTACCGTATTACCAAACACTTTATGTGGAATTTATAAAGAGCTACACCTTAAAACACAAGCTTGCATGCTAGGGATTATTCTAAACGAACTTTCGTGCAGAAAGTAACTTGAACTTCCATCAAGAAAACTAAATTGTTAAAATATTACATTGGCACGGTCGTGAAAGGTTATTCCTAAAATTCAAAATAGGCTCTTATAATTCTAACCGCAGGTTATGGAAAAGTGAATGCTTTTAAAATCATTACTCTACAAGAAATATAATTTACATTCAACTATTTAAATTTATTAGTACCTACCTACCACTTGTAAATCAACTCCTAGAATAACAATTATGTTACTGACGATGTATGTGTCTAATTAGATTTTACAAATTAAAAGTAATACCGAAAATAGATCGAGTTGATATGTTTACAATGTTAATTAGATTGATATGAACTCCATACAAACAAACCAAAATAAAATTACTATTTGAAAACGTATTAGATAAAATTACAAGATTAAAAAAAGCATACGAATTAATACAACCAGATCCCGTTTACCTTCCCCCTACATGTAATTTTTAATTTTTTTTCATATCAGCTGGGAGTAGAATACCACTGCAACCTAATTTTCTTAATTAAAATATTCTTTAATATGTGTTGTAAAACTTTGTTTTTGGTTGACTTGAATGCAAAAGTGATGGTAGACAAAGTAACTTTTACTATCATAACAACACACGGTTAGTAAATAAAATAAACAAAGAGCCAATCTTATTATCCCGGTTTATAGAGAATTAGAACAGTTACATGACGTATGTTTACTATTTTAAAAAGTAAAGATTGTTTTCTAGAACGAATAGAAGGAACATTTATCCCATTAAAACAATATTATTATAGACATTCCCTTGTAATTTGCTAACCGCAATAATAATCATCGCTAGAAGTCAAACTTTCGTGAATAATCAATTAATTTATTTAAGATAATTTCTGGAAATTATCAAGCAAGTTATAAATAAGTTGTAATCACAACAAACAAAAACTACATCTTCGAAGAAGTTTTTTTTAGCAAAATAAATTAATTATCTACGTTTCAAGGAATATTACATAAAAGTGATAGCAGCAATAGATATAAAACTAAATTATATATTCAATAATGATGGGTATACGGGAAATACCAACAGTAAATAACAAACAAGAACCAAATAAATAGCACAGGTTTCCGTCAGCACGTGAAGTTGGTACGGTCGGGTACGGAGGTCGCAGGAGTGAGGTGGACACCGACAGCAGGATGTTCTCAATCAGCTACACTCGACCACTCACACCTAGAGAGTTCTGTCCATCCATACGCAAAAAATATTTATCATACGGAAAAACGGGAGTCGTTTTTTGCATAACTGGTCAAGAACTTCCGTTAACTATTGTAGCGAAAAAATTGGGAAATAAAAGTAAAAAGCGCTGGTAAATTACTGACATTTATTACACAATCGTGTTCGCGTGGATGTCTTCGGTACTTGATTGAATTACTGCTTTTTATGCCAATGTTGTTGTAATCAGACGTACAAATGGACATTACATTGCAAAAAATGGGAAAGGCAATGAGGAGGAACCTTCAGTCACGTCCGGGTCTGCCATACTGTAGAAAATGACAAGGCCTTTTATACGCTAATTCTATTTTCTACTACGAACGCTTTTATAGTGCTTTTCTTCGGATTTTTAAGATGCTTTCTCTAGAACTAACGGATGACGAATCGTAAATGCGAATACCAAATCTGAATTTCAAGCAGATATAATTAATGTAACAGTAAATATGCTGCAATTTTTAAAACTATTTTCAAAAATTGTAAGTTGTAATAATATTTTTACTAATTAACAAGAAACTAATAGGACAAAACTTCTTTTTAAAGGTTCTATAATAATTGTTTGCTTTCATCTAAGTGACTTGAAAATAGTTTAATACAATTATTGAAAAAAATATTTATTATCAAAAGATAATAAGAAAACACGTATTGACAATGTTACGCAACCATTAAATTTTTAGCTTTCTTATCTATAAGCATGATATCATCTACAAACATTGGGACAATCCTATATAGAAAAAATGCATGAAAATACGTAAAATATCAGTATGCAAATTCGAAGAATATCCTGAAGCAAGAGAAACTTGTTTTAACTCACAAACAAAACTTCTGTTCATGACGAAATCTTTCAAAGAACAATTGATATACAAGACACACTAGTCCTAGGTTGGACAATCCACGAGGTAATGCAAATCTTAGAATGCCATCTTTTAAAATTATTAGCTATGATAAATAAATTACTAAGGAGACATAAGCGAAAATTTCGTTCAACTTTAAACAATATAATCATTTTTCACATCGCTGTGAAATTTAAAACAATAAGTAATTTTTCGAAAAGCTTCAATTTCGCATTAAGTTGTAATTTCTGAAATTTGTGAAGCAGAAAGAATGATCATACATGAACTAGATACGTTATGAGAAATTTCTTGTTTGAACGATTTCTCACATAAATTTAATAACAGAAAGAGTTCCCTTCTTCCTAGACGACCGACGACGTCTGATATGTGTTCCCTTAAAACACTGCTTTAACAACGATTTATAACAGTCCAGACTTAATGTTCTCTAAGTTCTCATTTTGTAGACTTTTCAGTAACTTTAACGTAGGTTATGAAGTGGTATGAGTACTGCTGAAATCTCATTGGTTTTTAACGTTATTGTAAATGTTAATTTAGTTTTAAGTATTTAAATTTTTCTACTTTATCGAGGTAATTCTGTGGCGATAAATGAAGGAACCGAAAAGGAAAGTTTTACTGCAAAGGGGCCCATATCACACCAGCCACCTACCATTTTGCCCATTATAGACTCATAGTTACCTTGATCGCATCGGCAGCGTTTCAGCTGATCATAACGGCCACCAAACTGGTCAAGGCGCCTGTTGTAACCAGCGTTGCTATAAAATAAGAGTGGCCGTCATTATGCCAGAGGTGGCCATGATTATAACGGCCAAAATTATGTGTGGCGGTTATGGCCAGACCTACAGCAAAATTACTAAGGCCCGGTCCGTCCACCTCCTATTAACTCTGAATGGAAAGACCCTAAAAATGCATCTAATAAAGGTTCCAATTTTGAGGTTAATACCAAATAACTATTAGACACTTTAATAGGAAGTGGAAAGACCGGATCTAAATCTAAGCCTAAGAGCAAAAGATTTCCTAAGTAACAATTTGTGCATTTTAATTTTTAAGAAAATAATGACAATTCTAAATATTAAATTTAACTTCAAAGCCTTTAGGTAATATAAATATGTAACGCTTGTTCCTTACGTCAATTATCTTACGATAATTATGTCAATAGGAAAGTTTATACAGAACTAATTATTCATACAAATAAGAAATTTTTCACATTCCATTGTTCCGTTTATGACTACTATACCTATAAATAATTATTTTAATTGCAGTTTGTTAGCAATTACTATAACAATGTATGTTAAGTTTATGCAGTACTCAGAGAAAGTCAAGCTCAATAAACTAATTAACAGGAAAAAATAGGTAAATCAAAATCACAGCTACAATTATGAAATATTATACGAAGGAAAGTCAGTAAATAGATCACAAAGAGAACTAAGACAGCTACAATGGAAATTAAGAGGTTTTGGGGGTTATTACAATGGCGACAGTATTCGGAGACTGTATTACCGAAGACGGTGAAGTGCTGTTTTTGTGGAAAGACCTCCTAGAATTAAGACTCATACAGAACCGTTCCCTGTAAGGGCGAACAGGCAGAACTGAACTGGTCGACTTGTTCAGATTGAACAAGCTTCAATTGCGAAATAGGTGGAAAAGAGGAATTCGAGTATAGTGACGGATAATGTAACGAGTGTAATAATTTACAATAAAAGTTTTTTCAAGGTATACACCACAGCCCAATGCATAAATTGGGTTTAATTTTTCAATAAAATGGCCAATACACAAAGTGATCTGAATGAATCTGTTATTGCCCTTCCAATATAAATACCCCATTGTAGTCTTCAACCAAGAAGGTGCAAATTCCGCGATCAGCAGGGGCGGTTTTGGGATATCACAAATCGATAATGAAGAGCGAATGTGGGTGTACTATAGGTTTTGAGTCATTGGCGAGTCAACTGGATAAGTGATGTAAATGTAACTGGAAACTGGAGCTTATGTTGAAAAGTAAATGTTTTTCCTCAAGTTCGTACCTCGTACTTTTTCTTTATAACCTACTTAATAACTTTTAGTATATTCGTACAATAACAGAAGTTTTATTGAAGAGAGTAAAAAATATTTGAATAAACATTCGAATATGAAAGTATCAATTGGATTACAGGATTACTTGTTACTTGTTGGGAAAAGAAAACCATTATCGTACGAAGTGAGCTACAGCTCGACCAAGCTTACAAAGTTGAAAGGGGGCGTGTCCGGCGCTGTTATAGTTTTTCAAAGTACAGTCAAAATAAAAGCATTTAGGCGGAAAATTTAAATAATTGTAAATACTTTTCCTTCGAAGAATTCGATGGCCTTCTGAATGATATTTCTGTCTGCAGAATGAATTATCTTCCTCGATTTAGCATTCATACTTAACATATATTTTAAACGTCAAAACATCAATCTGATAAACACTGAAATTATTAAAATTTCAAACGTCAATTGAATTTTTCCAGTGAATGAAGTTTTGAGTAGGATTCTTTGCTATTGGTTCACGTATTGTGGCGCCTTGTCTTTCAAAATTTAGTCGACATATATTCCGGGGCATTTGTAAGCGTGGTGGAGCTTTATTTACCGACCTGTACGATACCATTACCACATAAAGTTTAGTGAATAAAAATTAATTCAAGTTTTCGCTTAAGAAAATGGACACTAAGAACACTTAGCAAATGATTTAATTTGTTTGACTTGATTATAAAGTATCTCTTTCTCTCTATTTTTAATGAAATGGATGCATAATGACATAGTCAATATTTCTGGACTTGAAAGCTTTTTTATTCATTTTTCTATCGCCCCAATTAAGGTCGAAATTAAATTTCTCTTTAAAAGCTCTAAATATTCTGAAAACGTTTGTCACAGTCCGCATACAATAATAAAGGTTTTGAAATCCTACACGGTTAATGAAAATCGTGATACATGTGCGGTTTTAGAACTGTAGCCTATGTGTTTTAAATGTCTGGTAATAATAATTTTGTAGCCCTATCCTCGCAATAAGGGTTAAATATCTCTATAAATTACTGTAAACACAAAGAGGTTACAGTTGGTATCTGCGCTGCCCTTTTACGAATCTTTTAATGAAATGCTGTAACACATACACTGGATAATTTATTTGCGAAACTGTGTTTAATCAAAACATAAAATCGTAACCGGTACAAACATGCGGAGCTATACATTTTATTGGGCTTTAAAATTCTGAAGCTCTGCAGTTTATTAGAATTAGATAATCAAACAGTAGCCTAATAGCATTTATATTGAAATCTCTTCTTTTATACTTTTGAAATTCCAACAGAATAGGATTAAGTTCAAGGCAAAATAGAGCGAAGCTAATGTTAAAGGGAAAAAATAATTGACAAATTAACTCTGAACCTTTGAAAATTAAAGCTTTAAAAGACCAATTCCACATTTCAGTTTAACCAAATTATCCTACAGTAAACGTATTTCGAACGAAATGAAAGACTGTCCTCGTTTCATTGCAGGCGATTAAATGGAGATATAAAATTTTCGATTTAACAATTTTCTTTCAAATGTTACGAATAAAGTATATACTTCGTATGTACATTGTTTTACTATTTTATTTTGAGAGTTACTGATTGCAAAATTTAGGCATTCTAAACTTAAAAAAGGAAAGTGCAATAACTAATAAACACTTTATCATACTTAAAACGGATGTTCTTGTTGGCTGCTAACAAAATTACGAGAATGATACTAAATTGATATAAATGGCCTGTCATTTCTCAGTCTGATTCATAGTACGCAATTTTAATAAAATTATATACGCGTGTCTAAGTCTAGACACTCTCCCCCTTGCTCTCCCCTTTAAAAACAGTGTCAATCACAAATTAATATTGCACGTAGACAATTAGGTAGTATCTGTCGATAATCAATAAATAGGTGTGCAAGTTAATAAAAATTATTGTTGGTCTATGTTAGAAATCGACTTCAAAGCGTATTTATTATTTATCAACCAAACGAGATTTTCAAGACATCTCCCAAGAAGTATTTTTCAGTCATTCTGGGTTTTTATTACACATTCTTTACAATTTCTAGATCATTTTCGTATATCCACTTATCCAAAAATCGATTTTATTCTTTTATACAGAAAGAATACATATGAGAAGCAAAATCTATCTGACTCTCTTATCCGTGCTGCTTCTACACAAGTTTTCAATTTTATCCCATTGGAAACTTATTTAGTCAGCATTACATTTTACGCCAACAAGTCTTGAAAAACCTGAGGTATAATATTGTTCGAGCCTTTCGCGGCTTTCTTCTTCGTAAAGTATAAAATTTGGAGGAAAGACTACCGAACTTTGTATAAACTTTCATTGCTGGAGAAAAATATGGACAAAATTCATCTAAAATCATACGTACAAGAAATTTTAATATCGTGGAAGTTTGGGATACTATGGAATTTTAATTTCTCGTAGCTATCTGGTTTTAGCAGAGCGTGATATTCTACAAGAAGATATAGCTAATGCGTCATAAGTCCGGTTCAATATTTTAATTTTCATTATTACCAAACGGACACTTTCAAATCTACACAGGTAGGTACTCCAGTTACTTGTAAAAAATGTACTAGAAAGAACATTCGAAATTACTACCTACTACGAATTTCATACAGACTGCAATAAATTTCTGTTGGTAACGTTACAACTTACGATCTGTTGGGTTTGTGGGCAAATTCCTTTAGTAAAAGTTGTAAATCGTGTTTTTGTGGTTCTAACGGTGTGTAACACTTGTACCTTCTGCCGAATAATTTCGGTTTACCGTTTAGTAAAAAATTTAGGCGTTTTTATATCTACTTAGTTACAATGCAACTGTAACACATACTGATACTTCGAGTAATATACCAATATACCGTTCTCCCTTCAAATATTTTCTGTTAGGTACCTAAAGTTAAAAAGTAAAAATTAAACTTTGATATTATACGTTTTTGAAACAAAGCTGAAATGGAATTCCGGGTTCCTAATGACTGTTTGTATATGAGTGCTGATTTACTACTGAGGGAAATATGACCACAGTCCACAGCACAACAATTGTTATAAAAAAACTTATACTTGCACCACTTGAACCAAATTATAGTCCTTATTGTCCTCTACAAGATAATGAAACACCAAGAAAATCTTCAAGGTTTACATTACAATAACATTTTTAATATAAAACTAGTTAATACAGGATGTTCCTTAAATGGCGGACTCGGAGAGCAGTACGCGATCGCGATTTTTAACTGACAGTTAGTCTGAAACTAGCACGAGGAAGTTTAATTACCATTCCCAGCAAACATGGTTCGAACCTGTTATGTTTTAAAACGTAACAACTTAGAAACTTTTGTAACGTTGCGCAGTTACATTACTAAAACGTAACATAAACGTTGTTTAGGCTTCGTACCACTATGATACGAAACAGTTACAGCACGAAGGATACGTTACGCTACATACAGAATTTGTTGTAACTGTTACATTTCTGCACATTCGAATTCGATACATTGTGTTATTTACGAAACAGTTACAGCACGAAGGATACGTCACGTTACGTACCGAATTTGTAGTAACTATTACATTTCTGCACATTCGATTTTGTTACATTGTGTAATTTATGAAACAGTTTGGTTTAGAAGTACACATTTTGTTACATACCAAATATTACGAAATAGTTACATTTTTGTGTGAACGGATTAGTTTCGTTGCTAAATTTGCCAAACCATTGCGATTATTTTGTTATGTTTCGTAACATACCCGTATTTCTGCATAAGTTACATGTTTATGTGTCCATATTAGAGTCGTTGTTAAATTTTCGAAACCGTTGCAGTTGTTCTGTTCAGATTTGTAACATGCCCGATTTTATGTAAAAATTACATTTTATGTGTACAGGAGTAGTTTGGTCATTTTGATTTAGATTTGAGTTTTCGGCCACTGTCTGCGTCGCGTCGTTGAAAGCAATGCGTTTAATTTAACGAAGAAAATAAAACAACGACAATAATAATAATAAAACCCCTCTTTGTTTGTGTACCACCGCTTTTAATTCGAAGAAGGCGATACTACTTATATTGCTATCACAGTAGTCACTTCTTATTTGTGCTCTGAAAAATATTAAAATTATTGGAATTTAAGAATCTAGGTACTTAGTTTGGAGTTTTGCACGACTAGATTGTAAAATTCGACCATTGTGCGTTGGGTCGAATTTAGACATTTTAGCTCGCATTTTAGTGCAGTTTATTGTAGGGACTAAGGTTAGGGGTATAATAAAACTCCACAAACTTCCAATAGCTGGTTAGGATTTCGAATCTGTTAAACATGTGGAAGCTCGAAAACTTTCCATCCCTTACATAGGCGTACAATAAATTAATTTACTAAACATTTTTTAACATTGAGTTTTCAATAATTCTGGTTAAAAGCATAATCCGCCTTTATGGTTTCAAAGTAAGTATCTAATGATTAAATATCAAAATGTATTAAATCTATTCCAGTTTTATGAAAGTTTACAGTTTTTGCTGTGACCGGGAGCAGTCATCGTGTAAAACTTTGTCTGCTGTGTTATAGGTACTATGTTTTACCGCGTATCCCATTTTGATGGGATGATGTAGTTGAATACTTATTTTGCGATAACAGATATGCTTTAACAAAATAGTGCGTAAAAAACAATAAAAATATGTAATTGCAGATGCAAATTTCTATTTAGTTGCGCCACTGGCCTCTAAAAATTCCACAGGGTAACACCAACTGAGTACACACTTCTTGTCCGACTATTTCTAAAACCCCAGTAGTGTTCACGTTCACGAAGATATTGAATTATTGTTGATAGTGATTGTGCTTGCCAGTGTGTTATTTTATTAGTTTATTATACTCGTATATATTGGATTTTAAAAACTTGGTAAGTATATGTTATATTCTAATAATATCGCATTTGTAATGTTGTTTAAGTAAATTTTAGTGCATAAGAAACCAATTGTGTTTAGACGCATACTGTTTTTTTAAATAATAAACGGTGTTTCTCCGGGTGTTTCAGACCACCCGTACCACCCTTGTATTGTTGAAATGCGACGAACTATGAAGTTGATCACAAAATGTTTATTACCAAAGCATAATAATTATGCAAAGAATGTATTGGCACTGCTAGAATAAACCGGAAACAAATTTGAAATTTCAGTGGACATAGATCATGTTTGATATCATTTTAAAAAGAATTCTTTTTTATTTGAACAGACGGTTGAGGAAATTATAATTCAATTTTCTAATCTTTAGAATTTGTTGTTGAGTTATTCTGATACTTGTGGTTTGCCTTTTGCAGAGTTATTATTCCGATTTATAATTCTAGAGATTTGCTTTTTTCAAATAATCGTAATCTTTTGCATTCACGTACGTTATTATTCTTAAGTAGTTGTATTCTTTGTTCTTTATTATCCAAAATAAGATGCCCTGTTTTATTTTAATTTTCTCGTATCTTTTGTGGACTGAATAAATACACGTTAGGAATGAGGACAGTAGTTGTAGTAGTTTTGTAATTTTTATAGGAGGATATGTTAAAAGCAGTAAGAGGGAAGGACGTTCGATTTGTTTATCACGCCTGCAACTTCAAACTTGCACCCCTGTGTTCATAGACAGGGAGAAATGGCAATTTAAAAGTGCAAGCCACTTTAATTATTAAAGTGATACAAGGTGAGACATTACTATTTGTATTTATAGTATTATATTTGAAATAAAAGAGGATTTATAATTTAAAGGTGGTTTGGAACTATTAGGCAGCCAATAAAAATAATAATACATATTACAAACAATTAATAGGAATTATAATGAGTTGTGTTATATTAGAATAACAATCTTATGTTACGCGTTTCATTGATTTCACATTCTCAAAGAAGAGCATCATCATCAGTACATGGAGCTGGTAATACTAATAAATTATTTATTTGTATCAGATTCCACCAGAACCTGATTTCCTGTAAGGAGCAGGAATTTCAAACAGCAGTGGCAACCAAAGGAGCAAAAGGGAAATAAAGAAAAATGGAAACAATAATTAATTTTTGTTTTACTTTACTCATTGTATCACTTTCACTAACTAATTATATCCGTAATTTTACATTAATAAAATAAATTAGATAACCAAATTTTGTATGTATTGTATCCGAATTGCTTAAAAATGTCATTCTCAAAAATATAAACATTATATAAGATTCAATAAATATTATATTGTTCAAGCAATCAATTATTTTATTTATAAATTAAAATATTATTATTATTATTATTATTATTATTATTTATGCAAATTTCAACGAAGTAAAGCTCGATTATGTTAATGAAAATAAATAGCAACAGATAGGTAACAAGAGAGTATTTTAAAACGAAACCGTTTCATTCTAAGATGCAACCGTTACGATTTTCTTACAAAACAATTACAGACTAAAAACGTAAATCGAAATGAAACTCCTACGTAACAGTAATGAATCGACCTCCAACAGTAATGAAACTAAAAGGTATCAGTGACGAAACAAACTATAGCCGAAACGTAAACGTTAAGCATCCTAAACTACCTTCTTGTTACGTTTCTTTAGAAACGCGTTTGTTTCGTTTAACGCAAAAGCAACCGAGGCGGACATAAGGCAAAACCACGACGTTTCTGTTACGTTCTCGTTTCGAATGTTGTTTCGAAACAAGAAACAAAGATACGTAACAGTTACATTTAGGTTTCAAACTTATGTTTGCTGGGTTCAATACTTATAAAATATCTTCTCGATCCTAAACGCGCAGATGTCGATATTATTATGCTTCTGTAAATCGGCTCAAACAAAACCCTCGCCTATTTTGAATATGCGGGCATAATTAGGTAGTATGTAGTAACGACCTTAATAGCCTTAGTAAGAGCTCGTTTGGCAAAATTGTAGTTTTAGTTAAATTACGCTGTAGAACGAACAAGCGCTCAGCAATTCTAATTTAGTCTCGTGTAAATAAACAGAAAAAAAGGTAAAATAAGCCTAATCTCTATACGTAGGTATATAGTCTAAATTCCAAGTTAATATCTACCCTGACTAATGACTATAATGTTTAAAATATCATACACGCCTTCATTTAGATTCAGGGAATGATACATTACAAAGAGAAAACTCGTTGTAAATATATGTGTATTAAAGCGAACCTTGAAGAATTTTTCTCATCCTCTACTACGAATCGTTGTTTTTTTATTTACGAGGTAAAAGTGATGTTTATCAGTCTAACCTACTTCCCTTACGTTTTTGTACATCACTTTGGCATTCGTATTTTTGCTAATGGTTATCCGTCAAAATCTTGACATTGAGTTTTGAACTGAGTAATAAAACTGGATACGTGTTTTCCAGTGATAATCTACCCCACGTCGAGGCACCTCTATTTGATTATGGTTATTTACTGCCGTTTGTTTGCAGTAACCCTCTTTTTATTGGGTGAATTTGCATAGGTAATTAAAAAAGGCAAAAGTAGTTCCTCTAGTAAACTGAACTTTTCCAAAATAAAGTGCAATTAATTCAGTATCAGTCTTCCTGTCTAATTTACTTTAGCGTAAAATTTGGTTTTGAATATCATAATAACAACAGGTAAAAGTTGTCGCATTTTTCCATTAAAAATGTTATGAGAAATGGTATTAGTGGTTGCATGTTGGCCAAGTTTATAATATAATCACAGCCTACCCTGATTTTTTTAAAGGCACGGTATACCTATTGTAATACCTATTTTTGAAATTGTAGGACATTCAAATACCTGATTAAGGATTTATAACCAAAAAGCTTTTAGCAAAATTGTTCAAGATGGGTATTTAAAATGAGCCTTTTTTTACATTCACACTTTACCCTTTACGAAAGGCGAGTCGTTGACGCTGCTAATCTACTTTCCTGATACATTTGTGATACCCGGTGATACCATCCCATCCATCAGTTCACACTTTGAAAGCAGAATTATCTGTTGCTTGATCACGTCACTGCACGCATGTCTGCCTGCCCAATTCACGATTAAATCAAACAGCAACCAGCTTTTCTTGCTGCCAATGGCACTGTACATTCTCTCTGTTCGTTTATTATGTATGTTCCGCGGTTTTCTGAGCTCCGTTCTCTTATTTCGTAAGATTCAAATTAGTTCTTGCCGCCCTAGATATTTAGATTTTACTAAGCGGTGGTTACTAAAAACGGAATGAAATCATACCGTTTCCAGCTATTTAAAAAAAATTAAATGAATATAATATTATGTCTTTTGATTTTTAACCCTTCCTCCGCACGTAGGCAATTCAAAGCAAAAAAAAGTGGAGGTGCAAACCTCCCCTGGACTTTCCCATACTAAAAATAAACATTTTGTTTTTGCTATTCAACAGTAGTTCGCGAGGCAGCTTTGAAAATCATTTTAATGCCTCGCGAGAAAAATGAGACTATACGGGTTCGATATGAACAAAAGAAAGACACCAAGATACGCATCTATCTGTACTCTGTAGTAGGCATCCGCTAAAAATTACAACTGGCGAAGCCGGACGATCGCTACCGACCGACGATCAGTTTCCGAGTCCAACCAGATTCAGAGTCCAACCTAAATAGTATTCAAAATTCACGAATTTCACATCAACCGTACATTTTACATATATGAATACCTTATACTATGTGATAGACAATTCAATTTTGCATTCAATTATATAATAATATATAGGGTGTTTCATTTAAAATAACAAAGTTGCTTATTGTACTGTGAAAACCAAACACCCTGTATACGTTATATAAATTTAGAAAAATGCAAATCTATATACTGAACAACTTTTGTATTTAAACTTCTTTCATATTTTGACTAATAAAGGCGCTATAGGAGCATCAATTTCCGATTTTCAAAATCTCGTAGAGGGCGCCACAGTGGAATTCTGGCGTTCATCAAAAAACAAAAATGTAGCTAATACCAAGCTGTATACGTATAGAAAATTTAAACAAATTCCTTAGACCAGTTTTTTTGTAATAATTTTTCAAAAATTTCAAATTTTTTAGAAGAGCGCCGTTGCGACCGTTTTTGGATTTAGTAAATAATGTTTTTTCTTGGTGTAGTACAGCCAAAGGGCTTTCAAACAAGTTGTTGCGAAACCTGATCAGATAACTGGTTTTTGAGTTACGGGGCGTTAAAGTCGAAATTTTGAAAAATTCATAGCGACCGCCATTTTGAAGTTAGAGAGTCCGGTAAAAAACTGTTTCCCTTGATTTCTGCCCTTCTTTCATATCCCCTACTCAGATTTTCAAAATTCCGCTTCTGAAAAAAATGATACCAAAAAAACATGTCTAACTTCCGCTTCCGGTTTCGGATTTTTTTGAAAAGCTTATTTTGTCGATGAATTTTCGATATACCCCTTCATTTAAAATTTCATCAAAATCGGTTCACTAGTTTTTGCGTTAGAGGCGTTACATACACACACACACACACACACACACACACACCAGCGCCGGATTAAGCTTTTCTGGGGCCCTAGACAATTATTTTTCCGGGCCCGTTGTTGCATAAATTAAGTTTGTGTAATTATTTTTTTAGGAAATTAGAAAAATGAGGAATTTTACAAGTGAACTTCAACCTAGTTGAAAATACCCAAAAACGTTTTAAAAATGAAACAAAAAAATGTTTCTTGTATTCTGGTGTTGGCTTTCCCGATCCTCGGGCCCCACAAAAAGCGGGCCCTAGACATTTGTCTTATTTGTCTATGCTATAATCCGGCGCTGACACACACCCACACACACACACACCCACCCACAGACAGACATTTTTTCTAGACCACTTTTTTGGGTTCCTGGGGACCCAAAACACGTATTTCCGCGAAAATCTCGACTTCGAAAATTTTCATGATATCAATACTTCCCTATACCAGTAGTGGTATGGGAAAGTAAAAAACATGATATTAGATATAGTATTAACGTAATACTTGAAACCAAAAGATGCTGCTTTTTAACAACGATACGATTTTCACTGCCAACTTGATATTACATAAAATTTTGGAAATACTAGTTCGTGGTCTGTAGCTATCTCTATCTCACTCTCATTGGAGACTATTTGTGTAAGTGTAAGTGCTTGCGGCTTTAAAGTTGATCATACATTTCAGTAGCGCTGAAATTGGAACATCTGTTCGTTAACCGCGTTCTAGATTAAATACTTCAGGATAGTTTTTCACAGCACCTCCACCACAAAATAAATCAATACAAAAGCAAAATGAATTTAGTAGCAACTACACATGTTTTTATTCGATTTTAATGATTTTAATGTTTTGATAAGCCGAAATAATTTACTTTGGGCGAAATTCAGTCGCATAATTTTGTAATTATTTTATAATGGATTAATTTAAATAACTGATGAAATACAAGATTAAAATTCCACGAATTCTAAACAGTATTTTGTATAATGAATGGATTGTTGTCCTAATTTCGAAATATGCGCTAGCGTGCCACGTGCTCTTCAGGCGCTTCGCCGGGACTCCAAAAGTGAACGTTTTACGAATATTTTTTAAATTATATTGCTTGATTATTACAAACTTTAATTTTTCATTGTAAAAATGTTGAAATTTTCAGGTTTTCTTATTTCATCCCAAACCTTGCCAGATGCTCTTAAATCACGTCTAATAATGCACGCCCACTCCGAAAAAAATTTCGTCTGCGGCGTCATTTTTATTCCCTTTGCTCATCCGTTACCGTGCTCCCTAAATACTTTGGTCACGGGCCGCCACTGCATGAATTAGTATAAAGTAAAATCTGTAAGATAGCAGGTTCATGTGAGAAAAATACATCTACACGTAACGTAAGCTTCATAATAATTAGAAAATAGCAGTAGCAGTACTAGTATTCCTATACAATAACGAAATCTATCGTTTCCATTTAAATTCTCAAATGGTTTCACCAAACTCTCGCTTTCCTTTGAAACTTTATTATGAGAAACTTCACAATATTACTAATAGCTTTAAAAGAGTTTCTGAAATTTAATCGAATGTGATTGCCTATTGGTATTTTGTTCTGGCTATTAAAGCTTCATTAAACATTTTAGGAGTTTATTAGCGACAAGGTTTAGCTTTTAAGTATATTCTTCCAATATCCCTGAAGCACTTTGATCGCCTTAACTTTGGAAAATATTTTTCTTCTATAATTTTACGTGGGAGGGAATCACTATAACTTTTAAATTTTTTGTATACAGTTTAATTTTAAATCTGTACCTATAAGAATTTTGTTGAATTTGAAATATTAATTCAGTTTTTTGTAGGTAATATTATTATTTTATTTAATCATGTTCCCTATATAAAACTGGCTTGGAAGTCAAAGAATAAAATGAAATAATATGTAATTTTTTTTGGCATGTTACCGCTAAAGTGCAGAAATCAGTTATTCTACAGATTACCTATAGGTAATGTGCAGGTTAACTATTAGGGTGAGCTGTAGTAGTTAATGCAGTAAATCTGCAGACTATTAATATGCACATTAGCGGCTTTAGAGTTTTAGCTGTAACATACGTAGTTAGTAGTTTATTATTACGTATAAAAAACAAGAGTTCATTTGGTTCAACAAATCAGGGGGCGTCTTAAACATTTTAGGATCAAATTAAAAATTTATTTATAATTTCATATCTCCCTTTAGGATTTTAAGAGAAAAACAATACAACACTAAATATGTACTGTTTTTCTATTGCAAAGAAGGATATGTCATGTGTAAAACGTTCTATGCTTAATGGTGAAAGTTCATACAACAGGCCAATGTTTATTTTATCGTTAGTTTTCAAGAAATAAATTCATCTTGAATTTTATGATTGGGCTATGTGACATTCCTATTGATCTATAGGTACCAATTCGTCTTGCAATCAATATGAACAACTCTTCGACCTAAAGTTGTCTCCTAGTACAGTTGAGTAAAAATAAACTAGCCCACTTTGTTAAAATTATCGTTAAATGTATGCAGCCGAGAATGCACAGCCGGATGCTTCTAAAATAATTAAATTAAATAAAGTTGGTTTGCCAGTTGCATTAATGTGGTACTTAATTAAAGTCTTTAAAGTTACAACTCTTTTCAACGTTTTACAGAATGGTCCGTGTAAACCAGAGGTTAAAGTGCCTGTTTTTTAAACTGGTCTGCAAAGGAAGTAAGGGCGAGTCTAACACGGGAAAAAACAAGGTTTGATCTGTCTCGTCTATGGATGTAGGTACTTGATAAAGTTTTATCAAAAATGTTGGCGGAAAATCATTTAACCCTGGCAGTTGAAAGCCCCGTTTAAAAAATATTGCTCGTTTTATCTAATTCCAAAATCCAAATGTTAATAAATTTCGATAGGTGTATAGATACAGAAAAGTTTATGAATAGGTACATAGTTACATTCATGTTCCTTTCAATGGCAACTTTCGGCATTTCTGGTATAGCCTTGCTTCCATCTCGAAACGTGCAAACCATTCTACCGCATCGTTAAAATTTCTTAAGAAAAAACATATTCATGAAGTTCAAAACTTACTGAAAATTAGCTACCGTTGTAAAACATTGTTTATGAACTGACAAAACAATGCAATTTAGAGCTAAGTTAGATTCCTACATTGCACAGTCACTAATTAGCAACACATCAACAATTCTTAACTAATTAAACAGGGTATTCGAGTAAACCAATTCGGAACAAAAAGAGGCAGAGTCTATAATTGGAGAACGTACAAAACAGTTTCAATTAATATTCTAATGACGTTGCAAATGCGGGAGCAGTTTCTACGGAAGCGGGCTCTATTAAACTCGACGGAAAAACAATGAGAAGCAATTTAATGCTTCGACACACAGATTATTCTTTCTGTCATCTTTAATCGGGTTTAGGAATAAAGGATTCTAGCAGAAAAATTGCACCTAACATACTTTAATCCTCAATTTATTTACTATGTCCACTTTTTCACCACACTTCAAGGCAGAGATCAAACAAATAGCCACCAGCCAAAATTTATACATGTTCAGAAAACACCAATGAAAATATTTTCTCGAGAAAAACATTTATTTTTGTTGTCTTAATAACTGGAAATGAAGGAGACCACTGAATTGTGCCCGTGGAACTTAAATTACTAAATTACTTAAGGACGATCATTGGAATCTTATTTGAAATTTGTAAGGTAGGTACTACCTACTTCAGAAATTCGTTGACATCAATTTTGCTTTCTTTCAACATAATTTAATGTTGCTGTTATTGTTTGTAAATAGAAAGATAGAAATAAAAATTAAAAAACAGAATTATATAATTATGGCAAAAACAGCAAAACCAAAGTGTAACATTATAATTAAGAAACTCATTAACATAACATTTTATTTTAAAGTGTTAGATATCTGCATAATTATGGTTGTAGAAACTTATCGCAAATAAAGATCTGATACATACTGAAAAGTCAAATATAAAGTAAAAGTAATAAATTTCAACCACTATCGACTGGCAAAATCACACAAAGCCGAAAGTACATGTTAGCCCTATTAAATCTTATAAGCCGAAACTTCTTCAACCTGTCGTAATTAGGCAAAAGCTACAATTGCTCGTTTCCATTTGGTTGCGGTGTTTTTGCGTCAGAACGGATTCGTAGTCCTACGGTTACATTAATACCTATTAATTAAGCATGGATACCTACGTTTCGGGGTTCTCTTAGTATAATCCCCGAATATATATTTTGGTTGGTCACACAAAACATTATTAATTAGTTATTATTATTTACTCTACAAAATCTTAACAAACAAACCATTACGAAACCGTTGACATTAATTTTTTTTGTCAATTTAAAGTTATCTCGTTAAGTAACAAAATCCTCAATTAAAGTTTAAATTAATTTGATATCAAACTATGCTTTCAAATTCACGTTCAAAAATAAAGTAAGTAACCATGCCCTTCCTAAGCTGATTTTAGGGCAAAGTGTCATTGTCAATGTGTTTGTCGACGTTCTGTTCCAAGTTGCAAGCGACGTCCTTAAAGCTGTGGTGTTGCTGGTTTTGAAACACACATGTTGTGCTCCAGCATCAACAGTGACCACAAACCCTAGTCCCTAGTACAGTCAAATCAGCAAACTAGGATCTGCTGTAGCTGTATAATATTAAATATTTCAAAATTTATTCCATATTAACTTTAAGTAAAATTTAATGAAGCAGCGTTGGAAAGATATTGTTTTAAATATTCAAAAATTTGCTATTAGTTAAAATAAAAATATTTTCTCTTATTCGAGAAAAAATCAATAAAGTAGGTCATAGACGAATGTAGATTGGGATAATGTAGTAAATTGTAAGCCATATAGGTTTTCTATTTGTATCAGCGAGATCATCAACATCACGTAAGGTAGACTGTGACCTTATTATAAAGTTACTAACATACAAAGAGTACGTCTAATACCAGTTGTCATAATAATTTTGATGGAAAATTTTACCAGTTGTTATTCTTAAGTTAAATTCATAAAGTTTATGTTTTCATTTTACAATCAATCTCAGCCTACCCCAAATTAGTGCCACCATTTGGAATCACCGAAATGCATATTTACTATCACTTTCAGAACTATGCACATAACAGTTTGCGTCATAGAGCCTATGGCATAATACTGAACAAAGCAGGGATTTCGATGTGCTTCACAAGATATCAGGATTAAGATACTGCTTGTGAGAACGTGAGAAACGGAAGTAAATGTATGCTTTGTTGATCCACTAACTAGTATTGAGACGGCTTTATTCAAAAATATATAAAAACTTATCTTAATAATAAAACCACGAACTAAAAGCAACTGTATTATAGTATACAGGGTGTATCTAAAATACTTGACCAAACTTTAAGAGCGTGTACTCCACACCAAGAGAAGAAAAAAGTTCATATGAACATGGGTTGGGAAACGTTTTGTTAGGGCGCTACAGCCCCCTAAATTTTAATTAATATCTCAGACACCCCTTAATATGAATTAATAAAATTTGGCATATAAGTTAGTTAGTAAGTCATATTATCTCCTGACAGTATTCAAGTAAAATTATTTAAACCAGCAGCGTCCCAAACTGGGGTGACTGGGTAGTACTTATTCTTCATTATTTTTGTGATCTTCAAATGCTTTTAGAAATTTGAGTACATAGTACGATTGTACGTTCAAAATCACATAAAAAGTGTACTCTTATTAAAAGTCGAGAAACCGAACCGTTTTCGAGATAACTCAATTTTTACGAAAAATCCAGTTGCCATGAAAATTCGGAAACTTCGTACTTAATGGATTAAATTCGCAGTATAGACAAGTTCATATGAACGTTGCCTCGATGTCCTGAATGTATGCTGCGAATTTAATCCATAAAGTATACGTATAGTTAAAATTTCATGCGCCCCCATTCGGGGGGCTGTAGCACCCTAACAAAGCGTTTCCTAACCCATGTTCATATGAACTTTTTTCCTTCTTTTGATATGGAGAACACGCGCTTAAAGTTTGGTCAAGTATTTTAGTTACACCCTGTATAAAATTTCCATTAGTCAGAATTTTAAATTTTAATTCAAGATGCTATCATCAACTTTCGCGAAATGTATTAATAGAAAGAATAATAAAACTTAATGTATTCAGCAGAAAACTTCATCGTTCAACACGCACCTTTGAATATCTAGAAGAAAAAAAGCACATGCAAATATGTTTAATGCTTTTATTGTGCCCGAAATCGTGCAAATGTAATGTAAATGGAGTTGTAATTTTAAAAATTGTGTATATACCTACTACCAGTGTTTTGAGTAACGCTTTCATTATTTGTAAAAATAGACTTCCGAGAATCCATAACACCTAATAGAAATTAATTCTAGATAAAGTTAATAAATGTTGCAAGGCTAAAGTGCCCCTTATATTATCTATTATTATTTGCGTATTACATGGATAATTAAAGCCGATAAACAACTTCACAAAATAGCCCGTTTTTAATGCATGGGTTGTGGTAACTAAATATGCTAAAATTATTCATAACAAAGTTAATAAAACGGTATGGGTATAAAAATGTATTTTTAATGCAATTGGTAACAAGAGCTATGAGTATAGTCCCTGGAAGTTTCGAATATCCCTGCAAATTTGAATACATATCAGAAAAGTTATTATGGAAATTACCGGCTGATATAATTTTTTATTTAAGTGATCACAAAACTCGCACCAAATTCCGAAAGGATTTGAATTATTCAAACGATCCACGTTTATTCAGCAGGCTTGTACCTATTCGGGGCAGAAATTTATTGGATCCAATCGTGGAACTTACAAAAGCACAAAGCCAAAATTCATCTATCTATATTCAGAACACCTTCTTGGTTGTATAATTGTTGATTGCGGTACTAAAAACACTTTACTCTTGTTCTTTTTCATATTTAAGTAACTCACATAATGTGTCCTATGTTTCTCTTTCAACCGTGATCGTACCTGTAACAAAAAACAAGTCGTTAGAATTGTACAACGAGAATGCTGCATAACAAATGTAAAATAATTAACAGTATTTCCTAACAGAATTTTAAGCCTGGGTTTCCTAGGATAGCGATAGCGGACGTAATATGACGGTAAATGACGTTTGAATAACTAGGCCCATGCCCCATGCGTTTAAAATGGATGTGGTATAGAGGCTGTTTCAAATTCGAGAGCAACCATGGGGATCTCGATTACTATAAGAGATAGAGGGTAGGTTGAAACTTTTTTCATAATTTTGTGGAGAACACAAAAAAACGCAAAAAAATTAATTAGAGAACAAAAAGTAGTCGTAAGAACGGATTTACAGTTTTCCAATATATTTTCTATTAACAAAGTTATAAATAAAAAACGAAACTCAATTTGTTTTAAATTTTTCTTCAGAAGACAGAATCGGATGCAGATGGTTGATTTTCTTTGCGGCATATTGTTATTCATAAAATACTGAAGTTCCAAACTCACCCTTTACATGTTGTAATAAACGAGATCCCCATGGTTGAACTCGAATTTGAAACACTCTGTATACAATTTTATGAATTTAAGGTGTTAGAAAGCGGGATATTAAATAAAACATGTATTATAGTACATATTATTATGATCGTCATAATTACGTCCGCTATATTACGGCACCGCTTTCATGGAAACCAAAGCTTTACCGTCTTGAAAAGTTTGTCAATTGATTAGCTGTGTCACTGTACTAAATTGGCTTAACGGTCAATTGCCTTCATGGCAAATTGTCATAATACCCATATCACTCAGTGGCAAGTTAAGTTCATAGCAAATTACCGATTTATTTTAAATAAATAGCAAAAAACCAAAAATAACCCATAGGTAGTACGTCATAAATATTCAAGAAAAAACCGTTAAAAAGATGATAAACATCAAAAAGAAATGTACTACTGATTGGGTCTATCAACGGCTTTCTAAAATCAAAGTTTACTGTGGATATAGATAACCGTACCACACAGCACTTACTTACATGAACTTAAATGAGATTTTAATTCAATAACGTTGAACCGAAAGTTAAATTACTTTAAAGTGAATCTGATTACAATACCCATTATATTCGCAAGTCGCTGTATTTGAAAATTATACCTTTATTATAACGTCTATAATAATTAGCGAAACTTTTGTGTCACATAATACTAGTTGTAAAAAGTTTTAAATATAATTTGAAAGTTGTAATGAAAGCTTTCCAAACATTATATGTACGGTCAAGTGCAAAAATAATGTCCCAGCGTTTCTGCGTTCCGCTGCAAACTTCGACATACGTATTTATTATACCTGTATATTCTTCCTTTTTTCTTATCTTTAAGGATTTGAGAACGTAAGTCGCAGTTTACCGCAGAATCCCGGTCCGCTGGACATTACTTTTGCACTTGATAGTACATATGAACAAAGTGATAATGACAAACAAAAAAGGATTAGGCTAATATGAATAACTGACTTGGAATGGATTCAAGGGTTTTCCAATTAAACGTTTTCCTATAACTACAGCAAAGGTCGTGTTTTATAGAACATTCCCTTTTATAACAATCGTTTGGCTTCCAGTGTTTCGCAATAAAACAAATAAAACGTAGTGTAGTGTCGCACGTGTTTGCAACAGCTTCGCTGATTTATGGTTAGAATCCTAGTAGGATTGTAGGCTGGTGGTGGTATTTTGTTATCGGTTGTGATTATATGACTGCTGGGGCTCGTTTGGAAAATTGTGTATGAGAAAAAAGCGAGATGAAATTATAGTTGCCTCAAATTCTATATACTTCGTATAAGTCATATGGTATGAACTACGGATACCTGTACATAAGTCCAATTTAAAAATATCAATTTTAAAAAAACATCTTGAGCGATTTATCAGATCCCATTAAATTATTCTTGTAATCGATAAGCTTAACACCCGTTTTGAAATAACTTTGTTCCACTACTAGATTTAGAAGGTACCATTATTTAGTTTGTTTTCAGGGTAAGAAGTTGATTTTCTCAGCTAGTGGTTACTATTTTTTTATTATTGACCACTGGTCAATAACGGAAACAATTGATCTAGCACGCTAGCCTGATGCCTTTAAAATTATTTCAAATATCGAATATTATTCACCTTCATAATACAACAACCACTTTCTAAAGCTTATTTATTTCAATCTAGTATTGTTTCTTATTAATTTTAATTATAATTATTTGTCAAAAATGAGAAATAAATAACTTTTAGATAAACGTCAAATTTTTCACAAATGTCAGTTGAAATGTTTTCAGGCAAAGGCTACTTGATATTTTTGGATATTTAGAAATGTAACTTAATTTTTTATTAACTAAAAAACGATTAATTATAAAAGGAATAAAGGTGCTAGTAGTGGAAAAAATAGTAAATAACCACGGCAGGGAAGACTTATCTTATCAGCCTCGCAGCTAATATCCTATAATAATGCTCGGCTGAGAAAAATATCTTCTCTACCTTGGTGTATAATATACTATTCTCTAGTAGGTATATTATAAGATATAAAATGTCTCGTCTAGGATAGTAAACATTCCCCATTTTAGAAAATGTACTACTAGGATTAACAAAAAATTGATGAAAGGGCTTAGGTTAAACCGAACAAACACATCAATGTAAGTACATACAAAAACAAAAGCGTGGCTTAACCTGCCGCATGCTCGTTTATTTTATGTGTTCAATAAATTATCTAAACAGCGGCATCTCCTTTAACGTGTTTAACCGAGGTATTTTATATTTTTTGAAGGAAACAGGAAGAGTTCGTACAATATTTATGTATTAGTAGATAATTTTGTAGCTCGCTCTTCAAGCTTTTATCATAGATCAGACAATTTTTAAGCGAGCTTAATCGCTCTTTACATTTTTTTTTCTTTTAATTAACTCGTTCACTCTTAGGATTGCTCTGTATTTCCTTCAAATTACCTCTTGTGGCTGTGATAGTAAGATACAGTAAAAAATAAAATAAAATAGACTGCTCTTCTCAGCAGCGAATGCGGTCGAGTGTTATTGATTACTAGAAACTAAGGACATGACAAATTTCAGCAACAACTCAAACTCCTGCATACCCTCTGACCCGCATATATAATAACCTGGAAGGAAAATAAACCAAAAGCAAACAGTTTTCGATCGTTCTCGGTATTCTTGCAGCAAAGTCGTTCGGAACATCGCAGTGGAAAATTTATTGACTGAGGTAGTATTTGGAGATTTATGCCTGCAGCATTTCAGGAACAATAAGTTTGTAGAATCAACCTTACATATTTGGACGACGACATATTGCTATAGTATGGGAGGGTATTTTCAATTCATGCAGCATAGTTTTCTTCATGTACCTATACGAATTGTATATTGTTCTAACGCGTGTTTTAGTAGCAAGCTGCGATAGAGGGACAGAATAGTTTATGTAAACTATTTCAAATTCCACATTGACCAATTTCGATGTCATCGATGTAGACTATGAAAATATATGATCAATAACAAAATTTTAGCGCAAAAGCCTATTTCCTGCTTTGTATACCAATGAATTATAATGTAAAAATACGTGTTCTATAAAAGGCATATTTTCTGCTACTAGATTCATTAAAGTGTAATATCCGGTTTTATTATTAAAGATCCGTCCGCACTAAGATATTGCATAAAAATAGTTGCTATTTTAGTATGGTTAAACTTATATACCAGATACTCCCAAGTAATTCTGTTTGGGTATAATAGTCAACTCTCTCTATAATAGGCACACATGTGATTATGATGTTAACTTAGATAATATTTAAATGAAATGAAATCAAAAAAGGGAATTAATTGAAAATTATAAATGTATGTTCATACGTAAGTTCGTAATCGTTTTGTCATTTTGGAAGCGGACCATAATTTCCTTAACATTTGTGTTTCAGTAATTTTACTTGCTACAAAACTTAAAACAAATACCTACGATACCTGGACATACCGAGTGGGTACCTTCAAAGCCGAACATAGGGGAATTGCATTGTAACTGATCTTTATATAGATTCCTGCTCGCCATTTAAACCCACAAGGATGGTAAGTAATGTCTTTATTATAAAAACCCTCTGCTCTACTGAATACTCGTTATTATTCATATTATTTGATATTAATAACAGAAACATCGACTGATTTCAAATAATTTAATTGACAGATAAAAAAAAGTTGACAATCATAGCAAACCTATATTATTTCAAAATAGCCTTATTTTATAATTTTTTTTACAGAAAAAGATAACTAAGTACTAACATTTATTGGTACCATCAGATGCGCTGTATTTTTGTCGTTCTATTCATACCATTACCATCCTTGTGGGTTTAAATGGCGAGCAGGAATCTATATAAAGGTTACTTACAATGCAATTCCCCTATGTTCGGTTTTGAAAGTACCCAGACGGTATAAATTTTATTGAGATATCGCCGATTTCTTTCTTACCATATTATAACGTTTAAGATTGAACTCATTTGAATTATGGTAGGTACTAAATGGTACAGGGCGAGTCTCTTAAGAAGGATCAGCTGGATAACTGACTATTACAACCTATCCAAGCAGAATTATTTCCATACTTCAGATAAAGGAGATATTCAGTTTTTTCTTCTTAGCAGACCCCTAAGGCAAGAATCAAATAGCTCCCAGCAAGACATGTGAAACCAATAACAGAAGAAACATCAAAATTAGCATAACAACAAAGCAAACGCAAAGTTGCAAGATCGCTTAAAAAATCAAGGGCCGTAGTCAAAGCAGATGATGTGTTCTGTGTTGATGTAGAAAAAATGGAGTAAACAAAAATGTGTGAAAACTTATTACGAAAGGCAAACCGCTTTAAGGGCTACCCTGAAATTTAAATAAATGGACGTTGAGAAAAACACTTTTCAAATTGCAAATCCTGGAACCTACTGAACACCTTTCAAAAACCAACCATGTTATGTTCAAAATAGCTTTTACACATTCGGTAGTTTTAAACAATTCACTATTTTTATATTAAACATATCAATAGATTATCAAATACTGTGACAATCTTCGTAAAGAAAAAGATAAACAGAATGAAAAAAGTAGTATAACCGCGCCTTCAAAAAAAAAATATCATTTAAGGGTAGACCGTGATCATATTGTAAAGCTGCCAACCAGGAACTAGGAATAAGTTATGATAATATTGTGGAGGGATAGTATGTAACAACAAATTTAAAGTCTTATTAAAGTTAGTATTGCCAATTTAGAATCAGTCATAGCCAATGGCAAACGAGTTTTTATAAGGCACGGTACTATCAAAATTAAGACAAAAAGTTGGTTTAAACATTTATATCGAAAAACCTTCTGAAAGGAACTAGTACAACAGTGTCCTGCTGAAATTAGTAAATCTTGTTTCTCTTGCTTTCTTCAGTTCGCAAAATACCAGGTCTACAATGGATGTGTCATTCATGGTTTCATCGTCGGAATCACCCTAACATATAGGTGCATATCACGGGCTGTAGGTCAGCGGTACCCAACCTTTTTGAGGCTGTTACTCATAAAGAGGGTTAGATATTAGCAAATACCCATTAGTGGTTAGTGATTTTTGTGACGGGAAGGGGTGCAGGAAAAAAATTGCGAGCGAAGCGAGCAAAAACCTTCGGCAAAAGTTTTTTTGGAAAAGTGGCCGTGGCCTATTTAAACGCATTTTAAGAGCACTTGAGAGTTTGGGATAGCATTATGAAATTACAAAATCTCATAATTTTTTACGATAAATCCTTGATTAATTGTCTTTACCCCTCAGAAAATCCCATTTTACCCCTCAGGGGGTAATTACCACCAGGTTGGGAACCGCTGCTCTAGGTAATTCAACTGCGTCAGAAGTTTCGAATTTATACCTACGTTCAGGGGCACCAACAAAACTAATGACAAATAGTTAATGACCAGAATTAACTATTCAGAAAGTACCAGCTAGTCCTATCATAACTCTGCCATTGTTACTGGGATACGACACGACGTTTTGCGTTAATAACTATTTTTTTCTTCAGTTCACATATTCTACCACTCCTATTATAATCTGTAATTTTTTTCATTTTTCCTCATATAGGTACAAACTTTATTCTTTGCATCTTTTTAACACGTAGAGTGCCATGGTGCATATAAGGCATGCACCACCATTTTTGCCATACTGGCCGTGGTGCGCACACGTTGTGCACCACGTCTAAAAATGATTCAGGCCATGGTGCTCCGCGTGTGAGCACCGAGCGCCTTTGAAATACATGTAGGACGGTTCCATATGCTTTATGCAAAGTTGGGTTAGCATTGGTTTTTGTGTCGGTGCCTTCACGATGCGCACCATGGCTGTAACAGTAGAGGTATACTTTTTATAAAGTTTTAACAAAAATAACGCAAAGAACTCCTGGAATATACGATTTTTATCGCAAATAATCGATTTTTATTGCAAATATACGAAAGCAACATGGGTTTGACATTTTATTTCAAAAAAAATTTTATCCAACTATTCAAAAATAATACGATAAATTTTTCTGAAAAATTCTGACTTCCGATAATAGTTCATTCCATAGCTTTTAAAACTTTTTTTGCTCTTCTTCGTAAGCCATGATTACGTACTAGATAATAAAAACGCTAACACAAGATGCGCACAATGGCCCTAGTGAAAGATTTCGTTATTATGGCCGTGGTGCACATATGTTGTGCGCCAAACAAAAAAATTAAAAAAACACATAAATATTGAATTTTAAGCGTTCGGACTAGAACCTTGAGCAATAAGACAGCATATAGAAGGGAAATCCGCAAAAAAACGTTTTGGCCACAGGAGACCACTTTTTTTTTATATTGCGGCACTCTACGTGTTAAGAGACTTCCACCACGTTTCTCCACATTTGCCTGATTTTCATTTGATTTCCTTACTTGCTTCAAGTTTGGAGAAAATTTCTTGTATCTTGTTCGTTAATGTTTGAGGATATCTGATGTCGCTGTTATACGAATAAATAGATCTTGATAAAATAAAATCACAAAAACCTTTATCATAGTAGGTACCTTGTTTCTAAAGATTATTAATTTGAACTTAATCATAACAACCCGTTATGTGTGAGAAGAACTGTATAATGATTATTATTCATGGAGTATAATATCAACCGATATGTTTGAAGGATATTAATAAATAAAACAAAAACTCGTAATCCCGACAAAAATCCCGGATTATAAAAGAAATACGCTTCAGAATTGGTCTCATTTTTACTGAATCTATATTTTCCAAAAATACCAATAAACCCCAATTACAAATGCACATAATCCCTTTAAACCCTTTATAATCTTAAAATTAATTGCCGTCCCTTGTTTATTCTGAAGGCGGCCATCAACCAACATCAGATTTGATGTATCCCCCAGACTTAATTATCCGGATACAAATATTATCTTGGTAAAGAAAAGAATTTAATGAACAATCAAGGGAAACGGAACAAATGTTGCATAATCACTTTGAATACAACTTTATTCGTGTTCCTATAAAGTTTCGCCGGTTTCATACAATGAAACAAGTCGGACTTTACTTTTCACAAATACCTTGTTGAATTCAGTCCTAGCTTTAAATTTCTTTGAATATGGCGTAAAATTTTTATTAAATTTTATCTTCAGCTAAGTTGAACTAGCGCATTTACCCAGCTTGAGTTGCCGAAGTTAATTACTAACTGCTCGAAAATACTTTCTTGATGAATTATAAATCATCCGAGTGTTTGAATGTTACAATCTTGAATCTTAGGATATGAACAATTTCTCTTTGAACTGTCAAGTTTCAATGCACATAATGCACTTTCCAAATAAATGTTAGACATTGTTCTATACAACAATGAGAACATTCAAGCTGTGAAGAAGTTTCACAGCAGCGACTTCCATAACTTAAAAGCTGAAGTTGCATTACAGTTCATGTCTAGATAAAACCTGTGTAATAAAAATTGTAAAATTCTAGTAATGGTCAATTTCTCTTCTCTTCCTACATAGAAAATCACTAAATTTAATTTTAAATCTTAAAATTTATCTTAAAAGAATAATTGCGCTTATTAATAAAAATTAGCTTGGGCTTGTTAAGTTCATTCGGGTTTATACATAGAAGGATAAAAAGAAGATGTGACATCAAAACGTGCATTGAAAAAGCAGGAAATCGAAAGAAAATAACGTTAATGAGATGCTGCTCTAGATATATTCCTTCATTTTCCGCCTCATAACTTCCCGCTTTAGCGTGAAATAATTCCCTAGTGCCAAATAAGGGCGATATCTTCTCAGGATATCTCCATATCACGGATCCTATACACTCTTTATGTTAACTGATTTTCTAAAAAGCCCTTCCTTTGCCTAAACTCTTCCTTAAGGCGTCTATATTGTATTCGTTAGATATAACCCTTTGTAACACGATTTGTAAGGATATTTAATTAACCTTGAGGCATGTAAGCAGAAGGTTGATTATCATAATAGGGTTTCAAACTTTACAAAGTAATTGCTTGTTTATTCAAAAGTTAATACGCAAGACTTCCTACGTTCTTAGCTTACCACCTAAAAAAATAATTTTAATAGGTAAATACAGAAAAAAAGATAAATTTCCAGGCCATAATAAATCAGATGAAATGAAACGTCCAATATACAGGGTGAGTTCAAAATGGCGCATTTCCTCTGAGGTAGTTGTAATGAACCGTTAATGCAGCCTGGGCAAAATGTTAAAAAAGATCTTAATAATTAATTCGAGTTAGGGGGTAAACTTAAGACCTCAATTTCTTTATTCTTATGAATTTTAAAGGATGGTATCATTTTCCATAAAAAGCGTCGTACCCTATAAGGATTGTATAAAATCGAATGTTCACAGCGTCTAATTTACTCATAATTTAAATTTTGAAAATCAAAATTACTTCGTGAATGTCTCTGAAAATGCATTTGGCAACGAGGCGATGATACATTATTATGGTTTCCATAGAAACACTAAACAATGTCGATGTACTTGTTGCAAACAGATTTGCCAGCCACTGTTTGTATTCATGTTGCCAAATTTACCTTTTAGTTCTTTGTTCATATCTATAAAACAAAAGCATATAGTTTTTTTTTACATTTTTCCCAGACTGCATTAACGGTTTTCTACAATTACTTCAGAGGAAATGCGCCATTTCGGATTCATCATGTATTGTTATAAAAAAGTATTGCCACGGATGAAGAAATAAAATGTAATTACATTTCGTTTTCAGTCGTTTTCGCTTGAAATGTATTCTTTGATCATGATCTGTCTCATTACTCGGCAACTTACCATTCAATGTTTTATTTTTACTGATAAGACTTTTACAGCTACTGCAGCAGCTCATTCGTATCTGAATTTTTATTGCAACATATACAACGATTAAATAATTTTTGCTATAACATTAAATTATACAACAGACTGAACCAGACTGGTGACAATATCAAATTAACTCGTAGATATACTAATGTCATATAAAACAACAGTCACGAAGACAGCATCTGTCGAAAAAATTAACGGAAAAGTACTAGAAAGTTTTAGCGATTGTCGGTGTCGTGCGAAATCCTAGCACTTTGTTCAACTAATGAGTTTACTTAGTCACAAAGGTTCTACATTTTCTCTGAATTTCTAAAGCCAATAATTAATTAAAACCATTTAACAAAACGCATTAGACGACGCTAATTTTAGTAGGTCTTCAGAGTTCCACACCCACACATTTATCACATTCGCAATTAGAACACATTCCCCCCTCCCCCGTTCTGCTAAAGAAATTAAAACTTAGAAATTGCAATTTGTAGCCTACTTACAGTAATGTGGATGAGCATTTTTAATAAAATCAAGAAATTATATTAAAATGTATAGCCATCTACGTGGATCAGCAAGTTTGCCTTGAATTTTTTAGTAAATTATTTATAGCAATAAAATACCGTAAAATATTTAATAATTAATTCAAATTTAACTTTTATGATGATATACATACATTTCCATTAGGAAATAATTTTTTTCCCGGCAAATTTAAAGAAAAAGGATTTCACACGTCAAATTGATTTATTTTAAAAGATACATTTTGAGATCATTTTCATTTTTCTACCGTTTTCCGGTTTCAAGCAGTGACGTCATCGATATTTTTTTTGAATGGCAACCCCCTATTGTTTTGGCAGATTTGGATAGAAAATTCTGAATTCAAAAATATCAACATTTATGGTATTCAGAGATATTATTTTTGAATGTAATCAAATGAGCGATTTCTAAAATAAGTTTATTTTTCCAAAAAACAAATTTTTTTGCGAGGAAACGTTAGGTACTGATTTCTGTTACAAAAATTGAGATCAAAGTAAATGTTCGAACTTGTGGCCACCTTGTTCTTGGCAATAGGCGATCCGATTTCGAAATTCGGTGCAAACATTTCTGAGTGTTTCGGGCCGTATTAGTCTGATTTCATCCAGTATTCTTTCTTTCAAGTCCTCAATAGTGCCTGACCGATTAAAGTAGACCTTGCGATACCCCCAAAGAAAAAAGTTCAAAGGCGTCAAGTCGGGAGACCGCGCCGGCCACTCAATGTATCTTCGCCTGCGTATCATTCAAATAATCCCCTACCACTGCGGCAAAATGATAAGAATATTGATTCTCTCTGATTCAGTTAAACGTCGAACCATTGTAAACTCAAATCTGAATTGGGGTTCAGGTGTTTTCAGGATAGGCCAACATGGTTTATAGTGAGTTCCAGTATGGATAAGAACCATGCCAACATTTGGTTCCTAAAAAAAGTAGTTGGTTAGTACCTACAATAAACTTATTTTAGAAATCGCTCATTTGATTATATTCAAAAATAATATCTCTGAAACAATCAGTCTGAATACCATGTTGATATTTTTGAATTCAGATTCATTATTTATCCAAATCTGCCAAAACAATAGGGGGTTGCCATTCAAAACAATATCGATGACGTCACTGCTTGAAACCGGAAAGCGGTAAAAAAATGAAAATTATCTCAAAATGTTTCTTTTAAAATAAATCAATTTGACGTGTGAAACTGTTTTTCTTTAAATTTGCTGGGAAAAGAATTATTTCCATTATTCCAAACTTTATGCGCCTACTGTATATCTATACACATGCACTAACCACTAAGGTATTAATTTTTTGCACCGTAAAATTTTTATTATTCTATATTTGTGATAAAATTTGAAAGTTATGAAGTTATGACTTGAGTCGTTTTTTAGGTAACAGCCTGTATATGAATTAAATCATAATTGTATAGAATTGTATAAAATTAAGCAATAATATGAATACACCTACATTTCGGTTGAACTACGGATCATGAAATTAATTATTATTAAAATTAACCGTAGTTAATAATCAATCGATAGTTATGGCTTGATAAGCTGAAACTAAGTCACAAAAAGTAATTAAAAATTGCAAAAATACTGACAATGGGAATTATAGAGTACAATGGAAAATAAGTGTCACAAAACTGCTACTTAAATCATTAAATCTCAACAAGAAAAAGAATTTAATGGTTATCATAAACAAAAAAATAAAGTTTTATACACGAACCTCGTCCAGTATTAAAATTGTTTAAGTATTACCACAACTGACGTTTTGAAATACAAATCACTTGGGAATATTTTAATTAAAGTGAAATAAAAACTGTTGCTATAATAATCGTGTAAATATTTAATGAAGTCGAAGAATACAATTACCAATTCACTAAAACATTGATAACTCAAGGTATTTTGCTATTGAACTTCGTATTTACTCCCCGGGTATCACATTTTTAATTATTGTTTGCTGATGATTTTGCTTCGAATCCGATACAACTGGGCACGATCCCATACATCAGATCAACTGCACCACGCTAGGTGACATCAAAATGTAAATAAATTAAAAGGTATTGATTGTTTTCTTTTTAAAGGTAACACCAATTGTTGAAGGTATTTTACTTTTATTAAATATAATTCAATTAGTTATCTGGTTAAATTCTTCAGTAATTAGGTATATCTTTTCTGAGTTTCAATTAAATCAATACCAATATTTTGACCCGAGTGAACGGACACTGTCCAGGAGCAGGCATTTTTATATATTAAGGTCATACAGGATTTACTTGATCCGATTTTTTCTGAAGAGTTTCATAAGTCTCAGGCTTTTCAAGAACTTCGGAAACTGGTGGGGAATCAACATTTCTAATAACTAATAAAAAAAATGGAACGAATGATTGTTGTCAATTCATCCTACTACATCATTCCAGCTAAATCAATTCAGATTATGTCAAAAGCAATCAAATTTCGAATCGTTCATATTAGTAATCGTTTATTAGTGACATCGGTTCTTTCTATCGTCACTAATGAATGCTCTTTAGGAAGGGAGTAGGTTAACGACCTGCAGAAGGTACAGTTATCCGGCCGGACGCAACTCGAACTATGGCAATAATTTAACCCACTCTAGAATCCAGACCACTAGTAATCTCTTGCAGTATGAGTATGCACCAACTTTCCACCAAGTTGGCTGCCGTTTGCATTTTACACCCAGTATTGTTCAAGCTATTGTTTTCAAGTTTCGCTAAAAGACACGGCTTTGTCTTTTACCGAACAATGTGTAAATCTTCGTTGAGCCCTACACGCAGACAAGAAAAATATGACCTACATTTTATAGCGTTGGATGAAATGGCGTCAGATTGGTATTTCTGTAACACAGAGGGATTTTGAAAGGATAAATAACCATGTCACAAAATTGTTGACCCTTGAATGTTCTTTTCTATATGTGCTTTTTCACTTTTTTGACTTTTCCGTTTGATTTATTTATACTACAAAGACAAAATTTAAAAACTTCGGCAAACTCAACACAAACAAGTTTGTTCAACACAAAATTAACTGAAGCACAATAAAAATTAAATTTAATCCAGAATTCCGACAAGCTGTCGTAAAATTTTTCAAAAAGGTTTTCAAAAAATTCAGAAAAATACCCACATGTTACAAGTCGAAAAATAAGTTTTAACAGTCCCAACAAATTGAAGAGCCCTTAATAAACTCATTAATATTGTTCAAGAAAATTGAATTTTTAGGTTTCTTAGTCAAGTTCAAGTTGCAAGAACCGTAAATTAAACAAGGCCGCACTTTGCGACAAGTTGCAAGCTTTCTGCTGTATTCAAGGTTTAGAATCCATATAGGAAAGCTGGTCAGGGTTACAAACATAACTACCTTACACATGACCTTACATAAAGGCAATTTTTGTTAAATTGTGCATTTAGAGTTTTAGACAACGCATTTCAACTGACTGACAGAAATACTACAACAGAACCAGTGGAATAAACATGTACCTACAGTTCAACAAAAAGTGCTCTGTCTCGTGGATACGCATAGGTGCTGTGTCGCTGGCTGTTTAAACACTTCAATTCTCTCTTGCCCGTCTATGCAAACAATCCTATTTCTGTTGAACTGCACTGAAACTATATGAAAAGGTTGCGGGAAAACAATCCGGGGTCAAGAAGACATACAGACCAGACGGTCTCAGAATCGAACAGATGTCAACTGGACATCTATTATGAGTTTGATGGAGTGAAGCGGCGTTTCCATTTCTGCAACTGTGCATACATTAAGTCTGCATGCAACGGTTGCATCGTGGAGGCAAAAGTACTCGAATTATAGAACAGAGGCAGATAGAAGCACATGTCTGCTGATTCCGGATCAATCCCAGACTTAGCATTCAAGCATGCCTCACTTCTTACGCACTTTTTCCTCTTCAGTTAGCCGCGTACTAACAACCGCTATCCCAAAAGACTGACTAAGGAGTAGACAAAACAGTTTGGAGAAGGATCTAATCCGATGCATACATAATTATACCAATTAACGATATAACATTATATAATAAAACATTAATATTAATCTCAGTTTCCGATTTTTCCTTTTCTTAATTACTTACTGAAACATGCGTCAAAGGAAAGAGACGAGTTAGAAAATGTAGCTTCCAAAAATGTTATGTAGTTCAATTTTAAAGGCAACAGTCAATAGTAACTGTATACGGCATGATAAACTTGAAAAATAAATTCTTTGTGGGGAACTTTGGGATCGGCGTAAATAGCAAAAGTTTACTTTCTTTTGTTCTCGTGGAGGGTTGAATTCGCAACTTTTGAATAGGTACACTACTTGAATATCACCTTAAGATACTTATATCCAATTTCTACCCAAAAGTATAATTTGCTGAATTAGAAGTTATCTTCTTGCCTTTGTGATCAAACTATAATTAATACTGATGCCATTTCCTGATATTATGTGAACTAATACAAAATATAAAGTTAAAAAATAAGATTTAGAAAAACTCAATATAATAATTCAGTTATTTCATGACAACAGGAGACTTCTTTATTTTTACGTTGCTATACCTTGGTTGCTACCAAACAAATAGTTACGAAATTTTATGAAATAAAATATGTACAGCTCGACCAAGCTTACAAAGTTAAAAGGAGGCGTGTCAAAATAAAAACATGTAGGCGGCAAATTTAAATAATTGTAAATACTCTTCATTCCAAGAATTCCAGGACCTTCCGAATGATATTTCTGGCTTCAGAATGAATTATCTTCCTCGATTTAGCATTCATACTTAAGAGATTTTAAACGTCAAAACAATTTGACAAACAGTGAAATTATTAAAATTTTAAAAGTCAATTGAATTTTTTCCGTGAATGTACTTTTGAGTATAATTGTTTGCTATTGGTTGACGTATTGTCGCGCCTTGTCTTTCAAAATTTAGTTAACATATTTTCCGGGGCCATTTGTAAGCTTGGTGGAGCTTTAGAGAGAGAGATTTCGAGATTACAGTAGGTAGCCATGAATGATATTGATATGATATGATATGCAATGATATGATTGATTGATATGATATTGATATTTTTTGTGGTAGGGGTTTGTGTTCCTAGTATTGACAGATAGATATGCCGATATGCGTAAGGGTGCTAACAACTTTAGTCCTTTTTCTTTCTAATGGTAAATTCGATTTGTAGGTATGCACCGCCACAAAGCCAGGTTACAGCTCCACTGTAAATAGGTATACCTACACTTGATCTGAAATTGCACCAAAAGTGACAAAATCATAATCTCATAAATTTATGAAAATGGCGGCAATTTTTCAAAATTTATGCTTAACAGAGATGAACACCTTTTTCGGACAATAATTTTTCCCATCTGTTTTCATTTGAAATGCACAAGCGGCTTAACACAAATATGTTCTAAGATACACCACCGCAGAGCACTGGCAAGTCAAAAACGAATGTAAAGGTGCACCCGCATAGGATATTTTTAGTCGAATTCGTGATTTCGGTGCAGTACACAAAGATTCCTTTAAGTTACACCCCTGTTTTTTATGTTTTAATCGATTTCAGTTAATTTTTGTATGCGTTATCTACACGCAAGAGTTCATAACTTGAACTGAATGTTAATAATCTCCGATTTCGCCAGAAATGACCCCAACTTTTTAATTTCAATTGCAACACCCTGTATATTTTTGCATATTTCAACACAGAATTAAATTCTGCATATAACAGTGGCAAGATATTATAGTTTTAAACTTACAAATTTTTAATTTCAAAAATACGTTTTAATTCTAGAGTGCCATGACTTACTGAATTTTCTTCATATCATTGCCGCTTACTTTTCTAAAACTGTTTAACATAATAAAAGGTGAATAAGGAGTTGGCTAGAGTCTATCAAAGTTAGGAAAAGCAGTTTTCCCCATGGCGTAAATATGTTTTCCCCTCATTTTTTCAAATGGAAGGGTTGAGGGGACGCCGACCTATATTTAAATAAATTTAAATATATTTTTTGGGTATTACAACGATGTACACCAGTTGATGTTTCTTTTAACAATTTTAATTATTCGATAAAATCACTCACGTGAAGAATTTGAATATTGATAGAAGTCGAATAGATTAATACTGCATAATAGAATATGCCGGCAATGAAACTCTTCTTCGTGTATGATGATAGACACATACAATATAACAATTTTAGATAAAAGAATACATTAATAAAATAATGTAATACACGTCTGAATAGTCTGAATACTTCAAGGTCATATATGACATGAAATACCTACTAATGATAAAAAGTACAATACCTTATAAATATTTCATTTTTCATTACACCCATGTATTTTCAATAACCAAATTGGTTTTCAGAGAATAAAATATATAACGAGTATATTATATATTTATATACTTCATAAAATACAATGGGTACAACCTACATATTTTGAATGCTTTGGTGTCTTTGTTCAGTTATGTAAAACTTACAAGATTCTACTTAGCATTAATCAACCCTATTTTGTCAGTTGTGGCAGATGGTATGTAAACTTATTAAAGTTTGACGAAAGCAGTCTACAAAACCACAAATTCCGCTTGTACGTATGGTAATAAGCATGGTGGAATATTATTGACAGCGATGAGACGTCAGCACGTCAGCTGCTGCGTGGTACTGCTTTGAAAATTATTAAATTAAATTTAAACCCAAGCAAACTAACTTTGTAATAAAATAATTAAATAAAAGTTATTGTTCGTCTAGAAAATTTCCTTTTGCTGAAATATCATTGAAGGTATTCTATTAAATAATTAAAAATTTAGTTTATTCGTTGTGGAATGCGATAATTAAACTTGATTTAAAGCTGGTAGGTATCTAGAATCTTATTTTAATGTTTGAAAAGTCTACACATTTTAACTTATATTTACCGGTAAAGGTCTACAAAGGAGAATTCCGTGTCAATACCCCATTGATATTGAAATAAAACCATAGTATTTTAAATTGAAGATTGTAATTTACAATTCTAATCCACACACCTTACAAACAGCTCTAAAATTCAATGCAAATAAGACTTTGGTTACCATAATAATCAAATGGACACCATCAAATTGTATTCACTTGTTGAATATTAATCAAGGACATAAAAAATTCACAATAAAAGCCAACATTTATTCTCAATAAGAGAACAATGTAAAATTCGCAATAACTTCGCTGCTTAAAGGAGGAGTAAACTCATCAAATTTTCAGTTTCATATTTTACAATACTTGACTCATTTTATGGTTGGATTAAATAAAAAATGTACCTTCTTTGAAGCTTATACATCTTTTCATACTACACTTACAGCTTTGTTAGAGAGCTTTTTGAAGTACGAGTTTCTTCTGTCAAAAAGTGATTTTGATATAGCGACCTCCCTCTTGTCGTTTTATTTTCTTTTGACTCAAAAGCGAATTTCAACTCAGATTGCAATAAAAGTCATCCTTTGTCTGATAAATTCACGCTTGAACTTTCTGAGACTTTCGCAACTCTTATATAGGGAGTCAGTAAAATAGCAGATAGGCGTGGAACCGTTGCATAATACAAACTTAAAGCACCATTATTGGCAATCATAACATTATTATATAAAAAAATCAATGCACGAATGAATATAATTGATTTCTTCCTGCTTAACTAGAGATTAAAATTTTGAAATGGCAAAACATAATGAACGCATTTCCCCACTTTCTCATTAATAACTAAATATATTTCGCAATTTAATAAAACACAATAAAAAAAAAAGGTAAACATTATTATCACCATCATTATTATTATTATCTTACAAATATTAATTTTTTTTTTCTATAGCAGATGTTAAAGTGTGCTTTGTTCGACTAAAAATAGTTGATCAAGTATTACTTTAACCGCAAGGGTAGATAAAGTAACACTTTAACCGCAAGGGTAGATAAAGTACTTTAATTTTCTGGAAACTCCATGGAAACCGAATGGAAACCTTTGCTACTGAGATTTTCGGGTTTAATATAATCTAATTTTAAATTGTTTTTTTTTACAAATTTTTCTTATTTTTTTAACATCTGCTATAGAAAAAAATAGAATTTTATACACGACGATAAAATTTAATTATCGACTCGCGAAAATTAAATTAAAATTAAAACACTTTCCGCTTGTCGATAAAATATAATTTTATCATCTTGTATAAAAAATAACTATTTTTCTATAGCAGATGTTAAAGTGTGCTTTGTTCGACTAAAAATAGTTGATCAAGTATTACTTTAACCGCAAGGGTAGATAAAGTAACACTTTAACCGCAAGGGTAGATAAAGTACTTTAATTTTCTGGAAACTCCATGGAAACCGAATGGAAACCTTTGCTACTGAGATTTTCGGGTTTAATATAATCTAATTTTAAATTGTTTTTTTTTACAAATTTTTCTTATTTTTTTAACATCTGCTATAGAAAAAAATAGAATTTTATACACGACGATAAAATTTAATTATCGACTCGCGAAAATTAAATTAAAATTAAAACACTTTCCGCTTGTCGATAAAATATAATTTTATCATCTTGTATAAAAAATAACTATTTTTCTATAGCAGATGTTAAAGTGTGCTTTGTTCGACTAAAAATAGTTGATCAAGTATTACTTTAACCGCAAGGGTAGATAAAGTAACACTTTAACCGCAAGGATAGATAAAGTACTTTAATTTTCTGGAAACTCCATGGAAACCGAATGGAAACCTTTGCTACTGAGATTTTCGGGTTTAATATAATCTAATTTTAAATTGTTTTTTTTTACAAATTTTTCCTATTTTTTTAACATCTGCTATAGAAAAAAAATAGAATTTTATACACGACGATAAAATATAATTTTATCGTCTTGTATAAAAAATAACTATTATTCGTCAAAATCAAAAATAAAATTAAAGAAAAATAATTCTGTATAAGCCGAGGTATAAGCCTTTAAAAAAACAGCCTACTAACAGTACTACCATAGCTTGGTGTCATTGTTGAAAGTTTATTTAAGTTTTTAAAATGGTTTTAGGCAGCCAAATATAACAATAATTAAATTTTTTTAAGGTAATATAAATAAAACCATAAATTTTTTAGAGAGGAGAAATTAGGATTGAAATTTTAAAATTTAAGGTTTTTAAATGTATAAAACGAATCAAATTAATTTCAAATATTCTAAACAAACTTTTTCAATTACCTACAAAAAATTACAAAAACTTTTTTTTTCATTAATAAACTTCACATTTGCAAATGTGTTTTAAATCAAAAACTTTAACTTTAAATTAAACCAAATCCTATAATCATCAAGTTACTGTTATAAAAAAAAACAAAAAAAATAATTTTTTTTCTGAAGAAGCTTTTAAATAAGCGAAACGTAAAATAAAATGCATTTTCGTCCCCTACTTTTGAAATATTTTTTATCCTAATTTTTCCCTCATTTCTCCTCTCTAAAATTTTTTTAAGGGTTTTATTTATATCAGTTTTACATTTGAATATTACGTAAAGGACAATACATAATTCTGGTTAAATGTGGTGTGAGCGCGCATTAATACGATTGCAAAGTAGTTATGCTAATTGCTAACAATAAGTAAATCTTGAACTGTGATTTTGCAGGTCACCTTGAATTGAGAATAAATAGGCAAGTAGTATAAATTCAAAACAGGCTGCTAAGATACACAGTAATATTACAATTTTAAAAATATTTGTTTAATCTGAATATCTGCGTACTTTTCCACTGCTGTGACATCATCTCCTACCACCTTGGAAAATTTAACCACTAGCTTCATTCAAAACAAATAAAATTTTAACATGACATTATTATAAAATATCAATGCATACCGTCGTCCTCGACCTGATTTACCTACTTCATCTCTGATCAAGTTTAAACCTAAATTATTTATTGTTATATTTTCAGTATTTTATTATAGATAGTGATTCATCAATCATTCCTGCTCACGATTATTTATTTATTTAATTGAGTTATTCGTGCGATGGGTTCGAAACGATTGTTGTCAAGAGTATTTTGCCACCGAGAATCACATCCCGCTACTATTTGGAGATTTACCAGGCCGTTTTATTCAACATGCAATAGAAGTGATAGTTTCAAAATATCACCCCCAGGGGAAAAGCGATGTATTTGTCTCGAGAGGGCTCGATTACGGGACACCAACCTCCTGGACAATGAAGAATGTCACCTACTGTCGGTACTGATTGGAAATGCATATCAAACGAAGGAAATTGAAATAGTAGTTGTCCCAGTTGGAGCAGCAAAACATGTATGGATGTTACAATAATTGGTTTCTGTGAGAAATGATATCATGAAACGTATTTCAGTTTTTCTACTTTCAAAGCTTATCTAGGATGAAATATTGAATTAATGATTTTATCTAAAAAAAAACAATGAGAGAATTGAGAGAAACGCCCAATTATACAGGGTGAATCCATAATAGCACATTTCTTCTGGGGTAGTTGTAGAGGACCATTAATGCAACCTGAGAAAAATGTTCAAAATTTTTTACGTTTTACCAACCTGAGGTTTGCCAGCCGCGGTTTGCATTCACGTTGTCAAATTTACCTTTTAGTTCTTTGTTCATAATAACAAAATTATAACCCTGGAACGCGTTTCGGGAACTACTTTCCCATCTTCAGTATTTCAGTCGCGTTTAGGCTTCTTAAACTTTCTGGGTCCAAGGGTTTTAATTTTGTTATTTTCCAAACCACAGTCTCCAAGGATCTTATACTTTGTTCATAACTATAAAAGAAACGCAGATAGACTTTTTTTTAACATTTTTCCCTGGCTGCATTAACGATCCTCTACAACTACCTAAAAGGAAATACGTCATTTTGTAAAAATGTTCACATCCAAATTTTTCAAAGCTAATCAAAATAAAATACGAAAAGCATTTACTTCCCTTTGAATAATGATAATCAACACGACTTGTAGGTATAATGGCTATAATCTAATGTAAAAGATAAGTATAATTTTTTACGATCATACAATACCTGACAATTAGAACAATTATGAACTAAATTTTTTCGTTTTTCTAGTAGGTACAATAATATTAGTGCACAAATTAAAAATAGAATATACAGGGTGTTTCTTAAATGGCGGACACGGAGAGCACTTCGCGATTCTCATCTTAAAACTGAGTTGAAAAAGTATAGGCGATTTTGTCCTAATGTATTTAGTTTCCGAGTTATTCGCATTTTAAAAATTTTAAATTTGACAACATTGCGCATGCTTGCACGGACTTGTTTTAAACGCTTGGTGTTTTAATAAGGCAGTATGAACAAGTTTCCTAGGTAATAACCTTATAGTTACAATGCACTGTTGCAACATATTGAAAAAAAGTTTAACAACAGATATTTATCAGAAAGAATGTCTTCGGAGGAAGGAATACAACGTATAAAAAATTCCAAATTTATTAAGATTTAATATTTGATTGATGAACAATACGGAACGGTTAAAATTTACCCGTTTTTCCAAAGCATAAAGGAATTGAATCTCAATCTTTGACTGAGAATAACTCTGAAACTAGCGAAGAACGGCCATTATTGTATTATATTTTTCCAACTGGTATCTGGAGGGGAATGTGTACTGTGCTCCGTGTCCGCGATTTAAGAAACACCCTGTATAATAACAACATACGTAACTAGAATGTATTTAATGAGTTCTTAGAAAACCAATAAATAAAAAAAAGCCTAATATAATTTATTGAAGATGAATTCACGTTCACTTGACCTTCATATTTACCAGAATTGAATTGATCTACTGGCTTATTGTATAGGAATTACCAACACGATATGGGGCACTTGTACCTTGACTATGGAAAATATTAACAAGGACTTATGTAGGTATTCGATCACGAAAGGTTCATTTAATTTAATGAACAGCACTAATTAAGATTCCTATATTGTTATTAGTTATACTAAAATTACAATTTAAAAATAATAATAAAATTTTCTCTTGTCAAGGGTATGTTAACTTTTGTTCCCCAGAACAAAATATTTTAGAGAAACTGTGGCGTCATTTTCATAAAATTGCCATCAGATAATGAAAAAAATATGCATATAAAGATGCAATTAAGATTAATTTTCATAGTAATATTTTAGCTTATAATATACAAAGCCTTCAGATAAGAAAGCCTTGTTAGAATATAAGAATGCACTGTATATGTATAAGGAATTGCTTGAAGCGAAATTCTACAAAGAACGACTATAGGTTAAGGCTAGGTTAAACTTGTTAGTAAATGATCCTGCATAATTTACTTGCGTATCTCTATTTTATTTCCCTTCCATTCAGCTGCCGGATTCGATCTAGGTTAAAGAGTTATTGAGTTATAAAACGACACAGGGAAACTAGAGAGCGAAGAAGAATACACTTTCAAGGTTTTTCGCAACAAACTTCGTTTATTTTATTTAAACACAACATGTTTCCATTAAAAATAATTAAGGATAGGTAAATAGTGTAGGTACAATTAGTAAAGTAAAAGTTTAATTTCAGAGTTTGTGATAAACAGTAACAGTAGGTAGTAGTTTAAAATAAGTGCTGAATATTAATAATTAATTCGGCATTGGTTACTTAAATTCGTGTGTAAAACCAACGAACATTTATTACTAACCACAACAATTTAGATTCAATAGAAAAACTGTGGTTGCGATTTCCACAGAATCCTTAACTTTTTTAACTACTAGCATTATAAGCTGATGCAATTAGTTTGTTCTGTGAATAAATTATCGTCTGTATTTTGGTGTAAAATCACGATAAGCGCAAAATGTTTAAATACAAATAAATAACCGCTCTTCTGACCCATCCTACACCGAAAGAACAAACTTGGAATTTCGCATGAATAATGCCCGATGCTATATAAAAAATAAACATTGCCTTAACTCCACTGATATAACAGCAGAAAATGTCTTTTAATACTATAATACCTCTTCATGTTTCTACCTGCATCACTAATATAGTAAGAATTACGATGTTCTACAAACACCAGAGGTGATGATGAGCTACAGAGCTGAATATTATCGTAAATTAAATTTTCGTACTCACTGCCTGGTAAACGACATTCCATGAACGAATTTTCCGGTATACTCAACCGGGAAAAACATATTACAAGAAAATCGTTGTAATAATAATTAAGTTTAATTTATAAAGTGCTATTTCCGCAATTTTCATTCAATAATATTTACAAATAAAAGAAATATCGCTAATTATATGTTAAAAATATTTGTGAGCGCCATCTATTGGAAGCAGGAATGTCAAAGTCGCGTCATCCGTGCATTCGCGAAATGAAGAATTCGCTCGCAAGCTCGCTCATTCTTCAAAATACGCTCATGCAGGAAATTGGTCTTCCCGCATTTAGTTTGTATCGAAGCATGGGACGTCAACTAAAAGCTTAGAAACAAGGGAAAGTATGCCGAAATATGGGAAAGAAAATATAGACTATACTATACAAATAGACGATGAAACAAAGTCAATAAATAGTAAAAACCTTAAAAAGTATCTCTAGACTCGAATCTCAGCACGAAAAATGAAACCAAAATTATACTGCAGATTGCAGCAGTCATGGGCTAAAAAATTAGGCAGCACTCAGAAAACCGGTTTTATTCCAGAACAGCTGCAGGAAAATCGCGAATACAGTTAAAAAATTAATTACACTCACTGTGTATTAGGGGGTTCATAACATGACACAATATCGATGTGCTTTTTTCAGAGGATTTTCGGTCTTTAGTTCAACTCAGACTAAAATGACTACCTCGGGATAACTAGAGCACACAGGACCTTACCCCATAGTCGTACAAAAAGAGGCATTACGACATTAAGGGCCGGTTTATCAATCCATAGTTAACTCTAACCAACTATCATGGATACGATTCTTGTAAGAATTCGTATTCATGATAATTAACCGTTGGTTAACTTACCATAAAGTTAATAAACCAGCCCAGAAATGATGCATGATGATAAATAAATATCATACAGGACAGGAAATAAAAAAACGTCAACTCATGCTATGGCCATGCCAAACAATTATCCGAAACAATACATTACAAAAAAAGTTATGCCGTCGTAAACGGAAAAAGACACTAATGAAATCGAATGCAATAATAGTATCCAACAACCCGCAATAAAAGAAAAGTAAGAAAATATTGGATGCTGAATAATAAATGATTGAAAATGTGGTAGATTTACATTACACTTTTACTGTAGATATTTAAGAACGCGTTCTCGTAAAAATGGGAAGGACTCCTACTCACCACCACAAAATGTCACATCACATGTTTTTCTGTTTTTCATTGGCATATGTTAGTATTGTACCCGCTGTTTACCTGTAAACAGAAAATAATAATTATTATAGTTTCAATTAAAAAGACATAGAGACACAATAAAAGCATGTGAAAGCATGTATGTAGTTCGAATATCAAAATATGAATTTCTCGAAAACTAAACAATTGATTCACAATTCTAAATTAATTTTATATTAGTTATTACAAAATATAATTGATTTTGCTTCAGAACTTGTGTGTAATGTGGTTTTTGAAGTGCACAAATACAAACGAAAATTAAAATGTAACTAAATTATATTTCAGTAGCATGTCCTTCCGTTCATGAAATACAAGAAAACGATATTAATTCCAGAAACTTAATAAAAACAATCAACCAAGATTGCCAATTAAAATTTGAATTTAAACAGATGAGCCGGAGGGGTTTTCTTTATTTATGCAAGGCTAGTGTTTTAAGACAGTGCATTGTATCAGAAAATTCTTGTTAAAACTCCTTAAGAAGTTCATCTAAAACAGAAATAAAAATAAAGAAGTAAACCCCTTTGCCTTGAGGTAGATAAAAAGATTCTCATGGGCAGTTAATAATTATGCGATTAAACTAAAATTAGAACTAGCCTGAAGTACAATTTTACTTCCAACATAGCAGTAGCGAAAGCTGAGCGAAAAAAAAAGCACGTTTAGGTTTCCTTCCGCTGAACTGAATTAAGTAAATCCATTACACTCCGAAAATTACATACTACGTGAATTTTTTTATTGTGCTGGGCTACATTTGTGCGTATAATTGTAACTTTAATGCCAAAGAAAGCAGTACACATTTCATGTATTATAAAACAGCTTAGAACAAGATTCGGGTTAACTTTTCCTTTTGGCAACTGCGTTGTTATTTCCAAGAAAATCAATCATAGTATTTCACAATTTTCAGGCTGTTTTAATAAAATTCTGCGTACATGTTTTTACACAGAAATAAATAAGTACGAGAAGAATTTATTTAGTGTTTTAATTTCAAGGTAGAATAATATTTTCTATAAGTTTTCTGTATTAATTTCACACCCAGCAAAAAACGTTCAATCTGCATTTCCTCTTTCCCTTAAAAACTCGCCGTTAAAATGAACTGAGTAATGCGAATGCGAAGTGTGCTGTTTAATAAAAAATAGCCCTGGTTAGGTCGCCCAGAGATTGAATTTTCCTGACTGGTTGTTCAAAATTGCAATACTTCAGGCGGTAGTACGTCCAGGGTTATTCAACGGACAACAAAACCACAGCGTTAATTATTTTTAATTATTGAACCGGTTCTGTAAAACATAACCTTTTTAAATATTTAGGTTTTTTACAGAAGCTAGGTACATTATTTAATTATTACGCTCTGAAAAATTATTAAAACCAGAGCTTGCGAACCGTAAATTTCTGTTCCCGATTCCCGGGAATTTGTTGTACAATCAGGCATAAAAAATTAGGAAAACTATTACATAGCAAAAATATTATGTTTTGATGGTAGCATTTTATATTACATTTTCTGTATACTCCGATAAAAGGCAGTATGGTGTGTTGGCGGATGTGTGGTTCGACTTGTCATCCTTACCTGTGGGTGTATTATTGTTTTACATTACTTACATTTATATAGAATACTTGGAACTCTTTTGTCACAGAATATATCATATTCCCCGGTTAGCTTTTACAAAAGATGTGAGTATAATACATATACTACAGGGTGTCCGGAAACAACGTTCCGTAACTTCGGGAGATGATTCTACATCCAAAAATATGAAGAAAAGTTCTCATGAACAGGGGTCCGGAAAAACCACTTTCTTTTGTTTAAATTTTTGATTCTAAGATCATGATAAATCACTGCCTTACCATCAGTAAATCCAGATTCGAAGTGAGCATAACGAGAGCTGAGTTCATGCACTCGCTATTTTTTCTGCATGAGTTCTTTTTTTCATTGGTCAAATTTGAATACAAATTCAAATTTAACCAAATAATTTGAATGACAACTCGTACAAATAGTATAGCATTTTGAAAATCGCAAATCATGAGTGCATGAATCTAGCTTTAAACCAAAAACGTCATGTTGAAGTTACGTTTTCCTTTTGAATCATAAAAATAGCACGATTCAGATGTATCCAAATTTCATTGAGAACAGCTACTACTACAGGATATGTCGTTTCGTCATAAAATCACAGACTGCACAAAAACAATTAACAAAGCTGCTCTTGCAGTGAATCAGTTAATTTGCGGGATTTTGGAACAAAAATAAATAAATCATAGTAATGTATGAAGGTGCAGATAGTAACGATGATTTTAAGTCAAAATTCTATACCTACATTGGCCGCATTACGTTTTTGGCCGTTTAGAAAAATTGTGCTTCAGATAGATAGCACATGTTTTTGTATTAATCTGTACGACGGATAAGAATCAGGATATTGTAATATAAAAAGATATAACACATCACCATCACGTGAATTTTCTTTCATGACTAAATAAGGAAACCAACACAAATATGTAATAAACAAAGGATTAAAACAAAGTAGTACAAAGCACCAAATCTGATCTTTAAACCTGAATTTTAATTGTCGTGGACTTTGAAAAGGCTATACCTACATAGTACGTAGATGGTAGCAATTTCACCTGCATCGTTAGGTGCACCTATCCGAGACTGATGTAAGGTTTATTTGTCATGGGTACACTACAAAAAGAATTGCTATTACAATAGTGTTTCAGTAACATAAAATCATCCGATTTGGACAGGTAAAATTTTTAATGACCGAATTATTACCTACACCATTCCGAGCTGTCGGTCGCTGACATTTTGCTAATTATCATTAATAAAGTTACTAAATGTAGGAAGTGCCTTTATTTATTTACAATTATTATTTTTTATTTTAGGAATTTAAAGTTCTGTCTAAAAGCCTTTAACACAGTTGTGGCATAAATATTACTTATTTTTTATACATCTCGATGTTTGATTTGCCTACAACATACACACCCTTACAGTGTGTCAAATATTAATTCATTACCAAAAACTAAGAAGAGGGAGGAATTTCATTCAATTTATAAATAAAGCATTTAACAAAAACAGGAGCAGCTATATATGTCTAGTTATAATTGGAAAGTACGTCATATTATCTTGTTTCTGCTATCCTGCTATCCATATCCTCACAAAATAATAACGATTAGATAGTATATACCAACGTCTTATAGAACCTTGTTACACAATTCAGAATAGAGAGAGGATGTTTTAAAACGTTAGACACTTTGATTAAACACGCAAGGTGTTGTGCAAAAACGCAAGGATATCAAAATCGTTATATAACTACGCCAAAAAGAAAACGTGGTTATCTTCTTTAAAAAACAAATTTTTTTTATGATCATTGGCAATTTAAAATCAAACTCCAAACAAAATTTATGGTATAATTTACGCTACTGCTTTTGCCATACTAACTACCGTTCTAATTCCAAAGTTTATTTAATACGAGCATAACAAAAGTTATAGTTATACAGTAAAATCATTAGGTTAACTGTTAATTTACTCATTGTTCGATCTCGTTTGCGCATGAACTAATTAAAAGTTTTATTTGTTCATTTATGGAAACTTTAGTTATTATTATTTTATTATTTTCATAAGATTATTAGGTACTGTTGTTGTTAATCTACAGTACTACTTATAGCTAGCTAATAAAGACAACTGATCAATATGTATGCCTTGTTAATTACATTGACCTTGATTAATGATATAAATCGATGTACCACAGATATAAATCAAATCCTACTATGTAGAGACAGTATAGTATAGTTCGCCCATCGATATTCTGAAACCTCCACGCTATGGCTCACAATCCGTAATGGATGCCTCGCACCCTTTAGGATTTAACCAACGCTTGGTCCAGGATAGAACTTTGAAAACAAAAAATATCGGTATGCCAGCTATGTCTTTTCTACTGCCTAAACCAACTTAAATATTAACGGATCGTTACAGTATAATCCCTTCTATAAAAAGATTTCAGAATATCGATGGACGAACTATAGGTACCTACTGTGTTTCCAGGCATTGATATAGTTAGCCTAATATTAATATGGATATTTTGCTTTATAATTACTGATGACATCCGCCGAATCTTCAAAAAAACATACCAACACTAATTAGTAAACCAATTTGAAAGGTTTCTCCATTTCAAATTAACATGTACCATTCAAATGAGACAGCTAATTGTCTTACCCAGCGAGATGTTACTACAAGTACGCATATTAAAATCTCATTTATTGATAAGACGAACGCATTAACATTATAGAGTTTTAATGATAATCGTTTTGCTATTAAGACTTCAAACTCAGGGAGAATGAGATAACTTTGTTATACGTTAACCTTTAGGAACTTGCAAATTAACTGAAAATGTGGATAAAAACTTTATTCAAATTAAATTATACATGACCTACAAACAAGCAAAACTTCACAAAGATGTTAATCTAAAATTTCGTCTACATAATCAACAGCAACGAAGTTATATCGAATAATGAAGTAGTTATCTTAGTCGTTATATTAAAAAAAGTGGAGGTGCAAACCTCCCCTGGACTTTCCCATACAAAAATAAACATTCGTTTTTGGTATTCAACAGTATTGTTCGCCACAACCGATAAACTTAACTTGAAAATTAGTATATGGAAAATTAACACAAGTGCCGATTGTGTTCATCTGCGCATGTGTGATTACTTATATTCATAGGCGGCTAGGATTAGCCGGCGACAAGGAATTCCCGTCCCGCGCATGGTCACTTGAACATATCGGCACTTATAAATTTCACCCTACACTGTTTTAAAGTTCAAAATTCAAGAATTTCTCATCAACCGTATATTTTAGCCATATGAATACATTATACTATATGATAGACAATTAAATTCTGCATTCAATTATATAATAATATATAGGGTGTTTCATTTAAAATAACAAAGTTGCTTATTGTACTATGGAGAGAAAACGCCCTGTATGCATGATATATATTTAGAAAAATGCAGAATTATATACTGAATAACTTTTATATTTACACTACTTTCATATTTTGACTAATAAAAGCGCTATAGGAGCACCAATTTTGGATTTTCAAAACCTCGTAGAGGACGCCACAGTGAAATTCTGGCGTTCATCAAAAAACAAAAATGTAGCCAATACCAAGCTGCATACGTGTAGAAAATTTAAACAAAATCGTTAGACCAGTTTTTTTGTAATAATTTTTTAAAAATTTCAAAATTTTTGGAAGAGCGCCGTTGCGACCGTTTTTGGATTTACTAAATAATTTTTTTTCTTGGTGTAGTACCGCTAAAGGGCTTTCAAACAAGTTGTTGCGGAACCTGATCAGATAACTGGTTTTTGAGTTATGGGGCGTTAAAGTCGAAATTTTGAAAAATTCATAGCGGCCGCCATTTTGAAGTTAGAGAACCCGGCAAAAAACTGATTCCCTTGAATTATGGTCTTCTTTCATATTTCCTACTCAGATTTTCAAAATTCCGCTTCTGAAAAAAATGCTACCAAAAAAACATGTCTAACTTCCGCTTCCGGTTTTGGATTTTTTTGAAAAGCTTATTTTGTCGATGAATTTTCGATATACCCCTTCATTTCAAATTTCATCCAAATCCGTCCAGTAGTTTTTGCGTTAGAGGCGTTACATACACACATACATACGATACATACACACCCACAGACAGACATTTTTTCTAGACCACTTTTTTGGGTTCGTGGGGGCCCAAAACACGTATTTCCGCGAAAATCTCGATTTCGAAAATTTTCATGATATCAATACTTCCCTATACCAGTAGTGGTATGGGAAAGTAAAAATAAGTGAAATCTGATGTCTCATTAATGGTTTGCTTTTGGTATTTCACGTAATTGAACACACATATGTATGATTATATGAAACAACAGAAAGTGTAGCAAAAATAAACAATCTTTCTCTAATGATGTTTTTACAAAAAGATATTTTGTTTAGAAACTGATTTTATTCGACAATTTTTTTTATTCCGGTAAATGTAAAAACGTTAAAACAGGATGTTGTTGGCAGAGCGGAAAATATTTACAGATAATTGCAATAACTACCAGTTATATAACCACATATAGTTACCATTTATAGTAATTGTTGTTATTGCTCCAATTCTTACTGTAATAAATAATAATACATATTATAGATGCTATGATATAACTGACTATCGCATTCACCTGTCACGTGACAGACGTAGACCAATGAAAGTTACGCATTTGTCTCGTCACAGCCTATCAAATCACAATTACTTGAAAATTTTGACACGCGAATATTGCACTAGTGCTGATATTCGGTAATCACCCGCGATGGCGACTAGATGAAACACAATTCAATTAATGACAGTTATACAACAAATAAATTATAAATTATAATGAAGCGTACAATTAGTATATTAAATTTATATGGTTTATGCGATAGTCTGAACAAATATAACTCGAGCAAGGCATATTACTTAAAATTTTTCCTTTGCTGTCGCACGCGTGTTTGTTGCCCCTTGAAAACTGCCCTCTCGCTTCGCGATCGGGCAGTTTTCATGGAAACAACAAACACTTGTGCGACAGCGCGAAAAAATTTTCGGTAATATGCCTTGCACTTGTTATATTGTATATGAAAATATTTGCAACAAAATTATAGCTTAAGATACATCTGGACAATATAAGAATTTGTACTTTAGTTAGTTGGCTACAGTCGCTACAGAACAGAAACACTAAAACTTTGGCGGCAAACCGGAGTAGGGAGCAAAAATTACTTCATTAAAGCACCAGAAGGAAATTTAAAAGCTAACAAAAAAATGTGTACCTAGTTTTTAATTATAAACGCATGTCTTCAGAAAGGTAAAATAAATGTGAAATGTGAAAGTCTTATCTCAAAGATGGGCACCATTTCTTTTTTATTCCGCAATATAAAATCCGTCCTTACTTCAAAACAGCTTATTAATTTATATTATGCACAAGTTGAGTCGCGACTAAGATTTGGTGTCTGTCTTTGGGGTAATTCCACACTATCATGACAAGTTTTTGTAATGCAAAAACGCATTTTACGATGTATTGCTGGAATCTCCCAAAGGGAGACATGTAAAACTATATTTTCAAGTTATGGTATTTTAACCTTACCCGCTTTGTATATTTTCGAACTGTGTGTCTATGTTCATAAAAACAAATGTAAGTTTATTTTAAATAGTGATGTACATTGTAGAACTACCAGGCATAAGGATGATTTCTATATACCTCAAGCTAGGCTAAACAAAACCATGGAATCACCAAATTACATAGGTCCCAGAGCTTATAATCTGTTACCTACAAATATTAAAAATTATGTAAAAACCAAAGATTTTAAATTTAATTTAAAGACATATCTGGTGGGAAAGTGTCTGTATAATGTGTGTGACTATTTTATTTGTTAACTGTTAATTTGTTTGTATCTTAAGTTAGTATTATGACCATTTCCTATACAATTGTGTTGTCAAAAGGAAAATAAAGATTATTATTATTATTAAATACACAGAGGTGCGTAGCTAACTCAACTTTGTTAAGTCTACCTTGCTTGAAGTCTAGATCCAATTTCAACACTGAAGACAAAACAAAGTGGACCACCGAGGACAATCAAAAGATGGATTCCAACATATCATTTTACGTAAATATGATAATTATGTAACCGTAATCAATCCTAATAATGGTTTACTATAGAAAAATAATTCCATAAATCTTTTAATACAGAAAAAATGTTTAGGCATTTTTTCATCATATCTAACATCGTCCTATTTATCATCCCATTAATACACGCTCCAATTCCTGTACTTAATAAAGATCGCTGTATTCGTCCAATATAAGCAAAACTTGACAGGAAACGTTATACACATCGTGACTTCCTCTTAGAATTTTAGGAAGGTGCATACGCAGGCAGTTTTTTATGCGGTACTTTTCCTTTTGCTAGCAGCATATCAAACCACCTTCAAGTAAAAACATGTGGGTGTATTATTTTCTATTCGACTAGTTATGTGTGAACATTGAACGGTGAATAAACGCTGACTTGCCACATTCAAGGGCATCGAGGTCATGCTTTACCTGACTGGCACACATCCACATACCACAATAGTTGCAATATCAACTCTACTACGTTAGGATTTCAGAACTCCGGAAAATCCGTTATTATTAGCGAGATTTCATTTTGATATATTACGTCCTATATGTATATAAACTAGAACACCTGCTGTATTTTACGTTATAAACAGCACTGGAGTCAACACTACAGTTGATCTGGATGTTACGGTAATAAATAATAATGCCCCAAATACACAATTCAAACAAATTAATTTTAAATGCCAGATAATTATAACTTAAAAGTGATGTACACTAACTGTTGGTTTAATATATTTATAATAGTTTCAATTTCTGTCAAAAATAAGATTGAGAGGAAAATAAATAGTACCTAACTTTTCCCCATTTGAAAAAAAGCATAAAAGTAGAAATATACCCTTCCGCAATCAAGAAAATTAGTGCAGAATAATTTTTTAGTCCAAAGCAATACACGCTCTGGGTACATTAATAAAATTTCCATGACCCTCGTTTGCTTTTAGTAAATTTTGAATAGCTTTTGTATCACAAGGCCAGAAACAGCACACAAGGCGAGGCGGAACGCCGAGTCCTGCAAGTAGGAGCACTCGCAAAACTGTTTCTGGACGTGTAATACACAGGATTTTTTGTGGCGATGTTTGTTTAAATAAATTAATTTACATTTAAAATTTAGTATTAGGAATTTTTTTATGATTTTAAAATCAAGATTCCTTGTTTCCTGGTATTCATTAAACTTAATTCATTTATTTTCTTACAATTTCCATTGACGTTTATTTATAAATTTCATTATCTTTGTTTAATAATGGATACATCGGCGCATATTAAAGATTATATTCAAATCACCACAGTGGCTCAAATAGGTAATCGTATTTGTAAAATTTTGCTAATTTATTTGTTTGATCGTCTCCGACCGCGATGCACAAATTTGACTTTGACAGATTGAGCCGATGCTGCCAACCAATAACCTTCAATTCCTACTTTTTGCCGGCCTAGGCCGGAGAAACCTCTGTTTCTGGCGGATTTCGCGATGCAGAAACTTAGTGATGCAGACCGGAGGCACAAAAAATATTTTTTAATTATTTTCCCTTAGAGGACCATTTTGCACAACTTAATCTTTTAGTACTTCAATTAAATAAGAAAAATGTATAAGATAAAATTCTTTTACAAAATATACTGCTTAAATAAAAAAAAAGTGGAGAGAAATTTAATCAAATCGCTAGGATTTAACAATACCGTTAATGGAAACGTTACTAATTTCCTAAATCTAGTAAACGGGCGTGTATTTATGCTTTAATGATTTAGAACTTCCAGTACATTAAATCTAGAATTTGAATGTTAAAACGCGTCAACACATCAATGTAACATCAAACTACCCTTACCTTCCTGATATTGCTATTTCGTCAATAAAGCTAACACGCTTTACACTTTAATCTGAAATGTCCTGGAAAATATGTCACCAATAACAACAAGGACTAGAATGTGAAGGGTTCAGTGAAGGAGACACATGCCATCCACGCGTTTTACAACATCAATTTTATTAAATTACATACATTCTCAACGGAATATAAAAGTAAGTAAATCAATTTAATTCAATCCATCTAAACGAATTTCAAATAAAATAAAGTAGAATTGAAGCTTGAATTCCACTTATTTTTAATTACAGTTGCAAAGATAATAATACAAACATAATATTTCACAGGTTTTTTTTTCAGAATACTATAAAGCCGACATTTTAATCCAACGTTGAGTATATATTTCCGACGATAAAGTCCCAACACTAATTCATTTTTGCAAACAATTCCGTCCCCCATTACCAAGATAACGAATGCGACAGACAAGAAAGAGGCGTCTGTAATTTTCTCGGTGGTTGAGTCAGATTTTCTTGGAGTAATTTGAATACAAAATGCAGAATTACTGAAGCCACGGCATTTGTAATCGACGTGTTGTGCCGCAATGGTTTGGTTATATTGAGTTGTCAGGATGACTATTTTCGCTAGCGTCGCTACTTTCAGGACTAACGACTGCCTGGAAGAATAAGTCGACATTTGCGTTTTCTCATAACCACTTAGGTGTGGTTTATAAGCGGAAACAACTCTCTTGCGGGTGTAATTTTCTCATCCACTTTAATTAAACACTATCTTTCAACTTTGTCATACAAGGAATGTGTTAAAGGAAAACGGAAACCTACTTTATTACACGATTTAACAAGAAGTGTGGCAAAATGAAGATCCCACAAATAACTGTCAAAATATCTAATACCCGAATTCTTAAGAAGTCTTGGAAATGGTACAAATTAGAAACGCATGCTAAAGTCGTGCATATGATTCTTAATAGATACATAGATTATTTTGGACGATAAAGAAAACTGAAACAAATAAAAAAATCATTAAAAACAGCCTAAGGTAAACGCAAAATAAATAGTAGATTGCGAAACTATGAAAATAAACGAGAAAATTTCATTGGTAACGAAAAAATATACTTATAGAAGAGAAAACAAGAAAAACTGAACATTATTTATCCACCGGGCGAAAAACGATAAATTTTACCATACCATACTGCCTTTGCTGATTTCACAGCTCTGGCGAAGAAAAATATTTCTCGTCCTGGGACAAAAAATATTTCTCGTCCTGGGACTAAAAAATGATATTCTCGTCCAAATTTCGAACTGAAAAACAGTCCTTTATGATACTTCAACGACTTCAGAAAAAATTAAAGTAAAATTGTTGCTGATTCCTATTAGAAACTGCAATCGACCTCCATTTTCAGAATCTATAAATCCCATTTCATAGGCTAAAACATCCCCAAGATTTAAAATAAAGCTTCGAAAAGAACCACAAACACACTAGCGTTTATTAAGAGCTAATAATTAACAAACAAGATCACATTAGATATTGGTATACGCTGATGATGTAATACTTTTAGCCAGGACAAGACGTAAGCTAACCCAAATATACTAGAAGTTTATAACAGCAGCAGAAACAGTAAACCTGAAAATCAGCGAGAACAGGAAAGAAGGAAGGAAAGATGTGGGTAAGAAGAACAAACGAAGAAATAAGGAACCTTTACAAACAACCAGAGCTCAGCAATTAAGTCAAGGCAGCAAGGGTGAGGTGGCTAGGGCCACTTAGAAAGGCAATCAGACAACAGGATTCCAAAAAAAAGCTAATGGATACAAACTAAGGAGAACCGAGAAGGAGAGGAAGACCGAAAAGGAAATGAAGAAGATTTAAGAGAAAAGGGGATACAGGACTGGAAGACACGAGCTAAAGATCGGAAGAGATGGAGAGAAAGCATCAAACTATGGGCCTAAATGGTCTGAGTACAGCAAGCAGCAATAATTAACAAACAAGAATATACGTAGGTACTCGTAATGTACCAAGATGTTAATAACGTTAGCAGTTGACTTATAATTTTTGTTTTCATTGGTTAAATTTGGCGGCAAATTCAAATTTAACCAATGAAAACAAAAAGAAGAATGGCTAAAAAAAATTGCGCCTATAATGTATGATGCTTTATCCTCGAAAGCGAATAAGCCGAAGGGGATCCTCGTCCTAGTGCGAATTCAATTGCTGTGGGAAATGGTTCGAACCCATGAATCAATATGTTATAGTTATTGTGTACGACAGAAATATTTAGGCGCAATCTAATTGTGGGATAAACATTATACTATTCTAACAGACAAACAGCACTCAACCGAGCATCGAAGAACTTTCCAACACCATACAAATAAGTATAGTAACTTTTGTGGTTAAGTAAATACTTATTATTTTCAACAAAAACGTCAAAGTTTAAATAAAACCCTTTCACAGAAGCAACTATAGAACTGTATAATACGCAAGTATTATTTTAGTATAAGTATTTGGAGTTTTTGATGTTTCAAGACAATGTTTATGTTGGCAATTTCAGCTGAAGTTTTACTTCCAAAGCATATTGTGATAGAAGTTAAGAAATTTTTAAATTAACAATACGCATTGAACAACATTTTTCACACACAATAAATTGTGTATTCAATCAACATGAATAGATTATTTAGTATTGCAAAATTTAATCTTAATCTTAGTAACTTGTCAATAAATAAAGTCGATCAACAAATTGGAACAATCAAAAGAATCTTGATTTTTGTACAGACTTTGTCAATATACTTCAAAATGCGAACGTCAAGCTGTCTACCTATCTCTATACAAATTATCGAACGTTCAAAAGTAGAATAAAGATCGTAGCTAATAAAATCTATAAGCATGGGAATCATTAGAATTTTTAAATAATTAACTAGGTATAGGTACCAGATGGCTGGACAAAAATTGAATTACACAACTATCCCTAGAAATATGGGGATTTTGAATCATACTGTTTGAACTTGGAAGAAATATATCACTGTTTGCATAAATCATGCAAGCACACCTTAACATACCTTACACCATTGCAACAATCATTAAATCTGCAGTCTTGGGGAAAGGAATTTTTAACGATTTATTTAGACGAATATTGTAGAAACTGCCTGATTTACAAATTTATAAAAATTAAACAATTTCGTGTTTTCTAATTCAGGAAATGAATTGTAAAGGAATTATGCAAGTTTTACTTCTTTATATAAGAAGCTATTATGTATTCTAATGTGCATGCACAGAGATAGACAACCAGGCTGGAATTCAGTGAGAATTGCATTGTTATACTCTGCATCTATATATAACGTTGTTCAGTGAACAGTAGAAAAATGAACAAAGAATGTTTCCACATCTTTGCATTTTACAGATCACAATTTGCCTACCGTTCGTGAAACCGGCATCGTTAACGACTTTCGCTTCATATTTTAATTTACTATTCAAAACTTGCGTTTTTATTTACAGGGGAATTGAAAAATGGTTTCCATAATACTTTCATTATAAAATTGAAGAGTATCCTTATTACTTAAAGTGACTAAAAAATTGCCTTAATCCTGTGATGTTAGGAATTTGGAACTTTTAATGGTTCTTGTCATCATGTCACTTAGTTACAATTTGTTTTTCACTAATTGCTCAGTTCTAACAATTACGCCTGACGTTTATTAAGAAAGTTTTCTGGTGCTTTAGTGGGTTTTCTTAAATTGGACATTTTGTGTTGTAAAACTCCAAATACCTACGTTGTTCTATATGAAAACTGATCATCACTTTATTTGCCAGGAATAACTACTAGTATTCCACAAGTAGGGTAATTAAACTAAAGCGTAATTGTAATGGACGTGGATCTAAATGTCAAGCGGAAATGGTCGTTTTCAGAAGTTCACAATAAACGACAACGAATTGCACTAAATCTCTCTTCAATAATAAATCAAATTGTAGTGAACTTTAACCCACCTCAAACTCAACTATCTCTAGCAAGCGTGAAAGTGGAAAATAATGTTGTTCTGCAACTAGCCTTTTGTAGTAAAATATTAACAGAGTTAGAGGAGTCTCCAGCAATGTTTTATTATATATTTCGAGAACTTGATTCACGATCGTCAACTTCTTACATACATACCTACTTGTCCATCATTTTTTATCTTCATCTAATACGGTATCGAGGTTTTGTGGCTGGCACCTATAGACCGTGGTTCACGATCTCCCATGGAGTGTCATTTTGTTTCATTCCTGCTTCCATGATTTTTTTCTGCACTGCTTCTTCATAATAACCTTATCTGTTAGTTCCGAGTTAGTTCAGTCAACAGTGTTATGGTTTTCTTTTATTTGGGTCCTACAATGGTTTGAACTGACTCAAACTCAAACTTGCGTTTCTATGTTCTTCCTTCCACAGCTCTTCCACTCTTCTTAAATAATTAATTTTTTCGTTTGACTGTAGGTTTGTTTTTCATGATTTGGTGTTTTATTTAGAACCATATTTTATACAGAGGACATGGAAATAGTTTTTATAGTTCTGCATCGATCGATCTTTTGGCTCTTTTCTAATTTTAAAGAGATATCCCCATAACAAAAATCGCTTCCTTGCATCCGCCAAAACCATCGTTTTCGTTTTATTCATATTTTGGTGGTTTTTATTTCTAAACGGGGAATATATCAAAATTTTCAACCCCCGGTACATCCATGATGTACAGAGTATTCGAAATTAAACTTGGTTAAGTTAGGTGTGGTTCCATTTAACTTACGTGGACGGTGGAATCACAACTAACTAAACGTCATTGCCGGAGACCGCGACTAGCATGTAAACAAAACCAGAATCTATGATTGGTTGCTTCCTTGCGCGGGCTGCATGCAACCAATCACAGATCCCATGTGTCACGTGTTTTTGTTTACATGCTAGTCGCGGTCTCCAGGAATGACGTTTAGGACCAGGTTTATTTTTATTACTCCATACTATTAGAATCCTTCAAGAGACTCTAGTATACATTATCGACGCAGGTAAGATGGTGCTTATCTTTACTATGTGAAAGTAAGTTATTATCACACATTGACATTGTATATGTTCCAACCAATGTCGGTAATGTCTTTATAGTTCAGTGCACTGTATCCACTATCCAACAACGCTTGATTTTAAACCACTTGCTTGATAAAACTTTCCGCTGTTTGAAGAAGCACGCGGCTTTTCCTTCCCCCAAACACAATTTTCATTTGCATCGATCCTGTTTATTAGATCGTAAGATAAAATGAAAATTTTAACTAATATTGCTAATCTTGAAGCCGTATAAGTTACCGGCAGGGGGGAATTTGTTACCTCCCTTTCCGCAGGAAGTGCAGCTGGAAATCCTTTTCGTTCTTTCCCCATCTCCTAGTTCGAAGCTTACTTGACGCGTGGTAACATCATCCACAATTGCTACAAATAGGAACAGCGGTTTCAAGTTCCCACCTTACCTACCTAATTTAGTAATTTACACCCCTTCGAACTTATGTTGCTATCTTCTCTTCTATTTTTTTCCTATTAGTTATTCTCTATGCGCCAAGATAGCTACACTAACTAGATTCAACTTGCGTCCATCATTCCAATGATTATTTATTAGCAAGATTCTTTGTTACATGTCTTACATTTTTTACATCACCACCTACCATGATAAATTTGATATTTTTCAATATTTTTAAAAGTTATCAGTGCTCTTCTTCCATAAATTTAAACGTGTCAGCTATAGTTGTTTTATTATGTCTTGCCACTCATCCCAATTTCAGTTTCTGCAGGACCTTATTGAATTTCGGTGCGTGTCACTTAAGTTTATATACGAGTTCCTTGAAATATTCCCTCCCCGAAAATACATAGATGGAAGCTAAGAGAAGTACTTCAAGTGTTGTGTATACTATTCTGTCATACAAGTTTTTTTTATTAAAACAAGAACTGCTATTTCAGGAAACACCATCCATACTACTCCCTATTTCGACAGTCTTATAAATAAAGATATAAAAATTACCGTGAACTATAGTGAAACTTGTCAATTTTTCCCATATGTAAAACTTCGATACAATGAAATATAATATATAAAGTAGGTTTTGAGGGCATTGAAAATTTCAAAAATGTTAATTTTTTAATACCGGCGACAAGATTTCCTTGTAGTTAGGCTACATGAATATTACAAGGTTCTGAAACCTACAAGACAGGTGTATTGAATTTTATGTATTGTTTGGCACTAGTTCACCTTTTATGTCGTAATTGACCGACTGTGTGACCCTATTCGTAATGAATCTCCACCGTGAGAAGACTTTCACTATTATACTGCCTCTTCGCTAACGTGGCATAGATTTGCAGTTTTATTAATAGAATTTCTGCGTTTCTATTTTTACAATCACGCAACGCAAAACATACATGCAAGAAGATATAAGCATGTAGTACTTCATTAAGTAAAAATTCATTAATGAAATCTATTTCCGGTAATTTCAAATTTAAATAATGTTTAATCAATGATTTCCTATAATCAACATAAGAAAGTTTACTTATAATTTGTGAGATTGTGACATACTTCCAGGGAAAATAAAAAATACCAAAGTCATAGCCCTTAGGCACACGGGCACGCCTGCTTATATAGTGATAGAAAAATAGAAAATACTATTTTAAAATCATCTAATAATTATTTGTGTACCTAGTGCGCAAAGTCTCTGTTTGCCGTAAAACTGGAAGTCGAGTATGCAAAAGAGGCTTTGCGCACGTGGAGCAGACAACATTTTTCCTTCAAAAAAAAAAAACTTAAATTCGATTAAATCAAATAGTTTGTTTGGTAGCCCAGGAAACGGCCATATTGTTTGTCGGTTTTGTTTAACAAATTTATATTTTGTCTGTTGGTTCTATGCTGTTGGTGTTAGTGTTCATGATAGATACTGAAAGTGATGAAGAATTGACACTGACAGGTGTCATGTTAGACACAAATATTTTATTTATAAACAAGAAAAGTTAGGTTATTGTTGCGACCTGAAACGAGTCGGTAATGCAGGGAGCCCGCGTCAGCACTTAACAAAACACCTGTTACATTTTCCTCACTAGAGAGGGAAAACTAATGTTCCTCATTATTTTGCGAGAGGAAAGTTGGGCTTTCGGGGCATGTCGTGGAAAATTAAATTGTTCTCATATTCCACAAATGAAGTACAAAACTAATTATAAAATTACTTAAAAGCTCACTCCTCAATCACGTTTATATTAAAGTTTGATTTAAATGAACGATTAGATTTTACTTTCCAATATGAAAATGGTAATTTTAACTTGCTTACATTTACATTTCGAGCTAATTGTTAGACTCCAGCTGGAGAGTAACGTAAAATCGGTAGTTTAATTTGCTTTTATCGCACTGTTTTATACAGACTGGTGAAGTAATGAAAATATAATGTTCTCCGGCCTAATTGGACTTGGTGCTTCCAAGTCTCGAGAAGAAAGCTGCTTGTCGAGTGAATTACTTTAGCTTCTTTGTCATAATTATGTTACTAGGTTACGGTAAAATATAGTCATTTACTATTTCAGGTAAACTCTATTTTCCAAACATCTCTTTTGATAATTATGTAGAGAACAAGGTCGTTTACGGTTCAGAGATTTGTTGGCCATGGACTGTTTTTAAAATGTTATCATAATCTCATCGGTATTTCAGTTTGAAATTTGTTTATTCTAGTTTACTGTTGTTATTAGATCCTAGGATATAATTTATTACCAGCAAATAATATAAAAAATATGATACACAAAAAAGCTAAAAGTGATGACTGTGAAATTAAGGTAAATAGTAGTACTTATTTTTTTATTTGTTCGTCTACATAAATGTGTAAAATCAATCTAATCCTTCGGACACATGCCGCAATAATACAAAGTAGTACTACAAGGCATTTCAAATAAAATAAAAAACGCTGTTATATTGAGTTTAAAAACCATCATGCAGAACATCTATCCAATTTCATGTTACGTAAATGTTTAAAACGTGTAAATGTAACTAAAGTAGCAAGTATTACACAATTTCAAATTAATCAAATTTTTCAAATTCATTAAAATTTACATACGCCTGTCTAGCTTGTAGACTTTTCAGTTTTCATTACATAATTACGTATTTACATAAAGGATTAACTACTAAATAAATTAATGTAACTAACAGACTAACTCGTCTGCTGTAGAACTGTTTTATTTCATCAGCTTGTTAATGCTAACACGACATCAAAGCCAACATGGAAAATTTTGCTTTTCGAGCTAACTCGATACCACCCACCACCGACAAGCATACATAAACTTATTGATTACCTAATACGTACATAATTTAGTTTGAAGCTTACATAATGCAATCTAATTAAATGGCAAACAGCCTCTAATATAGTTTAGGGACTAAATTTTAAACTTTGTAATTGACAATACCTTCGTCAAACTTATTAACAAACTACTGAATAGGAATCATCAACATATTAAAACCCCTTACATCAACTAATCCCAATTAGTGCTATTATTGATTGCATTTAGTCAAGATCCAAGTAAAAGTTCTTTTCATATCGAACCAGGTGTATAAAGTTTCCCAAAGCAATTTCTTTGATTAAATCATGCAAATTGTAATGAAACACTTCAATTACCCAAGACGCTCTTGAAACTTGAGCCTTTTCCAGCTCACGGCGTTCACTATATTTTCAAAAATGATCACAATTTCCTTATTAAAAGTAACCATATAATAGTTCAAATTAAATTCAAACATACAATTGTAATAGTCACAGCGATATCTAGAAAAAACTTTTGAAATGGATCTATTTTTAAATTTTCCCATGCTTTTAAAATCGAAAATAATTAAAATATCTTTAAAGGCTCTTAATACACAGTTTCGCAACAGAAACAACTTTGCTGTTCTTCTTAATATACATAATATTATTCTAATTCCTTAAAAAGTTTGATACAATTTTACAGAAATTCTGAAAAATCGGACTTACTTAATACGATGTAAAAAAATAGAGAACAATTAATTTGAAAATTTTAAATTATCCTGTTTCTTTTGTAGTAGAGGAGGCGGTTTTAAAAAATTAAAGTCGTGTACCTACACCTCTATCACAGATGAAATAAGAATTTATTAAAGTGTGTAGATTCATATACACAATGCAGTGAATATAGGAAAGCCAAGCAGTATTGCATACAGTACATATCACGAAACCCAAAAGGCAACTTCTGATACGAATAAAACATGCTATTTTTCGAAAGAAAATGCATTTGTAATTTAAAAAATATTAGAAAATTAGAAACGTCAAAGATGACCGATCTAAATTAAACGATTTCTAAGAACGTTTTGTAATTGTTGTCTGAGCGGCAGTAAAAATAAATTTTGCACCAATCAGAAACCTTTGTTTACTCTTGTTGCCGCTCGTCAGCGACACTAAAGTAAAATAACAGTTTGTAATTGGTGTAAAATTTACTTTTGCAAAAAAATCTAGGATTTTATAAAAGTAATAAATAATGGTTTTTATAGCAGCCAATTTAATTTTTAAAAAATTTTTCACCTCCTTTTTTCTATATATGAAAAGAAACTCTAAACAGTATATAGAAAGTATATTCTTTTCATATATAGAAAAAAGTAGGGGAAAAATTTTTTAAAAATTAAATTGGCTGCTATAAAAACCATTATTTATTACTTTTAAAAATAATTTCTTCCAGCCGTATTTTCATATTTAAGCTATTGCTTATATTTAACTAGGATTTTATTTTAGGCGCTAACTTCAGCTCGTAAACGGAAAAAAAGTCAACGGAAACAAAGTCACCCGGAAGAAAAGCCACTGGAAAAAAAGTCACCTGGAAGAAAAGCCACCGGAAAAAAGTCACCGGAAAAAAGTCACCCGGAAAAAAGTCACCGGTAAAAAAGTCTCCGGTAAAAAGTAACTAGAAAGTAACATTTTAAGTTTAACTTATGATTATAATAAATTGAATAAGTAAGTTTAAATTTTTTATTGTAATTTTTTTAAAGCATTCGCATATACCGGGTGGCCGGTCTCAAAGGTGTAGGTACATAGGGATTTAACAATGTATTGAACGTTTCTGCTGATTCCTGCTCGCCAATTCCACTTACAGGAATTGTAATGGTATTAATTAAAAGGTAAAATGAATGTGCTATATTTATTTTAAAATAACGATTTTAAATTTTACGATTTTTAAATATGATGTGCCATAATTTTCAAATTTTACAGTATTTGTTAAAAAATTTAATAATTAGTTGGCATAAATTAGTGGATTTCTGTAAATGACAACCACCTAATTTAACCAATTTTTGACAAATGCTGTAAAATTTGTAAATCATGGCACATCATATTTAAAAATCTCAAAATTTTTTAATCGTTATTTTAAAATAAATATACTTAGCACATTTAATTTTATTATTAGCGCCATTTGAAGTACAATCATTTTACCTTTCCATTAATACCATTACCATTCTTGTAAGTTGAATTGGCGAGCAGGAATCAGCAGAAACGTTCAATACAATGTTAAATCCCTATGTACACCTTTGAGACCGGCCACCCGGTATATTGATCTACATTTGTAAAATCTTGTAACACAAATACATAGTTACCAGTTTAATAATGGAGGGTATTGTTAAATTGGTTTTGGTGACTTTTTTCCGGGTGACTTCATTTCCGGGGTCTTTTTTTCCGTGATGTTTTTTCCGGGTGACTTTTTTCCGGTGTTTTTTTTTCCGTGACTTTTCTTCCGGTGATTTTTTCCGGGATTCGTTCAGCTACACCGTAAAACCAAATACCCTTGAAATTATTTTCAAGGTCACGTACATTTACGGATTATAAAATTGAATTAATTACTGCATTTTCTTCCCTAGTTTTCCCTCGTGTTAAATCCTATTATCCTACCATTACTATTAGTATCCGAGAACTAGAGCAGTTTGTTTTATGAAATTAGAAGATGATCTTGAATAACTTTCAAAAATATCTAATTTTTCTTTCGCATTAATAAAACATGAAAGGCTGCGATGCTGCGAAACGTTTTACAAAAGTAACAAGGTTAGTTAATTAGCCCCATAAACTACCCTTTAGGCTATTAAACTTTATTAATGTCTCCATTATAAAAAGCAATATTCCTGAAATTGTCATTCTGAACATTAAAGTCCAAAACGTTATGCCATAAGAATGGTATGAAGAATCGTCAGGGTTTAATGTAGAAAACACAAAAGAATAAATTGGAGCAAACATCATTTTATGGAATAGCTAAAGATAATCTTATTAATTCAGTTGAAGACATAAAATGAATTAAATACGACTGGATCTTAAAAGAGCTCTAAGGTTCTTTGTTCGAATTGGGGTATTAAACCACGCAGGTGATAAATTCAATGCGTTTAGTAAGTCCTCGGCGAGTTTAATTCGAGCACGTTACAGCCACACACCACAGTTTAGTTCCCAAGAGCTCAACTCGAGAGCGCCCGCCGTGCCGTTGGTCCTCACCAGGATAATTCGCGTATAATGAAGTGCGAACTCAACTGAATGTGGTTTGTCAAAATTGTCATTTCCATAATTGTGGTGTATTTCCATCAGTGCAACAAAGAGGATTTCCACATGACCACAAATCATGTGCCACAAGTGAACACTGAAAGGGAGAGGTCGTTATTGCTCTAGGGGAGATCGTATCAATCCGCGATTCTGATTGTTTTTCAATTTTCTATTAACTACAATGTTTTCCTTGTAGATTTCCTTTTTATTGCCACTAAATCTCAAGTTTGTGGGTCAGAGATAACATTTCAACGAAAGAAAGAAAACCAGATGAAAAATGAGTTGTTTTTTACTTGAGCTTAGCTTATTTTACTACCCTGATATATCTACTAAAGCAACGTCAATTGAATTACAGATGTAACATTTCTACTTCAAAGTTACTGGTTCGCTCTTGCCATCCACAATATTCAATCGCATAGTAATCATTTATACATTATGGAAAATATTGACTTTCGCTTATTATTTATGTACTGTCATTTATAAATTTCAAACTCGATCCGTCTGGTTCTGTATGGAGTTCCTCAACAAATCTACTTCTATAGCCAGTTCCTCTTAGACACATTCAAGGAAATGAACCTAATTACCGAGATTAATGTAATATAAAATAATCAAGATTCTCGTCGAGTTAAAATAAATTACCTGGTTATCTCACAATAAAGATAACTAAAATTAGTCGGCTGTAGCTGTTAGTTACACAGTTTAAAATTAGTTTCTGAATTTTATTAAATTGTGTAGTACATAACTGAGATACTACTTACTAATTTAGAATTTCGGTGGGAAATTTGAAATATTTAAATAAATCAGCAGTTAATTTTTTCATATACAATATAACAAGACCTTGGATTTTTATCGGAAAATTTCAGTAGTGGTTCCTGAAACATTATTGCTTATAGGTAAAGCACAGCGTGCAATATATATTTAAAAAAAACGAGTGCGCTACCACGAGTTTTTTTCGGTTTTGTATTGTGCTTGAGTGCTTTACCTTAATTATAGCAAGCATGTTAAAAGGGCACTACTGTTGAAATTTGCCATTAGAAAAATACAAGGTCGAGTTTTATATTTAACAAGACAAAAGCACCCTACTAACAACTCTCTATACCAACAAGTAAACAAGGGAGCTACCAACAGCTTTTTTATCACAGGAAGCCCCTTTTTTAAACAGGAAGGGGCATTTTTATAATGATAAAACATGATGGTCCGCGTCTATCGCGGGAAGTCTGGAAATTATTGAGGATTTAAGAATGTATAGGTAAAATCGTTGTCTTATCTTAAATTTACCAAAAATTTACTTTTATAGTATCACAAAGTGGTAAAAAATTCATTCAAATCGTCAGAATAGTATTGAGGATTTGATTTTTACATCCCACGGTAAATACGAAGAAAGTACTTGAAGGTTAGCGTTCTTAAATTGGAGTTGCCCGGGTTTTTGGGCGTCCACCGAATTATTGCAGGGTATGTGAAAAATATTGACAGTTTGGTATACCCACACCAATAGTATCTACACTGGGCGGGAATTTCCCTTAAAAATACATCATGAGGCCCAGGGAGTCTGAATATGTAAAGACTAAAGTTTAAATAGAACCCGATAGAACCTCTACCTTACAGAACAGAATTTTTCCTTAAACTTTCTGAGAAGTGTAGGTTGTGTAGGCGAATATTCGTATTCTTATTTGTATTAATTTTTGCACTTAAAATGCTATTTGATTAAAAGGCAGAACAAAGACAAAATACGACCTAAAATATACTGATGCAATAAAAAAATTCAATCAATAATCAGACTGTTCACACAAAAACAAAAGTTAATTAAAAATCAATTTCAGGCTATTAATTAAATCATGCTTTCTCAATCCTACTATGTTTTGTAGATACCCCACACGATACGTTTTTCTTTCATTATTAAAATATATAATACCTATATTAATATTTTTGCCACCTGCTTTTTTAATTTTATATCTTTAAAAAAACTCACTAGTCCATTGAAATGATGGTGGTGCCAAATTTGCGAGTTATTTAAGACTGCCATCTTAATTACGGTTTTACGGAAATTGCCAAACAAAATACCTGAAACAAAAAGAATAATAAAATTAGGTAATCACGTAACAATGACCAATAAATCTTATAAATGCAAGCACTTTATAACTCAGCAATTAATTGCAGAAAAATTTACAAGATCCTGGAAATGTATTGTTAAACAGCACGCTTTTAAATACCTGATAAACCTGGTATATTAAACACACCAATAAAATGCGATAATGCGAAATTACTAAGCAGTCTACTCAGTGAGTATATATACATTAACGTTAATGAACGATAAAGTTCGTGAGTTTTATCAGAAAAAAATACTTTAACTACTCATAAATTCTTAACTATAACTTAACCTTCGTTGACCATGCCTTAACAAAGTCATCACACGAAATAATAATTTTCAACGTGCTGTCAAAGCTATTCGTGAGATAAACCACATACCATACACTTTAGAACGAATTAAAAGTTTTGTGCACTAAAGTTAAGCCGAAACTGAAATACTATTTCAACATGTCTCTGTGCAGTGAACTATGTATGCTCGTGTTCAATTTGAAACTACTAAATACAATCAACGCTACTCTGAATTCTAGATTAATGTCTTCTCTAAAACGTTATTCGTGGTTGATGTTCCCAACTCCAAAGTTTGAGATGAGATTACAGGATTACACAATACACACTGTTGCTGCATTATACCCTTTTGGCACTTAACAAATCTTCATTCGATTATTAACTAGCTAACCATATCAAACCAAATTAACTTACAATAATTATTAATATCATATATACATTCTTATTGGAATAGAAAGTTTTGTAAAATTTAATTTCAAAAATTTAATTTTTAGAAAAATGTTTTGATATCTTCTTAGTTTAATTTTATCTAATAACAGGTTTATTAAGTTTAGAAACATTTTTTTTAAATTATATCATTTTTCCGGAGGTGTATTATTAACGCATGTACAGTTAAATAAAACTTCAATATCTTTTTTCCGCAACGAATCAGACGAATCAGTGGTGTAAACAATTATTTCCGACTTGTCGGATATTTCCAATTCTACTGAAAGAATTTGTTCTGAGGGAGAATGTAGGAATTCGAATCGGAATTTACGGGATGCCGATGTTTAAATGCCATGTCATTGCTGCTCAAATTTGTTAAAACAGAAAAATGTAATATATTCACAATCAATAACAAAAAGTTTTTTGACTTACAATAATCTGGTGAATTTACAGAATCTTAAAACACTGTCGGAAAATGAACTTTGGATATACAATATGATCAACAAAATTTTTGATAAGGGTCGGCCATGAAATACAATTAGTTTGTAGTCAGTTGTTACGACTAACCAGTAACCTGACTTTGACAGTTGTCAAGAATATAAGCAAGAATAAATCAATCCTGTGGCTTAATAAATATAATTTATATTCCACGGTCAACCTTTATCAAAAAATTTGTTGGATCATATTGTACATAGTTGAAGACAAAAGACATACAAACTAATTTTAGTTTAAAATAATATAACATTTGTTTTTCTTAGATTGTTGGTCCAAAAGTATAGCCTGTTCGTTTTAGATCCTTTCTTTAATTAGCTTCTAGTCTTCTCCAGGGTGCATTGACTGATATGTCAGAATTTTTTTTTTCGTATATACAGCAGTAGCGTTAGCCTCACCCCCCACCAATTAGCAACAGACTAATAAAATTGCATATTACTACTTGATGCGAAATTGTTTCATTGGTCTGTTACTAATGGGTGGGGATGACGCTGACGCTACTGCTGTTATTTGAATTATGCTTTAGGGTGTTGACATATAAAACTTTTCTTTCTATTTGACATAACCTACATGTAAAACGATTGCATATTCATATTAACAGTTACTAAATAAACTGATTGAGGGATGAAAAAATTGTATTTCTCCTTCTAAGTCACCTAGAAAGAGAAAGGACGACAGTTATTGTCCCCACCCTAACTCGTACAAATCGTACGTACAAAGATAGTATACTTGAAGAAGAAAATATCTCTTTATAAAGTCTTTAAAACTCCGCTGCAGCCATAATTCGGCGTTTATAAATTAGTAAACCATACCATACCATACGCGCTATTTGCTATCGTCTTTCTCAAAATATGGTAGGGGTAGGCTCAGACTCACATTTATAATTTCAGTAGCCCAGAGGTGTAGATGCAAGCCAAGCAAGGCAGCCTAACCTGCCTGTTAGCCATTCTAGGCCACAAAATCTGAGATATAAATATGGTTGTAGGTAGGGGAAGGTGGGGTAGAATGGGGTACTTAACGTTTGTGGTAAAAAAACTGACTCTTTCTAATAGTTACTACTCCTACTTTTACAGACTATATATTGGTTAACTCATTAGTTATATAATAGCTAAGCTATTTTACAAAATTTTAACAAGTTTTCTATATTTTCATATTTTTATAAAAAAGTGCGTTTTGCCCCGTTCCGCCCCGTACATGGGGTGGAACGGGGTACATGAAAATGTGTGGCGGTGATGTTGATATTTATTACAATAATTAAAGAAATTTTACACTGTTTCGAAAATGTATTAAAACAAAATTTTATTAACAAAACAAAAATGAAAATAATTTTTTGGGGATATAAAGTAAGAAAAAAATAACATTAGAAATAATTCACATAAATGTGCCCAATATTCATTTGCAAAATTCACATTGAAAACTAATTTCGTCGTCATCACTGTCGATATCGGCACATGCATTGTGAGCCCATTTATGACAAAGACTGCACGAAATCCAACCCTCTCTTGAAGTCGAATTACTATATTTATCATTACAATACAGGCAAGGTGTATCGGCGTCATCTTCTGATTCTGATGATTCGACAACTCTTTGTTTGTTCCCGAATTTTTTACTTTTCTGAGGTTGCTGTTTGATTTTGTTTTTGACACTTTTGGGACCCCCGATTTTTCGTTGTACTCGATTTTTCTGTTGTTCTTTCAGAATTCTTTGTTCGATGGCTTCCTCAAGTTCATTTTTGTATGGCGTCGACGTCAAAATCGTAGTCTTTCCTCGTTTCTTACTGACTCTTTTCGAAGAAATTGCAACTTTTGGTATGGGTAGAACATCAGAAGGAGAGGCATGAACGAAGTGCTTTGAGATATTTTTTGTCGAGTCATTTGAGGTACCACAAATTTGAGGCAGATGCTGCAAATGGGGAGACGTACCAATCTGTCGCGGAGGAGTTCGATCTCTAGAACAATGCGGTTGCTCCTCAAAATTGTTTATCGATTCTGATTGCGTTGTAGGTGTTGTATTTTGCACTATCGGGGTTACAGTTTGCTCCAAAGTTGCTGGAATTTGCTGTGAAGCTATTTCAGTTTCGTCTACACGTTCAGATTCTTTTGGAATATCTGTCGTATCAGAAGGAAGATAATCTGCTTCAGTAAAAACTTGTGAATTCAAAGGCCAAATACCAGTTTTCTGGAATGCGTTTATACCTGTTTTCATTGTTGCAGCATTTATAAACGCTGCTCCAAAGAGAGTAGACATTTGGAACAACGTAACAACTTTCCCAGGATTACTTCGTAACCAGTTTCTTGTTTCATGCTCATAGTAGGTGCTCAAAGGCTTCATGAATGCTACATCAAGCGGCTGTAAGCGATGAGAGCAGTGGGGAGGAAAACAAAGTAAGACTACCCCGTTGGCTCTTGCGTAATTTATCAGATCAAGGCTCTTAGTGTGGCTTGCATGACCATCCAAAAGCAACAGAACTGGATTCTCCCTAGTTGCTCCAGAAAACTTTACAAATGCTCTAAACCAGTCCATAAATAATTCTCCATTCATCCAGCCTGAATCGCCCAGTTTCACTATAGATCCCAATGGCAAACCAAGCTCAAATTCTTTTTGCATCCTTTTTCGCGGAAACACGAGTAGAGGAGGCATATACGCTCCTGAAGCCGAAAAGCATACTTCAGCCGTTACTGTCTGCCCCCGTTCTGCAGAAGTGAGTATTCCAACCTGACGTTTTCCTTTGGACGACAGTATTTTAGAATGACCTTTTGGGTTAACTGTAATTCCCGTCTCGTCACAATTATAAATTCTGTCACCTGTTAATTTATATTTGTCGAGAGTTTCTTCGAGCAACTTGAAAAACTGAGATACGGCGACTTTGTTGAAACCCATTGCCCGAGCTCCAGAAGTTGCTTCTGGTTTCCGTAATGATATTTTAGGGTGTCTTTGTAAGAACCCTTGGACCCAGTCTTTCCCAGCGAGATGGTTTTCGGACTTGAATCTTTCACTACAATTGTTTAGAACGGCGAGTTGGTAGGCCAATTTCCTCAAATCCGCTACTGTTAACCCAAACAATCGGGCTTCCATGTTTATCAAGTAGTCTTCTAATTCCTTTTCTTGTAGCTCTGTAAAAACACATCTGAACTTTCCTGAACTCTTATCGACCTGGAAATTGTCTTCATCTCTCTTCTTCTTAGCCACATATCTTTCTAAAGTCGTCTGCGGTAGATTAAACTGTTGGGAAGCTTTTTTATATCCCATTTCCCGATTGACAACCGCCTGGACAGCTTGCTCCATACTCTCTGTGGACCAACTTTGTCTAGTGGTTTTTCTCTTATATGCACGGGGCATCTGAAGAAAAAGTCAGTACTTATTGAAATGACTTTTTTCAGAACTAGAACATGGGGCGGAACGGGGTGCCCCACTCCGCCCCTTACATTGGTACCCCGTTCTGACCCAAGCGCCATTTTTTTTCAATTGTGAAAATACATGTTCAAAAAAACATAAGAGACAATTCTATTGGACAATAATATAGGTAAAAGTCATCCTTTTCAGCCAGTAAAATAGTACCTTATATCGTAGAATTTATTTTGAAGTACTTACCTTGATTTGAAACAACTAATATTTGCAACGAACACGTAAAGACGTACAACATCGGGTATGAACTCCGACTAACATACTGCTATGGCCTAAATCTTGACCAGCGCCGATGCATACAGTGAAGAAACGCAGTAGCTTCCGAGTGTTTGGTATGGTACAGCGCTTACATAAGTAATATCACTTTTAGAAGCGGTACCCCGTTCTACCCCGCTGCCCCGTTCTACCCCACCTTCCCCTATAAGTTTGGAAAGGGGACACCTGGTAAAATGGATATGACCTTTTATAAAGTATAAAGCTAATCTAAGTTCTCTGTTCCACGTCAGATTAGTTGAATGAAATTTCAAAAAGTTATATAAATGTAAGTTGACAAGGAAATTTAGTTAAAAATTAAGCAATAAAATTTAACGCTGTTAGATAGTTTAATCCCTTTAATTTAATTTAGCGTCATCAATTGTAACCTCAACCAAATTAAGCGTTGAGTGATGGGACACAGCTGACAACAGTGCTAGACGTAGCTAAATATTGATAGTTCGCATTTATTAAACATTTGAAATACATCGATAAATTCAAGACCAATGATTGATTGTTCTATTCGTTTTTAATTTAAATCTGCTCGGAAAATATAAATGATAACATTCAAATAGAATCAATTTATTTAAAGTTTTTTAACGCTATTAGCATTAGCTAGTTATGAAAAATTATTATAAATGTGAAATATAAAATAAATACCTCTGACATTTTGTGATTTCGTGAAAAGTCAAAACAAATAAAAACGAGAGTGAATTAAACACAAAAATTCAATATCATTTACTAGCAGGAGAAAACGTAATTACCAGCCTTGTACTTCCACGATTTGGAGTAGAAAATAACATTATCCAGGCTGAATATAAAGATCAAACCATTAGCATACAAAAAGTTACACCTTTGCGATCCTGTGGCGACATGCTTTCACAAAGCTCTTGTTTATAAAAAATTTGCATTTTTGCCACGTTACAATAGTCAAAAGTTTACTTTTATTTCTGGAACCTCGTTAGTTAACCTTCAGTATCAAACAAATGGTAATTCCGTAATAATTAAAATGCCGTACTTTACCGAAGCGTTACTAATTGTTAACGGACTGATGATTAGAGTTCGATCTAAAATCATTTAAACTCTGGAAATGCATTTGAGCACTTAAATTGAAAGTATTTAAATATAATGTAGAATAAAATATTTGCAGAAGTAGAACGCTTTTCCAAAAGTATTTCAACATCTCTCACAATACGTGCATGTAACGATCTATTTATTAATAAATTAATCAAAGCGCATTAATTTTCGTCACATGCAGGCTGCTGTAGTAGTTTTCCCCGTTATAAATGTAACAAAAATTGTATAACACGTTCCTTGTAAAGAAAACCCACTCGATGTATGCATTTGACTGCATTTGATTATTAATCACCTCTCCCGTCTGTTAATTTAAGAAGCACTGTTGTTAGGTATTATTCCTTGTATCACATTAATCAGACTGACAAAAACACAATATTGAAGGAACTGTCTTTTCCAGGCGACAAAATGATAATCCTATTAACATATATAAGAATTGCTTTTAATTAAAATTACAAAAATGCATTATAATTATCTAAAATATTCATGTTTACTTAACAAATTATTTTTATTTAATTTAGGTGGATATTAAAATGTAAGACACAATAATAATTAGCACCATACAAAACATAAACTAATAAATACAACTTCTGTCAGAAACGTGATAGCGAAAAAGAGACAAAGAGGAAGTTTCGTGAGCCAGAAGACCCGTTAATTTAATTTCTGTAAGTGATACTACAATCTGATATCAAATTACTAACGTCATGGTTAAAGAAGTGCCGAAAATACAATTCGCACAGGAAGGAAAAGTGAAAATGGCTAGGCGTAATTTTACAATAGATATTATTTGTGCAATTCTTATGTTTCCCAGTGTATCATGAGCTTAAACTGCTTTGAGCTCGTGATTATACAAACGGAAACAACCACTTTAAACGAAAAATTAAGTTTACGTTTGGTTGGCTGCAAGACGTAGGTTAGTTTATTTTTTTATATATCGCACCATGAAATTGGCCAACAAGAAGATTATATTCTACGAATCTACATAATAATTGTTCTAAAAATAAAGTATAAAAATGTTTTTAAAAAAAACCTTTTTATTTCAGGACTAAGCGATAAAGAATAAAAATTTCTTCTTCCGCTAACTCCTATACTTCATATAAACTTTTCTCTTGGCTATTTACACTTTTACAAGATATACATAACTCTGGGCAAGCATAAAATACTGGTAGTCATTAATACAAATAAAGTTTCGGAAAAGAGGGAAAGATTTAATAAAGGCTATGAATTACGAACTTTCAAATTCGGACAAGATCAGCAGATTTCCCTTGGCCATAACTTGTTCTGATAAGTAATAATAATCGGTCTTTATTTTTCCCTCATAATTTTTTTCTTATATGGTGAAAAAGTGTGAGAGCAATTGCATCAGATACACCTAACACATAACTCATGGCAGCTATCTGCATGGGCGGAAGCTGTGCATGACGCGGCACATGAAATAAAGTCAATCTGTTTAGTTGTCACCCCTGCGGATAGGACGTGGCCTGAATTGCATCCATAACCCGTCGCAATAACAACTTCAACATCGTAACTCCCTTGAGATTCAAATTCTATACCCAATAAAGTAACAAAGCAACGTAACGTGCAACATGAATTAATAACAGGAGACCAGAGGCGCCGAGAAGGTTTTAAGGATGAGATGTACCGCAGTGTTATTTTCCTTCAAATTACAGTGCATTGGAAGAAAATTTCGAATTGGTTGATTAGTAGAAGTAAACTTACCCTTTATTACTTACGCCGTGGGGACAAAAGCAAAGACACACAAAGACATGAAAGGTCAGAAAATGTGAAATTACCATAAGAGTAAAGCTATAGGAAGGGTGCGGTGTTTAGTAAATTAAAAAAACCAAACCCAAGGTTTCTGAGTAATGCATTCTGTCTGTTTTAATTTTAACCGATGCAGCAGACACAGACCCTCTGGAAACAAGTCGTAAGTAGGGGTAGGCGATATATCGATATAATTTCAATATCGATATACGATATACCGACATATCGAATATCGATATATGAATATATCGATAATTAAATATACCGCCCTAGTTCAATATTAGACTTACATAACGTGTTTTAAAATACATATTATTTTTTTTATGTTTCATTAACCGTTATTTTTTTTGGGCACTTAAAGTTTTCTTATAATGATCTAAGAAACATGTGCTACCAACCCCAGTAGCAGTAATACGAAAAGTTGTTTCCATGGAAAAGTAGAAGAAGGTCTGGAGCGTTACCAAATTAACAATTCTTCGGCGCGAATTTTCTAGGCGCAGGGAAATATTTTAAGAAAAAAGAAAGTGGTTTGAACCAGTTTTAGAACCTATCAAACTTTCACGCGCTAGGTACACATTTTGTGCGGTTAATCTGAAACACCTTGTATATACAACTACATATTATCGAATACATTATCAGCAAGTCGTAGAAGTATACGTACCTACCTACACATGCACTTTATTAATAGTCACAAATCATTGTGCACTAAAATACTAACCACCAAATAGTCAATAGAGTAATCTAAAGTTAAGTAACAAAAATTAATGAATCTAAATACCTATAAGTTTTGAAAAGAATGTCAACTCATGATAGAAACGCATACAGGAAATTTGTTAATGGGGTTGTAAATAATCTGTTTACCTTCTAAAATACATTTTTACGAAATTTCCTTGTTAACAGCTTCATATTTTTGATAACTTTCGCTACATAGAATAATAATCTCTTTGTCCTCACAAAATCCTTTTCCCAAACAAAATTTTCTTGAACAAATTGTAAAACCTCAGCTGTGGTAAAATAACAACCTTGTCAACCCCACGCTCGTTTACTTTGTGCTAAATTGTGCCTTCGATGATCGCTCTGTTATTATGTTTGTGTTCCTATCTAGTACATCTATATAGCGATGGGCTCTCACAAGATAGAGGATGAGTATAGAAATAACTGTTTTGTTTTCAAAATATTGTAAAACGTTATTCAATGGTATATTATAGAAACTTTTTAAAATAAAAAGGAAAAGCAGATTTGCGGAAGGAACTTAGATTAGGTGAAATACATAATTCCTCGTGTAGTTACCTTCTAAATATTTGCGAACAAAAAGAAAGTTGGAGACAGTAACCTTCACGCACTACCTCTTTCATTCTCTGACAATGTCCTAGAAAAAATGACCGTTAGCTTTAACAGAACGAATATCAAGCAGTTATAAAAATTCATCACGGAAGTAGGTAATTACAAATTAAATGAATAATACTCACCGAAGAAATACCTGGTGGTCTACCAAGAATTAGTTTTCTGGTTATCAACACCTACACATAATACGTGTTGCCATGCTCGTTGGTAACAGTAAATAATCTACAAAAGCTACGTGTGCGAAGTGCAATATGTTTGCCACGCGAACACCATCATCAGTGGCGGTCCGTGGGTTAAAAATTAGGGTAGGCAAATCCAAAAAATTCAAAAAACTTCAAAATTTCAAACAGCACTTTATTCAAATTAGTATATTAGGGAACACGTATATTATTTTTTATATACAAGACCAATACGTCTTTCTTTCATAGCCGCAAAATGATCGATTATTTTATCATACCACCAATTGCTCTGTTCCAGTTCGGAAACTAAATCTTTTTCTATTGCACTTAATGCTGAAAATCAGTCTTGATTTATTAAATTGCGCCAATAAGTTTTAATTCGCTCTAATGCAGAAAAGTTCCTTTCTGCAGAGGTAATCACCAACAGACAAATAATAAGCGAACGTGTTTACTTAAAGAAAATACAATTCCCATCAGTTATAGTTCCTTGTTCAAAGGCGAGCCTCCGCCAGCACAGAATCCCGCTACAGCCGCACTAAGGAACTAAATGTTATCTTCATTGCAATTGTACCTACAGTTCCGAACTAAAAAGAGAAGACTGAAATAAACAAAAATGAAACCTACATCTGTAGTACATCTGGTAAATTGCAAAAAATAATGTTTTTAAATTTTATTGCATGGTAGGTATTAGCATTAGGATTTACCTACTAGGAATCGAGAGGAAATTTAATTCCCAGCAGTAGTTTCTTGGCTATAGGCGAGCCTTCGCTTGTACAGAATACAGCAACACCCCCACCACTACTAGTAGTGTACGATCTCAATATTAGAAAGTTTTTGTATACGAATTATGCAGACTTGTCAACAGTGACAGACTGGCAAACTAGCCATAGCTAGGCGAGCCTCAGACCATAAAGTATATGGTCTAAGAGGCGAGCCTTACGGCTTTGGAATCACGTACGCTGTCGGTATCGCATATCGGTTTATTTAAATTCTACGAAGTGATTTTGTTCTTAATAATAGTAAATATATAAAGTATGTCTTTTTTTAAATTTGTTTATTTCAAGTTACGAATTATTTTTGATAATTTTTAGGTGATAATTTTTAGGTAGGTCCTGCCTACCCTGCCTAATAGGACGGACCGCCACTGACCATCATGCACTTACTCATATTTATATTCAGAAATTCCAATTTCAAATGCTATCCATATACGAAGAAGAAATTTATTATCAAACAAACTAACAATAGTACGAATTTTTTGATTAATATATGAAATGGATAATAGTCTCGGTAATAGTTATTTGTATACCAAGGCCGCGAAATGTGTCTATATTGTACCAAGATAAAATTGTCGCCGGGGCCGCTAGCGGCCGAGGAAAGACATTCTCGAGGGCACTAAAGAATCTGGCGGACAAGGTATAGATTAATTTACCTAAGATATTAAAACAAAAGCTACAGATATGGAGACAGAATATTCAGAAGAACACATAAATTAATATCTACGTATAACCCTAATAAACCTCATCATACTAGGTATAAATATATCAAAAATTCAAAAATCAAATGAAACTCCGGTCATCTTCATCATGTAACCTCCTGATCTAATCCAGCTACTTATGTATCTTGATCCGTTTCAAATTTCGTTTCCTTCATTATCCGGAAAGCACGTGAAGCTTTAACTGTTAACTGCCACATGCATTCTTAGAAGCATTTAAAAACTAGTGGCGTACATTTAACTGGAGATAAAAGTTTCCGACAGTAGATTAGAACCAAGGATTAAATATAACAAAAAGCAGCGTTCTGAATACTAAACATCTACCACTGTTCTCGATACACAATAGGCTGCTCAACTTTTTTACTGTGAACCGCATATGAATACATAACGACGGAAGTTATCCACTTGTGTATCTGAGAGCTGCTGAAAAATATACCTCCATATAATCGGATTACGAAGAAAGTCTACAAGGAGTGGGATTTTCATCGTTATATTACAAATAACAACGTAACAACTGCAGTCATTTAGAGTTTTTCTAACCTGGTTACTCTTAAATTTTATCAGTTTTTAAAATATTACTTGGGCTTAGTGTTGTTAAAACGAGTGCATATCTATCCATATTTTCAGTCTCCATAAACATAGACACAGTTTCAAATGATATGGATCACTTTTATGTTCTACTTAAGAAAATTACTTTTACATACCTATAAAATTCCAAAACTAAATTAATAGAAAAGTTTTTATTACAACTGCTGAAAATAATTATCTAACAGGAAACCCCGTCATTGAAAATGTTTAGAACGCCAATGTTTTATGATCAATTAATTGAATATTAGAAGCGCAGTAACTCCAGGTCATAAATATTGATCAGAATATCATCTTCCAGCGTTGACGTACGGCTGTAGGTAGGTATACTATCAAAACGAGCGTCACAGCTCAGATTTCGTTATGCAAACTCTCAAAGTGAATCTTTTACGTCCCCATAAATTCTTAATCACTGCGCATCGAAACTGCCTTGCATCACGGTAGGTAAAACACGTGTAACGCCTGAATATTCATGTTTTGTACCAAGAGGATGCAGAACGGATTATTACGTGGCATAAAGTATGTCCTAGAAGCAACATGTTTCGTACTACGAAGTTTGGTTCTCCAATATGAATATACAGGAGAACAAACCGCTAATACATATTCTATGGTGCCAGGAAAGAGTTTTATCTGAAGTTACAGAATTTATAAATTAATGTAAATTCTCCAGAAAGTTTTAAGCACAACAGCAACAAGACTTTTACCATAAGCAACTGTCGCTTCCTTTAAAATGAATAATTGCTAACTCGTTCTCATTATATACTCAGTGGTAAACCCTTCTTGATATTTAGTTGTAAGACGTTAGCATAAACATTGAATGGGATCGCGATCGATGCCCTTCAAAATTTCCACCTCACGTTACGTCGTCTCTCAACTTCTCCGAGTTGGGGAAATTGCAATTTATTGAACTCCACAACAATTAACTGCATTAAAAAATTATGAAAACTTAGCTGAAATATCTTCATAAAATGTAACAAATTCGACGAGGTACACTTTTACAGGATACTGGATTGATTTACATAAAGTACGCAATAATCCATTTTCGAAGGAGTTTCATGTAGTACTTCAGGTAGATATAACTTTATTACGTTATTATTTGGTTCAAATATTAGTTAATGAATTCTATACAAGTTAAGCTAACTTACTGGAAGTTGCTACATAATTAATTATCCACTTGGCTACTTTACCCTACCTACGGTAATGAGGCTCATGATGTAAATCACCAATTTTGGCATACTAAGATTGTTAACTGTGATTCTAAATTAAAACGTATTTTCTTCTCGATAGGGTAAATTCGTTCTTTGATTGAATATATGAATATATTTTGGGCGAATATTTTTACACACTTAATTCTAGGAAACATTTTGAAAGATATATCGCGTCTCAAGATCGATATCTCTTTCGTATACTCGCACACATATTACTTATTTTCACTATAGTCCCTTAAAGATTGATTAATTTACCATTCGCCCCTGTAATCTAACCAGTCAGCAATTCTAAGGCCCGATCTTTCCATCTCCTATTAAAGCTCCTATTAACTTTATTCAGCTATTAACTTAACCGACCAATAACAGAAGTCCATCTGTCAAAATTGGCGTCAGTGATTGGTCGAAAAAAATTTATTCGTCAAATAGTTATTAGGAACTTTATTAGGAGATGGAAAGACCGGGCCTAAGTAAATTAGGAGACGGACCTCCATTAATGGTTATTAAACGTCGTAACTTTCCCGTCGTGTATCTGTTCTCTGCGGTTCAATACGCTCTAGAAACTATTTCCCAACCCAAGTTTGCGATTATTACCTCATAAAATCATTCATTAAACTATCTACATGATCATATAGACCGACTTCCTTTCCATTAAACAGGGCTTCAACATTATATCGACAACATGTATTAACTATAAATCAAAAATTGTTTCGAGCGTGAGAATTATTTTAATTCCCCTGTTCCCATACGTAATTTTAGAAGCTTCCCAGCAAATAAACCGAGCAGGATCGTGTTCTTTGATTTAGGAACGTTTCGATAGGAAATTTTTAAGATATTCAGGAAATGGTTATCTTTAACAAAAATCTAAACTTCCATAAACACTTCTAAGACTAATTGAGTTTTTCTGATTGACTTTTCTAGGTTAATTTCTAGGTTTTTCATGTCCTTATGGCGTTAGCAATTAGGCGAAATTAAATACAGTTATGATTTTAAATCTTATGTAGGTTGTCATCTTAATATTTAATTTCTAGGTCAGGTTTAATTAGACTTGTCCTTCTTTACATACAGACTGTGATAAGAATTGTATTTTTACGTGTTTTACATTCCCATTAAAGTGTAGAATTTCTTCAATTAGTAATTTAAGAATCAGGAAACGTTTGGAAGAATATTTTCTGCAAAGCTTCATTAATAGATTAAAATTAAAAATATAGTTTGATGGTTCGGGGATCCTGCAATACTTTAACGAAATAATCATTTCATGACTGTAGTATTACACACTAAGGGGATTCTAAAATTGCCAAATTCGTTCCGTTTGTAGACTTAATACATCAAAGGAAGAGGGGGATTTAAAAACGACGTATTTTCGCTATATACTATATTAAATGACTTCCCGCTTAGTAAAGAGCTTAGCGGAAAAGTTCATTACTCGTCTAAGAAAAATACAACTTTTCCAGTACGTATATTAAAAGACTGTCTTGATATTTCTAACATATTTCCATTTTCATTACGGACATCCATAATATCTACTATACCTCCAACTATACAGTGTGTGGATAAAGTTTGGAACATATTCAATATCTCTCGAAATATTATTTTTTCTGGAAAACGCTCGGACAGGTATAGCGATTTACATTACGGCGCATATTTTAAGATGCTTCAAAAAAAAATTGTGTCAGTCATTTTTTTATAGTGACGTCATCGACTTTTTTTTAAATGGAAACATGTATATTTGATTATCGCATTGGATAGACATTGTTTTTCTCTTTTTAAGCTTCTAATATTTTCATACCCTTACATAAGAAAATTTTTGAGAAAATTGCTAAAATAGTTTTACGTCTCAGTAGGCCGATCTGGAACAGCGGGTGCAGCTCCAACTCAAAGCAATTGTTTAATTGTTCAACAAGAGTTTATTTTTCGTGTTGGACAGTGTCGAGCTATAAACGGATATGAATTTTAACATCTACAATAACAATTTATTCATCATTTTTTTGTGTGTCATTTAAAACTATCAACATTTTTTTTTCAATTTCTTATTATTTTAATTTATTAAATTTATCTTTTTTAATAATCTTATGTACTTTTATACTCACGTTTCTGTTCACTTTAAAGCAATAAGCTTAAATAAACAATTGCTATGAGTTGGAGCAGCATCCGCTGTTCCAGATCGGCCTACTGAGCCGTAAAACTTTTTAGCAATTTTCTCAAAAATTTTCTTATGTAAGGGTATAAAAATATTAGAAGCTTAAAAAGAGAAAAACAATGTCTATCCAATGTGATAATCAAATATACATGTTTCCATTTAAAAAAAAGTCAAGGTCGTCACTACAAAAAAATGACTAACGCAAAAAAATTTTGAAGCATATTAAAATATGCGCCGTAATTTAAATCGCTATACCTGTCCGAGCGTTTTCCAGAAAAAATAATATTTTGGGAGATATTGAATTTGTTCCAAACTTTATCCACACACTGTATATAAATATAAAATATCATTACACACAACGTATTTATTGATAGATGATTGATAAATTGTGGTTTACTGGTTTACTATTTATTTATAACATATAGCTGTGAGAAATGGTAACCACAAACAGACTTTCAAAAATTTCATAATCATGTACCTACATTTAACAAAATAGTAACACTCTCATAAATATTCACTTTCTACATTGGTTTAAAACCCGATAACTAATACGAAGTACTATAGTTTAAAAAGATACCTATGAGCATATTGAGGACTGGAAATGAGAACTGAAACGATCTTTAAACTGAAAAACGTCTGGAATTTTGCTTATCTCCCGATTTCGTAATCAAATAAAGCTGGAAATCCCCCGGACGGGTGGTTAATAGGATTTGTGTGATTGTCGCCCTACCATGATGCCTCTTGGATTTCATTCAAATAAGTTTTTCAAATGAAAACCGGTTAGCGGTGTCCGCACAAAAAAAACTTATTTATAAGTATTACCAGACTAACTTGAATTCTTATGTGTTACATAATGTTATTGGCAAGCCAGGGAAGTTTTGTGTTAATTTAATTAGTGAACTAAGGTATGTTTAGAAACAACATTAATAATTTTTAATTATTGTCAATAAGAAGTTAAAAACCGTACCCGATGTAATTTTCAAGATCACATACGAAAATATATCCTTCGGTCGAGCAACCTCAACCGAAAACGCCAATTCCGTTTCTAGTGCCAGAATGTTCCATAACGTTAACTTTTGTCTCTAGTGACGAAAGTAAATATCCCACATCAAGTTGCCAGATGTCGCTTTTTTGTTTGCCATTTAATCGTAACTTGTCAGGGACAAGAATTTATTGTACGACATAAACGTGGTCATAGAAAAGTTTAATTCTTCGTTCGCCCAAAATCATTTTCTGAGGGTCGAGAAAATGGGCGGTAACAAGTTTCCCCGATGATCAAAATCTTTTTTAAACCAACCTGTAAGTTCCCCCGGTAACTTACGGGTTCAGCATTAACAATGCTCCTGAAGGTTTCTTATCTTATCTCACGATCTAATGAATAAGGTCTGGTAGGCCTCGAAAAAAAGGTCTTCCTCCAAAAAAAGTATATTTTTTTAGTTTTATAAAGCAAGTGATTTTTAACATCGGGCAGTGTTATAAAAAAGGTCTACACTTGTTGTCCTATGTGCAGTTATAAGTAGCTTTCATAAAGTAAATATAATCAGTATCGGGCAATCGGGGAAACTTACCTGTGTCGGCAATCCCCCACTGATGTACCCGAGAGATTAAAAAGTGACCATCGGGGGAACTTCCATGCGCCCGGAGAAAATTACCAACCTCGATTTGATCTCGGGTGGTAAATTTTTCTCTCGCTATTATTTATTAGAACAGTCTACTGAGCCCTATCGAACATGCATAATACGATAATACCTATACATTGAAACACATCCATGATTGGGGCGGCTTTATATTATTGAGAAAAATACCCCCCCCCCCATATTGTATTCGAATGAACAGTCTCCCTTTATGATGCTTATAGCAATGCAGCGATCGCAACCACTACCACCACTCAACTACGGCGACCTACAAAACAGATCTTTTTCCCCTCTAGGCCGGTCTACAGAAATGGAGGCACTACAGCCTGAATGGTTGATTGTGCCCAAAACAGTTTTAAAAACTCTTTATTAAAAGACAATTGTCATACAAATTATAAACCTTCTAATTATATTTACAATGACTTGATACAACTTAATTATCCCTTTTGCATTTTTCAAGAATACCACTGCCGCTTTTACTTAATCTGTGGAATTAGTGCCTTACAGTTATGCTTTGTTAGTTTATAAAGATGAAAAATTAAAGCAAATATAACAATTAACCAGTACTTATAGCCTTTTCATGTTTCAGTACCGTAAACAATTCATTATCCTTCATCTGTACTGACTGGAGGTTTAATTACAAAAACCGTTACCATTTCATTTTATGAAGGAGCGCATAATTTTTGAAAGTATCTAACTTTTTCTTGCTTTCAAAGACACTGAGATAAATAATTTATATTCACCTAGTCAATGGGATGAATTTTAAGATAATTTGTTTTCACTTCGAGTATAGCCAAGGCCGCCTTTCATCCCTTACTTTAAGTGCTTTTCTAGACTTCTCCTCTGCCTTTTCAAAGAACTTTTAGTTTTGAGGTGTATACCTTACGGATTTAAGAAACCAAAGTTTATGTTCCTGAGTTTCAACTTGAAATACCTCTTAAAAGCTAACGATATGCAAAAATTGTTTGGTTTGCTCGAGATATTTACACGGCGTGTAATAGTGCTGTAAAGATCATTAATCCTTTCAAGCATGTCCGACATTTCTAAGGTGAAATTAAGACATACCACTTCTCAGTCATAGTCCTTCACGTTCATGTTTCCTCAATGTATAAACTATTAACCTCAACCAACGCAAGTACTATATAAATTTATTATATTATAACTCGAGGTAAAACTACTGCGAACTACTGTTATGTTGTACCGCAATTTAAATTTGATACCACATGAATTAATTATAACCAAAATGAAAACCTAGTGTAAAGAAATTGTGGCCCTATCTAAATAACTTTTTTTGAGTTTGAAAAGTTTAAAATAACAATCTGGGTGATAACCAATAGATGATATGAGCAAAAACATAAGATTGATATGATTAGAAGACGTGCAACATGATATTCATAAGAACATTTCTAATTTTATTGCATGTTCATGTATGTAAGAAAACTTTCCAGTTTGAAATATGGATCTTTTGACTAACCCATACATCCAATGATATTAATTAGAGGAGTTAGTAAATTACAAAGTAAAATGTCAAATTAAAACTAAAACTTTCCAATCTTAACATTTTTGAAAAATAAGAATTATAGGTCATAATTAGTTATTTATTTCTTTTCACTAAAAAAATACTAACTACCAAAAGGGTGATGCACAACTGGGTATTGCAACTCAAATCATTACAAGATTAAAATGTTCAGTACGAAATTAGTAAAAGAATGCTACTGGCTGTCGTTTTGTCTGTCCTAAATATACACGATCTGTTTATAGTATCTAATAAAAGCAGGTAACTATAATAAATAAAATTATAAAAATGATAAAACAGAAATGAAAATTGTAACCCTACTCAATGCCTCTGTCCTTTTTTCTCTCTAACATCTTATATCAAATAGTGAAAACAAAACCGTCCCCTTAAAGTAAAATTGACTGGATTCGAATTTATAACCGTAAGCAAAAAATTAGAAATTAATTGATAATGTGACAAGACTTAACCAAACTGGTTTCGCACTTGTTTACTCCTTTTGCTCATAATTTAAAATACAATTTTTAACAGCAAAAGCAAACACAAAACACAACACACAAAACAGGCACATATTTTAATTATAAAAAAAAACTACAACAGATGTGGAAATTTTTCAATTTTCTAATAAATCACATCTACCATTAAAAAACTAATAAAATGCTCGTTATTTTTATAGTTAAATAAGTGGCCATTATTTCCATACTATTCCTATTTCCTATTCAAAACCTGCAAATGATCCTCACTATGGCGTCGTGATGTAGGAACCGCACCTATAGCATTGCTTTGTGTATTTTCTCCAGCCTAATCGTGCATTGAAGTCACTGCCCTTATTTTTTTGGGTACTTATGCGACTGAATATTGTTGTTACTAAGCCTTTCTTATATTTCACAATATGTTTATTATTAAAAATATTAGCAAGTGAAAGGAAACAGGATGGTGAAGAAATTATTGTCTGGTATGAATATATTATATATTAACTTATCCCTGTAAAATAATATATTAATAAACATGTTTTCTACAACGCGAAGTTCAGATTTAATTGGAGTATCGAACAAGATATTTAAAAGCGACTGTTCTTCAAAAAGGAGCGAGCATGTTATCAATTTCTACAAATTTTACATAATTCTATTACGTATTTAAAAGGAATTCTTGGACAAATATAAGATAAACAATATTTGAAACGTAAGCAACCACAAAAACAAAAGCGAATATGCTAAGTAGAATGTGAGGCTGAAGACAATTTTACAAAACAGAGAACTACGCTAGAATTTCAAGATAGTCACGTTTGCCTTGGAATTTGTGACCAAAGATTATAGTTGTACCTATATAATACTGAACATCGCCGTACCAGTCGGTCCTCCCCATTATCGCGTCATGAATATTTTATGCAGTTCACGCGTCAATAAATTTTAATCACCATAGCCCAATTCCAACAGATATTAGGAATGCACAACTTTGATAAACGAGACATTTTTTATAAGAAATGAAAATAAACATCAAATATTGAACTAATCGATTTTTGCTCATGGTAGGTACATCGCTTAACATTAATAACGTAACACTTTTATTCTGACTTGAATAGTCTGTATTGCATGGTCCCATGCCAATAAGATTTTTCCACAAACATAGTAAGTATCTTGATAGATTATCGACATGTAACAGTTTCGGCTTATAAATGCCATTTCCTTCTGGAACTAAAATAAAAGCTATATCCATCACATTTATTTTTCAAAAAGGTAGCTTCCCAACATCTAAATCTTTGCAAATACTGTTTTAATCGGCAAGGTTAACGAAAGGTGCACACTAGCAAAAAGGAGGCGGTAAATGCGAACGCGGGTAAATCACCAGTGGGCAGTTTAAAAAATAAAGAATATAGTTAATAGGTAAATGAAGAATCGGTGTCTGGCCTCTATATCTACCCACCTCTCAAATATTGGAATTATTTGTTCTGTTTGGTTGTGTTAGTGACATAACAAGGGCAACAATTTCTTTCTTTTCTAGTTTAGTATGTTAGTTTCTAGTATGTCCGGAGACATTTCCCTAATTGTTTTTGTAAATGTGTATATTACTTAATAAAAACGCACCAATTAATTCTTTATTTGTAGTTACCATTACGTTTCAGATTCGGTCGAGTTACAGTAGCTAGGATTTGACTACATTTTATTAGTAAATCAATAAATAACACCTGAAAAACAAAACATCAAAGGGAAATTGAAAACCATTCAACTCGACACAAGCAAGCAAATAGATTAAAATGCAGGGATATTTATTGTATCCCACTTGTGTTTAACACGTTCAATCGTTCTACTTTATACACAGAAATTAAAACAAATGCCCTTAACGAATGCTGTCGGATTAATGTTTTTGATTTTCACAACTCGTTCGTGCTGATAGCTTACACAGTTGGTGATGTAAAATCAAAACGTGTTATACCTTACCCATTTACGGTTTATTAAAAACGGAAAATACCAATTCCAAAATTCAAAACATAGTGCGATTGCAAGAATTACGTAAAACAAATTTCCTGTGAGTTACTAATGTTACTTTAGTATTGTATTTTTACTTTCCCATACCACCATTGGTACTTATATGGGAAGTACCTATTGATGTCATGAAAATGTTTGAAATTGAGATTTTGGCGAAAATATGTGATTTAGACCTCCAGGAACGCAAAAAAGTGGTTTAAAAAAATGTCTATGTTGGTTGTTGTGTATGTACCTATCTATATGTAACGCCTCTAACGCCGAAACTAAAACCGAGTTTGATAAAATTTGAAATGAAGGGGTATAACGAAAATTCATCGGCAAAATAGTAAGCTTTTCAAAAAAATCCGAAACCGGAAGCGGAAGTTAGACATGTTTTTTTGGTAGTATTTGTCAGAAGTAGAATTTTGCAAATTTGAGTAGCGGATATGAAAGAAGGCCATAATTCAAAGGGAAAGCTTTTTACCGGACTCTCTAATTTCAAAATGCCGGTCGCTAGGAATTTGTCAAAATTTTGTCTTTATCGACCCCAAATCAAAAACCAGATATCTGATTTAGGTTCGGCAACATGTTGGAACACTTTTTGGCAATAATATCCCATAAAGAAAAATTAATATTTTAAAATAAAAATTAGATACAAGAAACTAAGGAGGGTGTCTCCAGCAAACAAAGTCATAATATGGCTTCCCGTCTAACTACCCAAAAACATAATTTCATAGTAATTTCAATTTAATTAATACATAAAACTAAAGTTAACGACAGATGTACATAAAAATATGTAAAAATGTATTGTTATGAGAATATATTAACTTAATGAAAGATAGCATTATTCTTATTCAACACATAATCTCAATTACAAGCGGTGAGAAAGCAAATTTTTTTACAGGCAAATAATGAATTTAACTTGAATTTTTCATTTCTATTTTTTATACTTCGTTACGTAAATTTAACTAATAATCTATGATTGGTTGAAGCAAGTAGTACAATAAATTAAAACTTGTAGGGAACTATTACCTATTTTGTAAATACATCCGGAAACGCTCTGAGAAGCAAATAATAATAGTTTAGTAATTTAGTTGCTTTCCTAATATTCTGATATCATTTCCCTGTGTATTTGTTCAGGATATGATTATAAAGCAACATTAACAACCTAAAGCAAATAAAATAAAACGGGAAATCGAAATGGGAAATTAAATGGAAGCGAACAGTGGTAAATTCGTTGTTCACTCCAATAGCTGCTGATATCTACGTTGGTTCATTATCGAGGGGTAATATTCTCAACGGTGTGGAAATTAGATCAGTAATTTGCATTTCATGTGTGCAGTTTAATTGACGACTATTAATACTAGGCGCAAAGTAAAATGGTAGATACTTGTATGAAAATTTTTCAAATAAAAATAAATGTTGCAAAGTTAGTCTCATATAATAAACTAAATATGATTTTATTTATTAAATCCTTTTGGATGCATCAAAAGTTTATTAATAATAATGTAATAAATCCAAGCAAATAATATGCATTAACAAATTAAAAACTGCATCTACACTTAAAACTAATAAAATTAGTAGGTAGTCAAATAAAGCTTTTTCCAAATAAATATTAAAGTACAACGTAACCTATATTAAAAATCATGTCTAAAAGGTGCATTTGGGAATCCATGCCCTACTGCACAATATTTTAATTCCAAATAATTAAAACTGGTTTAGTATAATCGCTATTCCGGTAGATGTTCAGCAATACGACACCCTGGCAAACTAAAACTATACGGGCCAACCCTATGTCAGTAATATGTATCTTGATTAAGTTAATTAACATACAAAGTAGAAACTAGAAGCAGTACAGTTAAAACTCCAGAGAACACAAATAATACAAATACAATACTCCACCCTCCATGAAATACCCAGGGGTATCTGTGTTTCTCGTTTGCGATTCATCTCCTGTGCTATGTTGATTTAATTAGTCCGTATTGACGTGTAAAATAACAAATACAACCCTTATTAAATCATAAATCAGGGGGCATTAATTAAACGACAAGGATAAATTTAAATTATTCATTGCCGTTAATAATAAGAAGTATAACGTATACTGTCTGTTCGTGAAGTAATGTTTTCAATTTTGTACACTAGGTATTTCAAAATGAAAACAACAGATTTTCGTTTTTGAATCACATAAGTATGAGAATAACATAAATAAATTCTTAATCAGAATTTTTGAATGAAGCACTAAAATTTTTGCATCTACAAGAATATTTGCTTTCTTTAAAAATACGTAAGATTTTTTTATAATTAAACTAAAAACTTACACATATACTCTATTAAGTTCATGTAACACAATTAACTATTTTTAACAAACAAACGAATTACCAGGGCTTGCTAGATAAAGTATCTATTAGCGAGGTTTCAATATACGAACCCAATTTTGATATACCTACCACTGAAATCGGTTTATTATAATCCCACCTAATCCCTTTTCAAAAAAGGCAGTTTATAAGGGGATATCAAACCAACGATTCGAAACGCTGCACAGGATACATATTTTTGCATAGTAGATCTCCAAAAGAGGTTGGTAATATAAGAGGATGAACAAGATCCAACTTTGAATATCCCGCAAACAAATGGACTGAAGCGCAAGCAAGTAATCTGTTTATTTGCAGCAAATGCGAATCTGCAAATCTTTGTATTGTATTTTGCCTCAGTAGTTTTTCCGCTAAAAAAGACGAGCTGTGTTTCCTATTACAAAACAGAAAGGTAAACGATAACACTGCAAACCGACTGACGTTAATTCTCTAATCCCAGCAGCTACCTCACCCAAAATTACAACGTTGTACTGTGAAATGGCTGGACTATTAATGGTGGGTTTAATTTTGTTCCATTAGTGTTAGATAAATAAACTTGATATAATTTCATGTTTGTAACAAACAATGTACGGGTATTATGGATAATGTGAACTGTCGGGGAACATTGTAACTGCAATATATCAACCAACTGATGATAATGATTTACTCTTGATGACAATAAGCCCGTGTAACGTATAAATATACTGCATCTGTCCAATTTAGTAAGCCATAAAACTAAAAAATACTAAATACAAAAATTTAAAATACAAAATCAAACTAATAGCTGCATAGTCACTAGTACACACCAAACAAGTCTAGTTTTACCTGCCCTTATTCAAGTCTAATACAATCAAAAGTGACTCCTTGGGGGGTGCTTAGCCAGCTTAGCATTACTTTGTATTGTTAAACGAAAAAGCGTCAGGTAACTTGGCATTTAAGGTATAAAGTAAAATATGGTAAAAGCAACGCAGGTTTAAGAGTATAATAGTTGTAGGTAGAGATGAAACAAAAATACCAATAAATGATTCGCAAGCACAGGGTGACTGCTAACATACATCATGTTGATTTAGTAGACGACACCGTGTAGGCATTTTTTAACTTAAACTTGTTGTCTCAATTTCTGGCATACCTAGTGTAAGTACAGTTCAACAGAAATTGGATGGCTTGGGAATTGCGTAGACGAACAAGAGAGAACTGAAAATTGAAACAGCCAGCGACACGGCCGCTAGCTGTGTTCTCTCTCTTCTTTACTTACCACCGCGCATCCCCTTAGTATCCAGGAGCCAGAGGCGATCCAATTTATGTTGAACTGTACAAACCTTTCGATGGCTTAATTGTAACGTTACAGATGATCTAGCTATACCATTTCTACATAATTTTGAATATTTATAAGATTATTGAAAATTATTTAAAAATACCAACTGCTGGTTAAATATTGGAAGATCTTATATATTTACAAAATGTTTGGCGTCGAATCGTTTCTTCGGGTTATAATGTCGTCAAGTGCCGTGAAACTAACCAAAACTGGTAACTCAAACCTTCTTGTACCAACAATAGAATCTTCTTCAAGTGCTTCCAAAATCTGCTGTTCAGCATCTCATGCATGGTCGGATATTCTAAGGCCACTGTTCTGTATTTTTTGAGCTTCAAATTTCAATGGAATCACACAGGTACTGAATATTCGATATTCCATCTACAGCATACCTATACATATACATTTGAATTTTGGCGACTTGAACGTTATCAATGTAGTACAAGTTTTGACCATTGCCCAAAACTTCACCATTAACTAATATTATAGATACGATGTCCTTGATTCTGGAAAATTTTGCATAATTTGCTTGAAGCTGAGCACAATCACAGAACAAACTAATGCCATAAAATGTTGTTAATGCACTGATAAACATTTGTGTCAGCAATAAAAATTATCTTGTACTTGAACCTTTTGTACCTGCAGTCCCCAAACAATCTTAAAGAAAATGACTGTTTTCTTTTAATTTCAGCAATTTAAAAATAAACTAAAATGCATCTATTTACACCAATAAAATTTCGTTAAGTTAGTTTATTACACCGTAATATGTGAAACATAACGATGAGTAAGCTATTAAAAAAAAATAAATGATTAACCGAGAAGGTGAATGACTGCTTAGATGCCGGTTGCAGCGAGCGGCTGAAGATTTTCGACTATCCTTAAAACATTAAAAATGTTTATCTTGCACCTCATATAGGAATTTCAATGAAATTCAAATGTTTTGACTCGCTATTCGAAGACAAATTTACGATTTAACTTCCAAGCTACTAATGTGCGTTATACCTACATGAAATGTTCAATATTTAATCACAGCCTAAACATAGAGACACAAGTCGCAAAAATTGTAGCCTACAAAAAACACGTTTATTGTTAGTTTTGTTGTAATATTCGAAATTTTGCAAAAAATCTGAAGAGATAAATGAATATAACGCAACAGCAATATAGTTAGATACAAATATTAAAATTACAATTGTTATCTATGCATTCAAATCTGCATCTATCTACAGCTAAATGGTATAGTGAGCTCAATATACGAAGTCTTTAGTTGTTAATTGCACTCACTTTAGAAGGCCGTTGAACTTCCTGCTACTATTATTTATTAAATTAGTGTGGAGGTGAAGAGTAAACAGATTATTTAAAAAATGCGAGGTCATAGCGTTAATATGCAAATAAAGTCTACAAATAACTCGCTGTTGAGCAAAATGGCAAATTATTCACTTATCTTCATAATTTCTACAACCACTTTAATTACAACTGTATATCATCAACATCGGCCATGCAGAATTTAAAAACGAGAAGCAGATAAGTGATAAGATGTGTACCTACACATAAATTTCCTAAGCTGGCTCACTTTAATAAAATATAACCCGTCATTGAAATAAAAGGAAATCGATTTGTTAACTCTAAATAATTAAACAGATATTGATCGTTATTTTGTTCACATCTACACGTTTCTTCTATCCTATCAACAACCCAACAATACGAATACCATTTTCTTATTATCAACGCAATTTTGTATAGAATTCCTTTGAAGGTAGGCAATTATTGTTCCAAAACTTTGTAGTAAAAGCCGTATCTTGTTGCCCGTTAGGCAAACTTGTCCTACAAAACAGAATGAGAAATATTAAAACCTCTTCTCGGATTTTCTATTACAAACAGATATGGAAAAAACTTTCAGGATCTCATATAAATTAATTTGAAAATTATTTTTCTAAAATCGTCTAGATATTTTATTGTTTGAAAGCATTAATTCACGAACACTTGACCCAATTAATTATTTCAATAAAAAAAAAATGTTTTGTAAACTAGGGGGGATTAAAAAAACAATCCTTTCTTGAAAAAAATTGTATATAGAATTTTTTGCATAATCCAAAGCTTTTCCCGAGACCACCGCAAATGAATGCCTACTTTTAGAATTCGGAGAAGGGAGTGGTTTTTTACAATAACGTAATAAGAACAATTTAACGAACCACAACCGCAAAAAATAATGGTAGGACGTATGAAGGAGTTTTTTTATTTGTGGTTGTATTTAAAAACAATACATTAATCCTCAACATTTCTTTTTGCGCAAAAAGAGGAAGCAATTTGCACTGTTAGATTACTCGATCCATTACCATTGCAGATTAACTTCGCACTTTTATCAAATGATGGTTTATTCATTAGTATGTTTTAAATAGAAGCACTGTGTATATGATTATGTCCATTAATAAACCGTTGTTTCAGTAAATAAGAGCAATCAATCATTGATCAACAATGTCCGTCTAAACAATGGGTCAGCATTTATGCCATCTCATACAGCTTCAATATTAATTTACTGAAATAGTTTATTTTGGGATATTTGGAAATAAGTCTTATCAACATAAAGATATAAAAATAGAATCCCCTTTAACACGTAGTATACAGGGTGTCCGGAAACAACGTTCCGTAACTTCGGGAGATGATTCTACATCCAAAAATATGAAGAAAAGTTCTCATGAACAGGGGTCCGGAAAAGCTTTCTAACGGAGCTACGGCTCTTTGAAGAGGGGCCTCAAAATGTGTTGTTTTATTAATTAGTTAATCAATACTGAAACGAGATTGATAAAATTTGGTACCCAGGGTATATTTGGTACGGGAAATAGTTTGGTAATGTTAAAAATAGAAAAAAAAGCCAGGGGCGTGCGTAACGGGTAGGGTGTATTGATTAACTAATTAATAAAACAACACATTTTGAGGCCCCTCTTCAAAGAGCCGTAGATCCGTTAGAAAGCTTTTCCGGACCCCTGTTCATGCGAACTTTTCTTCATATTTTTGGATGTAGAATCATCTCCCGAAGTTACGGAACGTTGTTTCCGGACACCCTGTATAGTGAAAATGATGACCGATGGTTTAGATTTAGATTAAAGAAAGACATAGATACTATGGAGAACACGAAAGACGATTTACTTTTACAAATGGCAATTTGCGAAATGAATTTTTATTTTCAGAACAAATCCCCTACATGCGAAATCTATTTCTCTTAAAATATAATTTCCTTACTCGACTGAACAAATTAGTCCGAAAATAACATCAAATAATGACGGTAATGAAATAAATGAAGACTGCAAAGACTTTCTTCAAGTAAAAAGACATCCATTTACAATAGAACGCTATTATAGATCAGGTTTAAACTTATTTTCCCTTCTTCTCTAGTGATTAACACTTAATCAATGCATCCTTATAACTTATAAGATTAAGGCATGTACCTTTTAATTCTCTTAAAACGTAAACAATTTCTTAGAATAATTACACCTTGAACCTATAGGCTATGAAGCAGGTGTAAATCAACTTTTTATCAGTGTTTTTCCTTGGTCACAAATATCTCTGATGTATTTTAAAACAATTGCCCTTCTTTTTGTCTTGGGTGACACACATAATTAATTTAAAATCATTTATTTGGAGGTTATCCAGACAAAAACAAAGTTAACTAAGATAAAAACGGCACAGTATCCTTTTTTTGCTATACTTTAAAATATAGAGGGTGAATAAAAATTAAGGAACCCCAAGGAATGCTACAACCGTAACTAATAGCTTTACGAAAAAAGAAAACATTTATTATATGTCCAATTAAATTTCTTTAGTGGCTAAATTACTTTTCAGTCTATTTTACAGCAACTTGTTCGTTCGTAAAATTTTCGAACATCGACGTGCTGTTACCAAAAAACTTGCAATTTTGGACCCCGCAAACTATGTATAATTTTCAATGGTGAGGCAAAAGCTATCTTTTGACACCACCCTTTTTTAAATATTTATCAATGCTTTATACGATGTTCAACTTTTTTATTTTAAATGGAGCACCCTGTATATTTTTACTATTTGGATTCAGGGTGAAATTCTGCATTCAATTATTTAAAAAAAACTCTACGTGGTAAATGAAACACACTACTATATGCAAAATTTCACCCTGAATCAAAATACATAATATACAGGGCGTTCGGGTTAAAATTAAAAATTTGAACATCGTAGCTTAAAAGAGTTGATAGATATTTACAAAAGGCTGATATCATACGATAACGTTTGCCTTACCATTTAAAATTATATATGGTTCATGGGATTCAAAATTTAAAATATCGAAGTTATGGCTCAAGGCGTTTTTTAGGTGCCTGTATAATCGATGATTGATTTCATTTGCACAGGGTAAAATCTATTTTTATAATGTCTCCTTATGTGCTCCTAAAATCTCTAAATTCCAACATTCGTGCACTAATAATTTCAACTTGACTATTGTAACACTACAAAAGTCGTAGATAGTACACCGCAGGCGTGACCGCAGGTAACATTCACTAAAATAAAATACCAGTAATGAGGCACAAAATCAACGCTGTTGAAGTTGTTATACCGGTCGAATACTTCATGCTATTTTTTGTCAAGCAAACTAACCACGTTCAAGGTTATTTATATAAAATGCCGAAAGGACTTTCAACATCAATACCTTCGTACCTGTAAACATTAATTGTAGTCAGCAACACAAATCGCTGATACTTCTTTTAAATTTATATGGACAAAAATTCTTGGTATTTTCTAGAACTCGTAGATGTTTTACATGTAAACTTTCTTATTTTTCGAAAATAATAGTGCAATAAAAAATTAATTTGGTGTTAATTAAGAGACATATATATGCCAACTTGAAGCGAACAACAAAGTACAAGGCCGTATCTAGACTAACAATAAACAGATTTGAGAAAAATTGATGGAAATTTCTTTTTTTTTCCTGGAATTTTATAATCACTTAAGCACATGTGCTAATAAAATATTCGTATTGATTAAAATGGAGAAAACCCAAAACAATATAGTATACTGTGTGTTTCAGAAATTGTAACATTTCCTTTGGCCAACTGTAGTATACAACACAACATATTTAAGTAGGTATCTTGGTTCATATACGTATGTGGAATTCTTATTTTTTCTCATTAATTGCCGGTATGTATTATTTACACCATTCTTCAGTTATCATGTTACATATTTACCTCATAATAACTTAAATTCTAAATAACAGTTTTATTCCAGGCAAGTTAATCCTGATCTTGCAAAATTAAAAGGTAACAATTTTTAATTTAACGCACTAAAAATTTTATTTAAATATTTAATGTTTTTACAAAGGTGTATGTTAAATTTAGAAGTTCACTACCGTGTAATCTCTCATAAAGCGAATAAGCAAGCAATAATTAAAAGTTTTTGGATGACTGACCTTACCAAGTCTAGACAAGCTAAATTACATTCTTCACATGAAAGGAAAATAATTTTCAATTTTCCTGTAGCTTGATATATAAAAGCCTCAAGAAAATAAGCAGGGTTTATAACAATTAATTTTATTTTAAAAAGCAAACAATTATTCAAATATGAAATAGAGATATACTTTTTTCTTTGGAACATTTTCAGAAAAACATTTAATAGGACGTGATTGCACACGGGATTGTAATGACTAATGGGCTACCTTTTTGACTGTCTGTTCCTTTTCTCGACTGCCGATAATAGATATTAAAAGAACCTAAATGATAACATTCGTGTATTAATTACCCTCGAGAACGGAACTTAAGGGTATACTTAGTAACTTTGTTGCTATTGTTGCCAACAATTACAATATTGTCATAGGCTCATAGGACTGTTATAAGTGGACTGTTGTAAGTGACAGTATTACTTTCCTATAGTCAGTACCAGGGACCAAAGTCACTGTGGAGAACATATAGGGCAATCTTACACGGCGTTGCCAGAGGCTCTTCTTGAAGCAACTTAACAGGTATATTGAGTATCCCTGGGGAAAGTAAGGTAAACAGTACACGTAATCCCTCCTAAACCTTATAAAAATTAAACTTATTCTCTTCTGTGCTGGAGAACCCAAGTGAGGAGTACGTTTGGCAATATACCGGTCACCATAAAACCAACAGTGACTTTGATCTCTGGTATGGACTATAATAGGAGTACAGTATTACATTAAAGTTACGAATAATGTTTTCTTGTTGTTCTTTTAAGCCGTAGTAGTTATTACTGGATAGCGGAACAAAAATATGCAATACGTATTTTATCGATCACACATTACATTCTCGGTAGGCAACAAGCCTCGGCTACACTTCCTCTCGTATTTCTACACCCCGAATGTTCATAGGTCTTTATATTCCTTGGTACTTAATTAACTATTAACTCAAAATAAATTGTAATCCACATTAATACGACTTTCAAATTTTAAATTAATACCTATTTTTCAAATTTATTTTCTAACACGAAAGTAAAATGAAATACTAAAAAAATAATACAAAAAGAAAGAAGTTATTAAGTGATAAAATGTTGGTATTTACATAAATGGTGTTAATGTTAACCAGAACACGTGATTCTAATTCCGCACAAGGGGAGGATGCGAGTTTATTTTTGTTTTTTTAGTACCGGCAATTAACGTACAAAGGAAGCATAAAGGTTTATAGTCCTTTTTGCATTCAACACACATGTGTTTTTACATTGCTCACCCTACTCAATTGTTATGGACAATGCTTTATTTGATTTGCAAAATTTAAAATTTAAAAATAGGTGTAAAAATTAAGTACTAAATATACTAAAGTATGCATTTCTGCAATGAGATGAAACAACAACCACCCAGAGTAGGTATTGGTAGTAATGGATACCTAATCTTTACAACCCAGTTACAGCCCTTCCTCTAGATACGATAAGGTGGATATTAAGTCAATGAAGGCACAAAATGTTTCTGAAAAATAGAAAAGGAAAACAAAGACATATTCTTTGTAGAAAAAAAAAATATTAGTAGTACTTATACGAAATTATTATTCAAAGAAATAAGAACAGAAAATAATAAAAGTAATAAAACATAGTATTTTTCAAAAATCAACTAAAATGATCAAAATCTGTCTTCCCTTCAAATATAAGTAATAAATAGCAGAAATAAAAAATGAAGTTTTATAAAGTTATTAGATACCGTTTTCCTTTTCAGTTTGACTTGTTCTCCTCAACAAACAATCTATCAATAATTATTTAAATTAGATAACGGGTTCCCAATAACAAATAAAATGAAAACCGCAGGCTACTTTTATGTAAATACATTAAACTTAAATAAATCATCCCCTTAAGGCGGTCAACTAAATTTATTTATTATACATGACTACTTAATTCAAATTAACTATTACCAATAGAAGCGTAGGAAATGGCAAATAGAAGACAAAGGTAGACCTGGAAATTGTGGTTGAACTGAGATTAGAAGATACTCTAAATCTAATCCCAGCCCAAGCTCTAATTCACGAAATGGCCGACTCGTCTGTGAAGTGGTCAATTTCACATAAGTGGCATCAAACAAATGTAAACTACCAATTTATTTATCTGCCTACACTTTGGATCTTAACTCTTCAGACATTTGACGATGATAATTATTTTTCTAATAGAGTTTGCAAGCGATATCCTACTTTATGTTAAAGGATTCTTTTTATAAGTTTTCAAGGATGGTGTGCAGTCATAGAAGTCAATACACTTGAATGCCACTTTCATCTAAAGTCGAGCAACGGTAAACGGTACCTTGTGCTGCATGGTGTAAAATGTTCGCCATGCTCTGTTAGCTGTCGGTGTATGTTAGTTCCACATTTGCATATCTAATACCCTTATTAGCTGATTGCTCCAGCAGCGCTATTATGTGGATGGCTATTAACATACACCACATGTTTGTCTGGTGAGCTGAGCTCGAATATTGACAGAACTATCCATTATTATAGGAGGGTTATTGCAGCAACCTCATCGATTTGTTGCACAGATTTGGACCTCTACTACATATTCGACATATACTATTTTGGTCTACTTCCAGTTTAAAAGTAACGGAGAAGAAATATACACACGAGATAGTGAACGAAAATAATAATTAATCCAAGGTATTGCTTTTAAAATATAATTTAGTACGTCATGTGGATTAATTGCTTTTTTTATGCAAAATCGGCAAGTAGTAAAGAATGGCTTTGTGATACAATGAACACATAACACAGTTTCACAGAATTAACCAAACATCCTACTATCCGTGTCAGTATCAGCTCATAAGTGATGATGATAGATGGCTTTGCTATCAATTACGCATTTGGTTACTTGCGTGGTGCGGTGTCATTTTGTCGTTATTCCGCAAACATTTTTTAAATTTAATTTTACGACAAACAAATGCCACCGCTCACTTAATCAAAGGTTTGTAGTTATGTAGAAGATGAGCAAATCGGCAGCAGGTTCAAAAATTAAAAATTCCCCCTGCATTTCAATATCTGGAAGATACCTACTCTTTATATTTAATACAGAATTTTAACACACAGGAGTACTACTGTTTTGCGTTTCAGTATTTTATTTATTGTAGGAAACAGTTAAAAATTTACGCTTCTTAAAAATTGTACTCACTTTTTATTAAAATCTATTATTACTAATTTAAACTGAATGTTAGTGAAATCAACCGTTAAATGATGCTTAAAAAAATGATTATTAATACAGGTGTAACCTCGTTGAATTTTTAATAATCATGATGTGGTTAATACTGGCGGGTAGAATATGTAGATGGAAATCATATATATTCTGTCATGATTTATGAACACGCCCGGGAAAACAAATAAAATGGCAACGCGTATTTGAACAAAGTACAGACAGTCCATTTAATTTCAACAAAACCGCAACACTGCAGTGTTTCCTGGTATTTGTAATTGCAGCCATCAATAAAATTTTATACTATTTCAATTTTGTGATAGAATAAATTACATTTCAATACTTGAAATATTTATATAATAAAGCTATATTACGATCACCCGAACACTGGCAGGTTTTAAAATTCCATTACAACTAGATATTAAAAGATCAATAATTACCATTTTCTTTTTATTAAAAATCAAATCAGGAAAATGTTTTGGTATATTAATTTTTTGCCAAATGACATTAGAAGCGTGCTTTACCCTAACAGGCGCCAAAGTTGTAATGATTGCTGCCTAAGCAATAAAAAAATTACGTTTAGGTATACTGACTTGTAAGCATTAATAAAGGTCGTTTGGAAAAGTTGGGATCATTTCCGAAGAAACCGAAAAATTATTAACATTTAACTCTTCCGTACACCAAAAATTTATTTAAATCGGTTAAAATATAAAAAAAATAACAGAGGTGCCCCAGGGTCCTGTGTCACCCGGTGTAGACAAGAACTGTATTATAAAACAATCAAATAAATTGAAATATCCTATTGTCATACATACATTGATAACAATGAGTTTGTAAAAGACGTAGAAACGATTTTTATTTTGTATATACTATACTATACATGCTCGTGTATTGTGGTCATGATAAAATCACATTTTGTGTATGTTTTCACGGAAATACATGTGTTTGATATTTCAGGAGTGCGCTCAAAGATATTATTATTTTATATAAAAATACAAACCCTTAATGTTAAGTAAATTTCTTTGAGTTGTTTTTCACCTCGTTTGTTTGGAGTCAAATCTATATAAACCAATTTTCTACTATAAAAAAAATAATGATCAAACTTGTTTTGTAAGCATTCTACTTCTCTCTTCTCTAAACAAAATCTTGCAATATTCACTCTATCAGAAACAGTTTTGAATTCTCAGTTCCATTTTCCCGCATTTTCCATTACATAAAATTTCAAAGATTTTGTTTAAAGTTTCTGTATCTAACTTATATTAATAAATTTTAGCAGCATCTTATGTCTTGACCTTACAGACAATTTTTAGTCCGCATTTTACTGTTTTTATTTTGAATATTAAAAAACAAATTATAAAGAAAACAGGGAATGTTGTGTAATCGCATAGGCCTCGAGGGTCTAATAAAAAATAACCTTCTTTTATAGGCAAATGAAACGGCGGTTAATATTTTATTCCCCTCGTTACAGAATGGATAATAATTAAACAGGCTGCTTGTACGTTACAAATTTCCATATGAAATTCCTCAAAGCTCAGAATTTCGTGTAGTGGGAATGTGTATTTTATACCTGTGCTATCTGAACACAAATATTTTATATTTATGTGTAAAACTTTGCCCCCGGCTAACTGTCACGCACAGTTTTACTGGAACAACCTGCAACATTTGATTAAAATAACTAAAACCTCGTTTTATCTCAGAATTTTATTAGGGTGTAGCAATTTTCTTGCATGTTTTACAACAACCCTGTAAAATTTTAACATTGTGCTAATTTAAAAAATTTTACCCTCTCACAAATTGCCTATAAATTATATACAAACCGCCTTTGAACTTGAACTGGTAAAGAATGAATAACAAAATGTTCCGAAAGAATTACTCACGCACAGTTGGTAATAATATAAGAATCATTAGGAAAGTAAACCACCCCCATTATTTTTCTTTTAAAATAATATTTTTCTATAATTGCTCTCCCCTCCACTACGCTTTTGGTAACGCTAAATAACTAAAGCAGGAAGAGACTAGACTTTTCTTCGAGTTCATGACAAGGCTATTGTAATGGAAAAGAAATTATAGCTCACTTTCTAAAAACAAATTAAAATATGGAATATAATGCTGAATAATGCTAAGTTTGTCACAGACACAAACAGACATGCAAAATAAATAACTTTTGTTTATAATGAGATATTTTTAAGTTTTATGGAGAGAATAATAAAGATAATTTCATGTTAATTCAAATGTACACTAGCGAAAAGTAAATGTGGCGTAATACTAAGTTTGTTCAAATCTGTTTTGTACTGTGAAGAAATCTAGAAAACTTCCATACGCAGTTGAAATATAAACATTTTCTAACAAATATAACGATTTTAATGCATTCTGTCAAGACTAAAAGAGAAAAAGAGGAATTCAACATTAAAACTGTGCAGACTGCGACTAAAAATTTAATATATTAAACAATTTAAAAATTTAAGAACTATCTAAAAAAAACTGATTGCTACCGATTTCGTTCGCGTAATTATCCAACAAATCGCTCTCCTCGTACCAGAAGACCGTGTAATCACAACGTTTAAGTAGTTACCTACGAATTCGAACCAATTACTAAGTTTAGTTTGAAGTAGGTAGCGTGGAATTCAATTTTAACGTTCTTTGTTGCAATCGATCTCGGCTTCCACGGTTTGCGATATTAGGTATGAGTTTATATGTGGGGTATACGAACCTTAAGAAATGCTAATAAAATTAAAAATCTTTATTAAATACCAAATAAAATTAAAAGCAATGAACAAAATCAAGCGCAACCAACATCCTACAAGAATAAATTGATTAATTTTATTTTATTCAAAAAATACTTTAAAAAGCAATAATTTCTAACGAGAGTTTTAGTCTAAATTCAGTAAATAAGAAAAATTTAAACAGGTTTCACAAACAAATGTACTAGGGTAGAATTTTAATTATTTTTACTGTTCTCACGTACAGGTTGGTCGTTTTTAACAAGAAATTGTGTAGGATTTCAAATGGGAGGTAATTCTTTAAATAATTTGTTAGCAAGACTTAATTAAACTTAGAAATATATTGCATGATGTTTGTTAATCTTTTATATACCAGCATTGTTTTTAATGTAGCAAAGTTATAATATGTACATATTTAATAAACATGTACTACAGAACACAATGAAAAACTGAGACTTGCTTTACTAATTTTATAATGTATAGCAATAATATGTATATCAAATAATACAACATTGTTATTATGGTAATTATAAAACAAAGCAGAAAATGTTTCATTATGGAAAATTTGATAGTAAGTAAGTAACAAATAAATCAGTAATGTCATAATGTATATCTATGTAATAACTCCCGAAAAATCTATTTGCTTTAGATTTTGATTAAAAAGTAATGCAAAATTAGAATGAAAGCGAGGGACTAATCTGATAACTGGTGATAGTTGAAAGAAATGCGATTTTGAATTTTGATAGTGATTCGATACTTATAAAAGAGCTTTAGGGAATATTAGGCTAAAGTTTCTATTCAAATAATATTTAACGTTTAAAACTTGGAGAAACGTAAAATTTATTCTTAATAATTTCCTTTGAGCTCTGCAATAATTCCGCTTTCAGATAATGCCCCAAGGAAGGTTCATATTGTCTAATTTCTCTCAAATTCAGTCAAGATTTTCCTTTAAACAGATATATTCTTATTAAAAGTGGTGGGCCACTGGTTTTGCTAAATCCTTTAACACAAACGAAGGAGTAAATTAAGAATCAAAAGTCACGTTTCATTTACACAGAGTGTGTGGAAATGGTGGTGAAGGCTTCAGGTAAAGTTATTGCCTGGACGAAAATTAGGCAGAAAGCTTATTGCAACAAAATCTGAAATGTGGAGGTGCAAACCTCCCCTGGACTTTCCCATACTAAAAATAAACATTCGTTTTTGGTATTCAACAGTATTGTTCGCCACAACCGATAAACTAAACTTGAAAATTAGTATATGGAAAATTAACACAAGTGCCGATTGTGTTCATCTGCGCATGTGTGATTATTTATATTCATAGGCTGCTAGGATTAGCCGGCGACAAGGAATTCCCGTCCCGCGCATGGTCACTTGAACATATCGGCACTTACAAATTTCTCCCTACACTGTTTTATAGTTCAAAATTCACGAATTTCTCATTAACCGTACATTTTAGCCATATGAACACCTTATACTATGTGATAGACAATTCAATTTTGCATTCAATTATATAATAATATATAGGGTGTTTCATTTAAAATAACAAAGTTGCTTATTGTACTGTGAAAACCAAACACCCTGTATACGTGATATAAATTTAGAAAAATGCAAATCTATATACTGAACAACTTTTGTATTTAAACTTCTTTCATATTTTGACTAATAAAGGCGCTATAGGAGCATCAATTTCCGATTATCAAAATCTCGTAGAGGGCGCCACAGTGGAATTCTGGCGTTCATCAAAAAACAAAAAATGTAGCTAATACCAAGCTGCATAAGTATAGAAAATTTAAACAAATTCCTTAGACCAGTTTTTTTGTAATAATTTTTCAAAAATTTCAAAATTTTTGGAAGAGCGCCGTTGCGACCGTTTTTGGATTTAGTAAATAATTTTTTTTCTTGGTGTAGTACAGTCAAAGGGCTTGCAAACAAGTTGTTGCGGAACCTGATCAGATAACTGGTTTTTGAGTTACGGGGCGTTAAAGTCGAAATTTTGAAAAATTCATAGCGACCGCCATTTTGAAGTTAGAGAGTCCGGTAAAAGCTGTTTCCCTTGAATTATGCCCTTCTCTCATATCCCCTACTCAGATTTTCCGCTTCTGAAAAAAATGATACCAAAAAAACGTGTCTAACTTCCGCTTCCGGTTTCGGATTTTTTTGAAAAGCTTATTTTGTCGATGAATTTTCGATATACCCCTTCATTTAAAATTTCATCAAAATCGGTTCACTAGTTTTTGCGTTACAGGCGTTACATACCTACCCACCCACGCACCCACCCACAGACAGACATTTTTTCTAGAAGACGTATTTCCGTGAAAATCTCGATTTCGAAAATTTTCATGATATCAATACTTCCCTATACCAGTTGTAGTGGTACGGGAAAGTAAAAAGGCTTGCTGAACTTAGGTACACGAAGCCCTCGAAGTTTAAATTGGTAACAGTAAAGTAAGCTGCATTTCCAAGTTCTTAATAGATAGAATATATTACCATCGATCGTTTAAAAGTAAAAAGAAATTAATAATTTGCAATATATCATATCAATTAATTTTTTTAAATGCGTAAAAAATACGTTTGGCAATATTGCATAGTAAGTCTTCAGCTTTAGCATCTTTTAAAGTGCCTTTTGATGCAATGACAGATAATAAAATTATGATCATCACTCATCAACTTATCGTAGTACGTGTCTACAAGGTTGCCAAATTTACATTTCTTAAATTGTTATGGTGAGGAGTAGCCAATGGCCTACGAACTTTTTAGCAATAAGCTTTTTGCCTTATTTTTGTCCAAGGAATAACTTTATTTGAAGACTGCACCACCATTTTTACACACCCTATATAAATCCGTAATGGATTTTCTGGATTTCGTTTTCTCCATATACCTAGTAGGTATTTGAATTACACCCAATCCAAACAAATTTAAAACGAGTAAACGTGATAAATCATATCATACGCCTAATATATTAAAATGCTCTGAACTACGCCTCTGATTTTATTTAGTGTTAAAAATCTTTTGCTGCTTTACGATTCTAGAACGGACCTTATTTATCTGATGTTGTAAGTCGTATACACTTCCTCGAACATTGTTAGAAGATAACAAAATCTTTCCAGACATTTCATTAATGTAAATTTCAGCTTATTCGGGAAAACAAGAATTACTGAACTACCTGAGGCAACCACTCACACTAAAAAAATCTCAGAAAAGCTAACAGCATTAGCCATGCAATCATAATAAAGTCTCCTTTGAAATGTTAAGCCAGAAAAGTGCTCTTTTATTTATAACCGTGGTAAAACGTTAAGAGGAAATGTGCACCCCTACAATCATTGATCTTTCTCATAGTTAAACTGTAATATTTGGAACATATCAAATTTTTCGTTACTACTATTTTTTTGGGTTCCTGGAGGTTCAAAACACGTATTTCCGCGAAAATCTCCATTTCGAAAATTTGCACGATATCAATACTGCCGATATAGGTAGACCAGTGGTGGTATCGGAAAATAAAAAATACGTGGTGTAGGAAATTAGTTTAATGTACAACATCCGTAACATAAAATCGTATGTATTTATAAAATCGATTATAAAAAATACAGAAACAAATTACCAGGTAGTAAATAATACGCGGAATTTTATTAGTACCAAGGTAAAAGTTGCCTATTTATAGCAACAATTACTATGATGGGTTTAACAAAAGGGATTTCCCTACACATTTTCGGCAATGTTTCCCAGTCATTATGTGGTTGGAAAAATATATATGCATTAGCAACATAAAAACCGATAAAAACCAAGGCTATATTTTAATTTTTTATTCATAACATGAACCTAACATTACTTTCCATTTAAGTTAAATGAGCTATGAAAACGTTATCTTCGTAATATTCTATAAATCACTTAACAATGCCTCTCATCTTTCCGCTTGAAGTAGAACAAAACTACCCACTATCGTATAAAATTCGTGTCTGAATTCTTATGTGTACTAAACAAACCAATATCTGTAATCTCAGTGCACCTATTATGTGGATGTGAGAAATTCTCCACTTTAAACCAATTTATATAAAAAAAAATGCACAGATCTCGCAATTCTTGCAACCATCGTAGGGTGTTGAAAACAAACACGATGTATATTTAATACGGTAATCGAATATACAGAGTGTGTAAAAATTGTGGTGCAGGTTTCAGGTAATGCAGGATATCGCACTAAAAAGGAAACTAATTTTGATTTTGTATCTAAGTAATCAATAATAAAATTTTGCAAGTTGAACGGCAGCTACACATTTAGGCTACGACGGAGAGATGCAAGTTCGTGTTTTAAACAATAGTTTTGAGCAAAACTTCAATTAATTTCGATAAACCAAATACGGCTTATAATTCGTGGTATACGATTGGCGATTGGCTAAGGGAAACAATGAATTATTAAAAAAAATGTATTTTGGTGGTCTTGTGTTGTTTTCTGTAATGCTAGTGAGACAACATGATGGAAAACGGGATATTCAGATGTGAAAATCTTACAGCGATCTTTAGAAAAACACAAGTTTAACGAACATATTATTTCTTCAGCCTGAAACCTTGTTCTTTTGGGAAAACAAAATATTACTGCGGTAGCTTGAATTTATTTTAGTTACATTTTTAATATTGGCTGTACTTTGGAGCTATAGGTTAAATTTAGACAGCATTTATTCTAAATTTATTAGGACACTATTTATTATTTTATTATTTTTTCTTCTTCTCCCATTCTTGCCATTTATGTTTTATATATTCTAACTTGGTAATAAGCACCTCATTGACTGTTGCTGGATATTTACATTTATAGTTGATATAATTTGTTGATGTTTAAATATTTCACAATCGTAAAAACAGCGATTACAGTCGACAATTAAATTGAAGTTAAGTTAAACGATCAATGGTAAAAATTTTTAGCTATTATCACTGAATATACTCATCAAGTAACTATTTTGAAAGAGCAGCATTCTTTACTGTTACCAATTTTGAACTTTGACCACTGTAAGTTCAGGAAGCGTTTGCCAGTTTTTTTGATATCAGCTTTTTGTCTTAGTTTTGTCTAAGGAATAACTTTACCTAAAGCTTTCACCACCATTTTTATACATTCTGTATAATGAACATGGTTGTGGTTTATAATGGTTTATTATAACGTTAACAATACAAATACCAAACAGACTATTATAACAGACTAGTATACCGAGTGGTTGGTATCTGAATAAGAAGTATACATTGCATAATCACGTTTATCCGAATTCCTGCCCCTAACTGTTATGGAAAAAATTGGTAATGGTAGTAAACTAAAGAGAATAATATTCCGCGTTAAAAATTCTTTGTGTACTATTTCTTCAACATAACAATATAAAATTTAAAAATGTAGCTATTTAAAAAATAGGAGGTGCTGCACTTGTCAAAACAAAAAATACTCATATTTTTCGAATGTACTTTCATATGTAGGTATTTAAATTTTATATATTTATTTTTATATTAGGTATTTATTATACAAAGAATTCTTAAAATTGAACGACGCGGAATATTATTCTCTTTAATTTGGTACCATTACCAATTTGTTCCATAAAAATTGGGAGCAGGAATTCGCATAAACGTGATAATGTAAACGGCTTATGTACAGGGATATGACCGATATGACCAACCACTCGGTATAAATGTTGCTTACTTGCCTAAACTAATAAACTAAGTGAATACCTATACAGGGTGTCGAATTGAATTACGCTACATATGGAATTCAATGGTAAAATTTTAAAAGTCCCTTATTTTGGGGGCAAAACCCTCAGCTTGGCACAATTTTGCGAAGATGCGTATAAGCTGTTCTGCAGCTCGATTACCCAAGTGTTTAATTGCGCAATCAAAATATATAATTTTATGAGAATAAATCAGAAACGAATATATAAGTGTGTATAATGTTAAATGTATATTATAATATAATATTACAGAATATCAGCAGAAGAAACATTTGGTAAAAATAGATTTTGAATAGATTATTATTGCGTTCTGAACATTTTGTATTTTTTGGTTTTGTTTTCTTTTCCAGGTCAGGTATAACAAAAATATTTTCGGATATTTTGTAAGGACAGAATTAACGCTTCTGGGCAAGCGCTTACAGAACAACGCGTGTAGTCCGACAACGCAACCAACTCCGCATGCTCGCACCCTGCTTAGATCCCGCGTGACGATATTTCGTGACGCGAGAACCTATAACTTGCCTCCGTATAAGTGTTTTCAACACTAAAACATTATTATTGCCCAACCGGTGATCAACACCAATGGCGCCGAGGACTCCGAGCGTCGGAGCTTTTATATCCTGCTAGAAATATCGTATCAGAACACTCGTTAACAGTATTCAGATATCTAAATCAAGTTTTGTATTAGACTAAATAAAAGCTAAACTTAGTATAATGCCCATTTCTTATTTTATAAACAACACAAATTGCTGCAGTGTGCTTAAAATAATTTGCGCTAAACAAAATGGCAGGTTGTTTCACTGTGAAATCTTTCTTTACCAGAATATGTCGTATATTAATGAAATTACGTAGAATTAGCAACTGACTTTCATTTATGTATTTTCCACGAGAATAAATTTAATGAAATCAAAAAGGAAGAAAATTTATCTCTTGACATTAACAAATTTCTTTTTTTCATTCTTTACATTCCGCTAACATGGACACTGCTCGACAAATTCGTACTGACGGCCGAAATTAGGCTGAGTGTGTGCGGACTTTTTAGTCACTTGATGTAGAAAAACTGACATAGCTTGACTGGACATGACAGTTGATGTGACCCGCACCGAATGTTCAAATTATTTCCATCCAGATAATTCCACTTCGGTAGCCAGATCTGTTCAGGAGGTTATATTCCTGTAAAACCAGATTTAAAAGATTTTCTGTTTTTGGTACTCCCACGTGATTTACTTTTCAATAATTCTCTCTAGTTTTGAAGTAATATAATTACACACACTACACATTACAACCACTTCCATAAATCGAGATGATAGAAATGAGGCAAGGTTAATTAAATATCAAGGATGAAAATAAAATAAATGGATAGGATAATACATAATTATAGTTTCCGTCATAATAGAACTTCATTCGCTTTTATAGAAAAAAACCTTCATACTTCTCCGTTCATGGCTCAAAAGAAGCATTCACTACCATCTTTTGACCTTTTAACTCATTTCTGACATTGAATGTGGCAATATAATATTCTACAATCTACACTGAATCAAATAGCAGAAACTAAATAAAGTAAAATAAGAACTTGCTTTTGAGTTTGTTCTAAAAGTCTTCAGTTAGATTTTCAGATTCAAATTGCGAAATTACCAAACCTATTCAATTATGATTAACGGCAGTTATACACTTACATGCAAACTGAATACGAAATGACCCTTACAAAGATCCTGTGAATTGGAGGATTACTACATCTAACTTTATAAGGCAGGCTATGAATGAGGGAAGGAAACAAGCTCATATATAATAAATAAAAGCTGTCGACTTCATCATACGCCAGAATGAGATTCCGGATGAGAGGATTTACAAACCCTGCGGTCTTTTACCGTATAATCTAATAACGAATTCTTAATGTTTTAACCAGGGTTTTTCATTTTCTAAATCTATTAACAAATCTAATCAATACACCACAGAAGTATTATATACAGGGTGTTTTTGTAATAGGTGCATGAATAAATGTAACAAGTGGATATCTTAACGGTTCTCACAAAACGAGTTCCTTATGAAAAATAATCGTTTTGAAAATCAAATGTTAACATAATACCGCATAATACTCAAGTTTATGAGTTCGTTATGAGTGCATTAGGAACAAGTTGCTTCGTTTTGTACACCAGCCAGATCATGGTCATTCAAAATCCGGCGAGGTATAAAATGCTGCACTGCGAAGCGTTGGCGTTTTCTTGTTTGTTGTTTCGCACACTCTTTACAAGAGCAAAATTTACGGCCTTATCAGCAACCCCGTTTCTAAATAATGTGCTGCGAACCAGTGTTACGTATGACGATTTCCAAGTTGATAATTCATTTGGAATATTTCGATCTGAATCCTGGTCTCGTATAGTATACCGGCTGAGTCAGACCACCCGTAACAGCCGTTTTTTTCGAAAACGGTTAATCGTAGAGAGTCGGGCCAAATTTTTTTATTACAAAAGCCTTCATGAAGAATGGAATGGTGACATTGGCATCCGCCGGAAAAATCGGCATCCTGAAGAGATTGCTCCAGAATGTCGAGAACTCCAAAATTTCAAATAGCACGGGGGGTCAAAAGGAGTATCGTTGAAAAGGTCTTTAAAAAATAAGCAAGTTTTGTAGGAAAAATAATTTTATTACCCCCACCCATTCTGAGGAATATTCGATTGAAGTTATTAAGTAATTGTACTGTTATTTAGGCCTAAGTAACTACATATGTCCTAATAATAGAATTTGGAGTTCTCGACATTCTGGAGCAATCTCTTCAGGATGCCCATTTTTCCGGCGAATGCCAATGCCACCATTCGATTCTTCATGAAGGCTTTTGTAATAAAAAAATTTAGCCCGACTCTCTACGATTGACCGTTTTCGAAAAAAAACGACTGATACGGGTGGTCTGACTCACCCGGTATATACGAGTATATATTATGCTTCTAATTTAAGTGTTACATCGGTTACACGACGAGCATACCTATGTCCAGAGCTTTTGTGTTCACATTATGCCAGTAATTCTAACACAAGTATTTTCAAACATATTGGAGCCAAATTAAAATTAAATTGAGTTTTAGAAACAATAATTTCATGTTACATTCAAAGTAGGTAGTACCTACCTACAACTACCTAATTTTGTTGAATGTAGGTATTACAAAGTCGCTATAAATTTCATGTGTATTGACATATAAAGATTACCTAGATTATAACTCACTTGCGTTTTTGAAACAATATGCACTGTACCAAAGGTTGCCTAATTGTAGAGATGTGCCGAGACCTCATTCAAAAAGCATTTATTTAAGAAATCATGACCAGCTTAATTCCCATTAATTCCCAATTCTTATATAACAGTTAGGGCTGAAGCTGGCCATGAAAACAATCATGGCCGGCTTGGTCCTTTAAAAAGTTAGGAGAACGAAGCTGGCCATGAAAAGAAATCATGATTTCTTCTTATAACCAGCTACGAGCTACATCCGGCCATGGAAGAAATACATAAACTTCCACTGAAAAATAACAGATGTCTCATGGTCTCGAAGAAAGTGCAATACATAACTTGTATGTAAATGTGCATCTCGCCTTAACGGACCTCATAATATAAATCCATGACGAATAATTGTCGACCAATAAATTCCCTATTAACCGAGCTCGACATTATGATCGATTGATTGCATTACTTAAGTAGATATGTAGGTCAAAACTTGAATTTTATATTACAACAGCGTTGTAAAAAATTGCAGACTATTGATAGAAATGTGTGTAGGTATATAAACTAAACTTACATACCAAGATTTTAATGCGCAATGTGAAAACAATAAAGCATGTAATCATTTTTTATTAAAATGCGATTGGATATGACTAGTGGTGGGCGATATTGAAAATTTAATATCGGTTATCGATAACAAATTTCTATCGATATTATCGATATATCGATATTATCGATATTATCGATATTATCGATAATTATCGATATTATCGATATTATCGATATTATCGATATTATCGATATTATCGATATTATCGATATTATCGATAATTATCGATATTATCGATATTATCGATATTATCGATAATTATCGATATTATCGATATTATCGATATTATCGATAATTATCGATATTATCGATATTATCGATAATTATCGATATTATCGATATTATCGATATTATCGATAATTATCGATATTATCGATATTATCGATATTATCGATATTATCGATATTATCGATATTATCGATATTATCGATAATTATCGATATTATCGATATTATCGATATTATCGATATTATCGATAATATCGATATATCGATATATTTTTTTAAATTATCGATAATATCGATATATCGATATATTTTTTTTAATTATCGGTGGCCGATATTATGAATAATATCGATATTATCGATATATCCATAAATATTCCTAACACTAGTAAGAATCGGTGCTTTTTGATTTAAAGTAAATAATAAGGGGAACCCCGAACCACCCAAAGTAGCAACGTTATTATTGACAATAAGGATGCAGGGATTTTTCCCATTTGTAGGCTAGTTTTTTGTTTTAAATGTAAACATCTTTTGTTCCGTTTTCCGGTAAACTTATATTACTATACACATTCGCACTGTTGTTCATTTTGTAATTATAATTGCGCTATAAATTCGAATACGTACTATTTAATTATTAAATATTAATTGCAAACTCTTGCAAAATTATATAGAAATTTCTATAATGTCGTTAATATCTATAATATCGATAATATTGATAATATCGATAATATCGATAATGTAATTAAAATAAACAGCTGGGAAAATTTATCCTCTTGATTTTGGAGTAGCAGCCAATTTATGTATTAATTTAAATAAAACACGAAGTTTCATTCTTGTCACATATTGTATTTTAAAAATTTAACGTTTCGTTTCGTTAATTCTGACGAAGCCTAAACGGCGAAACGTTAAATTTTTAAAATACAATATGTGACAAGAATGAAACTTCGTGTTTTATTTAAATTAATACATAAATTGGCTGCTACTCCAAAATCAAGAAAATATCGATAATATCGATAATATCGGTAATATCGATAATATCGATAATATCGATAAATATCGATAATATCGATAATATCGATAATATCGATAATATCGATAATATCGATAATATCGATAATATCGATAATATCGATAATATCGATAATATCGATAATATCGATAATATCGATAAATATCGATAATATCGATAATATCGATAATATCGATAATATCGATAATATCGATAATATCGATAATATCGATAATATCGATAATATCGATAATATCGATAATATCGATAATATCGATAATATCGATATATCGATATTTTTTTTTAAATTATCGGTCACCGATATTATCGATAATATCGATATTATCGATATATCGATAAATATTCCCAGCACTAGATATGACCTCAATTACTTTTCTTTTATAATTCAACTGGATTATTAATTAAATTTGGTAGATATATGTAATTATTATTATTATAATAATACAGTATAGCCCAAGGTTAAGTACTATCACTAGGTACCTACCTATTGAAATAATATCGAAATATTATTCTATATTCTCAATAGTAATTCAATACAACCTCACATGCACTTATGCGAAAAATAAAAGTAAAAACCAAAAAGATATAGCAGACAATAAAACAAGTTATCGGAGCAAAAACGTTGAATTGTTTTAATGTATAATAACATGTGGCAGGGCGAAGGACGCGAAGGTCAAGTTGACCTATTTTGATGGTAGCAGCAGCTAAAAATCAATTTTAGTATTGCTTACAATAATTGTTTGTTCTTTGACTAAGTTAGAAAAATAATAGTAGGTAGTATATAGTATCTGAAAATGAGTTTTAATGTAGTAGGTACCTATTTACATTTGTTTCATAATTCCCACACTTTCTTCATAATGATTTGTATTTCATCAAAATTCCTTTGCGTTTATTTGAAATTCCTTTGTATGCTTCCCCAGTTTCCTTTCATTTTCTATATACTTTTGTCCGAGCTTTTGTCTAAAGTGCTTGAAGGAGGTTTAATTTTTAAATATTATGTAGCTATGGCTTATTGTTAGAATTATCACCTAATAACTTTAAAAATATTGCCAGGTAGGTACCTATGCGAGAATCGTAATTTTAAAAAACCGCAGAGTGTTATTTATGTAGCATAACTTTTTCTGAAAATACGGAAGTATTTGGAAAATATTACAGCAATGAAAAAAATATTATTATCTTTGAATAAAGGCATATTGAGTTGATTGTAAAATCAATCACGTTCATGATATAAATTTAGTAGGATTGATCTTTGAAGTAAATTCGATTTGATAAAAAAACTATCGACGTCAATGTTACAGTGACAAGCAATTAATTCTCTTCCTTCGTCACAAGAACATTTCCGATGAATTGCTGGTAAAAGGAATTTCTTCTATAATTACAGAAAGCTTTATTAGTAGTATACCTATATATTATAGATACCTTGAATACTTCACCAATTTTGCATCGTTAAATATTAATTTTCTACAAAAGACATTAATTTTAATGTTGTGAATTCGGTAATATTGGTTATTTAATTTCACTTAAAATCATTACACTTTAAACTATCCATTAAATAATCATCCATCATCTGTAAAATCAAGTCTTAATTAAAAAGAAGTTAAATACACCTTAATGTCGAATTGACAAGCATTAACAATGGCAAATAATTACGGAATTTGCAGAAGGACATGCAAAACTGGAAAATTGATTACATAGTGCTCTATAATAAATTAGTACTGATAATAGTTGTAGATATGAACTAAAAGGAGAAACATAAATTTTAAATTCTGTATAAAATTATAAAGTATTATCGATTAGTAAAAAACACTTTCAGTGATAATTCAGCAGGCTGTATAAGGACCTAAAATTTTCTGTATTATGTTAGTACCACATTGGAATTACGTACGCAATTTATAAATTATCTTAATGTTAGAAATTAATAATCCTTGTAGATGTAGAAGCTTATATTCATATAGGTATATGTATTACCATAATTAAATGTAAAACTCCCGGTCAAACTAATATAAATTGAATTATAACCCTTAGAATAATTCCCTAGCCCCCAAGGTTAAATAATTTATATTATAATTTCAGGAAATATCCACAAACTTAATTTTCTCAATTAGCCTTGATTAAATTATTTTAAAGTGGTAGAACATTGCAAAAAATATTATATCACAAAGTATGGCAATAGGAGTAACCGGAAACTACAGGAAAATAAATTGGAAGAATATAAAATTTAAGCGAATCATGAAGAAGCATCATAGGTTTCAAAATAAAGTGAAGTGAAGTATAAAATAAAAGGGAAACTATCTATGGATTAAAAAATATGGGAGTACCTACTACCAACAGATAAAATAAGTATAACTATTTTCAAAGCTCTTTTTGATGTTTAGTAGGTAGGTATGTATACTTCCATCCACTTATTACTAATAAAATAAGGAATAACAACTGTCTTGAATGCCTATAGAGTTTCCTACCCCAAAAACTAATAGCCTTCGTTTGACAACGACATGTTGTCGAGAACTTGGCCAAATTACTACTAATAGATAGTAATAATAGTCCATAGTTTCTAATTACTAAAGACAGTATTAAGGAGAAATAACTCGATAACATCATAATATCCTGTTCGGATATATTTGTTTGAACGAAGAAAGTTCATTCATGGAATATTACTTAATAAGAGGGTGAATAACCTTTTAATAGATTCAAGGAAAGGTGTGTGGGGGTTTCACCTGAACCATTACCATACATTCGATAGGAATAGCTGTTTATTCATCTATTCAGCTGCACAATACCTAATTATTTTCCAATTTAACCGAAATAACAAGAAAATGCTAGAAGCGCCACGTCTGTAGATGACTCGAACTGGATTTACTGTTAATTCATGAAAAACGAGAATGCAAGAACACGTTGGCAAAAGATGGAAAAGTTCTTTGGGTTACTTTAAAATAAGCAACCATACATAGGAAAGAATGTAAAAGAAACCAATTAAACCTACTTTTTTATAATTATTTTTTTATTATGCGCTCGTCACAACCTAAAAATTACTTTTTAAACTTTCTTTGGTGCTTTCTTTAAATTGCAGGGGTACGAGTTTGTCGGAGTTTGTAAACTAAACGCCACAATAAATCAAAATTTGTGAACCCACCTGATAATCCTCGTGTATCGGCTAGCACCTGCAGAGCAATCCAACAGGATACGGCAAGGATGACGAAAGGACCCCATAAAATAGGGCCATCCCCTAAACACTTCATGTCAACACCACACACACAAGAACATAAAACAAATCAATTAACAATAAACACAAATAAAAATTAAGATAAAACAAATTCAACTTAAAACATGTTTTTTTAAGTCTGTCACTTCAAATAAACGAGCCGAAAATGTTACTTTTTCAGAAACATCACTGTTGAATGTTTCTTTTATTTCGTATTATTTTTGAGGAATTCGCGATTTGTATAACAGGGATGAGACATACACCTCCCTTTCGCGCAGCCACTCGGCAACTGAAAGCGTGCGCTGCCGGTTGCCTGATGGTGATCAAAGTTGGCGCTTGCCCTCTTACCTCGTCAGGTGTTCTAGTGAGCAGGTTCGTAATACTTTTTCTGTCCGAACGTTATTTGTTGCACTTGAAGTGCACTTCTGTTAGTTTCGGTTAGCTTTTAAAATTACACTAACCATTGCCGTAGAGAAAATAAGGTAAATGGGTGAAAATATGGTCTTATGCTACCTATATCAAAATAACTTTTTATTAATTATTATATTAAAACCATTTCCGGATAACGTTCTAAGTCGACCAGTTACTTACTACCACCAAAACCACCCAAAATAAAATTCATTACACGAGTATTATTAACATTTAAAAGCTTGCACATTGCGATTTTGGTTTCAAACGAACGTCCGTCGAAAGTAGATATGTCTCGAAATTTTGTAGGCAGCCTAACCTATTAAAGGTATAAACTTTCCACTATTTTTTTTTTGTAAATTAGCCAGGGGCGGCGCGAGTGGGGGTTATCACCTTTTTCCTGTAACCCGTTTTTCTTAACCTTTTGTTTTTTTTCCATTTTAGTTTAGAGATTTGTATTCCTGTTGCCTAGTTAACAAAAAAGGTACTCTTGTTTCAACACGCCTGAACTAACCGTTTCCTATAAAATGCAGGTTTTCTGTTTAGCCAAAATCAATTTAGAATGCTAGATTTGTATGTAAATTAATTTATTGAAAAATAAATTAAAATAAAATAGTTACAGTAGTTACAGTAAGTGTTCGTACTCTTTATACCTTCAATAGGTTAAGCTTCATACACAATTTCGATTTTTTCATCTCAAACCGTTTTTAAAATGCAATTGTTTTCCGTTTTTTCAACACCATTTTCAAAGACGTGTAGCTTCCTTATGCTACGGTTTAGGACAAAAATTTTATAGACATTTTCGACTTATTTTTGAGTCAGGATGCGGCTGGTAAATTTATGGTACTAGGTTTAGAGACACCCTGTATTTTAAGAATGTCACAGTCTGTCAATGATGTAATACAAGTTCGCTAGCGAGGTAATCCATGAAATCGGCGTTTAACATTGTAGACCTGCAGCTTCGTATGGATATTTCCATAGGCACTACAGGCTAAGTATCAGGTAGTATTTAAATTAAGTGAGAACAAGTTTTCCGGATTTAGTTATCAAGAACAATTAGCGGCTAAAGAGCAAAGTCGTCCCAAATCAGAAATCAATATTAAAACTTGCAGGTAAAAGTTAAAAATACTTTGATTTCTGTATGTGTTGTTTGTTGTCGGCCTTGGCGAGAAAGTTCGATTCGCTATAATCGCAGTCAAAAGAAAATGGAAACATCAATATGTTTGTAGTGCTCATTTTTCATTGATTTGTCTACTTCCTAATAAGCTTATAGGTTGTTTATACCATCAGAGAGTCCCCATTTCTTTTGTGGTCTGTGGTCTTCCTGATAATCTTTTGACCCTTTCGGTTTTAAGTTTCTGAGTGTCTTCGCAATTCTACTATCCTGCATGCGTTAGACATTTTTTATTTTCCATGTTGGCGTTTCATTTGGTTTGTCCGCAATTTATTGTAGTTTAAAGCGACAACACATAAAACACGAAAACTCAAAAAGTCATATTAGCAATGAAATACAAATCGTTTTATTTAGTAATATTTTACTAATATGCATAGGTAGTACCTAATACCTTTACTTTATTTCCTGATGCAACACACCCAAAAATAATTGGCACGGGGCCGCCACTGATAGGAAATTATAGAGTGAATAAATGAATTAATGATTCATGTCCAATAGATATGGAAAAGTATGTATACAGGGTGTTTCTAAAATGATGCGCTTAGCGCTAAACTTTACAGGGGACCTCTACAGCTAAGAATAGTAAAAAAAAGTCCTGGTCGTCTACGCAATTCGCGAGCCATGCATTTTAGTACCTACCCCGGTAGGGGCCTGGACACAATCCCCGCGTTGTGTCCCTAGTGGGGCTTGTGGGCAAATTCAAATGTGGGGGTTGTGTCCCTTGTGGGGATTGTGGGCGAATCGAGGTGTGGGCGTTGTGTCCCTTGTGGGGCTTGTGGGCAAATTCAAATGTGGGGGTTGTGTCCCTTGTGGGGATTGTGGGCGAATCGAGGTGTGGGCGTTGTGTCCCTTGTGGGGTTTGTGGGCAAATTCAAATGTGGGGGTTGTGTCCCTTGTGGGGATTGTGGGCGAATCGAGATGTGGGCGTTGTGTCCAATGTGGGGATTGTGGGCAAAACGAAATGTGGGCGTTGTATCCAATGTGGGGATTGTGTCCATGTGGGGGTTGTGTCCTGTGGGAATTGTGTCCTAGACCCCCCCGGTACCTACACAGGTCTCGTAAGTTAACTTCCCTGTCCTAGGAAAGATAAGTAAATTTTATGACCGGCACAAATTTTCAGGGATTATGAATTCATAATCTCACTCATTCATTAACAATCATAATTCATTTTGTTTTAGCAAGGTATTAATTGTAACTACTTGATATCCAAAAATCAACAAAATTGCTTAAAAACTAAAAACCTATTACACTCCAAAAGTGTACTCCTTTAATTTAGGGATATAGTACAGCTGCTACTGTAATTGGATTGTTTAGGGTGGATGTGCTTGAACTGTCAGAATTTTCCAAATTTTTGACCTATTATTATTAAGCTATACAAAAACTACCCGCGAAGGGCTCAGGTCCCGTAATATTCTCCAAGGGAGCTCAGGTCCTGCAATTCCCAATACTCGACGCCTATTATGGTGTCCAAAATAAGATGATGTAGGCTACATGGGGATCTCAGCTACCTTAAGAGATACGGAAATAGTTGGCTTAGAAAATTTTAATTACCGGAATTGAATTACTCGTGTGCGCTTATGTAAGAATAGCGAGTTTAAATTGCATAACTTTAATAATAAAAGTCTTATTCGAGATTTTCGAAAAGTGTAAATTTCAGCTTTTTCAGAATATTTCAGAAGTGCTTGCAGATATCTTGAAAGTGAATACATTTTCGCAAGGGGCATACATTTGCGCATCTTTTCTCTAATTTAACCAAATTCGTGTCTCTTAAGGTAGCTGAGATCCCCATGTACAGTCAGTGACAAATGTTTTCACCAGTCTTATACCACTGCAACCCGCTTTACTGAGAAGTATAACATTTTTTTTATATTTGATTTGGCTTTGTTAACAGCGTTACCAACATACCCATGTAAAACTATAAAAACGGCGCTATGTTACTTCTTACGTTTCTCAGAAAAGCTGATTTAGTGGTACAATACTGGTGAAAACTTTTGTCACTGACTGTACATCATCTTATCTTGGACACCCGGTATATGGAAGAAACATAAATGAGGAATGTAACAATACGTGTGAGGCTTCGATACTATTTTAAAGAGTAATTGCTTTTTGCGCGCTGTTGTCAAATCTTTCAATAACAATTCTAACATTTTCTAATTTGATCACATACCATAGGTACGCTGTAGGTATTCCTCCGTCCAAGTTGATACTTACTCTGAATAATTATTATCAATCTTTTCCCATTCTTTTTAGTACTTTTATAATATTATTACCTAATATAAAATATTTTCTAATTAGCGTCGGCTATGCAAACTATTTGCCGATACGACGCATAATGTAAAGAACGAGGTTGTGTTATAATCCTTGATTCCTTTCTCCTCCGAAGCGTTGAATAAAACAAATAAAAAGTGTAGAATAAAAAACATAAAAACGATCTGAGAAACAATATACAATTCCATTGGTATGTGTTTAACTTTCATCCTACATCTCTGTAAATCCTGTAAAATAACTGTAATTTTGATAGTAATATACTTAGCTTCACAATATAGCTTCAATTTCAAAAATAATTGCAATATAAGCTTTCTTCTCAATCAACAAGGCATTGCCATTGTTTATAAAATCGTTTCGTTCTCTTGTTAGTATTTTAATTACCAATGCACGAAATGGTACACTAACTACTTGAGGTTTATTTTACGTCGAATCCAGATATGGGAAATTTTTATCTAATACACGAAATGGGGACGCACGAACTAGCACTACATTGAAAAATCTACCAATTTATGCTGGATAATAATAAGTGTCAATAGCACATTTTTAAGAATCCGTTTGTACGAGTATATTATAATATACACCCTGTACGTTGAATATTTTAGTTAGAAGTATCCAAGCGGTTAATATATTTGGAAAAATAAAAACATGCACGTCGTTTTTATTTCAATTGGATCTACCTTTTGATAGTGATCCAAAACACGAACCAGTGTATAATAAATCACAAGATTTATATCCTGCTCTCTAGTAAAAAAATCTTAAATTATATTTCTAGTTTCTACAGACTATAAAGATGCTGAAAATATAGAAATAATAAATATTAAATAAAATATCGCTTGAAAATGTCAATAAATGCTAGAAAATGTTTGAAGTAGACAGTATGGTAAGCACCAAAATTTCATCGGAAATTCGTTTGGGTTCTATCAAATCACTGTATTTTTTGACAGGTAATCATAAAAAGCTTGAAATTCTTAAAAACTATTCCCATAAGAGTGTATACTGTACTATATTTACCTTTGTTTTAACATTTTAACTTAAATTAATGAAATTTTCAAAAACAACTCTACAATGACGGTGACTATCGCATTCACCTGTCACGTGACAGACGTCGACCAATGAAAGTTGCGAATTTGTCCCATAACAGCCAATCAAATCACAATTACTTGAAAATTTTGACACAACGAATATTCGGTGATCACCCTCGAAGGCGACTACGTAAAACACAATTCAATTAATGATTATTAATTATTATACAACAAATAAATTATAAATTGTAATGAAACGTACAATTAGTATAATTAAATGTATTTGGTTCATGCGATAGTCTGAACAAACACACCTCGAGCAAGGCATATTACTTAAAATTTTTCCTTTGCTGTCGCACGCGTGTTGGTTGCCTCTTGAAAACTTCCCTCTCGCTTCGCGATCGTGCAGTTTTCGTTGCACCAAACACTTGTGTGACAGCGCGAAAAAAATTTCGGTAATATACCTTGCACTTGTTATATTGTATATGAAAATTACATCTATCACGAGGGCTATCAAAAGGGATTAATTGGAAAAACCTCAAATTAACACTTATCAAAAGTTTCACTCTTACGAATATAAATACTTCTCGAAAAATTTATTGTGGGAAAACCCCTCCTGAATTATTCATCACACCACGAATTATATCAGGTAATTGTTCGCAAATGAATGGTGTTGTACAAATGAAAACAAACAGGAGCACTTTCATATTTTTTATTATCATACCCAATACTCATTATTTTTGATTTACATATTTTTTCCAAATTGCCAAAAGAAAACGAAAACAAAGGCGACCAGACCAAACAGTGACTCGGTAAAGTGAAACCATATCTACTACTAAATTTGGTTATCTTGTTTAATTCTATTCCAAACATTATATTTTCAAGGTTTCCCATTGAAGGCACAAAAGAAAAGAACTGACGGCTGCAGATGTTAAACCAAATTCAAAGATTATACAGACAGCTTTGAATTAAATTTATTATTAATAGTTTGGCATCTACTTCGTTCAAATCTGTTATTACTCTTGCGTTTCTGTCGTGAGCTACCTTTCTCTAAATTAACAGTCTATGTTATTTGTTAAAATTTAATAAACAGAATGTAATATACCTGCCACAATATAAACAACAGTCAGAATAACAAAATTAAACAGACTGACATGTAGTGTATTTATTAGTAGATTTATTGGCGCTACACAAGACGCTACAATCTTCTGTTCCATCCTTTTGGTACCGTTTAATTCTTTTCACCACTTAGTTTAGAACATCATAAAGCTGGTAAAATACGTCATCCGATAATTTCCATTTTTTGTTATTAGTAATTAATATTTTTTTGTGCAGTCTCGAAGGCTGGGTCCTAGGATAATTGACCGAAGGAATTTTACCAAAAACGATTCATTGAAAGTAAATTTTTTTTATTGGAAATTGATCGAACAACTATGGGCTGAATGGAAAATTGGTCGAAAGTATAAAGCAGCTGAAACATTCATTTTAGGAAAGTGGTAGGGGAAGAACCTTTCTGGTTACTTGATAAACGGGTGGCAGCAACCAATCATTAATTTTGTATAATTGTGTACAAATACAAACTTCATTGATAGATATTAGTTGTTTGGTATCAGTGTTTCATTGTGTTCAGGGTAACAAACGTGGCACTGCTTGCGACAAACAAGACACCGAAACTCAAAATTCTATTATATGACCATAGCCTCTCTTACCTCAAACTGGCGTTCACTTCCAAGCAGCTTTTATTTGAGCTTTTATATTAAAATAAAGCTGGCAAACTCTAGGAAACCAAACCAGGCATACCACTGATTTTTTGCTTGGATTTATAACCAGTGGTGAATCTTATCACCACTCCACACCATAAAATAAATTCATTCAAAAGAATGGCATTATAATGATTATCTGCGACCAACAAACCAAAGACATTGCTAATAATTGATGATTATCCAAAAGGTTAAACGATACATGCGTAGTACCACATTAAGCATTATTAACCATAACGTACCCATGCAAATATCTATCATACGGCAAAATCGCTATAATGCAGTACGATTTACTGTCTTACCGCCTGAGAAAAGTTCCCGCATCTACTGCCTTCTATTACCAATCCTGAGAAAACGTCTTCCAGCTGACAGGAGCAATAAGAAGCTATTTTGAGGACCACGATTAATCGAATCCCTGGAATATCCCACTCCGGAAAGCACTGAAGCATCGCTGGAGAAAGTGCATTAAAGTTTAAGGAAATTATATTGACTATTCGGTATTCCACTCATCCTTATACTTCATTCATAATATGTTTTCCGTATTGCGGCAAAATTACTACCTTAAAAAATGACTAACCACGTGACCAACCAACATCGAATGGACCTCTGTATTCTCGAAATCACTCGACATTTTCTCGCACACGAGAAAAAAAATGAACCAATCCGAAGGCTATTTTCCTGACAATTGATCATATCTCATGCCACAAAAAATATAGTTTGATTGGTTCATTTTTTTTTGTCGTGTGCGAGAAAATGTCGAGTGATTTCGAGAATTCAGCCCCTGATAAGTGACAATAATTCTTAGTGATTGGTTGGATATTTCCATCGTTACCAATATGGCTTTGGCAATATTCAACGCGCAAAACATCTGTCAGTTTCGTTTTATTTGTCAGAACTGAATGTTTATTATAATATTTTTGTGCTTAATAATGACTTAATTTTCCTGTAATTTTGCATTAACTTACCTACACAATATTTATTTTTTCGTGAAATAGTCTTGTCGAATATCATTCGAGATATAATTTTTCCTAATAAAATTTGGAGATTGTTATACTCGCGTTTTTGTTGCTTAGCAATTGTGTTCAAAATATTTAAACAAATGACATATTGATTTTCCTAGAATTGCTAAGCAACAATCACTCGTAGCAATCTTCAAATTTTATCGACAAAATTGTATTTCTAGGGGCGCTTTATCAACTCCCTGTTAAGTTAACCAACAGTTAACAATTGTTATGCATACGAATTGTTACGAGAATTTTATCTATAGTAGTTGACCGTTGGCGTTGGTTAGCTTGAGAAGGAGTTCTACGGATTAATAAACTGACCCTTACGGTATTATAAACGACGATAAAAATAACTTGAAATAGAAAATATTTAATATTTCATTATACCAGGTCGCCAATTGCCCTCGTATATTTTTAGAAATGTTTGTTTCTTTAATTTGAATTTATCTGCAGTATGGAATTATCAAATCCATTTAAATATAGAATTTAATTTAAATTTAATTTGTTCAGGAAATATCAGATGTGAAAGAGAGTTAATTAATTGTTCAAACAACAATTATTGATGAATTTGCAGACAACAAAAGGTTTTTAAATATTTACAGATATTGAAGACAAATAAATGTAATTGAAGTTATAAAAAAACAATAAGAACCTCTTTTCCAATTTAAAATATAGCAAATTCTTGTTGCAGTGTAATATAAAATTAATCTATTTGATTTGAAGTATTATAGAAATAAATCATCCCCTTAAATCCCAGTTTAATTATTTAGTTTCAGGGCCAGCATTTATTTATAATCCCTCTAAATTGAAAAGCTATCTTCTAATTAAAGACACGTGTATAGATAGTATATTGCAATGGATTTAGAAAAAAAAATATTTAAACTAAAATTCTTTATGATCTAACAGGGGATATTCTATTACCAAACCATTACTAATGCTATCAGGGTAGTTCAGAAGATATATTTTTTTCTAAGACTGTTAAAAAACTGTACTTTTTTTAACTAGTGCCTGTGCGTAATAGATCTGTTTAAATCATAAGAGAGCACATGGAAAACATTTTTAATTAACGTTTTAGGAAATGGAACTAAACGAATTAGGAAATTAAAGGGATTGAGTCGATTTAGACAAGCATTGTAAAATTAGGTCGTTACTAAATAATTTGTATGTAAGATGAACCGAGGGAAAAAGGGAGCTAATAGCAATTTGAGACCTTTTCTTCAAAGAGATAATAATAACGTTTCACACAAAAGAAAGGAGTGGATAGTAAAAACTACAATGAACCAGAAGCTAAAAGAAACCAAAGATGTTTATCATTCGAGAGTGGGAAAATATTTGGTAAAGAATTAAAAATAACGTATTATTTTGGCGATGTATATGGCGAAAGTATGGACCGTGGATGTCGATAAAATTATATGTAAGTAGAAGTGATTTAGAACATCATAAACAGTGTTGGGTTTGGGTGAGATCCTTAATTAGGGATCTAGATCCAGATCAAATATCGAAGCCTAAAAATGGATCTAAATCAAGATCTACGGTAATTGAAAAGGTATCTAAGTCCTTTATAGATCCTTCCACGTTTCGTAATTTCTGATAAATTAGTTAGGTAAAAATAGTTTTTAAAATTTCAGACAAAAAATGGTTAGTTATAATTGAATAGCGGATCTTTGGATCTAAAGCTGAAAGATCTATAAAAATATGATCTAGATACAGAAAAAGATTATCTTGTAAAAAAGGTACTACCCAACACTTAGAAATAATTTCTTTGTTAATTGCTGTGTTTGTTTTATTGTTTATTCCACTATACAAGAAGGAAGACACCAGAAGTTATTACCACTAAGCCGTCAAATGGTATTCATTCGACGAATGTTGAAATGCTATGCTGGCTTTATAGTTAAGCGTAAAGGTAATGATATTTTGTTTTAATAAAGGAATAAACGCAAAATAAACGACTTACTCCTGGTTTTATTTAAAGTGTCTAATTCAGTTGTAAACAAAATGTCTAATCCGAGGTGTAGTTACCAATTAAAGTGCCCTATTCGAGCCCGGCCCTTCAAGAGCAACAAGTAACAGGTAGAGTAGAAACCCTAAGGGAGGAAACCGAACTATAAACGTGACTGGATGTACTTACTTGAGAACGATTTAAGGGAACTAGGAGTTATTAGAAAAGATAAATAGGATTGGATAAATTTAAAAAAATAAAGCAGAGACCATTCAAAGAATCTTAAAAGTGGATTTAGTAGCTTAGGAGATAACAGTTAGGGATTACAAATGTAGTGTCCTTTATCTCGCCCTGTTTATCGACGGGAATTAAGACCAGCAATTGACAAACCTACCAAGGAGGCCATCGCCTTTCAAAGGCTGTACGATGCGAGGGTAAGTATATTATAGATTTAGCATTATTATTAGTTTATGGTTCTAGGCGTTGTAATCTGTCCCAATTTTCCATTAAATACTAAAATATTTTGTTAAACCACATCTACACAATTTACTTATGTTTACTTGAACAAAATATTATAAAATTGTATTTTGAGAATAATTAAAATAATTAATAATAAAAATAAATAATAATTAAATAATTAAAGTAATAGAGAGAGTCGTAGATAGGTATTGTCCATGGAGGGGGTTAATGTACTTTTTATTAAAAAAAATTGAAAAAAGGATGCGTGGCCTCGAAAGCGACTTCTAAGAGAAAGCTGAAAAATTTTGAGCAATTTATTACGAAGCAAAAAATGATGTTTGGTAATTATTCGATTTATTATTTTTTTAACGGCGGATAATAGTCTGAAATGGGATAACGTTAAAGGGCAAAGTTTAAAAATTATTAAATAAAAATAATAGTTAAAGCTCCACCAAGCTTACAAATGCCCCGGAAAATATGTCAACTAAATTTTGAAAGACAAGGCGCGACAATTACGTCAACCAATAGCAAACAATTATACTCAAAAGTACATTCACGCAAAAAATTCAATTGACTTTTAAAATTAAAATAATTTCACTGTTTGTCAGATTGTTTTGACGTTTAAAATCTGTTAAGTATGAATGCTAAATCGAGGAAGATAATTCATTCTGAACCCAGAAATATCATTCGGAAGGTCCTGGAATTCTTGGAATGAAGAGTATTTACAATTATTTAAATTTGCCGCCTACATGTTTTTATTTTGACTGTACTTTGAAAAACTATAACAGCGCCGGACACGCCTCCTTTTAACTTTGTAAGCTTGGTCGAGCTGTATATTAAGAGGGCGACTTGAGGAGTGGGGATAGTTCAGTTTTCAAATGTAGGATTATATTTATTTACTAGAGGGCGATACTGGTATTGATTTGAATTATTTTGAAATTATCATTTATTTTGATAAAATCTGAAAACTAAACGACGCGACTGCAGGGCACACCCAGGCACACTTGTTTTTACCAAATCTGTCACGTTGACAATTCAAACTTCATATCATTAATACTACGCAAATATGTAACTAGTACCTATCTAATATAATTACAATTGTCCAGCGGAACTTTATTTACTTTTTATTATTATTGTCTAAAAGACGTAAAAAATAATTTATAAATTACCGTCAAAGTTGTTCTTTAATTTAACGAACTACAACTAACAGAAACAGTGTTGTCTGTATAGAGCTGTGGTAATGCTTTCGGCCTCGCACTCAGAACGTCATAGGATCCATTCCAGGCTCTGATAAACTTTTTTTTAAAATTTGATTTCTATTTAAATAAAAATATTGATTGTAATACTTTTTATTTTTTGCTTGTAGTATTTTTGGTTGACAAAATTAAAGAACACCGTTGACTGTAATTAATAAATTACCGATTTTAACTTTTTTTGAACAATAATAAAGGTTAATACTTCTTGCAGTTACCTAAATTCTAACAAAATAATACAGTTTGAAATTATAAACGGGTTTGTAAGAAAATACATGTTGTATAGGGAAACTATGTTCAGGAATAAGTGTTCACACGTACAAATCTTTTCCTTCAAATTCAAATTTAGCGCGTATTTAATGTCGACAGTGCCATCTATCCAAATTACGCTGAACTTCTTACTCACAATTGGCGGCCATTTTTTTATGCCCTTGTCAAACCAAAACTTAAGACTACCCATAAACATTATTATCCAACATTAATGACCCGGACTTGAAGTTTACATTCTGTGTGACCATACTTAGGTATTAACAGAATTTGACGTAATTTAAAATCATAAAAATTTCTTTTTTGCTAATTTTCAAATTGAATTTAAATTTAGAATCAAAACTGTATTTTACATGAAATTTAGTGGCTGCCTAAGTTGCAATAATGCTTTGTAGAATATCTTAATTAAAATTCAAATTTTTCGTTTTTGTTCGAGTTCGGTAGTCTTAAAATTAACAAGCTGCTGCCCTCTATCGACAAAAAGGGCAGCGGCCGCCCTCTTAACTTAGAACAGAAAAAGTACCTATACACACTACTTTAAAGAACGAAAGTAGGTACCTACTTACATTTATTTAAAAACAAAAACTATATAGATCACCTATATAATAAAAAAATATGATAATGATAATGACATATAACTATTTTGTGCTTTTTTAGAGAAAATCTGTTTATCACTTCTTCAGAACTAATAATAATTTCTCTATGCACCGTCATTAATGTTAATATAAATAATAAATATTAAATAAAATATCGATTTCAACGGGAAATAACAAGATTTATTCGCTTTATACGTATTTCGGCATCATTGTGCCATTGTCAAAAGCTATATAAAATATTATAACAAATGCAAAATATAGTAACTCCTTGATTCTATTATTTTAACACTGCGTGAAGCAGCTGACCCCAGTCAACCCGTCGGAGGTCAGTCGCTTATCAGTGTTTTAAAAAGATATTTATTCCAAAATCTTCAGTAAAGGAGAATCTAAGAGATCAATTTGCTCATTCATTAAAGGTATGTTGTTTTTTGTGTGTTTATAAATTTCAAAAGCTTCTAAAATGTTTAATTTATTTTTGTTATCAGAAAAGTGTAAAAATTTAATTGTATTATTAGATGTTAATGTGTGATTTTGTTCTAACAAATGTTTAGCAAAATTTGATTTATGTGCATGTTTATATTTGTAACAACGGATATGTTCTTTTTGCCTAATACTAAAATTTCTAATTGTTTGACCTATATATACTGAATCACAATGTGAACAATTTAATTTATAAATACCTGATTTTAGCAAATCATTAATTTTGTCTTTGTCTGGATATATTATGTTATGTTTCTCGTATGGTGTTAAAGTAATTTCACAATTTTTAATTGTTTGTTTTATTTCCAAATCCACAACCACCAAAATTATACGGTTTAGTTAAAATACATAAACCTAACATCCCTATTAGACCTGTAGTTTCATACATACATGCACCAAACCACATGCTAGCTAAAACATTAAATAATATAATTAATAATTTAAGATACACTCCAAAATATTCAGTTAAAAACACTTCTGAATTAATTAATAAATTAAGTAACATTAGCTTACCACCACTATGTAAAATAGTTAGTTTTGATGTTACGAGTATGTTTTCACAAATACCCCACAGGAATGTATTCCTTTATTAGAAAATGTTTTAGTTAACAATAACATTGAATTAACAAAAAGGATAGAGTTGATTCAATTATTTGAACTTTGTATTAATCAAAATTATTTTATTTTTAATGATAAAATTTATCTTCAGAAAGATGGGTTACCAATGGGTAGTCCCATTTCACCACTATTGGCTAATATTTTTATGGAAAATATAGAAGATCAAATATTCGAATCAAATCTATCAAATAAAATTGTATTTTGGTTTCGTTATGTTGACGATATTTTGGCATGTTTTGATAGTTCTTTCGAATACATTGACGACTTTTTAATTTTTATTAATACTTTACACCAAAAAATTAAATTTACAGTAGAAATTGAACAAAACAGATCTATTAACTTTTTAGACTTAAACATAAAAATTAATTCAGAAAACATACTCGAATACTCAATTTATAGGAAACCTACACAAACTGATATTACCATACCACATAACTCTTGTCATCATAATACACATAAATTAGCAGCATATCAATCTTTAGTAGGTACACAGAGCTCTAACAATTCCTTTAGATAAAAATAATTTTAATAGAGAAATTTCCATTATTAAACAAATTGCATATAGCAATGGTTATAATTATAACACTACACTTATTGACACTTTAATTAAAAAGAAAAATTATAAATTAGCTATTCAAAAAATTTATTCCATTAATAACACTGATAAAACATTAAAATACGTTTCAATTCCATATTTTGGTAAAATTTCAGAAAAGATTGCTAAAATTATAAATAACACAAATAAATATAAAGTGATTTTTAAAACAAATAAAAATATTCTATACTCTCTTTTCAATGCTAAAGACAAAATTAATGATTTGCTAAAATCAGGTATTTATAAATTAAATTGTTCACATTGTGATTCAGTATATATAGGTCAAACAATTAGAAATTTCAGTATTAGGCAAAAAGAACATATCCGTTGTTACAAATATAAACATGCACATAAATCAAATTTTGCTAAACATTTGTTAGAACAAAATCACACATTAACATCTAATAATACAATTAAATTTTTACACTTTTCTGATAACAAAAATAAATTAAACATTTTAGAAGCTTTTGAAATTTATAAACACACAAAAAACAACATACCTTTAATGAATGAGCAAATTGATCTCTTAGATTCTCCTTTACTGAAGATTTTGGAATAAATATCTTTTTAAAAACACTGATAAGCGACTGACCTCCGACGGGTTGACTGGGGCCAGCTGCTTCACGCAGTGTTAAAATAATAGAATCAAGGAGTTACTATATTTTGCATTTGTTATAATATTTTATATAGCTTTTGACAATGGCACAATGATGCCGAAATACGTATAAAGCGAATAAATCTTGTTATTTCCCGTTGAAATCGATATTTTATTTAATATTTATTATTTATATTATCATGGATTTCAACAAAGTGACGCTTGAGAATGTCAATAAATTAATGTTAATCCTTTAAATCGTTCATTTGATTGTGAATTTCTTAACCAATATTTAGCATACTAACTCTAAAATATGCTAAAGTTAGTATTTTTTTTTCTCTTCTTATTTCTCAGTAGGGGGGGGTTGAATCACGTAACCCCTCCACCCCTATCTACAGCCTTGGTAATAGGTAATTATTCATTGTGATTTACAAACTATGGGGCTTGGTAATAAAAATAGAACCGTCCTTAGCAACCTCATAACAATGGGATAAAAAATAATTTGAATATAAAACGATAATTGTTGTAAACAGTTCCTGACCTAGCCTGAAATCAGATAAAACGTTAGAAAATAGCGAAGTGGTATAAGTGAAATTACTCGGTGCTATCGTGAGAACTTCTATAGGTCTTTGACTTCACGTAGTGTGGCCGAGCGATTGATGCCGGTAGATCGGCGGGGCGTGGGGAACCCACAGGTAAAAGACAGAACCGTAATCAGGAAATTTAAAAACACGTATGTACAGACAACTTTTTATAGAACGGTTTTCAGTTCTTTCAGTTAATATTGGTTTACCTGGAATGGAGCTTAAACCTGAACTAAAATACCGGCCCTTAATGTTGTTTACGGAATTATTATCGGATTCTGTATTTATTTAGACATTTCACAGAAAAAAAGAATAGTAATCGTTATAGGTATCAAACATGAATATTCTTCTAATATACAAATTGTAATTTATTGTACCCTACCTTTACGCTTTACGAGATCGAATTTACGCCCTGGAACTGTACCTACTATCAGGAACATGTTATCATCAATAAATAATCTAAAATAGTAGACGCTTATTAATGTCCGCGTACATAGCTAATGACTAATATGTAACTGCAACTAACACGTCCTCAAAACCTCATTGAAGGTTGTGCGTTTACATTATACAGTTAACATTTGCACCCAGAAAAAAGCGTTTGCAATGAACGCATGCAAATAACATGCTGGTGTAACCCATATGAATATAAACCATCTCGTACTATTTTGATTAAAAAAATTTAAATATTTAAGCAAAGACTTTTCTTGTGTTGTTTATCGGGACGCGTTTCTATTAAATTTTAAGGAAACTTTAACATAGAATAGAAAATCTGTATAATAATAATTAATTTATTGCAGTCTTCAAAAAATGTGATAAATTGATAAACCCTCCTCTTAACTTAAATGGAATACTTCATCGTAGCAGGGTTACTTACACCAATAAAAGATAATATAAACGGAAACTCATTCATAGGTAGTTTCATAAATTTACATATGCAAGATTATTTGTTTTTAAAGAATGACCCACAAATAGAAATGTAGATATAGCCCACGTTATTTAGTTTGATCTATTAGAGAAGGTTTGTTTACTGTGTTAGTAATCAGTACCGACAGGTACCTACTCTTGAAACAAACATTGAACACATAGTAAGGGTGTGGGAGGTGGGAGGGGTGCTACTGCTATGAAATTTGATAATCTGAATAAGACAGTGTTAATTCTACTACCCTAAGCCTCATACTATAGAGATAAATGTGAAAATCACAGAGAACTTCTTGAGGAAGCTAGAAACTTGAAGTTATTTTCCGAATAGCTAGTACCAAGTACCTACTATATATGCTGCAGTTATCATGAACCAACCTTACATTAGTTTGGAAATATTTGGACAGTGGAAATGGAAAATAAAGAAAAACATGTACTAGAGGGGGTGGTCAACAGCCCAACTGTCGTAGATTACAATTTCAAAACGAAGCAGCAGAAAATGTTCTGTATACGAATACCTTTTATGACTTTTGTATTCAGATGAATCTTTTTATATTCAAACATATTTGCCTGAATAACCATCAAGATAAAAAAAAACTTCTATATAGACATAAAAATTTAGAAAATGGGGTGTATTCTAGGAAAAATGTCTGGATGGGTATAAAGTAGAAAATAGAAATGATTTTCAAAAATTATTACTGCAATTGATAATCATTGGCAGAGGAAGAGAATTTGTGGGAGGGGCGTAATAAGAAAGAAAAGACTTTCCAGTCGTATAGTTTTTCTAACTTCACACTTTATGGTAAGAGGTAAGAACAAGCCGTTCTAGACAGTTATTGCCTAAATATCTGGAATACAACTTTTTAACTTGAGAAACGGTGTCTTTAGATTAGGGGTCTCAATACTGGAAATCGCAATATCGAACTGTATATCACCTGTATATGAATTACACAAGTGTTAGGAGATTTTCCAACTTCATACTTTAGACTGTACAAGTTGATATTAATGTAAGTAGGGACTGTTTTTTAAGAAACGGAGATTCGGGTAAAAGGTTTGCCAAGGTACTGTCGTAGATAAAAAAGTTCCTACAAGCTCTCTTAAAGAGTAATATTAAATATTACAATACGGAGTATACTTCACAATTGACCATGTTCCTATTTCAAAATTAAAATTAAATTTTAATACTTCTGTTTAGGATTCTACTATTCGTGTTTTTTATTTACTGAAGAGATTCTTCTAAGAAACGGAAATATAATAAATTAACACTAATTTATTGAAAGCATTATACAACATGTTTTCTAGGAATTTGTTACAGATTTCTTTTTAACACAAACGCGAATTTTTTTCCGGAAATTTCTCTTTTTAAATGTAGTAGATACATTCTGTTGAATACTTCCATTTCACGACATTATTTTTGTTGTACTTGCTCTATAGAAACGGCGTGAACGTTTTTGTAGGTTTTGAAAGTTAAAGTTAAGAAAATACAACCTTTCTTCACACACATATTCAATTGCTCCCATTTAACAATACTAACATGAACAATTATTTAAAGTTGTAAAATAGCAAAATGTAAGTAACAGGGCTAATAAAATATCCATAAAAATAGTTTGATTATAGTTTATAAGCAATAAATAAATTCATATTAGCCAGTAAAAAATTCTCATGGATTTATATACTAACGCGTGTAGAATTGAATCACGCAACACAGGGATTTCAATGGAAAAATTTTAAAAGTCAAATATTATCTTCCCTAATTATTTTACAAAAAAACTGTAAGACAGGTTTTTGTAGAGAAAAAAATTCTGTATCTTTAAATGTTATCGATTTTATTTTCTATTTGTTCGCAAACCGAGAAATCGGGAACAGTAACAGTGAAATGCGGTATCACTGAACGACAGTTGTCACAACTCAACATCAAGGCACTATAGATTTTCGTCAAAGTAACTTTTCCTACAGTCTTTGAAAAACTAAAAATTAAAACTGAATACATAAAGTATAGACGCAGAATATTTTTCCCTACAAAAAATCTATATGAATTTTCATCTAAAATAATTAGAGCAGCTAATTGTTGACTTTTAAAATTTTACCATTGAAATTCCTATGCTGCACCATTCCATTCTACACCCTGGTATAATTAGCTAAACAAGTCTGTTACGTTGTAATAACAAAAAGGAAACAATCCAGCTAATTTAACGAAACGTTTAGCTGGTTTAGCACGTGCTCTTAAGTTTAAATCCTGTGTATAAGAAACTAATTGGAGCGCCCTTTTTTATGTGAATTTCTTATACAACACTGTCATATATTTATACTTTAAAAAATAGTATTTTAAAATAAACAACTAGATAGGCTACTATACAAGATCCAAAATAACGCTAGTTATGATCCTTGTCGCAAAAAGTCGTTTTAACGAGATAACAGTAGGATATCAATGATATCATTGTTCTAACTCATGCTGTGTTAGTGATATGATATTAAATTATTTTCAAGTCCCACTTATAAAATTAAATGTGCAAGCTTTAAACAAGCTGGTGGATTTCCATATAGCTAAAGCATGTTTCAAATAAGAGGTATGTCTACAAGCCTCTAATCTCCAGTAACTTGATTCTTTAGAATTTTTAAAGAACCACTATTACTACCTACTACTTATATAGCTTATATATTATTGTCAATTATGAAAAGGAATGTTAAACATAATGCCAAAACTAGATATTTAAAAAATTATTGTATACATAATTTATAAGACTGTAATGTATGTCTACAACACTAAAAACAAAAAACAAACATTAATCAATATTCGAAGGTGAGTTGTTGAAAATGCACATTACATTCATTAATAAAAAGAATGTTACATTGTTTTTCTAATGATCGTTATAAATTTTCAACCTAATGGATACTTACCTGCGAAAGGTATATGTAATTAAATGTTGTTATAAACAGATGAATGTAATCGCTGTGGTATTTGCGTCATTTTCGTGGAAGTGTTTGACTTTCATGGAAAGTCTTTAATTTCTATTATGGCAAAACTAATTCTACAGAATTGAAATTCAATCGAAAATAAATTATTTTCTTCAATAGCTTGATTTGCAAGAATTATTGCGATTAGAGGAAGCAACTATTTGCTTTTATGACATTTAAGAGTTGCCATTGGGTCAAATCCGTGATGTAAAATTATGAATAACCAGCGAGAATAACGTGATACACTTCATATAAAACAGGTAATATTTTCGAATAAGGACCTGGTGCGGGGAAATGGCCGAGTACGAGGCTGGTACGGCATGGCACCAGCTCCAGCGCGACTCGCGAAGGACATATACCGCGGTCCCACTTACACCTAACATATCTCTTGCACTGCACAACACATATACATGATGCTTCGACATTGAGCATCAACCCTGAGAGAGTCAATATTTGATAAAAATATGCAAACATTGCAAACTTAGATACCATTATATGCAAAGTTCTTGAATAAAGTCGGATAAAGGTGTGGAATTTATCCTAAAAATAAAACAACATTTTTTCAATACCTACCGACTTGGTTTTATTTTCGGAATTTCTAGTAGGGGAAAGGGGGGGAATACCGCGCACCTAAGGAAAAGGCTTGAAAAAAAATATTAATAATCACACCACAGCTTTAGTATTTTTTAATCTTACTCTGACATATCTTTGCTATCATATTTACCACCTACGGTAGTTCCATATCAAAGGTAAACTTATAAAAAAATATTATTTTGAAAAAGTGTAATTGCGGGGTATTCCCCCGTATAAAGGGAAATGCCGCGCAGACTATGGGGTAATTTTGCGCAGGATAAAAAATTACTAAGAAGTGTTACAAGTTAGAAAACAAAGCTTTATTTAAACTAAGCTGATAGATTACAAATCAATCTTGTTTTTCTTGTGCTGTTGGAGGGTGTGTGGTTGGAGGCATAAATCGCACGTATAGTGTTCAGGGGAATCCCACCCGCTATATTCAGAATGAGCTAAAGCTTGTTTTTTTACTGCGTCGAACACAGGGTTTCTTCCTAACTTGGGTTGATTATAATTTTGGGATTTTAAACGGTCGCGTAATGTGGATTCCGGAATCTCGTATGTTCTACCAACTTCTCGTATAGCACGCCCAGTTCTTACAGCTCCGACAGCAGCTTTTAGGTTCTCTTCAGACCATTTACATTTCGTAGTTTTTCTTATGTATGAACGTGGCATTTTTAAACCTAAAGAAAAACAATTATAAGCATAGTCCCGACCGCAGGGTAATGCCGCGCAGCGCGCCAGTTCCCCTTCATAGCTGCGCGCTATTTCCCCTTCACAACTGCGCGCTATTTCCCCGATGTACACGACTTAACCTAACTTAATATTACTGAATCAAACTATAATTTTAATGATAAACAAAACACTCTACAGTAATTGTTAACATATAGCAACAAATTAGCCGGAAGTTCCGATTCAAATCAGTGAAAAAAATCAACTTACCGCTTATTTAGGACTACACCAAAATTACATCAATGAGAGGTAATATAGCACATTGCGCCATAAATTGTAAACGCAGACTGCGATTGTCACGAAACGAGTGGCTGTAGTTCGCAGTAATATTACGAGATGGCACAACCTTTTTTTGAATTTGCATAACTTAGAATATTCCAGATAATTGCATGCGCGGTATTACCCGATGCGCGGTATTCCCCCCCTTTCCCCTACAACCAGTTCTTGATAAATTTCGGGTTTGTGTAATATTTGGGAATTTTTCTCTATGCGGTACAATATAATAAACAACATAGAGCGTATTCTGGATGATACAAGGTGAACAGGGATAATAATTAGTTATTTAAAGTATGACTTATCTTTGTTTAGTTACATGTAATTATGTATGTACCAAATTATTTCGTTTTTATGTCCACTTATGAAAATATTAGCAAGCCAATAACTTTCTTTCTTGATTTTTACAAGGAAACTAACAGAACAATTTCATACAAACTGTTATACCTAAAAAACGCGTCAAGCCATAACTTATAAAAAAATTATTTAAAAAAAAAGAAATGGAACACAGTACTTAATGCTGTATTTCACTCTGAATGCAAATATGTAAAAATATGTAGGGCATTTCATTTAAATTAAAATATCAAAAAAAAAAAATATGCGAGCTGTCTTGAAAAGGTCTACAGATCGCTACTGCTATTATACAGTGCTTCCCGAAAGTAACGGATAAATTCAATAAAATCGTTGAGAAAAATATTTCAAATAAATGCTCGGACACGTCGATTTTTATTTTTAAATTATGATTTCTAGATGTAATTTACAACCCCCCACCACCCAACCCCTAAGCGCTGCGAACTCCAACTTTAAAAATTCAAATAGAAAGATACCCTTTGTGATACCTCTTTTGATAGCTTTTTTTATGCTGAATACAATAAAAAAAAGTTTTTCAAGATCGGTTGATAAATAACGGAGATATTTACCAAAATGTATTCAAATGAAAGTGCCAATATTCGAGCAGGCGTTGGTACTGCTCTAGCAATGGGTGGTAAAAAACAAAATGTATTGACATTACTTAGTGGAGTGTGTGTTACTTATTATTAACGATTTGAAAAATAAGATAACAAAAATGAGATTTACTGAAGCCGAAAGAATCGAAGTTTTAATGATGATTGGGGTTAGAGATAGATAGATACATTTTGTTTACATTCAATTACAAACAAGTTGCAATTGTTTTTTTACCACCCATTGTAGGGCCGTACCAACGCCTGCTCGAATATTGGCACTTTCATTTGAATACATTTTGGAAAATATCTCCGTTATTTATCAACCGATTTTGAAAAACTTTTTTTTGTTGTATTGAGCATAAAAAAAGCTATCAGATGAGGTATCAGAAAGGGTTCTTTGCTATTTGAATTTTTAAAGTTGGAGTTGGCAGCGCTTAGGGGTTGGGTGGTGGGGGGTTGGGTGGTGGGGGGTTGAAAATTGCATCTCTAAATCATAATTTAAAAATAAAAATCGACGTGTTCGAGCATTTATTTGAAATATTTTTCTCAACGATTTTATTGAATTTATCCGTTATTTTCGGGAAGCACTGTATAGTATGAACACTATAAGATAAGAGAGGCTAGAAATAATATCAGAACCACAGATACCAGAGTACATTAATTATACCAAGAAGGGGGAAAGCAACAACTGATCAAATTTTTATCATCAAAAGACACTACCAACCCAACCTGCTATCAATACAAAACAGTAAAATACCAGTAATCGTTCTGGATTTTAAAAGGGATACGATTCAGTAAAACGAATTGAAATAATGGCAGAATATATCAGATATGGATGAAATTGATGAGACTACTAGACATGAGACTAAAGAAAAAGACAAGCTATGTAAAAATAAAAGGGAAAACATCTTCTGACGACTTCGTAATCAGAATGGAAGGCAGGGTGACCCCCTCTCAACATTATTATTTAACTTGCCATTGGTAAAAATTATCAGAGACAGTCAAATGAACAGAGAACGACATAAATGTGCAAAAGTAAACAAGTAGTACCATTACCAAATGATGTGGGCATAAAACCAGAAATAAAAAAGAACTAAAAGAGGTGAGGTGGCAAGCAGACTGGTAGAAGTGTCACCTAAGTAAATCAAGAGAAAAGTATCTACAATTATTATGAAAACAGGAGAAGGGAAAGAGTTAGCGGCAAAAGGCTAGTGTTAACTAAGGATACGCAAGCAAGGGAAGGGAAGATGATCAGGAAAATAGTAGGAGGAAGGAAATCCGAAGAATGATATGAAAGTAAAACAAACAAAGAGATGTACGATTTTTATAATGAGGTGATGAATGACGATGGAGGAAGTAAAAATAAAAATGAGAAGACTGAGGTGGCTAGGTTACATAAAATGAATGGCAAAAGGCAGAAGAGATAACAGTACAGGAAAGAGCTTAGAGGGTACCGGATTACGAGAATGAAAAAGGGGGCGATCAAGGAAAAGGTGGAGAGAAGTTGTCCTGGCATACCTAAAAGAAAAAGAAAGAAGGAATTGGAAAGATAAAAACGATGTAACAACTGTGGGTCTTGGTAATGTACGATACATTGCACATTAAACACTCTTACCCATTTAGAAAAGGGATTCGGCATAAGTTCCAGGATTAATTGGCTTACACTCTGTCAACAGTGTTATGGTAATTAACAGCAATAACAAGAGTAGAAGAATGCACAAGATAAGGATGTAATTTTTTATTATAGTTGTTCTCTACGCATGTTTGGGTAGATAAATCTCTTCTTGCACTGGAAGTTCTATTACGATCATTTGATCTATCCCACGATTAGGAGATCTTTCCATCAACAACAAACTTTTACATCAGCATCCGTTTGTCCTGGTATATAAACGAAATCATTCACGTATTACGTAAGATTTAATCGTGGTGGAGACTGTGGAGAGCGTTACTAAAAATGTTTAGTTCTTGTATCATAGAAATTACAATTTTAGGTACATCCTTGGCAATGTTAGAATCTTCGTAGGAGCCATTAAACAAAGATAGAGGAAAAAGCGTTTTCACAAAACGAATTAAATTAATTAAGTTTTGTCGGCAGTACTTACACAATTATGGTAAAAAAATTTATTTAAGAAAAATGTTTGAAAATAAGATTCTCTATCCCTGAAGAAACTTGTAAAGGTATTGGCTAAATATTAAAATGGGATTCTTTGGTATTCGATGACCAACTTTAGACAAATTGTGAAACAAGGATGAATAATAAAAAAAATTAGAAATGTCGGATATCAGTACAGATTCGCATTTCAAATTTGACCACAATCGCTGAAAGCATCCTTTCGTTACCAAAAGAAAACTAATTATCCATTAATGTTTTGACGAATCTTCTGGAGATCGCTGAAAGCATCCTTTTGTTACTTAAAAAAAAACTAATCCCTTAAATGTTTTGACGAATCTTCTGGGGATGGATAAATTGGAATCAATCGTTCTAGTTTATTCTCAGAAACTACTAATAGTAATCTTGTATATTGCATATAAATTACTAGATGCGTGTGGGTTTTCATATAATTACACTTTGAAGAGGCGCCGTGGTTGTGTCGATGAAGATCCGCATGCAGCGGGGGACACTGGTTCGATTCTTCGTTTTTCTAAAAACTCTGGAGCAACGAGAGATGAACTCGTTAATATATAGTAGTTGGGGGGTTTTCAAGGGTGAGCCAGGATAAACAGGGGGGTGCCAAAGGCAATTTTATGATTCTTTAAAAAGAAACAGTTTGCAGATTTAGTTTATTTAGAATACAAAATGTCAATATTGTGAAATGCAAAAATGAGAGAAAATGTTTTCATAAACAATGTTATCAGATTATTCAATATAATGGAGCAATGGAGGTAGTTTTGCGTAAGTGTATAAAATCTCTGAAGTAATTACTAAATGTATTTAATGTATAGTTTTACCTTGACTTTTCAATACCATTGTTCCTTAATTTTTATCACTAAGCGAGCCGAGCCGTCTGTTGTAGTGCTTCTCAATTTTCTTAATTATAATATGAAGAAATAAAAAACGAAAACTTAATTTAATTGGGTATTATAATATTTCCCATTCCTACCAGACAGTTTTCAATTTGCGGTGTATCTCATTAGAATTAATTTCCTTTGTTACATTGGACTTTTCAAAGAAGGTCATTTGGTCATTTGGTTCAAGACGTTTTTGAAACCTACCTATACTCATATACCTACCCACCTATGCCCAAGACCTATGCCTATCCATTCATAGATCCTGTAAATAGGTACCTATAATTACGAATTGCGGTCATGGAGCATAATACTACATAATATCTGCCAACATGATGTCGGTTAACTTATTTTTGAAGAAGAAGATTTGAGTCTGAAAAGAAGAGAAAAAGCCTGAAGGAAATTGGAAATGATAATAATACCCATACCTAAACAAGGAGATGTATTTTATTAGATTGCGTAAACTACAGTGGGGTAAACGTGATTAAAAATATAATAAAAGAAAGACTTACCCAGTAGTACCTATATAGAAAAGGAGGGTACCAGTTCGGATTTAGAAAAGAAAAATCGTTTTCTAATATGTAGAATCCGGGGCCACTGTATAAGGCAAAATTCCCTAGAAATTGCACATCATGGCGAAGCTCATGGAGGATTAATTTTCTTCTAACGTATTCCACTTAAGTAAATTGAACTGCATTGGTGGTACACTGGCACCGTGTTGGTGTACAGTGGTTTACGTTCGTATTCAAATACGAACATACACCGTCAGCTCTTCAATAGTGGAACACGTTGTACCGCCCGAGTGCAACACTGGTGTACACCAGTGCAGGATCTGAATATAATATTATACTGTCTTCTTCCAGGTATATAAATTATGTAACTGTATAGATTTTGTTGTGTAGGTATTTTGTCGTTACAATTTGTATTTGACAGCAATAAATATAAGCGGCACGTCTGAAGTTGTATACATTTTTAAGTTATATGTGAAAAGATAAATATTTACAATAAATACCTATTTTATAACGTGTCTATTAATTAACTATTGAAAATGCGGCTTTTAAAGCCAGACTGGGTTACCCACGAAGGTAAATTGTTAACTTTAATTTTCTCTAACCTCAAAAGTTTTTTTATTTTGTTATTTTTAGACGATAAACCAATTTTTTCAATCGATATTCATCCTAAAGGAGGCAGATTTGCAACAGGCGGACAAGGAGGACAAGGTGGAAGAATAGTTATTTGGAATTTAGCACCAGTATTGTCTGATCAAGATGAAGCAAACCCAAAAGTTCCGAAGATGCTCTGCCAACTTGATAATCATTTAAGTAAGTATAATGTTAGCATTATTATTCTACAATAAAGTACTCAATTATCTTTAATAATTTTATATTATTTTAGGTTGCGTTAATGTAGTACGTTGGAGTTGTGAGGGACACCTCTTGGCTTCAGGTGGCGATGATAAATTAGTGATGGTTTGGAAGCTAACAGGTGAAGGAAGTTCATCTGTTTTTGGAGGAGGTGGAAAAATTAACGTTGAAACATGGAAATGTGTAACAACATTAAATTCACATAGTGGCGACGTTTTAGACTTAGCTTGGGCACCTCATGATGGCTGGTTAGCTTCTGGAAGTGTTGATAATACTGTTATTATTTGGAATGTACAAAAATTTCCAGAAAAAGTGGCTGTGCTTAAAAGTCATACTGGAATGGTAAAGGTAAGTACCAAATGCAACTGACGTTAGCTTTACATAAAGCTAATTGATTTTTGTGTAGGGTGTTGCATGGGATCCTATTGGTAAATATTTAGCTAGTCAATCAGACGACCGTTCATTAAGAGTTTGGCGAACAGCTGATTGGGCCCAACAGGAGGTTGTAACGGACTGTTTTGTGGATTGCTCAGCTACTACTCATGTACTACGTCTTTCATGGTCTCCTGATGGCCAGTATTTAGTCTCAGCACATGCAATGAATGGAGGTGGACCCACTGCACAAATAATTGAACGTGATGGGTGGAAACAAGATAAAGATTTTGTTGGACATCGAAAAGCTGTTACATGTGTAGTTAGTATTATGGTCTAAATTTTTACCTACTAATGGTAATGTGTCCTGTATCTTTACAGCGTTTTAATTCCAATATATTGAAAAAGGCATTGCCAGGTAGCTCTAAAACACAGAGATATTGTTGCTGTGCTATTGGTTCAAGAGATCGATCTTTAAGTGTGTGGTTGACTTCTTTAAAACGTCCCTTGGTAGTTATTAAAGATTTGTTTGATGATAGTGTGCTTGACATATCATGGAGCAGTAATGGTCTAAATCTTCTTGCTTGTTCATGGGATGGAACTATTGCATGTGTAATATTTTTGCCACAGGAAATTGGGCAGCCCTTATCAGTAGATGATAAGGTAGGTCAGCTTTGAATTTTGTTTTTATTTTTTGTGAAAAGAGACAGCTTAATGCGTCTAATTTTTTTAGAATGCATTATATGAACGAATGTATGGGAAATCATTACAACGAAATTGGAATCAGAGTTTCACAGGTAGCCAGATTATAGAAAATCCAGAGTTATTGCAAGCTATGGAAGAAATTAATGACAAATGCAGTAAAGAAAAAGATACAATTAAAGAAATTCCTAAACCAGTTACACCTGAAGTCCAAGAATTTGCAAAACCTTCTAGTACTCTAATACCTGCTAATAAGCAAATTGAAACTAGATTACCATCTGGTAAAAGAAGAATAACCCCTATGTTTTTAACACCTGCCCCCGTAACTGCCAAGTGAGGATTATTGTTTTATGATTTAAATATTTTTGTCAATATTGTTTTACAGGGATGCAACTGAAGTTCCCTCTGTAAATGATTCCTCACCAACATCTTTTAGTAGTTCATCACCAACTAAAAGCAAAATTATTGTTGAGACTGTTAAAGAATCTGTTCCTACTAAAGTAGTCACTCAAAGTTTCCCACATGCAAGGTACTTAAGTAAATTAGTATTTACTTCGAATGATTATCAATTTTATTTACATTTCTCAGTAGAAGTGCACAAAGCTTAAAAACTGTCAATCAAACATCAACTGTACTGCCACCGGGTGTTCAAGTAAACCAACTCATGTGTTCTGAAGTGCCTGGAGACCAACCAATTGTTCATTTTATTAGTATTCTAGAACCACAAAAAATGCCTAGTGGTACCACAATCACAAAAAAAACTGATAGAATTAAAATGCAGGTAACTACAAGCTGCTCGTCTGTTTGAAAACTCTACTGTAGTAAAAACATTTTGGAGACAATAGGTTTCTAAACAGTTCTGCAGCGAGCACTATACTTTTTAAAATTTTAGATTACAAATGGCTGTAATGTAACATCAAAGGTATCATTTGCAAAAGTTGAAGTTTTTAAACATTTAGATGACAATCAACCAATTTGGGAAAGCTTTTTAGGTAAACAATATTTTTTTGAATCATCTAAATGACTTCTAAAATTCGAAATATTTTGCAGGATCTACAATAAGATGTGTTGCAGCTAATCGTAAAATTATTATAGCTTGCTGTGATGATCTCACAATAAATTGTTTCTTTGTAAAATCAGGAGCAAGAGCATGGCCCTCACTGTTAATTGAAGATTTAGCTGTTAGCTTAAGTCTCAGTGAGGAATGTCTTTGTCTTGTATTAACTCGGACTGGCCTTCTACATATGTGGAACTTTGAAGAGGGAAAGTCTGTATTGAATCGTGTTTCAGTACGCAGTCTATTATCAAATAAAGGTACCAGGAAATTGTAATAATTTGATAATGTATGCATTATAAAATCATAATACTTTTTATAGCTTCTGTGAGTAGTTGTAGCTTAACGGAATCAAATCAACCACTTATTACACTCACAGATGGACGAGCTTACTCTTACAGTGTGGATCTTCAGACCTGGTGAGAAAACAGCTTGTATTATAATTTTAATTTCCACTAAATTTGTCATATGCTGTTTTAGGGTACTGCTATCAAATCCTTTAGATCCAGTTAGTAAAGCAGGAGGGGGAGCAACTAGGGCTTTATCTAACTCCCTCCCATTATCATCCTTACAACGGGGCATACCAGTTAGAGGAGATAGTGATACATTGCCTTCAGGAGTTACTTTAAGCTTTCTTGAATCACAAATGGCTGCTAGTTATATTTTAAGATCTCCTACTGAATTCAAACATTGGTTATTGGCCACAGTGAATCATTTACTTGAAAAGGGTAACATAAACAATGTTTTTCTTAATAAGTTATTAACATTTAATTCGCAGGACCAGAATGCAGACTTAGGTCTATTTTAGATGATTTGATGGGTTCAACTTATTTATCATCTAATATGAATAAAAAAATGAAAACTGAAACTATTTTAGTAAGTAAGGTGGGGATAATGTTATTATATTTTGTAATCATGATATGATCTGTTGCAGGATCTCTCAAAACATAGTCTGCTCAAAGAAATTTTACAAATAATTAAAACAAAACTACCATGGCAGCGGTTATATCAAGAATACAGTGAACAATTAATTGTTGAGAAGTAAATTAATTGTAGAGAAATCAAGTCATAATGTTTTTAAGTGTAAAAGTTAAAAATAATTTATTTATAAGATTGTAAATTTTGTTTCATGATATTCATGAATAGCAATATAAGTTTGATAGTACTGGCTCTATAAAAAGTAAAAGTGCCAATGTATAGTTGTAGTTTATTAATTAAATTTTTTTTTTAATTTGTGGTTTTTCAATTGTGTTGGAGTTAATTTTCTAACATGTTCAAAACAATCTTGGTAAATTATACAGGGTGTCTCTAAACCTATTACCATAAATTTACCAGCCGCTTCCTAACACAAAAATAAGTCGAAAATGTCTATAAAAATTTTGTCCTAAACCGCAGCATAAGACAGAGATTAGACTGATCGATCAGCGTCGGTCGTCCGCGTACGGTCACCGTCGACCAAATTTCCAACACAAGTATTCTAATGGGCAAAGTTACATTGATCGGTCGTTCACGAACGGCCTCGATCGCTATGCAACGAACAGTTTGAAATTAGAATTGTGATCGGTCAGGAACGGTCAAAAGTAATTCGTAACCCAACTTTTTAAAAGTGTCCTTGTTTTTTCTACCAATAACAGTAAAGAACGGTCACCATTTGTTCCTTTTCACTTGAACTGGACATTTTTTAATGAATTTAAAAGAAAAAATGTATTTTCCTAGTCTTTAGTGCAAAGACCACAAACAATTTTTTACCGCCACCGGTCGCTCAGTCTAATGTTACATTTTTAGAACTTTGCTAACCGATACTGATCGATCGAAGACGTTCGCGGACGACCGACGCTGAACGCTCAGTCTAATCTCTGTCTAAGGCAGCTACACGTCTTTGAAAATGGTAGGTACTGAAAAAACGGAAAACAATTGCATTTTAAAAACGGGTTGAGATAAAAAATCGAAATTTTGTATGCAGCCTAACCTATTGAAGGTATAAACAGTACGAACACTTACTGTAACTATTTTTATTTTAATTTATTTTTCAATAAATTAATTTACATACAAATCTAGCATTCTAAATTGATTTTGGCTAAACAGAAAACCTGCATTTTATAGGAAACGGTTAGTCCAGGCGAGTTGAAACAAGAGTACCTTTATTGCTAATTAGGCAACAGGGAATACAAATCTCTAAACTAAAATGGAAAAAAAACAAAAGGTTAAGAAAAACGGGTTACAGGAAAAAGGTGATATCCCCCACTCGCGCCGCCCCTGCTTAATTTACAAAAAAAAATAGTAGAAAGTTTATAAGTACCTTTAATAGGTTAGGCAGCCTGCAAAATTTCGATTTTTTATCTCAAACCGTTTTTAAAATGCAATTGTTTTCCGTTTTTTCAACACCATTTTCAAAGACTTGTAGCTTCCTTATGCTGCGGTTTAGGACAAAATTTTTGTAGACATTTTCGACTTATTTTTGCGTCAGGAAGCGGCTGGTAAATTTATGGTACTAGGTTTAGAGACACCCTGATTGTTTGAAAATCGAATTTATTGACTAAAAAAATTAAGTGAAAAAAAAATTCTTATTATAAATTGTTAGTGACTTGAAGGAGGTTCAATCTTGGGTTCAAATAACTAATTAAAAAGGTTGTTTTGGCAACTATTACCAAATCCCTGAATTTTTCTACGAATTTACGTCGAAACCAGGATATTGTAACCCCAAACACGTCTCTGCAATAAAAAGATTTAGCGGGAATCCGTAAGAAGATCGCGACTGAAACCAGGACGATATGGCTTGAAGAAGTGGCATTTCAGCGCCGTTGGTCAAGCCCGAATAGTCCTTGCTCCTAGTTGTTTTAACTGTCGGTTAGTTAATTATGAGCAAACGAGGTCCTGTTTTGATTGGTAGGTACCGTTTACATTTTTTTAAACATATAGGGTGAGTTTATTTTCCAAGATATTGATTTTCTCAATTATTTTCCTATATTTTTCTAGAAACTTTGGGAAAATGTGTAGGCACCTATTAGTACAAAATTTGGTTGATTTTTTGAAATTGCGGTTGTCCACAGTGGTGCGTGGACGGTTCTATAAAAACCCCGATATTTCGAAAACAGTGCACATTTCTGATTTCGTTGTACAACAAGAATACCTACCGTTGTTTGTTTAGGATGGGGGGTGTCAAATGGTTAACATAGAACATACATTCAAAAATCAGATCATTCAAGAGTCCGCCGTTAGTAACATGTAGGCTAGTACTATAATTTTGGTTGGAGCGATTCTCTGATATATGAGTTATCTCGCCTGACTAAACAGGGCCCTGGACATTTCGCCGACCGTTGAAAACGCCGAACCTATGTTTTGAATGTTCAACGTACTCAACGGGTCCATAACCCAGACTACTATGTAAAGACCGTTTTGCCGAAAACGTCCAAAACGCCGAATAACGTACATTGGACATACCTACCTCCGATAATAAGATTATGAGTATGACCAAAACGCCGCGAAACATTTCTTCTCGTTCTGATTTAATTGAATCTCTATTTCTTATCGTTTACGAGATCCCCATGCATTGGTGCTCCTTTTCTTAAACACATACGTTTTTTAGACCGGAGTGCTTGCGAATCAACGCACCAACTCCGCAAGTAGGTACCTAATGTCTTCTATTGGTTTTGGATATAGAACCTGCTGAGTAGGTACAATTTTTAAATTTGAAGATTCGTGGAGTTGCCTCATCAAGCGCTATGCAAGGGTCCAACATGCCCCACTCTTGAAATCCCTCCCAACTACTTTAAGGAGTTGAACTGAACCCTCGTTGCTTCAGAATTTTGAAAAAATTCTAGTTATAACGAGAGATCGAACCCAGTCGCCCCACCACCAATTGGATTTTCATCTATAAGACCTCTGGCTGTACAATTCTAGGACATCAGGTATACTTGAATTTATTTTAGAAGTCCGCTGACCGCTATCCACTTAAAAGATAAAAAGTGTGAAAGAGAAAAACAGACGCTCTTTTCTCTTTCTGTACCATTACTTAAATGAGTTATGATTTTGAGAAACCGCCGGTCGAAATTGCTCATTTAAGTAATGGTACAGATAGAGAAAACAGCGTCTTTCTCTCTTTCGCACGTTTTATCTTTTAAGTGGATAGCGGACTTCTAAAATAAATTCAAGTATAGAAATTATTTTGTAAAATTGAACCTTTTCGATATGGTTTTTTTTGCGCTACTACACTGTTTTTGGCCATTTCCCGGTTGCTTAACTACCACGGAAAAATTAACTTACCGATTAGGTATTACTGGTTGCTAACCTGTTATGAATCAACGTATCTAACGGTTGTTAGAAAAATTGTAATCAAGTTATCTGATGTCTAAAATTCTGAATGATTGACAGCTGTTACTTTATTAATTTATATTTATAAAAATTGGTTTTTATTTTTCGTAGCGCAAAAAATGGTAGGTATACGACGCGTGATCGTTAAGTGCTTACAACAGATCTCGAAGAAATTTGGAAAATCTCGACCCTTCGGGTCTTGATTTTCCAACTTTTTCTCGATCTGTTATAAGGCACTTACCGATCTTGCATCGTAATATAGGTACTATAACAGGTACCTACCTCTTCCTCTCTTTGTACCTACTTGTTCGTAGTTCCGCATCCTCCTGTATAGTTTCGTACTACACGAATCTACAGAAACGTGTTATATAGGGGTGGATAAAAATGAGATGTTATTTGGCCCTGCTATGAGGTGCCCTTCGCAAGTCTAAACCGAAAAAAGTGGAGGTACAAACCTCCACTGGCCTTTCCCATAGTAAAACTAAACATTTCGTTTTTGGTGTTCAACAGTGGTTCGCGAAGCAGCATTGGAAATCACTTGAATGCCTAGCGACGAAAACGTGATATGTAGGTACTCTAGTAACCGGCTTGAAATTACAGTTGGAGAAGGCGGAAGGCAGACCGACGCGACGATCCGTTTTTGTCAGTACAGCCTAAATCTAAATTCACGAAATCCTAATCAACCGTACATTTTAGCTATACGAACACCTTATACTATGTGATAGACAATTAAATTTTGCATTCAATTATATAATAATATACAGAGTGTTTCATTTAAAATAACAAAGTTGCTTATTGTATTGTGAAAAGTAAACACCCTGCCCTGTATACGTGATATACATTTAGGAAAATGCAGAATTATATACTGAAGAAGTTTTATATTTTGACTCATTTTGACTATATTTTGACTAATAAAGGCGCTATAGGAGCATCAATTACCGATTTTCAAAACCTCATAGAGGACGCCACAGTGGCATTGATTCTGGGCATTCTGGCATTCATCAAAAAACAAAAATGTAGCTAATACCATAGACTAATAACTATGCTAATACGAAGCTGCATAAGTATAGAAAATTTAAACAAAATCGTGTGGCCAGTTTTTTTGTAATAATTTTTCAAAAATTTCAAAATTTTTGGAAGAGCATCGCGGCGTCGTTGCAAACGTTTTTGGATTTACGAAATAAATCTTTTTTCATGGTATAACAAGTTGTTGCCGAACCTGATCAGATAACTAGTTTTTGCGTAATTTTGAAAAATTCATAGTGGCCGCCATTTAAAAAACGTTAAAAAACTGTTTTCCTTGAATTATGGTCTTCTTTCATATCCGCTCCTGTGATTTTCAAAATTCTGCTGCTAAAAATAATGCTACCAAAAAAACATGTCTAACTTCCGCTTTCGGTTTCGGATATTTTTGAAAAGCTTATTTTATCGATGAATTTTCGATACCTTGTTACAGTTTTATTTTGTGTTAGACTCGAATCTAGGAAAAAAAGTCACTGGAAATAAAGTCACGGAAAAAAAGCTCCCGGAAAAAAAGCCACCCGGAAGAAAAGCCACCGGAAGAAAAACTACCGGAATAAAAGCCACCCGGAAAAAAAGCCACCCGGAAGAAAAGCCACCGGAAAAAAGTTACCAGAAAAAAAGTCACCCGGAAGAAAAACCACCGGAAAAAATGCCACCCGGAAAAAAGTCACCGGTAAAAAAGTCACCGGAAAAAAAGTAACTAGAAATTAACATTTTAAGTTTAAGTTATGATTATAATAAATTGAATAAGTAAGTTTAAATTTTTGATTTATTGACATTTTTAAGCTTTACTTTGTTAAAATTCATAATTATAGAAATATAAATATCAAAAACAATATCGATTTTAACTGGAATAACAATATTTATTTTGCTTTATACGTATTTCGGCATCAATGTGCCATTGTCAAAAGCATATAAGATATAATAACAAATGCAAAATGATTTATATAGTAACTGCTTGATTCTATTATTTTAACACTGCGTGAAGCAGCTGGTCCCATTGATGCCGAAATACGTATAAAGCAAAATAAATATTGTTATTCCAGTTAAAATCGATATTTTATTTGATATTTATATTTCTATAAATTTTTGATTGTAAAATCTTTTAAAGTATTCGCATACATTGATCTACATTTGTAAAATATTAGAACACAAATAGTTACCAAAACCAATATAAGAATATTTGTGTTTTAAGATTTTACAGATGTAACTGAATGTATACGAATGCTTTGAAAAATTTTAAACTGTTACTTGTACAATTTATTTCTAGTAACTTTTTCTCCGGTGACTTTTTTACCGGTGACTTTTTTCTGGTAACTTTTTTTCCGGTGGGTTTTCTTCCAGATGGCTTTTTTCCGGTGGCTTTTTTTCCGGTGGTTTTTCTTCCGGTGGCTTTTCTTCCGGGTGGCCTTTTTTCCGGGTGGCTTTTTTCCGGTGGGTTTTCTTCCGGTGGCTTTTCTTCCGGGTGACTTTTTTCCGGGTGCTTTTTTCCGTTACTTTTTGTCCAGTGACTTTTTTTCCGTTTACGGTTAAACTCTATACTGGAGTTTAGGCGTCCTAGGTATCGTTGCTGTGTTCGTGGTTCCTTCATTCTTCCTTTTGGTCTCCTTGTAATTTTGAATTTTCCGCTTTCTGATGGGTCTTGATAACTTCTTATTTTCCTGTCCATTTGGTGGGGCAGAATGCTCTTCCTTTGGTCATTTTAATTTCTACTTTCGGGTTTTAGTTGGCCGTGATGAGGTGGTTTATGGAAGACAAATTGTGTATCGATCTAGTAGCATCGGATAATTTATAAATCATCTCTGAAGGGTTAAGAATATTTAATCAAATCTCCCTTTAGGAGGATAATATTTGGCCAATACTCGAAGTTTCTCGATAGCCACATTGATGTGGTAAGTTCATGTTTTCTTTTTGTTTGTGGGTCAATTTGACGTTTGTATTTTCTTCTTTAGGCTTTAAGTATCTATGTATCCCTAAACTTGTTGGAAAAATTTATGTTCGAAATATTTGGAGTACATATTACCATAAAGTAATTACATATTGTTCGTACGTGGAAGAAGCCATACTTGGATACCGAACTGTGAAGTTTAGTCGGGAGTAGAGGTGGGCGATATTGAAAAAAATATCGAAAACATCGATATCAAAAAAATATCGATATTGTCGATATTTTCCAAATTCAATATCGGTATTCGATATATCGATATATCGATATAAATATCGATATATCGAAAAAAATTCCCAGCCCTAGTCGGGAGAGAGAGAGAGAGGTTCCTATTACTGTGCTACGTATTACCTTTGTAATTATATTCATCGATAAGGTCAGTGTGGGTCAGTGTGTTCCAATTGGTCTCAGTTAATGTAAATGTTATTTCGCATCCAGTTACTTATTTACGATTATTATGGTACTTACCAGGGGCGTCGCTAGACCATTTTTGGAGGGGCGCGCGCCCCCCCAATGCTACTTCGAGAATTATTTTTTAACAAAATCGTCGCAATCCTGTTACCATAGATAACATACCTACCTGTTACTCAATTTGTCAACTCAAAATCCTCGAGTTGAGGTTAAGTTATTGTTTGTTTGTATTCGTAAATATTATTAATTTGAAATTTTCCAATAGAACGATGTACAAAAAAAAATTATCTCCAACGGAGTTGTTTGTATTCGTAAATTATTAATTTGTAAATTTCAATAGATTGATAAACATAAAAAATTGAATGTAATTAGCGACAGATCAGTCTTTCAATTAGTACTACTGTTCTTTCAAATGTTTGTTTTATTTTGGCTTGCGCTCTTTTAATCGCTCTACTTCCATGTTACAATTAGAAGTACCTAACCCTCGCGCGCAATTAGGTTTATTTTCGCTCGCGTTACGTTTCGGTCGGGTGTAGATTTTTTTGGGTGTTTAATTTTGTTTATTTGTCTATAGTTATACATAACTGAATTTTTAATTTGAATTGGACATTTGTTGAGTATTTATTTTTATTGTTTGTTTAGCCTTATTGTCGCCTTCGGTAATTATTGTAAACTTTGAGTGAATCCCCTAAAGTATTTCTCTTCGTATTTACCGTGCTGCTATCTAAATTTTCTGGATTCTGGCGCCCAAATTAAAACTTTATACCCACTCCATCTCCTTGAGCTCAGTCGCGGTACGTGATGTCACCTGTTATCATCAAGGTGCAATAAGTGCATTGTTTATTTATTTATTTGTTTATTACGAGGTGACAACCTACCCCTTCATTTCAAATTTTATAAAAATCGGTTCACTAGTTTCGGCGTTAGAGGCGTTATACACACACCCATACCAAAGCCAGTTGATTGTTTTCCCATCCAGTATAAAATACAGGGTGTCTCTAAAATATGGTGCCATAGCTTAACTACAGATTCCGGGGATAAAAATAAGACGATTTAACGCAACTTACCTCTATCCGAAATTGCTTCGTTAAAGCGCTATTCACCGCCAAAGATCTTCAAAAAGTTCTATATTTTTAAATAACAAAAGATTGTTTTTAGCGATTAGGATGAAATTTGGGATGTGATTCTTTACTGGAAAAAGGTGTTTTTTGACATAATTTTTTTGTTCAAGTGGTCAAAGGTTGATCATCCATAGGCAAAGAAGGTCATATTTTTTTAACAATTCGGCCAATAGTTTTCAAAATTTTTTACAGAGAGACATTCTTATTTCAAATATGTTTCGTTTCTTGTTCGATTTTGGTATCTCTCATAGTTTAGGCTGAAAAAAATTATTTTGATTGGCTGCAGTGCATTTCTTAAAACGATATAGTAATCTAGTTGTCCCGTATGCTGAAAAATAAACGACGAAGAGACAATTTGTTGCGTAGAATCAACTTTTGCATCCAGGAAAATGGTGGTCACATTGAGCATTTGCTGTAAATCTACTAATTTACCGGTGGTACAAAATTAGCTGAACCATTGATTCAGAAATGGTTCGGATTATTTTGCGCCACCCATTACATACTTGCTAGTAATAAACTTTATATCAAATTGTCTCTTCGTGATTTATTTCTCAACATACTGGACAACTAGATTACTACTACTGTTTTAAGAAATGCACTGCAGCCAATCACAATATTTTTTTCAGCGTAAACTATGGCAGATACCGAAATCAAACAAGAGACAAAAAATATTTGAAATAAGCATGTCTCTCTATAAAAAAAATTTGAAAACTATTAGCCGAACTGTTAAAAAGATATGAGCTTCTTTGCCTATGGATGATCAACCTTTGACCACTTACGTGACCCTCCTGAACAAAAAAATGATGTCAAAAAACACCTTTTTCCAGTAAAGAATCACATCGCAAATTTCATCCTAATCGCTAAAAACAATCTTTTGTTATTTAAAAAAATAGAAATTTTTTGAAGATCTTTGGCGTTGAATAGCGCTTTAACGAAGCAATTTCGGATAGAGGTAAGTTGCGTTAAATCGTCTTATTTTGATCCCCGGAATCTGTGGTTAAAGCTATGGCACCATATTTTAGAGACACCCTGTAGAAAAAAATGGAATATTCTAGTCTTTAACTATGCCAATTGTGCCCCAAGTGCTATGTTTATTATGCGCTGTGCCACTTTTTAGTGGGTGGGAGTTGTAAACATGCCGAGGCGTAGTATAAGAAATAAAAAAACTCAAAGACATCAATATAATGTTAATTTTAATTATGTCGCATTAGGTACTTTGTATTATTTAAATATGTGTTAATAATATAATTAATGTTTTTAAGCTGTAACAATAATTAACATAATTATGCATACCAACTTTAACGCTACCTACAGAGACAAAAGAGAAACGGCGGTAGGTATATCATAATTAAAGCTAGGATATTGACGTTTTCAAGTGTTACTTTGTTGAATTATTTCTATAAAGATAGGATAGTTCGGGATAGTTCAGCCAGGCCCGATCCAAGGGTATCTGCCGCCCGGGTGCAAGATATAATTTGCCGCCCCTACATAGCTCCTAAGACATAAATAGTGTTGATTCTAAAATTCTGCATCTCCTTGATAACTGCTAGCTTCTTTAAAAAATAAAAAATCATTAAGGTTGTTACCCTAGTAACAATAAAAGAATAAAGTTTATACCTATATAAACTTTATTCTTTGTAATACCTTGATAATAAACTTAAAAAAAAATTAATACAAACTCAATGCTTCAATAGTTGATATATTGGCACCGTTGTCCTACCCCTGCCCTCGCATATCCTTAATATCAATATTTAATTCTTTTAAATAATTCAATAACAATACTGTTAATCCTTCACCAGTTGTATCTATAACTGGACAGAACCCTAAAAAATCCTCTCTAATTTTTATATTTTTTGAAATATCATTAATGAAAACAAATCTGACAACTACAGTTAACAGGAGTGGCTTAGTAATTTTTTCACCCGAGCGGGTTAGCTTTTGGCGCCCCCTTTAGGGGTGTAGTCAAGAATTAGTGTCGAAGGAGGTTGGTATTGGTATATGGAAATGCGAGGGCATCGAGTAAAAATTTGCGCCGCAGGCGATTTTTTTTTCAAAAGTGGGCGTGGCCAATTTTTAACGCGTTGTACGAGCATCTGAGAATTTGAATGCCAAATATTCCACCCCAGCATCCTCAGCAGCAGCTTCGGTTGCTGTTGGTGGAAGTATTAATTTTCATTTTTTTTAATGTCGTAAGCATAATATATCTTAAATTTTTGATTTTGCCGCCCCTAGTAAGTTGCCGCCCGGGTGCCGTGCACCCCTTGCACCCCCGGCACGGCTCGGCCCTGAGTTCAGCAAAATGAAACCTTTACAAAGAAAAGAAAAACGATCAGAGAAAAATCTTAAAAAAAGAGTAATTAATAATATAAAAAGGGGAAATCATCTAAGAAACAAAGAACTTATTGAAGAAGAAAAAAAGCAACAGAGCAATATCTAAGTAGTTTAGAGAAACGATTGAAAAAAGTAAAATATGTTAATACCTAGTCATAAAATTGTATCCCAAGGCATTTTATGCTCCCTAGCAACAATATACGTATTAGGTAAAACCTACTAAACGAATAAGAATTTAAATCAGGCGTGCCTTTGATCTAAATATTACATAACGGAAAATACTTGAAGAAATGATTTGCATGTCCACCTTCCATTTGTACACAAGCTTCGGCATACAAACGCCGTGCTTCATAAGCACTGCCATTAGCACGGCCGTACATAAAATGCATATCTGCCATTTGGTCATTGATGTAGAGTGACAGTTTCTTTTATTTGCAAATAATTTTAAGCGAAAATACTGTTAAACTGATAACACACACTAGCGAAATTAATGACACTTACATCAAATAAAGACAAACAAAAGAGAACCAGTTAAATTTTGTAACGCAGTTTTTAAAATACAAAATCAACTCTATCTCTGAAACAGTTGATTTGCGGACCTATGTTTATTAAGACTTTTTTGCTTCTTTTGATAAGTATTATAGGTAGGTAAAATATCAGACCTTTTTTTTATAATTTTAAGCTTTCCCATGGTGTATTATGTAACAAGTATGGAATAAAGCTCATTTTGGCACGAGTATGAGGTTCCGGTACGACTTGAAGTGTAGTGCCGGAATCATATGGATGGGTGCGAAAATGAGCAGTATTTACGAGTTGCATACGACAATTTTTGCATGAATAACAACAAAAAACTTCATACAACAATGGATATTCAAAAGAACCAAAAAATAGAAGTAGGTACATACTGCGTTCACCATGAAAACCTAAACAGCGAATCATTATAGAAATATAAATATCAAATAAAATATCGATTTTAACTGGAATAACAATATTTATTTTGCTTTATACGTATTTCGGCATCAATGTGCCATTGTCAAAAGCATAATTATAAGATATTTAATAACAAATGCAGAATGATTTATATATTAACTGCTTGATTCTATTATTTTAACACTGCGAATCATTACTTACTTTTAATGCTTGCTTCTATATTTTAACACAGGGATAGTAGCAAAAATATGTTTCTACAAATACATACGTCGCGTCGGTTGAGTCACCTGAATTCAAAACTCCAATTCCGTTTCTAGTGGAAGAATATTACTTAACATATTAACTTTCGTTTCTAGCGACGAAAGTAAATATCCTACATCAAGTTGCTGGTTGAATGAATGTACATATTTCAAATAAAAAAGAGATGAAACATATGTTGTCTATTTTTGTGATGTTAATAGACGCTGTTGCATAATGTATCTGATTAATTAAATTTAATTAAAATTAAATTAAAAAAATTCTCTTGCGTTAGATAACAGAATTGTGTCCACATTAACCTTGGAGCAAGTTTTTTTTAACTAATTAGTATTATGAAATTAATCAGGCCCTGGCGTTAATTGCACCTATGTCTACTTGTATAAATATGCGAATTAGTTGGTGAACTGATTCTTAGGAGCAGTTAGGTAACACAATTTGCCGAATATGCGTTTCTGATTGAAAGTTTTTTAAAAATTTAAAAAATTAAATAAATTAGGATGAGCAGCATAAAAATTTGAATTAAAGTGCGAATGAAAAGACTCACAAGAGTTTACTGTCTGTAGTGCAAGCCCACATGCTTGGCGGAAAATCAGATTCCTCATAGATCTAGGTTTCCACAATATAATCCACAAAATTTTGTTAATTTTTCATTATTGGGCATTATTGCGTACAATTCGGTTGAAAAAAATTCACCAACTACGTGCGGTTCCAAAAAATGAAGCCCAAGAAATAATTTTAAAAATTCATCTATTTTTGAATTTTTATCCTTGTATTCCGTAACTAAACCTAAATTCTGTATTTTTCGGAACCAGGATTGATAAAGATGAAACGACGAGGCTATACGTCCGCCGCCGGACGCATGCATGCCACGGAGGAATTCCGCCGAACGGCGAATTGCTTGTTATAATATAGATAAATCCGCCGAAAATGTGTGAGTTTGCGCAAGCGCGGCGGAATTATACAACAGAAATCAATTTTTCCGCCGTTCAGCAATATTTAGTCGACGGCACAGTAAATCCTTAGTGGAAATTCCGCCGGACGGCGGAATGGATTTAGTAGTATTTAATAAAACTCCGCCGGAAATGTGATTGTTGATGTAAGCACGGCGGAACGATATCGTAGGATCTAAATTTCTGCCTCCCGACGCTTTTTGGCAATCTTTTAAGAGCGTGTGCACTTTATGTCTGATGGATGTACGGTACCTAATGTACTAGTACTAGTTAAAAGGAAGAATAAAAATTATGAAGCGTTTTTCACAAACAAATTATCATCCTAACACTTATTTTTATTAGTAAATGTATCCAAAAGTGTTTGAGTTATGAGCAATGTACCTAATGTGTAATAGTAATAGGTACTTACATTTTTAATGAAGTAGAACTTGAGGTGTTAAATAATTACATAACACATAAACATAGTTTGAAAAATTTATTAAAATATAAAATGTGTACGATGTCCGGTCTCAAACTCCAACATAGGAATTTAACGGGTTGCGGACAATTCGCCCCCCACAATTCGCCCCCGGACGATTCGCCCCCGGATGATTCGCCCCCGGATGATTCGCCCCCGCGGATAATTCGCCCCCGGACGATTCGCCCCCGGAAAAGAATTAAATAAATAAGACAGACCACCCATATATTTATTAAAATTGAACTTTTTACTTACTTACTTTACTCTTACGAATTAGTTAAATTTTGTTAGTTAAAGTCGTTAAATTGGAATTGGAAGTACTTTTAGGCTACCATTAAGCACAAAAACATTTATAAATTACTATTTTGTATGTGGTATACTAATAAAAAATACATTATACAAAATATATACAGTCCGTTTTTTTATTTTTATAATAAAATATACAGGGGTGTCTCTAAACCTAGTACCATAAATTTACCAGCCGCTTCCTGACACAAAAATAAGTCGGAATGGTCTATAAAAATTTTGTCCTAAACCACAGCATAAGGAAGTTGCATGTCTTTGAAAATGGTGTTGAAAAAACGGAAAACAATTGCATTTTAAAAATGGTTTGAGATAAAAAACGAAATTTTGCATGCAGCCTAACCTATTGAAGGTATAAACAGTACGAACACTTACTGTAACTATTTTTATTTTAATTTATTTTTCAATAAATTAATTTAACATAGAAATCCAGCATTCTAAATTGATTTTGGCTGAACAGAAAACCTGCATCTTATAGTAAACGGTTAGTCCAGGCGAGTTGCAACAAGAGTACCTTTTTTGTTAATTAGGCAACAGGGAATACAAATCTCTAACAAAAAAAAACAAAAGGTTAAGAAAAACGGGTTACAAGAAGAAAGTGATAACACCCATTCGCGCCGCCCCTGGTTTGTTTAAAAAAAAAATAGAAAGTTTATACAGGTTAGGCAGGTTAGGCTGCCTGCAAAATGTCGATTTTTTTATCTCAAACCGTTTTTAAAATGCAATTGTTTTCCATTTACTAATTCGTAAAAGTTCCATTTTAATTTAAACTATTTGTAAGTTTTGTTACAAAATATATGGGTGGTCTGTCTTAGCTTTTTTTTAACTTTTTTCCGGGGGCGAATCGTCCGGGGGCGAATTATCCCCGGGGGCGAATCGTCCGGGGGCGAATCATCCGGGGGCGAATCGTCCGGGGGCGAATTGTGGGGGGCGAATTATCCTAGAAGCGAATTTAACACTGTATTGAACGCTCTTTCGATTCCTGCTCGATTTACAGGAAAGTGGAAAGATGCTGATTCGGTCCACTTTGTATTATCGACGAGGCTATACGTCCGCCGCCGGACGCATGCATTCTACGGAAGAATTCCGCCGGACGGCGGATTGCTTGTAATAATATAGGTAAATCCGTCGAAAATGTGTGAGTTTGCGCAATCGCGGCGAAATTATACAGCAGAAATCAATTTTTCCGTCGTTCAGCAATCGTTAGTCGACGGAACTGTAAATTTTTAGTGGAAATTCCGCCGGACGGCGGATATTCTGTTACAATATACGAAAATCCGTCGAAAATTTCTATAGTTTGCGCGAGCGCGGCAGAAAGATGTACTACGAAATCAGTTTGCCACCGATCCGGCGCGCGGTCTTATACATAGAAAACACATGAAACACTATATGGCATATGGATAGTACCTACTTACAAGTTGCTAGATATTAGAAGCCCGGTCCTAACAGTAATAAATGAAGATGGAAATGGACTAACGGAAATAGTAGCCGTCCATGCAATGTTTTTTTTCAAAATTTAAGGAAAATAATACAAAGTGGACCGAATCAGCATCTTTCCACTTTCCTGTAAATCGAGCAGGAATCGAAAGAGCGTTCAATACAGTGTTAAATTCCTATGTTGGAGTTTGAGACCGGACATCGTACACATTTTATATTTTAATAAATTTTTCAAACTATGTTTATGTGTTAGTATGTAATTATTTAACACCTCAAGTTCTACTTCATTAAAAATGTAAGTACCTATTACTATTACACATTAGGTACATTGCTCATAACTCAAACACTTTTGGATACATTTACTAATAAAAATAAGTGTTAGGATGATAATTTGTTTGTGAAAAACGCTTCATAATTTTTATTCTTCCTTTTAACTAGTACTAGTACATTAGGTACCGTACATCCATCAGACATAAAGTGCACACGCTCTTAAAAGATTGCCAAAAAGCGTCGGGAGGCAGAAATTTAGATCCTACGATATCGTTTCGCCGTGCTTACATCAACAATCACATTTCCGGCGGAGTTTTATTAATACTAAATACATTCCGCCGTCCGGCGGAATTTCCACTAAGGATTTATTGTGCCGTCGACTAAATATTGCTGAACGGCGGAAAAATTGATTTCTGTTGTATAATTCCGCCGCGCTTGCGCAAACTCACACATTTTCGGCGGATTTACCTATATTATTACAAGCAATCCGCCGTCCGGCGGAATTCTTCCGTAGAATGCATGCGTCCGGCGGCGGACGTATAGCCTCGTCGAAGATGAAATCGGCATCCTATAATTTTTTCATGTGGCCACATGGTTATACAGGCGTTGTGAATGTTCATAGGGGAGATTTACATATTTTTTTTATAATTTATACATAATCTATAAGAGTAAACTTAATGATATCGCGAATCAAAAAAATTATAAGTGACCTAATTACACTGATATAACACATTGAAGTTCACGCTTTTCAAAGTACCGCGTAAACGTGGCTGACGTCACATTTTGTGATGTCCACGTAAGCGACGTCACTGCATCCGTTTCTGTCCGTTTCTGTGCGGTCAGGTGCATGCGGTGTGATTTTAGTATTCCAAAGCATCCGTTGAACATAGCGCGTGAAAAGATGGCAGAAGTTTCTAAAAAATCTTATAAATACTGTATTGTACCTATGTGTACTAATACAAGTATTAAAACACCCAACAATAGTAGATTGTTTTATAAGGATTAAAAGTGTCACTTTTTTGACGCCGAACGAATGCAAAATTGCGAGTCGAAAATGACACATTTAATCCGAATGAAACATGCTATTTTTTCTCCAGCCAATAATACATTGCAAAAGTACAAAATATACAAATTATAAAATATTAACAATATGAAGTGTAAATCACGGAGTCTGGTATCTAGTAGGTAGGTAGGTAGTCATGACGTTGTTTACTTATGTCATTGTTTTGTGAAAAATCTCAAATTAATTCATTTTCCGTATTTTGTGCAAATAACGATCAATAACGATGAATCCTGAACAAGATTTTGCCTCCAGAGGTGACAGAAGAGGCACAGAAAGTGGTTTTAGACCTACTTCCAACAAAATCTAGAGAGATTTATGAGTGTGCATACAAGCGTTTCATAAAATGGTGCGAGGAAAAAGACATTAAAACCTATTCAGAGAACGCTTTATTGGTTTATTTTGCCGATTTGGCAAAAAAAAATGAAATCAACCACGTTGTGGTCGCAATATTCCATGGTGAAAGCGACTTTGAGTATAAAGAACGGTGTAGAAATAGAAAAAATTTCGAAACTAAAAGCGTTTTTAAAAAGACAAGGTGAAGGTTACAGGCCAAAGAAATCAAGAGTATTAACGAATGAACAAATAGAAGTTTTCTTAAAGGATGCTCCAGATCACAAATACTTAATGATGAAAGTAAGTTTATAACTTTAATAAAAGGCTTACATTTTATCAACTGTCTTTTAGGTTGTTGTAATCTTCGGAGTGAGCGGAGCATGTCGTAGTCAGGAATTGGTTCAATTAAAAATTGAAGATATTGAAGATATTGAAGATATTAAATTAGGTTTACTGGTAAAGATTCATCATACCAAAACCAAAAAAAGTAGATCATTTACGGTTATGGGAGAAAATAATTTAAAAACATACAGAAAATATCTAGCTGTTCGACCAAAAAATTTTAATGAACGTCGACTTTTTATTAAATATCAAGACGGAGTGTGCCAGCGACAAGTTGTTGGAATTCACAAAATTAGTAGTATTCCTCAAGAAGTAGCAAAATACTTAAACCTGGAAAATGTAAATGAATATAGCGGACATTGTCTACGCCGCAGTTCTGCTACCCTCCTTGTAGATTCTGGTGGAGATATTACTTCCCTTAAGAGGCACGGAGGATGGAAATCTGACAGCGTAGCAGAGGGATACATCGAAGAATCCCTTAAACATAAAGAAGATGTAGCAAGAAAAATTTTTCGACTCGATGAACCGAGTACTAGTACAAGTGGGATGATCGCTTACGAAGAAGTAGCCGATGGCAATAAAGTAAACATAACTTGTGACAATCAGCCAGCAGCAACATTGACAAATATTGTTAATAATGTCACTAAAACTGGTAATCACGACGGAAAATCGTTAATCCAGTTTCATCAAAGTTGTTCCAATTTTACATTTAATATTAATTATAAAAATTAGAATTTATGTAATAATGTTTAATTTAATATTGTTTAACTTAATAAAATTGTAGAATATTAAAGACTGCATCATTTTCAATTTCAAAACAGTAATTTTAATCCTAGGATTAAAAATTTTTTTAATCCTAGTATTAAAAATTAATGTTGCCTTAGTAACGCAACTTTTTTTTCTCAGTCACAAAAACGTCAATTTTATCTTTCAAAATTGGTATTAAAAATGACATATTTTAATACGGCTGGAGAAAAATAGTATATTATATATCAAGGGACTAAAGTACAACTTTTAATCCCCGAGGGTGAAAGTTTAATGCCTGAACGAGCGCAGCGAGCGAGGGCAGTAAATCACCCGAGGGATGAAGAAGTACTTTAGTCCTGCGGTATATATATTATTTTTTACACGACCTAAAGGGCTTAATTGTAAAAATTTACGAATTTTCCAAAAGCAATCACATATGCTGTGGTAGATAGGTGAAAATCGCAATTAATAAAATCGCATCTTAAAAGCATCGTAACCTAGGCGATTTGTAAACAACCGGTAGCCATTCTAAAATTGCGGTCGTGTTTTAAGAAAATTCTTGAAAATGGGTGATTTGAAAGATATTGACGAAGCAGCAGCGATTGTGACGTTGGATTTATTACCCCCAAAGTCGCGAAAATTATACGAAAAAGCGTATCAAGACTTTTTGAATGGTGTGTGGGTAAAGACATTGAAAATTATACAGAGAGAGTATTTCTCGTTTATTTTGCCGAAAAGGCAAAAATCTTGGAAACATCAACGGTATGTTCGCTCTTTTCAATGTTAAAAGCTACCATGAGAGTGAAGAATAATATTGAAATTGGAAAAAGGTGACTGCATTTTTGAAACGTCAGAAGGACATGAAATAAAATTTTGAACTTTTTTGTCATTTGTTGTACTTTTACTCCCTTGGGAGTAAAATGGCCACTTTACTCCCTGTTTTGAGGGAGTAAGGTAGGTCTTTATATATAGGTCGTGTAAAAAGTATTTTTTGTACTCGACAACTAGAAACTAGATACCCGCGCACGCAATTGACGATCGGAAATGTCAATTTCCCGCACTAATGCTGTAAAGTAGAGAAAAAACACTGGACATGCATATTTAGATACACCCATTATTAATGCCACCTAAATTGAAAGCTAATATACAGGGTGTCTCTAAAATATGGTGCCATAGCTTAACCACAGATTCCGGGTACCTCTATCCGAAATTGCTTCGTTAAAGCGTTATCCAACGTCAAAGATCTTCAAAAAAATTCAATTTTTTTAAATAACAAAAGATTGTTTTTAGCGATTAGAATGAAATTTGGGGTGTGATTTTTTGATTCAGAAATGGTTCAGATTATTTTGCGCCACCCTTTACATACTTGCTAGTAATAAACTTTATATCAAATTGTCTCTTCGTCATTTATTTCTCAACATACGGGACAACTAGATTATTACATCTGTTTTAGGAAATGCACTGCGGCCAATCAAAATATTTTTTTCAGCCTAAACTATGGCAGATACCGAAATCAAACAAGAGACAATTGAAATAAGAATGTCTCTCTGCAAAAAGATTTTGAAAACTATTGGGTGAGCTGTTAAAAAGATATGAGCTTATTTGACTGTGGATGATCAACCTTTGACCACTTACGCGACACTCCTGAACAAAAAAATGATGCCCAAATTTCATCCTAATCGCTAAAAACAATCTTCTGTTATTTAAAAAAATAGAAATTTTTTGAAGATCTTTGGTGTTGGATAGCGCTTTAACGAAGCAATTTCGAATAGAGGTAAGTTGCGTTAAATCGTCTTATTTAATTGTCACTTTGTGCTCTAACAAAAACACCAGCCATCGCAAATGAAATTTGTTAAGAAAAATACTCTAAAATATTGTTTTGTTTTGCTGTAATATATGGAAATGACAATACTAGCACAGACGCGTCGGACAACCGCCGACGATGGGATGTAGTGACGTCACACCACTTCGAGCAATGCCGAAGTTGTTCGAGCCGTGGTCGGTTTAAGTTATAAAAATGCAAATTTCAATTAATGATTTTGAAATAATTACTCGTTACTATTTTATTTTAACTTTATGAAACGCATGCAAAACACATCGAGAATATATGTAGATACTTACTTTTAATTTTTTGGAAATGTAAATCTCCCCTATTGTGTTTGGTTTGAATGTTAGCTTTAAAGTAAGTATTACGTATCAACGAAATATTGAGACAAATTATTTTTTTTCTCAGTCATTTTTTATTCAATTTTAATAAAAACTTGTCAAAGGATGGGCACCATGAAGTGCCATATGTATGTAAATTTTGAACTCTTGAAAAACATTCTAAGTGCTTCAAATTATGTTTTGAACTAATTTCTTTTTTCTATAGCAGATGTTAAAGTGTGCTTTGTTCGACTAAAAATAGTTGATCAAGTATTACTTTAACCGCAAGGGTAGATAAAGTAACACTTTAACCGCAAGGATAGATAAAGTAGTTTAATTTTCTGGAAACTCCATGGAAACCGAATGGAAACCTTTGCTACTGAGATTTTCGGGTTTAATATAATCTAATTTTAAATTGTTTTTTTACAAATTTTTCTTATTTTTTTAACTTCTGCTATAGAAAAAAATAGAATTTTATACACGACGATAAAATTTAAATATCGACTCGCGAAAATTAATTCTTAATTAACACTTTCCGCTTGTCGATAAAATATAATTTTATCGTCTTGTATAAAAAATAACTATTATTAACAATGTAAATTCATTTTTTTAAACGGAAATCCACTGTGTTTGATACTTTTAGCTCTTTGAGATACCAAGAGCCTCTTCAGATAATTGTTTCATAAAGTTATTGTTTTCTAAAGTTGTTTATTCTATACGAGTACCTTCGCCTTAACAATTGAAGTAATTCAATATAATTGAAAGTATTTTTGTTTGACAATAAACAAAAAGCCACAGGTAGGTAAGTAATAACCATTTTTAAAAGCATGAATGGTTATTTAAGGCTTAAGATAGGTAAGATATTTGGTCGAACTGAAGAGGGCGACGACCTTTTTCCGTAGTACCGGATTATTTAAGGTACTCCGGTACTCGTGGTCGGATTGACCGGTGGCAGGCCACATTAACCTTGGAGCAAGTTTTTTTAACTAATTATTATTGTGAAATGAAACAGGCCCTAGGGTTAGTTGCGCCTATGTTTATTTGTATAAATATGTGAACCTCTCGGAATTCCCGTTTATTAGTTGGTGAAGTGATTCTTACGAGCAGTTCAAAAGATTTGGAAAAGTAAGTTTTATTCTATTTTCTTTGAAACTTTTGACAGTTGTGTTCTATAGTTGTGTTGCACTTCGTAAACTATAGGTACCTACTTACTTGATATTCGTGAAAAAAATTATTTTCGATCAGTTATCATGAGCGTTTCATCAAAGCGGAATTCCCTTCATTATTTTCTGCCGTTAGCCGGAGAAACAATGGAAAAGGTAGTAGTTACTAGAATTATTTCCAGAAAAACTAATGTTAACATTATTTTGTATGAAGGAACTTTCAAAACCGTTTACATTCCTCACTTCAGTTCCTGGTAAAAAAATTAGACATAATCTTATAAAAGTATTGGGGTATTGGATACCAGTTGCCGAGGATAAGATACCATATATTGAAGAACTTGCTCACTACACCCACAACACAAGTCTTTTGTGAGTATAGTACAGATAGCAAAATATTGTAAATCTGTCCTAATTTACGTTTTTTTTTGGTAGAGTCGATGACATGCAGGATCATTCAGCATTGAGACGAAGTATACCAACCGCTCATACAGTGTATGGTGTTCCAAAGACTTTATTCTCAGTCAACTGGAACATGGGAAAAATTTACGGATTGTTGGATCAGTTAGATAATATTAAAGTAATACTTTAAAATTATCATGGTTGAGCAGTCAATTAACAAGCAAGGGTAGGAAAAGAACAAGGTAAAAGGAAAAATAAAACAAAATTTTTTTTGTGTGTGTGAGGATAGATGTATTTACGTTTCGCTCATATCAGAGCTTCTTCAGAAGTTAAAACAAGTAAAATGAGGGAAAAAAATTGTTACTTTTGTGGTTTCAAATTTGAATTTTACGCGGTTTATTTTACCTGGCGATGGCGATATTAATTATTGAATTCTCTTGTTGTGGCATCAATAAAATTTTTTTTCTCCAAACGTCATATAGGTAAGTGTCATTTAAATGACAGAATGTTGCTAGTAGAAGTTTCACTTATATGCAGATAAAATACTTAATAGGTCTTATAATTAAACAATGGTAAATCTATAGCAACACGTATGACAAAAGTCAGTTCAAAATGTCAAAATAAATTTTTTCCAAAATATTAATTTAAAAACGCCACTTTCTGGTCTGTTCGTGAATAAAACGTTGTATTGCATACGTGTCTTAGTTGTATTTTATCCACTTAAGGAAATTAAATGCTCGAACTTCGTTCTCGCGTTTAAACATTCTTGCGTGGATAAAATACTACCTAAGACACTTATACAATAAATAACTATAAAATGTTAATTAAAACGTAAAGAAGACTAGGTACTCTAATAAGGACTAAAGTACAACTTTTAATCCCCGAGGGTGAAAGTTTAATGCCTGAACGAGCGCAGCGAGCGAGGGCAGTAAATCACCCGAGGGATGAAGAAGTACTTTAGTCCTGCGGTATATATATTATTTTTTACACGACCTCAAGGGCTTAATTGCAAAAATTTACGAATTTTCCAAAAGCAATCACATATGCTGTGGTAGATAGGTGAAAATCGCAATTAATAAAATCTCATCTCAAAAGCATCGTAACCTAGGCGATTTGTAAACAACCGGTAGCCATTCTAAAATTGCGGTCGTGTTTTAAGAAAATTCTTAAAAATGGGTGATTTGAAAGATATTGACGAAGCGGCAGCGATTGTGACGATGGATTTATTACCCCCAAAGTCGCGAAAGTTATACGAAAAAGCGTATCAAGACTTTTTTAAATGGTGTGTGGGTAAAGACATTGAAAATTACACAGAGAGAGTATTTCTCGGTTATTTTGCCGGAAAGGCAAAAATCTTGGAAGCATCAACGTTATGTTCGCTCTTTTCAATGTTAAAAGCTACCATGAGAGTGAAGAATAATATTGAAATTGGAAAATTCTCTAAGGTGACTGCATTTTTGAAACGTCAGAACGACATGAAATAAACTTTTGAACTTTTTTGTCATTTGTTGTACTTTTACTCCCTTGGGAGTAAAATGGCCACTTTACTCCCTGTTTTGAGGGAGTAAGGTAGGTCTTTATATATAGGTCGTGTAAAAAAGATTTATTTTTATTGATGAAACCCCGATTTACAAAAACGATTCTGCTACTAAATCTTGGACTATTGACAACCTTCCCAAGAAAGATTAGAAATTAAGGAAAGCAGGTTTACAGTGCTCCATCCTGGGTGTGTTGAGGTTTCTTAGATGGATGTAGTTTACTTTTAAGACCCAGAAACAACGATAGAGATTATCACAAAACGATGAATAGTCAGCTATTTAAAGAGTGGATTAATCAATTAATTCCAGCTCTACCATCTGATGGTTTTAAAACTGTTATTATTTTTTAAATGCCCCATGTCATTCTGTCCGTTTGGAGAGATCTCCAATGCATTATTCCAACAAAACTGCAATGGGAAATTATTTAATAAAGTGTAACGTTCCATTTTAACTTACATGTACAAAAGTTCAATTATGGCAGCTGATAAATAATTTAGGACAAATGGACAACTTTATGTTCAAAATATACCGCCAATCGTAATATATCAACATCAAGGTGAAGATTCGGATACAGATTCAATTTTGAACCATATCTCTCATATGATTCAGAGTTTGAAACGCCCGAATGGCCGAATCTGATTCTGAAAATAATCCAATTATTCTAATGCCTGAATACATTTTTTTAATTCTTACGTCGAATTATTTATATATTAATTATTATAAAACTATAATACTTCTTATTAAATCGAGCGAATTTACATAAACTCAGTATATATCCACATAAATCAACAATATTTAACAAAATATATGAAAATACTTCTTGTGAAAAGCACTCGTTAAAATTAATCATTAAATTTATTAGTTCTAACCCTACTTTAAAAATTACTAAAAAATTTCAACAGCTGCGTTGCCAAACATACTTTCCAGTGAAATTGCAAGGTTGGTGGATCTTTAAAAAAACAGACTTTTTCTTCAAACGTATCATAATATTCGTATTGTTGTACAGAACTGGCTATGTAGAAGGAAGTCATTTTGTTAATAGTTAAAAAAATGAAAATAACGTTACTAGTACAATAATGTGTTTACGTATCCATAGCAACGGCAGTATTTTGCCCATAGCTCCGCCCCCAAGGTTGGTAGAGGGGAGAGCGTTGTCCTGTGTAAATGACTTTTTAGGAAATATTTATTTACAGCAACAGAATATTTTTACACTTGAAGAAAAAATAGTATATATTATTCGGAGTAAAACGTCTTATTTGTGTTTCGCTCTTTTGCACAGCCTCGGCGCGTGCGCCTCGGCCGCAATATGAGCTCAACACAAGAAGAACTCTTTCTACTCCTAATAATATAATATACTATTATATGCCTAAGCATTTAATTTTTATGGTGGGTTGCTGCGGTAATATCTAGAAAGTGTCTATCAGACAATGCGATTTTCGTATAAGTGTAATGTTTCCCGAAATAACCTTCTTAATTAGATCCTTATTTTTGTATTATAATTTTACACGTTTGGAGAAAAAATTACTTATATTATTCGGAGTATAAGCGCTTTATGTGCTTCGGCTGATTTGGCTGCCTCACTACGATCGGCAGTCAACCAGCCTCAGCACATATAGCTTTGCTTATACTCCTAATAACATAAATAACTATTATCTTGTCTCAATTTTGTTAAATTTCGATAAAGTACTTTCCATATAATAAAATTTGTATTTTAATTTTTAATTCAACGGTTAACATTTTTTAACCATTCCATTTGAAATGTTTGATGTTATTTTTATCGAACATTTCTTTGGATTTTTGTTCTTCAAATATTTTTATTTATTCATCAAAATTGGTAAGTTATTTTGAAGTTATAAAATCTATTAATTAATTTTTGAATTTAAGGGCGCGCTGACACAGTGGTGGGGGATGCACATTGTCTTAGTAGGGAAAACTTCCAATTAAAGGTTTCGACAAAAAAGTAAAGAGGGCAGTAGTTGTATGAATTTGCACGGCCAACTTCATTAATGACAGCTTACGCTTTCATATGGCCGTCCCGATTCGATTGAAACGTCAAACATGCACTTTACAGATTCGTCCCTTATATGGCGCCCTCTATACGGGTAAAATGGGTACCACGTTTTGAAATTTAAACGTCAATTATCAACTATCATGACTGTCAACGACTAAACAGAACCAAGTAAAATCAAAAATTCTTCTGTGAAAGTGCCAACAATATGTACAATAAGTATCTTTTAATGATTAGGTACCAAACTTTTTTCTCTTGCCTCAGAAACGATGTGCTAGGTGCTATAAACTTTAAATATAAGCAATAACATAATGTACATGATGAAACAATTACGGTAAGTACTAGCTAATTATAATAACTTTTCTGCTGCAGGGCTTAAAATTTAATGGAACGTTTAATGTCTTCTGTTATTCTAAGCAAATCTTATTAAGCGGGGGTTGCACCCAGTCACATATTGGAACTTTATGAATTTCACAATTAAATATTGGATTTTGTTGTAGGTTTGGACATATAATAATCAGCTGATGTGACGTTTTCTCGGTTTCTAAACAAGGTATTGCTCGAAGCGCAATATCCTATATCTGTTTGATAATTCCTACAAATTCTAGATTAGGATATGTTAAATCCCCACGGTTATAAGTCTCAAGAGAGGACTTTGAAGAGCAGTAGAAAGTAAGGGTGCAGTACACCTATCACACTGAAATTTGTCGTTTAGTTTCTTTATGATATACCCTGCTATGACTTGGTATTATAATACTAACTGCCTTGCAATTGTGAATATTCATGTTGAGATCCACTGACAATATTAAACTGTCTGCATTTTCAGCCTAAGAAGGGTGAGGAAGTTTTGCTGAACCAAACGGTATAACAACGAACAGATGTGTCAAACCACTGACATGTTTTTTTTACATAATTATTAACAAGATCCATAAGAAATATTGCCTTCTCATCGCAGTTGTTTGCATTCTTGGCATTTTATTCGTAATTTTTGTAGCTGCAGAAAGTTCGCTTACCTCAGGTTCAAAATCTTTAATTTTTGATAATTATTCTAAATTTTTCTGGTTTGCCCGCTGCAATTGTAGAGCTAAATTTTGAATGTAATCCTGAAGGTTTTTTAAATTAGTAGAAAAGGAAGAATCAACTACTTGGAAATTGGAAGAAAGTTTTACTTGGATTTCCACAAGCGAAACACATTTTTACCGTTTTGACCAAACTAGTGAAACTGAAAACTGTTAAATGAATGTAGAATTAGAATGTATAGTATATAATAATTTAATTCAAACTTTAAATTTGAGATATTCATGGTATTTATGGGAATTTCAACATTTAAATTTCAAAACGTGGTACCCATTTTACCCGTATAGAGGGCGCCATATAAGGGACGAATCTGTAAAGTGCATGTTTGACGTTTCAATCGAATTGGGACGGCCATATGAAAGCGTAAGCTGTCATTAATGAAGTTGGCCGTGGAATTTGAACAAAAATTAAAAATTGCGATTTTGGAATACAAAAATAAATCCAAACATCTGCAGTGGCAGATCCCTTATGAAAATCGGAGTGCCTTGATAATCAATGTCAGTTGACAGATATTATCAAGGCACTCTGATGCAAATTTCTTAACTGCAGCTACGGTCATGCAAGATAGGTGTTTCCAATTCTGCGTAACCACTTCTAGTTTCTGTGTTAGCAATAATATCAAGTATCAGTTCTTCTCATATCGCTATATGTCTAAATATATCTATAGAGTGTTAACTAATAAGTGCGAAAAAATTTAGGATTCTACATTAAAAATTAGCACAAGCCTTTACTATGCTATGTGAAACTTACAACTCTTATCAACTTCTCTTTCAGAACTTTTTTGTGAACCAAGGTAAGGGTTTGTAATTTTTTTACTTGAAAACTATCAACTTTACGGGAAAAACCAAAGATACAAAAAAGTTTCCAGACTTATCAAGCTATGTAATTCACATTTTTACAAAACCCATACCTTGGTTCACAAAAAGTTCTGAAAGAGAAATTGATAAAAGTTGTGTTTCACATAGTGAAGGCTTATGCTAATTTTCGATGTAGAATCACCTTCTGAATTTTTTCACACTTATTAGTTAACACCTATATATATGCGATATGTTCAAATACTACGGCCGCGGACCGAATTCGCCGTCTGCCTCCAACACATACAGATATAGGTAGTAGATGGTATGTATAAAAGGAAGTAATGAAACATTTTCCTTGTTTGCAGTAGTGAGATGTCTTGTAAAGAACTTAGAAGTTAAAATTCTCCAACAGTAAACTACTACCTATATGTACACTTTATTTTTTTAATTTAAAATTTGTTGATTTATTAAGTAAAAAAATTAAAAAAACTTTGGTTTGAAATAGCAATATTCGAAACAAAAAATCCAGTTGTACCTAAATTTCTTAAATAAATTCTAGATATAACTTTGCATTATTCATAACAATTTTTAAATAGGTTTTACTCTTGCATGTTACCGGCATTTCTTACAAGTTTTAAAATTTGCATTGTATCTTCCTAACAAAAAATGTCAGTTTTAAATATTTAAGACAAATTAGAAAATATTATCCACAATCATTTATTAAGTGGTAGTAACATAAATAATTCTCCTTAGTTTTACACTGTGGTTTTACGAAATGTCGTACAGTTTTGGGATAAAATTTCATATTGTGTATTGCCAGAGGGTATTTTACTATTTTCGCTTTTGCATTTTTTACATTATTTCTCCTTTTTTATGGCTTCTTCTTTTCCTTTTTTGCCTTGTTGTCTCCCTTTTTAAAGGTTTTATTTTGAATTGTAAGCACTTCTTTAATTAATGCCATAAGTACAAACTGACGTTAATTTTGTTCAGTAGGTACTCACCTATACGAAGTTATTTTCATTTATTCATTATTCAATGATAAACAGAATATTTGACATAAACTAAGCTGTTTAATTGATTATTACCTATAAATTATAAATTACTTATCAGCATCACCTTACAGATTGTGAAATTGACGTTTTGCGGTAAATTACATTCTGACAATCAGTTGTGGAATTTTTACGTGGTGCAATCTACCCGAAATGGTCTGAACTTTAAGACAATATGTCACCCTGATATGGTGTGAATCTCAACTAATGGTTGTTAAAAATTTACGATTTTTTATTAATCTCGTTTCAATTGCAACCGATTGATGTGAAATTTTGCTAGTAATTATTAAATGATGTGGGGACGGCAATAAGCTATTTTCAAATTATTTCGTCACTTAAAATTTTTAATTTTTATTAATTTCAATAATTTATTTAACCTATTAAACAACACAATTAAGCCATGAAAATTGGTTATTGCCTTCAGCCATCCTTATTCTTTAAAATAAAAAAATATAATTGGGCATATGATGATTAGTTTTTTAGATTAATAAAAACGCCCAAAGGCTTGTTTTCAACTGTGTATTTCGTCCACTCGTCAGCGCCCTCTTAAAATTGCTTTAAAATTTGCTAATTAATATTAAAACTTTTATCCTTTAACTCATTGCCTCGATATGTAAACAGTTATTATATTTTTTCCCCTCATTTTACTTCTTTTAACTTCTGAAGAAGCTTTGATATGAGCGAAACGTAAATACATCACAAAAAAATATTTTTTTTGTGTTTTATTTTTCCTTTTTACCTTTTTCTTTTCCTACCCTTGTTTGTTAATTGGCTGCTCAAGCATTTTAATTCACGAAATATAAATTACCAGCCGAATATTTTAAAGCTTTCCTTTATCATTTATTACTAATATAAAATTAAAATACTTTTTAGGTTTGAATGGCCCCAGAAATCCTAAACACGTCAAACCCTTTTGATGGTATCGCTTCAAATTATTTCGACCTTCGAACATAGGAAGGAGCATGTCGCTTTGAAATTGGTTCAGTGATGATTGACAAGGACAGACATAAATATAATAGGAACTACTATTTTCTGCGCACGCGAGCAGTTATTTAGAGGGAGATAATTGCCTGTTAAGTGATGTTGTCCATAGCGCCACGCCCACAGCAGTTTGCTATTGCTTTTGCGCACTATGCATTACTTCCTGTTATCTGTTTGTCCTAGTTGCACTTTCTAACAATTTATTGTTGTTTCTGTCAATCTTCTTTGAACCATCGGTTGTGCAGTGCAGTATAGGAATATGCAGCCGTGTATGTTCGACGATTTCGACACGAGTTCCTGTTTTGTTCTTTTGGTGGAAAACCGACATGAACTCATAACGATGCATTAGTGTAGGCATGTTTGAGACAAAATTGCTTAATGAATATCACAAAAGTAAAATTATCTCGGAAACCATTAACCTAGTGACTTGAACTAAGAATACCTTTTTGGTGTAATTCTATGTAGAAGGTACAAGTTTATTGAAGTAAATATCCAAAAATTGTAAAAGTTAAAATTAAAACAACAATATCCCACGATTGCCTCTGATTGGTTGACGTAAATCATAACGAACGGAAACATGAATTGAAATTAATAATTACATTTGCCATACAAAATTTGAATGCGCTAGCGCAATTATTGTAAAGCTTATCGATAAAAAAGTTTCACGTTGTCAGTCCAGCTTCAGAGGCTATAACTCCGCAGCGTGTTCGAGCATATTATGTCCACTAAACACTCCAAAATCTAAATTAATTTTTAAACTCAACTCTAAGCCATGAATCTCGAATCATAAGGCACCCACATAAAAGATATCTCAACTTATTTTGTGACAGATATTAATTTTAGTTTGTAACTAAATGCCCAAGCTGAAAAAAGTGTATTCATGCTCTTTTCTATACCACATGAAAACTGTATTTCATTACCATTACTTATAGCTAACCAAACTCTACCTCAGGATGTTGGTAGGGATATTTGCAGGTCAGGGCATGGACGTGTATTGGCGGGATAATTATATTTGTCCAACTGAAGAAGAATATCTTGAAATGATTTATAGAAGTATGTGTTTGCAAAAACACTTCTGATCTTACAATTGAGTACCTAATTATAATTATACTTTCAGAGACTGGTCTTGGATTTCTACAGATACAGAAGATAATGAACATCTTCAACACAGGTAAAGTTGTTGATACTGCTAAATTGTTAACAACTCTTGGAATATATTTTCAAATAAATGATGATTATCAGAATTTAAATAATCAATTTGTAAGTTATAAAGTTTATTCTCTTTGACCTTTTAATACTAAATCGGTGTCGTTTTAGTATTTTGATAGCAAAGGTTTTTGTGAAGATATAAGTGAAGGGAAATTTAGTTTTCCTATGGTGCATGCCATCAACAATTTTCCAGAAGACGGAAAGATAATAATGGGTATCCTTTTTAATTCTAACGTACCTATTATATCTGAAATTGTTTGAATATAGGTATTTAGTAAGATAATCAAATATTTTCTCTTGACATTCTCCGTTTTTAACATAATTTATAATATTCTTCTTAACAGTCAATAGATATTCTACAACAACGAACTTACGATGTGGAGCTCAAAAAGCAATGTTTGACTATTCTTGAAAAATGTGGCAGTTTCGAGCATACCAAAAAGAAACTAGAAGAACTGAAAAATATTGTCTATGAAGAAATTGCGAAGTTGGATGAAAACCCGTTAATTGACGAATTTATTGAGAAAGCCATGGTAACGTGTCTATAATCAGGTCCTCGTCAGCCTTTCAATGATATAGAAATTAGGTGTGGTTAAGGGAAAGTTTTGGTTTATGTTTGGTTAAGGAAATAGTTGGTTAAGGATAGTAGTAGTGAGGCCTAAATATTATATTACCTACGTATTTTATATATCAATAAAGTTTCGTAATACAATATATTTGGAGACATACAATTTTATTCGTTTTTTTATACATTAATGAAGACAATTTCATATTAATTCAAATTTTTTTGTTCTACTGCCCGTGTTTTGCCGCCAAAAATTACATTTCTCGTCCTAGGTTTCGAACATACACTGCTGCGTCCTAGGCCCTTTTAGTTTTTTGTTAGTCATATTTATAGCAACAAAACTAACACCGTGTTTCTATTGATCGACATCACAATATACATCCATTTTTTTTATATCATCAAGACCTCCTCGACCTTTTCCGAACTCAATTTGTTATTTTTAGTCAGAAAAAAAGCAGTAGAACAAAAAAAGTATGTATGATACACGGAGAAAATAATTTTTCTTCAGATTCTTGTTTACCGAAAGCAGATCCTGTAACAAGAAATTACTTTCATACTTAATTTATTTTCCGTTCAAAATAGCGGTAACTGCAGTTAACTCCAAACATAAAACTATTGGCAAAAGGGTTTTGTAGAATAATTAAACGATCGAGGTGCCCAATTTTAGATCACAAGTACACAATATAGATAGAGAATGTGCTGTTAGAAATATAAGCAACATCTATGCACAGGACCTTAATGGAGTCGTCGTCGCCTCGATGCAGTTGCAGAACACGTCCCAACTGCCATTTCAACGGGGGTTGGTTGTCTCTGCGAACGATGACCAAACGTCCCTCATTTAGTAAAAGTCGGAAAATTCTGTTTCCACTTTGTTCTCGTCTGCAGTTCTGTCACATATTCTTTACTCGCTTCCAACGCGACCCCCAAAAGTATTGCGTTAACTGCTCCAATCGTTGAAATTTCGATAACCTATTCTCATTTACTCGCAGGTTTTTAGGGCAACTAAAGCTCGACCAAGCAGGAAGTGACCAGGAGTTAAGGGATTGAGATCATTGAGGTCTGATGAGCTTGGATACAGCGGTCTCGAATTGACTACTCCTTCTATTTGTGTCAATACTGTATACAAATCCTCAAAAACAAGTGACGCATTGCCAATTACTCTTTTTAAATGTGATTTTTCTGATTTTATACCGGCCACCCAGAGTCCACCAAAGTGGGGAGAACGCAGGGGAATGAAATCCCAAAATATACCTTCGCAATGAATTAGTAATTTGTTCTTGAACTCCTTTATCGTTCAAATAGCTATACATTTCCTTCATTTCCGAATTTGCACCAATAAAATTGGTAGCATTATCAGAATATATATAAATTCAACGGTTTGCCACGACGTGAAATGAAATATCGAAAACATGCTAAAAATGCTTCCTTTGTAAGACTGCCTACTAACTCTAAGTGACACAGTCGCAGCACAGAGCAGGTTTTTGTATGGTGTATAATTTAATACAGGTGCGCAAATTGAGACACAGTGTAGGACAGCACAGAACTGCGACACGTGAAGCCTGTCCGGCGCAGTGTCTTGAACTCAGTTTTCTGCTCCACGTGCGACCGTGTGCGACGCAGTGTGTTGTACAGTGCACATGGTACGGCAAACAATGGCGATTAATAATAATAAAAGCGAACAGTTTACCGAAGAAGTAAGACATTTCAAAGTGTTATTTGATACGAACGATAATGGCTACCTGAAAACCAAATTCAAGGACGGAATATGGAACCTTTTTTTTCTTTTTGAAACGTTATAAAAAAGCTGTTAAAATTCTGCATCCGAATCTGATTCAGAATTCAATAATAAGGCTATAGCCATAGGCAGGCATTATTATACGCCGCCGCCATAACTAATGTACTACGAAAAACTAACTATAATCTAACAAAACTGCGTTCTAATATGCGCTTTGGCTGCAACACGCGTAATTATTTCCTGCACTGCGCCAGCCTGCGTCTCCTGCCCTGCGCTGCGCCGACTGTGTTGCCTGCCTCTCAATGTGCGCCCGGGTTAAAGTTTGGAACAAATTCAATATCTCCCGAAATATAATTTTTTCTGGAAAACGCTCGGACAGGTGTAGCGATTTAAATTACGGCGCATATTTTAAGATGCTTCAAAAATTTTTTGCGTTAGTCATTTTTTTGTAGTGACCTCATCGACTTTTTTTTAAATGGAAACATGTATATTTGATTATCGCATTGGATAGACATTGTTTTTCTCTTTTTAAGCTTCTAATATTTTTATACCCTTACATAACAAATTTTTGAGAAAATTGCTAAAATAGTTTTACGTCTCAGTAGGCCGATCTGGAACAGCGTGTGTTCCATTCAAAACATTAAAGCAATTGTTTATTTAAGCTTATTACTTTAAAGTGAACAGAAATGTGAGTATAAAAGTACATAAGATTATAAAAAAAGATAAATTAAATAAATTAAATTAACAAGAAATTGGAAAAAAAAATTTAATAGTTTTAACAGCTCGACAGTGTCCAAGACAAAAATAAACTCTTGTTGAACCCTGTTAATAACATCAGGCGTAATCTGTCTTATTTCATGCCGAATGCGTTCCTTCAAATCTTCCAAACTATTGGGTTTCTTTAGATACACCTTACTTTTTAAGTAACCCCACATGAAGTAATCAAGTGGGGTCAGATCCGGAGATCTAGCAGGCCACTCCATTGGTCCTCGTCGGCCAATCTATCGATTCGCGAAAACCTCATCGAGCTATCCACGTACATTCACAGCAAAATGTGGTGGAGCTCTGTCCTGTTGATAACCACAGGATATTCCCGGGAAGGTCAGAATCATCTTCATTAGGGTACAAAACAGCTAATGCGGGAGCTAAATGTTCTTGTAGAATATCCAAGTATCGCTGTCCAGTTAGTGTATTTTCAAAAAAGAATGGCCATAAAATTCTGTTACCAATAATCCCTGCCCATACATTAACTTTTTCCGGGTATTGTGTATGATCCTCCCGCATCCAATGTGGATTTTCTGGGGCCCAGTATCGGAAATTTTGACGATTAACATCCCCATTTACACAAAATGTTGCTTCATCAGAAAAAAATATTCTTTTCACAAACATTGGATCAACATTGCACATTTCGGTCATTTCCTCACAAAATTCTCTCTTACGATCAGGATCGTCTTCTGATAATTACTGTACTAATTGAATTTTATAAGGATACCACTTCTCTTTCTTTAGCATCTTACAAATTGTAGAATGGCTAACGTTATTGTCGATCCAATCTGTCGACTGGGGGTATGTGGATTGTCCATTCGCATTTTGTAATCACATCTAACTTTGATGAAATCAAATGAATTATAGGCGTGTTCCATGTATCTGTGGGCTGATTTAGATTTTTGAGTGCTCGCAAATGTTTTAAAAGTTTGGAGTAACTCACGTAAAGCCTCATAAGATTCTTTCGGGATATTAGGTAGAGAAATAATGAATGAATATGGTTATGTACAATCAACCTATTGTTCTCGAACCTTTTATTAAGTAAATCCCAAGTGATAACATAATTATCATGTGATACCTCTAACGAATCAGATACTTGCGAAGCTTCTTTACTTAAATACATGCGCAAATAATAGAATTTTTGAATATTATCAATGGCTTCGTTTGCATGAACTAATGTACTAAAGATATCTCGGAAATTATACCAGTTTTCATAAGTTCCGTCAAAGGTAGGCAAATTGATTGTACGTAGTCTTACATTTTGAGAATTAAACAACATGACTATTAGTAGTGTGATTTGAAGTTGCTTTTTGTTGGATAAAATAAGATTCAGCTAATGAAACTATTTCATAAAACAAGTTCAAAGGATTCTCGCGAGATCAACGCACCAACCGCACCAACTCCTCAAGTAACGTCTTCTATTGGTTTTCGATATATTTCGATATGTAATTTGTTCGAACGGTAATTTGTTCGAACGGTAATTTGTTCAAACGGAAATTTTTCCGAATCCTAGTGGGTGTTCGAAAAATATTGTCTTTAACAATTTTGGATTTGTATCTAAAGAAAATGCAAAGATTTATCATGGCGTAAACAATTCCTAAGTTAGTTAAGTATGTGCAAGGACAGTGATTCTGATTAGTAAAGCGCGGATTTCTAGCAATAATGCTATGTGTAAAAACTGGTAGCAACACAGAGATATTGTATATGAGCACGAATCATAATAAAAGCTATGATATTTTGCAAACTTTTTTATGCTTTTTTTGCTTATTTTCCGGTTTTATGCTTATAAATTATTTATATGCCTATTTCATGCTTTTTTTTTGGGCTTTTTCGGATTTTTTCAGTTTCTTTATGTTAATTTAAAAAATTTAAGTCGAACAAATGTGTTTCGAACAAATTACCGTTCGGACAAATTACCGTTCGAACAAATTACCTCGAACAAATTACCGTCGAACAAATTTCCTGGAATCAACTAATGTTAAAGTTAATCAATGTCAAAATGATAGGATCAACATTTTTTATTATATTTATTCCCCTATTTATTTAACGTCGGATTTTCATTGATGTCAAAGAACATCATGGAAAAGAACGTATAATAAAGACTACATTGTAGTATTAAAAACATATCGAAAATTACCATACAATTTTCTGAGAACCTGTCGCTCATTTTAATCCCAGTTTTTGTAAACTTACGTTTACTGTTAAAAAAGTGGTAATACTACTAGTACCTTTGCTACTTATAGTTAAATTACACCACTTTTTATGAACTGCACTAATTTAATTTTCTAATATAAAATTAAATAAGAAGGAAATAATATGTACTATATTTCAAATATTATTCATCAGTGACGGCGCTAGGCGGTAAGCGCGGTAAGCGTCGCATAGGGGCGCAACATGTAAAGGGGCGCCGCGGAATGCGCCCCCGTTACGCGTTAAAAACTATACAATATCTGTATTTTTACATACTTATATGAACGCAGTAAAAATTAATCACCAAACTATGACTTTTTTTGGAACGGTACAGGAAATTTATAATTTTTTTTCGGCATCAAAAAAGCGATGGGACGTTTTAAACAAATTCATTTCAAATCTAACATTAAAACCATTGTCGGAAACAAGATGGGAGTCTCGTGTTAATGCACTTAAACCATTAAGGTATCAAATTGGTGAAATATATCATGCTTTATTTGAGCTCCAGGAAGATGTAAAAATAGATGATCTAAGTAGACATCATCAGGCCAGAGTTTTATGTAATAAAATTAAAAAATTTCAATTTGTATGCTCGTTAGTACTTTGGTATGATTTACTGAATAGGATAAATATTGTCAGCAAAATGCTTCAAAATATAAGAACAGATATTGGAACTGCATTAAAAGCTATTAAAAATATAATCACATACGTAAGAAATTACCGTACAGATGAAAATTTTGAAAAATTATTAGAAGTCTCCAAGGAATTGGCTAATCTACTTGAAATACCAGCTAAATTTGTAACCGATATGCCTATACGTAAAAGAAAACAGAAACAACACTTCGATTATGAGCACGAGGACGAAACACCACAAAATCCAAAAGATTTGTTTAAAATTAATTTTTTCAACCAAGTTTTAGACACTACAGTTAATGCATTAGCACACACACAGCCAGTGGCGGACTGGCGATTTTTTTGTAGGGACGCGAGCCAAAATAGGGGCCCAAAATAAAAATGTATAAAAGAACATATGACTTAAGACTTACACTTTACATAAATAATTTTCTTGTTAATATTATTATTCTTAAGGGCCCGGGATGCTGTAGCGCCCAGCGCCCCTGGCCAGTCCGCCACTGCACACAGCAACACAACAGCTATTTTAATTTTTTATATAATTTAAATAATTTACCAAATTTAGATGACGAAATACTAAGGAGAAATTGTAATGACCTAGAAATTTATCTGAAAGATGAAGATAGAGATATAACATCTATTGAATTGTTTAATGAATTAATTTCGTTTAAAGATGTATTTCGTTCAGAATTAAAGAAGTTTGAAAATCCGTTATATACATTAAATTATATTTATGCAAATAATTTGGAAGCTTTGTATGTAAATTTGTGTATAGCTTTAAGAATTTTGTTAACTCAACCCGTGACAGTTGCAAGTGGGGACAGATCTTTTTCACGGTTAAAATTGATAAAAACATACCTCCGATCAAAAGTGTCACAACAACGCCTTGTTGGGTTCAGTGGCGTAGCCAGAAATTGTATCTGGGGAGGGCTATGTACAGACTGAGAAGTTTTAACGATTTTTCCCAGTGTCCCTTAAAAAGATGATAAGTATAGAGAGGGTCGATTCTTTGTTGTAGGTAGGATTTTTCAAAATTCTGGAGGGGGTTCAACTCATAAATGTAGTGGGGAGGGTTTCCCAGGGGTGGTGCACGTTAGACCCGTGCATAGCGTTTCATGAACTTATCCGGGGGGTAAGTGGTTTTTAAAAAAAAACTTTTATTTTTGTCTTTGTTCCCAAATATTAAAAATAGAGGAGTGAATTACGGAAATGAAACTGATTCTCTTTGTAATACTGCAAAATAATTTTATATGACATTATTACATAGATTCCTATTTTGAATTCTATAAAATAATCCTATGACTATGTTCGCTCTTCTTCATATCATCCAAAACTTCGTCATTCAAAACGGGTGTTTCCCAATGTATATTTGATTATCCAACCCAACAGAATTTCGTAGATAGCTTTTGATTCTTTTTAAGGTGGAAAATGATCTTTCGCTTGTACTAATAGTAAACACCGGTACAAAATGTGGCGAATCTTTTTTAACAAAATAAAAATATTTATTTGGGTACATATTTTTATTGCTAATATTTTTATTTGTTTCGTCGTCTTGTTTTTACAAAATCGATCATACCAACGTACAAACTCGTTCCCTAAAAAACGCTTTGATTTAGTTCTTGTATGTCGTTATGGTAGAAAGCAGGTCCAATTGATTAAATTTTAGATTATTTGCAACTGTTGCCCGATGGAATAAGCAAGATAAAGAGTTCAAGATGTTTACCAAATCTAGTGCTAAGTTGGGACAAAATAGTTCGTCTAAAAAGGGTAAAAATGTTGATATTCTGAAATATTCTTTTGGTGAATTTGTTTGTATGTTATTTCGATATACCTGTCGTCCAATTCTTCGTGGTATAGGTACTTACCTCTACCCCTAGAATATTGATAATGTCGTTCACCGTCTTTGGGGGGGGCTTTAGCCCGGTAGCCACCCCCTTGGCTACGCCACTGGTTGGGTTATCAATGATTGCCATAGAAAGTGATATTTGCGATCAAATTAACAACCAAAAACTTATTGATGAATTTGCCAGTATTAAAGCTCGAAAAGCAACGTTTTAATGTTTTTTTTCTTTATTAATGATATTATAGTATGTATACTTATTCTGTCTTAATTTGTTTATAATTTAGAGATGTTTCTTTAATAATCTTAAGTAATTGTTTTGTAGATAGATTAAACACTTAATTCACTTTTCTTTAATATCTATTACCTAGGTATCCCTTTTTACACCGGCATTGTGCATATTATGTGCGTTTTTAACTTGTATTTAAATATGTATAATCGTGTAATATGGAAATTCCATAAATGCATAGTTTTGACTTTTGGCTGACAGCCTTGGGTGGTGAGGGGCGAAATATTTGAACTTTGCAGGGGGGCGCCAAAGCAGGTAGCGCCGCCTCTGCATTTAGTTATAATAAGGTCGTATACTTATAGTCAATACAATAGTCCAACATGCCCCACTATTAAAATCTCTCCCAACTACTTTACGGAGTTGAACCCTAGTTCCTTCAGAATTTAAAACAATTCTAGCTACAACGAGGAATTCAACCCGGTCGCCCCATCACCAATTAGATTTTCTTCTAGGAGAACATTGCCTGTACAATTTTAGAACATCAGTTAAAAATTCTTTTTTAAAATTGGACCTTTTGGATATTGTTTTAACAGATACCCCCCCTCTTTGTACTTGTTTATAGTTCCGCATACATAGTTTCGCAGTACGCCAATCTACACTACAATAACGCGTTACATAACGGTGAATAATTATTGAAGATGTCATTTGGGCTTGGTAAGGTGCCCTTCGCAAGTCTAAGCCGAAAACGTGAACGTTAGCACCTCTATGGACTAAAAATAAACATTTTTATGTATATCCGACAGTATAGTTCGCGAGGCATCTTTGGAAATCACATGAATCCGTAGCCAGAAAAACGAAACTAAAATTCGCGAACTTCTCATCAACCGTACATTTTATCTATATGAATAGCAAAGGCTTATTGTACTGTAAAAGCAAACACCCTATATACGTCATATACGTGATATACATGGAGAATATAGACACAAGAGAATGCAAAGCTATACAGGGTGCCAATTTTAAGTTGTCTACCATTGGTAACTTTGTTACCTTTGGAGATGGAAAGTTGGTTAAATAAGAAAAGATTCAGTATTTTTTATGCTCATTTAGAAAGTGAAATTTAATTTTTTATGGCACTTCCGGTTTAGCGAGAAATGGTGCCAACTTTTTATTTTTAAATGGAACGCCCTGTAGTTTTTTAAATTTTTCGATTGGAAATAATTTCGGCTTTAAAAAAGTATAGCACACATGTACAATTAAAATTACTCATAACCATGATATTTAACTTTTATTTATTTTTATGAAATTTAAATCACAATTGGCCTGGCACAAACCAATGCCTAACCATAGGCGAAACTACGGGTGGTGCCGGGTGTGCCCGGGCACCACCTAAAGAAAGTAAAACTGAAAATGCAAGCGGCCTAAAAAACGGAAAGAGTATTTATTATGTCTTCGATACTTGATCTCAACAATATTTAAGGGGTCACCGGAAACTTACGTAATAGGTATATTAAATATTATAAAGACGACCGCTATCACTTTCGAGAATTTGCTCTAGTACGGTAATACGTCGCCGTAAGTATTAATTTCAGCATTTCGCCACCGCGTCGAAAATTACACCAATGCTTATGAATAGTAAATCGTTATTAGACTATTCAATATTGATTGCTGTAAGTATTTTGCCTTCTCAGTCTTCTTTTACACATTCGAAAACCCGCTTTGGATGTTGCAGTTTAAACTTTTAAGTCGAAAATTGATCGGTTTTTACTTTCCCATACCACCACTGGTATAGGGAAGTATTGATATCATGAAAATTTTTGAAATCGAGATTTTCGCGGAAATACGTATTTTGGGCCCCTAGGAACCCAAAAAGGTGGTCTAGAAAAATGTCTGTCTGTTGGTGGGTGTGGGTGTGTGTGGGTGTGTGGGTGGGTGTGTGTGGGTGTGGGTGTGTGTGTGTGGGTGTGTATGTGTATGTGTATGTAACGCCTCTAACGCAAAAACTAGTTAACCGATTTTGATGAAATTTTAAATGAAGGGGTATATCGAAAATTCATCGACAAAATAAGCTTTTCAAAAAAATCCGAAACCGGAAGCGGAAGTTAGACATGTTTTTTTGGTATCATTTTTTTCAGAAGCGGGATTTTGAAATTCTGAGTAGGGAATATGAAAGAAGGGCATAATTCAAGGGAAACAGTTTTTTACCGGACTCTCTAACTTCAAAATGGCGGTCGCTATGAATTTTTCAAAATTTCGACTTTAACGCCCCATAACTCAAAAACCTGTTATCTGATCAGGTTCCGCAACAACTTGTTTGAAAGCCCTTTGGCTCTACTACACCAAGAAAAATTATTTACTAAATCCAAGAACTGTCGCAACGGCGCTCTTCCAAAAATTTTGAAATTTTTGAAAAATTATTACAAAAAAACTGGTCTAAGGATTTTGTTTAAATTTTCCATACTTATGCAGCTTGGTATTAGCTACATTTTTGCTTTTTGATGAACACCAGAATTCCACTGTGGCGCCCTCTACGAGATTTTGAAAATCGGAAATTGATGTTCCTATAGCGCCTTTATTAGTAGTCAAAATATGAAAGAAGTTTAAATATAAAAGTTATTTAGTATATAATTCTGCATTCTCTTCAATGTATATCACGTATACAGGGCGTTTGCTTTCCACAGTACAATAAGCAACTTTGTTATTTTAAATGAAACACCCTATATATTATTATATACATAGTTGAATGCAGAATTTAATTGTCTATCACATAGTATAAGGTGTTCATATGGCTAAAATGTACGGTTAATGAAAAATTCCTGAATTTTGAATATTTAGGTTGAACTGTTGATGGAAACGGATCGAGCGTCGTAGCTCAAATTGCTTGGCGTCGTTGGAAAGGGCGTGGCTTGGCGAGTAAGAAAAACTTTGTTGCCGCCTTGCCGGTTAGGTTAGGTTCGGACATGAAAATGTTTTCTTGCACGGGCTTAGAAAAATTTTCGAAAAGCTTCCCCCATTTTTAGAATTGTCTGAAACGTCTTGAAAAGAAGTGTTGGAAAACAGTCGTAGCTTAAATTGCTCGACGGCGTTGGAAAGACGGATACCTCAATAGTCTACCTACCGAGTTTCAGCATCGTAGCTCAAAGGAAAAGGGAGTTATGAGCGAAACCCGACGTTAGCCGATCTGATCCGAACGAGAACGGCACGTCGTAGCTTTAATTGCTCGACGGCGTTTGAAAGACGGAGACGTCAATAGTCTACCTACCGAGTTTCAGCATCGTAGCGCCAAGGATAAGGGAGTTATGAGCGAAACCCGATGTTAGCCGATCTGATCCGAAAGAGAACGGCACGTCGTAGCTTAAATTGGTCGACGGCGTTGAAAAGACGGAGACGTCAATAGTCTACCTACCGAGTTTCAGCATCGTAGCTCCAAGGATAAGGGAGTTATGAGCGAAACCCGATGTTAGCCGATCTGACCCGAACGAGAACGGCACGTCGTAGCTTAAATTGCTCGACGGCGTTGAAAAGGCGGAGACGTCAATAGTCTACCTACCGAGTTTCAGCATCGTAGCTCCAAGGATAAGGGAGTTATGAGCGAAACCCGATGTTAGCCGATCTGATCCGAACGAGAACGGCACGTCGTAGCTTAAATTGCTCGACGGCGTTGAAAAGGCGGAGACGTCAATAGTCTACCTACCGAGTTTCAGCATCGTAGCTCCAAGGATAAGGGAGTTATGAGCGAAACCCGATGTTAGCCGATCTGATCCGAACGAGAACGGCACGTCGTAGCTTAAATTGCTCGACGGCGTTGAAAAGGCGGAGACGTCAATAGTCTACCTACCGAGTTTCAGCATCGTAGCTCCAAGGATAAGGGAGTTATGAGCGAAACCCGATGTTAGCCGATCTGATCCGAACGAGAACGGCACGTCGTAGCTTAAATTGCTCGACGGCGTTGAAAAGGCGGAGACGTCAATAGTCTACCTACCGAGTTTCAGCATCGTAGCTCCAAGGATAAGGGAGTTATGAGCGAAACCCGATGTTAGCCGATCTGATCCGAACGAGAACGGCACGTCGTAGCTTAAATTGGTCGACGGCGTTGAAAAGACGGAGACGTCAATAGTCTACCTACCGAGTTTCAGCATTGTAGCTCCAAGGATAAGGGAGTTATGAGCGAAACCCGATGTTAGCCGATCTGATCCGAACGAGAACGGCACGTCGTAGCTTAAATTGCTCGACGGCGTTGAAAAGGCGGAGACGTCAATAGTCTACCTACCGAGTTTCAGCATCGTAGCTCCAAGGATAAGGGAGTTATGAGCGAAACCCGATGTTAGCCGATCTGATCCGAACGAGAACGGCACGTCGTAGCTTAAATTGGTCGACGGCGTTGAAAAGGCGGAGACGTCAATAGTCTACCTACCGAGTTTCAGCATCGTAGCTCCAAGGATAAGGGAGTTATGAGCGAAACCCGATGTTAGCCGATCTGATCCGAACGAGAACGGCACGTCGTAGCTTAAATTGGTCGACGGCGTTGAAAAGACGGAGACGTCAATAGTCTACCTACCGAGTTTCAGCATTGTAGCTCCAAGGATAAGGGAGTTATGAGCGAAACCCGATGTTAGCCGATCTGATCCGAACGAGAACGGCACGTCGTAGCTTAAATTGCTCGACGGCGTTGAAAAGGCGGAGACGTCAATAGTCTACCTACCGAGTTTCAGCATCGTAGCTCCAAGGATAAGGGAGTTATGAGCGAAACCCGATGTTAGCCGATCTGATCCGAACGAGAACGGCACGTCGTAGCTTAAATTGGTCGACGGCGTTGAAAAGACGGAGACGTCAATAGTCTACCTACCGAGTTTCAGCATAGTAGCTCCAAGGATAAGGGAGTTATGAGCGAAACCCGATGTTAGCCGATCTGATCCGAACGAGAACGGCACGTCGTAGCTTAAATTGGTCGACGGCGTTGAAAAGACGGAGACGTCAATAGTCTACCTACCGAGTTTCAGCATCGTAGCTCCAAGGATAAGGGAGTTATGAGCGAAACCCGATGTTAGCCGATCTGATACGAACGAGAACGGCACGTCGTAGCTTAAATTGGTCGACGGCGTTGAAAAGGCGGAGACGTCAATAGTCTACCTACCGAGTTTCAGCATCGTAGCTCCAAGGATAAGGGAGTTATGAGCGAAACCCGATGTTAGCCGATCTGATCCGAACGAGAACGGCACGTCGTAGCTTAAATTGGTCGACGGCGTTGAAAAGACGGAGACGTCAATAGTCTACCTACCGAGTTTCAGCATCGTAGCTCCAAGGATAAGGGAGTTATGAGCGAAACCCGATGTTAGCCGATCTGATCCGAACGAGAACGGCACGTCGTAGCTTTAATTGCTCGACGGCGTTTGAAAGACGGAGACGTCAATAGTCTACCTACCGAGTTTCAGCATCGTAGCTCCAAGGATAAGGGAGTTATGAGCGAAACCCGATGTTAGCCGATCTGATCCGAACGAGAACGGCACGTCGTAGCTTAAATTGGTCGACGGCGTTGAAAAGACGGAGACGTCAATAGTCTACCTACCGAGTTTCAGCATCGTAGCTCCAAGGATAAGGGAGTTATGAGCGAAACCCGATGTTAGCCGATCTGATCCGAACGAGAACGGCACGTCGTAGCTTAAATTGCTCGACGGCGGTGAAAAGGCGGAGACGTCAATAGTCTACCTACCGAGTTTCAGCATCGTAGCTCCAAGGATAAGGGAGTTATGAGCGAAACCCGATGTTAGCCGATCTGATCCGAACGAGAACGGCACGTCGTAGCTTAAATTGCTCGACGGCGTTGAAAAGGCGGAGACGTCAATAGTCTACCTACCGAGTTTCAGCATCGTAGCTCCAAGGATAAGGGAGTTATGAGCGAAACCCGATGTTAGCCGATCTGATCCGAACGAGAACGGCACGTCGTAGCTTAAATTGCTCGACGGCGTTGAAAAGGCGGAGACGTCAATAGTCTACCTACCGAGTTTCAGCATCGTAGCTCCAAGGATAAGGGAGTTATGAGCGAAACCCGATGTTAGCCGATCTGATCCGAACGAGAACGGCACGTCGTAGCTTAAATTGCTCGACGGCGTTGAAAAGGCGGAGACGTCAATAGTCTACCTACCGAGTTTCAGCATCGTAGCTCCAAGGATAAGGGAGTTATGAGCGAAACCCGATGTTAGCCGATCTGATCCGAACGAGAACGGCACGTCGTAGCTTAAATTGCTCGACGGCGTTGAAAAGGCGGAGACGTCAATAGTCTACCTACCGAGTTTCAGCATCGTAGCTCCAAGGATAAGGGAGTTATGAGCGAAACCCGATGTTAGCCGATCTGATCCGAACGAGAACGGCACGTCGTAGCTTAAATTGGTCGACGGCGTTGAAAAGGCGGAGACGTCAATAGTCTACCTACCGAGTTTCAGCATCGTAGCTCCAAGGATAAGGGAGTTATGAGCGAAACCCGATGTTAGCCGATCTGATCCGAACGAGAACGGCACGTCGTAGCTTAAATTGGTCGACGGCGTTGAAAAGACGGAGACGTCAATAGTCTACCTACCGAGTTTCAGCATTGTAGCTCCAAGGATAAGGGAGTTATGAGCGAAACCCGATGTTAGCCGATCTGATCCGAACGAGAACGGCACGTCGTAGCTTAAATTGCTCGACGGCGTTGAAAAGGCGGAGACGTCAATAGTCTACCTACCGAGTTTCAGCATCGTAGCTCCAAGGATAAGGGAGTTATGAGCGAAACCCGATGTTAGCCGATCTGATCCGAACGAGAACGGCACGTCGTAGCTTAAATTGGTCGACGGCGTTGAAAAGACGGAGACGTCAATAGTCTACCTACCGAGTTTCAGCATTGTAGCTCCAAGGATAAGGGAGTTATGAGCGAAACCCGATGTTAGCCGATCTGATCCGAACGAGAACGGCACGTCGTAGCTTTAATTGCTCGACGGCGTTTGAAAGACGGAGACGTCAATAGTCTACCTACCGAGTTTCAGCATCGTAGCTCCAAGGATAAGGGAGTTATGAGCGAAACCCGATGTTAGCCGATCTGATCCGAACGAGAACGGCACGTCGTAGCTTAAATTGGTCGACGGCGTTGAAAAGACGGAGACGTCAATAGTCTACCTACCGAGTTTCAGCATCGTAGCTCAAAGGAAAAGGGAGTTATGAGCGAAACCCGACGTTAGCCGATCTGATCCGAACGAGAACGGCACGTCGTAGCTTAAATTGCTCGACGGCGTTGAAAAGGCGGAGACGTCAATAGTCTACCTACCGAGTTTCAGCATCGTAGCTCCAAGGATAGGGGAGTTATGAGCGAAACCCGATGTTAGCCGATCTGATCCGAACGAGAACGGCACGTCGTAGCTTAAATTGCTCGACGGCGTTGAAAAGGCGGAGACGTCAATAGTCTACCTACCGAGTTTCAGCATCGTAGCTCCAAGGATAAGGGAGTTATGAGCGAAACCCGATGTTAGCCGATCTGATCCGAACGAGAACGGCACGTCGTAGCTTAAATTGCTCGACGGCGTTGAAAAGGCGGAGACGTCAATAGTCTACCTACCGAGTTTCAGCATCGTAGCTCCAAGGATAAGGGAGTTATGAGCGAAACCCGATGTTAGCCTATCTGATCCGAACGAGAACGGTACGTCGTAGCTTAAATTGCTCGACGGCGTTGAAAAGGCGGAGACGTCAATAGTCTACCTACCGAGTTTCAGCATCGTAGCTCCAAGGATAAGGGAGTTATGAGCGAAACCCGATGTTAGCCGATCTGATCCGAACGAGAACGGCACGTCGTAGCTTAAATTGGTCGACGGCGTTGAAAAGGTGGAGACGTCAATAGTCTACCTACCGAGTTTCAGCATCGTAGCTCCAAGGATAAGGGAGTTATGAGCGAAACCCGATGTTAGCCGATCTGATCCGAACGAGAACGGCACGTCGTAGCTTAAATTGGTTGACGGCGTTGAAAAGACGGAGACGTCAATAGTCTACCTACCGAGTTTCAGCATTGTAGCTCCAAGGATAAGGGAGTTATGAGCGAAACCCGATGTTAGCCGATCTGATCCGAACGAGAACGGCACGTCGTAGCTTAAATTGCTCGACGGCGTTGAAAAGGCGGAGACGTCAATAGTCTACCTACCGAGTTTCAGCATCGTAGCTCCAAGGATAAGGGAGTTATGAGCGAAACCCGATGTTAGCCGATCTGATCCGAACGAGAACGGCACGTCGTAGCTTAAATTGGTCGACGGCGTTGAAAAGACGGAGACGTCAATAGTCTACCTACCGAGTTTCAGCATTGTAGCTCCAAGGATAAGGGAGTTATGAGCGAAACCCGATGTTAGCCGATCTGATCCGAACGAGAACGGCACGTCGTAGCTTTAATTGCTCGACGGCGTTTGAAAGACGGAGACGTCAATAGTCTACCTACCGAGTTTCAGCATCGTAGCTCCAAGGATAAGGGAGTTATGAGCGAAACCCGATGTTAGCCGATCTGATCCGAACGAGAACGGCAAGTCGTAGCTTAAATTGGTCGACGGCGTTGAAAAGACGGAGACGTCAATAGTCTACCTACCGAGTTTCAGCATCGTAGCTCAAAGGAAAAGGGAGTTATGAGCGAAACCCGACGTTAGCCGATCTGATCCGAACGAGAACGGCACGTCGTAGCTTTAATTGCTAGACGGCGTTTGAAAGACGGAGACGTCAATAGTCTACCTACCGAGTTTCAGCATCGTAGCTCCAAGGATAAGGGAGTTATGAGCGAAACCCGATGTTAGCCGATCTGATCCGAACGAGAACGGCACGTCGTAGCTTAAATTGGTCGACGGCGTTGAAAAGACGGAGACGTCAATAGTCTACCTACCGAGTTTCAGCATTGTAGCTCCAAGGATAAGGGAGTTATGAGCGAAACCCGATGTTAGCCGATCTGATCCGAACGAGAACGGCACGTCGTAGCTTAAATTGCTCGACGGCGTTGAAAAGGCGGAGACGTCAATAGTCTACCTACCGAGTTTCAGCATCGTAGCTCCAAGGATAAGGGAGTTATGAGCGAAACCCGATGTTAGCCGATCTGATCCGAACGAGAACGGCACGTCGTAGCTTAAATTGCTCGACGGCGTTGAAAAGGCGGAGACGTCAATAGTCTACCTACCGAGTTTCAGCATCGTAGCTCAAAGGAAAAGGGAGTTATGAGCGAAACCCGACGTTAGCCGATCTGATCCTAACGAGAACGGCACGTCGTAGCTTTAATTGCTCGACGGCGTTTGAAAGACGGAGACGTCAATAGTCTACCTACCGAGTTTCAGCATCGTAGCTCCAAGGATAAGGGAGTTATGAGCGAAACCCGATGTTAGCCGATCTGATCCGAACGAGAACGGCACGTCGTAGCTTAAATTGGTCGACGGCGTTGAAAAGACGGAGACGTCAATAGTCTACCTACCGAGTTTCAGCATCGTAGCTCAAAGGAAAAGGGAGTTATGAGCGAAACCCGACGTTAGCCGATCTGATCCGAACGAGAACGGCACGTCGTAGCTTTAATTGCTCGACGGCGTTTGAAAGACGGAGACGTCAATAGTCTACCTACCGAGTTTCAGCATCGTAGCTCAAAGGAAAAGGGAGTTATGAGCGAAACCCGACGTTAGCCGATCTGATCCGAACGAGAACGGCACGTCGTACCTTTAATTGCTCGACGGCGTTTGAAAGACGGAGACGTCAATAGTCTACCTACCGAGTTTCAGCATCGTAGCTCAAAGGAAAAGGGAGTTATGAGCGAAACCCGACGTTAGCCGATCTGATCCGAACGAGAACGGCACGTCGTAGCTTTAATTGCTCGACGGCGTTTGAAAGACGGAGACGTCAATAGTCTACCTACCGAGTTTCAGCATCGTAGCTCCAAGGATAAGGGAGTAGTGAGCGAAACCCGATGTTAGCCGATCTGATCCGAACGAGAACGGCACGTCGGTCGGTCGATAGCGATCGTCCAGCTTCGCCAGTTGTAATTTCTAGCCGGTACCTACTACAGAGTACAGGTAGATGCGTATCTTGGTGTCTTTCTTTCGTTCATATCGAACCTGTATAGTCTCGTTTTTCTCGCGAGGCATTCAAATGATTTCCAATGCTGCCTCGCGAACTACTGTTGAATAGCAAAAACAAAATGTTTATTTTTAGTATGGGAAAGTCCAGGGGAGGTTTGCACCTCCACTTTTTAATAAAGCTACCATATCAACCCACTTTGACGATATTTCCGCGTAGAAAAATAGGCTCAAAATTCAGAAACTTTCAGAAAAATTGGTATGATTCTTTCAAATGGCTAGAATACAGCCAGCAGTTGGATTCAGCATTCTGTTTCCATTGTCGTTTTTTTGGGTCAAACGACGCCTCATATAAGGGTCATACTGCATTTACAAAGAAAGGTTTTAATAATTGGCATAGGGCCATTGAAGCGTTTAAGAATCATGAAAGAACGAACTACTGTGCATATGCATAGTATTTAGTATTTCTTCATGGAACCATTATGAAAACGGGATCTCGATTGATATTTTGTTAGATCAAACTAAACGCGATTTTATTTCGAAAGAAGAGCAAAAGCGAATCGAAAACCACCAACTATTCGAAAGACTTATAAATATTGTTCTGTGTTTGGCTATAGGAGGGCGTCCTCTAAGAGGCCACAATGAAAAAAAGATCGATTCTGAAATATATGTTCGTTTTTGTTTATAAGATTATTATTTAATAAAAATTCATTTTATTTACTTTTGAATAGTCGGTGCCTTTTTGTAAAGAGATTCTGGAAAAACGATGCTACATTGATACAAGTCAACGCTTGGTTTCTAATTCTAGCTGGCACTACCAAATAAAATACTCTAGTTTCGCCTATGTGCCTAACCAAACAGGAACAAAAAAGAAAATAAACAATAATTATCAAATAAAACTATTTGAATACGTAATCAAGTTATTGCAAGTACTGTTCGAAACAGTTTCCCTCGTGGAGCACGCAGAGTTCTGCTCGACGCTGAATACGCGTGAAATAATTTCCTTCATCAATCTCATGTAAAACATGGTGGATTTTATTTTGCAGCATCTCGACGTTCTCGTATCTTTCTTTTTAAGTTATATCCTTTACATAGCCCCAAAGAAAAAAGTCCAGTGGTGTTAAGTCGGGGGATCTCGGCGGTCATTGAATAGGTGCATCTGTCGCTATCCACTTATTGCCGAAAGTATTTCTTCAACATTGTAACGAGTCTCTTGTATTTCTTTGACAAAAAAAGTAAATCGCCAACATATCAACCTTCTCGTTATTAGAAAAATTCATTTTATATGATTTCAGTGACAGTAGTACTACACAAGTAAAACGTGATCCCAATTTAATAAATATAAATAAAAGTTAAATATCATGGTTATGAGTAATTTTAACTGTACATATGTGCTATACTTTTTTAAAGCCAAAATTATTTCCAATCGAGAAATTTAAAATAATACAGGGTGTTCCATTTAAAAATAAAAAGTTGGCACCATTTCTCGCTAAACCAGAAGTGCCATAAAAAATAAAATTTCACATTATAAATCAGCATAAAAAATACTGAATCTTTCCTCATTTAACCAACTTTCCATCTCCAAAGGTAAGAAAGTTACCAATGGTGGACAATTTAAAATTGGCACCCTGTATACTGAACAACTTTTACATTTAAACTTCTATCATATTTTGACTAATAAAGGAGCTATAGGAGCATCAATTTCCAATTTTTAAAATCTCGTAGTGAGCGCCACAGTGAAATTCTAGTATTCATCAAAAAACGAAAATATATCTAATACCAAGCTGAATAAGTGTAGAATATTCAAACAAAAACGTGTGTCCAGTTGTTTGTAATAATTATTCACAAATTTCCGTTTTTGGATTTTCTAAATTAATATTTCTTTACGGTGTAGTACCGCCAAAGGGTTTTCAAACAAATTGTTGTTGAACCTGATCAGATAACTGGTTTTTGTGTTGTGGGGCGTTAAAGGTAAAATTTTGAAAAATTCATATAGTGACCGCCATTACCGAGTTTCCCATGAATTATGGTCTTCTTTCATATCCGCTACTCAGATTTGCAAAATTATGCTTCTGAAAAGATATGCTACCAAAAAACATGTCTAACTCCCGCTTCCGGGTTCGGTTTTTTTTGAAAAGCGTATTTTGTCGATGGTTTTTCGATATACCCCTTCATTTCAAATTTCATCAAAATCGGTTTACTAGTGTCGGCGTTAGAGGCGTTACATGTACACCCACACAGTAAAATATAAACAAATGTTTATCTTAATTTTGCTTAATTTATTATCTAAAACGTAGTTTTAGTCTTTAACGATACCAATATTGTGCCCTAAGTACTATATGTTTACTATGGGCTGTGACACGTTTTGAGTGTGTGGGAGTTGTTAACATGCAAAACAGGTATAAGAAATGAGAATACCTATACTCAAAGACGTCAATATAATGCTAATCTTAATTGTGAAACATTAGGTACTTTGTATTATTTAAATGCCTACGTGCCTATTAATAATATAATTAATGTTTTTAAGCTGTACCAATTAACATAAATGCAATATGCATACCAACTTTAAGGCTACCGAGTAGGTATATCATAATTAAAGCTAGGATAGTTCCGTAAAATAAAACCTTTAAAAAGGAAAGATAAAAAGGAAAGAAAATGACAAGAAAAACCCTTAAAAAAGGAGAAATAGTGTAAAAAGGGAAAATCAACTAAAAAAATAAATTGCAAAGTAAAAAATGTAAGAAACAATAAAGAACTTATTGAAGAAAAAAAAAAAGTAAAAGCAGCAGAAAAATATCCTAGCAGTTGAGAAACGAGTGAAAAGAGTAAAATGTTACCTAGTCATAAAATTGTATCCGAAGACAATAAGTCAATACCTAACTATTGTAAGATATTTTAAGTTTCCTAGCAACGATATACTATATAAGGTAAAACCCACTAAAAGATTAAATACGGATTCATCAACGAGACGCAACTTTAATGCCCGGTTTCTGGAAACAAATTTATGAAACCCATAACTTATGTATTCCATAAACAGCGAATAAGGCACTCTAATGACACTAGGTCACATGATCAAATTTCGTATAGGCCAATTAGCGCCTTGCACGAGGATCATGTGATACGTCATGGACTACTACCTTATTGACTGTTTATCGAATACATAAGTTATGGGTTTCATAAATTTGTTTCCAGAAACCGGGCATTAATCAGTCTAACCATTGTTGCATGGGGCTAACTACTGGGCGGAGTTATGACCAGGCGCAAGTTTTTGACCAATCAGAAAATTCGACGAAGTTTGACAGGTGTCAAACTACCTGGCGCAACAATTTGAACGACAAAAACGCGACGGTGGCGCAGGTCTCGTTAGGTCGTCACGACCTTCTTGATTTCCAAGAATTGACGAGACGTCAAGTCTCGGAAATCAACGACTTAATGCTTATGCCTCGTTGATGAATGCGGCTGTAAGAATTTAAATCAGGTGTGCCTTTGATCTTCCCATTTATTGAAAATTGGAAATTTGCCTAACTATCCTAGGTTTAATCATAATAAACCAAAGTACTATTCAGAAAATATTTGCATGATCGAAATTAAAATGTAAAAAAATAGTATATTATACCTATTACCATAAGTAAAATTAGCTCTTTTTGTGTTGAGATCAGATACCTCTTGCGGCAGAGGCGTACGTCGCCGCGCCATGTCTGCGCAAATTGAGCGAAACGTAAAAGGAAGGTTTTACTCGGAGAGTACTAACAGTTCTCAGATATTTATTATATTTTTTATGAAGCTCGTTTTCGCACAAGTATGATGAGTATGATTCCGGCACTACCCTTGGGGTCGGTCGTCGGAATCATATGGGTGACATTTTTGCGAGTTGCCTACTACGAAAACACATCTTTCGGTTAAGTCACAGTGGAAGAATATTCCTACATCCTACATCAAGTTATCGATTGAACGAACGTAGATATTTCAAAAATAAAAAAAGTAATGAAACCTATCTTTTTTTATTTTTGCGATGTTAGGTGTTAATAGACGCTTGTGAATAATGAATCTGATCTAAATTAACTTTAAAAGATTCTCTTGCGCCAGGTAACACTTGCAATATTTTATCAGCGTACTGCTTAATTAATTGCGTCCATATTAACCTTTTAGAGCAAGTTTTTGTAACATAATTATTATGAAATGAATCAGACTGGGGTAATTGCACCTATGCTTATTTGTATAAATATGCGAACCACTCTGAACCCCCATTTATTAGTTGGTGAAGTGATTGCAACGAGCAATTCAAAATATTTAGAAAAGTAAGATTTATTCTATTTTCTTTGAAACTTTTGACAGTTGTGTTGCACCTTGTAAAATGTAAGTACCTACCTACCTAATATCCCACGCGTTAAAAATTTTTTGCTACTAATACTAGATATATTTTTTATCAGTTATCATGAGCGTTTCATCAGAGCTGAATTCCCTTCATTATTCTCTGCCGTTAGCCGGAGAAAAAATGGAAAAGGTAGTAGTCAGTAAAATTAATTCCATAAAAATAACTTTAATATTATTTTGTATGAAGGAGCTTTTAAAACCGTTTACATACCTCACTTCAGTTCCTGGTAAAAAAATTAGAAGTAATCTTATAAAAGTATTGGGATATTGGATCACAGTTGCTGAGGATAAGGTACCATATATTGAAGAACTTGCTCACTACATCCACAACGCAAGTCTTTTGTAAGTATAGTACTGCAGATAGCAAACTATTGTAATTCTGTCCCAATTTACGCTTTCAATTATATCTTGTTTTCTTTTTGGCAGACTCGATGACATACAGGATCGTTCAGAATTGAGACGAAGTATACCAACCGCTCATACAGTGTATGGTGTTGAAAGGACTTTATTCTCATTCAACTGGATTTTGGCAAAAATTTACGGATTGTTGGATCAGTTAGATAATATTAAAGTAATACTATAAAATTATGATACTTTAGGTTAGAATGGCCCCAGAAATTCTAAACACGCCAAACGCTTTTGATGATATCGTTTAAAATTATTTTGACCATCGAACATACACTACTCTTTTATGGAAGGAGCATATTGCTTTGAAATTGGTTCAATGAAGATTGACAAGGGCAGACATATAATAGGAACTAGTATTTTTTGCGCACGCGAGCAGTAATTTAGAGAGTGATTATTGGCTGTTGAGTGTAGTTGTCCATACCGCCACTCCTACATCAGTTTCTTATTGCTTTTGCGTACTATGCATTTAATTCCTGTTATCTGTTTCTCCTAGTTGCACTTTCTAACAATTATATTGTTGTTTCTGTCAATCTTCTTCGAACCATCGGTTCTGCAGTGCAGCATAGGCATATGCAATAGTGTAGTGTTCGACGATTTCGACACGAGTTTCTGTTTTGTCCGTTTGGTGGAAAACCGGAATGGACTGATAACGATGCATTAATCTACGCATGTTTGAGGTAAAATTTTTTAATGAACTTCACAAAAGTAAAAATTATCTCAGAAACAATAAAATTAGACCTACCGACTTGAACTAAGAATGCCGTTTTGGTGTAATTCTATGTAGTAGGTACAAATTTATTGAAGTAAATATGCAAAAATTGCAAAAGTTAAAATTAAAACAACAATGTCCCATTAATGTCTCTGATTGGTTGGACGTAAATCATAACGAACGGAAACATAAATACAAATTAATAGTTACATTTGGCATACAAAATTTGAACGCGTTAGAGCAATTAATTATTGTAAAGCTTATCGATAAAAGAGTTTCACGTTGTCAGTCCACCTTCAGAGGCTCCGTAGCGTGTTCCAGCATATTATGTCCACTAAACACTCCAAAATCTAAATTAATTTTTCAACACAACTTTAAGCCATGAATCTCGAATCATGAGACACCCACATAAAAGATATCTCAACTTATTTTGTGACACATATTAGGCTAACTTTAGTTTGTAACTAAATGCCCAAGCTGTGTATTCATGTTCTTTTCTGAACCACATGAAAACTGTAGTTTATTATCATTACTTTGCAGTTAAGCAAACTTTACCTCAAGATGTTGGTAGAGATATTTGCAGGTCAGGGCATGGACCTGTATTGGCGAGATAATTATATATGTCCAACTGAAGTAGAATACCTTGAAATGATTTATAGAAGTATGTGTTTGCAAAAACACTTCTTATCTTACAATTGAGTAATTATAATTCTACTTTCAGAGACTGGTCTTGTATTTCTACTGGTACAGAAGATGATGAACATCTTGAGCACAGGTAAAACAGTTGATGCTGCTAAATTGTTAACAACTCTTGGAGTATATTTTCAAGTAAATGATGATTATCAGAATTTAACTAATCAAGTTGTAAGTTATAAAGTTTATTTTCTTTGACCTGGTAATACTAAATCGGTGTCGTTTTAGTATTTTGATAGCAAAGGTTTTTGTGAAGATATAAGTGAAGGGAAATTTAGTTTTCCTATCGTGCATGCCATCAACAATTTTCCAGAAGACGGAAAGATAATAATGGGTATCCTTTTTAATTTTAACGTATTACATCTGAAATTGTTTGAAGACATTCCCCGTTTTTAATATAATTTATAATATTTTTCTTAACAGTCAATAGATATCTTACGACAACGAACTTTCGATGTGGAGCTCAAAAAGCAATGCTTGACTATTCTTGAAAAATGTGGCAGTTTCGAGCATACCAAAAAGAAACTAGAAGAACTGAAAAATATTGTCTACGAAGAAATTGCTAAATTGGATGAAAACCCGTTAATTGACGAATTTATTGAGAAAGCAATGGTAGCGTGTCTATAACAGTTCCTACTCAGCCTTTCAAAGATATAGAAATTAGGTGTGGTTAAGGAAAAGTTTTGGTTTATGTTTGGTTAAGGAAATAGTTGGTTATGACTGTATCATGGACAGCTGTTTTTCGTCCGTAGGCTATATCATATACAAAATGTTTTGTTCTACTGCTTTCGAGGCATTTTTCTGACTAAAAGTAACAAATTGAGTTTGAAAAAGGTCGAGGAGGTCCTTATACAAAAATGGATGTATATTGTGATTTCGACTAATAGCAACAGGCCGTTAGTTTTGCTGCTACGATTATGAACAATTATAACTAATAAAATACTGAAAGGGCCCAGGACGGAGCAGTGTATGTTCGAAAAACTTTCGAACATACAGTGCTCCTTAATAGAAAGAGCATACCGCTGTGAAACTGGCTTAAAGAAGATTGACAAGGAAAACCATATAATACGAACTAGCATTACCTGTGCATGCGCGCGGTAATTGACTGTTAAGTGATGATCTTCATAATGCCACGCCCACAGCGGCTTGCTTTTACGTATGCACACTATGCATTTAGTTCCTGTTATCTGGTTATTTTTGTTGAACATTGTAACAATAACTTGTATTATCGTTTCTGTCAATCTTCTTTGATTCATCGGTAGGGCAGTGCAGCATAGGAATATGCTCTTTCCAGTCAAGCAGCAGTGTATATTAGAAGCACAGAACGAAATATGTGATTTTTGGTGATAAAGCACTACCGAAATTGATGGTTTTTCCTGTTCGGGCAGTAGAACAAAAAAATTTGAATTATGTTATTGTCTTCATTGATGTATAAGAAAACAAATCAAATTTTATGTCTCTAAATATAATGTAGGTATTAAGAAACTTTGTTTTTATATAAAATATGTAGGTAATATAATTTAATTTGAGACTCCTGTTTACCGAAAGTATGTCCTGTAACAAGAAATTACCTTCAAACGTAATTCATTTCCCGTTCAAAATATCTGTAACAGTTAACTCCAAAAATAAAACTATTTGTTTTGTATAAAAATTAAAAGATCCAGGTGTCTAATTTTAGATCACATGTACACTGTACACAATATAGATAGAGAGTGTGCTATTAAGAAATATGAGCAGCATGTATGCACAGGATCTTAATGGAGCCTATTTACGAATATGATGTGCTTAGGTATTTGGTATGTCACAAACCCACAATAAGCGAGAAAGGAACGCGTAATTCAAGAGCTGTTTTATCTCCAATCGAATAGGTTAGGAAAGAACCTACAGAACCTGTAATGGGTGCATTACCTAATACAAAGCTTTTCGCTAAAAAATTGTGAAAAACACTTATATTCGGCACGTTTGGATTCATAGTATGGATAGAACTTAAAAAAGCGCATATCGCAAGCCAATAGGGTATTAATCCATCCGGACTGTTAGAATTCTTCTATTTCTGGCGTAAAATGAGTTATTGGTGTGAATGGATGGAGCTACCAAGGATTTGTATAGAAAAAGATTCGTCAGCTACTTACTACTTCTATTGTTCTATTTGATGCAGTTTTTGTTACCTAAAAGTTCTCCAGTAGTAGAGTAGTACTATATCATGTCCAGGGACTCGATGTCCTATCTTTTCCAAGTTTTATTGTCTTTTCCACCTTTCTTTCCGTATTTTGGAACCGGGTTCGCAAATTTTATATTGTCTCTATCTGCAGGCTGCGATAAACCATCCTTGCACCAAATCGTGCGGTCCCGACACAGATGGACCAAGTCATAAACCAAGTGTAACTTCAAGCAGGAACATACAGATTTGGAATTTTTAGTACAAGAATGGTGTACTTTTTTAAAACGTATAATATATAATAAATAGCATACGACAGAAATTTTGATATTCCTAAAAATAAGGAAGACTAACATTTGCATCATTAAAACAAAAAGAACTTTTTCCTATTAAAAATTGTAATGTTAAAGTAATAGGTGCAGATATACAAAAAAGGTATCGTAGTACTATACTACATCGCCGAATTATCGCGTTACTTAGTCACTTTAGTGTAACACATGAATTCTTTTATAATGAACCACTTCCCTTGGTTCCTGGTTCCATTATTATGAACGGATTACGGTGTATTAAGATTTAGTCAAACGGAAGTAACAAAAAGAATACATCAACTTAAGATTATTTATATTTATCAACAAATTCTTTATGGAATGTTTGTAACTTCTCCAACATAAGTTTTATTTTATCCACCTGTGGCAATATAGTAGTGCGAAAATGGAATGTTCCCGGTTGTTGACCAAATCCAGAACCTGGTACGACACAAACGCCAGTGCTTTCAAGAAGCTGAAAGGCATAAAAAACATCTGGGGCTTGATTAACTTTCGCTGCTGCTTCGATTGCTTTATCAGGAAGTTTAATTTTAGGAAATGCGTACATTGCTCCTTGTACTTCATTGCAACTAAATCCTTCCATGGAATTAAATATTTCCACTACCATTTTTGCTCGTAACTGAAATAATTTTTTTAAATTTGTTAACTATTTTTAAAACTTGAATCAAACCTTTAACGAATCTAACACAGCTTTCTTTTCTGTAATGAACTGTTCGTAACTAGTGTCCCCCCTTTCTGGAGGATGTACAACAGCATCAAGACAGGCCTGTCCTAGGACAGTAGGACAAAGCATAGCGGTGTTAGCTTTAAAATACATAGCTTTGACTTCTGGACACATATTGATGATCTCAGCGTAACCACCCCTTAAACCACACTCGCCCATATAACCTTTTGAACACGACATAAAACTTGCCAGTTCCATATCGCTATATGGCTCACCCATTTCTACTAAAACCTATAATAAATAATAATTATACGAAAGAGACAAAACCCTTCTCTGTGCATATACCTTCTTAAATGAATGAAATTCAGAATCTTTTGCGTAAACGTTATCTTGATAAACTTCATCTGCTAAAATATATAACTGTTCTTTATAAGCAAACTTAATAACTTCTTCTATATTCTCTCTTGAAAGAACTTGCCCAGTTGGATTTCCGGGATTAATTACAACAAGAGCTCTTAGATGACATATTTTTCGAGCTTCGTCGACTGCTCTCTATCGATGATTAAAATTAATATCAAAACTTCAATTTACTATAATATGAAATATACCTGCAATTCTTTCATATCTAGCGCCCATCCCTGAGATTCATCCAAATAATATCCAATTTTCTTCATGTCAAATTCATCTAGAGTTGCAGAATAGAGAGGATACTGTGGAATTGGAATCATCACACCTGCTTTTTTGCCATTTGAATTACATACGAATAATTTCAATATTTTTTGAATTGCATCACTAGCACCTTAAACATTGTACGGTCATCTACTTTTTGGAACATTATTTTATTTCATAGTATCACCAGCACATATTACAATATTCTGGAAGTCACAAGGAATTCCTCCATCTCTTCTCTGAATATACTCTGCGACATGTTTACGAATAATTTCAATTCCATTTTCTTCCGTATACGATCCAACTGAGCCTCCTCTACATCCGCTAAGGATAGTTCGAGCCCTTTCCTTTGCATCTTCTGGAAATTCCGAATTATTAAACAATGGAGGATAAGTAACAAGAGCTAATACTTGTCGAATGAATGTTATGGGTGTTTGTCCCATTGCATGGCAATCTCCAATATTTGCTTTTATAACTTCAGTGAACGGTTTCTTTACACCCTGCAAAAGACGTTACGGAATTTTTAATAAAAACAGTAGCTACAAATATAAATGTTTAAGTAAGTAATAACTAACTCACCCCAACTTTTTTAAGTTTTAAAATGATTTGAAAAACTAAAATTTGCAGATTTCTATTTCCCTCAATAACTCGATAACACCTAATGTGGCCGCTTCTACAATGTTGAGATATTTTTTTAAGACAAATTGTTTGATGCAAACAGAAGAACTTCGAGGTTTCTGTTTGCATCAAACAATTCGTCTTAAAAAAGTATCTGAACATTGTAAAACTTACTCTTTGGTCTTTAATCTTTTAATAACCGAGGTACCAAAAATGAGCATTGAAATGTGGACATAATGTACGTATATAAGGTTTATCTAAGATGACGTAAAGTAAAGTACCAGGCGATTCTCTGACAAAAACTGATTTTTATATCATCATTATGCCCTTCAAAGTTAGAGAAGATGATCTACTTTATATTTTTACCTAAATAAAGTATAAACCAATTAATTTCACGCTACCTACTATTCACTATTGATAGTGCATAAAACATCTATTTACGGTGATGGTGAAAAAATATGTTGCCGTTGCCGATTGCTTGTACCATCTTGGCTTGTAGGTACAGCCTTTTATAATGATTATTATTCCACTTAATGCATTAATCGAATTTCTACGAATTTATTGTGATATTTTCAAAAGTTTAATTTACTTCTGTCAGAAAGATGAGTACCAGTAAAAATAATTATTTTAAGAGCTGTACTGAGTACATTCTGAAATTTATTTATCTGAGTGACCATTCGTACACACAATATGGAAATTGAAGAAGACATAGAAAAAATATTATATGAAACTCATGCGTAAAGTGTTTTTCACTGATGAATGGCCAAACTCAAACTTTCCATTCGTGAAAAAAGTACCTACCACATGCACTTGTTCCATAAATAACTATTTAATGATTTCTCGAAGGTCTAGCAATTTAAAGTAAATTTGGTACGAAATATTTTTTAAAATTGAGGGAATAATATAATTTTCATTTGTTATACATCAGTCATTTCATACCTCACAAAATCAATTAAGAAATTCCAGAATTTATTTTTTCTATTTTGCGTTTAGAATAACTCCATTCTAGCACCCAAATGTCATTTGAGTGGTAGAATAAGTCGTTGGTCTGCTATTTATAATAAACTAGTTAAAAGTTATACTGTATTGATGTTGGTAGAGTTGAACTGTCAATTGACATAGGTCAAAAAATATTTCTCACAAAGAACAAACCATTAAATAAGAATGAAAAAGAAGTTTAATTTAAGTTATTACCGTGAAAAGATCACTTTCATACTTTTGACGTTGAAGATCAAAATAACCAAGTTAAATATTTTCGGAAATTCCTTGTAAGTATGCTTTTTATAAGCGCATAGAATGTTATTTTACAGTTATTATTTTTATTAATTAGTTGTATTCATATTATTCCTGCAAAAAATAAAAACGTTTACTAATTAGTAATTTTTTCGTCCTACATATAAGTTTCTATTCAAGTACATGATCATTGTTGTTTTTTTATTGTGTTTATATTGCTCAAACGTCACTCTGACAGTTTGAGAAACACATTAAAGCAAACGACGTTTTGAGAAACAATAAATAAATATAAACAGAGTAACTCATGACGTCATGGACGCCATTAAAAAATGCTGAAGTAGATGCACCCTTGGCGTGCCTCAACTATATGGTAATATCAGTTTGTGTAGGTGTTTCCTAATAGAGTATTCTAGTATGTTTTCTGAACTGATTTTTATATTTAAGTCTAAAAAGTTAGGTAATAGATCCGTTTTGTTCAATTTCTAGTGTAAATTTAATTTTTGGATGTAAAGTATTAATAAAAATTAAAAATTTGTCAATGTAATCGAAAGAACTATCAAAACATGCTAAACTATCGTCAACATAACGAAACTAAAATATAATTTTATTTGATAGATTTGATTCAAAATTTGATTTTCTAAATTTTCCATAAAAATATTAGCCAATAGAAATGGGACTACCCATTGGTAACGACGTTTTGCTGAAAAATGTTCACTCCTAAGGGCCGGTTTTATAAAGTCTGGTTGACCGACGGTTATCTCAACCACGATCAATTGTCATGGATACGATTAGTAACAAGTAGGACATGAAACAACTAAATAATTCAAATTTGCTTGAAGTTTTCTGCACTTCTAAAAATTGTTTTGTTGTTTAATGACACTCTTATTACGAAAATAACAAATTAATTATTAGTGACTGTATGAAAATATTAATGATTTATAAAACTGAAAAACTTTGTAATTTAATAATTTTTTCTTCTAACTTAACCGGTACTATGACTACTTGAAAAACCGCTTTTCATATTATAGTCACAGTTTAAATTAGAAAATTAATATAGAAACATCAGTCAATATTAAACCTAACTTTATACACATTAAATTTTTCAATCATTGATCCCCACTAAAAGTATGTACATAATGCGCAACATAATGCCACACATCAGCCACTCATACAAAATTTATTTAAACTCGATAGGATTTTATCTTTTGCTCTTCTATAATTCCAAACACAATTCTCTACAATATAAAGTAATTTCCAGTAGGATAATATATTTCGATATTTTTTTATAGTGAAATGATTTACAAACCTTTTCTAGTTCCTTTTCTATTTCTCCAGCTCTGATAACAAGTGGTCCACGAACCACATATTCCATCACTTTAACATTTGGATTGAGATTTTCCAAACTAAGAAAACGTTGACGATGTGAAGCCATGGTGCGAACTAAGGTTTTTGGTATGAAAACCTTGGGCGCGGACAACAGTATCCGAAAAGAGTACCTTATTGCCATCAGCTGACTTTTCCCTTACAGACTAAAGCAAAAATAGATTAGACTAACCAAGAGCATGTATGTATATTGATTAACAAGCAGAGATAAGAAGTTGCTGTAATATTTATTATCTGAAATAGTTGTGTCGTTTCACAATTAATCGCGTTCTGTTAAAAGCATTGGTTGCTTCCTGTTTTGCTTTTCTTAATGCAATTTTATTAGGTACGTTCTCATTGTACTCCATCTAAAAAGACTATCTAGAATCTTTAACATCATGTGGTCATCCAATTTGAAGAAAGTTAAATCATTCATAGGCTAACATAAAAAAATTAAAATAAGTAGGGGAATGCACTTGTTTTTGCTTAGATACATTGACGCTGATGGCTATCGGGGATATAAATAGCAAAACATACAAATTTTCTACTTCCAACCTCGAAATTAATTTATACAATTTACATTTCGAACGACAATGACGTGTACACTGTAGCGAAAAAATTCACAAGAAATAGCTCGTGGCTCCTGGTCCATAATCAAATAAGGGAATCCTAGCGTGCAATGAAAAACAAATCAAGTTGAAAAATTATTAACGAAACAATTAAAAATGCCTTTGAACTATAACACTTTCTAAATGTATAGTTGTAGTTTATTAATTAATTTTTTTTTTAATTTGTGGTTTTCCAATTTATTGCGTTGGGGCCAATTTTCTAACGGATGTTCAAATGTTCAAAACAATCTTGATAAATTAAATATAAGCACAGACTAATTCACTAGGTTTCTTTGAACAGCCACAAAAAATTATGTGGAAAAAAATTTCTTATTATAAATTGTTAGTGACTTGATGGAGGTTCAATCATCCTATTTCAAATAAATAATTAAAAAGGTCTGTTTGGCAACTATTACCAAATCCCTGAATTTTTCTACGAATTTATATCGAAACCAGAACTTTGTAACCTTACACACGTCTCTGCAATAAAAATTATTTGGCGGGAATCCCTAAGAAGATCGCGACCGAATTCAGGACGAACCTGCGCGCATTTCTCCCGGGAAACTAAAATGATCTTGAACTTTCAAGAAATGTCCAAAATCTGCACTTTGACCCTCTGTAGCTTGCTTATTCGACTAACTATAGGACGACGCCCCATATGGCTTGAAGAAGTGGCATTTCAGCACCGTTGGTCAAGCCCAAATAGTCATTGCTCCAGCAGGTCATTCCGCCGCCGGCAAGTGAACAGACCAAAATTAAAATCCCTCCCATATACCTACATAATGCGAATAATTACCAACAAGATAACGTTCAGAAGCAGGATTTCTCAACTAACTACAAAGGAATTTTCTTGCGTATTAATCTCACAAGTATTGAAGACTACAGACAGCTAACGAAATTCTATGCAGATCACCACGTTAAGTTCCACACTTATAAAGATCCAGAAAATGCCATCCTCGAAGTTATCATACGCAACTTGCCGCCAGCGATAAGCACTGCAGAAATCGAAAACGCTCTAAGTGACAATAATATCCATGTAACAAACGTAACACGTATGCTCAAAAACAAAAAACCACTACCACTAGTAATAGTCCAGTTACCCAAAGGTGGCAATTCATTAGATATCTTTAAAATAACGAAACTTGCTACTGCATAGTCGAAGTAGAACCTAGACACAAATCCAAAACAATTCCGCAATGTTTCGCTGCCAACGCTACGGTCACACAAAAAATTACTGTGCTCTAGACCCAAGGTGTGTCAAATGCACAGCCGATCACTTATATAGTGAATGTCCTAAAAATCCGAAAGATCCCCCACAGTGCGTGAACTGTGGATTGAACCACTCAGCCAATTACAAAGGTTGTCCATATCTGGCAAAAATAGTAGAGAAACAAAAACAACAATTTCAAATTCACAAAATTGAACCCCAACCAACTCCAAGAGCAGAATTGAAACCCCTAACAACAAAATCCTGGCCAAAGCTACCAACAACTGCTACACAAAATATTGAATCTTCCAATCCAACGCCCAACACACACAATTCATCACAAAACATTGATACAGACAATCCACTCAATAAAATCATACAAGAAATAATTAAGCTCATTGCCCCATATATTAAAACATTCATTGTATCACTAATTCCAAGCCTCATTACAGATGTTACTAGGTAATCAACGGATAATTGCTAATTTAACAATTGTAAATTATAATGCAAATGGTATAAAACAACAAAGATCTTTATTTATTGAATTTTTGTCCCGCTACCAGGTCGATATCGCTTGCATAAGTGAAACGCACTTAATTAAAAATGTACCATTTACGATACCTGGATTTAATGTACTTCGCAATGATAGAGAATCCTGTAAAGCTTCAGGCGGTGTAGCAATAATCATTAAAAAGAACGCAAACGCAGTACAACTACAATTGCCAAATATGCACAGTCTAGAAGCTGTAGGAGTAAAAATCAAGCTTAATGATGAAAGTAATTTGAATATCATATGCGCGTACAAACAGCCCAATAAGAAACTCAATCAGCAAGATCTAAGAGGAGTATTCTCAATCAATGAGCCGGTAGTACTGGTTGGCGATCTAAACAGCAAAAACACGTTGTGGGGATGCTGTACCAATAATCAGAGCGGAACAATCTTACAAAAATACGCTGCCGAAGATGCGGTCCTCATTTTAGCACCTACTGAACCAACCTATGTGCCATTTCGAATAGACCATCAACCAGATATACTGGATATATTCACCTTTGCAAAAATTTTAATAGATGTATTAGACAAGTCGTGGTAACCGAACTTACTTCTGACCATCTCCCAGTATTAATCTCGTTTGATCAAAACATAAAACTAATTAGCAAATTCCCTAGACTAATTAAAGGACCGGTCAACTGGGATGACTTTCGTAATGTTCTTGACAACCAACTCAAATGTCCTACTAATATAAACACAAGTCAGTGTATAGATAAGTCTGTAGAAGAACTGACTCAGGCAATTAAGAACTCAATTGAAAAAACAACAATCATCAATTATAGACAGCACAATGCAACTCATGAACAGGTGCCACATTATCTATTAAAACTGATAAAGGAGAAAAATACAACACGAAGACGATGGCAAACAACACGTAATCCACACATCAAAGTTGAATTAAACAGACTTACACATCAAGTAAGAAAAGAAATTGATAAGTACAGAATTGATAGGTACCAGAGCTATCTCCAAACCTTACAACCGAATGATGGAACAATGTGGCAAGCTACTAAAAAAATTCTGAAAAATCCCCAAATAATCCCAGTTATAACAGTAAATGGAGAAAATTATGAAACAGACCAACAAAAATGTCAAGTATTTTCAGAAAAATTGGAAAATACGTTCACTACTAAGCCAACTATAGCTAGCCAGGAATTTGTTAACCAAACGAACGAAGTCACTCAAAATCTCAATCATACACAAGCTTTGTTCGACAACCCAGTTTCACCTTTAGAATTGAAGCATTATATTAGCAAGCTGCCGCCTAATAAAGCCCCCGGTCATGATTTGATAACCAACAACATACTAAGAAATCTATCAAAGAAATGCCTTGTATACCTAACAATAATTTTCAACGCCTGCTTATACTTAGGTTATTTCCCTGAAACATGGAAAAAGGCCCACATACTCCGTTTCAACAAACCTCGAAAAAATCCCCAACACACCGAAAGCTACAGACCAATTAGTTTATACTACCAACACTATCGAAGATATTGGAAAAAGCAATACAAACACGCCTAACAGAATTCCTAGCAGCAAACTCCATACTCCCAATGTTTCAATATGGCTTCAGAAGCAAATATTCCACCACCCATCAATTACTTCGGCTCACCCAGAAAATCGAGGAAGGTTACGAAAACAAAAAATACACTACAATACTATGTTTAGATATAGCACAGGCCTTCGATTCGGTGTGGCTAAATGGCCTCATACTAAAACTGACGCAAATTTACAAATTAATCTTCCAGGGTACCTGCTTAAAATCGTAATATCATTTGTTTCGGACCGTAAATATGCCGTAAGAATCAATTCAACCCTTTCATCGTGGAACAATGTTAGAGTAGGGGTACCTCAAGGTTCAGTATTGGGCCCTACTCTGTTTAATATATTCACGCATGATATAGAAGAACCGATGGGCATAGAACTGGCCATGTTTGCGGATGATACAGCCTTAATAGCACAGAGTGACAACCTACAGAATGCCATTACAACTCTTCAAAATGGTATTAATCAACTATTAAAGTGGTACGCAAAGACGGAGGCGAAGATATTTACATTGAAAAGGTACACCAACCCAACACAGATAACAATTAATGGTCAAATCATAAAATGGAACCCAGCCGATAATGCAATTAAATACTTAGGTGTATATCTTGATCAGAGACTTTCATGGGGATATCATATAAATCGTAAGCTGAATGAAGCATACTCAAGACTTGGCATGTTATACCCTATAATAAACCGGAAAAGCTCTCTAAAAATAAACTGTGGCTTACTAATACACAACTCCATCTTAAGACCTATACTTACATATGCGTGTCCAGTATGGTGCGGTGCATCGCAAACGCATATCCGAAAGATGCAAGTATTTCAAAACAAAGTGTTACGGATAATAACCAGTGCTGACTGGTTTGTGCGAAATACACAACTACACTATGAACTTAATCAACCAACAATTGAACAGTTTATTAAAAATACGTGTACTAAGTTTTTTAAAAATCTACATCTATGCCCAAGCGCGCAAGTGCATCAACTGGGAAAAACAAATATACATGTCAGACTAAAACGCCGGCTACCACAAGACAGTTTTGTGTAGCATAAATGAAAGACCAAATTATCTAACACAATAATATTAATTGTTTCATTGTAAATATTTTATCTAAGTTCTACATTTAATTTAATTTAGTTAAACACAGCTCTGTATATAATTCATACAATTTTACTGTTGTAAATATTCAGTTATGTTTCGCTGTTCTGTATAATAATTCAACACAACCTTGTATAGCATAAATGTTTGCTGAACAGGCTCTTGTAAAAAAAAAAAAGTGTATCGCAGCACACAACCTCATTAAACGTTGTAATGCATAAAAAATTATTCTAAATTTTTTTTATTTAATAGTGGTATTAGCAGTCATGTCGGCAAAAGCAAAGTGGAATTCTGACGACATTGATAAGAAATATGATATTTTAGAACACATTCATTCACCTATCATCTTAGTAGGCGCCATTTCTATTTATCTACTTGTTGCTTGAATGCACTGCCACATTTGATTATATGTAAACAGGAGAACAACTTTCAAGTTGCTTGATTCAAGGAGACTTGAATCAAGTAACTTGACTAATGTAAACGCCGCTTAAGCTTGCGGTCGAGTAAATTATATCAATATTTTGACAAATCTTCTAAACATATCAACAAATATCTATCCTTTAAATATGAAAATATCAATATCTGCAATAGGTACAATGTTCTGTAGTATATATTCAATAAACAAGGGATTTATTAAAAAAACCTACGAAAAACCATTAATCACCGTTTATATTTTTTTAAACATGCAGGGTGAGTTTATTTTCCAAAATACCTATTGATTTTTTCATTTTTTTTTCAACATTTTTCTAGAAACTTTGGGAAAAAGTGTAGGCACCTATTAGTACAAATATTTAGGTGATTTTTTGAAATTGCAGGTACCCAAAGTGGTGTGTGGACGGTTCTATAAAAACCCCGATATTTCGAAAACATTTCGTTATACAACAAGAATACCTACCGTTGTTTGTTTATCATGGGGGGTGTCAAACGATCAACATAACATACATTCAAAAATCAGACCATTCAAGAATTCGCCGTTGGTAACATGTGGTATAAGTTTGGTTGGAGCGATTCTCTGATATATGAGTTTATATCGTCTGACTAAACAGGGCCCTGGTGATTTCGCCGAAGGTTCAAAACGCCGAACCTATATTTTGAATGTTCAAAGTGCTCAACGGGCTCATAACGAGGACTACTATACCGGGTGGCCGGTTTCAAAGGTGTAGTTTGAACGTTTCTACTGATTCCTGCTCGCCAATTCAACTTACAGGAATGGTAATGGTATTAATTGAAAGCTAAAATTATTGTGCTTCCAATTGTGATAATAATAAAATTAAATTTGCTGTATTTATTTTCAAAAAAACGATTTAAAATTTTGCGATTTTTAAATTTTTGCAGCATTTGTCAAAAATTTGTTAAATTAGTTGTCATTTACAGAAATCCACTAATTTATGCCAACTAAATTATCAATTTTTTTGACAAATGCTGTAAAATTTGAAAATCATGGCAAGTCATATTTAAAAATCGTAAAATTTTAAATCGTTATTTTAATATAAATATAGCACATTTAATTTTATTATTAGTGCCATTTGAAGCGCAATCATTTTACCTTTCAATTAATACCATTACCATTCCTGTAAGTTGAATTGGCGAGTAGGAATCAGTAGAAACTTTCAATACAATGTTAAATTCTTATGTACAGTCAGCGACAAATGTTTTCACCAGTATGATACCACTGAACCCGCTTTTCTGATAAATATAATAGTTAACATAACGCCGTTTTTATTGTTTTACATAGTTATGTTAGTAACACTGTTAACAAGATGAAACGAAATATAGAAACGTGTTATATTTCTCAGTAAAGCGGGTTACAGTGGTACAAGACTGGTGAAAACATTTGTCACTGACTGTACACCTTTGAAACCGGCCACCCGGTATAAAGACCGTTTTGCCGAAAACGTCCAAACCGCCGAATAACATACGCTGGACATACCTCCGACAATAAGATTATCACCAAAACACCGCGAAACATTTCTTCTCGTTCTGATTTAATTGAATCTCTATTTCTTATCGTTTACCTCTACGAATACCAACGCACGTGCCCCTCATCTAAAGACACATACGTTTTTTAGGCCGGAGTCCAGCAGGCGAATCAACGCAGCAACTCTCCGCAAGTAATGTCTTCTATTGGTTTTAGATAAGTATATTTTGGCGTATTTCATCATACAATATTGTAAAATAATATCATTATTAATCATATGTATGTACAGTCAGCGACAAATGTTTTCACCAGTATGATACCACTGAACACGCTTTTTTCAGAAATATAAGAGGTAACATAACGTCGTTCTTATTGTTTTATATAGGTATGATGGTAACACTGTTAACAAGATGAAATGAAATATAGAAATGGGTTGTATTTCTCAGTAAAGCGGGTTACAGTGGTACAAGACTGGTGAAAACATTTGTCGCTGACTGTACCTAATGTAGGTATGTCATTACTTACTTTTGTTTATTGTTACATTAATCTTAATTTGCAGATGTTGTCAAATCGAGCTGTAGGCTTAGGCTTCCATTCTATGTGGCAGTTAATATGGGGCCATTTTTTCCCTCTGTGTCCGTCTAGGGACTGTAGGTCCGTCGACATAATTGTTCCGCAGACACTACAGCCTTAGTGGTTAATTGCTTACACCCAATTCGTGAGCTTGGTTTCTTGTAACAGAGTGTAGGGCAGGCTCATCATTGAATGTGTTCTGAACTCCGTCGGTTTCATGTGTACAAGACCGATATGCGTTGTCTTTGCCTTGCCAATGCATCGCAGAATGTGCTTGGCAGTTTCTGGTTCCATGTTACAGAGCCTGCAAGTAGTGTATCTGTTCAACTTTCCTGTTAAGAAGCCCGTGACAACTCCGAGTTGAGCCCTGCTTTTAAGTCGAGCAATTTTTCAGCTCCTTTGATGCAAGGTCTATGTGTACATGCCTTGCTATGGTTGTGTCGCCTTATATCATAGTTGTGTTCTTGTCGTGGCCGGTTCGTCCAGCCCCTTTTGTGTTGCTCGCAGATCTATTACCTATATCATCCAAAGCACCCTAGGCACTCCTAGGACAGGTTCTGGACCATAGTACCTAGTAGGATTAACCATAAAAAAGTGATGAAACCTATCTTTTTTTATTTTTGCGATGTTAATAGACACTTGTGAATAATGAATCTGATCTAAATTAACTTTAAAAGATTGCAATATTTTATCAGTGTACTGCTTAATTAATTGCGTCCATATTAACCTTAGAGCAAGTTTTTGTAACATAATTATTAAGAAATGAATCAGACTCGGGGGTAATTGCACCTATGCTTGTTTGTATAAATATGCGAACCACTCTGAACCCCCATTTATTAGTTGGTGAAGTGATTGCAACGAGCAATTCAAAAGATTTTGCAGTTTTTTATAAAGGATTAAGACAATTTAATAAGTTAAAGGATGAGGTAAAAAACTGTACGAATCTGAATAAGTTTAAATTGTTAGTATTAAGTAATTTCAAAAATAATAATAGGTAGTAATAAATTTTTAAGGTTGTAGTAATTTCTAGTTTAAAGGTTATATAAGTATGGATGTATAGCAATTATGCTAAATAAACGTATTCTTATCTTAAGTAATATTTATTATATTTTCTTTGAAACTTTTGACAGTTGTATTGCACCTCGTAAAATGTAAGTACCTATACCTTATTTTTTCTAACCACGCCTGGATGTAAACAAAACCACGTGACAATTTCAATTTCTAAAACGTCATCGCAATACAGCGCTGTGATTGGTAGTTGCAACGAGAAGATTTCACCCCTTTACTGTAGGAGTAGTTACGTTCGATTCGTGCGTTAATTGCAGTTGCATTTGTCGTCATCTGTGTATGATATCCTGGTGTTTAGTATTTAGATTTATTTAAAATGGAATCGTCGCCCAGTGAAACTATTTTTTGCAGCTATGGTTTAAACTACCCCGCGCGCTAGTTTACGTAAGATACCTATCACTGTAAACGTACACTAGAAATGATCACGTGGTTTTGTTTACATCCAGGCCGTAGTTAAAAAAATAAGGTATAATATCATATTCGTTAAAAATTTTGTTACTAATACTAGATATTTGTGATCAGTTATCATGATCGTTTCATCGGAGCTGAATTATTCCCTTCATTATTCTCTGCCATTAGCAGGAGAAAAAATGGAAAAGGTAGTAGTCAAATATTATTTCCAGAAAAAATAACATTAATTTGATTTTGTATGAAGGAACTTTTAAAACCGTTTACATACCACACTTCAGTTCCTGGTAAAAAAATTAGACATAATCTTATAAAAGTATTGGGACATTGGATCACAGTTGCTGAGGATAAGGTACCATATATTGAAGAACTTGCTCACTACATCCACAACGCAAGTCTTTTGTAAGTATAGGCTACTGCAGATAGCAAAATATTGTAATTATGTCCCAATTTACGCTTTCAATTATTTCTTGTTTTTTTTTGGCAGACTCGATGACATACAGGATCATTCAGCATTGAGACGAAGTATACCAACCGCTCATACAGTGTATGGTGTTGAAAAGACTTTTTTCTACTAGCGTGCGGAAAAACGCATTTTCCGCACATGTTTTAGTGCGGAAAATCCACTTTTCCGCACGGTGCGGAAAATCCACTTTTCCGCACTAAAACACTAAAACAGTGCGGAAAATGTTTTTTTCCGCACGCTAGTAGAAAAACTATTGTTCCTAACACGTGCAGAAACCTATTTTTCCGCACTTAAATGCTTGACACCACTCCGCTACGCGAGTTACATTCGACTATATGTCTACCTTGCATTTCACACGAGATAATAGACAGATAACACCGCCTTAAGCGGCCCACTCACCTACAGTTCGCCTGCAGTCCATGCCTGCAGTCCATTCGGACTGCAGTCCAACTTTCGGCACACACATGCAGATATCCGACAGGTCCCTGCCTGCAGTCTTGGCATGTTTCAACAAAACTGCGTGTGTGTGCCACTATATCTTAAGTTTTAATCTGCAGGCGAAATATTTAAATCAGTTTGAAAATTTAGGCAAGATCTGCAGTTAATTCAATAAAATGTGCGACAAAAATACAGAGTTTGTGACGGAATTTATTGAAATTTATCGTCAGCATCCTGCTCTATGGAAAATAAAGGGTAAATGTTACTCCGATTGCAAACTAAAAGAAAGAGGTTATGCAAAATTATTGGAGTTTTACAAAACTGTTAACGAAAAGGCAACTATAGACATCGTCAAAAGGAAAATTAACAACCTGCGATGTGCATTCCGCAAAGAATTAAAAAATCATAAAACAAATAAAATGCTTGAGCCAGACTTCAGACCGAAACTGCTAGTAAACTTAAGATGTGTGTTGAATTTAAAGATGGCCTGCAGGCCGTGGACTGTCAGTTCACGGCCTGCAGATTTGGACTGTCGTGTAGTCTGAATAATGTGTGGCGAACATCAGTTTTTGCCTGCAGTCCTAGACTGTCAGTTACAGCCTGCAGGAAAACTGCAAGTGAGTGGGGGCCTTTAGTGTTAAGTTATAATATATAAGTTTTTGCTGCTGTTTGCATAATGCTATAACGTCAAACATTTTCTATTTTAGAGCTTTAGATTATTATGTAGAGTCGAAGACGACAGATGTACTTTTATTCTCCACTATTTTTATAATTGTTTTGAGTGTAAAACTAAAATAAAGTTTTTAAAAACGAGTTCTTTTGTTCTCACAACAAAAGTGGCGCAGTCGGGTCGGATTTTTGAAATCTTTTAGAAAAATTATTTTCTTGAGAGATTTCCATTTTAATGGTTAATCAAAAATAAGAACCATTGTTCGAGAGGAAAACCACACCTCCGCCAAAAACCTAAGAAGCAGAGGCACCTAGAGGACAAACATCGCTGAAGGGTTCCGAAAACTTCTCCTGATCATCGAGATCATTGCTCAATCAAGTAGCACACCCATCGAGGGACACAGTATCAATCGAGATAGCGGATCACCAATCGAGACGAAGTGCATCCATAATTAAGAAGAATTTAAGAAAAATGATGTAAGTTTTTGCACAACTTCTAAGTGAAAAGTGTTTTAAATCAATTCTAATTATTTTTACTAATACAATTTTAAGAATCTAAGCTAAGTCATACATTTACTCAGTTATTGATTGATGTTACCGGTATATTGATAGACAATTACCTGGGATCGACCTTTAATTGATTAATAATTGTATTTTAGAATTTAAGATCAAATTAAAACGTTGTAGGAAGAAATTCAGTGTGTGCAATAGGCACGCTTAATTCCTGAATCGACTCACGTTTTATGTGCAGGAAACCCCTTTAGGATTTACTAATATAAATAAATATACGATAATATAATAGTGAACAACTAATTTAAATTTAAAACGTTGTTAGTAAATGTCAAGCGACGAAGAGCTTGAAGACATTATAACTCCATTGCAACGTCTGAACTTGCGACCTGCAATACTAAATCATAATTTAAATCTACCAATATTTGTAAATCAGAATCCAATAATGGCTTTACCACTATTTCCCAATGGTTTTGTACCACAAATGTTTAATGATATCCCAACTTTCAATGGCGACCCTCAGTCGTTACCAGAATTCATTAGATCAATCGAAGTGATCATACTTCAATTTCAAGCACCCCTGGTTCCTAACCAACCAATTCCATATATCAATAAATATCTCGTGTCAGCAGCCCGTAACAAATTAAAAGAAAAAGCTGTTGAAGCAGTCACAGGTTACGATTATGACACCTGGGATGAGCTGAAACAAATACTTATTCGAACATTCGGTGATCAGAGAAGCGAGCTTAATTTAACAATTGAATTAACAAAAATGCGACAACATTTTAAAGAGTCCCCAATCGACTTTTACCACAGAATAAGAGCCCATTTAGCAATTTTTAATGCCAAAATTTCACTAGGCCTTGAGCCAGGTCAAATAATATCATATAAACTCCAAAACGCTAAAGATTTAGCTTTAAGAACCTTAGTATCCGGTTTAAACGAACCATACGGTACCTTAGTTAGATCACGTAACCCCGACAATTTAGAATCAGCAATAAATATCATTCGAGATGAAGTAGACATCAAATATTCTCAATCAATCACTCGATCTTTTATTAACAATAACTCGGATGTGAGAAACCCACAAAAAAATTTGAAACCAAACAATAATCCAAAACCTTTCCCTTACAATCCAATGTATGCCCCTCAATTTGCAAATCAATTTAGGGCACAACAACCAATTTTTCCACAAAGGCCTCATGATAATTTCCAAACTAATTTCAGACCTTTAAATAATGCACCTTTTTATAAGCCAATGCAGCTTCAAAACGTGCCTCCAGCACAATTTCCCATGCAAAGACCTTTTGCAAGAAATGTTTTCAGGCCTAACCAGGGCCCTTTCAAACCTAATAACCCAGTCAGCCCCATGGAAGTCGACTCTTCTAGAGGCGCTGTTCCTAAACGACCGGCATCCAATCAAAATTTTAATAATGTCAACAAAAGACCCAATTTTAACCAATCGCAAACTAATTATTTTAAACCAACTGGTCCCAGAAACTTCAAATCCGAAGAACTATTTACACACGAAAGTAACGACTATGATGAATACCCATCAGAATCTGACCATTACAATCAAAGAGATGACAGATATCTCCCTGAACAAGTAGAAGATGACGAATACTTTGTAGACAATTCAAACTATACTGACGACGAAGAGTCCAATAATAAAAATGAAAATTTTTATTAAGGGCCTCGGAAACTATCGAAACATTTAACCTAAACACGATAAAATCTAATCTGCCCTTTGTAGTAATACCGGCTACAGGAGATAAACTCCTTATAGACACAGGTAGCACTCGAACCTTAATTTCACCTTCATTTGTCAAAACTCACTTTCCCGATAAAATTTATAAATACCATTTTACAATCACCACTTCCCATGGTACAACCAGTCACGATGAAATTGCGGAAATACCTATTAACGAATTGTTTCATGACCCAGGCACACACACCTGTTATTTGTACGACTTTAACCCCCAATACGCTGGACTTATTGGTTCAGACCTATTGTCAAATTTAAATGCATCAATAGATTTTAATTGGCTTCACCTAAGAACAGAAAATACCGCAATACCTTTCTTTTATAACAATTCCAAAATTCAACAAGAGAAACAGAAAAGAAATCAATGTAACTTCTCAAAGGTTATGCCTCAAGCAGAACCAATAAAATATTTATCTTTACCTGCAAGAACCGAATGCAGAATTTCATTACCTGTTACTAATAGCAATGGCACATTTTTGTGTGAAAAAATTAAATTTAATAAATTTTGTTATACCCCCACATCCTTAGTAAAAGTACACAACGGCAGATGCCACACAACAGCTATCAATACTTCCAATACTGACTACCAATTTAGAATATACAATCCTTTAATACTAGACGAGTACATTAAAAAACAAGACGACATAGTACCAAACCATGATAATAATATCAAAATAAACAATCACTGCATTAACACCAACCTAAATCCAAAATTGCGCAACAAGCTTCTAACAGAAAATTTAGAAAAAGTTAACACATCCCATTTAAACGAAGAAGAGCGAAGCGGAATTAATAATATTTGTTTCCAATTTAGAGACGTGTTTCATCACCCTGAAATTCCCCTAACAGTTACAAATTTATCGAAACATCGTATTCGTACGAAAAACGACCTACCCATATATAGTAAAGGTTATAGATATCCCCATGTTCATAGGGAAGAAGTTAGAAACCAAATTTCAAAAATGTTAGAGGAGGATATAATAGAAAATTCAGAAAGTCCCTATAATGCACCAATTTGGATCGTTCCAAAAAAACAAGATCAATCAGGAAAAACAAAATGGCGGATAGTAATCGACTACCGTAAACTTAATGAAAACACTATCGAGGATAAATACCCTTTACCAAATATAGACACCGTGTTAGACAACTTAGGAAAAGCAAACTATTTTACCACCTTAGATCTGGCTTCTGGATTTCACCAGATCGAATTAGACCATAAAGATCGCGAAAAAACCGCGTTTAGTACAGAGGAAGGACACTTCCAGTTCAAAAGAATGCCGTTTGGGCTTAAAAACGCCCCCGCGTCATTCCAAAGAATTATCAATCAAGCTTTGGCCGGGCTTACACCTGCCCAATGCATGGTTTATTTGGATGATGTCATCATTTACTCTACGTCATTACCCGAACACCTTGCTAAATTAAAAAACGTATTTGAACGTTGCCGTAAATCTAATCTCAAGATACAATTGGACAAATCAGAGTTCCTAAAAAAGACAATAAATTATTTAGGTCATGTAATTACTAGAGATGGCATTAGACCTAATCCTGATAAAATAGCCGCCATCACGAAATTCCCCCTTCCTAAAACAAAGACAGAAATAAAATCGTTCCTTGGACTATTAGGATACTATAGGAAATTTATAAAGAATTTTGCAAAAATTACAAAATTTCTTACTCAATGTTTAAAGAAAGATTCAGTCATACAACACGACCAAAATTTTATACAGCAATTTGAAAGATTAAAAACAATTTTAACTAATGACCCAGTATTAGCCTACCCCGATTTTTCCAAAACTTTCGAGTTAACCACAGACGCAAGCAAATTCGCCATTGGCGCTGTGTTAACCCAGGACGGCAAACCCATAAGTTACGCCTCACGTACACTTAATCAAGCAGAGATAAATTACTCAACTATCGAGAGAGAACTTTTAGCCATAGTTTGGGCTACGAAACAATTCAGACCGTATCTATATGGCGTTCACTTCAAAATTTTCACAGACCACAGACCTCTTGTCTGGGTTCAAAATTTAAAAGAAATAAATTCTAAATTAACAAGATGGACAATAAAATTATCGGAATACAACTTCACAATGCACTACCTACCTGGCAAACAGAACAAAGTCGCTGACTGTCTTAGTCGCGTATTAATTAACCCCTTGACCGTAGATCCCCTTAACACGCCAGAACCAAACTTCGACACTGTATCTATGATACCTAATTTAGATGAACCCCCTGATTTCGAAGATTTCACAATCCCAACTTTACTATCAGAACCTAATAAATTCAAAAACAGGATACCACCAAAAATTCAAATCATATCTGACATACAAATCAGACCACCCTTCCCTGACCCAAAATTAAAAACAGTTTTATCTATAGATCAAAAAATCCCTACAATTACAAAATCTGACAGCATACATTCTCAAGAGGATTCCACCCCTACCATGGACTTCAGTGAATTACCACTTCAACACCATAAAAACCAAATTGAATTTTTCTCTGTAACTTTACCTAAGCCTATCAGAATCACTACTTTTGATGGCTACAGCCACATAGCAATATTTGTCACACAAGCCAACATTAAGGAATGCTTCACGACGTTACTCATGGAGCATTGCACACCTAAAACTCATTATTTTTGTCTCTTCCATGACGAAGGTTTATTCGAAACATTCTCTAATTTTATTTTCCAAATTTCAAACGAAAACTCCCCAAAATTCCACAAGTGTACAAAAACAGTCACATATATTACAAATCCAGAAACAAGACTCCAATTAATACAAGACTACCATTTAGGCAAAACAAACCATCGCGGTATATTGGAAACTCAAGAGCATATCAAACGTAAATATTTTTGGAAAACTATAAATAAAGATATTAATGACTATATAAATAATTGTGATATTTGTCAAACCGCAAAGTATAATCGGAAACCACATAAGTTACCCCTTAACCTCACAGAAACCTTCCAAAAACCGTTTCAACATTTGAATATTGATGTATTCCATGTTAGCAAACTAAAATACCTCACAATAATTGATACTTTCAGCAAATATGCTCAAGCATATTTACTAGAATCTAGTAATCAAGTCGACATAACCGATTCGCTATTTAAGTACTTCACGCAATATATGATACCCCGTCAAATAACTGCGGACAATGAATTTAATAGTGCAACCCTTAAAGAATTTTTGAAGTTACACAACGTAACTTTACATATCACTACTCCTAGGCATCATGAATCGAACGCAAATATAGAACGCCTACATTCGACCCTCCTAGAACATTTTAGGTTAATAAAAAATGTACATGAATCAAAAAGAATGCCTTACTGTATAATGGCGTACAATAATACCATTCATTCAAATTTAAGCCACACCCCCAACGAAATCTTATTCGGTCACACCGAAACTCATGACCCTTATCAGTTATGCAATCAACGGTACTATGAGACGTACGTCACAGACCACAAAAAAATTATGGACAACCTATATTTGGACTTACAAAACAAACAACAAGAAACGAAAGAAAAAAGAAACGATAAAATTAACGTATCACGTAAAAATCCCACTTTCTTACTCAATCAAAAGGTATATCTAAAAACGGAAGCTAGGAACAAAAAAGTAGATAAATTCAAAGGCCCATTTAAGATTATAAAAATACTGGACAACGACATATACGAACTTAGGGACGTAACAACTAACGCAACAACCAAACGCCATGCAAACGAATTAAAAACCACTAAACTCATTTTATCTGACACAGGGTCCCTTGCATCATCCCAATAATATACATAATTGGACTGACCTATGGAGACGTCGCAATCAGCGATCTATCAGACAATCCTGGTATCTACCCCCAACATATGGGCAACGCCCTAATTCAAGAAAACATATGGACACTAATCCAAATCGTTGACTACGAACACATAATCAACAATTATGACTTACTTATTAGCCATGTATATACGCTTATTGACGAAGTAGAGCTTACAAATAGTGACCCCAATTACAATACCATATTGCCCTTTCATAATATTTTAATCATGATCGAAGAATATATAAGGAAACTCGATCAAATCAAGGAACAAATATTTCCTGACATTAACATTAGATCCAAACGTGGACTTGTAGACGGCTTCGGAACAATAATAAAATTCTTAACTGGAAATTTAGATTCAGAAGACGGAAAAAGGTACGAAAAAACTATAACAAAATTATCGGATAAATCTGATCTCAATTCAAAAATATTACTGGAACACACCCATATAATAAATCAAACCTTGAACGATATATTAGCTCTGAGTACCAATCAACAAACACTTATAGATCATATTGATAAAATCCTGGAAATTAGCGATTATATTAAAAAACGATTTACTTTCGACAACATTAGAATGATTCTTATAGAAACCCTATTTTCATTGCAATTATTTTTTAACAACTGGTCCGAGCTTGAAAATGCCCTTACCTTCTCGCAAAAGCAACAAATGCACCTTTCATTGTTAGAAAATGAAAACCTCCTAGAAAACCTGAATTTTATTCAGAGTTTCCTATCTCAGAATCAGGATAACAATTTAGAGCTGCCTTTTCCGATAAAGTCAGAATCACTTCATTTATACGAAAGGATCATAGTCACCAAGGCATATCAGATAAAGAATAGAATAACTTTTATATTCGAAATTCCACTCGTTAAAAAGAATCAGATTTTCGAAATAATCGAACTAATACCATTCCCAATATATGTAGACGAAAACCTCTACAGAATGATAATACCAACATACAATATGCTTCTATTTAGTAATACAGAATCAATGCCCATCAATATCGATCGATGTCAATTAATAACACAAAACCAATACTTTTGTAATCAAAGAGAACACTTTTACATACCAAATGACAAAATCTGCGAAACACAGCTACTATCCTTTTCTAACAACCAATCCTGTAAACCCTTTTTATTTGATTTAACCGATTTAAAAATCATCCAAGCCGATATATCCACATGGCTCATTACCACACCTGATAAATTGTTATTAGAGATCAACTGCAAAGACCAAAATTATAAAAAACTTCTGGAAAGATCTAAACTAATACATTTAACTACGGACTGTACCGTTCTAATTAATCACAAAACCCTCCTATTCAATATGAAGGTCATTTCTAATAAAAACGAAATCATGAAAATTCCAAGCATGAATAAATTATTCATAAACATAACATCAAATCCAAGTAAATTGAAATCATTAGATCTTATACCAATAAACACAAAAAATATTCTCAATAATCAAGCCCTACTTCAGAATGAGCAAAGCCTATTAGACTCTGATAGTGTAGTAAATAAGCAACCGTCAATAATATCGATTGCCGCTTTAGCTTTAGCAACTGTACCTAATAGCCGTAGTAATCGTAATCTTAAGTTTATTATGTTACTATAAGAAACCATTTTTATTAGATAAGTTAAGTACATTAATGAACAGCAAGAATAATGAACAAAATCGATTAGCGGAAGCAAAATTTTAATCATTTTATCTTTCCTTTAATTCTTCAAATCAAAGGACATAAAATAAACTAAGGATGGAGGAGTTACATTCGACTATATGTCTACCTTGCATTTCACACGAGATAATAGACAGATAACACCGCCTTAGTGTTAAGTTATAATATATAAGTTTTTGCTGCTGTTTGCATAATGCTATAACGTCAAACATTTTCTATTTTAGAGCTTTAGATTATTATGTAGAGTCGAAGACGACAGATGTACTTTTATTCTCCACTATTTTTATAATTGTTTTGAGTGTAAAACTAAAATAAAGTTTTTAAAAACGAGTTCTTTTGTTCTCACAACAAAAGTCGCGTCGTGCTGTCAACGGCATTTGCGTGCGGAAAAATCGATTTTCTGCACTTGTTAGGAAAATAGCTATATTCTCAATCAACTGGATTTTGGGAAAAAATTACGGATTGTTGGATTAGTTAGAAAATATTAAACTAATACTATAAAATTATGATACTTTAGGTTAGAATGGCCCCAGAAACACGTCAAACCCTTTTGATGTTATCGCTTCAAATTATTTCGACCTTCGAACATACACTACTCGTTTATGGAAGGACTATATCGTTTTGAAATTGCTTTAATGAAGTTTGAAAAGGACAGACATATAATATAGGAACTAGTATTTTTTGCTCACGCGAGCTGTAATTTAGAGAGTGATAATTGGCTGTTAAGTGTAGTTGTCCATAGCGCCACCCCCACAGCAGTTTGCTATTGCTTTTGCAGTTTACTATTGTCTACGAAGAAATTGCTAAATTGGATGAAAACCCGTTAATTGACGAATTTTTTGAGAAAACAATGGTAGCGTGTCTATAACAGTTCCTACTCAGACTTTCAAAGATATAGAAATTAGGTGTGGTTAAGGAAAAGTTTTGGTTTATGTTTGGTTAAGATGACTGTATCAAGGACAGCTGTTTTTCGTCCGTGTATCATATACATAATGTTTTGTTCTACTGCTTTCGGGGCATTTTTTCTGACTAAAAGTAACAAATTGAATTCGAAAAAGGTCGAGGAGGTCCTTATGTCATACAAAAATGGATATATATTGTGATTTCGACTAATAGCAACAGGGCGTTAGTTTTGTTGCTATGATTATTATTGATTAAGACCAATTATGACTAACAAAAAACTAAAAGGGCCCAGGACGGAGCAGTGTATGTTCGAAACCTTCGAACATACAGTGCTCCTTAATAGAAAGAGCATACCGCTGTGAAATTGGCTTAAAGAAGATTGACAAGGACAGCCATATAATACGAAGTAGCATTTTCTGTGAATGCGCGCGGTAATTGGCTGTTAAGTGTTGATGTCGATGTAATCAACGAAATTTTATCAACAGGAATACACAATTACTCCTTTGAAAGCAAATTTGAATTAAAAAAGAAAAAACCGACACCCCATTTAAATTTAAGTACTGTTGACGGAAAAACAGTAAGAAAGTTTCAGTTCACTTGGTATTCAAAATATTCGTGGCTGGCTGGAAGTAAAGTACGAAATAAAGTATTTTGCTATTATTGTTTATTATTTGGAGGTGAAAAAACGTGGGGTAATGAAGGTATTTCAGTGATTAAAAATTTTGAAAAATGTCTACCCATTTTGTCAATCCACGCTTCGCCACTGGTATTGTCGTTTCTATCAATCTTCTTTGAATCATCGGTAGTGCAGTACAGTATAGGGATATGCTCTTTTCAGTCAAGGAGCAGTGTATGTTCGAAACCCAGGACGAAAAATGTGATTTTTGGCGACAAAGCACTACCGAAATTGATGGTTTTTCCTCTTCGGCCAGTAGAACAAAAAATTTTGAATTATGTTATTGTCTTCATTGATGTATAAGAAAACGAATTAAATTTTATGTCTCCAAATATAATGTAGGTATTACGAAACCTTGTTTTTATATAAAATATGTAGGTAATATAATTTAATTTGAGACTCCTGTTTACCGAAAGTATGTCCTGTAACAAGAAATTACCTTCAAACGTAATTCATTTCCCGTTCAAAATATCTGTAACAGTTAACTCCAAAAATAAAACTATTTGTTTTGTATAAAAATTAAAAGATCCAGGTGTCTAATTTTAGATCACATGTACACTGTACACAATATAGATAGAGAGTGTGCCATTAAGAAATATGAGCAGCATGTATGCACAGGATCTTAATGGAGCCTATTTACGAATATGATGTGCTTAGGTATTTGGTACGTCACAAACCCACAATAAGCGAGAAAGGAACGCGTAATTCAAGAGCTGTTTTATCTCCAATCGAATAGGTTAGGAAAGAACCTACAGAACCTGTAATGGGTGCATTACCTAATACAAAGCTTTTCGCTAAAAAATTGTGAAAAACACTTATATTCGGCACGTTTGGATTCATAGTATGGATAGAACTTAAAAAAGCGCATATCGCAAGCCAATAGGGTATTAATCCATCCGGACTGTTAGAATTCTTCTATTTCTGGCGTAAAATGAGTTATTGGTGTGAATGGATGGAGCTACCAAGGATTTGTATAGAAAAAGATTCGTCAGCTACTTACTACTTCTATTGTTCTATTTGATGCAGTTTTTGTTACCTAAAAGTTCTCCAGTAGTAGAGTAGTACTATATCATGTCCAGGGACTCGATGTCCTATCTTTTCCAAGTTTTATTGTCTTTTCCACCTTTCTTTCCGTATTTTGGAACCGGGTTCGCAAATTTTATATTGTCTCTATCTGCAGGCTGCGATAAACCATCCTTGCACCAAATCGTGCGGTCCCGACACAGATGGACCAAGTCATAAACCAAGTGTAACTTCAAGCAGGAACATACAGATTTGGAATTTTTAGTACAAGAATGGTGTACTTTTTTAAAACGTATAATATAATAAATAGCATACGACAGAAATTTTGATATTCCTAAAAATAAGGAAGACTAACATTTGCATCATTAAAACAAAAAGAACTTTTTCCTATTAAAAATTGTAATGTTAAAGTAATAGGTGCAGATATACAAAAAAGATATCGTAGTACTATACTACATCGCCGAATTATCGCGTTACTTAGTCACTTTAGTGTAACACATGAATTCTTTTATAATGAACCACTTCCCTTGGTTCCTGGTTCCATTATTATGAACGGATTACGGTGTATTAAGATTTAGTCAAACGGAAGTAACAAAAAGAATACATCAACTTAAGATTATTTATATTTATCAACAAATTCTTTATGGAATGTTTGTAACTTCTCCAACATAAGTTTTATTTTATCCACCTGTGGCAATATAGTAGTGCGAAAATGGAATGTTCCCGGTTGTTGACCAAATCCAGAACCTGGTACGACACAAACGCCAGTGCTTTCAAGAAGCTGAAAGGCATAAAAAACATCTGGGGCTTGATTAACTTTCGCTGCTGCTTCGATTGCTTTATCAGGAAGTTTAATTTTAGGAAATGCGTACATTGCTCCTTGTACTTCATTGCAACTAAATCCTTCCATGGAATTAAATATTTCCACTACCATTTTTGCTCGTAACTGAAATAATTTTTTTAAATTTGTTAACTATTTTTAAAACTTGAATCAAACCTTTAACGAATCTAACACAGCTTTCTTTTCTGTAATGAACTGTTCGTAACTAGTGTCCCCCTTTTCTGGAGGATGTACAACAGCATCAAGACAGGCCTGTCCTAGGACAGTAGGACAAAGCATAGCGGTGTTAGCTTTAAAATACATAGCTTTGACTTCTGGACACATATTGATGATCTCAGCGTAACCACCCCTTAAACCACACTCGCCCATATAACCTTTTGAACACGACATAAAACTTGCCAGTTCCATATCGCTATATGGCTCACCCATTTCTACTAAAACCTATAATAAATAATAATTATACGAAAGTGACAAAACCCTTCTCTGTGCATAGGTATACCTTCTTAAATGAATGAAATTCAGAATCTTTTGCGTAAACGTTATCTTGATAAACTTCATCTGCTAAAATATATAACTGTTCTTTATAAGCAAACTTAATAACTTCTTCTATATTCTCTCTTGAAAGAACTTGTCCAGTTGGATTGCCGGGATTAATTACAACAAGAGCTCTTAGATGACATACTTTTCGAGCTTCATCGACTGCTCTCTATCAATGATCAAAATTAATATCAAAACTTCAATTCACTATAATATAAAATATACCTGCAGTTCTTTCATATCTAGCGCCCATCCCTGAGATTCGTCCAAATAATATCCAATTTTCTTCATGTCAAATTCATCTAGAGTTGCAGAATAGAGAGGATACTGTGGAATTGGAATCATCACACCTGCTTTTTTGCCATTTGAATTACATACGAATAATTTTAATATTTTTTTAATTCCATCACTGGCACCTTAAACATTGTACAGTCATCTGCTTTTTGGAATATTAATTTATTTCATAGTAGTACCCACCAGCACATATTACAATATTCTGGTAGTCACAAGGAATTCCCCCATCTCTTCTCTGAATATACTCTGCGACATGTTTACGAATAATTTCAATTCCATTTGCTTCCGTATACGATCCAACGGAACCTCCTCTACAGCCGCTAAGGATAGTTCGAGCTCTTTCCTTTGCATCTTCTGGAAATTCCGAATTATTAAACAATGGAGGATACGCAACAAGAGCTAATACTTGTCGAATGAATGTTATAGGTGTTTGTCCCATTGCATGGCAATCTCCAATATTTGCTTTTATAACTTCAGTGAACGGTTTCTTTACACCCTGCAAAAGACGTTACGGATTTTTTAATAAAAACAGTAGCTACATATATACAATGTCTAAGTAAGTAATAACTAAGTCCGTCTAGGACGATTTTCAGAAAATCCTAGCGGGTCCCAAGTATACAGTCTGTCCACATTTCTATGTTCACCATTGGTTATTAGAAGACATAGACTATAGAGCAACGGTTAAATAGGGAATGTTTTGCAGAATTCAATATTCGCGTCAAATCTGATTTCAAATTCACCCTAACTTTTAAAAGTTTGAAAATAATTTAAAAAAATTAAAAATTTGCAGATTTCTATTTTCCTCAATAAGTCGACGACACCTACTGTGGTCGCTTCTAAAGTTTTACAGTGTTGAGATATTTTTGTAAGACAAATTGTTTGATGCAACTAGAAACCTTCGACGTTTCTGTATGCATCAAACAATTAATCTTAAAAAAGTCTCTGGACATTATAAAACTTTACTCTTTGGTCTTTAGTCTTTTATTAACCGAGATACCAATGATGAGCATCGAAATGTGGACACACACTGTATACCTACAAGGTTTTTCTAAGATGACGGAAAATAAAGTACCACGCGATTCTCTGACAAAAACTGATTCTTGTATCATCATTATGCCCTTCAAAGTTAGAGAAGATGATCTACTTCATATTTTTGCTATATTTAGAATAATAAAGTATAAAGCAATTAATTTCGCAGTACTAGGTATATTATTTCACTATTGATGGTGCATAAAACATCTATTTACGGTAATGGTGACAAAATATGTTGGCGTTGCCGATTGCTTGTATCATCTTGGCTTGTACAGTCAGTGACAAATGTTTTCACCAGTGTTATAGGTATCACTGAACCCACTTTTCTGAGAAATATAAGAGGTTACATAACGCCGTTTTTTATTGTTTTACATAGGTATGTTGGTAACGTTGTTAAACAATATGAAATCAAATATAGAAATGTGTTATACTTCACAGTAAAGTAGGTTACAGTGGTACCAGATTGGTGAAAACATTTGTCACTGACTGTACATAAAGCCTTCTATAATGATTATTATTCCACTTACATGCATTAATCGAACTTCTACCAATTTATTGTGATATTTTCAAAAGTTTAATTTACTTCTGTCTGAATGATGAGTATCTACCAGTAAAAATAATTATTTGAAGAGTTGTACTGAGTACATTCTGAAATTTATTTATCGGAGTGTCCATTGGTACTAGGTACATACAATATGGAAATTGAGGAAGGCATAGAAAAAATATTATATGAAACTCATGCGTAAAGTGTTTTTCACTGATGAATGGCCAAACTCAAACCTGCCATTCATGAAAAAAGTACCACATGCACTTGTTCCATAAATAACTATTTAATGATTTCTCGAAAGTCTAACAATTTAAAGTAAATTTGGTACGAAATATTTTTTAAAATTGAGGTAACAATATAATTTTTAGTTGTTATACATACCTCACAAAATCAATTAAGAAATGCCAGAATTTATTTAAACCAATCAGGACCGGTTATCATTCCGTAGGTAACTCTTTATTAGCTAACCAACGGTCAATTGTCATGAATACGAATTATTGTTATTGTTACAAGAATCGTATCCATGACGGCCCTCAATCTGTTTTTAAATTAAAAGGTAATGTTGAATTTTAGGAATTTAACGTTTTGAAATTTGTATTTTTTCAAGTTTGCTCTATTATACGGCCATACAGCTAAATATATATGATCTCAGCATACAGCGTGTTTCATTTTGCATAAAGACAGCTAAAAAACTTATTCTTTTAAAAGCAATCGATATAAAATGTTTACCAGTTATTATAGTATGTGTTATTTTGTAGTCTGCAAATTCTATTCCTACAAACTGTACGAACAGAATTTTATTAAATCCTGTCAATTATGATAAAATTAAAAGGTGGGGTTTCAAGTAAATCCATGATAGCGATTAAGATGAGAAAAAAGTATCAAAAGAATTTGTAGCAAGTAGTAAAAAAAATTCCAAATACGACGCACGTTTTGCTGAAAAAGTAACAAGTAGACCATGTGTTTGAAGTTTTCTGCGCTTATAAAAATTGTTTTGTTGTTTCATGACACTCTTATTACGAAAATAACAAATTAATTATTAGTGACTGTATGAAAATATTAATGATTTAAAAAACTTTGTAATTTACTAATTTTTTCTTCTAACTTAACCGCTACTATGACTACCTGAAAAAACACTTTTCATATTATAATCACAGTTTAAATTAGAAAATTAATTTAGAAACAGTCCATATTAAACCTAACTTTATGCACATTAAATTTTTCAATCATTGATCCCCACTAAAGGTACATAATGCCACACATCAACCACTCAATACAAAATTTATTTAAACTCGATAGGATTTTATCTTTTGCTCTTCGATAATTCCAAACACAATTCTCTACAATATCAAGTAATTTCCAGTAGGATAATATATTTCGATATTTTTTTATAGTGAAATGATTTACAAACCTTTTCTAGTTCCTTTTCTATTTCTCCGGCTCTGATAACAAGTGGTCCACGAACCGCATATTCCATCACTTTAACATTTGGATTGAGATTTTCCAAACTAAGAAAACGTTGACGATGTGAAGCCATGGTGCGAACTAAGGTTTTTGGTATGAAAACCTTGGGCGCGGACAACAGTATCCGAAAATAGTACCTTATTGCCATCAGCTGACTTTTCCCTTACAGACTAAAGCAAAAATAGATTAGACTAACCAAGAGCGTGTATATTGATTGATAAGCGGAGATAAGAAGTTGATGTAATATTTATTATCTGAAATAGTTGTGTTGTTTCACAATTAATCGCGTTCTGTTAAAAACATTAGTTGCTTCGTGTTTTGCTTTTCTTAGTTCAATTTTATTAAGTACGTTCTCATTGTACTACATCTAAGAAAACCATTTAGAATCTTTAACATCATGCGGTAATACAGTTTGAAGACAGTTAAGGCATGCATAGGCTAGCATTAAAAATTAAAATAAGTGGGGAACGCACGTGTTTTTGCGTAGATACATTGACGCTGATGCCTATCGGAGATATAAATAGCAAAACGTACAAATTTTTAGTTGCAACCTCGAAATTAATTTATACAATTTGCATTTCGAACGACATGACGTGTACACTGAAGCGAAAAAAATTCATAGGAAATAGCTCGTGGCTCGTCGTTCATAGTCAAATAAGGGAATCCTAGCTTGCAATGAAAAACAAATCAAGTTGAAAAATTATTAACGAAACAATTAAAAATTTCCTTGAACTATAACACTTTCTAAATATTCATAAAAGTAGGTAGGTAGGTACCTATATATTTATAATACTGGTATTCAACAGTTTCTTTTATGATTACACCGTTCTTGTGGTAAAATATTCGTTCATCTTTGCAATAATAAGCGTTTGTTGCATGTTTCTTTACAATTGTTACAGGATATTAACGAATAATGAGAATTTAAATTTTTATCAATAATTTTTTGGGTGCAAGACTGTACCTTATGAGAAGTGGAAGAAACGACCAGAGAAACAAATTTTAAAATCAGATTATAATAGTGTAAAGCTGCGTACAGACCAAGTTCGCGAACAGTTCAGGAACAGTTCGCTAAAGGCGCGTTTAGACTTGAACAGCAACGCACGCGCACGGGCTGAGCCTTGACGTATGCTCAAGTGTAAACGTCGTCTGTGCGTTAGCGTGCGTGAGCAAACGTTAGCATGCGCGACCGCTCAACTTTCTGACGCATGGTCGCGAACGCGAGCCGATTGCTGTCGGTATTTTGACGGTGCTCAAAGCAAACCTGTGCGTTGCTGTGCGTCAGTTCGAACGTCCATTCGGTTGTTTACAGATGCTGAGTCCGTGCGTTGATATTAATATTTATAAATGGAGTGGAGCAATGTTAATTCCCTTCAATTAATAGAGGAATACAGAAAGTTTGAAATATTATGGAATCCCAAACATTCCGAATATTTTTCAAAAAACAGAAAACTAGATTGTTGGGAAAAAATTCTTTTAATATTAAATTCTGACGCACAGCGGAAGCACTTGGAAACTCAAAGCCATGCGCTGTGTGCCGGATTTTAACGCATGGTAAATATACACTATGCGTGCACGCTCAGGCCGTGCGCGCACGCTCACACCATGCGCGTGCGTTGCTGTTCAAGTCTAAACGCACCTTAACAGTTCTCGAACCGATGCAGAAGTTGGTGTGTACTAGAGATCGCGAGCAGTTCGTGTCGGTTGGGGAGTTCGACCAAAGTTCGCTACTTGAGCGGTACCTTCAAAAGAACTGTTAGCGAACACGGGTTAAACAGCAGTTCTAGTGGCCTTCAAACTAAAGGACGAACTCGAGTTTCAATTAAAACCAGTGGTGTGGACGCTGAGCTTGCGAACTGTTCGCGTACAGCTCGCAAACAGTTCGCGAGCTGTTTGCGAACTGTTCGTGAGAGCTGATTTTGGTCTGTACGCAGCTTTAGGTAGGCTAGCTGACAACAAGGATTGCAACAATTAACCATTGCGCCTCTATTCAAATCTATTATAGGAGAATTAGCCTAATGTTATTATGAAAAATAATATTCCAATTACAATTTTAATAACAATTACAGTTCAAAAATATTTAAATAATTTGAAAACGACCCAAATGTAACAATAGAACGAAACAGGGTTGATTACTGCTGTCTCTTTACATGGCGCGGACGTCTGTGTACATGGTGCCGAGGTTATTTTTCTAAGCAAGTAGGTAGTATTTATAATAAATAACGGGAGACGGTGTTGCCAGCAGCTATCTGTGTACATAGTGCTTATTATTTAAGAAAATTTCTGATGAAATTGTTTGTGATATATTGTCGCTGTAAAGATTTGGAAATGTAATGAAATGGTGCGTGGTGAAGTATGCTAATGATGAAATGACGGTATGATTAGATGAACGTGATGAGATGTCGTGTAATGATTAATGTATTGTCGTGTGACGATGACGGTCATAGAATCCATAAGTAGATGAAAAGGTGACAAGGCGTATAATAGAAATGGCATGTAATCGGCACCTTCAACAAACTAGATCTGGCCTTGAGGTGAAAAATTAAATATCGTACCTCATGTATCTCGAGATCCAAAAGAAAATACTGATTTTCCGGGCCGTGGATTGAAGACTAAGTTTCGGTAAACATTTCGCGAATGTAGTAATAACGTAGCTTTTCATTCCACAACTCATCGAGGACCAGTTTTCTTAATCTCTTGATATTAGAAGACAAAAATATTCGAAATTCTCCACTTAGTGTTTCTTAAAGAGTAAGGAAAGTTAGGAGAAAAGTTATGGTAGCTAGGTTTTACCTTCAGAATCGGCGGCGCACTCCGTTTTTAGAAGTGCTGTTCAGCAGAGGCTTTTTAGTGTTAAATACTACATTTCCATTCATAGAAGTCGCGATCGTGTGAAAAATCGTTCATTAGGTTTTCCGTGAATTTATTTTTATTTAATATCGATTCTAGACTAAATTAATTTGGCTTTCAATAACTGAACTGGTCTGAAACTAATGATGCTATCTATCGAATGAAGCAGTGGGAGGCCAGTGGCGGCTCGTCCATTAGGTCAATTGGTCAATGACCTCCCTAAGATAAAAAAGGCATTTTTGCACTCTGTGAAACTATTAAAGATTAATTATGAAATCAAAACAAAAATAGTAAATATTTAATGAGAAGTGCGACTGAAATAGAATGGAATTTTTTTTGATGGTGATGACATAAGTAACTGTGAAAATTTTTAATTTTGATGTAAGTCTGCCAGGTCCTTTGTGACCGTGAACCTTTGGCAGACTACTAGTTTCTAAATTTGGATAGTGAAAGCTATCACTTGCAATGTAGATTACCTTTGGAGGCAATGACATAGATCGGAGTGAAAAAAGGCATAGAGGAACTATGAAAAAGAACAAGTGACCGCTGTAAACTGGCAGACTAATGATTTTCATATCATGTCAGCTTGCTTTGCTGCTTTGCAGATTTCGACAGATAAACTTTTTGGAAGGGAGGATGTAAGCAAATTCGTTGTGGGCTCTCGATCTACCTATTATACTAAAGCACGATATAAGACGTACAGTAGGTCCTTCAGGCAGGCCGCAGTACACAGGGGAATCAATGTACCAACCCAATTGTTTTATTGGTTTCTGGTATACTTTGCCGTATTTCATCATGGAAGGGATATTATATAGTTTGTTTTGTCACAATGTTTACGCGGTTTATCTTGTCGCTCACTTGTTGGATATATTATAGATTAAATATAATTTTAAGTTTGAAAACATTTTTTGGTTCAATAGGTAGTACATGTGTAATTTATTGGGCTTGTATATGGATAGTTTTCTTAATATTCTTTTGACTTTTGGTCATTACTTCTTACGTTCTTACTTTTGTTACCTATGTTAATCTTAATTTTCAGATGTTGTCAAATCGAGGTATATACTAGGTGTCATTTCTAGTATCATTACTATTTTTAAAAGATTGGTCACTTCTAAAATGAAGTAGGTATAATATGGTACATATTTTAAAGCAAACAATAGACTGTTACTATGTAACAGATGTTATTAGGTAAACGCTGTAATCAACTTGTTATCTCCTGCTTGATGCTATCAATATTTATGACCTTAATTTTACTCTCTTAATTACACTGAGTCATGCAGTAAAGCAAGTAGGCAACAGGTTCAATTATAAATCTGTGTTCAAGATGACCACGAAAGCTAAACAAGTACTTACTTTAGACCGACTAAACCCTAATGTGAAGTTAATGGAATATGCAATTCGAGGCCCCATTTTCATTAGAGCTGGAGAACTCGAGAAGGAACTAGAAAATGTGAGTAACAGAAACACATAATATTACACTTACCCTTAAATCAAACTCATCTTTAAATTCAGCATTCGCGTTGCCCTGCCCCGCCGCGAACGGATCAAACAACCCGTTTTGACCACCAGTGTATCTTCGTCTTTGAGAACCTATACAATACTATGTGCCCCATACATTTTATAAATGTATTTACTACTTACATTATTTGATTTCTGTTGTAGGGTGTTAAAAAACCATTTACTGAAATAATAAAGGCAAATTATGGTGATTGCCATGCCATGGGTCAAGTTCCTATTACTTTTATTCGTCAAATATTAGCCCTCATCACATATCCTCCTCTGTTTGATGATCCAAAATTTCCCGAAGATGTTAAAAAGAGAGCCAAGACGATACTCAGTGTTTGTAAGGGAGGTTCAGTGGGTTCTTACACCGATTCTCCTGGAATTGAATTAATTCGTAAGCATGTAGCAGAATATATAACTAAACGAGATGGTGGTATTTCAAGTGATTGGCAAAATATTGTACTTAGTGGTGGTTAGTATACTACTGAAACTATACCTACCCACAATAAATTAGTTTTCTTAATTAATTTCATTATTTCTATAGGTGCAGGTGATGGAATTAGGAAGTTACTACGGCTCTTTATATGTGAAGAAAATGGGAAAAAAGCGGGAATTATGATTCCCATTCCACAATATCCTTTGTATTCTGCTGTTATAGCTGAATATAATTTGCAACAAATTGATTACTATTTGGATGAATCTCAAGAGTGGGGATTGAATATAGCTGAGTTGCAAGTAGGTTTCACAAAAACTAAAATAAAATTTATTTACATGTTAGTTTTGGTAGCGGTCTGTAGATGAAGCCCGGAAAGTCTGTTCTCCAACCGTTCTTGTAGTTATTAATCCTGGTAATCCAACCGGCCAAGTTCTTTCAAGAAAAAATATTGAAGAAGTTATTAAATTTGCTTATAAAGAACATCTTTACCTTCTTGCAGATGAAGTGTATCAAGATAATATTTATTCAGAAAATTCTAAGTTCCATTCATTTAAGAAGGTGGGTAAATTTGATAAACAGTTATACACAAATACTTTAGGTAATATAGGTACAGGGTGTCCAAGATAAGGAGCGCCTGCATGGGGATCTCGTAAACGGTAAGAGATAGAGATTTGGTTAAATGAGAAGAAATGTTCAACATATTGCGGACTACTACGATCACTATTCAATACACTGAACATTTCTTCTTATTTAACCGAATTTTTATCTCTTACCGTTTACGAGATCCTCATGTATACGTTCCTTATTTTGGACACCATGAATAAGTAGATAAATCTTATGTGAAAATAATGTCTTATAGGTTTTAATGGAAATGGGCGAACCATACAGCAGTATGGAGCTAGCAAGTTTCATGTCGTGTTCAAAAGGATATATGGGTGAATGTGGTGTTCGAGGTGGCTATGCTGAAGTCATTAATATGTGTCCTGAAGTTAAAGCCATGTACTTTAAAGCTAACACTGCTATGTCATGCCCTACTGTAATCGGTCAGGCTTGTTTAGATGCTATAGTATGTCCACCCGAAAAGCACGAACCAAGTTATGAAAATTTTATGAAGGAAAAGAAGGCTGTTATGGATTCATTAAAGGTTTCTATTGTTATCTAGAATTTTAAACTTCAATCGATGATTAGTTTCAAGAAGGTATAAATTTAAATAATGTTTTATTTTAGTTACGAGCTAAAATGGTGGTAGATGCATTTAATTCGTTTGAAGGATTTAGTTGTAACGTTGTACAGGGTGCAATGTACGCATTTCCTCAGTTCAAACTTCCACCAAAAGCAATTGAAGCCGCTAAGAAAGCTAATCAACTACCAGACGTATTTTATACTTTTCAGCTTTTGGAAAATACTGGAGTAAGTGTAGTTCCTGGTTCTGGTTTTGGTCAAGAACCAGGAACTTTTCATTTTCGCACGACTATATTACCTCAACCTGAGAAACTAAAACTCATGTTAGAGAAAATAAAAATATTTCATGAAGAATTTGTTAAAAAATATAAATAAGTAAATTTACAGGGTTTGATAAATTGCACATACATAGAATATTTTGTTCGTTATGTCATATTTTAACATAAAAAAGAAATAATAGCTTGGATTTGTTTTTATAATGAGGGTGTTATAAAAGAGGTTGGATATTTTAAATGCGAATGGGCCACACAAATTAGTCTAGAAAGTCGTAGACTTGATGGGCGTACAAACTCAGCAGACACAATATGTTTTTGATGAACTTCAATGCGTCATTTTATAACAATGATGAGGATTATTCTAACACAACTACTAGAGCTATGATATTATATTAGTTTGATTGTAAAATTGTCATAAGAGGTTTTCTACATTTCCACCGTCTATATCAATAATTTCGAGTAATTCTAAGCAAGCTCCTGATGGTAGCTATCGTAGAACATTGGGGTCGTAGTATGAACTGCATTATTTAAATATCCCTCACGAAGAAATTCAACAGAATTAAAGTGTTATGGCATTGTTCACTGTAAATCTGGTCGGGGTGGTTTCTGCTAGTGACAGAAAAATTCGACGAAGTATGACATCGGGACAACACGGTTGCCCGTGAAACGGATGTTCATTGAAAATCTGTACGTCCATGGTAGGTCCAAAACTATGCCGGCACATCCAAGTGCATAAAACGTCAATGAAGACAATAACATAAGTAATACAAAAGTTTTTGTTTTACTGCCCGAAAAAATAGCAATAGACAATTTCTTTTTAAGATGAAGAGAGACAAGAAGCTCTTCCCTAGCGCTATCCCTTTTTATCGGGAGTACCAACAATTCAAGCTAAATGTACTAAATTATGCAATATTTTTAGTGACTTTAGTGAATAGTGCTGATTTGTAGTGGCATACCTAGTGTTTATGGAACATAACCTTACCAAACTACATTTAGCTTGAATTGTTGGTACTCCCGATAAAAAGGGATAGCGCTAGGAAAGAGCTTCTTGTCTCCCTTCATCTTAAAAAGAAATTGTCTATTTCGGCAGTATTTTTCTGCCGAACGATCACATTTTTCGTCATAGGTCCTCTTACTTTTTTGCTTTTAATTGGTTTGTTGATAACTTTAGCAACAAACGCCTTGTTTCCGTTGGCCAAACTCAAAATACACATCAATTTTTTGATATCATGACCTCCTCTACTTTTTTCCGAACTCGACTAAATTGTTATTTTTAATAAGAAAATACGGTTCCAAACCAGTAGAACTAAACATTATGTGTGATACACGAATGAAAATTGTTTTTGTAATTATTGCTGTTGCAGGAGTCAGCGGTGCAGGCACTTAACTAGGGTTATTTACATAGGTGGGCCAACATGGAACCAAATTGTTTTCGGTGGGCCAACCCCTATAGCTACTATTTGAAACTAAAACTAGACAAAAATGAAAAACTCACCTAATGCAGAATAATTCGTCTGTTATTGTGCGCAGCATCAAATTCGTCGACCACTTTTGAAATATTTCAATTTAGATGTTTCGTCAATTTTTATTTTTGTCTTTGAAGAAAAATAGTCTTTTATATTTCTTTTACCGCTCGTTGTTATAAATACACAAAAATACACCCTAAGCTTATTACATATAAAAACAAACACGAATTATTTCATCAATTCACACGAACAACAGGGCAACACAACACAATACTTAAAAAGTTAAAGTAATGCGAGAACTATCGATATTCTTCCTTGTCAAATGTGTACTAATCACAGTGAAATAGGAACAGGCACTGATTCTTTGTATGTTTAAAAATAAAAGTTTGGTTTTTTTAAGAAAAATAATTCGTAGAAACTAAATCGTAATAAATGTCAGTAGAAAAGTGTTAAAGTGGCGACGGTTATTAAGTTATTTAGTCTGGAATATTAAATTCGTGGTGTTCGGTATCGGTAGGTACTTGCTTAAATAAGTGTTGAGATTCAAAAACAATGATATACTGTTCTAATATGAGTAATATGAGAACGACTTGGTTGACATGTTTATTGATTCTTTGGAAGTATAAATTCTTTTAGTGTTAGTTGGTTAAATTTTAGAATAATTTCTTCAAGAAGTTAATACGTCTACACAATTTTAATTTTCCCTTAATCTGGGTGGGCACAAGGGTGGGCCAACGGATTTTTAGGTGGGCCTGGCCCACCAGGGCCCACCCCTAGTTACGTGCCTGCAGCGGTGTAACGTCCTGCAATGTCCAATAAATCGCGTGGATGATCGTTGATACAAAAAAAATATTACATTAATCAAACATAAAACAAAAACTTTCCTTAACCACATCTAATTTCTATATCCTTGAAAGACTGATTACTGATACTATCATAGACATGTAAACATGCATTTTTCAATAAATTCGTCAAACAACGGGTTTTTATCAAACTTAGCAATTTCTTCGTAGACAATATTTTTCAGTTCTTCTAGTTTTTTTTTGGAATGGTCGAAACTGCCACATTTTTCAAGAATAGTCAAGCATCGTTTTTTAAGCTCCACATCGAAAGTTCGTTCTCGTAAGATATCTATTGACTGTTAAGAAAAATATTATAAATTATGTTAAAAACGGGGAATGTCATTGGATTTGATTATCTTACTAAATATCTTCGAACAATTTCAGATATAATACGTTAGAAATGTTAGAATTAAAAAGGATACCCATTATTATCTTTCCGTCTTCTGGAAAATTGTTGATGGCATGCACGATAGGAAAACTAAATTTCCCTTCACTTATATCTTCGCAAAAACCTTTGCTATCAAAATACTAAAATGACACCGATTTAGTATTACCAGATCAAAGAGAATAAACTTTATAACTTACGAATTGATTAGTTAAATTCTGATAATCATCATTTATTTGAAAATATATTCCAAGAGTTGTTAACAATTTAGCAGTATCAACTGTTTTACCTGTGTTGAAGATGTTCATTATCTTCTGTACCAGTAAAAATATAAGACCAGTCTCTGAAAGTATAATTATAATTACTCAATAATTGTAAGATAGAAAGTGTTTTTGCAAACACATAAGTACTTTTATAAATCATTTGAAGATATTCTTCTTCAGTTGGACAAATATAATTATCGCGCCAATACAGCTCCAAACCCTGACCTGCAAGTATTTCTACTGACATCTTGAGGTAGAGTTTGCTTAGCTGTAAGTAAAGACAACCTTGGTTCAAGTCTCTATGTCTAATGGTTTCCGAGGAAATTTTACTTTTGTGATGTTTATTAAACAATTTTGTCTCAAACATGCCTGCGTTACAAGTCTATGCCGGGATTTCACCAAACGGACAAAACAGAGAAAAAATAGAAAATCGTGCCGAAATAAACAAACCAACTTTTTACAAACTTTTTGAAGACTCGAACAGTTGGTGACAGTTTCTGTTTTGTTTTTGGTGTCCCGATTCGAAGCAGTAACATCACAACGTTTCGACGTGTTTAGGATTTCAGGGGCCATTCTAACCTAAAGTATCATAATTTTATAGTATTACTTCAATATTATCTAACTGATCCAACAATCCATACATTTTTCCCCCGATCCAATTGATTGAGATTAAAGTCTTTTCAATACCATACACTGTATGAGCGGTTGGTATACTTCGTCTCAATTCTGAATGATCCTGTATGTCATCGAGTCTGCCACAAAAGAAAACAATAAACAGTTGAAAGCGTAAAGTGGGACAGAATTCACAGATTTGCAATATTTTGTACAAAAGACTCACAAAAGGCTTGCGTGGTGGATGTAGTGAGCAAGTTCTTCAATATATGGTATCTTATCCTCGGCAACTGTTATCCAATACCCGAATACTTTTATAAAATTATGTCTAATTGTTTTACCCGGAATTGAAGTGAGGTATGTAAACGGTTTTAAAATCTCCTTCATACAAAATAAAACATGTAAATGTTAGTATTCTGGAAATAATATTAAACTCTTTACCTTTTCAATTTTTTCTGCAGTTAACGGCAGAGAATAATGAAGGGAATTTAGCTCTGAGGAACCGCTCATGATAACCGATCGAAAATATTACAATCAAATTTTTTCACGAATGGGATATTATTTTACTTATCTTTTACGAGGTACAACATGGTACAACGTAATTTGCAAGAGTTTCAAAAAAACTATAATAAACTTTACTTTACAAAATGTGTTTAATTGTTCGTTACAATCACTTCACCAACCAATAAATGATGGTTCAGAGTGGTTGCGTATTTATAAATAAAAGCATAGGTGCAATTATCTTCAATGTCTGATCGGTTCCATTTCATAATTACATAACAAAAACTTGTTCTACCGTTAATATGAACGCAACTAATTACGACGTAACCTACATTGATAAAATAGTTCCTCTATGGTAACGTGCAAGTGGAACCTGACGCCAGTGAATCGTTTAAATTCAATTAAGATCAGATTCATTATGCAATTATGCTATTAACACATCTCAAAAATATACAACATGCGTTTCATCTCTTTTTTATTTTATGAAATATGTGTTAGTCATTGATTCAAAAGTATGTGTGTCCCAGTTCCCTGGGTTGTTGAAAATGAAAGTAATAATTTGGGCGAATTTCGATATTTCAGACTACCAAAATACATATTCAGTTTTTCATTTTTATAACAATTCCATTATTAAGAATGAAGGAAGTGTAGAACGAATCTGGTTTATTCAAATAAAAAATTGAATATCGCAACGCAAAACAGTTGCAAAACATATTCGGAAAGTATCCCAGCGGTTCCCAAACTGTTTCAGTTCAGGGCACACTCACATGTTCGGTATTTGTCCATGGCGCCATAGTTACAATACCTATTTGTAAATATTTGTTCAATAACGTAGATTAGGTACAGGTACAGAAATAAATACAACTTTTTAGTTAAATCTCACGTAGCGTAGGTATATTTATTTTAACTGACAAAAAAGCATGAAAATACAAAAATTATTGAGAAAAACCTTAAATAACAATAAGTAACTTAGTCAATGTGAGGGATGAGCTTGGTCTTCTCCACACATTTTTTCAAAACGCGGAATAAGGCTTTGATACAGCTACTCGCATTTCTTGCTCCACATCGATTTTTAAGCGATATTTGCTCTTTATTACAGCAACAGCTGAAAATCCAGCTTCGCATAGATAGGATGTCGCAAAGGCTCCGTAATAAGTTAAGAACACGATTTTTTCCCCCAAAAACACACTAGCGGAAACGGGAAGGCGACCTCCCTCACGTGCATAAGTTTCGTAATGACTTTTATGGTACTGACCACACTATGGACAAAAAAAATTTACTATGGACCACACTGACAATCAGCTCTGACGATCGGGGACGAACGACCCACAGGCCACAGAACACTACATCCACAGGAACGACCTGAGCGGAGGCGACGAGAGGAGGAGTGGCGTGTGCCTCTCCGCCGGTGCGGGTAGATACGGCGGCGGTTCTGTACGCGGGAATATAATTTTGGTGTTGTAAGTAGGAAGAACAGGGGCGCCTCGTGGCGTGGTGTTCTCTTTTCACGGGGCCCCAGGGCGGCGCGGCGCACTACGTGTAGCCGTTGATAATAATGTAAGAGTGCGAGAGCAAAATTTACCACCCGAGACGAAGTCCAGGTTGGTAATTTTCACAAGCCTAATAACGATTAGTACGTTTATGCCATACATGCTAATATGTACAGTAAATTCTTGTTATTGACAAGTTAGAATTAAATGGCAAACAAAACAGCAACATTCGACAACTTGATGTAGGATAATTATTTAATCACTAGAGACGAAAGTTAACGCTATGGAATATTCTCTCAGTAGAAACGGAATTGTCAATTTCGATTTAGATGACTCAACCGAAAGATGTATTTTCGTATGTGGTCGTAGAAATAGTTATTTATGCAACATGTGCAGAAAGTTAGCGTTTATCGCATTAGACGTAACGCCAACGCTGTATGCGATAAACACACTTTCTGCTCGAATTTGCATACACTATTTTTTCTACAATCGTGGTTTATTCAACCAAAATATTGAAATTAATTCAAGCATTTTGTATTCAGCAGTTGTTTAATGAATGAGGTAACTCTAAAATTCTCTAACTTTCATCATCCACGTGATTTGCCTACGCAGAAACTCACCAGTGTTTATTTATTTTGGTTACCAATGTTACCATGGTACCGATTTATTTAGGTTACCAGGGAAACGGGAGGGGAAAGGTGGTAGGGATAGTGGCCCCGGATTCTACATTTATGCCATTTCTTCTATAACCGTTGATTGATTCAACGCTATAACTGCGTAAAGCCATTATCTTTTTCGTTTATTAGTAATATGGTACTTAAGTCTTGATTTATTTTAATAAATTTGACAGATTACAATAAAGTAAATAAATATTTCCATAACAACAAAACAGAGAATAAATAATTTTATTGGTCATTAGCAATTTAAGGGGAATACAGCGGCCGCGGATTCTACATATTAGCGATATTAGTGCCCGATTGCACCGTCGTCACTTAAATTTTAAGCGAGCCTTAAAAGTTGAATTGCCATGGATACAATTGTCACCAAGAATTGTATCCATGGCAATTAAACTTTTAAGGCTCCCTTAAAATTTAAGTGACGACGGTGCAATCGGGCATAAGTCAATCAAAACTAAACTAAACGTCAAAGCTCTAAACAAATAAATAAAAACAGGGGCGGAACAGGGAGGGAACAAAGTAATACCTACCCCTACGAGAATTGTGACAATTTGAACGGTTTTTATTAACACTTGGAAAAGTCCTAGCTAAATCTAAAAACGGCTAAGTCTTTTTAAGATTTAGAAAAATCCTAACTCAGCACTTGAACACTTTATAAAAATAGCTCACCTAGAGATACTCTTCGTAGCGGATCCTTGGAGTTGAACTGCGGGAGCTGAAGACATCGAGAACTTCCTTTCTGAACTCAAAACTCCCCTCTTATACCCTGCGAGTTCAAAATTTTAAAACTGGAGTTAAAAGATACGCGACCCCGGTGAAACTGGAAACAACAAATTCGCAAAAGAGGGGTCACGGCGTGGATCGGAAGGTCAAACGCAATCAGATTGCACGGCTAAATAATTTTACATGCAACAATGAAATTAGGTAAATAAATGCAATTAACAATTAAATCGGTGAACTAAAAGTAAACGTGTTATCTAACATAAAATAACTTTTTTCTTCAAGCGTATCATAATATCCGTATTGTTGTACAGAACTGGCTATGTAGAAGGAAGTCATTTTGTTAGTAGTCAAAATATGAAAATAATGTTACTAGTACAATAGTGTGTTTACGTATCCATGGCAACGGCAGTATTTTGCCCATAGCTCCCCCCCAAGGTCGGTAGAACGGAGAGCGTTGTCCTGTCGAAATGACTTTTTAGGAAATATTTATTTACAGCAACAGAATATTTTTACACTTGAAGAAAAAATAGTATATACTATTCGGAGTAGAACGTCTTATTTGTGTTTCGCTCACTTGCACAGCCTCGGCGCGAGCGCCTCGGCCGCAATATAAGCTCAACACAAAAAGACCTCTTTCTACTCCTAATAATATAATATACTATTTTTTCTTTATTATGATTATTATCTGATTATGTTAATTTAATGAATTTTATCCACAACCAGTATAATATATTATAAGGTCATAATTCTATTAAGAAACATCTTATAGTATTAATAAAACACATGGGTCTTATAATTAAAACAATGGTAAATCTATAGCAACACGTATGACAAAAGTTCAAAATGTCAAAATAAAATTTTTCCAAAATATTAATTTAAAAACGTCACTCTCTGGTCTGGTTGTGCATAAAACGTTGTATTGCATACGAGCGGTAGTATTTAAAATCCACTAAACGCTCGAATTTCGTTCTCGCGTTTAAACATTCTTGCGTGGATAAAATACTTCCTAACACACTTACTATATAATAAATTACCTACTATTATTTTTGCTGGGGTTTTATATACATTTATTATCAGCAAGACATTCAGAAATATAGTTTATAGAGTGGATAATAAATTAATCTTGACATTCAAGCTTATTGTCAGACATATAGACGAACCAATAAAATAATTCTATTGCAAAGGAATGATTTGGAATTAAGATTCCCTGTTCATATTTGAAACGTCATCGTACTCGTCATCGTACGTCACCATAATAATTGGAACTATTGATTACATTATCTGATAAATTTAAAATTGTCCCAGAATGTAACAAAATAGCCCCCGAATTTCATGGCAATGATCATTTTGTGATTAGATCAAATAATGAATATCAATTGAAACATGATTTCGTTTTAATAATAGCTAAACGGTACAAAACAGGAAGAGTATAAAGGCCAGTCAGTAATCACTACAATTCGGCAGAATCTGTTGTGCCTGAAACTTGTTCCATATTTTATTTGCAATTTTATTCTGTAAAAAATGGGAAATTTATTGTTCAGTTATTTCCTGTTCATCGTTGTTGCTATTTCCGGTACTTTAGGAAATCGTGCAAGTAAAACTACTTCAACAACAGCCAAGCCTTTTTCCGATTTGTTAAGCAAGTTTCATCAAAATGATTACAAATTGAATTTCGAACGAGCTGAACTAATTCGCAGTAATGCAAGTTTCGGGAATTTTCAAATTCGTACTTTTAAATTCAATCGTACAACCCCTGTTGTTAATGCCAGTTTTATATACACAATTGATGTGGGTAACGATCTTGAGGTACCTATAGGTTACGTATACGTAATTTTGAGGTTAATATGTTTTTGTAAGATTTCCTGTAAAATTATTATTGTAGGTAATTTCACAAGTGTACAAGTTTGCCAGTAATGAATACCGAGAGTTTCCGATACGTTGCCAACTTAACTTTTGTGAAATATTAGCTTCGAAAGCATTTGGCTTTGATTCCGTATCCAATGAACATGGAAATGTTGTCTGTCCATTCGTAAAGGTAAAGCTTTCTTAATAATATAAACTGCATTCAATAATTAATTTCGTAACCTTGATTAGGGTAAGAAATATTACTTCTCCAATTTTGCACCGGACGATTCTAAACTACCCCCCTTCATACCTAATGGAAAATATATGCTGGAGTTTCAATTTCTATACCATTCTATTGAGTTATTTGTTGTAAATAATTATGGAAGTATTGATCGTCCTATTTCTTATTTATAAACTATATTTTAATGTATTGACGTTTCAGCACACTTGGTCACATTCAGAAGTCAGAACCAGTTTTTCAGTTCTGGTTTAAACCCCGCTCCAGCTAACCCAAGTTTAATTGCCGTGGATACAGTTGTTACAAGAATTGTATCCATGGCAATTAATCTTGGTTTAGCTGACCCAGGGTTTAAACCAGAGCTGAAAAAACGACCCTGAGTGTATACACATTTTTGTTACTGTTAACAGTTTTTATGGTTAATTGATTTGTTAACCGTATTACGTTTTAAATAAATTGTATTGTTAATCTAATAATCAATTGTTAACCAATTGTTTTATTCTTTTCATTTCCACTGATTACGGATAAAATCTACCGTTTATCATTGAATATCAAACGATACACAAAACTCCAAGATAAATATGTTTCTTCTCTTATTGAATATTAATATCAAAATCTATGAAGGAGCATCTGAATTTCGTAGTTAGAACATGAAGTGCCACCCAGTTCAATGTGCAACAAGAAGAAGATATAATACTATTAAGTATCCCAAATTCGCCGCAACAGCTTTACCGCCGCGACGGGTCGCCGCAGTTTGATTTGTATTTGTATTTGTATTTAATGCCAAAAAAGAAAAACATACAGATTGTGAATACAGATTATGGATATTATAAATGTAAATATAAACATAAAAGTGGCACATAATGCATCAGCTTGTGTGTGCCTGGCCTAGTAAAATAAAACTAATAAAACTAAGACTAATTAACTAAAGGTAATAATAAAAAATATATTTATGTCTAAGAGAGAAAGAGAAGTAAGATCATCGAGATTTTAATATTTAAGATTTGTTTAAGGATACCTTAAAATGTTCATACAATTGTCATTTTGAAGGAGCCATGATGTTATTTGCTTTTTAAAAGTTTGAGGTAAGCTAATTTTCCTTAATTTATTGACATTCTCAAGCGTCACTTTGTTGAAATCCATGATTATATAAATAATAAATGTTAAATAAAATATCGATTTCAACGGGAAATAACAAGATTTATTGAGCTCTTAGATTCTCCTTTACTGAAGATTTTGGAATAAATATCTTTTTAAAACACACTGATAAGCGACTGACCTCCGACGGGTTGACTGGGGCCAGCTGCTTCACGCAGTGTTAAAATAATAGAATCAAGGAGTTACTATATTTTGCATTTGTTATAATATTTTATATAGCTTTTGACAATGGCACAATGATGCCGAAATACGTATAAAGCGAATAAATCTTGTTATTTCCCGTTGAAATCGATATTTTATTTAACATTTATTATTTATATAATTTTCCTTAATTTAATAGGAAGAAGATTATATAATTTAGGTCCAAGAAAATATAGTTGGTGTTGAAAGGAACAAGAAATTCATTATTTTCTACCGCTCGAGTAGATAATAATAGTATTTTGTAATGGCACAAATTTATCTCTGTTTTCATGAACAAACATTATTACTCTTTTAGCGTACAAATTTGAAATATTTAGGACTTGGTACTCGGTGTACAAGACGCGAGTAGAGAAGAACATTGGTTTTTTTTAAATAATTTTAATTATCATATTTTGAGTAACTTCTAATGGTTTGATTATTGATTTGTAAGCGGAGCCCCCCAGCAAAGAATCCCATAAACCAGTGTACTCTGAACCAGAGCATAGTATACGTTTTTCAACAACTTGGTGGTGAGAAAAGTTCTTAATTGGCAAAATCTATAGTATAATTGTCTGAGCTTCCCGCAAAGCAGTTGTATGTGGCCTTTCCAAGTAACCAGAGAATCAATTACAACACCTAGATATTTTATTTGTGCCTGATAAGTTAGTTTCGTGTCCTTAATAATCAAATCCGGGATTTCTTTTACATCCGTTTCTTTTACATTAAAAGGAAGTGCAACAGATTTTTCTAAATTTGTTATTGTTACCTTTTAACCGATTTAAAGAATTTTTTGTATGCGTTATATACACGTAAGAGCTCATAATTTGAACCGAATGTTAAAATTCATTCTTTGCCGGAATTGACACCAATTTTCTTATTTCAAATGCAACACCCTCTATATTTTTACATATTTCAATTCGGGATTAAATTCTGTGTAGAATAATGTCAAGGTATTACAGTTTTGAGAACTTACAAAAATTTGTCCAGTAAACGGTTTTCTATTAATTTTTTTACTATGTCTTGTACCTAAACTTATTTTAAACATTTCTGATTTATATTATACTAGCTGGGTCCCCGCAGCATATGCTGCATTTGCAGTATAGGTAATAAGAATAAGGAACAAATGTGCACTCATGTTTTAGCAAGAGTGGTTTAATTACAGTATGAATTACTTACATCTCTAAGTAGATTCGCAGCAAAGCGATTCTAATTTTAAACAATTTTTGTACACAATTAGTATTTACAGTGCATTTCTTTTAAATGTAAAAGTGCAGTGTGAGACCTATATGAAGTCTTTTTATTTCATTATTTTTGATTGATTTCAAAAATTCAGTATTATAATGTATTATTATTATACCTACCTACGTAATGCAATTTAGATATTAAAAATGCCTGCAACTCTTTCATTTTGGTTCATCTACCCTCCAGATACCTGCAGGATCATAAATCATTGACTCCTGTTTGTTATTTATAAAAATTTTACATTTTCAATTTTGTCTATACTACTTATTTCCTGCTGTACAAATATCTATCTCTTGCAGGTGTAGGTATACGATCCCATTGAAAAATTTTCATCTTTCATCATTTCTTATTCAACCTAACTCTTGCTTGTATTTGTTACCAGCATTTTTTTTAATTTTTATAGTTGGTGTAGCTATTTTCTTTTTAACTTAATAGTTCTGTTGTATTCGTTACGTTAATACAGTTAGTGAAGGTATTTTGATAAGAACATGGTAAGTAAAGAAAAACATTTTAATTAATGTTGTATACAGGGTGTGTAAACATGGTGATGCAAGCTTCAGATAGAATTATTCCTTGGACAAAAATAAGGCAAAAAGTTTATTGCAAAAAAGTTCGCAGGAGCATGATTACCCCTCGCCATAACATTTAAGGACCATTTGGCAACCTTGTAGCCACCTACTATGATAAGTTGATGACTGATAACCACAATATTTATTATCTGTCATTGCATCAAGGGACTCTGAAAGACGCTAAAGCATTGCAATATTGCCAAATCTATTTTTTACGAACATAGAAAAATTAAATGATTTGAAATAATAAAAATTATAAATTTATTTTTACTTTTAAACGATCGATGGTAATAAATTTTAGCTATTATCATTGAATGTAAGCATCAAATAACTTGATTTTGAAATAGCAGCTTTCTTTACTGTTACAAATTTTGAGCTTTGAGGGCTTCGTGTAAGTTCAGGAAGCCTTGGCCAGTTGTTTTGCAATAATTTTGCCTTATTTTTGTTTAAGGAATAACGTTACCTAAAGCTTGCACCACCATTTTTACATACTCTGTACAGATTTTGCCTGATCCTCCTGGTCCGTCAAGAAAGATACATCTTGATGGCGGTTGTTGTAATAAATTCATTATTTCATCACATGCAGTTTTTTGGACTGGATTTAAAGTCAGGTACATTCTTTCTCCTTCAGCTTGATGAGTTTTAGCAGTACCATTTACTAATGCAGAAAGTGGTGATTGCATTTGTGGAGGGGGTATAAAATTTAACAATTTTCTTCATCGACTCCTAGATAGTATAATATGCAGCTGCTTCTGCCTCTTCTGTAGGCATATGTCTACTGAAATCTTCAGAAAAATCAGATTTAAATTCTTGCCACAATTGCAAAGGGTAGGACACAACACAAAATACAATCAATGTCATAAATACATTTCGCAACTGGTATGGAAGTTGAAAATGGGCAACTTCTGTTAAAAACATCTTGTATACTCTTCATCATCAAACAGTAACCTGCTTCTTTAGCAGCTTCCATAAAGCTATTGCAAATACGCCCATTTACGGTTTTTAATGTTTTTATATCATTTAAATGATTCAACCTCGTTTACGTGTAATAGTAACAACCGTAAATGATATCCTTCTACATCATGTGACCCAACCGTATACATTCGACCAATTTCACTGGTAGATCGTTTACGCGTAGTCCTCAGGGTGGTAGATTTGTTAAAACAAAGTGCTCAGGGATTTCTCGATAGTAATAATTACGGGAGTCGATCGTCTCATCTTGATAGATTTCCCTACACAATTTATTTAATTTGAACCACGCTGTGAGAGTTTTTTTTTGAATTTGCTCGTTCATTAGCCGCTCTTTTTTCACCTTCAACAAAAAGCACAGTTTGTAGATCAAGGATATGTCTGCAAGTCTATAAATAGTGTGAGACCGCTCTTGCATATCAAACCCAAACCTAGTTGCACTTACTTGAACATTGGCAGGCTCCGAAATTGCAGCATTAGGGGAATTAATTGAGAGTGGGAGTAACTGATAAAAACATGAAATAAATTATAAGCACCTTGTAGTACAATTCACATCAGCACAGGAAACCATTTTATACACTTCCAGCTTGCGCTTTGAATATTCACCAAATGTTGAACGATTTGTTTCACTGAATTGCCATAAAGTATCAGTCACCTCGAGGTATAGGTACCACTTTGTTCTTTTGTTCAGTTTGTGATAATTAAAATACAGTTTATTTACAATATATTTTTATGACATATGCCATATTTGACATCGACTGATGTTTATTATTTTTTACCAAACTTTTTATTTTCTCTATAGAAACGGTTTTCTAAAATTAATATAAACACCCTACAATCTGAAACTGCGTTCAGACGAACCTGTGTTGATAGGTGGCAAATGTAGGGTAATTCTCGGTACTTTTCTAAGTGTGGACGCATGCAATTCATGTTGTGCTTTAGACAGAGATTAGACTGAGCGATCAGCGTCGGTCGTCCGCGAACGATCACCGTCGACCAAATTTCCAACACAAGTATTCTAATGGGCAAAGTTACATTGATCGGTCGTTCACGAACGGCCTCGATCGCTATGCAACGAACAGTTTGAAATTAGAATTTTGATCGGTCACGAACGTTCAAAAGTAATTCGTAACCCAACTTTTTAAAAGTGCCCTTGTTTTTTCTACTAATAACAGTACAGAACGGTCACCATTTGTTCCTTTTCACTTGAACTGGACATTTTTTAATGAATTTAAAAGAAAAAATGTATTTTCCTAGTCTTCAGTGCAATGACCACAAACAATTTTTTACCGCCACCGACCGCCACCGGTCGCTCAGTCTAATGTTACATTTTTAGAACGTTGCTAACCGATACTGATCGATCGAAGACGTTCGCGGACGACCGACGCCGATCGCTCAGTCTAATCTCTGTCTTATATAATAAGTATGATTTTTTGTACTCGACAACTGGAAACTAGATAGCCGCGCACGCAATTGACGATCGGAAACGTCAATTTCCCGCACAAATGCTGTAAAGTAGAGAAAAAACACTGGACATGCATATTTAGATACACCCATTATTAATGCCACCTAAATTGAAAGGTAATATATATTTATTATAGTACATAAAAAAGGTACAAATAAATAACATTTTACCTTTTTTAAAAGGAATGAAGTGTTTGGAGGTTCTTTCAAAAAGGTTTCCATATGTTTTGCTTATGTAGGTACACTCGTACCTGCTTTTAGATTTTTTGGGTAATAAATTAAAGATCGTAACACTTGCAGCCCGAGTGGTTGGAGGAGTGCATAAAATATCACTAGTATCATTACTGTCTGATATTTCAGAATAATTTAATTTTAAAAACAAACGTCAAAAACTACAAATAATCGAAATTCTACAACTTTGTTTGAAGAAACAACCATGAAACAACACCTTAGTAACCTTAGTAACCTGCGATAACTAATAAATTTAAATCCAAATCCGAATTTAAATTTACTTCTTTGCTTATTATTAATTACCTTCTTCGTACAAAAAATAGCATACAAACCTCATGCGTCAAAGCGTCATCCGCGCATCGCGCAAATGAAGGAACTCGCTCGCTGCGCTCGCTTGTTCTTCAAAACAGCGCTCATGCGGGATAATCGCATTCCCGCATTTGGTTTGTAATATACTATTTCGCACTACTACTCTTCTATTTTTACGTTAAAGCAGTGTTGTATTCCGGTACATACGTCGTATACCCAAACAATTAAAATATTAATTCGTATACCCAAAAAAAGTACAGAGTATCTTTACCCTAGTTTGAAGGAAAAAATTAAGGGTCCATGCCACTTCGTCGACCGGTTGTTTTGGACACAACGTTGACTAGTAAGTTTGGACACTTCATCGACCATGGTCACAACTTATGGTCACAACCTCGACTGCGAATTTTGGACACCTCGTGGACCGTGGACACAACGCCGACCGCGGAGTTTGGACACTTCGTTCACCGCGACATACAGCGTACACATGACAAAATCCGCCCCCAGCTATTGAGCTTTTAATTGAGATCGGATTATTACGGTCGACATGCCAATCGAAATGGGTCATTGAATACTACGTTTTAATGTAATTAGAACATTTTTAGAACCTATTAGATTTTAGCAGCGATAGTCAACAGTAGCATTCAAAATCAGGTTGCTTCGAAAAACAAATAAATTTGAAATTTTTATTAATTAAATTTAAGTTCCATATTTTTCACGATTTCTGTAATTTCGGATGGGGTGAACATTTCTTCGTCATTTTCCATTGTAAATATATTATAAATTAATTAATATTTACGAATTAACAAGATTAAACTATTCTATTCACAACAAATAGAATGACATTTCTGAAATATGTTTTTTCATAGCAACCAATAAGAACTGCATAGCAACAGATGCTTGCTGATACTAATAGTACAAAAAATATTAAAAATAATCATTAAATTAATGTTAAATGTAAACAATCGGAGAAAAAATTATATGTTCAACACGGCAGAAATGCAGATTTACTGCCTTGGCTGGTTGCGTCAGTAAATCTGCTACTTTTCTGCCTTGTTAAACAAATAACTATAATCAATACACCCTACCCGTTACGCACGCCCCTGGCTTTTTTTTCTATTTTTAACATTACCAAACTATTTCCCGTACCAAATATACCCTGGGTACCAAATTTTATCAATCTCGTTTCAGTATTGATTAACTAATTAATAAAACAACACATTTTGAGGCCCCTCTTCAAAGAGCCGTAGCTCCGTTAGAAAGTTTTTCCGGACCCCTGTTCATGAGAACTTTTCTTCATATTTTTGGATGTAGATTCATCTCCCGAAGTTACGGAACGTTGTTTCCGGACACCCTGTATACTAAATTACTATTATTTTTGCTGGGGTTTTATATGCATTTATTATCAGTAACCAATTCAGAAATATAAACCAGAGTGGATAAAATAATTCTATTATAGAGGAATGATTTGGAATTAAAATTCCAGTTCATATTTGAAACGTCATCGTACGCATATCGTACGTCACTGTAATAATTGGAACTATTAATAAAATTACATTATCTGATCTACAAAATAGCCCCCAAATTTCACGGCGATGATCATAATATTGTGATTAGATCAAATAATGAACACCAGTTGAAACATTTTTATTGTTTTAATAATAGGTACCTAGCAGTAGGTACAAAACAGGAAATACAAAGGCCAGTAATCACTACAATTCGGCAGAATGTGTTGTGTCTGAAACTTGTTCCATATTTTTTTGCAATTTTATTCTGTAAAAAATGGGAAATTTATTGTTCAGTTATTTGCTGTTCATCGTTGTCGCTATTTCCGGTACTTTAGGAAATCGTGCAAGTAAAACTACTTCAACAACAGCCAAGCCTTTTTCCGACTTGTTAAGCAAGTTTCATCAAAACGATTACAAATTGAATTTCGAACGAGCTGAACTAATCCGCAGCAATGCAAGTTTCGGGCATTTTCAACTTCGTACTTTTAAATTCAATCGTACAACCCCTGTTGTTAATGCCAGTTTTATATACACAATTGATTTGGGAAACGATTTAGAGGTACCTACATAATTTTGAGGTTAATATGTTTTTGTAAGATTTCCTGTAAAATTATTATTGTAGGTAATTGCACAAGAGTACAGATTTGCCAGTAATGAATACCGAGAGTTTCCGATGCGTATGCAACTTAACTTTTGTGAAATGTTAGCTTCGAAAGCATGTGGTTTTGATTCCCTATCCAATGAACATGGAAATGTTGTCTGTCCATTCGTAAAGGTAAAGCTTTCTTAATAATACAATCTACATGCAGTAATTAATTTCGTAACTTTGATTAGGGTAAGAAATATTACTTCTACAATTTTGCACCGGACGAATCTAAATTTCCTCCCTTCATCCCTAATGGAAAATATATGCTGGAGTTTCAATTTCTACACCATTCTATTGAGTTATTTGTTATATATAGTTATGGAACTATTGATCGTCCTATTCCTTATTTCTAAACTATTTTAATGTAGCTAGTACTATTGAAGTATTGACGTTTCAGCACGATTGGTGCCTTCAAAGAATTGTAACACATATTAAGTGTTACTGTTTAACAGTTTTGATGGTTAATTGATTTGTTAAGCGTATTACGTTTTAAATAAATTGTATTGTTAATTTAATCAATTGTTATCCAATAATTGTTTTATTCTTTTCATTTCCACCGATTACGGATAAAATGTAACGTATATCATTGAATATCAGACGATACACATTTTCCTATTTTAAATAAAACTCCAAGACAAATATTTCTGTTATTAAATATTAATATCAAAATCTATGAAGGAGTATCTGGATTAAGTAATTAGAACATGAAGTGCCACCCAGTTCAATGTCTAACAAGAAGATGATACCATTGTATTTATATACTGTGTGTCCCTGGGAAGACGGAACATAGGGATCTTACAATGGTAATTTTTTAAAATGATCCAAGAGTGCTTTGAATTTCTATTTGGTGGAAGCGTCGACGTCGTTATGTCAGCTGTTTAACGCGCTTGCTAATACAGATCTAATACGTGCGTGCGTTATACTAACAAACGATTCAACAATTATTTACAATACCTACGAATTGACAGCCGCGCTCTTGAAAATCAGTTAGAAATAAAATTAGTAATTATTTGCTCAAATTGGTTCATGTAAATGTAGATAGTGTTTTAATTAATTAAATGAGACTGAGTATCATTATAAAGGTAATAAATACAAAATAATTTGTTGGCAGTTGACGTTATGGTTCCAAGATCTTTTTCAGATTATGATGGATTAGGTGACAACTAAGGCTTTTCACAAGTTACGCATTATTAGAAACTGAAAATGAAATTACGAAAATTGTACTAGTAGGAACATAAAATAATGCTGTAGACCTGTGTTAGAAAACTTTTATGCAAGAATCCGGCTCCTTAAAAATCAAATACTACTTTTAATGTAACAATTATTTGATCACATTAAATTTCCGTAGAAATAAAGATTTCATATTCGTACACACTAACTGATATTAATATTCGCTTTTTCTTTGATTTCATCTTAATACAGTCTTATGCAATTAGCATTGTAGCATGTTTCATCACAAAGCTGATTGTCGCATAAAATTCTTCGGTTCATACATCAAGATCATCCTATTAAAGTAAATTTTCACAGTTCACATGTAATTTAACTGGGATTACTGATTATCAGCTCTAAACTGTACATCAGTTAAGGTAGGACCCCATTAAAAAAAAAATTAACATGAACATAACCTTTAATTGTCTTTTGTTTTAGTAAATTGACATTTAAAACACAAACAAAAAATTTATCTGGAGACGATCATACATGATCGGCATGGTACTCGTTAACGATCGGTGAGATTCGGTAATTGTTTCAAGACGAATGCTTCAAAGCACTCGTGGATCATTTAAAAAAATTAGCACTATAAGATCCCTATGTTCCGTCTTCCCAGGGACACACGGTATGATACTATTAAGTATCGCAAAACGGGAATGGGAGAATTCGCCGCAACAGTTTTACCGCCGACGATTCGCCACAGTTTGATTTGTTATTTTTTAACCGATTTAAAAAAAATTGTATGCGTTATATACACGTAAGAGCTCATAATTTGAACTGAATGTTAAAATTCATTCCTTCCGGTTTTGCCGGAATTTACACCAATTTTCTTATTTCAAATCCAACACCCTGATGAATTCAAATAAAAGTGGACTGTATCTTGATGGTTGTTTATTACTATTTTTTAAAAACAAATCGAAAAACAAAAACAAACCTAGCAACACATGCTACTATATAAAGATTATTGATATGCGGTAACACACCCTGTGTATATTTTTACATATTTCAATTCGGGATTAAATACTGCGTATAATGTCAGGGTAGTACAGTTTTGAGAACTTACAAAGTTTTGCCCAGTAAATCTGTTTTTTTACTTCTATGTCTTGAGTAAACTTGTGTTTGACAAAGAAAGTTTGTATTAATAGAAATGAAATACAATTTCTTATTAACCAAACTTTAATAATGCATGATCCGGTTAATACTGACTTTTTCCAAACACTTACTTTTAATCGAGCTTGCGCTATTGAGGCGATGTATCGCGCAAGTTCGTCAAATTTGAAACTAATACAACATACAATATACTACATATTTGTGAAAAATATATTATTTGCACTACTGCTCTTCAATTTTTACGTTAAAACAGTGCTGTATTCCGGGATATACGTCGTAAAAATACAGGGTACGCATCTATACCCTAGTTTGAAAGAAAAAATTAAGGGTCCATGCCACTTCGTCGACTGGACAATTAGTCGACCGGTCGTTTTGGACACAACGTCGACTAGGAAGTTTGGACACTTCGTCGACCGTGGTCTCAACGTCGACTGCGAATTGTGGACACTCCGTCGACTGTGGATACAACGTCGGCTACAAAATTTGGACACTTGATCGACCGTGGATACAAGGTCGGCTACAAAATTTGGACACTTGATCGACCGTGGACACAATGCCGACCGCGGAGTTCGGACACTTCGTCGACCGTGGATACAACGTCGACTTCCATAATAGGACGCCAGACGCCATTATATGTTGCGGCGACAACGTTGCTTACGAAGCTACCCGAATAGCCAAGTCGGTCGTGTCCCGTATGTAACGTGGACACAACGTCGACTGCGAAGTTTCGACACTTCGTCGATCGTGGACACAACGTTGACTGCGAATTTTGAATATTTCATTGACCGTGATCACAATCGCTTTGCTGAGAACCTACTTAGAGATGTAGTTAATTTATTACTATAGTATTATTAGCCGTTACTCTCGCAAAAATTACCAATGTGATATTTCCATTACAATTTATTACAAGCAAGTTATTACAATTACCTATATTCCTTGCGAAGTAAGTAATTCATACTGTAATTTAAACCACTATTACTAAAACGTGTGTGCAAATTTGTTCTTTATGCTTATTATGCGGCATTTGCCGTGGGGCGCTTGCTAGTATTACATAAATTATAATACTGTGGGTTATAAGAACCAAGAACCAGGAGCATGAACCATTAGAACTATATTTACATATGGTTGCTAATTTTAAAACGCTCTACCCTAAATATCTCTTGAACCACACCAAATATTAGAAAAATGTAAAAATATTTTTCTATAGAGGGGGGGGGGACGATAGCGCTATATCGCGTCGCGCTAATACAGTTAGTTAAAATCTTGTGAATAAACAGTTTAGTTTAGTTTGTAATTTGTTTATTAGCCAAATTAATTGGTGCATTTATTTTATTTTTATTATTTAAACCGATAGGTATTTAAGTTTAAAAAAACATTGTTCGATGGTTGTGCGACGCTCTTTCGGTTCGGACGTCAAATTTGGCGACGCTTCTGGTGAATGAGGGGTACGCCGGGTTTGGGGCGGAATTGTTTGTCTGCTTTAACACAACAATTCTGCGGGAGTCTCGGGCGCCAGATTTTATTACGGAGTTTTCTCTACAGCGGCTTCGTTGTATACCTGGTGAAACGAAGACCTGGGTAGCTTTAGTGAAGAAAGTAAATGTCCAGGGGTCGATTCTTCTTCCACGTGGAAAACTGAAAGCTTTTAGAAGCAGAACATGCACACGCAAATAAATCATACACCAAATGCTGGAGAAAGAATTTATATTAAACAACAATATAATACAATTTGTACAAACCAACTATTACCTAAAAATACGGTTTTGCAAGCCAGCCACAAGCGGTGCGTTAAGTAGCGTGCGAATAAAGCGGGGCAAAGCAAAGTTTTGGTACAAGCGGACCAAGCGGTTATAGCAAGCGGAAAATAAAACAATTTATTTTTATAATTACCAGAGCTATAATCTCTATTAAAATTGTAAGGTGCCACACCTCTACTGAAACGGTACTCAAAACTAAACTAAACAAAAAGATACTCTAAACAATTAAACGAAAACAGGGTCGGAACAGGGAGGGCAGGCTCTATTTAATTCTACCCAGAAGTAGGTGACGAGTACACAGGGATAGTGCACTACTGTACGGGTCAGCCACTCCAAGCAAAAATAAACCAAGCAAATAAACAGGCCGGGGAGAAACAAACACGGAGGGCTTCAGCTAGATCACCGGAGAAGATGTCTAGTCGCAGAACTGAATCTCGCAAACTAGCCACTACCCCAGGTCAATAAGCAACTCGGCGGAAATGACAAGAGTTCCTAAAAATCGAAATCCTAAACTGAGACTTAGTACAAAACCAAAACAATAAACTAAACGGCTAAGTCCAATTCGGAACTTATAATTTTAAAATTGAAATCGGCTAAGTCTTTACATAACACTTAGAAAAATCCTAACCTGAAAACTAAACTTGGCACCAAACACTTTAAAGAGTATTAGCTCACCTGGAGATGATCCTCGAAGCTGGAGTTGACTGTTGTTGTACTGGAGCAGAAGACATCAAGAACTTATTACTCTGCACTCAAAATTCGCCTTTTATAGCCGGCGAGTTCAAAATTTTGAAAACGGAGTTGAGAGATACGCGGCCCCGGCGAAAGTGGGAAAATCAAAAGAGAAAGTGGGGTCACTCCGCGGATCGGCCGCTCTAGCTACGGTCGAGCGCTTTTTACAATGAAAACAGGTAAATAAATACAAATAACAATTAAACCGGGTTAACTAAAATTAATTAACTGGTGTACTAACACCGGAAATAATTAACTAAATATATCAGTCCTAATAAAATACTTAAAAATTGGCAAATTAAATAATTATAGGTAAACTAAAATATTGGAATACTGCATTTACTATGGAAAATAACTTAAAAATTTAGTAAATTCGTTACAGTTGTTTATTATTTTCTTTCTTTTATTCTGTTAATAATTATTTAAAAATATAACAATATGTTAGAATATTTAAGTTGATATTTAGTATTAACGCGCGACCTTCGTCAAGACCGCGGAGATGGGCGAGCCCCTACCAGCGACCAGCGACCCAGCACTGCCCGCGATCGTCGCATTTAAGCGGGCCGCGCCGCTGATGGATTTCCGAACCGTATAAAAGAAGAATTTTTGCATATTTTAGAACAGTTGAAGTCAGCGATTTTTGAAAATCCGACGACTACAAGTAAAGGTAATAACTCTCCGAATTTTGTTGATGCCGAATTAGGGTTGTACCTCCGATTGTAACTTAGGGTTGATTTAGTTAGACTTTGATCTCCGATTTATTTTCAAATAGGATTTTAGATTTTAGCTTTTGTGTTAGTTAGTTTGGAACTATAACTTTTGCTTTGACGGTGTCGAAGTGGAATTATAGGACCTGGTGCTCTGGTATTTGGAACTTTTAACAGTCCAGGTTTCGGGCGGTGCTGTGACCTGGGTATTTGAGTTTTGAATAGCAGAGGAGTTTAGGATTCCCGTTATCCTTCCGTGGAGGAACCTGTGCTTTCTTATTTGACAGGGTCCGAGAAGAAACACAAGGTCCTGGTGGTGCTGCAACACGCACTTGGCGATCTTGACTCCGGGCGGTGCTGTGGTAAGATACCCAGGTCTTGGGTTAGTTACCAGTCCCCGTAGTTTCCCGTGCATGGAATTGTTTTAATACAACAAGCTCTTGGAGATCTTGGTTTCGGGCGGTGCTGCAATGACCACCATACCCAAGATTTGGGGTGTTGGCCATTCCTGGATGTCCTGTACTTTGTTGTCTGCGCGGGCGGTGCTGCGGTCACGTCGTCCAGAGTACTGAAAACCCCTTAGTCCGTCACTAGCGACCTGGTGCTGTTTTGACTTCCGGCGGAGCTGTCGTCATTGCGGTCCAGGTTGTTATTGATCTTTGTCCCGTCAAGTAAGCTCCCCCGTAATTAGTTTTTTTTACCGTTCAAACAGGAGGCATTATTCAAACTTCTCAGGGAGTTACTTCCGAATACCGTCACCGCTACAATTTAAAAAAAAAATATTTTTTACCGTTTGCACCGATAAAACTGTTTTCCGATTGTATGTACTGAACAACTTTATTATTATTTGATTTTCTTTTATTGTGTTTATTAATAAAAGGTTAAAAGCTCTGTTTATTTACCGTAAGCTGCTTTATCATTTAAATCACCCTGTTATATCTTCACTGAAGTTACCTAGGGGCTAGGTATTCGCTCCCCCGACACCGACTACTGGAGAGAAGCCCTTGGAGAGACAACTCCTTAAAATCTGGCGCCCGAGCAAACCCGAACCGGAAAAGCGTCAAAGCATCTTTACATTTTTCCTCGCATTTTTCTAATATTTGTTGTGGTTTACGAGACATTGAGAGTGCATCATTTTCAAATGACCACCCTGTAGAATACTACGTAATACGATTAAAGCTCCGTTCCCATGGGACGGAATTCCGCAATAAATTTGCGAATTTCCGGATCCGCAGATCGCCACTTCAAAGTCCCGTTCCCACGCATGCGGATTTCCGCAGTTCGGAATGAATATAATCTAGTTATATTTGTCTTTTCGCGTACGAATTTGATTCTAATAGGTGGTGGTCCACCTGAATTCTAATGTTGTTGTTTTTAAATATTGTACCATAAAAGATATATTATGGCAGTTCCTGCAAGTGTCTGAAATATTTATAATTACAATAATTATTGTACGTGGCGTCGAAAATACGTATTAAGTTAAGCATGCATATACGAAAATGTTGTTTCACTTAAAAAACTGCAAAAACGTAAAATTTGGGTGCGCAAAATATTTCTAAATAGAAAGAAGCAAGGCGACTTTTATAATTTAAAAAACGCCCTGCCCTGCAAGAAGAGGTTAATAAATAATCATGATTTTTACTTATGAACATTCTTACCTATTCTTCCGTATCATATCTTTCATCCATTTTATTAAAGTGAAATGGTATGCTAAAATCACAGAGATCGCAAGAAAAAAATCCGGAAAAAGTTGAAATAAATTTAACTATTGTCCGACGCCGCAAGAAGTTGAAATAATTCGCAACGAATTTTCTCTAATCTTTGAATTTTCTGTTTGACAGATTCGCAAAATTATTGCGGAAATCCGTCTCATGGGAACGGAGCTTAAGATCATACAATCAGCAAAGCACTTTAAAATGTGTAAAGAATTTTATTGTAATGAAAATTTACATATTATTTAACATTAGTAAATAGGTACTGAGAAGAAACCTCTTCCGTCAAAATATTTAAGAAAAATTCCTATTTCGGGAAGCAAGCTATCTAAAGTGGTTACGGCTGACATATAAGACCTCTATAGTCTATACCATTTAAATACAGTATGTATTGTCAATATAAAAGTTGAATATTTGGTTAATTATAAGAATTTTCTGTAAATGGGAGAATACAATGTTGCAACTTCAAAGTTCATGTGGAAAATTTCAAAGTATGTATACTAGGTAGTATAGTTGTAATATTAATAAATTAATATCATCAAAAACTCGGAATTCAGTTCGAAAACCTGCTTTAATTGAAATCTGTTTATCCAAGCTAAGAAAACTCCAATAATAATATTTGTGTAATGATCATAATTATTTTTACTAAAAGCTTCTTTAGAAACGTTTACCTACCTGCGAATTGTTAAGGTAAGCCCTTCACTTGCCGTGGCGTTTGTCGGTGATAGTATCGTCTGTTCAACATTTTATTTCATACTGTCCGGTAGGTATATACCACTTTACGGTATTAATTCAAGTCCGGAAAATACTACATCACAGCACAAGGGCGAGAAGTGAAGTTGTTTATTTGTAACTAAGAAAAAAATATAAATTGGGTGATGTGATTTAAAATTAAATGCCATCAGACGATGTTTAATTTGACAAATTTAAATTTTTGACGTTGACGTTTTATAAAAAGAAAATAAATATTCAAATAAAGCAAATCGATTTTACAGTAATGAAATAAAATGTACGATACACGTCCGTGAAATTATTATTAAAGTATTCATTTAGAAATTCACGAGGAAATTCATAACCTTCTATTTGAAACTTCTACTTTAAGAAGTCACTTCTCGGACTTATAACGTAACAGCACGTATGACAAAAGTCAGTTGAAAATGTCAAAATAAAATTTTTCCAAAATATTAATTTAAAAACGTCACTCTCTGGTCTGGTTGTGGATAAAACGTTGTATTGCATAGTAGTTACTTGTCTTAGTTGTATTTCATCCGCTTAAGAAAATTAAATGCCCGAACGATAAATATTCGTGCGTGGATAAAATACTTCCTAAGACAATTATACAATATTATTCAACCTTCATAACCTTCTATTTGAAACTTCTACTTTAAGAAGTCACTTCTCGGACTTATAACGTAACAGCACGTATGACAAAAGTCAGTTGAAAATGTCAAAATAAAATTTTTCCAAAATATTAATTTAAAAACGTCACTCTCTGGTCTGGTTGTGGATAAAACGTTGTATTGCATAGTAGTTACTTGTCTTAGTTGTATTTCATCCGCTTAAGAAAATTAAATGCCCGAACGATAAATATTCGTGCGTGGATAAAATACTTCCTAAGACAATTATACAATAAAGTAAAAAGTACTATGATTGTTGCTGGGGTATTATATGCATTTATTATTATAAGAAATTCAGAAATATAAACCAGAGTGGATAAAATAATTAATCTTGACATTCAAGCTTATTGTCAGACATATTAGACGAACCAATAAAATAATTCTATTACAGAGGAATGATTTCGAATTAAAATGCCAGTTCATATTTGAAACATCATCGTACGTCACCATAATAATTGGAACTATTGATTACATTATCTGATCTACAAAATAGCCCCCAAATTTCATGGCGATGATTATTTTGTGATTATATCAAATAATGAATACCAGTTGAAAATTTTTTTTTTGTTTTAATAATAGGTAACAATACAAAACAGGAAATACAAAGGCCAGTAATCACTACAATTCGGCAGAATGTGTTGTGCCTGAATCTCGTTCCATATTTTTTTGCAATTCTATTTTGTAAAAAATGGGAAATTTATTGTTCAGTTATTTCCTGTTCATTGTTGTTGCTATTTCCGGTACTTTAGGAAATCGTACAAATAATAAAACTACTTCAACAACAGCCAAGCCTGTTTCCGACTTGTTAAGCAAGTTTCATCAAAATGATTACAAATTGAATTTCGAACGAGCTGAACTAATCCGCAGTAATGCAAGTTTCGGGCATTTTCAACTTTGTACCTTTAAATTCAACCGTACAACCCCTGTTGTTAATGCCAGTTTTATATACACAATTGATGTGGGTAACGATCTTGAGGTACCTATTTGAGGTTAATATGTTTTTGTAAGATTTCCTGTAAAATTATTATTGTAGGTAATTGCACAAGAGTACAGATTTGCCAGTAATGAATACCGAGAGTTTCCGATACGTATGCAACTTAACTTTTGTGAAATATTAACTTCGAACGCATTTGGTTTTGATTCCGTATCCAATGAACTTGGAAATATTGTCTGTCCATTCGTAAAGGTAAAGATTTCTTAATATAAACTGCATTCAGTAATTAATTTCGTAACCTTGATTAGGGTAAGAAATATTACTTCTACAATTTTGCACCGGACGAATCTAAATTTCCTCCCTTCATACCTAATGGAAAATATATGCTGGAGTTTCAATTTCTATACCATTCTATTGAGTTATTTGTTATAAATAATTATGCAAGTATTGATCGGCCTATTTCTTATTTCTAAACTATTTTAATGTATTAACGTTTCAGCACGCTTGGTGCCTTCAAAGAAGTGTAAACATGTTTTTGTTACTGTTTAACAGTTTTTATGGTTAATTTATTTGTTAACCGTATTAGGTTTTAAATAAATTGTATTGTTAATCTAATCAAATGTTAACCAATTGTTTTATTCTTTTCATTTCCACTGATTACGGATAAGATGTAACGTGTATCATTGAATATCAGACAATACACATTTTCCTCTTCTTTTAAACAAAACTCCAAGTTAAATATGTTTCTTCTCTTATTGAATATTAAAATATCAAAATCTATGAAGGAGTATCTGGATTTCGTAGTTAGAATATGAAGTGCCACCCAGTTCAATGTGTAACAAGTAACAAGAACAAGAAGTGAAAAACAAGACAATACCTACAACCACGGTCCTACAACCTACTATAGTATGTATAAGTATCGCAACAGTTTTACCGCCGACCGACGGTTCGCCCCAGTTTGATTTGTTACTTTTTAACGATTTAAAGATATTTTTGTATGCGTTATATACACGTAGGAGCTCATAATTTGAACTGAATGTTAAAATTCATTCACTTCCGGTTTTGCCGGAATTGACACCAATTTTTTTTATTTCAAATGCAACACCCTGTATGTTGTTACATATTTCAATTCGGGATTAAATGCTGCGTAGAATAATGTCAAGCTATTACAGTTTTGAAAACTTACAAAGTTTTGCCCAGTAAACGGTTCTATTAATTTTTTTACTGTCTTGAGTAAACTTATTTTAAACATTTCCGAAAAATGTAGGGTGCAGCACCTCTCGGTCGGAGTGTGTAGGGTGCAGCACCTCTCGGAGGGGGTTGCTTTCTTACCGACCCCTAACTGCAAGGGACGAAAAGTAAGAGGTGCGCGGACGTAGAGAGCCCAAGCAATGAAAAGATGCTTAAAAGTGACTTCTGTGGGGGGATCAGTGTCACAAGCTGAAACCCACACTGTTGGAAAGCTTATGTCATAATTAGTCTAAATCCAAAAGTAATCACAAATTAGAACGGGCAGAAGGGCACTATGATGAAAAATCGAGATAAGCATACCATCGTGTAGAGGAGATCGTACACTATTTTTTGGTCTAAAATAGGTCTAAAGTTTTGATTTATTTATATATTTTTTAATTCATCAAAGTTCCAAAAATACATGGACGCTTACGGCCAAAAAAAGGTAAAACATTGAATATCTCCGTTCGAACCTTTAATTAAAATGTTACACTTTTTCCTTTACACCGGATTTTCTCATAAAGGGGGGCGAAAATCAAAAAACTTTATTCTTTAAAAAAGGTTCGTAAATGTGTTTAGAAGCTGTTGATGCTTTAATCATATTTTTTACATAAAAATGGAACAAGATACGAAGTTAAATGTAAATACTTGTATTTTTGAAAATCCGTGCGTACTGACTAAACCGTCGATGTCCTCGCGTCCCCTCTCCGCGACAGCTTCTTGCATCTCATTTATTCCCGTAGCTCCGTCTCGTTCCTTGATTTATGCATGAATCCCACTTGGAATTTTATTCTTTCGAGGGGAAAAGAGATTCATATTTAAGTAGATATACATTATTTTTAATTAAAAACGGAACTTTAATATTTATTTTGATTTAAATGATAAATGAAATGCAATAATAATAATGGTGTACAGAGTAGTACAGAAGAAATAAATAATCACTCAGCAACAAACATGATTTCTACAACTGCCGTTTATAAATAAATATGTTATATTATTACTACTACCTTGTTAAATGTTACTATCTTCTTAAATATCTTTATATAGACTTTTTGTTTTCGTTTTATTTTATAATTTTAAATTAACTAATAAATGAACTTGAATTTGAATTTGAACATGTATAAATATAACTAATAGGAAAACAAAAACCGCCCGTTTGTCAAATATATAAATAAATAAATTTACTGTAAATCAATCTTCGCTATCACTGTCGTCTTGGATTGATGGCTGCATTGTTGCTATAGTTAGCTTGTTTTTACATGCGTTTTGTGCCATACATTTGCATGATCCAATACACCCCATCAGACTTCTTCTGCATGTACATAGTTTGCTTCTGCAGTCTGTACAAAAACATCACAATTTTCAGATTACTACCTAATACTAATTTTTAATAAAATAATTTGGAATATTGGAATATTATGAATACTTGGAGGGTGTCGGAGTTGTAGATTTTTCTTCGAATATGTTTCAGAGCATCCAGCAGTTTGTTATAAAGTTGTATTCACCAAAGGTTAATATAGACTCAATTAATGTCTTAAGAGGACTACTTGCTGCTTCTGCAACAATTGCAAAGTTACCCCCTACAGAAGATTCTTTAAAACTTCATAGTTTGAGAGCATATTATCAGGCGAAAGTTTGGTACCATTCTTTAGCACCACGTCCGCATCTACCAACTGTTGAGAATTTTGGATGGACAATCGTCGACGATAATATTTCTCCCGTCTTAACAACCCTCCCTACTTTTCCCCAACATTTGAACTTCTTATCATCGTGTGGATGTAAGACAGGTAAAAATTATTTTATTAAAAATTAGTAGGTAGTAATCTGAAAATTGTGATGTTTTTGTACAGACTGCAGAAGCAAACTATGTACATGCAGAAGAAGTCTGGTGGGGTGTATTGGATCATGCAAATGTATGGCACAAAACGCATGTAAAAACAAGCTAACTATAGCAACAATGCAGCCATCAATCCAAGACGACAGTGATAGCGAAGATTGATTTACAGTAAATTTATTTATTTATATATTTGACAAACGGGCGGTTTTTGTTTTCCTATTAGTTATATTTATACATGTTCAAATTCAAATTCAAGTTCATTTATTAGTTAATTTAAAATTATAAAATAAAACGAAAACAAAAAGTCTATATAAAGATATTTAAGAAGATAGTAACATTTAACAAGGTAGTAGTAATAATATAACATATTTATTTATAAACGGCAGTTGTAGAAATCATGTTTGTTGCTGAGTGATTATTTATTTCTTCTGTACTACTCTGTACACCATTATTATTATTGCATTTCATTTATCATTTAAATCAAAATAAATATTAAAGTTCCGTTTTTAATTAAAAATAATGTATATCTACTTAAATATGAATCTCTTTTCCCCTCGAAAGAATAAAATTCCAAGTGGGATTCATGCATAAATCAAGGAACGAGACGGAGCTACGGGAATAAATGAGATGCAAGAAGCTGTCGCGGAGAGGGGACGCGAGGACATCGACGGTTTAGTCAGTACGCACGGATTTTCAAAAATACAAGTATTTACATTTAACTTCGTATCTTGTTCCATTTTTATGTAAAAAATATGATTAAAGCATCAACAGCTTCTAAACACATTTACGAACCTTTTTTAAAGAATAAAGTTTTTTGATTTTCGCCCCCCTTTATGAGAAAATCCGGTGTAAAGGAAAAAGTGTAACATTTTAATTAAAGGTTCGAACGGAGATATTCAATGTTTTACCTTTTTTTGGCCGTAAGCGTCCATGTATTTTTGGAACTTTGATGAATTAAAAAATATATAAATAAATCAAAACTTTAGACCTATTTTAGACCAAAAAATAGTGTACGATCTCCTCTACACGATGGTATGCTTATCTCGATTTTTCATCATAGTGCTCTTCTGCCCGTTCTAATTTTTGATTACTTTTGGATTTAGACTAATTATGACATAAGATTTCCAACAGTGTGGGTTTCAGCTTGTGACACTGATCCCCCCACAGAAGTCAAAATAAATACAACGTAGCACTCTACGACGCGAGCCGGTTTCAGTGTATGACTAACAGTAATTTTCCATTTTTCTTTTATTTTCATTTTGCTTAACAAATTAGTTAAAGTTGTATTTTCGCTTTTGTTTTGTGTCATTAAAGTTTTACGGTAAAGAATCCCAGTGTTTTCTTTAAGGAAATAAACCCCCTTACAAAAATATATTATTTGCACTACCTACTACTCTTCTATTTTTACGTTGAAGCACCGCTGTATTCCGGGGGTATACGCGTATACGTCGTATACCAAACAATTAAAATGTTAATTCGTATACCCAAAAAAAGTACAGGGTATACGCATCTATACACTATACCCTAGTTTGAAGGAAAAAATTAAGGGTCCATGCCACTTCGTCGACCGGTCGTTTACACAACGTCGACAAGAGAGTTGGGAGGAGACCTCTTCCAACAAAATATTTAAGAAAAATCCCTATTTCAGGAACTAAGCTGGTATCTTCACTTCAGTAGGAACACTACGAAAACTAAACCATCTAAATTGGCTGCGGCTGACATAAGACCTCTATACCAAGCCATTTAATCAAACTAAGAAAACTTCAATAATAATATTTGTGTAATGATCAAAATTATTTTTTTCTTCAAGCGTATCATAATATCCGTATTGTTGTACAGAACTGGCTATGTAGAAGGAAGTCATTTTGTTAGTAGTCAAAAAATGAAAATAATGTTACTAGTACAATAATGTATTTACGTATCCATGGCAACGGCAGTATTTTGCCCATAGCTCCGCCCCCAAGGTTGGTAGAAGGGAGAGCGTTGTCCTGTCGAAATGACTTTTTAGGAAATATTTATTTACAGCAACAGAATATTTTTACACTTGAAGAAAAAATAGTATAATATATTATTCGGAGTAGAACGTCTTATTTGTGTTTCGCTCACTTGCACAGCCTCGGCGCGTGCGCCTCGGCCGCAATATGAGCTCAACACGAAAAGAACTCTTTCTACTCCTAATAATATAATATACTATTATTAAAAGCTTCTTTAGAAACGTTTTTGCGCTACTGAGCCGTGTTTCATTGTTTACCGCGGCTGTTTCCAAAACGTTATGTTTACTAGTTGCTAAGGTTCAAGTTGTCGGTATATTACTTTGGGGTTCTAGAACTGTAAATAAATTTATTCAAAACGAATGTGCCATGTAATTTCATAAATTAAAAAAAAATGTCAGTTTAGTTAAATAAAATGAATGCAATTTCCAATGTTAGTTAAAATAAGTCCTGGAGCTTTCAATTTTTCATCACTTGTAACAAAATAGGTACTCCAGCAAAAATTTTTCATCAATAGATACTTGTACTTTTCTTGGTAGTCAGGCACGTAGCTAGCGGGGGGGCCGGGTGGGCCTGGCCCACCTCAAAATTCACTGGCCCACCTGCGTGCCCACCTTAGAAAATTACGGGTTTCATTTCATAACTTTTCCAACTTTATATTTCTATATGCACATTAATACGCAAGTTCTTTTGCTAAGTATTTATGATTTAGTTTGATCTTTGCCCATAAAAAAGTTGTTGATGGAATATCTGAAATTCTAAACCTATTGGCGCCCAGACGAAAATCAGTAGAAACGCCGAAACTCGATATTATATTTTGGAATTTATAAATATGTGTGTTTCAACACGTTCGAAAACAAAAAAATGTAAACATCTTAGCTAATCCCCAAACAAAAAAATGCTTAATAGGTATTTAGGCTGGGAAAGGGTTTCGTCTTTCATAAATTTTACTAAACAAAGTTAGTTTTGCGAGCGTTATTTGGGGCGACAGACGGGCTTTTGTTAGCGGATAGTTATAATTTTTAAGTTTCAAGAATGAGTGGATATTATAAATGCAACATCCCGAAAGTGCAGTATTTTTGAATTATGATAGTGTGCGTCTTATCGCAGTGCCTTACGGAATTGAACTCGAAGCTCTAAAGGTCTATGCAGTTTCTGGATTTGTTAGAAACTTGTAAAATTGTGTTTTGACAAATTTATAAATTAACTGTTATATCGGTTACAATAATACAATACCCGTATCCAGTGCTGGTTGCGAAAGAAACTTTATCATGCTTGAGGCGACTTAAAACGTATCTTCGCACTGACGATAGACTGAATTATTTGGCTATTATAAATATTGAAAATTCTGCAGCAAAAACTTTAAATATAGATGTTATTAATAAATTTGACGGTAGTGATAATACCAGAAGAATTATTTTACATTGGGTAAGTGTATTTTTATTTTAAGTTATTTTTTTTAATAACGGATGCCCACCTAAGTATATTTTGGCCCGCCCCTGGCCCACCTGATACTAATATCCTAGCTACGTGCCTGTTGGTAGTACACCAATTGTTAAAATGATTGTAGGTACCTTCGAGCGCTCTCTAGACTCTCTAGAGTTATCATCAACTCAAAATAATTTTCACCAAAAACTGCAATCGCGGTAGGTAACTGTTTACAGATTGCTATAGAAACACAATAGGTGCTTTCTATTTACACTCAACATGAGAATATCACTTCACTTTAGTGAGATGAGAATCTCACCTCACTTTGCCAACCTAAATAGAACTACTTTTACGTGTGTTGCCTTACAGCACTAAGTGAGCAAAAAATATTACCACTGCACTTGCTTCGTAGGTACAGCTTGATCGGTGCGGGGGGAAAACAAAAACTCACTTTAACTCAGATGTCATATTCTAAATAGAACGCGTTGTCCAAGTGAGATTATCTGAAGTGAGGTGAGATTACCTGAAATTGTTGGTAAATGGAAAGCACCTAATATATCAATCGACAACAGAGATAACTTAACCTCTTTATTAATAAAATATATAAGCTGACAGTTAGGTGTTTTGTGATCGACAATACGTCAACGTGATGTGGAGACTGACAATTATCGCATTTGCATCCGAATATAGCGCAAAAAAACGTCATAAGCATCACGAACGTTAATTAAGGACTACCGATCTCAGACAATAATTGGAATCATTGCTGCGCTCCTCCTCCAAACTATTGTCAACCCTAACATCTCACTCACATGTAAACACAGATCGAACTGTCAATATTGTCAATCAGTAATTAATTGAATCAAATAGTACAAACTCTGACTACGCTTGGTTTAATCGTCATAAACGACTAAACGACTTCCAGAATTACCTAAAGATATGATTATATCGGTGTGATGCTATATGCTAAACAACACTATTAGTACCTACTCTTTCATTCTGAACAATAAATTTTTCTTTTTCTTTTGCTTTGGTCATTGTTATTAAGTTTGTTATAACTTATAAGTACGAATTAACAGTTTTTTTAGTTGGGTGTTGTACCTACAGTTTTAATGTAAACCTAGACGGTAAGCGCTGTCGGCCTCGCCGCCTAGCTGCTTAGTAAATAAATAATAATAATAATAAATAGAGTCCTGAAAAACAAACACCCTGTATAGGATTTTTTTCAGACGCATTGTGTATATTACTCTCAAACAAAAAGAAAAACATGCGGAATTGGAAGTTTGTAGGTTAAGCCGTTCTGGGAGTTATTTCGAAAAAACAGGTCGGGGGTCACCACCTTCAGAAGGCCGTATCTCGACAGGGATGCATTTTTGTATACAGTCCATTTATTGTGCAATATAGCCATATTGCAAGTTGAATGGACCGCCCACTTTATCATTGGAATATAGGCAACCCATTACACACTTCTAGCACTCTTGCCCCTGCTTACTGATTTTGATTATTGTTTGTCAAATTACTCAGTGTTTAACGAGATTTAAAACTAACGATTTATTGGAAACATATCCTAACAGACCAATCCCTAATGTATCTACAATATCAAGAACTTCTAGAAAATTTGACACAACATGAAAAAAAAATTGACGTAAAACAGTACCACATGAATTTGTACACATTTCTATTTGTTCTTGGTCTGTATAAATGATGTTTTCAATACATCTGTAGTTTTCAATCTTGTTCTGTATTAAATATTAAAAAAAAAATAGTTATTGTTTATACAAGACGATAAAATTATATTTTATCGACAAGCGGAAAGTGTTAATTCACGAGCGATGAAATCGCGAGTGAATTAATTTTCGCGAGTCGATAATTAAATTTTATCGTCGTGTATAAAATTCTATTTTTTTCTATAGCAGATGTTAAAGAAAAATAAGAAAAATTTGTAAAATACCAATTAAAATTAAATTATATTAAACCTGAAAATCTCAGTAGGTAGCAAAGGTTTCCATGGAGTTAGAGTTACCCAAACAAAGTCAGAAAATTAAAGTACTTTATCTATCCTTGCGGTTAAAGTGTTACTTTATCTACTCTTGCGGTTAAAGTAATACTTGATCAACTATTTTTAGTCGAACAAAGCACACTTTAACATCTGCTATAGAAAAAACAAATTTATAACAATAATTTAAACCAGTAAACAGGGACAAGAGTCCTAGCAGTGTATAATGGGTTGCTTATATTCCAATGATAAAGTGGGTGGTTCATTTAACTTGCAATATGGCTATATTGCACAATAAATGGACTTCACTGTATAGGTAAGTTCGGCTAATTCGTCTTATTTGATCTCGGGATTCTGTGGCCAAGCGTTGTCCATCCATTTCTGGGACACCCTGTGTAATTAACTTTAGAAACGGACCATGTTCATTTCAGTTTTGTTCGTTTTGTTGGCTCTTCTGTCAGGTTGGTAACGAAAGTCAGCTTAGTTTTAAAACCTAACCTGGTTTAACATAAAAGTAACCTTAAAAACATCAAAAGTACAACGTCTACAACTTTACCAGTTTAAAAACAGTTAGAAAACTTATAAAATACAATGCAAACAAACTCAGTATGCAGTGAAATAATTGACGATATCGAGGATCTAATTTCATCACAAGATATAACGCCTAAAGAAAGATATAGCAGTCGCAAGTCTGTAAAGGTTAAAGCTAGAAAAAGAAATGTAAGTTTAAAACAGCAAATTATCCGATTTTATTGCTGAAAGTAATGAAATTTTAGGAAAAAGTAATACCTGAACCTGTAGTAGGAGATATTCCTGGAATTCAAACAATTTATGTGAAAACATGGGGCTGTGCTCATAATAGTTCGGATTCTGAATACATGGCTGGTCAACTTGCAGCTTATGGATATAAATTAACTCAAGACAAAACTAAAGCAGATCTTTGGTTGTTGAACAGCTGTACAGTGAAAAATCCAGCTGAAGACCATTTTCGGTATGTATACTTTCTGCAGTCAACAACAGCATTGTAGTTTATAATCTTTAGAAATGAAATTGCATCGGGAAAAGAAAATGGAAAACATATTGTATTAGCAGGATGTGTGCCCCAAGGGGCACCAAAAACCCCGTTTCTTCAAGGTTTGAGCATAATAGGGGTTCAACAGATTGATAGAGTAGTGGAAGTAGTAGAAGAAACATTAAAAGGCAACACCGTAAGATTAATGGGATTAAAGAAAGAAAACGGAAAGAAAATTGGTGGTGCATCCCTGCTTTTGCCTAAAGTTCGAAGAAATCCTCTGATTGAAATAATTGCTATTAACACAGGCTGTTTAAATCAATGCACTTACTGCAAAACTAAGCATGCTAGGGGTGACCTTGGAAGTTATCCACCTGAAGAAATTGTAGCCAGAGCAAAACAAGCTTTTGAAGAAGGAGTTGTGGAAATTTGGCTCACTTCAGAAGATACCGGTTTGTAATATTAAAAGAAAAATTACAATAATCATTTAATATTATTTATATTTATTAGGTACTTATGGAAGAGATATTGGAACGTCACTGCCAGCATTACTGTGGCAATTAGTGGAAATCATTCCAGAAGGTTGTAGATTGCGCTTAGGAATGACAAATCCACCTTACATTCTAGAACACTTGGAAGAAATGGCAAAAATTCTTGCCCATCCTCGAGTTTATAGTTTCTTACATGTTCCAGTACAATCTGGAAGTGATCAAGTACTAGCAGACATGAAACGAGAATATAGTAGAGATGACTTTGAGCACGTTGTTAATTTTTTAAAGAGCAGGTGAGTTCGGGTTTAAAAATTCGGTAACAAGTTTAAATGTAAGTAAATTTTAGAATACAAGGGATGACTATAGCCACAGACATAATATGTGGTTTTCCAACTGAAACCGAAAAGGATTTTGAAGATACTCTTTCATTGTGTGCAAAACACAAATTTCCCAGTCTTTTTATAAACCAATTTTATCCAAGAACTGGAACCCCAGCTGCGTTAATGCCTCGAATTCCAGCTCAAGAGGTCAAGCAACGAACTAAGAAATTGACTGATCTTTTTTATACTTACCAGCCATATGGACAAAAAGTCCATGAAATTCAAGAAGTGTTAGTCACTGAAGTCTCTCATGATAAAAAGCATTATGTGGGACATAATAAGTTCTATGAGCAAGTCCTGCTGCCATTAAGCGAAAAGTATATGGGAAAGCTTGTTAAAGTTAAAATTACTGAAGCAAGCAAGTTTTCTATGATTGGGGAACCTTTAGATAAGGTTGTTATGCCAGGACTTAGTAAACCTTTACAGCAAGGGCAAATCTCAGGAGTGCAGAATACAGAATATGTCGATAATTCGAAATTGTTTATTACAGTTTGTGTTCTTGCAGTGTCTGTTTTGTTAAGAATTATCTGGATGTTTATATAATGTAAATATAAACTATAATAGTAATGACAAAAATGTGTATTTTTCTGAACAATGCAAGAAACATTGGGAATTAACGTTATGGTATATTTGATTTAACTTTAAAACAAATTTAATGGAGCAGAGGAAATTTTGCTATTGTTATTTTCAAGGAAAAAGCGATTTTCCGATATTTGTTTACTCCTGTTATGAAGAATAACTTTTTTATTTGATTAGTTATCACGTTTTTTAATAGAACTCAGTGCGGTACTCAACTTTCAAAATTCTAGGGGAGGAGCTTAACTATATCTCCTGGTTGCCTATTTATTATAATAGGGATCTTTATTGTACATCTATAAAATATAAATATTTAAAAAAAAACACCAATTAAAACAATAAAGTATATTTATTCATATAAATATAATATAAAAAGTATACTTTTTAGGTATAATAAAAAACCTTTGAAGTTTCCTATGTACTTATAAAATAATCACTGTATGTATATGTATATTTGGATAGTTTTATTATAACGGCTTCAGTCATGAGGTCATATCATGCTTTTAATATCTCGCAGAGATGCACTACATTTATCGTAAGCATGATAACAAAACAGTAAATATTATAGAGGTTTAAAAACTCAACACTACCTATATAGGATGAAGGCATATTTGAAGCAATGAAATGAATTTAGAACATTGTTTCCTATTCAAATATTACTAAATATTTAGTGCATCTCTCAATTATGTGAAGCTTAGCAAGAGGTACAGTTTTTGTAAAGTCTAAGAAGTACATCTAGCAAGGAACGAAACAATACTAATACTACCATATTTAATTAAGTACAGAATTCGAGAAAAACGCAGAAAAAAAATAACAAAAAAAACCATTGGCAAACTAATAAAAACAAACAAAAACTTAAAAATACATGAACACGTCATTGTACTAAACCTTTTCTAGTAAAATTAAGTACCAGCCTAAGGCATAACATATTATTGGCACAAAATCCATATATATAACGTTATTTTTTAGAGGGACAATTTTCATTAATTTGTTCATGTTAATTGAAGGAAGTTTACAATTAAAATTAATTGATAAAAATTGTATTGTATTAGTCAACTGTGCAAATCTAAGCAACAAATAATTTACTATACTATACACACCCAACAGACATAGGTAGCTCCTGCCACCAAAAACGTTTCTATATTTATTTATTATCTCAAAAACCCATAAAGCACGCTATCACTGACATTTTTGACACTTAACTGCTTTCCTGTGAATTTATTTGTAATTTGTAGGGTGTGCAACTCTGTTGGGTGCGTATAGTATTGCCCGTCAAAAAGGTAGCAACAGAAAACAATAGAAGAACCATTACCAATATGAATTAAAAAATAGACTAGAGAACAAATGAAAATCTTTGGGAAATCTAGGCTTTTATGTATAGCTTTTGAAGAAGGCAATGCTTGTAGTGTAGAATCAATCAAGAAGACATTATAAGTTTTCAACTGTAAAAAAGCAACTAAAGGCCATGAAAACTCTACTTCTCTTAAAAATATTGATTGTTCTATATTTTTATTACTTAGAAATTACAAAAACCCTTAGGTTCTACTTTAATAAGATATTATGGAATAATAATTTAAGGGTTTATTAAATTTTCTTAATACTAGTCGACAGCAAGAAGAATAAAAGTTTCACTCATCTATGCCAACTATATTTTAGTAGGGAAATTTGATTTTGTTTTCAATCTGTTTTAAAAAAAATCAATGTATGGGCTCTCTATTTAATAAACAAACAGTACTAATGTCATTCACAAGAACAAATCGTGTTAAATTCCACACAAACAGCCTTGATTTAATTCAATATCCCCACGGCAAACATCTCATAGTTCATTCAAAAAAGTACAGACCACTGTATGCAAACAAAACACTCGTTTACTAAGATATAAAAATGGAAATTTCTATAATATACCCATCTTTTATAATAAAACCTGTTTTATGTTCTCTAGAAATAGTAAAGTTTAATTTTGCTCCCTATAAATATCACTCTTCTGAAGGCTCAGTTCCGAAATATCGGTCACCAAAATTGCCAATCCCTGGCAGTACATAAAATTTATCATTAATCTCAGGGTCAATTGCAGAAGTTACAATCTGAACCTTAGGAAATGCATAAGCTATTGAATGTACTCCAGACTCTGCCATGAGGAGTGATACTATTAATATGTTACTTTCTGGTACATCATGATCTAACAACACACGGATTGCCATCATAGCAGCTGCTCCTGTGGCTACAGTTGCATCCATGAGAATGACTTTATAATCCTTTATATCCTTAGGAAGTCGTAAATAAAATAACTAAAAAAAAACTGAGATAAAATCTAGCGATAAAAAAATACAAGATTAGGTTTACCTCAGGCTCACCAGTATGAAAGTTGGTTTGTATTAATATTTTTCCAATTCTAATATCTTTGTACACATCACAGACTGCTTGTTCCATTGTTTCACCTGCTCTTAATATTGATACACCACATATTTTATCAGTAGCCATACGTTTGCCTAAAATTAACTAATTATTGTAGAAGCCAGGCTATTTATATTGAATTTTACCATTGTACATAACACCCTGTGGAGTTTCCACAGTTTTTTCAACAAACGCCATCAGTGATAATGTATATTCTATAACAAGCCTGATAAGCCTTTTACTGTAAAAGATAAATTCATCTCTAGGTGTATCCTTGTTACGGATAAAGGTATGTAACCCTCTGATTTGTGGCGTTGTCGGTAAAAGATGGACAGTCTCAGGTAGAGGTTGTCCTACATATGAATGTGCCAGCTCTTCACGTATCTTGAAACCTCTCTGTAAATTATTTAGAAAAATATGAAATTAGTGAAAATATTGAATATTTTTTATAATTTTGTAAAATTAACTTGGACTTTACTATTTGGATAATATAAAAATTACGACACCAAGTAAATTTATTAAATAATAAATTAACAGTATAAGGCTACATGTTTCAACCCCTAACGATCATCATCAGGCCAATTATAAACTATACTTTGTTTAACCAAGATATGCGTATAGACTCCGCCCCATAAACGCTGTCAAAAGTTGAATATAATTTTTCAATTGGTCGTATTTTTAAAACCCACAACATACAACTGCGCTAATTTTCAGTGACGCTTACGAACCACTTCCGGTTGTTGCTTATCAGTCTTGTCAGAACGTTTGCGAGCTGAAAGATATTCTTTAAAATAATTAAATCTCATATACTACTGACACTAGAAGTGTTATCATTTAAAATAAAAAAAAATTAAATTAAAAATAAATAGTTTTTGAATTTCCCGCTTTGTACCATGTACCATGTGAAACTGACTTTAGTGTTCATCACGCTCAAGGGGCGGAGTCTATATGCATATCTTGGTTAAACAAAGTATAATCTACAAACAAAACAATAAAACAAAAACGCTTGCCATGAGGTAAAAAAAATAGTTTTGAATTAAAAGTTTAAAAACGCACAATCAGCTGAAGATCAAACAGTTTTAACTGTTTAGTCTTTGTGGGGAAGACTGGGTGCCTAATTTTTTATATTTATTATGTAAGTCCACTAGATGCAATGAAGTCCCAATTTTTTTCGTTGTCTGCATTAATCTGTCACTGTCGTTTTTATAAAGTTTGTACAAAGCAGTGAAACTTTCAACAAATAAATAAAAAATTCTGTATATTTAATACTTTGCAATTATAATTCCCATAAAATAGATTTACTGCAGAAAATATGGATTACAATTATGTTATCTAACAACATTTAGTTACTATTTAGTGCCTACAATTATGCCTAATTTGAGAAATATGTAAAATTTCATCATTTATATACCATATGATCACAGCTGAAAGGAACTTCCCAATATCATCCTTGGATGTTTCCATTTTTAATTTGCAATCTCTTACATTATGACTGTTTTTATCTGAGATAGTATTATCAACTGACAATATTGCTGTCAGTTATCGATTTTTTATTCCATGTTATCAATGGGCTCATTCAGGGATAATTAGTAGTTGAGATGCGTAAACAGCCATTTCGCTGAATACAACCGCTGAGTGAGAACTTACAGTAAGCGGATGACGTAAGCTTTGCTAAGTGGCTTTACATTAACTTCTAGCTGCTGACCCTCCCTGAATGCGCTCATTATCATAAAATCAGATCCGATAAAATACTAACAGAGATGAAACACTAGATACCATTTAATATCTATTTAGAAAGTCAAAGAAAGGTGTAACACTGACAATACTGTATTTTGTCATATCCGATAACTTCAATTTAAAAGTTTAATTTGAATTTTATTTGAACTTTTAGATCTGCTTCTATGATTTAACATATAAATATGCATTATTTGCAATTTAAAAATTGTAAATGGTGCAATATAAGTGAATAACATACTTTCCTTCAAAAATTGCATAAATAGGAAGTTATAAAAAAAATATATACAGCGATAGTTGTAAACCTGTTGGTCTGTAATTTTGCATATTATCCTATATTTTTTCACATGAATGAAAATTAGAATGAAAAAAGAGAAATTACGACTATACCTATTTCATTTTTTTCTATAACTATTTATTTTAAGCAGAAGGCGAATTTAAATATCGAAAGTTTATTTATGGGGTTTGCTGCAACTTTACCTAATGTATTTTACTCCATTTAATCAAATATGTATCTCTTATAGTAAGCGAGTTGTGCATGCTGAAAATTAGTCTGTGGACATACTGTATAATAGACATACAGGGTGTTTCTAAAATATGGTGCCATATAGCTTAACCACAGATTCCGGGGATCAAAATAAGAAGATTTAACGAACGCAACTTACCTGTATCCGAAATTGCTTCGTTAAAGCGTTATCCAACGCCAAAGATCTTCAAAAAATTTCTATTTTTTTAAACCACAAAAGATTGTTTTTAACGATTAGGATGAAATTTGGGATGTGATTCTTTACTGGAAAAAGGTGTTTTTTGACATCATTTTTTTGTTCAGGAGTGTCGCCTAAGTTGGTCAAAGGTTGATCATCCACAGTCAAAGAAGCTCATATCTTTTTAACAGTTCGGCCAATAGTTTTCAAATTTGTTTTACAGAGAGACATTCTTATTTCAAATATTTTTGTCTCTTGTTCGATTTCGGTATCTGCCATAGTTTAGGCTGAAGAAATTATTTTGATTGGTTGCAGTGCATTTCTTAAAACAAATGTAATAATCTAGTTGTCCGGTATGTTGAGAAACAAATCACGAAGAGACAATTTGATATAAAGTTTATTACTAACAAGTATGTAAAGGGTGGCGCAAAATAATCTGAACTATTTCTCAACCAATGGTTCAGCTTATTTTGTACCACCGGTAAATTAATAGATTTACAGCAAATGCTCGATGAAGAAGAAATGCACTGCAGCCAATAAAAATAATTTTTTTCAGCCTAAACTATGGGAGATACCGAAATCGAACAAGAAACAAAAAATATGTGAAATAAGAATGTCTCTCTGTAAAAAAATTTTGAAAACTATTGGAGGAACTGTTAAAAAAGTATGAGCTTCTTTGCCTGTGGATTATCAACCAGTTTGACCACTTATGCGACACTCCTAAAAAAATGATGTCAAAAAACACCTTTTTCCAGTAAAGAATCACATCCCAAATTTCATCCTAATCGCTAAGAACAATCTTTTGTTATTTAAAAAATAGAACTTTTTTAAAGATCGCTTTAGCGAAGCAATTTCAGATAGAGGTAAGTTGCGTTAAATCGTCTTATTTTGATCCCCGGAATCTGTGGTTAAGCTATGGCACCATATTTTAGAGACACCCTGTATAGTACCTACTATTACGTAATTAACATATTAGGCATGCCTAACTACCACAACACTTACAAAGTCATCAAACATGTTAGACACAGCTTTAAATTAACATAAACATTAGCATAAATGTAATTATAAAAAAAATTTGCTATCAAATGTTTTGGTAAATTCATTTCCATATCATTTCATTAACTAGGGGTTATCAGTTTTATGGCAATGACCTAATATGCAAGTACTATATATTCTACAGTGAAAATTAACTCGAACATAAAACTCCATGATGCAGAAAGTGGTATATTTTCTCATTTTAATACTTTCGGTTAAATTGACAGAACAACAGTTTCTCTGTCATCCAAAGACATGTGCAAATGTAAAATGTAAAATACCCCCTATATGTCCACCAGACCAAGCATTAGTATCAACTTTTTGTGACTGTTGTAAAGAATGTGTACCAGTTATACGTAAGTATTAAAGTTATTCCTTTATGTATAAATGATATGAAACTTATGAACTAAAACATTAAATTATTTTTAGCTGCTGGAGGTTCTTGCGAAATATTTTGGGGTACCCCGCAGAAACATATTTGTGCACCAGACACATATTGTAAAGATGGAATTTGTGGTTGATGATATTTTGTGAAGCATGTTAAACAATATAAATAAAAGAATTTATATTTATTTTACTTTTGTTTAATGTACAACCCAAAAATCTATGCCTGTTTCAGTTTTATAACGATTCATTGATTTGTATTAATTTTATCGCGACCTTCATGATTTTCGAGACTTGATGTCTTTTGAAATTTTAAAAATCAAGAAAGTCATGAATTTTATTTATTTTTTATTTGTCAATTATTTGTTGTTTATATCTCTCAAACAAGGTATATTAAGCCCTACAGTGTTATGAATATTTTTTTCTTCAAGCGTATCATAATATTGTTGTACAGAACTGGCTATGTAGAAGGAAGTCATTTTGTTAATAGTCAAAAAATGAAAATAATGTTACTAGTACAATAATGTGTTTACATATCCATGGCAACGGCAGTATTTTACCCATAGCTGCGCCCCCAAGGTTGGTAGTGGGGAGAGCGTTGTCTTGTCGAAATGACTTTTTAGGAAATATTTATTTACAGCAACAGAATATTTTTACACTTGAAGAAAAAATAGTATATATTATTCGGAGTAGAACGTCTTATTTGTGTTTCGCTCACTTGCACAGCCACGGCGCGTGCGCCTCGGCCGCAATACAGGGTGATTCAAAAATGGCGCATAAGCTCTTCAGTACGTTGTTGGGAATAATAATTGAAGTGTAGGAAAAATAGTAAAAAAATTCTTAGCCGCTAATTTGCTGAGAAATGAAGAAGTTAAGTTGAGAACTCAACTTTGAATTCATGTGGATTTTGAAACTTCTCATCATTTCATATAAATAATTTAAGTATTTTTAATAGTGGGTAATAAATAAAATGCTCATAACACCTCATTATCCTGAAATATTAGCTTTCAAAATTGATATTTTCCTATCAAGTTGTTTTAAAAAAATATGTGGCAACGATGTTTGAAACTTTTAATAAGCTCACTATGTAAATGAAACGAAATAAAAGCCACTCATATACTACAGGGTGATCAAAAATGATTGAACGTGCCGCTTCATACTGATTTTTTGTTGTCCGCTTACTGCCGCTGTCGGTACTTAAATAACCTTGGTAATTTCAGTGGTGTAGACATTGTAATTTAAATGACAGATGGAAATGACAGATGGAAAATAATGCGCAAGACACTGAACAGATGTAAGTATTGATAAACAACAGACTGTTTGACAAAACGGAAAGCATTTTTGATAGTAATTGGACCGACTAGCGGTCATGTGACCTTCAATCATTTTTGATCACCCTGTACATAGCTGCACCCGTGTTGCCAAATCTACAACTTACTTCTTCGTTGTTAACTACAAAAATGTAGCAGCTAAATTTTTTTTATGATTTTTCCACAGTTCAAATAACCGTCCCCTACAACGTACTGAAGAGCTTATGCGCCATTTTTGAATCACCCTGTATAAGCTCAACACAAAAAGAACTCTTTCTACTCCTAATAATATAATATACTATTATACCCCCTATTATGCCCCTTAACATATTTTTATTGTCATCGCAATAGATACATAAACCAACATAATTCGTAAAGCTATGTGATGGCGTGTCCAAACTTTTCGTTATGTAACAGTATATAACAAATCAAATGTAGGAATGCGATTTTCCCGCATGAGCGCTGCTTTAAAGAACAAGCGAGCGCAGCGAGCGACTTCCTTCATTTGCGCAAATGCGCGGAAGACGCAAATTCCTCTTCCCGCATTTGGTTTGTAGTATCCAAAGTGAAAAATAAAACATTGTATGGACCACGGACAGTACTTGATGTTTATGCCCTCAGGTCCCATTCACTACTTACCAATTGCAGTTGTGCATAAACATGTTGCACTATGAGTTGAATAGCTACTTCATTTTCTCCACCTCTTGGTACAATGATATCTGCATGAGTCATTAGAGGAGCTATATAATGATTAAAGGACGGCTGCACCATTTTAGTATACTGTTTAATAACACCATCAAGTTCACGCCCCCTCTGAGATATGTCCCTCTTCAAACGTCTTGCAAGTCTTATATCAGCATCAGTGTCTACAAATATTTTCATATCTAACATACTAACAAGTTTTGGATTGTAAAATGCAAGAATTCCTTCGAATATGATTACATTTGCACCGTACATGGTTTTCTGAAAGATTATATCAATGTAAGCATATTATTAGTTATGAAAAAAAAATTTAATTACTTACAGTTCTGGTTTCCCTTGCATGTGTGACAAAATTATAAATAGGAACTTCTACTTTACGCCCTTCTTTCAGTCGCTGCAATGTGGTGAGAAGTATATCGAAATCAAAGGCATCAGGATGATCAAAGTTGTATTCATTGTTGTCTGCTAGCGCATGTTGCTTCTCATTTAAAACTTTGTAAAACGAATCCATACTAAGGAGAGTGACCCATGGCATATCTAATGCTGCTATGATTTTAGCAGCCACTGTTGTTTTTCCGGACGCACTGCCACCACAAATCCCTGTACGAATTGCACAGATACTTAAAATTCGAAATGAAACACATAAAAGCTCAACATAACAAAAAAAAATTAGTTGTATTAAAAGTTATTTGTACCAATTACAAATGGTTCCACTTGTTGCCCTGCAGAATTGTACCAGGGTGGTCTTCCAGCAGTGTAAATTGTGCGATGTTGAGTACGTAATACAGATTCTGCAGCTGTTTTTTTTGAAGATTGATTAATTGATGTGGTACGTTGACGTCGGGCTCTTGGAGATTTCTGAGAACCTAAAACAAGAAATTATTATTAACAGATATTTTGAACTTTATTTTCTACCTTCATGTAAATAATTTATTTATAATATTTGCCAAAAAACTATTATAATGGGTATATAAAACATATTGGTCTAAGTAAAAATATTGTTAATGTTATCGCTTGTCCCAGCTTATTTAGATTGTGCAGCAGGATTCAAAGACTAAAGACTACCCAAGCCCTAGCTAGGGACCTCCCAGTCTTTTCAGTGGCTACCCAAACTTCCCACAAACTACCCAGATTTCCCAGTGAATACCCAGACTTCCCAGGAACTTCCTAAACTATGTACAATAAACTTCCCATGTGGTTTACCCCTTGCTTAACTCTGCACCACGCCCGCCCCCTATATGTAAAATTTATAAGTTTTCATATTTAAACTTCTTTCATACTTTGACTAATAAAGACGCTATAGGAGCATCAATTTCCGATTTTTAAAACTTCGTAGAGGGCGCCACAGTAAAATTCTAGCACGTCCATCTTCATTATGGACAAGCATAAGCTGTCATTAATGAAGTTGGCCGTGATTCTACCATTAATCAAAAAATGAAAATGTACCTAACACCAAGCTGCATAAGTGTAGAAAATTTAAACAAAATCGTGTGGCCAGCTCTTTGTAATAATTTTTCAAAAATTTCAATATTTTTGCACACGCGCCACTCCGTTGCGACCGTTTTTGGATTTACTGAGTAAAATTTTCTTCATGGTATAGTACCGCCAAAGGGCTTTCAAACAAGTTGTTGCTGAACCTGATCAATGGTTTTTGAGTTGTGGGGCGATAGTCAAAAATTTGCAAAATTCATAGCGGCGGCCATTTTGAAGTTAGAGAGTCCGGAAAAAACTGTTTCCCTTGAATTATGGTCTTCTTTCATATCCGCTACTCAGATTTTCAAATTTTTGCTAACTTCTGTCTAACTTCGTCTTCCGGTTTCGGATTTTTTTGAAAAGCTTATTTTGTCGATGAATTTTCGAATACCCCTTCATTTCAAATATCATCAAAATCGGTTCACTAGTTTTTGCGTTAGAGGCGTCACATCACATACACACACACACAAAATATTATATTTCGGAGATGTTGAATTTGGTACAAACTATCCACACATTGTCTACAGGTACTTAAAAATGAAATAAGTAAGTACCTGGTAGAATTATGTAGAATTTTTTATTAGTTTAGAATTGATATGACTTCAACACGAAAATGATATCAGATTTTTGTTTGCTTTGCACCATCAGATTTCAGCAGAGTGTGATAGTAGTTTCCCTCTATCCCCCCATCAAAATTGATGCGTCCGGCATATAGATTGTTTATTGATTTCAAACAACTACTATTTACGCAAATACCTACTAGTAATCATGCTGTAGAAATGTCTGAATAACAAATAAAATATTTGCTGGAAGTTCTGGAAATCCACAGGGTTATCCTTGAATTAATAATTAGCCTTATCGCATTTATAATTGGTTGTTATACTTATTACCGCAAAATGGTGCCCCTCGCATTCATGAAATTTCTGGTAGTATATAAACCGTAGAACTAAATTTTGGAATACCTAAACATAAAGCAAGTGCAAGACTAAAGGCAGCACAATGCCTAAATTATTGGGCTTGTTTATTTTATTATTTTTTATAAATCTCTCAGAACAATATGTCTGCCTTCAAGATAGTTGTGCAAATACAACATGTACAATACCAGAAAACTGTTCAGCAAATGAAGCATTAGCACCTACCGCATGCAATTGTTGTAAACGATGTGTTCCACTTATATGTAAGTAGGTATCTCCAATTATAAGACATTAATTTGGGATTTTTTTTGTATAAACAAAGTGGTATTAGTGTTTACCTATATAAGTATATGTAAATACAATGACGAATATATTTTTAGCACCTGGTGGAAGGTGCATGGTCGTAAGAGGGGTCCCACCGAGTTATGTGTGTGCTCCAGGAGCATCTTGCAGAAATGGAACTTGCAATTAATTCAATACATTATGTACTGTAACTGGAATTTAAGGAGAATTTTAATATGTATTGGATTGTATACAACTGTAATACAGCTCGAAGCTTGGCTCAGTCAATTTAATTTATTGAATATAATCGACTGTTACACCATGCTTTTACTAATAGGTTGTAAAGCTTGGGTATTACCATGAACCTTCGAACATACGCTGCTCCTAGACTGGAAAGAGCATATTCCTATGTTGCACTGCACAACTGCTACTTCAAATAAAATTGACAGAAACGACAATATAATTGTTAGACAAGTGTTAGACTAAATGCATAGTGCGCATGCGTAAAAAACAAACAGTGGCATGGCGCTATGGATGACCAATTACCAAACCCCAAATTACCGGGCGGGTGTGTAGAAAATACTAGTTCCTATTATATGTCTGTCCTTGTCAATTTTCTTTGAGCCAACTTCAAAGTGGTATGCTCTTTCCATAAAGCAGCAGTGTGTGTTCAAAAGGATGAACTATACAAATAACCAGTGCCGTCTTGCTTCTTTATTTTGTGGGAAGCGAAATAATTTTCCAACGACTTTGTTTCTGGGCTAATATCTAATTATAGAGTCCTCAACTATATTCTTTTAGTTTTTATGATTTCTTAAAGCTTTAATTTTTTTAATAACCATTTTAATGCTTTAAAGCTAAATTAAATAATTATGCAAATAAAACTTTTCCCGGCCTCATTTTCATACTATACTACTCCATAGTTGATATTTAGATGTTTCTCAAATATTTAAACACCTCATTTGTTATATCTTCTTGCATAAAGTCTAAAATTGAAAATTCTTCAAATTTGTAATATTATTATCCAAACAAAATATGCGATTTTTAATGCATTTATTAGTATACCTACCTATACAACCTAGCTAACCCATAAAAATGGAAAGGAAGGAAATAAGCGAACCTTAATTTTATAATTGAGATAACAGGAAATAATTAAAAATAGCAGTAGACTGTAATTTATTGTTACACAGGGTGTTTCGCGAGAATATGGAAATATTTTAAGGACACGTCTAGGAAGCCAAATTTAGCAAAATAAGCTCATATTATGTTCAAGTCCGATTTTCATTCGTTTCAGAGACATATTTTGATTAATTGTAATTTAAAAACTAAAGAAAGCTTATTAAAATTCATTACAAAAAGAAACAAATAGCATTAATTCACAACAAATTTTCAAAAACACCACCGCCCACTTCGATACACTTATTTGCGCGTTTATAAACTGAACTAGTAACGAGTTTCAGTGAACGATTATACGTTCTAATGAATAGTAATTTATTGTATAAGTGTCTTAGGAAGTATTTTATCCAAGCGAGAACGAAGTTCGAGGGTTTAATTTTCTAATGATGACAGTAAGAACAACATTCGAAATATAAAATACTTCCTAATTATTAAGTTTTTAAATTATTGTAGGTGGCAATAATCATGGGCATTGCTGGAGTAGCTATGTCGTAGTGAAGAATTAACAAATTAACTAAATTGACTCTTAGACGATATTGAGGATGTATAGGGTTTGGGCTCAATTTTCTACAAATATTTCGAAAATACGTGTCTTTACGGTCATCACATCGACGATTCTTTGTGTGTTACAAAAATGGCAACTACACTGGGATAAATGCCGTAAACAGTAGCCAAATTTTTGAATACTCCGGATGCATGTGCCTATATGGGGCACTGCTTTCGGCGTTCATCAGATACTATTTAGCTGATGAGGGCGCAGATTTAATACATATCAAATGACATGATAATTGGAATGGAAGTCCTCGGCGGTGACCAAGACTTATATGAAGATTCAGTGCAAAATAAAATGAAAATTGCACAGAAGGTTATGGTAGGCCAAGGTGGTCATGCACCCTCAACAAGTAATACTGTCAGTCATGAAAGCGTTTGCAGTCCTTCTTTGTTGAACACCATTCTTTCCGCATTTACTACAACTAATTGTAATAATTGCAAGATAAATAGAAATGTTCATCTTAACAAATAAGCTAATGTTGTAAGATACCTACTACTATTTGTATCTATTCGAAACAAAAATTAGTTTAAAAAATTAATCCTTAATTAAAAAGGTACTAATGTCAGTGCAGGGCCAAAAACATGATTACGGCCTGTCGGGACAAAAAGACTAACTTTACGCCCGCAACTGAGGCCAAAAAAAACAGTTCTTAGATCGTACATAAATTCATTTATAGTTGGGGCACGCTAAGGGTGCATCTACGTTATCAATTTTTTAATGGCGTCCATAACGTCACGAATTACTCTGTTTATATTTATTTATTGTTTCTAAAAACGTCGTTTGCTTTAATGTGTCTCTCAAACTGTCAGAGTGATATTTGAGTAATATAAACACAATAAAAAAAACAACAATGATCATGTGCTTGAATAGAAACTTCTAGGACGAAAAAAAATACCAATTAGTAAACGTTTTTATTTTTTGCAGGAATAATATGAATACAACTAATTAATAAAAATAATAACTGTAAAAATAACATTATATGGGCTTATAAAAAGCATACTTTTAATACGTAATTCACAAAAAAAATTACAGTTTTATACTGTTTCAAGATTGGTACTACAAAATTACCAGAAAATGCGAATGATGACGTAGATGCACCCTTAGTGTGCCGCAACTATATCAAGAAATATTCATGGTATACTAGCCATGGGTTGCCTATCCCTAGAGGGCCTAGAGCCTAGAGAAACATAAACTCAGTTTACCATAAATATCTTTATTTGGGCATTTGCCTAATTCTTCCACTTCTAGTATTTATAAAATTTCTAAAAATAATGTCAGGAATGTCAATATCTAAAACCAAATTGTAAATAATTAAGTAATAGGTAGGTACAACTTGTGAAGGATTGATAATTTTTGACCTTGAAAATTATCTAAATTATTTATGACCACTAAATTATTAGTACTTAAAAAACAACAATTTCAAGGCCAATATCTTAAACAGTAGTTATAATTTTTGGGTAGATTAAACTGGGTTTAAAGTTATTTTATAAAATTCCTTATAATATAAACATTTTGGTAAATGTCTTGTAGGTATATCATTCTATTTTTTCAAATACATTTGAGTTATCATGTATACATGTAAGTTGATATAAATACCTACTACCACTGCCGGTTTTAGTTCAAATGGGTATAATTTTATACAGGAAATTTTGAATTTGTACCAAAAATTTATAGCTCTATTACCTTAATTTTAATGTCATCTACATTAAATTTTAATTGAAAAAAATTAAACTTGCACTTGCATAAAAATAGGAAAAAATTGTAGGTACCTGTTGATGGGGGTCTTGGGCAATATGGCACTGTTATCGGTGATGCTGGGGTGTTGTAAAAATCTCCACTTCTTTCTTCATCACCTTCGCCATCGGGAAATACTTCCGAAAAATCTGCTTGCGTTTCACCTGCATCGCTAAAAATTAAAAAATATAAAAATTATGAACCAGGTAGAGTGCATATAAAAACTAAAATGTCTCGAGATAACAAGGCATAAACATTAATATAAAACGTGATTTATTATGAAATTGGTGCAATTTCCTTGAATTTATGATTATACTACTGTGGTAATTCTTTGTAATAAGCCACGTGCATAATTCCTAAAAATAGTTTTTTATATCTTCATGAACGTGCATTTTTAAGGTTAGGAAATTCTAAGAACAGCGTTATTCTTCTAAAAACTGATTTTTAGGAAGAAAATGTTTAAATGGTACTGTACTACTTAATAAATTGGAAACAATTATTCAAAAATTCAAATTAATAGATGCCGAAAAACGTAAACAAATCCCGAGACGTACATGTGATATTCCATCTCCACAGATTTTAGATGAGACAATGAATTTTGTGGTTCAATCATTTTTAGTTACGTGCAAGAGTTCACCTTTATCACTAATTATTTTCAAACAAAAATACCTGTCTGAACTGGCTGAGGATGGAGGATCAAAATTGCTAATTTTTGCTGCCATTTTCCCCACTACCACTACTTCCGCGCCCTCTGCCTGATCGCATACGAATAAAGCGCCTGGCGCTTTCGTTTTGAGAGCATGCTCAGAGGTGTTTTTCAGGACCATTGGGTCCGAATGTTATGCAAATTTTACCGGTAAAACTACTACTTTATGCTACTTTAGATGATAAATAACATAGTTCAAGAAAATATGTTGTTTACTGTTTTAGTTCATTAGCATCTGTTTTTTTTATCGTATTACATAATTTATTTTACCTTGAAATAATGAACAGTTAGAATATCTTAAAAAATTAAACGCAAAAATAAGATAGGTAGGTACCTCTACCTAATAGTTAATATACTTATCATTTGATAGAATTTTGAATTTTGAATTTCAAAATATACAGGGTGTTACAAGTTTAGCTGACCACGAACTTATATATAGGGTGTTTCAAAATGAAATTCAGCTAGGTGCCTGTTATCCTTTCATGAAAATAAGAGGAAAAGTTCCAATTAACAGGGGTCCGCAAATGCTTCGTTACCAAGATAGAGTTGTAAAAAATATCGATCTTTTTTCGATTACGTGGGGCTTTCATTATAAAACTATAGACATAGTGGGAAATGAAAAATATACCTTTTTCCAATTTAGTTGTGAAAAGTCAACTTTTTGACATTTATTTTAGTTGTCATATGCGGTTCATTTTATAACTAGTTATAATAGGTTCGTTTCATCGATACAATTTGGAACGATTCTATTATTGTTTAGAACCGATTCCGAATTCTTCTACGAGCATCCGTCAAATAAACAATTCTAAGAACCAACAAGAACGGTTCCATATCGGTTCATACATAGACTAGATGAAACGGGGTTATCCCTGTAGTATTCACTAAAAGACTTGTTATTAAGTGAACGTAGTATTTAATTATGCATTAAACTTATACAGATTAATAAACTAAGACATATTAAAAATATCGACTGACTTGTACATTGTTCGTTTCTAACCTAGTAACTAACTAACTAACTCGTACCAACCTTATGTCTAAATCACTACATTACATTTCTCCCCTTGTACTATCTTCAAGAATGTAGTCATCAAAGTAAGCTGGTCTTCTGGTTGTCCTTTGCGACCTTCTCACCTCGGCTTCGATACCTTTCGAGGGATCAGTTCCTACGAAAGTTTCTTCGGGTGAAGATTCATCTGTAGCGGTTTCTTCTTGTTGTGCAGAGCTTATAGCAGTGGAACGGCTGTCAACTTCGATCTTCTTCAACATCGAGGAGTTTCTGATGAGTTTCTGGTTATTTTTCTCAATTGTAATGGCATTACCTGCAACACTTGTTACTGTGAAAGGATTAGGATTATAAGGAGGTGAATATTTGTTGGATGGTTTTTGTTTGACTAAAACTTGGTCATTTGGTTGCAGGTTGTGAAGTCTTGTGTGTCGGTGTTCATCTGCATATGTCTTCGCCTTTTGTTTATTTTGAGTATCTTTTACTCTTATGAGGCTCTTCTTTAATTTGTTGTCAATGATCGGAATCGTGGTTTTGACTCGTCTCCCAAACAGAGCATCGTAGGGTGGTACTTCCGTTGTTGAATGTGGAGTGGCTCTATAATTCATCAAGAATTCATGAAGTTCCTTTTCCCAGTTGAGATTTTCGATTACTGCTGTTTGAATTGTCCGTTTAATGGTTCTCATAAATCTTTCAACGTTTCCATTGGCTTCAGGCCAAGCTGGTGTTACTGTTCTATGTTTACAACCTTTTAAGTTCAAAAATGTCTTGAACTCACTTCCATTGAATGGTGGTCCATTATCTGTTTTGATGACGTTTGGAATTCCAAAAAGTCCAAAGATTTTGATCAAATGATTTATTATTTTGGATGCTTTTAAAGATTTTATTATTTCTACCACTGGAAATCTAGAGAATTCGTCCATAATTACCATCACATATTTCCCATTTGGAAATGGACCTGCAAAATCCATGCTGAGATCTTCCCATGCATTTTCCGGTAAAGGTGTGGAAATTATTGGTGTTCTGGTGTGTTCACGGTTCGTTGCTTGACAAGCAATGCAACTTTTAACTTTGGCATCTACCATCTTGTCTATGTCCGGGAACCAAACTTTCTCTCGCAGAAGCGTTTTTGTTTTAGTCATGCCTTGGTGTCCTCTGTGGGCGAGGTCAATGACCCTTCCTTCTAGTTTTTTAGGTATGACAATCTTGTTACCTCTTGTTATGATTCCATCTTGAGATACACCAAGTTCCCATCTGATTTGTGTAAATCGTTTGACGTCAGGTTCAGACCAAAGGGATTTCTTTTTTCCTTTTATTGCTTCATGAAGTTTCTGGAAAGTCTTGTCTTTTTGAGTTTCACCTGCTATGAGTTCTCTTGTTAGAGATTTTGGTATTGCTTCATTTACTATGTGGTTCACCTGTTCTTCTACATCATCATTTATATTTTTGTTTTCGAGGGGATGCCTCGAGAAGAAATCAGTTGGATTCTTGTCACCTGGACAGTGTTCTACCTTGAAGTCATAGCCTTGAAGTTTTAGACGTAGCCTTTCTAATCTTATGGATGTGTTGTTTCTTGGATTCGTTAGCAAATGTAGTAACGGTTTGTGATCTGTCTTGATTATGAACGATGAGCCTTCCAAGTATAATTTGAAGTGCTTAACTCCCCACACGATGGCAAGCATCTCGCGTTCTATTTGTGAGTAGCGCTTCTCTACGTTGCTTAGGGAACGACTTGCACATGCTACTAGACCAGCCGATGTCTCCGACGGTTGGGCAAGCATTGCACCGAGACCATCAGGTCCGGCATCTACATATAGTTCACTTTGCTTGTTGATGTCATAGTAAGTGTAGTTGGTGGAGTTTGAAAGTTTTTCCTTTAAAATTTGGAGTGTTTGTTTTTCAGCTTCTCCCCACTGCCAATTAGCATCTTTAACAATCAACGCTCTTAGTGGTTCTGTTAGTTGGGCTAAATTACGTATAAAGCGACCACAATAGTTGATCATTCCTAAAAGACTTCTTACCTCAGACACGTTTGTTGGCGGTTGTAACTTAGCAAAATCTTGAACTTTCCTTTGATCAGGAGCTATGCCTTTCTCACTAAATTCGTACCCAAAAAATACTACTTTTTTTAAGCAAAAATGACATTTAGTTGTGTTTAAAGTTAAACCAGAGTGTTGAAGTGTTTTTAAAGTTTGATGTAGTGCTGCATCATGTTCTTGCTTCGTTTTCCCAAAAATTAGAATGTCGTCGCTGACATTGATGGCCCCATTTATATTAGCTATTACTTGACGAATTGTGTTCTGAAATAATTCCGCTGCAGAATTGATTCCAAAATTTAGTCTTTTATAGCGCCAAAGGCCCATGTGTGTTGAGAAAGTTGTCACATTCCTTGATTCTTGGTCAAGTTCCAGCTGATGGTACCCATCGTTAAGATCTAATTTACTAAAAATGCATGCACCATTTAGTTCTGTGATTATATCATCTATTGTTGGGGTGATGTGTCTTTCTCGTTTAATAGCATTGTTGGCTAATCGCATGTCTACGCAGATGCGAATTTTTTCTGGGTTATGTGGTTTCGTGACTACCACTATTGGTGATACCCACGTTGTAGGACCCGTTACCCTTTCAATAATGTCTGCTTGCTGCAAACGGCTTAATTCTTCCTTAACTTTCTTTCTAACATGAAAAGGGATTCTTCGGTGTGGTTGTGCTACGGGTTGAGCAGTTTCATCTATGTGTAAATGTGCTTGCTTCCCTGTTAGCTTCCCTATACCTTTGAATAAGCTGGGGTATTTTGTCACATATATACTCTGACTGGCTACGATGTTACATGTTAGACTAATTAAGTCCAGTTCTGCTGCGGTTTTAAAACTAAGAAGTGGTTGTGAGTTTCCTTCTAGTACATAAAACTGGCTGTTTGTTGTTTTTGTACCAGTGTTGTTGGAAAGAGTTGCACTGAATTTTCCAATTACTGGTAATCGTTGTGTGGACTGGTAAGGAAACAAGCTGGTTGTTGTGTGTTTTAAGGGTGCAGGTTCATGCAACCTTTGATAAATAGCCTTGTTGATTATGTTAGAGCTAGTACCAGTATCTAAAACAAAATGTATTTTAATACCACACAGATTTATAGTTACCTGAGGTAGTTCAGCATTTGTTTTGTTAATGTTAAAGATATAGCTGTCACTATCGCTGTCACCATCGGGTTGTTCGGTTACTGATTTAATATGTTTTTGTTTGTTCCAATGGGTTGGTTTTTGCTTGCATACATTCCCGAAATGGTTTAATCTTCCACATTTGAAACATGGTTGTCCATGCGCAGGACATGTTGATAAGCCATTTTCGTGCCAGTTGCCACCACAGTTTTGGCACTTCTTGTTTGTTGTTTTGTGTGAGTTAGAGGTTGATTTCTTTTGCTGATGGTAGTTTTTTGTTGCTTTTGATGCTTCGAGTTTCATCACATCTTCTTTTTTTGATAAAGCTGCAGCCTGTTCTTCCACAACTTCTTCGGCACGACCAAATTCCAAGATTTTTACAAGTGTTATTTTTGCTTCCTTTAGTATCTTCTTTCTTAGTGATTCTGAAGATGTTCCTACCAGGATTTGGATTCTGATTTCGCTGTCTGGATCTGGAAATTCACAGGTTGCACTTAAGCTTCTTAAACGTGCATAGAACTCGTTCAAAGTTTCAGCGTTTTCTTGTTTAGCTTGTCGGAATTTATAAATTTCAAATAGTGTATTTTTCTGCGGTTTAAAATGTTGGTTTAATACTATTGTTGCCTCTTGATACGTGGTACCTGTGTTAGGTAAGTTATCGAATATTTCTGCTACATCATCTCCTGCAAGGTTAAGTAATATTGCTTTTTTTCTTACTTCATTGTTTATATCCGCTGCTACGAGATATATTTCAAATTTCTTTAACCATTTAGTCCACCTTTGGTCCACTGAAGAAGCATCTGCATGTGGATCGAATGGTAGTGGTTTGTTGAAACTAGAATCTGCCATGATCTTTTTTTTTTTTTCTTCCAGGTTATGTTTCTCCTCGTGTTTCAGAATTTACGTTTTGTAGCAAGAAAACCCGCTCGTCGCCAAATTGTAGTATTCACTAAAAGACTTGTTATTAAGTGAACGTAGTATTTAATTATGCATTAAACTTATACAGATTAATAAACTAAGACATATTAAAAATATCGACTGACTTGTACATTGTTCGTTTCTAACCTAGTAACTAACTAACTAACTCGTACCAACCTTATGTCTAAATCACTACATTACAATCCCTTTTCAACAAATGTCATGCTCGCACCCAGCTTTTAGGTTAGGAATGGGAATAGTTCTCGTTAGTTCTTGCTCGCGACGTGGAATCGTTTTTGAACTGTGAAGAACGGTTCACTACGGTTCACGTACTAGATGAAACAGAGAATTTTAAATTCCATGAACGCCTTGTTTAGTTCTGAACGGTTCTGAAGTTTGATGAAACACTTTTTCTCTATTGCGCATGTGAAGTAATTTCAGAACCGTTCAGAACTGTTCGATGAAACGAACCTATTATGTGACATTATTTTATAACTAGTGTTAATTGTTATTGTTTACAAAACAGCAACGTGTAATTGCATAGCAACGACCAGTTTAAAGGTACTGTTTCTAAAAAATTAAAGTCGCCGTTTAAACATCACCAAATTTTAATTCATATTATGTTCTTTTTTTTATTCAAACTTACTAAATTGGAAAAAATGTTGTATGAAACACGTTGCAAAATTGCGTTTTTTGCACATGATGTGTTGGATTACTCGCTACGCTCGTAATCCAATCTTCACATCTAATGCAAAAAAGACGCTCATTTTGCAACTCGTTGCATAAATAGCTATTTTCCAATTTAGTTGTGAAAAGTCATCTTTTTGACATTTATTTTAGTTGTCATATGCGGTTCATTTTAACAAGCGGATAGCCCTCACATTTGTGCTACAAACAGCTGAATACACAAGTCCACTGGGTTTTTGTAAAAATTAATTCTCAAATTGCAACTAACCTAAAGCAAAGACTTTTTGCAAAGACTAGTTGGGCGCCCCTCGAGCTTTAGGTTAGTTGCAGTTTGAGAATTATTTTTCACAAAAACCCAGTGGACTTGTGTATTCAGCTGTTTGTAGCACAAATGTGAGGGCTATCCGCTTGTTTCATTTTATAACTAGTTATAATATGTGACATTATTTTATCACTAGTGTTAATTGTTATTGTTTACAAAACAGCAACGCGTAATTGCATAGCAACGACCAGGTTAAAGGTACCTACTGTTTCTAAAAAATTGAAGTCTCCGTTTAAACATCACCAAATTTTAATTCATTTTAAGTGGTTTTTTTTTATTCAAACTTACTAAATTGGAAAAAATGTTGTATGAAACACTACTCTATGCAAAATTGCGATTTTTTGCACACGATGTGTTGGATTACTCCCTACGCTCGTAATCCAATTTTCACATCTAGTGCAAAAAAGACGCTCATTTTGCAACTCGTTGCATAAATAGCTAATCTATCGGTGCAAAAAACTGATGGCTGGCGGCGAACAATGCAAAGTAGCGCTATCCTTGCATTTTCCATCGGATAGTGAAAATGTCCTGTTGTATCCGTCTCATACCTGTAACGCCGTTCTCGTTTTTTACCAATGTTGGAAATCTTTTCAAAAAACTGAAAATTAAAACGTTCTTCGGTTATTTCAGATTATTTCAGAAAGTTAGCAGCATTCATCAAAAACGAGAACGATATTAGATTTGCCTTATAATTATGCCCAACTTTTCTAATTGCTAATAGGTATGTATGTCCGGATATGTTCGATCCTGTTTCTGTTGTTTTCATGGTGAATAGCCAATAAAAGCAAATTTTGTATTGTTGTGCCGGATTTTCAAATCGAGTTTAAACTTGTTTCAACTGAACCAAACTGAACTAAGATCAATTGTCATGGGACATGGATACAATCAGTGCCGTAACTAGGCTATGACCAATATGGCCCCTGCCATAGGCGCCAGATTGAATAAAGGCGCCGCACGAAGCATAATTTTTATTTAAAAAAAAGAAATATGCCATTTGTATTATTCAAAAGACATTGAACCCGAGTTCGAAGATTGTTTTCTATTTTTGTCGGGTTATAACAACACAAAATATCTGCAGCCCGGGTACAAGATATAATTTGTCGCCCCTACATAGCTCAGAAATTTGTTGAGTATCCCGAATCGGACGTGTTGTAAAATTTTATTATTATTGCTTCCAGATGGTCGGACGTCCGACCCATAGACCTTTTGTCCGACCACATCAGGTTAAAAACTTTCGCTAGTAATAAATTGGTTTTTCAATTTTATTTACCAAACATTTTTAAAAATGTCTATACCTAACTCGGGACTAGCCCTGGGAAGCGTCAAACTTAAGTTAAAAATTGTTTTGTTTTAAAATTTTTAAAAAGTACTTTTTAAATTTAGGCCCGTCTTTCCACTTCATAATAAAATGGCATGGCCAATAACTATTTCTATTTGACAAGATAAGGTTGACTATTGCATATAATTATTATTATAATTATTATTGCATATATATTAATATAATTATGAACAAGACAAGGGTGCAATACCTATAATAACATCTTGGCAATTCAAAGTTTAATAGTAAATATAAAATTTGAAAATATGCTTGCATTGCTTCGTTCATTCCAGGGGCTGTTGGCCAGATGTGGGGCTGTATTCTCGAAATCACTCGACATTTTCTCGCACACGACAAAAAAAAAATGAACCAATCCGAAGGCTATTTTCCTGACAATTGATCCACAAAAAATAATTTGATTGGTTTATTTTTTTTGGCGTGTACGAGAAAATGTCGAGTGATTTCGAGAATACAGCCCCTGATCTGATCATAAAATATTACCTACTTCCCTAGTAGAGTGCCCTTTTTGAATGTATACAAGCATTTTTATTTTTGAGAGTGTAAACATTTCAGTGACCCAATGGAAGTATGAAGTTGCATGTTTTTAATGTCGCACCTGAAAAATCTATTTACCTACCCACCTGAAAATTTGAGGGAAAAATAAAAATGGTTATTTTTATCTATTCAAAATTAAAATAATGAACTCTAAAAGTGAACATTTCACGATTTTTTTACATTATGTCGATTGGTTATCACAAACTTTCATTATAAAACGTTTTGACATTTTCAGATTTTTTAATTTGATCTCAGAATTTGCCAGATGCTCTTAAAATGCGTCGAATAAGCCACGCCCACTTTCAAAGAAAAATTTCGCCTGCGGCGCTAATTTCCTCCCTCGAGAAAGCGCCTTTTTCATACCTGGCCATAGGCGCCAAAACAGCTAGTTACGGCACTGGATACAATTCTTCTTAACAATGGTATCCATGACAATTGATCTTAGTTCCGCCGAACCGAATTTAAACTCGAATTGAAAAAGTATAGTAGGTAACCTATACGATACCGTCATAGTAACAGAGAAGGTTTACTTTCCTGATTCAAAAAGATCCAAGAATGGACAAAATACTGACTCTTTCAAAAATAAAACCTTTTGTCTAATGCTACCTAAGTACCTACCTACTACTTCAGAATAGTAACGTTCTTGATTTATAGGTAGTTAAATGTTAGAAATGAAAGCACGTATTATTAGTGTAATTTCAAAGTTTTCAAATTTTCCGTTGTTTTCCATTTTGGTTATCTCAAACCTGTGTTTAGTTTTAGTTATATTATTGTAGTGTAGTGTCTCTTCGTAGATTTATATTAAGTTGTTTTTTATAAAAGATTTCAAAAAAATATTTGCTAATTAATTGGATCATTGAATGGGTTGGGGTTAGGGTTCAATTAGTTTTCTTGCTTAAGGGGCCCAAAAGGGTCACCTTACTGGGCCATTACGAGTGGCCAGATATCTGTTTTGCTGTCATTGAACCCTTATCCGTCACCACTAATTCCGTACAAGCTCTGTTCAAACAAATTCTGCTCCATACCATTATTGAAATTGAACCACTTCCAAAACTCGTAGTTGGAAGAATAGAATGTTTGTTGGAGTCTACCGTTCTCTCACATAATGCCAGACTTTCGTACGCGACAACTGGCGACAACGACAGGAGACCGCGCCAAGCGACACGACAGCGCCCTGTACATTGGAATTCAATACGTTCGCAGTGGTTCGCAGCGCCCAATAGCGACAGGTAGCGTTGTTGTGGTCTCGCCTTATTGCACGTGAACTGTCCAACTGTCTCGCGTCACCTTCTGGAGCCGTAGTCTCGTTCTGTGGTGTCGTTGTCGCCGCCACTTATATATGGTCGCCGCGTTGTTGAGTAGTACATTTTTTTCTGCAAATAATGGCCTCGTCAGTAAAAAAATCGAAAATTGCTCATCAATCAAAGCAGTTTTCATGTGGGGAAAATGAAATGTTAATTGAATTGGTGGCTCAAAACCCAGGTCTTTACGATGTGAAGCTCCAAACCTACAAAGATGCACTAAAAAGAGAAAGAATATGGAAAGACATAGGCAGCGCTTTACATAAAACTAGTAAGTGTTAATAAAAGTTATTTTATTCTTGTTTTAGTTGTTAATTTGTTCTTAGTCTGGTTGACTTATACATTATGTTCTTGCCAAGAAACTTTTCCTTTTGATTTTGATCGACTTTATCAGGGGTCCTTTCCCGTAGCTGGTTTTTCGTATTAGCAACCGTGACGTCGGTCATTTCTAGCGTTTTTAGGATGGCGATAGCGTTCTGTGGCTGATCATGTCCTTGTTAGATTTGACATTTGAAAAACTTAAACGGCAAATGTCACATTTGGCAAAGGCACGATCATAGTCAGAACGCTATCGTCATCCTAAAACGCTAACAATGTCTGACGTCATGGTTGCCAATACGAAAAATCCGCTACGGGAAAGGACCGCGGATGAGCTTAGCAAATCCACCAGAACAAGTTAAAAGGTTCCATATTTAATTTGAGTGGTTCTTCACTCGCATTATATTGAAATGCCTGTCCATGATGATTTTGTAAATATTTATTGCGCAAGAGATTATGTAAGTTAAACAACAAGCAGTTTCAGGTAGAATTGATATTGGTGTATAAAAGATTCGAAAAACTTGGCAGTAGTCTAAATACATTTTCCGAAACTCTAGGAGCTCACCAAAGGCGATAATTAAATATTGCTTTCTTGTTGTCAAGTGTTGATTCATATATGAATCTATAATTCCAAATGCTTCATCGACAAGAAAATGTAGTAAAAAAACATTAGTTCCTGGAAGACATTTGTCTTTAGGAATCTTAAAATTGTTAAAAATTTTCCCCATAGCATCTCCTTCTTTGCCAAATGCGCCTATTAACTGCGATAAATTTGCAGTCTGCGTCTATAGCTAAAAGTACAATTGAAAAATGGTCCAATTTGCTTTGTTCCATTTATTTGAAAATTCTTCAGTAATTTTACAAAAGTCTTCCTAGCATATGACATAATATTGGCATAGTCACGGACATGAGGTTTTTATTAAGTAGTATTAGAACTTTTCTCACTATCTTTGAAATGTAACAATCTGATACACGATAACCAAAAGACAAAGATACTGAAAGATACGAATGTTTCACTAGTTGCTAGGAATCTGAAAAAAAAAACACTAAGATTTTTACTACTTTCTATTTAAGGCACTGATTGCAAAAAGCGGTGGAAGTATATTAAAGATTCCTACAACAGGTATAAGCGGAAGAGAAAGGCAGACAGAAGAAGTGCTGCTCTGCCCAAAACGTCAATGTGGGAGTTTTATGAAAGGTTACATTTTTTGGAATTATCCTCGTCTCCTAAGGAAGCAATATCAAATATACCAGGTCACAGTCAGAATGAATACATGGAGATCGTAGAAGATAACGATAGTGACAACAGTGATGATGTTGATGCTGATACTGATACCCAATCAACGATTGTAAATGAACCTGAAGATGAAAGAAATGCACCAAAAGAAAATTCCAATAACAAAGAACAAGTTAAACAACAGCATAATATACATACAACAGATAAAGCTGTACCCAAAAAGAGGAGGCAAAACGAACAAGATGAGAAAGAAAGGGATGTACAAGGACAAGCTTTATTAAATCAGATATGCGAAGAAAATGTTGAAACAAATATTGATGAAGATGTCAATTCCTTTGGGGATTACATTAAAGCTGTTTTAAAGAAGTTGCCTCCAATTTTAAAAGTGAAGGCGAAGGCTGAGGTATTTAATACATTGAGTAAATACGAACTTATCTCCATGGAAACACCTGATCCAACCCCCTCATAAAGTTCTATGTTTAATAACTGCCATGGATATATTATACAGGGTTTTTCAAGGAAAGTAGCCACCCTCAGTATCTTTCAAAACTATTGTTTCCTTGAAAATCGCCAAGACATGTCAACAAAGACAGCAAGGGGGACATATTTTTACGTAAAAACCGGACGTCTGTCATCAACCCCTTAGCCGTTACAGCCACCCCCTCTAAAATTTCAAATGGCACCATACCATGTGTGGCACATCGTTAGAAAGGAAATTTTATAAGGAATTCATTCTACTATTAATTCTTTTAGTCGCTTCAAATTGAGACTTAGAAACATTAAAACTATATTTTGTTTATTTTGGTTAAGCTGCTGAATATAGCAATTACCGTTAAAGTAATTGTTCAAACTGACTTCCGTTAACTTCCATACAATAATACAGACGACTTTGAAAGAGAGGACGAACATTTGCGAGAACTTGAAACAAAATTATCTAGGTACTACTGCCTCGGGTACTGCTATACAGATAACCGAAATGCGTAACCGAAATAAACAAAATATAGTTTTTAATTTCTTTTTGTCTCAGTTTGAAGTGAATAAAAAAATAAACAGTAGTAGAATGAATTCCTTATGAAATTACCTTCTCAACGATGTGCCACACATGGTATGGTGCCATTTGAAATTTTAGAGGGGGTGGCTATTTAAGGTAAGGCGTTGATGACACACGTCCGGATTTTACGTAAAAAGATGTCCCCCTTGCTATCTTTGTTGACACGTCTTGGCGATTTTCAACCAAACAATAATTTTGAAAGATACTGAGGGTGGCTACTTTTCGTTGAAAACCCCTATATGATTGATAACTGGACATAATTATGTAGTCCCTTCTCCTAGAACATCACGAACTTCGCTACAAAAAAGAAACTACGATACCTATCGAATCTACCAATATTTCTAGGTGCTAGGTCTACTTTTTTCCTCTTCAGCTATGTATGTGTGGCTATGTACGAGTACCTAGTCATACCTAAAATTATTAATGGAATCATTTCATACCTACTTTATTTTTTTCGTGTGAAAGTATTTTTATACAGTTACTATGTTTTAGTTTATTAGCTGCCTAAGAGTAATAAAGTTTTTCCTCTGTTGAAATTACTGTTGCATTTTTCTTTGGTTCCATTTCTTTCTCAATGAGGGTTAAAACAAAATAAAATTGCTGTTTATTCAATCTGCAATATTTGTTCAACATATATCAGTATCAGAGTTTATTGATGTTCATCTACATTTTTTATAGTTATAAATAACGAATATAAAATTAGGTCTTCATCATTCTCTTCCTGTTGTACGACATATATCTTTCAAATTGTGCGGCATTTAAACACCTTCTAGAAAGTTCTACGTAAGCAGCCAATCAGCGACGTACACGAGCAGCCCTTAGTGCGAAGAAGTGAAAGCACTGGAAGGCCAGCGTCAGTGGTGCACAAACGCTTACTCAAACACCCACGCTCGTTTTTACTAACGCATTACGCACAAGCGTCGATCGTTTACTTTCAATTCTTTTGTGAACTTAGTGTAACATCTTGAAATATTAACTGTAATACTGTAAATATAGATTATTTAAGTGGTAGTCGTGTTTTTAATCCAAATCCACTACACTGTAATAATTAACACCAAAATAAGAAAAAAAAATAAAATATCCAAAATCTGCTGAGCAAAAAATTGGGAGAAAAAAAACGCTTCAAAATTTGGAGTTCGACGTCGGTCGTATGTATCAATAACATAATTTCTATATTGACAGGGACTGGCATAAGGGGACACTGGGAGAAGACAAAAAAGGTCAAAAACTTGCAATAATTTGCATTTTCTGCGACCGGGTCACATAGCCACCCAGACGAATCCAGCCCAGTCCGCCCCTGTACGCGCCGACAAGGGTGCGGACAAAAAGGCGCTGCGTCAAATTAACGCTGGTAGAATTGCGCAGCCAGAAACGAAGCAGACAAACGCTCTGCCAACACAAACGCGCGCCAACATAACGGCGCTGCGATTAAATTATTGACAAGCCCAATAATTGCTTTTTCAAAACTTCTGCTCAGAGCAACTAAGTAACCTTTGCACCATGTACTATTGTACTACTAACATTGTGTTCACTAATGTTGACTTTTTAACGTTGGGCCGTTTTGTAGTAGCGTCCTTTTTATATGTGGCGTTATGTTATACCAGTTTGAGCGTAATAAATAAATAAATCTCTGCTTAGTTTATAGAGTTTATTAAGACATATTGCATCGTCAAACAGTGCATGCTTTTAAAAAAGTACGAAGAAGCTTAAAGTACATGCTTTAAACGTGTCTGACGTGAAAGTCTAACACTGAAAGAGTATTATTATCATTATTTTGATTCGAAATATAAATAGTCTACCCATTATGCACAACTGAACATTATTTAAAAAATATATAAATTAGAGATACAACTGTATGTTTTCGAAACTTGAGCTTTAATATTCAAATTCAAGACTAATCCAACTTAATGCTACTGTTGTTGCACGATATAATTATTAAAAATTAAGTAAAACTTATCCAAATGAGTCCATAGGTTCATTTAATTTTTAAAATAAACAAAATTAAATTTGTGTAAGAAGGCAAATTGTGCTTAAGATTGGTTTAGGCTTGAACTTTAAACACAGTAATCCAAATTATTAACCTTCCGAATCCCCAAAATGTAAATTTTATAGAGGATACTACAACCTCTAAAAACCGATTAAATCTCTATTAGCATATTGGTACAAGAAATGTAGATATAAAGTATTTCATCTAAAATTTATGTGGGAGTGAACAGTGGCGGCCTGGCTAGGTCGGGCCCCGGCCGAGGCGTACCCCAATTAAACAGAATTGGGCCCCAATTACGTTTAGCACATTCATTATAAAAAAAAATTGGTAAGCAATATCAAACAGTTATAGAAATCGTCGAAATCGAGACGGCGCGGCGGAGCTCAGAGCTTCTCTTCAGCAGGAATTACTCGAACCTTTAATGTTGATTAGCATCGAACATGATAAGATTCCTACAGTTACAGCCCCCCCCCCCAGAAGGTTTGAAAATTATTTTTTTAATGAAATGAGTTTATATTTTGAGCAATTTTAAATACTTTGGTTTGTTACTCGATAATCCGGTTGACCTCAAACCTTAGGCTTGTGCCTTGCAGTGTTGAATTCCCCCTCGGGGGGGGGCTTTGCCCCCCACGGAACGTCAATCCAGTATATTAAAATTTGTGTATAATGCTCCGGTCAAAGTAGTTTCCGAAGCCATGCCTCTTTTTTGAAAAAAAAACGCCTGCGGCGCTGTTAAATTCGCCACTTCCCGCCTACCTACCCACTGTTCTACATTTTAGTTTTAAAATTAGCCGCCCCCCCCAAAAATCTTAGATCCACACCTGAGTACATGTTTTTTTTAAATTTTGCTTACTCTGATTTCGAATTTTGATAAATCGCCAGAGGATACGAGGGCCCCATTGGCAAATTAGGCGACCAACATTAAGGATACCAGGCCGCCACTGGGAGTGAAGATGAGATTTCGTGTAAAGTTTACTTCAAAGTCCTCAGTTACCTAAACAAATTCCCTGAAAGCATATGTGTAACTTTAATAATTTGGGCTTGAGAACCATTTGCAGTTAGCATAAACCAGTGATTCTGATTTAAAATTGTAACACAACGAAAACCGTGCAAGATACGTGAAAATACCATAAGACCAAAATTGTAGAAAATAAACATTAATAGTTTAGCTTTAGGAACCGTTAATGCATTGAGAAGTGTATTAGCTTGCACTGGCTTACTCCGGGATTACTCACAGCAGCACTGCCTATAATTTGACCCTCCACGAATAGAAAGAGACAGCTGCATCGTCGGCTAGGTATGTTTGTTCTTGTTGATTTTGCAAGGGCTAGTACCTACTTTGTTTATTTAATTAAAAATTCAAGAAAAAGTAAGCATGTTTTTGTTTGCAATAACATAGTCCCTATACCACATACTTTTAAATTATTACACCACTTTTAGCAATAAATTTTTTTAGTATAGTTCCCTAAATGTTTGTTGAGGATTGTTTGGCGATATTCATATTGCATAATTTTGCTGTACTCAAGTTTCTGAAATAATAAATAACTAAATTACAAAAATGTGTAGGTTCTAATAATTGCATAATATCTCCATTATAATTTACACAAGCCCCTTTACATCCCTGTATTCAATTTTAACAGCTTACATTATTAACTTCTTTGGAAATTGCCTAAACAGCTTTATGCACGCCAACTAAACTTCAGAGAATTGTGCAAAAGTTATGTTTAAACAGTGTATCACAGAATACTATAAAGTACTAACACTAAGTTTAACATCCATATATATACCTGTAAGACAAACAGTTCTGTATAAAACGCATACCTGCTATGCTATGAATATTGTAATTAAAACACTATATCGGTTATACACTCAAGAAGTTAATACTATAAGAAAATTAAAAAAATAAAATCCAATTTACACTTGTTACAATCAGTGCTAATAAATGTGTATGTAACAGTGTAAATTTTTATCGTAACTAATTCTAAGGAATTTATAAGTGAAATATGTATGTACATGTTGTAATGTGGGAATATTGTTTGTGTAAATTGTTACTATTATACTTCATTGGCGTATTTTCCATCTGTTATTGGACACCCAAGCATTTTCAAATTCCAATTTTGACATATCATTTGAATAAAGAAATTTTTAGCTCAGATTGATAGTTCTTGTTACCACTTCTATTTCATAATCATTACAGACAACAATAATTTATCCAAGAAAGAATTTTACATGTCATTAGAAATAAAAAGTGGATAACAAGGTAACCATTAATTTTTTTACATATTTTGAAGTATAAGTACAACTACATAATTTAATTTATTTTAAAAGAATAGAGTGAAATATAAATTAGAAATTTCAGGAAAGTATAAAAAATAAATACTTTCTTGAGTTCTACTTTTCATATAAAGTATAAGTTTATTATGGTGTTTAGTAATTACTGGTTTTGCATTTTTACACTCAAAAATCAAGTCCAAATTTCAATATTTGTAAGCTCTTTAGATATCGAAATTGGTAAAATAAAAATACTTTTAAGGTACTAAAATTTAGTTACAGTCCCACAATGTTTTTGTTGTTTTCCAGAAAATAATTCTTTTGCCTATAAACCTGAATACATTTACACTTTTATTTAAGTATTTTATGAGTTGCAAAATAGGTGACTTCTCATGCTTTGACACAAAGTATTTTATCCTTTACGGATAATACTTTAGTGTTATAACTGTGCAAATTAAAACTATACCATCAAAAGCTCAGAATTCTTTATATACATATCACTCAATTATCGAAAATAGTTTGCACAACCTATAGTTCACTACCAAAATAAGTTCTGTATTACCACAAAACATATTTAACAAGGGATTCAATTGTATGACCTAAAAATAATATATAAAATTATCGTTTATCAGATTTAAGTAGTACATGTTTCATACTTTCGTCAATTGATCATACACACTACACAAAAATAATCTAAAAATCTTAAATCCAACATTTATGGCAGAAACATATATTAATATTTTAGAGTGAAGAAAGATCAAAGAATATATACAGTGTATAACCCAAGTTAGTTGTTTAGTGTTAACAGATATGCTATTTTTTTAAAATGAACGTACGTAAAGTATGCTATCTCTTGGGTTTTACTCTGTACATAGTAATAAATAAAAACTTAAGTCACAGGATAAATAATTCAAGGTCGATTTATACTTACTATGTCAAACTGATATAAAAAATTTATATAATTCTGTAAATGCACTTAATATACAACAATAAATATAATTCTATAGCTGCAAAAATATCTACATCTACTATCATAATAGGTTTGTCAATTAACTAAGATATAATACTTCTTTGCAAAACTGTAGAATAAATAATAAAATAAAAACAAATCATGATTAGCTGCAGGTGGTAGAAAATAGAATGTGCAAAACAATAAACAGAAAAGTAAAAGTAACAAAATATTCCATAATTTTAGTGTCAAAGATTGCAATTACCGTGATTCAAGACAAGACACAAGACAAGCGTTGGTGTGAAATAGTTAAACATTAATTCAAACTTTATAGGAGTTAATATAATATTTATAGAGAAAATTTGTGTTCTAGTGGCTTCATTCAACTGTGTTGTTGTATAAAACAGCAGTTCATTTCGGACACTCATATTTTAAAAAGTGATTGGTTACTGTTACAAAAAAAATAAATAAAATTACAAGCCCACAATACTGTTAACATACAAAATTAAAGCACTTATGTTTCATATTAACACTTCACAAGAAGAATATTATTATGTTACATACTAGAATTTACTTATTATTTAATTGCAACTGTGCCCCCATAAGCAATATACAGTAACTTGCTATAATTTCGCTGAATTTTTTCTTAATAGTAAAGTTTTATCAATGTTGTAACAAAATTTATAAGGTCAACAATTTATAAACAAACAAATAGCACATTTATAATTTTTTTTATACCCTGTAGCAAAGTGTTTATATAAATGCAAAAAACCATTTATATTTACTTACGAGGGCAGATTAACTATTCATCGAAATAACACGTGACACCAAACACTATATAAATATTTTGAGAAATATTAGGAGAAAGACAGACACTAATAGTATTTTCTAACCTTTTATATTCCAATTAATTTTTCGCACCATATGAAGAATAGAAATTTGTTTTCGCACATTCTAAAGGGGGCCAAGAAAAGGGGGCAAGGTAGAGGGGGCAGCTAATCATGACGGCTTTTTACCCCAAGCCCCCGCCGCCGTCATACGTATTCCATAGGTGATCGTTTTCCTTTGCCACGTTGTTCAAGTAATCGTTCGCAAAGCTTTTTTATTTCAGAAAATATCCAGACAGATGAAGTCAGGGTTGTTAAGAATACCATATCTAAACAAATATATTATATTTATTTTTGATCAAGTTATAGGAAATAATGATTTACCCCAGCACGTTAAAGCTTCTGTTTGAAAAACACTTTGTAGTGGTGGTGCATAAACTACAAGCAGTTGTCCAACAACAGAAAGAGTAACTGCTATTAGGAACATTTTGTTTGAGAATAAACCAATGGAGAACACACTTTTAGTTTGAGAACGACATGACAAAGCATTCCACATGTCAAAGAATACAAAACAAGTGAAGGTCATCGTTGTATCTCGTGCTGTTATACCCTCCGTGCTCATCTACAATTAAAAATTATGTGAATATCACGTTTGTATCTTTTAAGAATAATAAAACTTACTTCTTTTTTAAATACCCATAATGTTCCGGCAATAATGACTAGTGCAGATAAAAGTACATTGATGATTAGTGCTCGTGTTATGATGGGTTCCTTAACATTTCTTGGTTTTTGTTTAACAACATCTTTTGCAACGGGTTCTACTCCTAAACTTTGAGCTGGTGGTCCATCCATTATAATATTAATCCAAAGGATCTATAAAATATTTAAAATGCAATTCAAAATAGCAACTTAATATTACATTGATTTACCTGCATGGCATTTAAAGGATTAGGAATACCAATTAAGGTAGCTAAAGCAATTAGAGAAAGGGCAGCTATCGATGTTGACAATTGAAATCTAACGAAATTCCTAATATTATAATAAATCCCCTTGCCTTCTTCTATTGCCGATCTACAAACACAATTTAATAATAATTTAAAAAATATATTATTGTAAGTCTTACATAATAGTATGAAAATCATCATCAACTAGAATCATATCTGCAGCTTCTTTGCAAACATCAGTTCCATTACGACCCATTGCTATACCAATATCAGCTTTTTTTAGAGCCACTCCATCATTTACTCCATCACCTGTCATACCAACAATATGGCCTGTTCTTTGTAAAGATTTTACTATCGCTAATTTATGTTTTGGTGATACTCGATAAAAGACTGTTGCATGTGGTATTGCTGCATCTAATTCTGGTTCTGAGAAGGTATCTAATTGTTCACCAGATAACACTTGCGAATGTAGAGTGTCAAGACCAATCATTTGTGCTAGAAAAATGGATTTTTTTTATTTCTGGTAAACTATAAAGAATGCTATTACAAAACTTACCAACAGCCACAGCTGTGTCCATAGCATCACCTGTTACCATTTTGACTTGTACCCCAGAATGTAACAATGTAGTAATTGATTCCCGTACAAATGGTCTAGGTGGATCACAAATTCCCACAATACCCATATAGACAAGTTCTTGCAATGAAGGACCTTTAGCCATTGCTACAACTCTTAAACCTTTTCTACCAATTTCATGTGCTTCAGCCATAAATTCTTGCTCTTTCTTGTTAGTAAGTGTTTGTGTGCTACCATTGTAAGAATATTTTGTACATTTTGGAAGTATCTTTTCAAGTGCACCTTTCACAAAAAATATATCTTGTTTACTTTCTTCATACTTAGGCACACACTTTACAGCCATCATTTTTTGTTCTGAACTGAAAGGATATTCTTGTAATCTCACGTATCTTTCAACGACATTGTACATCCCATTCTTCATAGCAGCAGCTAATAAAGCACCCTCAGTTGGTTGACCCATTAAGGTCTCATTGTGAATTAATGCATTGTTACATACTATGCCTACCTATAAGGATAAAAAAATAAATACTTTTATTATTGGAAATTATTAAGTTTCAACTCTCTTCCACTTTCTCTAGTAATAAGCACCGTATCATTAAATACAGTGCATTTAAAAAATAATTTGTTTGTGGTCAAAAGGAACATTACCTTGACACAAATTGTTGACATTATACAATCAATGCCAAGGATTAATCTAAGGTCGGGTATTAATTATTAAAATAATAGTTTACCTCTAGCAAATTATACACACTTTCCCTTGCTCGATCTGGAAAATCACACTTGTGTAGTAAAACTTGACCATGGTCATTATAGCCTGCTCCAGTGAGTTCAGCAAGGTAACTATCAGAGGTGATAAGTACAGTAACAGTCATTTCATTGCGTGTGATGGTCCCTGTTTTATCGGAACATATGACATTTACACAGCCTAGGGTTTCAACAGTGGGCAATTTCTTGACTATGACATTGCGTTTAGCCATACGCATTACCCCCAGTGCTAAAGTCACCGTTACTACGATTGGTAAACCTGTCAAAATAATATATGTATATCAGAATTTTTATAAAAGTTGACAGAAATTAAAGAAGTATAAAATGTATACAGTGCAGTAACTGAACTCTGGTAGACCTCAAATATACCTATTACCTTCATGAAATTTGGTATGGCAGAAAGAGATAAAACTATGGATCTTTAGTAAAACTTCTAATCATCTTAACTATTTTATTTTAAATGGAACTTCCTGTATATGTTTATACAAGGTGTTGAATTGGATTATGAATTTATGAACCATAGGGATTTCAAACCAAAAAAATTTATGATTATTTAATTTCTCCCCTAACTCCGATTCAGTTAATGTAAAGAGTTGTAATAATTTCTTATGAAACAAAATTTTCTAAAACAGTGTGTTTACCCTTTTTTTTATACTATTCAGAAATACTTTTGATTTTCAATTTACCTTCTGGTATGGCAGCAACAGCTAAACTAACACCAATAGTGAACATTTCCATAATAACTTTGCCTTGTAACCAGCCAAGTAACATAATAAGGCCAATTATGGCAAATGAGTACATGGACAATTGAGTTCCCAAGCTGTCCATCGAACGTTGTAATGGGGTTTTTGGAGCTTCTTCTTCCAACATCATACGAAAAACAGTTCCAAACTCACTATGAGTGCCGGTACTAACCACAATACCCTAATTAAACGGATTTATTAACTTTTGTTTTATAATACAAATAACTAACTGATACCTTTCCATTTCCACAACGAACAAGTGTGCCCATAAAAGCAATGTTGGATTTTGACGAATGCGCACCATTGGGCCTCAGTACAGGTGCTGTGTGCTTACGAGCAGGTTCAGTCTCTCCAGTAAAACTACTTTCATCAATAGTCAGATCTACTGCCTCATATAAACGCAAATCTGCTGGAACCCGGTCACCAATATTCAGTAACACTATGTCTCCTGGAACTAACTCCCTCGCTAGGAATGTGTCAGGTGTGCCTTCTCGTAAGCTGAAAACATTCAACATTACTAGATAGAAATACAAACATCCATAGACTTACCAATGACAAGAAGGTGGAACAAGTTTAGTGAGTTCTTGTAGAGATTTTTCAGATCGATATTCCTGGACGAACGCCACGGTAACAACAATGACTATGGCTACAGTAATGCTAACAGCATCGTCAAACTGCTTCATGCATATTGAAACTAAGGCAGAGGCCAATAATAAAAGAATGAGAGGATTTTTAAATTGTTCTAAATATTTTTTCCAAAGAGGATCTTCTTCCTTAACTGAAAATTCATTGTACCTACAAAAAAAACTTGTATTAAATGTGTGATTCGATTATACATGTTTCGGCATATATCCCGGTTATTAGTCACACACTATATAAAAAAAGTTTAAAGGGCTAGGTTAGTCTACACCGATAGCTTATGGATTATTAAAAAAAACCAATTGAAATTAACATAAATGTGCAAAAGGAAACAGTTTGATTTTTGTAAATGTATCGTATATTGGGTGACACAGGACCCTGGGACATCCCTGTTATTTTTTTAACTGGTTTTTATAAACGTTATAATACAGGGTGATTCAAAAATGGCGCATAAGCTCTTCAGTACGTTGTAGGGGACGGTTATTTGAACTGTAGAAAAATCATAAAAAAATTTTAGCTGCTACATTTTTGTAGTTAACAACGAAGAAGTAAGTTGTAGATTTGGCAACACGGGTGCAGCTATGTAGTATATGAGTGGATTTTATTTCCTTTCATTTACATAGTGAGCTTATTAAAAGTTTCAAACATCGTTGCCACATATTTTTTTCAAACAACTTGGTACAAAAATATCAATTTTGAAAGCTAATATTTCAGGATAATGAGGTGTTATGAGCATTTTATTTATTACCCACTATGAAAAAATACTTAAATTATTTATATGAAATGATGAGAAGTTTCAAAATCCACATGAATTCAAAGTTGAGTTCTCAACTTAACTTCCTCATTTCTCAGCAAATTAGCGGCTAAGAAACTTTTTACTATTTTTCCTACACTACAATTATTATTCCCTACAACGTACTGAAGAGCTTATGCGCCATTTTTAAAAGAGGTCATAATTTGAACTGAACGTTAATAATCTTTCACTTCCGGTTTCGCCGGAAATGGCCCCAATTTTCTCATTGCAAATGCAACAACCTGTATATTTTTGCATATTTCAATTAGGATTTAAGTTCTGCGTATAATAGTGTTTGTTAAGATATTACAGTTTTGAGAACTAACATATTTTTAATTTCAAAAAACGTTTTAATTCTAGATTGCCATGAATTAAGGTGTGATCAGTGCTATAGTTGGGGCACGCTAAGGGTGCATCTACGTCATCAATTTTTTAATGGCGTCCAGACGTCACGAATTACTCTGTTTATATTAATTTGTTGTTTCTTAAAACGTCGTTTGCTTTAATCTGTCGCTCAAACTGTCAGAGCGACGTCTGGGCAATACGGGGCAATATAAGCACAATAAAAAAAAACAACGATCATGTACTTGAATAAAAACTTCTAGTACTAAAAAAATACTAATTAGTAAACGTTTTTATTTTTGGCAGGAATAATATGAATACAAAAATTTAATAAAAATAAAAACTGTAAAATATCATTCTATGGGCTTATAAAAAACATACTTTTAATACGTAATTCACAAAAAGATCAGTTTTATACTGTTTGAAGATTAGCCTACAAAATTACCAGAAAATGCGATTGATGAGGTGGGTGCACCCTTAGCGTGCCCCGACTATAATACGCTTTTTTTCAACGCGCGTTCTGACGATAATCCTGTGATTGGTTAATTTTCAAAAAATATTGAAAATCACACGTTTATCGCAAGAACGCGCGTTAAAAAAAGGCGTCGCACAGAATGCACCTTTACTGAAGTACTGCCTGCCGTTTACTTTTTTACTGTTTAATAGCAAGGGTATTGCGGCTTCCTGTGTCACCCGATATATTTTCTTTCAATGTTTTGAAGAATTTTAAATTAATCTTTAGATTTAAATTAATCTGGGTAATCTTTGAAATGAAACAAAGAAACAAACAAAACAAAAACAATTGAAATTGGAATTAAAGCGGTTGCCATAGGGAAATAATTGAACAGTAATGACTTTATTAAACAATTTAATGTTTCCGTAACATCAACGGTTATTCCGTTCTTTCATTAGTGTTTCCAAAATGCGACGAAAAAACTGAAGGCATACAAATTGCATTTGGTACAAATTCTAAATGGTGGAGATCGCCAAAGATGGCTATTGTGCTTTTTGATTTTGGTATGTTTCTCTATGGTAAGATTGGTAACTGCTCCAATTCCAATTCCAATGTTTTTGTTTAAATTTCCACCAAGATCACTCAGATTCATTTTTAAAACATCCCCTGGCTTCAAGTTTTAAGTATTTTACAGATAGTTTGGTATATTACGTAAAAAGAATTTAAAGCTCTTTCAGAATATCGAAACATTAGATTATTTAAAAAAATTAATTAAGTGTTTCATGTTGCTCGTTTGTGTTAGTTTCAATTGTTTTTTTGAATAAACTGTCTTCATAAGCTATTAGTCTACTCTAAATCACCTTTTTAAGCCTGTTTTATATTCATAGCAACCGAGATATATGCCGAGAAATCAATCATACTGTATAATTTAAAATTTAACTTTTGTTTTATAAGTTCAAAAATTTAATCTTGTTTCAGTTTTATCAGCTTATACGTCATAATTGATTTATACTTTGAAAATGCAGTTTGTTTAATAAAACCAGTTCTAAAGTAGTTTGTATTAATTTTGGACATTTTTCAGTTGATTGAAATTTTGTAAGATTATGTAATATTCGCTTATCAAGTCCATAAACTTCGTTGCCGAACAGTAAACAAATTCACGGTTATTAACGTTACAAATTAAGCGTTGAATTAGACTATAAACCTGTGATCAAATGAAAAATGTACAGATTAGTGGAAAATTGGAAATTTGGACTTAAGTATGTTAAAGTATCACGGAAGGCAAAGCCAAATGCTTAATGCTTATTAATGAATTGGGAATTGAAATATTACCAACACGAGTCGGGTTTGAACCCATGACTCTGATTCTCAGTTGCGTAAAATCGATCATGTCTAGGACCTTAGGGACACCCTCTATAACCAGGGTTATTTAATTTGATGACAAATATTTAGGATCAAGTAGCAATTGATACTCTGATAAATTAATATCAGTATTGTCTTTATTCTAACGTAGTTGAAGAATAAATTTGATAACCCTTTTTTGTGTTAAAATCAAAAAATTCAGATTTGTTAAAAATTATAAAATCGGAAGACAAACCAGAAAAATGTACACTTGTCTCAGAATTTTATTATAAATCTGCTACCGGCGGGCACATTATAATGTAATGTTTTTAGACGTTCTTAACATTATTAATCAATTACATTTGATTATTTATAAGGCTTCTGTAATTGCACCGCATACTATGATTGGGATCAGATATATACTGGGTAGCTATTAAAGATGGGACCAAAGTCGTAGCGCTCAAACGTTTTGAGATGTTAATTTGAAATTTGGAACACTTTAATACCTAGCCCTAGAAAAGAAATGAATAAACCTGAAGCATATAAATAATCATAACAAAATAATGTTGTAAATCATAAAATGCTCAATTTATTATTATCTGACATTATAAACATTTCCTGAATCTAGTAATAACATGACTTTTCATTCCACATTTCGCCGAGGATTTTCTTAATCTCTTGGTATTTAAAAAAAAGCTCTTATGGATAGTCGCCAATGGCCAATGGGCGACTATTTCCATCATGTTTCTGTTGTTGTTAATACTAGGTTTATAAACAGTTCTTACCCAGATAGTTGCCTTCTATGAGTAGCTTCTTGCCAGCTTAGTCCTTGTCGTGTTTCAACCCTCAATCTAGCAGCCACCTCTTCCGCACCCAAGGTGCTAGCGTCGCTTGTACTTAACCACATGATGTCGCTACCTCGGTCGTCCTGTGAACAAACACTAATATTATAAACCATATGCTTTGTTTCATTTTAAGAAGTACACGATGTTTTAAATAACTTCTTACAATTTTACGTGGAAATTTGGAAGATTTTAATTCAAATACAAATAATTACCATTTCGTTGTAAATAGCTTTATCTTTAAAATTGTTTTATAAAAATAAGTACCTAATACCTATCTTACTTTAAAAACAATAAACACTGCTGATAATATGCGCTGTATGGGAGTACACATTTTAATTTTGTTATTGGTCGTCTGTATGTCATGCTTCTATTTCCATTTGTAACATGTAAAACATAACAGTAAAGTTTATATGAACCAGGTCTCCAATTGTCAGTACACAGCTACAATTTGTTTGGACCTAAATATATTTTAGAATTGTCAAATACAATATCCCAAGGGACGAGCAAGCGATTCTTGAAAGGAAAACTGCCCAAGAGGACAACGAACAGGCGTCTGTAAGTTGAGGGGCTTCCAGCGCTTTAAAAAGTTATGCAACCCCTTACACTTTTTACAAATTTTTTGTTCATAACAAAGTTGCTTATTGTACTGTGAAAAGCAAATACCATGTATAGGTGATATAAACGACTAACGTTAAATAAACGCTTATGACACCCATAGGGGCAAATATCTTATTAATGTAGAAATATGCAGTTGGCTATGAGCATGTCCTGTAGGCTTATCAGTTCAAATCGTTCAAATACAGTAGGAGCTGTAGTTTTCCCAGAAATAATAACTATAACTATAGGCAAGTAATAAATAGAACATCGAGTTCTGATGATTTTTATGGTTAACTCTCTAGGTCTCAATTTTTATCGAATATTTGTGCAAAGAGCCGTAACTATATATTTAACGTTATTGATCAGAATTTATAAGTGCTACAGCATTAAAATGTATGGATTGTTCGATTGGAAACGTAATTGAGGTTACTGCGCTATTCGTAAGTGGTTTTTAAGTATACAGGGTGGCTGGTTTTTCATCCCTGGGAAGACGGAACATAGGGATCTTATAATGCTAATTTTTTAAAATGATCCACGAGTGCTTTGAAGCATTCGTATTGAAACAATTACACGAATCTCACCGATCGTTAACGATTTCCATGCCGATCATGTATGATCGTCTCTAGATCAAATTTTTGTTTGTGTTTTTAATGTCAATTTACTAAAACCAAAGACAATTAAAGGTTATGTTCATGTTATTTTTTTTTAAATGGGGTCTTACCTTAAGTGAAGTACAGTTTAGAGCTGACAATCAGTAATCCCAGTTAAATTACATGTGAAATGTGAAAATTTACTTTAATAGGATGATCTTGATGTATGAACCGAAGAATTTGATGCGACAATCAGCTTTATGATGAAACATGCTACAATGCTAATTACATAAGACTGTATTAAGATGAAATCAAAGAAAAAGCGAATATTAATATCAGTTAGTGTGTACGAATATGAAATCTTTATTTCTACAGCAATTTAATGTGATCAAATAATTGTTACATTAAAAGTATTTGATTTTTAAGGAGCCGGATTCTTGCATACCACAAAGGAAAGTTTTCTAACACAGGTCTACAGCATTATTTTATGTTCCTACTAATATAATTTTCGTAATTTCATTTTCAGTTACGTTAGTATAACAGTATAACACACGCACGTATTACATCTGTATTAGCAAGCGCGTTAAATAGCTGACATAACGACGTCGACGCTTCCACCAAATAGAAATTCAAAGTACTCGTGGATCATTTTAAAAAAATACCATTGTAAGATCCAGTGTGCAAAAAAATCGTGATTTTTTTGAAAAAATCAAAAAAATCGATTTTTATAATTTAAATCGGATTTTTTTGATTTAAATCACACTATTATCAACAGGAAACGTATGGTATGGATTTCGCTTACAACTGTAGCCGAAACCTCTGCTGTCTGTGTAAGCAAAGCAATAATTTGCAATTCTCGTCAAAATAATGGGCGGCCAGGCGCCGTTGACGAAGATTCAGCGGCGATGGAGGGTGTTACTTTTCATTTTGTTCAGTGTTAATTGAATGATTGAGAGTGTAAGTTTCTTTGGGTCGAAACCGGAATGTCTGGGCGCAAAAGCGACGATATTTGGCGATTTTTCATAAAGAAAAATGTCCAGGGGAAAAAAGGATGCAGGGTAATTTGGATTTAAATCACCTGATTTTTATTTAAAAAAAAATCGAATGATTTAAATCACGATTTAAATCTTGATTTAAATCAAGTTGATTTAAATCTTCGCACACTGGCTAAGATCCCTATGTTCCGTCTTCCCAGGGACACACGGTATCTGCTAAAATATTAAAGATACAAGAAAAGGTGTCGTTTTAATTCAGTTTGGAGTCCAAAGTCAGTCAATGTGTTTTCTCACTACCAATTGGGTAAAGTGACATTACGTTGTCAAAAAATCGACAGTAATAGAAAGTATGATATTCAGTGATCTTAGGCCCAGTTGTATAAAAGATTTGACTTCCAGTTCAGCTGATCCACGATCAATTGTCATGGATATGATTGGTATAACAATTGGTATCCATGACAATTGATCGTGGATCAGCTGAACTGGGAGTCAAATCTTTTATACAACTGGGCCTAGTAACAGATCAAATGAGTACAACAAACCTTATCTAAGGACAGCAAAAACGACTTAACGCTGAAAATATTATATAAATAAATAAAATATTTGACTGTGCCTCATACTTGTATACTTGTCTATTACAGTTTACCTAAGCAGAATTATTTTAATACTTCACAAAACGGAGATATCCAACTGATATTTTTAGCAGACTCAACCCTGTATATAATTTTAAAATTTTTAAATGGTACGACAAACGCTATCTTTTGACACCACCCTTTAGTAAATATCTATCAGCAGTGTGCACATTTGATTTTTTGAATTTAATGCGTGTAGGGTTCGAAATCATTTGTGGAAATCAACCAAAATCTCCAGAATGTTAAAGTTTTATGGAAAAAAATATTTAAATATATCTACCAAACAAGGTATTGCTCAAATTTTCCGCTGGTTGATAATACAACTGATATCGATTAGTTCTATGGTAGTATACACGGTTGTCTAGATCGAGTCTAGATGCAAAAAATTAAAAAGTGGAGGTACAAACCTCCCCTGGACTTTCCCATACTAAAAATAAACGTTTCGTTTTTGGTATTTAACAGTATAGTTCGCGAGGCAGACCCTGATAAGCATTTGAATGCCTAGCGAGGAAAACGAGATAATACGGATTCGATATGAACAGAAGAAAGACGCTCATCTATCTGTAGGTCCGGTTGAAATTACAGGTGGCGAAGCTGGACGATCTTGGGACGATCGCTACCGACCGACGATCAGTTTCCATCAGAGTACCTACTACATAATATTCATAATTCACGAATTTCTCATCAACCGTACATTTTAGCTATATGAACACCTTATACTATGTGATAGACAATTAAATTTTGCATTCAATTATATAATAATATATAGGGTGTTTCATTTAAAATAACAAAGTTGCTTATCGTACTATGGAAAGCAAACGCCCTGTATACGTGATGTGATATACATTTAGGAGAATGCAGAATTATATACTGAATAACTTTTATATTTAAACTTATTTCATATTTTGACTAATAAAGGCGCTATAGGAGCATCAATTTCCGATTTTCAAAACCTCGTAGAGGGCGCCACAGTGGAATTCTGGTGTTCATCAAAAAACACAAATGTAGCTAATACCAATCTTAATAAGTATAGAAAATTTAAACAAAATCGTTAGACCACTTTTTTTGTAATAATGTTTCAAAAATTTCAAAATTTTTGGAAGAGCGCCGTTGCGACCGTTTTTGGATTTAGTAAATAATTGTTTTCTTGGTGTAGTACCGCCAAAGGGCTTTCAAACAAACTGTTGCGAAACCTGATCAGATAACTGGTTTTTGAGTTATGGAGCGTTAAAGTCGAAATTTTGAAAAATTCATAGTGGCCGCCATTTTGAAGTTAGAGAGCCCGGCAAAAAACTGTTTCCTTTCAATTATGGTCTTCTTTCATATTCCCTACTCAGATTTTCAAAATTCTGCTTCTGAAAAACTACCAAAAAACACGTCTAACTTCCGCTTCCGGTTTCGGATTTTTTTGAAAAGCTTATTTTGTCGATGAATTTTCGATATACCCCTTCATTTCAAATTTCATCAAAATCGGTCCAGTAGTTTTTGCGTTAGAGGCGTTACATACATACACACACACATACACACCCACAGACAGACATTTTTTCTAGACTACTTTTTTGGGTTCCTGGGGGCCCAAAACACGTATTCCCGCGAAAATGTCGATTTCGAAAATTTTCATGATATCAATACTTCCCCTATACCAGTGGTGGTATGGGAAAGTAAAAATTATTAAAAAAACTTTTGCCTATCAAAAAACAAATGAAGCGCACTATTACATGCAGAATTTCAACATGAATCCAAATATGTAAAAATATACAGGGTGTTCTATTTAAAAGTTGAACATCGTAGCTTAAAACAGCTGATAGATATTTTCGAAAAGGTGGTGTCAAAAGATAGCTTTTCTTTTTGTCTTATCATTTAGAACTATTTATAGTTTGTGGGATCTAAAAATTAAAGTATCGAAGTTTATGGTTCGAGGCGTTTTTTAGGAAACAGCCTGTAGAACTAGAAATTTCTAGCAGAAAATTTATCTGAATTTGTACTAATATAGGAGATTTTAATTATGTCCAGTTTCATTGATTTTAACCTATTTAATTATTTAATTTGGAGTAGGTACTCTTCAGGAAAAACTTTACTCTGGCAGAATAAAACCTTTTGAAAACTTAAAACTTCAGGAAAGAATCGTATTAGTATGGTCCACTACAGGACATTTTCCATTAAGTTTAGTTACAAGAAACTTGCCGAAAATCATCGCAAAAGACAAAATTTTGTTCTTAATTTTTATAATGTTACAGTTCATTTTTTTCTACCAATAAATATTTCCTGTTTGAAATGCAATATTGTTTATATATTGAGTATAATTAGCCAGATTTTTGATGTCACACCTACTCCGAACTATCCTGTCAACCAGAACGCGTTTTATGAGAGGCACCCGGTATACTTTCAGAATCGTCTTTTATTAAATTTAAACTTCAGAACGTTGCGGGAATTTGATCTCATTTCCCTAGTGTGTTGGTTCTTATTTAATAATGCAGTTGTTTAAGTTGAAGTGTTATCCAATTACGAAAGTGTTTAGTGAAATTAAGGTAATTTACAAATCATTGGTACAATTTTTTCCTACATTCTTATCTTGAACAAATAATTACCACTACATGATACAAATATAAACAAGTAAAGAAAAGGTTAGCATTAATTGCAAAGGTGTGCGGAAAACTTAATCAAGTTCAAATGTGGTTTTATTTTTTTTGCGTCAAGGGCTGCATTTCTGACCTTTTTGTTTTTAATAAACAACCTTGTCAATTAACATTGAAAATAGTAATTCTACGTTGGTCTGCATGGAACAACAATTGCATAATTTGGCACAAACGCACGCAACATAAATAAACGTTTGTTTATTGGTTTCTATGAAACTAGCTGAGGAACAATATAAATTTTTATAGCAATTTTGATCCTTCATAACACCAATAACGAGTAGTAGATAAAATTAGTGCTCATCAAACCATAAATAATAACTCCTGTTGTTAGAAAACTTCAATGACATTTTTTATTGCATTTAATTATTATAGAAAATAAATATTTACAGAAGCAAAAACAGGAAATAATTATTTTTCAATAATTGCATTAGAGGTTTCATTGCTCGAAGAGATTAATTAGGATCTTTGTGCATTCATTTTATTTTGTACGAAGCAAACAACAAGGATTATTAAATAGAGGTAGTACCTATTTTCGTTTGTACTTCCCAGGCTCGCTGCGACAAGGTATAGGTAAAACAAATGGATAATGCAGAACAGTGCCTTCCAAGGAAGAAATTAGTTGGGCGAGGCATTAGGGAAAACCTCGGGAAAAACAGTAGGTAGTACTAAAGGGTCAGGCAAGGATGCATCTAAAACAAAGAATTAGGAGATAAGTGTTTGATAGTTTCAAAGATAATAACCAATTTTTAACTATTTTGTTAGTCAAAAATTTTAAATCGTATCTGTAAAAAAATACTAATCACACCAGTGTATGCTAGAAGATACAATTTTGATGTAATTTTAGATCAAACTTATTATTAGATAGCATAAAACTGCTGAGAAATTTACATAGGTAGTTCCAATTTCTGCTTAGCTAATAAATTAAATGCGGCAGAGGTCAAATTTGTACCTGCATAAAAAAACTATTAAACAAACCACAAAACAACCTGCAGGTATTAATTTAGTTTAGATTCATTTATAATGATCAAGAATTATTTTTTGTATATCGAAGTCTTATCAACAATAACAATGAACAATCATACATTTGTTATTTGTAGGTATATCATAAGGCAAAATAGGCAGTTGCCTAGGGGCGCTCACGGCTCGCGGGGCGCCGGCGACGTGACAAAACACAACAAATTTTAATTATTAAAAATCACAAACTTTCATTATAAAAAGTTTTGACATTTTCAGATTTTTTAATCTGATCTCAAAATTTGCCAGATGCTCTTAAAATGCGTCGAATAAGCCACGCCCACTTTCAAAGAAAAATTTCGCCTGCGGCGCTATTTTACTCAGTTCATCGTTTCTTGCTGTGCCCCCCCCAAACTTTTTTCGCGAGCCGCTACTACCCACCTGGACTAAACACGTTTCGCCGCCACTGGTAGTGATAGTGCCAAAAGGAGAAAAATCGAGAAAAGAAAAAAGAAAAACTTGAACGTGTATTACTAAATACAAAGAAAATAGACAGTTTTTTTTCTAAGAAGGAATATTATAAAAATTTAAAAAAACAATATTTAAGTGGGAGGGGGGGCGCTATAATATAGTTGCCTAGGGGTGAAAAATGTCATAATCTGGCACTGGCTATCTTTTCATAAATGCATGTTATAGGTAGTACCCATAGATGTATTATGCAAGGGGTAAACCACGTGGGAAGTTTGGTAGCCCGAGTAGTTCCGGGGGAAGTCTGGGTAGTCTTTGGGAAGTCTGAGCATTGATTAAGGGACTCCCTTAATAATTAATGGTCCGAGGAAGTCCCTGCAAAGTCTGGGTAGTCTCTTCGAAAGGCTGGGTAGTCTTTGAGAAGTTCCTGGAAAGCCTGGGAAGTCTTTCGATTGGGTAGTTTAGTCTACACAATTGTTTTTACCGTGGTTTACCGCTTGCGTGTATGTCTATGGATACATAGTCCGTTGTGTCCGGTTGTGTCTGTGGTTTAGCCGATGAGCGTCAGCAAATTAGAGAATGTTTCAGAAATGATGGAAATAAGTTCGCGTAGACATGAAAATCGATTGTTCGTAATACCAAACTTTTTTTATTGTTTAGTCGATTTTAATAATTTGTTGGGTCAATGTCATATTATTTGAAACTATTTAGGGCAGTATATTTAAATATTGGAAAACGTTTTTGGGGGCTCGGTAGTCGAGCAGTTTGCGGAAGAAAACGAAAAAAGCTTATAGGAAACTAATAAATGTCCAATACACAGTTACCTCGCGTTTTATTTATTACTTACTGATTGCTCTATTGCTTTGCTGTCGAGGTCGAGCCTCCGAGAGTCAAATATTCAATACATACATCCTCATGCCTTAATTTTAAGCGAATAAAAGAAATAAATAGTAGAATCAATTCCTTATGAAATTACCTTTCCAACGACGTGCGACACATAGTATAGTGCTGTTTAAAATTTTAGAGGGGTGGCTGTGACTGCTAAGGGGTTGATGACAGACGTTCGAATTTTATCTAAAAAGATGTCTCTTTTAGGGCCGGTTTTATAAAGTCTGATTGACGGACGGTTGGTTCAATTACGATCAATTGTCATGGATACGATTGTTTTTATGAGTCAGCCGTCGGCGTCGGTCAACCAGACTTTAGGTATAAAACTGGCCCTTAATGTCTTTGTTGACACGTCTTGGCGATTTTCAAGCAAATAATTGTTTTGATAGATACTGGGGGTGGCTACTTTTTGTTGAAAATCCCTCATGGTTAGCTATGTCAAATACAAAGAGAAGTTTTATAGGTACAAAGTTGTCAACGTGCAACCACGAATAGCGGTTATCATAATATTGTGGAGGTATAGAGTGTAAGAATAAATTTCAACAAGTTGATATTCTTAAAAATTCCTCCTTGAATTCAACTTATTAAAGTTTGTACCTATCGTCAATTTACAATTAGTCACAGCCAACCCCAAATGAGTTTCTATTTGAAGACACATTCTCTACGAGTCGAGCTGTATTATTTAACAAAATATAGAAATGAATAAAATGAATAAAATGCGTAAAACAAAAATCCCAAACATTGAAATCCATTTCCGTTCAAAGCCTGCTGTATAGTGTTGATAACACGGAGGCCGTCATGACGATAACGGGTAGTGAAGAGGATGGAAATAATGAACAAACGGGAATTATAGAACAAAGATGAAGGTGATCTAAATAAAATACATCTGTAAAGCTATAATGTCAAGAGTGGCGTACAATAATAGATAAAATACGTAAAATAAGCACCCGATACTAAATCTATAATCTATTCGGTGAGAAATGAACGAGTTTGGAAGAGAAACTAACCCAGATACTGGAAGAAAAACAGCTAAAGTGGTTATGACTTACAAAGAGTGGAAAATAATCGAGTGAATGATAAACTAAATACAGGTAAAAACTGGGAAAATTAATACCAAACTAGAAAACTCGAAGAAAAACCAGATAACTGACAAGGGGAAATACTTCGGGAAATAATGATAGCAGACAATTGCAATGTATCGAGTGTTAAACTACGGTACAGGTAAACACTGGGAAAATTAATAAGAGACTAGAAAATTCGAAGAAAAACCAGGGGAAATAAGAATGATAGCAGACAACTGCAATGTATGGAATAGAGGAGTCATAACTCCCTCATAGAAAAAGATTAATAATTCTAGTTTAGTATTTAAGAGGGTAAAAGAGATAAATTGATGTGGTAAGGAAATGTCGAGCAAATGCAATTGGAAGATTAGGTAAACCCTTACAAATTTAGTAAAATTATTTTATTATCTTTTCTCTGATAAATGGTTGGGGGGTGTTTCCAACCCAACAGATTATGTTTAAAATGAAAGAATTTAATGTTAAATAAGTACTCGGTTACTCCTGTTAAATATCGCCTGGAAAATGATGGATTCTGTACTAACACAGGATGAAACGATTACAAATAGTAATTTTCATAATCAATTGTACTTACTAATGTTAGCTATTCGTTTACAATAATTTATTTATTAAATAAGAAATTTTTGTTAAAATGGATTTTGAGAGGGTTTTTGATGGGGTTTGGTGTAATTCTATTTCCGTGAACTTACTACTACCATCCGACGTTATCAAAAACAAAAATATTCTATTTTTATCTGCCACATGGTTTCAGATGTGATGTGTTGTTTCAATCTGGCACAACATTTTTGAGATAATAGAATTACACGAGGGGTAAACCAGAAACCACGAACCGAAATGGCGTTTACACTAAAATTCCAAATTCTAAAAAATTCCCAAACAATGCCAACAACTCAAATTCAAATAAAAGCTTAACAATTCCTCAACAATTTCACAAAAATTTCAACCATTCCAGAACAATTCCAACATGTGTAGTACTACACCAAAATTCCATAGTGAATTACCCTGAGGGGTAAACCAAGAACCGAAATGATGTACACTAAAATTCCAACAATTCCAGAAAAACACTTCCCAACATGTGTAGCACACCAAAATTTTATCATGATACCCCTCCGAATTTCACAAAAATCAATTTGAAAAATGGTAAGTTCTACGTAATGCAGACACTTAATACGTGAATAAGTACAACACTCGCCAAGACCTAATAAAAGCAAAATTAATTTACCTATGGAGAATACATTAATAAATTGTTAATGCACGCTGAATATCCGTAAATCAGGAATTTGTAATAAAGGCAAATTATTTTATTATAAAGTTGCTTCTGGTAAATCCGGAAAATTTTGAGGAAATGGGTTTTATCGGGTTTTATTGGATTTGTTGAATTTCTAAGAATTTGAATCAGGATTTGGGTGGTATAAAAAAATCCTGGAACTCCATTTCTAGAATAAAAAGTAAGGGTATTACCAAAAAGCAAAATTAATAAAAGTAATTGGTGTAACTATATAAAGAAATGTTTTAAGAGGAATTATTCAAAAAATAGTAGACTTTTAATACATTGCGGTGCTTATCGATCGGCGGGCTGAGCTTGTAATGTAAATGCTCCATTACTTAAAACTCAAAATGAATCAATAGTAAATTTGTGTCACCAATCATACGACCCTAATTACTATACGAAAGGTATACATTTTTTGGAATATCATTAACAATCTTACCGAATTTGCAATTGAAGAAGTGGAATCCACTTCTACGTCTTTGTAGAAATGTTGTGACAATTTTTCATATTTTGCATTGTTAACGGTTTTGTTCATGCTTTATTTATACGAGAATACTTTATGCATGCACTTCACCGTCTTTCACACTTAACTATTTACATTACATGTTAAAGTTTACTTTTAATACTAGCACGTCTGGCATGCACGAACGCCATTTCTTATCTGTCAGAATTTGACACTTAACCTAGGGACATCTGTTGATCATACTTCAAATTTCAAGATTTAAATTCCGGAATAGCGCCAAAAGGAAGGTTAGATATTCGAAGGCTCCTTTACTTGCTATCACGTCTTCTAATGAAGCATTGAGGTTTAATTTAATACTTCGTGTTGTTAAGTCTAAATAAATAATGAAATTATTCCTACCGTATAATATATTGGCGTCCACGTATCGTTCTCCCATATTGTACTGTTGTTATCATTATTATTAACAGAAAATTTTTGCTGCACAATACGCATTTAAATAAAACCTAATCAACCGACACGTGGATTGGTTATTTAATGACTGCATGGATGATATGAATTCTTATCTTACTGAAATGAACTTTAATACTTTGTCACACTTTGAAATTTAAATTTTGAAAGACATTTTTTTGACCGTGATATGTGATTTCCCTCTATGCGGTTGGTAGCAGTGTTTTCTTTGGACTACGTTCAAGAATTTTGTTTATTGTTGACTATGACTATACAGGGTGTCAGTGATATAGAGACAGAACAAAAATTCATTACAGTTTTACAGCAACGTGATTGGTTGATACCTCGCGTGGTCACGCAGTCACATTCGTGCCGTAGAATATGGAAACTTACCTTAAATAAGCTCTTTATCCATGATACCACTCTTTATCTGTGTTCTTCATTTATTCATTCATTGAACGCTTCTATGATCACTGTTTATGTCTATGAAAACCTATTAATTATTAAACCATTACCAACCATTACTTGAGGTCATTACAAATAATTATTGTTCATATTATAGTAGCAATTGTACTAATATTATTGCTAATAATTTACAAATGAATTGGCTGTGAATTAATTTATATCCCATGCTTAAAACGGTATACCCTTAAAACATTTTCATTTGCCATCGAAATTTTTTAACAAAGTTACCTTAGCTCCACATTCTTTAAAAGTCAAAAACGTTTAACGAGTAAGTAACAAAAATTTAGAAGTTTCTCATCAATATCAACACCATTTTTAGATATGGACAAAATCAACAGAATATATCCAACTCCAGAAGAACTAAAAACCGTAAACTCATGTTTACGTTGCACGGAGGAAGGATGTTCAAGTATATTTACTTCAGAATCAAATTTAACATTACATTTGGTGAAAACACACAAGAGGGATTGGAAACCTGAATCTGGGAATAGAGAATATTATTGCCCAGATCCGAGTTGTGTTTACCACTTTGAGAAGTATTTTAAAAACCTCAAATTATTGAAACAACATTTCTTAAAAGTTCATGGAGATAGAAACTTTTTATGTGAAGGTTGTAGCACAGGATTTCCAACTTTGTCTTCAAAAAATCGACATGCAGAATATTGTGGTGTTATTTTTAAATGCTGCGATTGTGAAATATCGTATCCTTGCTATGAATCATTACTTACACATGGCCGTCGTAAGCAACACAAAATTTTAGATAAAATAGCCTATAATCCTGCCAGGCAACCTGCTCAAAGACTTGATAAATGTAATAGCAGTCCTGACGTAATAGCAGTAAAAAGAGATGCTTTTATTTTACCGAAGGCTTCAACTAGTTTGCAGTTAATGCAGATAATGATAAAAACTGGAATGGGTCTTACCACTGATAAAGGATGTCAAACAGAAGCTTCTGCTGAGCTACCAAAATTAAAAACGAAGCAAACACAAGTCAATAAAGAAAGACCCAACCGTAAACATAGTTCAAAACAATCACAAACATCCGAGTTAAGAAAATCCCGTTCTTCTGCGGAAACGCAAACAATTGGTGATTATATTTCTAAAAAACCAAAGTTAGCATTTTCTGATGGCAATCTCAATAAACATGTGGAAGAGAGTATTTCTCAAAAGAGTATAAAAACTCAAACTAAGCAAGTTACGTCCAAAACAAAATCTTGCAATACATCATTTGAAGTGAATGAATCTGAATATGTGTCTAATCCTATTATCCAACGAAGCTCTTCAGGTACACAGACAACTACAACAATACCAACAGAATTGCTTTATTCTATTTCAACAGCTACTCATGATTCAATTCACACAGACACATCCGATTTGAACTTTGAATTCATGCATTCTAGCTCTCAAACTTGTTTTAATGAAGAGATGTCTATTTTTGATTCTTCTTCTTTCTTTAACTGTAACATTGAGACCCAGACTGACTTTATGTTCGATAATGATTTGCTGAATTATGAAGACAGTTATTCTAATATTCAAACACAAACAACCGATAGTTCCCCAATATTAAAAAATCACATGGATTTGGATAACTATAGCCCGAAAGATTATGACGATATACTCTTCAATACCATCCATACTCAAACTTTCTATGATGATATGGCTCGTTCAGTTGAAAGTCAAACTATGATGTCTCATAATAAAATGCAAAGCTTTATGTCCCGTAGAGATATGGCTCACATGGAGACACAAACCGAAATCGATTTCAAGAAGTTACTTGAAGAAATCAATGCCTGACTGTAATGGATTTTTTGAGTTTGTTATGTTTAATATTTCATTTGAATAAATACAGGGTGAGTCAACATTGTAATCCTAGCATGTATTTTGAAAAGTATACATAATACGAAAAAATTTTGTTCACAAAACTTCAATGACACATGCTGTCCTATAATTTTATGTAGTCGTTTGTTTTTCTACATGGTACACCGTAGCTACAGCACCGCTATCTTGGATTTTTTTAAATGCCTATATTTTTTTGACATATTATTCTGAATGGTCCTAGATAGGATATTTGTTCCTCAAAATGTAAGAGAGCTGTTGGTTTTGAAATCTGCATGGAAAAAGTTGAGAAGAAAATTCTTAAAATAATAATAAAAAACAAGTAAGTAAATTATATTCAACGATAGTAGCTTCACCATAAAATTCCTTACGGAAAAAATAGCTTATCTATGAACAAAATTTTTGATGATTTATAAAAAGGATAAAAAGAGAAACCAGAACATGTCAAAAAAATATTAGGATGTTTTTTAAAAAATTCAATATGGCGGCGCTGCAGCTACAGTGTGCAATGGCAAAAACAAAACGACTAGGTACACAGTATTGTAGCACAGCCCGTCTCATTTTTATTCACAATAGCTATTTTCCTAACAAGTGCAGAAAATCGATTTTTCCGCACGCAAATGCCGTTGACAGCACGACGCGTAGCGGAGTGGTGTCAAGCATTTAAGTGCGGAAAAATAGGTTTCTGCACGTGTTAGGAACAATAGTTTTTCTACTAGCGTGCGGAAAAAAACATTTTCCGCACTGTTTTAGTGTTTTAGTGCGGAAAAGTGGATTTTCCGCACCGTGCGGAAAAGTGGATTTTCCGCACTAAAACACGTGCGGAAAATGCGTTTTTCCGCACGCTAGTAGAAAAAATTTTTTGTAATACCTATACTTTTGAAAAATATTGACTCACCCTGTATAACTATTATTTATTTAAATTTTAAATGTTTTATTTGGAAGTTTTAATAATGATTGGGATTTTTAAGGTTTCATGTTACGTAACGTTAGTAGAAACAATGGAGAAAATTGTAATCAAGTTCTTATTGTAATATAAGTGTGAGTAATGAAGAATTTTGGGTTGTAAATGCCTTTAGAAAATAATTCTTGCGTAGTATCAACTTTAAATTAATGAAATTTTAAACTATTAGCATATTTTTAAAATATTCTAGTTGTTCACCTATGAAAGTATTTTCCTATGATCACAAGAGTTGAGCACTTCGAACATACACTACTCCTTGACTGGAATGAGCATACCCCTATACTCCACTGCATAACCCATGGTTCAAAGAAGACTAACAGAAACAATACATTTTCTGGAAAGTGAAAGAAGGATAAACTGATAATTCGAACTAATGCATAGTGCGCATGCGCAAATACAAACAGCTTTGGGTATGGCGCTAATGACATCGGCTCTTAGCAACTGCATTGTTTACTTACTCCTTTTTTTTGTTTTATGAAGTGACTAATTACCGCGCTCCCAATTTTAAATACTAGTTCAAGTTATATGTCTGTCCTTGTTAATCTTCTTTGAACCAATTTCAAAGCGATATGCTTTTTCCAGTCAAGGAGAGTGTATGTTCCACAAGGTTGAGCAACACTTTCTGTTTGAATGGATGTCCCAATAGTTACATGTACAAGAAGCTTTGTGCTAGGGCAACCTAAAGCAGTAACACTAATATCTTTGGCAATCGGTAATGTCAAGTGAAACTCTTCTCTTCTAAATCTTTGAGTGTTAGATTCCTGCTTGGCATTCATGCTAATAGAGTTTATAGAATCTGATCAATTTTGGGTAATTAACATCCCACTAACACTGACTTGTAAGTAAGATGAAGAACAAGAACTAGAAAGAATCTACTTTCTATAAAAAAATTAAATCGATCGCTATGTCATAATTATGTAATTAATAATGTAGTTAACATAATAGTAATATTGTAGATAATATATGTTGACTATCAAGTACATCTAAAAAATGAGAATATTTTAGAATTAAAAAAAAAGTACATCTAAATGCTGTAAAAACTCTTCATTATGTGCCACAATATGAATTAAAAAGCAGAGCAGAACTGTAATTAAAAAGTTGTACACTTGTGCAGTGTTCAAAGATTATTACTTTCCATTATAAATTGTTTGCTCAATATAAATAAAAATTAACTGTTTTATTTATTTTTATATTTGATTTTTTTCAGCAAATCTTTAGTGTTGTAGTAATTGGTCAATGAGTACCTACCTGCTAGGGCCCATTGTGCGTCCCTTGGAATGAGACTCATTCCAGGAACAGGTCCGAAGCTTTGGCAAAGGACAGAATCTCGTTCATTGGTGTGTCCTGTATCATATGATCAACAAAAGTTTTGATAAGCGCTGGCCTTGAAATATAATTAGTGTGTCTTTACTTGTTTCAACGGTTTCAACTAAAGCTGATTTTGACAATGCAGGTCGTATCAGATATTAAGCTGATAAGAACAGATATATTTAGCATAATATTTACATTTGGACTACAATGGTGTTTTATCAAGTGTTTTATACAATATAAAGATTCAGTCATGGTACATTATTGGTAAATATTGTATAAATATCTTTTTTATATAAATGTTGGCATGGATTCCTGGAAATACATTAGTAATATTTAACATTATAGGTACCTAACACAAATTTAATATGAAGGAACTTTTATTTATTCACTGTTTCATGGTTAATACTGTCTCTGACCCGTCAGATGCTCCGTATAAATGTCCCGCGACCACTTTATTACGTCACTCACACTTAGTTTCTTCAGTCTTTATGTACCTCCTGGATCCAAGGAGCCGCATGAAGGTGTCATTTTTCTTGTCCCAGGATCCTAGTGCACCAATGATTACCGGCTCCATTTTGACAGTACCATATTGGGGTTCGAATCTCTGCCTTATGCCCTCATATTTTCGCAGTTTAGCCTCTCTGGCTTGTGTAAATGCGTCCAGGCCGTTTTCGAAAGGAATGGTTACGTCGATGATGTGTACCGTGTCATTCTTTGTTATTACCAGGTCGGGCCGAAGCCGGATGTCCGGAATGATCTGTTGGTTCTCTCCCAATATGGTATATCCTTTCCCTTGGGCTGCACACTTTACACGATTCACTATGGCATTATGCCTTCTTTGCATTGCATCCTTTAACCGCGCCTTGTGCACAAAACGCCAATCAGCAAACCTTGTATATCTACCATCGTTCATGAAGTGACCGCTGCTTTTATCGGAGCTGTAGCACTTGTAGGTTTTGCCTTGGTTTTTAAGCCTACCAAGATGTTCTGCTCTAGCGTTCTCCTTCACTGCTTTGATGGTTGCCATAACCCTCTTACGTTTCTCGCTGTTTAACGTTTCATTTGCGATTGTAATTTCAGGTCCGTTGTTCGTCACGTGCCATGTGACATCTAGTCGTCGCGATGCCTTTCGTGCGTTGGTCCACAGATTCGAAATCTCATTTCTTGACTCAAGGCTTTCTGTCGCTATCTGCTTCGTGATGGCGTCGTTGGATGTTAATAACTTGAATGCTGTGTCGATTATGGCTATGTCCGATAGCTCCGCTGCGTTTGGGATTCCAATTAGATTGTGTTTCCTGGGTCCGAGATATATTCGTTTGCAGCTTCTTGTGGAATGCCTAACGTTTTCTTTATTTCAGCTCGGAAGATGTCATCGAGCTTTTTCCAGGCTGTTTTCTCGTATATTTGCATTCGCATGGCAAAGTTGTATGCAGGATAGACGAAGGTTTTGAGTGCGTCCAATCTTTGCCATGGTGCAAGTCTCGAGTTTAGGATGTCGGTTCCCAGTTGGACAAGATCTTTCATTCCAGCTGTTGTTTTAACTGGAGCGTAGCCTACCGGTTTTCCGAGGAACGTTTCGGTGTCATATTTTGTGAGGATAGGAATGTCTACGTTGCCGAGTGTGAAGGTGTTGCTGGTAATGCCCATATGTTGATCGATGGTTAATGTTTTGCACTTATTCGGATTTATTTTCAGGCCCACTTCCTGTAGTAGTCGCTGTAGTTGATCGATCGCTGCCTGCAGTGTGTCGCCGTCCGGATGCAAAAGAACGAGGTCATCAGCATAGGCTAGTATTTGGTGCCATTCTTCCTCGCCTTGCATTTGCTTAACGATGTTATTAATGCCAAGATTAAATAGTGGTCCGGAGAGCGGACAGCCTTGTTTTACACTCCTTCTGATGGTAATCGGTGGTGTGAATGTATTGCCTGACCTGATTTTTGTGTTGGTGTCGGTGATTAAATCTGTTATTATTTCTCCCATTTCTTCACCAGCTCCCGATGTTGTTAGTGCTGTGGTGATTGCGTGGTGGGAAATTGTAACAAATGCGTTGGAGATGTCGAGCCATGCAAGAGCCAGTCGTCTTCGGTGCTTCTTAGCCTCATTGATTTCTGCTTGCAGAATGAAGTTGTGCTCGACAACTCCGTCGTAAGGCATAAATCCTTTTTGGTTTTGACTGATTATATCCCTATCGAGCATCCAACTCATCAACCTAGTTTGAAGGCAGCCAGCGTAGATTTTGTAAATAGTTACGTTTAGTGATATCGGCCGCCAATTTTGGATATTATTATTATTGCCTTTTTTTGGAATTAAAATAGTTGTTGATGTTTTCCAGGTGTTCGGAATTTTCTTGTAGGTTAAGCAAACATTTAAAATTAACACAATCACTACACAATCAGGATCAGACTGCTTCCACTGCCTGTATGTGATTTGATCGTGACCAGGCGCTGTATTCTCAAACCTTTTTAACCGTTTCTTGACCTCTTCATTTGTGAAGGCAAGGCAGCTGTGTTTACAGGGTTGATATTGTTGGTGTTGACATCTTCGGGGTGTGCAACATTGTCTTCACCCCACAATTCGTTGAAGTGATTGTATATCCCTTCCGAGGGTAGGTTGCAGTATTCGTTCTTTTCCCCCCTGATAATTTTAATTGCCTGTCGCCTGTTCGTTCGATACGCTGGGGGGTCGGATGAAGGATAATTAACACGTTTCTGTCAATCACGACGCTTTGGTGGATCAGTTGCTCATCTGCTATTTCAGGTGTGTCAAATACTTTGGTGCAACCGGGCCTCAATAAAACATAAAATTAAGCTTATAAATATTAAATATTTCTATTGTTACTTATAATAACTCTAATGTTACAATTAATTTGAATACTACTAATTAGTTTCATTAGTTCTTACTTCGCTGAAGTTACATTCGAATTTGCTAAGCAATAAATTCAGATTTGTCAGTAGTGCCAACCGCCGAAAATAAAATATGTTAGCGGGTACACTCATGTAAAGAAGTAATTTTTTTTTTAAATAGGCCTTTTCCTGCTTTATAAAGCAGTTTCGATCAAATAAAGAAACATTAGTGATGTCTTAATGATTTAAACATCCCCTGGATGGTCTATTTCGCCTCGAAAAGAGGTTGTAGTTTAAAAGCGAGTTTTAGGTTAGATTGTTCCGGTGTTTACATATTTCGACCACAGAACAATCCTAATATTATTTTCTGCATTTAAACTAGACTTCGATGTTTCTAACATTACAAACACGGACTCCAGGATCCCTTTGACAGGTATTAGTACAGAACCTCCACCGTAGGCACCTAAATAACCCCAAGAACCCGCAGGACTTGATAAAAGAATTAAAAATTAGCGATCTTTACGATTTTTTTTCTGGAGTTACAGAGGGAGTCCTCCTGAATCTCGACCATGGGGACCTAGGGGGGACCTTCCCCTACAACCCCTCTTCTGCCGTTTTTCATACTTTTGCCCTTTTCGGAAATTATCAATTTTTGCAAATTCCTCTACACGCTATTCGACCTGGAGACTTAAGAATGTGAAACCCCACGCAGAAGGTCTCCAGGTCCATAAGCTTACACGTTCGGACTCCCGGGTCACCTAGAAAGACAATAGCACGGTACCTCCTCCGCGGGCACCTAGAGAACCCCAGGAGGACTTCGGAAAATAATTAAAAATTTGCGATTTTCAATATTTTTTTTCTGGAGTTACAGAGGGAGTCCTCCTGAATCTCGACCATGGGGACGTAGGGGGGACCTTCCCCTACAACCCCTCTTCTGCCGTTTGTCATATGAAAAACGGCAGAAGAGGGGTTGTAGGGGAAGGTCCCCCCTAGGTCCCCATGGTCGAGATTCAGGAGGACTCCCTCTGTAACTCCAGAAAAAAAATCGTAAAGATCGCTAATTTTTAATTATTTTCCGAAGTCCTCCTGGGGTTCTCTAGGTGCCGGCGGAGGAGGTGCCGTGCTATTGTGTTTCTAGGTGACCCGGGAGTCCGAACGTGTAAGCTTATGGACCTGGAGACCTTCTGCGTGGGGTTTCACATTCTTAAGTCTCCAGGTCGAATAGCGTGTAGAGCAAATTTCAAAAATTGATAATTTCCGAAAAGGGCAAAAGTATGACAAACGGCAGAAGAGGGGTTGTAGGGGAAGGTCCCCCCTACGTCCCCATGGTCGAGATTCAGGAGGACTCCCTCTGTAACTCCAGAAAAAAAATCGTAAAGATCGCTAATTTTTAATTATTTTCCGAAGTCCTCCTGGGGTTCTCTAGGTGCCGGCGGAGGAGGTGCCGTGCTATTGTGTTTCTAGGTGACCCGGGAGTCCGAACGTGTAAGCTTATGGACCTGGAGACCTTCTGCGTGGGGTTTCACATTCTTAAGTCTCCAGGTCGAATAGCGTGTAGAGCAAATTGCAAAAATTGATAATTTCCGAAAAGGGCAAAAGTATGAAAAACGGCAGAAGAGGGGTTGTAGGGGAAGGTCCCCCCTAGGTCCCCATGGTCGAGATTCAGGAGGACTCCCTCTGTAACTCCAGAAAAAAAATCGTAAAGATCGCTAATTTTTAATTCTTTTATCAAGTCCTGCGGGTTCTTGGGGTTATTTAGGTGCCTACGGTGGAGGTTCTGTACTAATACCTGTCAAAGGGATCCTGGAGTCCGTGTTTGTAATGTTAGAAACATCGAAGTCTAGTTTAAATGCAGAAAATAATATTAGGATTGTTCTGTGGTCGAAATATGTAAACACCGGAACAATCTAACCTAAAACTCGCTTTTAAACTACAACCTCTTTTCGAGGCGAAATAGACCATCCAGGGGATGTTTAAATCATTAAGACATCACTAATGTTTCTTTATTTGATCGAAACTGCTTTATAAAGCAGGAAAAGGCCTATTTAAAAAAAAAATTACTTCTTTACATGAGTGTACCCGCTAACATATTTTATTTTCGGCGGTTGGCACTACTGACAAATCTGAATTTATTGCTTAGCAAATTCGAATGTAACTTCAGCGAAGTTTAGTACTTCCTATATGTTTCAAATAATAAAATGAAAATACTACAATTTTGATATTTTTACTTTGCCACCCAGCCAGGTGGAAAGTGATCACTGACCCTGACAGTTAGTAAACGTCAAATTTCCAACTTACAAAAATGTCAGAAATGCTGTCGTTACATATATGGTTGAAAATAAAAGTACCTAAACACCTGTGGGCCTGACGTACACTATGGACATGATCAGGATCACTTAAGGGGCCTGCAGCGCTTTATAAACTTTTATATTATAGTTTTGACGAAGGACAGAATCTCCATATGATCAACAAAAGTTTTGATAAGGGTTGGCCTTGAAATATAATTAGTGTGTCCCTTGAAGCGCCAGCCACTACATGATCTAAGGTGTGTGTCCTTACTTTGTTCAACTAAAACTGATTTTGACTATTTTCAATTAAAAGCAAGAATAAATCAGTTGTGTGATATTTGAAAATGGGGCCTTGGGTTTGTAAATGCTAAAGGATTTTCCATTTGACAAATACACGTCAATAGTAAGTATTATACAAAAGTTCAATGACATTACAAGTAACACTATTTATGTACAGGGAGCAGCAAAATTTATTAATTGAATATCTAGGGATTTTATTTAAATTGGTTAAAGATGGGCCGATCCTGGAGGTACTGCAATACCAGGCCAACCCGCGACGGAGGTGGAGCAAGCCCCTAACCTCCGTCAAGTTCCAAAAATCAGTTTAATATACTGGACCCGCATGCGGGTCGTATCAGATATTAAGCTGATAAGAACAGATATATTTAGCATAATATTTACATTTGGACTACAATGATGTTTTATCAAGTGTTTTATACAATAGAAAGATTCAGTCATGGTACATTATAATAGGTAACACAAATTTAATATTATTAATAACTTTTATTTATTCACTTTTTCAAGGTTAATACTGTCTCTGACCCGTCAGATGCTCCGTGTAAATGTCCCGCGACCACTTTATCACGTCACTTACACTTAGCCTCTTCATTGTCTTGATGTATCTCCTGGATCCGAGCAGCCGCATGAAGGTGTCGTTTTTCTTATCCCACGATCCTAGGGCACCAATGATTACCGGCTCCATTTTTACAGTGCCATATTGGGGTTCGAACCTCTGCCTTATGCCCTCATATTTCCGCAGTTTCGCCTCTCTGGCTTGCGTAAATGCGTCCAGGCCGTTTTCGAAAGGAATGGTTACGTCGATGATGTGTACCGTGTCATTCTTTGCTATTACCAAGTCGGGCCGAAGCCGGATGTCCGGGATGATCTGTTGGTTCTCTCCCAATATAGTGTATCCTTTCCCTTGGGCTGCACACTTTACACGATTCACTATGGCATTATGCCTTCTTTGCATTGCATCCGAGTGAATCATGCAATGCTGGAGTACGTGAGGCAGCGTTTCATTATCGTGGTTACAACGCCGACAGTTTTTTGGACCATCTTTCCATCCTTGATTCCCTCTAAGGGGCACCAAATTTAACCGCGCCTTGTGCACAAAACGCCAATCAGCAAACCTTGTATATCTACCATCGTTCATGAAGTGACCGCTGCTTTTATCGGAGCTGTAGCACTTGTAGGTTTTGCCTTGGTTTTTAAGCCTACTAAGATGTTCCGCTCTACCGCTCTCCTTCACTGCTTTGATGGTTGCCATAACCCTCTTACGTTTCTCGCTGTTTAACGTTTCATTTGTGATTGTAATTTCAGGTCCGTTGTTCGTCACGTGCCATGTGACATCTAGTCGTCGCGATGCCTTTCGTGCGTTGGTCCACAGATTCGAAATCTCATTTCTTGATTTTTCAAACTTGTCGTCCATTGAACCTGTCAGGTACTCTTCAATGAGCTGGTTGGAAGTTGGTGTGTTTGCTCTTTTATGTACTGTTTGTTCAAGGCTTTCTGTCGCTATCTGCTTCGTGATGGTGTCGTTGGATGTTAATAACTTGAATGCTGTGTCGATTATGGCTATGTCCGATAGCTCCGCTGCGTTTGGGATTCCAATTAGATTGTGTTTCCTGGGCCCGTAGATATATTCGTTTGCAGCTTCTTGTGGAATGCCTAACGTTTTCTTTATTTCAGCTCGGAAGATGTCATCGAGCTTTTTCCAGGCTGTTTTCTCGTATATTTGCATTCGCATGACAAAGTTGTACGCAGGATAGACGAAGGTTTTGAGTGCGTCCAATCTTTGCCATGGTGCAAGTCTCGAGTTTAGGATGTCGGTTCCCAGTTGGACAAGATCTTTCATTCCGGCTGTTGTTTTAACTGGAGCGTAGCCTACCGGTTTTCCGAGGAACGTTTCGGTGTCATACTTTGTGAGGATAGGAATGTCTACGTTGCCGAGTGTGAAGGTGTTGTTGGTAATGCCCATATGTTGATCGATGGTTAATGTTTTGCACTTACTCGGATTTATTTTCAGACCCACTTCCTGTAGTAGCCGCTGTAGTTGATCGATCGCTGCCTGCAGTGTGTCGCCGTCCGGATGCAAAAGGACGAGGTCATCAGCATAGGCTAGTATTTGGTGCCATTCTTCCTCGCCTTGCATTTGCTTGACGATGTTATTAATGCCAAGATTAAATAGTGGTCCGGAGAGCGGACAGCCTTGTTTTACACCCCTTCTGATGGTAATCGGTGGTGTGAATGTATTGCCTGACCTGATTTTTGTGTTGGTGTCGGTGATTAAATCTGTTATTATTTCTCCCATTTCTTCACCAGCTCCCGATGTTGTTAGTGCTGTGGTGATTGCGTGGTGGGAAATTGTAACAAATGCGTTGGAGATGTCGAGCCATGCAACAGCCAGTCCTCTTCGGTGCTTCTTAGCCTCATTGATTTCTGTTTGCAGAATGAAGTTGTGCTCGACAACTCCGTCGTAAGGCATAAATCCTTTTTGGTTTTGACTGATTATCTCTCTATCGAGCATCCAACTCATCAACCTAGTTTGAAGGCAGCCAGCGTAGATTTTGTAAATCGTTACGTTTAGTGATATCGGCCGCCAATTTTGGATATTATTATTATTGCCTTTTTTTGGAATTAAAATAGTTGTTGATGTTTTCCAGGTGTTCGGAATTTTCTTGTAGGTTAAGCAAACATTTAAAATTAACACAATCACTACACAATCAGGATCAGACTGCTTCCACTGCTTGTATGTGATTTGATCGTGACCAGGTGCTGTATTCTCAAACCTTTTTAACCGTTTCTTGACCTCTTCATTTGTGAAGGCAGCTGTGTTTACAGGGTTGATGTTATTGTTGGTGTTGACATCTTCAGGGTGTACAACATTGTCTTCACCCCACAATTCGTTGAAGTGATTGTATATCCCTTCCGAGGGTAGGTTGCAGTATTCGTTCTTTTCCCCCCTGATAATTTTAATTGCCTGTCGCCTGTTCGTTCTATACATTCTTTGTATGGATCTCGCATCCGTGGCTGGTTCCCTTGGCTGGTTGTTACCTTCCGCCATCGGCCTGTTTTTTATGTTATATTTGCGGTGTATTTTCTGTTTGATCTCTTCTAGAATTATTATGAAGTGATTCCAATTCTCGACCGATTTGTTGCTTATTATGTCGGTCAAAGGATTGGCAAATTCTGTGAGGATCGATTCTTCGTTGCCTATGTTGTTTCCCGGTGTTAATACAACTTCCATCTGTGATTGTTGTTCCTGGGATGGTTCGATGGTTTGGGAGTTTATCTCTTGTATCTCCGGTGATATAATATGGCTGTGCTGAGAATTTTCTGATATTTCCGAGGTTACGCTGTTGGTCATTGAGGTGGATTGTAGCAACTGTGTGTTGATTCCTGGCTCCCATTCTTGACCATCCTCTATTATCGGTGGGAGGGGTGTTGGAATCTCAGGAGTGTTTACTGCTGCCTGCATTGGTTGGCTGTCCTGAGATTGCTCGTCAATCACTACGGTTGGCATAAATTGTGAGTCGTTGCTGCTGTTTTCCCCTTCAGACGATGAAGCAGAGCCTGTTCTGCGGTTTCTCCTCCTTGTTCTAGGTCTTGGGAGTTCATCGTTCAGTCTATGCTTTATTTCAGCTTTCTCTTCGGCTGCTACGTGATTCGCTAATGCTTTTTTGGTGGGAAATGATGTTTGACACCTTTCGCATTTCCAAAAAAAGTCCTTTGCTGTTGCTCGGAAATTTAGGGGCTGTACGCACCGATGTTTTGATGGTCGTATGCCTAAATTTTGCTTGCAGCCTCTGCATATATTGATGGATTCTGTGATGTGAATGTCGTGCGTCTGCCTTAGATGTCTGTTAATTGACGCTTTCATCGACGTCCAAGTGGCGCTTTTGTAAATCACATTACACATTGGGCAAGTGAGCTGTTGGGGGGTCGGATGAAGGATAATTAACACGTTTCTGTCAATCACGACGCTTTGGTGGATCAGTTGCTCATCTGTTATTTCAGGTGTGGGGATGCGGGGTGTGGGGATGGTCGCATTTTGCCTATTTTCGGCAACTGGCGTTTCTTCGGGTGGGTCAGCCAGCAAAATCTCATCCAGATTTGGCACCTGATGTGGTGTAAGGGCTCTTCGGCGAGTAGGAATTATTTGATTTGCTGCTTGATTCACGGTTTCGTATATATCAGCGGCGACCGTTATTTCTTGTGGTTGGGCGAGGTCGCCTGGTGTACATCCGGTTTCGTAGATACCAGCGTCGACCGTTATTTCTTGTGGTTGGGTGTGGTTGTCTGGTGTGCATCCGGTGTCGTAGATTTCGGCGTTGACGATTATTATTTGAGGCTGACTGTTGTCATCTTGTGTGAACGGCTCGCACTCATTTTCGCTCTCCATTTTTGGAACCACGACACTAACACCTAATACGCTATATATTGTAAAGTTTTAACATTTAACGCGGCGCTCGCGGAGGTCTAAATCACGACGATTTAAATTAACCTGGATCAAAGCTTTCACTTTTGCACATTAACATTTTGAACAAACTGATTCGCGCGCGACCGTGGACCAACTTAAATTAAATTAAGCTGATAAGAACAGATACTACACTTTGATCTTAGCCATAGGCCGAGAAGCGATACTTGAAATTTATTTTCCCATCGTTTATAAACAAATGAAGATAAACATTACTAGGGAAATGAAACCCTAGCGCCCTCTAACGGTAAATAAAGACGCAAGTCATCGATTTCTTAAGAAACACGAGAGGTAACTGTGGCGACCTCTATAATCAATACTAAGTCACTAAACTTACTAAACTACTTGGGGTTCTTTTTCTTTATCTATTTAAAAAAATCATTCCTAAAGATTATTCAATTCCAGTAAATGCTAGGTTACATGAATGTGTTCAATCCCACATTTATTCTCGAATAAATGCAATGATTTAAATTTATAAAGATTAATACCAGTCCGAGGAAAGACGGCATTCAATTATTTAGTACAAGTTTCAGTCATTTTTTTAAGAACTAAAAAATTGACCGATTCATACAACCGTTTCATCAATTTTTTCGTCCTTAAAAAAATGGAATGAAAACTGAAAAGTGTCCTATTTTGTTTACTATAAATATTTATTGTCATCTGCAACTGTCATTGCTGCCATTAGCAATAGAAATAACGTTAATAGCTGCAGCAGCCAAAACCAATATGTCTATTAAATTCTCATCCATTTCAAAAGCGATTCTGAATAGTTTAGATTCAAGACAATATTACTGTCAAACTGTCAATTTTTTAGTTCCTAAAAAAATGAACTGAAACTTGTACTAAATAATTGAACGTTACAAACGGGTTTAAAAAATGACTGACACTTGTACTAAATAATTGAATGTTACAATTTACAAACGGGCTTTAGGAATCATTTTTTCAAATAAATAAAGAAAGAAAAACTCCAAGTATTTTAGCAAGTTTAGTGACTTAGTATTGATTATAGAGGTCGCCACAGTTACCTCTCGTGTTTCTTAAGAAATCGATGACTTGGCGTCTTTATTTACCGTTAGAGGGCGCTAGGGTTTCATTTCCCTAGTAATGTTTATTTTCATTTGTTTATAAACGATGGGAAAATAAATTTTAAGTATCGCTTCTCGGCCTATGGCTAAGATCAAAGTGTAGTATCTGTTCTTATCAGCTTAATATCTGATACGACCCGCATGCGGGTCCAGTATATTAAACTGATTTTTGGATCTTGACGGAGGTTAGGGGCTTGCTCCACCTCCGTCGCGGGTTGGCCTGGTATTGCAGTACCTCCAGGATCGGCCCATCTTTAACCAATTTAAATAAAATCCCTACATTAAATTAATATGTTTTGCCGCCCCTGTGTTGTAATAATGTCATGTATGATTGGCGGGCGGGGTATATTTTAAAGGCCGTTGCCAGCTCCACGGCTAACGTGGTGGATATACAGTTTTGCCGCTCCCCCTCCGTGTTACTTGTATGTCATGTTATGATTGGCGGGGGGTGGTATTTTAAACATAGAAAATCAAGGCCCCATTTTAAATATCCCATTAATATCACACAACTGATTATTCTTTAGTCAAAATCAGTTTTAGTTGAAACAAGTAAGGACACACTAAATTATATTTTCAAGACCAACCCTTATCTTCTTTTGTTGATCAAATGGAGATTCTGTCTTTCGTCAAAGCTATAATATACAATTTTATAAAGTGCTGCAGGCCAGTTACGTAAAGACCCAATTTTTATATTCCATGGTCAACTTTTATCAAAAATTTTGGTATCACTTGGTTCCGAGAAACGGGAGTCAATCTGAATGTATCTGTTTCTTATGGCTGCAAGTGCTGTGCACCTGCAGAGGATCTGTTTGAGGCTGTTCTTGACATTTCCGACACAGGTCAGAAGGAACAATTCGTATGTTCTGCATTAATAAGTGCATTAATCATGTCAAAACTATTTTGTGCTAGCCTATAATGATCAAATTACACAGGGAAATAAAAAACTGAAAATTTAAGATTTTTCACCCTGTAGTACTGAAAACTGCACAAAATTTATAAATTTTTTGAATAGTGATTGTAGTAGTACTACTCAACCTTCTGAACATTTCTTCTTATTTAACTGGATCTCTATCGTCCACCGTTTAAAAGATCCCCATGTATGAGCTCCTCATCTTGGACATCCTAAACTGTTAAAGTTCTTTTACATTATTCGATTATTCTATTATTATAGTAATCGAGACTAAATAATACAATTAAAGGAAAGCTAAGGATAAGCTTGTGAGAAACCGGAAGTGAGGGCAGATTGGAAACAAGTTCAGTTAAGAACCTTCAAAAGAAAAAAAGGCAGGGATTGTTTGTCATTGTAATCGGTACATTCAGAGTTTACAAAACATTTATGAAGTCAAAATTGGTGATATTACATGACTTTTGGTTAATGTATAAAACTGTAAAATTTTCATATTAGGTATATAACATTTGCGATACCACAAAAGTAATCGTATATTTAATTTAATAGTCATCTACTAATAAGAATTCTTGACTACAATTTTCATTTAAAAAGAAATGAATGCTTATTATGTATTTGTGATGACTGTTAAAAAATACAAATCCTGATTATATTACAAAGAAATTAATAATCGATTTTCCTTACTTACATAAAACAATCACATATACACAACCTATTAAAATCTCAAACTGAATTAAGAGTAAACTGTAGAAAGCCTAACGTATATACAAAAATACTAAGAACACTTCATACATTTTTTCATGTGAAAAATCTATAATGCAGGTCCTGCGTCATCGTCAGCATCTGTAAACATTTCATTTCTTTCTTCAATACGATTCATATTTTCTAATGTGGCAGCAATCATTCTTAAATTATCAACACCTGACAATAATTGCCTACAAAATGTGATGTTATTAAACCAATCTAAGTGTCATCCGAGTATAATTTTACCTCAATGAATGTTCTGCTGTACTGGCAGAAGATCTAAGTTCTTGTGCTAATCTTTGGGTATGTGAATCACTCGATGTTGATAAGTTAGGTCCTCCAGCAGCGCCTTGCTCATTTCGTAATACTATATTCTCTTGTCTTAATCGATTTATTTCACTCTGTAAAAATAATTTTAAGTAGCTATGTCTCTATTACAAAAAGGAGAATACCAAACTTACTTTCAAGGACTTTACATCTTGTCTCAATTTGTTAATTATACTTTCGGCTGAAGCACTTCTTTGCTGTATTAAAAATTTTAACCTTTAATTGTTTGAATTAAATACAGACTGTCCATGCACTGGTGGGATTCTTTAATATCTGGTTCGTTTTTCAAATACAGGAAATTTCTAACAAGAAATTCTATTCCCCAACTTGTACCTTACTTCATAAATTAAAATTATTAGCTGCGTTTAATTGACTCAGCAATTCAGCACAAAACCGCTCACAGCCTAACACCAATTGGTATTTCTTGAACCAAACCAAAAATTGTGTAAAACCATTGCCAGCTTCTGAGAGTATAAAAAATGTAGTTGCCTACTCAGCACAACTCAGAAAATAAGGAATTCTGGGCAACTCAGGATGGAGTCTTCAATAACAATTTATTGCCGAGCCCATTAAACGCAACTAATGATTTCTGTGCAGAATGCACACAACCTGTTGCTTTAAAACAATAATAATTCAAACATTAACGTTTCAATTATTGGAAAAAAATGTTTCAAGATATAAAAGAAATCCCCACTAAATAAACGCTGTATTTTATTTTACTCACACTGCTTCTTTCTAAACTTTCTTCGACTTGCTCAAAGGCTTTGGCTAGGTTTTGGGTGTATTCATTCTCTTTAATTCTTGCTGCATCAAGCTGCCTCTGTAAATGATCCATACGCCTAGTTTGTTCAGCTAGTTGCTGTCTGTATAATTCTGCTTCTTGTCGTAAGCGATCGATCTCCGATTCAGGGCTCTGGCCAGCCTGAGCCTCTTCATTTGCATGAACTGCACCATCAGTTAAAAAGTCAGGTAAACTTTTAGATACACCCACCTAATAGTACAATGGAATGTAATAAATTAACAAGTTACGATTGTAATGTACAATACCTCAACAGATGTGGGGCAACTTCTACACCCAGATGGTTGTGGCTCAGAAATGGGTAAATCAAGGGGAAATCCAACGGATGGTCTTACGGGCAGATCTAATGGTATTGCTAAATTACTTGAGCTAATGTCAGTTCTTCTTCCTACATTACGACTAGATTCACCATTTAATCGATTAAAATTTACAGTACCTCTTGTGGGGGCAAAATCTGGCAAGTTGTTCATGTCTAAATTAAAATTATCACGTGTAGTTTCTTCTTTGTCTAAATAGCACTGCTCTACGACTAGGTGATCCTGAACAAAATCAGGTAAGGCTGAAGAGAACTCGGGAACAATTCGGGTTTGTTTGTTGCCAGATGATTGGTGTAAATCAAGGTCTGACACTGAGGATATTGGACGGCCATCGCAATACACTTTTGGTCTTGCACCCTGATTTTGGTAATATGATGTGTCACGTAAAAAATGTTTAAAAGAAAATGGATTTTCCTCTCGTTTCGGAGTTTCATTTGAATATGTCCCTGTAGGGGAGTAACAATTAAAAATTACATGAATTTAGATATCATTCTATCTTATTACGACAAAGAAATGTTATTTAATTTAAATTAAAAGCACAAATAAAACATTTTATGTATCACCTGCTGCTGCTTCTTCTGAAACGGTAACTCTGTCAAAGTTTAGTGCCGGATCTATACCTAAATCTAATTTAACAGGTTCTTCAACGTCTGAATCACCATCATCTATTGAATTTTCTTGCCTTCGTCCAAAAGGGTGAGCTGAAAAATTCTCATCATCAGCCATAATACAAACATCAAACCTCCAAACGTCAAACTTTTGACATTTACTTGTCAAATGCTGCCGTGTTTGTATTCGTTTCGAGAATGCGTTCAAGAATGTGTAATACTGTGTGTTAATAAATATAGGGCCCATTTTATTCCGTTGATAGAATATAATAATTTTATAGGAAATAAAAATTTATTTGGATAGCTTGTGGTAGATTTATTGTCTAACGTGGGTGGTAAATCTAATAGTATATCCGCAATTAAAGCGTCACGCGGTAAATCCCATTTAACCAATTACAGGCAAGTAATACCAGTAATACCCAAGGTTTAAGTAATACGTAATACCTATAGTCTAGTTAGATGCGGTTTTACGCGCCTAGAGGAACCTCCCTTTACAAGCAGAATAAAGGCCCATGTATCCAGGCGCAATTTTTTCTTTTCGTTTTCATTGGTTAAATTCGGAGGCAAATTCAAATTTAACCAATGTAAAAAAAAGCAAAATAAAACCCGCCTGTATGAATGGGCCTTTAGGTCGACGTGACCGACGACGTTTTCAGGGGTAAAATACTATAGAACTAAAATTGTAGAAAATAAAATGTCCTACAAGAAACTCTAGAAAAGATATGTCCAACATTAATAGTGTGGACCTGGGAATCATCAACTATACAAATTTGGGCACTCTATTTAGACCATTGATGGCCGATTGCACCGTCGTCACTTAAATTTTAAGCGAGCCTTAAAAGTTGAATTGCCACGGATACAATTGTCACCAAGAATTGTATCCATGGCAATTAATCTTTTAAGGCTCCCTTAAAATTTAAGTGACGACGGTGCAATCGGGCATGAGAAGTGTATTAGCTCGCACTCGCTTACTCTTACAGGACAGCTGCTTGAAATTTTACATACTACTTCAGTAATTTGGGCCACAAAGTATATTTTCAAAATTTGGGAACAAATGTTCGTAGGAGTTAAATTTATTAAATTTTACTAAAAAATTTAAATTATATCTGGAAAAAGAAATTTACAGTTAATTAAAGAATGAACTTACATGTAGCTCAATTTGCAAGTGTTTATGGTTGTAACCACAGGCCACGTTGTAACTTTCTTCAGAATCAGAAAATGTCAGCACTTCAGTTTTATCAAACATTTAAAAAATTTTTTTTTATGTAGGTAACTCCTGACAAAACTGGATGAATTACTAATGTGCCTTGTACTAGTTTTACGCCTAGTATTTTTGTTATAATTACTTTTTTTCTGTAGTACCTACATACTTAGAGAATAATGAAGGGAAAAAGGAAGCTCTTTCCAAGTAAAAGAGGAGACTTACATACCACATCATTGGAATGAAACTGCATGAGAAGTAGAGCTCTTTTCTGAATTTCTTTCTGTGATAATGACTATAAAGGGATTATTTATAAAAATATTTGTAGTAGGTAACAAGTAAATCAATTTTATATGTTACAATTAATTATGAGGTAATTCTTCTTTGCTTTTATTCTTTACTGCAATATTGTGCTTTCAGTTATTTCATGTAGAAATGTCCCAGGTTTTCTCGATTTGTTTACTTCTAGATGCTAAAGTCTTGATGGAGCTTCATATACCCAAGACTGTTATATTCTTGTCAGTAGGTCTCTTGCTGCAAACAAGTGGTTGGTTATTTTGAAAAAAATTGCATTAATTTCAAGATTTAAAGATTTCCAAAAACATGAAAACAATTTGTGTTTATTGAAGAAGAAATTACAAATCTAAATAAAACACATTTGTTTCTTAATCACATTGAAACCAAAATTAAACATCACAATTTTATAACTATTAACAATTTAAAACTAGAAACACTATGTAGCAGCAGCAATTAAATTTTTCTTGGGAATTCTATGATCAAAATCAGCTATTTCAGGATATTCTTCACAAAGGGTTCTGTAGGCATAACACAGTCTTGCAAATTCTTCGGTTGTTATTTCAAATGGTCGGGCAGTTGGATCAGCATCAGCCAAATGAAATAATTTAGGACCCAATTCAGACTGCATTTCTTCAGGAAATAGTTTTTCTGCTCCTCGCCTGGAAGCTTTTTGACGCATGTTGAAAACATGGCGTAGGACTTTTTCTACGATCTTGAATGGTAATTTAACCAACGGTTCTTTCAGGGGAACTAGAGTCACTACTCCAACATCTACATCTGGTTTAGGTATAAATGCCTTTCCTGGGATTGTAAATTTATGTTGTACTTCACACCATAGCTGGCACATAACTGATAACCGACATCGTTGCTTATGTGTTACAGGTGCTACCATGCGTTCAGCTACTTCTTTTTGAAATGTTAACGTCATGGTTGAACGACCAAAAGCCCAAGCAGAATTTTGTTCTGAAATTGAATGCAACCAACGTATTATCAAATTAGTAGACACACTGAAAGGCAAGTTTCCAATTAAATTAATTGGAGGTGGTCTATCCAACCAGTTGTACTTGGGAGCTGCTTCAAAGCCTACTTCAAAATTGTACGATCGAATATCGTTTATTTCAATATCCATGTCCACTTTGTCTCTGCAAGCCTCTTGAAGCAATTCCAGAGTTGGAAGGAAACGTGGGTCTTTTTCAACTACAATCAACTTTCTAGGAGCTTTTTGAATAATTGATCTAGTTATACTACCTGGCCCAGGGCCTACTTCACAGACATAATGATTTTTAATATTCCCAGCGGCTCGTACAATTTTGTCAGTTATGCGCTCATCCAAAAGAAAATTTTGTGAAAGTTGTTTCAATGCTCTAAGCTTATACAAGCGAATTAAGTCTCTTGTAGTTGGCAAAGGGGGTAATCTTATAGCACGAGTAGCTGCTGCCATGTTAATTAAATATTAGATACTACTGAGGCTGCTCGATGGTTTTTGCAGGTTCATCAAAATCATCCAGGAAGCTCTCTTGTTTTACTGCAAACATGGTATATCCATATATGCTTAGAACACCAACACCCAAGAGACAACCAGTTATAATGTTGTTCCTTCTTATGCGTTTTAGTTTTTGAACCCTTTCTAGGTTTTGTTGTTCGATGTATTTCATAAAATCTAATTCAACTTGTTTAAGTTTGCCTACGTCTATTTTCGGCATACGCTGGTCACCACTCATCCTATTAGGATATATTATTCCCTTTTTCCAAAAATTTTGACTTCACATTCACAAGTAGAGGTATAAACGTAACCTCAAAAAATATTTCAGAGTGCGTTCAAATACAAGTGCAAACGACAAGACCGACAGCGCCATCAGCGCTCTGCATGGTTATGTTCCGTGATTTACATGATATACAGGATGTTTATAATACTTTTAACTTTGCATACGAAAATTTATATAGGCTGTTCTTTTCGTTTATAATTCAATTCGAGTGTCCTCTGCGGCTTTTAAATTTTTCCGTAAAGCCTATTTCACATAACAGCAATAGCTTTAGCGTCACCCTCCACTGGTTAGCAGCAGACTAATGAAATGGCATATGACTTGACACGTTGCGTCATCCGTTGTCCGTTGACATCCGTTGTCCATTAGCAGCGCGCTGTAAGCAGAAAGCAACATAACCACACATAATTAACGGCTATTGATAGGGTGATGAAAAAGGTTGGCTATACTTAACATGAAATAGTATTATTATTTGACGCCGAAAGCTTGAAACTGGCATTATGTGAAATATACTAAGGAAATCCCACTGCTGTCACCAAATTATGTTACCTTTGGTTACAGTATTTCCCATGTTTAAAGGCCGTTGCTAGCTCCACGGCTAACGTGGATATAATTCTGACACAAAATCCACGGCATTACGTTCGGCGCATGTCTGGGAACTTGGAAAATTATTTCAGCTTTCTGAGATTATAGGGGCAGAGGTGCGTACGATTGGTTGCCTACTCCCAAGGCGTAAAAGTCTTTCTGAGAAATCTAATGATAATAATTTATTATTAACTAACAAAATCAATCGCTCGAACTTAAGAGAAACTTTACTGTAGTATATTTGGTAATATTGAACTTGCCAATTAATTAAAAATCAATTTAAAAATTAAAATACGAAAATGTTTGAAACTTTCATAATGGAATAATAAATAAAAAAGTCCCCGGACATGCGCAGTAGGTGGAGGTAGTATTCGCGTCCATGACAATGACGTGGCCGTGGGTTGAGTGTCAGAATTATATCCACGTTAGCCGTGGAGCTTGCAACGGCCATGTTTAAACCGTAGTTCTAGTACATTAAATCTAAAGCGGGGTTCAGACTATGCAACAAATTGCAACTTTTGTTGCTTAAATAATAAAGTTGTGCATAGTGTTCACACTATGCAACGAAATCTTAAAACTAATGTTGCTTCCAGTAATAATAGAAGGAAGTCATCCGCGCTCGCAGAATTGTTTCCACGGCGGGGGGGGGGGGGGATTTATTCAAACATGCAAAATTACGACCGACCGTTTATCGGAAATGGTCAAGAGGTATCATGTTACACATCCCAACATATTTATCAGGTTGCGGTGAAATGTCACTTTTCTAAACAAAACAGGGGTAACGGGTAAGGCGTAGCATTATCGATAAGTGTTATTTTTTAGAAATTAAACAAAAACGTTCTATGGGTAGACAGATAAAACACCAATAATAAGAAAAAAATTTCGCCCGCCCTTCCTACTTTAAAATTGGCTCTGAAAAATTGGAACAAAATGTGCATAAAATGGGGTATATTTCAAGGTGTAAACTCCAGCCTTAAGGCGTATCTAAAGAACAAAAGTTTTAAATTCCAAAGTTGCAACATGTCATGACTTGATCCTAAACTATGATCGTGAACGACGTGAACTCGAGCTGCAATTTACAAATAAATTTTGTAACGTAAATTAAAAATAGTAGTATATTGGTAAGGACATTTTACCGATCGAAGACAATAGTTTGGAGGAGGTGCGCAGCGACGACTCCAATTATTGTCTAAGATCGGTATTAACTTTCGTGATGCTTATGACGTTTTTTGCGCTACTGAATTCGGTAAAAAGAATTTTTAATAAATTAATAATTAATACAGATTCAAATGCGATAATTGTCAGTCTCCACATTACGTTGCCGTATTATCGATTGATATAATATAAAATATGTGATAATGTAATAATGGATAAAGTTTGGAACAAATTCAATATCTCCCGAAATATTGGTTTTTATGGAAAACGCTCGGACAGGTATAGCGATTTACATCACGGCGCATATTTTAAAATGCTTCAAAAATTTTTTGTGTCAGTCATTTTTTTATAGTGACGTCATCGACTTTTTTTTTAAATGGAAACATGTATATTTGATTATCGCATTGGATAGACATTGTTTTTCTCTTTTTACGCTTCTAATATTTTCATACCCTTACATAAGAAAATTTTTGAGAAAATTGCTAAAATAGTTTTACCTCTCAGTAGGCCGATCTGGAACAGCGGGTGCAGCTCCAACTCAAAGCAATTGTTTATTTAAGCTTATTACTTTAAAGTGAACAGAAATGTGAGTATAAAAGTACATAAGATTATAAAAAAAGTTAAATTAAATAAATTAAATTAACAAGAAATTGAAAAAAATGTTGATAGCTTTAAATGACACACAAAGAAATGATGGATAAATTGTTATAGTAGATGTTCAAATTCATATCCGTTTACAGCTCGACAGTGTCCAAGACGGAAAATAAACTCTTGTTGAACAATTTAAACAATTGCTTCGAGTTGGAGCTGCACCCGCTGTTCCAGATCGGCCTACTGAGACGTAAAACTATTTTAGTAATTTTCTCAAAAATTTTCTTATGTAAGGGTATAAAAATATTAGAAGCTTAAAAAGAGAAAAACAATGTCTATCCAATGCGACAATCAAATATACATGTTTCTATTTAAAAAAAGGCGATGACGTCACTACAAAAAATGACTAACGCAAAAAAATTTGGAAGCATCTTAAAATATGCGCCGTAATGCAAATCGCTATACCTGTCCGAGTGTTTTCCAGAAAAAATAATATTTCGGGAGATATTGAATATGTTCCAAACTTTATCCACACACTGTATATCTCTTGTTGCGAAACACAAAATGAACGTTCTACTTCGAGTGATATACGTATACTGTTTTTTCTTCAAGCGAAATAATACAATAGGTATCTATTATAAAATAAATTTTTATTTTGTAAACGTCATTTCCACAAAACAATGACATGTGCGATTTTAAATAAGCTAGCGGTATATAATACAGCCGTTGCCGTGGATACGTACACACATTATGTTACTAGTACAATTATTTAACATATTGTTTTACTAGTAACACAAATGACTCCCTTCTACATAGCCAGTTCTGTAGTAGGTACAATATAGATATTACAATACGCTTGAAGAAAAAATAAATAAAATACTACCTAGGCTAGAGAAATAAACAGAAAATTTATAAATTTAATTATTATAATTGACTGTACAATTATTATATACATTTGTTCCATTTGTTGTTGTGTTTACGAAAGATGAGGAAGGCGAGGGGTCTTTGTTAGCCGAAGGCGTCTTTTTTCTCAAATTGAAAATGATATTGGTGTGATGCTGTTCGTTTTTAATTCATAGCAACGTCATTTTAATATTGATTTTTATGCTTGTTACATTTTTTATTCAAAGGCTACCTACTTATCTGATTTTAATAAATCGATTATACAGAGCGTCGTCTGTGTTGATATGTGTTCCTGCTGTCACATACAGAGGTTCGTATAATCGATTTCGTCATGGTTACTCAATAGTTACTCAAATAACCGCTGTAACATGTTGTAACTAAGGAAAATCATCCATTCTTATTAACTTATAGACGTACGAATGAAATAATCTGTGAAAACCCTTCTAAATTGTTTTATCGAATTTTTTCACTATTTCATGATACTTTCCTTTGCTTCAGTACCATCGTGTTCAATCAAGGGAGTCTTAATAATTGCTGTGGCTACGATAGCCTTTGCCTTTTTGTCTTCGACACTATTGTCTCAAAGATCGACTCTTCCGTTTCGTCCTCAGTAACAGCTTCGGGTCTCAATTATTGAAGAGTTCTGTATTTCGACCTCTGTCACAGCTGCTGGAGCAAAAAAGTGATCTGGGAAGATATTCTCGTTCAGTGAGAATATACCAGCTGTTTAAATACTGCCTTTTTCTAATAATACCTACACGCACAAATTTTATTTTTAAACTGTTAGTTCACACAAACACAAACACTATATTACTAAGATTAGCAAACAACTACTTATCATATAATGAAATATGTAGATAACAGAAATGATAATGAGCTAAAAATTTGAATACCATTTTTATTTATTTCTGAGTTCAAAGTTGTTGTGCTTTTTATTAAGCAACAGTACGATTACACGTACGATTTTGTATAACTGTTTAGACTTTTTGTGGTTCAATGTCACTTGATTGAAATAAAATGAAATCATTTTCGCTAAGAAGTACGTACAAATTTGATATTTAAGTTATTTTTTAGCTGAAGTGACATTTCTTTCTTAATTTAGTACTTACCATCTCAAAAAGGTACTATTCCTCTGAAATACCATTACCACCATGCAATTTTGTACCAAGAAAGTATCAAGTAAGTAAAACTACTATCATCTTATTTTTTGAACACTTCCAAATTTAAATTAATTTTTGTTAAGAAAACCTGACAAATAATAATGCATCATAATTTCCAATATTAAAATACTGTTTGTATAAAGAAGGAATAAAAAAACCAAACCCACTACATAACAATATTAATGGACATAAGATTATAAATTTACAAGGAAACAGGTACCTACATTGCGACTCAATCCTACGGTACTATTATGCGATTCTTGCGAGCTTGAACTGTTAATTTTTATATAACGATTACTATTTTTATAAGTGTATCAGTGTCGATTATCTTTTTGATATGCTGTGGGTATTAGGTTATCTCTTTCTAGAAATACTGTTTTTCCTTTTTAATATTGTAAAACAATATTGTATTATTCATAGGCAAATTATAAATAAAAAAGTGGACGTTATCACCTTTCGGAACGTTTTCATACTAAAAATAAACACTTCTTTTTGGTATTTAACAGTAGCAGTAGCTATAATAGTTCGCGAGGCAGTCTCTGGAAATCAGTTGAATGGGTAGCGACAAAAACAGAACTTATAGAACAGAGGCACGCGCTCTTTAGTAATAATAAGTCGGGACTCTGACAGAAAAGGGTCGGTGGCCAAGCCAGAGGATCGCTACCGGCCGACCGGAGGATCCGTCTTTGTCACAGTTCAGCTTAAATCTTCAACCTTTACAAAACGCAGCGGAACTTAGCGAAATTTTCATCAACCGATAAGTCGGACAAAGTGGGTACTGAAAACTTCTTCACGTGTTCTGCCTGGATTTTTTTATCGTGAATTATCCGAAATATCTGTTAGATTAGACCAATATAGTTTGTTCTAGCAACATAAATTTTTGTTGTCTTTACAAAAATATTAGTACCTACTTACATGTTTGTTGTCGGAGCAAAAGAATTTGTGGCAGGAAATAATAATAACATAGCAACATATTTTAACATTGGAAATGTTTATGTTCGTATATGGAGCCAAGTTACGAGTTTTTAGTCAAGGCCAAAGAAGACAAAAGTGTCGCGATCGGGTTTCGCCACTAGCTGGCCGGTCCGGGCCGACAGCAGAGCACGGTGGGCATACAAATTGCCGTGTGCACCGTGCTCCTGTCCAGCCGAGGCCGATGGTGTACAACTACTAGCCCGAGGGTTGTACGTCTAATTCTGTATTTCCATGGTAATAGTCAGTGTTATCATTTCCAATGCCTCCGATGGTTCCAAGGATTGCGAAATCTGTGAATTTTTTGTGTTGACCAAACAAATAATATTTCGCAACAATTTCGTATTTGTTGTGACAACAATGACTTTGTTGAGACTATATAAGCCACAAAAAACATTTGTTGGGTAGAACTAAATTTTTGTTACGGCAACAAGTTTTTTTCAGAGTGTAAACTTAATTCTAGGGTCCATCTTTAGAGCAATTAAAACATGTGAGACAAAGCCGACTAAATCCAGCTTTGACAACGTACTACAGTAAACCCTTAGCTTTACATCAAGGGTATAAACAATGGCTTTTTGATATTAATGGACGTCGGTATTTGGATATGTTTGGAGGCATCTGTACAGTATCTGTTGGGCATTCTCATCCGTAAGATAAAAGTGGTTATTATTTAATTTAAATTATTTTTTTATCGAAATTAAAGAATAAACTAATTAATGTTTTTTTTGTATGCAGGAAAATTACGGAAGTGGTAACTGAACAGATCAGTGTATTAGGACATGTTTCAAATGTGTATTTTCATCCCAAAATTCATGAATATGCTGAAAGGTTAACTGATACATTTCCAGGAGAACTAAAGGTTTGTCATAAATAGAGCTAGGATAGTTAGGCAAAATAAAACCTTTAAAAAGGCAGGCAAAAAGGCAAAAAAAAGAAGCAGAAAAAGCCCTAAAATAGGAAAAATAGTGTAAAAAAGGCAAAAACAAAAAAATAAAGGCAAAAACCACTTCACGATCTTAACACATCAGAAAATTGTCACAAACTGGCCGATTCAGTGGTTTAGAGAAATGAGTAGAATATCAAATTTTCTCTGGCAATACCCAGTCATAAAGTTTTTTCCCAAAACAATAAACATTGTAAGAAATTTTTTACCCTTAACCATCGCCGGCGGAAATAAATTAGTAACGTACACGGCGGAAATGGGTCAGTTTTGACCCGGTGTAATTTTCGATGTTATGCACTCATTGATTTGTAAACAATGAAATCTAGTTTCTTTGAAATGAAATGATACATACTGTAATTAAAAAAGTTACATACATATAGTAATGGTTCTTAGAAATAATATGATATTATACAGTGTATAGTAATGTAGATCCTGCACACATTGCATTTATTTCTTTTTTGCCATTATTCTATAATGTTTTCTACAATATTATATTTCAGACATTTAAAACCGGTACATTTTTTTACAAATTTTTTCACCAATTTGTTCAAAAATAAATTTTTTTTTAATAAAATAAACAAAAAATAAATTAAATTTTTAAAAATTTCAATTTGTATACCATAAAGGGCAGAAAAAGGCAGAATAAATAGGAAATGCCCCTAAAAAGGCAAAATCGTAAAAAAGACCCAAAAAAGGCAAAAAAGGCAAAATAAAATTTGCATTTTTGAATTGCGCGTACTCTAAAACGGATTTTTAATTGGGTCTGCCTTTACTTTTCCTATTTATTAAAAAAAAGGCATTTGCCTAACTATCCTAGCTCTAGTCATAAAATAATTATACATAGAATGTAGGTGTTTATACACGATGTGGATAACTTGGAAAAAAAGCTACATATGGCGACGGTCTTCGTAAAATTTTTAGTCGGAAATCTTAATACTAAAATGTTGTACCCTGCTTATTGTGCGGAAGCATTTGAAAATATATTTACGGTTGAGGAAATTATACAAAACATAAATCACAATGATCAGAATAACTCAGTAAGAAATTCTAAAGACCTATGTTTTCATTTGAAATTTCAAAGTTGCTTCCGGTTTTCCGTACTTCTTGTTTGCCTTGGAAAGTTCTAGTAGTGCTGATAAATTCGTTGCATATGCTTTGGTATTAATTAAATTTTTTTTTTCATCTTCATTTGAGTTGTATTGTAGGGCGTTAAAGTAAAAATTTTGAAAAAATCATAGCGGCCGCCATTTTGAAGTTAGAGAGTCCGGTAAAAAACTGAATCATTTAAATTATGGGCTTCTTTCATTCCCGCTACTCATATTTGCGAAATTCTGCTTTTGAAAAAAAATGCTACCAAAAAAGCATGTCTACCTTCCGATTTCGGATTTTTTTTGAAAAGCTGATTTTGTCGATGAGTTTTGGATATACCCCTTCATTTCACATTTCATCAAAATCGGTTTCGGCGTTAGAGGCGTTATATACCTACACTTACCCACACACAGACCTTTTTTCTAAACTACCGTTTTGCCATCCTGGAGGTCCAAAGACCTATTTCTGCAAAAATCTCAATTTCGAAAATTTTCATGTTATCAATGCTTCCTATATGCCAGTGGTGGTTGGGAAAGTAAAAATTTATGTATTAAAGATTTGCGACACAGTTTTACGAATAGGTACTAACGCCATGGGTAGCTTTCTCCCTAATTTATTCACACCCTGTGTTTAAATTAATAATAATTCTGATTATTGATGGCTTAGGTAGTTTATTTTGTAAATAGCGGGTCTGAAGCAAACGACCTAGCTCTTTTATTAGCAAGAGCCCATACAAATAATTTCGAAATAATTTCGTTACGAAATGGGTATCATGGTATGAGTAGTCAAACAATGAGCTTAACTTCAAATTCTGCGTACAGGTACGCATTACCACAGTCTCCGGGATTCCATCATGTAAGTAGCTAAAATGTTAGAGTTCCAAGTAACAAATGTAGATATTTTAAGGCAATGAATCCAGATGTGTACAGAGGATTATGGGGAGGAAAATACTGCAGAGACAGTAATGTTCAAACAACCCGACAATGTTCTTGTGCCACAACAGAGTGTGAAGCTAAGGATAAATACTTAGAACAGCTTGCTGAAGTTTATCAATACAGTATTCCTCGTGGACGAGTTGCAGCTTATTTTGCTGAATCTATACAAGGAGTTGGAGGAGCAGTTCAGTACCCTAAAGGATATCTTAAAGGGGCTTACGAAATGGTTAAAAAATATGGGGGATTGTTCGTTTCAGATGAAGTATGTGTTTCGATTGTTGTTTATAAAAATGTGGATTTATTAAAAAGTTTATATAGGTTCAAACAGGGTTCGGTAGAACCGGCGAGCATTTCTGGGGCTTTGAAATGCATGGCATTACCCCCGATATAGTAACAATGGCTAAGGGAATAGGAAATGGATTTCCTTTGGCTGCAGTAGTTACTACACCCAAAATAGCGCAATCTTTAACGAATGCTGCACATTTTAATACGTTCGGAGGAAATCCCATCTCCTCAGCAGTTGGAATTGCAGTTTTAGATGTAACAACAATGTTGTTTTTAATCTTAAGTGGTAACTGAAATCTAAATAAATTCTACAGATTATACAGGAAGAAAAGCTACAAGAAAATAGCAAAATCGTGGGAACGTATCTATTAGAGCAATTGGCATTGTTAAGGGATGAATATTCAGTTGTTGGCGATGTTCGAGGAAAGGGATTGATGGTTGGTCTTGAAATGGTTGTTGGAGATGGAAGCATAGCACCTTTGGCTCCCGAAAAGTTTATGAAGTTTTGGGAAAGGTGTAGAGATCTTGGATTAATTGTTGGTAAAGGAGGATACTTTGGAAATGTTAGTTATTGATTATTTATTGTTATTAAAAATATATAAAACATATTTTTTGCAGGTGTTGCGAATCAAACCGCCAATGTGTATTACGAAAGAAGATGTTGATTTTACAATTGCCGTAATGAAAAGGGCTTTAGAAGAATTATTCAATAAGGATGGTTAAAACGGTTTATTTATTGTTAAATATATTATAAAAAATATAAATATTTGATTATTATTAATACTGTCTAATCTAAATGTCTTCAGAGAAGGGTATAAGTTAAAGGGTGTTGTACAACTTTTTACTTACACCTGGAATATTGCAATGTATTAAATATTTGAGGATTAAGGTATAGCATTTATGGCAATAAAGAATTGTTTAAATCAGTTCTATGTTGTTAAACGCATTCGCCTTCATTTTGATAGCACCATCTCGGCGCGAGTGCTTCTGGGTTAATTCCTCTAGAGATCAGTCTTTCACGGTGTCTATAAAATCTTGGTTCTGCATTGGCTGTGCCAGTGTCCGGATCTGACCATAATCTTTCAGCAGCTGCTGCAGCTCTAGGCCAAATTCTATTATCTACTGTATGCTCATCTACTAATTCACCCCACATACAAATCTAGAAAAAGTTTACGTAAAAATAAAATAGCGGTATTAATAAATACAAAATATTTACTTCGCCTCCTAAGACACCTTCGTGGCGTGGAAGGCGGTTGCTATAACCTGTCCGCCACGTATGGTATTGAGTATTACCCCAGAACCCATGATCCAAATACCATGCATCTTTAGTAGAAATTATTAGCTTGTATCCCATATTCAGTAACCTTTGAGGTAAGTCATCAGAAGATGGTACCCAAGTTTCGATTACGTATCTGCAAGTAACGGATTAGAGACATTATCTAGTATTTGGTGATTTCACCTCACCTATGCTTTGATAAGTATTTGTATATTATTTCAGGTTCAGTTAACGCACTAGACCATAGTATTATAGGGGTATTTTTGTTCCCAGCTTCTAAATCATAGACGTTAAGAGCTTCTGCTTGATATTCGCCCCATAGCTGAAGAAAATCTTCAGTGGTACGTCCTCTTCCGTTTCGTTCTAAATAATTGACTATTTCACTCGATGAATTCCAACAAGGTAAGAAAACCTATAAGAGATGTATATAAACAAGAAGTCTAAATAAGTTGATAGTAATGTTACTTCGTCTCCACCCATGTGGAATGCTTCTCCTTTGGGGAAAATATCTATAAAGTCATGATATAAATCACCAAGAACGTTATACAAATGTGGATTAACGGGATTGAGTTGACCACATGGAGGTTGAATACAATAAGATCGCCAAGGATTTTGATTGACACATACAGCTAAATCTCCGAGACCTGCTTCTCGTCCCCATTGCCAACCATTGCCAGAATGTGAAGGAGCGTCAATTTCTAGAATGACCCGTATTCCTCGTAATTTTGCATATTTAAGCAGGTGCCGAATATCAGTGGGGCGGTAGATTTTCTTAGAGGAATAAGCGCCGTATCTTGAAAATGTTTATTAGTTTTATGCTTCGAACATACACTACTCCTTTATGGAAGGAGCACAGAACATAGCTTAAAGAACAGTAGTATCACCTTTTGTAGACACCTTTGATGTTGTAGAGGTTAAATTGTTACTGCGCAGCTATCCACGACATGACGTTAACCAGCGTACGCGACTAAATGGTGGCGCGCGATTGGACAATGAACGAAACAAAACAGTAAAACCGACTGCGCAGCTACCCAGAAGTTGAAAATTGAAGGAAAACTTGTTACATTTTGAACAGCAGTGAGACAGCAGTTCCTGAAGGAGCATATCGCTTAGAAATTGATTCAAAGAAGATTGACAATGACACATATAATAGGAACAAGTATTTTCTGCGCATGGGTCACTTCATAAAACAAAAAGGGGTACTAAGTAACCAACTGTTATCTGTTATCTGTTTATCCTTGTTGCACTTTCTGAACAATTGAAATTGTATTGTCGTTACTGTCAATCTTCTTTGAACCATCGGTTCTACAGTGCAGCATAGGAATATGCTCCTTCCATAAAGTTGCAGTGTATGTTCAAAGTGCCCAACCAATTGGAAACAAACCTTGCCATTTGAGGTACTCTGGGCGATTCTAAAGGAAAGCTCTGGCTGTCAGTAGCATGCCAATGCAAAACATTTAATTTCGAAGCAGCCATTCCATCAATTTGCCTTTTCATCGCACTGACCGGTAAATAGTTCCTGGCAGTGTCTAAAAGTAATCCTCGATGGCGATAAACTGGCTTGTCGCGAATTCTTGCTCCTGCTACCATTACGAGTCCACGAAGAGAACCTTGTTGTCCTTTTGGATAAATTGGATATGAAGCAATTAAATGTGTTAGGGTTTCTAAACCATGTCGGACTCCAAATACATTTACTCCTTGTATCTGAATGGTTACTCTATTATCTAAAAAAATGTTAGGAGTATTTATTTCTAGCGCAATGTATTTTAAAATAGAATTGAAATCTATTTTAAGAATATTGTATGTAAAAATGAATACATTCAAGAAATATTCAACGAAGTTAGATATTGAAAAAAATGTGTTATCGTTGTAGAGGGCAAATTTATTCTACTATAAAATTATAATAGGTACCACATACAAACCTTTAGTAGCAACATCTAAACTGTAAGTTTCATTAGTCCCCCAGTTTAGGGTTAAATCAGAACTACCTACAGACAAAAATATTGTAACTTCTGTATTGGAAATAGCAGAGCAATTGGCCCCGCATTCAGTTAAAATGTTATCATGAAAAATTCTTGTATTTTCCACAAGAAAATCTTTGGCTTCGTCTACTGCGTTTAGTATTTGAAAGCGAATTAAACTGCAAGCATTAAATGATACAAATTAATGTGTAACATTGGATATTAAATATTCTCTCATACTTAGGATGAAATGGGATCAGTTGGTGCGCCAATACAGTAGTAATGGTTGGTTTAGGCCAAAGTGCCCCGAATCTTCCGCATGTTAGCCGACAAACTGCCAAAGAATTGTATTGTAGAGGTTCAACTCCTTCTAGGTTAGATCCCCTTGAACTTGGTTGAGATTTCCTTTCACAACGTTCTAATTTGATGTCACATACCCACGTCCAATGCCATCTAAATTATTATTTCGTATAAACATAGATAATAAGAAAATGTATCTAATAGTATATTACACAAGTTTTATAAACGGTATTTTAGTCATAAAACGAGTGTCTAAAAAATTTATGAAACGAATTGCATCCTTTTTCTACGATCATCACAAAAATACTAAAAAAAAATTATTTTTTATTTAATTCTGTTTGGACCTGGAGCTATCTTCAGCCCGTGACTAAAACGCATAAAGTCACACTTTGCCAAGGTGTATTTAAAAGATCACTTAACGTCATGGGAACATATGCGAAAAGAGGCTTTTCTGGCGTTATACTACATAATTTTGAGCCCAAGGCGGCAGTCGAGGGCTAAGAATACGTCGAAGAATACGTCGAGCATTAAAAGAGGGTGTTATGTATAATGCCTGTCATCATAGATACATAAAAAAACATCCCCTATAAAGCCATGCCATAGCCACGTGTATTTGATAAATTCACATTCAAGTTTCTCAATTTATTTACGTATTCAAAGTGAAAAATAAATGGTTATACAGCGAAGTCCATTTATTATGCAATATAGGCATGTTGCAAGTTAATTGGTGTACCCACTTTAGCATTGGAATATAGGCAACCCATTATACAGTTAGCTAGTTTTTTTTTATCTAACCATCCTTGATCTAACCGAAATCAGCAACACATGAAAGTTTAACTGAGTTTAACCTCAAAATAAAACATTCCTGACAATTGAAAATTTAAAGTCATCAGTAGGCAGGGGCAAGAGTGCTTAGCAGTGTATAATGGGTTGCCTATATTCCCATGCTAAAGTGGGTACACCAATTAACTTGCAACATGCCTATATTGCATAATAAATGGACTTCACTGTATGACTTATATGCACTACGGCATTACTTGATAAACGGGGATAAACATTTTCATAATGACCTTGATACATAAATAATTATTGGTTTTCAATTATTTCTTGTTTATATCTCTAGATACTTTTGTAAGAATCTTGAATCTTGATTTAATAGTAGATTGTTTTATTAGGATCAAAAGTGGCACTTTTTTTGACGAGTAAATCTTGCATGTGTGAGGCGGAGCGTAGCGTAGCCGAACGGATGCGATATTGCGAGTCAAAAGAAGTCACTTTTAATCCGAATGAAACATACTATTTTTTCCGCAACCGGAACAACCGGATTCAAAATAATAAAATTAAGATGCGAGGAATTAGAGAGCACTACTACTATTAAAATCAAGTCTTCTTAGCTTTTGTTTTCAATTTTATTTATTCTGTCAAACCCAGCCAAACCATCGAAAATGTTTGAACAAGATAATGGTAACGAAGATACACCACCAGAAATTTTAGACCGTGCAAAAGAAGTTGTATCAAATCTTCTGCCCAGTAAATCTCGAGAAGTATACGAAGGTGCCTACAACAAATTTTTAAATTGGTGTAACGAGAAAACCGTAAAACCCTACACGGAAAGCGTACTATTAGCGTACTTTTCCGAATTATCCACTAAAATGAAGGCTTCTACTCTTTGGGCGCAATATACAATGTTGAAGGCAACATTAAGTTTAAAAAATGGGGTAAATATAGAAAAAATTTCAAAACTCCGTGCCTATTTAAAAAAAGAAAAAAAATAATGACTACACACCGAAGAAATCGAGAATTCTTAGTAAAGAACAGGTGGATCGATTCTTGAAGTGTGCTCCTGATAAGCAATATTTGATGATAAAGGTGTGTTTTAGTTTTAAAATCGAATATTTTACGATAATGAAATTTTGACGTTTGTAGGTTATATTAATTTTGGGTGTTGCTGGAGCTTGTCCCTGCGACGAGTTACTACATTTAAAGATTGAAGATCTTAAATCAGTCTTACTGATTAAAATTCCTAACACTAAAACTAATAAGGCTAGATCATTTACTGTGATGGGAGATAGCTATTTAAATATTTACAGAAAATTCTTTGTCTAATATCTTTGTAGTGTTTTTTCTTAAATAAATGTTATTCACATAACAAACCAAAATCTTAACCAAAAAAGTTAAAAGTAAAAGTTCCTAGGAAGTAAAAGTACTTTTACTTCCTAGGAACTAAAAGTGTTGCCTAGCAACACACACATTTTTTTACTAATAACAAAAACATCAACTTCACTGTCCGTTTTTGGTATCAAAAGTGATCACTTTTAAGACGGTTAACCCATTTTGAAGCTTGAATCTTTGATCTGGATTTAGTTCCTTTTCTTTACATGTATCTGGCTAATTAACGGATTTTACCCAACACTTTCAGGGATCTAAGCTTTCAGGCGGCTATTTATTGTATGCTTTAAATCATGTTAGTTTTGCATTAACAGAGCGTCAACAAAAAACAACCAGTAATTGTTTAAAAAGATGACAGTAGGTAAGGTACATTCTCAGAAATTTGTTGTACGAAGCCCTTGAGGAGTACAGTTTTGGTTCCATCTTTAATAGGTACGCTGTATTTAATTGATTACAGAAATAATTTGTTTTAAAACCAGCACGCACTTTTAGAAAGAATTGTGTAAGTACAATAGATGTTAAACAAGTGTGTTTAGTAAATTCAACGGGTGAAACACTCGGATGTTATGCGGCCTCGTACTTCGTTTGCCACATCGCTTTTATGACTCTTTCGCCCGATCGTGTTGCTTTGTGTATTTATTAACTTCGTGGATACATATCGTAAGATGATTATACAAAATGCAGACTGGTTACCATGGAAAGTAAACATACTAATTTATCGGTGGTTGCCATGGAAATCTTCACTCCGATGTTGTTCCAGTTTATAAGCTAATTAGGGCCGGTTTTATAAAGTTTGGTTGACCGATGGTTGGCTCAACGACGAGCAATTGTCAAGGATACGATTCTTAAAAAACAATCGTATCCATGACAATTGATCGTGGTTGAGATAACCCTCGGTCAACCAGACTTTATAAAACCGGCCCTTAGAGCGGGTTGTATAAAGTCTGGTTGACCTACGGTTGGCTCAACCACTCTCAATTTATTGTCATGGATACGATTGATTTTTAAGAATCGTATCCATGACAATTGATCGTGGTTGAGACAACCGTCGGTCAACCGGATTTTATAAATCCGGCCTATAGTGCGGCAAGTAGAATAATGAAATATGATACAGTTTAGTTTTATTTAAAAAGAAAAATACTTATAAACAAATAATTCTGTAAATTCCATCGTGCGAAAAATGTTATACAGCACACGGTTGTTAAGTGCTTACATACAGATCTTGAAAATGGGAAAATTTCGATTTTCCAACTTTTTATCGATCTGTTAGAATGCACTTACCAACCTCCCTTGTATAGCCATATTATGCTATTAATATACTATAATCCCGATATGGTATTAATTTACAGTCTCAATTTTAGTTCTTCAGGCGAAATTATTTATTTAATATTTAGTTTGTTATTTTAGTAGATGAAACCTGTTACGTTTTCGTCAATAAAATTATCAATAAATATTTAATGGAAAAACCATCAAAATACTTAAATGAATCTTGAGGAAACAAAAAAGAATATTGAGGTGGAAGAAAGAAGTTTGGGTAAATAAAACACCTCTGTGTTAAGCACGCAAGTAAATAAAGCTTGCAGTATAACAGCATAATATTCAGAAAACTGGAAACGTGCTCGTATTAATTACATAGGAATATTGCTGGCATATGAACAAGACAATGAAAACAAGTTTTATTTTCTTAGAATTTTGATTAACAGGAGTTTATATGCATTTTTTCTGATTAATACACGTCAGACTATACTGAAATATTGACAAAAAGCATTTAAGATGTCAACTGTTACAATTCTTTTATTTTGTTTAAAATTTATTAACAGATAAAACAATCCGGGTAATAATTATTATAGAAGTGAAAGGTGATTTAAACATTATTCTTTGAAAAAACTTGTTCTATGTATCTAATTAATGCTGGATCCGTCACCAATTAGGTTTTTTTGGTATTAATTTGGTATTACATTATATAATATTATGTCAATCAATCTTTGCTAATTTGCCATCTTCAAGGCTTAAAAGTTTATTTTTAGTGTAAAATCAAAAATAGATCCTCTCTTCAAAATTTAAGGTTTTATTACGAACCTCCTGTTGCCCGATTTAGGTTTCAAGGCCGCTATTGGGGACGTTATCAGAAGCAGGAAATTCATAACTGACTACATTAACTACACTGTGTCAATGTACTCTCATCAGGACAAACGTAATAAACATTAAACAGTCAATTAACACTACCGCTGCAGTTTATATTAAAAACAATTTGTTATATTCTTACCCTTCTTCGTTGAAATTGCCAACTGACTGCTCTGCGGCCAAAACAGTTAACACAAAGGGAATGAAAATCCGCATGCTTTTTGCCGTGGAAATTATTGTTGTTCAAAGTCACAGCAGCTGCAAAATAAAGTAACTCGTGTGTAATATATATTTAGTTGTGAATGAAGGACGTGAGATCGTGGGAATTGCATACATTAGAATATATAAAAACTCAGGTATAATCTGGTTGTTGTGATTCCGTTGACAGTTTCATGCGATACATTTATAATTACAACGATTAAATAATTCAGGACTTTTGTAATTCACAAGATGATAAAAAATTGGTAAAATTTTGATAATGTTAAGGTCACAATGAGGTATTGAAAAAGTAATAATAACCATATAGCAATAAACTAACATTAATAATAAATCAACAAATTTACATTTGGTTTTTGATCCTGAGACCAGTTTTTTTAATTTAGGGAAAATTACAAGGAAGTAATAAATTAGCAGTTGGATACGCTATGAATCTCAGAACTTATATGAGCTTTTTTTTGTTTTTAATTAGTTTTTAATATTAATAATTTTGTAACAACAGTAGTCAATTAGTTAATTATTCGCCTGGAGACATTATTATAATTATTTCCTCAAATGAGTCAGTATTGCTTGCTACATAATGTTGTACTTACCTTCAGGCTTTAAAACGTTCAAATGCCCGGTTCTATCTAAACCACAACTGTTGACAATTATTATTTATCAATGTGTTTTATCTCTATTATTGGAATTTGCGATAGAAATTTCAAGGTTGAGTATGCTTTGTGATATGAAAATATGACAGAAAATGGCAATGAACTTACTCTATTATTTGGTTATCATGAGGTATTACAATATTGTTTATGCACAATTAAAGTAAAATTCTAAAGTGTAACATGTTTGTTTATCTGACTCAAAGTTTAAGATGTTTATTTGTTATGTATAATATGTATGATTTTCACTTTCCCATACATATATTTTGAGCAAACAATGTACTTATTACCTCTGTATCTACACAGTTATTAATTAATTAATTAAAAATATTGTAATGGATCAATTAATTTTTTTTAAGAAATATGTTTGTCAATAAATTGAGATAAAATATCCTATTGCAATATACAGAGTCGTGATAAAGTATTGCACAAAAATGGTAAATTATTTTAGGAAAATCCTGTGTAATTTTTTTTAAACGTTCACTTGCTAACCTAGGCTGCGCTGTGATGCATCATTTTTACTTTCCCATACCACCACTGGTATATGGGAAGTATTGATATCATGAAAATTTTCGAAGTCGAGATTTTCGCGGAAATACGTGTTTTGGACCTCCAGGAACCCAAAAAAGTGGTCTAGAAAAAATGTCTGTCTGTGGGTGGGTGCGTGGGTATGTATGTATGTAACGCCTCTAACGCAAAAACTAGTGAACCGATTTTGATGAAATTTTAAATGAAGGGGTATATCGAAATTTCATCGACAAAATAAGCTTTTCAAAAAAATCTGAAACCGGAAGCGGAAGTTAGACACGTTTTTTTGGTAGCATTTTTTTCAGAAGCGGAATTTTGAAAATCTGAGTAGGGGATATGAAAGAAGACCATAATTGAAGGGAAACAGTTTTTTGCCGTACTCTCTAACTTCAAAATGGCGGCCGCTATGAGTTTTTCAAAATTTAGAATTTAACGCCCCATAACTCAAAAACCAGTTATCTGATCAGGTTTCGCAACAACTTGTTTGAAAAGCCCTTTGGCGGTACTATACCATGAAAAAAAATTATTTACTAAATCGAAAAACGGTGGCAACGGCAACGGCAACAAAGAAACTGTCCACAGGATTTTGTTTAAATTTTCTATACATATTAAGCTTGGTATTAGCTACATTTTTGTTTTTTGATGAATGCCAGAATTTCACTGTGGCGCCCTCTACGACGTTTTGAAAATCGGGAATTGATGCTCCTATAGCGCCCTTATTAATTATTGATTAATTGCTATAGATACAATTCCTGTAACAACTGTATCCATGGTAACGTCTTGATTTAGAACTTTTCATATACAATATAACCAGACCTTGGATTTTTTGGGGTTACCCTTAAGAAAAAATAATGATTACATCACTCTGAAAATTGCTGTAAAATGGAACTAAAAAAATGTTGACTGAAGTTAAGTACATTAGGAAGCAAAAATATTTATTCTACTTAAGTCAGTAAAATTCTTGTACAATCGATAAAATTTCCATTCTTAGTAGTAACAAAGAGTATAAGTAGTAATGAACGATGTTCTTGAACCTATCTACCGCTTTTTTATTATATGCTTTGCAGACAGGTTAAAATTTTCAAATGAATAAAAAACCTGTTGAAGCATCAATCAATAAAACAAAATGAATTCTTTATTATTTTAGGTAAAGGTAAGATTTATTTTTGTTTAGATCCAGGTACCTGATTTATGTTTTCAGAAAAAACTTGAGTTCAAGACCCCAAAGAAATTTAAAATATGTGACCACTAAAAACATTTAAGGTTAAGTCAATGAGCCATAAATATTTGTTATCGGCATTAATATTTCTTTTTAAAATTTGTTTTTCTCCTAAACTTACGGGGGGGGGGGGGACCAACTAACAAGAACGAGGGTCATATGGCTCCCCCATCCACAAACATTCATTTTATCTTCGTTTTCTTTTTTGTATGTAACGGGTGTGTTATTTTTAAGTTTGTACTGTTGAACACAGTATAAATACGAATAAATAAAAGTTGGCGACTTACGAAAAATTTAATTAGAGATTTAAAATCTGCACTAAAAAGTGCCTTAATAATGTCAAAATCATTTTGCGCTATTGTCTATAATAATCAAGTTGCACAGGGAACTAGAAAACTGAAAATTTAAAATTTTTCAGCCTGTACTAAAATTACGCAACATTTGTAGAATTGGATTTGGAATAGTGGTCATAGTTATAGATCTCAATACGTTGAACATTTCTTGTCATATAACCGAATCTCTATCTGTTACCCTTTACTTATTTTGGTATTGCGATTGTAATATTTATTATAGATACCTAGTAATAAAAATTTATAGTCTTAAAAATAGGATAGTATACAGGCGCCGAGAAATTATAAAAATATTATTAAAAAATTAAAACAAGCAGAAAGTAGTGCAGTTGTTTTAATTAGTTATCAATTTGTTATCAATAAAACTTGTGCGAATTTGCGTTTGATAATATTATATCAGAAATTTCAAGGCAACGTGTTGTTTTCCGTATAAATTTAAACGTTGCTGCACCACTACTACCACAAAATTAAAATATTTGTTTTTTTCCGTTTTGAGTTGCTCAACGTTTATAGAAGTATAAATCCAAAAATGCAAAAATATATAGGGTGATCTATTTAAAATTTTCAAGTTACCGTTACTTCCGGTTATACCGGAAACGGAAAATAATTTTCGACATACCAAAAATAAAGCATATAACTAACTATACAAATTGTCTCCAAGCACGAACTTTCTATCTTTAACAATAAAAAAGTTATTCGGGTGTCGCGTTATTTTATTTACACACTGTATAATGTTAAATGGTAAGGCAAAAGCTTTTGACTTGGCCCTTTCGTAAATATCTATCGATTGTTTTAAACTACTTACGATGTTCAACTTTTTTTAATTTTAAACGGAACACCCTGTATATTTTTACATATTTAGATTCAGGGTGAAATTCTGCATGCAGTAGTGTGTTACATTTTATATTTGTTATTTTCGATACGCAATTTTTTTAAATGATTGTTTTATCTTGCATCTAGACAGCCGCGCGCGCGATCAGTTGTGTTACAACCACGTGGCGGTAAATACCTTGTACATAGTACGTTTTGTAGTTATATTTAAATATTGTTTCCATAAAATTCAACATTCCGGTTGTTTTCCATGGCACACTTGAAAATTTTATCATAGCTTACGACTACCTGGCATGTAGTAATAAATTAAAAAATTTCCGAGTATCAAAAAAAATAAATAAAAACACACTACTGTATGTAGAATTTCACCTTGAATCGAAATATGTAAAAATATACAGGGTATTCCATTTAAAATAAAAATGTTGAACATGGTAACATAAACCAGTCGAGAGATATTTACAAAAGGATGCTGTCAAATATCGAAGTTATGGCTAGATTAAAACACAGTAAAAACCGAGGTAAAAACCTTGTCGCAAGTTATGGTTTTTAGGCAGTGGCGGTTCCAGACCAATGTCTTTGGGGGGGTTATTCGTTAAGAATTTTACAAAATTTTACAAAAAAAAAGCAGAAACAGTTGGAAACACATTTTACTGCATCAAAATTATAATTTAGTACATTACATTTTAACGCGAATAACAACTACGAAATAACTAATAATAATAATTTACAAAACTACATTAATTTATAAAACAAAATCAAGTTTTCTGTTTGCATTTGCAAATCGGTCTATTATTTTATCTGTGTCCAAACAGATTTCTTTGTGAATGTACCAATAAGTAATATTTCGAATTTTAAATTTATTTTCTTGGGGGGGGGGGTAATTACCCCCATTACCCCCCCCTTGTAACCGCCACTGTTTTTAGGTAACAGCCTGTATGTTAATGCAAAATAGTACCTACCAATATTCACATTATTTTTACAAATACGGTCATCAACATAAGACTTTGTCTTCAATAATCACAATGTGTTAAATTTATGTTATAATTAAGATTTGTTTCCAGGAAAAAAAGTACTAATGATTATTACGCTATATGATAAACAGAATTTTCTATAAATAAAACAGTAATTAGCATTAGACATTTTTGCTTTTATATCATTAGCGACATACAACTTTAAATACTTTTCCAGTAAATACGAATTCATAAAATACAATTTATGAACCATACATGGCATACATGAAATCGATTTGTTAAGTATATGGTATGGTATAACACTAGAACTCTACAAGTAGGCAGGGGCGTCGTTAGGAAATATGCTTTGGGGGGCGCAACTAAAAAAAAGGTCACAAAGTTTACTTATTTATTGCACCAGCATAATTAACACTAATTAAATTTAACTTAATTAATTACATAGTGCTTTTATACTATTTGGATACTCGTGTGATATAGTTTGTCTTTTGAAAAAAGATAGAGTGTCGGTCATTGTAAAGTGGAAATCGGAACTGACAATTAGCTAAAAGACACTGATAGATACAAGCAAAGTAGAAAAAAACTTGCAGCCAATTAAAAAATCATTTTTAAGTATTTTTATTTATTTTTCTAGTAAATTTAAGAAATACCTATTATGGAACCCAAGATCTCGCCCTGTCGCAAACAGCTAAAATTACTATATTGCCTTGCCCTTGCTTCTTATTTATGGTTGACAGCAATAAAACTCGGTAGGATCCCGATGGACAACGTGTTGGGAAATTTTCCGGAAATTTCCTAAAATGCATATTTGTCTGCTTTCCAAAGCGCACTACTGCCCGATATGGAACAATGTTTTTTCTTACCGGTTGAAATTGAATTTTACTTCAATTATTTATCAAGGGATTAGGGGGGCGCAGACCAGCATTGGAGGGGCGCGCGCCCCCCCAAATATGGTCTAGCGACGCCACTGCAAGTAGGGACATTATGCTAAATACGTAACCACAGGCTCATTGTCTATTAACGATGGTGGTTATTTGGCATATTACTGAAGATTTTTTTGTTGAAGAAATATCTAATTTACAAAAATTAAATTATAATGAAAACATGTGTTCTCTGTTTATACACTTGGCTACATGTTAGCTCAAATGATCTGCACATGAGTATCAAAATTAGATCTAGGTACCTACTATTAAAATTAAAGTATAGGCAGTAAGGTAGCATATTAATGAAACAACACACATTTAAAATGGGAGAAAGAATAGAAACAAAAACCACCACTGTTATTTAAATAATTAATCAGCAATTCGATATTATAAAGTTGATGTTAGAAAAATAGTACTACAAACAATACAATAGACATCGTGAGTGGAAATTTTAAATATGAGATTATATTAGGAAATAGATAAGCGTATAGTAATTATTCGGGATGCTTCCTCGATTGAATTAATAAACTCACCAGGACTAAAATTTTATTTATTCCAAATTCTCGAATTTCTTCTTTTTTGAGAAAACTTTTTACTTGAATTCACACCTTAGTGAATATTTGTTTTGTAAATAAAAAAAATAAATATAGCATTCTATGTTTCCTAGTTTGCGAGAAGATCACTGCTTTGTTTTTTATGCAGTTTCACACAACACTATCATTTATGCGGCGTTTAATAAACCTCCTGGGTTAATTAGTTATTTTAAGCTGTCGTTACGTATTGATACTATTTTTGTTGGACCAGAAAACTAAACACACACGTCTGTTTACACCAAACCAGTCTAGGTTCTAATCACAGATAGTTTATTCATAGAAAAATACGTGAACTTGTAGTAAGACGTATTTTAAGCACAGAAGTGTTCGTTTTGAACCAGTGTGTGGAAGAACTTCTCGCGGGATACTCTTGTGGGTTTCAATTTGACCGCGCTTTTATGCAGGGTGCCACCAGCAAACGGTAGTCTTGGTTGTTGCTGGTGTTAGTATGTTTATGGATTTGGAATACAACAGTCATAAATATGCGCGCGACATACTTCCGGATCTTGATTATATATTCATATCTCAGATATTTAACGACGAGCACAGCTTGTAAATTAGCTTGTTAAATGAATGTATGCAGTTTTGAATCATATAAAGTTATATTCCATTGTTGTGTTGCTTTTAATCACTTTTAACAATGTTTATACCTGTAATAAAGCATGCTGCTAATTGTTTTATCAAAAATATAATTTGTTTCTACGAACCTTTGTTCAAGTATGTTACAATAAAGTGAGATGCAGTAAAAGGGGAGTTCATAAATTAGAATAGGTATTTCGTACCTACCTAGATGAAACTTTCTTTTATGCCTTTGAACAATGCATTTTAAATCACGTATTTGTAGGTGTTTTATTTATCAGCACAGTATAATTTTATAAACCGTTTCCGGTCTATCAACCAAGAGGCGGATATGAGATATTTTACTAGTGTATGCAGTGGCGGATTTTCATAAAGGCGCAACTATCGGGCCCTGCTTCAGGAGGACTCAAACTTGCAAAAACGGAACGGATGGGATTCAATCCACGTTCCCTAATGTGAAGACTTTTAAAAATATTTTTAACAGTACGTACAGATTTCTAAGCCGAACGTTGATTAACGATAGTACAATATTCGTACAACAAAGCTTGCCATTAGCCAACCTCATACCTGCTCTTCGTGTATTGCATCTCAGTATATTTTTTATAACAGTCGCTAATTAATTTTCATTCAGGTACTTTTATAATTTTCAGATTAAGTTAACAGTAAACAATAGGAAAAAAGAAAATATTCTACAGGTTGTTGCCTAAAAATGGGCGATAATACTCAAAAGTATCGAAGTATCGAAACTACGAATTATGTGACCCATCATGTAATATTTATTTGTACATCAAGGGAATAAACAATTCCCAATTACTTTATAAATATTAATTAAATTAAACGATTGTTTATTCCAGAGATGGATACAAAACTTTCTTCCCAACCGCCTACATTAATAATTACAGAAGAAAATGATAATTTTTTTGAAATAATGATGGCGCGGTACAGATATCTAATTTTGAAGTTGGCTGACGGTTATCAAGGAAACGAGTTTGTTTATGTGCAAACAAAAACTCGAAATTTCAATTCATTCAATTGCAGTTTACTTTAAGAGTAAAAATCTTACAGCAAGAGCTAAAGAAGTACTAATTTCGAATTTGCTTCCGGAGAAATCGAAAATGGTGTATAAATAAAAGGCTTACCAACAATATTCTTGAAGTGGTGTGAGGAAAAAGGTATTAAGGATACCTAATCGTTCTCAGGATGTCTTGCTGGTATATTTCTCTGAAGTCTCCGAAACTTATAAAGCGTCGTCGCTCTGGTTGTACTATTTAAAAATTTAATTAAATGTACTCATTCATCACAATGTGGACATCGGCAAGTTTTCAAAGCCAATAGCTTTTCTAAAACGAAAGTAGAACGGGTACAGACCGAAGAAGTCAAACATTCTCAGCAGAGAACAAGTGATGCAGTTCATAAAAGAAGCTCCAGATGAAATTTACTTAATGTTCAAGGTAGGTAAGTGATTTTTTAGAAAAATTACAATTCATATTATGTGACAGGTTTTATAATAGGTACCTACTAGTATCAATTATGGGTATTGCTGGAGCTATGAGATGTCAAGAGCTCTTAAATTTGTCAGTGGATGATATTCGAGATGGGGAGCTGTTATAATAGTTAACATACAAGATACGCAAACCAAGATTGATCGGTCTTTTCATATTTTAAATCCTAAGGGCAAATCATCGCTGGATTCCCAACGCCTTTCGTATGTTGTTATTAGAACAGTATACACTTTTGGAATTTACTTGTTTACAAGTTTTATCAATACCCTTTGTTAAGAGGTGAAAAGGAATTTTAATAAACTTTTTAATTCCATCTTCTGAGTGGAAACTTTGTAATGTACTGGAATTACGAATATTTAATCTAAACTTCAATATCCCCGTATACCGTGTGTCCCTGGGAAGACGGAACATAGGGATCTTACAATGGTAATTTTTTAAAATGATCCACGAGTGCTTTGAATTGCTATTTGGTGGAAGCGTCGACGTCGTTATGTCAGCTGTTTAACGCGATTGCTAATACAAATGTAATACGTGCGTGCGTTATACTAACAAACGATTCAACAATTATTTACAATACCTACGAATTGAGAGCCGCGCTCTTGAAAATCAGTTAGAAATAAAATTATTAATTATTTGCTCAAATTGGTTCATGTAAATGTAGATAGTGTTTTAATTAAATTAAATGTGACCGAGTATCATTATAAAGGTAGTAATAAATACAAAATAATTTGTTTGCAGTTGACGTTATGTTTCTAAGATCTTTTTCAGATTATGATGGATTAGGTGAACAATTAAGGCTTTTCGCAAGTTACGCATTATTAGAAACTGAAAATGAAACTACGAAAATTATACTAGTAGGTACATAAAATAATGCTGTGGACCTGTGTTAGAAAACTTTCCTTTGTGGTATGCAAGAATCCGGCTCCTTAAAAATCAAATACTTTTAATGTAACAATTATTTGAGCACATTAAATTGCCGTAGAAATAAAGATTTCATATTCGTACACACTAACTGATATTAATATTCGCTTTTTCTTTGATTTCATCTTAATACAGTCTTATGCAATTAGCATTGTAGCATGTTTCATCATAAAGCTGATTGTCGCATCAAATTCTTCGGTTCATACATCAAGATCATCCTATTAAAGTAAATTTTCACATTCCACATGTAATTTAACTGGGATTACTGATTGTCAGCTCTAAGCTGTACTTGAGTTAAGGTAGGACCCCATTTAAAAAAAATTAACATGAACATAACCTTTAATTGTCTTTGGTTTTAATAAATTGACATTTAAAACACAAACAAAAATGTTGATCTGGAGACGATCATACATTATCGCCATGGAAATCGTTAACGATCGGTGACATTCGTGTAATTGTTTCAAGGCGAATGCTTCGAAGCATTCGTGGATCATTTTAAAAAATTAGCATTATAAGATCCCTATGTTCCGTCTTCCCAGGGACACGCGGTATACGTTGATTGAACAAAAACGAACATTTTCTCTTTTTCCCAACATGCTTTTAATTTAATCTTCAATCTTATACGTAAAAATTTGCCTAAGGTGTTTTTCAGAAGTTCAAAGTTGGATGTAAACCTGAATTTAGAACAGGTTGATGTAAATGAAATTTAATTGACTTGAATTAGTAGAATTCTTTCATTTATAATTCCGAGTGAGTCAGAAAGATCTTCATCAAGACTTATTTGAATGTTCATAAGGGCTAAACATCATACGATTATATAAAATTGCAGATATTACACTTTAGATGAATAGCAGATCTGCAAGACACATTACTATTTAACATTAAATTATCTACCTCATGGGTGCAATTAGTTCAATTAGTTTCGCTTTGTGGTTTTCGTGTGTGAGTTCATTGTCATAATTTGTTAAATGTAGTCTAGACTAAATTATATATTTTGTTAATTTCTCATAGTTTTGGTGATAAAAAAATGTATATAAGAACTTAAAATAATGGAATTAACACTTACTAGTACATTTTGATTTCACCTCTAAATGCTGCACTTCGGATACTGCTATAATTAATAGGATAGGAATCTGTGCATTGATATCATTAGAATACACACACACAAGTAAAATAGATAAACCACTAATGTTTTTTTTTCAACTTTCAGAGACACTAGACATTTTAGAACGTCATACAAACAGTTACAGTTTGAGCTATCTGCAGTTGTTGCGCGAGCGGCAGTAAAAGTAAGTTTTGCACCAATCACAAACTTTATGTTACTGTAGTGTCGTTCTCACCAGCGGCAGCAGAAGTAATTGGAGGTTTGTGGTTGGTGCAAAATTTACTTGTTCGATTGTTCATTCATTTTCATTATACCAAACCAAAACCGATTTTAAGCTTCAAAAGCTTTTCGCTAAAAATATGTACTCGTAGTCGTGGCATACAACATTTATGCGACTTCCTTATTGTCTGTTTCATAAAGTAGTTATTTAGGTAACAAGTCACTAGATATTTTATAGGATTGGGATTGGGGAGGTCTGTTGAAATACGAGGTCGCCATAGCGGGCAAGTACTTCAAACCTCCTGTAAAGTGTAAATACATTTTCGTTATTTGTTACGTACCTTCCTGTACTATTTTTTTTTCTGAAAGCGTTTTTTTAAGAAAAAAAATTGAAATCTTATTAAAACTGAGTTTCATCGAATTCGGAAAAAGTCGAGGAGGTCATGATGATACCAAAAATTGATGTGTATTTTGATTTCGACCAATAGAAACACATCGTTAGTTTTGTTACTTTCTAAAAAGTAAACGGTACTATACTAGAACCGAAAAATGTGGTTTCTCAGCAGCAAGATACTGTCGAAATTGATGGTTTTTCGAAGCAGTAGAACAAAAAGGTAGTTTTCTATTCATCATCTTCATCATCTTAAATATCTTATAGCCGCAAGCATACAGTGAAGTCCATTTATTATGCAATATAGGCATGTTGCAAGTTAATTGGTGTACCTACTTTAGCATGGGAATATAGGCAACCCATTATACAGTTAGCTAGTTTTTTTTTATGTAACCATCTATGATGTAACCGAAATCAGCAACACATGAAAGTTTAACTGAGTTTAACCTCAAAATAAAACATTCCTGACAATTGAAAATTTAAATTCATCAGTAGGCAGGTGCAAGAGTGCTTAGCAGTGTATAATGGGTTGCCTATATTCCAATGCTAAAGTGGGTACACCAATTAACTTGCAACATGCCTATATTGCATGATAAATGGACTTCACTGTATAATGTAAACAATACTTGGCTGTTTACAGGTTGTCATGGTGAATACTGCAACAAATTTTTTCCGGATGGTTTGTCATGGTAACGCTTTTGTGTTGGTTTTAAAATGAATGTGGTTTATATAAACGCTGAATTATTAACGGACATTCATTTCATGTATGGCAGAGCAAAAAAAATGACGATGCTACAGAAGCAGCACAGCACGCCTCTATCAAGAAGCTTGTCCTAATCGCAGGCAACCAAGCAGAAGAAAGCGTGCTAGATTGTGTAATGAAGCAAATGGGGGACACATCGAACATCTGTAAATCAAATTACCTAACCTAATTATTGCCATTTTTGCTGTAGAAATTGTCTTGTAAATCCGAAATAAATGGTTTTTATCATAATGATTCACAAATGTTACCACATTTTTGAAGCGAAAGCAGATAGTTAAAGGGAAAAGACAGAATAATACTCTAGGAAGGAAATAGAAAAGTTCATGAAGACTGTGGACTGTGTGGATTTCATGGTTAGATGACTAATGATAAAACTGTGATGGAAACTGTAGTGACCTAGGTTCTAAATACTTCAGTAAAAGATACAATGGATTCATAAAACACTTTATTTACCATCAACCATTAACATTAGAAATATTTTGTTCAACACTACTTCAAATCAGAACTGTAGCTGGTAAGCTGATTTCAAATCTAACACCAGAGTAATTGAATAAATAAAAATATCTTCTACATCGTACTTTTATACTATATTTCCGGCTATTTTTCCCGACTTGACAAGCCAATCAGCGCACTCCAAATTTGTATATTCTCGGATATTTAGGACTAGTATAAAATATCAGCGGATATTTTTCTGTCAGAAAAAAAACTCGCGTTGCTAAGAAAACAAACCTCCATTAAAAATAATATTGTAAACCTCACATAAAAACTTTATTCAAAAATATATTAACATGCTGCGGTAATGCTTCATATTATGAGCCCAACTCTTTAATATCACATTAAGCCCCTCTTGGGTTGTTTCATGTTCAAGAATGAAGCCTTTTTCTTTACAAAACTAGGAAAACTGCTTCCAAACCGAGTTGTGAGATTTGAAAGTGTTCTTTGGCATTTTACCTGCTACAACTTCATCTATTTCTTCAACTGTACTTTGCCCAAACCGTTTTGCTTCCATTTTTGCCCCGAAACTATCACAAACCATACACAAAAAGAAAAACTAAGTTTGACTTTAGTCTGGTTTGTTTACAGAAAATTATTATTAGGTAGGTAATCCGATTTGAACTACAAAAATTTTAAATTTGGTTCGTCAAGTTGTCCTACGAATACTACTCGTAACTATGAAATAATCCTGCAAGTTTTGGACAGTACGTGTTCGTACTTGATGCGCGATAATTCGCTATGAGTCCGAAGGACGAATCAAGTACTCTCTTACATACTGTCCAAAAATATTCGAAACCAATAGTATGACGTACAAAATGAATTCAAATTCGGATACTGGAATATCTGTATCGAATGTGTACATTTATTTGTCGCAAAATGACATAAACTGTCTCCAGACACTGTCCTTGCCCTTTTTCGTATTTTTTGGTGCACATTTATTGACCATTACGTCAATTTCTCGTTCTGAGATAATCCCAAATCGGTTCATGACGTTTAACAAAATTTGTTTTGTTTTACTTTTATGTTGTGGTCGCAAGTATGTCATGGCAACGTGGAATTTCTACTTATTAATTTTTTACTATACCTACTGTTACAACAATGTATGAGTGAAATATTATACCCATATCTAGCGTTGCTTTGATAAAATTTGATATTCGAAGCGTAACTATGGTAGCGGGTAATGGTAGTCATGTTGCCTAAAATCTCAGTTTCATATTACGTTCGGTAATTCTGCGGTCTTTAAAAGGTGGAAAATGTACGAAGTTGATGAGGCTTCAGAAAAAGCAAGAAACAATAGCTTAGTTTCTGAAAAATCTAAGGAGGTGTATGTAAACACGTATAATGAATAGGTACCATAAATGACGCCACATGAGGAAGGATTCCATCGAAAACTGCTACTGTGAAAGTCTTATTTTCAATAAAAAGCACAATTTTTAATTTCTAATAAATATTTTTCATTTTGCAAATGTTTAAACAGTTTGTATTAGGTATGATATCGTTGTTTGACGTTTCATTATAGACCATGGGCAATAAAGAGGTCAATGGGCTATAAAATAAGGACTTTTATGACAAAGCAATTCGTATATAATTGTCAATTTATGATATGTCGTCTATAAAGTATGTTAGTTTGAAACTATACCGACAATCATAGTTATTTTTTATACAAGACGATAAAATTACCTATATTTTATCGACAAGCGGAAAGTGTTAATTCATGAGCGATGAAATCGCGAGTGAATTAATTTTCGCCAGTCGATAATTAAATTTTATCGTCGTGTATAAAATTCTATTTTTTTCTATAGCAGATGTTAAAAAAATAAGAAAAATTTGTAAAAAAGACAATTTAAAATTAGATTCTATTAAACCCGAAAATCTCAGTAACAAAGGTTTCCATTCGGTTTCCATGGAGTTTCCAGAAAATTAAACTACTTTATCTATCCTTGCGGTTAAAGTGTTACTTTATCTACCCTTGCGGTTAAAGTAATACTTGATCAACTATTTTTAGTCGAACAAAGTACACTTTAACATCTGCTATAGAAAAAAATTTATAAATCGATTGTAGAAAACGAATATTATCGCCCGCAAATGTGTTAGAAAAACAATATAGTTAGCGTAAATACAATTCTATACAGAAGCAAAACTGGGAAGGTTAGCCTTTTATTACTATTAATTGTGATCTTGTGGTTACATAATCGTAGTAACGGGCAACAATTCATGTGACCCTGAATTTTAATTAAAACATTATTATACCTTAAAATATTATAAACGGTTTTCAACGATTATGAATTTTAAAGAACAGTTATTGGTGTCGTATTTTATTTGACCTATCATAATAAAATTGCTAGATGCATATTCCGTACGATACGGTACACGGAAGGTAAACGTCATGTTATTATTAAACCATTTGCATCAAATTTGCTTATTAAAGAGGTCGTTTATGTCTCTATCTACAGTTTGCCGGAATACTACTTGTTCAGATGTTCCATTCTTGTATAATGTTAAGCCGTGAATGTGTTCTTCTTCTCACACTTTTGTTTCCATAAATTGGAGGAAATAGAATCATCGTTCAAAGTATGTTAATTACTTCTTTTTCACTTCGTTGGGTCTGGTGGGTACAACGTCGATCGGAAATTGTGACCTTAGAACAGTTCACTGCCCCAAGTCGACTAGGTACTATATGTTGTGGGTAGACATTGTTAACCGTATGGATTAAACATTCATTAAGCTATTATGTGATACGAAGCTATTTACTTTATGGTGATATTCTAGTAACATATTTGACAGATATGACAGATCTGAAAAGTGTGGTTAAGCGTAAATTTTAGTAGTCCCATCTAGTGGTTTCGTGATTTTGTCGTGATGACAAAACCGTCAACCTCTATTTATAATATTCTTTTGGGTTAAGTTTGGACAATTTAGTTTATTGTTACTTGTATACCTTAAAATTATAGGATTAGTACAGTGAGTATTATTAAAAATATCCATAATATGAATATGGCTGATTTTATTTTGAATTTCCCGCTACGGCAAAGTGCACATTATGGCGTCCCCTAGGGAGGACTAGTTTTTTAACCACTAAAATGGCAGTCCATTTTAAGTAAAAGTTCGTGTGTTAAGTAAATTTTTTTTCAAAACCTTGGTTTAAAATTCTCTCAGACAAATTTTTTCATTATATACCTTCGAGTTCTTTATTCATTATTTCGTTTATGATGTTAAAAGAACACGAACTTTTCCTGACGTTATTGTCATAATTTTTGACAGGACACAAAATTGAGAAACTGACAAACGATGAACATAATCCACAATAAAATTTTGAATAAAAACTCAGAATAGTATAGGCTACACGTCATTCCCGGAGACCGCAACTAGCATGTAAATAAAACCACGTGACACATGGCCGCAGTAGGATCTGTGATTGGTTGTTTACGGACGTTCCCTGTAAGCAACCAATCACAGATCCCATGTGTTACGTGGTTTTGTTTACATGCTAATCGCGGTCTCCGGGAATGACGTTTAGGTACAGTGTATTTTTTCGCTTATGATTCGAGAGTGCTGTGCGTTTTTAAAAGTTTTTTTTATAAGATTGGAGATCTTTTACTAGAAATAAAGTAAAACTACCTATTTGGGTTATGTTGTGTAGTATACGTATACATATCATTAAATTAAATTCTGCGATTAACATCAGGAATTGCATTTTCCAAACTTGAATTGAGAAGAAAGAAAAAAGTTCAATAATTTAACACACCACCAATCATGCATACTTAGGTTTAGTAATTTACAAAGGAATTTTAATAGCTTGTAGCTTTATCATATGATAAATTAAAAATTGTACCTATCTCATAAATCATAATCCTAAAGCACAACCTGCATGTAAACCTTCATGGGTCCATAGACGCATAGTGCTTTCATCTATATAAATCCACATTTCATCCAAATAAATTGTAGATAACGTTCTTTTTTTCCCATCTTAGATCTCTACATTTTTATTTATTACTATACCGTCATTGCTTTCTATTTTTAATAAACAATAGTCTTTACTCAAATTTCTACCCGTTTTCACCCTGTGAGTTAGACCACTTTTATTGCCTTTTGAAATTTTTATCTTTGGCGTTTGCGTAAATTCAAATTTGCCTTTGCTCGAGTCGGAATGTCTTCAGCTCGGTCACTTCTTTAAAAATCGTTCAAGTATAAAGTTGTATCAGTGTCTTTGAAATTTAAAACCAGGATTTGGTTACCTTCAAATCTTAGTATATTTTGGGATTTATTTAAAGATTCTGATTTCAAAAGTTTTGGGTGAATATATTTTGATATTTGGTTTAAACTCCAAAACTGAAGCGACGTTTGTCGGCAAAACGTATTCTGATAAGCCGATTAAGATCCTGAGGCTTTTTCCTTTTTTTCTCTTTTTCTTTTTTTATCTTTGTCCATTATCTTCGTTACCTTGAGGACAAGGTTATCTTGGATATACGTCACCAGTAAACTTCCATGTATACTTTTGTTAAACGTCCTTAGTGATAACTGGAAAGAATTTTCCATAAAGAGAATATTTACTAATTGGAAACACCATCTGAAGATTAACCAGGTCGTATGCAACTGTTTCATTATTATCTGCAGTGCTCCGATAATTTATTTACTACGATAATTAACATTTTTCATCGTTTATTAATTTGCATTGTAACTTGTAACAATTTTTCTAATTTTTTTTGTGAACATTACCTGCATTGTTAGTTAATTAATTAATTAATTTTCTAAATTATTTTAAATCTTTATTATTGATTAACGTGAGACTCCAAGTTATTGACTGTAACTTTAGATAAGGAGCTAGATTGGTATGATTATTATTTGCTTTATTTTGGTATCTGCCTGATCTTCGATTTGATACTTGTTATTTTGTATTAATTGGTAACAATAATTAGTGGTATTGAATTGTTTGATCACAATATATGATATCCCAGATCTCGTTTGACGTTTACTATTTGTCCCCCTGTATCTAATGTTGGAGAGTCCCAAAACATTAAAGTTTCCTAAGTAAAAGCTTCGTTCTTGGACTCTGGTGCCCTTTTCCGGTTTATATGCCCTTGTCTTGCTAGCAGATAACTTATATCAAACCACGACCATTTTCGACTGAAGCTGCCGTAGCACTTTTGCACACCGACCAACGCAGGACCAACGTAATTCGTATCTATGTGTACGTAAGACTAAAAGGTAGGTGACCAAAATTGGCAAACAAACGTGTGGGGCCCGTCCTGGTCTTTGACAACCAGTCACCTTTGATTTAATTATTTATTCACTAATTGTTACAAAGTATCTTCGAACCTTGTAGTTTTAGTGATTATTGTTCTTTACTATTATTTCCAAATTAGTTCTTTATTGTTATTATTATCCTACTTATTGATTATTGCTTTAGTATTTTTGATTAATTTTCTTTATTCCTTACATCATGTCGGAATTAAAGTTGGTTATTAATTATTTTAAACTGGATGAATTATCTTCTGAATTAGTTTTAAGAGGGGTTGAAGTTACTGCTTCCGATACAATTGAAAGTTTGAGGTCTTTTCTCAGACCTTTATTGAAATTAGAAAAGTTAAATAAGTCAGTTAAGTATCCTGCATATGTTTGTGACCCTGATAAAGAATTGAAGTTGGTTCTTGAGAAGTTTATTGAACTTCAAACTGCTTTTAATGTTCTGTTATATCCCTTTGGGGTTCAGTCCGTAAATATTTACAAATTCTAAAATATCTTCATCATCGGTGATATTACCGTCCATCCTCCGTATTACTAAAATACCATTTTTGAAATTGAGTTTCAAAATTATTATTACAACATATTTTTATTTTTTTTAATAATGTGCTAAACTTACCAGCCAACAAAATTTGCAAAATCTTTCAAAAATATTTTTCGTCTTTAAATAAACCATAAATAAATAATGAACTTTTGAGGTTACAATTTCACTAACCGTAGGTAGTTTAAACCACCAAATTTCAGGGTTTAACTTAACTCTGATATAAACCTGGTTTAGCTCTTAACGTGCTCTTAACCATTGTCTGAACAACAAAAATATAAGTTAAACTCGGGTTATATTTAAACGTAGCTTAAACCTTCACTGAGCAACTCGGCCTTAGAAAAGTAGGAGAAGTGGACAATCATCCCTGCTCACGACAGATCGTACCGTGGTTACCAAGTTTACTAAGGGCCGGTTGCACCGACAAACATCAAATACGTAGTTAAATTAACTAACTATAGTTAGCTAGTTTGGTTTAAACATAGGCTGAGTTGCTCAGGCCCGGTTACACCAACCATAGTTAGCAGTTTGTTAGGTAACTAAGGTTAGCTAATCCTCTGTTACGGATATTTTTGTTGCACCAACCTAAGTTAGTACTAACAGCAGGTCAGCTAACTATAGTTAACTAATCCGCCAAAATTGCTGGGTTAACTTCATAACCTGAGTTAAAGTGACAGTTCTATCTTATTACAAATTGTAAAACAGTTACAGTAAATCTTGTTTTAATTAAACCACAGCTTTTACTTTTCATCTTTACTTTATTATTTCGTCTTGATATTTAATAAAATCAATTACGCATTACATCGTTATATTATTTTATTTTTATCTGTCTTTTATTATGGTCTTTATTTTGTTTGTTATTTTGTTTTTGGTTGTCATATGAATCTAGGATTTTAGTGTAACTTTAACAGTAAATTGATAAATAAATAAGTCCTGAAGTGTTGTGTAATTGATATAAATAGTAAGAAAGTGTATATATTTAGTGTGAATAGTGATTTATAATGTCAACTACTTCATCAATAACAACGTCCTCATCATCCGATGATGAATTGTTGGAGTTAGTAGATATGTTGCCACGACCAAAATTGTACCGTCCTAGGAATCATCCATTCGAAATGTATGACGATATTGAGTTCAAAGCCAGGTATCGATTTTCAAAAAATGTTGTGCGGCAAATAGTCCAAGATTTTGGTATTCATGAACTGGAACCTATATCTAACAGAAATTTCCCCGTCTCGGCAATAAATCAGCTACTCCTAACATTAAGATTTTATGCGACAGGATGTTATCAACAAACAGCTGCTGATCATATTAACGTCCACAAATCGACTGTATGTCGCATAATTCCAAAAATTACGGAAAGGATTGCTAGCAGGTGTGCAGATTTTATAAATATGCCTCAAAATCCAGGGGACATTATACAAATTATGGGTGAATTTTATAATATAAGACAGTTCCCAAGAGTTGTTGGAGCAATCGATTGCACTCATATAAAAATTATGTCACCTGGAGGTGACAATGCAGAATTATACCGTAACAGGAAAGGTTGGTTTTCCATAAATGTACAAGCAGTTTGTGATGCAAATTTAAAATTTACTGATATTGTGGCACGTTGGCATGGTTCAGTACATGACAGTACGATTTTCAACACCAGCGCTCTGAGAGCCAAATTTGAAACTGGTGAATTTCAAAATTCTTGGTTGTTAGGAGATAATGGATACGCCTGCAAATCATATCTGTTAACACCTTTGTTAAATCCTGTTGGTCAACCAGAAATACGGTATAATAATGCTCATATTCAAACAAGAAACACAATAGAACGGACATTTGGGATTTGGAAGCGAAGATTTCCTTGTTTATCAGTAGGTTTACAGTTAGCTCCAGAAAAGGTTGTTGACATTATAGTTGCAACTGCTGTTTTGCATAATTTGGCAATAACATTACAAGATGCAGAACCTTTTGTAAATGAAATTCCTGAAGAAGCAGTTGTGGGTGCAGCAGCTGAAGAAAATAATATTCCTGCGAGAACTGCTTTAAATAAATACTGTTTTCGCCAGAATTTAAATGTTCTTTATTACCTACTACATATAGAAAGAGATTTCTCTTTCTCTTTTTCTTTAGAATTTTTTGAACTTTTATTTTAATATTATGCTTAATATGTAGACTTATAAAAACCATTCGCCAAAGTATGTTCATGTAACGTTAATTTGCAAATTTATTAATTATGATACATTAAACTATCAATTACTAACTATATTTATTGTGAAACTATTTTATTTAAAGGGAATAATAATAATCATATTAAAATTGGTTCATTTGTTGCAGTTTAATTTTCAATTCCAATTCTTTTAATTGGGTGTTTAACTTTTCCTGCTTTAGTTTTTCTTCTTCCTGCTGTAGTCTTAACTGTCCTGCCTTCACGCAGTCTTCTTCCTTCTGTTTCTTCAACTGCAGAATTTCCAGCTCTAATTCATTTTTGTAGTTGTTTCTACACTGTTTTTGTTTTTTTGTTGTGATATACTCTTCTACATTTGTATACACATCGGTGAGGGTTCTTTTCTTTTTTTGTTTACTGGTACAGCTATCGGTTACGAAAGTTTCTAAAGCAGTCTTTGGTAACGATGGTAACTCTGCAGGAACACCTAATTGGGTATTTAAAGAAACCTCTGGTACCACCACAGCAGTCCCTAGTAGTGATTCAATGTGAGATGTTGGCTCATCTGTACAAACATCGTTAGAGTTTGATGGGCAGCTGCTAATGGTGTGAACGTCTATTACTTCCAGATCTTATTCGATTTAAATAAAATAAATTAGTAAAAAGTAGGTTTATAATAATATAATGTAACTTACCTTGTATTATATAGTTTGGAGAGCTATCGAATCTGCTCTGCAATGGCTCAATTTGAGACTTTAATAAGCTCAACAGCCGAGCTTTTGTATCACAAATTTTTGTTGAATTGGGCTTTCCTCCTCCGGTTTTATATATTTGCACCTTTAAATATGAATTATTATAAAATGTAATAAGTAATATTATATACATACACATACTGGATGTTTATGGGTGTTTACATAAGGAAATATCGTGTGAAACGGAATTTTTTTGTTGACGTAGGCTACTATTTCGTATTTAAACACTTTACAAGGTAATTAAAAAAGTACCTACCTAGTAGTTGAGAAAATCAATTGATAATACATCTGATATATACTACGCAAAGAGAACATTTCAACAACTACAAGTAGGTACTACCCATGTACTACCTACTACTATTAAATCTATGCATACGTTAAAATATACTCACTTTGTCATCTGCATTTTCTTTTAGTAGCTTTTTCTTAATGTTATTGTAAAAATTCTTTAGCTGAGTTCCCGTTCTGCTGGTGTTGCTGGTAGTAGCATTAAATTCTTCAGATATAGCTTCCCAGGCATAATTTTTTTGCTTTATGGTAACCGAATCCGTCTTTTTTGATTCCACTACACTAAAATATCGCTCGGTCACTAAATGCATAAGCATTTCTTTGTCCGTTTCTGTGAAATTTGTGGAACGCTCCCGTTTTTCCATTTTTGAAAAGTGTATTGCAATAAATTATCAGAAACACAGACAAAATATGCAATCTTATTGACAAGAAACTAAAACAAGACGCCGCCGAAACAAAATCAAGTATTAGCCAATCGCGTCCCTAGACGGCCGCACGTGATAATGACGTCACAGCTCGCCTTAGCTTAACCCTAGTTAACTAATTGTAGTTAAAAATATGTTTGGTGCAACACATAAATTTTAACTAGGATTAGTATATTTAAACCAAACTAGCTAACTATAGTTAGTTAATTTAACTACAGTATTTGATGTTTGTCGGTGCAACCGGCCCTCAGTGATGGTTTAAACTACGTTTAAATATAATCCGAGTTTAACTTATATTTTTGTTGTTCAGATAATGGTTAAAGAGTCGGTTAATGAGCTAAACCAGGTTTATATCAGAATTAAGTTAAACCGTGAAAGTTGGCGGTTTAAACTACGGTTAGTGAAATTGTAACCTCAAAAGTTCATTATTTATTTATGGTTTATGGTTTATTTGAAGACGAATCAACATTTTGCAAGGATATAAGTTTATTAATTTCAAATAATTAATTAAAGTACATCATTTTTCTTTTGTAAATACATTATTTTTAGTCCATTTTCTTGTAATAAATGCTGTTTTTTAATTTGATATTCTTCTTTTTTATTGTTATAGTCTAATTCATGCATGGCCTGCATATGCTCCATTTTCTTTTGATGTTCCTCCCAAAAGGCCTTTATTTGCAGTTCTGCTAGTTCACTTTTTTTAATAGCCCAAGTGGACAACTTATCAGTTAATTTTGTGCCCTCTCGATTGTTGCTTTTAAGTATAGATAAAGCTGAAGCTTTTGGTCGTTTCAATTTTGTACAATCAAATACATCTTCCTGTGCTAGAATGTTAAAATTTTCATGTATAATTATCTTTAATAACAAAACACATACCAACAGTCGGCAGTGGCTTCTGAAAAACTATTTTGCCATTAGTAGGTACTATTAGCATCCTGTATTTGATTCAAGCTGGCGGGGTCGGATGTACCAATATTTTCTTGTTCTATGTCGATGTCTATATCTACAAAAAATAGGTAGGTAGTTCGATTTTATTCAAATTTTAAAGCAAATTTCATCGTACTTACAAGAATTTTGAAGGCAGCTATTTAAATTAGCTGTGGCTTCACCTGGCTGCTGCTCCATATGTGTAATTTCATTGATCATCTCGATCATTCTCAACTATAATAACGAGCAAATTAGTGAAAGTTAACATGTTTACATAATTACATTACTTACAATCTCCACCAAATTCATCCTCAATTCCAGTGACTTGTGTGTCTAACATTTCTTTAATAGTTTCATCGACATACTCTACAACAAGTTTCTTTTTAGGACCTCCTCCAGTTCCACGAGCGTAACTTTTTTCATTAGCAAATTTTTGCTTGGTCACCTTTTTCATATTGCCATATTTTGTTTTAATGGATTTCGAGTCATGGAAATTGCCCGTTAAAGCGTTGAACTCCTTTGTAATCTTCTCCCAAGTTGAATTTTTTTGTTTATTATTTACAGTATTTGTTTTCTTACATTCGATTATGTTTTGATAATCTTTCACTAACTGCGATGCACTATAATTTTTTCCTCTTCTTCCGTAAAATTATGGCACCGCCTTTTGACTCCAACACCATCATCATCTACAGAGGGCACAACAGTCAATGACATTATCGTTGATGAAATATAAAAAAAACGAAAAATTTGCAGATTGCACACACGTTGGCCGTTATGGCCCTGGTAGCTAGGTGGTCGGTTGGTGGTTGAGGACTCACTTACTTGAATTGGGACTGGGGTGTAGTATTTATACTAATTTTACTTGAGAATACAGAATGCTCTAGAATAAGGGTGAGTTATTCTAGATTCTAGAATAACTCTTCTAGAATCTAGAATCTCTAGAATAAGGGTGAGTTATTCTAGAATCTAGAATCTCTAGAATAACTCTTCAAGAATCTAGAATCTCTAGAATAAGGGTAACTCTTCTAGAATCTAGAAGAAATTCTAGGCATATCATTTCCATATGCGGTATGTGTGATTTGAATAGGTAGAAAGAGGTGTGGCCTACACTAGAATAGGGATATCATTCGTTCTATCGGCGGTGCGTGTGTTTCTCATGGGTCGCAAGTACAGCTTCAGGTTTGCCAACACATGCATTGAATACGGTAAACTAAAGTTAAGTAATCTCACGTTAAAATTAACTGAGCAACAGCCTTAAATTTAACTGTGGTTTAAGATTTAATCAACGATTACGAAAACCATGGTTTAAACCTTCACTGAGCAACTCAGCCTAATCCTAGTTAAAATATATGTGTTGCACCAAACACCTTTTTAACTACAACTACAGTGCCTTCATTAATGATTGATACCCACGTGACCATAAGATATAGGCAACCCAACTTACATAGTTGGTAAACCTTCATCCAATAATTCCCTAACTGACTGTATGTACGTAAATTGACAGTAACTTTAGTGACTAGTTACTTACGCCCGGTTTCATAATCAACTTTAAATTTAAAGTTGGCTTTAAAGTAGAAATCGTGTTTCATAATGCGACTTTAACGTTAAAGGGACTTTATCTCGACTTTAAAGTTAAAGTCACGCCTTCCCTCACTTTAAAAGATAAAGTCGACATTATAACCTCACATTTTATTTACTTGTGTCAAGTGTCAACTCGAGTCTTGTTAGTTTGTTGTGTTTACCCGGGTTTACCTCGTCTTTTGCTTTCCTCATCGTTATACAATTAAAAAACAGTCTTTTTCAAGACTATAATATTTTCATCAGTTGTATTCTGGTAAGGTGTACCTTGTACTATGTTATATAATTGTAAATTTAACGAGATATCATAATTTTTTAGAAATTGTGTTACTCAAGGGAAGATGTCTTCAAGTAGCAGTTCTTCAGATGAAGAATTGGTAGTACGGAGGCCTAAAGTGTATCGAGACCGTGTCGACAATTTCAATAGATGGAATGATGTTGAGTTTTTTGATAGGTTTCGTTTAACAAAGCCTACAACGGTACATTTGCTGGAGGAAATTGAAGCTTTGATTAGATTACCAACAAATAGGTGAGTGCATAATTCGGTCAGGATAATAAATATTACTCTAGTATTTAAAATTTTAGGGGAGGTTGCATACAACCAATGCACCAACTATTGTTGACACTTCGTTTCTATGCAACAGGAAACATGCTCATTATAGCAGGAGATTTTGCAGGGGTCTCAAAAGCTTCTGCTTCTAGAATAGTAAGGAGGGTTACGAATGCAATTTGTTCATTACGTCCACGCTATATCAAGATGTGTGAAAACGAAGTGGAAATGGCACAAACAGCTGAAGAATTCTATGCCATTGCACGTTTTCCTAGAGTTGTTGGCACGATTGATTGTACGCATGTTAGAATCGAAAATCCAGGTTCGTAAGCTTGTTAACGTTTGTATGATATATTATTAATAATGTTTTATCTAATTTTGTTTAGGTGGAGATGATGGTGAAATTTTCCGAAACAGAAAAGGCTACTTCTCACTGAATGTGCAAACTGTCTCCGATGCACAATTAAAAATCCGAAATATTGTAGCACGCTGGCCAGGCTCCGTTCATGATCAAACCATTTTTAATAACAGTAACTGTTAAAAATTGTATAATAATGATAGTATTACACAATGGTTGTAGATAAAACACTATTTAATGTTTATTAATTATTTAATAAAAATTAAAAATTGTTCATGACAGTCTTTGACTTGGGTTTTTTGTTGTTGCATCTACCAATGATACAAGTAATTTATATACAAATAAACGTTATTGAATTACATGTTAAATTGTTTTTGTTTTATCAAAATTTCTAAAAAAACTGCAAATTTACTTTAAAGACAAACAACGGAGCGAACACTTTGAAGTCAAATCAAGGAGTGGTGCCGTTTTCGCGCCACTTTCCCACTCTACCTATAGAGACGCGTTCTTATTGGTTCTTAGGTAGTCACATGACGGTCGTAGCTGTGTGAAGTAGGTTGCAATACGTACTTCAGTGTTACCAACACAAACTGTAGCCGACAAACCTCACTTTATCTCGACTTTAGCTAAAGTTGCCTAGCTCCGCCCACCTTTACCATTATGAAACGCACCAACTTGAAGTCCGACTTTAAAGTTAAAGGGGACTTTAGTTAAAGTCGACTTGAAGTCGCGATTATGAAACCGGGCGTTAGTTTAGTTACTACGAGTACCTTAGTGGACCGCGCATTCATACAGAGAGTTGTTGTCAACATCATTAGGCAACCTTGCTTGCATACACCGGCAAGACGGTCAAAAGATCATTGGATCATTGTGTTTGGTTTTGTTTAAATGTACGTGAGTTGTTTGTTTCCTGGTTCTTCCAGTTATTTTTATTTAAAAGTGTGCGAAAATTTGATTTACAATGGGCAAATCTTGTGCTGCTTATAATTGCACAGAAAGAGATTCTAAGGAATCCTCAATTTCCTTCCATAGGTAAAGGGTAGGAATAAAATGTTCGATATTTAAAGGTGTTTTGCAAAATAAAATATTTGAAATGTCCGCTAAAATATTGTAAACGCAGAAATGCAATACTTGATATTCAAATAAGATTTGCACGGTAAAAAAAAAATAAACGCATGATAAATATTAAATTTCGCAGGGTAAAAATAATAAATGCTCGATAAATTTTGCTCGATATATTAGGACATTCTACTTGTTTTTTAATATACATTTTTTTATAATTGTTTAGAATAATAAATTTTTTTTGAATATATAACCTTCTTTTATACATAACCATTCATATTGTAAAGAAATAACCATTTATTATTTTTATTGAGCATTTTCTCTCGTTATTAAGCATCGAGCGTTTACCGTTTTTATTAAGGTTTTGTTACTTTTATCGAGCGTTTATTTTTTTTATCGAGCGTTTATTTCGTTTACTCTTTGTATCGAGCGTTTATTCTTTTTATCGAGAGTTTAGTTTTTTTATCGGGCATCTATTCTTTTTATCGAGCATTTATTATTTTACCCAGCATTTTCTATTTTTATCGGGCGTTTGATAAAATACCCTGCAACTAGAATTTTGAATCGAACAAATGTATCGTGCATGGAAATTAATTACCGAGCGTATAATTTGTAGCGATAGGTAAATAAGGTTATCTGTATGTTTTTATAACGTCTTCTCAGAGTTTTTTTTATAACTTTTACGTAAACAATACATACTCAATTTTGGCTTTAATTTACTGCAGATTCCCCAGGGATAATCTATTACGCAAGAAATGGATTTTTGCTACTCGCAGAAAAGACTATAATCCGTCACTAAGTGCGGTATTATGCAGCAAACATTTTGCCTCTTCCGATTTCGTTATGTTTTCTGTTGGAAGGAACAGACTTAAAAATGGTTTAATTCCAAGTAATTTTGATTTTCCCTTACATTTGCATAAGAAAATTACACCTAGATCTACTAAACGATCTAAAAAAATGTAAGTAGTATCTATTTCTACTTACTACACAACATTAACATGTTTAGGTACATAGTACAAAACAAAGTTAGAGCTAATCTATTTATGAAATGCAATAGTAGCAGACTATACTATACCTAAGTTATTAGTAAATGATTTTTCTTTTTATTCTACAGTGGAGTGAGTCCACATACCAAATTAATTCAATTTAATAATCAATAAAGGCTTGTTATTCCTAATACTGTACCTACTTTTTTTGAAATTCAATTTAATAATAAAGGTTTTTTATTCCTAATATTGTATTTTCCCGTTTAAAAATATTGTATATTCCATTTAATTGAATATTTGTTACCATACTGCATTAAAGCAAATACATTTTCTGCCGGGCTATGCTTTATAGGTTGCCTACCCATGTTGACAACAGTAATTGAACATGATTGATGTACCCAGACGCGGTCCACCTAAAGTAGCATGTCTCTGCGAGTACCAATCCTACCTGACTTCAACATTTAAATCTGAAACTCCCAAGGACACCACGGATCAAAGGTCACGTGGGTATCAATCTTTAATGAAGGCACGGTAGTTAACTACGGTTTAAGCTAAGGCGAGCTGTGACGTCATTATCACGTGGGGCCGTGTAGGGACGCGATTGGCTAACACTTGATTTTGGTTCAGCGGCGCGGCGCGGCGGCGTCTTGTTTAAGTTTTTTGTCAGTAGTGTGTATATTTATCTGTGTTTCTGATAATTTATTATAATACACTTTCTACAAAATGGAAAAACGGGAGCGTTCCAGCAATTTCACTGAAACAACTCTTGGGAATTGTTTGTTGATAGGATCCTATTGTATAAAATCTTAAAATGCTAACAGTAACTTATTTATTGCTGAGACGGGGAAATTTCTATTAGAGATAGGTTCCAGTTCGTGAATACGAAAATCTTGGACCATTTGCTGCACAACATTTTTTGAAAACCGATACCTGACTTTGAAATCATTTTGAAAGGATGATTTCTAGGACGGTACAATTTGGTTCGTCGCAACATATCTACCAATTCCAACAATTCATCATCGGATGATGAGGATGTTGTTATCGATGAAGTAGTTGACATTATAAATCACAACTATTCACCCTAAATATGTTATTATCTCTCTTATTAGATATCAATTGCAACATTTCAGGATTTATTTTACCTATAGAATCAATTTACTGTTACTGTTTTACAATTTCTAATAAAATGGAACTGTCATTTTAACTCAGGTTATGAAGGCGAATCCAGCATTTTTGGCGGATTAGCTAACCTTGGTTAGCTGACCTGCTGTTAGTACTAACTTAGGTTGGTGCAACAAAAATATCCGTAACAGAGGATTACGTAACCTAGAGGTTACCTAACAAACTGCTAATTAAAGTTGGTGCAACCGGGCCAAAATTGCTGGGTTAGCCTTCATAACCTCTGAGTTAAAATGACATTTCCATTTTATAGAAATTGTAAAACAGTGATAGTAAATTGATTCTAGGGTGTCCGGAAACAACGTTCCGTAACTTCGGGAGATGATTCTACATCCAAAAATATGAAGAAAAGTTCTCATGAACAGGGGTCCGGAAAAGCTTTCTAACGGAGCTACGGCTCTTTGAAGAGGGGCCTCAAAATGTGTTGTTTTATTAATTAGTTAATCAATAATAAGTTCTGAAATGTTGCAATTGATATCTAATAAGAGAGTGTATATATTTAGGGTGAATAGTTGTGATTTATAATGTCAACTACTTCATTGATAACAACATCCTCATCATCCGATGATGAATTGTTGAAATTGGTAGATATATGTTGCCACGACCCAAATTGTACCGTCCTAGAAATCATCCTTTCAAAATGCTTTCAAAGCCAGGTATCGGTTTTAAAAAAATGTTGTGCAGCAAATGGTCTAAGATTTTCGTATTCACGAACTGGAACCTATCTCTTAATAGAAATTTCCCTGTCTCAGCAATAAATAAGTTACTGCTAGCATTTTAAGATTGTATGCAACAGGAATAAGGATCCTATCAATAAACAGCTGCTGATCATGGAAACGTGCACAAATCGACTGTATGTTGTATAATTCCAAAAAGTACCTAAAGGATTGCCAGCAGGTGTGCAGATTTTATAAATATGCCACAAAATTCAGAGGACATTAGACAAATATTGGGGAATTTTATAAATATAAGACAGTTCCCAAGAGTTGTTTCACTGAAATTGCTGGAACGCTCCCGTTTTTCCATTTTGTAAAAAGTGTATTATAATAAATTATCAGAAACACAGATAAATATGCACACTACTGACAAAAAACTTAAACAAGACGCCGCGCCGCCGAAACAAAATCAAGTATTAGCCAATCGTGTCCCTACACGGCCCCACGTGATAATGACGTCACAGCTCGCCTTAGCTTAAACCGTAGTTAACTATACTTTGTTTAACCAAGATATGCATATAGACTCCGCCCCATAAACGCTGTCAAAAGTTGAATATAATTTTTCAATTGGTCGTATTTTTAAAACCCACAACACGCAACTGCGCTAATTTTAAGTGACGCTTACGAACCACTTCCGGTTGTTCCTTGTCAGTCTTGTCAGAAGGTTCCTGAGCTGAAAGATATTCTTTAAAATAATTAAATCTCATATACTAACACTAGAAGTGTTATCATTGAAAATTAAAAAAAAATTAAATTAAAAATGAATAGATTTTGAATGTACCGCTTTTAAGTATTTGTACCATGTACCATGTGAAACTGGCTTTAGTGTTCATCACGCTCAAGGGGCGGAGTCTATATGCATATCTTGGTTAAACAAAGTATAGTTGTAGTTAAAAATGTGTTTGGTGCAACACATAAATTTTAACTAGGATTAGTATATTTAAACCAAACTAGCTAACTATAGTAGTTAATTTAACTACAGTATTTGATGCTTGTCGGTGCAACCGGCGCTAGGTGTTGATTTTATAGGTTCTGAATGAATAATATGTCATTGATTGATTAATATTACCTAAGTTAGATATTAGAGCAAAAATGCATTTAATGATTTCACTTCTAGATTAGGAGACAAGTCGAAAAATTGATTTTCTAAATTAAAGAAGATAATAGAAAGTAGATTAACAATTTATAGGTAGTACGTACAATATCTTGTTGGGACTACTCCCTGAAAGTTTCTTGGTTGAATTCGTATACCTATGTTACGGGTAAAGTGAGGATTGAGAATAAACCTAGGTAATCCTAGCTGTATCCTCATTCTTCACTTTTCCCGTAACATATAGGCTACAATAAATAATAAGCAACTGTCCCTCTTAATTTTGAATAATTATATAAAATGTATTGACTATTTATGTATAATGGACAGAGTGTATTAAAAAATGGCAGATAATATTCATATTACGCGGTTCTCCGTTGAAATACAAACAAAAACCTTTAACACCAATTTGGTCTTAAAAACAAGTTTTTAAATTATAAACACTAGCTACTACTACTAATTAAAAGTCTTTTAATTTGGCAACGCAGTTCAAATTTAATTATATAACCTACTTGGTTTTAAATGATTATTTATAAATCTAAACCTATGTACCGGGAGATCGAGAAAGGTTGTCCAAAAAAAAACTACATAGACATCCTGGTGTCATGTATGAAATCAATTCATTGGAAACACTGTACTTACTGTAAACTTTGTTTAGTAATGTTTAATTAGTATTGAAAAGTGTTTTTGTATAATAATAACAACGTCCAAGAATAAAAAGGAGAGTTGCATTACAGAAACGTAAACGCACAGAACTGTCAATAGCACTGTGGCTAATATCACACTAGAATGAAATATTGATAACTACTTGAAAGGTAGTTTTTTTGGACAACCTTTCTCGATCTCCCGGTATTGTTCATAGTCGAAAAAAAGTCAATGTTTGATCATTAACAACTTTTAACCGAAAGGTTAACACTTAATTGATATTAGAGTTTAGCGCTTGTTTTTCAACATAGAATCGCGTGATGTGAACATTATCCGCTATTTTTTATACACCCAGTAGTAGGTATGCTGGGTGTATAAAAAATGGTAAACTGAGGAATGAGGATACATCTAGGATTACATATACGGTATCGCTTTCCGTTACCGTAGAGTGTTCGGAAGACCCTAACTCTTCTAAATCCAAAGTTCGTCTGGACTGAATTCGAATTGTTAAAATGTTTTGACTATTCAGGATTGTTACCTACCCCTTGGGGGTCCAGAATTCACCTGTTGTCATAAAATTGTATGATGCAGGAAGTCAAGGGAACGGGAATTCTCAAAATCAACATACTTGTCATTAGTACACAACAGGGGCTTTCTATTTATCCATATCTCATTCTTGTACTTGAACTTAAGTGTCGTAAATCATTATTGAACTTTAGAAAATATATGACAAAGATGGGCGAGCGCAACCTAAAGGTACCTACTGTTATCTCGAAACACGCCAAATTTTCAAATTTCTTCTATTATGTATGTCGCATTACTACAGGCTGACAAATGCCAAATAAATTGTATGTTCTGTGCTATACGACAAATCAAATTTTCCTAGCGTAGATACCTACACCTTTTAAATTTAATGTTTAACAAAACAAATTGAGCAAAACGCAAAGCATAATTATATCTACTAATGAGCACTAAATTTATTTGCAAATATTTGCAAATAACATCAAATAGTTACATACAATGTGGAAGAAAGGTATGGAATAAATTCATTATTTCTAAAACGATGACGTTTCATGAAATTTTCTCGGACACGTCGATTTTACTTTTGGAAAAGACCCTTGTTCCTATACCTGCGCATTTCCGATGTTCATTTGTTTTCGCGTGATGACGTCATCGGATATATTTTTTAATGGAACCCCTATATTTTTTTAACGGAATTCGTGTACAGCTCAACTTGCTGAATTCGAAAATATACCACTTTAATACTTTATTTCTACACCTTCCCGAGAAAAAAAAAATAATTACCGATTTGTAATAAGAACAACAAATTAAATCAAGGTACCTAAGAAATTGTTTCCGGCAGTTATATAAAATCTAATCAGAATCGATAAATTAACAAATTAACAATTAACAACCGTTTCAATTACTGCCTGCAACAAAATGATCATAATTTTGAACATTTAATTAATTATTTTATAAAATTGTCATGTTGCTATTGTTGAACTGTTAATTTGTTAATTATTAATTTATTAATTTTTAATCTGTTAATAATTGTTAATGTGTTAGTTTCTCGATTCTGATTATATTTTGTTTAGCTGCCGGAAACAATTTCTTAGGTAACTTGATTTAATTTGTTGTTCTTATTACGAATCGGTAATTATTTTTTTTTTTCTCGGGAAGGTGTAGAAATAAAGTATTAAAGTGGTACATTTTCGAATTCAGCAAGTTGAGCTGTATACGAATCCGTTAAAAAATATAGGGGTTCCATTAAAAAAAATATCCGATGACGTCATCACGCGAAAACAAATGAACATCGGAAATGCGCAGGTATAGGAACAAGGGTCTTTTTCAAAAGTAAAATCGACGTGTCCGAGGAAATTTCATGAAACGTCATCGTTTTAGAAATAATGAATTTATTCCATACCTTTCTTCCACACTGTATATGTCGTATAGGTACTATCAAGAATTATATATTTATTATCTATGCTATCAAGTGCAAAAGTATAATGTCCAGCGTTTCTGTGTTCCGTTGTAAACTTCAACATACATATTATTTCTTATACTTGTATATCCTTTTCCGTAGTTTTCTTACCTGTTAGGATTTAGGAACGAAAGTCGTAGTTTACGGCAAAATGCCGCTCCGCTGAACATTATTTTTGCACTTGATAGTACCTACTATACCTATAATTTCGTTTATTCCTATGTGAGTTACAACACATTGCTGAAAACGTAAATTGGAACGCTGCTGTGTCAAATGATGCTTATACAAAAAAGTAGGATGTTGCAAATCGAATCAGTTCCATAAAAATGCAACGCTAAATGATTTCATATAATAATATTATTCTGTTACATGTTGACTTCCACCAGAGCCGTAATGCCGTATTATTAGTGAAGCAACTAAATATTACGCAGCTGCATAACCACTGCTGGAAAGAGAGTTTTTAGAATTATTTAAAAAATACATTTTATTAGCAGGTTTATTAGGAGATGGAGAGACCGGGCCTTAGTTGCGTTATAACATTGCATTTCCGCAGGGCTGTGGTCATTTCTACTTCAGACTATTAGATTATGTTTTGTCGCATTCTCGATAGGTATGCAACAGATAATTAGGTCATTGTTTTAAACATTTTAGCAGATCATAGAATAACAATAAAAAGTAAGATTGTATTTTATTTGAAATATAGAGACCAAACTGGCGTATTTCCTCGGTGGTAGTTGTAGGGGACTGTTAATGCAGGCTGGAAAAATATTAAAAAAATCTTAATCATTAATTCACTGACTTCAAAACTCAACTTCTTTGTTATTATGAATTTTGAAGGATGGTATCATTTTCCATAAAAAGCTTTCTACTCTATAACGATTTGTGTAAAATCGAATACTCACAGCGTCTAATTTACTCATAATTTTAATTTTGAAAATCAAAATTAGTCAAGGTCTCAGAAGATGCATTTGGTAGCGATGCAATGATACATTATTATGGTTTCCTTAAGCTGCTATGTCTACACCAAAGAAACACAGGGGAACATTTTGTTGCTGGCTGCCGTAACTTGTTTAGGAAACAGAAACAACAACAAAATTATCGTAAACATTCTGTCCATATCAATAAAACTCATTTAGTCACAGTATCATTGTGTTGCTGCAACAAGAAACGTTCCGTCTGTATCAGCGTAGTGTGTTTCAATATTTAAAAAATGTGGTTCGATGATAAGTTACAGGCAGCAATTGTTATTATTTTGAAAAAGCAGAAGAATCGAGTCCGTAAATGTTTTTCTGTTGTCCACTTGAACGGCATGAAATGATAAACTAAATACAATTACGCAACACCTGCGCGTAGCATTGGTCGCTGCACACAAGCACACAAGTTTCTTAAACAAGTTACAACGTGTCCACACTGGGTTTGAGAAACAGCCGTATTCAGCCAACTCAACGTTGAGATACCAGAAATTGATTGGCCAATAAAAGTACTGGAAGACGCAAAGCGTCCAATGAAATGTACGTTGAGTCAACGTGGAGTTGGCTGAATGCGCTCATTGTATCTACATTTCCATCTACTATTCTAGATAGATTTTTACTTTCCCATACCACCACTGGTATATGGGAAGTATTGATATCATGAAAATTTTCGAAGTCGAGATTTTCGCGGAAATACGTGTTTTGGGTCCCCATGAACCCAAAAGAGTGGTCTAGAAAAAATGTCTGTCTGTGTGTAATGGTGTGTGTGTGTATGTATGTGTGTATGTAACGCCTGTAACGCAAAAACTAGTGAACCGATTTTGATGAAATTTTAAATGAAGGGGTATATCGAAAATTCATCGACAAAATAAGCTTTTCAAAAAAATCCGAAACCGGAAGCGGAAGTTAGACATGTTTTTTTGGTATCATTTTTTTCAGAAGCAGAATTTTGAAAATCTGAGTAGGGGATATGAAAGAAGGGCATAATTCAAGGGAAACAGTTTTTTACCGGACTCTCTAACTTCAAAATGGCGGTCGCTATGAATTTTTCAAAATTTCGACTTTAACGCCCCGTAACTCAAAAACCAGTTATCTGATCAGGTTCCGCAACAACTTGTTTGAAAGCCCTTTGGCTGTACTACACCAAGAAAAAAAATTATTTACTAAATCCAAAAACGGTCGCAACGGCGCTCTTCCAAAAATTTTGAAATTTTTGAAAAATTATTACAAAAAAACTGGTCTAAGGAATTTGTTTAAATTTTCTATACTTATACAGTTTGGTATTAGCTACATTTTTGGTTTTTGATGAACGCCAGAATTCCACTGTGGCGCCCTCTACGAGATTTTGAAAATCGGAAATTGATGGTCCTATAGCGCCTTTATTAGTCAAAATATGAAAGAAGTTTAAATACAAAAGTTGTTCAGTATATAGATTTGCATTTTTATAAATTTATATCACGTATACAGGGTGTTTGGTTTTCACAGTACAATAAGCAACTTTGTTATTTTAAATGAAACACCCTATATATTATTATATAATTGAATGAAAAATTAAATTGTCTATCACATAGTATAAGGTATTCATATGGCTAAAATGTACGGTTAATGAGAAATTCGTGAATTTTGAACTTTAAAACAGTGTAGGGTGAAATTTGTAAGTGCCGATATGTTCAAGTGACCATGCGCGGGACGGGAATTCCTTGTCGCCGGCTAATCCTAGCAGCCTATGAATATAAATAATCACACATGCGCAGATGAACACAATCGGCACTTGTGTTAATTTTCCATATACTAATTTTCAAGTTAAGTTTATCGGTTGTGGCGAACAATACTGTTGAATACCAAAAACGAATGTTTATTTTTAGTATGGGAAAGTCCAGGGGAGGTTTGCACCTCCACTTTTTAACATTTTTTCCAGGCTGCATTAATAGTTCCCTACAATTACCCCAGAGGAAATGCACCATTTCGGTCTGACCCTGTATGGAGTTATCATAAAGTAAGGGGTACTTCAAGTTATCACATTTTAATATCAAATTAAGCTACAGTTACTGAAACAAGGAAAATTCTTCTTAAGCAGAATATGCTAATTGACTGTGCATAGACTGTAATAATAAAAGGAAAACGAAATTTAATTACTTCAATAATGGAATTGATTTTATTTTACAAAACTAACATGCTATCACTATCAACTATTCTATTGACTATTGATATAGGTAACTACATTAATACTACATCATTCTATTCAAACTTTAATAACATGGATCTGCATGGTTTAGTACATTGTTATTATGAATGCAATATACATTACGCTACTAACTAAATCACGCAAGAAAATAGGTTTGAAAGCATACTCCAGTCAAATGAAAGCATACCATAAACGTAGTAATGCTATGTGCAGTTTTGAGGAAAGTTTGATAATTTGACACCAACAAAATGGAAGCCACATTCACCAATTCCGGTAACTAATTTTAAACATAAAAATCCCGTTATTTAATTAAGTTTCGTTTTCCTTTTGTTATTACCTAGCTTAAATTGTTAAAAAAATGATAAGGTAAAGTATGCCCCGTACTTTCTGATAACCCTATACCTATACATAGATCTAATTATTTAAGATAAGTTAAAAATCAGCAAATATAATAAAGTTAGATAATTGTCAACGTTATTTCCAATAGTTTATTGTTTTCAAATTACTATTTATTTTAATTTACTTATAAACCAAATTTGATAACATACCTAGCCTTATAAAGAAATGTTTGCTTTAACAAAATTGGTCCAAAATTTGGTGCTATAATTACCTATTATTACCTATTACTTACAAGTAGAGCACTGCGATTTTTATACAGGATGCTTGTTTTTAACAATGTTTTGGTTAAATCGAGAGACATTTCCAAATAACGAAAATTCATAAAGGGCGTAAAATACAATATGCTCTCCCACTTACTCATACTCGATTGGTTGGTGAGTTGTACCTAAAAAAGTCAAGGTTAAATAAATTTGTCGGTATACGTAAAGTACAATTGTTAGAAAGTAGCTGATGTCCGTTAATAGTGTTATCTCTAACAGTGGCGGCTCGTGACCCATCATTTTGGGGGGGCACAGTAAATGGCGAGTGAAAGGAGTAAAAATAGCGCCGCAGGCGAAATTTTTTTCAAAGTGGGCGTGACTTATTTAAACGCTATTCAAGAGCATCTGGCAAATTTTGGAATCAAAATGTGAAACTTTTACAATTAGCATTAAAATTAAAGTTCATAATAAACAGTCGATATAATTTTAAATTTAATAATGTAGGTAGTTGGTTAGAGGATATCCGCGTATCCAAAAGATGAATTTCTTTTATTTTTGATGTTGATTGCCCCGATGCCGAGGGTTGGCTTTCACTTATTAGGTTGTTTGTGTTTTTATTTTCACTCCGTTTAGTAAAAACCCCTACAGAGAAGACTGTATTTTTAAATTTATTTTACTTACATAAAACTTATTTGCTAACGCTCAGAAAACACAGCTTTATATCTTGTTCTTAGCATACACATTACATAGTAATACTCGCTGCAAAAAACACACCAAACTGCCACAACGCAGTAAGTCGGCAATAACACGAAGAAAAGTATTTTTTTGCCTACGTGCTGTTTGTTCAATACCCAGTTAAATCTAGATGTGCAATTCAAGACAATAATCAGAGCGTTTCAGTTGAAGTTTGGGGGGGCTCGAGCCCCCCCTGGCCCCCCCGACGAGCCGCCGCTGATCTCTAACTCTTCAACAGTTTATATAGATAATAGTTCAAGTGTTTTTAAAGAATACAAATATCAACGATGCGATACATGTAGACTTTTACTTTTAAATAATTTAGATAATACACGTACAATAGTCATAATTAGGGACTTTCACAAAATGTACGGAATTGTAATTAAAACGTTATTTTTGGTGTTTTCACTCGAATGCTTTACATGCGACTCGTATACTCCCATCGTAATATGGCATGGAATAGGTGAGTGTAGTTTTTAGGATATAAAACAAATCGTTTCTTTGATTACTAATTATAAATAATATATTGTGTAATTACTATATTCTACTTTACGTTCATAATAGCTTCATTGTGACACTGAAAACTGCACAAAACAATTTCACAATAGAGGCTATAGTGAAATGTTTGGTAAAATTTTACCTACTTCTTAAAAGTGGTAACATTTACTTCATGTGTCAAATTATCAAACGTCATCAATACCAAATATTAATGGCATGTAGTTCCTCTTCTACAGAGAGGTTAAAATAAACACAGAAATTATAAATATCTGAACTTTTATTTGATTTTGAATAATGAAAACAACTTACAGAATAAATATTTCTTTTAAAAAAGTTTATTATAAGTATAACCTAAATTGTCAATTTTGACAGTTTTGAAAATAGCTTGCCGCAGTGTTACCACTTGTTTCAATCGAAATTTCCTAGATAGTTTATTCATTAAAATACCTATTAGTATTGTATGTACTATCAGTACCAAATGTTTTTACCACTATTCTACCACTGTGCCCCGCTTTAATTAGAGTTTGTATAACGTCGCCTATATTGTTTTACATAAGCATGTTGGAAACACTGTTAACAAGGCGAAATCAAAAAGAGAAACAAGAAGGGATGAAGTCCCTAATCAGTAAAGCAGGTTGGAGTGGTATAATACTGCTGAAAACATTTGTCACTGATAGTAAATACATTTTCAGCTGACAGTTGTTGCAACAACACTATAACTGGACAGATGCAAACTCATCTATGGAATTACCTACCAGGATCACACGTAGTATCTTTGCAGATTGGCAATTCTCCGGAAGAAGATTATAAAAACAGTATATTAATGCATCCGGACAAACAAATAGCAATCGTTTGTGATATGATTAAATCCGATCCATTACTAACTAATGGATATAACGCAATAGGTTTTTCACAAGGATCACAACTTTTGTGAGTTTATAAAAGACACATCAGTTTAATATTAACTACATTTGTATAGGTACCACAACAATACTCAAACTCTCGTTAGTATACTAACTTTGTTTGTTATTGTTCTTGTATGTATTCATGTGTTTGTGACAATTTACTGTTTATTTTGTAGGCGTGGAGTAGTGCAAAGATGTCCTCAACCACGAATGAAAACTTTGATCACCTTGGCAGCTCAGCATCAAGGACTCTACGGACTACCAGATTGTGATGCTCTTTCTATACCACCTTGCGACTACCTTCGCCAAGTTGTTAATAAATTTGTCTATTTAGGGTTGGTACCTTGTAATTTAATGCTGTTCATTATTTTTGAATGACTTAATAATTTGAAATTTAAAACAGAGTTGCGCAAAGAGTATTGGTACCAGCAACATACTGGCATAATCCTTTAAATAGCAGAATGTACAAACGAAAAAGTTCTTATCTAGCGGATATCAACAATGAAAGAACAATTAATACCACCTACATAAAAAATTTACAAACATTAGAAAAATTCGTTATGGTTAAACATGGAGCAGATGAAGTAGTACAGCCTCGTGAATCTTCATGGTTCGGGTTTTACAAAGATGGGCAGTCTAAAGAAGTTGAATCTCTTCGGGAATCAGAAATTTATATCTCAGTAAGAAAATTATAATTTTTAGGTGTTTTGGTTTATTAAGCAATTTTCTAGGATCGACTAGGGTTGCAACAAATGGACAAAGATGGAAAGCTACAGTTTTTACTTAATTCATGGCAGCATGCCCAATTTGAATGGCCTTGGTTTAGAGAAAATATCGTTGATAAGTATTTGAAATGAGGTTGGTTATCTATTTACCGCATATCCAAACAGTAGGTATACATTTAGTGTAATATTATAAATAATTAAATAATGTAAATATATAGATAAATAAATTAGGGTTGTCATATGTGTTTCCAAGGTCTTATATTATGCACAGCGACATCATTGATTTTTATACGATTTGTCAAGGTGGTAGTGGTTCGTTGCTTTGGACAGGTAAGTAGGTAGCGCACTTATCAGTACAAAATGCTTTCAATTTAAGTATACGGTAAGCATTCATGTAAATATGGTCCTCAACGGCGTACCATCAACCGTGTCCGAATTGTTTTGGACACTTTGTATACCTTGGCTTACGCCAGTTAGCTTTGTCAAATGCATGGTGCAGTGATGGTAACTTTTCCGTAGAACCATATCATTACTTACAACTGTACGTAATCCGTGTCGAGGTGCAAGGGGTTTATACAAATACAACATCGGTATACAAAGTAAAACGTAAGAAACGTATGAATATATCTTCAACACAATCGTAATGGAATGTTCGACTAGGGTTGCAACAAATGGACAAGAATGAAAATCTGGATTTTTTGGGTAGGTACTTGCATTGTTATCGGATTATGACGTTTTAAGCATTAATAATTCAAAGAGTCCAAAAATGCAAATATACGATTTCATAGCAGCCTACCATTCGGTTTTAATTTTTTCCTTCAAACTGGGTATAGGTGCGTATACCCTGCATAATCTTGTCTGGTCTCGAAGGAGGCTATACCCTCCCTGATTCTATACAATCAGAAGATGTGGAGTTTAATTAATTTCGTATTGCACCGTCTCTGGACACTTTGACACTCTGGTTCTTTTCACGGCAAGTTCCCTGATGTGATGTCGGCTGTCCAATATTATTGTTAAAAGTAGGTTTTTTGGATGAGCGAAAAATCCATTCGTTTCCAATACGGGATTGATTATTGATTTCAGGTCATTTGTTAGGTATTGCGAAAGACTTACCAATTAAAAAATGGGAAGCTCCTTATGCGCACGAAGGTTTTCTTTGTTTCAAACCATACAGTACCGTAGACTTTTATAATATACTCAACTAAAACGTTGAAGTTTTCGTCTGGATCCAGACTGTGGTATGAAGCAAGTTTAACCCAGCTCGCTGGCGCCAGTGACACCGAAACAGCTTTATTTCAATATTAATAAAAATAATAGTCGTAAAATCATAACATGTTGGGAACCCTAATCGTTATCCCAACAGCAACTTTCTGTCAATCACATCTACCTGCTTCATTCACCACCTTACAGGGCCAACATAACCGATGTCGCCCTGGCGCAAAGAAAAAATCTAGACATACGTTTCTAATGTACATGTAGGAGGTTATACTATAAAGAGAAAGTAAACAGTGAAAGGGGTACGTGTATTCTTCATTGCTACAACCGACTAAAAATAATCACCTTTAGTATACCCATGCTAAAATCGAAACGTCTTCTTATGACACATCAAACTGCGGGCGAATCGTCGCCGTCGCGTCGGCGGTAAAACGATTGCGGCAAATTCTCCCATTCCCGTTTTGCGATACTTATAGTATCTTCTTCTTGTTACATATTGAACGGGGTGGCTCTTCATGTTCTAAATACGAATCCTTGATACTTCTTCATAGATTTTGATATCAATATTCAGAACAGAAGAACATAGATCTCTTGGGGTTTGGTTTAAAAGAGGAAAATGTGTATCGTCTGATACCCAATGATACGCGTTACATTTTATTCGTATCAGTGGAAATAAAAATAATAAAACAATTGGTATAATATTAACAATAAAATTTATATAAAACCTAACACGGTTAACAAATCAATCAACCATAAAAACTGTTAGAGAGCAACAAAAACGTTCTTTTACTGTTACAAATCTTTGAAGGCAACAAACGTGCTGAAACGTCAATACATTATAATAGTTTAGATGAAATAGGACGATCAATACTTGCATAATTATATAAAAGAAATAACTCCATAGAATGGTACAGAAATTGGAACTCCATCATATATTTTCCAGTAGGTATGAAGGGAGGAAATTTGGATTCGTCCGGTGCAAAATTATAGAAGTAATATTTCTTACCCTAATCAAGGTTAAGCAGTTAATTACTGAATATAGATTATATTATTAAGAAAGCTTTACCTTTACCAATGGACAGACAATATTTCCATGTTCATTGGATATGGAATCTAAACCAAATGCTTTCGAAGCTAATATTTCACAAAAGTTAAGTTGCATACGTATCGGAAACTCTCGGTATTCATTACTGGCAAATCTGTACACTTGTGTAATTACCTACAATAATAATTTTACAGGAAATCTTTAAACATATTAACCTCAAAATTATGTAGGTACCTCAACATCGTTACCAAAATCAAATGTGCATATAAAACTGCCATTAACAACAGGAGTTGTACGATTGAATTTAAAAGTACGAATTTGAAAATGCCCGAAACTAGCATTACTGCGGATTAGTTCACTTCGTTCGAAATTCAATTTGTAATCATTTTGATGAAACTTGCTTAACAAGTCGGAAACAGGCTTAGCTGTTGTTGAAGTAGTTTTATTATTTGCACGATTTCCTAAAGTAGCGGAAATAGCAACAACAATTAACAACAAATAACTGAACAGTAAATTTCCCATTTTTTACAAAATAGAATTGCAAATAAAATATGGAACAAGTTTCAGGCACAACACATTCTGCCGAATTGTAGTGATTACTGGCCTTTGTACTTCCTGTTTTGTACTTTTTGCCTATTATTAAAACGAAATTATGTTTGAACTGGTATTCATTATTTGATCTAATCACAAAATGATCATCGCCATGAAATTTGGAGGTTATTTTGTTACATTCTGGGACAATTTTAAATTTATCAGATAATGTTATCAATTATTTGTTCAATTATTATGGTGACGTACGATGATGTTTCAAATATGAACTGGAATTTTAATTCCAAAACATTCCTCTGTAATAGAATTATTTTATTAGTTGGTCTAATATGTGTAACAGCCAACAAGCTTGAATGTCAAGTTTAAGTATTTTATACACTCTGGTTTATATTTCTGAATTTCTTACTAATAATAAATGCATATAAAACCCCAGTACAATTAAAATTCATTAAACTAACATAATCAGATAATAATCATAATAGAAGTGCTAAGAAAATCCACAGTGATATGGCAATGTAAGAAATGCCAAGTTATGACTAAAACCCAAAGGTTTTACAACAGAGAGCCAACGTGTGTTATACAGTGTGTCCACGGTTTGAGTGCATATAAGGTGTAAATGACAAATTTGTTTAGAGTTGGATCAAGAGTAAACTGTCTTTATTTTAGCAGATATAACAAAAATGTATTAGAAAAAGTTGTTTAGAATTAAAAGTTATTGAAGATTTTCAACTTTTATACAAATCAGCCTACTTTGATTTTTTTGCATCAAAATCCAATACTTTTGAACTCATGTTTGTAACAAATAAGGTTTAGTATTTTTTTAATAAATAATTATTTGTTTTTCAAGTACTTTGTTTAATTACTCTTCATGCATGGGTCATTAAAACCACAAATAAAAAATCTCATGTTGATGAAAACAATCAAAGTAGGCCGATTTATATAAAAATTGAAAATCTTCAATAACTTTTAATAATTAATAATTTAAACTAGGCACCGGTTTAGGAAGCGTTGGTGAAAACGGTCATGACAATTTGTTACCGACCATGAAATCCTAAATAGATAGGTAATTAGCAACCACTTCTGAAATGTCCTGAAAATTGGAATATTGAAATTAATAGGTATTACATTAAATATGAGGGCTGTACACAAACCGTTCTTCTACAATATTTCTTTCGATAAGGAAGTTGCCTTTACCAACCAATTAACATTATCTTTTCATAGAAATTACCTATCTGCTAAAAATAGCTTTTTATTAATCATAGCTGCCTAGACAGTAATATTAATCACTACTGTCTTTAAACAATAGAATACGGATTTATACATTTTAATTATATGATTGTATCATCTGAAACTTTTCACCCACCAAAGTTTATTCTCATTATTTCAGTACATATACTCGGAATATCAAAATATTTAATTACATTCAAATAATTACTTTTTTGTTATAATCAAAGGTTGGCAGTTTGTTAATTTTATTGTGTGCTTACTTTTGTGTACAGAAAACCATCAAACTATTAACATGTCACGGCATTTGAAAATATTAATCATTTTTTCTTTTCTTGTTGCAATTTGTTCGTCTTACACCCCCATCGTAATGTGGCATGGCATGGGTAAATAATATTTTTCTTCTTATTTTGACAATATTTTAGTTTGAAAGTGATTTCGAGTTTTGTCTAAAACATTACACTAAAATTATTTAAGTATAAAATAATTTGTATTCATGGTTCTCAAACTAGACGCAGAAGTTAAAACATTGATATGTTTCATAAAAAATATTTCGTTCATTCGGAAGTGGTTTCCGGATTAAGCGATAATTCAGATAAAACTATTGTCTCAAGTTATTTTACCAACTTTTGTTTTAATGAACTTTATAATAATAGTCCAAACTTAAATGAAAATGTTTTTTTACGTATTTAAAGGCATTATAAACGGTGGAAGAGGAATTGGATAATTCTTTCTAATTATTTTCAATGTAATCTTGCAGGAGATACATGTTGTAACCCTGACATTATGGGAAAGTTGGCTGTTCTTTTACAGAAAGCTTTACCTGGAGTTCATGTAATATCACTTAGAATGGGAGATAACTCAATAGAAGATTTCTTAAATGGTTTCTTAATGCATCCTGATAAGATGATAGAAATAGCTTGCAAAACTATCAAATCTGACCCTCTTCTTAAATATGGCTATAACTCAATTGGAATTTCCCAAGGTTCTCAATTTTTGTAAGTTAAATTAACAGTCAATTTAGTTGATAATTGTCGAATCGTTGTTGTGTCAAGTCTAGTATTTTTCAAGGCGTGCTTTAGTGCAAAGATGCCCTGAACCCAGAATGAAGAATTTGATTACATTAGCAGGTCAGCATCAAGGAGTATATGGGATACCATTATGCGATGCAAATTCTAATATATTCTTTGATACGTTACAACGATTCGTGAATCATATAGTTTATTTACCGTATGTATTTTGATCGATAATCTTTGAAAATTCGATAAATTTAACTAAACATTATTTGCAGTTTATTGCAGGAGATGTTTGTTCAAGCTAGCTATTGGCATAATCCGTTGAATGAAGAAGAGTACAGACAAGGGAATAGTTTTATAGCAGAAATAAACAATGAAAAATATATTAATCAAAGTTACATCAAAAATTTGCAGGCACTAGAAAATTTTGTAATGATAAAATATGAAAAAGAAAATTTTGTACAACCCAGTGAATCCTCCTGGTTTGGATTTTATGCACCTGGACAATGTACAGTAATTCAACCGTTAGAAGAAACGGATCTATACATATCAGTGAGTTATTTTTCATTTATGGTTTTGTTATGTCATTCCTTGTAATAATGGTGCTTTTATTCAAGGATCGTTTAGGTTTGCGGAAGATGAATAATGAAGGAAAATTACATTTTATTTTGGTCCCGTGGCATCATTTAGAATTTAATTGGACCTGGTTTAAAAATAACATTGTTGATAATTTTTTGAGGAGTTGATATTGAAATTCTTATATTAATATTTATTAAGAGCACAGACAGATGATATTGTTCCATGTAATACAGCACTAGTACATACATGAAGTGTAATATAACTTTTTAGGTAACTCTAACAAAAACAGTAGATAGGTATCTGTCAATAATTACTTCACGGCCGCGGTTACGTCTCAGTAATACGACCTTGAAATAAAAAGCGGCCGTGAAGTAATTTAAATTTATAAAATTTGCGATATTCATCTAAAAAACGTTGTTTGCACCTCTCCCAAAAAAGATTAACGTTTTATCCTTGATCCAAAGATAACTAATAAAGATACATTACTAGTCAACCAAATATTTATAGTTTCTTTCTTAAAACCTTGATGACGTATGGAGAATCAATATTAATAATACGATTATTTATTGGATGTGCAGACATCGCTATTTTGTAGGTTTTACGTGCAACATAAACATACCTACAAATCAGTTGATTCAACTTTTCTGTTGTGTCGGCCAACACACCGAGAACATATGGTTTCAATTCCCTGTGCGCATTTGACGTACTATAGTCCAGGCCTATACGACTAAATTTCGCCAGGACCCCGTGATCTTTGGTTGTGGTAAGCCCCAATAATATTTAATAGTTCGTCAAATCTTGTTATGCTCATTCTATAGAAGTCGAAGAATTTTCTAGGATACGTCCTCAAAACCTCGTACAATTTGCGATATTGACCCTTCAGTAAATGTTGACTGATTACGGGATGACTATCTTCTGTTAGGATTTCTTTTTCGATGTCTAATAACTAGCCCCAACGCAATCTACTTAGAGACCGAAATTATTTTTATAGACATAAACTATCTATGAGACAACACAAGGTACGTACCTTGAGACAACAGTTTCGTTCGTATACGCGCCAACAAAACAGTTTCGTTTGTTGATGCGCCCAGATCCTAGTTTCACCGACCAAATTGTCGTTGGGCAGTTTACTAATACCACTAATACCTAATATACTCGAAGTGATTTTGTTTAGATGACGATTTCAAAATTCACGTATGATTGGAGCTACTCTATTATCTATCTTTGGTAAAATCGTTGTCTGTGAGAAACATGTGTATTGCCTTTGCCGTCATCGCGAAAGTAATCGTGTGTACGTGTTACACCTTAAAAGAAGGTGATTAAACCTAAAACGCCTTAACAAAAGTTGCATAAGAGAGATTCATTCTTTTTTTAATCTTTGCACAGGCTTTACTTAGGGTTAGAGGGAAAACGGGAATGGTTCTTCCCCTGAAGAAATACAATAGTTTTCCCGACAAATGAAATAATTGGCGTCATAGAAATAAAACACGAGAGTGTTACAACGCTTAGGCCGAATTCGGGGTTAACTTCTAACATAATTATTATTATATGAGCAAATAGTACAACATTGCATAAAGTCATGAATATGATGCTTTACTGACCTGACAACGACATCGCTATCATTCGAGTCAGGTAAAGACACTTTTTTGACGTGTATACTACCTTTTCTGAAATCGCAACATAGATAATGACTACTACCTACCCTTGTGGTTTTAATATTGAGCATTTGGTAGGTATATCTTTCTTTGATAACATCAATACTGCTTTACGTACGTATGATTTTACAGCTACTCGTAAATGTATTAAGCATATTCTCATAATGAGACCAGTACAGTTTAATATAGTAACTAGCAACAGTAGAGGCGTGTCGTATAACAAAAGATTGTCGAAAAGGTGACATTCCGCCTCCTTGGATATGAAAAACAATGGTGATCTTCTGCACTTTCTCAACGATGTTGGTTTCTATAGCCTACTCTCTTCTAAATATGCGTAGTGGGTACAATGTATCATTCGAATGTAATTCCCGGACCACACATCAAGAACCAACGCATTTGCATCTTCAGCAACAGCAGAGATCCTCTACTGGTGATTTCTTGAGAAGTAGTATTGCAGGTTGTATCACCGGTTTGGGAAAAAGGAAATTCTGATAATTTTATTGCGAAATTGTGTTTCGAATAAGATTCCTGGCGTCCATAATTTATTCGAAATCTGTGGTTTTCCAGGAATGTGCTCTGCTACACTAAGAAATATTCAACATAGCAGGCAATAATTCTGGGGCTGTGGAATGATGTAGAGAAAAACGGCGGACGTTATCTTTAGTAACAGCTATGCTATGGGTTTGAACATCATCCTTTGTCTTTCAGATTTCAGTAGAACGCCTTATACTTCCTACCGAATAATTAAGTGAGAATAAAGTAAAGTTATAGTAGATTGTTGTAGAAGTTAAGAAAAATGGCGGTTTACACGTGAGTGTATTAATTTTACACGAGAACGGTATGAGAGTAAGGGTGTGTACATCTTTTGACATATAAAACTTCTCTTTCTATTTGACATAACCTATATGTAAAATAATTGCACATTCATATTAAAAGTTATCAACTAAATATCGATTTTGTTCGTGTGTGCGCTATTAATTCACACAGGAGCGCTATGATACTTCCCCATTGAGTAGGACTAGAGCTACTGTTCCAAGTACATTACCCCATATGGTTCCGGCTAGGTTGAAGATAATATTATTACGTGTTCTCACCATAAAGTACATGCTGCTCACGTAAAATATCTTGTCGAAAAAAAAGATGCGCATTGGGCTGGGGTGCGTTTAGTGCATGCCACTACAATAGTTTCGATAGAGCGGGCGCATCTTAAATAGCACGAAGGTACCTTTCTGATTTTTGCGTGAGCAGTACCTATGTAGTTTGTGGTTTTCACCTTGCCAGCTGCGTTTGTGAGGTGTTGTTTAAATGTTAATTACCAGTCGATAGTTACACTTAGGTATTTGGGAATTCTGTTTTTCTACCATCCAATTCTATTCCACGGTGTCCTCCGCTCTCTGGTTTGATAAGTGGAAACAGGGCATACTTCTGTCTGGACGCACTAGGATAGAGTCTCCATTTTTTAAATAATCATTTAGTTTAATTAGGTCACAATTGTAACGGTCATGTGTTGATGCTAGAAAGAGATAGTTAATCTGCGTAAATGAATTTATTGGATCTCAGGTCGATCAACAGTATAGATATTAAAAAGGAGGGGGGCGAGCACCGATTCCTGAGGGAGGCGATTATTGAGTTTTCTGATACTGCTCTAATTATCATTTACATAGATGCAGACGTGGCATCGAACCATAATCTACTTATCAGTTAGTTTGACATACAACCCAAAAAGACAATCAAAATCTTAGCCATCAACAAAATTAATGTTAAAAGACTCGGGGAAGAAGAAGTGCCTCAAACCGGACTATTAAAGAAAGATTGTCACTTCTCATTCCTAAAAGAGCCTTTTCAACGATGGAGCAGAATATTCCAGGTCATCAGAAGTAAAAGCTTCTACCTAAACATTTTCCGGAATCGTAGAAAACAAAACAAATTTAAAAATTGCGTTTGAAAGACAATCAGTACTGTCAGTAACATTCGCATTTTCATATTTCATTAGTGTCTAAGCCGCGTCGCTAGTCATCAAGTCAATGTCACCTATAACGCAAAAAGAACTCGACATGCAAAATATTCAATCGCCTGAACGTGAAGTTCGAGTGGAAATTGATAAAAAGATGTTATACCATAATAATACAGATTTTCTTAAATCGTTGAAAGACATTTTTAATCTCATGTAGGATAGAGCAAAAATTTCTTACGGTGATGATATGTTACTTGGTGTCAATAATAGAATCTTATGCAACGAATCACGAAAAACCAAGTGGAGGTCAGATTATGATTTAATTAAAAAAAAAAACAAGCATTCTATTTGAATACATAACACTGCACAGTGCAGTAAAGATAACTTGCTAGTCAGGAAGAATAAAATAATACAAAATAATAATTTTCCATTGCTTCCTTTCTATTTTCGTTAAATATAGAAAATAGAACATTTTGCGGTAATAATATTATTATTATTTTAGGTAAGTTAGGTATCAATTATTAACCTGGAAGTAGGTATTAATTTTTTATCAATATTTTCCACATTGCCCCTCTTATTTTTTTCTAATTTTTAAAGTAAATGGGCCGGGTTAGGACAACGTGAACAGAATCGATACGTAAGCTGCACAACAACAAACTCTGATAGTGATTGTTCAGAACCTGCTGAAAAAACACCATTTGCTGAAAAAAATCCTCATCCTGATAATACTGCCATAAAGTATGAAAACTTGAATCATGAAACATGTGTTTAATATTATAGACTCTATTCGACCCCTCTGTTTACCATTAGAAGAAGATGGCCCAAAAGCCAATGGAGAAGTCGTAACAAGTTCAAGATGGAAAATTGGTAAATTAAAGTATTAAAATTTTTATTTAAAAAGCAATGTTTGTAAAATTTTTCAGATGATAAAGTTCGTGGTTTTCTAAAATCAACAGTTAGCCAAACAACAACTAATGAGAATTGTGCTAAAAATTTTGAATTCCTGGAGCTTACAAATTCCCCCAAAGTATTTGTATACTGAATTAGAAGACCCGGCAGTACGGTTGTGTAAAACTGATAGTGGAAGTCCGATGATGTACAGACGTAATGGTAATTAGTTCGTTGTGGTGTAACCTTGGGAGTAGGGATGTGCTAATATGTAAAGCTACCCTTGGTCAACTGTAATTTCAAGCCGGATGATCGCTACCGACCGACGACCCTCTGTCAGAGTCCCCGCTTATTGTCTCGAGCTACAGCTAACCTTGGGGCTACGCCCGGTCGGTCGGTTAGTTATCTTCGGTCTCGACATTATTATTAAAGATTTTCTCAACACGATATTAATTGTTTTGTTTTTACACGACTTTTGTATTTAAATGCATTGATTAAAAAAATATTTAAATGTTTAATTCCTCGTTTGTTTCCTCCAAGAATGTCAAACGGAAATAATTGACATGCATATCGTAATTATTGACGATATCACGATTCCTTGTGGGTTTTCTTTACGCTATTCGTCTGATAACAAATAATACGATATGAATAATGCAATAAAAATAAAATAATAACTGTAATTAAAGATCATTTAATACTGCAATCATAAATTACAAACTTTTCTGAAGGTTAGATATTATTTTATTTTGTTTTCGAAAGAGGAATTTTTATTTGTGACTATGTCAGGTTGCTATTCGCCCAGTTGGGGAATTCATATCAAATTAGGAGTCCCCCAAAAATAGGGTTGCAGATAAATAGCGAAACTAATACGAAACGTGTGTTATGTTATAATTAAAAAAAAGCAATGTTGGACTTGGCTGATGTAAAACGTTTTAGTATCACTGCGTTTTGCAAAATAAAGTGTTTTCCTACCATTAACTGGAAAATCATTAATCTTATAGAATTACAAGGTCACGTATATGCAATTTAAACATTTTCTATTCCATTCCACTAGATAATTATTCGAAGATTAAGTGTGCGTTAAGTAATGGTTTTGATGTTGTAGAGTAGAGGTTAAAGCTATGAAGTAGTTGCAAGACCAAGGATAAATCGTTGTAGAAAATAAATATTACATCGATTTTTTTATCTACAATGCATTTGTGGGTTTACTTTGCAGTTTTTGGGTGGTTTTGTGTTATTAACGTTAAAGCTCCAGGTAAATATTAATTATTACTTATAATATGTTTTTGAATATGAAATTTAATGGAAACTGTAACTGGAATAAATTCTCTAACTTAGATAATTTTTTTTCGTGTGGGTGATATTTCAGAAAACATTGCCTTAATTGTAAATCAAAGAAATGATCCCAACTTTCTTATTTCAAATTCAACACCCTATATATTTTTGGACATTTTAACTTGGGACTAAATGCTGCGTATAATAGTGTCAAGATATTACAGTTTGGAAAACTTAGAAATTTATAATTTTAAAAATACGTTTTAATTCTAGAGTGCCATGACTTACTTTTGAGAATGACACATATTGATGCGCTAACCACGTAAAAGATTTGTTTTTTTTTAAATTGTTGTAATTTGTTTTGCAGCTGTTCCATGTACAACTCCAAATGGTGAGCAAGCTATATGCATGTCACTATTTTCCTGCCCAGTTTTAAGAACTGCTGTGTCAGTTAAGAACTTTACTGTTGAGAAGTTCATTCAGGACTCAGCGGTGATTTGTAACCATGGAACTCTACTTGTATGTTGCGGGTCCTATGGGACGTACACAAACTTGAATAATACAAAGGTATCTAGAAACAGTTGTAAAAATGCACCAACATCCCCAGAGTCTAAAAGAGAATACGCTATAAAGAAACTTCTTCCAAGTAAACAATTTTGCGGAATGCAACATTCAGATGATTACTTCCATGACTATAATACCAGCGAGACCACGGTCGATGAACTACCATGGATAATGTATGTCTCGTGTGACAATGGAGCTGGTGGTCTGTAAGTAGTAAACAACTTATTTACAGCTACGTAAATACACTTTCGTGAGCGTTCTGTGTTTTTTCTGCAAGCGTCTTAAATTTGAGACGGTCATGTAAGTGTCGTTTTCTTGGTAACACTTTTAGTCATGTCGTACAACAATGAGGAACGAAAATAGTAGTTGCGGAAAAAAAAACTAATTAGGCACAATTATCCTTATCGTTTTTATTTTGTATTAACATACTACACTCTACCTTTATGGAAAAAGCACACCGCTTTGAAATTAGTTCAAAGAAGAATGACAAGGATAGATCTATAATAGGGTCTAGTATTTTCTGCGCATGCGCCAGGTAATTTAGAGCGCGGTAATTGACTGTTAACTGATGACTTCATCGCGCCACGCCCACAGCTGTTTGTTTTTACGCATGCGAAATATGCATTTAGTTCCTGTTATCTGTTTATCCTTGTTGCACTTTCTAATAATTGTATTGTCGTCTTCTATGAACCATCAGTTGTGCAGTACAGTATCGGGGGTATGCTCTTTCCAGTCAAGGAGGTATTAACACTTTATTAGGTACTGCTTTGTTTTAGTGCTTCGTCCATATCACCCGGCAAAGGCTATGCGAGTACATCGAAAGGTTGTGATTGTAGTGGAATTCTAATCAGTAACCGTTACGTCCTTACTCAGAGCAATTGTGATTTGGCGTAAGTGAATAAAATTTCTAATTCCTTACAATTTTCCACATTATTGATAGAAGTAGTGCCCTTTAGGTTCTGCTGTAGATTTTCTCTCTTTATCCTCTTCCGCTTTTATCCCCCCCCCCCTAAAATTCTTTTTCAATTTGAGAATGGTATACTACCTGTTTCATTACCTTTAATGTGTTTTATGGATAGTAACTATGTTGGATTGGGACAACGTGAACAATATCGGAACATAAGTTGTACGCCAACACCATATGGTGAGGATTGTTCGGAAGCTCCAGAAATTCGTTTAGAGGAAACGATCCAGCATCCTGATACTTCACTTCGGTTAATAAGGCTGCGTCAGAAAATATCCTTTACTGGTAGGTAATAAAAATAATTGAAAACTTAATCGTTTACGTGTGTGATTATTTTTAGATTATGTTAGACCCATCTGTTTACCATTGGAAGACACTGATTGGTTCAACAATGGAGATACGCTAATATCTTCGAAATGGGAAGATGGTAAGTTCCAATGTGCACATGTTTCTAAATGAACGCAATATTTTTAAAAAACATTTTAGATGCTAAAGTTCGTGGATTTGCAAGGTTCAAGATAAACCATACAATTACAACTAATGATATGTGTTATAGGAACTTTAAAGCCCTCCATCTAGAAGATTCCCCAAAGTATTTGTGTACTGAATTAGAAAACAAAGATACGCTTTTGTGTAAAACTGATAGTGGAAGTGGAATGATGTACAAACGTAATAATAATTGGTTCGTAGGAGCTATTCTCTATGGTGGCGCATGCTTAACGGAGCACGCTGTTAGTACTCGACTAACCCCTGCAATAGTTGATTGGGTTCTTGAAAATATGAAACTTTAATTTCTATTGTATAATGTATAGTATTGATATCTAATATAAACAACTATAAGAAAATTGTAAATGTAAATGATACACATTTCTCCTTTTCCTCTCAAATATTCTAAATCATATGCAGTTTGCTTATACCTATTGCATTCTCTTTGTTCAGTTTTTAGTATATCTTCTACATCAGGTTCTGAATTCCCTAGCTCTTTCAAACCATATATCGTGCCATCTCATTTTATCCATATGATCTTTGTACCTAAGAACTCGATAAGAACTCCATACAGATTCTGAGGAAAGAAGTCAAAAGGCTCCGAGTATTACAGAGACTTCCGATTATTTTTTCATATGTCGCCCGAAAGTTCATTTTCATAACGTATTATTCAGTTTCTGTCTCGTTAAAGTTCTAAATACATTAAACAGATATAATTTTGGATTAAAGTTAAGCCGAAGTAATAATTACGATTGGGTTATTGCTAAATCAGTGCTCATTCGTTTAAGAATGCTTTAGTGGTGACGAAAGGAAATAAAAATAAAAAATCGAATATCTTGTCTAACCCACGTTATATTGATAAATTAATTAACGTTTTCGCAGATAATAATCGCGAAAACGTTAATTAATTTTTCAATATAACGTGGGTTAGACAAGATATTCGATATTTTATTTCCTATATATTCCATCGCCCACTTGGTGTTCAACATGGTTCAAAATCAAACTATTAGTGGTGACGATTATCGTGAAGTTCGTACCAACTGCAAATGGGCTCGCTGCGCTGATTCTGGAGTTCCCGTTAATTGTTTAATTGTTGTAATTTTTTTTGCAGCTGTTCCATGTACAACTCCAAATGGTGAGCAAGCTATATGCATGTCACTATTTTCCTGCCCAGTTTTAAGAACTGCGGTGTCAGTTAAGAACTTTATACTGTTGAGAAGTTCATTCAGGACTCAGCGGTGATTTGTAACCATGGAACTCTACTTGTATGTTGTGGGTCCTATGGGACGTACACAAACTTGAATAATACAAAGATATCTAGAAAAAGTTGTAAAAATACACCAACATCCACAGAGTCTAAAAGAGAATACGCTATGAAGAAACTTCTCCCAAGTAAACAATTTTGCGGAATGCAACATTCAGATGATTACTTCCACGACTATGACACAAGCGAGACCACGGTCGATGAACTACCGTGGATTATGTATGTCTCGTGTGACAATGGAGCTGGTGGCGTGTAAGTAGTAAACAAGAATAATTATTTACAGTCCCGTATAAATACACTTTCGTGAGTGTTCCGTATTTTTTTTGAGACAATCATATAACACACCTCTACTTACAAGTTAGTAATTTCATGTCACAGAATAGTGAAGTACGAAAGTAGTACTTACGGAAAAAACTTAACAATCCATATCGTTTCTATTTTGGTATTAACATATACTGCTCCTTTATGGAAAGAGCATACCTCTTTGAAATTGAAATTGGCTCAAAGAAAAATGACAAGGATAGACTTATAATAGTATTTTTTGCGAATGCGCGAGGTAATTTAGGAGCGGTAATTGGTTATTAAGTGATGGCTTCATACCGGTACGCTCACAGCTGTAAACTTTTACGCATGCGCCCTATGTATTTAGTTCATGTTATCTGTTTATCCTTAATGCATTTTTTAACAATTGTACTGTCGTTTCTGTCAATCTTCTTTGAACCATAGCATATCTGCTATTTTCAGTCAAGGAGGTATTAACATTTTATTCGGTACCTAATGCTATCTGTTTTAGTTTTTCGTCCATATCGTCCGACAAGACCTATGCGAGTACCTCGAAAGGTTGTGATTGTAGTGGAATTCTAATCAGTAATCGTTACGTCCTTACTCAGAAGAATTGTCATTTAGCGTAAGTGATTAAAATTTATAATTCCTTACAATTTGCTATATTATTGATACAACTTCTAGTGCCATTTAGGTTCTGCTGTAGATGTTCTCTCTTTATCCTCTTCCGCTTTTATCTCTCCCCCCTAAAATTCTTTTTCAGTTTGAGAATGGTATACTACCTGTTTCATTACCTTTAATGTGTTTTATGGATAGTAACTATGTTGGATTGGGACAACGTGAACAATATCGGAACATAAGTTGTACGCCAACACCATATGGTGAAGATTGTTCGGAAGCTCCAAAAATTCGTTTAGTGCCACGTGTTAAGGTGAATGCTGATTATCAGTATTTAGAATAAATTTTCAGAACATAAAGGTGAAATATAAATAATAAATATTAAATAAAATATCGATTTCAACGGGAAAATTTCCAAAATACGTTTTAGTTCTAGAGTGACTTTACTGATCTTTTTCGTATCATGGTCGCTTATTTTTCTAAAACTGTTTAACATAATAAAAAGTGAATAACTATTTGCCTAGAACCTTTAAAAGTTGGAAAAACCATTTTCATACCCTTGTCTTTTCCCAACGGTCCAAAACAAATTCCGAAAATACAACGGCACCAACATCACGTCTAGGAAAAACATAATGAACTTACAGGTATATTGCAAATCAAAACGTGTCTATTCTTATCTACATTTAAGATACATTTGAATTACCTGTTACTGTACTGTACTGTAACTCACATGTTGAATGCCTGAGATACGATACGGGTTTATAATTTATTATAAAAAGAAACAAGCTAATATCGTGAGGAAAGTAAAATTACAAAAATGTAGAAGTTCTGTATTTCCTATTAATATTATTGCAGAATATGTCTATTATCTATCATTCTGGAGGCATATGATTACGATCTATGAATAATTTGGGTGATTTGGATGTATGCAAAAGATACGTAATAGTGGGGGGGGGGGGCTTACAATACAGGCCAACAAATTTGAACTAACTAAAATTTCTTTATTCTATTATGTTAAACACATTTTTTTTATTATCGATTTCAAAGATATATAAACATTCTGAAGGTACTTTTTTGAGCAGAATTCAGTGACCTACTAAATTTTTTAACTAGGGTTCAAGTTTTGGAATATTAAATATTGTTTTTTTTAATGGAAGCCATAGTTGCCTGTGTCATTAAAACTAGCATTTTTTCTGATTTTAAAAATGCATTTATTATTTCGTTAAAAGGGGAGGAATTGAATTGAGAGAAATGCAACTGTCATTATATTCATATTGCGAATGCTTGAAGCAGTGCGAAGAAGTGTTCAAAGGACAAGCAACCCAAGAAGGTAATTTGAGCACCGTTAATTATGTTGATTTTTTATTTTCTTATGAATTAAATTGGATTGCTTCTTATCAAATAATATTATTCTATAAAAAACAATAACATTAATAAATACTAGCCTACCTACTACATGTAGTAATGAAATATTGAATAAAAAACTAATTAAAAGACACACTTTCCAATTTTCTGAAAACCTACATGAAATATACCTATTAAAGTATAGATATATTTTACAATCAGAACAAAAATTCCAGTTTTAATAATGACATAAGTAACTATGGTTTATATTTAAAAAAACACAACAATATCTAATAACTCCAAAATTTGAACCCTAGTTACAAAATTGGGACGCCACCGAATTCTACTTAAAAGAGTCCTTTTAGAAGGTTTTCATAATTTTAAGATAACTAATAAAAAATAGAAAAGTTGTTCAATACAGGGTGACAATAATCTATCCACGTTGTACCTATGGGTAAGAAAGTTTCGGCAGAATTACAAGACAAATATAACTCTGTTCTCGTTTTTGATCAATGCTACTAACTTTCTAAAATAATATGATAAAACTGAAAAACGTTTAAATGTTCAATTTCAAATATTTTCGTAACCGTCACAGATAAGGGAAAAGTATTACAAGATAGGTAACTGATCGATATTCTTACGCAGTATTAGAAAAAAAAATTCAGGATCATTTTTTTTCATTTTTAAGATATATGATATAAACTTTCTTTGATTTGCTGATTTCAAAAATGTATATGTTTTTTTATACAGAGTGATAATAATCTAAAAAATCTCATGTTTGTGTGGGTATAACTACAGCTCGACCAAGCTTACAAAGTTGAAAGGGGGCGTGTCCGGCGCTGTTATAGTTTTTCAAAGTACAGTCAAAATAAATACATTTAGGCGGCAAATTTAAATAATAGTAAATATTTTTCATTCGAAGAATTCCATGACCTTCCGAATGATATTTCTGGCTTCAGGGTGAATTATCTTCCTCAATTTAGCATTCATACTTAACAGAGTTTAAATGTCAAAACAATCTGACAAACAGTGAAATAATTAAAATTTCAAACGTCAATTGAATTTTTTCAGTGAATGTCCTTTTGAGTATAATTGTTTTCTATTGGTTGACGTATTGTCGCGCCTTGTCTTTCAAAATTTAGTTGACATATTTTCCGGGGCATTTGTAAGCTTGGTGGAGCTTTATGCTATTATATAACTTACAGAACTGGTTAAATTAGCAATTAGGTAGAATTTCATGGCAAATCTAACGCCATTTTCGTTTTTTATCAATGTTGCAAATGTAATAAAATAATCTAAAAAAAACTAAAAAATAAAGCATACATTATAATATTGTAGTAGTAAATCGCTATGACCTTGTTTCTAAAAATGATCCAGACGCCCACGGCACCTTTTTATTGTAAAAACATATCATTGTAAGAATAGTTTACACAGTTTGTATCTATGACTCGTTTTCTGTTAAATTCAAAACAACTTTATTCCATCTGTGTCAGCCATGCACGGTTTAACAACAAAATTTGAGAAAACTGAGTGTTAATTATGCATACATAGGTACCTAGTTAACTGAAGGTAAAATTATTCACCAGTAGTAATTCATTGAATTCATCTTATCATTCTTATTATGTATCAAATCGGAGAAACAATGGTAAGTACCTAAATAATAATACGGAATTCTTATGTTTCATTGAACGCATTGAAATTTAAAAAAATATTAGAATATTAATTCATATATCCTATATTTTGAGGAATATCTATAATAAAATCTTTTTTATGAAATTTTTAAAAAGCGGCGCCTATACAGTGAAGTCCATTTATTATGCAATATAGGCATGTTGCAAGTTAATTGGTGCGGCCACAATAGCATTGAAATATAGGCAACCCATTATACAGTTAGCTAGTTTTTTTTTTATCTAACCATCTATGATCTAACCGAAATCAGCAACACATGAAAGTTTAACTGAGTTTAACCTCAAAATAAAACATTCCTGACAATTGAAAATTTAATTTCATCAGTAGGCAGGGGCAAGAGTGCTTAGCTGTGTATAATGGGTTGCCTATATTTCAATGATATTGTGGCCGCGCCAATTAACTTGCAACATGCCCATATTGCATAATAAATGGACTTCACTGTATACGATAGGTAAGTTTCCACGGAAATCCCAAGGAAATCTTAAAATTAGGGTAGGGATAGAACTAGCGCACGTATTTGACAATGACAAGACGGATAGTAACGATTCAGAGAAGGGATCTACATCTAATTGAATGGAATAAGTGTTGTAGTAACAATTAAGCAGATAAAACCAGTTGATACCTGTAGTAGTAGAAGAAGGGAATGGATTTTGTATAAGTACGTATTGTGTATTACCAGTGGCGGCTGGTACCGAGGGGCATAAGGGCACGTACCCGCAGCAAAAAATGAAAATCTCTCTTTTTTTTGGAAATCATAGTACCTACTCTAATATAGGTTTTAATTAAATTTTAAAATATCCGTAATCCAATGTATAGCATTAGCATTTTATATCTTCGAAATAGTATACTTCCCATGTCGTCATAGCGAGCTATAGCATGAAACGGGCAATGTTTTGTTGTGACGCTTAGGACGTGTTCAATTTGTATAGCGCCTGTCAAATGTACAAGGAGTTTTAACTAATGACGTATTCCACTTAGGCATTTGCACTGCACTGGTGTGCACTGGCACCGGGTTGGTGTACACTGGTTTACGTTCGTATGGAAATACAGAACATACACCGTCAGCTGTTTAATAGAGGAACAAGTTGTACTATCCGAGTGCAGTGTGTCAGACAGTCACTCCGAAAAAAAAAACATTTCGCCTGCAGCGCCGTTTTTGCTCCCATCGCTCATCTTCTACTGTGCCCTCCAAATATTTTTGTCACGAACCGCCACTGTGTATTACAGCGAACCTTATTAATAAATAATAAGTTATAAAAATTAGTATAGACTGCAGTGGAATGATTAAGTAGCTCTACCTACATGAACAACATTGTTGTAAAACGCAATTGCGTTCTTGAAATTAGAACCATCGGGTATTATAAAACTGTGGAGAAGTTTTTTTTATTATTTTAACGGTGATTGTAAGAAAATTAATTTGTCGGAAATTTGAACAAAAACATGACAGTTTATTTTAAACAGGATATGTAACAATGCGTACATAAACAAGCAATTCCAGTAAGTATTTGAACTGACAATTCCTATATAGCCTTGTTGAGATAAAATAAATTTTAAAAGGTTTATTATTCTGCAATCTTGTTTTATTTGCGTCATTCGCATCTTCTGCATCAATTGACATTGTGTGATAAGATCTCAAAGTCTTTTAAATGTTCCATTGTTTTATGATTTAAGTGCATGAGAAGTTTTGGTGCAAAGATTCTTTGCTGCATTCAAAATAATAAATTGTTGCACTACATCGATGTAAATTCTTAAGCCTAATAAATATTCGGACAATACCAGTCTCAGTTACACTTTTTTATTGTACCATTTATCTTACAATATTAAAATGAATGTGTTGTAAACTATGTTGGGTTTATATTATTACCACTACTACAAAGAAGTAGCTGTAAAATATTAATAAGTAGGTATATCGTCCATATTTACAAATACGTTAATTAATTTGATTTGATTAAAAATTCGTTTTGAAATATTTCACTTTTTATTCATTACTGTTAGTAGAAGTTATCCTGGGAACAAATGTATTTTTCAGGTCTCCTGGAGGCGAAAGTTTTCGGGGTAGAGATAGATCGTCAGGAGCTGTAGGCGACGGTGTCCGTGGATTAGGCGGATTACGAAGATGTTTATCTGTATTTGGAGAACAAGGACAATGTCTAGGAAGTCCTTGCGGTATCAACGGATAACCTTTGTCGCCTAATTTTTCTTGTGTCGATTGTTCAGGTGGTATACCATTTGCTGAAAAAACTAATCTATGTTAATTCATCTGGTGCGAATAAAATATGATTTTATGTATAAAACAAAAAATTGATTTGCAAATAATTTTAAACAGTAAAAATAAAAGTAAGGGAAAGAATAAGTAGAAATATAATCTCAATTTCTATTACCTACAAAATATTCTCGAACAAATTGGAATGTTTCATATTATAAACATATACTATTTGGAATACAGTCAAAGATGAACAACATCTAGAAAATTATTAAACCAAAAATTTTAACGTTATTAATTGATATGTATACCCGAAAGTATAAGAGGGGGTGTAGGGATTCCCAGACATCTCATGCGCCAAGCATCTTGCAAAAGCTGTAGACGAGCTTGCTTGCGCCATTTTGCTCTCCTATTTTGAAACCAGACCTGTAAGAAAAGTCATGAATTAGTTTCTGCATTGGGACATTTCAGTATTTGTTTTCTTTTATATTTAGATTATTTGCGATAAAGCAATAAAATTTTGTCAAAGTTTGTTAATGGTAACCAGGAACATGTCCATGTGGTGTGAGAAAAAAACTAAATAAATCACCAATACAAAAAAGATTTTTAAATAACATTCTTTTGAAATTCACTGCTACAACTTTCAAGGATATCAGTATCAATATCAAATCTTCTTGGTTATTATCCAAACGCTCTCTTAGCTTTCAATAATTTCAAAATTTCAATATTTGGTAGAAATGCGGTGCTCCATAGTTGGAGACTGTACCTCTATAGGTATTGGTTTCAGAAAGGTTTTGGAAGAAGCAACTTCTTCGTGAGAGAAAGACTAGAATTACGGATCAACAAGTACTAGTATATCTACTGTAAGATAGAGTTGCATTCTTCAAATTCATATATGGGTTCTTCTGGTTAAGTCTTTAAGGAGGTGGAGATTCAGCAACTTCATCGTCCATTTGAGCGTACTTGGGCGTTCAACCAATTTCAGGCAATGTATTAATGTTCGAAATACATACTATCTTTTACACTAATTTAAGATTTGGTTTAAATTTTGTTGTAAGAATTTCGCCGATGAAGTCATGATGAGTAGAGTAATGATAGATGTTGCTGTTATATATCTGAATTCGATATCGTATCGTCTATCAGCTGCGCACGATAGATACCGAGTTGGTTCCAGAACGCATTCCCTATGGTACCTACTCCTGATTTCATATGCCATAGTTCTGATATAAGTTCTCCATATTTTATTTTCAAGAACCTTTCTTCGGGGTAACATTTGATGATCGTAAAATACGTAAACGGGTTGACCCTTCTACTTGAATAATAACAGCCCATCCCAAATTCGAGAGAAAGCTTGACTTACGTCGACGAAGACGTCATACTAGAGTTTGTCAGTCAACAAAAGTCTTCTAGAAAAGATTTTTGTTTACACTTTGTTGTTAAAATTGTGAACCTTACTGGAAATCATTGCCCCTCCCAATCGTCGTGTGCAGGGGTGGTGTTTGAAAAAGTTGCAAAAGAATTGTTTGATCATTTAAAGTCGCATGTCAATATTTTAATCGTAAATATATTTTGCTTAATCTTAAAAATACCGTTCACAATGCTCTCGTATGGAGCGCATTTATGCAGTGGCGCAGCTAGAGTGGCGCCTGGTGCAACAGCTCGCCGCCGCGCCGCCGGGGCGGCGCCGCCTCATCGGCCTGACTTTTTATTTAAAAGAAGGAAAACATATTGTAGAATATTATTATAATTTATTTACATAAATAATAAAATAAATAAAATAATTTATGTAATCATATTTTTTGCCATCTAAAAATATACAAAAGATAACTTAAATTTAACAAATGCACAAGTTAAATATTACCTTGAATAAAAAAAAAAAAGATTTTCACAACAGCGCTGGGTTCATCTAATATAACAGAACTGATTAGAGTACTACTACTGTTAAACCAATTTTAAATTAACCACAAAACCACATTTTAGAAGGGGATATAAACTCTTGGAATGAAATATAAAAGAATACTTTAAGTAATACTCACTTGACCAAAACATAATAAACTTTGAAAATACAAACGTTTTTTAGAACTATTTTGGGAATTATCAAGGTATTTTTTTATATTTAAAAGCCCGTCTAATGCGGATAATAAAAATAATAATTGTTCTCGGTTTTTCAGAAAAGTGGGAACCCTGTCTACAATTTATTAATAATTATTACCGAATACTTTTTGCCTCTTCAAAGGTTACATATATGTGTTAGGGGTAAAGTGAAAAATGAAGATACAACTAGGATTACCCGGGTAAAGCGTAGTCAAAGTCATTCCTCACTTTACCCGTAACCATTGAATATTATAGGGGTATAATATTCAATGCCGTAACATATGCAATGAAGCAAAACGATGTGTAATATTTAATGTTTAGCTACCTCAAGGTAAAGTACATTGTTTTGAAAAGAAAGATTAGAAAATTCCAAGTCATAGGTACCATTCATTTTCATGTAAAATCGCAATTCATGGAAAATAGCCCCGCAGTGTGCTAGTACTGGGTTTTTCTAGATGCTACCCCAAGATAAAGTGTTTTGCCTGTTTTGAAGAGAAAGAATATAAAATTCCAAGTCGTATAACGTCCCCTGCATTGTGCTGTTACTCGGCATCTGCAGATTATAACGTAAGTCTACATAGTATAAGTCGTCAGACAAATAAACTTTGTCACTTTTTTTTAAGAAACACTTTTTTTCGGCACGGTGTCGAGTGCTACAATCAACACAGTGACGGATCGCGGACGCTTCGCTTAACGCAAATAAAAAACAAAACGCAACAAATTATTTTTCATTTATACTTATGATAACTAATTAAATTTTTTTTGACTTAGCATTTTTCGCTTAACGTGTGTTAATTTGGCAAGGCGCCTTTTTAATTTGGCGGCCGTTGTAGGGGCACTCTTCGCACCACGCTAGCTGCGGCGCTGCATTTAATGAATAAACGCTATAGCCTTGAAAAGTCATAATTGTGATATCCTGTAACTTGTCTTAATTCGAAGAACTTCGTAGTTAATAATAAAATTGCTACTACAAACGTTATAGATCAAAGATCGGGGATTACAGTGCATTTTTCAAATTTTCAATCAGATGGATAGTTTCGATAAAAAATTGAAAACACCTTGCTACGCTGTCGTGGCTTGCCGTGAAGAAGCGATGAAGGTGCATAGTACCGTGGCGTATGCAGTCGCAAAAACTATGCCTCAGCGCACACATAAGGTTGATTTTCGCCTATTTCCAAGCATTTTACATTTCGACACCTGCAATTTCAAAAATTCAAACCGAATAAGATAGTTGACGTCTGTCACCTATTTTAAGATCAAAATTGTTTGTTTTCCTTCCATTTGTTTGAGGCCATATGTTATTTGGTTGAATTTTTGAAATTGTAGGTGCTCAAAGTGGTATGCGGTGATACGTCCGTCTTGTAATCAAAAACGGTGTAGTACATTTTCGTTGTACAACAGGCGCACCTGCTCCTTTTACCTAGTGTGGGAGGTCTCAAATCCACTAATATTGAATATTCCAAAAGTGAAAAGACAAAAAAGTTAGGACTCTGAACAGCAAAATGGTCCTCACATTTACCATGCGCTGGATAATTTTAAAATAATGTAAAAACACACTAATAGTACCTCTAAAAACCAAAGCAATATCTTATTTGGTTGGATTCTTACGAACAATATTAGTGATTCTTCGTTCCATTATTCGTCGGCTGATATTTCGGCCACTAGGTATTTTCGGACCATGGGTAATTTCAACTTTTTTTCTTATTTTGACGAGAGGAACAACCTCCTAAAAGTTTATATGCAATTATCCCATATGTCTGGGAGACTTTTGTACCATACTCAGAATCAAGATGAAGATTTTTGTTGGATGGCATTTACTCAAAACCCTAAACGAATTTTACAAAATGGTAATTTTACGTGTTCGTTTTATTTTTTCAAGATCTAGCTACAATTAAATTTTTATCGCCCACTTAAGACTCTATACCGAGTGTCGGTTCTCAAACTCAAACATGGAAATATAACAGTATATTGATCGTTTCTGCTCATACCTGCTCATCAGTTTATCTTACGGGAAATGTGATGGTATTATTGCCTCAGGTGATACCAAAGACTAATTTTTTATTTTACAATACTAATTTAAAACTTTGCTATCTTTAATAATATAATATGCCACGATTTTCAAAATTCGACTCCATATTAATTTTATTGCTTTTTTCGCGTTCACAATTAATAGCTCCATTGTGACACTGCAAACTGTACAAAACAGTTTCACAACGGAAGCTATTGTGAAACTGTTTTCGGTAAAAAGGTAGGTAGTTCTTAAAAGTGGTAGCATTTGATTGATTTGTCAAATTATCAAACGTCATTTACATCAAATATCAATGGCATACAGTTCCTCTTCTACTGAGAGGTTAAAAATAAATACAGAAATTATAAATATCTGAACTATTACTACCTACTTGTTTTTCAAATAATGAACAACTCACAGATTAAAGAATTCTTTTAAAATGTTTATTATAACCTAAATAGTCAATTTTGACAGTTTCTAAATTAGCTTGCCGCAGTGTTACCACTTGTTTCAATCGAAAATCTCTAGATAGTAAATTCATTAAAAAAATTCAAATATTTGTTAAATAAATTTCGTAAAGTAGGAAAAATAGTATATTATGCTCGTTTAATAAGGGACATTGTAGCATTCGCTCCATTGGAGCACTCTCGCTACAATGGACCCTATTACTACACTTGTATAATAAGATACTATTTGCTATAGTAAAGAAATAAATAAATAATGAAAAAATACCTATAAATTGAATGCACAATGTTCAAGCGCGGATCTAGAGAAAATCTGTGGGGGGGGGGGTAAATAATTGTGGATGGTATATGGAGAACCCCCTGGCAACGGGGGTTCCGAAGAATTTTTAAAAATTTGAGGCATTATGCAAAATTCTCAATTTTATGCACAAAATTGAGAAGTGAATAAAAATTAAGTCAAACAGCCTTTACTTATTTCAGTTTCTATGGAATAAAAATTCAAGACATTTTTTAAAAGCAGCAAAAGTTAGAATCTAAGCTACAATAAAGTTACTAATTTATTGGAAGTACTAAAATGGCAAGATTTACAAACATATTAGTATTGATTACTGTAACAAACTAAAATTAAGATATACCTATATGACCTGCGTATAAAAAATGAAAACTCCAGTCTAGCTAAATTTTGTTATTTCAAGATAAAATATTTTGGAATTTGCATGTTCATGTCTTTTGTCTACTTGTAATGGGTTCAGCTTTCAATGGTTGCCGTTAAGCCTTAAATATTTTAATAGTTTTCGGTTAACTGGACTTTTCTGGGTTATTTCTAATTCCTTTAAAATGCTGCTTCAACAACCCCGACCGCATTGTTTGACATCTGTTTTGGTTTTTCCAAGAAGCCCTCTCAGTCGTTGACTCAACTCTATACTAATAGCAGTTTTCAATGGCAAACCCAAAGATCTTATCTGAGCGTCAGCAGGGCACTATTGTTTAAGAATTGTCTACTGGATTTACCTACAACCTGTTCAAATAAGATCTTTGGGTTGGCTGGTGAAAAATACTATACTTTGTATCGTGTTATAACAGTTACAGTGATGTCAAACGCGAACAAATTTTATTTAATAAATTTTAATACAACATACAGATCTTCATTTTCAATTTATTTATGTATTTGCTCGGGGGGGGGGTAATTACCCCCCCCCCGTAGATCCGCGCTTGACAATGTTAATTGCCTATGTTTTACTTTGAGACCGGACATCCGGTATATGAGTAGAATTCAATCTAATGAAATAAAAATTCCAAATAGATAAAAGAACAGATACCTACCTACATAACTAATATGTTTATTGCTCGTGGAGAGAACACTTTCACTAAAGACTTACTGTAAGTAAAAACTTCTCAGTAGGTAGGTACCTACAACAGGTATTATAAACTTATGAATTGTACTACTCTAGCAATTGAAATATTACCTTTATAGTATTATCTCCTTCAGCAATATTATGAAATCAGAATTTCCAGTTTAGCTTAATATTTGAAATTATAGTAGTTGTATAATTTGTGATTTAATGTACGAGTTAAATTATTCAAACGGAATTGTAAAAAATAATAAAATCAAAAATTAAGACATAATGTATTGTTAAAAATTATTAATATAGGTATCTCACTATACTATACCTAACTAGACATATTGCTTTCTAATGGACGTATGACAGAAGTACAGAGAGCCATTAATTTTCAAAAAATAATCACTGCGTGGTGTTTCGTTTCTAAATTAAAAAATGATTTTCCCTACCTACATTCTGTTTATTAGCATGCAATTCACGAAGGGCCCTACATAGTGTCGGTACATTACTAAAATCGTTTTACTTACTTGCACACGAGCCTCTGATAAACTGATTCTTAACGCAACTTCCTCTCTCAAAAATACGTCAGGATAGTGTGTCTTTTGAAATAAAGCTTCAAGTTCTTGTAACTGTTGTGGACTGAATGTAGTTCGATTACGACGTTGTCTTCTACGTCCAAACATATACTCTGTTAAGAGATCACTAGGAAGTGGAGACAGATAAGGTCCAGCCATCTTCAAAGTTTTTTGTTAAATAGTTTATTTTCTTTCGTAAATATTCTTTTATTCAATTATTTAGACTTAATTCCATAGACGCTGAATTTAAACTGAAGTTTGAAATAATCGCCAACGTCTATCATAGGGGTTGCTCCACCCTAAATTGTTTTCATTGGTGGAAGTGACGGACGTCCCAAGGCGTCGGGACGCCAGCGCACTGTGTATTGCATTAATTAAAATATACTTTTCACCACCTGGATTATTTTATGTAGTACAGTGAGTTTGTTAATTGTTTTATTAATTACTAACGTACATTTTAGAATATATTAAAAGGGAAATAAAAGACTAAAAATCAATTGTATGCTTAATTAATTATAAAAATACCTTGTTTAGAAATAATTTTCTTGCTTCTTTGGCATGTTGCAGTTTTTTTCATTATTTAATAAATACAAACGAAAACTTACATAGTATTATAGTACGGATATTTTAATTGAAAATCGATAGAAACTCACAATATTTTTTTGTAAATTCGATTTACAAAAAATTCAGAAACTGATATAAATTTTACTTTTGTATCAGGTAAGATTGCTGTTATTATTCTGTAGCAGCGCTACTAATTTCCTCAAGTTTTAAAAACTGTTTTATTATTAAAAGCAGACACTGCAAATAGAGTTCTAGTTTTAGAAGAACTGAAGTAAACTATGTGGTACATACAGGCTGTTTCAGTTGAGACCCGTCCACCCCTTTTATTTTTAAAAAGCGAAGAGTGATGAAATTGAAAAATTCTTTTTAACTGCTACTGCATAGTATGCAGAGAATTTATTGGCACTGCTAGAATTTTCAAAGGCAAACCGGAAGTACGGAAAACCAGAAACAACTTTAAAATTTGAAATGGAAACATAGGTCGTGTTTGGTGCCGTTGGATAGGACTAGAACTCTGGTTGAGGAAATTATTTAACGAAAAAGAAAAGAGATTTAAACAGTCATTTTCATTTTTTGATGGTTAAGATGTTCAAAATGTCTACCTCTCTCATTTAAACACTTCCGTGCCTTTTTTGCAACGGTGTCGGATTCTCGGAGGACTTCTTCAGGAGAGAGGAAACGATAAGGATCTTGTATCCTTTTCATGTCCATCCTAGTTGGGCGTTGGTGATAGGCGAGATTCTTCAATCGTATTCACAAGAAAAAAACTGAGGGGTTAAATCGGGGGAACGCGTGGGCCGTGCTACAGTACCTGCCCTACCTATCCATCTTCTGAGGAACAGTTGATTTAGGAAACGACGAGCAAAATGCGTTGTGCACCACTGTCCTATTGCAGCCACATGGACACTCCCGTTCTCAACAACAAATTCTAAAGATTAGAACAATTGAATAATTACGATTATCATTTAGATGACATAACAACAATATAATTCGTATCTTTTTCCTGGAACCGTAATAGGTATTAATACCTACAGTTTTCCAATAAAAAATAATTCTTTTTAAAAGCCCTATCCAACGATAACATTATACCAAACACGCCTACATTGTTGTCATTTAAAATTTCAAAGTCGATTCCGATTCTCCGTGCTTTCGGAAAATTCTAGCAGATAATAAATTTGTTGCATGTGCTTTGGTAGTAGTTAAAAAATTGTTTTTAACTTCACAGTTCTTCGCATTTAAAAAATAATGGTTGGGACGGCTTGTCTTAATGTGACTGTTGACAAATTAATTATAAAATTGTTAAGTAAAAAATTTAATGAAAAAATGTTTACCAAAATTCTTCTTACGAGACTCAGCCTGTATAGCGGGCAATTCAATAAGACCGGTTGTCATTCTGAAAGTATTTGTATAAGTACGGTAATTCATGGGAAAAGGTTTGTATAATAAATCACTCATGAGAAAATTATTAAAAATATTGTAGCCAGCAATTCCTGCTGGAGAGGGGTAACATAAATTTACATTCTTTGAAAAAAAGACGCGATAAAGGTATGCTGAAATGGTTGAGATCAAAATCCTGTCGCATTCTACATAAAATCACACTCCACTGAAAGTGTAAAAAGTTTCATGGTGCTGCTGTCCGAAAACATAACCATAACCTACAACAAATTGTTGTATTTCTGGATATCAACAAGTTGAAAGGGGAAAACCCTCTTTTTATTTACCTGACAATTAGTTCTCCTTTTCTTTTATTTGTATTTCAAGTCACTTACGAGAACCTGATTGTTTTCATATCTGAAAACTTTGGGGAGTTGTGACTAATTCATCAACTTCTCGATTTTCATTAAATTAATTCGCCCATCAATAACATACCCAAACAAAAATTGAATTTGAAGAGAATGATATAGTCTGCTGAAGAATATCCTGGTTTAAAAACATGAGAATAAAGGAGCGTTCTCATGATTCAATTTTCGTTGAACGTCAGTTTTAAACGTATACTCAGGTACGAATTGAAACATGTAAACTTGTTTGAACTGGTCGGTTGAAGCAGAGAAGCTTGGATAACTTTTGTAGTAAGATTAGCTTCCAGAGATGTGAATCGTTGGTCAAATCAATGAGTTGGAAAAGTGTGAACTTCGTGAAGCGTTTATCGATAACGATTTTTCCTGTTAATTGCTGATGAGATCGTTCAGAGAATCAATCTTATGTTCACATTCCTTGAATTGTATCTAAAATGGAAAAAGAGTGAAATCTGTAATGATGTGTCGAAATTGTTTAGGTGCAAGAAAGCATCTGACAGTGTCAATCAAAATTAGTCGCACTCTTTCACGAACACATCACAAATTATGCGAACCGTTTCTCTGATATCAATCATCGCCATTATCGTTCTATAATGCGTATTCTTCGTAATGTAGACCGGTCCTAATAACACCTTCAGGCAGTGCCTATTTTTCGCCCGATAGGCCCGTGCCTGGGACCCCTGAGCCAGGGGGCCCCACGCTCGAACCAACTGTAACTTTTTAAAACAACAGTTTATTTCTGACACCAAGTTTTTCGCCTGCACCGCTATTAATGCTTTCCTATACCTACGAGGGGGCCCCAGAAGGTATATGAGCCTAGGGCCCACTAGAACCGAAAATAGGCACTGCCTTCAGGTGTATAGGCTTAACTCTGTTAGTGTTATTAGTGTTCCCTGTTGATTTCCCAAGATGTAAAATAATGTGAGTGTTTATCTTTTATGTAAAGTCTTTAGATAGTTTTCTATGATTTGTTAACAAATTTAGGTTATTGATAATAATATTACTTCAAACTACTGTTTAAATATCTTTCGAAAATTTAATTTTTACTTTCTCAAATTAAATTCTTTTGACGAGCATACACTGGTATCTCTCTAAACATGTATTTTTTTATTTAAAATCTTTTAATTATTTTTAAGTTTGCGCCAGATGTGGCACGTTAAACAAGGCTGCTGATACGATATGACAATCAGATCTTCCACAATGGGTCCTGTCACATCAGCGAGTTTCGTAATTAATAAAGTCGGGGTGGTGTTGTGCCTTTCAATGCTCCTACTGCATACGTAGATTCAACCCCCATATCTTTTAGTTTTGATGTTAATTACCTACCGTTTTAATTTTCAGTTATCCCACGAATGTAAATTATTGAAAAAATTGAAAAAAAAAACAGAATATAGAATGTGGAGATAATAAATACAGATAGGGTCTTGAATAGGAAGAATGAACAACAGTCTATAGAGAAAATATTCAGTTCGGTGGAAATTTCAATGCACATATTTCCTTCTTTTAATAAATCTCGTTGTGATAATCCGAAATTATAATTCGTGTACAAAAGAATGGCCAGGGATGCGGAAGCAGAGAGGGTGGTTATGCTAAATGAAAAGGGGTAGCGCAGGGTAGAGGCGGGTACTTTGTAGCGCTTCCCCGCCCAAACCCTTTCAAATATGAAGTAATGCATAATTTTCATTACAGTGCTATATACACGGCTATTCTCCTTTTATTCTTTTTTGTTTCACAATGAAAGCGTCTACGAAGAAAATATGATTCTGACATTCCGTTAAAACTTCTTTATCGCCCTCTTACAACGTCAACTCACTTACACTAAAACTAAAATTATAAAAATCGATATTAGATATATAATAAAAAATATAGAGAATGAATTTAATTATAACCAGTAGGTTATGGGAAATGCCTACAATTAGTTTAAACACTATAATTATGTTCTTCGGAAATTAGGAAAAAACCATTTAAATATTCCATATCCCCTCTGCACGTAAAACCCGTATTATAAATATGAGTACTACGTACGAAAAAATAATGATTGATTTTCAGTATGAAATGAATGATTTTTAATTCCAAACTCAAGCTTTTGTTCGACCAGAGCGTGCAGCAGATGAGTATATGATTTTATTCATTGCGTTGTTCCCGTTCCCTGACATGATCCTCCCACATCCCAGAAAATTCTGTGCAAATTAAAAAGCACAATGCACTAGGCATGGTTCTACAATATTAATATTTGGATGCACGCTTGTATTATTGTGCAATTATTATGTTGTCAGCTAGTAACATGCTGACGAGTAATATTATAGGTAAACTATTAAGTAGGCACCTACCGTTCAATAAATATAAATTTTTAAGTACTATCTTTATAGCTTAAATAGGTATATGTTGTTTGGAGGTTTTTAAATTAATTTTTTTATGTATCCACGTTATCTTCAGGTAATGCATTTTTACTTCAAGGGTATTGTAATATCCATATTGTACTACAGAACTGGCTATGTAGAAGGGAGTCATTGTGTTACTAGTACAACAATATGTTAAATAATTGTACTAGTAACATAATGTGTGTATGTATCCACGGCAACGGCTAGCAGCGGCTGTATTATATACCGCTAGCTCATTTAAAATCGCACATGTCATTGTTTTGTTTTTATTTTTGACAGTAGTGGAAATGACGTTTAGAAAATAAACATTTATTGTATAACAAATATTGTATTATTTCGTTTGAAGAAAAAACATTATTGGTATATCTCTCGAAGTAGAACGTTCATTTTGTGTTTCGCTCACTTTGCACAGCCTCGGCCGCAATATATAGGCTCAACACAAAATGAACTCTTTCTACTCCTAGTAATATAATATACTATTTTCTCCGATTGACAGTAAAAGCATAGGTTGACTGACAATTGACTGGCTCTGAGGTTCCACTTTTGCTGCCTAGGCAGTAAGAGACCACTTTTGCTGACAGTAGCATTGGAAATCATGTTGATGCAGAAAACAAACAAATTTGAAATTTTAATAATTAAATTTAAGTTCCATATTTTTCACGATTTCTTTATTTTCGGATGGGGTGAACAGAGTAACAGTCAATATTACAAAATATAACACGGTTTCGTAAGAGACCTTATTACGATACTAGTGTCCTTATAGATTTCATTACGTATGGTTTGTCAGTGGTTTTCTTTGTTTCTGTGCTATAATAAAGCAGTTTAAAAAAGAAGTGAACAGTGCCTTAACGAAAGACATTTGTATATGGCTAAGTTGAGTTAAATGGTCATGTTTGATCTGAAACATATGTGGCTACAGTTTGGCTACAAAGTTTAGGTGTACACCTTATAACTATAGATATAAGTACACGAAAACAATGTTTACTAACGACATAAATATAACGATCTACAAATATCAAATATCATGAGAGGTGATGAAACATATTTCATAATAAATAAAATTATAAACCGTATTTTTTTAACACCTCGTACGGTAAACACTAGAGTCAACGACAAAGTGTTTATTTTCAAGAATGTAATATCACTGTAAGTTAGTGTAACGTGCATAATGAAGCCCCGGATCAAATCCGGTAGAATATTCCGGTTGAAAACACAAGGCGGAGGTGACGATATCCTTACTCGGCTATTATGTACTTGCATCGGGCGTGCGTTCGCAAATGTGATGAAGTTTCTAGCTATTGTTGTAAGTCTTTTATTATGATAAAGACATGTTACGGAATCATACCTAAAAAGAACTTGTGTGCAATGTATCTGGCGAACATCTGATCCGTGAATCGAATTTAAAATCTAAACTTTAAGTAAATGATTTTCTTTAAAAGCTTAGCTCATATGTGTTTATAAAAGGCTATGAATAAATGGGGGATGAAAGCGCTAGTAAATGGCATTAGCTAAATCAAATCCAATTGACTTCCAAACAACCCCAACCCTAATTTGCTATACCAATTTTAGATGGGAGCGCATAATAGGGATGTTGTACAGTAGATTAGTTCCATATCGTTTGATCATTGACCATTGTTTGGTTACACAATAATCTTATTACAGCATAAGGCGTGATTTAATTTTGTAGTTAAATAAAAATACATAATCATACTGACTTGTAAGCTTGTTTTTGGTTCTTGTTTGTCGTGATTTTGGTACTTTGGGAAACGTCTGTTCACTACATTAAATTTGTGTGTTTTAATAAAAAAAGAAATATAAATGCTTTATCAAATCTATAGAAGTAGGAGATTAATATATTTGTCAAAGTGAAAATTGTGTTTAAGTTATATTTCGTAAATCTTATAACGGGAGATATAAACACTTGTTTTTTTAAATTTAATTTTATATTGATACTTAATACACTTTCTGGTTTAGTATTCCAGAAAACTTTTTTGTATCGTAAGCGTATTGTCAGCGCATAAGCTGTGGAATGTTTCAGACGAGAAGTCTCAAAACAACAATCCAAAAAAGAAATAGAAACAACGCCAGGTGTGATACCATTTTTTTAAACCTTTTATAACAGAAACAACCGATCCTTATGCTATAGGTACGTCAATTCATTTTCGCGAGAAGAAGGTTTGTTCTGATATTTCTAGAGTTCCAGACATGGTGTGCAAACCAGGTTTTGAAAACAAAATTGTTATGGGACCACAAATTTAAAATCTTCTACCAATACGGAATTCATGCTCTACCATTCTTCGATTCCAAAATATAATACTAATTTTGCTGCGTCAAATATGAACTCCGAATAAAATTGATGAAAATGTGTATCGTGACGTAAAAGCGACTGTATCGTTCTCCTTCTTCGCCAATGCCTTTAATTTATATCAGCTACAACTGCCTAACAAAATAGAGATTATGCAAAAAATGTAGTTTCTGATCTAGCCGAACATTAACTTGCTAGTTTTGTTGGTTGTAATTCTGACTTCATACCTTCACAATTTTCATTAATTAAAAAGTTGCATTAATTTCCTTATACAAGATATTAAGACGCATTCTAAAACAAAATGCTTGAAAACAGAATTCAATTTTTGTCTTATGTGGCTAGTTACTACGCAACCAAATTCTTTAATTCTTATCAAAGCCTGTATAAATGGGGAAATGGTGCACATTTTGAGCATTTCATTTATAACGTTGATACTTTATTATTTGTTTATTGTTTATTATCTTGTATATTACTTTGTTTTTCATCTTTTACTAACTATACTTTTACTGATTTCTAAAGTATAAAGTTTTCAAGTAATCATAGTGGGTACCGGTCATTGCTGTATCAATTCAAACAACTGAAATATTTTTGCTAGATTGGGTTGTTTTGTGTATTTACCAGTTGATACATACCTATTGTAAGTTGATTTTACAAAACGCAGGCTGGTTGCCATGGAAAGCAAACATGCCGAAACTGTTATAGCCAATTTCACAGTGGTTTTAATCTTATGCGGTACGTAAAACAATGCAATGAGAGTTATCAAATTAAATTAAAACGTCAAAGTATCATAATTAAATTGAAAAAAATGTAGTTAGTCACTTCAATAATAGTATATTATATTATTAGGAGTAGAAAGACTTTCGCTCGTTTTACACAGCCTCGGCCGCAATATATGTGCTCAACACAAAATGAACGTTCTACTTCGAGTGATATATACTGTTTTTCTGCAACCGTCTTAAAAGTCATCACTTTTAATACCAAAAACTGACATTGATGCTTTTGTTACTACTAGTAAAAAAAGTGTGTGTTGCTCGGCAACACTTTTAGTTCCTTGCATTTTAAAAGTAGGTAGTTTTACTTCCTAGGAACTTTTACTTTTAACATTTTTGGTTAAGATTTGTTATGTTCAAACCGAGGTTCAAACATTTTCGATGGTTATTTGTCAGTTTGACAGATCTTAATTTTATTATTTGGATGCGATTGTTTCCGTTGCAGAAAAAATTTCATTCGGATTAAAAGTGATTTTTTTTTGACTCGCAATATTGCATCTGTTCGGTTACGATACAGAGCGTAGCTCCGCCTCACAAATGCTAAATTTGTTCGTCAAAGAAAGTGACACTGTTAATCCTAATATCACGATCTACTATTTTTCTTCAAGCGAACTAATACAACATCTGTCGTAAAATAAATGTTTATTTTGTAAACGTCATTTCCACTACTGTCAAAAATAATAACAAAACTATGACATGTGGGATTTTAAATGAACTAGCTGTATAATACAGCCGTTGCCATGGATATACGTACACACATTATGTTACTAGTACAATTATTTTTTGCGCTACTGAGCTGTATTTCATTGTTTACCGAGGCTGTTTCCAAGACAGTAAGTTATGTTTACTAGTTGCTAAGGATAAAGTCGTCGGTAAAATACTTTGGGGTTCTAGAACGGTAAGTAAATTTATTCAAATGTAAGACAGAGATTAGACTGAGCGATCAGCGTCGGTCGTCCGCGAACGTCTTCGATCGATCAGTATCGGTTAGCAACGTTCTAAAAATGTAACATTAGACTGAGCGACCGGTGGCGGTCGGTGGCGGTAAAAAATTGTTTGTGGTCATTGCACTGAAGACTAAGAAAATACATTTTTTTCTTTTAAATTCATTAAAAAATGTCCAGTTCAAGTGAAAAGGAACAAATGGTGACCGTTCTTTACTGTTATTGGTAGAAAAAACAAGGGCACTTTTAAAAAGTTGGGTTACGAATTACTTTTGAACGTTCGTGACCGATCAAAATTCTAATTTCAAACTGTTCGTTGCATAGCGATCGAGGCCGTTCGTGAACGACCGATCAATGTAACTTTGCCCATTAGAATACTTGTGTTGGAAATTTGGTCGACGGTGACCGTTCGCGGACGATCGACGCTGATCGCTCAGTCTAATCTCTGTCTAAAATTCGATAAATTAATGTCAGTCACAAATGTCAGTTTAGTTAAATAAAAGGAATGCAATTTTCAATGTTAGTTAAAACAAGTCCTGGAGCTTTTAATTTCTCGTAACAAAGTACGCCAGCAAAGATTTTTCATCAATATTTGTACTTTTCTTGGTACATCAATTTTTAAAATGATTGTAGGTACCTTCGTAGCGTCTCTCTAGACTTATCAGGAATGAGAACCGAACACCCCACATTCCAAGCTTCTTCTATTTCGTTTTCGGAATCACTTTCATTCATTTTTAGCACGGAACTCAAAATAATTTTCACAAAAAACTGCAATGGCGGTAAATGTTTACAGATTGCTATAGAAACGCAATATATCAATCGACAATACGGCAACGTGATGTGGAGACTGACAATTATCGCATTTGAATCTGTATTAATCATTAATTTATTAAAAATTCTTTTTACCGAACTCAGTAGCGCAAAAAACGTCATAAGCATCACGAACGTTAAGGACTACCGATCTTAGACAATAATTGGAGTCGTCGCTGCGCTCCTCCTCCAAACTATTGTCTTCGATCGGTAAAATGTCCTTACCATTCTTAATACTTAATATACTATATCATATTGTTTGACTAGTAAGACAAATACTCTCTTCTACATTAGTCAGTTCTGTATTTTCAGTTCATTTTCAATATTGTAAAAATTATATAAATAAATATTATATCAGCATCCATGGAATTCGCAAATAGGTCGTTATCAAACAGACAAAAGGATGCAGGTTTTGATCTTGTCTGTGGTTGGTTGTGTGAATACACCAATGATCAATGCTGTTAATAAACCAAGCAAGCAGCTCCGAGTTGATTAATTAAACATCGGTGTGTGGTGAGGCTTTCTCTCCCGTACCCCGGAAAATACGATCAGGATATTTTTCCCTTCACAAAATTATGTAAATTGTGTTTCATACAATACTTAAATTGAAATATATCCGTAATTTTTAAAAATTGCAACAGAGTAAATACAACCAACAGTTTTTACCACTTGAAATTGTTTCTAAACCTTAAAAAGTATTAATTATTTAAAAATAATATTTTCAGTGAATTAATTGTACTTATTACAATTTAACAGTTGGTGTAATTATTAATTTGCCTCCTAAACACTGAATACTCTTAATGAAATGGCTCCAGCAAAAGGGAAAGTTACCATTAATCTAAAATCAAGTTAGATTGGAACGTAAACGAGATTTTCATTAAATGTTTCAGTGTTCAGGATAAACCGCTGTACGAGCTGCTTCGGACTAATCCAAGAGTAATTAAAGCACTTTGGCAACGCCAGTCTTTAAAAATAAGAAATTACTTTAAAAGCATTTGAAAAGGTCTGCGCCTTTCCACGGTCTTTACACCAGATTTCTTGTAAACTTTTGCGGTTTCTTCCAACTAAAAAGTTGTAAACATTGAAGAACCATTTATAATTCAATGAATATACCTACCTGTTTAATATAAAAATAATCAAATAATAAAAACTGCTAAATAACGTTTAAGTAACATTTTAATATGTTAAATTCTTTAGAGTTAATTAATATTTTTAATATGAAGGTGAAACAGCAGAAATTTTGATGTTAAAGAGATGAAATGAAGGTGGGTGAAAAGCAGCTTCGAAGTATAATTATAAATTACTCTGTATTTTCCATTGTTTAGAGTCGTCAAAATACAACAAAAGCTTTTTTCAGGCTGCCTTATAAACTAGTCTGATTAAGGCAAGCAAAATGCGCCCTTATTTGAGCAGAACTCAAATAACATTATGAAAAATCTCCTTGTTCTCCTATTCAAACAGACTGCATTAGTCAAACAGACGGCGTATAATATAACTAATGGATGACAACACTGATTGAAAAATTTCGCAGAACACAAAACGGAATTGAAAGGAGAGCATGATGAAATGAAAATTAGGATTCGTTTGATTCGTTTACATATTTCGCGAAGCTCATGCGAGTTGTAAAAGATAATAAAGATACCAAGTTTTCAAACTAATCCATACCTAGGTACTTTTATTTAGAATTTAATTTAATGATTCGTTATAATATATTTCATTAACGGAACACAATGTAAAATAAATCTAAACTATTAAAATACAATCTAAAAATAAGTGTTACCTACTATGGTAAGTGGATCATGCAATGGGTTTTATCATAACGATTAGGTCTGGTTGATTGCTAGTCTGACTTATCTTTGGACTTATCTTACCGTAGAATATTTACACTACTACCTATGCTACTATTTTTTTCTTTGGTTAACGGCTGTATATTGTGAATGTTTATTCTCAACATTCTTGTTTCCGTAATTTGTTATACCCTTCTACAGCGTGAGCGATCTAAAATAAACTTGATAGTGAGAGCTCTTGAAAAATACGAGGATGTGAGTCCATATAGCGCTTTAACAACGTGCATTTGAACTACGATCAGGTGCTTATATGACTTTAGCAGTCTTAAGCTACATAAACAAATAATTTAATTAACAAATTAATTTTACTTGCGCTGAATACTAGACACCGGAAGCTTTAGGCGGCTAAAATCACATAGGTATCCTAGAACAGTTCGTATATGTAAAACAGGTGAGAAGGTGTTTTGGAAATTGTAGAGATTGTGAGTACCAGGTGAATAAGTGAAACTTCAAGCGTAAATTATGTGCTTGTAGAACAATGTTAGCGTCCAGCAATTTTCCTCATGGCTCTTACATAAAGTTATACTTTCCAAACTTGTCAAAATTTTGTTTACTCGCAAAACATGTATTACCGGCGCGCGATGGGATTCTCGTGAATGGTCAAGTGAAAACCCGCACCGAGCCGGTATTTTGAGAGATTTGTTTCATAGGATGATAGGACCATATTATTTATTAAAACATTTGAATTGTCAATCGCATCTTAACTTTTCGCGCGATTATTTTAAATGTACCATTATGTTGTACTACTAAATGCATGTTACTAGGACAGTGGCGTCGGAACCACGGGTGCAACGGGTCAGCTGCACCCGTAAACAATTTGTAAATGGCTCTTTGCACCCTTTACTATTTTTGGTATTTTCAGTATTTCAATGCAATTTTAAAATATGCATAAGCAAAATTGTTGAAATTTTGATTTTTTTAAATTTTACTTTAAAATAGCCATATGTTCGTAAAACGGTTTTAAATTGAGCACGCCCACTTTTGAAAAAAAAATCGCCTGCGGCGCCAAATTTTCTCGCTACACCCGTAGTTGAAAAATAGTTCCGGCGCCACTGTACTAGGAGCATATCTTGTACTCCATGTATATTATTCACATTTCGCACATAGTGTACAGTAGTTATTATAGCAGCGCTGTTTCATGACCACTAAGATCTCCGATTTAACACAGATACTTTGAAAAAGTTGAGGAATCAAGCTTCTTTAAATGGAGCTGAAATCGTTTTATGAAACCCCTAACTCATGTAAGCAATCCAATGAGATTAACTCTCGTGATCAAACTATGTAGGCTATAGGCCAATCAGCGCCCTCCACTTCTAGGTTCTTGTTTGGTTGTTTGTAACAGCTTGATATTTTTATCCAATTGTCGTTTATTGTTTTAATTTCAACAGAATTGGCTTTCTGGAATTGCTAATTGATGGGGTTCAATACCTCCGTTAAGCGGAGTTACTATTCGTACACACAGTAGGTATGTATGAATAGTGCCCTAGCTGTTCGTATCGTACGCACTCACGCTGTGTGCGAATAACTGCAGAGTGACTATTCGTACATACAGTATGTATGAATAGTGCCCTATCTATCCATACACACCCTCACTAATGTTTATGAATATTGTAGAACACTAAATTAGGTTTCTTCTAGGATTTCGTCTTACTAATGAGTTAACAATATTTCTTATTATAACTCATATAACTGTCAATTTAAAAGTTTGTACTCTGTGAAACTAAAAATAAATTACACCTGTTTAGTTAAATTTTATTTGAACATTCATTAATACAAGTTTGACAAAACCAATCGCCCTCAGGGGTTCTTTTGATATTGTCTCTGGGGTGGGGTTTGGTTGCGTGTACTAACGATTTTTTGTTTTCTTTTATAAGGAATCAGTAACTGATTAAATAGTTTGTATTCACCCACCTTGATGATCACGGATACACTTGAATATCGGAAATCCCGGAGAAAATCACACATTCACACTAAAAAATTAATTTCGCTGTAAACGTTGGTGACTGCAATAGCCGCTACACGATTAATTCGTACACGGGGTGTGTATCAATACCCAGGGTGCTACTCGTGCATACTGTGTGTACAAATAGCTTAGGTTAGTCGTACACAAAGCGTGGGTGTGTATTATCCACCATCTCACGGTCCCGGTGCAGAGAACCTAAAATCGTCGCTAGCCGTCATACCTAGGCCATACAGGTTATATTCTGACCTTCCACAAACTCTCTGGGCAATTCTGGGTTCATGGGATAGTGCAAGACGTCTACGAACAGCTACAGCTCTATTCATACATACTGCGTGTACGAATAGTCACTGCGTCTTTTAAAAGGATAGCTGTTCCTCCAGAAGCTTATACCACGCTTCTCCTTCTTCTTCTTCTTCATACTTCATTTAGGCAGTACTGTCTGTTCATTTTCCACAATCTTAAGTTATGCTGTCACTCCATCTCTTTTTCGATCTTCCAATGCTTCAACTTCCAGCAGACGATTTGTTCCTTATTTGTTTTACCAAGCGATTCTCGTTCATTCTCGTATCTCCATTCCCTCCGTCTGTCGTTCACCCAATCCGCTACTGGTTCTTTGTCGTATTTCTGTACTTCGAATTGTGTCTCTGTTTTATTCGTTATTTTTCGTAGCACCTTCATCTCGAACGTTTCCATCAGTTGTTTGGTTTTGGCTGTTCCTGGTCTAGTTTCGGCGGTGTATGTAATAATGGGCCTTACTACTGCTTTGTATACACTTGCCCTTGTTTCCGTTCTTATACATACATATGCTTATTGTGCCATATTGTGTGGTTCAGACATTCTGCTATTTTGTTTGTTTTATTTACTTGTTCCCTCTCATTTCGGCTTGCGTGTTTCCGTAGCTGGTTATCTGGGATCCTAAATATTTTATATTTGTCACTTCTTCTATGCGTTTCGTATCTATTATTAGCTTGCATCTTATCGGCTCTTTGGCTATAACCATTGAATTTGGTTTTTCACGAGAGATCTTAATGTTGTATGTTTCGCAGGAGGCTGTCTGAAACTTCATTAATAAACTTTGGAGATCGTCTTCATTTTGTGTAATTAGAACTGCGTCATCTGTGTAGCATAACACATTGATTTTTCTACAATCTGCCTTATTACGAAGACGGTGGCGTCTGTACATGAGCTACCACTTCTGAAGCCTTGTTTTAAAGTTCTTGTTTCTGTTGGATCTATATAATTATGGTACTAAATCTGGGGATTTCGAATTATTCTTTTGGAGTGAGGTCAGTTTTTGTTATGCACGCGATGTCTATATTGTGTCTTACCCGAAAATCAATTATTAGGTCCTTCACCCCATCTGCATTCCAATTAAGGATTGTAACGTGACGAAACTTAAATCACACAGTTCAAAACTATAAAAGATTTATAGTATTAAAGCAGTAATCTATTGTACCATACTACGGTTGCTTCCCTTACAAACTTCAATTAAGATACTTACAGTAAATACACGATAAGACTACACGAAATTAGGTACAGACTCAACGAATCGCTTTTAAATTTACCGCCCTAACAAGACCTGTAATCTTATTGGTGTCCGGTTAACCATTCAAATCTGCCGGACTGCAAAATGCTTGGAAGGAGGCCAGTGAAGATGGTAGTCGTCCTGCGACTGCTACTTTGTGAAGCAGTGTCCGCCAGAACAAGCTTGATTTGCTTGGCCGTTGCATCACCTCAAGCGTTGGTGTGGTGGGATTTTGTATCTGATTCTCTTTGGATTATCTATCATATCGGATCTTTATCTGCTGCTTGAAGCAGAAAGCTAGGTAGTATTATCTAATACTGGATTGCATCTCGGTGGGTTTTGAAACGGTTTCTTATAGATTTTCCTCGTTCTTAGACGGTAGATCGACACTTTCTTAATCTTTGAAATTATTTATTTAGATATGTATGAGTTAATAGTTAATAAACAAAAACGAAGCTTGAGAGTTGAAGCATACGATGAGATTGTAACTCGAATGTCGCAGGTTTTACGGTTGTGGCAGACTAAAAGGCAGACAGCAGTTATTCTTCTTGGGGGTAGATCTCGGGAAACAGGGCTGGTTTTTGGTTTGATTCTCCAAAAGAGCAACTAGATTCTGACTGGTTATTGTATCGGTCAAACAACCAGTTAGTATAATATTCAAGTAGACATTAAAATAATTATAACATTTTTTATTATGAATATCAAAGTTTTCTATAACTAAATAATTACATTAGTACTTATTCTATTATTTAATTGCTTTGGTTCCTTAAAATTATTTTTATAATATCAGACTAATTAATGAGAAATATCTGTTAAAACACAAACTATATTTATCTGAAATACTTGTCAATAATGTTTTCCACAAACCACTGCCATTCAAACTGTAGATGGTTTCCAGGAAGCGACAAGAAATGTAATTTGCCATCGCCATCCATTTGTTTCAACCCCAAGCGATCCTTAAAAATATTGTCTTTAGGAACAAAAGATTATGTAATTGTTTGACTTACATTTTTATATAAATGAGATTCTTGTAACGTTTCAGTCTTCTTTGACTGGCCTGGTTTGTAAAATCCAAACCATTCGGATGCTATCGGCTGCACCATAGTATCTGTGTCAAATCTGACCATCACAAAATTCTCTAATGATTTCAAGTTGCTTATGTAAGATTGATTGATAATTCTTTCGTTATTAATATCTGCTAAGAAAGAGCTTTTTGCTATGTACTCGTTTTCGTTTAACGGGTCATGCCAATAGGTAGCTTGAACTAGAAGCTTTTGCAGCCAACTGTTGAGAGAGTTGATATTAGTCCGGTGGGCTTTTCAAAGCTGAATGAAAATTAATGATTTTGTTGGTTTCAAGTTAGTTGGTAATGCAAAACATAACACAAAGAAATTAAATTCCTGGGAAACTATTTTACCAATGGCTACCGGGGGTCCCATTTACCAAGATCGTATATTATGACCAACCATATTTTTCACGCAACATCCATGGATAAAACGGATTTAACTTTATTAAAAGAAATTAAAGCCGTACACGGAATTGGAACCTAATATTTAGCCATATCAGTTCCCTATCAGAAATGTTTTGAAAAATAATCAAAACCTGGCGTTAGAAATTTTAGTAAAATACAAACCCTATGTACGCAGCATGGTTAAGAAGTCGTCGAATATAATCACATGTAGGATGAGACAGTGAACCACAATTGGGCAAACCGTAAACTCCTTGATGTTGTCCACCCAGAGAAATAAGATTTTTCATTTTCGGTTCAGGACATCTTTGTGCTAGCCCACGCCTTAAATTGCCATAGGGAGAGAATAGATAGGTATACAGACTGAACCAAAATTAAACTTACAAAAATTGAGAGCCTTGAGAAAATCCAACAGCATTGTATCCATTGGTAAGCAAAGGGTCTGCCTTAAGCATATTGCAGGCTTCTTTAATCTGTTTATCGGGATGCATGAAATATCCATTTTCGACATCATCAATCACCGACTTTCCAATTTTTATGGACAATATGTGTACTCCTGGTAAAGTTTCGTTTAAACGTTTCTGCACTGCGCCTAAACTGAATGGAAAGCAACAAGCGTCTCCTGGAAACGTAAATAGAAAACTTTAGTAAAACGCGTCGTCTGCGTTGATAACATATCAACGCAGACGACGGCAAAACGTATTAAATGGCTGTTAACTGTAACTCTAGCCAAACTTTACAGGCATATTTTACCAACCAAAATAATGAAAAAAGTTTAAATAGGTTGAAGTGTAGGTACCTGTGGCCAGTGTAATGGTATTACTTGCCATACACCGATCCTTTATAGAAGGAGCATATCCCTATGCTGCACTCCACAAACGATGGTTCAAAGACGATTGACAGAAGCGAAAATACAATATTGGTAGAAAGTGCAATAAGGATAAACAGATAACAAGAACTAATGCATTGTTGCGTTGCATACTTTTTGTTTTCGAAAGTGGGCGTGGCGCTATGAAGTCATCAGCTAACAGCCAATTACGGCGCTACAAATTACCGCACGCATGCGCAGAAATTACTAGTTCCTAATATATGCCTGGCCTTGTCAATCTTGTTTGAGCGGCATGCCCTTTCCGTAAAGGGGCAGTGTATGTTTGATGTTCAAGATATTGTTTAAAAAAAATTGACTACATTACTGCTTAAGTATTAGATAAAACTCATCTTAATTGTACATAATTTAATAGCAATAGTATGCAGACTAGTAGCGCTAATAAAACATTTTTCTAATTCGGTATCGAAAATTCTTACTTATCAACATTCATTTCAGTTAGGAAAAGTACTATTTTTCCTAACTTGTATCGAAAACTGCTTTAAGTTAGGAAAAGTAAGATTTTTCGGTTTTAGACGTTTTTTTGTTCAGTTTTTGACGTTTTGATTTTTTCGTTTTAGACGTTTTTTTTTATCTCGGCCTTTCAGAAAGTAAAATTATTATACCGAATTAGAAAAAATTATGTGTGCAATTCGTTAGGAAAATCAGATTTTTCCGTTTACGACGTGTTTTTGATCTCGGCCTTACTTTTCCTAACTTAGTACACAAATAACTATTTTAGCACGAGAGCTCCCACTTCGTATTTACTTTGGTAAAAATATCCGACATGGTTTCTAATTCTGGTGTTCAAGTGGTTTGGGGGAAATTTAATTCACACTTTTTATGCTATATTAAAGTTATTCAATCAGTGCAAAATAATATGCTAGATCAGGTTTACTACTACGGCTACTGTGGGTTATTTGCGGGAATTTAAAACAGATTAGAATAAATTTCTTACGATTTCTAATTGCTGCGAAGTATTGCCGAAACAGGATCGTTAATTTTCAATTATTAACTTCCTGTTTGATATTAAACTACTTTAAAAAGTTGAAAGAAATCGGCAAATTCCACTAGCTTTAGGAATAATTGGATAAAATCAGAGAACGGGTATTAAAAATAAAAACTCTTAAGGTTGAGTAGAGCACTATCTTTTTTTTTCACGTATTAAATGTGCCAGTTTGTTACGACATTGTTTTATTGTTCTTTCCACCTTTTTCTTAGACGTGTAATACAATTTCTGAAAATTGAAGTTGTATAATTTTGCTATATGTTATTAATGTAACAACATCAAGTAATAAATAATAAAAAATTATTAGTTAATTTGGGGACGACGAGCAATTGGTGCTTAGCTTAGACACTTTATAATTTGCAACAATTAAATTATTTAAACTGTAATACTTGCTAAATCGTTCGTTTCCGGTTAATTAAGGGCATTAAGGCCCTTCAGAAAACTTTGTATTTAGTTTTATGGAAACAAATACTGTAGTAGGTGTAGGTAATTTAACTTCCCGTTTCTAGTCACTCGTACCCGTGCACTACTTAGTTATGTTTAATAAAGGAAAAATTATCTGTTTATGTAATCTGCACTTTCTGCATCAGAAAGTCTAAACGAAAGTCGCTAGCAATTGAAATACTGCAGATGTACCTAAATTAGTGTCTTAAGAATATAGGAATTTGGTCATGGGCATCGTGTAGGATTATTTAGGATGTTCTTAGTATTATGATGAAATATGAAAAGAAAAAGAAAAATTAAAAATATAAAAAAAAAATTAAAAACATCCTCGACCGCAACGAAGCCTACCAGCTAGCTCGCACCAGGTCAAAATTACAAAAGTCGGCGCCAATGCCGGGGCCGGAGATGTATGTATAGGTTCACCATCGATCTACAGCCATAAAACAGTGTCGAGTATGGTAGAAGAGGAACAGTATAAAAAATATCGCCTTAAAGGTGGTCGCAATTAACGCGGCATGCCATAAAACTTCGGAGGATAAATCGCATACTGTAGTCTGTGATTGGTTAGATTGCTGCGTGACGCGCTAATTGTGCATCCACCTTAAGCGCATCAGCCATGTGTGGTATGTACTACCACACATGGCTGATGCGCACCCATACATGGGTGGCAGCAGTGGACAGACTGAACATTGGTCACCTTTTTGATTACCCAAAATAATTTCTTCCTCGATTCAATAAAGAGCAGATATTAGGAAAGATTCTTCAAATGGATTTCCGTAATCCAAAACACCAGTGGAAGAATTAGCAACCTTCTGATTTTTGTTAATGGGTTTTTCTAATCATATAAAAAAGGAAATTTTTATACCCATTTTACAAAATTTTTCATCTTCGTCAATAGAAAATACGACTTTCGCGTTGTTTATTTATGTCATCATGACATCCAATACCCAATACCTACCCCAGATTTATCATTCGTATCCTTACACATGAGTTCATTCTCTAATACTTGAAAATCATGCAAGAAGAACGAATTTTTATAGTTGATTACTTCTAAAGGCGCGTCCACATTAGTAAAAATATGCGTTGTATGTTTCATTCGGCACAAATTTGTGTGTGAGTTACAAATTTACGCAAATGTAGACGTCTTCGCCGCAACCGAACGCACGCAAAACTTTTCGCCAAATTCAGCACACGCGTCCATTCCTTGTCGGTTTTTGTCAATACATCAAAGAGATTTGCGCTGCAACGTCGTTCTAGAGGCGCGTCCACACTAGTAAAAATATACGTTGTGTGTTGAATGTAGAATTCGGCACAAATATTTGCGCCGCAAAGGGGCTGCAATCGCTGCATAAATATTTACGCCGTGCGCCGTGCGTTCGCGCTCAACACGTGTGTGATGGTTTGTTATTATTAATTTTTGAAATGATCCGTACTTTCATCCAAGGATAGTACATTCAATAATCTGCTGCAACCATTCTGTTTTTTATTTTAATACAGATGTGTAATCCAACAGCGTCTGTTCTTTTTAAATTTCTCTTTTCTTCATAATAAGATGATGCATAACAATGAAAGCAGCACATTTCCTTTTCATTATTATTAATGTATCGGACATGTTTTAGCCGTTACCTACCTACTTGGGTTAACAAAGTATGATTTAAATTAACTCCCACTGACAAAATACGCCACAATCACTGGGTTCACGAAAAATACGTCCACACTAGAACGACGTTGCAGCGCAAATCTCTTTGATGTATTGACAAAAACCGACAAGGAATGGATCGCGTGTGCTGAATTTGGCGAAAAGTTTTGCGTACGTTCGGATGCGGCGAACACGTCTACATTTGCGTAAATTTGTAACTCACACACAAATTTGTGGCGAATGAAACATACAACGCATATTTTTACTAATGTGGACGCGCCTTAGTGTGGACGTATTTTTCGGGAACCCAGTGATTGTGGCGTATTTTGTCAGTGGGAGTTAATTTAAATCATACTTTGTTAACCCAAGTAGGTATAGGTAACGGCAAAACATGGTCTGATACATTAATAATAATGAAAAGGAAATGTGCTGCTTTCATTGTTATGCATCATCTTATTATGAAGAACAAAAAAAATTAAAAGAAATTAAAACAAAACAGACGCTATTGGATTAAACATCTGTATCAAAATAAAAAACAGAATGGATGAAAGTACGGATCATTTCAAAAATTAATAATAACAAACCATCACACACGTGTTGATCGCGAACGCACGGCGCACGGCGTAAATATTTATGCAGCGATTGCAGCGCTTTTGCGGCGCAAATATTTGTGCCGAATTCTACATTCGACACACAACGTATATTTTTGCTAGTGTGGACGCGCCTTTAGAGTCGAAATAGATCCAAAGTTCACTTAAAAAGTGTAACCTGGACAGATAAAATCAACTTCGTAGTGAGCGCCGTTCAAGATGTTTTGAATTTTCTTCATTGGCAAGACGTGACGTGATTGTACTGCGATGGTGTTCCAACTCAGCACACAAGAAACCTCTCCGTGTACGATTAATTAGTTTCCAAATAAGTCTTAACAAGGACACACAAGGAGTCAAGGACTACAAAGGACATAATCAAGTAATCTTAGCTGGTCTGGAAATATACAGGCATACACCATCTGCGCACAAAGGTGTCTATAATACCACAGAGCATAGATAAGGCATAGACCATTTGTGAGCGAGGCCTTGAAACTTGGGTGTGATTCAGCGATCAATCATTTAATTTTCTCTTTACCTCCAACTAGCCATAATTCCATAACTTTTCCAAATTTTTTGCTTAAAATTACTTGAGAAATGAACCCTTGCAGATTCCTCTTGAAACACCCTATATTAAATTAAATTATTCAAAAAAAATCGACAATTATAGTAAATCTCTACATTTTTATATAAATTAAACAATCGAATGTACTATTGTGTGTTCAAAAAGTAGGGGAATCAAGGTAGTTCATGAAAATTTCAAATAATTTAAATTGCAGATTTAAAGTTTTATTGGTCTTCTGTCAAAGTAACAAGTGAACATGAACCAACTGTATAACTTTGCAGTTAAAAAAGGGATTATAGCTTAAGACAGTGACCGCCGCACGAAAATGGTTAACACGTAACACCCGATGTATCTTAACTTTTCTATTGGGGTCACTTAAGTGTTGGAGAACATCGATTCACAATAGGAAGTAATTAGTAGAATTGAGAATACTGCATAAGAGGTGACTGCAAACAAATTTCAAGGAGTGCAAGGAAATGTTATGAGAACACAGAACACACACAGCCTCACCCATACTGAGACGTAAGTACTACAATGATGAAATTTTGAGCATATTTTGTGAAATTCTTGTTTACTTTTCACTGCTTTTCACTTTACTGTGTGTTTACTTAATTAATTCTTGTATTGATTCAGCATAATTATTCGTTTGATTAAAATAGTAATTGATTCGTTTTAGCTATTATTACCTTGTTATTTATTACGTATAAATTAAATATTTGCATTGCAGATTCACTACCTACCTAGTACCTACATCACATTTCTAATTCGGTCATTGAATGACGAAGACTGAAGAATGATATTTTGGATTTCTCAGAATAGCCAATGTATCTATGACTATAGATTTAAGATCAGAGTTTAACGTATGAATTATAAAACAATACATCGGTGTCACTTCTATGCTTCTGTACGTTACGTAATGAATTAATAAAAAAAGTTAAATTTAGCTCTACTGGTCCTGCAGTCGTTTTAGTTTATTATCTGCATCTTTTTATTACACATGTGAATTAGTTTTTTGTTAGTTCCACTCATTGCTGTTATGCAGGTGTAGAATTGGGATACTCGCCATAGGATTATCAATACAAAATTTGTTATGTTTATTTATTTGCTCCCTTGTTTATTGTAAAACTAAATTGTAAAGAAGTGTTATGTACGAAAACATACTGAATCCCAACGTTCTATTGGTCAAAATCGTCTCTTTGCGGACTTTGCGGTGTAAATGTTATTAGGTAAGGATATGGTGTTAGCGCGAAGACGAAGCATTAACCTGTATTGTATACAACATTTAACATACTTCAACATTTGACATCAGAATGAAATAAGTCCAAAATGATTTAAAACTAATTAATGATAATAATAATAATACTAAATCAATGATAAAGTTAATAAACAAATGATGAACCATAGGTTATCAAAGCAAGTTAGTATAAATACGATTATCAAGGGACGTTGAAAGTAACAATGTAAATAAAGTTTTCATTTCTCCATCATATAAGTACTTATAATAAAATACCAATCAGGGAACCTTGAAAAAATAAATCCTGTTTACAAATTTTTAATAAAAGCCTCATGTCTACGCCTCTGCCCAATTGTAAACATAACCTTGAAAAATCTAATTTTATTAGATAAGAATATTTCGGCAAACTTACCCATGCCATGCCATAATACTATGGGTGTATATTGACTGCACTTGGCACTTGAAAGAAATGCTACAAACAATACACAAAACAAGCTACAAGTATGCATGGTGAAGGTTGATTTATTAACTTTCAATTTATTTGAATGAGTAATACCGAGTATAACACAGTGCGCAATCGCCCGTTGAAATAATCTTTAGTTACCGCCAGTGACGTTCGTTAAACCTTTGAAAGTGGAACGCTAATGCGACTGATTACGTCCAACAACCAAATTATAGATACATTTGAAATTAATATACTTAATGCAATTTAGAAAGTTTATTCGAAATCGAAATTAAAAACAGTGAAAACACTACGAATGACATTAAGAATAGCGAAGTTTTAGAATTTGCTAAAGTACCTACTATAATAATAATAGGTAGGTACTACCTGAAAGTAGTTCAATAAAAAAAACAGTAACTTGCTAAAAGTTATCAGTTAATAGTGTTTATGTAGAAATAATAGATTTGTGGATTCGATGAGAGAATAATATACGTTGTAGCACAAAATCAGAATATTTTATTTACTTAATAAGGATTAATAATAATATGTTGTATTTAGTACAAATTAATTGAAAGAAAAAACTCCTTGAATAACGTTCCGTAGTTAATCTTGTATTGTTCAAAGAAAAAGAATGAAAATGATCTGACTAAAAAATGTTTTAAGTTTTAGTTTATAAATGTTCGGTAAACAATGAGCCCACAGTCACCAGTTACTCCTATTTTCAAGGAAGTTCTTTGGGAACGTGTGGACAGTTTTAAGAAGCAATAAAAATTATCAAATAATACTAAATATTCAAAATTATTGAAAGTAATAAAGATTAGTCACGCATCGGTTACATCAAACAGTTGGCATTTAGAAAATTTTGTCATATTGTGGTACAATGAAGAAGAAAGGAAAAAAAACTCAAAGTCTGACCCACAAACATAATTAAAACAAGCATTATGATGGAAAAGATTTATATATTGAAAAGTTACGATCGTTTCTTCCATAATCGTGGACATCTCAGACTACAAAAATTTTAAAATAAATTACCATAAAGTAAAATAGGAAGGAAAAATCACTTACATAAGAAAACATTAAAATGTAATTGAAAACTTAATGAATTAAAAAATTGAAAATGTATAATTTTTTTATGGAGAACCATAAAAACACAGTAGTTAACATCATTGAATTAAGGCCCCTAAGACCCATTGAAACAATATAAAATAATAAAGGTTGCGACTGGAATAATAAGAACGTATTAACAAAATGACTTGCTGTAAGACAAAAACTTACAATAAAAAGTTTTAAAAATTGTGATGGACAGAAAAATTTTTGAAATCACCTAACGGGAGAAAATTGAACTACTAAACTATAGTCCAGGAGCTAGCGGTATATTTTAAGACTAATTTCTATCAAGCTGAATTTTTTTTATGAGCTGGTATGGTTATGTCTGCCAAATGTAGGTGGTCGGCAAAATAGGACCGCGGGACATAGAGCGCTAAGAAAAAAAATTGGCCAACTAACCAGTCCAGGACGTCAGAGAGTTCTTCTGTCCCGCTCAAATTGTCGAACAAGGTGATTTTTGTGTTTGTTAAATTAGTATATAGTTATTAAAAAAAAAGTCAGGTTGATGGTAATAAGTCAAATGTCTTAAAAACAATACGAACCCCAAACGGCAGACACTGATTCAGTTCCGACTCTTATGTCGGACAGTTAATTTTTTGTTATCGGAATGTCTTAAATAACGAGCAAAATAGGAATTAGCTTGATTGAAGTTTGTAAATTTCATCAAAAAATAATTAAAAACAAAAAAATTCTGGGCGCTTTATGTCCCGCGGTCCTATTTTGCCGACCACCTACATTTGGCAGACATAACCATACCAGCTCATAAAAAAAATTTCAGCTTGATAGAAATTAGTCTTAAAATATACCGCTAGCTCCTGAACTACAGGAAACTATAAAAGCTATAGCTATAAAAGCTAACCTCCAAAAATTGTAGCTTACAAATATAAACATAATATAACATTAGGAGACCTCAATTTAACGAACTAATCTATTTGGTTAGACCTAGTAATACATTTTTACCTTGGGCACTTCAAACAAATGCTGCCTATTGTGGCAAATAAAATTTATTTTAAAAAGTTTATATTTTAGTAGAAGGTGGTCGCCCTGAGTCATCATCGCGGTTTTATTCGCGGGATGAATGACCTAATCTGAGGGTGATTTCGTGGGATCCGCGGTTTAATTCAGGGTCACTCCCATTTTTTTGCGTAATTGGTGTCAATTTCGCACTTTGATTGCGATTGATCTAATTAAATTGTCCTATTTGTCACTTTGATTGACGGGATTAATTAAATTCTTGTATTCTTGTTTAATTCGTGGAGTTCCGGGAATTAAGCTTCGGCTTCGCGGGTTTAATTCGTGGACTCGTGGATTTAATTCGCGGTTTGCATAATTGAGTGGTCAAATAAATTTTGATTGATTTAATTAATTTTGATTGATCTAATTAATTTTCGATTTTGCACTTTGGTTGGTCGGCGGTTTTAATTGACGGATTGATTTCGCTGTTTCGCGAGTATCTATCTTTATTGTCTCGTAACTAATTTTGTTTAGCCTATCCTTGTCGCAGCCATGGCAAATTTTGTTTAATACACTTTTTAACCCCGCGTTTCTATCTTTGTCGCACACATTAGTTCCTGTGAGATATGACGATCGATTGACTTAATTAAGTTTTGATTGACCTAATTAATTTTGATTCGCCGTTTAATACACGGTTTAAATAGGGTAATTCATTTTAATTGACCCTTGTTAAACCTATCATTTTCGAATCCTCCTCGAATCCGTTCCTCAAGAATCGGTTAATTGTCGCGCCCACGCCGCTTCCCCGGAACATTGTAACAGATAAAACTTTAGCCTGAAGGGTAGCCCTCCAGGGCAGCCTCCAGAATATGTGGCTACGCTTGAAAGTCCAAATCATGGGCTTCAAGCCACTCAGCCACATACTCCAGAATCCTACCTGGAGGGTACACGAACCGCATCTGTAGCCTGCGGTCGCTGGGCACCCCCTCACGCTTTTTGCTGAATATATTATACCCCATGTATTTTGGGGTAAAACATTTTTAAAATTTGCGTATCACATCTTTGTCTTATCAGGTTTAGAAAAACACGAAAATATTATCTACATTTTAAAATTCCCAAGATAAAGATTGATTAAGGTATTCTAACAAAAGAAGAGAAACTATAAGACATTTCCAATTTGCTATAACGTTGTATAATGCTTTAAAACCAAAACTCTTTTTATTCTAATAAGGAGCTTAAGGATTATTGTAATGAATAATGGCCATTAAAGATTATTTGTAGATGACTACAGACTCCCCAACAAAAGAAAACTTTAAAACTCTTTAATAATCAACATCATTTAGAATAGTTGTATTAGGTTACTATACGATTGTTATTTTGAAAAATAGATTTATTAATGCCGGCAATTATCACGAGTAATAATTTCCCGCATTGTAATTTGGTTTAGATTGGTTGAATTTGTGAGAATACACGCCTTTGATTGGTTGATGAAATGTGAATTAAATTGTCAATAAAATTTGAGGCTCCCGTTATGTTTCTTTGCAATAACTATTCTGTTGTCCACCACCGTCTCGGTTTCTTCTTCTCTTCAGTTTTGTCTCCATTTTTCATGAGTCCATTCGTCAATATTTGGCATGTCACATTATAAGTTCTTGTACAAACAAGGCCATTTTCACGATTGAATATAAACACTTTCCGAAAATAAATAGACAAACCTGAAGCCACGACTCAGTGAAAGAGTGATCCACGATGGTGGACCACGTTACTATGTTAACACCGCTTAACTGTGGTATCAGTGTTTTGGATTTACAAATGCTTTATTCTTTATGATCTATGTTTAGGATTTTTTTATTTAACAGTGATTATTCGCTGTGTGTTTCATGTGTATAACAAACAACAATACTTAACATGTTATCAGATCACATTGTCTCTAATTTATTTACAAGTACAATATCAAAGTATTAGTAGGTACATACAATGGAAGATAAAATTCAAAAGCGTCATGTTAGAGAAGTGCTCTAAACAATATCTACAACTAATCAATTCGTCAAATCATTATTTAAAAAACTCATTAATAACATTCTTGATAAACCAGGACATATCGATTTGAAGGTGATCTCCTGGAGTGGATAGAAAGTGCAGTTTTCCTTCATTATCCATTTTATTTAGGCCTAATCGTTCCTGAAAAAAATTTAGTAGCAGTTATGGTAGGTAGGTAGTCTTTACTAAAAGAAAAACGAAAATCAAAATTAACTCACATAAACTTTGGATTTTGACAATGATTCTATTTCTTCTGCTTGACCGTCTTTATAAAATTCAAACCACTCCGTGTCTCTAGGTTTAACCATTTGATCGTCCTCAAATTTAATAAAAATTAAATTTTCTATTGCTTGTAGGTTATCGATATAAGTTTGATTGATAGAAATTTCATTATTGATATCTGCTAAGAAGGTACTTCCGTCTAGGTAGGCTGTTTTATTTATAGGATCATGCCAATATGTTGCTTGTACCAGATGTTCTTGGAAGGAACTAAAATTTAATTGTTACCTATAAGTGATTGCAATGAAATTTTTATTTTAACAAACCTTAAATACAATATGTTGCTTATTATTGGCCTTAATAAATCACAAAAGGAACATCTAGGGACACCATAGACTCCTTGGTGCTGACCCCCCAAACTGGCCAAATTCTTGATTTTGGCTTCAGGGCATCGCTGTGCTAGAGCACGTCTAAAATATGTGATTTTTTTATAATCCTCAAGAAATCTTTTTAACACGTTATTATGTATTTAACAATAGATGCTATATTTTATTTTTATATTTAAAATCTTACAGAAATTGTGATCCTTGAGAAAATCCAATTGCATTAAATCCATCAGCGAGGAGAGGATCTGATTTAACAATGTTACAAGTCATTTCAATTTGCTCATCTGGGTGCATTAAGAAACCATTTAGCATATCTTCAATTATGTTATTACCAATTTTCAAGGACACAATATAAACGCCTGGCAAAGCCTTTTCTATTTGCCGTTTTATGGATCCTAGACTTAAGGGATTACAACAGGAGTCGCCTATAAATCATTGGATTTATACATAGAGATTATAATTTTACTACTTTCAAATATATTTATTTTTTATAATGTAAACTTACCCATTCCATGCCATAATACAATTGGTGGGTAATTTTCACAAGAAACAGTGGCTAAATAAGCCAACAGTAGAAAAGCAATACCCGTTTTACACATTTTGTTATGAAAATGTTTGAGTACAATTCAGCTTGATAATCTGTTGTAGTCTTATAGTAGACTAAAGCAAAGTTATCCATGTAATTATTTTAAAGATAAATATGTGGTTCTTATCAGTAAAAAATATCTTAAGTACATAAAACTAAGTATCACTCTAAATTACTTAATCAGTTTTGAATTTGATTGTGTATTCCACCCTTTTTCGAGTGCTGACCGAGTTGTGAATCAACATACATCCTTTGTTATGTAAGGTATTTTTTGGAGGAACTACAGCTGAGATCACATCTTTTTCTTCTTATCTTATAGCTACTTACAGAATGCGTTTCTGCAGCGATATAACAGAGACAAGGTGGTAGATTATACGATTACAGAAAATATTATTAATAATCCTAAAGGCTGAAGTTTTACTATTATATAAATTATTACAGCTCAGAGTTGTTCCGAGTACAAACAAATAGTACTACTCGAGACTACCGACTACAAAAATACTTTACATAAAATGTGCTGTAGTAGTACTCGAGTACAACAAAATGAATTCGAGTAATACACCAAAATGTACTGGAGTACATCAAAACGTATTCTAGTACAGCAAAATGTAGCTACTCGGTAGTACACCAAAATGTCATCGAGTAAATTTCTGCGGTCTTACATGAGACAAATACATGTACAAACATTTAAAAATAAAGTACTCGTAGACTAAGTACCAAGTACCTACACTAAAAGTACTTAGTGTATAGTCATTGAGTATATTTGTACTCCAGTACCGCACAGCTCTGCTATAGCTCCTCACTAGTTATATTTTATTGTTTATCTGATGAACTTTTATTGTTGAAAAATCTATAAACAATATTTTCGATAAACCATGACCATTTGAAATCTAAATGCCGTCCTGGTCTTGACAAAAAATGTAATTTCCCATCCTCATCCATTTTCCTTAAACCCAACCGTTCCTAAAAAAAAGATTGCGAGGAACACAATGTTTAGCATATAAGTCAATCTAAAAGTGAAACTAACATAAACTTCCGATTCTTGTAATTTTTCTGTTTGTACAGCTTGCCCAGATTTGTAAAATCCAAACCACTGTGTTTCCCTAGGTCGTACCATTTCATCTTTCTCAAATTTAACAAGTACGAAATTTTCTAATGTTTGTAAATTGTTTATATAATTTTCGTTAATATACAGTTCATTATTAATATCTGTTAAGAAAGTATTTCCTTCTAGGTAGGCTGTTTTGTTTATTGGGTCATGCCAATAAGTTGCTTGTACAGAATTCAGTTGTAGATAACTAAAATTTAACATTAAATTACAGAATCCATTGTAGGAACAAGTTCTCATTGGCTATGAGTACTACTGTAGAATTACTGAGTAAACTATATACTCGTAATGTAGATTTTAATTTCCTTGTGGTTATGGCTAAACTAACCTGGAATATAATATGCTAGTTAAAGTAGGTAGAAAATAATAACAAAGCAAGCAGTTTGGGACTCCATAAACCCCTTGATGCTGTGCTCCTAAAGTGACCAAATTCTTCATTTTAGGTTTCGGACATCTCTGCAGTAGACCACGCCTAATAAATAAAAACGTATTACGTTATTATTTTTTACTATGTTTCTTCAGGGGGAGATAAAGTATCTCGATTGGGTAACAACAATTAAGCGCTTCTATTCCGGATTATCTCATATCTCTACCAATTCCGTAGATCGTATCTTCTGAGTTCGCCTCAGTTTTGCATGTACTGGATGTATGGGGTAAACGACACAACATATTCTCCTAGCCGTCTGTAACGTGTACCTCCTCAGACTGTTGAAGGTGCCGTTGTAGAAAACGTGCTGGCATTCCGTCAAAGATGTACCAGTATCAATCAACCACCAAAATAAGTTCTGCGGTCAAAGTTGCATTGGACTTATCGTTCATTTGGACATCTGAAAACCTGAATACGTCTACCTTCCACACAAAATCCTGACTAATCTGCGACCAAAATTCCTAATCTTCATTTGTCCCATTTACATAGTTACTAGCAAAAATCAATTCGTTTGGAGTGATCAACACTCTATTGTGGGTCAACAGCTGGTAATATAGCCCTCAGATTTATTTACAAAAGTTGATGAGAAGTGTTTCGTTGCTGATTTGTAGATTATGTATCTACAGTTGAAACATGCCTTTGGGTTGATTGTCTTTCATGCTTGTTAGATACTCGTATACGTTGGATGACACAAAAAATGGTTGTATGGCTTAGCAATAGATAGGAAAAAACATAAAAATAAAAAGGACAAAAATAGCATATGTCAGGTTGGTATCAGACATTCAATCGAAGCATTTGTTTGGTGGTGCATTAATTTCTTGGACTATAGTGTTTGTTTAAGAAACTATACCTAAGCCTTTTGTAGAAATTTGAAAGTATTATAAAAGAAACTCTTACAAAAATTGTGAACCTTGAGAAAACCCAATTGCGTTATATCCATCAATAAGGAGATGATCAGATTTTATGATGGCACACGCAATTTCAATTTGTCTGTCTGGGTGCAAAAAGTAGCCGTTCAAAAAATCTTCAATAATACCATGCCCAATCCTCAATGATACAGTGTAAACGTACGGTAAGGCTTTCTTTAACTGAGATTCCGCAAATCTCATACTCGTTGGATTACAACAACAATCCCCTACAATAATAATTGTCACAAGCGATCGTTCTATATTTGTTATAACATAGTACCCATTCCATGCCATATCACAATGGGTGTGTATGTGTGATTAGCTGAGCTCGTGAAAAATAGCAGTAATACAATAATTTTATGCATTTTTAGATAAAACGATATTCATTGTCATATTTATTATTATTACGCCTCACCTGAAAGAATTACTTCCTATATTTGTGGTTTAAAATAAATCTGTATTTAAATAAAATAGCAATCAAAATTTCCGAAAATTTCTATTGTTATAGGTTATAGCTATGATTAAATAGTAAATTATGACGTTACTTAAATATTATATTTCAATAATTTCTTTGACTATTGTTATTCTTACAACAATAGCAAGCTATTCAATTACGATTAATAAAAGTATGCGACAATCAATATCTATAATTTAAAAACATTGTTAGATATCCAATGCTTGTTATATGTGCCTTTGTGGTAGGTTCCATAAATCCAGTCCTAAGTATTATTTACTTTTATCATTTGTTTTTATTACGTCATTCCTACTCATATAGGAATCAAATTAAATTAAATTAAATTCTAGACGCATTTCATAAATATTGCTTAAATATTGCGAAACTAATTTCTGAATTTCCGGGTTGTTTGAAAAGAAACGGGTAAACTTCGTTAAAATTTGGCATGGCGCTACTCATTTGCTTCCATTTCTATTACCTATGTAAAACAAAGTATAGAATCGAATCAAGTTCCCAAAAATTATTTTAGTGGTTTGATTCACCGACAACTTATTATTATTACATAGACGTTGTTCCTCTTCCTCAATACTTAAAGAATGTTGTTAAGGTTCTTGCAAGACCAGTTTTGAAAAGACACATCGAGAACCATATAGCTTTTTGCAATTACAATTTACAGCAGCAGCAAAGCCCGGAGAGGATAGTGCCTACTATTGCAGTGTTATATAGCCCTCCAGAAGATACCCCAAAGTTCCATTCATTTGGATGCATACGCGCCGCGCCGACTGTTGAAAATCCAATGGGTGCAGACCTGACAGAAAAATATTTCACACATTTCTTAAACATGTTCTATTCGTAAGTAAAAAATTCATATGCGAGTGAAGTGAGCAAATCGCGCCATAGGCGAAATTTTTTTTCAAAGTAGACGTGGTTTATTTAAACGCGATGTAAGAGCATTTCGCAAGTTTTAGGATTAAATTTAAAAAATCCCAAAATGCCCCCATGGAGTCGGCGCCGTTGTTTGAATGAAAGGACATAACGGACATTGTGGCAACGAACAACAAATGCGAACTGACCTTCGAACAACTTTACTGTGGGCTTAGAACTTCTCATTGCTGTCTTCCTTTGCGAACTCGCTTGTGTTTCGTGAAAACCAAACTGTAATATAAAAATTAAAATTAAAAAAAAAATGTTCTGAAGAAGCATTAAAATTATGCGAAACGTAAACTAATTAAATATGTCATCATCTAGTGTCACCTACGTGTGTTTTATTTATTTCTGTATTTTTAATATGTACCACTAGACAATTAATTGGCTGCTATAAAAACCATTACTCTTTAGAGTGGCGTATACAGACCATCATTATGGGGGGGGGTTAAGGTACGAAGTGCCGAGTGTGAACGGAGGAGCGAAGCCTCGAGCAATTTTGAAAAGCGCCGCAGGCGAAAATTTTTTGTAAAAAGGGGCGTGGTCTTCGAAACGACTTGTAAGAGAAAGCTGAAATTTTTTGAGCATATAATTAGGAAGCAAAAAATATGATGTACCATCAAACGAGTTATACATTTTTTAAAAAATTACAAATTACAATAAAAATACTATTTCCTCAAAATGCAAAACTGGGATATATTGGCAGCGTACAAAAAATTTTAAGAAGTTTATTTACTGTAGGAAATATGTTTTTAACACTTACTGCAGTATCTGCAACACGCACTTGCAGTTGATTATTTGGTTTTCTCGGGGGTAGGCGGAGCAGCATGGGAGTACTGTAATTTCTGCCAAACAGTGCGCACAGATTTCCCGTGTGCCATCAAGAATTCTAATAGTTAAATAACGTTAATTAAACAAAAAATAAAAAAGCATTTTTCATCATTGCAATATTGCAATATCATCTATAAATTTTGCTTACAGGTTGCGATTTTTATTATTAATTTTTGTGTCCATGGGGGTGGTTCTGACCCCCAACCTCCCCCCCCCGTGTATACGCCACTGACTCTTTATATACTTAAAAAAAAATTATTCCAGCCGTATCATCGTAAAGCTGTTGCTTATATATTTAAACAAGAATAATGGTTGCCTTGGAATTTTGTTTCATATTTTTAAATATTTCAGATTCTTCTGACATTACCAAAATTGATAAATGCAATAAAGAATTATGAATTTACTGTATTGAATATAGATTTTGTCGTTATATTATTTTAATTTTTTTTTTGTTAAACAACAATACCTAGTAGAAAGTTGTAATCCGTTATAATCCGTCTTCTGTGTATTGGCTCCATTGTGAGTTAATGGTCCTGCTAGTTGTGTTGCCTACATGCTAAATTGCAAAAGGTGAATTATATTGATATTTCTAAAATGTTATTTCCATTATTTCCGAATTAATTTGCATTTTAGAAAAAAAATTCTTGTGGCATTTGGTAGAGCATGGTTATATCTATCTATTGATAGAGAGAATTTTTCGATATCCATATTTTTGTAAATACCTACTACTTGAAAATTTTAAAGTAAAATAGAGTTGTACATATTTTAATGCTGAAAAGTTATTTTTTAGAAATTAAACAAAAACGTTCTATGTGTAGACAGATAAAACAACAATAATAAGAAAAAAATTTCGCCCGCCCTTCCTACTTTAAAATTGGCTCTGAAAAATTGGAACAAAATGTGCATAAAATGGGATATATTTCAAGGATATTGTTACGTAGGCAGTGGTCTAAGCGTTGGTAAAAACGAACATCAGTTAGTATTAAATTCTATGTTGCAGAGTGGTGGCAAAACCGTTGATACCAACTTAGTTGGTCCACGTTCTCGAGAATCAGTGCTCCAGCCTTTGTCTAGATATCCTCGACAGAACACAAAGAAGATGTACAAAAGCAGTATAGAGGAAGTTATTAGAGGGAGCTATGAATTCTTAACTCCCTCGGGAGTTATGTACTACATACTTATATATAGTTACCGTAAGTAAGAGAATATTGCATTGTAATAGGTTAGTAAGGAATAATAGTTATTTATACATCAACGGAGTAAACAATTACTTTAATCCCATCAATCCCGAGAATGTAAGTAATGCCAGAGGTGACCATAGCAAGCCAAAGGAATGTTCATTCGACAACATGCATTTTTAAAACTGTAGAAATATTTGTGTCCCTCAATAACTTTTTACTTATTTCTTTATTTCACAACATTGCTGGCTGAAGTCTGACTAAAGTAAGAATCAATATTGTACTTGTACCCAGTAACTTAAATTTTTATATAAATCAATACAGGTGTAATAATTTTAATTATATTTCATTTTATCTAGATTTGTAAATTATTTTAAAAAAAGTATTGTTGAATGTATAAATCAATATTAGGTACCTATTATGTAATTTACCTACAAGAAGAGTAAATTATAACAAATTTTAAAGATCTGGTAGTAACAGTTCATGATTACTACTCTTGGGGCTTTCGTTACGGTTTAGAGGTGAATTTGTTGGACTTTCGTTAAGATTCAATGTAGAAAGTAAAGTCAAAGTATCCATGCTACTGTAATCTGGTTCTTCTTGGTGCGCTTGTATTCCAGGAATTAAAAGTTGCATATCTGCATCTTTCAAAATGTCTTCATCATCATTTGCAGTCAAATCAGCGATTAGATCATTTACTGGGGCCTCAACTACTTCCACACCGTTCTCTATATCCTGCTCTTCTTCTTCAGCATCCTGAAAATCCATAATTAAAAACCTTCCTTGGCTAAGAAATAATATTTACTTACAGCAGCTATTGGAGTTGTTGATTTATATTGAAAAGCGCTGTTCGAAAGATCAACTTCCACTGGAAACAACGGGGGTCCAGATAAAAGTGCTAAGGTATTCGTATGAAGCTCGGATAAACCTTTGATAAGTTTAGATAAATGACCACCAAGAGATTGGACGTGTTTGTTTTCCAGAAGTTCCATTTTGACCAAAACGTCAGCTCTGAGCTTAGCAAATCGCGCTCGTGCTACTTGACGGCATCTTAGAATTAATCTGTTTGTAATAATTTTAATTAGTATATTGTGAAGTACAATTTTTATAGTAAATGACCTGTATTCGTAATTTCCAGTTTCCACCCGATACAAGGGTTCCTGTAAGGCAGCATAACTACATTCTTCGTCATCCATTTCTTTAACTTTCAGGCAATAAGCAAGATACTCGAATTTAGCATCTGCATACTTTTTTACTGTCAGCCGTGTATCTGGAATTGCTTTATGAAGATATGTGCCCATGTCCGATAGAACCTAAAATACAAAATAGTTTAAGAAACGAACTAGAAAAATTAAAATTAAGAACGTACAGGTCTAACTTGTTTAATCATTCCATGACCTAATTTTTCCATGTTACGATGTTGTTCGCCAAATAATCTAAACGCTTCGCTAGCTCGTGGTTGAGGTTCCCTTACTGCTAAATTGGAAAAGATGTCACCCATAGCTTTAACAGCTTGTTGTAACTCCATGTGAGCCTAAATATCTTATTCTGATTCAAATTGACAATAAATAAATTGAGAATTATACCTGCAGAACTCGTTTGCAATGTTCAACCAAACCTTTATATGTAAATTCTGTGTCTTGTAGCTCTTGTAGTTTTTTAACCAAAGTGTCATTGCAAAGAATAGCTCTAGACAACCCTAGGGCGTCTGCTGTTGAAGAACTCATATTTTCGACTAATCGATGTTTAACTTTTTTTAAAACTATGTCAAGACTTTTGCCTTGTTGGGGATCAGCATGGAGTTTATTATAGTTGATCATTACTTCTTCCTAAAATAGTAATAAGTAAATTGAAAATTGTACGGGTTAAATATTACAGTAGATAGGTACCTTTGTTGCTTGAATCATTTTGGCAACTTCAACTTTAGTTTTTCCCTTAACTGACTGGCCATTAACAGCAACAAGCTCGTCGCCCGCTTGTAGGGTGGCATCTCGAGCTGCTGCTGTATTGTCAAAAATTTGGACAATGTATAAGCAAGGGCAAAGAGGTGCCCCTCCTCCAATGCTAATTCCTATTAGATTATTGGCATCCTTCTTTATATTAACACTTCCCGAGGTTACCGTCATTCCCCTACAACAAATATTGTTAAGCTTTCGTAAAATAATAATTTAAACCATTATTTTGCTAGATTGGGAAATTTGTTTAGGATTTTAAAGAATAAGTTTGGAGGTGTATAAATAGGAATATTTAATAAATAATTTTTCTATTTTTCTTTATAGCGAATAAAACTACACCACATTTTAGAAGCATTTGCTATCTAAAATTATGTACAGTGTAAATTTATATTATACATTCTAGCTCTACAGTTTGTTTCTTCATCTACATATTCCTAAATCGTGGATTCTATTCTAGCAGCTAATCGTGAAGAATGCCTGTCTAGCGTGCAACGTGTCCGTGCTCCTGCAAAAAAAGCTCATTCAGCCATGCCCCTGTTATTGTTTTATATTTGTAAAATTTTGAAGCTAAAGCTATACTAATCACTAATTAACATTTAATTGCAACTTACAAAGTGTTTTGAAGCCGAAATTCATCCTTTAGACTTAAATCGAATTCAAATGCATCCATGTCTGAACCATCATCATCAGAAGCCTTGTCTGCGTAAATTTCAACATGTTTTGGTTGCTCAGACACGGATGATATAGTGGTGATCGTTTCTCTGCTCAAAGGTTTTTAATTATTAATTTTTAGGTTGATGAAAGTATAGGCAATTAGACTTACAATTCGATCAATTGTGTCATTTCGTGAGAATCCATTTTATAATTTTTTTCACTTTACGTTTGACAATAGCAGATAATTCCGAAGCACATACCAATTTATGTAGAATGTGCCGGATGAAATCTTTAACCAAAATTGTCTAACATGACGTGGGAATTTATTATTTAATATGGTATGTAACCTATGTTCTCTAAAGACCATTGAGCACTTAGTATAGGTATCCTATATAATTTGATTAATACCTAGGTAGGTAGGTATACAGGGTGTTTCTAAAATATGCTGCCATAGCTTAACCACAGATTCCGGGGATCAAAATAAGACGATTTAACGCAACTTACCTCTATCCGAAATTGCTTCGTTAAAGCGCTATCGAACGCCAAAGATCTTCAAAAAATTTCTATTTTTTTAAATAACAAAAGATTTTTTTAGCGATTAGGATGAAATTAGTGTTGTGATTCTTTACTGGAAAAAGGTGTTTTTTGACATCATTTTTTTGAGGGTCACGTAAGTGGTCAAAGGTTGATCATCCACAGTCAAAGAAGCTCATATCTTTTTAACAGTTCGGCCAATAGTTTTCAAACTTGGCAGAGAGACATTCTTATTTCAAATATTTTTTGTCTCTTGTTTGATTTCGGTATCTGCCATAGTTTAGGCTGAAAAAATTATTTTGATTGGCTGCAGTGCATTTCTTAAAACAGATGTAGTAATCTAGTTGTCACGTATGTTGAGAAATAAATCACGAAGAGACAATTTGATATAAAGTTTATTACTAGCAAGTATGTAAAGGGTGGCGCAAAATAATCCAAACCATTTCTGAATCAATGGTTCAGCTTATTTTGTACCGCCACCGGTAAATTAATAGATTTACAGCAAATGCTCAATGTGACCACCATTTTCCCGGATGCAAAAGTTGATTCTAGGCAAAAAATTGTCTCTTCGTCACTTATTTCTCAGCATACGGGACAAGTAGATTACTACATCGTTTTAAGAAATGCACTGCAGCCAATCAAAATAATTTTTTTCAGCCTAAACTATGAGAGATACCGAAATCGAACAAAAAACGAAAAATATTTGAAATAAGAATGTCTCTCTGTAAAAAAAACTATATTAAAACTATTGGCCGAACTGTTAAAAAAATATGAGCTTCTTTGCCTATGGATGATCAACCTTTGACCACTTACGCGACACTCCTGAACAAAAAAATGATGTCAAAAAACACCTTTTTCCAGTAAAGAATCACATCCCAAATTTCATCCTAATCGCTAAAAACAATCTTTTGTTATTTAAAAAAATAGAATTTTTTAAAGATCTTTGGCGTTGGATAGCGCTTTAACGAAGCAATTTCGGATAGAGGTAAGTTGCGTTAAATCGTCTTATTTTGATCCCCGGAATCTGTGGTTAAGCTATGGCACCATATTTTAGAGACACCCTGTATAACTAACAGAGCTGGGAATATCCGATGATAGGTACAAAAATAATTCCATCAAAATATAAAATTAATGAGAAAAAATTGGAATTTCATTCCCTTTCTCGAAGAAACACTTAAGGCAAAGTTGTGTTAGTCGAACACTTTAGATAGGTATTAGAATTTCGGTTGTTAATACTTAGTTCCAGAAAATTTAAAAAAAAATCAAGGCTGCAGCGGTTGTAACTGACGAAATGTGTCAATCAAGCCTAAGCAACATATTTCGCTAACTTGGTTTCTGGAATATTATCAACCTCTCATATTTTTAGTATAACGTATTTCTGTACCATCTTTTATCACTCGGTTGTTGTAAGTTATTATAGAACACTCAAATACAAATATTTTGATGGTGTATCGGTTGTATGCTCTTTGCTTAATCAAACAATAAAGAAAACAAAGAAAAATAATTACAGTTTATCCTCGTAGGCCATTCGACTACAGTGTAAATTATATAAAGACGCGTTTATGGGTGGGGTATAAGGACACGAATGGGGCAACATATTTTGGATATCTTCAGGTTGATTATTCAACTAGTATAGTACATGAATTACCATGCTGTAAAAAATAAAGGGTAAAACAATAAATTCTGCAAATGCTTGATCAGTTTGATTTAGAAACACATTCAAAATTACCTTGAATTGAAACAAGATTAAAAAATAAAAACAAAAACTTTATAGATTCGCTTGGTTTTGTCAACAACACAGGAACCGGAATGGGACTACCATTACTACTTATATGCAACATTCATATTATACCGGAACAGTGTTATCACAGACGATAAGGTACTTCACAATTGAAATAATTAAACATATGGCGAATATTATCTGCAACTAAACAAACCAACGGGGGTATTATGTTTGTGTAGAAAGAACATATTTTTGATGAACATGCTATAGTGAAAATTTCAAATAAAAATCAATATTGTAAAATGTAATCGTAAAATAACTGTATATCTACTTAGGTATTATACTAAAAGAAAATTTATAATACACGTACAGTTTGTCTTCTTCTAGGAAATAGTCGTCATCGTAATCCAACATTATAATTTTCAATATTTGAGATACGTTATTTTAAAAATAATTGACAAGTAAAACTCATATTCCCTACGTTAACACAAAAAATAAACCGACAAATGGCGTCACGACGACAACGGCGTCGCTCGATACAGAGGGAAAGTTGAATTATAAGTATGTGTCGACATCTATTCGCCGTTATACGAATTCCCAAACAAGTATTCTACAACCTCCTAATTTTCTGAAATTCCTGTTAATTATAAATCATTCAAATTAACTTGGATATTCCAAAAATTTTGTTTATACTTTATAGTTGGAGATATTGATTATAGGAACTACAAAATAAAAATTTGTAATAAATAATTTAATATTGTGTGACAACTTGTGTTTGTCTCTAAAAAAAAGCCACGCAAAAGGGAAAACCCAAGTATTTACTAGACACTTGTACTAAAAGATTTTACTTTATGTAGCGGGATTAACCGCGCTAATCTGTTTAATAATTATAATGTCGAGAATAATTTTTTTGATAGAAATGTAGGAATATATTCCCTTGTCACTTTATCAATTTTGCGTAAACAGTTTTGAATTAGATAATCCTTCGGATCAGGAAAAATACTTTGTCAAATGGGGAGATCACTTTTTCGGTTAATTAATTTAAAAAACATGAATTAATACTAAATACAAAAATTGTGGAAGATTCCATAACGACCATAACTACACTACGTTATACAGTGCGCGCATAAAGTATGGAATAATGGAAATAATTCTTTTCTCGGCAAATTTAAAGAAAAACGGTTTGACACGTCAAATTGATTTATTTTAAAAGAAACATTTTGAGATAATTTTCATTTTTCTACTGCTTTCCGGTTTCAAGCAGTGACGTCATCGATATTTTTTTTAAATGGCAACCCCCTATTGGTTTGGCAGATTTAGATAGATAATGAAATTCTGAATTCAAAAATATAAACATTTATGGTATTCAGACTGATTGTTTCAGCAATATTAATTTTCGAATGTAATCAAATGAGTGATTTCTAAAATAAGTTTATTTTACTAACCAACTACTTTTTTGAGGAAACGATGTTGGTATGGTTCTTATCCATACTGAAACTCACTATAAACCATGTTGGCTTATCCTGAAAACACCTGAACCCCAATTAAGATTAGAGTTTACAATGGTTCGACGTTCGACGTATAACTGAATCAGAGAAAATTACGATTCTCATCATTTTGCCGCAGTGGTATGGGATTATTTGAATGATAGGCAGGCGAAGATTCATTGAGTGGCCGGTGCGGTCACCCGACTTGACACCTTTGAACTTTTTTCTTTGGGGGTATCGCAAGGTCTACTTTAATCGGTTAGGTACTATTGAGGACTTGAAAGAAAGAATTCGGGATGAAATTAAACTAATACGGCCCGAAACACACCGAAATGTTTGCACCGAATTTCGAAATCGCATCGCCTATTGTCAAGAACAAGGTGGCCAGTTCGAACAATTACTTTGATTTCAATTTTTGTAACAGGAATCAGTACCTACCATTTCCTCGCAAAAAAATTTGTTTTTTTGGAAAAATAAACTTATTTTAGAAATCATTCATTTGATTACATTCAAAAATTAATATCTCTGAAACAATCAGTCTGAATACCATAAATGTAGATATTTTGGAATTCAGAATTTCATTATCTATCCAAATCTGCCAAAACAATAGGGGGTTGCCAATTAAAAAAAATATCGATGATGTCACTGCTTGAAACCGGAAAGCGGTAGAAAAATGAAAATTATCTCAAAATGTTTCTTTTAAAATAAATCAATTTGACCTGTCAAACCGTTTTTCTTTAAATTTGCCGGGAAACGAAGTATTTCCATTATTACAAACTTTATGCGCGTATAGTGCGTTCATGATGAAAGAAATAAATTCGATAAAATCGTAGCTATTGTTTTTTCGCAAAAGCGTTCCGACACGTCGATTTTAGTTATTTAATTGAAATTTTTTTATTTATGGACCGGGTCTACTGAACGCACTTTTTCCTTCTCTATCCAAATTTGTAAAAATATACAAGGTGTTTCATTTAAAGCTACGATTTTATCGAATTTATTCCTTTTATCGTGAACTTGTCTTTTGGCGTGTCCCTCAAGAAAATGTGTTTTTCGAAGTAAAAATTGTAATAGACATGTCTCCGCAATCTTCAACGTTTTGTTTTTAATATGAAAATTAACATTTATACTTATAGAAATTTAATCAGAATAAAATCACCAAAAGAGTGCTGTGCTTTATCAACTTTTATGACAGTTATTTAGGTACCTACCGTTTGCTGGGAGACTAGATATGAGGACTAAATTGATAGAAAGTGGAACTTCAAATAAAAAAGACCTGATTTCATATCGATAAACATAGCATCCAATATGTGGGTCTGGATTGAGGGGGGGGGGGCTGAAGCCCCCGGCCGCCGCGTTATTAGGGCCGTGACAAAGTCGAAGAGGGTTGATCTTTGGGTTTCATTTCTTTCTTCAGCCATAGGCTACTGGAAGATCTTTTAGGTGGTTATTAAGTTTCTCAAAGAAAACACACTAGAACTAAAATATTATCGTGGACAGTCTTATGGACAATGCAACGAATATGTCCGCACAAGGCAGCAGTCTTCAGATACACATATCGCGTATCTTAATCATTTATTTGACACAATAGTCAGTATGCTATTCCGAATTTAGTTCTTATTTAAATGCCAATTTTCATTTCGTCGACATACCGTTAAAGATTGGACACTAATAAGCATTTTTTTGCAGATTTCACATTTCCTTTTGTTTACATAATCTCGCGTAGGTCTAGGTACCTATCTAATATAAATTGGGATGCTGGACTTTGTCATACGCTTTTTCTCAATCTATAAAATAAGCGTAAACAAACGGCTTCATTTATGCCCCAACCTTTCTGAAAACCGATTGTGTTCTTCCAATAAATTTTCATTCTCATCTTTTGTGTATTCTTCCGTGTACTATTTCGCAACATATGCGGATAAGCCTCGTGAAACTCATAGTCCTATTATGTATTCGTTACATTGCGCTCGCTTGGTTCCTCTAATCTAAAGGTTAACGTCTTTGATTCACATGAACACAGGTTCAAACCCAACTTGTGTTGGTAAAATTTTTGTAAATGTGGATTGAATTTTAAGCACGCCTTTTTTTCAAATAGAAAGTAAATCTGTAGCACAGGTGTCAATAAGATATTTGGAAAAATAAAAATCTCTGCTGAAGTTTGCGATTCTTCCAGATAGGCAAAAGTCTTAATTTATTAGGAAACGTTATAATGCACCGCTTTTGATAAAACAATACTTGGAGATATCTTGTAAATACAAAAAAAAATGTGATACTCGTCCATAATTCGTTAATTTCAATGGAGTATTCTACATAGTTATACTAAATATGATATTGTCCTATAATATAGGTACTATTACATTGAATTAGTATCTCTGCCATGTTTTAGTAATTTATTTCCAAATATTTTAAATTGGATTTTACTACATTTTAGGAAACGTCAGTGAAATATTGTGTTTCCCAAACAATTGCTTTGCAAGTCTCTGTGTATGGATCAAACTCAGTTACAGAAATTTAAAATATTCATTTTATTTACTCTTGAAGAACCAGCTCAACCAAGGTCAGCGATAGTGGCATCATCAGGTCAGCAGTCTAATGTAAAGTTTATCGATAAGCATGTAGCAGAAGTGTTTAGTTTGTTTATTGCAGATCGTCCGCATTGCAATAATTGCAATATGGTAATCTCCAAAAACGTCGAAATTCTATTTTTCCTTTTTGGAATTTTAAACATTTATAGGACCGAAGGTTATACAATACCAGAAGTGAAATTTGAAGCTTTAAAAACTGGGGGTTTTCGAGTTTCCCTACCAGGTATGTATAATTATTTAAATTAAGTATATATGTTTGTGTGAATCGATTATTACATTATAATATACCTACTCTAACTTGATTCAAAATAACTTCTTTATTGTCTCATGGTTACTGACAACGTTCTTTTCTCTTTGGTTTTGAAATAGGTATATAAGGCTATGGGCAATTTATTGAAGTAGATCACAAAAATAAATTGAGTTTTAATACAGCAATGTCTTTTAATGACAGTACATTTTTTTATGAGTTTCTAAGAACATATCTTAAATTTCTGTTATAATTCAATAAATATGTGTACTATTTTCTTATAGAATAATCAATCTGATGGTTTCCGCCCCCCTCAATCTATTTTGTAGTCCACTACAATTTTTTTTAGTACCATTCATTGTTCTTGGAATATCGAAACGTTCAATATTTATTACAATAATAATGCAAGAATGTTATCAGTGTTTATGAAATTCATACTAATTTTCCACTTTACTTTGTGCTGGAATCTGGAAATGGTTATTACATTTTATTGTTTATCAATTATTTTCTATATCAATACTAAATTGGAAATTTCAAGACGTTGATAATCGTGACACCATAAGAGTTAAGTTATATTTGTGTATAGTAGGCATAATATAATAGTAGATTACGTAGCAAGGTGAAAAGTGTTTCATTTCCATCTAAAGTCAAGATAGCTGATCCAATGCACGAAGCGCCGAGGTTGGCTTTGCTCGACATAGAAATGAAACTGGCAAATGTTTGTAGTAATCGTGGTCATGACGATGAACTAATAAAACAAACAGTAGACAATTTGCTGCAATTTGCAGATTTGTAATTTACGATAGGGTGGTGTGCATTATCGTATTATCCAGCAGCAGAAAAAGCGAATGACAATTTGTTATCTCAAAAAAGCAAACCAAGATATGAGTAGGCCTAGAAATCCTTCAAGGTTGGACCGAAAAGGTGTTTAGGATTTCCTTTCACAAACGTGTCTGCTAGATAATTTTAGCGAAATGTTAAACGGGACGAATAATAGAATGACAAGGAAATACCTATTAAAGTTTTGATACTTTTACTTTCCACCCAGCTAGGTGGAAAGTGATCACTTTCAAGCTGCTTGAAGTGTGGCAGTGTGGCACTTACAAAAGTACTGTCATTATATATATGGTTGAAAATACTATATTTTACTCACAATCGGTTAGTTTCCAATCTTCAAAACAGTTGGCACGTGAGTCATTCCCGGCTATCCGGGAAGAATTACCGGCTACCTAAACGTCAATTTAATTACCACTAAAATGTCAATGTCATTTTTAAAACTCAAATTGTAATAAAACTACCGATATTGACAATTTCAGGTTCTAATGGAGTACAAATCATGGATAGTATTATAATAAAAGCTTGAAATTCTTTGAAATAAAACTGACAGAATTAATCAACATCTTTGTCATGTCATGTCTCTTTGATAAAGTAGAATAATTAAATAATAATAAAATGGGTAATAAATATTAACAAACTTAATATTTAAAACTGAATTACTAACTGATTGTGGGTAAAATAGCATACATGCCTCGCTGGAAACCTAACTGTCTTAAAAGCTACAGCTAACTTTCGGGGCTGTGTCCCGTGACGTCAGTTAGCTATCTTTGATCTACACATTATTGCAGCTTTTCCCAGCTAACTGTGTAATATACTGTTACATATCAAAATCAAAAAACACATTATACCTACCATAAATTAATGCAAATTTAGAACGGATGATTGAATTTCTTTCTTTCCAGATGTCACTGGAACTAATAAGTTTACTTTTGAGGCTAATATAAATGAAGATGTATCATTTTCAAATCCTCCTAAAATTAAGGGAGAAGTTAGCACCCCAACTAATGGTTACTTTATTATACAGTTCGATAACGCATTGAAAGTTGGAGACACCATTAAATACAAAGTTTCCATAACTTTTGGTCGTTTGGGTTACCGTAAAGAAACTGAATCCTGGCTGGTGACTGGTGTGTGATGAATTTATGATTTGAAAAAAAATAAAAACTGGGTTGATATTTCAGAATCCGACCTACAGGATTCTTATGCACCATTAGGAGCTACTTGTAGAACTTCTACTACTACCATAAATGATGGAAAACCGTCATGTGTTGGAACACTTGTTATATTAGATGATTTTGATGGACCAACTATTGATACGTCCAAATGGATTGTAGAGCAAAAAATACCCACATATGAGGGACTAGTAAGAGTTATTATTTCTCAAATATATATTATTTATCTGAAATTCAAATATAGCAATGTAAAAATAACTTCTAAATATTCAGGGCTCAGGCTGTACCTACTTTTCATTTTGATCTGATAACAGTTCAAAATACTATTGTTTTGTTTTAGACTAACGAACTAAATTATTATCATAATAGTGATGATACCCTATTCTTCAGAGCTGGTGTTTTATACCTAAAGCCGATTCCGGCTCAAACCAATGCGGAAATACGAGCAACCCTAGATTTAAGAGACGGGTATGTCAAATCTTAACAAATTGTTATCCTATTTTTTGTCACATTATTTTTGATATAGGTGTACTTCAAACGAGCCTGCCCAATGCTTACATAAACACAAAGGTGCATTTATTATACCTCCCGTAAGAGCAGCTAGAATAACATCAAAAATATCATTTAAATATGGAAAAATCGAAATTCGAGCGAAACTTCCGTCTGGAGATTGGATCGTTCCAGGTTTTTACTGACTTTTACCTCTTTTTTTTAATATGTTTAAAAATCTGATTTTAGTGGTTGAATTGGAATCCACAGAGAAAAACAGTGACGGTTTCAGACCTAAAATATACGTTGCGTATAGTAGAGGAAATGATCATCTAACTGGAAATGCAGGGGATGATATTGGAGGACGGAGTCTTTATGCAGGTCCCGTTCTTAATTTTACCGACCCAGGACGAACTGGGAAATTGAAGCAAACCGTTGCCACTAGTGATGAGCCTTACAGTAATGACTATCACACTTACACATTGGAATGGTTACCAGGTAAAACCGATTTATTAAGGGCCGCGGTTTATCAATCCGTTTATTAACTCCTTGTTAGTGTCGGGCTGGCTACTTTCTTTTATTAAAAGGAAAAGCTCATATAATCCCATAAACATATGCAGTGTATGGTGTATGTTATGTTTACAGAAAGCTTTTACTTTTAAAATAATTTTGGAATAAAATAACTGAATATTATGAATTTTCTGTTGAGACTCCTACCGGTATACGAACAAATTCAACGGACAGTTTTAAATAGATAATTATTGCGTTCTAGGTAAAATGACGTTTTACTTGGATTCTCAAAAATTTGGCACTGTAGATACAAGTAGAGGGTTTCCCGAATATGATAGAAACTGGAATACACCAGACGCCCCTTTCAATAAAGAGGTGAGAGGAATTTGTTATAATATTATTAATAATTACTATAATCTTCTGTGTTCTCCCTATTGTTAATCTCTCCAGAAGGGTTTCGCAAACAAGTATAGATTTTCAAAGACTATGGGTTTTGAGCATTATACTTGCTGCTGCTTGGAAAAATTTAAAAACGCTTTTAAATATGGATAAAAGTCTTGTTAGTTCAGAGGATAGGTTTGAGGGCACAAGCTTCTTGATATTTTAAAAATAAATCTGCGGAAAGCATAGAAAAACAAAGGAAAACAATATAAGTAGCGGCGAGTACCGAGATTTTCAAGACCAGTAGCGGAGTTTGTTATGTTACAGTTGGCAACACTGCGACAGGTATAGTCACTCTGGTCGGCGTTATAAGAAACGTAACGTCATTAGCACTTAGCCTGTTTGGATAGCACTTAACACTATTCTTCTCACGTTTATCACTATACAGGACGAGCCAACAAAGTTGTTTCCCCTTTCAAGGAATTGATGCAACACAACAACAACTTAGTTGGCCTACCCTGTACACATATAATAATACAATATTCTATTTTCAGTGTTTTGTTTCACTTGGTGTGGCCGTGGGTGGAATCGGCGAGTTTCCAGATAATTATAAATCAGGAGATCATCGTCGTCCATGGAATTACGAAGAACCGTCGTTTACGAATTCGTTCTTCAATGCAAGAAATTTCTGGTTGCCTACTTGGAGGGGTGACAGCACTTCTTTGCAAGTAGAATATATCAAAGTGTGGGCTGTTTAAAAGAATTTTTAAAGTAATGTTTGACAAAAAAAGTTTCTAAGGCTGTTATAGAATTAAATATAAATTAGTAATAATCCAATATGTCCATGGTTGCGATGGGTTTACTTCTGTAATACCACCAAAAAACAATGTGTGAAAATGTAAAAATATGCAAAAGTGACAAGAATAAATTTTGTAATGGAGTATAACATACCTACTGTATTCTTTGTTTTTCCCTTGTTGTATTTGTATTAAAATAATAACAATAATTACAATATATTTATTAGCTACCTATTTGTACTATATTAAAAGGGCACTGGTCCGCACGACATGCACCGCATGGAGCGGACGGAAAGGATGTTTTAACACTACCTAGTGCGTAATAGTGCGTTTACTGGCACTGATCTAACTATTACTTATTTACATTTGATATAATGGAACAAATATTTTTTGGCAAACCATGCGGTGAACACATATTTTAAATTTACAATCCCGTTTATAAACACCATGATAGTGCGATAGTGAGAATGAAATTGGAATTTTAACTCCATCAGAAATTGTGGAACAGGGAACAAATATCGCAAAACAATTTATTTATTTTCTGTAAAATCAGCAAAGATGTACAAACTTCTGCTCTTAGTTAAAGGATTGGAGAAATAACATCAAGGTTCGTAGCTTTTCAGAAAACAATATTTCCTTATAATTATAAATTATAATTTCATTAAATATTTTAAAAATATAGTTATTTAAATATCAAGGTCGCATATAAAGCTTTTTCCGCTCGCGAGTGAAAGCTTTCGAAGGCTGATGGCTAAAACTGACTGTTTGCGCCAAAGATTATATACTACTTACAAAATTTTATCTACAACCAAAATATTTACCAGAAAACATACCTACTAAAGAAATAATTTAATTTTTATAAATCATCAAATTATACAATATGAAGAAATTAGTTATTTCGATGACAACGATGTTGTATACATACAGTTAGTTTTTTATTTTAATGCGGACCGTAAAGCTGTAAAGCAACTTCATTGCCCGAGGGTTACAATGATGCACATAGCGCTCGCTTGTGGGTAAAAGTTTAGTTTTCATTACTATGACCATTGGCCATTGTATTTAAATACAATGCTATGATTACCCGTAGAAAACATTGCTGGGTCTATACCAAATGTTGGCATGATCATCTGAGTGATATAAAATATAATACATTTTGAAAATAAAGATTTTTTATAGAAATATAAATATCAAATAAAATATCGATTTTAACTAGAATATATTTTATTTGATATTTATATTTCTATAATTATGGATTTTAACAAAGTTACGCTTGAAAATGTCAAAGATTTTTTTCTTCAAGCGTATCATAATATCCGTATTGTTGTACTGAACTGGCTATGTAGAAGGAAGTCATTTTGTTAATAGTCAAAAAATGAAAATAATGTTACTAGTACAATAATGTGTTTACGTATCCATGGCAACGGCAGTATTTTGCCCATAGCTCCGCCCCCAAGGTTGGTAGAGGGGAGAGGACAATTATTGTAGTGTGTAAATGACTTTTTAGGAAATATTTATTTACAGCAATAGAATATTTTTCCACTTGAAGAAATATATATATTATTCGGAGTAGGGACGTCTTATTTGTGTTTCACTCACTTGCACAACCTCGGCGCGTGCGCCTCGACCGCAACATGAGCCCAACACAAAAAGAACTCTTTCTACTCCTAATAATATAATATACTATATTTTTCATTATATTACATTATATTATTATTCATAAATCATAATATTAGGTCCATTACGCAACAAGTTTAAGAAAGTGAAGTTTTTCCAGATGGAGTGTAGCAAGTTTTGTGTACCTATAAGAGAAGTGAACCATAGCGAGTAAAAAGCTGAAACTACAATAGTCTAATAATACCACTTTCCTACCGCATATATTTTTTTCGTATTTTTACAAAATTTAATTTAAAATAATTGATCAGAAAATAACTAAAAGTAACAAGTATGGTTTATGATTAAATCGAAAGCGTTTAATTTCCATAACTTAAAAACACCTACCACCTATTTTATGTACTGTAGGTTCTTAAATACTAGATTGTTAGTTTTAATACATTTATTCAGGAACGAGTACAAACGACAACCTCGGGCGTGGCCCGTGAACCTCTTTCTGGTCTGTCGCCCAGTGCTGGTAACTTACAGAACATCCCCCTTTTTTAAGCTAAAGAAATAACTATGTTACATAGGAAGACAACCAAGCGGGAGCTTTACGGTCACGCTTGGGTCTTGCAGATTCATTAATAACTACCGGTGCACTATAGTTCTCGACACAGTCCGACCTTACAACAGTCTCACTTTCACTGGTATCACTCAAGTGTTCCTCTATCACTTGATTGTCCTGAGGATTAACACTATTACAACCATTATTAGACATTGTGGGACTAAAGATTGGTATAGACGGTTTATAATACGGTGCGGGAACTAAATGCCAACGATTGCGTGATTGCGTCTGTAGACCCCTTTATTGGTCTCAATTAAATTAGATCTAGGTTCGCTACCCAACTGTATCACTTTTCCGTAACATCTCAAATCTGTTACCCACACAAAGTCGGATACAGATATTTCCGGTAAATAACTTACTACTCTATGTCTCTTATCATATCTTTCCGCCAACTTTTGCTTAGACTCTTCCTCCCTTTTCACAAAATTTTGGGTATTGACATGTATTGACTACTTCTTTTAGTTTAGAAGGCAGTAAAGGTAATGACGACCGTAACTTACGATTCATTAATAACTCGGAAGGAGTAAAGCCATTCTCTAGTGGAGTTGTACGGTATGATAAAAGACCTAGATGTATATCATCATCATTCTTTTTGATGAGCATTTTTGCAATTTTGACAGCCGCCTCTACACAGCCGTTACTTTGGCTGAAATAGGGACTACTCTTATGTTCAAAATCGTAATCGATCGAAAATTTCTTAAATTCTCTTTGGAACTGAGGTCCTCCGTCTGACCTTACTACTTCTGGAATACCATATCTGGCGAACAATTCTTTCAATTTTTTGATAATTATTGACTCTGTCATACTAGTTACTTCTACTATCTCAAAGAACCTCGAGTAATAATCAGTAGTAATTAAATACCAAGAATTTAACTTAAATAGATCTACCCCAACTTTTTGCCAAGGCCTCTCCGGGAAAGCGTCCTTATAAAAAGGTTCTCTCGGATTAGTTCTATTTTCAACACAGTTAGGGCAACTTTTATTAACATTCTCCAACTGCGTTGATAAACCGTACCACCATACTGCCATTTTAGCTCGGGCTCTGGACTTCACTATGCCTTGATGACCCGAGTGAATGAACTCTAGGCATTGTAATTGTAACGAACTTGGAACTATGATTCTAGTTCCTTTAAGCAAAAAATCCTCATTGTGAGCAATATCGTAGCGATATTGGTAGTATGCTGCCAGGTTCTCATCTAATTGTTTCTTTTCCGGCCATCCCGAAATAGAAAATTCCCGGAGTTTACTACATACTGGATCTTTGGCTTGTTCCTCTTTGAGTTTTGTTAAGAAATTGCTTTTAATGTGTAGACTTTCTACTATAAACCTAACATGCGCCTCAGATTCCGCTGCAAGTTCTTCGTCTTCTGGAAACCAATTTGCTATCGGATTTCTCGATAACGCATCGGCGACTACTAAATTTTTACCTGGAGTATAATACACTTTATAATTGTACCACATCCTAAATCTCTGTAATCTAGGAGTTAACTCATCTATTGGTTTGGTCTGTAAAATCTGAATCTGAGTTACTTCTAGACCAATAATGTATTCACTAAATTTGTCAGCTGCCCATGTAGGTGCTAAAGCCTCGCGTTCTATTTGCGCATACCGTCTCTCTGTAGAAGAAAGCAATCTAGATGAATAGGAAACTACTCTTTTAATACCCTCATGACATTGTATCAGACACGCCCCCAACCCGTAACTACTTGCATCTGTACTGATCATTGTATCTTTAGAAGGATCGAAAAATGCGAGACACGTTTTATCCTGTAACAGAGATTTAATTTTTTTAATTGCGTTCTTTTGACACACATCCCATATGAATGGAGTCTCCTTCTGAGTCCTTCTTTAGTAACAAAGTTAACGACTCCAGAATACTACTTTTATTTTGAATAAACTGCCTGGAAAAATTTACCATGCCCAGCAACTGTAAGAGTTCCGTTTTATTGGTAGGGTCAGGAAAATTTTTAATCGCTATCACTCTATCCTCATCGACCGAGATGCCCTCTTGTGACAAATGGTGTCCTAAAAAGGTTAGACTTGTAGCTGCGAAAATACACTTACTTTTATTTAGCGTAACGCCTTCGTTTTGAAGCCTAGATAAAACTTCTTTAAGAATAGCATCGTGCTCTGCTCGAGTAGCTGCAAAAATTAAAACGTCGTCTACATGCTTTATTTCACCTCTGATACCTGCCAGAACTTTATCTAACTGTGTTGAAAAATATTCGGGGCTACATGATAGACCAAAAGGCAAACTTTTAAACAAGAACCTTCCGAATGGGGTAATAAAGGTTGTCAGAGATCTACAATTTCTGCTCAACCTAATTTGGTAAAATCCCGAATTTGCATCTAGTTTTGAAAAAAATTTGGCCCCCTTTAACTGGGCAAATTGGCTCGAAATGGCATGTATTGGGAAACAAGAGCGTAAAATTTGTTTATTTAGCTGTGTATAGTCTACACATAAGCGTATTTTCGAATTTTTCTCTACTACTACAATGGGACTGACCCATTCCGTGTGATAATCTACTGGTTCAATAATATCTAACTTTATCCACGACTACTAAATTATACATTGATTATTTATGTGTTTTGTTAAACATAAGACTACCCATAATAAATTGCCGTGAATTATGGGTTATTTACGAAACTCACCTGCGGTTCGTTTCGTAAATGTAACCGTCGTGAATAATGGCCATCCTAACATGCTCGTTGAATAATATACTATTATTGGTTAATAAAGTTAGATATTATTGAACCAGATAGGTTTATCTAACTCTTCTTTCAGCTTGTCTAGAAGCGGTATCGGGACCCTTCTAGGTACCAACTGAATAAAGGGAACAGCCCCTACTTTAACTTTGATTTCCATCTCTGTTTTAAATCTACCAATATCATTGAAAATTCCTGGAAATTCTTTGAGAATATCAACCTCATTTGACTTTGTGACAGTAATTCCGCTTAGTACACACACTTCAGTATTTAACGTTAATATTTTCAACTCAGATATGGAGTTCCGGCCTATAATTGGCTTCTGCAAATTGTTAATAACATACATAGTCGCGTCATGAACTTGATTTTTGTAATACAGTTTTACCTTTAAACAACCTAAAACTATAAGTTTTTCGCCAGCAGGACCGGTTATACTCTTATTGAAAGAATTCAATTTACCTTGGTCTTTTGTTTCTAAATTTGAAAGGGGAATACAATTTATATCCGATCCTGTGTCGACAAGAAAAGATACAGACTTATTTATACATGAAACATAAACCGAAACGACCCATTGAGAATACAATGTACTTGGGTTTATTGCCCCAACAAAATCATCGGTTACACGTAACTCTTCCTCGTTGATATTGCTTACTTTCGATTGACAGACTTGAGCCCAATGACCTTGCTTCCTGCAAGCTCTGCAGGTACTCCTACGGGCTGGACATCGTTCTCGTGAATGCTGATCGAAGCCGCAGAATTCGCATTGTTGCCTGGAGGAACTAGGAAAACTACTTTTCACACTTTTGTTGGGACGTTTGAAGCCTGATTGACCAGACTGACTCTTCCGTTGAACTGCATTGACTTCTTCAGTACTTCTAACTTCGTTTCGTAGCACCTGACTTTGAGCCGACTGTAATTCTGATTGTTTTGCTTTTAACACGGCATCAGGTAAGGTTAGGTTACTTTTGGGCTGCATGCGTTCACTGGTACGGACGTCCAGCATTCCTACCACTATACGATCCCGTATTAACTCGTCTTTTAAGGTTTTGTATTCGCAATGCTCTGCAAGACTGTGTAATCTAGTAATAAAACTGTCTACCGACTCACCGGCTAACTGCGTTCTAGAGTTGAACTTGTACCGTTCGAAGATAACGTTTCTCCTGGGAATAAAATGGTTATCAAATGCTTTTAAACATTCTTTATAATCTGTAAGTGCTGCCTCGAATTGAAACAAAACTTCTTCGGACTCCTCTCCCATAATATAAAGTAGGTAGCATGTTGATTTTTTCCCCATCGGACTTTTTCTCGAACCCGGCGACCGACATACACCTCTCGAATCTTTTTTTCCACGACGTCCAAAGAGCTGGCTTAGAAAAGTCGTAATTACCTGGTGGTGTGACCACAGGTGCATTGTTTTGCAGGTGTGTTCCTTCGACTTGTCCCTCTGTCATTTTGATTCACTTCTCGTGAAACTACTTGATAAATTGCCACACACTCGCTGCCACCATGTATTGTGGGATCTTAAATACTAGATTCTTAGTTTTAAAATACATTTATTCAGGAACCAGTACAAACGACAACCTCGGGCGTGGCCCGTCAACCTCTTTCTGCTCTATCGCCCAGTGCTGGCAACTTACAGAACACTTCGTATCTTATCTTTTTCAGCCTTTTGTCTACCTTTTGCCTACTTCACATCCTCCGTATCTGGTTGGGGGCACTTCCTCTGGTTTGCAATCTTTTGTATGGTTTTTTCGACACATACCTATACAGTGAGCACCAAACATATGGAACATACTAAATAAAACCGAAATGAATGTTTTTTTCTAAAAATCCCGAAACACGCAGTGGCGCGTTGATACCATTTGAGGCCCAGGCGCAATGTGCGTTGTGGCCCTAGTTCTAGAGCCATTTCTCGAATATTTGTTTGTTTGACCTAATAGCGGCAAAAGTTTCAAGGTCAAACGCTGTAATGAAAAGTCAGAAAATCGCCATACAAAAATATTTTCTCCGAAAAATAGGTATCATCAAGCAAATTTTCTTAAAAAAACATAAAAGAACCCATTTGTATCTAAAAATGTATTATAAATTAATAATAGTTCATTTAATTTTATTTAAAAACTAAATACCTATGTCATTACATTATTAATGAAGGTATATAAAGAGGAAGGAGGAACACAATTAAAGAACTGTACTTCTATAAATTAAGAGTTAGTTTATTTTTAATATTCTATAATATTATTTTGCGGTATTTCAGTTTAGCAAAAGTATCGATTACATCATTAAAATCACATTTTTCCGTTTCTGTTGATTCAATATGTAGAATAGCTAAATTTGTAAGTCTCTCTTGGCCAATAGAATTTCGTAGGTAAGATTTTATTCTCCCAAGTGCTGAAAAAGATCGTTCTCCTGATGCGTTGCTTATCGGAATGGTTTGATAAATTCGTAACAAAGTTTCAACATTCGGAAATGTTGATTTTAATCCATGTAGTAAATGCTCATACATTTTTATAGGTGACTGGAGACGTTCCTCTTTAGCATAGGCTAAAAACTGATGCAGTTCATCCCTCGCACATCACAATTTATGTCATCTTTGTAATTGGATATAAGTGCTGTGATCATTACATTTACTTCAACTTCAGATAAATTGAAATCAAAAAATAATCCAAATCTGTTGTTAATTTCAGTATATATACTCATTCTTGTATCGAGTTCCATGATTAACGTATCGCAAATAATGTTGAGAGTATTCACAACAAAATTTTCACGCCCTGTTAAAATAATTTCATTTTCTACATTTTCATCATGAAAAGACTTGCGTTTTCTCTTTCGTTGCTGTTCGTCTTGCTAAATACAATTACCGTCAACTAATATCGAGGCTTCTGCTTCTATTCTGGTGAGGCCATCTCTAAGTTCTGTTCTAACGAAGCTTTTGAGAGATTTCAAAAGGTTTACGCTTGTTGATAAACAAAATTCCGGATTTTGTAGGGATTTGCTACTAGCATTCATACGTTGTAGTAATTTATTCCACATAACTGTCATTAGAGCGGTCTCATACAAATCCATTTTAGTGTTGAAAACACTTATACGGAGGCAAGTTATAGGTTCTCGCGTCACGAAATATCGTCACGTTGGATCTAAGCAGGGTGCGAGCATGCGGAGTTGGTTGCGTTGTCGGACAGCACGCGTTGTTCTGTAAGCGGTTGCGCAGAAGCGTTAATTCTGTCCTTAGAAAATATCCGAAAATATTTTTGTTGTGAATACCCAAGGTGCGTCGAGTATACATTTGGTAAGGTTGCCTACTATCCTATCTTGCAACAGTGACTGAATCATTCCCCCCTCTGATACCTATCAGCCAGCTCCGTGACGTCACGCGTGTAAGGTACTTTTCGCGCCATTCTGAGAGTTTCAGCTCCTTTACTTGTATTGTGTATTCTGCCACTTCTGTTGTACAGTAACAAAAATAATACCAAGTTTCTATATCTATTGCAAGCGATAATTAGAAATTGTTAGCAGTGTTTAGTTGACAAAAGTGTATAAGTACAGGATTCAACAAGGTAAATCAACATCATAGTTATGACTGTAAAACTAGAGATTACAATTTTGTAAATCTGATTATTCTTTGTACAAAGATATTTTCCTTTAGATGATCTTATTAATTTCTATTGTAGATGCCAATGAGCTGCGCTATTGCAACGTGCACAATGCATCATGCAAAAGCTAAAGCAAACAACCTTACTGTTACCTATTTTACATTTCCCAAAGATGAAAATCTTTGCAAAGAGTGGGTGGCAAAGTGCCGAAGAGGTGACAAATTTAATGTATCAAATTCTAGAATTTGTTCATTGCACTTTAGTTATGTAGATTTCGAAAGAGATTTACGCGCCTATCCATTTGTGATTCCACCTGTAAGTATACAGTGTGTCCGCGTAAGTTGGCTACATATGGAAAACTTTTTTATTATTGATTTTATGAAAAAAAGTTATTCTTCATAAAAAGTTCTGCATGTTCTAAAACCCAAAATTCAACCAACAGATATTAAATTGTATCAGTCGTATCATAATAATAATAATTATATCATTTTTGTTCAAGAGTAAAGTACCTTCATTTTTGACCATATCAAAAATGTTTTATAAGAAAAGATGTTATGGGTTAAAAATAATTTTTAAATATTCAATATTGTTTATAATTAAAAAATATTATTAATTAATTAATGAATTATTAAATGTAATGTATTAATCTTCAAACTTAAACTTTCAATGTTATCGCAGAGAAAATGTAAAAATAATATTTTTTAATTATAAAAACAATATTGAATATTTAAAAATTATTTTTGATCCATAACATCTTTTCTTATAAAATTTTTTCGATATGGTCAAAAATGAAGGTACTTTACTCTTGAACAAAAATGATATAATTATTATTATTATGATACGACTGATATAATTTAATATCTGATGGTTGAATTTTGGGTTTTAGAACATGCAGAACTTTTTATGAAGAATAACTTTTTTTCATAAAATCAATAATAACAAAGTTTTCCATATGTAGCCAACTTACGCAGTGATGCAGCTTTACACGAATGACGTCACAGCTCGCTGCAATCCCCTCGCGTCTCAGAGGCGGGATTTGTTTAGTAGGCAACCTTACCAAATGTGTATTCGACGGACCTTGGTGAATACCTTCACTCGAAAAGAAAACAAAACCAAAAAATACAAAATGTTCAGAACGTAATAATAATCTATTTTTTCCAAATGTTTTTTCTGCTGATAGTCATATACAATATAACAAGTGCAAGGCATATTACCGAAAATTTTTTCGCGCTGTCGCACAAGTGTTTGTTGTTTCCATGAAAACTGCCCGATCGCGAAGCGAGAGGGCAGTTTTCAAGGGGCAACAAACACGCGTGCGACAGCAAAGGAAAAATTTTAAGTAATATGCCTTGCTCGAGTTATATTTGTTCAGACTATCGCATAAACCATATAAATTTAATATACTAATTGTACGCTTCATTATAATTTATAATTCATTTGTTGTATAACTGTCATTAATTGAATTGTGTTTCATCTAGTCGCCATCGCGGGTGATTACCGAATATCAGCACTAGTGCAATATTCGCGTGTCAAAATTTTCAAGTAATTGTGATTTGATAGGCTGTGACGAGACAAATGCGTAACTTTCATTGGTCTACGTCTGTCACGTGACAGGTGAATGCGATAGTCTGTAATATTATATTATAAATAAACACTTATACTGTACCTACTACCTGCCGTAAAAGTCTTAAGTGATTTTGTCTTAAAGCATTAAGTAATTCGTTTCTGATTTATTCTCAAAAAATTATATAATTATTTTGATTGCGTAATTAAACACTTGGGTAATCGAGTTGCAGAGCAGCTTATAAGCATCTTCGCAAAATTGTGCCAAGCTGAGGGTTTTGCCCCCGAAATAAGGGAGTTTTAAAATTTTACCATTGAATTCCCTACGTAGCGTAATTCAATTCGACACCCTGTATATTTACTTAGTTTATCTATTAGTTTAGTCAAGTAAGCAACATTTATACCGAGTGGTTGATCATATCCCTGTACATAAGCCGCTTACATTGCTTATCGTTATCACGTTTATGCGAATTCCTGCTCCCCATTTTTATGGAACAAATTGGTAATGGTACCACATTAAAGAGAATAATATTCCGCGCAGCTCTCCATTTTTATGGAATAAATTGGTATTGGTATACCAAATTAAAGAGAATGATATTCCGTGTATAGTTCAATTTTAAAAATAAGGGACTTTTAACATTTTACAATTCAATTCCCTCTATGTCGTATAATTCAATTCTACGCCCTGTATATTCACTTAGTTTATTACTTTAGACCAATAAGCAACATTTATACCGAGGGTTGGTCATATCCCAGAACATAGGCCGTTTATATTGTTTATCACATCTAATATGCGAATTCCTCCTCGCCATTTTCATGAAAAAAATTGGTAATGGTACCAAATTAAAGAGAATAATATTCCGCGTCGTTCAATTTTAAGAATTCTTTGTATAATAAATAATAATAAAAATAAATAAAGTCCATTTTTTTTAAAGATCCACCACCTGTTGATTTCAGTTGGTATAATAAAAAAATTTAAATTTTTAGTAATTTTTGTCAATATATGGTAACATTGATTCAAAGATCAATCAAAATGTTCTTTCAAATTTTAATTATTTAAAATGTTAATTAAAACATAAAGAAGACTAGGTACTCTAATATAAATTTATTTTTATTGACGAAACCCCGATTTACAAAAACGATTCTGCTACTAAATCTTGGACTATTGACAACCTTCCCAAGAAAGATTAGAAATTAGGGAAAGCAGGTTTACAGTGCTCCATCCTGGGTGTGTTGAGGTTTCTTAGATGAATGTAGTTTGCTTTTAAGACCCACAAACAGTGATCGGGATTATCACAAAACGATGAATAGTCAGCTATTTAAAGAGTGGATTAATCAATTAATTCCAGCTCTACCATCTGATGGTTTTAAAACTGTTATTATTTTTTAAATGCCCCATGTCATTCTGTCCGTTTGGAGAGACCTCCAATACCTACATTATTGACATTATTCCAACAACACTGCAATGGGACATTATTTAATAAAGTGTAACGTTCCATTTTAACTTACATGTACAAAAGTTCAATTATGGCAGCTGATAAATAATTTAGGACAAATGGACAACTTTATACTCAAAATATACCGCCAATCGTAACATATCAAGGTGAAGATTCGGATACAGATTCAATTTTGAAACATATCTCTCATATGATGATTCAAAATTTGAAACATCCCAATCTGATTCTGAAAATAATCCCAATTATTTTAATCCTGAATACATTTTTTCTATTCTTACCTCGAATTATTTATATATTAATTATTATAAAACTATAATACTTCTTATTAAATCGAGCAAATTTACATAAACTCAGCATATATCCACATAAATCAAGAATATTTAACAAAATATCTGAAAATATTTCTTGTGAAAAGCACCTGTCAAAATTGACCATTAAATTTATTAGTCCTAACCCTACTTTAAAAATTACTAAAAAATTTCACCAGCAACGTTGCCAAACATACTTTCGAGAGAAATTGCGAGGTTGGTGGATCTTTAAAAAAAATAGACTGTATATAAAATTTAAATATGAAGGTACATTTGAAAAATATGAGTATTTTTTGTTTTGACAAGTGCAGCACCTCGTATTTTTTGAATACCTACATTTTTAAATTTTATATTGTTATGTACACAAAGAATTTTTAACGCGGAATATTATTCTCTTTAGTTTACTACCATGGTACCAATTTTTTCCATAACAATTAAGAGCAGGAATTCGGATAAACGTGATATATGCAATGTATACTTCTTATTCAGATACCAACCACTCGTTATACTTGTCTGTTATAATAGTCTGTTTGGTATTTGTATTGTCAGGCGCGGATCTAGGAAGATATTTTGGGGGGGTTAATCTGTGGTGAGTGTTAACAAATACACATAACAACACGATCGATCGTGTTGTTATGTGTATTTATCAGCTTTGTTGATAGATATTGTAAGTTGGGTTTACAAAATTTCGATTGGTTGGTATGGAAACACCAGTGCTGTTCGAGTTTATAACCTAAATAAGGGTCTATTCTGTATACACCTGTTAAAATTTAACCTGGCTTTAAAATTGTAACTAACCGCTAAGTTTAAAACATTGGCGTTGATTGGTTGAATGGTAGTTTTAGCTGTCATAATAAAGCTTAGCGATTGGTTAAAATTTTAACGCCACGTTAAATTTTAACAGTTGCTTACAGAATAGACCCTTTAGGGCGGTAAGTAAAACAAAACATGCAAATTTGACGCTTCTAGAGGTAGCGTTCTGATTTTATTTTAGATACCTAGCACGTTTGATATCAAGGATCGTGCAATTAAAATGACAAGTCAAAATTTCATAATTACATTTTAAAAACTACTTATTCCCAAATAATTCTGTAAATTCGATCGGGCAAAAAATATTATACGGCACACGGTCGGTAAGTGCTTACCTACAGATCTCAAAAATTGGATTTTCGATCTGTTAGAGAGCACTTACCGACCTTGTACCGTTATATACTTAAACTTGACATTCAAGCCTGTTAGACATACTAGACCAGCCAATAACATAATTCTATTACAGAGGAATGATTTGGAATTAAAATTCCAGTTCATATTTGAAACATCACCGTCACATAATGATTGGAACTATTGATGCTTACATTATCTGATAAATTTACAATTGTCCCCGAATGTAACAAACTAACCTCCAAATTTCATCGCGATGATCATTTTGTGATTAGACCAAATAATGAATACCAGTTTAAACATAATTTCGTTTTAATAATAGACAAAAAGTACAAAACAGGAAGTACAAAGGCCAGTAATCACTACAATTCGGCAGAATGTGATGTGCCTGAAACTTGTTCCATAATTTATTTGCTATTCTATTTTGTAAAAAATGGGAAATTTATTGTTCAGTTATTTGTTGTTAATTGTTGTTGCTATTTCCGGTACTTTAGGAAATCGTGCAAATAGTAAAACTACTTCAACAACAGCCAAGCCGTATTCCGACTTATTAAGCAAGTTTCATCAAAGTGATTACAAATTGAATTTCGAACGAACTGAACTAATTCGCAGTAATGCAAGTTTTGGGCATTTTCAATTTCGTACTTCTAAATTCAATCGTACAACTCCTGCTGTTAATGCCAGTTTTATATGCACAATTGATTTGGGTAACGATTTTGAGGTACCTACAGGTTACGTATACGTAATTTTGAAGTTAATATGTTTTTGTAAGATTTCCTGTAAAATTATTATTGTAGGTAATTACACAAGTGTACAGATTTGCCAGCAATGAATACCGAGAGTTTCCGATACGTATGCAACTTAACTTTTGTGAAATATTAGCTTCAAAAGCATTTGGTTTAGATTCCATATCCAATGAACATGGAAATATTGCCTGTCCATTGGTAAAGGTAAAGCTTTCTTAATAATATAATCTACATTCAGTAATTAATTGCTTAACCTTGATTAGGCTAAGAAATATTACTTCTATAATTATACACCGGACGAATCTAAATTTCCTCCCTTAATACCTAGTGGAAAATATATGATGGAGTTCCAATTTACGTACCATTCTATGGAGTTATTTGTTATATATAGTTATGGAAGTATTGATCGTCCTATTTCTTATTTCTAAACTATTATAATGTATTGACGTTTCAGCACGTTTGTTGCCTTCAAAGATTTGTAACAGTAAAAAACGTTTTTGTTGCTCTCTAGCAGTTTTTATGGTTGATTGATTTGTTAAACGTATTAGATTTTAAATAAATTGTATTGTTAATCTTATACCAATTGTTTTATTCTCTTCATTTCCACTGATAACGAATAAAATGTAACGTGTATCATTGGATATCAGACGATACACAGGATATACATAGGAAATAAAAATAGCCAACCAATTAAGGGAACCATGAATCCTTCTGAGGAAGGTCTCCAGGCAGCTGCATGTGTAGTATCGCTTCATATGTCTAAATTACATTCAGATACCACTGAAGATGCTGTGGATTAACTATCTGAAATCCACACTGAGTCTATCTATGATCTCCTGTGAAAAAATTAAATCTTTGTATCCAGAACATTACTCTTCTTTCAAAGTGAACGTAAAGGAATGTGAAGTGGACAAGGTGGCGTACCATGAAATTTGGCCGAAAGGTGCATGTGTGAATAAGTTTTTTCGGAAGAAAAGACAACCAGAAAATCAAACGTAAACTCCCAACTGCGCAGTTTGAATCAAGAAGGAAAACCACTGGATGCCAATTCAGCTAAACATAATTATCTAAGTGTAAATTTAACAAACAACATTAATATTTTTCACATGAATGTACAATCCATAAAAAACAAAATAGACGAACTCAATGTTCTAGTGAACGATAAATTATATAATGTAGTTAGTTTAACTGAACATTTTTTAGCAGGAGAGGAAGCTGTAAACCTCAGGATAAATAATTATAAACTTGTATCTTACTTTACTATTCAAGAAATAATGCTCGTGGGGGTCTTCTAATACTGCGTAAGCACTTAAGCAGAAGCAAACCTGTGTAGAGCGATTAGATACTATACAGGGTGTAACACAACTTATCCGAAAAAATTTAACCATATGTAAATTAGTTTCTTCAACTTACGTGATTTTATTCTTTACAAGAGAATTAAATTACACGTTAATAAACAATAAGTAATTAAATATTAATATTAACAGATATTAATTCAAAATACAAATATTTATATCTTGTCAAACATTTACTATAGTAACAAACAACATTGAAGGTAGCCACCTTTACACCTCCCCCTTTGAGGACGCTTTATGCGTGGGGAAAAGGAACAAGTTTGCTTGAGTAGAAAAAATTTGAAATTTTCTTTTTCTTTCCGCTTGCAACTTCATAAAATGATGGAGAAATTTGTCGAACGATAGGAAATGGTCCCACTCGAACTGGATCTAACTTATTTCTATTTAGTTTACTGCCATTTTCAATATAGACCATATCATCAACATTGAAGTTGTACTGTTGTCGATTCTTATCCAATCGTTTTTTTTCAAATTTGTTTAAAACAAAATTTTTTTCAATATGGTGTAGTTTATTGACATCTTGATTTGAATTTAACTTTAATTGTTGCTCTAGCTGTTTAATTCTCTCTTCTAGCTCTATTTTTATAGGTTCAATAGTTTTACAATTCGATGTAGGAACACACTCTTCTAACGGGTATTCTTAAAACAAACATTTCCATCCTCATCAAAATATTCCTTCCGAATATCATCATCTAATTTAATTGCTACAGTTCGATAACCATTTATGTTCTTAATTGCTAATGTAGCATTGTAAATTGGTTTTCTACTTACTAAATGTTTGTGAAATGATATATTATTGGACTCTTCGGGAATAAAGTACCATGTTGTTTTATCTGTAGAAATACATTGAATCACACATTCCTTCTCAGTTTTCTTCACCACTTGCACGAAAAACTGGACCATCTTACTTACTTGTTTATTGTAATTTAATTTGTAAATTAGTTTCTTCAACTTACGTGATTTTATTCTTTACAAGAGAATTAAATTACACGTTAATAAACAATAAGTAATTAAATATTAATATTAACAGATATTAATTCAAAATACAAATATTTATATCTTGTCAAACATTTACTATAGTAACAAACAACATTGAAGGTAGCCACCTTTACACCTCCCCCTTTGAGGACGCTTTATGCGTGGGGAAAAGGAACAAGTTTGCTTGAGTAGAAAAAATTTGAAATTTTCTTTTTCTTTCCGCTTGCAACTTCATAAAATGATGGAGAAATTTGTCGAACGATAGGAAATGGTCCCACTCGAACTGGATCTAACTTATTTCTATTTAGTTTACTGCCATTTTCAATATAGACCATATCATCAACATTGAAGTTGTACTGTTGTCGATTCTTATCCAATCGTTTTTTTTCAAATTTGTTTAAAACAAAATTTTTTTCAATATGGTGTAGTTTATTGACATCTTGATTTGAATTTAACTTTAATTGTTGCTCTAGCTGTTTAATTCTCTCTTCTAGCTCTATTTTTATAGGTTCAATAGTTTTAAAATTCGATGTAGGAACACACTCTTCTAACGGGTATTCTTGAAAACAAACATTTCCATCCTCATCAAAATATTCCTTCCGAATATCATCATCTAATTTAATTGCTACAGTTCGATAACCATTTATGTTCTTAATTGCTAATGTAGCATTGTAAATTGGTTTTCTACTTACTAAATGTTTGTGAAATGATATATTATTGGACTCTTCGGGAATAAAGTACCATGTTGTTTTATCTGTAGAAATACATTGAATCACACATTCCTTCTCAGTTTTCTTCACCACTTGCACGAAAAACTGGACCATCTTACTTACTTGTTTATTGTAATTTAATTTGTAAATTAGTTTCTTCAACTTACGTGATTTTATTCTTTACAAGAGAATTAAATTACACGTTAATAAACAATAAGTAATTAAATATTAATATTAACAGATATTAATTCAAAATACAAATATTTATATCTTGTCAAACATTTACTATAGTAACAAACAACATTGAAGGTAGCCACCTTTACACATATATGCACTTTTAAATAAGAAATCAATTTGTTAAAAAAAATTTTAATAAAAGTCCAACAGAAAACGAAATAGAAATTGTTAAAGTTACAAATTAATGAAAACAAAAACATTTTCATTAATTTGTAACTTTAACAATTTTTATCTCGTTTTCTGTTGGACTTTTATTAAAAAAAATTTTAACAAATCGATTTCTTATTTAAAAGTGTATATATGGTTAAATTTTTTCGGTTAAGTTGTGTTACACCCTGTATATACCTGTACATATACAGGGTTATTCAAATTCGAGGCTCACCATTGGGATCTCGGAAACCGTAAGAGATACGAAGATGGTTTAATTGGGGCAAAGTTGGGCTATATAGTGCTGATCAATAATTAAAAAAGAAATTTAACCTATCTACCTTAGTTTTTTTTATTATTTAAAAAAAACCGAAAAATGGCGATTTTGTTTTTTGAACATAAGTTGGTTGTTATTAAAAAATTTTCAAATCTGTAAAAACTGTCTTTAAGCAACTTTTTAACTGCAATACCGTAGTGGCAACAAAATTTGTATAAAGTTGTATAAAGTTCTTAAAATATTTTTTTTCAAAAGTGGTAACAGAATTTCAAATGAACTATCGTATAAAAATAAATTGAGGTCTAATTTGAATTCAGATGTACCACAACCCCTCAAAAGTACCTTCCAACATTTTTTCATTAAGTACCTAAGTATATATTATATTATATTATATTATATTATATTATATTATATTATATTATATTATATTATATTATATTATATTATATTATATTATATTATATTATATTATATTATATTATATTATATTATATTATATTATATTATATTATATTATATTATATTATATTATATTATATTATATTATATTATATTATATTATATTATATTATATTATATTATATTATATTATATTATATTATATTATATTATATTATATTATATTATATTATATTATATTATATTATATTATATTATATTATATTATATTATATTATATTATATTATATTATATTATATTATATTATATTATATTATATTATATTATATTATATTATATTATATTATATTATATTATATTATATTATATTATATTATATTATATTATATTATATTATATTATATTATATTATATTATATTATATTATATTATATTATATTATATTATATTATATTATATTATATTATATTATATTATATTATATTATATTATATTATATTATATTATATTATATTATATTATATTATATTATATTATATTATATTATATTATATTATATTATATTATATTATATTATATTATATTATATTATATTATATTATATTATATTATATTATATTATATTATATTATATTATATTATATTATATTATATTATATTATATTATATTATATTATATTATATTATATTATATTATATTATATTATAATATATTATATTATATTATTCTTAAATCATATTATTAGGTGCATTACGCAACAAGTTTCGAAAATTGGAGTTTTTCCAGATGAGTGTAGCAAGTTTTGTGTATAACAGAAGCGAACCATAGCGAGTAAAAAGCTGTAACTACAATAGTCTATAATAAAACCACTTTACTACCGCATATATTTTTTCGTATTTTTACAAAATTTAATTTAAAAGAATTGATCGGAAAATAACTATACATCAATCTGTTTGCAAAAGTAACAATAAGTATGGTTTGGTTTATGATTAAACCGAAATCGTTTAATTTCCATAACTTAAAAACACCTACCACCTATTTTATAGACATTTATTAAAAATAAAAAGGATAACGATAAGTAATTCCCAAAATTAAGCTTTGTGTAACACAGACCTAAAATAGCCTTCTAGTTATAGATCGCAGAAAACTTCCTTGCAACAAGTTATAATTAGGGTCATAGAGATATGATCGTTTATCAAGAGGTCACAAAATTTATAATAAAATATACACCCAGTAGTATATAGAAAAACATAAGACAATATGGAGTTATGGATGCGGATCGTAGTTTTAACAGTATTTTACCATTTAAATATTTCTCTTGCTGTTAATCCATATTCTACCACTGAAGAGGTACAGTTTGAAGTTTTAAATTCTGGCGGATTTCGAGCTTATATTACAGGTACGTGCAGCAAAAAATATCAGTAAGAGGCACATATTCATAGAAAATGTAATTTTAAGATTGTTTGAAACCGATATTTCTAAATGGATATCAGATTGACGCTGATATGGATTATTAATTTTGTTATAAATTTTGCAAATAGTATTTTGAACAAAATGTCCAAAGCGTATTTATCAATAGCTGCGTTTAATTGACTCAGCACACAATAGAATGCGACGTTTTCAGAAATCGTGCAATTCGTTGACGCTAAAATGCGACACACGTTTGTGCTGGCATATAATAATACAGGGTGTTTCAGGAGGAATGGTACAAATTTTAATATGTTATAGTATCTATATCGTTCATTTTGAACACAAAAGTTATTCATATGAACATGTATCAAATTCTCAATGATTACGGAGATACAGCGATTTTAATGCGGAGAGAATTACAGAGCAATTATCCAGTAGGCTATTATGCAATATTGTTGGAGGATATTCCCTTGGCCACATAAGGGCCAGTATGATCATCCAGCATGATGGCGCTTCCGCTTATTACGGCTGTCAGGTGACACAATACCTAAACCAAATTAGAGAACGGTGGATCAGCCGTGGTGGTCCGATCGATTGCCCAGCTAGGTCTTCGGACCTAACTCCATTGCATTATAGGCTACGGGGGTGAATGACAATTGAGGTTTATCGAAAAAAAGAAAACACGCGTGAAGAATTAATTGCTCGTATTATGGCAATATGGCCAGTGCTGTACAAATAAAGGAGCGCTATTAAGATCTGCAAAGCACAGTAAGCAACATTTTCACTAAAGCAGCGAATTCTGTTGAGTTTAGGGGTAGGATTTTCGATCCATTTCTTTAAATAGTATTTATTTTTTCACATGTTAATTGTTAGAATTTATAAAGTAATAAATTCGTTTCTGTAATAATACAACTGGCTGTATCTCCTTAAAACCGTTGAGAATTGGACACAAATGAAAAATACTATAACATACCATTTGTACCATCCCTCTTGAAATACCCTGTACTATATTAAATTAATATAGGCAACAGTTCCGACATCTGGCTATTGATTTATCAACATTTTTGCAGATCGTGAAAATGTTACAAAATTCAAATTGACTGTCGAGTTAAACTCCACAAAAAGAATCCAGAAACATGTTAAAACTGCAACTAGCGGCTTTTGGGTTTTATATTTCGATGATCCCGTAAGAGTTGGTGATAATATTAAATATGATATACAAATTGAGTCTGGGCGTCTACGTTACATGAATACTAACCAAGAGTGGAAAGTAGAAGGTTTGTGGGTACTATTATTATCATTAAAGTTAAATTATCCAGATTCAGATTATTGTTAAAATGTAGTGTGTACCTAATCTTACACAGGATCTTCATTTTTAAAGAGATTATTCATTAGTTTCCTACAAGACAGCCAGGTTAGAGTAATATAAAAAATCTTACAACATGGAAGACAATTTGAGATTAGACGCATTTTTTAATACAGGGTGGCGCGACGTCTATTGCTCGAACACTTCTATTTACAGGAATAACTGACATATTGACATATCCTCCGGCACGAGACTCGTTTTTGTTGACCTCTTCTTTCGAGATATCTTTCAAGATTCTTTCCCATACTTATATTGTTCAATTTCACGTGGTTTATTTTTGATTTAACTCGGCACCAACCGGGCCAACCTTGATCTCTCCACAATTGGTAGACTATGGGCATATCACGATTTGGTCGGACCTTTAGTCATGGCCATCTTTATTCTGAATGAACCTGGTCATACCTTAGGACCTTAATTTTCAGTTTTTCCTGCAATAAATGGCTATTAACCAATGGGAATTAAAGTAACGATATCTGCTTGAACCACCTTTTTTAGCTTTGCTAGATAGACTAATGATAATAATAATAATAATAATAATAATAATAATAGGCAAAATATTTAGAAAAAGAATTTAGGAAAATCTATTCGAGATATTTGGCTTAAATTTCAAATAATTATTCTTATAGGCTGATCATAGATAATAACTATTCCGATGAACTTTTTTTTTAAAACACTACTTTGCAATCTCTTGAAAGTAATAGTAATATTGCTCATTAAATACATTACTAGCATCAGATCTGCGAGACACATACTCATCTTTAGAAGTTTGTAAACCTGCCTCCAGTATTATGAATGGAAAACAAGGATGTATTGGAAAGTTCATTATGTTAGATGAGTTTAGTGGCCCTTCCCTTAATAGAAATAATTGGATTGTAGAACACAGTATACCAACATATGAAGGAATGGTAAGATAATATTTAGTTGATTCCATAGATGAAAAAGTATGAGGAAAATTGTCATCAATTTAGATGTTTTATATGATTTTAGAATCAAGAATTTAATTCTTACGAGGATACAGACGAGACTATTTTCATTAAAGGAGGTGGGTTATATATAAAACCCACACCACGACAAACAGATGAGGAAGTACGCGGTGTGTTAGATTTGACAAATGGGTATGATGATATCGTTTATCGTATTTATAACAAATGTTAAAATTCTCTTATGTTATAGGTGCACCTCAACAATTCGAAACCAATGTTATTATCAACAACAGGGTGCATTTTTCTTACCCCCTGTAAAATCTGCTAGGATAACGTCGAAGGCATCTTTCAAATACGGAAAAGTTGAAATTAAAGCCAAACTACCAGCTGGAGAATGGATTGTTCCAAGTTAGTTTTTCTAATTCGGTAACACTCTAACTTTTCAGCAGCCATTTAAATTAGCAAAAGTAGATACCTACTCACAACGTTTTTTAACTCAAACGAACTGCCTGTTAATGTTCACATTGTTTTCCAATCAAACATAGATACTGATAGTAACTCGATTTATAGAATTTTCGATAAAAATTTCCGATAAGGCCTCAAAAAGTTAGTTTTCCATGACGTATTAGATTTTTCTATTTTTTAACTATTTCCTTAAATTTTAAGAAATAAACATATCTTTTTTCAGTAATTCAATTACAATCCAAAGATAACAATCACGCTGTCTTTTCGCCCAAAATATTAATTGCCTATAGTAGGGGCAATGCTCACTTAAGTGGAATTGGAGGAAATGATATCGGATCAAATCTTTTATATGCAGGACCAGTTCTTTCTGCTGGCTTACCAGAACAGAACCACCAACTAACAAAACGTCCTGCTGCTGGTGATAAACCATACTGCAGTGATTTTCACATTTATACCCTAGAATGGTTACCAGGTAAAAAAACATGTGTATGTTGATCTATTTTTGATAATTATTGAATATTTCCGCCGGATATACCTATGCAGACAATCAACCCTATTGTGCATTTAATCTTATTCTTCGGGTAGTACTACCATCGTGCTGTAACAGAATGTATGCTTAAAGGGTATCATTTCTTTCATGGCAAAAAGCAAATTTATGATTAAATCCATTTCCTACATAATTATACTGTAACATTTCCGGAATGATTTGCTTGATTTCATGATAGTTGCGTTGCTCACTTTCTCGATGTTGTCTGGTTTTGTTACATAAACCTTAGATACTATTGAGATATCCCCATAAGAAAAAACGAATAAAGTAACGTCGGAAGACCTAGGCTTTGACCTAGGCGAACAATCAATTTTCATATATTCGACGGTGTTGTTGAAATGTAATCACTGACTATCTAAAATTCAAATTGGCTGTAGCAGCTTTAACAACAATGCTGCAACATCCAAGTAACAGAATTTCTCCAATTCTCAAAGTGAAATATTAATTATTATACCGAGTGGTTGGTCATATGCATATCCCTGTCTACAATACTTATCATGTTTATACGTATTCCTGCTCCCCAGTTGTACGGAAAAAAAATATCATTGGTACCAAATTAAAGAGGATAACATTCCGCATCGTTTATTATTAAAAATTAATTGTATCATGGTTCTTCTGCAAAGAAAACATAAAATTTAAATCGAAAAAGGATGTGTTTCAACGCTTAAACCTAATTTGTTGACGTATACGATTTTGGGGTTTGCCGAACTAGACTGTCACGTTGATAGTTTTAAAATATTGGGAATTTTTGCAATTAAAAACAAACAAATAAAACAAATAAAATTCTCTATTTTTGGAATTATAACATGTAGACTTTCTAAAAATATTATTTCATAGATAATTAAAAAAAACGCTAGGGAATTTTTTGAATACAAAAACGTGGTGAATAAGCTAATAAAAATAAAAAAACAACAAAAAAATAAGTAAACCAAACTTGTGCACTCTTCATAATATCGATAATAATTTCTAGGAAACGTTTGAATACCGTATCCATAAAATTATTAGTAGGTGCTATTCAAGTTTACATAAGCCATAAATGGTTCAAACGTCTCATCTTGTAGTAACTTGTCTACTAATTGTTTTATAAATGTGAACTCCCTACATTTTGAGGGCGGATTTTTGGATACACAGGATGTCCCAAAATACATGCACATGCCCTGTTTGAAAGTGTGCAAGATTTCAAAATAGTGGGTCTCTAAAAGAGTCATGCGATATTCCGATTTTGAAATGTTCTGCGAAATTAGTTCATGATGACGATATTCTCTGTTACTAAAGAAAACACATGATCCATCATCCTTTAGGTGTTAAAGCCCTTTTATTTACCTACACTAATTCAATTCTTAAATTACAATTATTATAGGTATTTTGATAGAAAATATTTATTTACAGATTCATTCTCATTTTATATTGATTCACAATTATATGGAAAAAGGGCTATAACAAACCAAGAAATGTCAGCATTGAACAAAGAGGTAAGTACTAAATGTTAATTGCAAATGAAAATATATCATAGCTGATATTCTTTAATAACAACTACTTATAAAATCCGTGAAATATAGAAAATTAGTACAGTTTTGCTGTTCTGTAATTTCAATTCTGTTTGTTGGCTGATAATTAAAATACATTTGAAATATTCTAAACTTGTATACATAAACGATGAACCTGTGTGTTAATGAACATTGCTACATGTTTCAGCTTGTGCTTTCACTTGGTGTTGCAGTGGGAGGCATTGACGATTTTCCAGACGATTGTGTTTCGGGAAGCAATCCTATACCATGGAATTATAACAACAGGAATTTCGTGAAGAACTTTTTTGATGCAAGAAATGTGTGGCTGAATACTTGGGGCGGTGATGATTGTGCTTTGCGCATAGAATATGTGAAAGTGTCGGCTATTTAATTTATATTTATAAAATGTATAATATTTATATATAGCCTGTTAAAACCACAACTCAGTATACGATTCCCTGATGTCTCGACTTTCAATGACACTACTATGTTTAACATTATTTTAATGCTGAATTACGGTATCAATTTAGTAATTGGGATTTTAAGTATTAGTTATTAAAAATAATATCAAATGTATAACAGCAATAATTATTAGAAAACTTTATTCACGATAGAGAATTACAAACTAATTCAATTACAATACTGGCGTAAATAGTACCCCAGTACACTGCGACGCGGAGGGCGAAGATACAAAAAACAAGGCCAACACCAAGTTGGCTGAAGATATTAAAAATAATTTTGGGAAACCATAATGTCGGTATTACTGTATTAGGTACTATTACATTAAAGCATTAAAGCAACCTGATAACGGAATACGATGCCAATATCTTTTTACAATTTGCAAGTTACAATTTCTTATGTGACTAAACTTTTGTTCATGGACCACCGTCCTTCGTCCCGGAAAAGTTTAAATATTGGAACTTTGAAGACCCTGTATGTTGAAACAAAACAAAATTTGAATAAAGACTTTTGGGTTTTTGTCTTATATTGACGTGTAGAACACACGCCCGACGTTTGTCAGTTTCCTCCTGGCTCACCCTATATACCTAGGTATAGTACTGTACGGACATTTTCATTCGCGAACATAGGTAAACGCATATCATTTTTTACAAACGCTTCCCTTTATTATTGTGTAAAAGACGGTATAATAAATAATTTATTAATTACAATAAATGGGTGCTCTTTAATTTAGCGAGCAAGTTAGTACTAGCTACACCATATAGTCCACTGGTAATAAATTATTTTAGCCTCGTAGTAAGAACATCGCAGAGTCGATTTCCGGTTCGAATAAACTTTTTCAATTTTTTTTTAAATTTGGTTAAATTTAGTTTTTAGTTTGCTACTTATCGCAAAAGCGGATGTGAACCAAGTGGAAAAAAATTGGGAATTTAAAATTTTATCTTGCGGGAAAAAGTAAATTTTGCCTTACGCCGCGCTGTTGCTAGCTCCACGGCAGACGTGGATATAATTCTGGCACAAAATCTACGGCATTACGTCATTGTCATGGGGTGACGCTATCGGCCGACTCGACGCATGTCTGGGGGGGTGCTGTACGATTGGTTGCCTACTCCCAAGGCGTAAAAGTCTGTTTCTGAGAAATTTAATGATAATAATTATTAATTACAAACAAAATTATTCCCTCGGACTTAGAGAAACTTTACTCTAGTATTTTTTATTGGTCATATCCAACTTGCAAATTAATTAAAAATCAATTTAAAATATGAAAATGTTTGAAACTTTCATAATGGAATAATTTTGTTAAGTCCCCGGACATGGACAGTAGGTACAGCTCGTATTCGCCTCGTGGATTTTGTGTTAGAATTATATCCACGTCTGCCGTGGAGTTAGCAACGGCGTAATATTTCGCATCGTTTAATATTAAAAATTAATTGAATAATGGTTCTTTTCCGTAAAAATATAAAATTTAAAATGTAAGTATTTTAAAAATGCTTTTTCGTTTTTGTTTTGACAAGCATAACAACTCATAATTTCAAAATAGAAAATAGGTACTTTTTTAAATTTTATATTTTTGTGCAAAACAAGCATTATACAATTATTTTGAATAACAGACGACGCGGAATGTTATTGTCTTCAATTTGATACCATTGACATTTTCGTCCATAAAAGTGGGGAGCAATAAACGTGATAAGCAATGTAAACGACCTATGTTCAGAGATTAAACCATCAAGTCGGGCGTTTGATTTAAACTGAAAAACATTTAAAGAAAATAGTCGCAAGTTACACGAGGAATGAGGATTGGTTTCTTCAATCCGGCAACTAAAATGTGGAGAAACTTTGATTCAAGGATCCAAAAACAATTTTTTAAATTACACATGCACTACGGGGGAGGGTGCCACTTGCTGTGGTCATCAGTCCCCCCATTTAACACTTAATCTAAAACAAAAATCAAACACTTGGTTTTTAAGTGGATTCTCATCCACAAAAATGGAGTCCTTAAAAAATGAGAAGAACCACTGCTATTAGACTCGACGTCTACGCGATTACATTCATAAAACTAGAAAAAACAAAAATAAATAAAGATTTGCAACTATATTGATTGCTACACTACTACTACTGTGCTATGTGCAATAAAATTCATTATCGCTGTTTACAAATTATTTAAAGGTTTGTCTGAACTTGTCACAAATGAACATACGTCAGCCGCATTAATAATAAGCGACTGCAGGCAAATTTGAAAGGTGCCAGAGTGATAAAATAGCTTTGTTGTAAAAGATTCTACTAGCACCTAGTGGAATGAAATATATGTGATTACGTAATTGGTCAATTATTAAAAAAGAAAAACAAACACGTATTTGATTTCCTAAGAAGCAGCTCAAAGAAGCAAGGTCACAGATATAGCCGCATTAGCAGGTCAGCAAGTTTTGACGGGAGTTATGATAATAAGGTTGTAGTTAGTAGTCAGTTGGAATATAAAAATCGTCGCTACTGCAACATGGTGGATTTGCGAAAAACATTAGTGATTTTGTTTGTGACTTTTACTTTTGCGGCGGAACCGCTGTACACGGTTCCCGATGTTCAGGTCGAAGCGTTAAAATCAGGAGAACTTCGTGTTGCTATTGCAGGTAGGTACGATTACAAATATATTTACTTTGTAGAAATTCCCGTAAGTACCTATTTAGCCTTCGGTTCACTGAACTATTAGCGTTTCTATTTCTAGCTGGTATTTTCTGAAACATTAGTAGGTAGGTACCTACTATTGGTACACTACTACTACTAGTAGATACGAATCAAATATAAAACGAAATACAAATCTATATTTAACGTTACAAAGTCTGATTTCTTAAGTCTTAACCAATATTTAAAATAAATAAGATTGATAATTTTTGGAAAGAATTCAATAATAATACAGCTAACAATGATTCACAAACTAGTAGAGAGAATAGCAGGTTTAAATTTTTAGTTGCAAAATAAACTATAAGTCGTGTCATCTATTTATTATTATCATTACTACCAGACAATTGTTTGATTTTTCATTATAAATGTAGAACTACGGACAAAAAATTGAAACACCAACATTAATGTACCTAGTACTAATGCTCATGTTTGATGAGTTGAACTGGAATTATATTTTTCATAACACGAAACATAAACATAAGTGTTTGAAAAAAAACAATTCAAAAACAAAAGATAATATAAGATACCTTTTCTGACCTGACAGAGTTTTTAATTCTGAATTCAAAAATATATAGTTTGTTAGGTATAAAATTTATAATAAAGTTGCAACAGTATGGGGCGCCGCCGCCGTTTAAGACAAAACTAATTTATAAAAATATTTATTGTCTCTTCAATACCTACGTAGTATATTTAAATTTAAATATATTTAATTTGGGATTCAATATAAATATATTCTGAAAAATAAAATATACTCATGAAAAATAAATATATTCAGAAAAAAATATATATTTGCAAAAATAAATATATTAGGAATAAAATATATTCAGGAAAAATAAATTAATATATTCAGAAAAAAAAATATATTAGCAAAAATAAATATATTACGAAAAATTATTTATATTCAAGATAGGAGTTGCAAATATACTTAAGTTGCTGCTTCGCCTATAGAGGGCAAAATAAATTGGTTTGTATCTTGGATTTGCGCTTTAAAGTGGACCACTGATGTGTTGTTTCTGCGATCTGCTTCTTTACATACTTACATATTACATATTGCGTAATATAATGGCGACGTGTTAATAAGTTAAGTGTTCGGTATTGAGTTTCTTCAATTAATATTAATTAAAAAAGGTTTTAATAATTTAATAGTATGTAAAGGAGCAGATCGCAGAAACAACACACCACTGGTCCACTGTAAAGCTCAAATCCGAAATACTAACTAGTTTATTTCGCCCTCTATCGGTGAAGCAGCAAAGGTCAACTTAAATATATTAGCAACTTCTATCTTGAATATAAATAATTTTTCGTAATATGTTTATTTTTCCTGAATATATATTTTATTTTTCAGAATATATTTTTATTTCTTATGAATATTTTTTTAGATTTCTAAATATATTTATTTTTTCTGAATATATTTATTTTAAAACGCAGATATGTTTAAATTAAAATATTATAAATACTGATGAGACAATAAATATTTTTATAAATTAATTTTGTCTTAAATGGAGCCCTATACTACAGGGCGGGGTGGGGTCAAAATTTGAAAAAACGGACTGTGTATTTCTACTTCATGCATTTCAACAATTATTCTAAATTCATACAACAGTGTTTATTCTTGTACTTTTATTTTAGTTTGTTATTTCATCATTCTTTATGCAAGTATTTCGTAAAATCCTATGATCGGTGGGACATAACGCATATAACGCTCTTCTCTAACTGTTAAATCTAAAATCTTAGCAATAGAAATAGGCCGATGTAAAAACACTTTAAAAAAATGGTACCTTTTTACATTTTTCTATCATTATTGGAGTTCGAAGGCGCCAGAATTAGGAACCCATTTATACAAGATAAATATAGAAACTATTTTTATTATTGTTGTATTAAATTTATAACTATTTCTGGGAAAAATAAACTTTAGTAAAATAAAGATTAAAAAAGCAATTATTTACGATAAACAAAGCAGTCATGAAAAATCATAAAAAATTGATATCAATGAATAAACTCAAGAATCGAATTTTAGTTAGTGCAATAAGCACTAAGTAAATTCTGTAACATACAGGTCGTTTTTACAAAATCCGTAATTGCTCAGTGCTTCCACCAAACACTATACATTAGTAATGCAGTCAGGACAAATTGTTAAACTAATTTTTAATGTAAATTTTAAATATGATAACATTCAAGAAGTTTATGTGATTGTTTTCAATTCTTGTAATTGTTAATTCATGTTTCTTATCGTGTAGGTATTAATATTTTTATATTGAATAGTACTAACTACTTTTACTAAACAAAAGATATAGAAAATCATTTACTTACAAGGCAAATAATATTTGATGACCAAAAATACGTTACAAAAGTGGCATTTACGGCAATGACCTTCAATAGCACATTCTTGTTGTTCAAGGGAGCTGTGTTGTTATTATAAAGGCACCCAATTCAGAAAAATCATTAACATTTGTCACAAAATGTAGTTCAAGTTCAATACGTTATTCCTTCAGCTAAGGTTTTTCTTTGGCTTTTCACAGTCTTTTCTTTTTATTTACAATTTCATAAAACGAAGGGACATTTACAGTCATATTATAGTATTTAGGACTAGACAGAATGTTTAGGATTTTTTACATACTAATTAAACTACTGTAAGCACAGTTTAATTTCTACATGTTGCATCCACACGAGAACTACACATACATGTATTTGAAAGTGAATATAAATCAATGTATAGATGTAGGACCATTTTATAAATAAGTACGTGCGCATAGTTTTAATCTGTTCTAGATTAAATAACTGTCCTAATAATGTCCCAAATGACTGTTGGGTAAGATCCGATAAACAGGGATCTAGATACAGATCCAGATACATTTAAAAAATAGGATCTAAATCCAGATCAAAGATCCAAGCCCAAATATGGATCTAGATCAAGATTCAAGAATATCTTTGAAAAAGCATCTAGATCATTTATAGATCCTTGCGTATTTTGTAATTTCTGATCAATTAGTTTGGAAAACGGGTTGCCACTGATTTTTGAGCCACCCCTTAAATTTGTGTCTGAAATTCCGACAGCATCATGTTATCCTGCACCGCATTGCACGAGAGCCAAAAGAATTCAGCGGAACCAAACCGCAAGATGCCACAAATATGAAGAAGAATCCACAATCTCGAAAATCCGCACAATACTTTGAGAGCGGAAGATCACCTTACAAGAATTATTCTAGAAAAAATTTCGCCTTGATCATGTCGAAGTAAATTACAAGCATACAAAGTTCTAGAACTCAGTATACCAAGGCGATGTACGAAGAAGGCTTGAAACTATTATAGACAACTTTCACGTAAACCTAATTTTTAGCAATTAAAGCGCATGCATCTGCGGCATCTAATAATCTACTGTACAAAATCAATTGTCCAGAATGAGATTTTGGCTTAACAAGAGAAGACAAGGCCATCAAGCTAAAAAAATCTGTTGCGAAGCGAAAAACTGTAGTTTTGGTTGGAAGGAAAAATGCTTGATGTAGTTGGTATTACTATCTAGTTTTGCAGCCACAAACAGCACCTATTAAGTTGGATCGCTAGTATGGGTTGCGCTTCTTGGTGGTTCAAACAATGGTTCAAATTATGGCTCGGACCGTTATATCGTGAACAAAGATGGACAATCACAATATTGTAACAAACTTTAATTATTGTCTATCTACAAAAATTAATGAAAAATTAGTCTATGGGCATCTTCTGTTTATACAGGGTGGTGACTTGAGCGACGCAACATAGGGATTTCAATGGTAAATTCTTAATGTTCAATTATTGGCTACCCTAATTATTTTAGAGCAAAAGTGTGTAGAGGTTTTTTGTAGAGAAAATAATTCTGCATCTGTTCATACTATTATTTATAATTTTCCATTTTGCGGAAGCGTAGAAATAGAAGAAATTAAAAATGGTCTTTTTAAACAAATCAGTGATGCCTTCAAAATTATCTAAACTAAACAATCAACATTCGCATTTACATCTGTCATTACGATTTGAAGCTTATAACCGATTATTAAAATCTATTATTTTTAAAACGTATTCAAAGAAAGAAAAAGTAGAAATGATAAAGTGCCTTGTTTAGCGTAAAATATGTTCCTATTACCTACTCGTTTTATTGCTTTAAAAAGAAAAAAAATGTAATGAGACAGAAATGTCAGTGCGTTTGTGATTTTTTTAAAAAGACCATTTTTAATTTCTTCTATTTCTACGCTTCCGGAAAATGAAAAATTGTAAATAATAGTATGAAAAGATGCAGAATTTATTTCTCTACAAAAAACCTAAACATACTTTTGCTCTAAAATAATTAGGGGAGCCAATAATTGAACATTAAGAATTTTCCATTGAAATCCCTATGTTGCGTTGTTCAAGTCACCACCCGGTATACAAAAATTGACTAGGTGGTTGCGTACTGCGGAAATGCTTATTTGCAGATAAATGCCCTGGAATTTTTTAACGCATAAGCGTTACATTTCATAATAATAAAATATGTAAGCTATTTCTGTTTGTATTGAATACTAAATTAAAGTTATGTATCTTAAGATTAAACATTAGTTCTTCCATATGATAAAATTTAATTGACACCAAATTTTTAAATTCTACTAACAATTAAATGGAAAAACCATTAAAGTAAGATAAAGCAAGTTATTATTTAAATAAAATAATTCTTTATTTGAAAATTCGGGAGAAACCACCAGTCCGTAATTTTATTGTGGTCAAAGTTCACGTGGTATCATGAATAATATCAACAAAATACATACAGCCTAGCTTACATAGCCGCTAAAACAGATTTTTATTTTTATCAAAGAAAATTATTTATAGGCCTGTAATCAGAGACTAAAAAAGGATACGGGTATTTCCATAAAACTGTATTAAACCATTATTTTTATTCGATATAGATCGTAGTACATTTCCCAACAATTCCTTGCACAATTCGTTACGTCACATGCATACATGCCCCGGCGAATCGGCTTCCAATTATTAGGGAATCGAAATATTTAAAATTGTTGATTTTGCCTTGAAAGGATTATTACAAGAAAGTATCGCCTGTAGAAAAAAATAGTATATTGTTTTACGAGAATCAGAAGTGCACTTCCGATACGAATAAAACATGCTACTTTTTCTTCAAACGTAGAAATTGCATTTTGTAATTAAAAAAATATTATAAAATTAAAAACGTCAAAGATGACAAAACCAAATCGAATTATGTATTTCTAAAATCTTTTCTGCAATAATTGTTGCCTGACCAACAGTAAAAGTAAATTTTGCACCAATCATAAACTTCTATGTTACCGTTGCTACCTAAAGTAAAATAGCGGTTTGTTATTTCACTGTTGCTACCTAAAGTAAAATAGCGGTTTGTGATTGGTGGAAAATTTACTTTTGCTATCGCTCAAGCAGCAACTGCAGGAAAGTCAAATTTTAGGTAACTGTTTCTATGGAGTTCTAAAGCGTTTTACTTTCTCTGACAATTGAAGAAAAAATTGGATTCCTAATAAAGTAGGTAATAAGGTATAGAATAGCCTAGCACCGTTTCGGTGCGGTTGGTTTGAAACACCCTGTATAGTACAAGTAAAGGATATAGGAACTCTCAAACTTGTATTGGTTTAGTGTGGTTTAGTGAAACTAGTTTTAATTATCTGGAATGTCTATTTTTCCAAGAAAAATGTTGTTCACTGGTTGTTGGAAAAGGGGGATTACTAATTTGGATTGGAATAAATTCCTGTGGCCTATTCCTGTACTTTCCAAAGTTTTTAGATTTACATTTCTTCATTTCATTCATTGTAGATTCAGTAGATTTTTGCATTTTTAATATTGGAATCACTTGATACTATAAATAATACTAGGAACATAAACCCCTTCCACCAAAATAGGGTTTGTGTTCCTAGTATTTAATTATTTATACTTAAACCACTGTCTCCAATCATCTCACCTTGATACTATGCCTATTATGATTAAATTTACGGATTTTTCACTGCTTGCTATACAGGGTGTTAATAAAAACGTTTTGCACATTTATTTATACATTATTTACTACTTGCGCATCCTACATTTATTTTGTTTATTAGTTTTACTTTTACCCATTAGGGCAGGGTTGAAAGACGGAAACAATCCGCTACCCCGCATTTTAGGTAGGAGTACTATTCTAATAAACTCAGGCACAATAATTATGTGCTATATTCAGGAACAAGATGGAGATCAATATCATGGTTTCCCCGGGTTTCCCCAACAGACCTACAACTGGGGATTCCATGTTAAAAACATGCGCCCTCGCCTTCTATAACGTCTACGGCGCGGCGCGGCGCGGCGATGGGAAAATGAGTGCATGGATTATTTTATGGGAAATTTTAACCGCGTTGTGTAACTATTTTGAAGATTTAGACTGGACAGAAACGGATCGTCGCGTCGGTCGGTAGCGATCGCCCGGCTTCGCCCGCTAATTTCAAGCCGGTTAATACAAATAGATGCGTGTCTTTCTTCTGTACATAACTAAACCGTATACCTAGTCTCGTTTTTCTCGCTACGCATTCAAATGATTTCCAGTGTTTGCCTCGCGAACTGTTGAATACCAAAAACGAAATGTTTATTTTTAGTATGGGAAAGTTCAGGGCGCGCACCTCCACTTTTTTAATTCGATATAATACTCAAAGTCTGATAATAACACAACAATATTTATACACTTCAAAACTTACCAGTGAATCATTAGAGTTAATGCCTTAATGAAAACGAAGAAAATAGATAAATAAATTACAATTATATCCGTGTAACAAACCTACTCTATCATACATAATGATAACGTTCTTTCAGATGTAGCAGGTACAAGGTTTTTTGCATTTCATGCCAATATAAACGAAGAAATAGTTCAACAAGAGCCAGGTACAATCGTGGGAGAGACAAGTTCTCAAACAGATGGTTTGTGGGTTTTAAAATTTAATCAAGCACTTAAAGCAGGAGACATTCTGCATTATTGGATATTTGTGAACAATAACCGTATTGGGTATTATAAACTAGGTACAGCGCAGATACAAGGTACGTAATTCCCAAAATGCTAATGCTGTAATGTTAGAATAGTTATTTATGTATCTAGGGCATTGTGAAGATATTTATTCCCGTTGAGGGCAACAAGCTAGCAAACTCGAGGGCTTCTGGTCTGAGGCTCCAGGGTTTGTAAGCCGCCTGAGGTCATAAACATCAAAATAATGCCCGTGGTGCAACATTGCATGCTTGCACCGACTTTGTTTTAAACGTTGTATTTTAGTTCCCTAGGTAATAATCTCATAGCTACAATGCAATGTTGCAACATACTGAAAATTTTTTTAACAACAGATATTTATCAGAAAGAATGTCTTGGGAATAAGGAATACTGCAGCGTATAAAAAAATTTCAAATTTATTAAGACTTAATACTTGATTGATGAACAATGTAGAACGGTTAAAATTTAGCCGTTTTTCCAAAGTATAAAGGAATTGAATCTCAAACTTTGACTGGGAATAATTCTGAAACTAGCGAAGAACAGGCAATATTATATTATATTTTTCCAATCAGTATCTGGAAAGGAATGTCCTACCGTGCTCGGTGTCCGCCATTTTAGAAACACCTTGTATATCTTCCGCTCATAATGCCCTAGTGCATTATCCTTAATATATCTTCTTTGACAGACGTAGGCAACAAATAATTGACAAATGGAAAGTAAATATTCTTTATGATTTTTTAGAACTGCAAACATCTTTTACGTCTCTACCGGGACTTGAATGTAATCGAGGGTACACGACAATAAATGGTGGACAAACGACTTGTATTGGAAATCTAATTATCGACGAAGCTTTCAAAGGCCCTTCAATTGATTCGTCCAAATGGATTGTTGAACATAAAATACCCACTTATACAGGACCGGTACGAAGCAGAATTAATTATAGCATTTTAATTTTCAAAATATAAACGACAATTTAATATTGAAATTTAGTACGTGCCATAAAATATAACTTTCTACTAATTTAATTTTCAGAACTATGAATTTAACTCATATAAGAACAGAAATGATGTTCGCTTTTTTAAAAATGGGGTGTTGTATTTGAAACCTAAAGCCCTGCAACGAGAAGAAGAAGTACGAGGATCAATGAATCTAACAGTCGGGTAAAATTTATTCGTATATGTTTATAGCTATAAATTTTATTATTATTAATTCCATGACCTAGGTGTACTTCAGAGTTGCCTGATGAATGCTATTATAAACAAGCTTCTTCATTTTTACTACCTCCTGTAATATCCGCTAAAATAAAATCTAAAGTTTCATTCAAATATGGAAAAGTCGAAATAAGAGCGAAATTGCCATTCGGAGATTGGATATATCCAAGTTAGTAGTGCAACGTTTTTCAGGAAGATTTAACTGTTGGTGTTTTTTTTCAGTTTTAGAGTTAGAACCACGAGACAGATCGGATGGCGAAAATTCAGCTAAAATATGGATCGCATACAGCAGAGGAAATGATTATTTAAGAGGGAGTGGAGGTGATGATATAGGTTCACGAGTACTTTTTGGAGGACCAGTTCTTAATCCCACTGAACCAGGACGAAGCAAGGTAATAGCATCGCAACGGGCCCAGGTTCCTTACAGCAACGATTTTCACATCTACACTCTGGACTGGAAACCAGGTAAACGTGGTTTTAATTCTTTTAATTTAGACAGAGATTAGACTGAGCGATCAGCGTCGGTCGTCCGCGAACGTCTTCGATCGATCAGTATCGGTTAGCAACGTTCTAAAAATGTAACATTAGACTGAGCGACCGGTGGCGGTCGGTGGCGGTAAAAAATTGTTTGTGGTCATTGCACTGAAGACTACGAAAATACATTTTTTTCTTTTAAATTCATTAAAAAATGTCCAGTTCAAGTGAAAAGGAACAAATGGTGACCGTTCTTTACTGTTATTGGTAGAAAAAACAAGGGCACTTTTAAAAAGTTGGGTTACCAATTACTTTTGAACGTTCGTGACCGATCAAAATTCTAGTTTCAAACTGTTCGTTGCATAGCGATCGAGGCCGTTCGTGAACGACCGATCAATGTAACTTTGCCCATTAGAATAGGTACTTGTGTTGGAAATTTGATCGACGGTGACCGTTCGCGGACGACCGACGCTGATCGCTCAGTCTAATCTCTGTCTAATTAAGAGTAATTATTGCTGGTAACAACAATTTACATTTTCTGACCCCTTCTCCACGGGTGCTTGCTCTTCTTCCCCTCTCCTATGCGCTTTCTGAGTTGATTCCACAACTCTAGCTTTTCGAGGATTTTTTTGAGTCAATCAGTAGCCAATTTTCTTGCGTGTTTGTTACATTGTTCTGCTCTACAGGCTGTTTCAGACCACCCGTCCCGCCCTTTTATTTTTTAAACGTGAAGACCTCTGAATTTGAAATAACGTTTTTAACTACCAAAGTATAAGCAAAGAATTTATTGGCACTGCTAGAATTTTCCAAGGCAAACCGGAAGTATGGAAAACCGGAAGCAACTTTAAAATTTTAAATAGAAACACATCGTGTTTGGTATCGTCGGATAGGACTTTTTAAAATAATTCTTTATTATTTGAAAATTGTTTTGATACCTCTTAAGGTTTAAAATGCAATTTTTAGTTTTTTATTTTTGGATGGCTAGAGATGTTCAAAATGTCTACCTTTCTCATTTAAACACTTCCGTGCTCTTTTTGCAATGATATCGGTTGCTCGAAGGATTTCCTCGTGAGGGAGGGAACGGTAAGAATTTTGTATCCTTATGGTGTAGCTTTGGTGGTAGACGAGATCTTTTAATCGTCCCCACGAGAAAACAATTAGCGGTGTTAGATCGGGTGTTCGCGGGAGCTATGCTACAGGACCTTCCCTACCTATACATCTTCTGTGGGACAGTTCAGTTAGTAAACGTCGAGCAACAGCTGAAAAATGCGCTGGACATCCGTCCAGTTGCAGCCAGAAAGGGGCTGCCGTTGTCAGTGGAATCGAATGTCTTTTAATAGACCACCAAGAATATTTTCAAGAAAGTTAGCGTACATGATTACATTTAAAGTTCCTCCGAAAAAGTAAGAACCAATTATTTGATTTCCAATGATATCACACCAAACGATGGGGGGGCTGCATTTGCTTTGGTTGTTCAATTTCATAAACCGCCGTTGATTTTCTTGACTCCAACAGTGAGCGTTGTGGATACCTATTCACTTCACCGTTACTTTTAAAGGTAGCTTCGTCACTGCAAAGAATTCGATGGTGAAAGTGACAATTGCAAAAATCCACGGTTTTCTAATCGTTGTCGTTTAGTTGTTGATTCCTAAAAGAATGAAGATTCCAGTAATATTGTGGTCAACAATAAAAGTATCGTATGGAATTATGGAAGTAATACAGAAACTGCACTACCTATAGGTGCCCACTTAGCTACACGCTTGGAAATTTCGCATCAGCTTGTGATACACCAGATGAAGGAAATCATTTCCTCTAAAATCGGAAATCAACGTTAAAAAATGATTATTCACTGCTGACTTACAAATCGCTAACTCGATCTCTGGCATTGTCACATATTGCATCGTGTTAAAAATAAGGACTAAAAGAAATACTAAAATTCTGTAATGGACGTAAATAATTAATAGAATGTGGTGACGTGGTGTCATGGGCTGCTAACTGGTAGGTCCCGTTATAAATTGCCGCAAAACTTCTAGAAATGCACACAATCAAAAAACGGATAGACTATACTATAAAAGGTGCTAAACGAAATCTGAAAGAAGAACATTGTAGGTAGCTGTGGATAGAGCAGGAGTCTAAGATGCGGCTACCAAAGTACGCCAATCTGTTTTTTGTTGCAACCTGGCGTATTGCAATGTGTGGAAGTAAATAATTTAGTATTCTCTTTTTCTTCATAAAACGTTTGTAACATAAATTCTAGGTTGCGTATATTGTGAATAATTATTATGCATGACTTTCTCTACCAATTTCTGTTCATGCATCCTTCAGAGATTACCTACATGACGCGGATATGGATACCAAAATCTGCATTGTATCTTCTCAAATTTGTTGTAAATTTCGATACTATTTGATTTGATTATATTTATTTATACTTACCTACTTCTTTTATGTAGTTGCCTAATGATTCCAGGTAAAATGATGTTATACATCGACTCAATCTTATATGGAGATATATCCACATCTCAAAATTTTGCTGATCTATCTATAGGACTAGGAAGCACTTGGTATGGTCCTGAAACGCCATTTAATAAAGAGGTAAGACCATTAGATTATGTATGACATTAATATTTATATAAAAACTACTTCTAGTATACATTATCGCTTGGAGTCGCCGTTGGAGGAGTGAACGATTTTCCTGATGGCTATAATTCAGAAAATGATCCAAAACCATGGCTTAATGAAGACAGAAATTACATAAAAACTTTCTTTAACGCAAGAAATGTGTGGTCGCAAACCTGGAAAGGTGATAATCCAGCGTTACGAATAGATTACGTTAAAGTTACTGCTATTTGATATTATCGTACCTACCTATATATAAGGAAATATCCGTTGTTTAGACAAATACTTTTAACATTAAAGGCTGTTATTAAATACGTGATAATTTATAAAATTCTCTGTATAATTAAGAGTGCAGCTTATACGTCTTATATGAATAAATGATTTTACACCAAGTACCTACTTAATTTATTATTATTGGCATATAAGAACTGAAAGCTAGGAGTATTGTCTAAAAAATAATAAACCGACTGAATCTTTTTTTCAACTACTACTAACAACGCAGTAAAAACAACGCAACGAAAATGCAGCGGAAGAATACCAATTAACGTTATGCTATCAAATTCTGTGAAAATGCGTAAAAATAGAGAAATCAAGTTCTTTCCCGGGCACACGGTTTTAGAGAGCATAGGGTATTTTCAAATGAATGTACGAGTGTGGTTAATGAATTCCGTTCTGGACTATCAATTACTATACGAATCGAGGATAATATGCCAGCAGTATAATTAAAGGCAAACATGATTACAATTTCTTCAGCATGGTCCAAATAAACCAGATTTCTTCAAAACAAATTGTTTGCTATGGAACTAGTTTGTAGGAGATACTGTTATTATTATTTTTTAAACAGACTTTGTATACCAGTGGGATTGACTCGGCATATATCTCGTTTATTAGTACAGATACTTACAAAAAAAGGTTTAAAGGGGTGACTTAGCTTACACTGATAGCTCATTAAGGGCCGATTTTACAATACTGGTATAAACTCTAGTATAAACCTGGAACAAACTATTCCTCTGACAACTGCCATGGTTACAATTGTTCCAAAAATTGTAACCCTGGCAATTGTCCCAGGAATAGCTTATTTCAGGTTTATACCAGTATTGTAAAATCGCCCCTAAGAGAGTTTAGTCAAACACACTAATAATTGAAATTAACACAAACGAGCAACATGAAAGGCTTTTATTTTTTTAAATGTATAAGTTTATACGACACTCTCTTTTATCTAAGGGTTCATAATTTAAATTAAGTGGCTTGCTTGTTCTTTTCTCTTTAAAAAAAACTTAAATCAATTTTGACAAAAAAACAAATCATTTTATTTAGAATCAAATAGGTTTTATTATTTCTATCAACCATAGAACTCCCCTTAAACTAATTATTATTTATAATTATTAAGTCTTTCTGTCTATTTTTAAACTACATACTTACTTATTTCTTTTCTGCAAAACATAATTTTCAATCTTCCTCTCTTCCAATCCAGTATCTTCCTTCCCTTAGTATCTCACCAAAATATGCTTCTTTTCTTCAAAATATTATTTCCAACCCCCTTTTCTTCCAATTTTATTTTTCCTCCACCAAATTACCAAAACACATCCCTTTTCTTCAAAATATTGTTTTCAAACTTTCTTTTCTTTCAATTTAGTATTTTCCTTGCACTATTTCACTAAAACACGTCTTTTTACTTCAAAACGCTTTTTCGTGCCTATTTTCTTCCAATTTAATAGTATTTTTCTTGCACTTTCCCCAAAACACGTTTTTTTACTTCAAAACATTTTTTTCAACCTAACTTGTTTACTTTTTTCATCTCCATACCAACCATCTATCGTCTTTTTTTATTTTCTTCTCTTTTAACCAAAACTACCTTGTTAAAATTAAAATCCATAACCCCTCTAATCTTCTACAACCTTTTTAACATTTTTTGTAAAATTACCAATATTAGCTAATTTATAATCTAATAAAAAAATTTATAATTTATTTTAATTAATCTAAAACATTATTATCATTTTTAATATAATTTATCTTTTGTCCTACATTTTAAAATTTCATTTCTCAAATTTTGACATTTGTTTTTATTTATTCACAAAATTAAGAAACCATTAGCTATTTAAATTTTTAATCAAATAGTGATGTTAAATTGTATTAAATTAATTTTGATAGCATTCAAACTTGGTTGATATCACAGCAATAATTATAGCTACTAAGTATAGGTATTTATTTGTTCGATATTCTGAAAGAGCTTTGAATTCTATTTGCAACCATACCAAACTATCTGTAATTCAGTGCCGGATTATCAATTTTTGTGCCTTAAGCTAGAGCTAATTAATTGCACTTTGAGTTTTAAGGAAATAGAAATTACTTATAAGAATATAAGTAATAGCCTACACAATGTGTCCTAGAATTGATATTACAAGAAGGGTGGTGGACTAAACTCAAAATTACGGTTTAATCAAAGTCGATCAAAGTAAATAGATCTTCCTGAAAAATGAAAAACAACTTTTCTTAGTAACATTTTGCCGTATCGTGAACAAAAAGGGTAGTTTACCTGAAAAGAATAGTATATTATATACCAAGGGACTAAAGTACAACTTTTAATCCCCGAGGGTGAAAGTTTAATGCCTGAACGAGCGCAGCGAGCGAGGGCAGTAAATCACCCGAGGGATGAAGAAGTACTTTAGTCCTGCGGTATATATATTATTTTTTACACGACCTCAAGGGCTTAATTGCAAAAATTTACGAATTTTCCAAAAGCAATCACATATGCTGTGGTAGATAGGTGAAAATCGCAATTAATAAAATCTCATCTCAAAAGCATCGTAACCTAGGCGATTTGTAAACAACCGGTAGCCATTCTAAAATTGCGGTCGTGTTTTAAGAAAATTCTTGAAAATGGGTGATTTGAAAGATATTGACGAAGCGGCAGCGATTGTGACGATGGATTTATTACCCCCAAAGTCGCGAAAATTATACGAAAAAGCGTATCAAGACTTTTTGAATGGTGTGTGGGTAAAGACATTGAAAATTATACAGGGAGAGTATTTCTCGTTTATTTTGCCGAAAAGGCAAAAATCTTGGAAACATCAACGTTATGTTCGCTCTTTTCAATGTTAAAAGCTACCATGAGAGTGAAGAATAATATTGAAATTGGAAAATTCTCTCAGGAGACTGCATTTTTGAAACGTCAGAATGACATAAAATAAAATTTTGAACTTTTTTGTCATTTGTTGTACTTTTACTCCCTTGGGAGTAAAATGGCCACTTTACTCCCTGTTTTGAGGGAGTAAGGTAGGTCTTTATATATAGGTCGTGTAAAAAATAGTTTTCGCTTCACTGTCAAGGCCGACTTGTTTTTCAAGAACTGAAAATATTCGTCAAATTCTCTTCACTCCAAGCAGGACTTAATTCGACTTAATTCCACAATCTTAAAATAAAATTCAAAAATTTTTAGTCCATCACACCTCTTGTAACATCAATTCTGGGACACACTGTATAAGTACACAAAATTAACTGTAGGGGCCTGTGGTAGGCACCCAAGGTCCGTCGAATACACATTTGGTAAGGTTGCCTACTAAACAAATCCCGCCTCTGAGACGCGAGGGGATTGCAGCGAGCTGTGACGTCATTCGTGTAAAGCTGTAGTTGAACATCACTTCTAAGTGTGTCCGCGTAAGTTGGCTACATATGGAAAACTTTGTTATTATTGATTTTATGAAAAAAAGTTATTCTTCATAAAAAGTTCTGCATGTTCTAAAACCCAAAATTCAACCATCAGATATTAAATTATATCAGTCGTATCATAATAATAATAATTATATCATTTTTGTTCAAGAGTAAAGTACCTTCATTTTTGACCATATCGAAAAATTTTTATAAGAAAAGATGTTATGGATCAAAAATAATTTTTAAATATTCAATATTGTTTTTATAATTAAAAAATATTATTTTTACATTTTCTCTGCGATAACATTGAAAGTTTAAGTTTGAAGATTAATACATTACATTTAATAATTCATTAATTAATTAATAATATTTTTTAATTATAAACAATATTGAATATTTAAAAATTATTTTTAACCCATAACATCTTTTCTTATAAAACATTTTCGATATGGTCAAAAATGAAGGTACTTTACTCTTGAACAAAAATGATATAATTATTATTATTATGATACGACTGATATAATTTAATATCTGTTGGTTGAATTTTGGGTTTTAGAACATGCAGAACTTTTTATGAAGAATAACTTTTTTTCATAAAATCAATAATAAAAAAGTTTTCCATATGTAGCCAACTTACGCGGACACACTGTATACTTACAGGTGGAATCACAAATGGATAGGCGCGTAAATCTCTTTCGAAATATACATAACTAAAGTGCAATGAACAAATTCTAGAATTTGATACATTAAATTTGTCACCTCTTCGGCACTTTGCCACCCACTCTTTGCAAAGATTTTCATCTTTGGGAAATGTAAAATAGGTAACAGTAAGGTTGTTTGCTTTAGCTTTTGCATGATGCATTGTGCACGTTGCAATAGCGCAGCTCTATCTTTGTACAAAGAATAATCAGATTTACAAAATTGTAATCTCTAGTTTTACAGTCATAACTATGATGTTGATTTACCCTGTTGAATCCTGTACTTATACACTTTTGTCAACTAAACACTGCTAACAATTTCTAATTATCGCTTGCAATAGATATAGAAACTTGGTATTATGGCAGAATACACAATACAAGTAAAGGAGCTGAAACTCTCAGAATGGCGCGAAAAGTACCTTACACGCGTGACGTCACGGAGCTGGCTGATAGGTATCAGAGGGGGGAATGATTCAGTCACTGTTGCAAGATAGGATAGTAGGCAACCTTACCAAATGTATACTCGACGCACCTTGGTAGGCACCTACTTACTATTATTACATTTTCAGATTAATTTTAGGTTCTTGTAAAGTAAGAAATTGTTTTATAACAATATTTACATCATTGTCGGTAGACAAACCAATTGGGTTATTTTTTCGTCATTCAGCGTATTTCTTTGCTTACTGACAATAAATATTTGCAAAATTATTTCAATATTACAAAACGTCGATGCTGTACATCTATTACTTTCCCATACCACTACTGGTATAGGGAAGTATTGATATCATGAAAATGTTCGAAATCGAGATTTTCGCGGAAATACGTCTTTTGGACCTCCAGGAACCCAAAAAAGTGGTCTAGAAAAAATGTCTGTCTGTGGGTGCGTGGGTGCGTGGGTATGTATGTATGTAACGCCTGTAACGCAAAAACTAGTCAACCGATTTTGATGAAATTTTAAATGAAGGGGTATATCGAAAATTCATCGACAAAATAAGCTTTTCAAAAAAATCCGAAACCGGAAGCGGAAGTTAGACATGTTTTTTTGGTATCATTTTTTTCAGAAGCGGAATTTTGAAAATCTGAGTAGGGGATATGAAAGAAGGGCATAATTCAAAGGAAACAGTTTTTTACCGGACTCTTTAACTTCAAAATGGCGGTCGCTATGAATTTTTCAAAATTTCGACTTTAACGCCCCGTAACTCAAAAACCAGTTATACGATCAGGTTCCGCAACAACTTGTTTGAAAGCCCTTTGGCTGTACTACACCAAGAAAAAAAATTATTTACTAAATCCAAAAACGGTCGCAACGGCGCTCTTCCAAAAATTTTGAAATTTTTGAAAAATTATTACAAAAAAACTGGTATAAGGAATTTGTTTAAATTTTCTGTACTTATGCAGCTTGGTATTAGCTACATTTTTGTTTTTTGATGAACGCCAGAATTCCACTGTGGCGCCCTCTACGAGATGTTGAATATCGGAAATTGATGCTCCTATAGCGCCTTTATTAGTCAAAATATGAAAGAAGTTTAAATACAAAAGTTGTTCAGTATATAATTCTGGATTTTTCTAAATGTATATCACGTATACAGGGCGTTTGCTTTCCACAGTACAATACGCAACTTTGTTATTTTAAATGAAACACCCTGTATATTATTATATAATTGAACGCAAAATTTAATTGTCTATCACAGAGTATAAGGTATTCATATATGTAAAATGTACGGTTGATGTGAAATTCGTGAATTTTGAATATTCACTCTGACTGAAACGAATCATGCGCGTCGGTCGGTAGCGATCGTCCGGCTTCGCCAGCTGTGATTACAACAGATACAGACGTGTCTTCTTCTGTACATTTCGAACCCGCATAGTTTCGTTTTTCTAGCTACGCATTCAAATGATTTCCAATTTTGCCTCGCGAACTACTGTTGAAGACCAAAAACGAAATGTTTATTTTGAGTATGGGAAAGTCCAGGGGAGGTTTGCACCTCCACTTTTTTATTAATGTTAATGTGAGAGAATGGACCGAAGTTTGTCTCGGATTAGGCTATATGACTCAGTTTGCAAGAAAAAATCCTGGCAATGTAAACGTTTATACTTCTATTTTTTTTTAGTAAACTTCAGCAAGTTTTATCGCAAACTCTATTATTGTGTTTGTGTCCAGGTGTACATGGAAAAATCCAAACAAATCACTAATTGGTTTGTCGATAATAATTTAAAATGAATTTACTCGCATTTGTGAACTGGCACAGAGTGGCTAAATTTCCATATTTCGTATATTTGCGTATCCAAAAAACACAGCCATAAATTATATTATGTTTCAAACCAGCTTTTGATAAATTCATATAGCAACAACATATTTAATTACGAAAACCGGTTGTAAATTCCTTGCTATCAAGTAATATCAAAATTCCCTTGACCGAAAACCATCGTCTGAAGACTAAATTGCAGTATTTAGTAGGTAATAGTTTTAATTTTGGCATTAATAAATAGCTACGGTACATTATTTGGTTATTACACTCATTGAATATGTACTATGTAGCTAAACAATGTTTTTATAGTATAGGTACTATAACATTTAATATTTTTTACAAAATAGAATAAATTTATGTATTAGTAGCTACATTAATTTTCTATTTTCGGGTCAAGCAGAACGCCGATGAAATTGATAAGCGTATGATGAACTGACATTAATTTTATTCTTTAATGAACCTGATAATATACTAGTATTTAGGTCAGAAAAGTTTTGAAACTATTTTATTATTATCGTCATAATGTTATTACCTACCACCGCATAAATATTTAATTTAACGCTTTCTTTGGACAAATTAACATTTATTTTTTTAGTTTATATAATATATTAGGTATAGTGAGTATATTATTTCCTGCAGGATTTTGCCATTTTCTAAATAATTGAACAAAATGTAAGTAATTTCTTGTTTAGAATAGAACATTGATCAGGTTAGGCAAAATTAATTGAAAGAACTGGCGATGGCGGTGATTAAATTATGTGGAGATTTTTTTAAATTTTTTAATTACGGAAATTACAAACTTTACTTTATAATATACGCTCACAACGGTCTGCATCAGTTGATTGGTGGTTGCTTTTTCAAAAAAATGTGGGCCCTTCAACCGTCCAATTTAGAAATGTTAATGAAGTGATAGTCTGATAGAAAAGGTTAAATTATTTTGGAGTTGTCCAAGATACCAAACTTACCAAAAGACAATATGTGAAACATATAAGGCCACAAAGCTACCGAAAACTTTTTTTCTTGGTGACAAATGGGCTTGGATTTCACATAATACATTGGCTGTGTACAAGTGGCGTAGACCAGAACTCCAACTCCCAGAATATTCTACCTTTTCGTGAAGGCGAGGACGAAAAACTATAGCATATCCACTGAAATAAATTTGATATGGTAGGTGTATCGGTGCTACACAAAACCATACCTAAACATTTAAACATTTGAGGGAAGAAGACAATGAAAGTGATGCAGTCTGACAAATGATACCGACACGTACAGAGTATCAGATGTGAGATGGGTTAAACAAATTTGGGAATGGCAATGGAAAAAACACACTACAAAGAACATGGCTAAACAAAGTTCGAGAAAACAGTAGAAATTTGTAAGACGAATAATTATACAGAGCAGTATGCGAACAGAATGCAACGGACGGCAACCACCACCGTAATGAACTCGCTCTGAAATCTAAATACGGCACCTATACAGGAAGCCGAACAAAAGCCTAATTTATCGAATATGAAACAATATATAAATAAAGAAAATGTTAAGGTTTTATAATACAAAAACAAAATATGAAAATATAGAATAATGAATGAACAAATAAAGAAGTTTCAAATTTGCAATTCCCTCATGCCTTTAAATAGTTTCGAAACACCTCCATACGTTAGAGTTGATTGATGTAATAGAGAGTTTTAGAGCACTATACGTTAGAGTACGCTAACGCTAACGGTAACGTCTTTGCTAGGCAACATGCTGCTTTGCTAAGCAACATATTGTTATACTTAGCAAAGACGTTAGTGTTAGCGTTATCGTACTCTTAGCCTACGGTGTTCAAAAACTCTCTAATAATAAAAGCCAAGTATGTAATTCATACGTAAAGAATGGGTCTATCCTATTAATACAGGGATCGTCATGATGTGTTAAAATGTTTATTCACAATAGTACTACAGTAGATAAGAATCATATTGGGAAGTAAACAATTTCAATATCATTTGACAATACGTTGAGAAGTGGCAACTTTCTTATCACTTTTTGGGTTGGAAAGTAGCCACCTCCCAACCTCTGTTTTTTTATTGGTGTACGATCAAGAAAATGTTTCAATCAGGCTTATCAATATTTCATCGAATGCCTAATCTTTCTGTTATTTAAGAGAAATGATTGTGAATAATATAGTATAAAATCCTTGAAAATAAGTAATGTACTATTTCACAAAATTATAATATTTTTAGTCTATCCTTCGTTTACTTATCGTACCTATATGATAAAATTGTGTATCGAGGTAGATTCTGTGGTTTCGGTAAATTGTTTTCTATATAGCACACCGTTGCAGACAGCCCATACCTACTGACAAAATGACAAACAACCAGGCAGTTCACAAAAGTCTCTTTCAGCAAATCTTTCCAATTCTAGGCTGGTACTGGAGTGCCATAAATATAAAATCCTGGTAGGACTAGGTCAAAGTACTAGCTAAACTATGTTAAGTATGGGTATCAGGAGACCAAGGGCAATAACAAACAATAACAGAAAAAAGTGGAGGTGCAAACCTCCCCTGGACTTTCCCATACTCAAAATAAACATTCGTTTTTGGTATTCAACAGTAGTGTTCGCCACAACCGATAAACTAAACTTGAAAATTAGTATATGGAAAATTAACACAAGTGCCGATTGTGTTCATCTGCGCATGTGTGATTATTGCTGCTAGGATTAACCGGCGACAAGGAATTCCCGTCCCGCGCATGGTCACTTGAACATATCGGCAAATTTCACCCTACACTGTTTTAAAGTTCAAAATTCACGAATTTCTCATCAACCGTACATTTTAGCCATATGAATACATTATACTATATGATAGACAATTAAATTCTGCATTCAATTATATAATAATATACAGGGTGTTTCATTTAAAATAACAAAGTTGCTTATTGTACTGTGGAAAGCAAACGCCCTGTATACGTGATATACATGTAAGAAAATGCAGAATTATATACTAAATAACTTTTATATTTAAACTTCTTTCATATTTGGACTAATAAAGGCGCTATAGGAGCATCAATTTCCGATTTTCAAAATCTCGTAGAGGGCGCCACAGTGGAATTCTAGCATTCATCAAAAAACAAAAATGTAGCTAATACCAAGCTGCATACGTATAGAAAATTTAAACAAATTCCTTAGACCAGTTTTTTTGTAATAATTTTTCAAAAATTTCAAAATTTTTGGAAGAGCGGCGTTGCGACCGGTTTTGGATTTAGTGAATAATTTTTCCTGGTGTAGTACAGCCAAAGGGCTTTCAAGCAAGTTGTTGCGGAACCTGATCAGATAATTGGTTTTTGAGTTATGGGGGTTTAAAGTCGAAATTTTGAAAAATTCATAGCGACCGCCATTTTGAAGTTAGAGAGTCCGGTAAAAAACTGTTTTCCTTGAATTATGCCCTTCTTTCATATTCCCTACTCAGATTTTCAAAATTCCGCTTCTGAAAAAAATGATACCAAAAAAACATGTCTAACTTCCGCTTCCGGTTTCGGATTTTTTTGAAAAGCTTATTTTGTCGATGAATTTTCAATATACCCCTTCATTTAAAATTTCATCAAAATCGGTTCTCTAGTTTTTGAGTTACAGGCGTTACATACACACATACACCCATACACACATACATACACACAGACAGACATTTTTTCTAGACCACTTTTTTGGGTTCCTGGGGACCCAAAACACGTATTTCCGCGAAAATCTCGACTTCGAAAATTTTCGTGATATCAATACTTCCCTATACCAGTTGTAGTGGTATGGGAAAGGTCGAAGGTTAGAATCGTCAATCAAACCTAGAATTATACTGCTAGAAAGAGAAGTACAGAGAAATTAAGAATCTTCTAAGCTTGGAGAAAATAAGAATGTATAAATAACACACTGTAAAATCAATCGCTAGCGAAATCAGCTCATAAATGGCTATGTAAAAAGGAACCAAAAGCGCCTCCACACTGGTTCACAACTGTGGAAGGTAGGTGACACTGGTGACAATGAATTTGAACCAGGAATGATGAAAGAAATTTTATTTGGCATAATCCTGGAATTCTTTAAAGAATCGCGTCCACCAATGTGAAGTTCATAATAATTATCAACAAAAGACCAACAACACCAAGGAAAATAATATGTTTCAGTAGATATCACCCCATCTAGATTTCTAATTTTCCATCATTCGAATCAAAATGACAGTGTAACGGGTACCTACTAACAGTAAGGATCGATTTTACAATACTTGGTAGGTTCGTGGTTACAATTGTTACAGGAATTATAACTATGGTAATTTATTGTCGGAGGAATATTTTATTCCAGGTCTATGTATCCGTATTGTCAAATCGGTGTTAAGGGTGCGCGAGGTGATTAAGGCTCAATTGCACCGGTTACACTTAAATAATAAGCGTCACTTAAAAGTTTAATTGCCATGGATACAATTCTTAGTGACAATTATTGTATCCATGACAATTAAACTTTTAAGCGACTCTTATTATTTAAGTGTAACCGGTGCAATTGGGCCTAAGTGGATCAAGAATTTACTACTTAGCAACATGGAGACTGGTTATGGGTATTTGTTTGTCGTTCGTCTTAAATTAAGTGTTGGATGAAGGGACATATTAGCTTTGTTCGCGGAGACGATCCGGGACTAGTTCTTGACAATTGCGCATGCGCTCCGTGATTGGTGGTGTTCGCGGAGCGAATAATCCTGGATTATGACAATAAATTAGTTGTTCGCGGTGACGGCGGAACAAGTTCATGACCGATCCAGAACCAGTCAAAACGATCCCAGGATTATAGCATGAATTATTTGTCCGCGCAATCGCAATGTGAAATTTACTTAGAAATTGACTTTAAATTCGCGTGTTTTGGTTTTACTACGAATACGTTTCACAGTTTCATATATCGTTTCATCTTCTTCGCAAATTTCATAAAGGTAGGTTTTAAACGCAATACTATGCGTGTAATTAATTATCAATATTATTATTTATTCTGATTTTTAAAATATCCTGTAATAGGATTTCCTTTTGTGGCAATTTTATTAATAATGTAACGGTTTTTTAGATGAGTGATCATTTTAGTTCAAGTGACGAAGATCTCGAACACTTCGCGGATGTTCTCATAGGATGTTCTGGACAAGTAAGCACGTTCGCGGATGTATGACAATTCCTGATCGGTTTCGAATCGCACATGCGCATAAGGGTTTAGGATAAATTATCTCGTACAGATTACGAACTAGTCCCGGATCGTCTCCGCGAACAAAGCTATTATGACCTCAGTAATTTACCGCCTCCCATAGTGCAAGTGTAATTTAACAAAGTAGCTAGAACATCTTTGCATAATACTTATTACTAAGGTACCTAATACAATGTAGGTGGGTTTTTACTAGTTTCAAACTAGCTTTTCTACACAACATTATAATGTAATATTTTGTGAACGCTAACTACCTACTACTAATAAATAACATTATTTTCTGCTGAAAACATTAACTTTTAAATAATTTATTGTGCGTTTTCTAACAACTGAAAATTTATAAATAAGTACGCAGTAAGGTGGATAACCGACAAGCAAGATTTTGAGATAGTGAAGGTCAAGAAAATATTCTTCTAATAATAATAAATATATAGATACCTACTTAACACGTCATCACGATTTTCAAGGCTAGTAAAACTCAATTCCCACAACAGTTTCTACATTTCTGCTATTATTAAAAATCCAAAAATTGATAAACTATAAGATGAAACAACGAAAATGATGTTAAGATAAACTTGAACTTCAAACTGGTTTGTCCCAACACTAAATTATTCGTACAGGAGCTGTTATCGTTTTCACTGAACCACAAGTATTCAATGTTGGAGTGACAAATAATACAGTTCAAGAGAATGTTTCGTTTTGCGCTGTTCGGTGTGCTGTTTCTCTTAGTTGGAGCCCCTATTAAGGCCCAATTCCAAGTTCCTGATGTGCAAATTCAAGCTTTGCACCCGAAAGGGTTAAGCGTTTCAATTCCAGGTAATTATGTCAGAGCATAGTTTTTCCTGCAGGATATTAGTTTAAAAAGGCGTGCTTGTTTTAATAGTGCTCGATAACCTTTTTGTGAACTAAATTTTTCAATAAGTACCTAGTCTACTAATACCTATTCTCACACTAAGTAGTACGTAGGTGCAAGTAGTCTTCGCTTTTGCTTTTCTATTAGGGCTTGTTTTCTGGTGAAGTAATAAATAAATCTTAATCTAGAGTACTTTCATAACTTTGATATCATTATCGAGGTTTATAGTACACTTTTAGGAAGTGTTGTTGCTTACTAAACGAAATATTTTGGTTATAATACTGGCTCGCTATAATTGTTGCAATTTATTATTATACCTAATTTGGAAGCATCAACCACATATGAATAAATTTCTTTTGTTAAAAAATGTATTCATACATTTATGGGGACCAAGTCATGAGAGCACGCACGGTATATCTACAAATAAACACGAAACTCTGACAGTAATGCTATATAATTAAGCCAGAGCGAAGCCAGAGGCTGCTAAGGAAATTTATAATCGAGTATAAAGAATATCAGCAGCGATCAGAAATAATTCGAAATTTGTTTTATATTCATTTTATAAAAAAAATGTGTACTTTTACAGACGAAGAAGGAATTTCGTTATTTGCATTTCATGGAAAAATCAATGAGGAATTTGTCAACCGTGAGGCTGGAACGTTTTCTGTAGACATTCGAAAGCCAAAACAAGGGCGATGGACCTTTACAGACCATGCCGCTAGACTGCAACCTGGTGACAAAATTTATTATTGGGTTAATGTTGATTACGACGATGGAAACGGAGTCCGTGGTTATATAAAGGACGATCTAGTTTTCGTTGTACCTGGTAATACTTAAAATAGTATAAATTAATATTTAGTAAAACACATTCAATCCAAGCAATTGCCAAACAGAACAGTACCTTCCGTATCATTTTTATCCATGGATTTATTATTGCAATAGGTATTATAGTAAAAGCATAATAATATTACAAGTACAAAATCTCATAAAACGCTTAGCACATGCCATATCAGAAAATAAATTGCACCAAAATCTTGGAATTACATTTACCATGAATTCATGAAGCGTAGAAACCCACATAATGACATATCAAAAACCAAATGTTTCTTGGTATTGAACTAACTATTTCCCTGACTAATTTTTGACCAATCAGAAGGTTTTAATTTTTGACGTTTAACCAATAACATGCGAATGACAGCGATAGTTTGCACTCTTGCAAATTGCTGATAATTTTTGTTTACACCGATTTACACGTTGCTATAGTTTTTTGAACAAAAAATATCTACTGTTTTCTCTACAACTTCAAATACACATATTTATCAATTTACAAATAAATATCAGCTATTTAATTAAAAATTCGTTCGGGAAATAGTCTAGTATAGTCTCTTGCATATCCAATTGCCGATAATTAATTATCGGTAATTTGACATGCACTCGGGATATTACTAGTGACTATTCAATTCATATTCTGAGTCAATCAAAAACACCCTGTTTTAAAAATTAAACTAATCAGAAGGTTATTTACTGACAATATTTTTATAACAATTTAAAATCAGTAGTCTTCCAGCGACAATATTATTTATGTCAGATAAACGTCAAACAAACGTCAAAAAAGTTATTAATATTTTTAAAATTCTTATTTAATTACAATGCTGTGATGGTAGTAACACTATAAAGTAAATAGCTTGTAACACTAATTATTTTCTTGTTGAACGACATAACGTTAGCCTTTTAATTAACAATAACTTAGCATTTTCGCAATCTTTAGGACTTTTAACCTGCTTGAATTATTGTTCATTTTTCTTGCATTATGCTTTCGTTTCTATATGAATTATCTATTAGTTTGAAGTAATACTTATTCTGTCTATTACAGCCTGGATTAATTTTTTAAATATTATACTACTTTCCTCTTAGTTTTAACATAGGTACATTTTTAAATAGTAAAAAGTGTTTCGCCTTAATCACCGAGGTTTTGTGAATAGGGCAAGTTCAGAAAGTTATGCCGTTTGGCTACACTGCTAAAGGTCTCGAAATCGATTCGTATATCTTTAGACACGTATACCTGTATGTGTTACAATCAATGGGACGTGGTGGCTGAATTGATAAAAGGCTCGTTCAACCTGCACATTGCAGCTCGAGCCTCACGTGGAATCATACATAGAATATATACTAGGTACATCAAACGTCGATCTTAGAAATCTAATAATGTTACAAAAAGTATTGCTTATTTGTTTTTGGGGACATATATCTTGTATTTACTCGTTTCTATTTTTAGTTGGTACCTACCTATAAAATGTTTCATTAAATAGGTACCGTAATTTATTAGAATTATTAATGACATTGACCAAAACTTACTATAGAACTTTTTAGATTCATTATTCACATTCATATCAAACACATTTCAATTTGTTCCATGTTAGAATAGTCGCTAACTTTGAATGTTTGAGGCCAATGGATATATTGAAGGCTAATGAATTAATTGCGAATTCTGGAATTTCCAATCATAATCGAGCATGTTAATAGCATGCGAAGCAGAAGTATAAAAACAATACAAACATTATAATTTTATTATTAAGATGATGTAATCATGAGATATTATAATTCTAATCAAACGCGCGTAATGTACCTAATTTCTGAATTTTATAATACTAAACACGATTACCTACTACCACAAGCTCAGATATTCTCGGTGATTCCTAAATATTACCAGTCACAACAATCAAATTGTCAAAGCTTAGACAGTCGCGTTCAATAGAAGTTAAATTACCATAATTATTATTTATTATACAAAGTGGAAATATTTACTGGGATGAATTCTGTAATTGACCTTTCCCAACCCTCTATGGCAAGTTTTGGAACTTAAAGCGGGCTACCCGATTTATCTATCTAACGTTGGCAGCGCTGCCAAAGTTGTCAATGTTAGTGTTTTTATGTTGGCGTTCCTGTGGTGTGACGTTTCCTCTGAGTCGGCTGTCACATTTGTTTATTGTCAAAGGAAACGTCACACCACAGGAACGCCAACATAAAAACACTAACAATGACAACATTGGCAGCGCAGCCAACGTTAGATAGATAAATCGGGTAGCCCGCTTTAAGTTCCAAAACTTGCCACAGAGGGTTGGGAAAGGTCAATTTGGATATAGGTACAGTATTTCTGTAAAAATCGTCGATAATCATTTTCTGAGGCTCGAGAAAATTACCAACCTCTATTTTCAATTCTTAGTTTATAGAAAAAAATAAGCATTCTCAATGATCCTCGTTAGAAGAGGCTCAAAGATGTTCCAAATGTTGGTTGCAGTCTTCTGTGCATTAATTGCCAAACATGCTCAAATATTCCTGTAGATACACGTACTTGGACACATCGTCCTTCTATACGCTGATACGGTAATATCAGCGATTTTAAATGACCCTACAGATCATAATCCGAAAGACTAACGTTAGTGACGGAGCAGCATAACAAATAGTTGCCCTTATCCATGGCCAGCTTCATGCTCCTAACTCTTACGAGTTATATGGGCCGCCCCAATTCGGATTTTGGCAGGTACTCTATGTGATGCCCTCTTGGGGTGGACGTTCAACTACCATGTATTTTACACACAGTTTACATTCGTTACTAAGCAAATGCCCTTTTCTGTTTATAAATACGGCTTCCTGTGATAAAAAAAAAACCCGTTGGCAAGACCGTTGCTATAGTATTGTTTACTTGTTGGTAGGGTATTGTTTACTAACAGTTTCACTGTTTATTATTTTGTAATTACATATTCGAAATTTTGTCTTGCTAAATATAACTCGACCTTGTATTTTTCTCATGGCAAATTTCAGCAGTAGTGCCCTTAACATTCTTGTTATAAGGTAAAGCACTCAAGCACAATACTAAATTGAAAAAACACTCGTGCTAACGCACTCGTATTTTTAAATATATTGTGCTCTCGTGCTTTACCTAGCAACAATGTTTCGGGAACTACTACTGAAATTTTTCGATAAACATGCAAGGTCTTGTTATATTGTATATGAAAAAAATGTCGTTGATTATCTACTTCTACTACATAGAGGACCTGTCAAAGTCTGAATTGGGACGGCTATATAACTCGGAAGAGTTCGAGGATGAAGCTGGCTATGCCCTTGTTTAATGCATTTATAGGGAATCTTTTGGTTTAGGTATTTTTTGTCAATAAAACTGCGCCTTTGGATCTCCAATATTTAGAAAATTATTATTAGAGTGTCGAGTAATTTCAGAAGAAACATTTCCACTTTTATATTGAGTCTAGAATAATTTTTGAATGAAAAATGTTTCATACTTTCATAAACACCGTGTATATACTCTGAACCACTTCATGTTAAGAATCTTCATCAACTAGCTCGTTCTTTAGGTTACTCTTAACATTCATTTTTGAATATCAGCGCCTAAATAAAGTTCCTTCGCAAACACGAAGATAAAAGATAATCCATATTAATAGGCATTGAGTAAAGGATATAGGCGAATTACACAGCATAAATTAAATTTCAAATTTGGTATTATAATCTTTGGAAGTTAGAAGAATTTTAATTTCTAATCCAGTTATGTATAAATGTGTAGTACCTACCCTTTTCTGTTATTACAAATTGCAATTGTAACATTAGTACATCATCATGGGTACGTTATTTAATGCCACTGCCCTGATTACTAACTTACAAAAAACATTTCTAATTATGTCTGAATCTTAGATCTCGTAGGTATAGACCTTTTATCCGGCGGTACTACAAAAAAGCCTAAGAAAAACAAAGGAAGCACTGCTGCTCCAGTAAGAGTAACGACAACGACAACAACGACCACAACTACAGAAGCGCCAACGGTATGTAGGCCAACATCTACAATGGTCAAAGGGAAACCCAGCTGTCAAGGAAAACTTATTTTTCAAGAAACCTTTGGGACACTATCGGCCAGCAAATGGCGGCCAGAAATTAAATTCGCTGGAGATCCTGTAAGATATATAACTTGAAATCAAATAATACGGTTTTATAAATTTTCCGTTTGTTTAGGATTACGAATTTGTAATTTACCAGAACAATCAAGAAAATTTGTTCCTAGAAACTAGCAAATTGTATATAAAACCGACTTTAACCGAAGCGAAATACGGAGCTGGTTTCGTTTCACAACCCAATCCACTAGATTTGGGGGATGCGTAAGTAACAACCCAATATTATATTATAGTATGCTGACATGTTAGCATTTTCTGTAATACATAGCTAACCTACCTGTCCACTGTCCAGTCCACCATTACTAACCAAACGATTTTCTAACACGCCAATCAGCTAAGCTATTTTACAACAATCATATTAGACCGCGGCTACTATTATTTATTCCAACATTCATGATAATCATTCTTATTTTATCTCTCTGTACTAAGATGTAATCAATGACTACCTTTACTCTTTAAGTAGTGTTGGAGGGAAGGGAAAATAACAAACACCACGTATAAAGTATTATTATGTTATCATGTGTAGAACAAATTGTGTATCAGGCAGCCGCTACCGTCCCCTTTACCTCGAGCACAGCTCTCTCCCCACAGCCGCTAGTCCACCTTGGTCCCCACAAGGAACCCACAGCAGGAGCCAGGGAAAACCCCTAACATTAGTGAGATTAGACAGTACCCTATAGCTGCGGATTTTCTTGCTTTCGATACATGTATTGTACTTTTAATTACTAGATGGCTAATGATCAGAATTTTAAAAATCTGTGAGAATTATGGTTTTTCGTCTCTGCTCCAAATATCTTGGTCAGTATACTGTTTTCGGGTTCGTGCTAGGCTTCATTCAATATTCCTAGTGTTTTGTACAAATTATCATGAACACCCTTGCAATATGAAAAAATATCCTGGCTTGAGACTTTTGGGAGCAGAAGTAGTGTATATATCCAGTTTTACTGATGGTAGGTATCGGACTTTCATAAGGGTGTATTCTGTAGCATCCGTTAAAAGTTAAATTTTAGCGGTCTCCGTTAAAATATTATATTTTAGCGGTCCGCTATTATTTTATTATTCTGTAACACTAGTTTTTAGCGCTCCGTTAAAATATTACTTTTTAGCAGAGCCGCTATCATACGGTCTGAAGTTAGTTATATGACAAACAAATTGTTCTAGTGTAAGCGGACTTATCTTGTAGTATTTGACGTTTACGCGGTGAATTTGTATATAATCTAGTAGGTATACGTCAAATATTAAAATATGGAGTGTGTCGGTGAAAAACGTAAACCATGTCCTCGTACAACAAAAAGACAGTTCGAGATTATTATGCAATGCTATTAATATTTTGATATGTTTAGGGATGTCGGTAGTACTTCTTTGAGGTGCAGGCATAAACTGCTCAAAGAGTGTATTTAAAGTCAGTTACACATTCTTTACTTAATGTAAATTTCTTCAAAAATGCAGAATTGGGAAGTTCAAATGGATTACTGAAATATCTTTGATTTCGTCTTGTTAATGATAATTAAAATTAAGAACGATTATTAATTAAGATAAGTTGGACAAAATACGGCTTTTTGAAAAAATGGTTCGGGTTAGACAATTCAGGAAATGAGGCTCTTGTAGTACACAAATTTCCGCAGGTCCCTATAGAACTAATAACAAATAATTTATTTCAATTAAATAAAATACGAGGAAACGAGATAATATCGAGTACTGCATAAATCATATTTCGTAATAAATTACCGAGTAAATTACCTAATGATTATTTTAAAACATCGTTCCACAGGCACCCTCGGTAGGTATACTTTTCTTAGCGTTTCATCGTTTTTGATTTTTTGTGAGGTATTGATCGCGGAATCTTACAAACACGATTGCATGCATTCACATATACGGCAAATTTGCAGCATTACCCCCGTAACATTTCATCGAAAATCTCTGCCGCCATAACGTACAAAAAACATCGATATGTTTGGTACTTATTAAAAGAAACAGGTTAGAAATGATAGCTGAGCGAAAGTTAACGTTCCCTTTAATTTTTTAACTGGTGCGATTTAGATCCCGCTAATATTTAACAGATAGCTGTTAATACTTAACAGGCATCCGTTAAAAGGTGTCCAATAGAATACCAAAAACTATTAACGGGCTGTTAAGTTTTAGCGAGCCGCTATTTTTTAACTTTTGCTGTACAGAATACACCCTATAGTCCGTTTTATCGGAGATGTATTATCTATTATCCTCGTGTACAGAACATTAGTACATACCTAGGCACCTAACCTGCGGTTTATATAAGCAACTAAACTTTAAATACTATTTTATATTCAACATTTTCTTAAAAAAGCATATTTAACTATAGTTTGTACGATACTTAGCGTTCAGTATGGATAGAATACCCCAATATGCTTATTAAATGTTGAAAAGTTTCCCAGCTTTGCAGTTACAAATCATAAATATACCTGCGTTTGCCCCGAAGGAAGACTTAATTCCACAATAATATATTAAGGGTTCAGGTAAAAGATTAAAACGATACACAATAGCATAAGGAGCGTGCAGTAAAGAATCTGTTGGGGTATATTTTGTTTGCACCAGCGGTTTGTAGCATCGATTTGACAACAACGTTCTTCATAACGCCAATACTGAACCTTAGGTCTCAAACTATAGTTGTAATTATCATGACGTTTAATTATTTATTATGTATTTAGTTGCACAGGTGTTCCCGAAACAGTAGATTGTGTTCAAAAACCCAAAGCATGGTTAATTCTTCCTCCAGTTATATCAGCCGAAATTACAACAAAAGATCAGTTCTCGTTCCTCTACGGTATCGTAGAAATTAGAGCTCGCCTCCCACAAGGAGACTGGATTTATCCAGGTAACTGTCGGTACATTTTTTTTCAATTCAGAAACATCCAATAAAGTTTTGTTTTAGAGCTTTATCTTAAATCCAGAAGCGACAGTTATGGGTCTGGTCTTGATTCTGGTGTGATTAGTATTGCATTTACTCCTGGAAATATAGAATTAAGCAATGAACTATCTGGTGGTTGCATTTTAGGACAGTCAGTATCTGCTAGAAATTATGCTAAGAAACAAATTCGCTCACACAAACATTGGACTGATGATTTTCATGTGTTTAGAGTGGAATGGAAAACTGGTAGGTACATAATGTAACACTGTTTCTTAGTTATTATTTATTAAATTTATTTCTTTAGATAGCATCACGTTAATGGTAGATAATCAAGTTTATGGTAATATTTACCCACCAGATGATGGTTTTGCGAGTATAGAAACCGAACTTGAATTGGAACCCGGAACTGCTGAAAGGTGGAGGAAGGGAGGTCCTTTTGCACCTTTCGATAAGGAGGTGACGTATTTTACTGACAATTTGACACACCCTAAACTGACCAATCCGGTTGCGTTTTACTCACTTGATAAGCCAATCAGCGCACTCCAAATTTGTATATTCTCGGATATTTAGGACTAGTACAAAATTTCAGCGATAATTTTTCTGTCAAAAAAAAACTGCTTCCAAACCGAGGTGGTAAGATTTCACAGTATTCTTGGGAGTTTTACCTTCTACAGCTTCGTTTATCTCTTCAAGTGTACTCTAGCCAAACCATTTTGCTTCCATTTTTCCGTAAATGTCACAAACCATACACAAAATACGTAGAAAGAAACATTAAATTTCATACAATTCTTGGGCATTTTACCTTCTAAGCTTCCTCTATCTCTTCAAGTGTACTCTGTTGAACCCGTTTTGCTTCAATTTTACTGAAAATATCACAAAGTATGCACAAAATACGTAGGTAGAAAGAAAAATTAAATTTGACTTTTGTCTGGTTTGTATATAAAACCATGGTTACGAAGAAAATTATTATTAATCTGATTTGAAACTATAAAAATTTAAATTTGGTTCGTCAAATTGTCCTCCGAATACTACTCGTAACTACGAAATAATCCTGCAATTTTTGGACAGTACGTATTCGTACTTGATGCAGGATAATTCGCTATTCGTCCTTCGGACTCATAGCGAATTATCGCGCATCAAGTACTCTTACATACTGTCCAAAAATTGTCGGATATTTCGTAGTTACTAGTAGTATTATATATGAAAGTTTTTGAACAATTATTGCAATTAGTTTATTTGCAGATGTACGTGTCATTAGGTGTAGGAGTTGGGGGGCAATGTTTCACCAACACAGATGATGGAGCCAAACCATGGGACAATGATGACCCCAAAGCTCAACTTAGTTTTTATCGAGCCCAAAACAATTGGAGTAATACTTGGGGTGATAATAGTAGCTTAATTATTGATTATGTAAAAGTTTGGGCTTTATAATTAAATACCTATTAAGAGTTTGTAGGTTTAATTTTTGCTTTAATAATTGCTTTAAGTGATATGTTGTTTCCTGTTGTTGACATTAATAACATGCTGTCCATGAAACCAAAATTGATTTTTTATTGTTGTCAAAACCTTTTATAAAATTTATTGTAACCACATGAATATTAGTGCAAATAAATAAACATACCTAAATTGAAGTACGATCTATTGTTAGTAATGAAATCAAAAATATGTGTTCTTTAGTATCTCTGTATTAGAAATTGGATTTCCGTATACCAGTAATTTTGAATATCCACATAGAAAATACTTTTAAGAGATTCTGAACATGAACGCGTTGAGCAAGCAATAGGTATTACCCGACCTATCTAGCGAGTGTGGTAAGTCTCCTTTAATACTTCTGGAGCAGTACGAACGAAACGCATTGAGCAAAAATTTTCGTAGTATTACATATTCCTAGACACTTCCTCTAATCTAACAAGCCAGGTCATTCATAATTAAATAATCAATAATTTTTTAAAACCACTAATATAAAATTCTTCTTAAAATAATGCGCGTACATACATACCATATATTATACGTAGGCTTGACAGATGTTGAATTCACCTTATTTTGGTGCAAGTCCTTAATGCTACTATGGTCCGAATACTATTTACTTACCAATAAAACAATCGTCTTGTTACTACCTTTGAAAAAAAGTAACTAACTTAAGCTGCATAACAAACAAAACGGTACTTTTGTAGGTTCTGGATAGTATAACAGTAATATACTTTAAGTTGCTCTTCAACGTATGGCAGAGATTATAAATAATTTTTGTCGAAAACCCTGTTCAGTACGTAAGTGGCCTTTGGCTTCCATACCGAACATAGGGAAGAAGTGATCCAGGGAGGCCTAACTAAAAATGAAAGCACAAGCAGACTAATGCGCCTAATCCCTGGAATGCCGAAGAATTAGACAAACTTTCAAGAGTGTACATACGACTTCCAAAATTTCTATTTTCTGTACAACAAGTTGCATAAGTACCAACTACTATTACAAGACCAATTAATACCTGTTTAATATGGAGCGCCGTTTAGGACAAAACTATTTTATAAAAATATTTATTGTCTTGCCTGTTATCTGGTAAAAGTTATAAAAATGCTATACATTATTTTGATTTATAAAAAAATTTAGCTGCATTATTTTAGAAATAATATTATCATTTTCGAAAAATTTGTAGTGGCATTTGAAAGAGTGTAGTTGTAGCTATCTACTGACGATGACGTGGAGATATTTTCGATATCTATAAATTTTTTGTACATGATAATTGAAAATTTTACGTTAAATAGTGTTGTCGCGTTTTTTAATGTAGAAAACTTAGATTTTTAAAATTACCAACTTTCTCTCTGTCAGTAGACTGAGTGTAGACTAACAAAACATTACTGATTTCAAATAAATATCGTTCGTCGTTCTATTTTTAAAAGTGGGTCAAAAAATGGACCTAAATGTGTATAAAAGGGAGTACATTTCAAGGTCTAAAATGCTGAGTAAAATCTTCAGAATATTTTTTCTTTTATTATTTTAAATGAAAAGCCACCTCAGAATACCAAATCAATGATTGTAAACGATATGTAAAATATTTAGGTGGGGCGTGACGTACTAAGTATAATATGTTGTTAACAAACCACTATTATGTGCAAATACTAAATGCTTTTGGTTATTTTGTGGTTAAATTATCTGGGGTTATAATAATGCACACACACACACGCACACCCACCCACACACGCTTCTTTAACTTAATACGTGCCTACTGCAGTTTTTCACACATGTATGGCATGGTTCTTACTTTACTTCTTGTGCATTTTCATATCTTTTCCTAATTTGCCTGATCAATGACCAATCTAGTACAATAAATTATTCTCTACTGTTGTAGGAAAAACGTAGTTCATAACATTTGCGGAAAAACAGCTATTCTGAAATGAATGCAGTTCCTATTCTTTAGATGTTCCATATTATGCTCCTTGAGTGGGTATAGTCGCCTAGGTCAAAATTTATTACCCTAGAATAATAACTATGCAAAACCAGATAATAAATAGGTACTTTGATAACAAAATATTCAAGATGTTGGCGTTTTGGCCATTATAAATATCGACGCAGGAGAATCAAGTAGGTATAGCATTGTCAATCGAAGCTTGTGGATTACGCTTATAAATTTTGCATTTTAATAAAAGAATTTGGAAATTTTCAATGTTTACTTAAAAAATTCAGAACAATAACGCACGCACGTAAAAAAAGATATTAATGAAAAGTCAAAAATAGATGAAATAGATGACATGTAACATGTAAGGATAAATAGGTGGTGAATTAAAAAATATAAAACAATAAAAACTGCGATTCTAAAAAGTTAATAAAACAAATTCCTTACCACAAAATATTTCGAAACGGTATACAAGGTATTGTGGTAAGCGGCTTTGACAATTTGTTTTGATTTCATAATCATACTCTGCAAGAACGTTATTAGATGTAAAATTAATAATTAAAATATTCAAGATACCTAATTAGGTGAAAAACTTAAAGATTCCCAAAAATTAAATCTTCCTCTGTGCTTACTAGTATAAGTAACTATAATTATTTAGAAAAATTTAGTGGCTTCACTTTGCCACACGAAAGAAAATTTAAACAAGCAAATAAAGTAAAATTTTCCACTTTTGTTTGCTTGTAGATGGGATAAATGAATAGGAATTAAACTTATTAACTACTGTAGCACATCAGTATATCCAGTACTGTTCAATTGTAATACGTAATATGATAAAATGTCTAAATAGGAGCGTCATACCATAAAAAGTTGATAATTCCCCTTAGAGATTGTTCGGTTCATGCCACAGATTACCTTGAAATTAGTTAGTCTTAATAACCAGTACTCGCAAGTATTAATAAATTGTTCTATGGAAACCTGGATCAGATTTAAAATAACGTGAACCAAGTGCAGTTTATAGGGGATTGTAATATAGTAGATATAAAAACCATTCGTATTCAAGTATGTATCAAATAGGTATCAATCATATTTCGATACCTATTACTAACTGTTCCCAAATTAAACACTTTGTTTAAACATCAACAGGGTATAAGTTTGTAAATATTTAACTAGGTAAATTAGTTGTAATCAGAACATTAACAATTTAATTGTGTTTATAATGTTATGTTAAATTAAATCCTATTACCTATAAGTCAAATCTATTTCGAAAAATAATATGCAAGTGATTCTATTAAAAAAATATTTCTACTCCACATTCTACTTCGCGTTCACAATGGCTCCATTGTGACACTGAAAACTGCACACTCTATTGTGAAACTGTTTTTGGTAAAATTTTAGTTATTATAAGTGGTAGAATTTGCTTCATGTGTTAAATTGTCAAACGTCATCAACATAAATAATATCAATGGCAGTTCCTCTTCTACAGAGACGTTAAAATAAACTATAATAAATACCTGAGTTTTTATTTGATTTTGAATAATGAAAACAACTCTCAGAATAAAGATTTCTTTTATAAAGTTTATTATAACCTAAATTGTCAATTTTGGCAGTTTTGAAAATAGCTTGTCGCAGTGTTACCACTTTATTTCAATCGAAACTTCCTAGGGTTCTCTGTCTTTGTTCAAATTTCTTTTGTAGCTAAATTTCCACAACTAATATAAATTAATAGATAGTAAATTTGTTTAAAAAAAACAAATTTTTGTTAAATACCTAAATTTCCCAAAGTAGAAAAAATAGTATATTATACTACCTTCTTATTACACTTGTATAATAATATACTATATAGTTTTGATTAATTAGATATTGAGCGTTACATTAGTACAAAACTAAAAAATAATTACCTACATTATATTTAGCATCATTTCTTTGAGTAGGTATCTATCATGATAAATGGTATTCAATATTAACATTCTTGAAAAGCGGAAATTTTTTAATTAAACCGAGGATTAAACATATAGATAAGATTATAAAATCCATGATTATATAAATAATAAATATTAAATAAAATATCGATAACAAAAATAAATTAAATATTTTGGAAGCTTTTGAATTTTATAAACACACAAAAAACAACATACCTTTAATGAATGAGCAAATTGAACTCTTAGATTCTCCTTTACTGAAGATTTTGGAATAAATATCTTTTTAAAACACTGATAAGCGACTGACCTCCGACGGGTTGACTGGGGCCAGCTTCTTCACGCAGTGTTAAAATAATAGAATCAAGGAGTTACTATATAAATCTGTTTGCATTTGCTATTAAATATTTTATAAATGCTTTTGACAATGGCACATTGATGCCGAAATACGTATAAAGCGAATAAATAGTTATTATTTCCCGTTAAAATCGATATTTTATTTAATATTTATTATTTATATAACAACATAACATACACACAAACAAAAAGTTATTGTACCTACCATATGATCAAAAAAAAACTTTAGATAAGGATTGGCCATGGAATACAAACTGTGTGTCTTTACTTAAGCCATACGATTGATTTATTCTTGCATTTTACACTTAACAACTGTCAAAGTCACTTTTAGTTGAAACAAGTAACGACACACTAATTAAATTTCATTGCCAACCCGTAACTAAAATGTTGTTGATCATATGGTAATATTTGTACCTACAGTAATTTAAAATGCGATCATCGCCTAACAACATTCATGCACTTTAAGTTACGTAACTAATTGAATGTAAAAACAATTAATTATAGAAATAAACTCATCAAAGGTTATTTTCAGATTTGCAGAAAATAAGAATCTATAATCAGTAAGAAAAAAAATGGCAATAAGTTTCAGAACGATAATTATATTTCTTGGTATATCTAAAATTACCACCCAACCATGCGAATATTCTCAAACTGAGACAAGCGGCACTCACGCACCGTCAGATATTAGGCTATGTAGTGGTGATTTAATTTTTGAAGATAATTTTGATAAGTTGGACCTTAGAAAATGGGAACACGAAAAGACATTAGCTGGTGGCGGCGTAAGTAGAGTTCCTGGTTCTTATTTTCAATTATTAATACTTTAGGTAGGTTCCTATTGGCGTGCCAAGGTTTACATCCGAACATAAGACAATACTCTTGAGTCTTGTATGCATAGATTTTCTAAGTTGATCCTTAAATCAGTTAAATCATCGTAAATGAATTATATAGTAGGTACCAATGCAAACAGAATTTGTTTGTACGCAATTAGACACCAAAACCTCTTAATTGTCGTGACCGCGAAATATTGATGTCTTCAATTCTGGAATATTTAGTGATAGTACGGTTTGTATCAACGCTAAACACTGTTTGTGATCGTGTTGCAACCAGAAATGTCTTTTTTAGTATACTATAGATGATGAGAACTACCTATTTTGCTGTGTGATCATGGGTAGTACACAATATTAATAGTAAGCAAATTTGAAATTTGTGGAATAATTAAAAATTGAACTTTAAAGGTTTATAACTTCTTACGGGAGGACTTTTCTAAATAATGTGTGACCAAATGGTAATCCATTGTTTTTGACACACCCTGTAAAATAATATCGAGTTTTAATTACAAAACTAATAATCAAAAACTTATTAGAAATTTTCAAAGTAGACAAAATCTAGTTTTTCAGGATATTTCAAAGGTGCTTTCAGAATGGAGATATCTTGAAAATAAACCGGGTGATCATTTAAATTTCAGTCTAGTTGTCTATGGAAATTTAAGTTATAATTTCGATTAATTCACACTTACACACAATTGAATGTTTTAGTATTACAAACAGTTAAATCTGTAAAACAACCAGTTGCTCTGTCACGATTTTTGATTTTTTTTCAAAACTTCCATCACTCTATTTCCAAAACTATTGACATTACGGAAAAAATTAATAGATCCTTTTTTGTAGAAAATTAATTCTAGTACAATTTTGTGCAATGCTAGTTTTTCATTAAACTCAATATTTCCAGAGATATTTAAGGAAAAGTAAAAAAAGGGACCGTTAGGCCCCCCTCCTAACTCCCGCTCACCTCCCACCCTCGGGGACTTTTAGTATGTTATGCAGTTAACAGTCGAATGAACAACTGTGTTTCAAAACTTCGAGAGTTTTTTCTTCTGTTTGCCAATTTTTTGACTAATTTTACTGGGCTATGAATAAATCCACAGAATGCTTCAAAATATTTACAAACTGCCTACAAGCCTACAAATGCCCCGTATAATATATGAACTAAATTTAAAAAAGCAAAACTAGGCAATACGTCAACCAATAACAAACGTCCTACTCAAAAGTATATTCACTGGAAAAATTCAATAGACGAAATTTTAATAATTTATGTGTTTGTCAGATTGTTTTGACGTTTAAAATCTATTAAGTATGAATGTTAAATCGAGAAAGATAATTCATTCCGAAGCCAGAAATTTTTCTCCTACGACTTGGTTACTAACTCTAGTCTCGTATCTATGTAAATACCCGTTATCAGTAAAAATAATAAATGAAAAATATTTTTAATTATATAAATTTGCCGCCTAAATGTTTTTATTTTGACTATACCTACTTTGAAAAACTATATTAGCGCCGAACACGCCCCCTTTCAAGTTTGTAAGCTTGGTAGAGCTGTATAAACCATTTTTAATAAAAAACATTAATGCCCGGTTTCTGGAAACAAATTTATGAAATCCACAACTTATGTATTCCATAAACAGCGAATAAGGCGGTCTAATGACATTAGGTCACGTGATCAAATTTCGTATAGGCCAATTAGCGCCTTCCACGAGGATCACGTGGCACGTCATGATCTACCGTATTGACTGTTTATCGAATACATAAGTTATGGGTTTCATAAATTTGTTTCTAGAAACCGGGCATAAGATAAATAAGATAATTATTAATGTTTACTACTGACAGTTCATAAATTTGACATTTCAATTAAATTCATTTTTGTGAATTAGGTACTCATAACCATAAGGCATGATTTCCATGGATAACTAGAGCTGAAATTTAAATGATCACTTATGTACAATTTCATAAGGGGCATAAATTTACACAGCATTCTTTAATTTAACAATAAATTGAGTTAGTGTTTCTTAAAATAACCGAGATCCCCATCTACACTATCTGATTTCAGACGCACCAGAGGTTGTTTCAATAATTTCATCAATAAATAATTTTTTTTCATAACACCGCTGCATACATACATAAAAGCATTTCTTGATGTATTTATAGAATTGGGAGTTTCAATGGTATACAAATAATCGCTCAAACAGTTACACAGAAAATGGAATTCTCAAAATTAAACCAACTTTAACCTCGGACCATTTTGGAGAAAAAGCTTTGAGCTCAATGACGTTGGACATCAACGGTGGGGCACCAGCTGATACGTAGGGACTATTTTTAATCTTATTCTCACTAAAATTTATTCAGTATACCTACTTTTAGTTGCACAAATCCACAATTTTACGGTTGTAGTCGCACTGGAAATCCTCAAAACATCCTTAACCCAACTAAAAGTGCCCGAATTCGCACAGCTGATTCTTTTTCATTTATGTATGGACGTGTAGAAGTTAGTGCTAAACTTCCTGCTGGTGATTGGTTGTGGCCAGGTACTTACCTAATATTTATTTCTAAAATTTTTAGTTTTTGATCATCTTAAAATCTATAAACACTTCGTATTTCAGCCATTTGGTTAATGCCACGATATAATACTTATGGTAGTTGGCCAACATCCGGAGAAATTGATATAATGGAAAGTCGTGGTAATCGTGCCCTTTTACAAAATAAAGTTAATATAGGAGTACAAAATATGGGAAGTACCCTTCATTGGGGACCCAACGTCAATAGTAACAGTTATCGTAAAACTCACTGGGAGAAAAACAACGAAAATGGATTTAATGCAAAATTTCATAAATATGAACTCATATGGACACCCGAAAGTTTAACTTTTAAACTTGACGATGAAGTTATAGGCACTGTAACACCACCGGAAGGCGGCTTTTGGGAATTAGGAAATTTTAACGAAACTGGATATGAAAATCCTTGGAAAGGTGGAACAAAACTTGCACCGTTTGACCAGGAGTTTTATATTATCATTAATTTAGCTGTAGGGGGAGTTTCGTACTTTCCTGATACCGCAGTAAATGTTGGTGGAACAAAGCCATGGTTAAATACTTCACCCAAGGTATTGTGAATCCATATTTATAAATAAGACCCTTTACTAAACTCCTTAGAACTTATAACACATTATCTAGATATTTTACTTTAAACCTGCAAGTATTACAGACGATGCGCAACAAAAACCAGTCAAAATCCTTGAAATGTCAATAGCTATAGCTAAAACAGCTCACATGTTCATACTTTAACTTTATAATGTTGGACCTAAAAATCATTTTATTCTGAACAGACTTATATTTACAAAGGGTGAGTCTGCTAAGAAGAATCAGCTGGATATCTCCGTTATCTGTATTAAAATAATTTTACTCGGGTAAACTCTGTCTATGTATAGGCACAGTCAAAATATATTGCAAACTTTACTCATGAACAGTGGCGGCTGGTGCCAAAGGCCAGAGGGGCACGTGCCCGCACCAAAAAATGTAAATTTCACGTTTTTTCTAAATCATAGTACTCTAATATAGGTTTTAATTAGATTTTAAAATATCTGTAATCGAATGTATAGCATTAGCAATTTTCATCTAGGAAATAGCATACTTCCACGTCGTCATAGCCCGCTACATCATGAAACGGGCATAGCTTTGTTGTGACCCTTACGACGCGACGTGTTCAATTTGTATAGGGCATGTCAAATTTACAAGGAGATTCAACTGAGAAACGGGGCACGCTTCCCGGCAAACCTCGTCAATTTTCGGCAGCAAAGACAAGCCCGGAATATACGCTAGCGTGCCACGTGATCTTAAAGCGCTTCGTCGGGTTGATTTCAACAAAATTGCTGTAACCACATTTTTATCTATAAATTATATTTAGCACTTCTAACCGCAGACATGTACTTTGAATTTCAAAACTCAGAACCACCAAGGCGAGAAAACAATAGTAGGTACTAATATTTCTTACCCTTTTAGGCTTTGACCGATTTCTGGAATGGGAAAAACCAATGGCTTCCGACCTGGAACTTGGGAAAAACCGAAGACTCTTATCTGCAGCTAGATTACATTAAAGTTTATGCAATATAAATTAATCACTTCACTTAGTTTGTATCACAATTTCTAAATCAAATAGATACTCTATCAAAAACTTATATTTGTACAAAATCCATTCAAAATGAAACAAAAAGTCTAAAATATGACATGTACAATAATAGTAAAACTTAACCAAGTTAAAAGTTCCCAATTTCCCAATGACATATTTTCCAATAATAAATAGTTAGGAAACGTAAAAACAAAACAACAAAGTGTTAAAGTATTTGGCGCTAATCTTAAAAAAAATTGATTTTAAACCATTCGTTATCTTAACAATAATGTGACCATTTTTGAGTAACACCAGTTCACTACCAATCGTGATCTACCAATCTGTAATCATGTTACGTACAGTGATGGACAGAAGTAATGTCACTCGGAGCCTAACGCTTATACAACCTCTTTAACGAGTTACAGTAAGCTGCGACACGCGTTTTCTTGCTACCTGCGCTATTTGGGACCAGGCCGGCTTTGGGCTTGTTTAGTGGAAATATATTTATTGCAGATTCAAGTATAAAAACCACGAATACCAGTTTTCGTACTTGCAGCGTTAAAGAGCTGTACGAGCATCCATATTTCTTATTTGTTTGAATCATTTGCACTTGTTATCGCTTTAAGGTGGAGTGTAAAATGAAAAACAGTCAACGAAAATCGGAAAAACAATTTCATCCTAGATATACTAAGATTTAATTTCTGTTTATTAAATAAAGAAAAAGAGGTAGTTTTTCTTGTTGACTACACTACAACAAGAATTATAAATTACTTTTGATGCCACTACAAGTATCGGATAATGTAATTTATCGAGTTGTGATTGGAGCAAAGTTACAGGCTTTAGAATAGAAACGTGATTTTGTTAGTTTTTTAATTATAAATGTATCTTCTATGTTATACTTGCACTACGTCGGGCACCAACTGCTAAGGTCATATACAGCGTGTTAATACTAAGTCGTTACACCCGAAAATGGCGGTTAGAACTCATTAATACAAACAACTTTTTTGAGTTCCAGTTTTTGATTTGGGACCTCTATTCGTAGTTATTGGATTTCTTTTGTTTTTTAGCAATCGTAATAACACCCTCATTTTAAGAAATATTTCAAAAAACGAATGGTTTTCAAAATGAGCTTTCGGTTCTCTAGAACATTTGTATTTACAGTTATTTTATATTTTTTCAAATAACAAAATGGTGGCCGACCAAAAATTTCAAATCACAATATTTTGATAACCACCCCATAGATTTTTGAAAAGAAAATTTTTTCAAAATCCTCAAACTATCTGTAGATTCTTCGAGCTTGCTGTGCATTGCGCCTTGCCTCCCCAAAAACCAAAAGCATGTCAAGAAGTTCAGTGTTTTGTTAATTATCCATTTTAAAACGTATCTCGATCAGTTTTCTGTTCTATGCACTATTCTAATTGTTTTTTTGTTTGTTGTTTTTAATAGCAGAAAGCTATTTCGATCTAAATTGTTTTTAATTTGTCTATACTTTACATATGCTCTTCTGTAATTTATTTAAATAAAGACCCCTTTTTTGCGTAGATAGAAAAAAATATATTAGACAAATGTTGTAGTACATAGTTTGAGGATTTTATTTTCAAAAATCTATGTGGTGGTTATTAAAATATTGTGATTTGAAATCTTTGATCGGCCGCCATGTTGTTATTTGAAAAAATATAAAATAACTGTAAATACAAATGTTGTAGAGAGCTCATTTTGTGAAATATTTCCTAAAATGAGGGAGTTATTACGATTGTTAAATAAACAAAAGAAATCCAATAACTACGAATAGGGGCCCCAAATCAAAAATTGGAACTAAAAAAAGTTGTTTGTTTTAATGAGTTTTTAAAGATGAACCTTTGAAATCTGTATTAGGTACAGTTTGCATCCCCAAGATTGAAAAATGCTAAAAGGGTTGTAATCTTAAGGGAATTACACAATACACCATAATCTGCCGCCCCTTTATGTTATTATCCTCTGCCGCACTTTACATTTTTATTACTGGTAAAGAAAAAGCCGCAAACCGTTAGAAGAGAAGTGGTAGTGCACCTTACTCCAAATAACAATTACATTGTCATTGCGTTTCATTATGTTCCAATGGCCTATATAGAAAATAAGTACTTGCCAAATAGGACATAATATTAATTCAATTATTGTAATAACTGCAAATACACTCGATTCTTATTTAACAATTGGATAATTACTAAAATATGCGACATTCGATGCCTACTTTATTTAAATCTATAACTTGAAAATTTTTCAATAGTTAGGTATTGGAATGATCGATAAAAGTAAAAGATACAAACAAATGAGAAATATCGAATCTCGTACAGCTCTTTTACGGTCAAGTATGACAACGGGTATTTATGGTTTCTGCTTAAATCTCCAATAAACATTTCAAATATATGAGGCCCAAGTCCGGTTCGGTCGCAAAGAGCGGGAGGTAGCAAGAAGACTTGGCACAAGGACGCGTGTCGCAGCTTACTGCAACTCGTCTAAGGGGTTGTATAAACGTTAGGCTCCGAGTGACATTACTTCTGTCCATGACTGTACCTATTTGAGTGACAATTATGTTCTTACGCTACTTCTCCCTAATGCTATTCTTATGATATTCTTTTATTGTATTCCTATGTACCTATCTAAAATATCCTGACAGATTTAACATAATAATATATAGACACTAGTTGGACTTAGTTGTTGACCAATTATTAGTTAAATAATTAACAATATATTATAGAAATCACTTTACCATTGTTCCAAAATGTTATTATTATTATGCGAACGGATTAAAGAAGGAAGAAGTAAAGTTCTTGTCTATTTTTATGGTAGCACATCTGTTATGAATTTTATTGTTGAAATTATTATCAAACATAAATATGGATAAATGCATCGAAAACAATTCAAGATGTAAATTTTCCATCTACTAAACAAAAATTGGTGATTAAAAGTAAATGAGCTTATAGGTCATTAGTCTCGTCTGCAAAGTTTCAAAGCAAATGGTGATAAACGAAAGCTAATTATATTTCTTAAACTAATTTGCTTATAGCTGCTATACAAAGCAACTTCTAGATGTAATACTTATTATTTTTCTGTTTATTGTAAACTAAAAACAAGTTTGGCCACATGAAGAATATCAGTTCTTGTTATCATTTCTAATGGTCTTTCTCATATTAAATTCTCATAACGACATCAGTCGTAAAGTATGTATCGGTTTGAAATGTTGTTAAGTGCATTCTATTTGTTACTTCTTGCAGTTTTCGTTAACGCCCAATTTCATATTCCTGATGTAGTTTTTGAAGTTTTATCCCCGAAAGGCCTCAGAGTTTCAATTTCAGGTAAATGTTTGTAAAATATGTATTAACTTAACTAACTTTGTTGTTACTGGACACAATTACAGTTTATTCTATTTAATAACTAAATTTTTTTAAATTTTATATGTAGATGAAGAAGGGATTCAATTATTTTCCTTTCATGGTCAAATTAATAACCCTATGTACGGGAGAGAAGAGGGAACCTTTTTTAAGGACATCTACAGAGCAATAGACGGCCGTTGGACTTTCCTAGATAAAACTGCAAGATTAAAAGTTGGAGATACAGTTTATTATTGGATTAGATTAGATTATTCAGATGGAGAGCAAATACATGAATACTACAAAGATGATCAAAGATATGTTGTGACTGGTAAGCAACTAAACATTTGTTTCGTTTTCACTCATTTAAACTATGTTACTTATTAGTTTGAAACTACTTTTTAATCACCCATTATAGAAAAAAAACCTAATATTTATTATATTCTGTTAAAGAAATATCTCAACGGTTTGGAGCGGACAATACTACAAGCAATGAAAATCGGTATACTCCGACGACCACTACAACTACAACTAGTATACCGTATGTTGTAACAACAACTACAGCAGCTACAACCCAAAAACCTTCAACACCCACCACAACTGAAAATCCGAACTGTAAAAATACTCCTACGCTTGTTAATGGAAAGAAAACTTGCCAAGGAAAATTAATATTTCAAGAAACGTTTACCAATATATCAGAAAGGAAATGGGATGCAGAAATCAGATTTGCTGGAGATCCTGTGAGATATTTTCTTCGAATGTTTGAAACACGATTATAATTTTGTTTTTAGGACTATGAATTTGTAATATACCATGACGACGTCGAAACGTTGTATGTTGAAAATAAAATGCTACACATAAAACCAAATTTAGTTGACGACAAATATGGTGACCAATTTGCTGCAGAATCCGAAGGTCTGGATTTAGGAGAGAAGTAAGTAATTTTAAAAATACTTTAATAATCTTGCGTAATTCCCTGAGGTGTAATAGACGTCTTCTAGCGTCGGTGTTAAGCGCAAGCAGTAGAAATAGGACCTATTTTGTATATTACCAAATCAAATATTGTGTCTTTTAGTTGTACTGGAATAGCAGGATCGTTTGACTGTGTGCAAAAGCCTAAAGCATGGCTGATTCTACCACCAGTTTTTTCAGCACAAATTACAACAAAAGATCGTTTCTCATTTGTTTACGGTATTATAGAGATAAGAGCAAAATTTCCAAAAGGCGACTGGATATATCCAGGTAAATTTTAATAAACTTAAAAAATCGTGAAACTAATAGTTTAGGTTGTTTTTAGAATTATACTTGAAGTCCAGAAATGATGATTACGGAATCGGGTACAAATCCGGGATGATTAAGATCGCTTTCACTCCTGGAAATGCAGCTTTAAGTAGGCAGCTGACTGGGGGGTGTGTATTAGGAGACTCGGTGGCTGCAAGAAATTATGGAATTAAAAACATTCACTCCGATAAAAATTGGAACCACGATTTTCACGTATTTCGTGTAGAATGGAAAACCGGTTAGTTATCTAATTAGGAATTATCTAAATGTCTTCAAATTTGTTTTTAAATTCTAGACAGCATTACGCTATCGGTTGATCACCAAGTGTTTGGCAACATTTACCCACCAGAAGATGGTTTTGCAAGTAAAGCAACGGAACTTGAAATAGATCATGCAACTGCCCAAAGATGGAAAAAAGGAAGTGAATTAGCACCATTTGATAAAGAAGTAAAGTATACTATTGTAAATAATCTTTAAATTTTAATTATTATATGACTTTACAGATGTATTTAGTATTGGGAGTTGGAGTAGGAGGTCAAAATTTTGCCAACCGACAGGATGGAACTAAACCATGGGATAATACTGATCCTAAAGCTCAATTCAGTTTCTATCGAGCCCAAGACACTTGGACTAAAAGTTGGAGTGATAACAGCGAACTTATAGTAGATTACGTAAAAATTTGGGCTTTGTAAATAATTTAAAAATTTTAGTTTGATGTGTTCTCTTGTAATTTTGTGTGCCGTTACCTATGTGTTAATCTATTGTAAATAAAAAAAAACAATTTTTTTATAGAAATCTGATCTGAGTACCAGTGGTAGATCGTCCATGGGGCACTGAGGTGCGTGCCCCACTAAAAACACCAAAGACGCCTTCGTTTTTAGTATAATATTAATGAATACGCAACTCTGCGTTAAATTGTAATAACAATAAGCATGCAGCGCCTAAAGTTACGATGAAATGGTCATATATGCAGTACAGGGGCAAGTCTGGGTTAACTCGCAGAACTTACATGTAGTAAACGCACGAGAGACAGAAAACATGACGTATTATGGGGTTGTGTTGTAACTAATGTAAGGAAATTGATTTCTTGGAAGTGGTGAAAACCGAAATTAATTATTAACGTCTTTTGTTTTTGAGTTAGGTATAGCCGAAAGTTCGGTTTTCTAAGTTTTCGATTAAGGCCGATATTTCGCTTGTTTCTAGAATTAAACAAAAGCAATTTGCATGTTTCTATTGCACTTTCTTGAGTAGAATACAATGGCCTTAATAGATTTTCAATTTTCAAGTTATGACATAAAGTTGTATTGTTTACATAACATTTTGAGAAAAAGAACAAAATGTTTTTAATTTTCCGATATTTCTCGTAGTAAACAATGCATCGGAATTATTATTGCTTTGAATAAAACATTCTAGATTCATATCATTCATATCATATTTCTCGAAATTTTCATAATCCGTTTTACACTTTCAAGTTGTAATATCGTTTCTTGACAGTTAAAATGTGATGAATGAATCGACAGCAATAAACAAAAATATGGGACCTATAATTATTCTTATATTCTAATTATTACTGCCCAAACACCAATTTGTTCTTCATGAAACGGTTTTTCAACATAAACGCGGAGGTTTTCAGCTCTACACATCCTGATTTAGCCAGATAAATATAAGTAGGTAAGTATGCAGCCTATATTGAGGACATAAAAAAGGCAAAAAAATCAGCTTACAATAATTTTATTGGAAATTCCGGTAATGCAGCCAAGGATACTTGGAGACTGATTAATTACGAAAGAAATGTCAATACTAAAGCTGTAAACGGTTCCACTATCCCCCCTAACACATTCAACGAACATTTTGCAACAACTGCGGATAATATTGTTAATTCAATACCAACAGTCTCAAATATTACACATAGTCCTTCATTACGCAATTTCCCTTTGTCTCACTGCACTTTCTTTCTGAGTCCAGTGATCAAACAAGATGTTATCCGTGCTATCAAATCACTGAAAACGTCAAATTGTTTAGATGTCTACGAGCTAAACAGAAACTTAATAAAATAAACAGTAGATATAGTGGCAGCTCCGTTAACCTCGTTATTCAACTCCTGTTTTCTAGCAGGCGTATTTCCTGAACCGTTCAAACTCTCTAAAGTCAAAAGTGGTGCCTATCTTTAAGAAGGGTGACCCATCTATTGTCGATAATTATCGGCCTATATCGATAATACCAATTTTCGGGAAGATCCTAGAAATAATCCTAAAAGACAAACTCTCAAGTTACATTGAAAGCAACACCATCCTAAATCCTTGCCAGTTTGGTTTTCGACCTGGGAGATCCACTATACAGGCGGTTCATAGCATCGTGGGGGATATAGTCGAGGGCTTGGAGGGAGGCCGCCACACAGCTCTTACGCTGTGTGACCTTTCCAAGGCTTTCGACTGTGTTTCGCATGATCTATTAATTGACAAACTGTATTCTTATGGCATTAGAGGCTTACCTTTATCTCTTTTTCGCACCTACTTAAACAATCGGCGGCAGTGTATCATTAGAAACAACTTGTCGACCAATGTCCTTTCTCTAAAACACGGTGTCCCCCAGGGCTCAGTACTCGGGCCACTCTTTTTCATTTTGTACATCAATGATTTCCAGCAGTACCTGCACCCACTTAGATGTGTGTTATTCGCCGACGACACTACCCTCATTTGTTCTGACAAAGACACAAACAACTTAGTCCAACTATCCCACGCCATAGAGGAACAGGCACTAAACAACAACACTCTACTAAAAGGTGACTGGGTAAAACTGCTCGGGTTAGTGATTGACGATAAACTGAACTGGGGTCCTCACATTGACCAACTAAGTAAGAAACTAGCCAGCACTATCTTCCTGCTGAGAAACTTAAAGAATCTCCTGAATTTTACGATCTTGCGATCCACCTATTTTGCGCTGTTTCATGCGAACCTATGCTATGGTGTCACCTTGTGGGGAAACTCCTCTCACTCAATAAAAATCTTCAAATTACAAAAACAAATCGTCAGAATATTGACAAACCGCGGTCCAAGGGACCACTGCCAACCCTTATTTATAGATCTAGGCATTATGCCTCTACCTACCGTTTTCATCTTTCACACTTTGCTTGAGATACACAGAAACAGGTCCCAGTATATAACCCATTCGGAGTGCCACGATCACTTCACCAGAAGTTCTGACATATTAAAAACCCCTTTCTATAAACTAACTAAATCAACTAAAAATTCCCCTAACTTACGACTATACAATCATTTACCTCAATCGTTCAGGGAAAGTAATCTGACAAAGTTCAAACCCAAATTAAAGGAGCTTTTACTAAAACACTGCCTTTATTCTATCCAAGAATTTCTGTCTTTGCCGTTATTAGCTTAAGATATTATAAAAATATTGTAATCTGTAATTCTGATGTACTATTAGACCTGCTACAAATACTGTTGATGTATACACGTAGTCAATAAATTTATTATTATTATTATTATTATTATTATTATGCCTTATCAATAAAACATGGATTCTTCAAATGCAATACCATTATTTCCTGAATTAAATGTATTACATGTAAATTAGTTACACAATATTTCAGTCCGGAGGATCATTTGGTAGCAGTTTCTGCTGTGGTCGCGGAGCCAAGTTACCCACCGAGGTAACTGATGATGGAACCAAGTGGCCGCCATTTGATAAATTAAGTCTTTCCTTATGGTTTTTCAATTATCTTTTTTTTTATCAAACTTTTTTTTGTTTTTTATTTCTATCTTTCTAGAGGATGTAGCGAAGCTATGAGACCAAATTTTGTTGGATGATTCTATGCTTTAAAGTAATGGTGCTGGTGAGACCTGGATGTAGGCGATTGTTAATTATTTGTTTGTTTTATTATACTTTTGAGAGGAAATAACAAATTGTTTTCATATTTAGTATACATATTGATCAGGTTCAGCTCCATTAAGTAAACGGTTTTATGATCATAAAGCAATTCCTTAATCTTTCAGAATTTTATGGTCAATACATTTGAAATATTTCTATACAGTCTTTAGGGTAATAATAAAGTTCAAAAATTCTGAATTTTTGCTCAACCGCACGTGATGCTCTTTAGTAAACGTATAAGCCACACATGATCTTAATATTGGGTTTTCGGAAATTTGTTAGGTAGTTGGGGTTGTGCACACAATCATCCGTTGAAGTTTGGTGTCCGAATTTCAAGACACCATATATAAAATTTAAATAAAAATCAACATAGAGGTTGGTAAATATTGCGAAAACGATCCAGGGGCAATATGTCCCAGTGGTTAATTAATTTGGCGGCCTCTTCGCTAGGCGGCCAGTTGGCTCGTGCCACATGGCGGTTAATGGTAGTGGCCAAATGTCCCATTCCGTGATTTGACGCTGACAATGACATCAACGTAAACGACGGATTTCGGTGTCGATATCCTGGTTACTGCAGTGCAATTCAGAATCAGAAAGAGAAAAACTATAAACCATGCAGTATGAAGCAGAGCAAAAGGAAAGAAAATTTTTATGAATACAATTTGGTGGCAGCAGATACAGACAAATCAACGCCGACCACGACAATTCGAAGTAGGTACGTATCTAGAATTGTCAACATGACAGAGCTGACGTAATCTATGGCATAACCGAGAACTGTAGAAACTAGTCACCTTGTTGGAAACACGTTTTAACACTAAATACCTACGTTTATGGGTTGAATTTATAATTTATTTTAAACGATATGGAGTGGACTGGAATTCTTTGTATATTTTTAGCACTGTCTGCAGACATTCAGTTAATAATAATAGGAACTCTCCCTTTGATCATGCCTAAAGTTTTATGGTTAACTGGAACCTACATATCTACAATAGCTGGAATCGTTGCCGCTTTCATAGCTGCTGTCGTATCACAACTATTCAGAACCCCAAAAGAGTATATTCACCATCTGAATTTTAGGAGGTTTTCTAATAAGAATTTACTTTATTTATATTCGCCGTCTTTCCGATCCATTGCTATATGCATTTCTGGGTTCTTTTATTCAATCGCCATAATTTTAACTATTGTCGGTTTAATTGTTACAAGCAGTCACTTAGGAGAATTTAGAGCTTTAATGTTGAATTACCACGAAGATTGTGCCACAAAAGCATTAGTTGACAATATACAATTTGCTTTGCAATGTTGTGGTGGACAAAATTATAAAGATTGGTTTCAAACTGACTGGGGACCATATGAAAATAACGATAGAAAGAAGTAAATATTAATCTATTTTTTAAGCATGTCTTTATAGATTTTCTGTAGAAGAAACCACAAAAGTAACGCTTTGTTTTATAGACAAACTCACCAAATACACAAAACAAGCACCTCTACAGAATCAATCACGTGCAGAAATGATGCCGTCCCATTTTCTTGCTGTGCTCGTTCGGCTTCTACAGCTTGTATCCATCAAAACTTGTTTCAACTGGGCGTTTCTACAATAAACTACTGTGGATGCGATAAGAAGCTACATTCTGTAGCTGTAGCATATCTTTGGTTTGAAATATTTATGTATAGCATAACGCTGGGTTTAGAAGTACCTATTGAACCCTAAGCTATAAAAGATTTTGAATTGAAAGTGTCTATTTTCAGATTATTATTCTCGTTTTGCTAAGAACACATCCAGATTCCAAAAAGAAAAATAAGGAAAAACCTGGAAAATTTGGAGAATTTATTAATACTAATTTCCCTAAGTCAAAAATATCTATCAAAGGAAAACGGTCTTCGAAATCAAGATCGTCGAAATCAAAATCGTCTTTAAAATCAGAAACTCCATCTTCAACTTCTAGTAAACAACCTTAAAGTTTATCAGCAAACACGCCTACAGACTTTTACTCAGTATATATTCTGTAAAAATATCTTTCTTAATATTTTTATTGTGCTTAGTAAATATTTGCAGTACCATTTAGATTAGGATTTTACGTACAACTCCACGATTCTCATGATCGACCGAACGAATCGGCGCACAAAGCGCTATTTACGGGTCTAACAGGCCCTCCACCCTTGAAAATGATTAACGAGCTGAACCCTGTCTACAACAAGAGGTGGAACCCGTCTCGCTCTGCAGATGCTCACCCACAAGACTTCAGTAGTCACTATAACAAAACATTTTATATTACCATATATAATAAAATCAGCAGAATTCAAAAGATTTACCATACTTTCATTGTTTGACAAGTCATGAATAATAAACAGTTTGGATACCTTGCGTCGCAACCGCAGTCGGGTAATTCCTTGTTGCACTTTGACACGGACGTAATGACGGACACAGTGGTGTAGACAGTGCACAGTTAAACAAGCGTCTTGAAAAGGGGAACTCGCGAAAAGCGCATTGGTGCTGCTTATTATTATTACACCTTAAGAATATTGGACCATTCTATTTCAGAGTGAAGTAAATTGATATTGTAGGTTAAAAATAAAAACAGCAGCTCAACGACAGTAAAGACGCTACTGACCGAAGGGTTCGTATCTTGTGTGGGAAAGGCTACATAAGCTCACGCGAGCCAAGCTTCGGATGACTTGCTCTAATGCTCTTCTTTGATTAGTGCTATATTTGCTGACAGTAGACGGGAACTTCAAGCCGTCCGTCCCCCGAACGGGCAAGGACGGCATTTCCACGACCAACGTGTCGGTCGGTAAGTTACAAGCCAGATTCGCCAAGTTACGCACGGTGGGACACGAGCATTTGCCGAACTGCGTTAGTCAGTACAAACGCCTTACTGAGCCGCTCGATGCCAGATAAAAAACCAAATAAGTGGATAAGAGAATAAAAAAAGGTAAAGGATGATATCAAAAGAAAATCGTGCTTAAGTGAAATTGGCCAGGCCATATCACAAGTCCTAAAGATAACCGATGGACCAAGAGAATATTGAATTGGAGGCCATATGAAAAGAAGATAAACGATGGAAAATCACCAATAAAATGGAGTGATGACATTAAACGAATAACAACAAACTGGCAACAGTAAGCACAACATCTAAGAAATTTACGAAATTTTGGAGGACGCTATTTCCTCCAGTGGAAGCAAGATGGCTGAGAAGGAGGAAAGGATAGAAAGGTTGGACTGACAGATTATCTTAGAGTGGGATGTGACTCTGTCTTGTTCAGGTTTGTAGTTCCAGTATAAAGTCTATCATTTGTACCAAAGTTAGAATAACTATCATGAATAAGGAAATAACATATCAAGAATAACAAAAAGTACTACATTTATTTTTCGAAGCTTTAAATACACAAGTATATACATGATATGGGTACCTACTAATCCTTTGTCACTGTTGTTAGCGACGGCGACGGGTCAACACAGACAATATACAGACAACGGTACTAATAATAAAATACACGAACAAAAACGTATTTCTGAGATGAAAAATCGGGTTCAACAACAAAAGATTAAAAAAAACTGAGGAAAAACGTAATCCCCGCTTGAGCGTTACATAATTGACAGACTTTGTCAATCAACTTGACATATGAAACTTTAAAATGAAAATACGTCTGGAATCATTTCAAAAATATACTCCAAAATTTTAAATTATTACGCAAATGACTGCAGTTAATATTGAATGGATTGGAACTCTTTGTGCAATATTAATAGTTACTTGTGATTTTCAGTTAATAGCTACTGGAATTCTAGCTTTTAGCATTCCCGACGTTTTATGGTTAACTGGAAGCCATTTGTCAACGAGCGCTGGACTTATGGCGAGTTTAATTGCCTTACCTTCAGCCCTTCGTCTCAAAACTGCTCACATGTATCTAATATTAATTTGAATTTGTAAAACTTTTCGTTTATAATGTTATGTTTTAGGTCTCCTAACATAGATCGAATTTACGGATATACATTGTGTTATCAACGTCTTGCTATTTGTGTATGTGGGGCAATTCACTTGCTTGCTATATTACTCGCTATTACAGCGTTAGTGCTCACATCAGATTTGTGCAAAGATTTAAAGAAAATCATGAAAAGTTATCATACAAAACAATCATCAAAAGTGCTGATTGATAACATTCAATATGTTCTGCAATGTTGTGGTGTGTTTGATCACGAAGATTGGTATGAAATTGATTGGGAAGGATGCCAATTAGTTAGTGGAGTAAAACAGAAGTAAGTTTATCCGGTGTCAAATTAAGGTTAAGGTCTGTATATGTTTATATTATAGAAAACAGTCACTCGAGCGATTACTAAGTGAAGACACAGACTCTTACCCAGATTTGGCACTGATTAGAAACGATGCTGTTCCGTATTCCTGTTGTTCTCGGTCAACTTTGGAATCTTGTGTTCATCAAAACATTCTTCAACTTGGTACTTCTACAATCAGTAAACAAGGATGCGAAAAGAAGTTGCAATGGGCAACTCGTTGGCTACTATGGTTCGAATTTGTAATCTACGGTGTATCTTTTTCATTAGAAGTACTATAAATGCCTATATTTTTGTTATTTGAGTTTACTACCACAGTTTTTCAGCTCGCTATTTTATTACTGCTAAAAAGACAGCCAAATTCAAGAGACATGGAATATAAGGAATATCCACTATACAAATATTTAAGACCCTCACGTTCTACATCTACACGTTCATCCCGAACGCGGCATAAATCAAGCAAAACTAGTATTAAGCAGTAGATAAATATAAGCCCATACTAATGATTACTCATAAGGTGCTCATTTTACATGAAAATAAAACTTCCGAAGTAAAATATATGAACTTATTTGAAATTTTGAAAATACATCCCCATCCTCAAAGTAATTAGTATTTATCCTGAAGATAATCAATTTTGAGGAAAAGACATCTCAATTTTAAAAACATCTTCAAAAAGTGGAGATGCAAACCTCCCCTGGACTTTCCCATACTAAAAATAAACATTTCGTTTTTGGTATTCAACAGTAGTTCGCGAGGCAGCATTGGAAATCACTTGAATGCGTAGCGAGACACACCAGACTATACGGGTTCGATATGTACAGAAGAGCGACACGCATCTATTTCTATTAACCACCTTTAAATTACAGCGGGCGAAGCCGGACGATCCCTACCGACCAACGCGACGATCCGTTTCTCTCCAGCCTTAAATAATCACAATTTTTACACAACGCAGTTAAAATTTACGAAATCCTAATCAACCGTACATTTTAGCTGAATGAATACCTATTTGTAATTTCAAAAACGTTTTAAGCACACTAGATGTGAAGATACGACTTCCGAAACATCCAAATAGCTCACTTATGTCACGATCATTTTGAAATATAACTATTTTAAATCAATTTTTTTTATTGCGATCGTGCAAAAAACGTTATAAGCATGTCGAACGTTAAGGGTTACCGGTCTCCGACAATAATTGGGGTCGACCGGTAAACATCCCTTACCGTTCTTAATACTTAATATACTATTTCGCAATACCTGCATTGTAAGTTGATCATTATTAACAAATTTTTATGAATGTAATGGCCGTTTTCACCAACGTTTCCTAAACCGGTGCCTACATAAGAATTGCTTATATTAAGGGTTACGCACTGCTTAACTGCAATTTGGTTTTCACCAAGCACAATCGAGTTCGTAAATAAGATAAGCAGTGCGTAACTATAGGAACCCATTTGACGCTGTCTTATATCGGTAGGCATTGCCTATATATTGTTTGACGTTTGTGTTCATGCGTTTTTGTTTATAGAGTTTTGAAAGCTGCCACCTATAAAGAATTTATTTATAACGTGTTTTAAGTTTTCTTTATTTTTTTTCAACATGCGTGCAGTGCGTTTCATTGAAAATTTAGATAGATACGACGCATGTTCATCAGACGAGGAAATCACCGTGATGGTCAAAATTTTGAAAAATTCATGTCGGCCGTCATTTTGAGGTTAGAGAGTCCGGTAAAAAACTGTTTCCCTTGAATTATGGTCTTCTTTTATATTCGCTACTCAGATTTTCAAAATTCTGCTTCTGAAAAAAATTCTACCAAAAAAACATGTCTAACTTCCGCTTTCGAATTTATTTGAAAAGCTAATTTTGTCGATGGATTTTCGATATACCCCTTCATTCCAAATTTCATCCAAATCGGTTCACTAGTTTTTGCATTAGAGACGTTACATACACCCACCTATCCACAAAAAGATATTTTTTCTAAACCACTTGAATTCCTGAAGGTCCAAAACACGAATTTTCCGCGAAAATCTCAATTTCGAAAATTTTCATTTCAATACTTCCCATATACCAGTGGTGGTATGGGGTGCATCCACCTGTCGTACTCACAAACTGCCAAAGACGAGAAAACAACCTAAATCATGTACAAACTACTGTCATTTGCGACGTTGCGATATACCATCGGTTACCTCTGTAAGATATTCCTACACAAGCAATGCTTTGGCTGGTGAAAACGGATAAAGTTTACGCATCTGTTTAGGAATTACCTATCTCTAGGTAATGCCTGCGTAGGTACTGGTTTAGGAAGCGTTGGTGAAAACGGCCATAAGTCTAACTTACAATTCATTTACTAGTTACCATGGTTGCAGGGCTGTAATATTTACTTAGAGTCCAGTCGAACTGAAAGTAAATATTACAGCCCTGCAACCATGGTAACTAGTATGTATTTATGTATTAAGCTTACTTTTGTTCAGTTTTAGGCTACCTAATTTTATTAAAATATATAAATCCCATTTTGACAGGTCGTGGTCATAATTCAATTTTAACTCGTTTTTTATTACTTTTTTTTGATTTTCACGTATTGCGAAAAATAATTTACTAACCGCGAACTATAAGTGACTTTTAAGGTCTCGAATGCTTAGGAAACCTCGGCCCTACGGGCCTCGATTTCCCAAACTGCATTCTCGACCTTAAAAGTGTCACTTACAGTTCATGGTACGCAATATACTATTTCAGCCGTTTGTCTACCTTTTGCCTGCTTCATATACCTACTCTGTATCTCGCTAGGTGAACTTACTTCATTTTGCAATCTTTTGTATGGTTTTCAGGATTAACACACAATCTTTGGGTGTAGTCATAATTGGCATTTCTTGCATTGCGATATTACTTTGGATTTTCTTAGCACTTCTATTATGATTATTATCTGATTATGTTAAATTAATGAATTTTTGCTAGGGTTTTATATGCATTTATTATTGTAAGAAATTCAGAAGTATAAACCAGAGTGGATAAAATAATTAATCTTGACATTCAAACCTATTCAGATATATTAGACGAACTAATAAATTAATTCTATTACAGAGGAATGATTTGGAATTAAAATTCCAGTTTATATATATTTGAAACATCCGGAAACATCATCGTACGTCAGCATAATACTTGAAGCTATGGATCACATTATCTGATAAATTTAAAATTGACTCAGGATGTAACAAAATAACCGTTTTAATGATAGGCAAACAGTACAAAACAGGAAAGTGTATATACAGACCAGTTAGTAACCACTAGAATTCGACAGAATGTGTTGTGCCTGAAATATTGCATATTTATTCTATTCTGTAAAAAATGGGAAATTTATTGTTCAGTTATTTGCTGTTCATCGTTGTTGCTATTTCCGGTACTTTAGGAAATAGTGCAAATAATAAAACTCCTTCAACAACATGCAAGCCTTTTTCCGACTTGTTAAGCAAGTTTCATCAAAATGATTACAAACTGAATTTCGAGCGAAGTGAACTAATCCGCAGTAAAGAAAGTTTCGGGCATTTTCAAGTTCGTACTTTTAAATTCAATCGTACAACTCCTGTTGTTAATGCCAGTTTTATATACACAATTGATTTGGGTAACGATTTAGAGGTACCTAGGCTACATAATTTTGAGGTTAATATGTTTTTGTAAGATTTCCTGTAAAATTATTATTGTAGGTAATTTCACAAGTGTACAAGTTTACCAGTAATGAACACCGAGAGTTTCCGATACGTGCCCAACTTAACTTTTGTGAAATATTAGCTTTGAAAGCATTTGGTTTTGATTCCCTATCCAATGAACATGGAAATATTGTCTGTCCATTGGTAAAGGTAAAGCTTTCTTAATAATACAATCTATAGTAGAAGTGACTATTATTTGTCGGGTCCAAAGTCCAGACTGTGGTATGAAGTAAGTTAACTCGGCTCACTGTAATTCGAGACATTCTACTGTTTTGCACCAGCGATACCAAAACAGTTTTAAGCTATCTATTTGAATATTAATAAAAATATTGGTCATAAAATCAGAATATGTTGGGAACCGCTGCTGTTGGGAACCCGAATCGCTATCCCAACAGCAACTTTCTGTCAATCACATCTACCTGCTTCGTTCGCCACCGTACAGGACCAACTTAACCGATGTCGCCGTGACGTAAAGAAAAAATCTAGACATACGTTTGTATTGTACATGTTGGAGGTTATACTATAAAGAGAAAGTAAACAATAAAAGGGGTACGTGTATTCTTCATTGCTACAAGCGACTAAAAATAATCACTCCGAGTTTACATGCAGTAATTAATTTCGTAACTTTAATTAGGGTATTACTTCTATAAGTTTACACCGGACGAATCTAAACTTCCTCCCTTCATACCCAATGGAAAATATATGCTGGAGTTTCAATTTCTGTACCATTCTATGGAGTTATTTGTTATTGTTGTATACAGGGTGATCATTTGAAAACGATCCACCTTGAATAACTCTGAAAGTTTTGAAATTTCCAGTTTGAATAAAAACACGTCGACTTTGATATCGAGGGGGAAGTTTAAAACCGCCATTGAAGTAATTTTATAATTCACCCCCTCCACTCCAGCAACCCCCACTTTGAAATTTCAAATGGAACTACCTACTCTGTGATATATCATTTTACAGGTAATAAAATTCTCTATCTAACCATACTATTTTTTATTGCAACCCATCACCCCCCTCAACCCCCCATTTTCCTAAATTTTTGACATTTCCGGTTTGAAAAAAAATACGTCAATTTTTATATCGGATGGGAAGTTTAAAACCACTATTGAAAAAATTTTATAATTCCCCCTTCACTCCAGAACTCCCCCCCCTTTGAAATTACAAATTTCCCCCTACCTTGTGATATATCATTTTACAGGTAAAAAAATTCTCTATCTAATCACATTATTTTATATTCCAACCCCTCAACCTCAACAACCCCCTCTTTCTGAAATCATTGACATCTCCAATTAGAAAAAAAAAGTTCATTTTTATATCGAATGGGAAGGTTAAAACGACTATTGAAATGCTAAATAGTCATTTTAACCTTCCCATTCGATATAAAAATCAACTTTTTTTTTTAAATTGGAAATGTCAATGATTTCAGAAAGAGGGGGTTGTTGAGGTTGATTGGAATATAAAATAATGTGATTAGATAGAGAATTTTTTTACCTGTAAAATGATATATCACAAGGTAGGGGGAAATTTGAAATTTCAAAAGGGGGGGTTGCTGGAGTGAAGGGGGGAAATTATAAAATTATTTCAATAGTAGTTTTAAACTTCCCATTCGATATAAAAATTGACTTTTTTTTTTTTCAAACCGGAAATGTCAAAAATTTCAGAAAGGGGCGGTTGAGGGGGGTGATGGGTTCAATAAAAAATAGTATGGTTAGATAGAGAATTTTATTACCTGTAAAATGATATATCACAAAGTAGGTGGTTCCATTTGAAATTTCAAAGTGGGGGTTGCTGGAGTGGAGGGGGTGAATTATAAAATTAGTTCAATGGCGGTATTAAACTTCCCCCTCGATATCAAAGTTGACGTGTTTTTATTCAAACTGGAAAATTCAAAACTTTCAGAGTTATTAAAGGTGGATCGTTTTCAAATGATCACCCTGTATAGTTATGCAAGTATTGATCGTCCTATTTCTTATTTCTAAACTATTTTAATGTATTGACCTTTCAGCAAGTTTGTTGTCTCAAAGATTTCTAGGACATTAGTGTAAAAACGTTTTTATAGTTGTTTGATTTGTTAACCGTAACAGGTTTTAAATAAATTTTATTGTTAATCTAATACCAGTTGTTTTATTCTTTTAATTTCCACCGATTACGGATAAATTGTAACGTGTATCATTGGATATCAGACGATACACATTTTCCTCTTTTAAATAAAACGCCAAGAAAAATATGTTGCTTCTGTTACTGACTATTGATATCAAAATCTATGAAGGAGTATCAAGGTTTGAGGTTTCGTAGTTAGAACAGTGCCGCCCAGCTCAATGTGTAACGAGAAGATACTATAGTATCGCAAAACGGGAATGGGACAATTCGCCGGAGTTTGATTTGTCATGCTCATGGAAGGCCGTTTCGATTTTGCCATGGGTGGTCTTTTTTTTACGTTTTTTACGTACAATGCCAGTATCGTGGCCAGCAATCGACATAAATCTATAATACCTTAAACACGCCCATATTAAAAATCCTTAAATAGGATGATTAGAATATGCACTCTGATTAACAATCTGTTGTACTTGCCGAATATTGTAGAGTCAATTCAAAGTTGCTATTACTTTACTTAGAAAAAATTTACCTGAATGACCTATAACTTGATGGGCTACTTTAGTTAGTACATGCCATGAAATTTGGGGGTTATTTTGTTACATTTTGGGACAATTTCCAATTTAGCAGATAATGTAATCAATAGTTCCAATCATTGTGGTGACGTTCGATGATGTTTCAAATATGAACAGGAATTTTAATTCCAAATCATTCCTCTGTAAAAGAATTATTTTATTAGTTCGTCTAATAGCTATGTCTAATAGGCTTGAATGTCAACATTAATTAATTTTACCCGAAATCGTCAAGAAAGTCAAACTTTCACAGCTGTCTTGAGTTTTGAAAGTTGATCATTACCTTCCTAGTAATGTAATAGTATATTACATACCCAGGTGGAAAGAGTTTCATTTCTATCGAGAGCTAAGATAGCTGAGCAAGGCACGAAGTGCCGAGGTCAGCTAATGCTCCAGATAGAAATGAAACTTTCCACCGTGGTTTGTATACTATTTTATTTTCAACCATCTAAAACAGACGGGAATAACAATAAAAAATATTAATATTTTGAAAAAAAACCGACATGTTGACAAAAGCATACTCCTGTATAACTGTAACGATATGCTTGATTATGCTCCACTGACGTTTCTCTCAGTGAAACATAAAATTAAGCATATAAAAGTTAAATATTTCTATTGCTACTTATAATAACTCCAATGTTACAATTAATTTGAATACTACTAATTAGTTTCATTAGTTTTTCCTATATGTTTCGAATAATAAAATGAAAATACTACAATTTTGATATTTTTACTTTACCGCCCGCCAGGTGGAAAGTGATCACTTTCCACCTGGCTGGACGGCGACAGTTAGTAAACGTCAAGTTTCCAACTTACAAAAATGTCAGAAATGCTGTCATTACATATATGGTTGAAAATAAAATCTGTAGCGTACTTCTATTACATGAAACAACTGTCAATGTCAAAGTTTATAAAAAATGTCTTGGTTGTAGGTACAAATCCACCTATTACTTATATGGATTGCACAATTTAGGTTGTTTCAAACTAAAATAATACTTTTCTTAAGCTATAGATTGAATTTTATTAAGAAAATTATTAAATACAATATTATTAACTTAAGAAATATTAATATTAATAGTAGTATTCTGAACATTAGAAATATTTATGGAAGGTGGGACAGTTTTCGAGGAAGTGTTTGCTACTACAACACGACATGCAGATGCTAGATCTTCATTATTATTCGAAGTTGCGGAAAAATTATCCGAAACTTCGTTTGTCTGTGATATTTCTTGATGCTGTATCCGATTAGCAATTGAAAGCTTATTTCCTAAAGATTCTTCTATATAACCCTCTGCTATGCTTGTAGATCTCCACCCCCCATGCCTCTTAAGTGTGGTTATATCCCCACCACCATCCACTAGTAAAGTCGCTGAACTACGCCGTAAACAGTGCCCTGTATACAGTTCGGGTTGAGGCAGGCAAACGTAAGATGCGATTTTAGTAGGAATTTTTGCAAAGGTATGCAGACCTACTGGCTGAATAGTACACTTTTCACGTCTGTAGGATACGAATAAACGTCGATGAGGTGTATGAGGGGGTCGTAAAGCCACATATTTCTTATATAGGGAGATATTGATTCCATTATTTCCTTCAATCACCACGAAGCTCCTTGGTTTGTACGTTTTAGTATCCGGAATTTTGATTGTTAAAATGTTATCCTTCTCATCAAAGTCATCAAGGGATAATTTAACCAACTCATCGCAGCGACATGCTCCTGCCAAACCAATAATTAGAACAATCTAAAAATGAGAAAAAATAAAAAATATAGAAATATTGCACTGGTTGGTATTTTACCTTCATCAAAAGAAATTCCTTATCTGGGGACTCAAGTAAAAATTTGTCCACATCGCCCCTTGAAAAGACATTCGATTTCTTAGGCTGAAAACCTAAGTTTTTCTTCTTCAAAAAGGCAATTAGCCTGCAGAATTGACCAATATTCAAGTTATTTTTGATCAACAAGGTTGATTTAAGCATTGAAAAGAGACTCCAAAGGCTTGATGGCTTATAAATTTTAGCCTTTTCTCCAAATTACGCCAAGAGGGCATCTTCTGTTAGTTCATTAAGTTGTTTTACCTTGCACCTCTTTCCCTTGATTTAGTTGGTAACCAATCTTGTACCACAGACGCCGCAGCCTCAGCCACATTATAAGAAACGTCTTCTTCTTCGAACATGCCGAATTTACCATTTAACACCACACAAAACCATACAAAATGTGCAAAAACCAAGAAAAATCAATACATAAATAAATCAATTATTTTTTATTTCACCATGGATACACGAATCTGCTGTTCCTTAACATATCTGATTTTTATTTTTTAAAGGATTGTCAAAATGACATTTTCAAATTTGCGAATTTATGAATAATTTTGAAGTAATTTATACGATTTCAGGTAAAATTTTATACATAACGAGTCTTGAAAGTTATTCTACTGGACTAAGCATAAAAGTACTCGGCCTTGCGGCCTCGTACCCTCAACATACTTCTTCGTCCAGTAATAGATAACTTTCAAAACTTGTTATGTAAATAACTATTATTCACTCTGGTTTATTGTCTGAATTTCGTAGATACTAATAATTGCATATAAAACCCCAGCTAAAATAAACTTCATTAAATTAACATAATCAAATATAATCATAATCAAGACTATCGAAACTGATATCGAAAAAAATATGTAACTTGATACATGATTTTAAATTAAATTGCCCGAACCTCTTTCATTGGTCAACTTTAGGGTCCCTTATTCGTTCTCTAACAAAGACATTTAGGGCCGGTTCTACAATACAGGTATAACTTACGGTATAGCTATACTTGGAATATATTTAAACTCCCATTTATACCTGGTATAAAATTCAGTGTGTTCTACCAGTCATTTTTTATCACCAGGTTTGTTATTCCTGGGTTATACAAAATATTTTAACGTTGGCTATAGCTACTGTAGTTCGAGAAATTCTCATCTTATCCAAACAATTTAGATCTATTGACATTCCCAAGCGTTACTTTGTTAAAATGCATGATTATATAAATAATAAATATTAAATAAAATATCGATTTCAACGGGAAATAACAAGATTTATTCGCTTTATACGTATTTCGGCATCAATGTGCCATTGTCAAAAGCATATAAGATATAACAAACGCAAAATGATTTATAAATTAATTTTTATTTATTTTTATTTAGATCTGTTAACAATTTTTTGTAAAAACGTAACCGCAAACCATTTTACCCATATTTTACCTTTGTTCGTTGAGTTCGTTCACGTGTTCGCTTGCTTGCCTTATTTGCTTCTAGTTTGTTTTAACTTTTTGTGTATTTATATATTTGTGTGCGTATCTGTGAATGTAGTGTAGCTGTAGCTTTGTATTATAGTGGGGTACTTTTTTTCTTGATTCTTGTAGATTTTAATTTTGTTTATTCCTTAGCTTTGTAGTTTATTAATTTAAGTACTTATTGTATATTCCCTAATATGTCTTACTTTATGCTCCAGAATCCAAGTGAATGCCGCTACCTTACACCCTGTAGGTACAATTGTTAATAAATAATGTGGATCGTTTATTGAGAGGTGTCATTGATCAATACGTTATTTATACTTGAACCATTCAGAAAATAAGAGTTTTCATTACTCAACACGTTACAAGGGTTATAAGATTATAAACAATCGCAAAATAGAATTTTCATTAAACAACAGTTTCAGAAGCAGTCACAAACGTGCATTTAACACATTAGATAATCAATCAAATGATTTTTTGTATTTATGAAATTTACAAACTTAAAACTCCTACTGCCTGAAGCGGAGCCAACGCCGGCGTGGCGCTCTTCCAATTATTATAAAAAGAACGGGCCACACGATTTTGTTCAAATTTTCCACACTTATGCAGCTTGCTGTTTGATACATTTTCTTTTTTTGATGAATGCTAGAATTTTACTGTGGCGCTCTCTACGAGCTTTTAAAAATCGGGAATTGATTGCTCCTAATAGTTCCTTTATTAGTCAAAATATGAAAAAAGTTTAAATATAAAACTTCTTCAGTATACAGGGTGTCCGGAAACAACGTTCCGTAACTTCGGGAGATGATTCTACATCCAAAAATATGAAGAAAAGTTCTGATGAACAGGGGTCCGGAAAAGCTTTCTAACGGAGCTACGGCTCTTTGAAGAGGGGCCTCAAAATGTGTTGTTTTATTAATTAGAGTGCACTAACTAAATTATATTAAAAATATTAGAAGCACATTGTTTAGAATTAAAATTTCAGTTTAAGTTTGTACCATGATCGTCCTTCCCCATAATAATTGGACCTAATATGACTCATAGCATCAGATAAATTCGTAATTGTCCTAAAAAAAAAAACAAATTTCATAATGATCATGTTGTGATTAGATCAAATAATGAATCCCAGTTGGAACATATAATCTCTTTTTAATAAACGGGTATCAACTTTGCAAAACAGGAAGTACAAACCCCACATTTCCAAGTAACAGTTGCAACTCTACACATTCTATTGTGTTGCCTATTTTATTTAAAGTTCTGGTTTTAGAAAAAATGGGAAATTTATTTTTCAATTATTTGTTGTTAATTGTTATGGCTGTTCCTGGTACTTTCGGAAATCGTCCAAATAATAAAACTACTTCAACTACAGCCAACCCTGCTTCAACACTTTTAAGCAAGTTTCATCAAAATGATTACAAACTGATTTTTGAACGAGCTGAAATAATTCGTTCTAACGCAAGTTGTGGTAATTTTCAAATGCGTACTTTTAAATTCAACCGCACAACCCCTGTTGTTAATGCCACTTTTATTCCTAAAATGGATGTGGGCAACGATGTAGAGGTACGTATTATTTAAAGTACAGTAAGTCTTTTTAAGGTTTCGTGTAAATTACGATTACAGGTAATTACACAAGTGTACAGATTTGCCAGTAATGAATACCGAGAGTTTCCATTACGTTTGCAGTTTAACATTTGTGAAGCATTAGCTTCGAATGCATTTGGTTTCAATACGTTGTCAAAAGAACATGGAAATCTTATCTGTCCATTGCTAAAGGTAAAGCTTTCTAATTAAGAAAATATGCAGCTTTTAATTTTAATTCCTGATTAGGGAAAAAAATATTACTTCTACAATTTTACACCAGATGGCTCTAAACTTCCTCCATTCATCCCCAATGGAAAGTATATGTTGGAATTCCAATTTATGTACCATTCTAGTGAACTATTTGTTGTGTACAATTATGCAACAATTGATCGTCCTATTCCGTATCTCTAAACTACTTCAATGTATTGACATTTCAGCACGTTTGTTGTCTTCAAAGATTTGTAGTCCATCAAACCTATTTTTGTTGCTAATTTTGGTTTGATATTTAAACGGTCTAATATTTTCTATGCTTTCTTGATTTGTTAACGGTATTGCCTATATTTGGAATTATATTTTGAATTTGATACCACTTGTTTTATTATTTCATAGATTAAGAAAAAATATATAAAGTGTCTGATTGAACTTCAAAAGAGTAACTAGTATCAGAGTTCAAATTTAAACCTTTATCTTGTAAATAGTGACTTTAACGCTCCATAACTCAAAAACCAGTTATCTGATTAGGTTCAGCAACAACTTGTTTGAAAGCCCTTTGGCGGTACTATACCATTAGGAAACATTTATTTAATAAATCCAAAAACGGTCGCAAGGGTGTGGCGCTCTTCCAAAAATTTTGAAATTTTTGAAACATTGCCACACGATTTTGTTTAAATTTTCTACATTTATGCAGCTTGATGTTAGGTACAGTTTCGTTTTTTGATTAATGCTAGAATTTCACTGCGGGCGCCGTTGTCGATAGCTACGCGGTCTCGTACATCATATTTTGTCTCGTCAGGAAAATATGACTTCAGTGGCGTCGGAACCACGGGTGCAACGGGTCAGTTGCACCCGTAAACAATTTGTAAATGGCTCTTTGCACCCTTTACTGTTTTTGGTATTTGCAGTATTTCAATGCAATTTTAAAATATGCATACGTAAAATTGTTGAAATTTTGATTTTTTAAAATTTTACATTAAAATAGCCATATGCTAGTAAAACGCTTTTAAATTGACCACGCCCACTTTTGAAAAAAAAATCGCCTGGCGCTAACTTACGAGATAACGAGTGTCGTTTACGTATCATAATCGGGTCTATTGCGTAGTATCATAATCTTTTATTTATCTACAGTCGTTATCGTTTAAAAATATTAGTAAAGTCGGGGCACGCTAAAGGTGCATCTACGTCATCAATCGCATTTTCTGGTAATTTTGTATTACCAATCTTGAAACAGTATAAAACTGTAATTTTTTTTGCGAATTACGTATTAAAAGTATGCTTTTTATAAGCCCATAAAATGTTATTTTACAGTTATTATTTTTATTAATTAGTTGTATTCATATTATTCCTGCAAAAAATAAAAACGTTTACTAATTAGGATTTTTTTCGTCCTATAAGTTTTTATTTAAGCACATGATCATTGTTGTTTTTTTTTATTGTGTGTATATTGCTCAAACGTCACTCTGACAGTTTTTGAAACACATTAAAGCAAACGACGTTTTGAGAAACAATAAATAAATATAAACACAGTAATTCATGACGTCATGGACGCCATTAAAAAATTGATGACGTAGATGCACCTTTAGCGTGCCTCGACTATACCTACATGTTAGGAATTGTTCGTATCATGCATATTTTTGTCGGGTACTGTAACCATACTTGATAAGGACAGTGGTTTAAATTAAAGTTTAACATGACTTCTCGATAAATGTTACCATTATGTTAAGCTATTTAATTAGGGCTGAATTTAATGTTATTATAACAAAAATTGTTAGAAATATATTTTTGTTTTACAAAAATTGGCTATTTCAAGGCGCTTACAATAGTTATTTATTTCATACACCACTTTACGGTATTAATTCAAGTCCGGGAAATGCGGTACATTACAGCACAAGGCCGAGAAGTGAAATTGTTTATTTGTAACTACCTAAGCAAAAAATATAAAATGGGTGGTTTGATTTAAAATTAAATGCCACCAGATGATGTTTAATTTGACAGAATTTAAATTTTTGACGTTGAGGCTTTATAAAAAGAAAATAAATAGTCAAATAAAACAAATTGTTTTTACAGTAATGAAATAAAATGTTGTACGATACACGTCCGTGAAGTTATTATTAAAGTATTCTTTTATAAATTATATATAACCTTCTAAACTTATACTTTAAGAAGTCACTTCCCGTAAATAAATAATAAAATAGGTAAAAGAAATAAGTTTAAAAAATAATAGTTTGTTGGAAATAAATTTAGAAGCTTTTATCAAACCAAAAAAACTTGAAATTGTAGATTTAAGCTTCAATAAAATAATTGAAATCAAAACTTCCCTCGCAGAGGAATCACAATCAAATTTGAAGCATAAAAGTTAATGATAATAATATTAACAAAATAAATATTACCTAATTTTTAAAAATTTAAAAATATTAGACGTTAGCAATAATAATATTTCTGAAGTTAATCCTTTGAATGTTTTAACTAACTTAGAACTTTATCTTACAAATAATACAATAATAAATTTTTCACCCTTAAGTTTGATTTTATTATTCTTAAGAAAAATTTCCCTTAATCATAATAAATTAATTTCAATTAAATTAAGAGATTTTGATTTACTTGATACTGTTATAAATTTAGATTTATCTGATAATAGGGTTGGAAAACTCCACCCTTATTATAGAAATATCAGAGGTAGGAAAGCTACTTTTAAAAAGTAGCTCGCTACGCTACAAAGCTACAAAAATAATAGCTTAGCTACAGTAGCGCGCTACAAATAGCGAGCTACTTCACACCTCTGAGAAATATAAATACCAAATAAAATATCGATTTTAACTGGAATAACAATATGTATTTATTTTGCTTTATACGTATTTCGGCATCAATGTGACACTGTCAAAAGCATTTATAAGATATTAAATAACAAATGCAAAATGATTTATACCAGTAACTGCTTGATTCTATTATTTTAACACTGCGCGAAGCAACTGGCCCCAGCTTATCAGTGTTTTTTAAAAAGATATTTATTCCAAAATCTTCAGTAAAGGAGAATCTAAGAGTTCAATTTGCTCATTCATTAAAGGTATGCTGTTTTTTGTTTTTCCAAAATGGGAAACTTGGAAGAATTAATTTTAAATTTTAATAACTTAAGTTTAATTCCTGACTTTTCTTTTGAAGGTTTAAATTCTTTAAAAAAATTATTTTTAAATAATAATTTTATGTTTTTTCGAAATTAATAGTTTTTCAGGTTTGGAAAATGTATTTCAGTTAAATTTAGAGAATAATTATTTAACAAAATTAAACTGTGAGGTTTTTGGATTTTTTAAACAATTACATAAACTTTCTTTGAGTAATAATAAAATAATTGCAATTTCCGAAAATTGTTTATCTAATTCAAGGAAATTAGAAACCATATTTTTAAATGAAAATAATTTAAGGTTTTTGGATCCTGAAAATTTACTTTTTTATAATTCAAACTTAAAAAATATTTCTTTGGGTAAAAACGAATGGAAATGTAAGACTTTAACGAATATTATTAAAATATTTGAACAGGAAAATGTTAATGTTGTGGATGTCAATAAAACTGATTGTGATTTTCCTGATAAAGAGGAACATTTTATTCCTGAAAGGAAAATGATTTTAATTGTTTTTCCCGCTTGTTTTAATTTATATAAGGCCTGGGTAGCATAATTCAGTTGAGTAAATCAAAGAAAACCGGATTTTTTTTCGTTAGGTCCTGAAATTACAATTCTGTCAAGAAAATTGACTAATTAGGGACCGTCCCTAATAGAATTAATTAATAATTAATTAGTTAAGAAGCGAAAAAAAAATAAAAGTGTGGTCTTGGGAAAATCGCACAGTGAACAACCTCGAAAAGTGGTTTAAAGCAGCGAATTCTAAGCTAGTCGTTGTTGATCCAACCGAAGCGTTTGTTTGTGATTGTTATAATGAACGTTAAATTGTTGTTTATATTTCTAGTGGGCTATGGAATTATTTTAACAGGTATGTACAAAAAAAATCGTTATTTGGGGTGAAGAAGGATTTTTTTTAAATATTTCCCTGAAAAAAAAAACGCGTATTATACGAAATTTCAGAGTTGAATTTTCAGCGTGTTCTGTAAAATCAACCTACCCTGATTCAATTTCCTATATTAATTCTTCTTACAACCCCCCTCCTGTCATCCCTCTTTGCAACTCCAACCCTTTAAACCCACACACTTCTTTGAAAAACATTTTCTTAGTTTTACAGAAATTTTCTTGCTATTTTTTATCCCACCGCCTAGCTCTCATGATTTATTCCAATTTAACCCCTTTACACCCCGAGGCTCATATAAATCTCCCTGTCACCCTTTTTTCAACTCACCACAATTCAAAATATTATGAATAGCAAGATAAAATATGTTTTTATTATATTTCCGTCTTGATAATGAAATTTCCATAGACGAATTCCCATGGGTAGCAGCCCTTATATACAAATTCAGGGGTGATGGAACAAAGGCAATATTATGTGCTGGTTCGCTTATTAATCGAAGATACGTACTTACAGCAGCTCAATGTTTAATTCACCCCCAAATAACAACCCTGTAAGTTTACACAAAAATATAGAATCAGAATTTAAATATTACCACTGTTTAGGGATGGGGTTCGATTAGGGGAATTTATTCAACCTTAAAAAGAAAAAAGACTGTATATTAACAGTATTTATCAGGAAAATCAATGTTATAATGTCATCGATTTTGGGATTGAAGAACAAATACCGCACGTCAATTACAGTCGGAAAACTGGCCTCAATGACATTGCCTTGTTAAGACTTGATAGGGCAATTGAAGATTACGAAGGTAAGTAAATTTAAGGGAAAAAAGGTGGGGCCCAGACCTATTTGTCTACCAGATTCCCAAACATCGTTTGCAACAATAGGAGATACACTTCAAGTATCCGGATGGGGTAGAAAAACCCATAAAGGAACTCCTTCGGAAATTAAGAAAAAAATTCTTACATTTTTAATAACAAAGTTTACTACAAGAAGTATCAACGAGACTCAAATGTGTACCACAGATCTTAAAAATAATACCATGTTCACGTGTGAAGGGGATGTTGGGACCCCTCCGACTCTTATGTTTGTTAATAAAAAGAATCAGTGGCACCTTGAAGGGTTTTCTTCATGGGGTGGCACCTGTGGAACTGGAATTCCAGAAGTACATACAAAAGTATCGAAGTATTTGGATTGGCTTCGAGAAAATATCAAACCTTGGAAATAAAATTTTCAGTTTTGTTGCCTTTTTGTAAATAATTTTAATAAATATCTTTTTGGGGTTTATAATTGTGGATAATTTTAATTTATGTTAGAAAAATAAAAGCTTCTGTTTTAAAACATTTATTTTTAAGGAAAACACAAACTATTTTCGGATTTCAGGGAAAAATGAAAGAATATCGACTCAAAACGTCATCCCCAGTACGTTATCCAATTATTTTAAGAGATCCGGATTTTTAGCAAATTTGGAGCAGTAATATTTTAGATCTTTCGTAATTCAGGATTCCTGATGACCTCATGGTAAGCTGTTTTGAATTTCAGGTGAAAATAACAGGATTTTTGGAATTTTGTTAGAGTTGCTGGAAAAAATAATGAAGAATTGCGAAACTCCGGTATTGTCTCTCTTCCGGATAAATAATTCGTAAGTTCCCACAAAAATATTCCCGATTTTTGAAATTACGAACTCACCCGAAAATATAATTTGAAAAATATATTACCTACCTACCCCGGATTTTCTAAATCCCAAACTCCCGGAAAATAACATTTTCAAATATTATCCAAAAATCATTCAAACTTAAAAAACATTTATCCACTATTCTTCAGTAGTTAATTCTAGGAAGTATTTTCCTTAACATAACCCATCTCCATTCCCACCCCTACTCATCAGATATAATACTTAAGATCCATTTCATATATCTAGTAACTCGAGTATAAACAGCCGGATATCCGGAAACCCCACAACCAACTCCCCAAGCAACAACCCCTTCTTGATACCACTGATTTTGCTGTCCACTAAGTTTATTTTCGTAAATTCTCATTAAAGGTCCTCCAGAATCTCCTTGACAAGTATCCTGTCCTGCTTCTCCTGCACATAGTTGATTCGAATTTATTAACTGATTTTTTAGGGACCTGGACACAACGCCGACTGGACACAACGCCGACAGTGGACACAATGCCGATCGTGGACACAGCGCCGATGGTTCGCTGTGGACACTACGCCGACCGTGGGCACAACGCCGACCGTCGTCTGTGGACACTACGCCGACCGTGGACACAACGCCGACCGTCGTCTGTGGACACTACGCCGACCGTGAACACAACGCCGAACGTTGGCTTGCCCTAGGGGTGACGCACCCGCTTTAAACATTACACCGCCATGAACAAAATGGCGCGAGTATTGAAATACCCACCGCTTTACGCGCATGCGCAACGTATGTATGATTTAGGGTAAGCTGCACCCTGGGCAAAACCTTTTGTAGCCGCCCCCCCCCGGCCCCTGAAGCAAAGACTTTGCAAAGACTAGTGTGGGGCGCCCCTCGAACTTTAGGTTAGTTGCAGTTTGAGAATTAATTTTTACAAAAACCCAGTGGACTTGTGTATATACATACGTTGCGCATGCGCGTAAAGCGGTGGCTATTTCAATACTCGCGCCATTTTGTTCATTGTCCGTGTAATGTTTAAAGCGGGTGGGTCACCCCTAGGACAAGCCAACGTTCGGCGTTGTGTCCACGGTCGGCGTAGTGTCCACGGTCGGCGTAGTGTCCACAGACGACGGTCGGCGTTGTGTCCACGGTCGGCGTAGTGTCCACAGCGAACGGTCGGCGCTGTGTCCACGGTCGGCGTTGTGTCCAGTCGGCGTTGTGTCCTATGCCCGATTTTTTAGTTTCTCTATACAAACATGATTTGAAACTAAAGGCACTGTAACTTTTAACTTAATATCCGAAGAAGAACCTAAAAGAAGACGAGATAGAAAAGTGGTAGAGGCTATTTCTTATACATGGTGTCCGTCTTTCGAAGCTAAGCATGGGGATCTCGGTTAGCTTAAGAGCTACGAAGTCGGTTAAATGGAGGCAAAGTTGCGTATTTTAATGCTGATCAATAATCTGAAAAGAAATTTGACGTACGACGTTTAGTTTAGAAAATATCTAAAAAAAATCAAAATTCCCGATTTTTGTTTTTCGCTGATAAAATGAAAACAAGTGAAACTACGAATTTTTCATTAAGACATTTTTAAGACACTTTTTTACGAGGTATCTAAATATGTGATTGTTTTTTTCATATTGTTTAATATAGCCAACTATCGACCATCAACTTTTGTTTTTCTTATGGACGCCATATTGGATTTTAGCGTTTTTGAATGTAACGTTTTTTTCCGATTTCAACTATGTATGACACATAATACTTTAGCTTGTGTTTTTACCTACAATTTCAAGTTATCCATTTGTACGCAGAGTGCCGAGGAAACAAAAGCGACAAGTTTGTTTTAAAGAGAATTAATTCTGTTATGAATTTTAATTTTAAGTCATAAGGTTATTGGTTTGACTAGTTTAATGAAAGAAATGCGAGTTTTAAAAGAAGAGTAATGGGATATAACAAATTTATTATCAACTATTATGATTTATGTTGAAACAATAGAATAAAAATTAAAAAACAGAAAATTTTAGCAAATACTAAAAACTTTAATCGAAAACACAACGGGATAGTAAGAAATATTTAAGTATCGTTTTTCTTTGAACAGAGATATGTAATCTTAGGTCCGGTTTTTCAGTTCGTGTTTCGGCCTGGGTTTACAAAAGGAGCCATATTCGCTTAGATTTCGATGAAGACGCAAGAAATACCTAGGACCTGGCTGTTTTCTCTCCGATACCCACGTTCCGAAAGTAATTTCTACATTCCGATGCGAAGAATAATAAATTTCCAACATATCACGTTGTTCTTCATTAAAATCTTTCATTTTCTTTCAGAAAATTAGGTACCTATCATAAAATTAGGGGAAGTACAACGTAACGACTTAAGCAATGTACTAGGTACTGTCAAAATTTTCTTTAAAACAAAATTGTCGCTTTTGTTTCCATGGCACTCTGCGTAAAAACGGATAACTCAAAATTGTAGGTAAACACACAAGCTAAAGTATTATGTGCCATACATAGTTGAAATCAGAAAAAAAAGTTACATTCAAAAATGCAAAAATCCAATATGGCGTCCATAAGAAAAACAAAAGTTGATAGTCGATTGTTGGCTATTTTAAACAATATGAGAAAAACAATCGCATATTTAGATTCCTCGTAAAAAAGTGTCTTAAAAATTTCGTAATGAAAAACTCGTAGTTTCACTTGTTTTCATTTTATCAACGAAAAACAAAAATCGGGAATTTTGATTTTTTTTAGATATTTTCTAAACTAAACGTCATAGGTCAAATTTCTTTTCAGATTATTGATCAGCATTAAAATACGCAACTTTGCCTCCATTTAACCGACTTCGTAGCTCTTAAGCTAAGTGAGATCCCCATGCTTAGCTTCGAAAGACGGACACCCTGTATAATAGCGAGCTATTGCGGATTCGATAAGACTTTATGGAGAAATCTTTGCTTGTAGCTCGCCACTATATAAATATAACAAACAATCTAACTTGCTATTTACTGTTAAATTTCGTTGAACCCCATCCGGAAACGGTTAAAAGACTTTCTAATTCAGGAATTGGTAAATTCGGAGGCGGCATACAAATCGGACGAATAAAATCTAAAACGTTTCGACAATTTGGTAATGATCAGAGATTTTTTTGAGTCTTACCAGAATATTCAATTTCTTCTTGAAGTTTAAGCAAACCTAAATCGTTATCCCCAGATTTTCTACTATAATACGGATGAGGGAATTGTTCTGCGATTTCAAATTTTTGTACTGCGTCTGCACATTCTTCGTTAACAATTCCTTGTTGACAATCAGGATCTGTAGAAATTTTCCATTCCCCTAACCAAACCCTTGTGCTAAAAGATTCAATTTAAATCAAAAATTACCTTTTAAGGGTAACTTACATCTAATTCCCGCATTTTCAAGATTTTTTATTCTTTTATATTCTAAAGCAGCCATCCAGGGAATTCATCAATGTCTGTGATCTCACCTCCCGTAATTCTAGTTTCTTTTGAACCTAAGCCACAAATTGTCCTATCTGGGAGTTGTTTGGTGTTAAAATCCATTAAAACAACAGTTTGAGAAGTGCTGTTTCTATTATTTGGTGGTCGTATGTTTGGGGAAAGTGTAGAATTTAAATAATTTAAAGTTCCACAACATACTGAAGGTGGTTCATTATCACCACATTGCGATTGCTTAGCAAATTCTCGAATGTTATTGTTTCCTGTTAGTAATCCTGTTACAATTATCGAACAGGAACCAAGTGGAATGCATTTTTGTTGATGATTACAACGGCTATACTGTTATCTTTATTAAAGTCAACATGAACATGAACATCAAACACAAAAGAAATAAATTGTAAGACACAAGACACAATCTTATCCTAACAACTAACTAACTAACGCCATGCTCCTACTACTACCAACTCGATGCAACTCAAGTCACTAGAATACAAAGTGGCGCGAATATTTGAAATGTTTTACTTTAACACTTCCCCTTAAACTTCAAATTATTTAAGATTCACTCTAACACTTTTATTTCATGGTCAATCATGACCATACCCAACTTTTCTCGTAATCGCTGAAATTGCACTCGCGCAATCGGCTTTGTACACACATCTGCAACTTGATCCGCACTTGATACATGTTCGACCTTCAATTCACCGTTTTGAACCCGTTCTCGAACAAAATGAGCTCGCACGTCGATATGTTTTGAACGTTTGTGGAAACTTGGATTTTTAGCTAACTTAATTGCACTGGCGTTATCCACTAAAAGTAGGGGTACACATTCGAGCGGCGCGATTTCGTTGAAGAGGCGGTTCAACCATACAGCATCTTTCGCAGCTTCACTAGCGGCCACGTATTCAGCTTCCGTGGTAAACAAAGAAACACTCTGCTGACGTCTGCTTGCCCACACAATTGCTCCACCGCTGAACTTGAAAACTATTCCGCTGACTGAGCGACGCGTCATTACGTCACAGGCATAATCTGCGTCGCTGTAACATTCCAGCTTACCGGCTACTCCTCCAGCGTTGTATTGAATGCCCATCGAGGTCGTGCCCTTGAGGTACTTTAAAATTCGCTTAATCATCGTCCAATGTCGTTCCTCTGGTTTCTCAAGGAACTGGGACACGTAGCTTACAGCGTACGCGATGTCAGGCCGTGTGGCCACAGCTAGGTACATTAAACACCCTACACCCTCTCGATATGGCGCATTTGTTGCCTCAGCATCCATCTGCTTCTCGGATTGTTGATATTTCTCAATTGGAGTCGAAACTGGATTCGCGTCCTCCATGTTAAATCGTCGAAGGATTTCTTCAGTGTAATTTTTCTGGCTAATTACTATTGAACCATCGTTGATACGATTGATTAGCACGTTCAGGAAACACCCGACAGGCTCAGCTGTTATTTTAAATTCCAATTTCAATTTATTCAGGAGTTCCTCGATGCTATTTTTCTTTGTTGCAGCAACTAACCCGTCGTCCACGTACAGCACCACTATCAGTTTATCGTCCTTGGAGACCCGATAAAACAAGCAAGGATCCGCTGCGCTTTCTTGCAATCCGAAGAGGATTAAAACATCTTTGAAGCGTTTATTCCAGCATCTAGGGGACTGTTTTAATCCATACAGGCTCTTCCGTAGTTTACACACCTGCTGGCTGCCATCCTCATACCCTTCCGGCTGTTGCATGTAAATTTCCTCTTCAATTACGCCGTGTAAGAAAGCCGTTTTTACATCAAATTGGGCCAGTTCCAAATTCTCGTTTGCTGCAACGCTTATAATAGTTCGAATTGTATCAAATCGTGCTACAGGGCTGAAGGTTTCAGTATAATCAATTCCTTCCCGTTGAGTAAAACCTCGTGCGACTAGGCGTGCCTTGTAGCGAGCGACTTCTCCGTCGGGGTTGCGCTTCAGTTTATAGATCCACCGATTTGAGATGGTCTTGTAGCCCGCTGGTATCTGCACCAGGTCCCATGTCGAATTTTCCTTCAGCGAATTCATCTCTTCTTCCATTGCTGTTTTCCAGTGCACCTTTTCCGGCAACTTCATCGCTTCGTTGTAGTTTTTCGGCTCATCTACTTCAGAAATCATAATTTCGATCAGACGTTTCGGTGCTTTCAGGTTTTCTCGATCTCGCAGTTGCCGCCCCCCTATGGATGACGCTGGCGTCCCCCATGCTGGCTGCTTTGGTGAATCGGTTTCCGATTCTGAATCTGTTTGATCAGGCGGTGAGTCAGCCGATGACCCAACTGGATCTGGTGCATCCTTTGGTTCTTCAGCTTGTGCTTTATCACTTGTGTCACTAGGAAACAGAGTCAATAACCTACTTGCGTTTTCCGGTTCAAACTCAACATCTTTGCTCCTAATAATACAGTTCTCTGACTCATGCCAGACACGAAAACCGTCCATATTGTCTGAGTACCCGACAAACACTCCACGTTTTCCTTTCCCGTCCCATTTTTTGCGTTTTACTTTTGGCACATACACATAACACTCAGTGCCAAAGACGTGAAAGTTCTTCAGATGTGTGTTCTTCCCCATAAACAGCTGATACGGTGTTTTTTCATTAATGCTACTCGGTCCGGTTCGGTTTAAAATATAAACCGCTGTATTTACTGCCTCGGCCCACAAAAATTTTGGTAATTTCTTTGCCAGAAGCATCGTCCGAGCGAGATCCACCACGGTTCTATTTGTACGTTCCGCACAACCGTTTTGTTGCGGGGAATATGGGTTCGTTATTGCTAAAGTTACTCCATGTGACGTCATGAGTTTCCGCACTTCACTATTGTCAAATTCCGTGCCCCCGTCACACTGGAAAACCTTCATTGGTCGCCCGCACTGATTTTTAACGACTTCCAGCATCTCGGAAATTTTTCCTGCAGTCTCAGATTTTTTCTTGAGAAAGTAAACTACCCGCATTCTCGAAAAATCACACGTGAAGCATACAAAATATTTAGAACCACCCAATGACTCACACTCCATCGGGCCGCACAGATCAGCATGTATAATCTCGCCGGGTTCTGTAGCACGTTGTTGACGTTCGTGAAAGGTACTACGATGCTGTCTGCCTTCCATGCAAGTTCCGCAAAACTGATCGTCCTTTACAAAGTCAATTCCGTGTTCTTTTAGCACCTTTTTCACGTGACGTTTATTTTGATGCCCCAATTTTTCATGCCAAACTTGTAAGGTATCTTTTACTGCTATATTACCTCAGTTACACACGAGCTTACACACGACGTTTCCGGTTGCGTTATTCTGATTGCCATTTCAAACAGCTGACCAGCTCGAACACCAATGGCCTTGACACTACCGTTGCGAACAAATTCACACGTGCTGCTTCTGGACGAACTAAATGTCATTCCTTTGTCCAGAGCTGAAGTTACCGAAAACAGATTTCTCCGAGCACTGGGCACATACAGGACATTTTCCATATAACACGATGTCCATTGTTCGTTAACGAGCGATTCGAATTTAATCGTACCCTTGCCGAGGGCATCCATCGTCGATTTGTTACCAATGTGTATTTTAATTGGATTTCCGAACCGTTCAAACGACGAAAACCATTCTCCGCGATGCGTCACGTGATCCGTCGCGCCAGTGTCAACAATCCACAAGTCATTGTCTTTAGCACTAATAAGAGTCTCACACACGAAAGCTTCTTCTTGGTCTTTTGATGTGCTCGTGCCACTTGGGTTCCCCTTTTTACATTGACGACGCACGTGACCGACGCCACCGCACTTATAACACCTGAAAGGTCGCTTCTTCTTTTCGTTGTCACCTTTTGATTCAGCAGGTTTTTTCGGCTGGTTAGTTTTACTATTGCTGCCACGGTCGCTCTTCCCTTGGATTTTGGCTTTACTTGCCATTAGTGCTACCAATTCCTGTTCAGCTCGTTGTTGTCGACGCTTTTCATCGGACGTTAGCACTTCCACCAAGTTACCAACGGTTTGTTGATTTTCAGGTCTCGCCCACCACGCTTGCCGCAGGCTCTCGTAATCATCTGGGAACGAGTCCAATAATTTAACCATGAGCGATGACTCATCAGGCTTCACATTCAACTGCTGCATGCGCAAGATTAATCCTTCATATTTTGCGACGTGCGTCACCATATCATCCGCTGGATTTTTGTTAAAACTAAAGAATTCTGCTTGAACAGTGTGAGCGGCTTGTTTAGTTTGTTGCTCAAAAACTGTGTGCAACTTAAGCCACATCTGTCTTGCCGATTCACACGTTACCAGCAGCGCCATTACTTTAGATTCCAAAGATTTAACAATGATTTGACTTGCCGCACGATCCGCCTTGTCCCATGTTTTTAATCTTGCTTGATACGCGGCTTGCAAATCAGCATCCGCACCAGTTGTCAATGGCGTCGGTTTTTCAATTTCGCCATTGCAAACTTCGTAGGCTCCCTCGGTTCCACGTAGTAAGTTTCTCACTGCGAATTTCCAGATGTTCCAGTTTTCAGCCCCTCGTAATTTCTCAATTCCGTGGAATTCCATGTTTATGCCGTTTCAAATTCAGTGAACGAACCAGACTAGTACCACGCCCTAACTTCCCGCGCTTTGTCAATGTCCACCTTTGCTAACCAAACACTTCCACTCACAAGGAACCACGCTCTGCTACCATGTTGATGATTACAACGGCTATACTGTTATCTTTATTAAAGTCAACATGAACATGAACATCAAACACAAAAGAAATAAATTGTAAGACACAAGACACAATCTTATCCTAACAACTAACTAACTAACGCCATGCTCCTACTACTACCAACTCGATGCAACTCAAGTCACTAGAATACAAAGTGGCGCGAATATTTGAAATGTTTTACTTTAACAATTTTACTTGTTCGCCATTCGGGGTTGTGCAAGAAGAGTTATTTTCTGTGGGTACGAAATAAATCAATACTTGTTAACTTGAGAAAGTACTTTTTGCGTAAGTAAACTCAAGTTTATTTACATAAAAAAGTGGTTTTACATACGTGCAAAAATAGATGTAATGGTAGTGGATAACAGAAACAAAGGTCGCGCACTCATTGTTAAAGTTTACGTTGTCTTAATTAATTATATTATCGGGGCTTCAGTACGATGCCAGGGTAATATTTATATCAAGATACCTAGGAAATCAAACTGCTTACCTGCATAGAAACGTAGTGTTTGTATTGCAATGCAAGTGTCACTATGAAGTGCAGTCGAGCTCAGTCGTTGTACAAAATGACGCCTCCCACACAGATTTTCAGCAATGTGATTGGTGAAAATCAATTTGGACCAACCAATGAAATAATTTTGGTTGTCTGGATTTTGTATAAAAAGCGGAGCAAATTGAAAAAACACAGAGAGTTTAGTTGGAGTGATCTCACCTAGCTACTCTCAACATAACCTAGAGGTTTCCTCAGGTCTTCCCATAATAATACATTTATTCAAGCCTTCTGGATGTTATGAAGAAATGAACTGCAACAAGCACGATTCTACATCATACTAGAATTCCAACATCAGTTTCACCACTTCATCCATCACCAGCCAAGCAGACTTCTTCAACTTTACCTTCGGTTCTCAACAATCAAGAATCAGTTATTTTGTCCAAGGAAGATCCTTTAGAAATTCCCTCTTCTGTTGGTTGCCATCTTGAACCTCTCAAGATATCTTCAACCAGCTACATTGGAATTTCTTCATTCTTCTTATCCAACTTGGACCCACGAAGATTCATTGTTAGATCCAATTACCGAAGATCTCAAGAAATTGAAGTACCTGAAGACCTATCACAATTTCATCATTGTTGGGATTATTTCCCTCACATGTATTAAAGTTTTCTTTAACAAATATTAATAAAGGGTATCTTTACCCACTTTACAAGAATTTTATTAACTGTTGTATATAAGTTGTTCTGATATAATAAACATATTTGATAATCAATTGGAGTCAGATTAATTCAATATCACCAATAAGAGTACGCAAAACACCTACAATATTTTTAATTAACACAGACACAAACTTTTACTATAAAATAATCTTATTTTATATCAGAATATTCGTTTTCCTTCTGCGCAAACCGCATAGTCAGCACTGAAGACTTTTTTATCACTAACTCGTCTGATTATATTAACATTGGTGTTGCTCAAGGTGATTTGCATAAATTGGTTTGATTGGTCGAGTCTACCAGGTAAGAGGAAGCAAGGAAAAAATTTGGTAAGCAAGTTTGCGAATTCGGTGTTAAGCCGTAGGAGCAGACCTGTTGTCCTCTTAACGGGAAGTAATTATTTATAAATCTAAATATTATTATGGAATGGGCGGGCGTAGCGCAAGGAGAAAGATTATTAAACTGCGCTGGTGGTTCAACTCCGAGCGCGGAATGGATTAAACCGCCTTGTTTATGGGTGTTTTGTCTTTCGTCTTCGATGGGGAGACATGTCCTTAAAATTTATCACTTAAGTATAAATGCATAGGAAGTCAAATCAAAAATACTGATAACCTTGTTAACCTCATCTGGAATTTCTATATAGACATAAAATAAATGTTATCAATAAAATTACAAATAAATTCATTAATTAGTAAAAGTTTAAAAGAGTTCTTAAATAAAAATAAAATTTGATTCTTAGAGGTGATTTTATTGAGAAAAAGTGAAAGTGAATAGATTTATCAGATTTTCCATACAACGCACACGTCATAGGAAAGCATTAAAATTCAACATACAATTATTGTTGAGTCTTTCAATGCAAGCTGTGTGGACATCCACAAATAACATGCAAAAAATACAGTCTGGCAGGATTTGTTCAAGATATCCCTGGAAGTAGAGATCTGAAGTTTACAGCCACTGAGGGATCGGTTATGTTGTAGAAACCCCCCCGTAGTCGTTGAGGTATCAGTTATACCCTGTGCCTCAGATATTCTTGCAAATAAGATGTCCTGCGAAACCATTATCGCTGGGGTAGTCCTAGTTTCCGCTATACCCCAGCATGACCAGTCCGAAAGTTCCTCGTTATTCAATTCTACTCGCTGAGGAATCTTGGTGTGCCAGAAACCTCTGTAAGCGCAGTCCTTGCCCTGTCCCACTGAATTATAGTCGCTCAGGTATTAGTCCTGTCCCAGATATTCCTGCTGCTATAGTCCATAAGGTGCATACAAAATTATTGTCGCTGGGGTAGTTTGCGCTGTACCCCAGCATTATCAATCCGGAAGGTGCCTCGTCATCCAATCGTAGTCGCTGAAGAATCAATTGTGTGCCAGAAACCACAGTAAACATAGCCTCCAGTAGAATTTTGGTCAGTAGGGATGGATCTTATCGATACCCATCAGTTTGTAGTCATCTCGTAGTGACGTACTTTCTAAGTGCAGTCTAAAACTATTTTATTAACAAAACTATAACATTTACTCGTTCTTTATGTTGTTTATAATCCAAACCATATATCTACTAGTTCGTGTATAAACAGCAGGATATTCTCTAATCCCACATCCAATACCCCAAGACACAATTCCTTCCTGGTACCATTGATTTTGCTGAGTAAGTTTGTCTTCATACGTTCTCATTAAGGGTCCTCCTGAATCACCCTGGCAAGAATCTTTTCCTCCTTCCCCCCCAGCACATAGGTGATCCGTACTAATTGATCGATCGCTTAGTTTTACTTTACAAACGTTATTCGAAAGTAATGGTACTTGAACTTTTAGTTTGATATCGGATGATGTACCTAATAACCAAAGATTAATTTCAAATTTGGGGTGGGGTTATAATATACGTACTGTTTTCCGTTATACCCCACCCTGCGACGGTAACAAGACTTCCTAATACAGGATCTGGTAGATCAGGCGGTGGCATACATATTGGACGAATATATTCTAAAAAATTGAAAGATTAGAGAGAATACTCCGAGGTCTGGTCAAGGGAATTTTCAGGAAGATTTTTTTACCAGTATATCTGACATCTCTTTCTAATCGAATCAAACCAATATCGTTTTTCTTTGATTTTTTACTATAGAATGGATGAGAAATTGTTTCTTTAATTTTAATTTTTTGAACACGTTCTGCACATTCAGTATTTGCGATAAACTTCTCACAATCTGGATCAGTAGAAATTTTCCATTCCCCTAACCAGGCGCTAATACTAAAACAAAAAAAATATGTAAAAGGAACAAACTTCAAATGAATTTTAAAGTTACAGTTGGAATTCTATGTGTCTTAAACAATGTGCAGCGGTTAAGACATATCTATTATTAATAATAGAACCACCACATATAATCCCAGCATTTGTACCATCCAATTTGGATTGGTATTCCAAAGCAGCCATCCATGGTAGTTCATCAATATGAGTTATCTCTCCTCCTACGATTCTATCATCCTTTTTTTCCAAACCACATACCGATCTATCTGGCAATTCTGTGGTTTTAAAATTCGCTAATATTTCCGCTTCTATTTCCGGTTTAGAAATACGAATTGGTAGAGTTGGTGCTTTTTCAAATATATCAGCAAATAAATGGTAAGCAGAAGATCCACAACATATTAGAGTTTCGTTGTCAAAACCACATTCTGAATGTTTGACAAATTGGGAAACTGTTTCGTTTCCGGTTAATAAAGCATTGAGGATTATATTGCAGGATGATAAAGGTATACAGGTTACATTTTCACCATTTGGGGTTGTACATGAAGAACCTCTTTCTGAAAAGATTAATGGGGATTGTTACGTAACAGATATTTTTAAAAATTTGGTAAATTTTTAATATCAGGAGCTTGTGGTTAGTCTGACGGTTCCCAGGCCCAAACTATTAATGTTAGAAAAATGTCCTTCTAGAGTTTCTTGTAGGAAATTTTATTTTCTACAACTTTGGTCTTATACTATTTTGCGCTATCGTGCGCGGTTTTCGCTACGTTTCCAATTAAAGATAGAGATGGTTGATGACGGGGCGCGCATGTGTTTAGTCTGACAGTTCCCAAGCCCAAACTATTAACGCTAGGCAAATGTTGTCCTGGAGTTTCTTGTAGTTTCTTGTAGGAAATTTTATTTAGCTAGTTTACGTGTCTTGCATGGTCGATTTGGTTAACGCCGGATACGATTTTCTAGCCTCATTTTCTCAAGGCGTAAAATTCGTTAAAATATAACAAAATAGTCATAAAATTTCTATGGTACCGTTAGGAGTAAATGGGAGGTAGTGTCATGTGACAACAAAAATCTTGCAGGCACTAATTTTATAAAATTCGGTTTTTACATCCCTTATTCTGCTCCAAATACTTTTCTATATGAAATTAGATACAATTAATGAAGAAAAAGTACCATTGGCTCAATGTTATCTTACAAGGATAACCACAAATTATCCTGTCCTAGTACAAAAATTTATAAACGAAAATTACTACATACCTGCAAGAGAAGTCTTTAAAATGATCACAAATAAATAAACAAACAAAACTTTCATTGTTGAACTGCGCGTAATTAATGAATCAAGTGACAATGGAAATATCCAACGAAGGTTTGTGGAAATTTAAATAATTTACATAGTTTTAAACATACAAAAAATCGTTGAATAACAAATATAATCAACTGACTTTCCTAGGGGTCAACGCAATAGTTATTTCTGTGTACAAAACGAGTTGTAAAATTTTAAAGTGGTTTGAAGTTGATCAAAGCTGCAACTGTGCTCTGAAGAAAGATCTAATTTTTGTGATTTGTTTACTAATTAATACATAATTACGGTAAGTTTTCTTAATTTTTTTAGTAGTAATTAATTTTGTTTAGACTGGGTTTTTATTAGAACAGAAATTTTATTTTTAATTTCCAGAACGAAATGAAACAGTTTCTGGTTCTCCTGCTTTCCTTCGTATTATTCCAAATAATAATTACAAGAGATTGCAAATTAGAATTGCCAGTTTGGTTAAAATGCAATCATGTACAAACTTTTGAGAAAAATGAAACTATTCCTGATGACCAGAAGAGTGCGCAGGTTTTAGCTTGCACATACTGTGATATACCTACAACTTATTTCCAATTTTTACCCAATTTTATAAATGCAACCATGTTGTGGTATAATTTAGGATCTGGTGTAACAAAATTAAACTCTTCTTATTTCGTGGAATCTAATTTAACCCAAATATTGTTTACTTATAGTAATATTTCAGAAGTAATTCCAAGTAGTACGATCAGTAATAAAACATCAAGTTTAGAAAAATTACATCTTAATAATAACCAAATAAAAGAAATCAAACCTGGTAGTATGAATTCCCTTAGGAATTTAAAACATTTAGATATTGAAGATAATTATTTAATTAAACTTGAAGGGGTAGGTTTAAGTTTATCAACAAAACTTGAAAAATTACTACTTGGTTTTAATCAAATTACGAAAATAACGCGAGAAGGTTTGGAGATGCCTCCTAATTTGATCCATTTACAACTTGGTCATAATAATATTTCTGAAATTAAATCAAAAACTTTTGATTCATTATCAAAATTAACATTTTTGTTTCTTGATTTTAATAAAATAAACAACATAGAAGCTGAAGCTTTTAATTCGTTAAATAATTTAAGAGAGTTACGTTTGAATAATAATAATATAAAAAAAATTGATGCAAGGACGTTTAAAAATCTGACTAGTTTGAAATATTTACATCTTCAAAATAATAAAATAAAGGATTTGAAATTAGGAACTTTTGATCTTATGAATAATTTAACGCATCTATTCCTTGATAATAACAAGATTGAAAAATTAGAACTTGGAATTTTTAATTCCCTGAAAAATTTGGAAGATTTAAGATTTCAAAATAACAAGATTATGGAAATCCAAGCAGGATTATTTGATTCATTAAAGAATTTAAAATATTTACAGCTCCAATCAAATCGAATAAACGAAATAAAACCATTGACTCTAAATTTATTAAACAATTTAGAACAATTAAATCTTTATGAAAACAATATTGAAAAAATTGATTGGGGGAATTTAAAAACGTTAAATAATTTAAAATATTTAAACATTGCAAATAATAAGTTAACAGAAATACAACCAGGATCACTAGATTCGCTTTTAAAATTATCTGAACTCTACCTCCATTACAATCAAATCTTAGAACTAAAACCCAAGACTTTTAATTTACTTACAGCCCTATTCAAATTAGATCTAAAAAACAATAACATATCAGAATTAGATACAACAGATTTTAATTCTTTAAAACGATTAAATACTTTACAACTTCAAAATAACAAGATAAGAACTTTAAAAGCAGGAATATTAAATCTTCCAGATTTATATAAATTATTTCTTGATCATAATCACATTTCAGATATAGAACCAGAAACATTCAGCTCGTTACAAAGGTTAGAAGAATTACGATTAAATAATAATAAATTACAACAATTAAGAAAGAATGTTTTTTCCCAAATATCTCGAGTTGAGTTTATCGATTTAAGTTACAATTCAATAAAAAATTTAGAAGAAGGTTCCTTCAATTCAATTGATAATATAAAATTCTTATGGCTGCATTTTAATAACCTCCCTAATTTAAAGTCCAAAATTTTTAACCTCTTAAGAAAATTAGAAGAATTACGTCTTAATAATAATAATAATATTTCGGAAATCGATCCTGGAACTTTCACTGCTTTAACAAGTTTAAAAAATCTTTACCTTGAAAACAATCAAATAAAAGAATTAAAACCGAGGACTTTAATTTCCCTTACAGGTTTAAAAAATTTAAACCTGGAGAATAATAAAATATCAGAAATACCTCCTAACACGTTTAAAACAACAAAGGAACTTCTTGATTTAAAATTAAATAATAACACGTTGAAAACAATTCAAGTTGAGGAATTTTCAGGATTATCCAAGCTTGAATCTGTAGATTTCAGTCACAATCATTTAATAGAAATAAATCCTGAAACGCAACCTTCAGGAATTACATGATCAAACCTAAAATATTTAAAACTTGATTCTAACAATCTCTTGGAACTAAAACCGGGGATGTTAAATTCCTTCACAAATTTAAAAAAATTGGATATTAATAATAATAAAATTTTAAAAATCCTTCCAGGATCCCTTAACGCATTAGTAGGCCTTGAGGAACTTAATCTCGTTAATAACAATGTCCTAGAATTAAGACCCTTAAGTTTAAACACATTACATGCTTTAAAATATTTTAACCTACAACATAATAATTTAAGTGAAATTAAATTTGGGGTGTTTAACCCTTTAAGTGCGGTCAAAACTTTAGATTTATCTAATAATATTTTGGTTAAAATAGCTAAACGTGGTTTTTCAAATATGAATAGTTTAGAATTATTAATCTTAAGTTTTAATCATTTAACGTTAATTCCTGAATATTTATTCCAAGGTTTACCGGATATAAAAAAATTATTTCTTAATAATAACATTTTAAGTTTTTTAGATTCAAATTGTTTTGAAGGGTTGGAAAAATTACAGGAGCTTCATTTAGAATATAATTTTTTTACAAAATTTGATTGTGATGTGTTTGGTGTTTTTAAAGAATTAAGGGAACTTTATTTGGGAAATAATAAATTAATTGCAATATCAGAAAATTGTTTTTCTGTGTCAAGTAAATTAGAGAAATTGTTTCTAAATGATAATAATTTAAAATTTTTGGATGTTGAGAATTTTTTTTCTCATCATCAAAATTTATTGGAAATTACTTTACATGATAATGAATGGAAATGCAAGTCCTTGAATGAAGCACGTATGTTATTTAAACAGAAATCGATTAATTTATTAGAGAATGTTGATATAGCTTGTACAATAGGGGATGAGGAAGTGCTGGACCTTGTAGAAAGATTTGAGGAAAGTCGGGAATTTTCTGTACCTACTTGAGGATGTTGCAGTAAACTTTTGTATTTTTTTTTTAAATTAAATCTATCGTACCTATATTATATTACTGTATTATTAAAAAATAAATTTATGAATTGTTTTAAAAACGAAATTTTATTGTAGTTAGTACTAATTGGTAAATCTCCGGGGTATAAAATAAGAGCGGACGAGATTGGGAGAGTACAGGAGATGACATTAGCATTAAATCATGTGCTGTCAAGATATGGTAAACAAGATCTCCATCTCTAAGAGATCTCTCCCCAAAAACATTCTGAAGCCCATAAAATACGAAAGGCAACCGAAAGAAGAATAATTTATACATTAGGGCGCAATAGGTCATTATTTGGACCACTATGAGTCAAAAGGTTCAGAACGACTTTTTGGACACCTACGAACTCTTTGTGATCTCCACTAAGGACATCCTGGGGTACGTAGAAAATAGAGAAGAATAATTAATACAATAATGGGCCTCAGTACATTCTTTTAGTCGTTGTGAGGCAGGCCCAAAAATCTCAGAAGGTTTGGAGAACGCAAAACACGAATGCCAGGATACCTCTCCCAAAGCACGTGAAAGATCCAGGACAGCTGGGGGAAGAATAATTAATACAGGGGTCGCTGTAGAACCTTTTGTGTTGAACTGCAGCAGGAAAACATACTGCTCAGAAACTAAGAGTTTTTTATTTATGCACACTACAACTTCAGGCCATCTATTCCAAGGACCTTAATGGATAGAGAAAAAGGTGCAAGACTACCTGAAAAGGAATAATTAATACAGGGTTCACTGTAGAACCTTTTATCTTGAACTCCATGGGGGATAAAGGCTCAGAACGTAGGAATTTCGTTTTTGGGCACATGGAAACCCCAGGTCATCTCCTACAAGGACGTCCTGGGTCGAGTAAAAAATACAGGACAACTGAAGGAAGAATAATTAATATAAGGGTCGCTAAAGAACCGTTTGGGCCGAACTGCATCCTCAAAAATGCTCAAAATGTAGGAGTTTCTTTTTTAGGCACACCGGAAATCCGGGTCATCTACTCCAAGGAGGGGGTAAAGAAAAATGTGCAAGACGGCTTGAGGAAGAATAATTAATACAAAGGACACAATAGATTTTTTTGTTCTCTCTTGGTCCCAATATCCTTACGATGTTCCTGTATTCTCCTTCTGTTTCTCGTCTCTCCTTCTACGTTCTCTTGAATTTTTATTTTGCACCCCTAGCCTTCCCTTTCCCCAAATTTCATTCTAGCCTAAGCAATTTTCACTTCCTTTACTCAATACCTATACATCCCAACCTGTAACTTCTTCTCTTTCTATTCCTATATCTCTTCTTCTCTTGTACTTCTCCAGATCTTGCCCAACTCAACCAATTTCCCATCTGCTTCACTCTTACTGGTTTCGCAAGTTCAGGCGCTACCTTCCAATTCCCAATAGATTCGCCCCATTCAGTCGCCATGTTGCTGTATCTTTGTTCTTTCCATTGTATTTCCTGATATGTCCGTGACTCGGACTTAGACTGTAGGTTCGGATGTTATTAATTAGACACTTTATGTATGATATTTATTGATAAATATCAGACCATTTATACAGACAGACAATACTATTTTTTAATTAATAAACAACTCCCGTTTCTATGTAGTGATCATATTATCATGTCACTTGATAATATTATCACATACATTGCATTCCTTTCCACTAACTTAAACTTGCTTTAACATTGTGATATACTATTCTATAGGTCAAGTCTAACTGGAGGTTTAATATTACGTCGAGGGCATTGCAATACTCTCGGCGTTGTTTCTTTTGATACTTCTGTATGTACTTCTGACCTCAAGTCTGGACTTACCATTACAATTTCAGATGGTACATTTTCATTATAATTCCTATCCACGTATTTCCTAATATCTCCTCTATGTACCATTTTAATCATATTGTCTACTTTAACTAAATAAGATACCTTAGAAACTTTGCTCATTATTTTTTCCACTACCGATTCATGCTTGTTAAATGAATGAATTGATTCTGCCACTTCTGTTGGTTTAACTAAAGGTAACCTGGATAATGCATCAGCATTTGCCAGTAAGCTACCCTTTTTGTATTTAATGATGTAACTATAGTTGCTAAGAATTAAAGACCAACTCACAATTCTAGCTGCTGACATAACCTTTATTGCTTTATTTGGATTGAATATTACTTGAAGTGGTTGATGATCAGTTACTAATGTGAACGATCGACCATACAAGTATTTATGAAATTTCCGTACTGCAAAAATGATCGCTAACGCCTCCCGTTCAATTTGTGCATAATTCATTTCTGCTTTAGACAACGAACTTGACGCAAATAAAATTGGCTTTTCCTGTCCATCAATTTCGTGACTCAGCACAGCACCGAGCCCATATGGACTAGCATCACTTGCCACTATCAACGGTTTCTTTGGATCGTAATGAACAAGTAATTGATTGTTTAATAACAGGCACTTGCTATCCTCAAATGCTCTTTGACAATTTGGTGACCATATGAATTGTGCGTTCTTCTTTTGCAATTCATACAAGGGACTCAAGACCATGGCTGCATTTGGCAAAAACTTAGAATAATAATTTAGAAGACCTAAGTAAGCCCTTAACTGGCTAAGATTTTCCGGCACTGGAGCATCTACAATTGCCTCAGTTTTCTCTACAGCTGGATGAAGTCCTCCTGCACTTATCCTATGACCCAAATAGGTAACTTCATTTTTGAAAAATAGACATTTTTCTTGGTTCACCTTTACATTATATCTTTCTAAGCGTTCTAGGACTAATTCCACTCTCTTTTGACATTCTCTAAAATCAACCCCTCCTATCAGGATGTCGTCGAGATAACAAAAAACCATTTCCAACCCCATTAAAATTTGATCCATTATTGATTGGAACAATGCAGGAGCTGACGATATTCCAAAACAAAGTCGTGTATATCTGAATAACCCAAAATGCGTATTTACCGTTAAGTATTCCCTTGACTGTTCTTTGACTATTAGTTGTTGATACGCACCACTCAAATCTAAGACTGTAAATACTTGTGCTCCTGCTAACGATGCAAAAATATCTTCTGCTGATGGCAAAGGATAATGATCAATTTCAATAACTTTATTGAGGGTAACCCTGAAGTCCACACATAGCCGTAACTGACCAGACTTCTTGGTTACTACCACCATCGGACTTGCCCATCGACTTTTACTTACTGGTTCGAGGATATTCGCTTTTACTAACCTATCTATCTCTACTTTAACGTTATCCCTCAAAGAATATGGTAAATTGTATGCTTTATGGAACATTGGTACCGAATTTTCCTTAATTTTGAATTCGATCTCGTATCCCTTTATACAACTTTTAAAATCATTACTAAAAACCGACCTATGTTTTATCATAATCTCTTTAACATAATTTTTGACACACAACTCATTTACATTTTTATCTTTTTCTTGACTGACCTGACTCTTTACATTTCTTTGACTATCAACACTGGTATCCAACTTATTTGACATAATTCTGTGATTGCCTGTGGATATTGACAAAAATTCTTTACGCCAGTTTGGCCATATTACATCCACCCAATTTCGACCCATCAGTGGTGTAAAATCCTTACTTTCTATTATTAGTAACGGCAATTTGACACATTTATTTTGACATTTCACTTGAACCATGCTCTCCCCAACTAGAACGACTCTTTCTCCTGTAACAACTTTTATCTGATAATCTACCTGACTTAACTTAAGACTAGGAAAAAGTGACATAAATTGATTATTTGACATTACAGTGCGACATGCACCTGTATCTACTTCAAAGTTTATATACTTATCGAAAATCTTGACTTTACACTGTAACGGCTCTTCCACCTTGTTTACCATATACAGCGGATTTAGGTCCATACTATCTTCTGAATGTTGATCTTCCTCTAATTGATGAACCTTGTTTTGACATTTTCTTGACGTGTGACCTTTACGACGACATATGAAACATTCCCATTCCCTTGCTGGACAAGTAACAGGATTATGCCACCTACCACAGCGGAAACATTCCTTACGCCTTGACTCTGTTTGACTTTTCGAATAACTTGACCTGACTTCAGAACGACTCTTTGTTCCTTGATGCATGGTTGACTGTTCTGGTGGTTTTTTATTGACTTTAGACAACTTGCACACGTTACTTTCTGGTTGAAGTAGTTTTACTTGGTTGTCAGCTAATTCTGAACTCACTGCTATTGAACATGCTCTTTCGAACGTCAATTTCTCTTCTGACAGCAACCGCTTTTGAATATTTTCTGACAATAACCCACATACAAGACGATCTCTAAGTGCTCTATCCAAAAACTTATCAAAATTACACGTACTTGCTCTACGTTTTAGTTCCACAATATACTCCGAGATACTCTGATCTGACTTCTGTTGACACTTATTGAAAGCAAAAGTTTCAGCAATTTCCAATTTTGTTGGCGAATAATGCTTCGTTAAGATCTCCACGATGGCTTTATAAGACTTCCCATCGGTTGTCTTGGGAGCAATTAGATTATTTAATGTGCTGAAAACTTCTGGCCCTGCTAGTGTCAAAAACATGGACGCTTTCATATCTTCTTCAACACTATTTACCTTAAACAAATGACCGACACGTTGTAAGTATAAGGTAAAATCTTGTGTTTTACAATCGAACTGTTCGATATTTCCAATTAACGGCATGACTTCTGACTTCTAGACAAATTTGACAAATTTCCACTTCTCGTCGCCAATTGATATGTCCGTGACTCGGACTTAGACTGTAGGTTCGGATGTTATTAATTAGACAATTTATGTATGATATTTATTGATAAATATCAGACCATTTATACAGACAGACAATACTATTTTTTAATTAATAAACAACTCCCGTTTCTATGTAGTGATCATATTATCTATGTGATAATATTATCAAGTGACATGATAATATGATCACTACATAGAAACGGGAGTTGTTTATTAATTAATAAACAACTCCCGTTTCTATGTAGTGATCATATTATCATGTCACTTGATAATATTATCACATACATTGCATTTCCCTAATTCCATCTCTCTTTTTCTCTCTCTCTCTCTCTCTTATTCGTTTTATATGACAAACCATACTAACTGTCTTCCCCCGATCAAAGGCTTGAGACGATTATTTTATGTCTTTTTGTACCTCAATAATGTCTTTTCTGGTTTTATTTCCAACTTACTACTCTTCTGACTCTCTACGTTTTTTATGTTCTTCTTTCTCAATAGGTACCAATCACTTCATCGCTTTTAATTCGTTGGGTAATCTTAAGGACATTTATCTTCAAAATAATAAAATAAGGGAAATTCAAGTTAAATTAATGGATTCTTTGATTAGTTTGGAAAAAAATAATCTTACCAATAATAAAATAAAAAATTTAAATCCTGGAATATTTAATTCAGTAACAAACTTGAAAGAGTTATATTTGGGGTATAACAAAATAATAAAAATACCCCTTGATACTTTTAATTTTACAAAATAATTAATACGTTTACATGTTGATAATAATGAGTTATCTGAAATAAAATCAGGATTATTCGATTCATTGTCAAGTTTAGAATTTTTACATCTTGAGTATAACAAGATAACGGAAATAGAATCTAAAGCATTCGTTTTTTTGAAAAACCTAACCGAATTGTATCTTAATAATAATAATATTTCGGAAATTCACCCAAACACGTTTAATTCCTTAAATAATTTAAAAAAATTGTTTCTTAATAAAATTACAATAAAATTACTGTAATAAAACCTGTTTCTTGGAAACTTAAAAAGTTTATCTTTTGAAGTTAATTTTATTTCAGAATTAGATCCTGAAGCGTTTGAGTCCTTGAAGGATCTTAAATTAAATAATAATTTGTTAATAGAAATTATTCCTGGAACGTTTGATAGGTTAACGAAGTTAAAATTCTTACATCTTGAATTTAATCAAAAATAAGGGAAATAAAATCGAATACTTTACATTTGTTAACAGAATTGCAAGAATTGTTTCTAAATAATAATAATATTAAAATAATAGATCCGAGTAATTTAAATTATAAAATCCATTTACATGTGCTGTATTGTCAAAATAACAGGATAAAAGAATTACATCGTGAATCAATAGGGATGATGGTAGGTTTAAGAAAGTTGTATTTGGAATTTAATCAAATGAGGGGAATAGAATCAGAAATCCTTCATAATCTTCAGAGTTTACAATAGTTACGTCTTAATAACAATGAGATATCTGAAGTAAACATAAGAAATTAAAAAAAAAAGTTATTTAAGGCAATTACATCTTCATAATAATAAAATAATAAAGATTAAAGCGGGAAATTTAAATCTAACTAATCTGTATTACGTTTTCTTGAATAATAATAATATATCGGAAATTGAACCGAATTCGTTTGTTGTAATGGATTTATTAACAGAATTAAGGGTTAATTATAATAAATTATCAATAATAAAAGTTGATGTGTTTACAGGATTAAAAAGACTAAAAATTTTAGACTTAAATAATAATAAAATAAAGGAAATTGAAGAAGGTGCGTTGGATTCGTTGGAAAATTTAAAATATTTACCTCTTTAATAGTTTTCAGGAAATAAAGCCAAATGTGTTGAATTCGTTAAAAAATCTCAGAGAAATTCGTTTTAGGAATAACTTTATAATAAAAATACATCCTGAAAGTTTTAAATCTTTAACGAGTCTAAAGAGTTTGCTTCTGGAAAATAACCAAATTTTGGAATTAGGGTTGCGATATTTATTGCTTAGTATTAACAGTACTTATATCAAAAATAGAACCAGATTTGTTTGGATCGCAAAATGAACTAAAAGAGTTAAGAATAAAAAATAATACTTTATCAGAAATAAAGGTGGAAATTTTTGGGAAAATACCTAAAATTGAAATTATGGATTTTACTTTTCATCACATTTCGGAAATTAATTCAGAATTACCCTCTTCAATAACAATTAAATCCGATTTAATAAGTTTATGCTTGAATAATAATAACATAACGGAATTAAAACCCGAACTTTTAAATTCCTTTACTCGTTTAAAAATCCTAGACGTGAGAAATAATAAAATTTCAAAAATCCCTTCAGGATCTTTAGACACAATGGTTCATTTAGAACAACTTCATCTTGATAACAATAAAATATTCGAACTAAAACCGTTTAGTTTAAACACTTTATATGCCCTTCAGAATTTTTCCCTTAACCATAATAATATTTCGGAAATTAAATTAGGAACTTTTAATTCGCTTGATGGGGTAACAATTTTAGATTTATCTTTTAATACATTAATTATAATTGATAGCCAAAGTTTTATTAACATGATTGAATTAGAAGTTCTAATTTTAAGTTCAAATAATTTAACCCATATCGGGACAAAATGTGTTTGAAGGATTAGAATTAAAAAAAATATATATATCTGAATAATAATTTTATAAGTCATTTGGATAAACATTGCTTTAAGGGTTTGGAAAATTTATGGGAACTCCACTTAGAACATGGAAAACTTGGAAAAATTGAATGTGAAGAATTTGGTAAACTCACACAACTACGCAATCTTTATCTAAACCACAATAAATTAATTGTACTTTCTGAAACTTGTTTTGCGTCTAGTACAAAGTTAGAAAGTTTATACATAAATGACAATGACTTGAAATTTTTGGTTTTTGAGAATTTTCTTTCTTATCACCCAAAATTAATTACTGTAACATTGGGACTGTAAGGCGTTACAAGATTCACTTCTTTTGATGATATAACGTGATGTACAGTCAGCGACAAATGTTTTCACCAGTATGATACCACTGAACACGTTTTTCTGAGAAATATGAGAGGTACCACAACGTCGTTCGTATTGTTTTATATAGGTATGTTGGTAACACTGTTAACAAGATGAAATGGAATATAGAAATGTGTTATATTTCTCAGTAAAGCGGGTTACAGTGGTACAAGACTGGTGAAAACATTAGTCGCTGACTGTACCTACGTGTTCTAGATCAGGAGATAGGGGTGGGTTGTGGGTTGTAATAGTTCTTACCACGAAATAGAAAAAGATATTGTGGAAAGATTTGAAGAAAATAGAGAATTTGTTTATTAAGTTTTGTTACTTAATTTGTTTATATTTTATTGTTTAATAATAATTAATGTTAAATAAAAAATATTTCTATATCTGTCTTTGGTGTTTTTGTTATCCTCCCTTACTAACCCTTCCAAAATATGTAAAAGTTTAAATATAAAAGTTGTTCAGAATATAGCGCTGCATTCTCCTAAATTTATATCACGTATACAGGGTGTTTGCTTATCACAGTACAATAAGCAACTTTGTTATTTTAAATGAAACACCCCGTATATTATTATATAATTGAATGCAAAATTGAATTGTCTATCACATAGTATAAGGTAGTCATATAGCTAAAATGTACGGTTGATGAGAAAATCGCGAACTTCCGCTGCGTTAGTAAATTAGATGCCTGTCTCTCTTCTGTACGTATCGAACCCGTATAGTCTGGTGTTTCTCATTACGCATTCACGTGATTTCCAATGCTGCCTCGTGAACTACCAAAAACGAAATGTTTATTGTTAGAATGGGAAAGTCCAGGGAAGGTGCGCACCTTCACTTTTAATGTTTCTTGTTAGTTTGGTTGTGTTGTAAATCAAAATGTCAGGGTGCTAATATTATTCTACATAATACTAAAATTAAAAAGTGGAAAAGAAATTGTTATGATTGGGTATTTCCAGATAATTTCAATCCTGTAAATAATTACAAGGATAACTAGAAATTGCTTTGATCATTATTTTTTTAAAGTTTATAAAACATAGAAATAGTCTTAAATAATCAGCAAGGAACCCAATGTTTCTTTAATTTTAAAACTATTTCTCATGTCGCAATATTAAAAGTTTAAAGAGTTTAAACAATATTCGAAATTTTAAACGAAAATTGTTTTGTGAATTACAAATTCCGACAAGCTAAGAAATAAAAATAATAAACTGATTTTCTTCTAGGTCAACACAATAATTATTTCTGTAGTACAGAAAACAACTTTGATTCTTCTATTCTATAAACTTTTATACTAGTTATCAAGTTGAACCAGAATGAACTTGTTGTCTAGTCCTCGTGAAATTCCAATGTTTTCATGAATTGTTCATTTTATGGCGCTTTTGGGGTAGTACGTATTTTTTCTCTGTATTTTATTTAAAAGCACAGACATTAAATCTTCCATATTTATACAGCGAGTCTCAAACAGAACCGGCATTTCGGTTTTTGAGGATGAGGCACCCGACGATTCTGAGGTACCCGCTGAGGTCCCAGGCATGGGCCTCATGCACCTCTGCGATATTCCGCCATTGCACAAGCAGGCAGAGCTATTAACAAAAAACGAAATAGTGCTCTTTGCAAAATTAAGGACAGCCAGGGACAATAATGTTTCGATACGTATAGGTAACTCGGGAGCAGGGCACTCCCCGTTTACTTTTCGTATTGCAATATAAAATAATTAATAGTAATACAAATTTAATTTGTTCTTAACAACCTTTAGAAGTTAAAGCATTAGAAACCAATTGAAAAAATGAAAAAACTAACTTGTATAAGCTTCTTGGAGGAATTTGTCCAAACCCATGCACACCTTCACGAAAAACACTTCAATAACTTCACTTGCATTAGAGATAGTCCACAAACAGTCAATTATTTAAAACAACACTTAAAATTTTAGAACCGAAATAAAACTAAACACGTTGCACCATGTAGCAAAGATTGCCCGAAACTGAATTCTTATCAAAAGTAACATGCGTTATAGTACTAAAAAAGTTATCGTTCTTTTCTTTGTGCACCTGGACATGTGGCTGCAACTACGAAATTAATCATTACATGATAATAATACAATACAAAGCGTATTTTACTAAAATGTATGCAATATCATTGATTTTAAAATGCACGCAAGTTTGGGTACTCAGTATACAGGGTGTCCCAAAGAGAAACGGCATCCAGTTAAGGGCAACGTTCCTATTAACGTGGGCCCGCAAATGCTTTGTTACCGAGATACAGGGTGTTGAAAATTTTTTTCGTATATTCCAAAATGATTATTATTATTATTATTTTAGAAATAATGTTCAAAATGATAGCTTCAAGATAAGCTTCTATTCTTCGAACAAAATTTTGAGGCTAAAGGCGATCATTATTCAAAAAACGGATTTGCAGAGTTATTTTTTTATTCGCATTTTTCTTCTTTGAAGTGTGATTTACACGAAAACGGTTAATGGTAAGAAAAAATCTCAAGAGACTGTTTAAAATTTAATTCCTAGTCATTTCCGAATAAATGAAAAAAAGATCGATATTTTTTACAACTTTCAACACCCTCTGTATCTCGATAACGAAGCATTTGCGAACCCATGTTAATAGGAACTTTTCCTCTTATTTTCATGAAAGGTATTCCCTTAAGTGGATGCCGTTTCTTTTTGGGGGATACCCTGTATAGTGATCAGATAGAGAACCAGAAACTTTCATTTCGTTAAAAAAACTTAAAATTAAACTATTCCCGAATGTTTCTTTGTATCAACTTAAATTTTATTACAGGTACGAAGCATTAAAATGAAGTTTCCAAAATTCTTCATCATCTTTACAATATTACCATCAATTCTACACGCCGAGGAATGCAGTTTTTTATATTTAAGATCAGATAAATTAGATTGCAACAATCTCTCAACTTCCTTGGAAATAACAGGAGATCATTCTACAGTCAGTCATAGAATGCAATGATTGGACCCTTGCGCGCAAGTGATACCTACAGTTTGAGGACTTCGCGCGCTACTGTCCGGTGTAATTAAGTGATATATGTCCATCCTAAATCTCTCGCCAACTAGATTGCGTTAAGACTCGCCCACTTTACCCTTCACCCTTGACCGATATTTTATTTGATTCGCGAGATATTTACATTGGATCGTTTTCAAATGAACATCCTGTATATTATTGCCTATTCTTTTTCAGTTTATGTGAGACCAATTTGCTTGCCATATGATAAATAAATCTCAAGTTGCCTGATGCTGATGAACTTTTATCTTCTGGTTGGGAGAATGTTCCAATAAAAGGTTACTTCAAAGTCTTTACGTAGCATTAAAATTAGAACATTTTAATTTTTTTTTAGATGACAATGGATTAACAAAGAAATATGTTAGGCACATATTAAAAGAACCATTAAGTGAGGAAGTGCTGTATGTCACTAGCTTAAGCTACACAAACTGTTTCGGGGATGAAGGAGGACCTCTAATGTATAACAACAAGTTAAATTGGATTTTAGATGCAATAATTCCTCCATATTTTTGTCTGAAAAATGTTCCAGCGAGACGTATAGATAAGAAAACCATCGAATCGAGGATTTTTTATTATCTGTAACATTCAAGAAAAGATCTAATTTTGAACTGACTTTCTTTAAGATTGTAATTTTGTATTATACGTATTATGAAAAAAAAAGACTGGTATTTCTAACTTGTTTTTTTTCTAATTACAAAATCTATTATAATTAAATTTACAAACACATAAGACCTACCCTTAATGAACAAATAAATTGAACTCTTAGATTCTTCGATTTATCGGCTGCATTCGACACAATTAATCACGATCTGCTAGAAAATATATTAAACAATCTTGGTATAAGGGGTAATGTAAATAAACTCATTATGTCATAAATATGATATATAGAAAAATTATTGTAAAAATAAATAACTCATGCTCGAACGAATTTGATGTAAACTTAGGAGTGCCGCAGGGATCTATCATGGGACCCATTAATTTTTAGTTTGTTTACCAATGATCTGAAACACTCGATTAACATTGCGTATGCAGATGATACAACACTAGGGGTAATAGGTAACAACCCAGAGGAGCTAAAAGTACAGGTTAATTTATGCATAAAGGACTTCACTAACTGGTGTTACAAAAATAAATTAATTCTACATGCAACTAAAACAAACTGCGTAATCTCGGCGATTCGGCACCGGCAATTCGGCGCCGGGCGATTCGGCGCCGGGAGATTTGGCGCCGGGCGATTCGGCGCCGGGCAATTCGGCGCCGGGCGATCTAACCGATGCCATAAGTCCATAACACAAACTTTTGATTTAAATGACGAAAATCAAAGAAATGAACGTCCCTCAGCTTACCTGCTAACCATTTTTTGTTTTCTTTTATGAGGAATGAACTTCCCTCAGCTTACCTGCTATCCATTTTTTGTTTTCTTTTATGAGGAATGAAAATCCCTCAGCTTACCTGATAACCATTTTTTGTTTTCTTTTATGAGGAATGAAAATCCCTCAGCTTACCTGCTAACCATTTTTTGTTTTCTTTAAGCTGAGGGATATTATCGTTACGGTAGCGTTTCGACTGGTTCCGGAACTAGCCTGAACACAGACTAAAGGTTGTTGCACACTTGTCCGTCACGTTCCAGCACGGCACGTCCCGCCAAAATGCGGCTAGGATTAAACACATATAATGAAATGGAAAATCGCTCACTTTTCCGTTCCGTCGTGGCCCGTCATAGACAGCAGTGGGCTGTGGTAGCGTCAGTTGACGGACGGCGCTGTACTGGAACGTGACGGACAAGTGTGCAACAACCTTTAGGTGTCTGACTAGTCTGTGTTCAGGTTAGATCGCCCGGCGCCGAATTGCCGGCGCCAAATCGTCCTGCTCCGAGATTGGAAGCAACAGGTCGACGCTGTGTGTAAAAAACTAAATACAGCTTATTATGGGATCAGAAATCTGAAAGCATGTTTGGAGCTAAAACACCTTATCTCAGTGTATTATGCAATGGTCCAAACACAAATATCCTACAATTGAATAATCTCGGGAAAAGCCTGTGAGATAAACAGGGTATTTGTTATACAAAAAAGAATACTACGAATGATATTCAACCTACATCCTCGCACGTCATTACTTTAAAGAACACAAAATACTTACTGTATACGATCTATACATCTACAAGTTATGTGGATTAAAAACAAAAATCTCCAGATCACGTGCAACAGTAATATCCACAAGTATGAAACAAGGATTGCAAATGATCTTCACATATCGAACTATAGACTTAGTCTATATACCAAATCACCGAGCTTCTCCTGTTATGAAATATTTAACAAATTACCCAATGAACTAAAAAAGATTGTAAATATCCAGAAATTCAAGTCTGAGCTAAAAAAGTTCTTACACAATAAAAATTTTTATAACCTAAATGAGTAGGTACTTGTAACAACCTATGTACGGTATAACTGTATTGTATATCTGTATAACAGTAGTTTATATCTGTATTATACTAACAAATTATTAATAGATAGACTAATGCATTCATTTTATGTATGTATTTATGTTTACATCTCCATGTACCGATTATATACCATTATTATGTGTAATGTTGACAAACCATTGTACAGTTTGTACGTACTGTAAATAAAATATATTATATTATATGTTATTATATCTTTAGTGGAAATTTTGGAATAGTAGCTAATGTAAATATAATCAAGTGGCTTCTTTTTGAAAATAAGATATTGATTATTTATTGTTGAAATTGATATTTTAATCAATATTTATGGATTTTATCAAAGTAAAACGTCAATAAAATTAATAATAAGTTATCACAGAAAAACAGACCTTACGATGAAAAATTCCCACGTGTCTAAACAATAATTTATTCGATGTTGCTTGTAGCTATCTCTTATCGCTTTTAAAAATACTCGATATTTATGCTCAGTTTTCTAAAACTGCATTCACAGTTCCTCGCTCCTACCAAATCAATTTATTTCTAAACAGTAAACGTCGTCGAAATGGTCGGAATGAAAGTAAAGGTTGTTTACTTAATTGTGAGTTTCGCTACAACCATCGTATTGTGTTCAGGTAGGTTTTACATATTTTTATCAATTGACAAACACAATTTCCAAAGAGTATCATTTTACCACCCTAAAGCAATACTGTAGACAAAATGTTGTGTCTATTTGAAGCACAAAGTCAATTTTGAAAAATTGCCGCAATCCGGTTACACGATCGCGCGTCCACGATTTCTCTCAATCGACAAGTTGCAACTTTGCGTTTTCTATTGTTTATGGATAAATACTGTCCCTTGGAATGCACCTATCACGTGTGTGAATTTTTTCACAGAAGCTCCTTGCACGACTCCAAATGGGGAAAATGCTACCTGTAAAGAATTAAGCGACTGTGATATTTTACTACAAGTTGCTGCTAGCAAGAATTCCAGTGTGAAACCATTTCTTAGAGCCTCCAGTTGTGGACCTTTTATGGTATGTTGCGGTACTTTCGCAAATTTTACGACAACAGAAATAAAACCAAGAAATAATATATTATCTGCACAAAATGTAAACACTACGTCGCTTACAAAGGAAGAAAAAATAAAATACCTTCTACCGAATAGTCGGTGGTGTGAATTACACGACGATAACGGTTACTTGCGCATGCCCAACGAGCTCAGTGCTACGGGTATCGACCAGTTTCCATGGTTGTTGTATATTTCTCTTTACAAACAACAGAATCAAGGGTTTGAAGGCATCTACGAATTGAGGTGTGCAGGAGTTTTAATCAGCACGCGCTATGCTTTAACAGCTTCAGAATGCAATGCAATTCCTTTGTAAGTTTTTGAAAAATTGTAACGATGCCTTAATTGAAACTGAATATTTCTAGTGACAGGGTCCAACTTGGACGATACGATAGATTAAACAATCGTTCTTGCCAAATGGTTTATGACATAGCATCGAAGTTCCGAAGAATGGAGTGTACCCACGACATTATAACTTATGCAGTTGAAGAAAAGTTAGTCCATAAGAACGGAATACTTCTGATAAGATTTGCGGAAAATATTACTTATACTGGTAGCTACTAGCACTTTATGTAATTCTTATAAAAATTATGCGTAATTATTCTTCAGATTACATTAAACCAATTTGCTTGCCATTTGAAGATACCAGAAAGCTTAAAGTTGGCGATGCACTATTTTCTTCTGGTTGGGGTGACGTGACTCTAGAAGGTAAGTTTCTACACGCAACGCAATACTAATAAAACATCTCTAAATGTTTTTAGTTGAGAATGTAAAGGCAAAGAAAAGAATAAAGCACGTATTAAGAGAGCCATTAAGTGAAGATTTGGTCTACGTTAACAGCACAAAGTACACGGATTGTTTTGGGGACGAAGGAGGACCTCTAATGAATCCCAGCCAAGGTTCTCCATGGTTTTTGTATGCGATACTTCCCCCATACTTTTGTTTGAGAAATGTTCCAGCCAGACGTTTAAATCAAGAAGTGATTGACTGGATTATAGAGAATATACGTCCCTGAATTCTTTTTTTATATTTGCCGACCGGGATTTGAACCCTGTCTAGTATGTACTTTATAGATAATACGAAATATAGTAAACGAATAAAAATGTGTGATCCAAAAAACCTAGACGAATATTTAAGTACTATAAATCCTCAAAAAAAAATATTTTTGTTAATAGTTTAATTTACGACACCTATTTTTTAAATGAAGACGGAAGAAGCAATTATATTATTAGAGATTTTTCAAGGGTCGGTCTTTCAGAACACATTGTCTCTTCGACCATTCGAGATCCAGCAAGAGTTCCTGTAAGCTATGCTTCTTGAAGAATCTCAGTTATTATGTGGCTTTGGGTCAGAAACACATTCCTGGATCTAAGATAGGCCCTAAATACAAAATTATCATCATATTATACCTATAGATCTTAATGATCATGAAAGCAAATAAAAAATAAGACATTTTTACGTAAGGACGTCGGCGTGTGAACTACCACAATAATACAAATAGTATCTATAATTTTATTGATAATAACTAATAAGTTATCACAACAAATGATGAAAAATTCCCACGTGACTAAAAGCGTTATTTATAAGAGGATTTTAAAATCGTCTTCTTGTGTTTTATATTTTAAACAAAAAAAATATGCATATCTAGCGCAAAGTTTTGTTAACTGACCTTTTTATCTTTAATCGATTTTTCCAGCGTCGCGATATTTAAGTATAATTTGTTTGTAAAAACCCACGTTCGATATTCCCCACTCCTGCCAAATTAATTTAATTCTCGCGGAAATGTAAAATTAACAGAACCGCTCAGATGGCAATGAAGGTTGTTTACTTAATTGTGAGTTTCGCTACAGCCATCGTATTGTGTTCAGGTAGGTTATTTATCTTATTTATCTACAATTAATTGACAAACACAATTTCCAAGGAGTATCATTGTACCACTCTAAAGGGATTGCAGCTAAAATCTTGTGTATATTTTAACCACAAAGTCAATTTTGAGAAATTACCGCAATCCGGTTAGCCTACACGATCGCGCGTCAACCGTTTGTCTCAATCGGCAATTTGCAACTTTACGTTTTCTATATACAAATATTACACCGACCTCATGAAATGGACCTATCACAAGTGAATCTTTTCGCAGAATCTCCTTGCACGACTCCAAATGGGGAAGCGGCTACCTGTAAAGAACTGGGCGACTGTGATATTTTACTACAAGTTGCTGCTAGCAAAGATTCAAGTGTGAAACGATTTCTTAGAGCCTCCGGTTGTGGACCTTTTATAGTATGTTGCGGTACTTCGTCAAATTTTACGGCACCAGAAATAAAACCAATAAATAATGTATCTGCACAAAATGTAAACACTACGTCGGTTACAAAGAAAGAAAAAATAAAATAACTTCTACCACTACCTGATAGTGGGTGGTGTGGATTACAGCACTATGATGATTACAGGCGAGAAGAGACCACTAGAACAGGTATCAACGAGTTTCCATGGTTGTAGTATATTTCCCTTTACAAACAACAGAATCAAGGGTTTGAAGGCATCTACGAATTGAGGTGTGCAGGAGTTTTAATCAGCACGCGCTATGCTTTAACAGCTTCAGAATGCAATGCAATTCCTTTGTAAGTTTTTGAAAAACGTGTTGGGTCGTTTTAACTGAAACTGTTTATTCTAGTGACTCTGTCCAAATCGTTCATGCCAAGTATCTTTTGGAGTAATGGAGTGTACCCACGACATTATAACTTATGCAGTTGAAGAAAAGTTAGTCCATAAAAACGGAATACTTCTAATAAGATTTGCAGAAAATATTACTTATACTGGTAGCTACTAGTAGTTTATGTAATTCTTATAAAAATTATGCGTAATTATTCTTCACATTACATTAAACCAATTTGCTTGCCTTTGCAACAAGTCGACAGGGCTAAAATTGGCGATGAACTCGTTTCTTCTGGTTGGGGTGATGTGACTCTAGAAGGTAAGTTTTTACACCCAACGCGATACTGATAAAACATCTCTAAAAGTTTTTAGTTGAGAATGTAAAGGCAAAGAAAAGAATAAAGCACGTATTTAGAGAGCCAGTAAGTGAAGATTTGATCTACGTTAACAGCACTACGTACACGGATTGTTTTGAAGACGAAGGAGGGCCTCCCCGATTTCAAAATCGCCACTAACCGAACCGAGAGTACTCGATCTTATCCTGTGCAAGTGCAATACAATCCGTTTAAGTTCACGTTTGTGTGTAAGAAATTTAGTTATTAATACTTAATTAGCAATGGAGTGTAGTGATGTAGATAATATTGTAGATAAGATAATTACTTATGAGGACAAATTAGTTATAAAAAGTGCTGGAGCTCCGCGGCCGGCTTTAAAGATTGTTCAAGAAGACAAGAAGAAAGGTGCTACTTTTAAAAGAAAATTCAACGTTTCTATGTATCAAAATGCAACCTGGTTATGTGGCTGTATTAAAAGGAATGCTCTGTTTTGTTTTACGTGCATTTTAATCAATGCTGAAGTTTCCGATATTGCTTGGACAAGGAAAGGGGTGACGGATTTAAAACATCTAGGCGAAAATATCAAAAAACATAATGCATCCGCACGTCACTTACACAATGAAATCGAATTTGCGCTGCTTGGCCGATCAAATATACAGGTACAACTGGATTCAGCTTATCGCCTTTCCATTAAAGAGCATAATGAAAAAGCGAAATCGATATATATATTGAATAAAATTATTGACTGCATTAAATTTTGTGGCGCGTTTGAACTAGCGTTACGTGGTCATGACGAAAGTGCGGAATCGGCGAATCCAGGAATTTTCAGGGGCCTTATCAATTTATTGTCCGAAGTTGATAACGCATTAAAAGATCATCTTACCGACAACAATACATTTATGGGCCTTTCGAATACTATCCAAAATGACATCCTAGATGCAATTCTGTGTGTTTGTCGCGATTTAATAAAAACCGAAATTGAAAATGCTGATTTCTTGGCAATACAGGCTGATGAGACTACAGATTCTGGCAACAAACAGCAGATGGTAATAATTTATAGATATGAATTAAAAGGAGAAATTCACGAGAGATTTTGGGGATTCTTCTGCCCGGAAAGTTACACAGCTGATGGGCTTAGTACAACAATTTTAGAGCAGTGTGAGTTAATCAACGTTCACAAAACGCCTGATAAATTAATCAGCCAAAGCTACGATGGGGCATCTGTAATGAGTGGCAAAGTTGGTGGTGTCCAGGCAAAAATTAAAAACATCTGTAAACAAGCCCATTTCGTTCACTGCTATGCCCATAAATTGAATTTGGTTATGGAAAAAGCTGTGTCTCAGAATAAGAAAGTTAAAATATTTTTTGCTAATTTGGAAAGCTTTGCAGCATATTTTTCTCGTTCGACAAAACGTACATGTGTTCTGGATGCTATTGTCGGAAAACGAATACCTAGAGGATCCACTACTAGATGGAATTTTAACATCCGAACGGTTACAACTGTTTATACGTATAAAGACCAATTACTAGAATGTTTAGATGAAATAATCGACAAAGAAAATGATAATAATATGATCAGAAAAAGTATTGGGCTAAAAAACACTTTAAAAGATTCCAGTTTTATCTATTGGTTAAATTTTTTCAATAAAATTATGCCTAATGTAGATATTATGTATAATCAGTTGCAGCATAGAGCAATTGATCCCGTTAAAATGAATACATATGTGTCAGACTTTAAAAAAAGCATACAAAAAATTCGTGAAGATGTAGACACCACGTGTAACACCATGGCGACTTCGTCAAAACGACCAAGAACGGAAGATAATAATGGCATGGTAGCAAAGGAAGTCTGCGACATCATTATTACATGTGCTGAAGATCGTTTTGAATTTACGGATCATTTAACCCTTGCTCTACTCATTTGTCCAGATATGTTTAAAGAATATCAACGTGTTTTTCCAGAAGATATTTTCCAAGTCGCAACAAAGGCCTACTCATTTTTAGACAGTGCAAAGCTAAAACAAGAATTAATTGTTTTCTACAACAGAAATGAATTTTCTGCATATACTGCGGCGCTGCCATTGTTGCAAATGCTAGGTGAAAATAATCTTCTCACCGCGTTTTCTGAAACGGTCAAATTGTTAAAAATAATTTGTACCATCCCAATGACCACAGTGGAAAGTGAACGTAGTTTCTCAACTTTAAAGAGAATAAAAACTTTTCTAAGAAGTACTATGTCCCAGGATAGGCTTTCTGCATTGGCTATGTGTTCCATTGAAAAGAATATGATTCAAAATACACCACATTTCAATGAACTGGTTATAGAACATTTTGTGCAGCAGAAGCAACGGCGTGCTGAATTTGTATATAAAAATATTTCATAATTTTTTTGTAATTATAGTAAATAAATTGATATTGTATTTTTCGTACTATTGTGTTACTTAAAGATAATAATTTTTTTCCGCCCCACCATAAAATATGTGTGCGAGCCGCCACTGGTATTATCAGGAATAATGTAATTGTAGATTTATTTATAAACGATTTATATTGCATTTATTGACTTACTCACTTAATTAACTTTGATCTAACAATACTACTTATCAATACTAAAAAGAAACTATGTGGCAGAGTCGGATTTTATACAGAAATAGGGTATGGGATTAATATACAATGAACACATCGGAATGGAATTAAATTGATGTTTGTTATGGTTTTATATATTACAAATAAAATCTAAGAAATATGGCAAGGTTTAAATATTGACACTTTGTTTCAACTCTAAATACTGAAAAGGCACATGAAGGGTGCAATGTTTATGTTCTACAATCAAATGTCCCCTTTTTGGTGACGCACCAACCACAAGCACTGTTTCTCCTTTTAGGAGCATAGGACCTTCGCCGCCACCATCCTCGGGGTAGGACATTTTCATAACTCGAGTTTGAGGATATCCTAATTTTGTATTTCCTGCGACGGTATAAGAGCGACTGGGAGGTACAGGTGGGGGCCTCTCTAAGTCGAGTCCAAATAAATTGCATGTTTGTTGAATGATTTTGTTATCACATTTCTCGTTTGGATCTGGAGGTGGAGTACCTGCAATGGGTTGAGGTCGCGGCCGCGCGGTTGCACCATTGTTCGTAGGACGGTTAACTGCAGATTGCGCAATAGTAGAGGTTTGAAGTTCTTTCTCTCGTCTCATATTAGCCCATCTACAACGAAACCTGTATCCTCTCCAGGTAGCTTGAATAAGGGTGGCAGATTTTTGACGGGTATCATTTCGAAGCTTTTCCAAATGCTGTCGTATACTTTCACTTAAAAAAATATGGCGTTTTCCAATAGCCCAACTCGTAGACACCAAGACATTTTGTTTTTTTGTCATAAGATCCACAACATGTTCTAATATTAGATTGCAATCGTCCATAACCTTCTCTTCAGTTCTTTGCAAACGGGCGAAGGGTGCAAGTAATCGATATCTTGTATTGAAAGCTTTAAAGCGCATTCTATGAGGGAAGCCGCCTGCCATCAAATTTACTGTTTCTAATATCTGCAAAGAACGTATCTGCCGCATGACTGTAGCTCGATCGAATCTATTTGGAGTCTCTTGAGAATTACTACGAATACATCGCACGAAATGAGGTCTCGCGTGAACAAGAGTTCGCAATAAATTATCGAGTCGTGTATGAAAATCTTGCGTCAGTGTAGAAACAGGCTCGTCACCGTTCAGTAAATCTGTATGAGATGTTGGCGATATTCTAAAACTAACGCCTCGAGGTACATTTTCTACAGAGTAAAGAGCTTTCAATTCACTTCCAAACAGATGAGTTGCAAAACCAAAATTACAGTTATGTTTATAGAATACTGCAACGAGGTCATCTGGAACCACATCTTTGTTAGTATCTAAGAAATCGCTAGCATCGTAAATTACACGTCCAGCAAAGTGTTGAATACCAAATAACCGAGAGTCCAATGACTTTGGATCAAAAAGTCGAGAATTATGCTTATGCTGAATTTTCATTTTGGAAACATACGATTCTGCCGTACCGCGGATAGAGCACTCCACGTCTAACATACTCAAAAGACCAGTTCGTAAAGATGATATTAGGTCAATACATGGCACGTTGTCGACATAATCCACCTCAACTTCACAATTAATACCTTCGTCACGGCACGATTCTATGCTCGATTTGAAAATGTGGGTGTTATAGAAATGCTGCATTGTTTCTGCGCAAAGGTTGATGCATAAATGTTCTAGTTGGCTAGGCTTTGGATCTTCAAACCCAAACATATCTAAAATTCCAATAAATCCATCAGTCGCATGTCTGACAGCGTTATTTAATGCAGCCATCGATTTGCTTCCAGCATTAGTTCCACCCCCTATTGTTGAAGCATGCTGACTGGTAATTTCTGCCTGATTATGAACGGATTCATTTGAATCAGAACTAAGAGTGCCTAAAGTGGATCCCAACCTTTTAAGGCTGTTGGCTCTGCGAACAATAGTAGCAACAGTACGACAATATAAAGCTTTGGCTAAGCAGTCTCTGGTCATATTAGACATATTAGCATCACAAACAGATTTAACGAGCTGTCCTCTTGCATTGTGGGTGCGGGTAGTAAGTCCTCTAAACAAAGCGGCACCGGAAACTCCAAGAAGTCCTGCTACAGCATTTAATTCTGCATCACCTTTAACATCAACCTCCAGGCCTTTTCCGTCAATGAATTGCACGTTTCCCAGCAATAATACTGCTGCTAACACCCTAACAACATCTAGGAAAGGAATTCCCAAAACACCGAGACACGTCTTCCATGCCTGAAATCTAGAATGCAGAATTTTAAGACAAGTTACAAATTTTACAAAGCCGTGAGTACCTTGAAGAATCTTCCGCTACATCTTGTCTTGTATCGCCCTGTTGCAAATACCTCAATGTAGAAGGAGAACAGCCCTCTAAGTTTAATTTGGCACGTTCCTCGCTAGATAATCCAGCAAGAATTTGATAAAATATGTGGTAATTCTTTTCCCCAGGTAGAGGCCTTATAACACGAGTTTGGTCCAGAAAATAACAGTGGATTTTAGTACGATAAAGTGCTCCATCCGTCACTTGAACTTCGATAAATTGGCCCTGAAACATAATAATATTAGACTAAAATTTGTATAGTTCTTAAAAAGTCTTACAATTCTGCTGGATTCAGAATTAGTTGCAGTCTTTGCTGAACCTAAAGAACGTAAGACGGTAAAAGCGGCAGCCAAATGTTTAAAAGCATCGGTTTCAGGTCCGCCGCCAGCCACAGCAAAAAGTTGTCGTAATAACAACATAGAGGCATGACTCTTGCCCGATCCACTTGTCCCTGAAAGAAACGCATCAAAGGTTGCTGCTCGGGATGCACTGACTTAATGAGACTTTTAAGTAGGTAATAAGCTTATTTACCAGAGAGGATGATGGCCTGAGGGTAACCCGTTTCAGATTGTTGTCGAACAGCTTCCTGGACCACCCTATTGAGCTGCGAACTCAAGGGCAGGCTTCTGGTACTGTTCAGTGTGAGTGGGTTACCGACATCCCGGTACGGATTTACACAAAGAAGAATCGGGCCCACGTTTGTCTGCGGATTAAGTCAACCATAAAAAATTAAGACATACGATGAAGAACTAAATGGAACAACATCCTACTACATATTTAACGCCTCTACTACAAAGTATGACAGTACAGTCACCTTCACCTAGAAATTTTCAGTTCTTCGGTCGGATGAATCAGTATAAAACGTTTCCGCATTACCAAAAATTATAGAAATAAATAATATAGTAGGCATATTGTTAGGAGAACAGTTACGTTAACATAAATCTACCTTGAAATAGGGTCGTCATGTTTTAAAATGTTTATTGGTACTAACTCTGCGATGATTGATTGTTTAGAATTAGAGTCAGTGATGGGATATTTTGTTTTTATTATTGCATAACTAGTAACTACTGTTAACTTGCTATTGTTTCTATTCGGTAAGTATCAAGGAATTTCTCATATCGAGGTCTATGCTATGTACAGTGGATAGTACTCGCGATCATTGATATTCTAACATTACTTTATTAATCAACATCAACCGCCCAGAGAAAGCCCTTAAACACTTCTCTATGCAGATCCAAATGTTATTACTTCTTGAAACTCGTGGAGGTGATTTTGTAAACACTAGGTACTATATATTATGTTGATTAATGCAAGTTGTGAAATCATTATGCAAGAGGTTGTAAAAATTAATGATAAGAGCAGGGAATACAAGAGTCGGTACCACATGTGTTATAATTAACAGACTGTTAAAGGAATGGTATGTAAATGCACGTAGCAGTCGTGGTTTTGTTGGCAAGTTCACGGCCAGGCGTGAACAGGGCCGGCCGCAGGCTGCGCGACAGGTGCTGCCCAAGGTCAGCTCTGTTCAATGACCAACACTCACATAGAAATTGGAAGCGGCGAACCGCGCCTGAAGACATTTCATGACTGCATCCTCGGTGAGTGGGCCTTGTAGATGAATGAGATCTTCGAGGTCGGCACCAGCGGTGGGCAACTGGGAACGCGGTTCTGGTATCGGGACCACCGGCGGAACAATCACAGGAGCAGCGCGCGGTGGTATGGCGGGTTGCGCTGCAGGAATTCCTGCTGGAGCTGGAGCGGCCCCTTTCAGAGTAGTCGTCGGAGGTCCTTGGACATGGAGCCGGTTCCGTAACGTCACCAGCTCCGTGCTCAAACTCCGCAGGCGCTGCTGCAAGTGGACCGCTTCATTCGACGAAGAGGCATCTGTAACCAAGGTAAAGACTTAATACGTTATCACTCATGAACCAGAGAGCAAAAAATATACAGGGTGTTTCAAATTCGAGGGCAACCATGTGGATCTTGCTTATTATACTCTTATCTATCTAGCTCTATAAGGGTACGTTTACATTCGCCTAAAAAAATAGATTTTCGTTTTTTATTTACAACTTTGTTACTAGAAAAGGTATTGGAAAACTGCAAGTACATTCTTAGGACAACTTTTCATTCTCTAGCAGCTGAAAGTATTAAATTTTTCATAAAACTTTTAGGTTTTTTTTAACGATCATCAACTTTCTCATTTGCTATGGTAGCCATGTTCAATCTTTATGTCATTTGGTTAAATTTCTTTGTTGCATATTGTTACCCACAAAATTCTGAAAAAGTTCCAAATTTAAACCTACCCTCTATCTCTTGTAATAAACGAGATCATCATGGTTGCCCTAGAATTTGAAACACCCTGTATATAATTAAAATTAATTCTTCTACGATTATATTTCTTCGAAGAAACACGGAATGGCTTTGTAGATTACTTCAAAATTCCCGTCCCACAATACCAAATGGATGTGTTTGCAATTGAAATGTTCTGAATACAGTTTCATGAGTTCCGAGTTTACTTTATTATTTCATGTACGTACTGCCAAAGCTCTGTAATTTAAGTCGCAGGTATAAATTTACAGCAGACCGCGTACTGTACCTACTCCTTTTGGAGCTTTGAGGAAGAGAGTAACAACGACGATAATTACTGCAATATTGGGGCGAAATTAAAACTAACGTAAGATATACCTAAATACAGGACTCTCATTTCATCCATGATATTTTAATATATGAAGACAATGTCCATAACTAATGCTCAATAATTTAATAATTTTGAGAAAATTAACTTTTATATAACAGTGTGAGACCATTTTCTCTGATGTATGATTACAAAACAAAACAACACCAACACCAACACCACCGGAAACTAGATAGATGGATAATTGAAATGGTTTTCCAGATTTGAAAGAAAAACACAAACACAAAACCACAAGCAGTGGAAGAAGTAGGTGAAGTGATAACCCCAATCCAGAAAGGAAAGAAAATTTTCCGATGAACCACGAAAACTCATAGATCCTAACTTGACAGTTATCAAATAAGAGTAGTATTGGTATTGGAACTGTTCGTGGATTCAATCATACTGTGAGGCGTTTCGCAGAAGAAAGCGGCATACTGCATTCTCTTACAACACTTACGAATCACAGTTGCCTCAAACAATATATTTTTTCATTTGAAAAACGATGACCACCTTCAAGTTATGCAGAGCGAGAAAAAAGGGTGGCTATAGGTTTGTTCGTTTGTCTGCACTAAACTGCTCCGAACAGGAAACCGAAAAAGATGGCTACATACGGCGTTGGTGCATTAAAAAGAGATAGCATGTTGTATGTTTCCTGTTCCATGCAGTTTAGTGCAGACAAACGAACAAGCCTATTGTGTATGCTATTATAGTGTATGTCGTAATCTTGTTTACGAACGGTGAATAGTTGACAGTGGTAGGTATACTTAAATCCAAGACTAGTGAAATATTTGCATATCCCTCTATAATTAGAAAACTTTCAATCACTTGTTACATAATTTTCACGAATACAAAGTGGTTGAATTTTCATTACCTAGTACCTACCTACATACTCCATTTCGTCAGGTTCTAGCTGTTTAACAATTTAAATAATTAATTGTGAACGACTTTTTGTTTCCAACCGTCTACAATAGAGTGCTGTCATTTTAACCAACCAAAGCGCAGCAATTTCAACATTTGACTTTCTTAATGGAAGACTGTATTTTGTCGACTTTGTGATAGCTTATTGAATTCTGCATTTTTAGTTTTTTTCCTTTTATCAATAATAACGACATAATAAATAGTAAAAATATAAAAAATAAGAATCGCCAAAATGCGACTTTGTTTGAAACCAAAATCTATTCAATAAACAAAGTTTCATTGCAAGAAACATTTCGGCGTACTTTAGAATAAATCCGAGTACTACTTCAATGCGGAACGCTGCTCGATACAGATACAGAATACTGAAATTATTCAAACACCGTTTAACACATTGTGTGTCAGACACCCATGCGAGAGATCTCGAGTTCGAATCCGGTTGGTGGTAGACTTTTTTAAAAGAAATTGTCACCGTCACTGGGCCGTTACTTGACCGACTGAAAATATTAGTCGTTTTGGTTAAAATTAACACCTCTGTTCGTGGAGTGGTCAACTGCGGATAGTAAACAAGACATATACACTAACACCCCCACACAAAACACTCCTCTATGGTAAGCAACGGGAAACTACCATTCTCTTTGTTTTTCTATACTCTTTACAATTATAATAAAATAAATACGGCTTTCCGTTTGTAATTTTCGTGAAAATTCAGAAAAGTAGAAGCTCTACTGAAACCCATCATAAATGTGTAAGAAATCATCGTTCAAAGCAAATCTTCAATGAAGAATATTCAGAGGTTCATAAAATACGACGGTTTTGGGAAGAGGATCCTTCCACCCAAAGATAAAAAATGTTTTAACCTTGGAGATTATGTCTTTGGTCAGCTTACTATGAAGAATTTGTAAACTTTGAATATATGGATTTTATCTAAAATAGACGAGCTTTCGAATTAGATACATTTCAATGTACCTACATATCGTGTGTTTTCCTTTTTTTGAGGAAAATGCGATTAAATCATCTTAGATCGTGACGCCCCAGAAGGAATTGTCGTTTGAAAATATTTTTAATAGTGTTCTCATGGGTGATCTACTATAATATCATAAAAACAGTTTTTCCGATAATGCGAGATAAACGGTTTCCGAGTTACAGCCGATAGCCACGCTTAGTGAATCACCCTGTATAATGCATAAATGTCGGGTAAATGCGATTGTAAGTCTTAACAGATTAAATGCAAATAGCAATTCTATCTACAATGGAATGTTAAAGAATGCTGCAGGAATTCTCAATAAACGAAACTGTCTAATCTCAGGTTGCGTAAATGAATCCCGAATGTCCACTTGTATAAAGTTCAACACGCACGCCAGTTATTACAAAGTTAGTAGAATTAATTATTTTTATTATATCTACACGTTCCTGGTAGATAACGGTTCCCCAAAATGACTGACCGCTCATTCACAATATATAATTAAATAATAACTTAACATTATTAAATTGGATGTGAAATAAACAATCATCGACTTTGAATTAGTAATCTAAACGCGAGAATAAGATTATACGGATAATAATTCCATATTTAGATACCGCATTTAAATAGTTTAGCTAATACACAAAACTTGTTTTCTGCTACAGATTAGGATTTTGCTATGGTATTACAACGTCCGTTAACCAAGTAATCTGGTTACATGCTTTTAATGTTAGTCGGTACCATACCATACAGTCAAATTCATCACCAAAACCGATCGATATATCTTTTTCAATCCTCCAGGTGATATGATATGATGTGTGGTATTTATCCAAATATTGCTATCACTACGAAACCAGCAATGTACTAACTCCACTACATAATACAAGCGGATAGCCCTCACAGTTCGGCTACAAACAGCTGAGCGTGTGTATACAGGGTGTCTCTAAAATATGGTGCCATAGCTTAACCACAGATTCCGGGGATCAAAATAAGACGATTTAACGCAACTTACCTCTATCCGAAATTGCAACGCCAAAGATCTTCAAAAAATGTCTATATTTTTAAATAACAAAAGATTGTTTTTAGCAATTAGGATGAAATTTGGGATGTGATTCTTTACTGGAAAAAGGTGTTTTTTGACATCATTTTTTTGTTCAGGAGGGTAACGTAAGTGGTCAAAGGTTGATCATCCACAGTCAAAGAAGGTCATATCTTTTTAACAGTTCGGCCAATAGTTTTCAAATTTTTTTTACAGAGAAACATTCTTATTTCAAATATTTTTTGTCTCTTGTTTGATTTCGGTATCTGCCATAGTTTAGGCTGAAAAAATTATTTTGATTGGCAGCAGTGCATTTCGTAAAACAGATGTAGTAATCTAGTTGTCCCGTATGTTGAGAAATAAATCACGAAGAGACAATTTGATATAAAGTTTATTACTAGCAAGTATATAAAGGGTGGCGCAAAGTAATCCGAACCATTTCTGAATCAATGGTTCAGCTTATTTTGTACCACCGGTAAATTAATAGGTTTACAGCAAATGCTCAATGTGACCACCATTTTCCCGGATGCAAAAGTTGATTCTACGCAAAAAGTTGTCTCTTCGTCACTTATTTCTCACCATCCGGGACAACTAGATTACTGCATCGTTTTAAGAAATGCACTGCAGCCAATCAAAATAATTTTTTTCAGCCTAAACTATGAGAGATACCGAAATCGAACAAGAAACGAAAAATATTTAAAATAAGAATGTCTCTCTGTAAAAAAATTTTAAAAATTATTGGCCGAACTGTTAAAAAAATACGAGCTTCTTAGCCTATGGATGATCAACCTTTGACCACTTACGCGACACTCCTGAACAAAAAAACACTTTTTTCCAGTAAAGAATCACATCCCAAATTTCATCCTAATCGCTAAAAACAATCTTTTGTTATTTAAACAAATAGAAATTTTTTGAAGATCTTTCCCGTTGATAGCGCTTTAACGAAGCAATTTCGGATAAAGGTAAGTTGCGTTAAATCGTCTTATTTTGATCCCCGGAATCTGTGGTTAAGCTATGGCACCATATTTTAGAGACACCCTGTATAACCCTACCAACTGTGCTGTACCTGAAAACTTCTATTGAAACTCAACGTACGGTGTCTTAAGGAATGCGACCCTTGATCGACTGGCCGAGATATTTACCGGTTGTGTAACAAATGCTGCAGAACTTGTTGACAGTATTTGTGCATTTGTTCTAAGAAAAGTACGCGCAATACAAGAATACAACCATCTAGTTACAATAATCTGTATAACCTATAACTCAAGTCTCAAACTGAAAGAATCGGAATATCGATAAAGCGATAAAATAAGGAAGTATCAGGAAAGGTAACATAGAACATAAGGTACCTACTGTATTATTATTTCTGACAAAACTGTTGATACTCAATAGTGTTAATAGCTTATACTTCAACTACTGCAAATTAATCATTCGTTTATTAGAGGCATTTCATAATCATTTATACATGTCATGACGCAAACTATTTGTTAAAATCTTAATATTACCTAAGACATTTTAAACTGCATGTTAATGTGCCTCCATGGTTATTTTTTATTTACGTTGATAGGTACCTATACGATAAAAAACTATTGGGCAACCACATATGCAATTAGCCGTTTAAACTTTGCATGTTTTGTACTGCGTTGTTATAAATCACAACATAGCAAAACACATTGACAGCTAAAGATGAATAGATTGGATGGAGGATATGTCATAGAAAACATATTGTTGTCCCTCTTTGAATCGTTTCAAGAGAAATAAATTCTAATATTTCTAAATTTATTAAAAATAAAAACACATAATATAATTTCATCGTGATACTGATAATGATAATGATACCCCATCTACAAAAAAATCATGTCTCAATTCCTGAAAAACAAGGTAATACGAGCAATTCAAGCAACTGTATTTCAAACGTGAACCCAGAGTTAGTTTCAATCTATTCCAAACTGGCTATGAAACAAGATTGACTCTTCCCCTAATTATTAATTTTAAAGATAGGTACTGTTTCATTACAGGGGTGCGTTTGTTTATTCAGTGATTATCTGTTTTCCATTTATAAACAGACAACTACATTGTAGAAAGTATACTAAAGCCCAATATGCTTTGATGACAACTTCAAAACCCTGCCTTCACAAAAAGAACACGTTACTTAATCTTACAACCATTTGACCCACTTCAGCTGTTAAATATAGCTCGAAGAATTTTATTCTCATAAGAGTCGATTGTTATTTCCAGTTTCTTGCGTCATATGGAACTTATACTTAGCAATTAGTAAAAATCTGAGTACCAAAATTGGTTTAAACTTACTGCAAAGAAAAGCAAAGAAAATCTGCTGCATAGTAAATTTTCAATTTACTACACCATGTTACCTCATTCTTTTTCGACAAACCAGATAATGAAAATGATAAAAATAAATAAAGTGTAAACAATTCCAGTATTTAAATTTAAAAATCCTTTTTAAATTTTCTAAGCCTGGGGAGGAAAATCGACCATGGAGACCATTAAAAGAAATCTTCAGAAATTTCAGAACAACTGTTTTTCGTCGGAAACTGGCGTGGCGCACCTAGCCCTAACAAACACGTGTAGGTGATTACGGATTTCAAAATAAAGCTTTTTTTAAAAGAGATTCTTTCGTTTTCTAATACCAACCAAATCACTTTTGTGATGTAGGTGATCGTCACTCATTAGTTGCGTTTAATTGACTCAGCGACTCGGCACAAACGCGTACCGTGTTTTAGTGCCAATCGTATTGGTTGACCGTAAAAAGCGATAGGAGTATTATATGTGCTGAGTCAATTATTGAACGCAACTATTCACTAGTAGTCGCGGTCCTTTTAAGTTCAAGGTTTTACGTCATTATTTTAGTTCATTTACATTTTCACATTACCAAAATTAGTATATATTTTTTAAAGTTGGTATACATTAAATTTACTATACAAGATGTTTAGATGTCCGAAAAGTAGCGGAGGAGGGCCATTCCCAGTATATGAGAAAAAGGATAAGAAAATGCTTTGGAGTCTATATACTTTAAGTTACTCAAGAATAATTATAAGAGATAAATCAAGCAACATTGATGTTTATTACTGCAGAATAAAGTAAAACTTTATGTAACGATATTTAGAGAAGAGTCTAGGGTAGAACCGAGTACTCGATACAAAAAGAGATGCAAAAAGTGTCTCCTTAGCTTAATCAATTCATAATTAATTTGGTAGGTGGAACAACTCATTTAGTTTACAATGAATGTAGCCGATTCCAGTTGCAATCCACCACTGGCTTGGATCGCTGGACTGGAATGCTACTGGAATAAGATGAACCGGGCATAACAGATTGTATGTAGATTTTATCAAACCACGTGTTTCCCGGTTTTAGAATAAGTATCTAAAAGAATAGCGTTGCTAGAATATTTAAATAGTTAAATAATATAGTTAATAGTTAAATAGTAAATAAAATACTAATATTAAATAAAATATCGATTTCAACGGGAAATAACAAGATTTATTCGCTTTATACGTATTTCGGCATCAATGTGCCATTGTCAAAAGCAATATAAGATATTATAACAAATGCAAAATATAGTAACTCCTTGATTCTATTATTTTAACACTGCGTGAAGCAGCTAGCCCCAGTCAACCCGTCAGAGGTCAGTCGCTTATCAGTGTGTTTTAAAAAGATATTTATTCCAAAATCTTCAGTAAAGGAGAATCTAAGAGTTCAATTTGCTCATTCATTAAAGGTATGTTGTTTTTTGTGTGTTTATAAATTTCAAAAGCTTCTAAAATGTTTAATTTATTCATTTAATTGTATTATTAGATGTTAATGTGTGATTTTGTTCTAACAAATGTTTAGCATAATTTGATTTATGTGCATGTTTATATTTGTAACAACGGATATGTTCTTTTTGCCTAATACTAAAATTTCTAATTGTTTGACCTATATATACTGAATCACAATGTGAACAATTTAATTTATAAATACCTCATTTTAGCAAATCATTAATTTTGTCTTTAGCATTGAAAATTAATCATTTGCTAAAATCAGGTAGGTATTTATAAATTAAATTGTTCACATTGTGATTCAGTATATACGAGTATAGGTCAAACAATTAGAAATTTCAGTATTAGGCAAAAAGAACATATCCGTTGTTACTAATATAAACATGCACATAAATCAAATTTTGCTAAACATTTGTTAGAACAAAATCACACATTAACATCTAATAATGCAATTAAATGTTTACACTTTTCTGATAACAAAAATAAATTAAATATTTTGGAAGCTTTTGAAATTTATAAACACACAAGAAACAACATACCTTTAATGAATGAGCAAATTGAACTCTTAGATTCTCCTTTACTGAAGATTTTGGAATAAATATCTTTTTAAAACACACTGATAAGCGACTGACCTCTGACGGGTTGACTGGGGCCAGCTGCTTCACGCAGTGTTAAAATAATAGAATCAAGGAGTTACTATACAAATCTGTTTGCATTTGTTATTACATATTTTATAAATGCTTTTGACAATGGCACATTGATGCTGAAATACGTATAAAGCGAATAAATAGTTATTATTTCCCGTTAAAATCGATATTTTATTTAATATTTATTATTTATATAATCATGGATTTTAACAAAGTAACGTTTGAAAATGTCAATAAATGAAAATCATGTTTACAATATCACATTGTAAATTCTGCATTTCAAAGCACCGAATGGATAAACATTTTTTGACTTAACTGTAATTTCCAATTAAAATATTTAGTTTATTCGCTATCATTAATCTGATCTATAACACATTTATCTGTGCTGGCATGGAATCTTCGGTCCAATAACAAATTAATTGCAAAAAATTAAATCAGTTTATCTTTTTTTATGATAACATTTTAGAACATGGTCGTGGCGCTATACATTATATTGTATGTTCTCTGTTACGCAAGAGAAAAATGTGCACTAGTATTATTTTGAATATTCTGCCTAGAGTATTAATCGGTATTAATTAATACTAGTATAATGTTATTCATTAACCGCTGATTAATTCTCACTCACGCAGTAAAAAATGATAAAAATCGGTAGGTAAATTTACCTGCAAATTACTAATACCGTTATTAGTTTTTCGCAAATTACAATAATTAAACTTCATCATTCCTTTATATTCGAACAGGTAATTATTATTAATGGAACACTTTATTTAATTCCTCGAGGATTAGGAAACCGCTAGCTAGAATTCAAGATGACCAATTCATCATGGTAAATAATTGGTATGTATTTATTACTACACTAATACATATACCATTATCAGGAAAACGTAACCTATAAGCTCAGTCACATCAATCTTAAAAATATTAAACTAACTGCTTAAAATTCGTGGAACATCTTCTGATAGTGGCATGCCAATGGTTTAATAAATATAATAATAATAAATATAGAGCCTGGAGTGTTAAATTAAAAATTTTCAACGATTGCAACTGTAGTACATGGAATATTTAAAAAAAAATGCACCTCTCGAAAAATTATGCTTTTATCCTCCTTGATGTATTATCTACTATTTCATTGTTATTTTTCTGAAACAGTACCTATACAGGGTGTCTCTAAAATATGGTGCCATAGCTTAACCACAGATTACGGGGATCAAAATAAGACGATTTAACGCAACTTACCTCTATCCGAAATTGCTTCGTTAAAGCGCTATCCAACGGCAAAGATCTTCAAAAAATTTCTATTTTTTTAAATAACAAAAGCTTGTTTTTCGCGATTAAGATGAAATTTGGGATGTGATTCTTTACTGGAAAAAGGTGTTTTTTGGCATCATTTTTTTGTTCAGGAGGGTCACGTAAGTGGTCAAAGGTTGATCATCCACAGTCAAAGAAGCTCATATCTTTTTAACAGTTCGGCCAATAGTTTTCAAAATTTTTTTACAGAGAGACACTCTTCTTTCAAATATTTTTTGTCTGTTGTTTGATTTCGGTATCTGCCATAGTTTAGGCTGAAAAAATTATTTTGATTGGCTGCAGTGCATTTCTTAAAACAGTTGTAGTAATCTAGTAATCTAGTTGTCCCGTATGTTGAGAAATAAATCACGAAGAGACAATTTGATATAAAGTTTATTACTAGCAAGTATGTAAAGGGTGGCGCAAAATAATCCGAACCATTTCTGAATCAATGGTTCAGCCTATTTTGTACCACCAGCAAATTAATAGATTTACAGCAAATGCTCAATGTGACCACCATTTTTCCGAATGCAAAAGTTGATTCTACGCAACAAATTGTCTCTTCGTCGTTTATTTCTCAGCATACGGGACAACTAGATTACGATACTATATCGTTTTAAGAAATGCACTGCAGCCAATCAAAATAATTTTTTCAGCCTAAACTATGGCAGATACCGAAATCAAACAACAGACAAAAAATATTTGAAATAAGAATGTCTCTCTGTAAAAAAAATTTGAAAACTATTGGCCGAACTGTTAAAAAAATATGAGCTTCTTTGCCTATGGATGATCAACCTTTGACCACTTACGCGACACTCCTGAACAAAAAAATGATGCCAAAAAACACCTTTTTCCAGTAAAGAATCACATCCCAAATTTCATCCTAATCGCGAAAAACAAGCTTTTGTTATTTAAAAAAATAGAAATTTTTTGAAGATCTTTGGCGTTGGATAGCGCTTTAACGAAGCAATTTCGGATAGAGGTAAGTTGCGTTAAATCGTCTTATTTTGATCCCCGGAATCTGTAGTTAAGCTATGGCACCATATTTTAGAGACACCCTGTATATATTGTAATTTTTAAATATATTAGAAACCCCTGCTTTGCCAAACGAATATGAAGTTTGCAGCGTGTGGGAGCTTTATCAAAACGTAACAGTTTTAGTTCATTCCGTGATTTTTCACTAACGTGCAGTTAGTACCAATACCATCCTCATCCATCACTATACAATTTGTTGTAATCGGGAAAATTCAAATAACCTACGAACGATTAATTAATAATAGCAGAATAAAAGCAGTGCTGTGGCGCATTTGATACTGAAAAAGATTCTTTCAGACCGAGTGATTACTTAAAACGGACAGCCGATTATAAGATTAATGTTTGGATTATTTAATATTTAGGAAAAATACTTCTCCACTCTCCTACTTAGTTTTCAATGTTTGTCTTTAATATGAAATAGGGAACAAAAATCAGATCTTATCCTTTATACTTTATAGAAGGAATGTGAGTGGCAGCAATCTATAGGTACGCACAGAGTTTTAATTTAATGGCCGCCGAGTTACAACCTCTGCAAGAATCATTTAAAAACATTTTCAGGATAATATTATAACATTTGATGCCTTTCTGGGATGGTATTGTAATTTTCCTGTTTTTTCGGGTGATTTTCCTTTCCAGGTCGGAACTTATATGATGGCTTGAACCCGCGATGTCAATTTTGTTATGTTAGGTATCTGAAAACCTTGAATATCCGATACTGTAACTGTATAAGATTTATTTTTCAATTACAAGAGCCAAACAATTATTTATTAATTTTGACAAAAAACTTTGGAATCATTCAAGCGTTGATTAATTTATTCAACAAAGCGAAGTAATTTAAAGTTCTATATTTATAAATTGCATAACCCAGTATGTCGTTTTTTATTAGTAAGTAGTTACTTTTCTGATTCCTCCCAGAGCTCGGCATTCTTTCAACGGTTTTTCCGGATACCAGTTAATAGAGTATAAAATTTTTATGTCTCTTTAGCTGTTTAGAATTCTACTGGCGTACGCCTCGTAAAAGTATAGAAAATAAATGTAAAGAAAATACACGCCACAAAGAAATCCACGTGTATTCAGAAGTTGAAGCATTTCTTATCTTAATTCTGTCGACAAACTAAAGTCGACCCACCGATAAAAAAAACTAGTTTGGTTTGATCTAAGGAGAATAGAATAAATCTATCGTGCCACCCTGAAGATGCCTATGATCTATCAACGTTAAAAAGTTAATGAACAACGAAGGATTTTAAGAGCTCTTAGTTTGGTAAATGTAAATGATAATAACCTGAAACAGCCGTCACAAAGTGTAGGTACCGTCAAGAAACGTTTTTAAAGGATAAGGATCTTAATAAATGATAACTAAAAAAGATGACATTCACTTTCAAAAGAAATAAGGAAGCAAACATAATCATTGGTTTTAAAATTGAATTAAAATTACTAGTTTTTGTAAAACCAATTGGAAATGTCGGCATACGAACCAACCTATTTCATTCTTATTATTATTTATTTACAACAAAAAAAATGTTAATGTTTAAACCAATAAGGAATATAAATATTATTTCAAAATATTCATATACCTATTCTTTATCCCAATAAATTTATTTTAGAAACACTTCCAGCAAAAAAGAAAATTAGAAGTTAAAAATAGTTGTAATAGTTGTAAATATGTAATATTAAAATAAGTGCTGCGGATTTAGATGGGTCTTTTCAAAATTCACAGAATTAACTAACGGAAACGAAGATTAAGACTTACCAGTTAGTTACATAAAATTAATGCTCAAATTTTAAAAATGTTTGTTGGGTCTACATTTTGGTAAGGGGCCACGAGACTGATTAAATGTGAGACTATGGCTAGTCAAGGATGTAAGTTGGAGTTCAGCAGGTAAAAACACGGTGTGCGGGATGAATCAGGGTAACTGACAAGAATACCCGAGTCAAGGTGACCATTCGGCCACGGACCATCCTATGGCGGTGGTTATATCGCCGAACACTCAACTACCGCTAGTGTTTTATCACCAAAAAATACCTATAAGTACATGACAAGAATCACTTTTATATATGAACTGGACAGTTTCATGTTCTAATTGCGATTTTAAAGCTCGACAAGTTTTTATGAAATTTCATATAGACAGCAGTTTAAATAAATTTATAACAAGCAGCAGACTGAAGAAAATATTTATTATTAAGTAGCTTAGGGAGTTTAAATTGTCTGTCAAATAGCTTCCCTCTTAAGTCCTTATGTGCCTATTTAGTTAGGTATGGTATGTTAATAACGAGCATGAGAAATATTCTAGTTTAGGTAGTATAGTTTTAGTATTTTTATTTTAATAATTTTTTTGTTTCTATTTGAAAGTGTATACGTCATAGCCTAATAACATACTATAATTATAGCAGTAGAAGCTAGTTGCTATCCAATACCGCTATGTTTTCTCAATCAAAAGTAAATTAATATCCACGACGTTAAAAAACGTTGTCATTCTGAACCAGAATCATTTTACCAGAAAATACAAGTATAAGATAGTTATGTAATGTAATAGTTATTTTTGTATCATGGCCAAAAAGTGAATTTTTTTCGGCCGGCACTGATTTTCTGGTCGAGGCAAAGCCGAGACCAGAAGACAGAGAAGGACAAAAAAGCACTTTTTGGCAGAGGTGCAAACAACAGTTTTTAGGCGAATATTACAAATGTTATTAACAAATTTAAATTTTTATCTAAATATTCCAATGACATTTGGTCACGTGACCATTCTGAAACGTCATAGCTGTTTTTATCGTAGTCGACTAAAAAATTATAAATCAGCGGCCGTAAAGTAAAAGCGGCCGAAAAACACCGGCCGTAAAGTATTTGCGGCCGTAAAATAGAAATTGACAAATACCTACTACAAATTGACACTTTACGGCTGTCAAAAGATACGTAAAACAGCTGTTTTTATCATAGTCGCCTAAAAAATAAATTAAGGACTCAAATTGGCTACGATCTATTACTATGGCAACGCGTCAAATATCGTAACTCCTGAATCCTATAGATTTCTGATATGAAAAAGTTTAAGGGGCCTGCAGCGCTCTTCTTGAAAACACGAAATTTGCTTCAGAAAAATAAGTGGTTCCAAAATGCACTAACTATACTTTATCATACATCAAAAGATTCGTATTTTTACAAGGAAGCTCGCTTGCTTTTTCAATTTTTTAAAAAAGCGTTAGTAAGAAATTTATTTTGAAAAAACCGAAAAAATATGCAGTTTTGCTATTTTCTCAGAAAAGTACAAGTTTGTTTCTTATCCGATTTCAAAAAACTACACGTCATTAGAAGCGCAATAGAATATTCTAGCTCGCTTGCTTTTTGGATTTAGATTAAATTATAGTTTAAAGATGCTATAAGCAATAATGTAACTTAGTTCATAGCTATTGAAATATACAATTAAAACTAATAATTTTTTTGAAAATAGTAACGTATTATACTATTAATGTTTTGAACTATATCTGCGTTTTTTACAGTATGAAGTAAAGCCAATAATATTTATGTTTATAAGTGCAAAATATTGCTAAATCAGCTCTAGTAGTTCATGGTTTTACCACCGTTACAGGTTGGCGCTGCTGGTATACCTAATGGCTACGGTACGGGCAGTTTACGATAATCCGATTAGTATAAGAATGAATTGGAATTCCAGAAATTAGAAAGCTATTTTGTTTCATACGTTCTACCTGTTCCACAGTTCTAGTCATAACTGTGGGTATGGATAATTTGAGTGGAACTGAGATGATTTAGAAAAATTAATTATTAGAAAAATATATGAATTTATTTAATTTAAAGAAGATTTGTAAATTAAAATAAATAAGAATATTAGATTGCTAGAATATAAGGTATAAATAAAAAAATATTTTTTTATTAAATGTTAAAAATAAAATAATTTCATATTTTTTTATTAAAGATTTAATTTATTTATTATTGTTTAAATAAAAAGAGAAAATCCAGGTATATTCAAAATATTGAATTATAGCAGTAAATAAATCTTTATTATATATACATCTAAAAATAAAAAAGCATACAACAGATGAAATAAATAATCGCTATCTATCGTATTTATCAATAGAATAACACATACTACTATTTAAGTATTTACAATTAAATCTTTTTTTACTTCAGATATATATTTCGCATAGGCAAGTTCCTAAGACGTCGTGAATCTATAAGTTCGGGAAGTAAGGAATTCATGTAAAAAGCGTCTAATTTAATGACCATCTTTTCCCAGATTTTCCTATCCCTAGCAATTTCTTCAATGCAGACGCCTTTAGGGGTCCAAACGACGAAGTAACAGACTTCTTTATTTGTTACATGCAGCTGCCCTTGTACTTGGTACATATATTTATGGGTCGATTTTAACTTTAGGGAATCCCCTTGTAGTGTGCAAAATTTAATTTATTTTTGCAAAACTCCTTCCTGTGGCGTTAAATTTTTACAGGAAGCAGGACATTTAATTTCGAGTATTGCATCACCGTTTTGTGTGAGACGATCGGGGCTTGCGGCCAAATATGGTTTTTCGCTATCAACGCAAAGTCCTATAATTTTTGTTTTAATACCATAAACAGCCTCGAATGCGTCGACTGCATTTTGTTCATTCTCTTGGCCATATCTGGTATATTCATTACCTAAAAATTTGGAATATAACAACGTTTCTACAGTTGCAGCTGTTGATGTTGTGGGGCGCATGCAACAAATTCTTCCAAAATTCGATGCCGTAAGACGCAGTTTCCGCTCTCGCTGCCATAATTCGGAAAGAGCCTGCTCTCTGGTATCAATTTCAAGCTGCTTAGCTTCAGTTTTAGATAATTTGTCTAATAATTTATTTTTTTCTTTGTTGAACACTTCTTCAACCATATCCGGGTAGTCGTCGATGCATATGCCGTAATCTAGATCAGGACCGGCAACTTCACGTCGCCTTTTCTTGAAAACTGTAAATTTACAAAAATACTGAAGTAGTCCTATCTCCGACGATTTATGAAAAAATCGAGTGCACCGAAAACATAATAACTAACTCACCTCTCTTCTTGCTGTCGCACAACCTTCTTCTTTTCATTTTTTCACAATAAGTTATTGTGAATTTTCCAGGTCCGCATTTATTTATTCGTGTCTGAAGCACTTCATGGAAATTACCCCCGCTATTAAATGATAAAGCAGCTGCAGTGCACCGAGTTTCATAGGCTCCTTTCAACGAAAAATTAATTCGCTTGCCTCCTATAAATTTAGCCACAACAGAATTATATGATTCGGCGAGGTTGTTGTCCATGTTGTGAAGTAAACTCCAGGAGTTATCTGCTATTCTCCTTGTTCTCTTCATCATCTCTTCGTAGATATTACATATTTTTAAAAATGGAATTTGATTTTCCTATATGAAAATACAAGGTAGTAATAAAAATATTGGATAAAATTGAATATAATTATGGATATACCTCTCCAGATTCCAGTTTTGCTTGCTTCTTTTCCTGACTACAAAAGTAATCCCGGCATTTCTCGTGATCGCCGAAGACGTGGTGCGGTCCATTTAGAAGATCTTCTTTTAAATTTATAACCTTATTCTTCAAATCTTCTTCACTTTTGGACCAGTACTTGACTGCTCCAGTGACTGCCAAACGTAGCGATTCAATTTTAGCTTCAACAATTTTTCTTCCCTTTATATTGAATGTTGTGTTAGTTTTCAAATCTGTCAATTTCGAAACATAATTCCTCAGTAAGTGATTTTTGCATTCCACTTTTTGTATATGGAAAGCTGGCCCGTAAGGAGATGCATTTATTATTTTACTATACACATTACTATCTCCATCCCCAATTAATCGCCCATAAATTAAACCATGCATGTCCACCATGACCTTCTAAACGCCTCTAATATTACATCAGATTCCATAGCTGTCGAATTGTTACCCCAATTTTTATAACATGTATGGTTACTAGGATTTTCATTACAATATGATTCTTTGGAACAAACTGTGCAATACTTGTTGCGTATGCCCAAAAATATAATTTTTTTGGTTTTAGCTCCAATCACACAAGCCTGAAAAGATATCACAGAAAAATCATTGTTATGACAGTCAAATTAATTTAATAATAATTCTTACAACACCCGATGCTGCATTGTAATTCGTTCTGTAGGATCGTTTGCTCCAGGCACCATCTGCAATAACAGTAATCACGGGAATTCCATCTGCATTTACATCTCCTGCCTCTTTTGCCAACTCAGCTTCTTCCTTTGCAGCATCCTGAATTTTTTCCCATGCGGCATTTCTTATTTCGACAGATACTTTTTCAAAATATTTCTGATACGTTGTACCTGCCATATAGGGAATGTCCATAGCAGAGAAAAATTCGTTTGTTTGGCTATATCCGATTCCTACTGACAAAGCCCCCGACACTGACACCATATTAATGTTTTTTTCTGCGTTTGGATTTTCCGTAGACACTTTTTCGCTAACACCACACATTTTACATTTGAATGTAAAAATACTTCTACATCCCATTCTGATTTCACTGACTATGTTCATATTCGTTATATTGCAATCGAATCCAGGGTGCGTAATTGTTTGTAATCGTTCGAAAAAATATTGTATATCCACTACTCTGCGCCCAACAACGTTAAACACATTGTTTTCTTCTGGGGTATGTGTTTCTATATATAATTCTTCATTCAAACACAATTCTTCTTCAGCATTGCAAATCATTTCTGTGTTATTTTCTTCGAAAGAAGTACTACTTTCAGTAGGAGTTTCTACAATAACATCTGTCCATGGGTTAAATAAATCTCGATCATGAAATGGTATTGTAGTGGAATCGCAGGTTTGTTCTGCTTTTGCGATACTAAAAAACAATCCTCTGTAATGTCTTTTTAAAAAATTGGTACGATGAATTTATAATAAATAAACTTACCGAGTTTTCCACGTTCTTTTCGCTAATAACCGTTTACTTTTCTTCGCGCTACTAGGTGCACGTAACTTGTTCGTTAAATATCGTCCCATTTTACTAACACTGAGCACAATAACTACACAATCAGCACTGAAAACACAGACACTTTTCACAATTACCTGCCAAAAGACTTTCCACAATACTGAGACAGTGGGGTTTATCTTTTTGTTTTTATATAGACGTTCTCATTACCTTAACATTACATTACCATTACAATCAGCTATAATTACGCCCTTCTAATTAGAAGAAAAACATAGCTAAATAACTTTAAAAAAGTTACTAAACTGAAGAGAGACTATTAGAAGAAATTAATATTCATGTTCCTAAAGTTAGACTTAGGAACAAACATATAGTATTTAAAAGAAGAAAAACATAGCTAAATAACTGTAAAAGTTACTAAACTGAAGAGACTATTAGAAGAAATTATAATATTCATGTTCCTATAAAGTTAGACTTAGGAACAAACATATAGTATTTAAAACTAATTTCTCGTGCTGCCCTGTAAATTAGCAAGTAAGTGTATAACTATAACGCAAATAGCACATATCTTATAAATTTATGTATTTATTTAGGTAATGATACTTTCATAGTCGTTTAATGAAAAAAAATTAGTTGTAAATGGCATTACAAACATAATAAACTGAATACAGTCCCTTATTAGCAGATGCAGAAGATAAGATAATATTACAAGTGTAAGTCAGAGTTGAGCCTTTAATCCCCCGAAAGGTAAAAGTGTATACGTCGAAGCCTGTATAATATTGAATCATTTGTTGTAGTATAATGGGTTGCATAACTTCAAATTTGTAATTCTTCCAAGCGCTGCAGGCCCCTTAAGGGGGCTATGCAAATCTGTCTTACATTAGTGATTACTGATTAGACTGTACAATTATCAAACTAAAGTAAACTTGAATCTGTTAACAGTTCAAATTGAGGTTTTCTTTCTATAGTACGTAAATAAGACTTGGGATAATAATTATTATGTCACAGAATAGTCATCTCTAATAATTAGAAAACATGTTGCTTGCTCTTTAGAAATATCCCACTGCCTAATTATCTGCATAGGTTATTTCCAAAATGTTTTATATAGGTACACATTTTTCCGACGGATTGTAATGAATTTTTCAGTTTCCTCGATAAAATGTTGTTTTTTTTTTTGTTTTTTATTGACGATTATCGTTTGTCCTATTTTCCTCTTTAACATTCTATTTTTAAAAAACATTACAGAAGTCGTTAATTCTATTATTACTGGAAATGCTTTAATATATATTTTCGCAGAAGCTGTGGTCTATTTTCTATGGGGTGCAGAGTGAAAAACAATGTTTTAAAAATCATTTAGAAACTGCCTGCTCCATCGTTTTTTTTTCTGAAAATATTTGCTGTTAAAAATAACAACATTCCTTATCTTTCATTTCGCTTATCCAAGAGCGGAGAGAAGTACATTTAGGGAGAAGCCGGCCAACATGTAAACAAAAGCACGTGGTAATGGTAGGCATATGACCGCAGCAGGCTATATGATTGGTTGAGTAAAGAGAAAGTCTTGCGCGGACTGCGTATAAATACCCTGGAATAGATTTACTTACTTATGAGGAGAGGAGAGGAGACATTTAACTGTGATACCAAAAAGGTATTTTTTAAAATTCATTTTAAATATGAATTTGCTTTTCTTAGTTATTTTCAAACTTTTCCGACATACTTATTACAAATGTGTATGCTACACATGTGTATACAATTTTTTTTTCCGAAACCATCCTACCATAAACAAAATTTTGTCGGTTGTTAACGAGAACGACCAGATAAGAGAATACCTATCTTACGTAAAATGCGCATCTTGCATCCTGCTCCTGAACATGGTGTAGTTTGGTTTCCATTCATGTTTTTAAACTGTTCCGGAAATGGGGAAAAAATTAATTTCCAATTTTATGATCGTTTAAAATATCGTACGTCAAACCATTGAATAATCAAACTAACCTACCTATTTCTATATCTCTGTATTTTGATATTTGTACATATTCTATAACGTTATTTTTTTACCTACACCTATGGAGGTACCAACTGCTAAGGTCATACGGCCTCACCCCCTTCTAACGCACACAGACTTTCAGAATCATACGGCGAGCACTAAACCTTACTAAAATGTAAACATTTCAATTCAAAATTCAAGATATTGTCATTTCATTACCTATACCGGGTGCCATGATTTTCAAATTTTATAGCATTTGTCAAAAAATTTGATAGTTATAGTTGGCATAAATTAGTGGTTTTCTGTAAATGACAACTAATTTAACAAATTTTTGACAAATTCTGTAAAATTTGAGTATCATGGCACGTCATATTTAAAAATCATGACATTTTAAATCGTTATTTTAAAATAAAAATAGCACATTTAATTTTATTTTTAGCGCCATTTGAAGCGCAATCATTTTACCTTTCAATTAATACCATTACCATTCCTGTAAGTTGAATTGGCGAGCAGGAATTAGCAGAAACGTTTAATACAATATTAAATCCCTATGTACAGTCAGTGACAAATGTTTTCACCAGTGTTGTACCACTATAACCCGCTTTACTGAGAAGTATAGGACGTTTTTGTATTCACCGGTTCCACATGCAGTTTTATAAGATTTTGTTAAAATATTCAAGAGAAGGTAATAAACTGATGAAGAGGTTAAACCACGAGCTGCTAAGTCCTGCTTGTTGGTTAAAAATTCGTTTGCAAAATAAAAAATTTGAATTGAAGATGCCCGGAAATGAAACCTAGTAATTATCTGGATGTTTTTCAGTTGCCCATCAGCAGTCTGTGTGTAGCAACATCAGGAGTAGCAGCAGTGATCTATAATTATAAAATAAAATATGGTTGATTTTTTCAGCGTCCAGCAAGCAGCACGCGACTGAATATTTCTTAGCAACGTTAAAATACCCGTTGGCTGAATAAACTGCTTACGTGCGACTTAAGGCCCATTACGTGCATGCCATGGCATTATTTACACATAGTCCTGATTGAATTATACATGAAAGAAATATTTTGTTTCGACATGCTGCACCTTGGCCTATCTATTAGAAACTGATAGAGCAGCCAGTCACGGATCAGAAATTAACATATTAATCAATGTAAAAATATGTTGTCATGAAACGTATAATTCAGTTAACGGGTCGATCCTACTACAACGTAAATTGTATAATTAATGAGAAAGCTAAACACGGCAAAGACGTCAACCAGCAGATAGGACATAAAGGATGCGTGACTCAAAGAAGAATTCTCGATTAATTACTAAATGAAAAGGAAAAAACCGTTATTTCTATTACGACATAAATAAAATTGCATTCATTGTATTTTTTTTTTACTTTTCCATACCACCACTGATAGCTATTATATGTTGAAATTTCGACAAAATAAGCTTTTTTAAAAAATGCAAAACCCGAAGCGGAAGTTAGACATGTTTCTTCGGTAGCATTTTTTTAATAAACAGAATTTTGCAAATCTGAGTAACGGATATGAAAGAAGACCATAATCCAATTCAATTTTTGAAAAATTATTACAAAAAAACTGGCTTGTTTAGTTACATTTTCTTTTTTGGATGAATACTACAATATCCGTATGGCACCCTCTACGAGGTTTTGAAAATCAGAAATTGATGCTCCTATAGCACTCCTTGATTAGTCAAAATATGAAAGAAGTTTAAACATATAAATTATTCAGTATATAGCTTTCCATTCTCCCGCTTTCTCCTAAATTTATATCACGTATAAACTATATACAGAGTGATGATAAAGTATCGCACAAAAATCATATTCTGGTTATTTAATGGTTTTACGGAAAATCCTGAGACCCGCCGATTTTTGTTTTTAAATTTCCATTCATACATATAATTTTCAACCCCCCACCCCTCAACCCCTAAGTGCTAGCAACCCCAACTTTAAAAATGTAAATAGAAAGATACCCTTTGTGATACCTCTTTTTATAGGTCTTTTTATTCTTAATATAACTAAAAAAAGTTTTTCAAAATCGATTGATAAATAACGGAGATATTTAACAAAATGTAATCAATGTAAAAAATGGGGTTGATATTCAACAAAAAATTATGACGTCACAGCGTAGAAATAATGGCACAAATCCTGAGACCCGTCAATTTTTGTTTTTAAATTGGCATTTAGGCAGGTAATTTTAATCCCCCCACCCCTCAGCCCCTAAGTGATAGCAACCCCAACTTTAAAAATTTTAATGGAAAGATACCCTTTGTGATACCTCTTTTGATAGGTCTTTTTATTCTTAATATAACAAAAAAAAGTTTTTCAAAATCGGTTGAAAAATAACAGAGATATTTAACAAAATGTAATCAATGTAAATAATGGGGTTGACATTTAAAAAAAAATTATGACGTCACAGCGTAGAAATAATGGGCGATCAAAACCACACTTTTAGGTCAGGAAGTGCCCATTTTAATGTTACCATTTACGGCGTGTTTGAGCCGTTTCTTGTCGAATATTGACATTTTCATTTGATTACATTTTGTTAAATATCTCCGTTATTTATCAACCGATTTTGAAAAACTTTCTTTTGTTATATTACGAATAAAAAGACCTATCAAAAGAGATATCACAAAGGGTATCTTTCTATTTAAAATTTTAAAGTTGGGGTTGCTAGCACTTAGGGGTTGAGGGGTGGGGGGTTGAAAATTATATGCCTAAATGGAGATTTAAAAACAAAAATCGACGGGTCTCAGGATTTTCCGCAAAAACATTAAATAACCAGAATATGATTTTTGTGCGATACTTTATCATCACTCTGTATATTATTATATAATTGAACGCAAAATTGAATTGTCTATCACACAGTATACGGTATTTGTATAGTTAAAATGTACGGCTGATGAGAATTTCGCGAAGTTCCGTTACGTTTTGTAAAGTTTGAAGATGTATTATTACTAAATGCGTGTCTTTCTTCCGAACGTATCTTATTCTCTAGAAGCAAAAGGAAATTTATTTTCAGGACTTAGGTATATGCGATCGAAAAGTTAAATCCATACGGTCTCTACTGCAGAGTGGGTCCTTAAACCTGTGCATTTTCGCAGTAATATTATGCAAGGAAAACCTAATATGCTCTAACCACCACTCCCCCATCAGTCTCATAGTTACTAAAAAGCGTTTCATACTTAAAATTCAGTACAGTCGGCATTATGGCTATGTTATCCTTATGGGGGAATTTTACACAGCGTTGCCACTCTAATTTTGCCTGCGGCTATTTCTTACAATAAGTTAAATGCTGCATTCCAAGGGTTCTGCAACAACTACTCTTTAAATGTATAGTGTACTACTCTTTGTAGCAGCTGCACGTAAATAAAATACATTAGAAATTATCATAATCCATCGTAGTTTTCAGTAATTACTTAGTAACGAGTTAATAACACTGTAATTTAGATTGGCCATATATAGGGTGTTAGGGAATAAGGGAAGTCGATCTCATAGATTCAAAGGACTAGTGTAGGAGCAAAATGAACTCAAAAAATGGTGAACCATTTCTGAGTTAGGTTCATTGCTGATACATTAGCGTAAGAATAAGTACTGCATCGGTATTATTTACGACATTTATGTAAGTCCCAATTACATAATATTTGCTATTGATAACTATTACTGAGGGCATTAGAGACTAATTTCTAACAATATTATTTAATAGAAAATTACTTTTTAGTACACTGACTCAAACATCTTTTAAAAGGATCGTATCTTACATCGTAAATGTCAAAATCTGATAACCAAATTTTTGACTACTAAATGTCAATGTGGGGGGGGGGGGAGATATTATGACCTTCCAAGTTGGTAAGACTACTGTGGTAAGACCATTATGCAAAATATTCGTTTGCTTTAAGTAAACAAACTGTAGTAGGTAAAAAATCTTTATACTGCCTTCACTAAAGCACAACTTTTTAAATTTATTTCAATACTAATTTACCAAAAAATTAATGCCTTGTGGAAGTACATGCGCTATGGGAGAAAATTCTATCATTTCAGAATTATTGTTAATTTGTTTCGAAATCAAATTGCTTTAATTACCATAGAACAAGCTATCATGCAAACTTCCTGACATGTTGTTAGTATGGAGTTTAACTAAGTAATTACATAATTAACACGTCATTTAAATTCAGATCATTTTGTAATTGTGCCAAGTATGGGAAACAATTATATTGCTGTAATACAAAATAGTGATTCACGTTCACTCAAAACTGTTTTACAATTTATTAAGAGACGGTAATGTGATGTATTCCTACAGGTATATCTAGTTGCAAAGGAATTTTTGAAACCCTTCAACTATATGAAAACAAAATTATTACTACTCACACTCAGCTTTGTCATAATATATGAAGTGGTATTGTAAAATGGTCAATATTCCTCGATGTTTAAGTGTCGGGAAGTACGTTTTCTTAACCGTAGTATACAGTAACATCGTAGTTACATAGTATTTTTGCTCTTCCTTCCGAAACTATCGTGCATGAGAATGATGCAATTAATCATATTCTGCCTCAAGAAGCTTTGATCAATGCATTTAATAACCGGTATAGAGTTATAGACCAAATACGGTTTATACAAGTTTCCTAGAAAAGTATTTTAAATAAAATAATCTATAACGAAACTCACAGTAGCTACCTATAAATTAACCCCTACTTGATAATATTGGGGAATTGGGGAAGCGGAAACTGGGAGCAACTACCAGTTAAAAGGTTAATGGTGCGAATTTATTGGTGAGGAAACTCGCCCGAGTTTTATCTTCAGCCTCCTATCTATAAGGCACCATAAGAAAAATAAATTGCGTAAAACGCCCCTGGAATCCAAACGGATACTTCATGACAACACCGAAAATTTGATAGTAGGTACCTATGTTTTCAAGCCATGACATCACGTCAGCACGCCACAAATACTTAAAATATGTTGTATGCAGAACATTTACAGAAACGATACGGCATATTATTGTTTCCACAGACATCCTGACGTTTGGAAATTTATTGGGGAAATTCTAAGGGACCAGAATCTTCACGAATGACAAATATAACAGAGGGAAATAATAACTTCGTGTAAAAATCACTACCCTTTGTATTAATAAATGGAACTCAGTTATATAAAGCAAATGCTTATATTTGAAAAACTTAAATGGAGAGGAATAAAGGTAAAACTTTAAGATATTGATATATTGAAGACACACAAAGGCGTTGATTGCATGGGAGATCAGTTATGTAACTAAAACGTGTAAAAATGTTGCAACGTCTACAAACGCTAATAAATAATAACATAAAATAAGAAGTCTAACCAGAACAGCTGGATACAAGCAAGAGATCTGAAGACGAAAAGTCACTAATCGTCAATAGTAAAACAACACAACGAAAAATACAAAATCCATGGATATTCTCATATTTCGGAATCCTAGCACCATTTAATAAATTTTGACAATCATCTCCCGTAAACAATCAAGTATTTTTGAGACTGTTGTAACGTGGTATATAGTTGGGGCACGCAATGGTGCATCTACGTCATCAATCGCATTTTCTGGCAATTTTGTAGTACCTACCAATCTTGAAACAGTATAAAACTGTAATTTTTTTTGTGAATTACGTATTAAAAGTATGTTTTTTATAAGCCGATTGAATGTTATTTTACAGTTATTATTTTTATCAATCGCAGACTAATATTACTAGCATTACTAGTCTTATGATTGGTTAGATGCAGCTTACCGCATGCCGCATGACGCGCCAATTGCGGACACACCTTAATGCAAAACCATAAGCGACTTCACAGATAGTGAGCACAACAATAGAATGAACTGCATCGAACTTATCAAGATTTTATTTTTTTATATTACAGTACAAAATAATAAAAGTTTGTTTTTGCTCTGCAATAACGAGGCTATAAACCCATTTCCAAAATATGTCCTCAACAATTCGTTTACATTCAAAGATCTATTACTCTATTATGCCGACTTTTATTTTATACAATCCTTGTACTCGCTTGAAGTTAATCCTCAATCAGTTTATCTGGTCATGATGTTATTTATTTATATTATTCTTGTTACTGTATTTGCGAAAATGTAAATATTTCTATTATCTACATGAGTCGCGACGATAACATATCGTTGGAGTTCTAGAAACTAAAACGCGTGTTTATACAACTAAACAAATGATATCAGGATAATATGTATCGTGTAAAAGACATCTGTAAACGATATAGTGTATTAAACGCATCAGATATCGCGACGATTTGTCGTTGGCATTATGTCGTATCTTTGTCGCCTCGTGTGAAAACGCTTTTACAATCCTAAGACAAAGAAAATTTCGAAATCCTCAAGTAATATAGTTAAAATATTTTGGGATTGGTAAACAACAAAAGAGTATCTATCTACTAATAATTAGAACTATATAACCGCATTGAATTTAATGTAACTCACATTACAGGTTTTATTAAATTGAAATCAATCAACACTCGACTTTCTATGATCTGCAAATTAAAAAATTAACACGTGGAGTATTAAAATTTTAACCGCAAAGTTATCAATATTTTACTACAGAGGGTGTCAATAAAAAAGTATCCGAAACTTTAAGGGTATATAGAACTCATAAAAATACGACCAAATGTTCCAATAAACATAGTATATCGAAAAATGTTTTTCTAAGTGAGCTACAACAATCCCTTGTGTTCATACATGGGTGGTCGTCATTAATTACCGCTCTAACTTTCTTATGCGGCTTTTTTTTAGATTCTCCTTTAGAATTATTAATTACCATAGCTAAATGCCTATAATTGTAACCGTTCTCCATAATTACGTATTTATAGATTGTTAACACCCTTAAACGGGTGATTGTAAGGAGTTTTTAAAGAAAGTGCAGTACAACCTTTAAATGCATTTTTATCGAATACTGTTTCCATATTTTGACATTTACCGTCAGGAGTATCTTTAATTGTTGCAGAAAGTGGTAGGTTATTTTAAATTTTAATCAAAAATTAAAAAACATGTCGCGTATAAAGTTACGGAACCAATCAAGCGCCCCCTTCCCCTGTAAGGACAACTCTGTACAACAATTTGGGAAATTGCTTTTCGTCATTAAATTGGTCAAACAGAATAAGTCGACACGTAAGATTTCATAATTTTATTCGTAGCTGTTCTCCAGCTAACCCCCAAATAGCTCCTTTAGGACAGTTTTTTCGATGTAATTATGTTTATACGACCTTTTTGTTTTACTTTTGTTAATATTATAAGTCCTTAAAGTTAATACGATACTTTTTTATTAACACCATTTCCAATATTATTCGTTTTTTAAAAAAATGGTAAACTTTGTTTAACTTAACAATTTTTAATTTCACTTATTTTGATTTAGATAGGTTACCAAGTGTAGACGTTTCTTCTTAATTTAGCCTCTGATGTTAACGTTTGTATCAAATTGACTTTGCAGAGAAAATTGACTTTGCAGAGATTGTCGTCTGTATTTTTAGTAGATGTCAGTTCCTTGTTACAAGCAATATAACTTCCTTTTATACGCTCTAGAACGTACAAGTAGGCCAGGTATACTGCAGACCTATTAGTAGCCTTGCCATAAAAGCTGGCATCGTTTTATTGTGTTGATAGTCCATAAATATAATTGGTCTCCGCAGAATAAAGCGGCAACGTGAACTAACTGCTCGTAGCTATGCTAACCGCAGAAAAAATAAGCTGCAAGCTCACGAGCTATACTTTCACCACCCGCCTGTAGTTAAAAGTTTTGCTTCTAATTCAATTCCCACACGGTTAAAAATATATCTCCTTGTGTTAAGAGTCGAGTCGACTATATACACGCCTTGTTATTTCTAGCTTTCCTTCGTTGGCTAATAAATTTTCAGGTAATGATTTACTTGCTTGCTCAGAAAGGTGTATGTCTTTCATACACGTTTAGAATTATTGCTTGATTCGAGATGCAGGTAAAATTGCTGTTCTTCGCTTCTTGAGTTCTTCCTTTACGTTTAGATTTTATAAACTTTCAAATTGCAGAACTGTTGTAAAAGTGTTAATTATTTTAGTTTCAGGCTGTTTTCTTTTATTTATTTATTTCTGACGATAAATTGTGGATTAGCACGAAAATGGTATTGAGAATATCAATTCTTAATATCATTTTCAATGTAGATCTGTGGTTTAAATTCTAGGTTGAAAATGACAATTTTCCTTTTTTTGTGAAAAAAGTAGCAGTTTAAACGGCAAAATTTTTTAAGTTTATAATTTGTTAGCCTTGTACGGAATATTATATACGGCTAGCACAATGGATACAAGTTGTCTACAGTTATAGTCTGCATCTCACAAAGTGGCCAAAGCCTTGTAATACCTCTATTCGTGCTAGTAAAAGAACAGAAAAACAAGCAATACCATTTTGCGAGACGTAGACTATATACTATGCCCCAATGTAGGTACCAGGTAGGAATCTAAAAGCTGTAGGTGTAATGGGCGGCTCGTGGGGATCGACGATAAGAGTTATTATTATATCCAGACTCTTTCGCTGGCTGAGTTTACACTCAAACTCAAATGTATAGTACAATCTGCAATTGCGCCGCTGTGATGCTGTGAAACATCCAAGTCTCTTTGCAAATGCCCAACATTCTGAAGTATTGAAATTTTTTTGAATCATAACACGTGCTAGAGTCTGAAATATTTCCTATAGGTACTATGCACATGAGTTGATTCGTCTTGGTACCACCCTCGCGTTTGGAATTTCTGAAATGTTTCAGGAACGTTTCTGGAACGTTCTGGAAAGTTTCAAGAATGTTTCTTTCTACTTCTGTAGTCTACCCCTCTCCTAACAATGACTTGTAATGATGGTAACTGGTGTCAAAATACGCCATTAAAGTAAATATTTTTAAAGACTATACTATTTGAAGAGTAACACATTAAAAACTTATTTTAAACTCCATTATTTTAAATGTCAGGTAATTCTAAACATAGGCATCCTGTATAATTATTATAGGTTATCCTGATACGGTAGGTAATACAATTAACATTTAATAGGCGGTAGTCGACAGCTTTCAGAGGATTTGAAGCCTAGTTTTTCTGCCCACGTCTTCATAACATGCTATTACGTCATAAAATCAAGTAAATAGACCGCGATAAAATCAATGGCGTTAAAAAAATTGCGTATTAGTCAAAGATCTATTACCAAGTATTAAAATATCAGATACATGCAATAAAACAAGCAATGTAAGAAGAATATGTTACGTCAACGGAATACAGTTACACGAGAGTATCTAATACGTCGACGGAACTGATATTTAAACTGTGGGATTGAAAATACTATCTAATTGCAGGTTTGTGCGAAAGTACATAGGTCACCAGCAAATTATAGATCTTCATGCATTAATTAGAAAAGTTAATTAAGCACCACAAACTCAAAATCGTTTGAAGTAACCATCAACTATTCTGACTATATCACGGAGCTCATTACGTTCTACTATGTACACGAAGTGCTCTTAATTAAAATTCAAGATTATATTATTCAGGGTACTTAGAATTTTCTAGGAATTTTAACGTCTCATTGAGTGTTTAGAATGAAAATGAACCTATACCGAAAAAATCAAAAATATACCGCTAGTTTCTTCTAAAGTACCGCCACGAATTTTGACGTTTACGAAGATAATAATAACTCAACAACAATAGGAACTCTCCTAGACTGAATGACATTTCAAACAGAATGCTACTTATTTGAGGAAAAAAACTATAAAACCCTATAGGCATCTTTAAACAGTAGACTACGAGAACGTAGCATTAAAATTGAAATTCAAAAAGCGAAACCCGAGATAAACTCAAACTGGGGAACAACACGACTAAACAGCACCTAGACCAAAGGTATTCACGAAGATATTCCAAACTGCTTATTAACCGAGATGTATCAGACAGGTTGAAGAAGAACAACGCAGATTTCGTCTCACTATATTATAAAGTATTGATGCAAATGCAATATTCATAACCAGACATATTATGAAAAATCTCTCAAATTTAAACAGAAGAACATTTTAATGTTCGGCAACACATGCACATGAAATTGCATACAGGGTGCTCCGCAAAATAATGGGCATAGTTTACGAAAGTAAAATCCTTGGAATACAACAAATTTTTACAATATTAGTTTACCAGTTTATTTTTAGGATTATTCTAAGTAGAGAAGTTCTAATTAACATGTGAGTTGGTCCATGTACTGAAAATCAAAACCTTTGGAATAATATCATCAGAACGGGTTATAATTTACAAACATTTCTGTTCTTCCGTATATTTAAATTTAAGACAAAATTTGCAATTATTAACGCAAAATCGACACAATGTATATCAAAAAAGTGCACTCCTTCTGTTAATCAAAGCGCTCACAGCAATCACAACAAGATTGATTCATTTCTTATTTAAGAATTCACTGGATCTATCAGTTCAGCTCTCGGACAATATACAGGGTGTCGCTAAAATATGGTGCCATAGCTTAACCACAGATTCCGGGGATCAAAATAAGAAGATTTAACGCAACTTACCTCTATCCGAAATTGCTTCGTTAAAGCGCTATCCAACGCCAAAGATCTTCAAAAAATTTCTATTTTTTTAAATAACATATGATTGTTTTTAGCGATTAGGATGAAATTTGGGATTTGATTCTTTACTGGAAAAAGGTGTTTTTTGACATCACTTTTTTGTTCAGGAGTGTTGCGTAAGTGGTCAAAGGTTGATCATCCATAGGTAAAAAAGCTCATAGTTTTTTAACAGTTCGGCCAATAGTTTTCAAAATTTTTTTACGGAAAGACATTCTTATTTCAAATATTGTTTGTTTCTTATTCGATTTCGGTATCTCCCATAGTTTAGGCTGAAAAAAATTATTTTGATTGGCTACAGTGCATTTCTTAAAACGATGTAGTAATCTAATTGTTCAGTATGCTGAGAAATAAATGACGAAGAGACAATTTTTTGCGTAGAATCAACTTTTGCATCCGGGAGAATGGTGGTCACATTGAGCATTTGCTGTAAATCTATTACTTTCAGGTGGTACAAATAAGCTGAACCATATTGGTTGAGAAATGGTTCAGATTATTTTGAGCCACCCTTTACATACTTGTTAGTAATAAACTTTATATCAAATTGTCTCTTCGTGATTTATTTCTCAACATACGGGACAACTAGATTACTACATCTGTTTTAAGAATGCACTGCAGCCAATCAAAATAATTTTTTCAGCCTAAACTATGGCAGATACCGAACTCGAACAAGAGACAAAAAATATTTGAAATAAGAATGTCTCTCTGTAAAAAAACTATTGACCGAACTGTTAAAAAGATATGAGCTTCTTTGACTGTGGATGATCAACCTTTGACCACTTACGCGACCCTCCTGAACAAAAAAATGATGTCAAAAAACACCTTTTTCCAGTAAAGAATCACAACCCAAATTTCATCCTAATCGCTAAAAACACCCTGATAAGCTATGGATATATCCCATTGCGAGACATTCTGTATAGAGTAGGTACTCATATAAAAGTAAATGTAACCAGTTACAATAACTGCAGGAATGCAACCGCAGACTTTCTTGAAGTATTTCATATTTAGTTTGTTTAGAAATAGGTACAATAACAGGAAACTTTTGCAATATAGAACTAGTTCGCTGACTTTAATTAAAGAGCAATTAATGCAGTCTAAGAATTGAGATATATGGCGAGAAAAACCAACAAGTGAAACCGGAGGTAAACAAATCTCCAGGAATATTAGGATCTTATACGATGAAACAGACACATATTTAACAATAGAAAGAACAGTTACAATCTGCAGAACAACTATAGCCATTTTACTAACACAGCATAGCATATCTATCAAAATCGGAACAAACCCGATAAGCTACATAAGATAAGGCGTTGCAGCAGAATAAAATCTAGCTATAGTCTTCGATTGGTCTATACCCCTAAAGCAACGTATACGTTGTAGAGTAACATGAGGTTAGACTTTGTTTCTACTAGTGAAACATCATAAATCGGGCAACTACTCCTGCTCTTATTGTGTTCCTAAGAAAAAATAAATATGTTAAGAATGGGAAGAAATTAGATATTAGAAGAGAAGTTTGAGCTCGAAACAAATTTTATTAAGGGAATTGCTTGTTATAAATACTGTTTGTGCATATCTCAGCAGAACTAAAAGTATTAAGAGGTAAAAAAGTAAATTACTGACGGACAAAATGTATAATTTGAACAAAGAGATCTAGAAAAGTCTATTGATTGGCACCACCGACTGTTTCTTGCACTGTTGTACTTTAACTAAAGCGCAGTATGCTAGTTAGAACATATTATACCTACTTACTCTAGCTAGATTTCTCTCATAAAAATGTATACATCTAGATTACATTCGGTCACCTCTAGCTAATTTAGTTAAAATTTCTACAATGTACAAATATGCAGTGTCTATTTTTCCAGTAGGCCCGATAGGTCAGTGCCTGGGGCCACTGAGCCAGGGGGCCCCACACTCGACCCAACTGTAACTTTTTAAAACAACAGTTTATTTCTGATACCAAGTTTTTCGCCTGCACCGCTATTAATTCCTAATCCTACGAGGGGGCCCCAGAAGGTATATGAGCCTAGGGCCCACTAGAACCGAAAATAGCTACTGAGAATGTAATAATGGTAAAATAGGCAATCCGAATCACAGATTAAATAGCTGCCTGGATTATAATTTTATTAATAATGGCTACAGATTCAAAGATGCCTGTGAATAATTTTGACACTAACCAAACATTATTATCAGATTATTATACTCTCGTGCCCATTCCAATATGTGTTGTTTATTATTCTTTTAAGGTCCTACTAGTCTGTTATTTTGAAATAATCACCTTATTTTGAAATATATTAACTGAGAAATAATACTGTAGGTCTATTATTTTTTTTAATGGGCACTAGGACATTATTTTGAATATTACCATAGAAATACAGAATTATTCTAAAATATAAAGTAGTCTTGATTTAGTGTCAATACAAATTAAATGTTAAATTGACAAGCTTAAAACTAAAAAATAAATTAAATAACAGACTAGTAGGACATTAAACGTTGGTATTATAAGAATAATCACTCCCTCGGTCGACGTACAACCCTCAGGCTAAAGCCCTCGAGTTGTACACCATCGACCTCGGGTCGTTATTATCCTTATAATACCATTGATACCTTAATAACTAAAAAGAACTTATTGTAAAATAATCTCGATAAATTGATTACTACTATTTTGCTCTGCCCTTCGAGTTTAGGTACTATCTATTCAGGACCTATAAAATCAACGGCCTGTTAGTTATGCAACTTAAGCTACTTTTTTAAAAGGCAACGAGACGATTGTTTTACTGGCATACTAGCAAGAACCAAAATAAATTTAATTCAACATCTGTCAAGCGTACGTACACGCATTATTTTAAGAAGAATTAGTAATAATTTGTAGTTTTAAAAATTAATTATGGGAATTTCATGAAGTATACTCTTTTAATAATTCTACTACAATCATTATATTATAAGTAACCATCAGAATGATTTTATACATTCTAGCATAATCCAAAAGTGTATTTAAGGTAAAATGTTCATTGATCTCGTGAAGTTTAGAAATCTTTCGTGCTAATTCTTCCTTTAAAAAGTATTCATCAGGTAATTCGTGGGAGTTCGTGGGAATATCTGCATTATTAAATGCCTTTATTATTTTGAAGGCAATGGCAAGAGAAATATTTAAATGAACAATACAAATTAATTGACAGATGAATAATATAATATTATGATAGTATATTCACATATCGAAAAAAATTTCAAAGTCGTGGTTCGAATTTCTCTCTCAGACAAATTTTTCTCATTCTATACCTTATAGTTCTTTATCCACTATGCATGTAATATGCACTGAACTCAAAAGCCTGAAAGAGAGAAAGAGATAGAGAAATATTTTCTCTTGCTACTCTGGGGGTGCTAGAGCAATGGGTAACGAAATGTCAAAATCATAAATTACGATAAAGCAACTTTGCTAAAATTATCAGTAAAACAAAATACAACATCCTGCAATTCAGAACTAACGCGAAATAAATGAAAGAAAGTGAATTGAAGTTTTAAACTAAAACGAGTTACGAAACAGTTTTAATAAATACTACAATACAGTTTAGGTAGTATTTATGCAGTTGTATTTATTCCAAACTGCATAAGACATATGGGCAATTGTTCCGTAGATTTGATTTAAAATTCAAGTTTACCTACACTGTCAACCAACACAATATTAATTTAAAATCAGGTCAAAAACTTATTAGCTTGGTATGATGACTAGATTCAATATGTAATCGCTATAAAAACAATGCGATTAGAATTAAGAATGGTCCTTGATATATAAATTAAAAAACAAGATCTGAGCTTCTTAAAAGTAGTATGCAAATATTATAATTCCAGAAGGTCTTAGGTATATTGTATTTGTAGCAAGTTAAACGTCATTTGCTTCTGAATTATGCATAAACCTCTGGTTGTTTTCTTTTGGAGTTCCAAAGCAAATTGCATTATATATGCAGATATAATTGAACATGTGCTCGTGTACTCGCAGTCACGAATCGTAATATTAAAGAAAATCAAGTTCAAACAGAACTGAATGAGTGAAACAAGTTTTAGTCGTGACATTAATTCTACAAACGAAGCCGGGCAATAAATTACACGTCAACATTCAGTTTCCATCACATGTAAACTACAATAGAAATGGAATAATAGAACCTAAAATCCGTCTTAAATACCATTTATTAATAACACAGACTACTATTCTCGTATCTTCGTACAACATGAATACATGTCGAATGGATTCTACATGCAAATTTAATATTACGCTCATACTGCGAGATGGATGAAAAATCACTTTATTTTATTTTGCAGAAGGTCGCAGTAGGTTACTGTTAGCAGTCCGTACAAGTAAAAAGAAAAAAAAAAGCCTATTTATATCGTCAAACATCGGCAACATCGGTCGTTTTCAAACTTTTATTTTTGAAGGGACACCAATAATAAAATTTATATACTGAGCTTTTCTCGCCTTATCCGGTAACATATTGGCTACAAAATCGAAGAAGACGTGGGATTAATTTTAAATGATGATAAATACGGACATGTGTATGCCATCAAGTTCCACAAACTGCTACATCGGAATCGGCAACTTTATATATCAGTAGCTTTACGATTTGCACTAAATCATTGTTTGAGATCGTACCAGAACATTCACCTGGTTGCAGTAAGTTTTGACCTACATGTAAATTTTTGAGGCAAAAATAATTTGCATCCGCTAATTTAATTGATCATTCGGCATCTTTTGAAATTTGCCACTAACTGATATTTTAATTTATCCATGTTTCGGAACTGGTTTACGTATCCTTTTGACTTTTTCCCACAACATATTAACATTCACCGGTAAAATATTGTAACAATAAGCGGTAAGCCTTTCAACTTTTAAGATTCTCATGGGTTTATTATTATTTATGCTTGAAAGCCATTAAATAATTTAATATTAAGGTTTAACATTTTATACTAATTTTAGATTCTACAAAAAGAACTGACTGACAGAACTCAGAACCAGTTAACAGCACGTAGATGTATTACAGAAAAACTCCAGTAAAACATGGTTTCCAGTAAAAACAGAATAATATTTTTCAGATCTAGTAAACCCTTTCAAAATATTCTACGCAAAGATTATTCTACGAAATTAATTTGAAAGAATTAGAACTTCATTAGAAACATTTGAATATACGAAAGAAATAATGAAAGATGTAAATTGCAGAAGTTCTGAAAATTTTTATGAAAATCTGAGAACCAGAATGCTGCACTATAATGGATTATTATGACAAACCAGCCAAAAGACAGTGACTGAGATAATAATGATTATAAAGTCAGATAACGAAACGAACTTCTCAGTGAACTAACAAAACGCAAAAAAAAAACAAATGGTTTACATTTTTGAAATAACGATCTTGTGATACTTTTAGAAACTATAGATCGAATCGTCAAGTAACTAGGAAGTAGGTACAGAGCTGAGGGCGTACCTGCAAACGAGTCTACAGTAAAAAAGTATGAAAGTAAACGGAATCAGATATTCTATTGCATAATGCGGATACCAATCTTAATAAATGTGGACAGTCGAAGGCAATATTTAACACGATATTTTCTAGGGGAACAATCCAGAAAGGGTTGTTGCATAGCATACATGATCTAGTGAATAATTAACAAATATTTCTTGCATGGAAAACGGTTTAGGATCGCACTATCAAAGTTGAAATGAAAGAGGCTTGTAAAAGTGTAAGCCAAGTAATTAGTTTTCATCAGATCAAGACAGAATATTCAAATAATATTATGAAAGCGGTACTTGTAATGCTGTTAACAAGGAAGAGATCCGAAGAAATAGAAAAAGTACTTCCCATGAGAGAATAAAGCTACGACCTCGTCTATGACCTTTTCTACTCTGCTGAGTAATACAATTTAATATAATAAGTTTGACACTGTTTGATTATATCAACTTGCTTTTAGAAACGTGAGACAGGTTCTTAATCACTCACAATAAAACAACTTGTTTTGAAAAAAAAAGTCCTATTCACAGCATGCTAAAGCCTTTTGAAGTTTTGCTACAACGGCTTTAATATGCTTGTTAGTTATCTCTTGCATCATGAACACTGGAGGAGTACACTCGTCTAGTATACGTCAATTAACGAATAACATATGAAATTACAATCTGAAAATATACATTTCGCTATGCAATTTCAAATTTTTTATAACATCATGTTTGCGTCAAACAATTTTCATTTTCGTAAATTGTACATTTGCCATTATCTTACTTTAACGGCTATTACATAGAAAACCATCTCGCAGAAAACTTGTTGTTAATCCTGAACGCATTTCCAAGAAAAAATCTTACGCCTGATCATCAGGCAACCGCCCAAAAAACAAAACCAAAAACCCAACACCAAACACAACACATCTGAATCCACCGTTCGTTAACTCGCACAAAAGGATAAACAAACACACCTTGCAACTTCTTCTCGGTTTCCCAAAATTTCTGAAGCTCCGTAAAATACTTGTCCAGTATGAAGACCTTAGAAAGCCCTAAGGTAGCCATCTTGTGTGATTAGGGCTAGGAATCACGTTCAGCCATTTTCCGGACATTACACTAAGAACACACACACACTCTGCTTCGAAGCACTCAATACACTGGCGGGCTATCGGCCGCTACCTGCGACCTGTTCAGGTGAGCCTCCCCGCTCACCTGTAAACACCTGTAAAAGCTTCGGGATTTCGGGATACCATAACACAAAACCTTTTGATTGAATAACACCTGATCGAATATCCTAACGCGACGAAATCATAACAAGAACATGGAATGTCGTCTTCAGGTGGAAATGCTTTGAATCCGGAAACTTCAACCACTACCGGATGTTGTTTGTAATCATTGCATATTATGCATGTAATACTCATATTTAAAGCAACTATTTAAGAAGTTTTAGATGCTAATGTATGGAAAGACAGGAACAACAGTGTAGCTAACAATTCAATCAAAACGTCATGAAACAGAATTTAGCGGAAACTTCAAACCGACAGAAGTTAATTCCTTTTCTCATTATCTTTTCACAGATTAAATTAAGCAGAAGTAGTACTGTCGCAGTTAATTAACTTCACTTAAAATACTATAATACATACATAAATAATACAAGCAAACCTAATATACTGACTAATGTGAGAGACTTGAATGCTACATCAGCAACGTAACTCGCTCAGTCGCTAGCTTTAATTGATTAATATTAATTATATCACTAAAAAAGAAAAGCAAGTTTAAAATAATCGTCTGCTATACTTACAGAAAAGTAGAAATATATCAAAAATTTCATGATTTGCTCTATTTTCTACCCAGTTTCCTAGCTAGAGTCTAAGGTTATTTCAGTCGTAGGAAACAAATAATAGTTTGTTAGAATAAAATACCTATGAAAAAAGTCCCAAGAGAGTAGGTAATCGATTCGGTTGAAAAAGATATGAAAAGTAAGTTAGTGACATTGTCTGAGTTCTTGTATAACAGCTTTACATATATCGTTCTATTATAATTTCAAACAGTATAGTGTAAAGATAAAAATTATTTTGTTGACAGTCCTCAACGACCAGAGACCTCACCTTCGAAGAAAATAGGGCCGGGAGGCAGAAGGTGTTTAAAATTAAAACTTTATATCGTTTAAAAATATATTGTAATTCCATAGTTAACATCAATTAAGTATATCAATTTAAGACTAAACAGAATAAGGAACACCAGGACGTTGGTTTTAATATCTTACTCGCAAGTTAGAAAGATGCCAAAAAGAGCCAATGGCACGTGCATAATATTCGCACATACTTATGACCATACCCCAAAAGACAAACTACAGCACTACACCAGAATAATAAATTGTAGCAAAAGACAACGTTACCACTAAAATATGGACGCTTATTTCCAAAATAGGTTAAAAAAGAATACCAAAGCCCGGTGTATGATTACTTGTAATAATTGTAATTGCGCGGCCCAAACATTCTAGAACGTGCAGTCTTTAGTTATCAAAAAGCACCTCCTCAGTTGTTACATAAAATATAAAATACAGAAATGTATTACTTATCCCATAATTTAAGTTCTAAGGTGTTATTTCATCTGGAAGTTTCTGGTTCTCCCAAAATGTTGATTATTTCTAGTGAAATATTTGTAGATCACGCTTTTTATAGTGCCGGTATTTTGAATGCACGCTGGAAACCTGCGACCCACTGCAATAAAGGATTAGGTAATACAAACTTGTCCATCCTTTTGGTACATGGTCGATATGCGTCGTTCTCTCAAGGAACTGCACAATCTTCCATACCTAGGGACACGGGATGACCCTGCTATAATCCAGAATTCGCAAAATTTCTTGCCCCATGATCAAATCATGATAATAGTCATGGTCATAGTGCTTGGAATTATTAACTATGGGGGAATGACAAAATAGGTAGGTATTTCGATAAAGAAAGATTTGTGAATGAAGTTTGTCGGTTCAGTAGTTACATTAATTCACACAAAAGAAATTAATTGAAATGTCAAATTAATGAACATTCGTGTGTGTCAATTCATCAAAGTCATGACTTAAATTTCCATAGATTTCCAATGAATACAGGCTGAAAGGCTAGCTAGAAATACCTATCTTGATGTTCTTTCTATAAATTTCAATTTTTGAAACAAACACCTGTAAAATTTTGCCTGTTTCTTTGTAGGTATATTTAACGAACCACTTCTAGAGAACAGGCCCTTACAAACAGGATGCAGAGGATTAACTACTGAACACCAAATATCCTAACCGTAAAGAAATGTACTAAGTACCTAACTGATCTGATCTGTAATAAGCTTTCCGCTCTTTAGAGGTAGTAGTACCTATATTCCTCGGCGTGGGACCTGGACACAACGGCCACTGGACACAACGGCCACCTTGGACACAACGGCCACCCTTGGACACAAAGGCCACCTTGGTCTAGTGGACACAACGGCCACCTTGGACATAACGGCCACATCTTCAGGCGGACACAACGGCCACCTTGGACACAACGGCCACTTTTCTTACATGGACACAACGGCCAACTTGGACACAACGGCCACACGTTAAACTGGACGCAACGGCCACCTTGGACACAACGGCCACTTTTCTTGCGTGGACACAACGGCCACCTTGGACACAACGGCCAACGACGCCCAGTGGACGCAACGGCCACCGACGTCGGTCTTCACTGCTACCGTGGACACAACAGCCACTGGACACAACGGCCACCTTGGACACAACGGCCACCTTGGACACAACGGCCACCTTGGTCACAACGGCCACCTTGGACACAACGGCCACCTTGGACACAACGGCCACCTTGGTCACAACGACTACTATTCAAACAGGGGCTTAGCGGGGATACGTACTGAAAAAGACGTTACTAAAGTTCGAACACATAAGAGGTCTAATCTCGTGGATCGCCTATATGAATGTGTGCATGGTCTGTCCATAGTAAATGGAGAAATAACTTTTTAATTTTTATTTGAAAAAGAGTGAAATCGTATTTAATTTAGTGCTGTTGATTCGAACGGATAATCCGAATAACCGGATAGATTTATCCGGATATTTTATTTTTAGAATAATCCGGAAACGGCTAACCGGATAAAATTTTATCCGCGGATAAACGGATATCGATTTATCCGTCGGATAAATAATTATCCGCGGATAAACCATTATCCGCGGATAAACGGATATTATTTTATTCGTCGGATAATCGGATATTAATTTATCCGTTGATGGTCGCATAAACATTTATCTACTGGCAAACGGATATTATTTTATTCGACCGATAAACAACTATTGGCGGATAATTTAATTTTTATTATAGATATTGTGCAATGTTTCATGACATTTTTAAACAACTAATCAAATTAGATTTTGCTATCTGCATTCCATTAATAGTGCGGGTAAAAAAATGTTTAGTGCTCTTCTAAACATTAATAAAAATTTAAAACTTGCTTATTCTTATTACGTGTTTGGCCAACAGGCAACTTAGCAAGTTATCTTGGAAAAGCCCTAAAGTAAAACACTTGGTTAAGACGGCTTAAGACTTAAGAATCTTAAGATGAACAAAAGAGCACTGTACCTACCTTTAAAGTTTAAACTTTAAAGTCTGTGCTGTTACGTTTTTCGTGAATAGCAAATATCCATGCTATCCGTAGATGAAAATTATCCGCGGATATAAATTTTTCTTGTTATCCGCAGTTAAATAATATCCGTGTTATCCGTAGATGACAATTATCCGCGGATATAAATTATCCGCGGATAAAAAAATATCCGTGTTATCCGTAACAATTATAGACGGATAACTATTATCCGCGTATAAGAAATATCTACGAATAAAAATATCCGGTTATCCGAAATCGGATAAAATCGGATAACCGGATAAATTCTTATAACCGGATAAAGAATTTAAATTTCAACAGCACTAATTTAATTATTAACTTATATTAATTGCTTATACAGGGTGCTCCTGAAAGGTTTGTACAACACGTTATCACATATTCCTGAGCTCAAATGGGACCGATTACACCAAACATACCTTAGTATAAAAGTGCTTCCTTAAGAAGTTATGGGGTTTTAAAATAGAAAAGAATATTTGTATAGTTGAGGCACGCCAAGGGTGCATCTACGTTATCATTTTTTAATGGCGTCCATGACGTCATGAATTACTCTGTTTATATTTATTTACTGTTTCTCAAAACGTCGTTTGCTTTAATGTGTTTCTCAAACTGTCAAAGTGACGTTTGAGCAATATAAACACAATAAAAAAAACAGCAATGATCATGTGCTTGAATAGAAACTTCTAGGACCAAAAAAACACTAATTAGTAAACGTTTTCATTTTTTGCAGGAATAATATGAATACAACTAATTAATAAAAATAATAACTGTAAAATAACATACTATGGGCTTATAAAGAGCATAGGTACTTTTAATACGTACTAATTCACAAAAAAAATTACAGTTTTATACTGTTTCAAGATTGGTACTACAAAATTACTTTACTATAACATTGGATATATTTCAGAAACAAGATGGCGGATAAAAAAAATTGGTATACATCCACAGGGGAAGCCCAGGGAAGCCAAACATTCTCAAAATATCAAACTTATTGCATGTAGAGGGCGCTGTCGGCAGATTTTTTTCGCATGTCTTTGATCATAGCCTTTTTGTTCTTAACATTTTTGTTTTTGCGGGTAATATTTATGATAAAGGAGTTACTTTTAGATAAAAAGGTGTACTTGATTCATGTCCATAATATGTGCCGTTTTCAAGGAAAACGTATCTAAGCCTTTCCAGCGGTATGATTGAGCTAAAAAGCTAACAAAAAAGTTATGATCAAAGAATAGACATTCTAAAAAAAAACTGCCGATAGCGCCCTCTATAATAGGTATGCAACAGTTTTAATACTTTGAGATTGTGCGGCTTCCCCTGAAGGATGTATACTAATTTTCAGCTTAATCTGCCATCTTGTTTCTGAATATTTTCAATGTTAAAATAGTTATTTGTGTACTAAGTTAGGAAAAGTAAGATTTTTCCGTTTTAGACGTCGTGAACGGAAAAATCTGATTTTCCTAACGAATTGCACACATAATTTTTTCTAATTCGGTATAATAATTTTACTTTTTGAAAGGCCGAGATCAAAAAAAGTCTAAAACGAAAAAATTCAAAACGTCAAAGACGGAACAAAAAAACGTCTAAAACGGAAAAATCAAAACGTCTAAAATCGAAAAATCTTACTTTTCCTAACTTAATAGTATATTAAGTATTAAGAACGGTAAGGACATTTTACCGATCGAAGACAATAGTTTGGAGGAGGAGCGCAGCGACGACTCCAATTATTGTCTGACATCGGTAGGTAGTTCTTAACGTTCGTGATGCTTATGACGTTTTTTGCGCTACTGAATCCGGTAAAACGAATTTGTAATAAATTAATAACTAATACAGATTCAAATGCGATAATTGTGTCTCCACATCACGTTGCCGTATTGTCGATTGATGTATTGCGTTTCTATAGCAATCTGTAAACAGTTACCGCCATTGCAGTTTTTTTGTGAAAATTATTTGGAGTTCCGTGCTAAAAATTAATGAAAATGATTCCGAAAACGAAATAGAAGAAGCTTGGAATGTGGGGTGTTCGGTTCTCATTGCTGATAAGTCCAGAGAGACGCTACGGGTACCTACAATATCATTCTAAAAATTGGTGTACCAAGAAAAGTACAAATATTGATGAAAAATCTTTGCTGGCGTACTTTGTTACAAGAAATGAGAAATTAAAAGCTCCAGGATTTGTTTTAACTAACATTAAAAATGATATTCATTTTATTTAACTAAACTGACATTTGTGACTGACATTAATTTATCAAATTACATGGCACATTCGTTTTGAATAAATTTACTTACCGTTCTAGAACCCCAAAGAATTTTACCGACGACTTTATTCTTAGCAACTAGTAAACATAACTTACTGTCTTGGAAACAGCCTCGGTAAACAATGAAATAGAGCACAGTAGCGCAAAAAACAGTTTTCGATACAAGTTAGGAAAAATAGTACTTTTCCTAACTGAAATGAATGTTGATAAGTAAGAATTTTCGATACCGAATTAGAAAAATAATCTTTTCTACTTTTTAAGGCGCCACAACTTCTTAAGGTAGCACTTTTGTACTTACTAAGATATGTTTGGTTTAATCGGTCCCATTTGACCTCAGGTAGCGTATTGTACAAACCTTTTAGGGACACCCTCTACATATACAACATATTACCCAACTGAATTTTTTCATTAAAATATAAACGAGCACTCAGCATTCTTATCACAACTCGATAAGATGCATCGTTTAAAAGATAAACAGAAAAATTTGTACAAGTCGGAAATTTATGTACCTAATACAATGTAAATCCAAAGGTAAATCTGTGACGTGTATAATATAAGTTGCGAAATTCATAAAACAAGTGAAAGTATCAAAATAGAATGCTGTTTCATATTTTGACGAAAACATTTGAAAATTTCGGTAATCGGAAAAAAAACCAAGAAAAAATGTCCACGGAAAAAAATCCACAGGAAAAAATCTATAGAAGAAAAATCCAAATTTAAATTATCTCTCTGCTCAGGGTTTTTCTTCAGTTTAATATTCTATAAATCTTTTCTACAAAGCATGTTTTTTAATATTGTTTTCAGTAAACACAATAGTACATTATAGGCCAAGGTAGAGAAGCGACAGTTTTCTCAACTGAGCATTAATTATTATTTTCCGAGCTGCGAAGTATACTATTTTTTCACTACTAGAAATGTTATTCATTTAGATTTTTGAAAGTTACCATTTCCACATGATTTTTTAAATATTTAGTAGCCTGAACCTGTAGTTGTCAAACTAAAAAACATAACCAATAACATCTGATTTATAGAAAGTTTATTTACCTAGGTAATTTTTCATTATCATTATTTACCTAGGTTGAGAAATATAACTTCTCATTAGAGAAAAGGAGTAAGTAATGGCGACTTCTCAGGTTAGTAGTGAAAAAAAAAACGCTTTAATTAAAGTATCTTCGACCCTGCATTCTATAGACACAATCTTAAATAACTTTCTATTCTTCCATATCTATATGAAGTCAAGATTTCAGAATTCTTAATTGTTTTTGAAAAATGCTAATCTATCTTATTTGGTAATCTAGGAAAAAAAGCAGTGGAAAAAAAATCCGCGGAAAAAAAAGCCGCGGATAACCCTGTATAAGAAATTAATATAAGATAATAATTAAATACGATTTCACTCTTTTTCAAATAAAAATTAAAAAGTTATTTCTCCATTTACTATGGACAGACCATGCACACATTCATATAGGCGATCCACGAGATTAGACCTCTTATGTGTTCGAACTTTAGTAACGTTTTCTTCAGTACGTATCCCCGCTAAGCCCCTGTTTGAATAGTAGTCGTTGTGACCAAGGTAGCCGTTGTGTCCAAGGTGGCCGTTGAGTCCAAGGTGGCCGTTGTGACCAAGGTGGCCGTTGTGTCCAAGGTGGCCGTTGTGTCCAAGGTGGCCGTTGTGTCCAGTGGCTGTTGTGTCCACGGTAGCAGTGAAGACCGACGTCGGTGGCCGTTGCGTCCACTGGGCGTCGTTGGCCGTTGTGTCCACGCAAGAAAAGTGGCCGTTGTGTCCAAGGTGGCCGTTGCGTCCAGTTTAACGTGTGGCCGTTGTGTCCAAGTTGGCCGTTGTGTCCACGTAAGAAAAGTGGCCGTTGTGTCCAAGGTGGCCGTTGTGTCCGCCTGAAGATGTGGCCGTTATGTCCAAGGTGGCCGGTGTGTCCACTAGACCAAGGTGGCCTTTGTGTCCAAGGGTGGCCGTTGTGTCCAAGGTGGCCGTTGTGTCCAGTGGCCGTTGTGTCCTAGACCCCTCGGCGTAGCCTTAAAATTGCAAAAATATTTTTACAGACGACGAACCCCAAACCAACCGAAAGACAAAGTGATCGGCCCAAAACAAAAATACATTATTATTATCTTTTTTTTTTTTTTTAATTTTCATACGTGTTTGCATCGATGGATTTTCTTGTTTTTTGTTTTACAGTATTATTAACGTAGTAACACAGAGGGACACACAAGCGAGTTTACGGTTCTGCCACACCGTTCCTGGGAAACATCGGACTACCTTATTATTATCGCGTCACTTCGATTTTCCTACTTGTAAATGAGAAAATCCAGCGTTGAGATCTATTGCTGGACAAATGTACCACAAAGCTGAGGAAAGCGGAGAGACTAACTAGACAGTATCAAGGTGTGATGCAAGAAATTCAGGACAATACGAAACATAGTAAAATGAAGTTGGTAATAATAACGATCAACAAACTGAAACAAGCCGAATATCCATAGCAACATAAACAACAATTGCTAACCAATTTCCATGTAATCGATATTAATTTACATCATTGATTATTTTATAAAATTAATCATATTTTTCAAATTAAGATACAGATATAATAAAAAAAATAGATACGTGTATAAGTGCTTTTAAAGCACTAGCGACGCGGCGCGACATTAAAACACTCCTCTTCACATCCTGATCTTAAAATCTCCTCGCCGGCCGCGTGCGTTAAAAGCTTACTTATACACTTGTGTCATAATATACTATTGTGCAGCATTGCTTTTAAGGTTTTTACAGTAACTCATAATATTCCTCCTATAAAAATAAGGAACAGTTTATTCAACTATCATAAATGTATACAAAATTTTATGGATATTTATACAGTATATTTGCATGAAAATACCGATTTAAATTGTATTTACATATAATGGTTTATTAACATTTGTTCTCTAGCAATAAAAAATTACTTTTAAATTCCTGGAACTTGTTTTACTAAGATTGAACAAATTAGATGCATTATTTCTTTAAATTAGTATATATGTAGGAATATTAATTTATTACTTTGTACAGAAATTTTCATCTAAAATGGACTTCCATATAGTAGTACCATTTTAGGAATTATTATCATTCATCAATTATCACCATCAGTTAGGAATACTTAAGAGTTAATTTTTGAGAATTTTTGTAAATAAAGGACAACCTGATAATTCTGCACTTTATAATTTATACTCATTACTAACTAAAAGGATTTGAAAGTGAAATAGCATTTGCATAATTTCTAGGAACTATAGGAACTATTATAAGTATAAGAACATGTTTGCATAATTCATTCTTATTTAGCAAGTTGTCATCACCAATCATCAATTCTGCAAAATAATTTAAAAAGTAATACCTTTTACTAACTTTCCTATTATTAATTTATATTTGCATAATACATTATGGATAAAGTTTCTAAGGGCAAACTAGAATCACCTCAGGTAAGCCCAGTGCTTTAGTCGTAAAATATGAACTACCGGTACTCAACTAAATTTTTAAAATTTTCCACATGGATTCATAGGGATGAGGTGCCCTGTCCATTTTTCTTTTTCGGGAACGGGTGTCTTCGGCGGAACGTTTACCAGAAGTTATCCCAGTGGCGCCGGAACTATTTATCAACCACGGGTGCAGTGAGAAAACTTGGCGCCGCAGGCGATTTTTTTTTCAAAGGTGGGCGTGGTCAATTTAAAAGCGTTTTACGAGCATATGGCTATTTTAATGTAAAATTTTAAATAATCAAAATTTCAACAATTTTACTTATGCATATTTTAAAATTGCATTGAAATACTGAAAATACCAAAAACGGTAAAGGGTGCAATGAGCAATTTACAAATTGTGTCATAAAGAGGAGGTCCAACAAGGTTAATCAACATTAATTCCGCAACATGCGCCGCTGCATTACGCAGCGCATGCAGCTAGCTTCTACTTGTACACATGTAGGTATTCGTCAACCAGCAGAGCAGCAGGAACGGGCAAAATTACACAAAATGCAATAAAATACTTGCGTCGTAAATCAGTTACCGAATATTTCCTCCAAATGGTTGATTGCACTTTTAAAAAAGGTACCTAATTAATAAAAATGATTTAAGTCAGTGAGTACCGGTGCGTACCGCATATTTTTAACACTGCAAATAACTTCCGGTACCTTCTTAACGTTTTTTAAAAACTACCGGTACTGAGTACCGGTGAGTACCGGCTCGACTAAACCCCTGGGCCGTAAGCCCAGTTACAATAAGAAGTTTGGAATTCTAAACTATTTAAAGGCACATGTGATTCCGGTGGTACTAAGAAGCGAAACCTGAACGCAGCCCAATCTACTACATTGTTATTAATCGATAAACGCGATTCGAATTCGTAAACAGTTTTTTCATATAGAAGGCCATTTAATTTTCACAAATAAGTCGAATTGTGGCGTGCGAACTAACATAAAAAACTTGTTTTGAGAAATATTTTTCAAACTTGTTCTACAAAGTGTGAGTGAACTCAAAAATTTTTTTTTGTAAACACATTTCTAATTTAACATAATTGTAGTATTCGCGTTTGTTGTTATTATAACATTTGTATACCACCTACGTGTTATTACAAGCGGATAGCCCTCACATTTGTGCTACAAACAGCTGAATACACAAGTCCACTGGGTTTTTGTGAAAAATAATTCTCAAACTGCAACTAACCTAAAGCTCGAGGGGCGCCCAACTAGTCTTTGCAAAAAGTCTTTGCTTTAGGTTAGTTGCAATTTGAGAATTAATTTTTACAAAAACCCAGTGGACTTGTGTATTCAGCTGTTTGTAGCACAAATGTGAGGGCTATCCGCTTGTCGTGTTATTAGTCTGCTAATATAAATCTCGCTCTAACACTTTATAATCCTACGTGTGCTCTATTTTCAGTAGGCGACGCCCCTAAAAGCTTCACAATACTTGCATTAAATATCGCAAGTACAAGACCACACACGTCTTATTATATTGAGCCTCGGGGCAGATTAAGTTCCATCATTACCAGTGCAGTTACTTGAAATACATTTATATATCATCTTTAATACTTCAGCCGCATACCGGAAATAGCTAGCATAATTTAATAGTTAAGTACCAAAAGTACAAGAACCGTGATGTAAGAAAATTATTTTCAATAAGAACATATGAAATATGTTTCTAAAGATCTATGGTGCTGCATAATCTCAATTAACTTATCAAGGCGAAAGAATTTTGATAATTACAGATATGTAATAAAAACATATACCTACATAATTGAACTTAACTTGAACTTAACTCATTAACAGCAATTAACTAAACCAGGTCTGGGACTTCGGATAACCCTGCCGGATTATTCTGCTCAAGAACTAAGGTAGTTATCTGGCGGACGTTTTGCCGATATAATATTTACATTCCTGTAATAATCCCCGTATAACATTGTATGTCGTAACATATGCGGTGTGCGATTATCTACAATAGATCTTAGCAAATCAGTTTTTTCAAATTAAATTGTCTAAAGAAAAATAAAATGCTATAGTAGTACCTATCTGCTTAATTCAGAATTAATTCACTATAGGGAAATATAAATTAAATGCTTCGTATAAGATATTAAGAACAATTAGTAGAATCCTACAAATTTTACATAAATATAGTAATATTATGGAAAAAAATTTGCATTCGGGTGTTATAATACCCAAAAGTGAATAGACCTGTGTAAGTCGCATTTTAAATTCTAACGACTTTCGGATGCGAGTGTTAGGCTATTAGCATTTTTCTTGCTTCTTTAATTTGCAGCATGTCCTTCCTTACTTTAATTTCCATTGGATTTCCTTTACTCTATATATATTTAACTGCTTTTTGCCTATCTTCCTAGAACTGCAGTGCAGAAGCCACTGCAAAGTTCAAATGCATACATCTACACTTCTACCAGTATACTAGTATAGGTACAACTGAACCTTATATAGTCGCTATAATCTACAGCATGATCTACACTCTACAGCACACATTGACATTCTATAAAGTGTTTGTAAAAATTTCCATGTCACGTCTGCTAAGAACATTAGCACGTGTTATAATAACTCGTATTAACTCTTCAACACAAGGCTTTAATAATTCAAGAGTTGGTTAATCAATATTTGTTTTTAATTTCTGGAGCACAACTACATTGGTCGAATATTAATGTATTACTAGTTGACTCTTGGAAACAAAAATAAAAATTATATAATTAACTAGGAAATATGGAAGACTCGACAAATAATGTTGATAATGAAACACACGCGCGAGGGCCAAAACCATATGATTGACAAAGCTTTCAAAGAAAGCTTCGAGAAAGGATAATGAAAAAAAAGATTAAAATATGTGGACGAATTTGAAACAGTTTTACTGCACACATTAATTAGCGCTGTGTGGTAGTAAACGTTTGCTGGGGTAGGACCACAACAGTGGTTCCGATAGTTAAAAAAGGGAATGGTAAAAACCGTAATATAACTATGGGGTAGGCTTGTAGGCAAGGGAGGACCAAGTAGGGCCGCGTCGTAACATAATTATATTGTGCTTGACTTATTTTTTTGACAGTATTTTATAATTAGGTATATCACTACAATACCAATCTAAAAAATGGCAGTGTCTTTACCACGAGAAGTAAAAATTTTGGGGGTCCTATCTTGAAATCTTGTGACCCTATATCTCAAGTTTAGTTCTGGTTACTGAGCTGCCATGGAGCGATATTGCCGCTCATTGTCAGTCTACTATCAAATGCTGAAGAGGAAGAGAATGATGGGAGTAGTATCGAGGCACCCGGTATACTCAGGCCGCCAGGCTAAACAGTATGACGTCACAAACCCAGGCCGCTCGGACAGCACACAACCAATGCGTTTAATGCTGTGGGACGATATTGTGTAGCATTAAATGCCCACATTTAATTACCTGTGTTTTCCAGACCTAACGTAGATATCATTCCCTGAAGATATTTTCCATTTGGTATGGTTAACATATTCGATTTTCTTAATTTTAAATAAGCGCCGCCGGGAAAAGATAAATATATCGTACTATATGCCCAAATCAACATATCCGCTAAGTAAATCCTTTTCGTAAGATATAACAGACCCAGTTGCTCTTTCAGAAAAGTGATTTTGTTTCATATATCAGAGTCTACTTCTTCTAAATTATGTATTATTTCTAAGTATTGGATCGCTTTTTCAACACAAATTTCGGCACAGTTTGGTTCGGTAATGTTGCTTCCAAATGAAGTTAAATGGGTAATGTTTTGTAGCTTAGACCATTTATCACAAGTAAAAGTACTTCCCAAAATATTTTTTATTTTGCCATCTTGTAGAATGCTGTGTTTTATACAAACTTCGGTATATAAATTTTGACAAACCTTAATTGAATAAACTATGTATGGAATTTTGCTGTTAACGTCCGTTTTATATAAACATATGAACTCTTCTGCCAGTACCTCATGTTCTATAAAATTCTGAATCTTTTTTTCAACATTAAGTTTAAGATTTTCAAAATCAATTATTATGTCTTTTTCTTTCAAACTGTCATCGATTTCCTGTTTCCTCTTCTTTCTGTCTTGGTCTCTCTCAGATGGAGTTTTCCTTTTTGGCGTTAATTTTAGGACATATACGATGGGGCATCGTGAAAAATTGTAGGAATTGCCTCAGATGTTAGTTTACGAATTTTCCTTTTAACAACTAAAACCGTCCCATCCGCTCTGGTTGCAGTATCGTCTCGAACAATAAACCTCTCGTCAAAATGTTTCTCGCAAACAAAAGAGTTTTTTGTTAATACATAATTATCCCTTTTTATTTTACGCATCCAAGAATGAGAACGATCTACATCTATTGGGAATGCGAACATTGTATGTAACTTTCCCTTCACAACTCTTGTAATTGCTCCTACACGCTGGTACGCAATACTTGTTCGGCATTATTATTTTGTATAGGTAATCTTATACTTCAAAATGAAATGCCACAAAAATATTACGATATAGGTACCAACTACTAATTATTACATTCAACTGGAAGTAAAAAATGCAAACGCGTGCATGCAAATTATCGCAGATGCACCGCCTGGGACTGTGACGTTTTACCTTGTAGGTGGGGATGGCTACTGGCCTGAGTATACCGGGTGCCTCGGTAGTATACTACAGTAAACAGTTAAACACTGCAAGGTAGTCAATATGGGTCGAATAAAATAACTCAGTGAAAGTTTTAGGGTATGAAGCCCATGCATACTTCATAGACTTAGATAAGATCTTAAATATATAATATCATCTATTATCGTTAGACATTTACTAGATACTATAATTTGCTAATATACATAATGGGTAGGTTATTCCAACTAAAGTGGTGAGAAGGGTACAACAACATATTAAGTACTACCCTCTTTTCATTGGGTACATGAAAGGGCTATGTTATGTGAAGGAAAGTGAGAGGCGCAAAAGTTGAAGTTAGAAGAGTTTGTAGGGGGTTGAAAAAGAGACAGTGGAGATAAAGAACAAACGCAACGAATTACGAAATTTCTAAGGAAGTGATAGCGGATATAATAGTCCTATTTTTCATGTGAACAGCCTGAAGATTTACAGTATAAAATCCTTAATCATGTATACAATATTCTTTGCTATACTAAAATGAAAGCAATTAAACATTAGTTAATAGAATCAAGTGCAAAATATTACCTTACATATTTTATAGGTCGCAGAGTTGCAAAACAACAAAGAAACTTTTTAGTAATTATTGGTCATTCATACCATTATGTTAGCTGTAGATTTATTTGCTATTTTTTTAAATAATGTCTTTAGCAAAGCTGTGGTAAATAGAACGATACAAATTTCACACATACATTAAGTTTTATTTACGTTCATTGCAATGTTATGCGACTACTTGTCCTTATTACAGAAATATGTTTTACTGCCATACTTACATTTTATTATTATTTATAGTATTTAAGAAGTGGTAATACTTGTATTTATACTAAACCTACTCTTTACAACTTGGTTGATTAAGACATTCGTATACAACTAACTATCGCATTACACACAAACAGTCGAGTTATTAAAACGGGTAGGTACTACCTACCGGCATTATTGAATGCAAATTAAATGTAGAATGTAGTAATGACCTATTGTGGCGAAGCCATTCAATAACTAAAATAAATAATCGAATAACGCGTATTTCCAGTTGTAAGATAAAGTAAGCTCTGAAATTTATGTATTTATTAAAAAATTGTCATATTTTGGGATGAAAATCTCGATAATAGGTATTTAAAAACACTTTACATCATAGAAAAGATGGAGCTGAAAATATAACCGTTAAAGTCTCCGAAAATAATCCAAACCGAGGGCTGAAGCAAACAGGTTTCTTATACTGCTTTCGTTTGCCGAAGGATTGTTGTGTTTTGTATTCTGTTCTTTTTTTACAAACATTTCTAGAGACAATCGACCGAGCTTGGTCGTCTGTGACTACCTGTACAGGTGTACAATCTGACTATTATGTATGCGGATAGGTTCAAATATTTTAAATATTTGGATGTGCTAATATTTTAAAGGAATTCATCATAAAATTACAGGCTCACACGCTACTGTAATTATTAAATACTTTTCCTAATTGCTAGCATAATTAGTTGCATTTCAGTCCACTTCAGTTTGACAGAATACATTTTTACGATGGAAATTAAAATTAGGATAACTAGTTTTTAAAATAAATTAAAGTGCTCCGATTGAAGACGAAAACAACTTATACTCTCTTGGTTGTTTGTTTATCGTTTGCAGCGTTTGGTTAGAAATGAGGAATAAGAGTTTATAATTTTATCATCATATTTTTAAATTTTCTAGATTTTCATGTTACTCATCAGACGTATTTTTCAATTAGAAAACAGGCAGAAACCTTGAAAATAACTAATTTATTTATCTACGATCTAAAACGTGGTTAATAACAATCTGAAAAAAATTCAGTAAATAAGTTTAAGGGAGGGTATTACCAAAAACAATATTTACATTCTAAAATTAATTGAGAAAAGTAAAGAAGTGTTCCTATATTACGCTGGGATATCTATTTATCATTTTATCTTACTATCGCCAAATTAGTGCTCCTTTGTTGACTACTAATTGAGAAAGTGTCCAACGGGGAAAATAATAGGAAGGTAGAAGTGAACATAAAAGAAGACACAACCAGGAATGAAGAGCTGATCAAGAGTACAAAAGAAACTAAAAGAATAAAACATTAAATTTTCAGAAAGATAAAGACATCGTATGATAATATATATAGATACCTTCTACTTCCATGACTGTGCATGGCCGGGTTCATCCCCTAATTCTTATGAGTTATATCATATGACCGTCCCAGTTCGGATTTTGACAGTGGTGCCCTCTTGCCTCTTGGGGTGGACGTGTAACTACTACGTATTTTAATATATGAAAAAAATTTCGTTGATTATCTAATAGATAGCACCATATAGAGGACCTATCATAATCTCAATTGAAACGGCCATAAACTCGCAACAGTTGGGGGATTAAACTGGCCATGTAGATGTGTATCCTGCGGCTTAATTTAAGCGTTAGGTGGGGGGACATATGACAGTTAAGGAGTCCCGTAGCAAAGTAAAAAAATAAATAAAACAACATATTAGATTGTCAAAAACAGAAATCTGCAAAACTAATAAAAATTCTTATCGGAAGTAACATTCTTGTTAATATGGTTCCTAGGAGGGAATGATAAGATGTGCACAAAGCATCATGGCGATGGCCGTCGTCTGTGTTGATTTGTCACTGGCGTTTTTATACAGTCTGTATAAACCAGTAAAAATTCCAATTAGAGGCGCTCGGATCACAGACAAAAGGAAATTTTAATTTGAGGTTCTAAAACCGGATGCATCCTTTCTTATTTTTTTATCACTATTTGTCCACAATTGGACACAAAACAAAGTGTTTTGGACATTTTGAAACTTAGTAAAAAAACAACGACAAAAACACTGTATTTTATTGTAAAATGTTTTTTATTTGAAAATTCAAATTTAACGGTTTTCGCTAAAAGTCGTTTCCTTTAGTCATGGGCAGCTTCATTCTTCTAATTCTTACAAGTTATATGCTTAGATCGTTATATGGCCGTTACAATTTTGATTTTGACAGGTCCAAAGCCAGTAGATTGTTTTGAACAGGTTATCTCTGTGGTGCCACCTATTAGATAATTAATCAGCAACAATGATATCAGATTTAAAATGCATGGCCAGCTTCATTCTCCTAACTGTTATGAGTTATATGGCCGTTCCAATATCGATTTTGACGGGTCCTCCGTGTCCATGGGTTGCTCTCTGGGAGTGTAGGTATATGAAACTGCTATGTATTTTAAATCTGAAAAAATTGTTGCTGATTTTTATCTAATAAATGGCACCACGGAGAGGACCTGTCAAAATCAAAATTGGAACGGCCATGTAACTCGTAAGGGTTTGAAGAATGAAGCTGGCCATGCTTTAGCTCTGAAAGTGGTGATATCTGCCAGAAGACTTTCAGGTTGTACGGTTTTGTAACTGTTGTATAGCTCCACTAAGCTTACAAATGCCCCGGAAAATATGTCAACTAAATTTTGAAAGACAAGGCGCGACGACACGTCAACCAATAGCAAACAATCATACTCAAAAGTACATTCACTGGAAAAATTCAATTGAGCTGAAGCCAGAAATGTTATTCGAAAGAGCATCGAATTCTTCAAATGAAAAGTATTTACAATTATTTAGATTTGCGCCGAAAAGACCCCTTTTCAACTTTGTAAGCTTGGTCGAGCTGTACACTTTATAAATGACAGATCAACGCAGACGACGATAATGGTGATCAAAGTTTCAAAGGCTGATGTGTTACTAAGTTACGTAAAAAGCAAAAATTGTTTAGTTTTACTATTAGCGCTTGACTTATTGTTGCCCACAGAATTGACTCTAGCAGCTGTTTCGAAGTAATGTTAATCCCTTATCTATGGTGAAAAATAAATAAAGCCAGACATTTTTTGGCTTTGTTTATTCATTAAAGGTTACGTTGTATAACTTGTCTGTAAGTGGATTTCATTTAAAAACGATTACGATGTACACAACTTTTTAAAAGAGCACCTAAGAAATGTACAACTGTTCTACTTTTAAGAAAAAAAAGTAGTACAAGTTTAAACTTTCCTCAAATCAGCCTTGTTGAATAGTTAACCGGCAAACATAAAAGATTTACATTTGCCACAGATTAATAGCCAGACTACCCACAGATACATTTATATATTCAGATATCGCCCCCGCGAATTATATGCGATATATTTCAACCGTATATTTTTGTAGCCTCCCACGTTCTAAATAACAATACAATGGCTTTCTGAGCGGACGCTTTAACGTTTTGCAGAACGAAACGTGTTTGAAAAAATGTAACGCTTTGAAGACAATAATCGAGAGGCGGTCTCGTTTTGCTCTCAAATTCGGTGTCCACAAAAATAGAGTACGAGGTTTTTGTTACTGAGTAGCAAGATTAGAATCAAACCGCATTATTAATCCGGTTCTTCTTATCTTCAATTCTTAGAAAGATGTTGTCTTTGAAATGTGTGTAGGTAAAAGACGGCTAATAGAAATAAAAAAAGAAGCTTGTAGCTCATATGGAAATGTAGGATAATACATAATTGCAAAGCCTTGTTCGTAAGTTGTGTTAAGAAAATAATAAATGTATTACATTGGTTTTAGATAGATAAACATCTGCCACATAATGACTGATTAATTGAATGAGCACTATATCAATTAGTGTTTGTTCCAAACGCCTTGTACTTTTGATAATACACTGTTACTAATAAGCAATAACTGCACGCCAGCATGACCTACTAAATCCAGTGTGTAGGAAGGCGAGTGATTTTTATCTGAACAGTTCACAATAGGAACAGGTTTAATATATATAAATGAACCCAATGAAATAATTGTTAGAAATTCCGAATCGGTTTTAAAATGACAAGTACCTACATAAAATTATGGAATACAGAAACCAGAATACATAACATTACTCATAAGTCCTTAGAATAGAAGGGATGTAGATGACATCATGGTGGAGATGCTTAAATTCTACTTACGATTTATCGTCACTCCTGAAATGAAACTTTTATGATTTTTTTTTCATCATTAGCCGCTTCCTGATTTCCGCAACAATCCCATTTACGCTATACTCGCGCATTTATTTCTATAATCCTTTATTATTTATTTCATAAATGCCGGTCGCGGTTCTCCTCTTATACATTTTTCCATCCACATTCTTCTAGTACAGTTTGTAACAAGCCTTGTCTTTATAAAATAGTTAGGAGTCGTTAAAATTAATATAAATTATAAAAACACATAATGATACACATGTATCTCTTGCTTAAGAATCTGGCAATAGTTGCTTATTATTTTATAAAACATCAGTACCTACCTAGAGAAAAGTTTGCGGTTATGATTAAGCGCGAATACGAACAAGGTCGGTAAAAACATAAAGAATTCGAGGAAGAAGGCTCAATTAACTTTTTAGTACTGCAATTTAACTTTTTTGCGGTCTAGCTTGTTAGCCTTAGGCAAAATATAATAATAAAAGTTGCTCATGCAAACTACACGCACTGCTTTTTCCGTACACGCATTAATTTTCGTTATACAAGTTATTTTTAACTTTTAGACTTGCTAAACAAAATTTTCTATGAAATGAATCTTTTGCGTGTTTTTGTGAATTATTTTATTCCAAAATAAAGTTTTATTTGAATAAAAAGTGTAAATTAACGTTATTATTAAATAATTGTTTCTTCATTTTAGTTCATATTTATAATTTTCTTTAATATTATATATTAGAGGAATCAGTAAAAACCATAATACCTATGGTAAAACAGATAAAAGAAGCCAATTTGTCGTTCAAATTTTTAAAAATAATTGTAGTAAGTACAGTTAACTTCGACGTCGTTAAATAAATAACTGTCTACAACTAGTGACAATTTATAAAATACTGACAATTTCGATTTCGATTATGCTGTTCTTCATAAATTCTTCTACTGGTCTACTATTACTACTACTCCCAGCAGTTGTTTTCTACTCCATTGCAGTCTGCATTTCGTCTGATATTTTAGCCTGGATACGTAATCTTATCAGCATAGACGATTGCCTGTAACTAGACTAACTAAAGATTGTTCTGCTCCAGATTTTTATTATTGGCCAGCATTATTTTTGTTTCTTTCAAAGCCATCGTATGCTAGAATCTACTCAAGGATTACTCTGTGATGTCCTGCTAGCATTACCAGTGCTTCGAGCAAATGGTGAGAAAACTTAGCAATACAGGAAATATCGCTGAAGTGGTGGTGGTTCATAACATATCGTGACGAATAAGAAAAGAATATTCAACTTTAGCAATACTAAAAGATGCCGAAATAAAATTTTGCAACGTATTCTAAACTTAATTGCACGAAAACAAGATACATAAAAAACCCCATCCAGTGCAAGGAATATTATACATTTAGCAAACTTTTGCTGCGGTGAGGGTATGAGGAAAGGATAAAATGATTATGACTTTGTTGTTTATTTCCAAACTTGAAAGTGCAGTTAAAATACCAAGATATCTTTGAAAATATAAGAAAACTCAATAATGGATATACATCATCGATTGTTATTGTATTCGCACTTCAGTATTCTTGAATTTAATGTAAAGTTTCATGGAATTTCAAGTCAAACAGACTCGTGACACTATCCCTAAATTTTGGAATGGTCGAATCGAATTAGGAGGGTACTAAAGAACCACTTTATAGGCCAGCTTAAATACTATTAATGTACAAATTAGGAAAGCCAGTTTTTAAAATAACTTGTTGAAATGATTTTCATATATATTTTAACCCATTCTCGGCATTCGAATTATAATGTAAAACAAAAATGACCATGTTTAAGTTGACTATAGCCATAGACTAAATAGCTATAGCTAAATTATATGAATCGAATGTTGGTAATGTAATATTACTTATACTAGTTATACTTTAGAAAAAATGAACCTAAACGATAACACAGAGTACGTACTATAAAATCATTTAGATTTAGAAGAATACCCCATTAACAAATAACATTAAAATTTGACTCTTAACACCTGACACCAACACCACAACCCATCAACTTTTTTTATATGGTTCACACGAGTAACTTCAAGCAAGAATCTAGCACTTTCCGTTAAATTGCTATAGCCGCAAGTTGTTCGAGTATGGTGTCAAAATACCGGCGTGCTTGTAAACAAATGTAGTGTCATCGTAATGGATGGCTGTTGTGTTGGTGAGGAATAAGAAAGTTCCAGAGAGGCAGAGAGGAGTTAATGGCGCTGGTTTGGTGGCTATTGTAAGTCGGGTCATTGGCTGCAACTTGCCAGGGTCGCTTAAGATCTAATGTGGGTCGCCTAACTTCCTAGGCACGATCAACATGCAAATGCGGTACATAATAAATACAAAGGGATTTCATTCCGAACAACACTTCTAATGTATTCAATTTTTATGTAGTTTAGTAATAAATAATGTATAGGACTTTTTAAAAATATGACGGTGCGATTTTGACGTTTATAACAAATTATCAATGGAACATCGCTAATAAACTGCGCATAGTCGAATCTCAAGGGACAAGAAAAACAATTCGGGGAAGGGAAATTTCGACTTACAGAAAATAATCCAAAAACATACTGAAACGTATGTATGGTAATTTTTTGTTTGTGTGATAGAGATATCCACTTCGTTTTTACAAAATCTTCCACCAAATTTAAAGACCTAGAAATATTACAAGGAACATTACTTCTAGATTTAAAAGATCTTATTAGCTTTTCAATACCAGAATAAATTTACCCAAACATAGGATAAGGAACACTAGGAATGCATGCCACTATCTGTAACTAGAGACTTCCTCGAAAAATTTGAATTACAGGTGAAATATCAGTTCCAGTGTTAGAAATATTCGTGGACTCTCACTCTGGAGCAATAAGCAACTAGCAACTGGCAATATTATTGACATTTTAGTTTACATTGAATTTGATCATGGGTCTCAAACCAGAGCAGAGCAACTCTTTATCGTTTCAACAAAAGGGTTGGTTGCTTGCGGCAATATTTATTGCTGGCGATATGCATGTTGCAAACCGATAATATCGTCTCAGTATAGTAGAACAAAATAAATGCAGGATGTCAATATTATTTCCTTCTTTTTCTTATTTTCTGTGAACTATTTGCAAAATTAGTAACCAACATTATTCACTATTGCAAGTATTTCGCGAGAACCAATTTTAATATTTACTAAGAATTCATACTTAGGATCAATCATCGACTTTGGTTATGGTACTGATTTATAAAGGCAAACAAACCGCTGAAAGACTTGTTAGCACTATCTAAATTATAATTAAAGTATTGAAAAGAATCTAATTCGCTTCAATTTGCTATTTTAAAGCTGTTACAGCACGCGATAATTCCATAAACTATTTCACGCTACTAGAAGGATTCCGTGTGTTGAATGGTTCGTGTTGATTTCATTTCACAAAGAAGCATCAACGAGAGTTGCAAGATATACAAACACACACATCTACACACCTGGCCAATTCCACAGATCATTAAATTTATTGCAAAGTTGTATCATAAACATTTACTTTCCAGGAAATTGTAAATGAACTCGCCATAAAAAGTATATTAAAACGAACTCGTCTTACGAAACCGTGCCGCGTATTCTGAAGGAAAAAACGTTAATGAGGTTCTAAATAATTTGGGCTTTATTATTCTTTTACAGCTTCTTTATTTATAACCATTAAATGATATCTTATACTATACGTTTTTAAATTGTACAAATAAAATAATTAAAATTTAGTATGATTTGTAAATTGTTCTTCCTCTACTAGCTGTAGTAAATATTTAATATGCCATTCTTGTAATAAAAGTCGGATGGGTTAGTGGCAGCTCTAAAAGTTAAGGTACCATCCTATCCTATGTAACGTATAGCCCTAGTTGTGATGCTTGATTAATGATACATATCCCAACAAACTCTTGGGCTATTCTATTAGAAATGCAGATTATGCAAATAATTTTCAAGAAAAAAATTTACAGTACATTGCATACTTCTTAAGTAGGTCCAATAAAAAAAAAGGAAACTGTAAATTTTCAAGTATAAACTATTTCCTTTGTATTGCATTTGTTGCCTCTGTTGGAATCCATCCAAAACCGAAGATTGACCAAAAGCATTATCAAAGTGAGGGTTATGCTAACAGGGAATAATCGGCAAACAAGTCACAGATAAAAAATTTCACCGGGAAAAACACGCTTTGAAAAAAGGTCAAAGGAAAATAAGATAATATACAGCATGTTTCACACCCCTGTGTCTTTCTTATTTAATCTCTACATTTCTAGTTTCGTGTAATAAGTTTGTTAAAAAAAAGATGCTTGTAGAATCATAAAATATATTCTGAATCCCAACTAATTGCACTGTTTCTACTTGTTCAACAATTTGTTAGGATGCAGGGGCTGGAGTCCCAGGCTCGCGCGAGATTGGGGCCACGATGGTGCCGAAGAAGTCATTTATGAAAGATGTTTGGGTTTCTCTTCAGTCATATGTTACTGGAAGATCTTTGTCTGAGATGATTATTAAGTTAAGTTTTCTCACAGAAAACATAATAGAGTTAAAATATTGTAGGTTACAAGAAACAGCAAAAGTGCGCTATACATCGCCTGTTTTGTATCCTTTTATGATACTTTGTTTGAAAAATGTGCAGTGGATGTTTGTGTAAAGCCTATTGTAGTCTCTACTACATGCTGATATACTCTGCAACAGATGTGTGTGCGTGTTCCGGTATTCCTTGATAGTCGTTGTATTTCTTCGGTGACAAATGGAATTTGTCATTGGTGAGATTGGAAATATAAGGGCGCATCCGCTACGGAGCGCAGAAACTTTGATTGGAACAGTTGTCTACTTTTTGTGTTAGAGAACTTTGTACCTACAACCCCAAATGTAGATCCTAATATTAATATATCTACTTGTTTGTGATATCTACCATCTACCTACAAGTTAAATGGACCGCCCAATTTATCATTGGAATATAGGCAACCCATTATACACTGCTAGCACTCTTACCCCTCCTTATTGATTTTGATTATTGTTTGTCAAATTACACAATGTTTTTTTAGTTTTTAATAAAGAACAAGATTTAAAACTAACGATTTATTGAAAACATGATCTATACAGACGAAAAAAAAAATAGAAATGTGTATACTGTATCACTTCGGATTATCGGATTATCAAGATATAAGTACCTCTGAAATAGAATGAAATCGACGTAATTTTGTCCCAAAATCAATTTAAATTTAATTATTTAAGTTGCTTAGAATTAGAAGTGACATCTTAATAATTCTATAAAATCCTGATAATATCTACATTTCGAATGATTCCAATTCAAGCATTTGCAGCAAAGAACTATGAATTACGAGAATTGCCAAAAGAATGAGATTTTTCGGTCATTGATACCAATGTAGACTTGTAAGTTAACTTTTCTTTTGCAGAAATATCCCTGGGATGCAGACAGTCCGCCGTTGCAGACCGCATGGGTTTATTTTAACCTCACTGGGTCACCGACTGTCTAACAAAAGATAAAACTTTTATAGATTGCACCTTCACATTATACAGGATGTCTTTGAACGGTCGGTATAAAATGGGGCCACATATTCCGCACCAAAATATAGTTTGAAGCAAAGTTATCTCTATGCAAATTTAAATCAACATACTACTTATAGGTTTAAATATCAATCTAATGCTTCTAGTAATTGGAATAATTATGAGAAGTGAATTAGGTAGACATTATTGATAAATTTTCTCATTTTCTGGCAAATAGTATTCTACACGTGGTCAACTTGCAATTCCAAATAAAATCTAGTTCCTTAATGTATAACCAACATCGCTAACACAATATTCAGAATAAAACAATCTCATTTTCAATATTTTAGTGCTTGCCTAGATTCTACTATGTGGTATAAGGTAAAATAGAAAAAAATATTGTTTATTACCACTTTTCTGTTTAAATTATTAGGTACAACATATTACTAACAATTTTATGTATAAAATAATAAATATTAAATAAAATATCGATTTCAACGGGAAATAACAAGATTTATTCGCTTTATACGTATTTCGGCATCAATGTGCCATTGTCAAAAGCAATATAAGATATTATAACAAATGCAAAATATAGTAACTCCTTGATTCTATTAATTTAACACTGCGTGAAGCAGCTGGCCCCAGTCAACCCGTCGGAGGTCAGTCGCTTATCAGTGTTTTTAAAAAGATATTTGTTCCAAAATCTTTAGTAAAGGAGAATCTAAGAGTACAATTTGCTCATTCATTAAAGGTATGTTGTTTTTTGTGTGTTTATAAATTTCAAAAGCTTCCAAAATATTTAATTTATTTTTGTTATCAGAAAAGTGTAAACATTTAATTGTATTATTAGATGTTAATGTGTGATTTTGTTCTAACAAATGTTTAGCAAAATTTGATTTATGTGCATGTTTATATTTGTAACAACGGATATGTTCTTTATGCCCAATACTGAAATTTCTAATTGTTTGATCTATATATACTGAATCACAATGTGAACAATTTAATTTATAAATACCTGATTTTAGCAAATCATTAATTTTGTCTTTAGCATTGAAAAGAGAGTATAGAATATTTTTATTTGTTTTAAAAGTGACTTTATATTTATTTGTGTTATTTATAATTTTAGCAATCTTTTCTGAAATTTTACCAAAATATGGAATTGAAACGTATTTTAATGTTTTATCAGTGTTATTAATGGAATAAACTTTTTGAATAGCTAATTTATAATTTTTCTTTTTAATTAAAGTGTCAATAAGTGTAGTGTTATAACCATTGCTATATGCAATTTGTTTAATAATGGAAATTTCTCTATTAAAATTATTTTTATCTAAAGGAATTGTTAGAGCTCTGTGTACTAAAGATTGATATGCTGCTAATTTATGTGTATTATGATGACAAGAGTTATGTGGTATGGTAATATCAGTTTGTGTAGGTTTCCTATAAATTGAGTATTCGAGTATGTTTTCTGAATTAATTTTTATGGTAACCCATCTTTCTGAATATAAATTTTATAATTAAAAATAAAATAATTTTGATTAATACAAAGTTCAAATAATTGAATCAACTCTACCCTTTTTGTTAATTCAATATTATTGTTAACTAAAACATTTTCTAATAAAGGAATACATTCCTGTGGGGGTATTTGTGAAAACATACTCGTAACATCAAAACTAACTATTTTACATAGTGGTGGTAAGCTAATGTTACTTAATTTATTAATTAATTCAGAAGTGTTTTTAACTGAATATTTTGGAGTGTATCCTAAATTATTAATTATATTATTTAATGTTTTAGCTAGCATGTGGTTTGGTGCATGTATGTATGAAACTACAGGTCTAATAGGAATGTTAGGTTTATGTATTTTAACTAAACCCGAAACCGTATAATTTTGGTGGTTGTGGATTTGGATATATTATGTTATGTTTCTCGTATGGTGTTAAAGTAATTTCACAATTTTTAATTGTTTGTTTTATTTGGTTTTGGTATTTATTTGTTGGATCTGTATTTAAAATTTCTAGATTAGAATTTGTTATAAAATCATTGACTTTTTCTAAATAATCATTTTTAGGTAAAAATACTAAAGTGTTTCCCTTATCTGCCCTAACAGAAATTAAATTATTTACTCTAACTTTTTCCTTAACTGATTTAATTAATGAAATATTATTATTTGTACAATGTCTAAATTTATCGTTTATCGAAATTCTTTTTAATAAATTAGCTATTCAAAAAGTTTATTCCATTAATAACACTGATAAAAAATTAAAATACGTTTCAATTCCATATTTTGGAAAAATTTCAGAAAAGATTGCCAAAATTATAAATAACACAAATAAATATAAAGTCATTTTTAAAACAAATAAAAATATTCTATACTCTCTTTTCAATGCTAAAGACAAAATTAATGATTTGCTAAAATCAGGTATTTATAAATTAAATGGTTCACATTGTGATTCAGTATATATAGGTCAAACAATTAGAAATTTTAGTATTAGGCAAAAAGAACATATCCGTTGTTACAAATATAAACATGCACACAAATCAAATTTTGCTAAACATTTGTTAGAACAAAATCACACATTAACATCTAATAATACAATTAAATTTTTACATTTTTCTGATAACAAAAATAAATTAAATATTTTGGAAGCTTTTGAAATTTATAAACACACAATAAACAACATACCTTTAATGAATGACCAAATTGAACTCTTAGATTCTCCTTTACTGAAGATGTTGGAATAAATATCTTTTTAAAACACACTGATAAGCAACTGACCTCCGACGGGTTGACTGGGGCCAGCTGCTTCACGCAGTGTTAAATTAATAGAATCAAGGAGTTACTATATTTGCATTTGTTATAATATTTTATATTGCTTTTGACAATGGCACATTGATGCCGAAATACGTATAAAGCGAATAAATCTTGTTATTTCCCGTTGAAATCGATATTTTATTTAATATTTATTATTTAATCATGGATTTTAACAAAGTAACGCTTGAGAATGTCAATAAATTTTATGTATATTTTTTAAATTAACTCCGTGTCGATCTGTGTTAATTCTATGATTAGTATTTAATTAAAATTATTTGATTTTGGTGCTAACATTGAAATTGAATGAAATTTTCTAAACGATTTGAAAATTACATCGTTAATGGCTTGGAGAATTAATTTATTCTGCTTGTAAATCATCTATGTACCGTTCTACTACCATTTTCTACGTTTCATCTTTTGATTACAGACCTTCCTTCGTATCGTGCATTAGCTAAGTGGAATATGAGTGATTTATATGTCATAAATATTTATGTAAATAGGTAGTTGTAGGTACTGAAAACTTTTTTTATAAAATACCAAAAACGAAACATTTTCAATTCCAGGCTGAAAGATAAATATGCCAGCGTGTATGTACTTATGTTTACAAAAATTTTACATGAAACGCTTTCATGTTGCAATGATTTAAACCCATACAATTTGCATATAGCGTATAGTTGCACTGCGTGATCCTTCTTCGAATAACCAAATAAGTTGAGCAATTTAAAACGTTTTGCAAATAAAAACACATCTTATATTATAAAACTAAATACCATTACAGTAAAGCCACGTTTTTTCTCCTGAATGAAGACTCATGGGGTACAGCCAAACGCCCGAGGGCAATCTGCATGCCAGACAACATTTCAAGATTCTCTATGCACGAGGCAGTTTCGGCAGAAGTCGTCGTAGCAAAGAAGAAAATGAAACGTTCATGTATTTTTATAGGCTATTAGAATAGTTAGATATTATCCAAAAAAGAACTGCTTTTCCATTATAAGAATAGAGAAGATATGTTATATCTTTTGTTGATTTAATGGCCTATAAGGCTCCAGAATTATTATCAACCTTTTCTAATTTGCCCCGATCCCTTCAGTTCAGCTCACTACTGTGCCGAAAAAGGATTTATTCCATTGCACGGACAAGGACGAGTATGCATTTTGGCATTGACAGATGCTTTATATTCATGTCTACAGGGTTTTTTGATAAATTGACACAAAATCAAAGAACCCTAGCATTTGTGCAATAGATATCCTTGACAACGGAACTTACAAATAATATTTCCTTATAGGGAAAAAATATTAATGATACCCCCTCTGGTGGGTACAATAGTAACTAACCGTGTGACGTCAAAAGCAGGATTAAAACGGGACGTTCGCTTGTTGAAGACAGGATCGAAAACGTTAAGCGGGGAATAAACCAAGGGAAATGTCAATGATGTCAATGCGATGTCAAAATCTTATCCCGTTTCTGACGTCACAAATTGTTGACCGCAGCGCCACCATCGATAATTTATATTTATTCCCAAATTTAACAGAAAATACGGATTTTATCGATTATCGACTAATAACATCCTTCGGTAGGTTACAAGCTTCATCAGCTAACTCGCATCTTAGTTCCTTGTTACTTAAATGACTATCACGAACGGATACATTTTCAATATACGATCAACTCAGAATGTAAAAGATTTGAAAACTGCTAAAGTGTCCTTTCAATATTTTGTTCCATTGGCGACAGTGGCCGCATTCAGCCAACTCAACGTTGAGACACCACGAAATTGATCGGCCAATAAGAGCACTGGCATCGACAAGGGGTCCAATAGAATGCACCGCTGTCTCAACTGTTGTCAAAGTCAATGTTGAGTTGGCTGAATGCGCCCAATATACGATCGTGGTGTACTAGCAAAACCCCGAAATGAAATGATGCACTTGTTTTATAAGCAAATCGAGTATTCTGTAGGATTCTCGGTTAAATTTGAGAGTTGTGTACAAAAATAAAATGTTGGTAATGCTCTTCATAAAAATCTACCCTAGTAATTAGCATACGTCTTACACCTCGTTCATATAACATTAGTCTTGGAACTTTACCTGAATAGATGAACATTTGAGTTGTTTTTAGTTTTGGGACCGTGGGGACTGACCGCTTCATTGTTGAAATATAAGTATATAAATTAATGTTTATACAACACAGAACACAGAATGTTCAGCCGTGTTAGATTATCCTAGTGGTTATGTTTAGTAGGTTGTTTTTATAGAGTGATTGTTATCTTCAGAGTATTTTGTTTTATGTAAATAAATTTCTTGATTCATCTCAGTTCCACTTCCAATTGATTATTAACACGCTTTGGTTACTAAGAGTTGATTATTAAAACTTTTGATCTTATTAATGCGCCATTCCGCTCAATTATTATTTCATGTCTTACTTCATTAAATTTACTAAGATGAAGAAAGAAACTTCAATCTGTTGCGCTAGGTTAGGAAAAGATTGTTAAGGTTGGTTGGTTTTCAGGTAGGACGTTGAATGTTATTAAACGTCGGGTCGTGGTATAGCAATCAAACAACCTAATATATCGTAGTATATCTTATAGTAATTACCGAAGTAAGTGAAAGCACATTAGTATTATAATAATTACCTACCATAAATGTGGAATGATGAGGAATTTACGTAATTTACAGTGACAAATAAGAGGGGAAAGCTATTAATATTGTCGGATAAAGCAAGTAAAACAATTTTCAATGTGCTTGTTAAATACACGGAAAGAAAGTATTGCGCGGTTCACTCTCTTATAAACATCATCGAAAATATACAAACGTACAGTACGAATAAGATGTGTAACTTCCTAAAATGATAAACCATGGTAGTTCACAAAACGTTGGAATCATTCAATCATCAAATTTTCCAGTTATCCATTTTTTTAGTGATGAAGGATCTAGTGATCGAATGTATTGGTCATCAAACTTTTAAATTTAGAAACTGTTACTTATGAATCTATACTAAGTAAAGGAAGCTTCAAATTGTCTAATGGCCTATAGAGAACAGGGATAGAAACATTTAAATATTTTCATTAATATCTCAAAAACTATCAAGTTTAGAAGGTAAGAACCCTTAAACTTTTTTAAAGCAAAAATTATTTTCTCTTAACTAGTGTAATAATATACAGGGTATTCTATTTAAAAAAAGTACAAATATGGCAATATCTACGAAAATTAAACTTTTTTTTTACCAAATTTATACAGATTTAGTTAGCTTCTTCAAAGTACTAAAAACTTTATTTAAACAATTTTTCGATATCTATAATAACTTCCGAGAAAAAAGGTGTTTCCAATTTCGCATTCCACCCTGTATAGGAAGAGATCCTTAGGGGAATAATATTCTGCTTGAGGTAAACGAGGAAATTTAGTTTTTACTGGACAAACAGGGTATACGAATTTCTGGAAATCACAAACAGGAGCTACAGAATAAATATCAAACCGTCGAACTAGATATGGCGTTTCGAGATAGCAGCACAGCAAAATGGGTAAAGCCGTTTGTGAATCAACGACAAAGGTATGAGAAGAACCAATACCGATTCTTTGAATACTCGACTGAAACAGCAGGACATATTCTTTACAATTGAGAAGGTATCTCAATTCTGAATTGTGAACTTTTTTTTTGATATATATTTCTTAGCAAATCAACAAACCTCTGTGTTATCCATGGTAGTGTTAAGTTCATTATACAAACAACTAATTACAATAATAATAATTATAATTAATATAATTAAATAATAATTGGAGCTAACTAATATCAAATTTTGTAAATGCCTGATATGACGAATTTCCACCTTTTGTTCTCCAAATAATAAATTTTTTTCAAGAACACCATCTCATTCCAAATATAAAATAATTATTTATATAAACATCTTCAGCAACTTCATTCAATTTAGAAAGATGTCAACTAAAGGTTAGAAAGAATTATTCTCCTGTAAAAGAAGAAACGGCCTAGCTGTAGTCATCACATTCCTTCTTAACACACACGCGTCTCCATAACGCATTAGCATCACTGTAAGATTATAGTAACAAGCGTTCAAAAGAACCATTCCCTTTTGCGAAAAAAGCAGTAAATCATGTGAGGAATTCTGGGCTATCTCGCTCTATGTACATGTGTGAATACTGATGAGACAGTATCATCTTATGATTCATGTAACCGCATAGTGACTAGAAATAAATATACATTTGAATTTGAATATATAAACATTTCGACCTAAGGTGAATGAACAACGGTAGCACAAAATCTCGCAAAGCGAGCTAGGTAAAAACGAAACCTATAACCGCAATACATTTATCGGCCTTATACGAAAAAGTGTGCTTATATTATACGTGCAGAGTGAAAAAGCTTTCAGGGAAAGATCCTTCAAATTTTTGATATAAACCTGTAATTGCCAAAGAACACGTGGTACCTACTAAAGGATGACGCGTGTTGTTGAAATCAGAGATTTAACAAAGATTGACTAACTTACTGTTCCATTGGGACTCCTAACAAATGAACTTTCAGCGGAAAATTGAAAGTATTACACGATTAATGGAATTCTATTAGTAAGGCAACACACAATGATAATCCATTACGCGAAGTACTATTAATTATAGACGTACAAATGTTTAGTCATCGAATTTGCAAAATAATACTCAATGTCCACAATGGCCTCGATCAATCAAAAATACTGAAATTCACCAATAAGCGTGAATCAAATTTAGTACGTATGTACATTCTATCAACAAGCAACATCTATAGAAGTGCATAAAATTAATGATAAAACATTATTCATGAATAATACTACGGTACCTATACACTAGGGTGCTAAATAAAAGTGTCACAAACTTTGAGGGGTGAAAGTACGACCCAAAATATGACTAAAAGTTTTAATTAACGTGAGTCCTTTTTTTTAGCACCCTGTATAGCAAAGAGAAAATATAATCAGCAGCAGTAGTAAATATGCCAACGCCAACCGCGACGGTTAAAAAACATATTATTTTTTCAACCGTAGTTTTTGGAGCTAGCCCTCTCTAGAGGAAATGAACTAAACTGATTTTAAATTCCAAAGCAGAAAACGTTCACCACTTTTGTGTCACAGCGGTACTACCAACCGGTTATGCAACTTCTTTACAGGAAATCTGTATGAATGGTTATCTAAGTTAAGGCGTTTATTCATGATTTGATTGATTGGACATTTTTTAAATAAAAAATATCGACACAGACAAGTACAAATATTTAGTAAAAATTAAAATAAATATTTTTTCATTTATAACATTAAAGTAGGTATAAGGTGTCCTTAATGTTTTTTCATTGGAAAGTAAAAAAGTTACAATCTACAAAGCTAAATAAATATAATGACCAGGTATATACGCTATATGACACGAGTTGTATACATAGGCTTATGGTAGAAACCATCCACTGATGGGCCTGGTCTCCAAGATTTATTTAATCTAAGTAACAACGAATATAAATTACCTATTCTTATATTGATAATATACAAATAGGTACAAAACAGCCACAAGTTTAAAGGTAAACGTATGGGTATGGACCGATAAAACTCAACATATACTCAACATATTATACAAAGTTTATACTATTATACTTTTGGAAATATACCCCCTTTGAAGCTGATGTATTTAAAATTTGTTTTATCACACCACCTTCATCAAGCTACAATTCTTCAGAGAGAAAACAGACCTTTATAGAATATGAATTAAACACGACTTGATAGTCCCTTTTTTTGTATTATTTTTTAATTTATTATTTATTAACATTTTTCGTACCTAAAGAAATTATTTACTGCTGCTAATTTTCGATTTATAGATTTCCACAAAACTCGTACTACAAGATCCTAAAACAGTGGTATTTCAATCAATTACGTGTTTATTTGTTGTCAGCTGATGAAATGTGGAAATATATCAAAAATGTAAGCTAATTAGGCAAGATAATAAAATTCACAAGAGACTATTACGTTTTTTAATGCTTCTAGTTTCTCTGTGATAAATACCTACTAAATGTTTGAAATTTAGAATTTCTGTCTTTTATTACCTACTATTTACTACACGAAGATCAATAAAAAACTCATGACCGCTTATCCGTAACAGTGGATGAAGATTATGCTTTTATATTTCTTGGTCTACGTTTTTAAAGTGATTAACCTTATCTGTCGCCATATGTTTTTTAAAATTAATTTCAATTTATCAAACGTACTCCTTAGATACCATAATACCTCAAGTTAGACCTTAGCCTATCTCCAAATACCATATGGATACAAATAACATGGAAACATTTCTTTTAGAACGTGTATGTTCACCCTAGGAACGTGGACGTGGTAATAAGTTTGATTTGCATCATCTACCTGTTTGCTTTAGCCTATGTGGTATTTTTTTACATACCTAATTATATGAATTTGAGTCCGCGTTTTAAATAAATATATACCTAGCATATGATTTTGACTACTTTATAGTTTTTTCCGTCGTAATTTCTTCCTCTTTCTACTGGCGATTAAAATGCTATCGTTAGCAAGTAAACGCATGAAAGCCAAAGCAGTATACACGTTGTCCCTAGAAATTTTGAATACGGACATTTGAATTCATTACTTGTGCTTAGTTACCACGCTCACTTTTTACATAACCGAATCAAATATTTTAAATTACTAAGCAACGGGAAATAATTAGTAATTTCTAATTGGTAATAAACAACCATGGCAATCTATTATAATAATCGAGAAGAACAAAATCGCAGTGCCTACATTACTCGTATTCAAAATTTCTAGGGACAACGTGTATAGAACATGCAAAGCAGGACAACGAAAATATCACTCACCTACTTGTTGTTAACAAAACTTACGAGTGGAACAAGGGAGTACGATTTGTATAATTCAGGAAAAATTGTGTCTATAATTTTGAAATAAAAAGAAGTTCCTACGAAACCATGTTGGGTTGTCCAGCAAAAGTGGGGCTTGTGTCATCATTTATATCTGTAGCGATCCCTCAATAGATAGTAAATGAAGAGGATCTTGAAAAATTGGAAAATCAACTAGAAATTTGAATAACAAAGTACATCTGAAGGTCATAACCACAGATTCAAGAAACAATAGTCAATTCTAGACATAAGGAGTAACCATCTCACCATCTTTCATTTTTATTAATTGCTTTAATTACTACAAAGCGAGATTAGGTGCTCTTGTTTTCATTATTGTATATTTGTATATAATTCAAATGAAATTTCCTCAAATCTAGCCGTTTTAATTATTGTAGGTATAATGTAAACCTACCTCGAAAACTAGCAAATAAGAATTCTCTCAATAAATTATTCATGTGTTAATAATTACACAGCCTTTTACATCCTACAAATATTGAACCGAGAATGTCACTCTTTAATAAATACCATTTTAATTCATATCCTATGATTAGAACAACAATATATAAATACAAACAATTATAAGTATTTGTTTACTTAATGTACGATTGTTCTAATGTAAATTGAAAAATATTATTCCAATGAATAATTAAAAAAATATTATTATTTGCTATGTAACTTTAAATAAATAAATGTTTGAAAGTGGAATACTTCACGTACTAGGTACAATAGTATTACCTACCTACCTATATTCGTTGTTGCATTCTTCAAATTAGTGAAATATACAGAAATAAAATAAATAAATAGACAAATAAAAATATTATGTTCTTTACAGAAGGCAAGCATGCTACTCACGGACAAAAATATTGTATATATATTTTTTAATTGTTTTCCAACATTTAGGTAGTTTTTATTGTTACATGTCTTACGTTGAAGTGTTCTACATAATATATAGTACAGTCTAACAGTAAATTAATTCACATATTATAGTATAGTCGGGGCACGCTAAAGGTGCATTACGTCATCAATTTTTTAATGGTGTCCATGACGTCATGAATTTCTCTGTTTATATTTATGTATTGTTTCTCAAAACGTCATTTGCTTTAATGTGTTTCTCAAACTGTCAGAGTGACGTTTGAGCAATATACACACAATAAAAAAAACAACAATGATCATGTGCTTGAATGGCAACTTATAGGACGAAAAACATACTAATTACTACGTAAAGGTTTTTATTTTTTGCAGGAATAATATGAATACAACTAATTAATAAAAATAATAACCGCAAAATAACATTTTATGGGGTTATAAAAAGCATACTTTTAATACGTAATTAGCAAAAAAATTACAGTTTTATACTGTTTCAAGATTGGTACTACAAAATTACCAGAAATTGCGATTGATGACGTAGATGCACCTTTAGCGTGCCCCGACTATATTTGTGGATTCAATAAAATGGGGTGATTTTGGTTATAACATTTAATTCAAAAGAACATCAGTAATTGCAACATAAAGTGTTTCCTCCTCTAGCTCTAATTACAGCTTACATTCTACTGGGCACACATTTTTTAGATATATGGGTGTCATACTATAATAACATACTATGTCAATTATCCAGGACACTTCAACCTATGACAGTAAAAATTCTGCTTATTTTGTTTAAAACGATAGGAACAGTTTTTTTTAATTAACTATACATAGGTAGTACATTAAATTAATCATCACCTACGAGGCAAAAGAAATTAAAAAAAAATTAACCGTGCATAAGAAAAGACAGAAATGTAGTATGCGAATTAGAAAATTAAGTAACACTCTTTACTAATATTCATTTTAATTATCAGAATGTTTGACGATGGTATTAAAATGAAAGATCTAAATGTTATGACATTAATAGAAACAAATTGTTAACTTATTAAATTACAGATACTGTACGGGTGGTTTAATGGATTATAAATACCATAAATCAGTATTTACGTGATTTTCATGTATGTCGTAATTATTAATAATTATTTAGCTGAGGAAGTATGCATGCTAACGAATAACGAAGAAATCTTGGGCCGTAAAAAATAATTTATAGCTAAAATTTACAAGTAATTCCGACAGCAGCGTATATTTTATTTTACAGAATAAAATTCAATTACTATAATTTATTTTTTAAAGATTAACTTTCAACCGGATTTGGTAACGCGGAAACCAGGAGTGCAAAGGTTTTCATACCTAATTTTATTAATCTATTAGAATAACGATAAAATAAATTTAATTTAAAGAAAATTATGGACGGTCGAATGATAAATTACATCCTCTCCATAATTTCATTATAATCAATCCTTTGTGCCAAACAAATTAACCAAGCAACTGTAATCAGAGCGTGCAATATTAATAATTATAGTCATTTGGTCAACCAAGTTAACCACTCTATAATGTGTTCATTTATTTATACATCTTGATTTAATAAGAATAATTTATGACGACCAGTAGCCAATGTAGCAATCCATCATCAATTTCTGTTTTCAGTTACTCATTTATTTTTAATAGAAATTCATTTTTAAGTAGTTCCAAGTCATTGAAGTGGAAGAACCTAATATAATGTAATCATTTTTAATGTGAAAACTTATCAGACTTGTCTACCTACATTTTATACATTATTTTAAACCCTGACCAACATAAACTCACCAGTAATCGATAACCAAATATATAATTGCAACAATCTCATTCTGTTTTTCAAACACTTTCCATTCATGCTGAAATAGACACTCAAGATCAAGTTCACATAAATATTTACCTTCTATGAAATGGCGAGGTTGTGGAATAGAGTTTATTAGGTAGGAAATACGTATTTCGAAAACTAAACTGCCACCTTTAGTAAAACTAAAGTAACTACAGGCGAGATAAGACCACTATACCCGAAATATTAATTTTCGAGTACACAAGGAAAAATATAGCAAATCTTTAATAATTTCTCCGTCTTTGTTATGGTAATAGTGAAAGTAATATTTCTTTTTAAAATAAAATAAACAATTTGAATAAAAAACTTCTTAATATTGTTAGTCTACGTGAGATCTGTACCAAAGAGTTTCATTAAATTTGTAGTAAAGTATAGTTACCGTACAAAGTACAAACGATGAAATAGATTTATAGATTATTGACGATACGCGCGACTCAAAAATGCTATAATTTATCGTGAACATTAAATCGCATTTTTATAGTCGCAAAACCATTTAAGAACAGTTACCTACACAAAAATAATAATAATGTGTGCTGTTTAGTACAATGAAGCGGTAGCGGTTATGACGGATAAAAACCGGCACAGTTGGCGATTATTGGAATAAATTCTTTCGGAAGAAGCCTTGCAGACAAACCTGCTAATTTATGATACAACAAAAATTATTTGCACCGTTAAATTGCTATTAACTGCACTCTGATTAATTATTGCGTCTTTTACGTTAGAAAATATATATATCTAGATTAAAATATCAACTCTAAAACCAGAGTTGCGGAAAACTAAATTGCGGCTAATAATTAATGAATCACAAGCATGTATTTCATGGTTATTTAACGCGACTTGATAACGGAGAATTATTACTAGCTAATAATTAAATCCTGACAAAAGATTCTGCTTTATAATGATTGTAGGTATATAGAAACTTAGCTGCTAATTGTCAGTATTTTGATAAACAAATGGCATCTCCTACAAATTCCACAAAACGTATTAATGTCTCCTTTTCACGAGGATAAAAAAACCCGGAAAACAACCCCGGTAAGAAAACCCCCGGAAAATACCCCAGGAAAAAAACTCCCGGAGGAAAAAACCCCCGAAAATAATTATGGCTGGCTACATTCAAGTAAGTAACGTTTGATATTATGTAAAGGCTATTATCTAAAGGCTAGATACGCAACAAACAAACATCAAAGGTGTATTTAGAACATGTAGCTTAATCAAAATAGAAATGGAAGAACAAAATCTTCGCAAAACAAACAGACAATGGAACACCATAAGAAACTGATGGAGGTAGACAGCAAAGAAGTAAAAGCTTCGAACATACACTGCTGCTTGACTGGAAAGATATAATGCTGCATTGCACAACCGATGGTTCAAAGAAGATTGACAAAAACGACAACACAATCGGTAAAAAGTGCAACAAGGATAAACAGATAACAGGAACTAAATGGCGCATGCGTAAAAACAAACAGCTGTAGGCGTGGCGCTAAGAACATCATCATTTAACAGCCAATTACCGCGCTCCAAATAATCGCACGCATGCGCAGAAAATGCTAGTACCCATTAAATGTCTGTCCTTGTTAATCTTCATCGAGCCAATTTCAAGGCGGTATGATCTTTCCATAAGGAGCAATTGGCTTCGATGCAGAAGGTCTATGTCCAAAACTAGATGCGGACTGAAGAAGAGAATGATATTCCAATTAGCAACTAAGATGTGCCTGGTTCGAATTCTGATATTGGTACCTACGCTACCTATGCATGTTTTAATTTTGGTGTTGCAGTGACAATTTATAATGTTCAATGGACTATCTATAGTATAAAATTTAAATAAATCATAAAATGGTTCAGGTAGTTGAACAACTTCAATTAATTTCATAATCCATTGCCCATATAAAGTGATACGACTCAAACTTTTGAATCAGTTGTGATAACAGCGTAACGATTTTTATGAAACCTATATTTTACAGACGTTTCTCTATGAAAATCTTTACAGATTTAAAATGATTAAGAGACAATTAATTATTATTTTAGACTGGAGCAAAAATATCTCGAGACAGCTAGCTCCTTGGTATGCTTTTCTGCACTCTTCTGGTATGAATTGTATGCCCATGCTGATGACTTCAGCGTAGTCATATGGCCTATACAATATAAAGTAGGTTTTTTAAAAATAATATTGTAAGGTAATAATTTATGGCAGCAAATTGCAAAATTAAAAAGAAAGGCGCGTGTCAACGAAGAACGAAGCTACAGCAGCGTCCTTCGTTATGGAACAGTGACGGATCGGAGTCCAGAAGCGACCTGCCAGCTGTCTGATTTAAAGTCGCGAAACTTGTCCTGTACAAAAACATGCCAGGTCGCTATTCACCAAGCAACCCACTGACTTCTGGACCACAACCACATTCGAGTTGCTGTTGATCTTATTTCCCCAGAAGTGGATCATATTAATTTTTAAATATTGTTGCTATCAGTTTGCCAATTAATAAAAAGAAAATCTTTCATATTAAAATAACCGTCATTAATTTTTTAATTGTAATTCATCAGGGGTTGTAGAAAAAAATGTAAGCTAAGATTCGAGTTTGTGAGAATAACTGAACAGTTAATAAACTACAAGCTTAATGTCATGTAATATTAAGTATTCTTTAAAAAGATTAAAAGCTTAAGTAAGTAGAAGGAAGTTAAAATACGGATGGTGTCAATTCTCAATGGTAACGTTTCTTTTTAAAAGAAGCGAAAACTATCCGTTAACAATAGAATCGCTTTAATAGCTTAAACGTTAACAAGAAACGTGCATTAAGATTCTGGAACGCTCTTTAGTTGATAAATAGAGACATGTTTTACCGCAACATGTTGAAGATACAAAGGATTATAAAAACTAACACCCGTAATTAAATGATTATTAATTATAAAATTGACTTATATGCGACTATCGTGTTCTATGATTTATACAGACAGGTATTCAATATTAAATTCTAAACCACTGACACGATCAACCGGTCGATAATAATTAACCGCATATAAAGCCTTGTTCGTCATAAAATCTATGCTCACTTGTGTTTGCTTTGATTATTGGAAGCTCGAAAAGAATGTAATAAATGTTATAGCGCTATGTGACAGTCCAGTTACAACTTTATTAAGCTTTTTCTTTCTGTACACGTAGATTATCGCCCGGATTAATTTCCTGGTATAGACTAAAAAGAATAAAATAGCTGACCTTATCTTCCAACCATCCGTGAATTAATTTCAAACTACAGCTACCATAGTAAATGAAGTCCTTGAAATATCCTTTATGGAATTACTCAATTCCATTGCAGGAAGTTATACATAGGTATGCATTATTTGCACAAAGAACATGCTTTCAATTACACAGAGTATAATCCATAATATATGAATTACTAAACAATTATGTCAAATGTCTTGCATTTTGCTGATAAGTTTCGCGATTAACACATTACATGCAATTTTCCTAGAGTCGCGCAATACCAATTAATAGTCTTTGACAATATCCATAGACATGGAATTAGTAAGAAGTACCCAATGATCTAAAGCACTACAATAATTAACGGACCTGTAAAATATCAATTTGTCACTCTTGAAGCGACAAAAGACTATACGAGATAAGTATACTAGTAAGTTTAGAGCAATATGTAAAATTATACAAAAAATTAGCAAAACACAATTTACAGTTTTACAGTTACCGTTACAGTTTTAGGAACACTGATGGTATGTGACCGGCCCAATCGCCCAGTACTGTTTGTATCATCCCAGCACAATATGCGAGATGACTACTGAATGGAAGTGAATATTGCATGTTGACGCAAAGTCAGAGTCGCCAAGTCTACAGAAAAAAAAATTTGAAAGTCACTGACAGATGTACGCGGGAAGGCTACAAAAAAACTTTCGAAATTTTAATTGCATCTGTAATGCAAGCAATGCTGTAATTAGTATTTTGGAAATATTCTAGTCTATAGTCAGAATTGTGTCGACAGCGCCGCGACCGACGTCGACAATGTAGTAAGAAAGAAATATAGACATGACCAAAATCAACTAACAGAAAAGAGCCTTAAAGGGTATACCTTGATGATGATGATCAAGGCACAACCTAATAAGTAAATTAACATTTTTTTGAATCAGAAAAATTCAGCATTGCAGAAACAGCTTCCTCTTCCGTAAAAAATATTAAAACTAATAACACCAGACAAGAAGAGCGGTAATTCTTGGTCAAGAGTAAGACCAAGTTGTCTGTTGATGGAGTCCAGGATTTAGGTTTCGACAATTTAAGTATTTAAGAAGAAAACAAAAAACTACGTCTAGAGAACATTTATGATCGTTTCTAAAGTCGATTTTGTTGTAATTATGTTCAGAATAGAAAACATTGTTCTACGCAAATGTATTACTACAGACAACATACGTTTTACTTCATTTCCAAGGATAGCAAATGCTCTCTACAGTCCAGAGACAGGAATGCTTTCGGCTTTCGATCTTTCTTTTAATACTGGTCACTGTTTTCGATGCTTCTCGGTGTCCTTATTGCTAATGTAGGCGTTGTGATATAAGCGTTCTAAGCTATCTTGTTGGTTAAAATTCTGCAATAGTCGCAAGGGGTACGTATAAAACCCGTTGATGAATAAAGTGACGATAGCTGGTGAAATGTAAACATTTAACTTCCAGGTAAATCCATCGGGCAGATTCGCATAATTCTGAAGTAAGAAGTCAAGCTTTACAACCTTATATTATAATAGTAATGTAAAAGATAACATAAAATAGATGTAGATTTTGTTGTACCTACTGTATAATTATGCTTCAGTGGATGGTACTGAGGTTACAGCCTGGAACAACACGTTTTTCCGAGGTCCTGTTTGAAATTATGTGATACTCTACACACACAAAAGTACTTAAACATACAAATACGAGTATAACGAAATAATTTAATATTTACTATCTACAGTCATGAAATGTTTAAGTTTTTCTATTTTCATCCATGGGGAAAGACCAAAATTTCAGAAAGTAAGAGGGAGACTTATATTGAGCAAAATAGTTCATGTCAATGTAAAATTGGAGCATACACACATCCGAAAGCTGCCGGTAGAACTGTTAAATATTTATAGAAATATAAATATCAAATAAAATATCGATTTTAACTGGAATAACAATATTTATTTTGCTTTATACGTATTTCGGCATCAATGTACCATTGTCAAAAGCATTTATAAGATATTAAATAACAAATGGGTTGACTGGGGCCAGTTGCTTCACGCAGTGTTAAAATAATCGAATCAAGCAGTTACTGTATAAATCATTTTGCTTTTGTTATTTAATATCTTATAAATGCTTTAGACAATGGCACATTGATGCCGAAATACGTATAAAGCAAAATAAATATTGTTATTCCAGTTAAAATCGATATTTTATTTGATATTTATATTTCTATAATTATGGATTTTAACAAAGTAACGCTTGAAAATGTCAATATGTTAAATATTTATTTCCTGCAATTTTCAAAACATTCTGTATTTTCTTTTCTGTAGTTGTTCAAGCAAATTTACAAATGAAGTTATTAACATCAACAAGAAACTATTGAAGAATATAGTAATAAGAAACCTCTTACTTTAAACAGTGTATTCCTATTAATTTATTTTTACTGAGTTTCTCCTTGTATAGGAACTTATGAAAAATTACACAGGAAATAGTTTTTAACTAACGTCAAGAAAGATTATTTAAAACGAATATTTTAATCTTTAATGAATTTCAATCGTTTATAAATATTTAATGTTTAAATTTATAATTATGCCTATCAGCACTTCAATTAACAAATTTAAATTCAACCCAGAAAATTTTTCAATTAACCTCTACGAAATATAAATTAAAAAGTAGTTAACATGAAAACGAGAGAAAGTATAAATGTTGTTAAAGGTTAGTTCCGTCTCATAATCATTTTTAAATTTCTTACATGGAATCAGACAGAAAAGCTATTATAATTAGTAGTATTAGCGAGAAGTGACCATTTAGTAATTTTGGTGTAAGTGCAAATTAGTAATTTAATGGCAATGTTTTCATAATTATCGCAGAACATTTCTAAAACAATACAGGGTGATTCAAAATTACAGTGATAATTCATAGGAGGTGATTCCTTTATATGACATACGGTCTGAAACTGTCTGGTTGCTGAGTTACCAACCTACAACGATGGAACGAAGAATCCATGAAGGGTTCTTTCCCAGTCCATTGAGTTTTAATATTTATATAAATGAGGGAAAAGATGTTTTTAAATTATTTTTAATGTACCTACTGTTCAACAGAAAGAAATAGCTGTACGGGTCAAGTTCGTAGAAGATAGACAGAGAGAAGGGTCAATAAGGTAAAGCTTTGGTTTCTTAGGGAAGCGGTGCCGTAATATAGCGGACGTAATTATGACGATAAATAAATTATGTACCTACTATACAAACTTGTTTTATTTAATACCCCACTTTCGGACACCTTGAATTAATATAATCGTATACAGCAAGTTTCAGGGAGTGCGAGCCATAAGGATTCCACCATGCAATTTTTTGTTAAAGATCAACGTAGGTTGTGTACAGAATTTTAATATTTTTTATAATCATGCTAATAAACCTTTGTTTGAGAATTCACCTAGCAATCTAAAGAAAAGGAATTGGATACTGGCACCCACATTTTTTTAAAATTTATGTTTTTCGTGTACCTCTATCACTATCTGGAGGAGATTAGTGTTATATAAGGGGTGGTGGATGGATTTATTTATTTAATTTATATTATACGAAAGTATAGAAAAGCGGTAACTTATTTAAGGTTTGGAATATAAAACAATCTCTCTTATAGGTACCTATATACTCAGTATACTCTAAGAGAATGAATTAATGGGCATAGGACACAACGCCGACTGGACACAACGCCGACCGTGGACACAATGCCGACCGTGGACACAGCGCCGACCGTTCGCTGTGGACACTACGCCGACCGTGGACACAACGCCGACCGTCGTCTGTGGACACTACGCCGACCGTGGACACAACGCCGACCGTCGTCTGTGGACACTAGGCCGACCGTGGACACAACGCCGAACGTTGGCTTGCCCTAGGGGTGACCCACCCGCTTTAAACATTACACCGACCATGAACAAAATGTATGTATATACACAAGTCCACTGGGTTTTTGTAAAAATTAATTCTCAAACTGCAACTAACCTAAAGTTCGAGGGGCGCCCAACACTAGTCTAAGCGGGTGGGTCACCCCTAGGGCAAGCCAACGTTCGGCGTTGTGTCCACGGTCGGCATTGTGTCCACGGTCGGCGTAGTGTCCACAGACGACGGTCGGCGTTGTGTCCACGGTCGGCATAGTGTCCACAGACGACGGTCGGCGTTGTGTCCACGGTCGGCGCTGTGTCCACGGTCGGCATTGTGTCCACGGTCGGCGTTGTGTCCAGGTCCCGAATTAATAAATAAACACCACTTCCTCCTTGCACTGTTTCAGGATTTTTCTACTACTAATATCATCAGACTGAGACAGACTGACATTTAATCGCTACTTAAATTTAGTGTTTAATAATGATAATGAAGCAAGCTATCTTTGATGTCCTTTTATTTGCATTGAAGGAAACGATGACAGTGTTCTATGGCAGAACATAATTGGTTGCCCTGGTCAGTAGCAACTAGGGACGGCATTCTTCGTGAATCACCCTGTACTGTTTTAAAACTAATGATCTTATTTACTTGATTTAAATTTAATTTCAAAGTCATACTTGATATAATTTCTATTTGTTTATGTAATATGTATTTTCAAATAACTCAAATTTAATATTTTATAAATTCAAGTAAACCTAAACTGTGTGGGTGTGTGTAAGTGAAATAAATTTTTATCATAAATGTGATATCGGCATTAACAATTTCCACTTCCATTTGGCATTAAAATGTGCGTTAAGTAGAAAACTAATGAAACGAAAGGAACAATAAATAAATCGAATAATGTAATTAATGCTTGTCAAAGTGGTCTGAAGCCGCTGCGAGTTGGTAAGTGGAGATTATACAGTAAAAGATTAAAAATTGCACCGAATTGTCATCTTCTAAAACAAATTGGTTGTCAGATTTACGCGTCATCCTGCCAGCTGTAATTATATACAGCCGCTGTTGCTATTATATACGATTATATTATATTCATCTATAGAATTTGCTTTTTATAAGAGGTCAAATTTCCCACACACCGAGTGGTATATCGATATTATACACGCCCGCCTTGCTTACAATATCTTAAAACGCTTTGGGAGTTTCTTGATGTAATATTACAAAGAGGCCTACAGTAAAAAGTGAAGTTAAAAAGCATATTAATCTTAAAGTATTAGCAAGAATTTCTTGATGATTAATCAGAATTACAAATTTCACTGAACGTGTAAATAAATCAAACTTAAACACGACTACTATACCTACAGTAATTCCAAACATTTCTTTAGATTGTTAATATTAATAAAAAAAATATTTTAGTCTGTGTTAAAGTAGAATCACATGTCACAATATTATTGTCTTATTTTTATTTTTGACAATACAAAATGAATTTTTGTATGTATATTTTATGATTAATTTCAACAAATAAAACCCTAAAACACGATTTTTGATTTTTTTTTCAAAACTTCCCCCACTCTATTTCCAAAACTATTGACCCTACGCAAAAATGAATTGAACCTTTTTTATAGAGAATTCATTCTAGTACAATTTTCTATAAAGCTAGTTTTTCGCTAAACTTAATATTTCCAGAGATATTTAGGGAAAAGTTAAAAAAGGGACCTTTAGGCCCTCCTCCTGCTTCCCACTTACTTCCCACCCTCGGGGGCTTTTGTATGTTATGCAGGACACTTGAATGAACAACTGTGCCAAATTTCAAAACTTCTCCTGTTTGCCAATTTTGGCTAATTTGACTGGGCTATTTGGATTTAAAGCTGGTAGATCTATAAAAATATAATCTACATAAAGATACAGATACAAGATTCTTCTGTAAAAAGATCTAGCTCCAAATACTAGATCCAACACTGTATATTAGTTTTCTTCTACCAATTCCACTTTCACAGGAAACTATGTTACATTTTGTTTTTTGCAGACATATTAATATCGTTTAATGATAATAATAGCCTTTCTTTATAGGGTCATACTAAAGTGTAAAAATACCAGCTACAGCAATTATTTCTACTAGGACCTGTCGGCATTACAAGAAGAACAGAAACTTCACCTCAGTAGTCTATTATTACGCAGGGTAAACGGAGTGTTGCTTATTGCGGGCATGTCAAGCCAGAGGTTCCTAAGGTCGATGAAATAGCATAGCACGTGTTTATACTACCTCGCCCTCAAGATTACACCCACGACAATTTAAACTGTCAGCCTCGTCAAGTTCCTATTTTCTCTTGTAAGGAAGATCCGACAGGTAAAACTTTTCATGTTACAATTTTCTAGACATTCATTTATTTAGTACCTGCTCTCGAGTCTTGTGGCTAGTTAGTCACTTGGTTTAACTAATTTTTATTTTATATCCTGCCTCCAGGAGCAAAAGCAACGATTAGTCCAAGATGAAGACCCCTGCTTACAACCGATGCTTGACATAGTTAATGACGATTTAAGTTAGGGTCATCATTTTTGTATATTTCATTAAAACATTTCATAAATTAATAGTTCGTGGCTATTAAACCCCAACCGTATTACGCTAACATCTGAATTATGCGACTATATTCTGAAGAATGCAGTTGCATGTCTCGTGCTCATAACATGAAATGGACCGACAGCCCATGTTGGTTTGTCATTCCCTGTCGCATATGGTAATCAAGAGGCCGTATCCTATGTAAATCCAACAGCTATTTTACGGTTCGTATTAAAATGCACTATTAAAACCACCATCCGTACGCTATAACTGTACAATGTTAATCTATTTCAGTTATTAATATGCATGCTTCGTGTTTTACATATTTGCTCCTGTTCGCATTTAATTACATTGAATTAAGAAACTGGTTATTAAATTAAAAGTGAAATAGGTTTCATCCTGCACGAGATAAGAAAGTATGTGCGATATTTTGTTTTTCCTGTCGATTCAAGATCATCAATCATCTAAATGTGTTCACAAATCCATTAAACCAGTAAATCTAAGACGGATTTATAAAATGAAAGTCTTGCTGCTGTTAATTATGCTGCCATAGTATCCACGATAGAATGACTCCACAAAATCAATGTGTAAAATTTGAAGACTGAAATATGGACTCAGTATATACTGCTTGTCTTCAAATAATAATGTCATTTAAAAATATCTTGAAATAATAAATGAGGAATATACATTCATGGGTATTATTCATTTTGTCTGGTATAGTTATTTAATGGTGACCTATTTTTTGTGGCTATGGCTTAATACCAACGCCGAATAACTCTACCATACCAATATATTTTTACAAAGTCTCTATGTTTGATAGGGGGTGGAGTACATCATGCAACGGCGTTATAGCCTACATCGACCTCCACTGCATTATAACTTACAACTCTTCATTTAAAAGGTTCTAATCTTCTGTAATATCAGCAGAAGCTTGTACTGTACAAAATACAACCTATTCTAGAACCTTCTAAATAGTTTCAAAAAGTCGAGAATTATTCAAGCTACTAAAGAATCATAACAAACTGCAATTTTAGCCACATAAGGTCGAAATTTCCCCAACAAGAATGTTCTTTATTGTGAGACAGAAGAACAGTGATAAAGCCTATCTGTATCTTCTTCGAAGTTGCAACCATGCATGACAGTTTCACGGTTTCATATATTCAGAATCGAGCTGGCAAACAGCCCCATCCTGAACATGTAGTTCTTTTGTGTTTGGTATCCAGATAAGATTTCCAAGACTACTCCGAGTTTCTTCCGGCATATAGTACTAGACTGAACAGGTGCTGCATGAACTGTACTTGTCAGACAACATCCTTGAATATTAAACTATTTTCTTATAAAATCGATTAAGATTTCTTAAAGGAATACAAGCGCAGATCGACGGGGTAATAGGGGTAATTAACTCCCCTCTAGAAGCCAGAGCACATACATAAATACATTGAAAATGAAGGGCTGTGTGTTGTATTAACATTATTAAACAAAATTCAGGGTCAAGTTGTTGCGTAAAATTTTGAATTTTGCCTCCAAATTTCCGCAACCCTTATTAACTGTGGGGTTCTCGGAACCCCTCCTGCAGTGACGACTAGGAGAACACAGGCCCCCAAACTTCGACGCGAACACTTTGAAATTGTCTCAAAATGCGCTTCAAGACTATAAAATTTATAGTTATGTCCACAAGTGCCGTAAAAACACGTTTTTCGTTATCTTTTTGGCTGGCAATGAAAAAAGTCTGATAAGACAAATAATAGTTATTTTTTATACAAGACGATAAAATTATATTTTATCGACAAGCGGAAAGTGTTAATTCACGAGCGATGAAATCGCGAGTGAATTAATTTTCGCGAGTCGATAATTAAATTTTATCGTCGTGTATAAAATTCTATTTTTTTCTATAGCAGATGTTAAAGAAAAATAAGAAAAATTTGTAAAAAATCAATTAAAATTAAATTATATTAAACCCGAAAATCTCAGTAGCAAAGGTTTCCATTCGGTTTCCGAAAATCTCAGTAGGTAGCAAAGGTTTCCATGGAGTTACCCAAACAAAGTCAGAAAATTAAAGTACTACTTTATCTATCCTTGCGGTTAAAGTGTTACTTTATCTACTCTTGCGATTAAAGTAATACTTGATCAACTATTTTTAGTCGAACAAAGCACACTTTAACATCTGCTATAGAAAAAACAAATAGATACTACCTTTAACTATTTTTGGAAATATAGGTACATATAATTTTAGATAATTTGCATTCATGTAACCACATTATTATACCTTTAATGAACAATAAAAGTGAACATTTCAAGAATATTTTTTTAAATTATGTCGATTGGTTATTCTTACTTTATTTTTTTATTGTAAAAAGTTTCATTTACAGATTTTTTAATTTCATCCCAAAATTTACCTCAAAAATTTTGGTCACAAACGGCCTCTGCACCTCGGACTACTCGGACTAGAGTTTTTTGGCACTGGAATAATATCCCTTAATTAATTTTTTTAGCGCACAGGGTCAAAGTAAGACGTGTGTCATTCTCGTTCAAGGACTGTGATTACTCAGTGTATTAATAATAATAACAAATGGTAAATTTAGCCAAAATTAATTTTGGGGAAGGTTTCGATCGTCGAAGAAAATTCCAAATTCCGAATGTTTTGTTATGGAACATGAATCCATCTGTCAGGATGGCTAGGTGTAGGTATCTATACTGACTTGTACCAACATTCGCAATCGACGTAAGCAATTTTATCAACTGCTTTATCCAGAAATTATTATTTTTTGCTACTAGAACAAAAAAATCTCGAAAATATCGATTTAAGATATGCAACATCATATTAACGGTGCACTTCTATAAAATTATTCCCGTCTGAATAACCCTACCTGAGCGCGGAATGGCGCAAGTGGGCGCGGCCAACTGTGCGCTGCCATGTTCACGAGGCCAAGTGTGCGCGAGACAAGTGGGCGCAGGGACAAGTGGAAGCGAGACAACTGCGCGCGAGATATTCCCAATTAGAAGAGTTAATACAAAACGATCGATGCGTTTCAACAGTGACTTTATTTAAAACACTATAGCTATAAGAAATTATGAACATGGGTTAGGTTAGGTTAGGACAATAATTGGGGTCGTCGTTGTTGCTCCCCCCCAAACAATATTGGCTTCGATCGGTAAAATGTCCTTACCGTTCTTAATACTTAATATACTATTGTAAATATGTTTTTCATTGTTGAAGTCGTCGTTAGGACGCTAGGATGTAGGTATCGGCTGCCACGAATATAGACATGCTTTTACACTATGCAACTTGAATTTTTTCGCGCATAGTTGTCTCGCGTCCAGTTGTCCCTGCAGGCGCGTAGATAGGTTTTTTTTCAAGGGGGGGTACTTAGTAGCGGAACTGGGATTACAAATTTGAGGGTTGCAAACTTTTTTATGCTTTTTTTTGCCTTTTCTCAGGTTTTATGCATATAAATTATTTATATGTTTATTTTGGGGTTTTTCGGATTTTTTTAGTTTCTTTATGTTGATTTAAAAAATTATTTTCTTCAGTTTTTTAAGCTTTTTTAAGCGTGATTTTTCTAATTTTATGTGCTTACAAATCCGCGCTTTACTAATAATACAAATATTTCGAATTGGAATAAAATATTCTGGTGAACATCATTATATTACAAAAATAAATTGATTAACGTCCATTCTCCAAGTGGGAACCGAAGTAATAAAAAATTGAGAAAGAAAACACTAAGTCTGATCCCACGAAATATTATTGAAATTGAAAAATTGTTAAATTGTAAATTATTAACGTTTTGAGTTGCTCTGGCGAAAACGTTAATAATTTACAATTTAACAATTTTTCAATTTGGGGGGGTACTGTCCCCCAGTACCCCCCCCCCCCCTTATCTACGCTGGTGTGTCCCTGCGCCAGTTGTCTCGCGCTCACTTGTCCTAGATCGATCTGAGCGGTACCGAAGGTCCGTTAATCCAACACGGGCTTTTTTTTTGTTTAATCCACACTTACGGGGGTGCATCAACTGCTAAGGTCATATGCTGCTCCCCCCTTTCAAACATGCACAGACAATCACACACATCCATGGCTTTTAAACGATCTTCTATGCACCTAATTTTCTTATTATCGCTAATTACATAATGGACTTGGACAGGAATTAACGTGTGGGAGTAAAGACCTGAAATATCCCCGAACAGGAACTGAAGTGCAGGATTACTTCCTTAATAACTTTAGACAGAAATTAAAGTTTGTCCATATTTAACTTACATCTTATAGAGTAATCAAATCTAAAACACTTTCTATCTCAGTTTCTAATCGAATAGTCAAGAAAGCAAACTGTTTTTTGCCAGAAGGAAATAAGTGTTATCCCATTAGTTCACAAAAGCAAAAATAATTGAAATCCAACGATTCAATTTATGAATCAGCAAGGACTTGCTACACATAAAACACTCTATCTTTAGAAAAAACTTTAAAGTTTCTTTACCATAACACTAAGAGCTGACGATGAAATAATTTATTTAAATTAGGTGTACAAATTACCAAGAGAAAATTGCTACCGTGGTAATTCAATCCACCGGCCAATACAACCGCTAATAATATACTGAAACTCGAATTCAATTATAGCTTCATTTAATTTAAATGGCAAACGAATGCTACTGTTAATTTTAATAAATTTTATCACGGTGCTCGTAAAGCAGAATTAAATTTAGGTTAATTGCATAAAAAAACTAGAAAATAGTAGTTTAGCGGTACTTGTTATTTATTACGGCTAAAATTCAAACTACAACACATATTTACATTAGTAATTAAGGTTTAATGCCGGTTTTACTTTTTTTTCTTCTATTCACGGTATTTTAGATTTAGCTTACAGTTTGTTTTGCAAATTTAAAGCGATAATTATTTTGAGAAATGTTAAAATGGTTCTAAGAACGACATTGCATGCGTTGTCTATATTTGCGTGTACGAAAACGCTTTACACCCATGTCCATATACGTACGAAAATAGTGATTCCAGAAATTAATTTAATCGTGCAGAAACAACTCTAACGATGTCAAGTTTATACATGCTAGTTGTGTAGATACCATAAAAATATTTTTAAAATGATTAAAAATCCAAACTCAAGCTGTATATTATTTATAACAACTATAGTAGTACCTAGTACTTTGCACGTTTTAGAACCTAATTGCACTGCAGGTCACGGAAATTTATTCCACAATTATTTACTAGGGTAGGCTGCTGGGATAAAATTCCCAAAAAATGAATATCAACTGAAACCATATACGCCAACTAACGCTTCATTAAATACTGATACCCACGTGACCTTTGATCCGCGCTGCCTTTGGGAGTTTCAGATTTAGATGTTGAAGTCAGTTCAGGATTGGTACTCGTGGTAACTAAACTAAGTTTACTTACTGTCAATTTTATAGCTGTCAGTGAATTTGATTATTTGTTTTGTAACACGGCTGCCCTAATTTACGTACATACAATCAGTTAGGGAATTATTGGATAAAGGTTTACCAACTGTGTAAGTTGGGTTACCTATATTTTGTGGTTACGTGGGTATCACTATTTAATGAAGGCACTGTATAACTCGCATATAGTGAATACCTACATGGTATTACCATAGTATTACATGCCTAAAGCGATATGCTTTCATATAGTCATCATCATTATTATTAGCATATAATGCTCCACCGTAGGACACTTGCTTTAGTTTCCCAATATTTGGTTAATGGTTTTATGGTCTTATTTTCCCATAGGGAGCAATTCTTACGCCTTGATAAATTATCTGTGGTTGGTGGGAATCTCAACTGCGCAGGTATCGGTTTTGGCTTGAAACTCGCCGTTTGTTGCTTTTTCCCTCATTTTCTATTATTGAATGATTGACATTTATTCAGAATTACTTTTATTTAAAGCTTTTTGAGTTTTTTTAAATTTTTGTTCAGCTGTGAGAGTGTACAGCTCCACCAAGCTTACAAATTCCCCGGAAAATATGTCAACTAAATTTTAAAAGACAAAGCGCCAACCAATACGTCAACCAATAGCAAACAAAAGTACTCAAAAGTACATTCAGTGGAAAAATGCAATTGACGTTTGAAATTTTAATAATTTCAGTGTTTGTCAAATTATTTTCACGTTTAAAATCTGTTAAGTAGGAATGTTAAATCGAGGAAGATGTAATTTACTATTTACGGTCTTCCTACCGATATAGATCAGTCTATATCTTTTTCAGGGTCTTCCAGGTTCATGGTTTCAGATTTCGCGGTTTCCTGATTAGTCTGCTTTCTTCGCCCGTTTCTACATGATTATTCCATTCCAATCTTTTTTTTACAAATTTGACTATGCCATTGATATTACATTCTTCTCCTACGACTTGGTTCCTAACTCCAGCCTTGTTATTTAAATACGGTTATTAGTAATAATATTAAATGGAAACTATTTACAATTATTTAAATTTATCGCCTAAATGGTTTTTATTTTGACTGTACTTTGAAAAACTATATCAGCACCAGACACGCCTCCTTTTAACTTTGTAAGCTTGGTAGAGCTGTAAGTAATAAGTAAGGGATTTCTTGTTTTCCTATAACATGTCATATCCTACTCCAAAAGGAGTAGTTTTTAAACACTCGATATTATTAGTTGCATAGCCTATCTGAAAATATTGAAATTACCAATACTGGTAATACAAAGATATCTGGACGATGCAAATGTTAATCAGTAGTTCAGACTTAAATCACGGAAACAGTTAGCAAGACAAGAACCTACTACTACTGGATGCTTACCTAAAATGGGAATACAAGGTTGAAACTTCAAATATGTTTTTTTGCAGATATAAAAAAATTAAAAAATTCACTTCGCGATCTTACAATGCAGATACTGAATTGCAATAACTGTTTACGTGTTTGTAGGTCAGTATTATTATTATTCAGGATATCAGGAAAATCCGCGGGATAACATCAACGATAACGAGAAAAAGTACAAAGTGCGGTGTGTTTTCTTGTGAAGAACATGACAGCCGATCGCTTTAGCAGAATTTACAATGGACGCTAGGGGAATTCTTTTAGAGGTTGATTCTTTCCCAACTTGCCGCACTTTTTCAACAGAACACAATGGGCATGTTGTTCATTTTGCTGAGCCTGTATCTGATCCTCGTTAGCGAATGTCATTATACTCTGAATCCCTTATTTCAATTCATATTTAACAAGAGCAGTTGTTGATTCACTTTATTGACAGGCAGCTTTCAAAGTTTCTCTTACCGTATTGGTCATTCTTTTGTTTGATAAAGAGTGAAATCCCCATCACCATTGAATATTGAAATTGCATTTTTTGACATTCTTTAGTTATTATTATACAGATTCGCGTTTGACTACAATTTCACAACGGAATAAGATTGGAAATGAAGACTGTTTCACAAAATTCATTTGCAGTCAAGTTGGTGATTATCAACAACACAGCTGTAATAGTTGTTCTCATGATAATTCATCCAGATGTCCATTTCACTTTACTAATAATAATGACAAGATCATCATGTAATAATTCTCTGAAGTACTTGATAAATAGCACGAATTAAAATGAAGGTATGCGATGCTAATATTCCTTTTGAAAATATTTTAGAGTAGCTGAGTATCTGATGAAGTTAAAGAGATAAATTGTTGTCTCCATGCAGCTAATTAACTTAAAACGATTTTTAGCAACAACAATCTAAAACGTCTTACCAATCTTCAAAGCGCCTCATTATATTATATTATTGGATTTTTGATAAACTTTATAAAATTAAATTGAAATACTGCTATCAACTAGAATTAAAGTTCAAACGTGTTTCTTAATATTACATGTAAACCACAAACGAAACTCACCCTGCGAGCTGGAATGTCTTTTACTACTTCTTGAAGCGGCTTCTACAACTCTGCTAAGTCTTTTTTGTAAAGCTTCCTTTTCTCTATATCTGAAATTAAATTATCCTCATTAAATTCAAACATATTAGTTAGTTAACCTGTTTTTAACACATTCTTTAAATTTTATACCAGTTCAGGGAATTTAGGGTAGTGGACATTAAAGACAATTAAAAAAAATCGTACCTATTTTAATTAAATTCCTATACCTAGTAAAATAGTACGATACTTACTAAAAACATAGATACTTAGTGTAAACAATTTCATGGAAATATAAAGTAGGTATAGGTACTACAATAATTATAAGATCTGGGTACAATTTAACAATTAGATCTCGATCTCACATAGTAATTTAAAATAAAGTAGAAATCAGTATAATAGATAGATTAATATGTGCCTAACAGTTTTAAATGTGTTCTAAAACAGTAAAATATGATATAAAAACTGTTAATTATTATAAAATACGACATAATTAACGCTAATTAAAAAAGCAAGTATCTATGTTTATGGCCAATTTTCTTTCACAACTTTCTAAGTGACCTTGTCTAATCGCCTGTAAGATAAATATATTACCAAGATTTTTCAAAAGCTGCAGCTTTGTATAAAAGTCGATGACAGGCTTTTGAAGATTCCGAGCAGAATCGTTTTAAATGAATGAAGAATTGTGGTTTACAAATACCTAACAAAAGCATTGATTGTTAAAAATATATCCTATCTGATCAAGATGAAATATAATGGGCAATATTTACAGACAGAAATGGTATTGTTAGAAAGTATCAGTTGTTTGTATAATATGAGTTAAATTATCATTAACCGCAAGTAAAGGCAAAGACCTCGTAAAAAATAATTGTTTCATTTATTATAACAGTTACTCACATTTTTATCATATGACTGAATTTAGTTACAAAGGTTACAATGGAAACTATAAAATACCCAGCTTAATTTAAAATATGAAAGTAGATACTACATACACGCAGTTAATCTTAATACACAATTATTTTGGTGAGCAACTTTCTTGGATAGTCTATTCTATGTAAAAGAAATATTTCAAAGGTAGGTATCTATCTGGTAGAAGATATACCTACAAATTATACGATTATAGAGGAAAACGTGAACAAGCGGCCCGATACTAAATCTATTGAAAGCGATTTAGTTGCAAATTCTCTCAGCTGTATCTGCGAATTAACCAGCAATTAACCGATTAATCTGAGGCTAACGGTAATTCACTTTCCAAATCAGTAACGTGTTCTGTAAAATCTTCCAGAATCAAGCTAACTGTCACGTAAAACGTAATTCCACCAAGCAATTAAGATTCATGTATTCTAACGGGCAAAGTTATGTTTGTTCGTGGTTGCATTTACCACCACTCAATGGTAAAAATCATGATTATTATCTATGTTTGCTTATAGATAGCCTTAGTTCCACATATCACATGAGAAAGTGCCTATTGTTTTAGAAAACAATTTCAATAAAATAAAATACAAATATATTTAAAACAAGAATTTATAATGTGTAACTGTTCTCTTGAGCTATTCTAAATCCGTGTTGTATTTCCTAGATTGTAAAATAAAACAAGATATGGAAATATTAAAGAAAATCAAAACCCTAAAGAATGACCGCATCAGATCGTAGATATACATGGAATTTCTACAAGTTTTCGAATTATTTTAGTGCCTTGTCTATCTTTCAAGTTTTGTTTAATAATATTAATATATTATTTCATATTTTGAATAATGAGGGTGTTATAAGCCTGCCTTAGTATTCGTAGAATGTCCTGTATATTAATGTCCTCAAACCATATCATCGCTCTTGCACGACATATTATGGCAATAAAATGAAGAATGCATCACCACATACACGATCAGAATGTTTAACTAGTTGATACAATAATCAAACAATCGGAATTGTGCTCTGTAACTAACGCAAGTAATACTACAGATGTTTTTCTACTTTGCGGTAATAATAATAAATAATACTGAAAAATGTTCAAAACAGTTTCGTCTCACGTGTTAAATTATCTTATATTATACAACTAGACGTCGATTGGTGTTATAATAGGCAATACGTCGAGATTTGAGAATTTTCAATTGTCGCGTCGTATAATACAAGTAGACAATTTCATGAACAGAAAAAATAAATAAAGTAAAGAAGTAAATAGTAAATTTGATAATTATTAATTTGAAATTATATTGAATATACAATTGTATTATACAGGGTGAGTCCAAAATAGCACAGATCCTTTGAGGTAGTTGTAGGGGACCGTTAATGCAGTCTGGGAAAACTTTTATAGTTATGAGCAAAGAACTAAAATATAAATTTGGCAACATGAATACATCAAACAGTGGCTGGTAAATCTCTTTGCAAAAAGTATAACATGTTCACTGTTTTTAAGGAAACCATAATAATGTGTCTTCGCATCGTTGCCAAATGCATTTTTAGAGGCCTTGAAGAAGAAGTTTTGATTTTGCAAATTAAAATTATGAGTAAATTAGACGCTGAGATTATTTGATTTTACAGAAACCCTTATAGGGTAGAATGTAATTTATGGGAAATGATACTAGATATACTTCAACATTCATAAGAATAAAGGTTGATTCTCACTAGGGCAGCGCGGCGCGGCGCGTCGCAGCGCGACACAGAGCAGCAAAACGCTGCCGAGAATGTTTTTACATGCTTTCATATGGAGTGATTCTCACTACAGCAGTGCGTCGCTGGGCAACACGAAGCAGCGCCGGGCAGCGGCCGGCAGCAACTTTTGGAATTGTCGCTCGAGAATTCTTTTGCTGCTTGCTGCCCAGCGCTGCTTTCGTTTTCTGGGATTTAACAATTAATTTTCGTGATAAATGTTTAGATTACCGAAAAAATATATCCCTCGCAATTTAATATTAACTATAATTAAAAAAATTAAAAAATTTCTTCTTATTTTAAACAAAAAATTGTGCATTTACCTATAATAAATTATTATTATTATTATAAGACTTTATTACAAGTTTTGTTTGGTGAGATCGCTCTTAACCATATTCATTAATTGGCCAATTTTTTCAGGAGTCATTCTATAATATTTGTAAAACTTTTTTTCGTCCTGCCGAAGTCGTTGAAAAAGTGTATGGAACTCTCCTTCTGTCAATCATGCCCTAAATATGTATGTCATACACCCAGTACTTCCGTTTTCGCCTATTTCGCTTCATTTCCTCGTGGTGACACACAGCCGCTATCGTAAATACTGCTACAGTAGATGAAGAACTGTCTGAAGACGACATATTACCGGTTGAAATGGAGACAACTTACTGAAATCTAAAATTGCTGCTTAGCACTGCTTGCCGCTGCGCTGCTTGCTGCTGCTCTAGTGAGAATACCCTACCCAAAACGCTGCTCTGTGTCGCGCTGTGTCGCTCTGCGCCGCGCTGCGACGCGCCGCGCCGCGCTGCCCTAGTGAGAATCAACCTTAAAGAAGTTGAGTTTATACCCCCTTATAACTCAGGAATTAACGATTAAGATCATTTTTAACAAAACTACCCCAGAGATAATCCATTTTGACCTCACTCTGTATACGTTTCTTCGAGTTTCAGTATTTTTTACCAAGGAGGAAGACGAAGCTTTTTTTAATGTCTCAAGGTTTCTATTTTCTTAAATTGCAAATGATGCGATTATACAAATGTTCATATAATCGATGCCCGATGTTGTCATGGTTACTCAGATAAACGCCGTAACACAGGAAAATCGTGCATTTTTATTGGCTTATAAACTTATAAATGGATATTGTCGTATAATATACAACTATGCTCTTTATTGTCTCAAAATTTCAATTTTCTTTAATTTGAAATGATACAAAAGTTCGTATAATCGATGTTGTCAAGGTTACTCAATAGTTACTCAAACAACCGCTGTAACACGTTGTAACTAAAGAAAACCATGCATTCTTATCGGCTTATAAACGTTAGAATGAAATAATCAGTATCGTCAAACATCAAATTTCAGTGGCATGTAGTTCCTGCGGTACAGAAAATGCATCCATCGCAGTTTTTCTTATTTCTGGAGGCGTACAAGACATTTTAAAAATTACAAGACGTATAAATTTATTATCAACTGTCATTTTTGAAAACAACAGCGAACAGCAAGTGTTATCGCTAACTGCAGTCAAACTCTCTAAGGAGCGAATCATAAGTTAGATCAGATGGACCGAAATTTAAGGACCATAAAAGGTTCCTTAAACGACACTACAAATTTACTAAAAATTTTGTTTGGTTGCTAAGCACTACTTGCTATGGTGTTTGTAAGAATAGAAAGCATAGAAAAAATAACATACTCATACTTTAACAATAAGAGGCACTGCAACACTCGCTGCGCTCGTCGTACCCTCTTATAAAACTGGTATAATAATTAATAATATGCTATTATATGCCCCACCATAAAATAAAAGTAAGGTCTATTGTTATAAATAAAACGTGGGCGATTTTGAGAGTAGTAATCTATTAATCGGCCAACTGTCTTAGCAAACACATCTACAGTAAAGTATTAGTACTTCAGGTAGACCTACCTGCAGAAAAACTCCGGCCGTATTCTGTGATGGGCGAGGAAGTCATCATACACCCGCAGAACGGCCAGCAGGTGTCCCGCTGCTGCGGCGTTCTGCTCGTACGTCTCATCCGGCAACAACATTCTGAAGACATCGTCCTCGCACTTATTATTACTCAAAGCACTTAAATTTACTCTCCGGATACTTGGAAATAATCCTCATGGGTAAATATTAAAAATTAATGAAAGAAATTTATGTGTGGGACGTTTAGTATAGTAAAAAGCGGTAATTGGGTAATCAATTTGATTCACGCGAGATATAAACCGTTAGGTTCGTTATTAGCACTTAATTTAAAACATTTTAGTAATTAATAATGAGACTATAGCTCTAGCAGTGGCTGTCCTAATGGTTTATTCCAGGAAATTTAATTTTATAATGAATTTATCAACGAATTGTTTTACGGTTTCGATCATTGCAAATTATATAATTGTTTATTATTTCACTGCGTTCTTTATTGCATTGGTAAAAAACAAAACTGACTGAAAAACGAATTAACTCTGTTAGTTTTTTGTTTGTTGCAATTTTCAAGATTATTAAGCATTCTGCATTCTTCACCTTGACAGCGCAAAGGGAAATATAATTTCATAACTCTGTAGGTTCTCTGTTAAAACGTCCTGTTTAAATTATGTGGTTCTTTTAAGATTTGCTGTCATTGTAGCTATTAGGAAATATACATTAAAGCTTGAACTACAATAATTTGTTACTTATTAAACAAATTTAGTGAAAAGTTGTGAGTTGGTAATGGACATTGAAGTTATAAATTTAATTCTGAAAAAATGCAACATTTTATGAACGGGTACGTCTGCTCCACTATCGTTGAAATCTCCAATGCCAAACCAAGTCAAAATCTGTTATTGCTACACTTTTCCGTTTTAACAAATATTGAAACAATTTTCTAATATTGTACTGAATACAAGGGAGTCATTAAAAACTGTAGTAAAGAATTTTTTACATTGTGGGGTACCTAGTTTTAATTTGCATTTTAAATCACCAATGCTAATTTAAAATAAGTTAGATATCGATTGGCATCGGCAACAAATAAAATGTAAGTAATATTTAGAACGATGTTACAAGGACATTTTAAAATAGATCATTGATTAGCACTTTAAGTCAATTCGTTTTTTTAAAAGATCATTTTGATTTGTTAAGAATTGGAACACAGCAGGATTCGCATCCACTTGAACGTTCTCCAATTTGTATCAGAAGCAAATAACAAATGGCAGTTTCGTTTCAATTTGTTACGGGCTTTTTATAATCACTCACATCGCACTGATTTGTTATCATTAATTTTAATTAAATCCTAGTTTTCATTTTGTATGCTCCATTAAAAGTATTTCCAGGTATTAATTACGCACTTTGGTTTACTTTTATTGCACCCTTTTTTTATTAAAAGATATTTATAAACTTTTTTGTAGGTACAACTGTGATTAACTGTAAAGGTATCCGGCTAATTAACGATTCCTTTCAATGCTAGAATTCTCACTTTAACAACAAACTGAACGAAATCTGATCACTCTTTAGTATCTGCATCGCAATCGATGATTGTAATGACTAATGACTAATCAGAATATGATTGAATGTCCTAATCCCACTCTCACGTCGTATTACTTCCTTGAACAAATTATACGCTTCATAAACCGCATTAAGACTGTAGAATGCAAGTATTGGCACGTTAATTAAGTTTACGTCTTCGATGAAAGTTATACATCATATTCGTGTAAACGCAACAATGCGCGTTTCTCACGATTTGCCGCTCACGATGTATTTTTCGTTTTTGCTCACTTAAAGCTTCGACGTCACTCCACTTCCGAGCTTTTTGGAAATAAAACTGTGTAGGCGTTTGATTGATAAACAATGCGTCCACTGTACGTCGCTGGCAATCAACGTGTGCTGCGGTTTCCTGCAAGAATCAAAAACAGCGTGGAAATGAACGCATGCGCCTGTACCTCCGAGACACGCGGTATCTGAAGAACTTTCGAAGAATCTTAGATCTATTTTTATGTTGAACGAGATTAATTGTGGGAATTATGCGTACCATCTAACTCGCATACCATCCGGATGGGTTTTCTCTGTACCAGATAAAGACCTACTTTGCCTAATGAAGATTGTCAAGTGTGTTTAAGAAATTGAAGTTAATCGTTTCGCTACTGGAGATTGACATCGATCTTTAAGTGGACAAGATTACGAATTAAAATTTTACATTTTTAAAATAATATTTGTTTTTGCGCTACTGTGCTCTATTTCATTGTTTACCGCGGCTGTTTCCAAGACAGTAAGTTATGTTTACTAGTTGCTAAGGATAAAGTCGTCGGTAAAATACTTTGGGGTTCTAGAACGGTAAGTAAATTTACTCAAAACGAATGTGCCATGTAATTTGATAAATTAATGTCAGTCACAAATGTCAGTTTAGTTAAATAAAATGAATGCAATTTCCAATGTTAGTTAAAACAAATCCTGGAGCTTTTAATTTCTCATTTCTTGCAACAAAGTACGCCAGCAAAGATTTTTCATCAATATTTGTACTTTTCTTGGTACACCAATTTTTAAAATGATTGTAGGTACCTTCGTAACGTCTCTCTAGACTTATCAGGAATGAGAACCGAACACCCCACATTCCAAGCTTCTTCTATTTCGTTTTCGGAATCATTTTTAATTCATTTTTAGCACGGAACTCCAAATAATTTTCACAAAAAACTGCAATGGCGGTAACTGTTTACAGATTGCTATAGAAACGCAATATATCAATCGACAATACGGCAACGTGATGCGGAGACTGACAATTATCGCATTTGAATCTGTATTAATTATTAATTTATTAAAAATTCTTTTTACCGGATTCAGTAGCGCAAAAAACGTCATAAGCATCACGAACGTTAAGGACTACCGATCTCAGACAATAATTGGAGTCGTCGCTGCGCTCCTCCTCCAAACTATTGTCTTCGATCGGTAAAATGTCCTTACCGTTCTTAATACTTAGGCCCGTTTTATTCACCTACCAGTAAAGTCCCGAGTAGCTACTTGACAATTAACTTTATAGGTTACCCGGGTAACAGGACTATATTAGTCCTGTTACCCGGGTAACCTATAGAGTTAATTGTCAAGTAGTTACTGGGCACTTTACTGGTAGGTGAATAAACCGGGCCTAACTATTTCGCCCGATCGTGTTGTTATGTGTATTTACTAGCTTTGTTGATAGATATTGTAAGTTGGGTTTACAAAATTTCGATTGGTTGGTATGGAAACACCAGTGCTGTTCGAGTTTATAACCTAATTAGGGCGGTAAGTAAAACAAAACATGCAAATTTGACACTTCTAGAGGTAGCGTTCTGATTTTATTTTAGATACCTAAGCACGTTTGATATCAAGGATCGTGCAATTAAAATGACAAGTCAAAAGTTCATAATTACATTTTAAAAACTACTTATTCTCAAATAATTCTGTAAATTCGATCGGGCAAAAAATATTATACGGCACACGGTCGGTAAGTGCTTACCTACAGATCTCAAAAATTGGAAAATCTCGACCCTACGGGTCTCGATTTTCCAACTTTTTTCGATCTGTTAGAGAGCACTTACCGACCTTGTACCGTTATATACTATTTCATGTGTTTCTATGTAATCGCAACTGGCAGGTGAGTACCTATAGCAACAAGTTTCCGAATTATTTTTTAATTTTCAAAATGATTCCTAATAAAGTTTAAAACGCTCGGTATTTTTTTTAGGTTTGTCTAAATTATAAACATTACATAAGATATAAGTAGTATTGTATAATTGTTTAAACTTTATGCCTTTCACGGAAAATGCTTTTTAAGTATTTTAACTCCTTTCGCATTTTAAAACTCGGATAAAGTGTGCGGTTATCTTGAAACCAAACTTTGGCACATTAACCTGTGTTCGGAACATTATTGTAAATTCATTTTTGATCAGGATTTGTTTTTATTTAGCAAAATTGCGAATTTTTTATTATAATGTTGTAGAAATCAAGTGGAAACGGGGTGAATCGCTCCAACAGGTCTAAGTAAAAATTTAATGTAGTGCTTGTACCAGTCATTTGTACAAATGAAGAAGAAAATAAAGTAGATTTGGAAGCTTCTAACACTGAAAACAGCAATACACAGGTGACAGCAACCTTAAGTAGTAGGTAGTGAAGATATCCATTTTGTTTCGAAAGAAGAAATAAAGAAATGTGACTGAGTCTTCGTTAAATCTTTTAGTCAGCGTTATGTAAGAAAAATAATTCCGCTGGTTGACGATTCGTTAAAAGCAATTATTTAACATTATTCTAAATAAAAGAAAACTACAAACTCTTTATTGATTACATTTACATAAATATAAAGAATAAAACACCGTTCAATTTTAATCAAATGGTAGCTAAAGTAGACTCTCCCCCAGCCAACCTGTGCTCGATGAATTTTGAAGTTCAGGCAGGGTTCAAAAAACGATTTCGTACGAGACCTTATTACGATACTTGTATCGTTATAGATTTCATTACGACGCGAGTGAGCCTTGAAATTAATCAAACTTCACAAATAAACGTCATTTCGTTCTAAACTGAATCAGCCTACTCTGGTTTGGAGAAACACAGAGAAAGTCATGTTTATATTTTAATATACAGTGTGGAAGAAAAGTATGGAATAAATTCATTGTTTCTAAAACGAATGTTTCATGAAATTTCCTCGGACACGTCGATTTTGCTTTTTAAAAAGACCCTTGTTCCTATACCTGCACATTTCCGAAATTAACAAATTGACAATTAATTAATTAATAATTAACAAATTAACAGCTCAACAATAGGAACATAACAATTTTATAAATTTATATATTTATTTATTTATAATTACAATTATAATTATAATATAAACATAACATAAACAAAAACTAAACAAAAATAAAATAAAATAAAATAATCTACTGATATTCGAGTGCCCCATCAAAATTAATTAATTAAATGTTCAAAATTGTGACCATTTTGTTGCAGACAGTAATTGACCTTTCCCAACCCTCTGTGGCAAGTTTTGGAACTTAAAGCGGGCTACCCGATTTATCTATCTAACGTTGGCAGCGTGCGTCGGCTGTCACGAAATGACAATAAACAAATGTGACAGCCGCCTCAATGGAAACGTCGCACCACAGGAACGCCAACATAAACACACTAACAATGACAACTTTGGCAGCGCTGCCAACGTTAGATAGATAAATCGGGTAGCCCGCTTTAAGTTCCAAAACTTGCCACAGAGGGTTGGGAAAGGTCAATTGAAACGGTACAATTTCTTAGGTAACTTTGATTTAGGTAATTTGTTGTTCTTACTACGAATCGGTAATTATTTTTTTTCCGGGAAGGTGTAGAAATAAAGTATCAAAGTGGTACATTTTCGAATTCAGCAAGTTGGACTGTACACGAATTCGTTAAAAAAATATAGGGGTTCCATTACATTACACTATTACACCATAGCACACATACAGATACTACTGCAAATCTGAAGCGGCAACAAGAGGTTTGTGCACTTTAACAAATTTTTAGTAGTATTTCATCTTACGGGTCGACAGTTCGGCAGTGCAAATCTAAACAACTAGGTACTACATTTCCGTAAATAGGCTATAAGCACGTCTAAAGGTTGAGTATCTTCTTTAAATATCTTTCAAGACCAATAACGACCTATAATTATTTAATGCAGCCCATAGTCCTAAGCCTAACGTCATTGACAAGTTTTTCTGTACAGAATATGTATGAGCGTATGGTTTCTTCTTTCTTCTTCAACTAACTGTATAATTATTTTGAAACCGATAGAACACTTCTCATTACAGGAAGTAACAGTACTTGGTTTATCTTTTTGAAATCTATAACCAAAAACAATTAACATAACATTTTATTCGAAAACTAATTTTATTTATTACCTATGTGAAGTACAATAAATTTAAAAGTTAATAAAACGAGGCCATATTTCATTCTGTTAACCACCGCAACATCAGTTACAGTAAACAATTCTTCATCAAGAATGAGACCTGAAACAATATGAAAGTTAATATTTTACACAGTTCTATAAGAATTAATAAATATTATGGCAATCAAAGATAGAAAGAAAGAAAAAAGTCGGATATTGTAAGGGGCTGTATGCAGTACCAGTCCTAGACACCAATAATAGCTACAGTATGTTCCTGGATTGAGTAAATACATAAACACAATAAATACATAACACACACTGTTTAAAACTGAAATCATATTAACTTGATTAACGAGCCTTCCTATATTGATGACTAGTTGACATTGCTTTAGGAGTAGAGTTTACCAATACCTTGAGTTCTTCTTTTGAAAATGCATAATAAGCGGGATTCGAACCTTAAACTGCTTGAATATCTGCATTAAAATTACTTACCTTAATAAAGACATCAAATTTATGAGTCAAACACAGTTTAGATAACTGGACTTAACCGACTCCACCATTTCTTTCCGCTTGTCTGAATGGGCGATGTATTGGATGAATCACCGATCATAATCGATTGGTAAAACGCAAAGCTCTCCCTGATCAAAATTCTAAAAAGAAAAACATAAATTAAATTAATTAATTAACGATTTTACTAATTAAGATAAAGTAATTACTTTACAGCTCTAAAAGGTCACAGAAATTCTACGAACTTACATTAAAATAATCCGAGGAGCAACTAGGACGTCTTTTAGTTTTAATAAAAAATATCGGGAACAGCACACCATACACTAAACGCATTCAACAAATAACTGATAATTATAATCTAATAAGTGGGGAAGAGAGTGTATAAAATTCCACCAAATGTCCAACTGTTTATGCTGCGCCCTATCTGCATTTGTACGTAATGTTTTTCTAACTACAATTCAAGATAAGCCCTTAGAAAAGATTCAACATGTTGTAAACAATTTCAGGCGTGTACAAACTTTAAAATTTAATATTTTGATTTTATGTTCAAGGTTAGGTATACAACAAATTCTGAATTTTGATCTTTGTAGGCTGCTAAGAATTAATTATATTTAATTTTTAATTAGCAACTTATTTCTAAAAATTAGTAATGTATAAATGCTAGAACAAGCAACTCAAATTTTTAATGTATAAAGTGTTTCAAAACGTATGAAGTTCCTTAAACAGGTGGGGTTTCTCGACTCCGAAGGCTCATACAATTAAAACTTAAAACTGTAAGGTCCTAGAAAATGTTGATAAATCCGAAGATTTCGGAAAGTTCTAGCTTAAGATCTCTAGGGAAATTTGTTAGGGCATTTTAGACTCCGGGGTGCTACTGACATTGAAAATTAAGACTGTGTTATTCTGGAAAAAGCTGCAGAATCCGAGGACTTCTAGCTTAAGGCCTCTTGGGATACTTTTGGGTGTTGTCAACTGCCAAGAACCTTCTAAAATTTAAAATTGAGACGAAGTCCTGGAGAACGCTACACAATCTGGATACTCCGAGGAATGCGAACTTAAGGAGTTCTGATAAACGTTTTCGCCATCTTCCCCATCTTGTATGGTCCACCTGACCATTTCAGTTGTTGGTTGTGTTCAGTTTCTGTATAAGAGTTGTGTTCAAGTTTTCCAACTTGAGTATAATGGACCAGTCCAGGAACTGAACATGTATTCCTCCATTTCATCAAATTCATTAAATAAGCATTAAATTTAAATAAAAAGCATTAATATGGAAAATTAAAATTTAAAATAGGTACCTGTCCCATTGGTAAACGGAAACATCAAATATTGAGACGTAGCTTTACAGCTAATCTGCCTTATTTACTAGTCACTATCAATTTTAAGATCTTATTTAATAAAGTAGTTTTCTTTAAACAACTACAGGTGTAGTTATAAGGGAAAGAAAACTAATTAACTTAAACAGATACTGTTTGGGCCTTAAAATTCTTAACGGTAGCAGATACTAACATCTATTACTATAAAAAAAATTATTATAATGTCACAATCAAACAAGATCTAAAATTAAAACCAAAAATAAATCCTTCAAATAAGACATTTTTATTTGACTTTATCTGACTATGATCAGCAGTCCTTCTAGTTCTAATCTAACATGTCAAACCTGAAGCAACTTTTCATTTTCAATCTTGATATACAGACTCAGACATTCCAAATATACGCATTTAATAATCAAATGCTAACGCACAATCCACACAGCATAAAATTAAGCGCCATTTTCAGGACATCGCATTTACCATAATACTAAGTAGCGAAACATAGGTACTACAAGATTAACAAGGTTACGCGCCTACCATGCGTTCTATAGTACAGATTTTTGCGACAAGATTCACGAACAAACTTTTATTTTATATTCTGGTAAGGAATAGTATTAACGATCATATTCTCATGCTGGGTAGAAACTGGAGGTAGACGTGTACTCATCGATTCCAAAGACATCGTGCATCTGGATGCTTATTCGGGCCTTAACAACCAATTACCGCGGAAGGATACCAATGCTAGGCTTTTTATTTATATTCACGAATTCTTTGAGAACATTTCGTTCCGCTTTAACAAGTATTTACGTTCTTTGATAAATCGTAAAGCATGAAACGTTTAAAATAAAAGCAAGAAGTGAGCATGTCCTCCTGCCAACAGTTGCACCTTTCTGGTTGTTAACGCTGGTTGGACCTGACAACGTAGTATTTAATTAAATCAGTGTTTCAGTTAAACTTCACTTTTCCAATTTAAACAATCTTACACCTAAATCTCTTTGATGTAGGTAGTACCTAAACTTTCTAATTTTTTGATCAAAAACTACTTTTATAAGAATATAATATTCACGCTGCAGGTATAATAGATATGAGAAATAATACGTTTCGTAACACTAGTTGCATTAAACTTGACATTTTTGTGTGAATAGACGCAAAGTTACATCAATATTAATTAATTCAGGTCCAATTGCATCAGTTACACTTAAATAATAAGTGTCGCTTAAAAATTTAATTCCCAGGGATACAATTATTGTTACAAGAATTGTATCCATGGCAATTAAACTTTTACGAGAGGCTTATTATTTAAGTGTAACTGGTGCAATTGGGCTTCAATGGTTTTCCAAGTCTATTTTTGTGAAAGAAAACACAAACGTGGAAGAATATATAATAACTTTGACGGTAGAAAGAGGTGATAACATTGAAACAAAAGAAGGTCAAATAAAGTGAATTTTACTCTAAACAGTTACTGAGCTATCGTCAGTTTTCAAATTTTGAAGTATTGTGAAACTTATACTATAACAACCCTAGGGTTACTTGAATGATAATTGGCAGAATTGTACGAGTAGGAGGCAACTTTCGTAGTATAATTTTTATCTCTGTCAGTTTAATTAGTAAGTGTGCAATTGTTGTACCTACATATAGAGGTTATGTTAAATAGAAAGATAAATTTGATATGTTCGACGGTTGCCTCAACCACGATCAGTTGTCATGGATATGATTGTTTTTAAGCATCGTATCCATGACAATTAATCGATGTTGAGTGCACCGTCGGTCATCCAGACTTTACAAAACCGGGCCCTTACTCATAGAAATCTGTCAATATCATTCAAGGCACCCTATCCTATAGAGCCCTAAAATGATCACCTTCATTGGAATGGTATCCTTTTCACCAGAACCGTTAGAATTTCCAGGGACTCTATTCTGGAAAGAAAAATTTCATTGTTTCTAAAACATGTTGCAATGAAGTCAATACACAAGATACTTACTTAACCAGATATATTCCTTCACAACCATCACAGCTCATTGCAAGTTGCAGGCTCCCCCTAACTAGAAAAAGCATCTACAGTTCATTCCCTGGCTTTATGTCCCTAAAAGATTAACGCAGAATTTATGAAGCGACCTACTACTATCGGTTGTCTCCATTTTGCTTATGGTCCTCGCATACCTGAACCTTGAACGTAAATCTCTAAGAGTGTTCATGTTCATACTCGTTTAGCTTTCAACGGGGGGTAATCCACTATCTAAAATCATGTACAGGTATTGAAAAATTGACAAAATTTTTTGTTATTGACGATATTGCACGTACTGTGGAGTATTGACAGCAATTGACAGAAACTGCATGGTATTGAAGAATATTGACCAGTACTGCAAGTATTGACAAGTATTGTAAAGTATTGACATAGGACTGTAAAGTATGCCTGTACTGTCAGACTGTACATTTTACAGCATGGATGAATGTATTAATATCTATGTCGTTTTCTACTTAAGTATCGTTTATTTGTTTTTTTATATTTAACAATGTTATTGATTTATTGTGTTTCTAGACTGTATCCTGTACTGTATGTATTTGTATTGTTCCTATACAAACTGGAATAGTTATTTTTTCGGAATAAGTAGATATCTATCTATGGGGGAGGCAGGAAGGTCTTGCCAAGATCAGGATTATAAGAAAAGTAAAATTGCAGATTGTGCTAAATTTCAAGGCTATTTAGCGCAGAGCCGTAGACATTTACACTAGTAAAAACTAGTTTACTTTCCATACCACCACTGGTATAGGGGAAGTATTAATACCATGAAAATTTTCGAAATTTAGATTTTCGCGGAAATAGGTGTTTTGGACCCTCAGGAGTCCAAAAAAGTGGTCTAGAAAAAATGTCTGTCTGTGGGTGGGTGTGTATGTATGTATGTATGTATGTATGTATGTATGTATGTATGTATGTATGTATGTATGTATGTATGTATGTATGCATGTATGTGACGCCTCTAACGCAAAAACTAGTGAACCGATTTAGATGAAATTTGAAATGGAAGGGTATATCGATAATTCATTGATAAAATAAGCTTTTCAAAAAAAACCCGAAACCGGAAGCGGAAGTTAGCCATGTTTTTTTGGTAGCAGTTTTTTGAGAAGCGGAATTTTTGAAAATCTGAGTTGGGGATATGAAAGAAGATCATAATTCAAGGGAAAAAGTTTTTTTGCCGGACTCTCTAACTTCAAAATGGCGGCCGCTATGAATTTTTCAATATTTCGAATTTAACGCCCCATAACTCAAAACCCAGTTATCTGGTCAGGTTCCGCAACAACTTGTTTGAAAGCCCTTTGGCAGTACTATACCATGAAAAAAATTTATTTAGTAAATCCACAAACGGTCGCAACGGCGCTTTTCCAAAAATTTTGGAATTTTTAAAAAATTATTACAAAAAAATTGGGAACACAATTTTGTTTAAATTTTCTATACTTATGCAGCTTGGTATTAGCTACATTTTTGTGTTTTGATGAATGCCAGAATTTCACTACGAGGTTCTACGAGGTTTTAAAAATCAGAAATTGACGCTCCTATAGCGCCTTTATTAATCAAAATATGAAAGACGTTTGAATATAAAAGTTGTTCAGTATATAATTTTGCATTTTCCTAAATGTATATCGCGTATACAGGGCGTTTGCTTTCCACAGTACAATAAACAACTTTGTTATTTAAAATGAAACACCCTATATATTATTATATAATTGAATGAAAAATTTAATTGTCTATCACATAGTATAGGGTGTTCATATAGCTAAAATGTACGGTTGATGAGAAATTCGTGAATTTTAACCGCGTTGTGTAAGATTTAGCCTGGACTCGTGACAGAAACGGTCGTCGCGTCGCGTCGGTCGGTCGGTAGTGATCGTCAGGCTTCGCCAGATGTAATTTCAAGCCGGATTTCTGTCGGAGTTCTGGTTTATTATTATTTATTACTACAGGTGCGTGTCTTTCTTCTGTACATATCGAACCCGTATAGGCCCGTTTTTCTCGCTACGCATTCAAATGATTTCCATGGTCTGCCTCGCGAACTACTGTTGAATACCAAAAACGAAATGTTTATTTCTAGTATGGGAAAGTCCAGGGGAGGTTTGCACGTCCACTTTTTGAATAAAGTATCTAGCGAATTAAAAAGACTAAATAGCTGTTTGTTAAGAAACTTATTCATTTGCAACATGTATGGGTGATAGTACAAACATCTTTAATTTTCTGACTTTTTTTAATTCCTTGAATTTTTTATTAACAATATTTATTTCATTTCGGCTCAGTTTGAAAGGCCCGTTCCCTGCCAGCTGCAATGGCCCAGAAATTACAAATTGTTTATCAACAATTTGAACATCCTTTCTACCTACTTGACCATATGTTCTCATCTAGATCGTAGTATTGACGAGTATTGACGAGTATTGACGAGTATTGACAAGTATTGACAAGTATTGATATGTACTGACAGTATTCCCGGGTACTGATAGGTATTCTTGAGTATTGACGAGTATTGACAGTGATCTGTACAGGTATTGACGCGAGTGGATTACCCCCTGGCTTTCAACTAATGTTAAAGTAAGATAGGCAATAGCTGGGACGTCGTATTACAACCGGAAAGTAGCTAGAAAGGCTGGATATATTTTAGCGTTAGCCATCGACAGGGCACGTCGAGCATCGTTGCGTATACATCTGCGTTAATCTTTTAGGGATATAAAGCCAGGGAATCGACTGTATCGAAGTGTTTGTGAAGGAAGCATAACATTCCTAAGAGGAATAATACAATGCATGAGCACAAGAGACACCAAAATAAAAATACCAGTAATTGAAATAAAAAGGGTGGCTAAAATGATTATTTGCTACAGGAGCTAAATATCAAGTTTCTAACATCAATTTAGTTAGTAGGTACACCGGTATGTTTATTGTGAACTCTAGATATACTCACTTTGGACTGAAGTTCTCCTGAAGCTGTGTGCAGCATTCCATGTTGTTGCAGCTTGTGGTCGACAAGACACAAATAAAGTACACTTATGAAAATTGACGATGCAGTTCAATAACAACGCCTATCCTGTTTTGGGCGCAACTTTAGGTGACATACATTGTTGTTTATTTACTTTTTAAAAGGAATAGCGGTTTAAAAATTATTATTGAAGATATTGGTCAAAAAAATTGAAGAGCCTTAGAGGTCGCTTTCATAATTTCGTCTTTAGGTACCTACAATAAAATAACAGTTTATGAAAGGACAGTTCCTTTCTTCATTGATGATACTACATCAGTATCATAAGGAACGTAGAAACAGAAGCAATAAAGAATTTATTTTAAAAATACGCACAGTTATTTACTTCGTAGTTAGAATAGTCTCTCCATTCTTCTTTGAATCGAAAATAATCACTAACTCAAATTATGTAAATGGATATTCTATAAGGGAATCGCAAAATTTAATGCTAATACGTTTCCAACATTTTCAAAACATTCAGAATTAAAACCAATATTAGTGTTAAACGCTTCCTCCAGTAACTAAATAATATTTCACTTATTTTTGTTTAAATATCCCTATAATACTTCTTTACTGCAGAAACATTTTTCTAAAGGTTATCTTACAAGTATAGTTCCTGACTACTAGTACACAAGTCAATGTAAATTATTATTATTACACGATTTCACAGTTATCTATATTTCTGTAATGATCCAGTGCATATTTTGCTTTTGGCCGTTTCTACACGCAGTTAATTGAAGACAATATAATGCAAAATGTCTGGAACCCGCCCATATCAAGTGGTGACTATAAAGTGTACCCACGAGGATCATGAGGTCGTTACACGTGATTTAAGAGATCTTTCAAGAAAATCACAATAAATTACTGATTTGTAGTAGGCGGACTTAAGCGTCCGTTTAAAATGCAGCTTTTATGATTTATGGGTCTCTACACACTCAATAAAAAATACAAAAATTCTAAGCCACGATGCAATACATAAGCACCTGACGGATTTTAGAAACTAATATGCACAATCCGTTCGAGCGTGTAACGAAGAGAATCTGTGATTTGTGTTTCTTATATTCGTACACCATGAAAAGTTTCTAATAAGATGAGACATTAATTTGGGAAAACGGAAATGAAGAAAAAAACTCCTTGACGATAGATAAATATACAACTGTGGCAATAAATAAATAAATACTAACATTAAAAAAGATGGGAATTTCTAGTTCAAAAGAAGCTTACAAGAAGCTATAAACTTCGTAAATTAGTTACCTACTTTATTGTTTATTGAAATAATGTTTGATAATTTTCAAGAAATAAACTTAAAATAAATTATAACTATAACTTGCAAATGATTAACGACGTAGAGCTTTCGCGGCATAGTTTTAATCAACCTCCGGATATCCTCTCAGGGTATGTTTTATTCTTCCAAAAGAACTACCTCACGCTGTTGAAGAACTGTAATAATAATAATAGTATAAACTTTATTTAGCATTCTGCCATACAAACATCAAAACACTACAATATTCTCTGGAATTGCGCCTGAAAAAAGCTATACCCAGATGTGTAAAACCGATTCCAATTGTAACTAAGGTTCACTCACCAAATATTGGCCAAATAAAAAAATGTGACCCAAATTTATTTGCGAATATTTATTAATAGTGTAAGTCGTTCATACGTAGATGTTGTGTGGCTAATGTTTGAATAAACGTTCGTCCGCTTCCATACACGATCTTGTCAATTTATTCTACAATTAGGGAAGGAATGTTCCGGAGGCAGTTTTCTCAGAATTTTTAGCATTTCTAGTTTTTCTAAGGGGGGCATAGATTGTTGGCCCATTGCTCCAACCCTCTTGCTGTATCTGGGCTTGGGACCAACAACGGAGGTTGCTGAGTTACTAAATCCACCCTGCAACTAAACCGCAGGAGGACTATCAGGAATAAAAGCCTCACCAAATAATCAAAAAGAAACATATTTAGGGCTATTATAGAGTATAACAACGAATGGAGGAGAAATGTGGCCAATGACTTAGAAAGTCAGAGATAATATAAGAACTGTGGAGCTAGACTATATGCGAAGATGTCTACAGTATACCCGCAGAGACAGAATAAGTACAGAAAGAATATGGAGAGACATGGAGGTAAATGAATCAATTAGAAAAATATTAGAGAACAAAGCACTAAGATAGTACTGACACGTTCAAAGGATGAAAGAAGAAAGGTGACCCAAGAAAATCCTACAGTGGCTGCCACAATGAAGGAGAAAAAGAGGACGACCAGCCGTCAAATGGGAACAATATACAGGGTGAGTCAGGAGGAAACTGACAAACGTCGGGTGTGTGTTCTACACGTAAATATAAGCCAACAAACCCATAAGTTGTTATACGATTTTTGTTCTATTCCAAGATACAGGGTCTTCAAAGTTCCAAGTTGTGCTAGTTAAAATGTAAATACATCTGCAGTTACCTGAAGAAAAATAAACAAAAATCGGATAACTACTTTTGGGTTTTTTTGTCTTATATTTACGTGTAGAACACACATCCGACGTTTGTCAGTTTCCTCCCGACTCACTCTGTATACACTACATGATGCAAAAAAAATGGGTTTGGAAGAAGATGACTAGGAAGATAGAGAATATTGACATCTGGGAACGACCCATCTCTGAGGGAAAAACGTCAAAGAAGAAGAAGGAAAGGAATAGGAATGTATCTCATGAAATAAAAACACTTACCAGTCAGTAGAAATGCACAACACAGACGAGGTAATTTTTAGAATTTTATATTCTCTCCAACATCCACAAAATACTTAACTGTTTCATGGATTATAACGTCTTAAACGACTGCAATTCGAAAACAAAACAAACGAGTCCTGGCTTAGCTATACACATTTGCTGTGGTTAACTCCTTTGTAAACGTATTGGTCGGTAGATTTTCATTGCTTTTCTATGTGTGTATTTACCACTTTCTGAGTAATTCATCACATAGCGGCTTGCATCAAATTCATGTGTACGCAACATGTGGTTAGCGCATAAACCAACGAACGTGGCGTGGCAACTGATAGTTCAATAAAATGGCAATACTGGCGATAGTAATTATTCAAAAGAACTTATATCTATATCTGATTTTTTTCATATACAATATAACAAGACCTAGGATTTTGGAAGCTGTTTTTTTAAACAGGAAGGGATATTTTCATCACAGGAAGCCGTCTTTTTAAACAGGAAGGGCTATTTTTATCGGACCAAGACTTCTACTGGTTCGTATCTCTAAGTCCATACCAGTCTATACTCTTAGCGAACAATTCACCAAAGTTTATCTTGCGACCCTAACCACCTGTCCTACCGTGACTTCCTATTTCTAACTACCGATTCTAAATCCCGAGCACAAGAGGAATTGACCTAAGATATGTAAGGTGTGAATAAAACAAAATATGATCTATACCAGACTACACCCTCAATTGTCAGTTATTTGAAGTAGAAAAGATTATTTTGTTCCCTGTACTTAAACTGACTTGTCTGGTATTAACTACAAACATAGACAATTCTTTTCTTAAATGGCTACTTAGTTACTTGAGTAGATTTGATCTTGCCCATACATACGAGAGGTTACCAGTGCGCATTACCACTGATTTAACACATGTAGTAGGTATATTGTAGATGCCTATAAAAGAAAGCCCAAAAATTAAAAATCCAAAGAAATCATTAATAATTTTGTTAGTGTTCTCCTAATTTTTTGTGTCACTATAGTCTATACCAAGAAAATTTAGTTCCTCCTATCCTAGGCTACTAACAGTAGGGCCGGTCTCGAATTGGGCGCCGATTACCTCCTTTTAATCCCAGCAACTTAATTCGCTACAAAACAATTCATTAACAGAAGAATAGCTCTGTTAATGAGTTGTTTTTCAACATGTTTAACATGTATTTAATTTTTATGCTATTTTTACAAAAATTTTCAACCATTAAAATTGTGTGTTAAGACTACGTGCTTTCAAATCTTTTTATTATATTCCCTAACCTATTTGGTGTTAAAAATGGATCTCAATCATATAATGTATTTCAGGATTAGATCTGTTACTGGAGATTTAAAAAGGGTCGGGTCACACCGATTCGACTATAAGAGAAAATACCTCGTATATTTACAAAGACAGCATTTCACAAGTAGAACATTATCTAAACTGCACCGATTAGGAAATCCTAAGTAGAGCCATATTAAAATTACCTATTAAGCCTTGATGTAAACTGCATGGAGTGTATGGTTTACAGACTCTGTAGTTTTATGTAATTTTGAAACTGATATTTTGGTAACATGTGAACAATCAAACAATATTTGTAATTGACTCTTAATGGCTGCAAACGGATTATAGATTCTTTCTGAAAGGCTTGTGCAATTTACATTATCAGATAATCATTAAAAGGGATTATCAGTGCAGTTTACAATCGCCCCACAAGTACTACCTATCAGTTTTAAAAATTTGGGCGTTTGTTTCCAGTTGTGATTTCATTTCTCAAATTTTATAGTCGCATTTAAATTAAGTTTAACAACAAAATTTATTAAAAGTTACAGCAAAGACTAATACTAATAAGAATTAATTCCAAACAGAAGAAGACCACACAGCAAGATTCTGCAAAAAATGTCGACACTGCTGATAAGGTCTGTTTAAAAAACGTATTTAATGTTTTACAAATATTTATTTCTTGAGTTTTCCCGTTTTAGTTTAGTACGAACAAACCTGATCAATAAATTAAAGTAGCAACGCATAGTAAAAGTACAAACAGTTAACAGGTCCATCAACATCGCACCGCTATTTACAACAATGTTGACTGATGAAGTGATTGTCCTATGATGGAGTACTGTAAAAATGTAATTTTATAGTCCTGTCATAACTTTGTTGTTAGTTTGCTTTCAATAGTAATGTAAATAATATATCTTATTTGAAATTTTCTATACGAAATGTAAACCCATTAAAGTATCAGAAACGAGAACATCAATTAAGATTTTGCGAACGTTCTACTACTTAGGGTACTTTAATACATGAACATTTAGATAAGCAAGCACAGAATTTTAAAATAAAGAAACTCCTATCGTGGCGAACCTAATGTAAACAACGCAATAAAAATGCTTGCTGCAGTTTTAAGGAGATAATGAGCAACTTATACTCTGAAGTCCATTTCACTCGTAATTTACAAGCGCGATATTCCGCGCAACTGCTTTATTGGACTTGCTGCACAATGCATACTGGAGAAATCTAGAAGTTTACCAAGTTCGAGATAAAGAATGTAGCGAAGTTAATTGAAATAGTCATTGATTTAATTAAGGGAGTTTATTGTTACATTTAAATACAAAGTTCTATATAAAAAATCATAAAAAATATACATTTTCCTTCATTAATTTTTTTATAAGAGGTAACGAGTTTTAAAACAATGAAAATGGCAACAATATGCTATTCATTTGCACTTTCACACAATTTAATTTAAAGCTATAAATCTCAATGATAGTTTTATTAAAATACATATCTCGAATGGCAATTATAATGCCTATCAAACGCTTTAACTACTACATACATTGTTAATTTCATGTTCAAGTGACATTTCAATTTTAGAAGGAACTTTTCAATGAACTGGCAAAATACTTTGTGAAAACTTTCAACGAGAAACACAGATTTATAATTACGGCTGACCAATATTTTCAGTATTTTTAAATTGTTAAATATTTGGAGGCAATTAAAATGTTTATTGAACTGAAGCTCATGACAGGTAATTTCTATGTAATTGCAAAAAATCAAAGAGCACGAAAACGCTAATAAGGTGTAACATTTAAAAAGGTAAAATGCATACCTACCTAAATACGGCAACTGCATACGAGTGTGTAATTAGCAACTTCAAGACGTGTTAATGATAATATTTGCATATTTACCAATATTATGACTAAATTAATGTTCAGTTTATCATTTATGGTTAGCGTTTTAATCTACGATGTGGGTGTGGAAGTTCCCATGAACTCGTAGGCGGCACCGCGTTGCGATTAACAGCAACACTAAAGACTTTCACACACTCTGGTTTATCGAAATAGCCTCATACATACCGGTAGACTATTGCCCAAATCATACCGAATACTTTATGAAACTTTTCAAGTACCTATATATTTAAATTGTAGAATAGAATTCTTAATATTTTTTACTTTGGTGATTTAAACATTGGAACAGCACATCAACCCCGTGTGTACAAATTGTGATTCTCATTTCTTTTCCGCTTAAATATTGACTTTACAGATTAAAATATGAAAAGCTTCACGACTAAGAGGGCATGTGGATGGGGTATATCGTGGATATCGTGAGGGCCCGCGCCAACAGACATGTGAATCGGAGTGACCTCGTCGGGCGGGGGCTCTAATTACGCGGGTCAAGTGCGGCGTGCACTTACACGCCCCTTTGCTTGTGAGAAATCCATTCTATGCACCTTACCGTCCCTCAAGGACAAGATTTGTTACTTAAAAGAAAACAAAATAAATGCCGAATAAATGAGAGAACGCTATCAAACTAATTGCAGTAAATTGTGAGTGAAAAAGTATAGAAGGCTACGTAAATGGTATAGTATCTTTGGTGATCATTAATTATTATCATTATGATTCAAATAACTTTTCCAACTCAAACAATGAGATATATTTATGTTGAAATTATGTATGTGTCTAATATTTTGAATACCATAGTCCCTTGGTTAACATGCCTGTTGCTTTAGATAAACAATTGAATCGAAACAGCTTTTTGCTTGAAAGCTACCATTACTGTTGTTGTGCAAAACAACCTTAAGCAAATTTTACTACCTTTGAAAATAATTAGAAGCTTCATTTTATTTGATAAAAAGAAAAATAACTAAATGATTTGGACTTGGTCAAATTTTAGGGACGTATTCTACTCTTCAAGTTTATAATATAAATTGTAATTAACGTTTGTCCGGGCGGGAGTGATTCTTTAAAAATATAATTATGGTCACTTGAACATCTTTTACAACAATACTTCACAAACGACCCTGTCTCTCCAAAACTCGACAATCGACAATAGATGGCCACAAAAACATTTTCAGGTGGACAATGCCATGCTGGATTGGTCGAATGGACAGGCGCGTCATTCGAATTTCCGTTCATTCGTCCACAAGTAAAAAAAACACCGTTCATTTCAGCATTGCAAAGCCATAACCACAGATTTACAGAAATAACTGAAAATATACTTAAACTTATTTCACATTTTATTAATGAATGTTTACAGCCACGAATATTCCCTGATGAACTACGAGTCTGTTTTTTAACTAGGAGGAGTGAATACAAAAGCCAGATTCACACTAGAAATGTCACTAGAAAAGAAGACTTCCGAAGTTTTGACGGTAAATTTGAATTTTTATCATGTTTAAAATTTATTTACAGCTGAAATGAAAACTAATTTAATGTATTTTGCCTGAATTATGTCACTGTCAGCGCCTAGAAAAATAATTATCAAATCACGTCAAACGTCAAAATTTATACAAATTACTTAGCGGTGTGAAACCGGCCTGGCCGCAGCCAATCACAGGTGTGGATTTTGGCGCGACAAATTTGAATCGCTCCTCCTAGTTAAAAAACAGACTCATAGAGAGTGCAAAAACAATAAGTAGGTACAAATATTTAAAAAAAGAGAGAAGTAGCTGATTCCAAATTATGAACCAGTATCCTTATTACTAGCGTTTTCTAAAATTTCTGAACAATAATTACTGTAGGCTAATCATCGATCATCTATCAAAAAATAATGTAATACAACGTGATCAACATTCGGCGTAAATCTACCGAATCAGTAACATTCGAGTCTCTAACATACATGTTAGAACAGCTACAGTGCCTTCATTAAAGATTGATACCCACGTGACCTTTGATCGGTGGTGTCCTTGGGAGTTTCAGATTTAAATGTTGAAGTCAGGTAGGATTGGTACTCGTTGTAACTAAAGTGTCAATGTCTGCCCTAATTTAATACAATCAGGGAATTATTGGATTTACCAACTATGTAAGTTGGGTTGCCTATATCTTGTGGTCACGTGGGTATCAATCATTAATGAAGGCACTATAGATAATAAATCGTGAGTTAGTGTGGTCTGCTTCGATCTGACGAAGACTTTCGACTAGCCAAGTTATGACGTTTTGATTGGAAAAATTCAAAATTATGGTATACGGGATGTCCTTCTCTCGCTCAAATTTCACTGAATCTTATTTAAGCAAGAAAAAAAACAATAATGGTACTCCTCTTTCTAAGTTACATTTATGTTAAGTTACATTTATGAATTTATTGACATTCTCAAGCGTCACTTTGTTGAAATCCATGATTATATAAATAATAAATATTAAATAAAATATCGATTTCAACGGGAAATAATAAGATTTATTCGCTTTATACGTATTTCGGCATCATTGTGCCATTGTCAAAAGCTATTATAAAATATTATAACAAATGCAAAAATATAGTAACTCCTTGATTCTATTATTTTAACACTGCGTGAAGCAGCTGGCCCCAGTCAACCCGTCGGAGGTCAGTCGCTTATCAGTGTTTTAAAAAGATATTTATTCCAAAATCTTCAGTAAAGGAGAATCTAAGATATCAATTTGCTCATTCATTAAAGGTATGTTGTTTTTTGTGTGTTTATAAATTTCGAAAGCTTCTAAAATGTTTAATTTATTTTTGTTATCAGAAAAGTGTAAAAATTTAATTGTATTATTAGATGTTAATGTGTGATTTTGTTCTAACAAATGTTTAGCAAAATTTGATTTATGTGCATGTTTATATTTGTAACAACGGATATGTTCTTTTTGCCTAATAGTATATCCAAATCCACAACCACCAAAATTATACGGTTTAGTTAAAATACATAAACCTAACATTCCTATTAGACCTGTAGTTTCATACATACATGCACCAAACCACATGCTAGCTAAAACATTAAATAATATAATTAATAATTTACGATACACTCCAAAATATTCAGTTAAAAACACTTCTGAATTAATTAATAAATTAAGTAACATTAGCTTACCACCACTATGTAAAATAGTTAGTTTTGATGTTACGAGTATGTTTTCACAAATATCCCCACAGGAATGTATTCCTTTATTAGAAAATGTTTTAGTTAACAATAACATTGAATTAACAAAAAGGATAGAGTTGATTCAATTATTTGAACTTTGTATTAATCAAAATTATTTTATTTTTAATGATAAAATTTATCTTCAGAAAGATGGGTTACCAATGGGTAGTCCCATTTCACCACTATTGGCTAATATTTTTATGGAAAATATAGAAGATCAAATATTTGAATCAAATCTATCAAATAAAATTGTATTTTGGTTTCGTTATGTTGACGATATTTTGGCATGTTTTGATAGTTCTTTCGAATACATTGACGACTTTTTAATTTTTATTAATACTTTACACCAAAAAATTAAATTTACACTAGAAATTGAACAAAACAGATCTATTAACTTTTTAGACTTAAACATAAAAATTAATTCAGAAAACATACCTACTCGAATACTCAATTTATAGGAAACCTACACAAACTGATATTACCATACCACATAACTCTTGTCATCATAATACACATAAATTAGCAGCATATCAATCTTTAGTACACAGAGCTCTAACAATTCCTTTAGATAAAAATAATTTTAATAGAGAAATTTCCATTATTAAACAAATTGCATATAGCAATGGTTATAACATTACACTTATTGACACTTTAATTAAAAAGAAAAATTATAAATTAGCTATTCAAAAAGTTTATTCCATTAATAACACTGATAAAACATTAAAATACGTTTCAATTCCATATTTTGGTAAAATTTCAGAAAAGATTGCTAAAATTATAAATAACACAAATAAATATAAAGTCATTTTTAAAACAAATAAAAATATTCTATACTCTCTTTTCAATGCTAAAGACAAAATTAATGATTTGCTAAAATCAGGTATTTATAAATTAAATTGTTCACATTGTGATTCAGTATATATAGGTCAAACAATTAGAAATTTTAGTATTAGGCAAAAAGAACATATCCGTTGTTACAAATATAAACATGCACATAAATCAAATTTTGCTAAACATTTGTTAGAACAAAATCACACATTAACATCTAATAATACAATTAAATTTTTACACTTTTCTGATAACAAAAATAAATTAAACATTTTAGAAGCTTTTGAAATTTATAAACACACAAAAAACAACATACCTTTAATGAATGAGCAAATTGATCTCTTAGATTCTCCTTTACTGAAGATTTTGGAATAAATATCTTTTTAAAACACTGATAAGCGACTGACCTCCGACGGGTTGACTGGGGCCAGCTGCTTCACGCAGTGTTAAAATAATAGAATCAAGGAGTTACTATATTTTTGCATTTGTTATAATATTTTATAATAGCTTTTGACAATGGCACAATGATGCCGAAATACGTATAAAGCGAATAAATCTTATTATTTCCCGTTGAAATCGATATTTTATTTAATATTTATTATTTATACATTTATGAAACTTAGAAAGAGAACGAACTACCTGACTTACCTAAGTGCCGGAATTTTCCATTCCACGACTTCGGCGTTTCGGCCCATTATGAACCAATCACGGCGGGAATTCTGGGATATACCTTCTTGGTCTATCAGTATATTCGATTTGGTGCTTCGGCTTCTTATTGGCTGTGATACCATGGCATCTGTAGCAACCGTACATAACAATAATTGATCTTTTTTATAAATTAACATTTTAAACAAAATGAACATAAAACTTCGTGATATAATCGTGACAAATATCATTCGATCACTTCCGTATATTCTAAATACTTTTCCCTCTTTCTATTCTCAATTGATGTTACCATTAGGAAATATCCCTCAAGCACAGCTCTCGGGAAATTTCCATGGCAACATCAATTTCGAATAGAAATCGCGAAAAGTATATTCGAATATACGAAAGCGCTCTTATGATATTACTACTGACTATAACATATCAGGTATTTTATGTAAAGGGTATAGTCAAAGGTATACTGTTAAAATTTTTAGTACTCGTCTATCAAGGTGTGCATCCGCTATATTATAATACACAAATCTTTTCAAATATAGGCAAAACAAGTATTAAACTTTTTTTCTCCTACTATTAAATTACATTTTCAAATTTATTAATTTTTAGATCTGTAAGATGTTGATGGCAATATTTGTATATTATCAGAATATTGGTTATAAACTTGTATCTTAATGAAAAATTGATATTATAGTGATGGCATTAAAGTGCACGTAGTGTATGTATTATAATGAATGTCATTAAAGCACAATATCTAATAAATCGATTAAGGTATGGGACTAGGAAATATATTCTAAATTTTGATTTATCAACCCGTCATGTGTATATCGTGATGATAGAATACCTGCCTCCTGAATCCTAGACGCAGATAGTCGATACCTGACAGTAAAGCGCGGAGCAAAGCAACACACAATAAAAATAATACCTTAATAGTGACTCAGTCCCTTTGTTGCACCTACGTTTTTTCCTTTAAAAAGCATTAACAGACAACAATGGATTCCTAAACCTCGAAGAATAAAGAATCCGTTCTGAAGTTGAGGTTTTGTTTGCATATGTGAACTAAAATTAATTGTCAAATCCAAACGGTATTTTTTTTAGAATATCATTAACGGATATTTGCTTATATTTGCATAAAATAATAATTTACTAAAACAATATTCCCTTTTTCGACGAATTTTATATTCCAATATAATATTTAATATTTCAAATTTGAATGTTATACAGAAAAGAAAGTTATAAACCCACTTATTATTCAATTAAATTCTAAAACCAATGTCCAACACATTCATCCGCTACATCCTTCATGCCGCCAAAAAGAACGTCGGAACAATAATTTGGCCAATTAATTTAGTTAATCAAATTATGTCATGATTGCAGCAAGATAAATTAGTTGATGTTCAGTCCGCGTTGAATTTGATTCTACCTTCACTAATCTAGTGAAGTAATCTGATAATTTTCTTTGATATCACTAACATTAATTTAAATGGATCTGGATAGCATTCTTTCAGACATTGGTGAATTTGATCGGTATCAGAAGCTTGTCTTATGGTTTATTTTAATTCCAGGAGTGTTTCCTTGCGGTTTTCACGCTTATAACCAATTGTTCATGGCGGCTAATGCGGATCACTGGTGCAGAATACCTGAATTAGACCATTTGAATCAAGAATTCGTTAAAAATATAAGGTAACTAATTACTATTGATTATGTAAGTGGTGGCTACGAACTAACCGGTCTTAAAACAATTCTAGGTCATTTTAACTTGCTGTACAAATGTTACTTACTTTTTTTTAAATAAATGAATCTTATTGTTGACTCTTTTCAAATGTTCGGTTTTCTGATTTTGAAGAATAAAATAAAAACTGGAGGCGGTAACGGGAGGTGCACCACTGATTTGTATACCAAGATTTTTCTTGCATTTTAAAGCAAAAATATTGTCTCTATGACTTTTTTTTTAATGATTCATAAAGAGAACAAGAAAAGTAATCCGAATACTTTTGTTAAAAAAAATAAGCGTGTCATTAAAAAAATCCAAGTTGGTGCCGCTGCGGCTATAGCGTGCTATGGAAAGAACAAAAGACTACAATAGCGACTATTATCATGGTCATCGTGGGGTAGAAATATTACACTATTACCCATTCTCACAAACTATTTTTATTTCTATTGTACAACATCCTAATATCTGTGCAGAACTTATGAAATCGACGCCTTCTTAGTTATAGGTACAACTTACGTTACGGTTTTCTAAAATAACTGGACGATTGTTTTACTCGTAATTAATATTCGGATCATAATAGCAAGGAAAAAGAATTAGTAACAATTATCGATTTTAAAAGTTATTTATGTATTAAGGGCGTAAAGAGGCTTTTATGGCGTAAGATGTAATTTTGAGCCTGAGGCGGCAGCCGAGGATTAGGATTTTCATTTTTCAATAACAAAACTATCTCATTTTAATCAAATGCTGTCATAATTTTGGGTGTACAATCCAACATGGTGGGGTCTCAAATAAATTAATTTCTACAGTAGTTTTTTTTTAAATGCGAGCTATTCTACCAGATTCTGCGGAACCCACGTTTATGAATATCTTACAATAATTTTCAAATTGTCGCTTTATTTTTAACATATTAATACAGTTCAAGAGCCAAATAGTTAAAATTCTAGAAATTCGAGTTATGGAAATTCTATTCTCAGAAACCTGATAATAATTAATATTCACAGTATTTTATTTTTTATTACAGGGTGTTTTATAAATAATCGGCAATTTCCAGGCAATTTCTTAATTGGTAATTTTGTTGACTAAACGAGTGCTATCCTGCTGTTTTTTCTTTTCATAATTTCTTCGTTTAATATTGATAATGATTAAAGATAATCCATCAGACACGAACTAGAAAACCTCTCAATCGTGAGAATTAAGTTAGAGAAATTTTCAAAAATGAAAATCACGAATTTTTGGAAATCACTATAAACTATTTTTAAAATAAAATTGAATGTTATAATTCTCGGTTTGGTCATCTTTAAGATATTTTAGTTTTTGAACGAAAAACTCTGAAGCACGTTGTATTGTATTTCTTTTAGTCTACATAATTACCAGTTAACAAACTTCTCTTTCTTTACTTAACACTCTGAATATATTTTGTCTTACTATGGCTCAATATCGACGCCAACAAAGTTTCATCGCATCCATGGTGTTTAGTGTTATTTATACCATGATCGCATTCAGTTTCTGGAAATCACATTTTACAATTCTTCCACCATTGTCTCACCGAGGAGAACACTAAAAATATTATGAAGCAAAAATTAAGAAAATAATATAATCTAAATTTTATTTTTTTTCTGCAAATCACATGAAGGTCTTTCTTACCGATTATCTTTAATTTATTCAACATTTTAAACTTTAGTAACTGCAATGTGTTACAGTGATGGGATGAAACCCAGCACGTTTTTTTTTTGATAGGGAATTAAATCAGGACTGCTACTAACTTTTTTTTAATTGTTTTAATTCTGTAAATACATAAATGTGGGCAATTATTTATTAAAAGCAGAAAATATATCTTACTGTCTTCACTGACAATTGAAATTAGGAATATTGATGGTTCAAACTGTTTTTGTTCTTGGAACAAAAATAGTGTACGGAACACATCACGAAACTGTATCTACGAGACTCATGCTTCAACAAACTTTTTCTTGTCGAAAAGCAACACTTTCCTGACTTGTAACGTATAGTCCATGACAATGTTTAGAAAGAATAAGAACTAGTACTACAATCTTAAATGTTTATTTTTCTAGCATGTGAACTTTAAGAGAGAAATATTCATAAAACATATTTTTTAAAACAAAACGCGTCTGCAGAAATACTTTCCTTATCTAAACGAGCTACTACACGGCTTCTTGTATTACTATTTTGTTATTGCATTGTTATGTTCTACCCCATAAAGTACTTAGTAGGTACTTAGTACGCATTAATGCTGTGAAAAATCTGACAACGAACTTCAAATTTGCAATAAAACATTTTTTAATTAAGTGATCAAAATACTATACATAAATTTACATAGACTGATTATAAAACAAGCCGGACACGTTCTTTGTTTTAAGTTTAATGAGGCATTTAAAGGTTTTATAAACATACAGTAGATGTTATCTAAAATTCTTTATTAAATTTCTGAAATTACTACAACATTTTGTTTCCATATAATATCTAAAGTGTATATTGTTTTGACGTAGTTGTAGATTTTAAGTGAATTTTTTTAATTCTTTAATTTGTACATTTGTTTTTGCAACTGCAGTATCCCCCTTGAAGAAAAAGACGGTAAATGGACGTACAGTAAATGCTTGATGTACGACAATAACTACACCGACATTTCTGAAGATGTTTTAGACACAAATACAAATTTGCCGACCTCCCGAAAAATACCGTGTAGAAACGGATGGATTTACGATCGTTCCCAACACAAGAATTCAGTTGTAATGGAAGTAAATCCCGAAATATTAAATACAACAAACCACGTCCTATTATCTACTTCTTTATGTTACAGTGGAACTTGGTGTGTGATAAAGACGCCGCAGCAACTTTAGGCTTAGTTCTTTTAGGAATAGGAGGTCTGATAGGAAATTATATTTTTGGATACGTTCAAGATGGTATGGGAAGAAAACCGGCATTTTTTATTTACTTATTTATACAAAGCATTTTTGGAATTGCTACTGCGTTTGCTAACAATTTTATCCTCTGGATTATATTTCGAATTGGTGTCGGTTTTACTGTACCCGCAATTCTGGCAACACCCTGCGTGTTAGGTTAGTATAAATAATTAATGAATATTTCCTGTAAATAAAACAGAAATGTGGATACTGTTTTAGCAATTGAATTAGTAGGTCCTAAGTATAGAACAACGGTAACCATTATGATAAACATAGCCTACTCATTATCTTTGATATCGTTATCCATTATTGTATGGGCAATTAGAGATTGGCGTCAACTAGCAATTCTGACTACACTGCCATTCTTACCATTGTTCTGCCTTTACTCGCTACTTCCAGAAAGTCCTCGATGGCTCCTCGCTAAAGGAAAAGTTGACAAAGCTGAAAAAGTTTTAATTTCAATAGCAAAGTAGGCAGCACTTTTTCGTTCATACTCGAGTAACATTTTTATAAAACCAAATTTCCAGGACTAACAAAAAGGAACTGCGACCATTTTACATGACCAATCTAAAAAGAACCATAGAAGAAGAAAACATTAAATCAAAATATCAGAAACGTTATGGAGTTTACGATCTCTTTAAAAGTCCAAATTTGAGATGGAAAACAATAATTATTACATTTATTTGGTTTACAAATACCAGTGTATATGTAGGACTCTCGTATTACGCACCTATTCTAGGAGGTGATGAATTTCTAAACTTTTTCTTAGCTGGTGCCGTAGAATTACCCACCTATTTGTTCTTGTGGCCGTGTATGGAACGGTGCGGAAGAAGATGGACGTTATGTGTCAGTATGGTTATTGGAGGATCTGCTTGTTTGGCCACGTTTTTAGTTAAACACGGTAAGTCTCTATTTCCTACAACATCAATACGATTATTCTATTTCCTTGTTTTAATATTTTTTTCTCTAAATATTTCCATGCGCATCTTTTCTGTAATTTAACCAACTTCGTATCTCTTAAGGTAGCTAAGATATCCACGTAGGGGAAGTGGGCCTAAAATGGGATACTTAACGTTTGAAAATGTCCAGAAGCTAAACTAAATGGCAAAATGTTTTGAAATTCATAAAAAAACATCAACTGATTATTGCCTCACCAAATGTATGTCACGAATCCAATAAAAAATAAAAAAAAGTTAGTGAAAAAAAATTATTGAAAATGATCTGCAATTTCCCATTTTACCCTCACTATGTAGGTAAAATGAGAAAATGGAGTAAGTAAAATGGGATAGGACTTTAATATTGTAAAATGTTTCAAGATATCATTTATTTATAAAATACAACCCTGAACATGAACACATTTATTTTTGCAAACAGATATCGCATATGAAATCGCTATCGTCCCCACTTTCTATACCCGCACACATGCATCATGACCGCATTTGCCACACTGACCGCATTTGCCACACTGACCGCATTTGCCACACTGACCGCACATGATCCACCCTTCTCGGCAATGGTCCTTAGAATACTTGTGTCCGCAAAATGGTCAATCCACATCGATGTCTGATTCGCTGCTGCTTGCAGTAGATTTGAACTTTGACACCTTCACCACCTTCTTTTTCCCTTTCGAAGATTTACTGCGTTTGATGCTATCCCATTTTACCGCGATGAAATTTTCCCATTTTACCCACATATGCTTAGAAATTTTCAAACTTGCCGCGTCAAGAATCCGTGACGTTCAGCAGTATTTCGCACGTACGATTTCCTAACTAATCAAGACACTGTTGTTCTCTTAATAACCCACTGATCGCACTTTTGCACATGTACTAGCAATAGTAGCGTTTACATACAAACTTCACATCTAAATATGCGCAATTGCCGGCTTTCTTAGAGTGAGAAACAACCATGTCCCATTTTACCTATATGTCCCGTTTTAGGTCACCTTCCCCTACCATTTTCTCGGACACCCTGTATAAATTAAAACATCCTGAATTTTTATTGCAGATTCCATAGTGACTCTAGTACTTTACTGTATAGGAAAAATGGGAATATCTTCCTCATTTGTTGTATTACCTTTAATGGCATCAGAGTTATATCCGACTGTTGTAAGGGGCTTAGGAATGAGCATCAGTTCTGTTATGGGAATGTTGGGTCCTGTTTTTATACCACTTGTAAACTATTTGGTAAGTTTGGAAGCACTAATTAGCAATTTGAAATGTAAATTAAAATGTTTGAAATGTCCAATTAAATTAATTGCGTTGTTAATTACTTAAGAGTGATTTACTGTGCTTTATAAGCTCCTGCTATTAGCGTGAAAGGAATTTTGAAAACATTAGATAGTACTGAAATTTCCTTTTATGATTCCGACCCTGCTAAGCATAGAGTTATTTTTTGAAACGTTCAGAACGTCTTGCTCGTGTATGTCATGCTACACGCTTGTTTACTTACAATCAGATCGTATTCTAAACATCATATTTTGCAGGGATCTGATATGCTAACGTTGCCATTAATAATTATGGGGAGTCTGTTGGTGGCTGGAGGAATATGTTCTTTACTGCTCCCGGAAACATTAAATCACAATCTTCCGCAGACACTGGAAGACGGTGAAAAAGCGGGGCTAGACTGCTTTGCGTGCTGTACTCCTCCGCAGTCTAACATGAAAATTGCTGTTGTTCACGAAAGCGTAGTTTAGGGATAAAAATACCGTACTAAAGCGGTATTGTATGCGTATAAGATAAACAAAATAAAACATGTACAAGCTGAATTTATTAAGCTCTAGGTATAATTCACAATAATGAAGGTAAATCTGTTACAATTATCAAATTTGAAATTATTTAAAAATAGTATTTTGCATAAAATCTAAAAGTGTCTTTCCTGTTATAAATTTTATCCAACTACTCCTTACCCAATACTACAACAAAATTCCTGTATTTTCACGAAAATTGGATAGTAGGTATTAAACAGTTATGTAGCTTCTCTAGATCTTAATTTAACAAAACAGTATTTCGAGTACGAGTTATTATTATTTTATTATAATTTTAAATTATACAGGGTGTTAGAAAAATATGGTTACAATATTTCGGCCGGCCTAGTACCGACAACAATGAAAAAATCTTGAGAAAACATCGGAGCTATTAACAGTCCCTGGACTTAAGCCGCCCCAAACCATAAAAATCCGAATGGTTGCTATGGAACTTCAGCAAGGCGCCAAAACAGACTTGAGACCTCTCTTCTTAGGTGGTTAAGAATATCAGTCTGTCGGTAGGAGTAAAGTATTTTATCCCTTTTATCCTAGATTTAGCTTAGTTTATTTGAAACTAACATAAATCTTGAGAAAGTGATTAGAAAAACAGAAACAACCCTAGTAGTGACAGCTAGAGATACACTCATGATAAAACATGGACCCAAATAGGTACCTACCAGGCGGAACACCAAAGGCGGACCCTGATTATGGCTGGTCAATATGGAAACTACCAAACAGAAAATAGCAAAGATCCAAAATCTTGTCTTATACCATGAAGTTTATGAAAACAATGCCCACGGCTGAAATGAAGACTCTGTTGCACCTTACTCCCATCCACAATGACCAAACTAGAACTATCAGAACTCTCCGTGTATACTACGTGCAAGAACAAGCATGTGTCACTAGCATATGGGGTACCATATTTGGAGAACGGACCACATGATTCCAAAGCACTTCGTGGAAGCACTCATCGAGGGAGTAACAATTCAGAATCGTACAGTGTGAGCAAAACTCAGACAGAACAATCCTAGTGGTAGTCTGATATAGCACACGGACAGCTCAAAAGCCGGGACTGGGGCTGGTGTAAGAATGCACACGTCCTCGATCCAGTATTAGTTTCCTACTTGGAAAGCTCACTTCCCTATTGCGAAAACAGAGTATATGCACTAAAACAACAGAACGATTTACAAAGGTATTATACTTATTGCCTTTGAAAGTTCTTTTGAGTCCAACAGCCTCTTCCAGGTCGGTTAGGGAATTTTTTGAAGTACTACTCAGTGACGCGGCAGGAGCGCAGGAGAGAACACGATCAGAGTGCTTTGAGTTCCAAGTTACTGTAGAATAGAAGACAACGAAAAAATCCTTGATCCCTCAATAGAAGGATGGGCTTGACCTTACACTACCATTAATTATGTTACCGCCACCATCAAGTTGCAAATATGATTCATCAGTCCAAAACAAGCTACAATGGATTCACCTGAATCTAAGCTTTTGATCACAGACGAACATCAGCCCTTATTACTTTCCGTCAATTCGAACAGAATTTACATTTTCTATTCCTTCTCACAATTCGCCATAGATTTCGTGCTCATATGGCGTCTTCGGTCTGTAACTGTACTAGTTCGACTAGTTCCTTCTAATTTCGACACCTCCCAGTTTTTGAAAAACAAATTGCACAGACCAACGCGAGCGGCATCGTAAGTTGCTGATAAATTACTGTTCCTGAAGGGAAATTGTGATAATATTCTAACAGAATCGTAGTGTCCATGCAACTGGCTTTACATATATTCGTTCTTATCATTATGAATTTCTTCCTGGACACAGATGATCCAATCTCTTCTGCTACAAGACCATCTGAATTTTTGACAATTAGAAATTAGCCAAGATGTAGGTACGTTTTTATTAACAAATTAATAATTGCGTAGCAACTCTTGAGGATTGTAGTATTAAACGTCATTTTGTAGTGTCAAAACTATCCATTGATATAGAGAATAAAGCGATTTACTGGAGAGTGTTTGAGTCAAGAATGAGGCGAGATCTTCTGGAAGAAGTAACGCCTCGAATAACTAATTCTGGTAACAAAATTACTATAGTAGGGGCTGGTGCGGTAGGCATGGCTTGTGCTTTCAGCATTCTGACACAGGTACCTATTATAACTAATGATAATGTGTAGAAGTTTACTGAGAGAAGGACCACACCATAGGACCACTTTAAAAAAAACTTTTATATATGTATAAGTAAAATGCAACTAAGTGAAAAAGTCCAATTCCACCATAGTTTAGGTGAGATGGGCTACTTACACCAAATGAAATAAATTGAATTATTTTTTCTGTCTCGTGTTATCTATAGCTTTAGACAGTGCATCCTCCAAACGACTACATATGATGCACCTTTCTATAGTACCTATAGCTAATCATTTTTCTCAGTTTTCTTTTTCTCTATATTCATTAACTACTACTTTTCTGGGGGAAAGTAATAGCACCAATATAAGTAATTCTAAAACCGATCAAACACCCAAAACCAGCTATAACATGGTACACACCAATCAGCTTATTCTAACCGCCATAAACTGTAAACTTTCAGAGACACTAGGGGATAAAATCAAGTGTTATGGGAAAACATTCAGAATACCAATTACACCTTTCACGTAAAAGAAATACAAACTGCCTCATGGTATACGTAAACGGTTTAAAATTTAAGGGATAGGTACTACTGTTCTGATCTAGTTTTGCATTTGAGCGAAGTCCTTGACGGGGTTGATACTCACATCGGTAGTTCACGCTAACTAAATTGCTCACCAAGAATGTTCCAAATGTTCACGACTGTAAACGTAGTATAGGAAATTAACATAGAAAACGCACATTAGGCACAAAAGAACTTCAGCTAGAACTGAAAATCGGATAGCCGTCCGTAGTGATACTTAATTCAACGGCAAGCATTTGAAAAAGCAAATTAATTAATAAATCACCATTAAAAGCAAGGGGTAGAAAAGTGAAAAACGAATCACATAAAATGAATTATACACGGTGTTTCAAACCTTGATATACATAAGTAAATGTGCAACTATTTAAAACTAAACAATAAAAAATTAAATAACGAAGAATTGAAGAAGAAAACCCATGACAAATTACCAGAGAGAAAAAGGAAATTTATAATTTATAACTATTACAAAAATATATAGTCCATTGAATAGCCCCATCCATTTTCAATACAGTCGAATGTAAGTCATAAAGAAACCTTTGTGATGTTTTGTCTACTTGACAGAGAGAAATTTTTAATTTTAAAAAACTATGAGGAAGGTAGGTAAAAGCTAGCCTAACGTTTTATTTTCTATGAACATGAAACTGACAATGAAGAAGGATACTTTTCTATCAAACAAAACGAATAACCAGTGTTTTCTATTCACGGCATTTTGGGGTGTGACACCACGTCGCTGTTGCTTGGGAATGGTTAAACGTCTAGGCACAAAGGTCTAGGTAGATCATGAAAAATACATCATTTATGGAGTATGCTGAAGTATTAAAAACGCAAACCGTCTGAAAGGAGACATAATTACTGTCGGTGAAAATCCTATTGGTGCCATGTAATGAAGGAAAGACATTTGCTACCTTGAATGAACTACGATACTGATGTTTCAGTACAAAGCTGCCTAACAAAAACATGGTTCATGTTGTTCAACAAGTCAAGGATTGGAAAGATAATACAACTCTTCTACCCCTAAGGATTGGTCTTAGGTATTACAGTACAGGGTGGTTAACTCCTACCTGCACTCAGTGACCTTCAACCTGGACCCTCAGTTCTGCTCGATATCATAAGATGTAAATCCAAGACAGATTGTAGTACCTACTTCAAGGTGCTCATGCACAAAACATGGATTGGAATGTTCATCAGCTTGCATGAATGTCACTCTATACTTTGAAGTACAACCCCAATATAGAAGAAGTATAATGACGTCTGTGTTTCTAGTGGAGAGTGATATATGTTTTAAATGACAGTAGTTTTTTTTAAAGAGTGTCCAGTAACAAAGTTTTGTCAAAGACAAAATACTATTAATATTTTTTACTATTAATATTTTGTAATTTTTTTTTTTTAATGAAACACGATAGAAACAAAATTAGATGGTCTTTATTCGAATCCTGCTTCAAAAAACATACTATTTGATATTTGAAGTTAATCAGGGTAATATATGCATTTTATAGATTTCGAGAGTAAATCCAAGGTGGACGTCACTATGGTGGCTTTCCATAGTACTACTTACATTTTTCTAGACTTTTGATATGTTGCTGGAGATATTATTTCAAGTTTAAAAAATCTTAGGTACTGTACTTATATCTTTTAAAATTAGTTTGACTTTTTCACTAAAATACTGGGCATTTCAAGAATAATTTACGTATAGGTGAGCTATTCTTATTGTAACACTATCTAATACCTGACAGAAAATTGTAATCCCCGAAGTACTATAAGTACGTAAAGGTGTACTATGCTATATGTGTTGCCTACACACAAAACAATAAACGCCGATTATACATTGCTTAATCAAAAAAATTAGGTCCATTATTTCAGAAATAGTTATCATTTTTAGTGGCATTTGAAAGAGGGTGTTTGTAGCAACTGACGTGAAGATATTTTCGAAATCTTAGTGAGCTAGTTATGCAACTTGTTGTACGGAAAATAGAAATTTATTTTAGGTAAACGCCACTCTTGAGTTAAGGCAAACTTTAAATATTTAAGGGTTCTATGACTTTAATTTAATTAGGTACCACTGCAGTCTACGAGATATTTAGATTATCCATTAGTTATGGAACAGCCTGTATATCATCTACATTAATTTTAATGAAGTTACTCGAAATTGCACTAGAAAAATGTATTTTATTCAAATTATTTTCAGAACGTCTCCAGCGATATAGCATTAATAGATGCTGCAGAAAACTTGCTTATGGGGGAAGCGTTAGACCTTCAACATGGTACTCAATTTATAAGAGATGCTACAGTTAAAGCCAGTACAGGTAGGAATTTAAAAAAACATGAATAGTACAATATTTCTAATTTTGATTTTTTCTAAACATATCATTTATATTTCCTATCCAGATTATAGCATTAGCGTTGCTTCTCGCGTCTGTATAATAACAGCCGGAGCACGTCAAAAAGAAGGAGAGACGCGCTTAGATTTGGTACAACGTAATGTAACCATAATGAAAATGATTGTACCCCAGCTTATAGCTTATTCTCCCAATACAATTTTGCTAATAGTTTCGAATCCAGTTGATATTTTAACTTATGTAGCTTGGAAAATTAGTGGATTTCCAAAACATCGAGTTATCGGGTCTGGTACGAATTTAGACACAGCAAGACTAAAATTTTTCATGTCCCAAAAGCTTAATGTTGCCCCATCTAGTTGCCATGGATTGATTATTGGAGAACATGGAGATTCTAGTGGTAAATAAAAAATAACACTTCGTTCTCCTGTATACTGAGGTTTTCGGTTGAGGTGGTTCAACCGAAAATCTCAATTTCATTTCTATTGGGAGAAACTTCAATAATTTTAACTTCAGACTCTAGTGACGAAAGTAAATGATCCACATCAAGTTTCCGGCTCAATGCGCTGAACATTCCTTTAACGCGACTAAAAGTATCTGCAATATCCCTAGATAGGGTCCTACATTTCTTCTCATTTAAATCGAATAATAAGACTGTCAATTCAAATCTGGACATGTGTACATTTATAATTATGTACAGTCAGTGAAAAATGTTTTCACCAGTCTTATACCACTGTAACTGTATCCGTTTTACTGAGAAATAAAACACGTTTCTCTATTTGATTTCATCTTGTTAACAGCGTTACCAAACATACCTATGTAAAACCATAAAAACAACGTTATGTTACTTCTTATATATCTCAGAAAAGCGGGTTCAGTGGTATCATACTGGTGAAAATATTTGTTACTGACTGTACACAGTTATAAATCAGAATTTAGAGTCGAATTAAATATCGAGATATTTTTATACCTATACGGTTTACGTTTCAGTTGTCGTATGGTCAAGTTTAAATGTTGCTGGAATCAGTCTCCAAAATATTAACCCTGCTATTGGTACAGCTAATGATACCGAAAATTGGTCTGAAATCCATAAAAAAGTAATAAGTAGTGGTTACGATATCATTAAATTAAAAGGATATACGAGTTGGGCAATAGGACTTAGCGTTTCTGATTTAGTAGGTATTATCTTAAACAATTCTGCAAATGTTCGTACGGTATCAGTACATGCAATGGTAAGATATTTTTAATTTTTTATTTATCTTTCTTATTCTCATGTAACTTTCTTATTAGGGTTTCCACGGAATCACGCAAGACGTTTTCCTGTCGCTTCCAGCAATTTTAGGAGGAACCGGAGTGTCTGATGTAGTAAAACAGCAATTGAATAATGAAGAGGTTCTGTCTATACAAAAATCAGCTCAAATTATGGAGGATACACTAAAAACCCTGCATTAAAGTTATTTCCAAACAATCTTGTTTCTTTCTCATACATTTTGATTTAGCTATGTATATTTGATATTACCGTCGCCATTATAGCGTAGAACCGCAGTAACCGGAAAATTAAGTAATGTTTTAGTAATGCAAAGATGCATATTATTTTATATTTAACAGTAGGTTACGTTATAAGTCCAAATTTCACTACTGCCTGGGACTAGGATCTTCACGTAATTCTCGACTGACAGTTTGCTGGGTGTTGTATGTAGCATATATGTATGTAGTTACTATGTCTATCTTTTTATCCTCTTCTGAGGAAAGGAAGGCGGAACATAGGGGGTATTTGTTTATGGCTAATTTAAGTTTGACCCTGCGGTTCTCCCCTTATAATACCCTTGGTGCGATACCCTCCCTGTCACCGGGTAAAGCGACGAAATTTGAGAAAGGACCGATCAGCTGAGTCATTCCTCCCGGTGTGGATTACCAATGCTATTGCTATAGGATTAGTAAAATATACCATTCTGTACCGTTTCATCTAAGAGAAGTGAATTAGTCGATCTCAGATGAGGTGCAACCTTGATTGTTGACACGTACATCCTACATTCTCTTTGATAGGTTTGGCGTTTCCATTGTCCCGTACAGATCAGCCTGAACGTCTCAATTATTTACAACAGTTTGCAAATATTTTGAACCATTCTGTGGATTTATTCAGAGAAATTGGTTGTGTTTCAGGTTTAACTTTTTGAAATTCAAAAACATTCAATTGTGTGTGTGTGGGTGTGAATTAATCAAATTCATGACTTAAATTTCCATAGATAACTGCAACTAAAATTTAAATGAGCACTCGGTATAATTATAGTGGTCCGAAGTCAGTCCGAAGTAAAGTTCTGTTGCCCCTGAATAACAACTGCGTAAGATTGGTTGCCTAGTTTTAGGAAAGTAATCACTTAATCAGAAGTTCAGACAAAGTGCCTATAAATGCTTATTTCAGCAATGTTTTATGATAAATGCTTTCTTTACATATCAATACCTATTTTACATTAATTTCGCTGTAGTAATTTTTTATTTTTATATTTATTTAATGCAACGAGGAGAAAAAAGTAGAAAATTTATTTGCCTGATAGAAAATCCCAATAGCAAGGATTGTGTTTTATAAATTGAATGGAATTTAACTATGAAAGAATGTTAGAACTTGGAACTGTCTAAACTTTCCTTTCAAAATAGGTAAATACTTTATCTTGGTGTTGCTAAACATATTATAGAATTGTTTTGCTGCAGTGCATGTATAGGTAAACGATAACGACTCCCACTCTAACAATTGAAAAATAAAGTAAAACAGGTAATGGTTTTTAAAATTTTTAGTACTTAATTTCAATTTCTACTGTGCCTAAATGTCTACCTGTTTTACCTTGCCCCTCGCTTCCCTGTTCGCACATTGTAAATTTTAAAAATAAACGTAGAACCCCACGCGAAGTTAAACTGAAAGGTAGATAAGTGAAATTAGTCTTACCCTATTTTGACTTTCATTTTGTTTTCATATTCTTCATTCTGTATCGTTAGACCAGCAAGATAGTCATTTGTTTTTTGTCTTTCATTCACTGTTTAATCTAGGCGAATAGCAGAAACACATTTGTTCCATAGCTTGATTAGATTTCATCTCATGGCCCTCACACCCTGTAGTATGAAGCAGAAAATGATCTTTAAAACCCTCCTGCGATTTGTAAGGACTTATTTTTTAAATTTGTAATTCCAATATTTCAGTTCACTGGCCATTAAAGCGATAGTTCAGCGAAAAGTTAGTACCTATCATTATGGACCTGTACAAACTTTATTAGGGACTTTGGAATAAAGATAAAGATCTATAATTAAAATACAATAAACGACTGTCGGACTTCGACTTCTAAAAAAAATTGTATTATTTTTATTAATTATAATATTAGATTTTTACATAATTTCTTATACCTGAGTTGGCGTATCATCTTTCATGATTTTTCAGTCGCAGAAACTCAATATGTTTTCGTTTTCAATTAAATCTTTCTCAGTTCTACTAGTATCCCGGCCTCAGCTAATTCTAAATTTATTTCCCTTGACAAGTTTTGTTATTATTATGTTTGCCTTGAGCGAAATCAATATCACTTTAAATTTTTTTTTTAACTTTAGAGATAACTAGTACCTACTAATGTGGCGAAGCGTGAGATTTGTTTTATTTATTTTTGATTAATGATTAGTCTGTGCCCCAGCAATAAGGCTTTTAGTTGTGATTTTAGTATTTTGACATTTTGTGTTTTTTATATTATATATACCTTGATAGGAAGGGTCTCTACTTTCATAAATATAGTTAGGGAGTAGTTACTAAACATTAATGTGTTAACTGTTAATGCTCCTAAAAATTTCATGTAGATCACCCTAGATTTTTTATTTTTCTTCTTTTTATATCCAATGCTCAAATTGATCAAATTTTTACGCCACTACGCATACCTAAGTATATAAAATAAGAGATTACTGTGATTTCTACACAATTTTATTCATACTATGTAACACTTTTACATTTATAATAAATAAATAATACAGATAGCCACTAAATCAACAAAAATACAATTTACTAATAGAAACTTGCAAATGCAATTCGAGTTTTAAACTAATTAGGTAAAACTATTTACTTTATTACTACTAATACTTATTTATCAGTGCAATAGCAACTAAATGCAAGCGATTAACAAAAAATAAATACAAACTGCTATAAGTTTCATAAGCCAAGTAATGGTAGACCTATTATTAATGAAGTATAATTAAGATCATTTTAAACCAGCTTGGACATCAATCAGTGCCATAATACTTTTTCTGTTTCTAACAAAAATAGGTATAGCTTTACAACAATTACCTACTCAACTAGTATGGATAAATACTAATAATCACATTGTGCCCCTATTAAATGTAGATTTCTAATATTTTAATAGTTCAGTGCAAGACATTTACTAATAAGTGCACTAACTACATCACATGTAATGTAAAAATAATATTATTTTCATAAAATAATTTATGATGTTCCAAATAATATAAAACGCATGCAATTTTGAAAATATGCTGGTCAACTTCAATCAAAATTTTGAATTGAAGTAAACACCTTCTATCAGATTGACTATATAAAAAAAATAGAAGATTACTAGGGATTCGGATTATTTTAGTTGTGATTTGATTAAAAAGATTTAAAACTGCAGATTCTTTTGCACTTCTTCCATAATAGTAGCTGATTTATGTAAAGAATCAAGTTCAACCTCCGTCAAGGTTTGTTTTATCACATCAGACACACCATCCTCTCCTAAAACCGCTGGCAAGGAAAGATATACATCTTCTGTAATTCCATGCAGACCCTAAACAATAAAATTTTGAATAGCATAACAAGAAAGAAGAAGTATTACTAATTTGCATTACTACACTTGTTAAAAATATTAAGTAATATGCTTACTTGAACATGGACACACACAGCATGAATTCTTCCAGTATTATTCAAAATCGAGCTTGCCAAACTAGCAACGCTAAGACCAATTGCCCAGGATGTATATCCTTTCAACTTAATTACTTCATATGCACTAGACACCACCTGCTTATGTAAATCATTCCACTGTTCTGGATCTTCTTCAGTACCAATAGCTGGATTAATCTGGCGAAGATTTACACCCGCAATATTTATACCAGACCATACCGCAACTATCAAAAAAATTGTATTTTGAATTAGTGTCATTATGCAGGGGGTCTAATAGCGAATTCCAATCGCTGCAGTAGCCTGCACTAGTGTATACTAGTGTTGTGTGCTAGAATTGTGTAATCACGTGACTGCACTGCACTGGTGTTAAAATTTAGATGGAAACTCAAATATAGGCACATTCAAGTCACAGATGTAACACTTGTTAAAAACTACCTGCTTATTTTTGTCTGGTGCAACCACGATTTGTCAATTTTGAAATTCGAACACACTACACTAGTGTACACTAGTGCAGGCTAGTGCAGCGATTAGAATTCGCTATAAGATAACATGCATGGGAATCTCGTAACCGGTAGGATATAAGAGATTCGGTTAAATGAGAATAAATATTCAGTGTAGCGAGGACTACTATAATTTCTATTCAAATTCTATAAATTTTGCGCAGTTTTCTGCACAGGCTGAAAAATTTTCAGTTTTCTTGTGTAATTTGATTATTATAGGAAATAGAGCAAAATGGTATTGACATTATTAAGGCACTTTTTAATGCAAAATTAAAATCTCTAATTAAATTTTTTGTAAGTCATCAACTTTTCAAGATGTTGACATTAACTTTACTTTTCATTTTCCCATACTACCACCCACTAGTACTATATGGGAAGAAGATATCATGAAGATGAACCCAAAAAAGTGATTTAAACAAATGTCTGTCTGTAGGTGTGTGAGTGTATGTAACGCTTCTAACGCCGAAACAAATGAACCGTAAAATGAAGGGGTATGAAAAATTAAAAAAAATATATACAAAAATTTATAAAAGTCGCATAGTGATCATGATCTTAGTAGTCCTCAATACACTGAACATTTCTTCTCATTTAACCGAATCTCTATCTCTTGCTGTTTACGAGATCCCCATGTGTTGTGCGTTCCTTAATCTTAGAAACCCTATACCTATCATTAAATTAATCAAATAATATTCATTACTCAATACCTACCACTAGAATCCCCATGTTCTCCAATAATCCATCCATGGCAGCTAGTAGGAGCTACCCCAAGTCTTTGTGACATGAGAAATCTGAATCTAGATGAATCTAAATTAGTGCCAGAGCCTATAACTCTATGTTTTGGCAATCCACTGATTTTCCATGCCACATATGTTAATATGTCTACTGGATTGCTTACAATAAGCAAAATTGTGTTAGGGGAATACTTTATCAATTGTGGAATAATAAATTTCAAAATATCGGTGTTACGTTGAACTAGATCAAGCCTCGATTCACCTTCACGCTGACGAGCTCCAGCAGTTACTATGCAAAGCCGAGAACCAGCAGTAACTGAATAATCTATAATACAGAACAGATAGTATAACTAACATATTACAACTTTAAACAAATTTATTTCCAATTCTGATTTCATTTTGCCCATAGATTAACAGTTTAATACCTAAATCTCAATATTTAAAAAACTTTTTCTTTAAAGAGATTCCCATTTCTCCCTGCTTACAATGGATCAGCTCACCAAGTGCTATAGGTACACAGGTCTAACGTACCCCATGTACCAAAACCTTTCCAACATTAACGAATTTAATTAAACCCTTGTTGCTCCAGAATTTTGAAAACATTCTAGCCACAACTAGGGATTGAACCCGCGTCGCCCATCGTCAAGTACATCCTTATCCACCAAACGATGGGGTGCCAAAAACTTTGGAAATGCATTCGTTATTAAAATTATTTTAGTCATTTTTGCAGATTAACTAATCATATTTAATTTACAATTTTCACATGTGCTTAAACAATATACCAAAAAAACAATTGACGATCAAACAAAAACTCATTTTGCACAAATCACAAAATAAATACAAAACTATTACCTGTGCTTGCATGAACTTTTGCGTTCTTAACGAAAGGAGAGCCATGTTGGAGATCCAACATTTCTCCTTGTAATTTATCCGCAACACAATCAACCAGCGCCAAATCGCTAGAAACATTCTAAAAAGAAAACTATTGTTAATATGAGGAACAATTATAAACTGCTTTCTAACTCCGTGATTGATAAATTACTTGCCTGAGTAAGAATACTAAAAGCACAGGCCATCCCCACCTGCCCTACTCCAACTACAGTCACCTTATTTCCGGATGAAATAACCGGAGGGGACACTGCAGTCAGGAGAGCTTGCTTGGTAGCCATGTCTGGAAAACCTACTGTTAAACCAAACATGCTTAAATCGATGAATGTGAATTTGTGGAAAACGATTGGATGATTAGATCACACACAGCAAGCGATATCTAAATTATAAAATCGTACATAAAAAAATAAGTACATATTAGGCAATGAAAAATGCAAATACAAAAACAACACAGCTCAAAAATACTATTACAGTGAATCGAAATTGCTTAAAAACTTCGATATAAAAACATACAGGGTGTATTATTGAAAAACAGGCCAAAAACTGTAATACCAAATTAGTTTTCGTTTTTTCCTTGAATTTTCAAAGTAGAATCCTGTGATCCTAATATTATCCGCTATTTGTAACACACCCTATATGTAGGTACCTACTGTGAAATATTACAGTTTGAAGTGTCACCTCCTAAAGCACTAATCTAGGCATCAAAAGTAAAAGAATTAATTGATTTTAAATTTGATCAATTTGAAACGGCAGGACGAGACAATTACGGAGGATAGACAGCACGAAAGGACATGGCGGAATTTGGTACAACGAGGTGAATACAGAATACACCAATAGACAGAGAAACGGAAAAATGAAAAATTTGGGAGAAAGAATTAATTTAAAAAAGACTCCTTAAAATCGGGCAAAGCAAACAAACCAAACACATGTATAGAGTGGACACGTGAGTGGCAATTGTGTCATAAAACGTAGGCAGACCGTCGCGTTGGCGCCGTACAAAAAATTAAGTAGTAAGACTAACGAAATGAATAAATAACAGTAATCAAATTAATCAGTTTAAACAGAATGAGCAACATTATAATATACATGAATTGGTATAACACAGCTTCTAGCAAAACTACGACTGAAACATCCCAGGACTAGGGGTGGGCGATATTCAAATTTGGATATCGATATTCGATATCGAAATTATATCGATATATATCGATATATATATATCGATATGTCGATATATCGATATTAAAATTATATTGATATTTATCGATATATCGATATTAAAATTATATCAATATGTCGATATATCGATAAATATCGATAAGTATCAGTTCAGAAGCTTTTTGCATAATTAGAAATACTAAATCCGGGCATTGCATTGCTTTCCATTTTAAGAAAAAACGCAAAAATTGATCGTCTGAATTTGAAAGTCGCGCGGATTGTTTAAAGGAATTGTTGTGAGGATTGATGAATTAAACGATTCCCAAGCCCAACACATTTTGCAATATGTAGCTGATGAATTTAGGGGTGGGCGATATTCAAATTTGGATATCGATATTCGATATCGAAATTATAACGATATATATCGATATATCGACATATCGATATATCGATATAAAAATTATATCGATATTTATCGATATATCGCCCAGCACTACCCAGGACGCGTGTCGTTCTCATTGGAACTCATCAGTTAGGTACAAGAACTTATATTTAAATGGACTCGGACTGCTGTTTGTTTGGCCGCGTTACTAAGAAAATGTGCTAATGTGCACTTTTAAATAAATTGCTTATTGTATTTTGAATTTCCAGCTACGGTAAAGTGCACATCGTGACGGTCTCCAGGGTAGAATCATTTTTCAACCACTAATGGCAGTCCATTTTAGATATAAGTTCGTGGTTGGACATGATTTCAATCCCAGTTTCACCGAACTTAGAAACCACTAAGTGATGTTGACAAGGGTCTAGATGGGTCCTTTAAGTTTAGTTGAGAGAACTGTATGGTAGGTACTATGCAGGTTTCAAACGACCTCACCAGTCCTTCTGTCAAACGACGCGAAGTTCCGAAATGAAAGAAGAGACTTTGTCATCAGCTAGGCGTAGCTTCAATCTCTGTTTTACCATAAACTAAGAAACTACTAACATTTGAGAACACTCTAGAGAGTCCTCTAAGTTCAATTGCGGGAATTGTAGTGTGAGGTCGGAACCTGCAACACAAGTTTTCTCCCGTTTCGAAACGTCGCGGTCGTTCGACAGAGGGACTGGCGAAGACTTTTAAAACCTGTACTATAGCAGGTTCTGACCTCTCGCGTACAGTTCTCTCGAGTGATCTCTGTAGTGTTCTCCCTTGGCAACTTTACTTAGCAGTATCCAAGTTTGTGGTAAACCTGCGATTGAAACTACGCCCAACTGATGGGTTCAATTGAGAACGAAACGCCTTCTGGCACGTTTCAGTCGTATATTTTTCTTCAATTTCGGAACGTCGGTCATTCGACAAAGGGGGGGGGGGCTGATGTAAGCGTTTGAAACCTGCTTAGAGCAGGTTCCGATCTCACACTAAGGGGCTGTTCTCACCAAAGCAACCGGCGACCGCAACGCAACTGCAACGCAACTGCAAAGCGACTCGGCGCTAATATTTAAATACGCGTGTTCCCACCTACTAAACGGCAACGCAACTGCAACGCAACCAGTTGCTAATTGGTTGCGTTGCATACCGCGTCGCTGGCAAGAACTGCTGTCATGACGGACGAAACGGCAAAAACTTTAAATTTTGTGGCCCTCGTTGAAGCGCACAGATGCTTATATGATTTTAACAGGATCATTATTCAATTCCTGCGCCACTATATAAAAAGGGTTAACCCAAAATTTTCGGTATGTTTTTTTTTGCTTTGGTGAGAACAGCCCCTTAGGGACTGTTCTCACCAAAGCAACCGGCGACCGCAACGCAACTGCAACGCGACCGCAACTTTAGTTGCGTTCCTCTTGTGTTCTCACTGAAATCAATTGTTTTGAAGTCTCTTGTTGAGGTAGTCCTGAACAAAATGTCGTCCTCGTCAGATGAAAATATGGCCGCTGCATACTTGCTAGTGAAAAAGCGTAAAAAAACATACAAATTTTGGGTTAACCCTTTTTATACCACAAATTTGGGACATAGTTTTTATATAGTGGCGCAGGAATTGAATAATGATCCTGTTAAATTCCATGAATTTTACCGTATGAGCAGAGACTTGCCAACCGACGCGGTATGCAGCGCAACCAATTAGCAACTGGTTGCGTTGCCGTTTAGTAGGTGGGAACACGCGTATTTAAATATTATCGCCGAGTCGCGTTGCGGTTGCGTTGCAGTTGCGTTGCGGTCGCCGGTTGCTTTGGTGAGAACAGCCCCATACAGCTCCCTCGACTGAACTTAGAAGACTCTCCGGAGAGTTCCCCCTTGTCAACTTTATATATATTTTATTTTGCTAACCACGGCCTGGATGTAAACAAAACCACGTGACAATTTCTAAAACGTCATCTCAATGCAATTTTGTGATTGGTAGTTGGAGCGAGAGGATTTCACCCCTTTACTGTAGGAGTAGTTACGTTCGATTCGTGCGTTAATTATTGCAGTTGCATTTGTCGTCATCTGTGTATGATATCTGGTGCTTTAGTATTAAAATTTATTTAAAATGGAATCGTCGCCCAGTGAAACTATTCTTTGCACCTATGGTTTAAACTTCCCCGCGCGCTAGTTTACGTAAAATACCTACCACTGTAAACGTAGGCTAGAAATGATCACGTGGTTTTGTTTACATCCAGGCCGTAGTTAAAAAAAATAAGGTATAGATTTATGAATTCTTTATTTCGTCGTAAATTCCAAAACGGGATTTTTTAGAAACTACAATGATTAATTCCATTATCGATTATTGAAAAAATTATTGTTCCGCGAACCTTGAACACCCTGTATACTAAATTGTCACCAGTCAGAACCGAAATGTCAGCGCTAAGATTAATTAAAACAATATACCTAAGAATATTTTTAAAATGGTTTTTAGCAGATAAAATGAACTATGCATATACTTGAAACAATACAATAATGTTTTACTGGACAAATATTAAAATTAGATGACATATATGAATATACACAAGACCACCACAGCGAATTAAATTTCTAAATAACCTTACACACCCACACGAGAGAATCGAAAATTTGTGGATATTACTAAAATGTTACTGCTAAATGTTTGCAGACGAACAAAATTGTGATTGTGATATAGTAGAGATGGTGCCATTTAAAATAAAGGAGTTGCATATCGTTCACAAAAACTGAACACTGTAAAGTGGTAAATACAGAAGAAGGCAAGAAGTCAAGTAACCACATCAATGATACTATACTAATACAGAATTGTTTATTACCTTTGCTACCATTCTTAACGAAGGGAGAACAGTGTTGGAAGTCCAACATTTCTTCTTGTAGTATATCTGGCAACACAGTTAACGAGCGCCAAAATGCAATAAATAAATAGGGTGGTCTATGTTAAAAATAATGAAATTATAGGAAAATATTCTAAAATATACAAATAAATTCCGAACACGCTTTAGCAGTAAATGAAATTCTAAAATACTACTGGTTGCGTTTTGTGCCCTACTTATACTCACAATACAAGAAATTCCTCAAAATTATGGGGTAATACTGCGGAAAAAATTTGAATGTTTTAAAATGTTCTTGAAATGAACAAAATTTAAAATATGCGAATATCGCATCTCAAACGGTTTATTGCAAGTGCCTACAGGAAAACCTGTTTATCTTAAAAATGTGACTAATAAACGCTCTAAAATTCAACAATATTTTAATCCATTAAAATAAGAAAGTTTTTTATCTTTCCACAAAATTTTAACTCAAGATGTTGGTTAATTTCTTTATTCGGCCATTGGGTAACATGGTTCGGTCCTGTTGCTTATTAAAATCGTTTATTTAACGACACTCGTTACGGTACGGTAATACCCGAAAATACGCGATACAAACCATTTTTAAAATGTTCTTCATTTGTAAATTAGAACCACCTATAACGATTGTCGTTAAATAATCGATTATGATAGGTACGCAATAAGTAGAGCCGATATTAGGTATACCTACCCTATAATATTAGGTTGAAAATAGCTATCATCTACAATTTTTCCCCATCCTAGGTAAATACCAGTTAATTCAAATCATATTTAAAAAACATTTTTTTTCTACTAGCGTGCGGAAAAACGCATTTTCCGCACATGTTTTAGTGCGGAAAATCCACTTTTCCGCACGGTGCGGAAAATCCACTTTTCCGCACTAAAACACTAAAACAGTGCGGAAAATGTTTTTTTCCGCACGCTAGTAGAAAAACTATTGTTCCTAACACGTGCAGAAACCTATTTTTCCGCACTTGTTAGGAAAATAGCTATTGTCGTGCAATCGTATTATTTGTTGTAAAATAATGAATACAAATTAAGTTAAGAGGGCGGCCGCTGCGCTTTTTGTCGATAGATGGCAGCTGCCACAAAATCTTTGTTAATTTTAAGAATGCAGAACTCGAACAAAACCGAAAAATTTAGATTTTAATTAAAATTTTCTACAAAGCATTATTGCAACTTAGGTAGCCATTAAATTTCATGTAAAATGCAGTTTTGATTCTTAATTTAAATTCAATTTGAAAAATAGCAAAAATGAAATTTTTATGATTTTAAATTACGTCAAATTCTGTGAATACCTACCGAAGTATGGTCATACAGAATGTAAACTTCAAGTCGGGGTCATTAACGTTGGATAATAATGTTTTTCTGCATTCTTAAAGTTTCTGTTTGACAAGGGCATAAAAAATGGCCGCAAATTGTGAGTAAGAAGTTCGGCGTAATTTGGATAGATGGCGCTGCTGACATTAAATACGGGCTAAATTTGAATGAAATGATTTTTAGGTACCTGTGAACACTTTTATTCGTGAACATAGTTTCCCTATACAGGGTGTTTGCGGTCTTGTAATTTTATTTTTAAGGTATGATTAACCACCTTAAAAGAGGTGATTAAACCTAAACCGCCTTAACAAAAGTTGCATCATAAAAGAGATTTGATTTTTTAACAATTTAATAACTTTTTCTCTTTCCACGTATCCATGAATTTTTTTTAAATACGCTAATGCCAGTAACGTTTCCCATCTGTCAAGCTATTTCATCTGTTGTCACTACATTGTTGGTTCTTCATAAATTGTTGTGATAATTTTGCTAATAAAAGTAAAAAACGAATGACTCATCACACTAATAATCAATACTTTAACATGTTACTTTATGGGGAAGCACACCAAAATTCTGCTGCTGCAAGTCGATTGTACTCTGAGCGGTTTCCTAACAGATTAACCCCCATTCCATAAAAATTTGAACAACTGTTGTTAAAAAACAATTGTTAAAAAAATTATCTCTTTTATGATACAACTTTTCTTAAGGCGTTTTAGGGTTAATCATCTTCTTTTAAGGTGGTTAATCACCCCTTAAAAATAAAATCACAAGACCGCAAACACCCTGTATAACATGTATTTTCTTATAAACGCATTTATTTGCTATTGCTGTCAAACTAATAATTTCAAACTGTATTATTTTGTTAGATTGATTAAATTTAGGCAATTGCAAGAAGTATTAACCTTTATTATTGTTCACAATAAGTTAAAATCAGTAATTTATTAATTAGGTACAGTCAACGGTGTTCTTTAATTTTGTCAACCAAAAATACTGAAAGCTAAAAAATAAAAAGTATTATTACAATCGATATTTTTAAATAAATAGAAATTAAATGTAAAAAAAAAAAAGTTTATCTGAGCCGGGAATGGATCCTATGACGTTCTGAGTGCGAGGCCGTAATCATTACCACAGCCCTATGCTATGCACAGATACCACTGTTTTCGTTAGTTGTAGTTCGCTAAATTAAAGAATAACTTGACGGTAATTAATAAATTATTTATTTTTACGTCTTTCAGACAATAATAATGAAAAGTAAATAAATTTGAAGTTCCACTGGGCAATGTAATTAATTATATAATTATATTCGGTCAAAATTAGGTACTAGTTAAATAGTTTGAATTGTCAACGTCAGATTTGGTAAAAATGAACAGTGCATGAAGTCGCGTCGTTTAGTTTAATTGCTTGCTTTTATTAAAATAAATGATAATTTCAAAATAATTCAAATTAATACCAATATCGCCCTCTAATAAATAAATATAATCCTACATTTGAAAACTGAACTATCCTCACTCCTCAAGTCGCCCTCTTAAATCTAAATCGTATACGAAATTTATTTTTTAATTCTTTTTTCTAAGATCGCGCAAAGTATGTAGGCTATTATTTATTCATTTTCAGTGCAAAAAGTAACAGCTTATTGCACTAGAGTAATAAAAAAATGTATCCACTACGGGGCGCGAAAGGAGCATTATGCGGGCGCAAAGTGAATAATTTCTAGTCCTCGGGCGGTAAAGTTGCTTTAGCGCCTACATTTGAAAAACATTGACCGTATTTATACGGGGTTATACCGTTGTCATAGAAATAAGAAAATAACTAATTTTATCCACAACCAGTATATTATAAGGTCATAATTCCACTATTAAGAGACGTCTTATGATATTAATAAAACACATAGGTCTTATAATTAAAACAATGGTAAATGTATAGCAACACGTATGACAAAAGTCAGTTCGAAATGTCAAAATAAAACTCTCTGGTCTGGTTGTGGATAAAACGTTGTATTGCATACGTGTCTTAGTTGTATTTTATCCACTTAAGAAAATTAAAGGCTCGAACGTTCTCGCGTTTAAACATTCTTGCGTGGATAAAATACTTCCTAAGACACTTATACAATAAATAACTATTTTAATTTAATAAAAATTAATTTTTTTTAGTATATACTTTACTGGTACATATTTCGGGTGGATGCTTAAAAATATTCTTTTTTAATTTTTTAAGAAAAGCTCCAATAGATTTCAATGAAATTTGATCTGCGGACTACTCAAATCAATCTATTTTACATGTATGTCAATCAGTAATTTAATAAAAGTCGCTAGACGGCGCTAGTTGTGGATAATGCGCATTCGTTTTTTTAATGCAACTCTGCTACGTACAACTTTTTAAATTGTTTTATTACATAATTGTAAGCAGCATTCAATTATAGTACAAAAAGTATTCTCGTCTTTCTTTCATAGAATACGCATTTTTCGAGATATACATATTTCAAGTCTTCAACTTTTATAAGGAATCGAGTTACCATTACTGTGTGGTTTAAAAATCGAAATTGAGAACGTACCCTCCAAGTTTTTACACCTGTTATAAATCATCCTATATAAATAACCACCTACTTGAGTACTTGCACTCTATTAGTTTCATGATCACATGATCTTTAAATTTTGTGCGATTTCTATACCAACCACGGCTACTTCAATTTAGGATACCACGTCTCACATCTGATGTCACTGTGTTTTATTCAACCTCTCATTAATTCAAAACATAATAACAATGTTTCTTTAATGTATTGTAGCTAGAGCTAGATTGTAGACGATCGTATAGAAAATATTGCATGCGAACTCGTGCAAAAATCAGTCACCTTTTGCACTTGTTGCTTTAAGAGCTTAACAATTTAACAAAAATAATGAAACTTTAATAAACATTTAAATTTCATTCCTCCCTACTTGAGGCGCTATAGCTCCGTAACAAAGCATTTATTGGGCCTACGTTTATAAATTTTTTTCGGGATATCTTATTAATAGTACCTAGTACTACTACACACCCTAACAATGTTTGACCTAAATTTTAAACCTCTGTAATACATTTTATCAATGATGCAATAAAAATTTTTATGATTATTTAAATTACCCTCTTACTTTGAAACTTATTATTTAAGGTACCTACACAATTTATTTTTAAATCCACCGTCGAAGAATCGATATTCTAATTATTGTAGATTGTTTTACAATTTTTAAAATTAAAAATGTATCTACTAATATGTACCCCAAAAAAATATTTTATCTAATAAAAATTAAATGATATCAAAACAATTCAAAAATGGAAAAACTAAAAAATTCTTCCGAGCGAAAACACTTTCACTGCCTAGAAGTAAGCGCAGCACTTCCTTTAAAACAAACTTATCGCCCATTCGAGATTATTCACAAAAATTAATCAAACAAATAGTGAACAAATTAAAAAACACAAACAAAAGTTCAAACACTACTTAAACTTACCGGTCAAATCGTTGGCAAAGAATTACGGATGAAGAATGCCTCTCGAGCCGGCAAATTTTTATAGGTTCTACATTCAAGGTGACCTCTTGATATTGCAGGACGTAGCGCAAGTGAAATTGTTGCGCATGCCCTCAACATTCTCCGAAGCGTAAAACACGTTCCGATTTTCCAGGTGATGATGACTGACAAGTTATTATATGCCGATGCCAGTTCTTTATATTTGTTTTGGAATACTCTTATCTCCTTTATCATCTATTTACAATTCTCGTATACCTATTTCTTCACGAGCTTTACAAACATAATTTTTATTTGGATGCACTTAAAAAAGTACCTAATTTATTAGATTAGGTACTTTAATTATTAAATTTGGAATTTCCTGTTATTAATTCAGTTATTAATAAATTACAATACTTATACGGAGTAAATCTTGCACAAGTATTTCGCAATACCAATCAGCTGTTTTGAAATCAAATACTGAGGACGTGCACCCTCTCATGTTGCGCAGGTTCGGTGGTAGGTGTGTAAACGTGCCTACACGCATGTCGTTTAAAGACAAGTTTGGTTTAAAGATAGGTAGTTATAATTTACCGAGAAACGTAATATGTACAGAACTACAGAATTAGATCTAAACCCGTGTGTTCAATAACCCCGAAATTGACTCGTGGTAGTAGATTATTTTTAATCCAACGTAAAAATACTTCTGAATTAAATGAATCGAATAATATGGGCGTTTGCCAAATCTGTAATTTTATTTTCAAATTTCTTTTAAAAGCATTGCTGTGGGAATTAAAACGAACAGTTTTGCTTGTCCAATTATGTACATTTTATTTATTTAGTTCATCTATATAAACCCAGGGCTGCGAAAGGGGGGGGGCGCTAAAATCAGAATAAAAAATAATAAAGCAATGACAAAGTGGCGTCCTTAAACCAATTTTGCCCCTCTCCCTATTTCGTTCTGCGCCCCCTCCCATAACACCCTTTATCAATTTTATGGTTTCTGCAAAAAGAAGATGGGCCAAATTCACACGCTGAAGAAAAATTGTTCGCACAACAAATAATTTGTTGAATTTGTTATTGGGTTAATACAAAACATGTGTTGCCATTATTAATTATTGTCTGAGCAAAACTAATTTGTATTTGTGTAGGAAATAATTAGTTATTTGTGTACTACTAAGTTAGGAAAAGTAAGATTTTTCCGTTTTAGACGTTTTTTTGATCGAGGCCGGAGGCCGAGATCAAAAACACGTCGTGAACGGAAAAATCTGATTTTCCTAACGAATTGCACACAATTTTTTCTAATTCGGTATAATAATTTTACTTTCTGAAAGGCCGAGATAAAAAAATCGTCTAACACGAAAAAATCAAAACGTCAAAAACGAAACAAAAAAACGTCTAAAACGAAAAAATCAAAACGTCTAAAACCGAAAAATCTTACTTTTCCTAACATAATAGCTATTTATGTAACAAGTACATAATCTAAGACTTTATTTGGCGAGTCTGTTTTATTGACGAGCGAGCTTGCGAGCGAGGCTAATAAAGATGACGAGTCAATAAAGTCAGATTATGTACGAATTGCATACAAAGCTTTATGTTCGACTGCTAAAATTGGTTCATTATCGAAAAAAAATCAATTTATAAATCTGATATCTATTCTTGACAGACGAAAATTTGGCTTGTAATATATAGTTGCCATTGGAAAACTGGATATATCACAGTGTGCTTTTGCTGTTGCTTAGCTACTTGTTTATAAAATAGCTAGTAGTTGTTTTTAGAAAAGCAATTTTTGTAAATTTTGTAAAAGAAATAGGTAGTTAAAATACTCGAAGAAATGGAAAAGGGTGTTTTAACTAAAATGCAAACGAATAGTTCTAACAAAGAAACTTGTGAGGAAATTAAAAATATCGCTGCTACTGCTAAAGATTCCCTGTTACCATTAAAATTCAGGCATTTATACGAAGAAACATATAATGCGTAAAGCTGACAATAAGGAACATTTATTTAACAAGGTATGAATGTTTTACCTAATGACGTTTTGTTTTGAACATCTAATACCCAGTAAAAACATAATTTGTTTTAGGTTGTCCTCATATTTGCTGTGGCTGGTGCCTGCAAACGTCAAGAATTAGTGGACGTTATTGACAACATGTGTTGAAGATTGTAAAACACATTTCTTAGTTAAACCTGAAGACACCAAAACCAAAACAGATCGGTCTTTTATAATAGTTCCAGGTAAACTTGAAAATATTAATCTACTTGAACTTGTTAGAGGATACATGGCACTTCGACCAACCAGGACACCACACAAAAGGTTTTTTATCAATTACATTAAAGAAAAATGTACTGTTCAGCCCGTCGGAATACACAAATTCGGTAATGTGGCAGCTGTGGTTGCCAAATGTCTAGGTGTAGAAAAAGGCGCACCTCACCTACCCTTCTAGCAAATGCGGGAGCCAATATGGAGGGAATAAAAAGACATGGGGGTTGGCGCTCATCTACAGTGGCGGAGGGCTATATTGATGATTGTGAAAATACCAAAATTAGCGTTGCAAAGAAGATCCTAGGCGAGGTATCTCGTGAAGAACCTTCTACTTCCAGCGTCTCTGTAGTGGGTCAAGAAAACTCAAGAATTTCGGAAGTAGCAAGAAAAAGCAACGAAATTGTAGGGATAAATATTTCTAGTAACACTCATTGTGTTACTTATAAATATTAACAACCATTATTATAATAATCAGGTATAGTACATATTTGTTATATTTAGTTAAAATGTATTTAGGTACTTACAATGTAATAAATTTAAATGGATTTATTCTGACATTTATTTTGACATTGACAGGTAACGTACAGGTAGTACTTTATAGTACTAGTAAAATAAAGTAACTTTATTTTACTAGTACTATAAAGAACTACTTTATGACCGCAAAACTATGTCATAAACAGTACTTTATAATGCAGTCGTACATAAAACAGTTTTCGATACAAGTTAGGAAAAATAGTACTTTTCCTAACTGAAATGAATGTTGATAAGTAAGAATTTTCGATACCGAATTAGGAAAAATATATTTTTTGTGTTAATTCAACAAATTCGTATTTGTTGATATGTTGATATATAGCCTCAACTCAACAAATTATTTGTTGGTCGAACAAAACTTTTTGAAGGTACCTATTGCTCCGATGGCACATTTTCCTTCGCACGGCAAGGCGGCGCTGTGTGTGCCTGTGTTATACCTCTATACTCTACTTATTTATTACGAGGGTGTTTTAAATTACTCTCCCGAAAAATTGTTCAAAAAGCATTATTTCTTTTGTTTAAGTAGCAATTTTTTGATGAGAATTTTGATATTATCCCTTCTTTTGCGGGTTATAAATAGCCAGATATTTGTGTCTCCACAAACTTGTTCGTTCTTAAAATCTTGGGCCCCACCATTCCAGAGATGAAAGAATTATTGTGTTTTAAGTTTTTGGTAACCATTGCAAACTACCTATCGTGGTAACAATAGTCCATTCCAGTCCAGAATGCGATCGGAGTTCGGAGGGCTCGTTCGCAACCTTTGGAAAATTAATTTAGTTTTCATCGTCCTCGTATATTAGTAAAAGAGAAATTTTTTACACTTTTAAATCAATGTTCATCCTTCTTATTAGTAAGAACACTTACGTTTCGAATAATTGCTCTCAAAAAACTGTATTTAGAACAATCCTGAGGTTGAAAAATTGCTTTTCGAACAATTTTATTCAGAAAACTATTTTCGAACAATTTTCCGCAAATCTCGAACTTAAGGCTGGAGTTTACACCTTGAAATATACCCCATTTTATGCACATTTTGTTCCAATTTTTCAGAGCCAATTTTAAAGTAGGAAGGGCGGGCGAAATTTTTTTCTTATTATTGGTGTTTTATCTGTCTACCCATAGAACGTTTTTGTTTAATTTCTAAAAAATAACTTTTCAGCATTAAAAAATGTACAACTCTATTTTACTTTAAAATTTTCAAGTAGTATTTACAAAAATATGGATATCGAAAAATTCTCTCTATCAATAGATAGATATAACCACGCTCTTTCAAATGCCACAAGAATTTTTTTTCTAAAATGCAAATTAATTCGGAAAAAATGGAAATAAAATTTTAGAAATATCAGTATAATTCACCTTTTGCAATTTAGCATATAGGCAACACAACTAACAGGACCATTAACTGACAATGGAGCCAATACACAAAAGACGGATTATAACAGATTACAACTTTCTATTGTATTGTTGTTTGACAAAAAAAATTAAAATAATATAACGACAAAATCTATATTCAATACAGTAAATTAATTGTTCTTTATTGCATTTATCAATTTTGGTAACGTCAGAAGAATCTGAAATATTTAAAAATATGAAACAAAATTCCAAGGCAAGCATTATTCTTGTTATTGTAGGTATGCAACTTTCCATACATCAAATTCGATTTTGCTTTAAGTAAATGCCAGCCTTAAGGAGCACACGCACTTGTTCGGTTCGGTTCCGTTCGGTTCGGAACCGTCCAATCGGCAAAAGTCAATATACATGAAAATGAATGGCAGCCCGCGCATTACGTCAGTTCGGTACGGCATCGGCACCCAAATCGGCACCATCCTTTTCGACTTTTCGTCTATAGATAGGTAAACGTAGAGTGCCTTGATCTTGACAGGTAAGATATAGACCAATTAGACAGGTAACGCGCATCCGCTAAATTTCACAGACAAGGTCCAAAAAATTACATTTTTGATCTCAGTAAAATAAGATACTATTCTTTTCAATAGAACTGTACATTAAACATACACCAGTTATGTGATTAGATAAGACTTTTTATTGCATTTCCACCGGAAATACACAGAAGATTAAATATTTTTTACACTAAAGCGGGGTTTCCATCTGTGCAATTCGTTGCGCAACTCTATTGCAGCAACACGGATGCACGCAACTTTTGGGTTCACACTATGCAATCGTTGCGCAACTTTGGTTGCAGAAACGAGTTGCACGATTTAGAATTTGTTCTAAATGCGTGCAACTGGTTGGTGCAATTCTAATAATAATAATAATAAACTTTATTTAGCAAAACTCTGCTATACAGAAAATCAAACATTTTAAACCTACTTAATGTACTACCAATGGCACTACTTAAATTAACTTTTTAATTAATAATGATCACTTATGTATAAAAACCTAAAAAATAATAATTCTTTAAACTCAAAACACTCCAAATTAACACTTATATGCTAGAATCTGAAAAAACAAACTAAAATCTAAACCTACTTATTAATGTAATAATTTTTCAACCTGTACCTAAATGATCTTAAATTAGTAATACTTTTTATGTCATTTGGTAACCGATTATATTGCACTGCTGCCTTAAAAAATAAAGTATTTTGACCTGCCCTAGTATTTTTATGATCTACTACAATATCGTTCTTATTTCTTGTATTATAATTGTGGACGTCACTAAACTGAGTCAAAATATTCTCAAAATATTTGGGCATCATGTTTAATTGTACTTTATGTATGAAAAAAAGAGCATTTATTTCTAACATGCTTTTTATGTCCAACCAATTTAATTTATTTAGCATTAAATTTATTGCCGTATATTTTATCACAGTGAAGGATTGTGCGCATTGCCTTATTTTGGAGTAGTTGCAGCCGGGTAATGTCTCCCTTATTTGCTAAATATAACGCCGTTCCGGCAAAATGGAAATGTGGCAAAATAATGCTGTTGTAAACAGTCTTCCGTGCATAAATAGACAAAAACCCACTGCATCTCTTCAAAATCCCAAGCTTTTTTGAAATTTTTTTACATGTGTATTCAATATGATCAGTGAACTTGAGCCCATCGTCCAACGTTATTCCCAAATACTTGTGCGACTTGACTACTTCAATCATATCACCGTCTATTTTAATTTTAAGGTCCATCCTAATACCGGAACCTCTATGGAAAATCATTGCTTTTGTTTTGCTGACATTTAGTTTTAATTTCTTACTTTTGATCCAATTATTTAAATTTTCTAGTTCATTATTGAGTATTTTTTCAATACTAGCCAACTCTGACCCAGACAGATAAATTACAGTGTCATCTGCAAACAGATGATATTTACAATTTTTTAATACAGTATGTAAATCGTTTATATATAGTATAAAAAATATCGGCCCCAATATACTCCCCTGCGGGACCCCATGTTCAATTTCTTTTGTACTTGAAACGTAATCTCCATATTTAACATTTTGGTGTCTGTTTGTTAGGTAGTTATTGCACCACTGTAGTGCAGTACCAGAAATACCGTACCTACTAAGTACCTCTACAAGTTTAAATTTATCAACCGTTTCAAATGCTCTTTTTAAATCTAGAAAGATCGCTACTGTAATTTCGTTTTTATCCATATTCCCATTCCATTTACTTATTAAATACTGTACTGCTGCTTCACAGCTGTGTCCTTTTCTAAATCCGGATTGATGTACTGATAAGATTTCATTGTCTGTAATGTATTGTAGTAGTTGATCATATACTACTCTCTCCGTAATTTTTACTACTGCTGGCAGCATATTGACTGGTCTAAATTCTTGGATTTTTTTGGTACCTACGACTTTTCTAATGGGTATAATAGTGGCCGTTTTCAATCTCTCAGGAATAATACCTGAATGTAATGAGCTGTTAATTAAATGAATTAATGGTAAAATACAATCTGTTAACGAAATCTTTATAATATCCATAGAGATACTGTCCGGACTACTTTTATTAGGCAAGTGTGAGATTATTTCTCTTAATTTGACTTCTGTTACTAAACTAAATGATTCTAATTTACTATTTACATTATTAGTTATATCTAAATTCTTGCCATCTGCAATTGAATCTACGATCTCGCGTATGCTATCAATGTAATATGTGTTTGTCATTCGGTATGTTTTGCAAATTATTTATAACTCTACCATTCCATTTAATTTCTTTTAAGACCTCCGTTGCTTTGTTTCCTACCAACCCTTTTAAAGTTTTCCACATTAATTTTGGTGCTAACTTGTTTGCATCAATACACTCTTCATAATAATTCCTTTTTAATGACTTTATTATATTTACTACATCATTTCGAATCCGCTTGTATTCAATCCAGTCTGAATATTGCTTTGTGAATGAAAATTGTTTATACTTTTCATCCCTTAACTTCAACAATTGTAAAGCTTCTTGATTAATCCATGGGCTACCCTTACCTTTGATTATTACTTGTTTTATTGGCATCATCTCATTTATGACTTCTAAAAATTTTGTATAATAGTTATTATATTTATCGTCTAAATTTGGTGAATTATAGTCCATTTGTATATTTCCGATTTTCTGTTTAAAACCCTTAACGTCTAATAACTTCTTACGGTATGTGTAATGTGTACTTAAATTTATATCTGTTGCACAATGTATTCTAATTTCAATTAAACAATGATTATTAAAATTTGGTTGCCTAAGTATTTTGCAATCAAGTTTAGTATCGTTAGTTATAACTAAATCAATCATGGATGTGCTACCGTGAGACGATATGTGTGTCCATTCATTGACACATTGTTTAAGACCATTATTATTTAGACAACGTTTAAGCCTACATGCATACGTATTAATACTACCATAGTTTATATTGAAATCACCAAACACCAGAACCGTATGCCTATACTTTAAGAGTAATTCTTCTATCCATTGTTCAAAAAACTCAAGAAAAACGGTATCTGGACTATTTGGTGACCTATACAATCCTCCAATAAAATATATACAACCTCCTATAGATATTTTTAACAATAACAACCAATAACTTACTCCTAGTGAATATCTACCAACCACTTCATAACTGAAATTATTTTTCACATAAAACAGAACACCCCCGGTATGCCGACTTGAAGAATCTGTTCTAGCAACACTGTAACCTTCAATGGCTACCTCAAAATCACTAATTTCTTCTGTTAAATGTGTCTCTGTAAGGCACACTATTGCTGGCTTAACTGTTGTTATCTAGTAATATTTATAGTTTTTTCTTACTTACCAAGAGCAGTATCATGGTTGGTATATACTGCATGTTTACATTATTATTTGCCGCGCAAGTGTTCATTAATTATTCTTTTGCTCTGCGGCTTTAGTTTTGTTAAACGCGTTTTCTTGCATTTAGTTGTCCATTACAGACATTACCGTACAACTTACCTAGGTTAGGTTATTAAAATAAGTGTTGTTCAAAGTTCATCAGAATTGCCATCTTTATATTTTAGGTTTTCAAACATTAGAATCCACTAGATGACTGTTTTTCCCTAGTATATAAATTGCACAGATGGAAACCCCGCTTAACTAATAGTAAATCATCAAATCAAACGTAGCTAAAGAAGCGTGTATACGGTACGAGGTACGAGTGTACTACTCGACCGAGTCTGCTCGGACCAAATTGACTGGTATACGATTTCCAGTTTAGTGGCATTTCTGGAACAAAATTTATGTGGAGGGCAAATAAGATGAGGTGTCTTCAATCTACTATCCTGACTTTATATGCCGGATCCAATACTATACTCGCGCTCGCCACTAGCTTCTTTGTTCACACGAGGTTACTTATAATTATAATACCTACTTATTAGAAGCTAGTGACTTGCTCCAGCAGCTTGCCTCTACTAAACTCGTGTGAACGACCCTTTAACGATAGAGCGATCAAATAAAGGATCTAACTGCTCAAGTCAGTGAACACTGAAATTTTCAAAATTTTCCAAATATGAACTCCAACTCTTTTGGAAAGTAACACCGACTTCGCGTCAGTTTACAACTTAATGTAGAAAAAAGTAAACAAACAACGTTTTTAAACATTAGTACGGTATTTTATTATTATTATCATTGTTAAAAAAGAATTTTTTGAATAGAAGATACTATAATATCTAATATATTTTCAGCAAGGCAATTACTGGGACTTGTATTACTGCATAGATGAGAAGGGTGCCACAGGATATAAGAGAGAAATAACGTGTAGTCTGTTTTACCGCGAACGCAAGAATTGCCGTAGTAACACGGAACATAGCTAGAGATACAGAAGCGACACTCGGCGCTACAGCGTGGCCCTCGGTCTGTGACGTCAACATAATCGGTGCCCGCCTTTCAGCAAGTATTTTTGCCAGTTGCAGCTAGCACTTTAATGTAATACTGCATATTAGTTATGCTTATTTTTTTTTGTGGTACTATCATGAGCGCCGCCGTTGAGATAAAGAAGGGTGGTAATTGGTGTTCAGCACCGAATTGCAAAAATTGCAAAAATAATGGTAAACTAAATAAAATTAGTTATTGTTTTGTGCATTCCGACAATGCCAACTGTGCCAGAGATTTTGACCAACTAATAACAACCATAAACGATGTTAGTATAAATTTTAGCAAGGATACTATAATATCGACCACAAAAAATACATCAAAGGCACTAACAATTCAAATAAGTGATTATCAAAATACGGTAATCCAGCATTACGTGTGTGGATATTTAATGAAAAAATCTGAATCCATACACACTTGTATAAAATGTGACCAGTTTTCAAAATTAATTCATCAACTTTCACCTACTAACTTATTCGTTCATTTCAAAGCTTACGAAAATAAAAATAAGGATGTATTTGCATTTGGCAATCTGAAATCCCCTGCTACATCGTTTTACAAATTTGTCCAAGAACTCGAGACAGTGTTTTTGGGTAATATTGAAAACTTAATTCTAAACTCGAACATTAGTAAAAATATGTATGCTATTCTACAGATATTAGTTTTAAACATCCCTGCGAACACTTTCTTCGTACATACATAAAAAATTATTTATTAGATTAAGAATTTTTTACATTTTAAAATTTTCGAATAGAGCTTTGAAGACTGTAAAGAGCACAGACCCAAAAAATAGAAAATGCATTATACTTCGGCATTTATAATAATGATTATAATATGGGAAATCGAAATAAAATAATGAAAACGGCAAAACTCGTTTTATGCTTTTATTACGTGCTCCCAATAATTATTTATTTTGTATTGTATACGTGTTACACTTACGTGTTTGATATTTAAAATAAAATATGTAATTTGTAGCTCAATAAAAAAAAATCTTAGTTAAAGCAGTTAAAGTGTGGTTAAAGCGCTGCAGAGTTATATGTAAATACCTACACTGACCAGTCCCAGTTACTTGCCAGAGTAATGGCTGCGTCGGGTACAACCGGAGTAGAGTTGCCCCACGGACTTCAAAGTGCCGCCGCTCGAGTGTCGCTTCTGTATCTCTAGCTATGTTCCGTGGTAGTAATGTGTTGCCATAAACTATAAAATGTTGCATCAGTGTTAGTCATAGGCGAAACTAGAGTATTTTATTTGGTAGTGCCAGCTAGAATTAGAAACCAAGCGTTGACTTGTATCAATGTAGCATCGTTTTTCCAGAATCTCTTTACAAAAAGGCACCGACTATTCAAAAGTAAATAAAATGAATTTTTATTAAATAATAATCTTATAAACAAAAACGAACATATATTTCAGAATCGGTCTTTTTTTCATTGTGGCCTCTTAGAGGACGCCCTCCTATAGCCAAACACAGAACAATTTTATAAGTCTTTCGAATAGTTGGTGGTTTTCGATTCGCTTTTGCTCTTCTTTCGAAATAAAATCGCGTTTAGTTTGATCTAACAAAATATCAATCGAGATCCCGTTTTCATAATGGTTCCATGAAGAAATACTAAATACTATGCATATGCACAGTAGTTCGTTCTTTCATGATTCTTAAACGCTTCAATGGCCCTATGCCAATTATTAAAACCTTTCTTTGTAAATGCAGTATGACCCTTATATGAGGCGTCGTTTGACCCAAAAAAACGACAATGGAAACAGAATGCTGAATCCAACTGCTGGCTGTATTCTAGCCATTTGAAAGAATCATACCAATTTTTCTAAAAGTTTCTGAATTTTGAGCCTATTTTTCTACGCGGAAATATCGTCAAAGTGGGTTGATATGGTAGCTTTATTAAAAAGTGGAGGTGCAAACCTCCCCTGGACTTTCCCATACTAAAAATAAACATTTTGTTTTTGCTATTCAACAGTAGTTCGCGAGGCAGCATTGGAAATCATTTGAATGCCTCGCGAGAAAAACGAGACTATACAGGTTCGATATGAACGAAAGAAAGACACCAAGATACGCATCTACCTGTACTCTGTAGTAGGTACCGGCTAGAAATTACAACTGGCGAAGCTGGAAGATCGCTATCGACCGACCGACGTGCCGTTCTCGTTCGGCTCAGATCGGCTAACATCGGGTTTCGCTCACTACTCCCTTATCCTTGAAGCTACGATGCTGAAACTCGGTAGGTAGACTATTGACGTCTCCGTCTTTCAAACGCCGTCGAGCAATTAAAGCTACGACGTGCCGTTCTCGTTCGGATCAGATCGGCTAACGTCGGGTTTCGCTCATAACTCCCTTTTCCTTTGAGCTACGATGCTGAAACTCGGTAGGTAGACTATTGACGTCTCCGTCTTTCAAACGCCGTCGAGCAATTTAAGCTACGACGTGCCGTTCTCGTTCGGATCAGATCGGCTAACATCGGGTTTCGCTCATAACTCCCTTATCCTTGGAGCTACGATGCTGAAACTCGGTAGGTAGACTATTGACGTCTCCGTCTTTCAAACGCCGTCGAGCAATTAAAGCTACGACGTGCCGTTCTCGTTCGGATCAGATCGGCTAACGTCGGGTTTCGCTCATAACTCCCTTTTCCTTTGAGCTACGATGCTGAAACTCGGTAGGTAGACTATTGACGTCTCCGCCTTTTCAACGCCGTCGAGCAATTTAAGCTACGACGTGCCGTTCTCGTTCGGATCAGATCGGCTAACATCGGGTTTCGCTCACTACTCCCTTATCCTTGGAGCTACGATGCTGAAACTCGGTAGGTAGACTATTGACGTCTCCGTCTTTCAAACGCCGTCGAGCAATTAAAGTTACGACGTGCCGTTCTCGTTCGGATCAGATCGGCTAACGTCGGGTTTCGCTCATAACTCCCTTTTCCTTTGAGCTACGATGCTGAAACTCGGTAGGTAGACTATTGACGTCTCCGCCTTTTCAACGCCGTCGAGCAATTTAAGCTACGACGTGCCGTTCTCGTTCGGATCAGATCGACTAACATCGGGTTTCGCTCATAACTCCCTTATCCTTGGAGCTACGATGCTGAAACTCGGTAGGTAGACTATTGACGTCTCCGCCTTTTCAACGCCGTCGAGCAATTTAAGCTACGACGTGCCGTTCTCGTTCGGATCAGATCGGCTAACATCGGGTTTCGCTCATAACTCCCTTATCCTTGGAGCTACGATGCCTAAACTCGGTAGGTAGACTATTGACGTCTCCGCCTTTTCAACGCCGTCGAGCAATTTAAGCTACGACGTGCCGTTCTCGTTCGGATCAGATCGGCTAACATCGGGTTTCGCTCATAACTCCCTTATCCTTGGAGCTACGATGCTGAAACTCGGTAGGTAGACTATTGACGTCTCCGTCTTTTCAACGCCGTCGACCAATTTAAGCTACGACGTGCCGTTCTCGTTCGGATCAGATCGGCTAACATCGGGTTTCGCTCATAACTCCCTTATCCTTGGAGCTACGATGCTGAAACTCGGTAGGTAGACTATAGACGTCTCCGTCTTTTCAACGCCGTCGACCAATTTAAGCTACGACGTGCCGTTCTCGTTCGGATCAGATCGGCTAACATCGGGTTTCGCTCATAACTCCCTTATCCTTGGAGCTACGATGCTGAAACTCGGTAGGTAGACTATTGACGTCTCCGCCTTTTCAACGCCGTCGAGCAATTTAAGCTACGACGTGCCGTTCTCGTTCGGATCAGATCGGCTAACATCGGGTTTCGCTCATAACTCCCTTATCCTTGGAGCTACGATGCTGAAACTCGGTAGGTAGACTATTGACGTCTCCGCCTTTTCAACGCCGTCGAGCAATTTAAGCTACGACGTGCCGTTCTCGTTCGGATCAGATCGGCTAACATCGGGTTTCGCTCATAACTCCCTTATCCTTGGAGCTACGATGCTGAAACTCGGTAGGTAGACTATTGACGTCTCCGCCTTTTCAACGCCGTCGAGCAATTTAAGCTACGACGTGCCGTTCTCGTTCGGATCAGATCGGCTAACATCGGGTTTCGCTCATAACTCCCTTATCCTTGGAGCTACGATGCTGAAACTCGGTAGGTAGACTATTGACGTCTCCGTCTTTTCAACGCCGTCGACCAATTTAAGCTACGACGTGCCGTTCTCGTTCGGATCAGATCGGCTAACATCGGGTTTCGCTCATAACTCCCTTATCCTTGGAGCTACGATGCTGAAACTCGGTAGGTAGACTATTGACGTCTCCGCCTTTTCAACGCCGTCGAGCAATTTAAGCTACGACGTGCCGTTCTCGTTCGGATCAGATCGACTAACATCGGGTTTCGCTCATAACTCCCTTATCCTTGGAGCTACGATGCTGAAACTCGGTAGGTAGACTATTGACGTCTCCGCCTTTTCAACGCCGTCGAGCAATTTAAGCTACGACGTGCCGTTCTCGTTCGGATCAGATCGGCTAACATCGGGTTTCGCTCATAACTCCCTTATCCTTGGAGCTACGATGCTGAAACTCGGTAGGTAGACTATTGACGTCTCCGCCTTTTCAACGCCGTCGAGCAATTTAAGCTACGACGTGCCGTTCTCGTTCGGATCAGATCGGCTAACATCGGGTTTCGCTCATAACTCCCTTATCCTTGGAGCTACGATGCTGAAACTCGGTAGGTAGACTATTGACGTCTCCGTCTTTTCAACGCCGTCGACCAATTTAAGCTACGACGTGCCGTTCTCGTTCGGATCAGATCGGCTAACATCGGGTTTCGCTCATAACTCCCTTATCCTTGGAGCTACGATGCTGAAACTCGGTAGGTAGACTATTGACGTCTCCGTCTTTTCAACGCCGTCGACCAATTTAAGCTACGACGTGCCGTTCTCGTTCGGATCAGATCGGCTAACATCGGGTTTCGCTCATAACTCCCTTATCCTTGGAGCTACGATGCTGAAACTCGGTAGGTAGACTATTGACGTCTCCGCCTTTTCAACGCCGTCGAGCAATTTAAGCTACGACGTGCCGTTCTCGTTCGGATCAGATCGGCTAACATCGGGTTTCGCTCATAACTCCCTTATCCTTGGAGCTACGATGCTGAAACTCGGTAGGTAGACTATTGACGTCTCCGCCTTTTCAACGCCGTCGAGCAATTTAAGCTACGACGTGCCGTTCTCGTTCGGATCAGATCGGCTAACATCGGGTTTCGCTCATAACTCCCTTATCCTTGGAGCTACGATGCTGAAACTCGGTAGGTAGACTATTGACGTCTCCGCCTTTTCAACGCCGTCGAGCAATTTAAGCTACGACGTGCCGTTCTCGTTCGGATCAGATCGGCTAACATCGGGTTTCGCTCATAACTCCCTTATCCTTGGAGCTACGATGCTGAAACTCGGTAGGTAGACTATTGACGTCTCCGTCTTTTCAACGCCGTCGACCAATTTAAGCTACGACGTGCCGTTCTCGTTCGGATCAGATCGGCTAACATCGGGTTTCGCTCATAACTCCCTTATCCTTGGAGCTACGATGCTGAAACTCGGTAGGTAGACTATTGACGTCTCCGTCTTTTCAACGCCGTCGACCAATTTAAGCTACGACGTGCCGTTCTCGTTCGGATCAGATCGGCTAACATCGGGTTTCGCTCATAACTCCCTTATCCTTGGAGCTACGATGCTGAAACTCGGTAGGTAGACTATTGACGTCTCCGTCTTTCAAACGCCGTCGAGCAATTAAAGCTACGACGTGCCGTTCTCGTTCGGATCAGATCGGCTATCGTCGGGTTTCGCTCATAACTCCCTTTTCCTTTGAGCTACGATGCTGAAACTCGGTAGGTAGACTATTGAGGTATCCGTCTTTCCAACGCCGTCGAGCAATTTAAGCTACGACTGTTTTCCAACACTTCTTTTCAAGACGTTTCAGACAATTCTAAAAATGGGGGAAGCTTTTCGAAAATTTTTCTAAGCCCGTGGAAGAAAACATTTTCATGTCCGAACCTAACCTAACCGGCAAGGCGGCAACAAAGTTTTTCTTACTCGCCAAGCCACGCCCTTTCCAACGACGCCAAGCAATTTGAGCTACGACGCTCGATCCGTTTCCATCAACAGTTCTACCTAAATATTCAAAATTCACGAATTTTTCATTAACCGTACATTTTAGCCATATGAACACCTTATACTATGTGATAGACAATTAAATTCTGCATTCAACTATGTATATAATAATATATAGGGTGTTTCATTTAAAATAACAAAGTTGTTTATTGTACTGTGGAAAGCAAACGCCCTGTATACGTGATATACATTGAAGAGAATGCAGAATTATATACTAAATAACTTTTATATTTAAACTTCTTTCATATTTTGACTACTAATAAAGGCGCTATAGGAACATCAATTTCCGATTTTCAAAATCTCGTAGAGGGCGCCACAGTGGAATTCTGGCGTTCATCAAAAAGCAAAAATGTAGCTAATACCAAGCTGCATAAGTATGGAAAATTTAAACAAAATCCTTAGACCAGTTTTTTTGTAATAATTTTTCAAAAATTTCAAAATTTTTGGAAGAGCGCCGTTGCGACAGTTCTTGGATTTAGTAAATAATTTTTCTTGGTGTAGTAGAGCCAAAGGGCTTTCAAACAAGTTGTTGCGGAACCTGATCAGATAACAGGTTTTTGAGTTATGGGGCGTTAAAGTCGAAATTTTGAAAAATTCATAGCGACCGCCATTTTGAAGTTAGAGAGTCCGGTAAAAAACTGTTTCCCTTGAATTATGCCCTTCTTTCATATTCCCTACTCAGAATTTCAAAATCCCGCTTCTGAAAAAAATGATACCAAAAAAACATGTCTAACTTCCGCTTCCGGTTTCGGATTTTTTTGAAAAGCTTATTTTGTCGATGAATTTTCGATATACCCCTTCATTTAAAATTTCATCAAAATCGGTTAACTAGTTTTTGCGTTAGAGGCGTTACATACACATACACACCCACATACACACACACACACACACACACACACACACACACACACACACACACACACACACACACCTACATGTCGCGCAATGCTTGTGTGGCCACCTACTCCTCGCCGACTTATGGGGTCTTGGAGGATATACTATACAGCTGATTGCATTTTTTAAAACTTTTAATTTGCTATTTTCAGTATACCTAAACACACCAAATTTCTATCCTTTTTTGCGAATAATGAGTTGTGGGGTCAGGCCACACACTGACGGTAAAAGTTGGTTAGTTTGTACCTAACGCTTTGTGGCCATACACATTGTAACACACAAAGGTGTTACACACTAAAATTTTTGCAAACGACCTTGATAAATGTTTCTAATTACAAGCACTTCGTGCTCCCTGCAAAACAAACTGTTTTCCAGGCCTGATTTTTTTGCTGTTTCCATAATGGTAGTTAATATCTTCTGCTTTAAACTCTATCAGTATCAATATGATCATGTCTCTGATAATATTATCTTCATTTCTTTTAAAATAAAAATCAATTACCTAGACACATTTATTTCTGTGAGACAATTTTAACTGATTTGTGGGAATATAAAAGCGACCTGAATTAATATAATATATATGGCGTAGGTACCTATGTATTTCAATTTTGTTTTGCTTTAATTTTCGATGTAGATAAATTTTAGTTTTTTGAGATACTTCTTTCTGAATAGTAATAAATAAAAATTAAAATTTTGTAATATTGTGATTTTAACATTTTTAATTTTGTATCAATTAATTCGGTGTATTAAAGCAATGACAAGATGATAAATTTGGGGTGGGGAGGCCACGCTAAAGCTGTTAAAATAGGTCGGAAATTGTGTGGCCATGTGTATGGCCACACAACAGATGTTACAGTATAGTGTGTGGCCACACAAGTATTGCGCGACCTACTACGCATTGTAACACACAAAGATGTTACACACTACAATTTTTGTAAACGACCTTGATAAATGTTTCAAATTTCAAGCACTTCATGCTCGCTCTAAACCAAACTGTTTTCAACGGCCTGACTTTTTTGCAGTCTCGGTAATCGTATAGTTAATAATTTTCTGCTCTAAACTCTATCAGTATCAATATGATCATGCCTTTGATAATAATACCTTCATTTACATTTAATTTCTTTTAAAATAAAAATCAATTACCTAAGATACATTTATTTCTAGGAGACAATTTGACACACCCTAAACTGACCAATACGGTTACGTTTTACCGACTTAACAAGCCAATCACCGCGCTCCAAATTTGTATATTCTCGGATATTTAGGACTAGTACAGAATTTCAGCGATTATATCACTCATATATTATAGACAATGGAATTTCAGAATTTTTTAAAAATGAACCAATCACGGCGGGAATTCTCGGATGAACCTTCTTGGTATATCGGTATATTCGATTTGGTGCTTCGGCTTCCTATTGGCAGTGATACGATGGTATCTGTAGCAACCGTACATAACAATAATTGATTTTTTTTATAAATTAATTTTTTGAAAAGTCAGACAGACATTTTGAATTCGAAAATAGGTTAAATATCAAAAGTAACTTTAAAATTCGTGATATAATCGTGACAAATATCATTCGATCACTTCCGTATATTCTAAATACTTTTCCCTCTTTCTATTCTCAATTTATGTTACCATTAGGAAATATCCCTCGAGCAAGCTCTCGGGAAATTTCCCTGGCAACATCAATTTCGAATATAAATCGCGAAAAGTATATCCGAATATACGAAAGCGCTCTTATGACCAATCAAAAGGCTTTAATTTTTGACGTTTAGCGACAATTTGCACTCGTGCAAATTGCGGATAATTTAGATTAGTAAATTTTTCGGCAATTTGTTACTTTTCTTTTTGAATTTTGTAGAAGTTTTATATTTAATTAAACATTCGTTCGGGAAATAGTCTAGTAAAATATCCCTCTTGCATATCATATTGCCGATATTTTTTTTCAAATGCAGATCATAGAACAGCTACCTATATTGAATTATAGAGGGTTAAATGTTAGGGAAAACTGCGTCAGTGGATCCTATATATTTAGGAGATGTTCCTCAGAGAACAATACAAAGAATTTTGAAATTAAGCTAAACAAGGAAGATTGGGTAGATCTAGATGTATATACCGTGACAATGACGTTAACACTATTCTTACTAAGTAACTTTTATAATATATTCTTATTCTATTTTAGTGTTTGTATCCCTATTCGAAGAATTAAAACTAAAAAAATGTGTACTACAGAATGAGTAACAGCAGTTAGAAAGTCCAGCTCAGATATTAAATATTTACGCCATATGTCCATTTTGCAACCAAAGTTAGCTGAAATGTACCTATAAAGCTGAAAAGAAAATCCATACAAATTTAGTAATCAGCACAAAAAGCAGTTTTTATGGTAATAAAATAAATACCTACGTCTAATAACCAATCGGAAGCGGCCTGGAATCTCATTAAATAAACAAAAAAAATAACAAATAAGGATACAAAAGAAAACGTTTCAAAATTGGAACTAAAAATAGAGGGAGGAATAATAAATGATGCGGGGGAGGTCGCAAATACATTTAATAGATATTTTGTTGATATAATAAGAAACATCGTGATAACGTCCCTCCTCCAACTAATCCAATCAAATCTATCCCGCCAATTTCATGCAGTATGTGGGTAAATGCTTTTACGAAGGAAGAAGTTCATAAAATTATACGTAATTTAAAAAACAAAAACTCATCGGGGCCTAATGACGGTCCCATGACTATAGTAAAAAAATAGCACATTACATATTATGTAATGCTAACTATACATCTTATTAACTCTTCAATAATTCGTACCGGCATTTTTCCTGATATTTTAAAGATATCCAAGAATGTACCAATTCACAAAAAAGGAGATAAGAATCAACTTGAGAATTACCGGCCTGTTCCTTTATCGTCAGTTTTCTCAAAATATGCAATGCTAGATAGATTATAGTATATTATATTATTAGGAGTAGAAAGAGTTCTTTTTGTGTTGAGGTCATATTGCGGCCGAGGCGCACGCGCCGAGGCTGTGCAAGTGAGCGAAACACAAATAAGACGTTCTACTCCGAATAATATATACTATTTTTTCTTCAAGTGTAAAAATATTCTTTTGCTGTAAATAAATATTTCCTAAAAAGCCATTTCGACAGGACAACGCTCTCCCCTCTACCAACCTTGGGGGCGGAGCTATGGGCAAAATAGTGCCGTTGCCATGGATACGTCAACACATTATTGTACTAGTAACATTATTTTCATTATTTGACTATTAACAAAATGACTTCCTTCTACATAGCCAGTTCTGTACAACAATACGGATATTATGATACGCTTGAAGAAAAAATAATTACCTTGACAAATTTAACATTATCACCACCAATCAGCACAGTTTTAAACAAAATAAGTCTACGCTAACCGCTATGTATGAACTTTTTCCGACGACCACTATGAAATGTGAACAAATTCGCACCGTTTACTGTTACTGAAAATTGTATATTTCGCATGGCAATGAGCGTGTGCAATACATATATTTCACACGCTAGACGATAAAAAATAGTTGGCCACTTTGAAAATCGTCATTCGTTTTATTAAAAATTAAATATTGAAACGTCAAATTGTAGCAAATGCACCAAAGTGCAGTACCTACTAACCTGTTACTAGCCGAATTTTTATTAAGAAAATTGGTAAATTGTAATAAATAAAAGAGGTAAATACATTTAATTCACATAATTTTATATTGTATTTAGTTTTGCTGTTGATATGGACGATATTGATGAAAAATGTTATAATTAATAATTTTTTTTATTTTGCTATTTTTGAAACAGAATTAAGTGGTGGTCGGAAAAGTTGTGGTCGTCGGAAAAGTACAGTGTACAACTCGTGCTGAATGGATATTTCAAACTCGTATGTTTAAGCCACTCGCCAAGGCTCGTGGTTCAAACTTTCATACTCGTTTGAAATATCCAATTTTCAGCACTAGTTATACAATATACTATTTCAAAACATAATAACAAATGTAAACGTGGGGGATGCCCTATTGGATAGTTATCTTTGACTATAGTAGGGGTTTCGATTTTCTTAATCACAGTATTCTTCTACACAAGACGTATTAGAATGGAATTCGCGGGAATCTTTATGGGGATGTTTATATTATACAGGGTGACAATTTTAAAAGTTTCAATGGGAAATAGCTCTGTAACCAAAAAATGTATCAAAAATCGCTCGAAACCGTTTCGATTGAAATGATGTATTACCTAAGTAACGCACCCTCACCTATCCCTTAAGTCACATTCTGATGATGATTTCTATTGTTTTCCAAACAATAATAAAGTCTGTTTTGGAACTCTTGACGAACTCTATCATTTTGAAAATTTAGCGTGAGAGTAAATTCAAATAAATAAGTTCCATGACTTTGACCATTTGATTTTAAATAAATCAAGAACTATCTTATTAAATATATCTTTGTATAGCATGGTTGAAAAGCATTTTTCAAGGGCTTCCTATGATGTGTGACAAGTAGGGTGTTGCCATTTAAGATTTGTCCCATTGAAACTTTTAAAATTGTCACCCTGTATGTATTATTATGACGTACCTTGGTGCCAATGCATTGGTCAACCCATGCAAATAAAGATATTATTATTATTATTATTATGATGGCCACACAATACTATAACAAAATAATCGATGGCCACACAACATTATAACAAAACAGCCGACGAATGCAAAATGAAGAAATTAGAATTTTAATGAAGGGGGCGCCACCATATGGTGCCACACAATGATGGTTAAAATCTGGTCCATTACACATCGGATGTTTAATACATTTGTGGGGCCATTTAAAACGGATGATAAATTTGGGGTGGGGAGGCCACGCTGAAACTGTTAAAATAGGTCGGAAATTGTGTGGCCATGTGTATGGCCACACAAGTCGTGGAGGCCACACAACACATGTTGCAGTAGGGTGTGTGGCCACACAAGTATTGCGCGACCTACGCACACACACACACACACACACACACACACACACACACGGACACACACACACACCCACACCCACACCCACCAACAGACAGACATTTTTCTAGACCACCTTTTTGGGTTCCTAGGGGCCCAAAATACGTATTTCCGCGAAAATCTCGATTTCAAAAATTTTCATGATGTCAATACTTCCCTATACCAGTGGTGGTATGGGAAAGTAAAAACCGATCAATTTTCGACTTAAAAGTTTAAACTGCAACATCCAAAGCGGGTTTTCGAATGTGTAAAAGAAGACTGAGAAGGCAAAATACTTACAGCAATCAATATTGAATAGTCTAATAACGATTTACTATTCATAAGCATTGGTGTAATTTTCGACGCGGTGGCGAAATGCTGAAATTAATACTTACGGCGACGTATTACCGTACTAGAGCAAATTCTCGAAAGTGATAGCGGTCGTCTTTATAATATTTAATATACCTATTACGTAAGTTTCCGGTGACCCTTTAAATATTGTTGAGATCAAGTATCGAAGTCATAATAAATACTCTTTCCGTTTTTTAGGCCGCTTGCATTTTCAGTTTTACTTTCTTTAGGTGGTGCCCGGGCACACCCGGCACCACCCGTAGTTTCGCCTATGGTGTTAGTAGACTGGTGTAGACTAGACAGAGTGATGATGCATTAAGTTTCAAATGTAGACAAGAAATACCAAAATGAATCACAATACAGCAAACAACAAAAGTTTGTGTGAAGACTAATTGTTTGAGGAAGTGTGAATACGAAACATTGTGCAACATAGGATGCCACCAATTTTCGAACGAAAATTTAGATTTATATTTGTTTTAAAAAGGATAACACGCAGAGTACTGTCGCTTTTTATTTAAAGTAGGTAGGTACAGGTACCTACATGATTTTCACTGTCCTCTTGATTACTTTACTACTGAATGGAATCGGAAAGATCGTAATTCATAATTATTATCTTCTGAATGAAATATACCTAAACTTGTTAAGTGTTCTTTCAGAAGAATGCAAATTAATGATTGAGATGTTGTCAGTAAACACTAAAATACATTAATATCTTAACAATACATACAAAACCATCCAATTAAATGAAACTGCTGTCAGTTGAAGAACGAGTATGTAAATCAGGCACAACAAATTGTTTTTCAGTCGTAAAATGGGGCCAAATGATTTAACATAAACCTAATTAAAAGGATTTTGATGTTTCAATAAAACTAATCTATTAATTGCTATTAATCAATAATGGAATTAACATAATAAACTATACTAAATGTATAATTATATGGCTTGGGACGTTTAATGTTGTCATTACAAATACTACACCTTCTATATTGGAATCTGAACATACGACACTCGTTAGCACTCAACTGCTAAAAATTCCTAGAAATTAGTTTGTTTAATTTATCTAAATTTTTAAATTATTTTCTCAATCCAGTTTTAATGTTTTCTGTAGCTCATTCATGCTGTCTGCCGATTTTTGAAGTAAGTTTTTTTCTTTTTCACTTAAACTTTGACGAACGATGTAATAAACTCCTCGACTTCCTAAAACACATGGTAACGACAGAAACACATCTTTATCAACACCATGTCTACATCCCTGCAAAAATAATAACATTTTATTTATAGTTGGTGTAATATATTACGGGGTGCTAGGGAACTTGATCAAATAACTTTAAATGGTGAATCTCAGTTACTTTAATATTTCTTGTTGTAGTATAGGAATAATGGCAAAACACCTGTGAGTCTATGTCACAACGGCCACCGGTCACAACGGCCACCTCATATTTTGGCCGTTATGGTCATGGTCACAACGGCCACCTCGGTCACAACGGCCACCTATAAGTTTTGGTCACAACGGCCACCTTGGTCACTTCGGCCACCCAGGCTCATGGTCGCAACGGCCACCTTGGTCACAACGGCCACTCTTGTTTATAATTTGTAACACCAAATAACGCTGGTCACAACGACCACTCGGCTTTGCTGGTGACCGAGGTGGCCGTTGTGACCATGACCATAACGGCCAAAATATGAGGTGGCCGTTGTGACCGGTGGCCGTTGTGGTCAGCCCCCACACCTGTAAACCAGACACATAGTAATTGTCTATGTTCGACTTTCAAGACTGGACCTGGACTTCCCTAGCACCCCGTAAAAATTAATTAACGAAAGTGTTTGATGTCACGGGTTTGAATTCATTCGCCTCATCAATATCAGTTGAGTTGTAGTATGGGACAAATACGAAATTTAAATTTCTATAAAATAACGCGGTCAATGGCTCTAGTTCTAGATCATGATGTATACCGACGTTGGGAAATACTGCATTATAGAATGTTAACAGCGAAATATTCTTACAGTATCGTGCAATTGCATTACTACAAGATGACGTCAAAATAAAATACATTTTATTTGCATACCTTTATATGAGTAGAAATAGGAAAACACTCTTTAGTATCCTGTAGAATAGCTTTAACAATTCTGCTCACGCTCAATGCAATTCCCCAAGATCCACAAGATTTTAAACGTTCAACTTCAGACTCACTGGAAAGAAAAAGAAAAAATAAAAATCTACCTATCATAACCGCATAGTCTGGTGGTCATAAATTTGAATTTAGTTAACTGTACCTGTTACGATAAATTATTCAGAAGAACAATGATCAAAGAATTACTAAAAATAAGAAGGGATAGGTATGCGTCAATTAAAGCGTGGCCGCAAGGTGTTATCTCAACAAGGCCACGTGGTGATTTATGAGACAACCTACACTAGGATTGCACAGACTCGGTGGAATTATATTACTATAGTAAACACATAGACTGTCTTTGATGATGCTTACCTTTGGACCACTTGTTTGTGAACTTCAGTCCAATTCTCTGGATCTTCTTCTGTACCCAATTCATGATTGACATCTCTCAAACGCACACCAGAGACACTTACACCCGACCATACCGGAACTGCAACAATTAAATTTGATTTCAATTCCTAATACAATGGCTTCAACGGTCAACCTGATAATATACTGGGTTAGCAAAAGATATGGAAACCCCTAATGTCTTCGACCACTTTATTTGAGATCAATAATTATATTTCATACCCCATAGTAAAAAATAAAACAAAACAAAAGAAATCACGAAAAGTACTCAGATTTAGCGTGATTTACAAGAATTTTAGAAAAAAAAATGTCTTCAAATAAATAAAACACGTGGGCTCATACTTGATCGTACTTTACGGAATGAGGGAAGCCACAACTCACACTTTCTTCACTTGTACTAACACTATTTTTCTATATCTAATCTCCTATATCAGCTAAAAAGTGTAAGTTATGAAAATTCCTAATTTCAATTGGCACTGAAAAAAGTTTAATCAATTAATTAAAGATTAATTAAAGTAAGTACTGTGTACTGTCATGGGCTACTTCCTAGTTGCATACGCCTCCTATAATTGTTACTGTTATTGCCCTGTCAATTGCAGAAATAGTTACTTTCATAAAAAGTACGGGAAGACGGTGAAATCAAAATTAATGTAGGGGTATCGAAACGAGCGAAGTGAGTTTCGGAACTTGCATGAATTTCCGAATTGCTCTTCCCGCAAACTTCATGAACAACGTTTTTTCTAGAATTGGTTTAGGTATAAGTCAGGAAATAAATGCGCGAACTCGCCATATGTGCTTCTCTTAAGGTTTCTTTCATGAACCTGGGAGCTGCTTTCTCCATTTCATGGCATGCATGTATCTTCTTCATCAGACTGATGAGACTGTGAGACTCAAGTAAAACACGGGCGAGTTTATGTTGCTAAGCAATGTATTGTTTAAAACAAGCGCGGATCTAGAGAAAATCTGTGGGGGGGGGTAAGTAATTGTGGACGGTATATGGAGAACCCTCTGGCAACGGGGGTTCCGAAGAATTTTTAAAAATTTGACGCATTATGCAAAATTCTCAAACAGCCTTTACTTATTTCAGTTTCTATGGAAAAAAAATTCAAAACATTTTTTAAAAGCAGCAAAAGTCAGAATCTAAGCTACAATAAAGTTACTAATTTATTGGAAGTACTAAAATGACAAGATTTACAAACATATTAGTATTGATTACTGTAACAAACTAAAATTAAGATATACCTAAAATAATATGACCTGCGTATAAAAAATGAAAACTTACAGAAACACTAAATACAAAATGCTAACATCTAAAAAACTAGATTAGAATATAACATATATAAAAAAATGAAAATGTTCGTATTACTAATTAAAAATTAAAAAAAGACCGAATAATAGTATGAGAAGGGAGGCTGCCCATAGGCCACTGGTATGGGAATTTCAGTCTAGCTAAATTTTGTTATTTCAAGATAAAATATTTTGGAATTTGCATGTTCATGTCTTTCGTGTACTTGTAATGGGTTCAGCTTTCAATGGTTGCCGTTAAGCCTTAAATATTTTAATAGTTTTTGGTTAACTGGACTTTTCGGGGGTATTTCTAATTCCTTTAAAATGCTGCTTCAACAACCCCGACCGCATTGTTTGACAACTGTTTTGGTTTTTCCAAGAACGTTGACTCAACTCTATACTAATAGCAGTTTTCAATGGCAAACCCAAAGATCTTATCTGAGCGTCAGCAGGGCACTATTGTTTAAGAATTGTCTACTGGATTTACCTACAACCTGTTCAAATAAGATCTTTGGGTTGGCTGGTGAAAAATACTATACTTTGTATCGTGTTATAACAGTGATGTCAAACGCGAACAAATTTTGTTTAATAAATTTTAATACAACATACAGATCTTCATTTTCAATTTTTTTATGTATTTGCTCTGGGGGGGGGGGGGTAATTACCCTTATTACCCCCCCTGTTGATCCGCGCTTGGTTTAAAAAGCTATTCAAACACGGTTAGGGAACTGGTCATTATCCGTACTCAGTTTGTGTGCGGGAATATTGAATTCCTAAACGATTGTGGGAAAAAATAATTTTGCTACAAAATACAAATTAAAACTGATGCAAAAATCGGCGTAAGTTTGCTGCGCTGCTGCGTCTTATGCGGATTGTGTGCAGCAAGAACACGATACCTACATGAATCTATTTACTACATAGAATTACATATGGAATATATTACTAATACAATACTAAATAAAGCTTACCACTGTTGCTCCCTTGTTCGCCGATGACAAAGGCATGTAAACTGCTTGCTGAAACTCCAAGTTTTTGGGCCAGAAGATACCTAAATCTTGCAGATTCCAATATAGTTCCTGAACCCACTACGCGATGAGGAGGAAATTCGCTAAGCTTCCAAGCCACATAAGTTAATATGTCCACTAAAAATTATTTAAAATGAATATGCAATTTATTAGCGCAACTGTGGATAGGATGTTTATTACCAGGATTGGTAACAATAATTAGAATTGCGTCGGGGCTAACCGCTACAATTTGAGGAATAATGCTTTTAAAAATGTCAGTGTTTCTAGTAACAGCAGCTTTTCTATTTCCTTCTGCTCCTGCACCAGCAGTAATGATACAGATTCTAGAGTTCTCAGATGTTTTGTAATCTAAAAATACAAAGCTATACTTTAAACTATTTATCATTACCACATACATGAACATCTTTACCAGATTTTACTACTTATTCGTTTATTATAAAATTGTAGTGTAATAGTAGGCCTTGGAAACAGCTGAAAGAGCTGATTAAAGGTCATACATAAACTGTATAAATAAAATAAATAAAATGACCACTTTTGTATCTTTTACAGCCGAAGAAAAGATAAGACACACAATACGAAACAAAGGTAAATGAACAAACCTAATCTGTAACTAAACAAATTCAATTTCAAAACCTGAATTCGACCTATACAGGGTGTTAATACTAATTCGTTAGCAAGCACGCATCTATAGGGGGGAGCTAATAGGGGTAATAACCCCCCCCCCCCCAGAGGCCAGGTTTTAAACATTATTACACAAAAAAAATTCGCGTTTAACATCATCGCCTGGGGGTTCTCCGTACCTCCCGGATCTTTTACTCCCCCCTCCTACAGAGAATTTCTAGAGATCCGCCCTTGGTCTTTACACTCGAAAATGGCAATTAGAACTCATTAAAACAAACTGGATTTGGGGGTCCGAATCTTAGTTATTGGATTTCTTTTGTTTTTTTATAGCTTAAGAATTTTATAAACTTTAAATTTTCAAAAACTACGGGGTGGTTAATTATTAATACTCTACATCAAAACATTAAATTTACACTAGAAATTGAACAAAACAGATCTATTAACTTTTTAGACTTAAACATAAAAATCAATTCAGAAATACTCTATTTATAGGAGACCCACACATAGGTACTGATGTATGGTAATACCACATAACTCTTGTCATCATAATACCTACACATAAATTGGCAGCGTATCAATTTTTTTGATAAAAATAATTTTAATAGAGAAATTTCGTTTATTAAACGAATTGCATATACCGAGTGGGTAGGTACTTTCAAAACCGAACATAGGAGAATTGCAAAACCCTCTACTGGACTGAATACGCGTTATTATTCATATCTGATATTAATAACAGAAACTTATCACTGATGTCAAATAATTTAATTGACAGATAAAAAAAGTTGACAGTCATAACAGCCTATGTTATTTACAATAGCATTATTTTATACATTTTTTTACAGAAAAAGGTAACTAAGTACCAATATTTATTGGTACCATCGCATGCGCTGTATTTTTGTCGTTCTATTCATACCATTACCATTGTTGTGGGTTTGAATGGCGAGCAGGAATCTATATAAAGGTTAGTTACAATGCAATTCTCCTATGTTCGGTTTTGAAAGTACCCACACTGTATAGCAATGGTTATTACACTACACTTCTTGACACGTTAATTAAAAAGAAAAATTATAAATTACCTATTCAAAAAGTTTATTCTATTAATGACTCTAACAAAACATTAAAATACGTTTCAATTCCATATTTTGGTAAAATTTCAGAAAAGATTGCTAAAATTATAAACAACACAAATAAATATAAAGTCATTTTTAAAACAAATAAAAATATTTTATACACTCTTTTCAATGCTAAAGATTAAATTAAAGATTTATAAATTAAATTGTTTACATTGTAATTCAGTCTATATAGGTCAAACAATTAGAAATTTTAGAATTAGGCAAAAAGAACATATCCGTTGTTACAAATATAAACATGCACATAAATCAAATTACTCTAAACATTTATTAGAACAAAATCACACATTGACATCTAATAATACAATTACATTTTTACACTTTTCTGATAACAAAAATAAATTAAATGTTTTGGGAGCTTTTGAAATTTATGAACACAGAAAAAACAATAGGTATATCTTTAATGAATGAGCAAATTGAGCTCTTAGATTCTCCTTTACTGGCAATTTTGGAATAGAAGATGTCTTAAATGGAATCAAGTAGTTGCTGTATAAATCATTATTCATTTATTATGAAATATCTTATATGCTTTTGACAATGGCACATTGATGCCGAAATACGTATAAGGCCCGGTCTTTCCATCTCCTACTACAGCTTCTATTAGCTAATAAACGATTAGTTGTCATGGAAACAATTCTTGTAACAATGGTATCCATGACAACTAATCGTTTATTAGCTAATAGAAGCTTTAGTAGGAGATGGAAAGACCGGGCCTAAAGCAAATAAATCTTATTATTTCCTGTTAAAATCGATATTTTATTCAATATTTATTATTTCTATAAGATTTTTGTGTTGTTTTAAACGTTTATAGAAAACTAAATACTCAATTTTGTTGAGGCAGGGTGCGTGCGCACAGATTAGATAAAACAGTACTGGCACGGCAGTAGGTGTTCTCAGTTGATGTATTACTGCATTTTTCTTTTCAAAATTGGAACTTTTAGGGTGAGATTCAAGTAAAACTCGCGCGAGTTGCTATTGTTGCTATGCAACGCATTGTTGAAGGGTATTCCCGCAGTTAATTTGCGTACGGGAATGTTAAATTCCTAAATGATTGTAGGAAAATTTAGTTACCTGTGCTAGAAGTTATATGTGGAGTGTCCAAATATATAGAAGCGTGCTGTATATCTAGCATTTCACCACGAGCCAGGTCTTCATTCTGATCAATTAACACTATCTCATCGGTAATTTTCTGTAAAGATCAAAAATCATTCAGTTTTTGTTTATTAAAGGGTTTGTAATTAAAAGGTTTAACTGATGTTTAAAGTGAATTACAAACTGGAGTTACTGCGAAAAAACTGAGAACTTTTTCAGCTTTTAACCCTAGTTTTGTCGAATACCAAGACATAGTCGAGTTACTTGATATATCTACATCTAGCAAAGGATATTTTCTAAACATTTTACCTTTAATAAGGGATGCCCACATATGACCATTTTGGTGGGCGATGGGTCGAACCGCGAACAGAACAACGAATGTGGTAATGTAGACAGTGAGCAACATTCGTAAGTCTTTGATCTGATACATTAGGTTCTCGGTTTTTAACAAACGGTTTTTGCCGAACGGCATCCTGTACATTACCTCATGAATCGGTTTTTAATCACTATTCAACCCTACTCGAAATATAGCAGCGCCGATGATAGATGACCATACAACAGCATACATTCGGAAATGTAGAAGAAAAACTTTCCTAGGATCCTAGGACCTATTTCAAAAAATTGAGATTATGTCCAGCCCCGTCCAAAACCTACGTATCAAGCTATCAGTAATGCGTAATGAAACTACACAGTTCAACAAAAATTGAATGGCCTATAGTTTGTGGATGGGGAGTGGTAAAGACGAGAGAGAACACAACCACCGGCCGTGTCGCTATCCGAACATACACTGCTCATTGACTGGAAAGAGCATATTCCTATGCTGCATTGCACAACCCATAGTTCAAAGAAGAATGACATAAATGACAATACAAGTGTTAGAAAGTGCAACAAGGATAAACAGATAACAGGAATTAAATGCATAGTGCGCATGCGTAAACAGTGTGAGCGTGGTGCTATGGACATCAGTACTTAACAGTCGATTACCGCGCGCATACGCAGAAAATACTAGTTCCTATTAAGCATCTGTTCTTACTCTTGTCATACTTCTTTGAGCCAATTTCAAAGCGCTATGCTCTTTCCACAAAGGAGCTGTGTATGTTCTAAAGTTTAAACACTTCAGTTCTCTCTTGCTCGTCTACGCAATTAGTGAACTGTTCAATTTCTGGCGAACCGTAGGTATGGTTGTGGACTTTCCAAACCTCAAATATCCGTTTAACGCTAGGTAGTTGTTAGGTAGGTACTTATTGATGAACAATACGGACCATCATGTTTGTTGCTGTTGCAGGGCTTAAAGCATAATGAGAAATGCGAAAAAGTAATCCGTTAACGCCTATTATATTCCACCCTACATATTTAAAGCATGTTGCGAGCAACTAAAACAACCATTAACATTACTTTTCAACTTGTCTCTTAAGAATAATATATTTCCGGATAAATGGAAAACGCGTCGAGTGACCCCAATACATAAAGCGGGAAATAAATCAGATATAGAAAATTATAGACCCATATCAATTCTATGTACCCCAGCCAAAGTATTCGAGAAATTGATTTATCAAAAAATATTCAATCATATAAAAAATAAAGTATGTGTAGAACAACACGGTTTTTTTGAAAATAGGTCAGTAAGTACTAATTTAATAACCCTAGTAGACTACATTAGCAAAGTTCTAGATCAAAACGGACAAGTTGATGTTATCTATACAGATTTTGCTAAAGCCTTCGACAAGGTTAATCATGACATTTTGCTAAAAAAAACTTTGCTCTATTGGCCTTTCCTATAGTCTTGTGATGCTCTTAAATTCTTACCTTCAAAACCGACACCAGTATGTAACAATAAAAGCTCAAGTTTCTGCAACTTACTTAACATCTTCTGGAGTACCACAGGGGAGTAACTTGGGACCACTGTTGTTTCTGGTCTTTGTAAATGACTTACCACAGTACGTCAAATATTCCAGTAGTCTGTTATTTGCGGACGACTTAAAATTATTTAAAGAAATAAAATCACAGCAGGATGAGAACAGCTTACAATGTGATATTAATAACATATATAGATGGAGTTTAGAAAATAAACTGTACTTTAACACTAGTAAATGTAAAATCATGACATATACACTTAAAAAAAATATTCATTTTATCAATATACAATGAATGCAAATAATCTTACTAGGATTATAGAAGTAAAGGACTTGGGGGTATATTTCAGCCCGAACTTAAGTTGGGAAAAACATGTAGAGCATATTGTTGGCTCATCTTTGAGAATGCTAGGATTTCTTATGAGGAACACTAGCATGTTTCAAACAATTCCACCAATAAAAATCTTGTATGATTCGCTAGTAAGGTCAATATTAGAGTTTGCAAATAATGTTTGGAACCCTGATATAGCTATATATCAAAATAAAATTGAGACGATACAAAACAAATTTTTAAAATACATATATTGGAAGAAGTATGGGATTGCTCCTGATTACGATCAATATCAGAATATTAGATCGGAATTTAAGATTATAAAATTAATGCACAGAAGAGAGATATCAACCATATGCTTCATTTATAGACTCATTAACAACAGAATTGATTGTCCTAATTTGCTTCCCTTACTCAAATTGTACATACCATACCATAGGACTAGACCGCGGGATATGCTACACATTCCACAATACCGTACAAACCAAAAATTATTCTCCCCCATGATCCATGATAAGAATGTCTGTTATAGTGAACAAATACGTAACATCTAACGCAAGCAGATATGTATGGTGTCCCTTATGGTGTGTTTAAGAACACAGTTCGAAAATACTATCTTAATAAACTTGAATAATGCTAAGTATGCCCTGAAATCCACTCTTTCCTATTTGTTGAATTGAATTGAATTTTTTGTTTTTTATGTATTTTTGTTTTTTTTTTCCTTTTTGTATGATGTACCATGTAGTGTAAACACAAGCTTCTTTGTATAATATTAGACAATGTAATTGGGTAATAATAGTAGATTGTTTTATTAGGATGAAAAGTGTCACTTTTTTTGACGAGCAAATTTTGCATTTGTGAGGCGAAGCGTAGCGTAGCCGAACGGATGCAAAATTGCGAGTTAAAAGAAGTCACTTTTCATCCGAATGAAACATACTATTTTTTCCGCAACCGGAACAACCGGATTCAAAATAATAAAATTAAGATGCGAGGAATTAGAGAACACTACTACTACTAAAATCAAGTCTTCTTAGCTTTTGTTTTCAATTTTATTTATTCTGTCCATAGCTAATATAACCTATTCTGTCAAACCCAGCCAAACCATCGAAAATGTTTGAACAAGATAATGGTAACGAAGATACACCACCAGAAATTTTAGACCGTGCAAAAGAAGTTGTATCAAATCTTCTGCCCAATAAATCTCGAGAAGTATACGAAGGTGCCTACAACAAATTTTTAAATTGGTGTAACGAGAAAACCGTAAAATCGTACACGGAAAGCGTGGTATCTACTATTAGCGTACTTTTCCGAATTGTCCACTAAAATGAAGGCTTCTACTCTTTGGGCGCAATATTCAATGTTGAAGGCAACATTAAGTTTAAAAAATGGGGTAAATATCGAAAAATTTTAAAAACTCCGTGCCTATTTAAAAAAAGAAAATAATGACTACACACCGAAGAAATCGAGAATTCTTAGTAAAGAACAGCTGGATCGATTCTTGAAGTGTGCTCCTAATAAGCAATACTTGATGATGAAGGTGTGTTTTAGTTTTAAAATCGAATATTTTACGATAATTAAATTTTGACGTTTGAAGGTTATATTAATTTTGGGTGTTGCTGGAGCTTGTCCCTGCGACGAGTTACTACATTTAAAGATTAATGATATTGAAGATCTTAAATCAGTCTTACTGATTAAAATTCCTAACACTAAAACTAATAAGGCTAGATCATTTACTGTGATGGGAGATAGCTATTTAAATATTTACAGAAAATTCTTTGTCTAATATCTTTGTACTGTTTTTCTTAAATAAATGTTATTCACATAACAAACCAAAATCTTAACCAAAAAAGTGAAAAGTAAAAGTTCCTAGGAAGTAAAAGTACTTTTACTTCCTAGGAACTAAAAGTGTTGCCTAGCAACACACACATTTTTTTACTAATAACAAAAACATCAACTTCACTGTCCGTTTTTGGTATCAAAAGTGATCACTTTTGAGTCGGTTGCGGAAAAACCCGTTTTGTCTTAAATAAAATAAAATAAATAAATATCTTGAATCAACGGTTGCAAATGTGGTTTGTTAACAAAATCTGTAGCTATAAATAGGAACACTGGCGTTAAATAAACGATTATGATACGCAATAGACCCGAATAACACCGAATATGTAGTTTGTTCCGATTTTCGTCGAAAGGGCCATTGTTGCTAAATTTTCACCATCATCTTCGAATATCAAAGTAGTTTCGCTTTCGTCTGTTGAAATTTTGTTGTCTCTTGATTGATTATGTTCCAAATTTATATTGCTATTTTGCACCGATTCTCTTAGTGCGGATAAGTATAAGCCATCATCCCTGGTATAATTGGTGCACTGTTCCGTGTTCGCATTTTGTAGACTGGTGGTAATGGTGGACTTGTTGGTTTACGTTAGGTAGGAATCTTCTTTTTATGAAGTCTAAGTGTATGTTTGACATCATTTTTCAATTAGTAAGGTGTGCACTTTTCGTAGTTTCAGGAAGGAATTATGATGACCTGCATTTTATACAGGGTGTCCGGAAACAACGTTCCGTAACTTCGAGAGATGATTCTACATCCAAAAATATGAAGAAAAGTTCTCATGAACAGGGGTCCGGAAAAGCTTTCTAACGGAGCTACGGCTCTTTGAAGAGGGGCCTCAAAATGTGTTGTTTTATTAATTAGTTAATCAATACTGAAACGAGATTGATAAAATTTGGTACCCAGGGTATATTTGGTACGGGAAATACTTTGGTAATGTTAAAAATAGAAAAAAAAGCCAGGGGCGTGCGTAACGGGTAGGGTGTATTGATTAACGAATTAATAAAACAACACATTTTGAGGACCCTCTTCAAAGAGCCGTAGCTCCGTTAGAAAGCTTTTCCGGACCCCTGTTCATGAGAACTTTTCTTCATATTTTTGGATGTAGAATCATCTCCCGAAGTTACGGAACGTTGTTTCCGGACACCCTGTATGTATCGGTATTGTTATGTGTATTGGTTCCTTGTGTCAACATAATTTCATTTAAGGACTTCTTGTAAAGTTATCGCAGCGATAAAGTTTCAAGAACCGTCTAAAATGATCAATAGACTTTTTTTATAGTCAGCATTCTTCTTAATAATATCTTATTGTAGTTTCATAGTAAATTTGACTGAAATAAAGCAAAACTGCATTTCACAGAATCGTTTATGTCCGTAATGGGAAATAGGTACATTAGAGTAAGCAAGGGACGAATAAGTTTGGGAGTTTCTGTATTTAAAACTGTCAAGATGGTACATATGAAAGGTTTTAGAAACTTATTTTAACACGAAACATAAAACCTCAATAAATTTATTACTAGCTCTTGTCGTCAGTGCGATGATTTCAAGAGATAAACGAATAAAAAACGTCATGTACCGTTAAAACCAATGTAGCTAAATTTATAGCATTAATCCGATGCCGTTTTGAATACATAAGTAGATTCTGCGAAAAATGCTGCACATTATTAATTCACTGTTGATGTAAATATAAATACTCTTCAGATTCAGTCAGCGTATAACTTAAATGTTTTACCAAGACTTTATTTTATAATTACAATTAATGTTCTTCACTTGGACAAGTATTTTCGTATCTGACAAATTGTCATTCAATTATGAATTAACAACTGTATGTCTACCCTTTGCATTTTTAACATATACAGGATGATTTCTAATGTGTGTGAGTGTGTAGATTGTAGAACTTGAAATTGAAATTAGTTCTACTGACGTGTGTGCGCTGAAAACATCCATTTACGTCAAAAACTGTCTGGCGGTTAGGCATTAGTTGAATTTATCTTAAGAGAAACCTTAAAATAATTGTGCATAGAACTACACAAATGGTTTGAAAACTATGATTCATTTTAAAACGGAATTGAAATCATTGACTTATAAAAAACACGCTTTTATTATAACGCCTATGAAAAATCTTGATCTCAAGTAGGCAAAAATACTAAATTTTATAACTATTGCATGTCGTAGATTATCGACGCGTTCGCTCGTTCCTTAAAATAAAGCAAAGATATAAAATAATAGCTATTTATAAATTAAGCGTAGCGGGGACAATCAGTAGGTTGTAGCACCGAGGGAATGCTGCTCAAATTTAGTTTGCAATTGAAAATGGAACCACTGAGCACGTTTATTCCAAGGAAATTTTGAACAAATCTATGGTTTCCCACAGTAGATTGATTCCGACAAAATCAAAGGATTTATTTGTAGGAGCATCAAAAGTTCTATGTGTGTCGCTGCAACTGTCTATACTGCAATGAGATAACATTCAGGAATTCATCTTAAAACGTTAAAAGGCACCAGACACTACTTATTTGTTACTAAAGATTTGGAAGTTCTGGCCGATTGTTTACTTCTCGATTGCAGGTTGTCGCAGTTTTCGGTACAAGCTGCATCATTTACATGTTCAGGATGGAACGAACGATTAAGGGATCGGTCCTGTTGCTGAAGATCTACCAAACCAAAAAGTACACCCCGCGGCAGATTGCTCCGAACGATGGTCGTATTGATTACGTTAGTTTATACAATAAACAATGGTTTACGTCTTAACATATCAACTCAACAGACAACAGTGTTTTTGTCCTTCATGCAGTTCCTATAGATGTAAAACAGAATTATGATTGCGGGTGAAATGTGCACAAGATAAACAGAGAGGACGTCACGCAATAGGGTAAGCAATGAGCTGAAGTAGTCCTTCCCATGAAATAACCACTGCGCATCGCTAAGTCACCCGCAACCATAGCTGGATTCAGAGTCGCCGTACCGTATTGTACGCACCGTACTGTACCGTAGCGCTGGGTTTTGAACACGTATTTTTCAACAACGTAGTTCATAGTTTTTCGTACTGTAACGTAGCAACCGTACCGTACCGTTGAATATGACCAATGTTCATTTCGTCGAGTTTACGGTACGTCATCGTGGCGTCTCGTGTACGATCGAGTCGCTTGATGCGTGTTCGGTGTCGTCACCGTGTTTTCTTTTGTGGTTTTGTTCTATGTCCACCACGTGCTTGCTTAGTACATAACCTCTTTTTACTTCTGATTAATTTTTTTAAAGATGTTCGAAGAAAATTCAACAGCAGAAGACTGAAATGATTATTCTATTGCGCATGCGTAAGTACAATGTCGCAAAGAACTATGAATGCCTCATACGATTTTACGGTTAGCGCTACGGTACAGTACGGTGCGTACAGTACGGTACGGCGACTCTGAATCCTCTGTTTCACTATACGTTCAGCGAGTCTAGCAAGTCAGTCATAGCAAATGCACGTCAACAAAACCTGCAAGGTGCAAGCCTATATTCACACAGGTACGACATTAACGGCGACAACCTTTCAGGGTGCAATCACGCGTCGATCACGTGTTAATGTTTATTTACGTGCACACTCCCGACTCGATGACTGCAGTATTATAGTCAATGGGGAAGAAATCGTTAGAAAAACTATCTGGATGCGATTGCTGAATTCCTAAAACTATCGGATACAAATAATAGCAGAATTGGATACATGATGATCTTCCAGAATCAGACCTTCCTCTTTCAGAGAGTGATGTTCTTCGTTCTCCGTTTGCAGTTTTGAAGTTTGTTCATCATTTCGTGAATGTTGGATATTTGCAAAACTATACTTTTATACCAAAACACAAAGTGTCATTTAAACTTCAGCTATCTATCAGGGCGCGTTCAGTGAACGGCTTGCTGACTTCCACCGCTGCAGCAGCGCTCGCCATTTTTACCAGCACATTTATTTTTCGCTGTTTTGCTCAGCGGAGAGTGGGGGTAACAACCACGCAAGTTGTCATCGTTTTAACTAACCTAAACGAAAATTTCGTAACCTAGAAACGTTTGAACTGGTGATACATACAAATGCATACATTTTTATTGGAAATGTTTGTACAGTCAGTGACAAATGTTTTCACCACTCTCAAACCACTGTAACCCGCTTTGCTGAGAAGTATAGCACGTTTCTCTATTTGATTTCATCTTGTTAACGATAACAAAAATGGCGTTATGTTACTTCTTATATTTTTCAGAAAGCGGGTTCAATGGTATAATACAGGTAAAAACATTTGTCACTGACTATACCTGCCTATTAACTCCAAAATTGGAACACCTTTATAATACTTGTAATATCCGTTTTAAATATTTCTAATATTCCACCTTGTACAGAATAACAGAAAACGTCAATTCTTACCTGCGCCAAAAGAGAAAATGCAATTGCAGTACCTACAGTTCCAGCTCCAATAACAGTGACTTTGTTTTTGCATTTTGCTGAAGCATCAGTAGAAGGAGAAACATTTGTCATAAGAGCTTTTACTGTTGTGGTCATCATTTTGATCTAAAATTAAACGAGGGATTTGCATTATTCAAAAAATTAAAGATAGAGTCTATAATATTATAATCGTGGTATTGTATAATCATACAGCGGTACGTAACAATTCGGCGCCGGCGATTCGGCACCGGCGATTCGGCACCGGCAATTCGGCGCCGGCAATTCGGCGCCGGGCGATTCGGCGCCGGGTAATTCGGCGCCAGGCGATCTAACCGATGCGATAAGTCCATAACACAAACTTTTGATTTAAATGACGAAAATCAAAGAAATGAACATCCCTCAGCTTACCTGCTAACCATTTTTTGTTTTCTTTTGTGAGGAATGAACATCCCTCAGCTTACCCCCTAACCATTTCTTGTTTTCTTTTATGAGGAATGAGCATCCCTTTGTGTCTTTTTTAGCCATCTTTCTATATATATTACCAGCAAAGAGCAACTAACCTGAACACAGACTAAGGCGCCATGTGCACATGGCACCTTAGTCTGTGTTCAGGTTAGATCGCCCGGCGCCGAATTGGCCGGCGCGAATCGCCCGGCGCCGAATGGTCCGGCGCCGAATCGCCCGGCGCCGAATTACCGGCGACAAATTTCCAGCGCCGAACTGCCGATGCCGGCGCCAAATCGTCCTGCTCCGATCATACAGTATATAGGTATATTAAGATCTAGGAAACGCTTAGAGATATAGTTTATACAGAATAGCAACTACCATTTAAATTTTAAAGTATGAAAAAAGTGAAAAATTATCTATGAGCCTTCGGGGAATTAAGAGGTAATGAAACGTTAGATAATATATAGGGTGAGTAATAATTAGGTGTAAAAAATTTAAACAAAGCTTCTTTAGGCCAAAACAAAGCAATTAACCTAATAGACCTTAGTACTAAAATGCTTCCTGAAAAAGATACAAGGTGTTAATGAAAACATTTTTATTTCTATTGTTGGAAAGTAAACATTTGAATTGTTAAGGTCAAGTAGCCTGATTTTGATAGTCAATTTTAATTTTGAAGCAATATCAAGACAGTGGCTGTCATAAACAATAGTTAATTGTTTGAAAGTCTCTGTTGTGTTTTTTAAAAGATCGATTTTCTTTCAAAATGGGCAATTTTACTCCAAGAGAAATAGCAAACGTCATTTTCGTGTATGACTTTTGCAACGGAAGCGCCTTAGCAGCCGTCAGGGTATATCACCGCAGATTCCCTAACAGAAGAATCCCAAATCATCAGCTCTTTACTTCAGCCTTTCGAAGATTGGATGAGGTTAGTCTTCCGCGAGCTCAAGGGGCTGGTGCACCGCAACGGGAAAATGTAATGCAAGTAGAGGAAGCTGTGATTTGTTTGGTTTTAGACAATCCTACTACAAGTACTCGCCGAATTTCTGCGCAGTTAGGACTTTCACAAAGTTTTGTTTCACGAACCTTGTGTAGGGAGCAATTACACCCTCACCATTATACGGGTGTTCAAGCTCTTCATCCTGGGGATGCCGAGCAACGTGTAGTTTTTTGTCGGTGGCTTCTTGAAAGGATAAATAACGATCCCAATTTTATTATATCTATTTTATTTAACGATGAAGCGAATTAATTCTGTCAAATTGAACATCATCTGTTGGCGTTTCATATTAAATCACATCATCCATTTTATATTTTCGCTTAGTTACAAATAAACAATTTCATTTCCCGGCCTTGTACTGTAATGTGCTATTTCCCGGAGTTGAATAAATACCATAAAAGTAGTACTACATACCGAACAGTATGAAATAAAATATATTACCTATATTTTATTGTACTAAAATGTTACCTTTGGAATTTTGTGCACCAAAACAATAAAGCTCTGTGTACACGAAACTCGTAAATAACAGCGTAAGATAAGAAAGTCATGTTCGAGAGGTTTAACGATATGCCAGTCTATTTAGTGCAACGTTTTGCTACCATGCAGTTAGTAGGTAGGTATAAAGGTATAAATCTTACTTATATCAAGTCTGTGGACACTTACGAATTAGTGTTTATGCGTAATACAATATGCTGTTACGTTATGGGGTTACGCGCAATTTAAGTGTTTTTAACGAATAATCAAGTTTTTAACAAACGAAACTTTATTAACATACAGAAAAAAATACGATAATAGCAAAAAAAGCGAGTACTTGTTACTAACTTTTACATGATAAAATGTGGATGCAAGTTTCTTCTTGATAAACTGCAATTCTGCAGATGGCAGGTAACAGATAAACCTTATCTTAAAAACAGCAGAATACAATACGTAACTGGCATACTTATGTATTGCTGTGTTATGTTTGAAGTTTAGAGCCTTAAAATAATAATACTTAATTAAATTTTAACTCAACGTGAGTTAGTTAGTATAATTGTTTGGTTTCTAAAGTTTACTCATATTTTATTCTCTGGTGTTAGATAAGTTGGTCAATTTTCTATTTCATTTAATTAAAAATTTTATTACAAATTTAAATTAGCTTGTCGTCACATTAATTGGTTTCTTCCGATATATAAAACGTTTAAATACGTCAGTTCGTAAAGTTGTAAATATAAATGTAAATGGATTTGAATCTAAAATAAAAATAATTTATTAATTCTATAAATAATAAGTGTTAAATTAAAAGTTAGCTGGTTATTCTTAAATAAAATAGTTATTTGTATCACAAGGCCAGAAACAGCACATTTGCGAGTGCGAGTAAGGTTGCAAGTAGGAGCACTCGCAAAACTGTTTCTGGACGTGTAAACACAAGATTTTTTGTGCCGATGTTTGTTTAAATAAATTAAATTTACATTTAAAATTTAGTATTAGTTTTTTTTTTATGATTTAAAAATCAAGATTCCTTGTTTCCTGGTATTCATTAAACTTAATTCATTTATTTTCTTACAATTTCCATTGACGTTTATTTAGAAATTTCATTATCTTTGATTTAATAATGGATACACCGGCGCATATTAAAGATTATATTCAAATCACCACAGTGGCTCAAATAGATAATCGTATTTGTAAAATTTTGCTAATTTATTTGATTGATCGTCTCCGACCGCGATGCACAAATTTGACTTTGACAGATTGAGCCGATGCTGCCAACCAATAACCTTCAATCCCTACTTTTTGCCGGCCTAGGCCGGAGAAACCTCTGTTTCTGGCAGATTTCGCGATGCAGAAACTCAGTGATGCCGACCGTAGGCACAAAAAGTAAATTTTCCACCATCACAAATTGTTATTTTACTTCAGCAAAAGTAAATAGAGGTTTGTGATTGATGCAAAATTTAATTTTACTGTCGCTCAGGCAACACTTGCAGAAAAGGTTTTAGAAATTGTTCAATAGAAGACTTCTTTTATGTTGAAGAGAGACAAGACACTCTTCCCTAGCGCTGTCCTTTTTTATCGGGAGCACCAACAGTTCAAAGTTAAAGTACTAAATTATCAATATTTTTAGTAACTTTAGTGAACAGTGACGATTTGTAATGGCATGCCAGCTTTGAACTATTGGTACTCTCGGTAGAAAAGGATAGCGCTAGGGACGAGCTTCTTGTCTCACTTCAACTTAAGAAGTCGTCTACTTGGTTTTATCGTCTTTTACATTTCTAATGTTCTAATATTTTTTAAATCACAAATACATCTTTCTACGTTTGAAGAAGAAATAGCATGTTTTATTTGGATCAGAAGTGACTTTTTGGGCTTCGTCTGTAATTATCTCATCCGCTAAAACTTAACGGGCACCTTGAACGGGCACAGCATAAAACTCATCCTTCTGATCTTGATAAAACAATATACCTACTATTTTATTTACGTTTTTTGAAACAAAAATATTTTGAAAAAGACATAATATGCGTGGCTGTGAATACATATACACGTCCGGATATTAGAATATTGTTATAAATAAATACAGGCATCATGTATAATATATACCAAAATGTTTGATAAGAAAACGTATATAAACTCTATTTCCAAGACCTGCCTGGTTTCAAATATGTCTACAATTTATTATAACGTATCAGATTACACTTCAACCCAACACTATAAACTAATTAAACAGTATGAATAAAACTGTAAAGAAGAATGTTTTTCGCTGCATCTTGGTCAATATAAATCATGGAGTTCCCGTTGTGCGTTGGACGCAGATACAAGAATGCGACATTGTGTACGAACCCACACAAACAGGTTAATAAATTACAGCGTATCTTGAATAAATGTTAAAATATATTTCAATATAAAAAGAGTCACATCTTTAGAGATAAAACTGAATATTTAAAACAGACAGCAACAAAATATTATAAAAATGCTTGACTTTATTGCACATGATATGAAATGTTCGTGGCTATAATAATTTTGCTCATTTTTTATAAATATGAACTGTATAACATTTTCGAACACCCCATAATGGGGTTCGTAATAATCCGAATTACAAGAATTTTAAGTTGCAACTAAAATCATTAATATTTGTTCTGACCTCACTCACTAAACAGCATCCGTTTCCAAACTAAACTAATAGTTTTCACTTTCGTTTGAATCGTTTGAACTCATCTGTAACAATAATAATTCCCATAAAATTCCAAATAAGTTCTTCTAATCTACATTCTGAACTCTCACATAGTGTCAATACTGTATTCATTAAAATATCCAACAGAGAAACTTCTTCTAAATTCCGACCACGAAAATTACAATAGTCACAATCCTTTGTCCTCGAAAATCGGATGCCCTACCTAGGAATGAAACCTGAGACTACTGTTGAAAGTATCTCATAAAAATGAGACCAAAAGATGACTGACTACAGAAACGTCAAAAGTGGAAGAACCTAAAGAATACTATAACAATTACTAGTACCTAACCGAAAGCAGAAACATAAGAATCTACGACTTCGAATAAATCTTTATAATATCCAAGAAAATAGACATTTTCGCACTTATCATTTATTTTTACTGACTATTACTAATGTTATAATTTATAATGTAGTTGGGGCACGCTAAAGGTCCGCGCGCACTTGTTCGGTTCCGTTCCGTTCGGTTCGGAACCGTCCGATTTGCAAACATTAAAATACATGGAAATGAATGGCAGCCCGCGCATTACGTCGCGTCGGTTCGGTTTCGTCCCGTTCGGTTCAGTCCAAGTATATTACAGATGTCAAAAAATTTCGAAAGTCAGATCAGTCTATAGGTAAGAACGGGGCGAAAAGGATGGTGCCGTACCGAATCAACGTAATGCCAGTAATTTCCGCGGCATTTGTAAGCTTGGTGGAGCTTTATTTGATTTTTGCCGATCGGACCGTTCCGAACCAAACGGGACGGAACCAAACAAGTGCGCGTGGACCTTAAGGGTGCATCTACGTCATTAATTTTTTAGTGGCGTCCATGACGTCACGAATTACTCTATATCTCTCTCTCTCTATATATTTATTTGTTGTTTCTTAAAACGTTGTTTTCTTTAATCTGTCGCTTAAACTGTCAGAGTAACGTCTGAGTAATATCAACACAATAAAAAAAACAACAACGATCATGTGCTGGAATAGACGAAAAAAATTTGTAAACGTTTTTATTTTTTGCAGGAATAATATGAATACAACTAATTAATAAAAATAAAATAATAATTGTAAAATAACATTCTACAGGCTTATAAGTGTACTCTCTCCTAATGGACACTCCTCATAAGTGGACACCTCTCTTCAATGGACAATTTGTGTGTGACCGGCAATTTCATATGCTTTTCTTAATAAATGTTACTCTCTTAAGTGGACTCTCCTATAACCGGACGCGGACACTCATTTTGTCATTTCAAGCTCTCTTATATGGACGCACTATCTTGACGTAACGCTGACAATGCATCAATATATGATATTATGTATGGGAAATTTTTGAATATCGACGTCCAGACACGTTCGGCCGTTTCATGTTTAATTTGTTAGCTAGGACTAGCTTTGTTACTAGTGTTGTAATTAATTAGTACGCGAATGCAATCATGTCTTAGAAGAAGAGAATTTTAACGCTTAAAGAAAAAGTGGAAGGTTTCAAAATTTGCTGTGACTTGATGTTACATAATACATTTTGAAAGTATTTTGTCGTAATATGTATTGTTGACAATTATTATTAACATTAAATTTGTATACATCTGAATAAACCTGAATTAAAGTAAAAAAGATCCATTCTTCCCTCAGAAACGGACACTCCTATTAAGCGGACAACCCCCTTTATGTGGGCACCTCTATTGAACGGACGAATTCTGTGCGACCGACGATGTCCGCTTAAGAGAGAGTACACTAAAAACATCCTTTTAATACGTAATTCACAAAAAAATAGAGTTTTATACTGTTTCAAGATTGGTACTACACAGTTGCCAGAAAATGCGATTGATGGCGTAGATGCACCCTTACCGTTCCCCATCTATAGTATACATTACATACCAAGGTGGAAGGTGCTTTATTGCCGAGGCTGTGCGCCTTGCCTTGGTCAGCAATAAGCCGTGGTATTATGAAGCAGCTTCCACCAAGATTTGTATACTATTTTAATATTTTATTCACAATCATTCCTTTTAAATAACAGAAATCTAGTTAACACTTTACCAAATTTTGAAATTACAGTTTTTTATTAAATAGGCAATAAACAAAAGACTGTTATGTGATTATGTCAATGAACAAACGTCAAAGTAGCGTCGTGTGGTTGTTCCTTGCAAAGTTCCTTGCTCGTATTTGTTAGAAAATAACCATACCTATTCTATACCGAGTGGGTACTTTCAAAGCCGAACATAGAATTGCAAAATCCTCTGCTCGACTGAATACGCGTTATTATTCACATCTGATATTAATAACAGAAACTTATGAGTTATGACTGATGTCAAATAATTTAATTGACAGATAAAAAAAGTTGACAGTCATAACAGCCTATGTTATTTCACAATAGCATTATTTTATAATTTTCTTTACAGAAAAAGGTAACTTAAGTACCAATATTTATTGATACCATCGCAAGCGCTGTATTTTTGTCGTTCTATTCATACCATTACCATTCTTGTGGGTTTAAATGGCGAGCAGGAATCTATATAAAGGTTAGTTACAATGTAATTCTCCTATTTTTTTGTTTTGAAAGTACCCACACTGTATGTACTATAATTTAATTGCCTGCAACTAATAGTGTGATTATGCATCCGAAGGAATATTGATAACCCTGATTGAAAAATTTTGTTGGTCATACCTAGAATACCAATAAAAAAAATAGAGGTTGGGAAGTAGTCACCTCCCAACCTCTGTTTTTTTATTAGTATTCTAGGTATGATCAAGAAAATTTTTCAATCAGGGTTATCAATATTCCTGAAAAGTGATAAGAAAGTTGCCGCTTCCCAACCTGAACAGTCATATTTCATTTCAATCGTCAAATGATGTTGATATTGTTTACTTTCCAACTTTTGACATATAAGGTAATATTATTCTTACTTTATGATTGTCAATAAAGGTATTTTTACTTTTAGACTGTATAATTATATGTTGTCATGTTATTAGGTATTTGTTGTCTGAGCAAAACGAATTTGTGGTAGGAAATAATAATAACATGGTAACATATTTTTTGTGTTAACCCAACACATTCGTATTTCTTGGTATAGCCTCAACAAATTACTTGTTGGAAGAACAAGATCGTTTCCATAGTGTTGACATAGACAAAAGAAACCCTTTCAGTTCCTCGTATTCGTGCCTCAAATAGTGATCCAACTCAAGCGTGGGATTAGTTACGACCAGCCTTGTAGATTAATGCCAGGACCCAACTATCAACACCAACCGTATTTCTGGTTCTGGATAAAATGGACTATAATCTCTGGAGCAAATAGTGTGTTCCAGCTTCCAGCCCTCATATGGTTTACAGCAAGTTTGCATCAACGGGCTGGAAGAGCATTATTTGCGCCCTTAATAATAAACAAATAACTATTCTTAGAAGTTTAACATTTCTGTTGTTATATGATTCTACTACATGATGAAAATACATTATAAAGTAAACTTGGATTTAAGTTGAATACTTTGGGATAGTTTAAAACTACCCAATTTTTCATGCTATAAAGTTACTTCAATATAGGTTTTTACGGGCTTTTAAACATTTTTTAACTTTATCTCCAAACACATCTACTAAACGAATGTAAAACTTGTGGAATTCAGATACTCGTTTCGAATCCTGATAAAATGTTCAGAAATTCCTGTGTAGAAAAATATGCGGAGTGTTTTTGGTGGCGACGATGCAGAAGCTTCTGTATCAGCATTCTCACATGGAATCTTTATCCTATCTATCGCCTGTTAAAATTCTTATGTCAGACTGCTTTTTGTTGAGGACACTGTACCGCATTTTATTAAACGTTACACCGCTTGTAAAGGGCTGATGCCGCAATTAAAATTTTCCTTTGTAAAGGTTTTATTTCATGCTTGGAATTTTTAATCAAAATAAACGAAAATGCAAATAATTAGTATGTGTCGGTTTTACTCAAACTGTATAATCGGTTTTGTCGAAAAAATTCCTAGCGTAACTACATTTTTGATTATTCAACACTAAAATTAGTTTTTTTTTATATTTTACCCAAAGATATTTTATCCACGGACATATCATAAATTGACAATTATTCACAAATTTCTTTGTCATAAACGTTTTTTTATAGCCCATGGACTTCTATTATTTCCCATGGTCTATAATGAAACGTCAAATGATATCATAGGTATTACACCTAATAGAAATTGTTTAAACAGTAAACACTTGTTTTCGATGGAATCCTTGCTTTTGTAGCACCATTTAAGGTATTCATTATACGTTTTTCTATACATCTCCTAAGTTTTTTCGGGAACTAAGCTACTGTTTCTTGCTTTCCTTCGTTCATTTTCCACCTTTCACAGACCGCACAATTACCGAATACAAAATGAAACTGAGATTTTAGGCAAAATGGCTACCGTTATTTACCCGCTACCACAGTTACCCTTTAAATCTCAAATTTGATCAAAGCAACGCTGGATGTGGGTGGAAAATTCGATTTGTTCTATAAATATTTTTCATTTATTTTAGAAATATAATTAAATTAAAAAATCTTCACCCGTGCATAAAGTTGTGTAGGTATGTATCACGGACTTAAGGAAGATTTTTTTAAAAATGAACCAATCAGGGCGGAAATTCTCGGATATACCTTTTTGGTCTATCGGTATATTCGATTTGGTGCTTCGGCTTCCTATTGGCTATGATACGATGGTATCTGTAGCAGCCGTACATTACAATAATTGATTTTTTTTATAAATGGTTTTTTCAAAAGTCAGACTGATATTTTGAGCAAAATGAACTTAAAAATTCGTGATATAATCCGATCGTGACAAATATCATTCGATCACTTCCGTATATTCTAAATACTTTTCCCTCTTTCTATTTTCAATTTATTTATGTTACCATTAGGAAAATTTCCATGGCAACATCAATTTCGAATAGAAATCGCGAAAAGTATATTCGAATACTATACGAAAACGCTCTTATGATATTACTACTGAATATACAACGTCGAGTTCTGAAACAAAAATACTTCAAGTAGGTAAAGTAAAATTGCAAAACCCCATACAGGCATTAGTTAGCGGCAAGGATCATGGAGGTAAGGGCAAAAGCTTGATCAAGCCGAAAATATGATAAAGGAAGCACATACACAAGAATACACCTAAAAACTTACAATATTGAATATGAAAAACAATACGAAATAAAAAAAAGTGAAGACTGTAAAATTAACCTCTGGAAAGTTTGCTGTAGAGGTAATGAATAAATAACAAAGCTATTAGGGTAGAATAAGATTCTTAATAAACAGCAGTCCTAACCGTAATCTACATACAGACGTACACAATTGTTTCAGGTCGCATAAAGTGATAAAGTTTCTGAATCGCTAATGAAACAAAAGCTCACACTGAAAACGAACAAATGTATGCCCTAAAAGATTGCTTGTAACGACGACGATATTGGTTACTTCTACCATAGGCTACTTCTACGATTTAACTGACGTATTCAATAATCAAAGTACACGATTAATCGCTAAACTTGGGGAGGCAATTTATTGAAAGTAGTAAACTAAGAGAATGGTAGTCAATAGCCATTACTAGGTACTTATATTTTCCTTCACACGAGATCCCAAAACTTCCATGAGTTTTCCTTGAGATACATTTGGAAGGTCATTCCGGCATCCATAGCGATAACTTTAAGAATACTTTATAAAACATGGCAACATCTACGAATTCTTTCCATCTGATTGGCGGTATTATTTTAAAGCATTTCTCCTTTTTCGGTAATTTAAATTATTTCTGAAAAGCGGTTTACTTTCAGTCATGCGAGAAATGTGGTATGTGGTATCTCCAGGATAACTTTCGTACTGAATGATGCGACGTTCCTATAGTTTGTGTTTTGGACAACCAATCTCCGTTTGTTAACGCGGCTTGAGATTTTGTTCTTCGAGTTTTCAGTAAATTTGTGCACAATATATCTTTCTGTCAATTTTAAGACGTCTGGTAAGTTGTCTCAATCCAAAATATTTTGGTTTCTATAAATTCCCACAATATTGCGCTTACCTAGGTGTTTGTTCTACCAACTGATAAATTAATACTTTCCTGAATATCAAGCTTATACGAAATCTTATTCATATGTATTTCTCAAAACGGATATACATACCGGGAGATCGAGAAAGGTTGTCCAAAAAAAACTACCTTCCAAGTAGTTATCAATATTTCATTCTAGTGTGATATTAGCCACAGTGCTATTGACAGTTGTTCTGTGCGTTTACGTTTATGTAACTCTCCTTTTTATTCTTGGACGTTGTTATTATTATACAAAAACGTATTTTTCAATACTAATTAAACATTGTTAAACAAAGTTTACAGTAAGTAGGTACAGTGTTTCCAATGAATTGATTTCATACATGACAGCAGCATGTCTATGATGACAGTTGGAGGATGTAAAGTTTGATATACTCGTAGAAAGTAGTTTTTTTTGGACAACCTTCCTCGATCTCCCGGTACATAGTATATTTATACGATGCTACATCGGTAAGTGCCTTATAACAGATCCAGAAAAAATTCCGAGATCTGATGTAAGCACTTGACGAAACACGCGTCGTATCCCATTTTGTGCGCTACGAAAAATAAAAATCTATTATGAGTATTTTTTATAAAGATAAATTAATAAAGTAACAGCTGTCATTGCTGTCAATCATTCAGAATTTTAGACACCAGATAACTTGATTACAACTGTCATTATCATCTAACGGATATGTTATGATTCATAACAGGCCAGTGTTACCATAGCAACCAGCACCTAATCGGTAAGTTAATTTTTCCGTGGTAGTTATAAGCAACCGGGAAATGGACAAAAACAGTTTAGTAGCGCAAAATAGTATATTAAGTATTAAGAACGGTAAGGACATTTTACCGATCTCAGACAATAGTTTGTCTGAGATCGGTAGTCCGTAACGTTCGTGATGCTTATGACGTTTTTTGCGCTACTGAATCCGGTAAAAAGAATTTTTAATAAATTAATAATTAATACAGATTCAAATGCGATTATTGTCAGTCTCCGCATCACGTTGCCGTATTGTCGATTGATATATTGCGTTTCTATAGCAATCTGTAAACAGTTATCGCCATTGCAGTTTTTTGTGAAAATTATTTGGAGTTCCGTGCTAAAAATTAATGAAAATGATTCCGAAAACGAAATAGAAGAAGCTTGGAATGTGGGGTGTTCGGTTCTTATTCCTGATAAGTCCAGAGAGACGCTATACGAAAGTACCTACAATCATTTTAAAAATTAGTGTACCAAGAAAAGTACAAATATTAATGATAAATCGTTGCTGGCGTACTTTGTTACAAGAAATGAGAAATTAAAAGCTCCAGGATTTGTTTAAACTAACATTGGAAATTGCATTCATTTTATTTAACTAAACTGACATTTGTGACTGACATTAATTTATCAAATTACATGGCACATTCGTTTTGAGTAAATTTACTTACCGTTCTAGAACCCCAAAGTATTTTACCGACGACTTTATCCTTAGCAACTAGTAAACATAACTTACTGTCTTGGAAACAGCCGCGGTAAACAATGAAATAGAGCACAGTAGCGCAAAAAATTATATTCAACCGCTAATTCATTGCTAAATTCTGTTATCTGCACTGATACTAGATCGGCGCTCTCTGCTATGAGTAGGTATGTAAATTGTAATTGCAATGGATTTTTTTTCTGAAAGCTTTTGGGACGTACCTTACGTGAATGTAACTGACGATAACTTTGTTAATTGATCAGACAAAATAGTATACTATTATAGAAGTTTAATAAGAGGGTCTACTGTACCACGAGTGCTCCAATGGAACGAATGGTACAATGGTACTCTTATTAATCGAGTATAATATACTATTTTTTCTACTTTGTGGCATTTATTTAATAAAAATAAACGTGCTATGTAGGAAGTTTAAATTGAAACAAGTGGTAGCACTGCAGCAAGCTATTTTCAAAACTGTCAAAATTGACAATTTGTGTTATTGTACTATGGTCTGTTTTTTAACTAGGAGGAGTGAATACAAAAACCAGATTCACACTAGAAATGTCACTAGAAAAGAAAACTTCCGAAGTTTTGACTATAAATTTGAATTTTTATCATGTTTAAAATTTACAGCTGAAATGAAAACTAATTTAATGTATTTTGCCTGAATTATGTCACTGTCAGCGCCTAGAAAAATAATTATCAAATCACGTCAAAGGTCAATATTTATACAAATTACTTAGCGGTGTGAAACCGGCCTGGTCGCAGCCAATCACAGGTGTGGATTTTGGCGCGACAAATTTGAATCGCTCCTCCTATTTAAAAAACAGACCATAGTCTCGACCCCCGGAACTCATTGGCTTATTGCAATGGCAGAGATTGCTATTACCTTATCTTATCTAAGCTACGGGCGCTTCTATTTTTTTCTATTCTATTTTTTCAAATCAAACAAATGAATAGGTACAGGACATTTTCCGATGATTGTTAGTAATAATTCATGATTCAGTTTACACCCCTGTTATTTTAATATAAATTTGTATAGGTATGATTATGATATTCTATATTCTTGAATAAATTACTTCCTCTTTATTTATGACATTTGCTAATTCTCTTCCTACGAGCGAACAACTGTAGAGGAGCGTTCACACGTGTTTAGTAAACAGGCGAGCTGCTAGAGCAAGTCAGAAGCTTTTGGCGACTAATCTCTTGTGCTAGGTAGTAGTGCTGAAGGTTAGAAATCACGAGCCTACAATTTACTTCTCAACCGTGGTATAGCTACCTATGCAGGTTGTGTTGTACCTAAACTGTATATCCAAACTGAAACCACATATTCTTCAGGCAAAATTATATCGATTTAACGCAACCCAACCTATATCCAAATATATTTAATATTTAAAACTTTTACTGCTTTTAATATTTACAGAAAATGTTCCAAAACCATATTTCCGTTTCCTATACGGCACATGTTACTGGTTGCGCTATACCGTGTAGTAAGCAGAAATCAGATTCATGCTATTCATTTACTAGTAACTAGAGTATTATTGCTTATCTAATTTTATTCACATAACGCGGACGTGCACAACTGCACATTACTTTGTTTTGTCTTTATTTTTACTGTATTGGAAACGAAAATATGCTAACGGTAACATACTGGCTCTTCCCTCTGGCGCTTGTTAAACGTTCGTAATTGGGTCTTTAATGAAAACTACCCAGAAAGATAAATTGCACGAAGTGGACCTGAGGACTGAGGTTGCCAGATTTACCCATGTTTAGTTTCTTTTGCAGTCAACATGGAACAATGGCTAGGCGAGTTCGGTCGTCAAGTGGTCTACCACGGTGACTAGCTGACTGCACGCTCATGGGTTGTCATAGAGACCGTTCATTACGTGGTCTACCTCGATGGGTAATGGCAATATCTATAGTAACCGCGCGACAGGTTATCACGTTAACAGCGTTTTTCGATTGTTGGAAGTGGTACCGTAAAATGCATTGTATAATGTATTTGCATGACAACTAATGAGGTAGCCACTTGCGCGTTTGCTGACGAGACATGCGTGATTCCTTGACAATCCATAAGCGTTTAGTAATTTACTCACCGAGGTAGCCGCGTTGCTAATGTGCTAACGTCACATAACCGACCCCTATACCGATATACCGATACCGATATAAAATTAATACACAAAATAAATTGATAGAATAGAAGATTCAACATTGGTACCCAATTCAATGATTCAGCAGTCACAAAGTATGCACTCACACTCAAACCAATGGAGACCATTCTACAATGGCGGCTCATACATTACTATTAATTATGAAATCAGAACAAATGTACATAGTAAATATTTATTAATCAGAAGTTCTAGTTGTTAGTGTACTAAAGGTATTATGTGACCAAATCGTTTTGAATGAAATCATGGAGTGCAAATGATTCCGAAAACGAAATAGAAGAAGCTTGGAATGTGGGGTGTTCGGTTCTTATTCCTGATAAGTCCAGAGAGACGCTATACGAAAGTACCTACAATCATTTTAAAAATTAGTGTACCAAGAAAAGTACAAATATTAATGATAAATCGTTGCTGGCGTACTTTGTTACAAGAAATGAGAAATGCACTCACACTCAAACCAATGGAGACCATTCTACAATGGCGGCTCATACATTACTATTAATTATGAAATCAGAACAAATGTACATAGTAAATATTTATTAATCAGAAGTTCTAGTTGTTAGTGTACTTAAGGTATTATGTGACCAAATCGTTTTGAATGAAATCATGGAATGCAACACCACCTCAGCTAGTGCTCACAACCTTGTGCAAATGCTCCGTATTGGTCTCGTCAATTTTGAATTCAACCGGTAGCACACTCAAGTATTTAATCGGTAGATAGAAGTTACAGTAGTCCAGAGTTATGGTAATTTCCTTTTTCATTTTCCGTTTCCAGTATACAGCTCTACCAAGCTTACAAAATTGAAAGGGGGAATGTCCGTCGCTGATATAGATTTTCAAAGTACAGTCAAAATAAAAACATTTAGACGGCAAATTTAAATAATTTTCATTTGAAGAATTCAATGACCTTCCGAATGATATTTTTGGCTTCAGAATCAATTATCTTCCTCGATTTAGCATTTATACTTAATAGATTTTTTAGGCGACTACGATAAACACAGCTGTTTTACGTATCTTTTGACAGCCGTAAAGTGTCAATTTGTAGTAGGCATTTGTCAATTTCTATTTTGCGGCCGCAAATGGTTTTTTTGTGCAACCGTACGCGAAGTGGGCGTTTCGCGTCCGCTATACAGGACGCGAAATCTAATTTCGCGGCCGCTGCTAATGGTAGCGGCCGCTAAAGTAAAAATCATTGTAATTTCAAAACTAATTGTTTTATTTACTCCATATCCATAGTAACGCGCTAACTGAAAGCCGTTTTTCTATTTACAATGAATTAAGCTGTAGGTTTTCTAAAAGCAATAACATTTACAATTACACATTTTTTACGGTTGCACAAAAAATATTGTGTATACCTTGTCCGCGAAATTCTTTAGCGCCCTCGAGATTGTCTTTCCTCGGCCGCAAGCGTCCTCGGCGACAATTTTCTCTCGGTACGATAAAAACACATTTCGCGTCCTTGGTATACAAATAACTATTTTCGGCCGCAAATTGTTTTTTTCGGCCGCTTTTACTTTTTCGGCAGCTGATTTATAATTTTTTAGTCGACTATGATAAAGGTCACGTGACCAAATGTCATTGGAATATTTAGATAAAAATTTAAATTTGTTAATAAAATTTGTAATACTTATTCGCCTAAACAATGTTGCTTGCACCTCTGCCAAAAAGTGCTTTTTCGTCCTTCCCTGTCCTTCCCAGTCGCGGCCAAAAAAATTCACTTTTTGGCCATGATACAAAAATAACTATTAAACGTTAAAACAATCTAACTAACACTGAAATTGTTATAAAATTTCAAACATCAATTGAATTTTTCCATTGAATGTACTTTTGAGTAGGATTGTTTGCTATTGGTTGACGTATTGTCACGCTTTGTCTTTTAAAATTTAGTTGACCTTACTGTATTATTTATTATAGAAAATAAAATATAATGCCCACAATGCGCCTACAATGAAAACGGTCGTCCAAGATTCTTGCTTCAAATAAACCAGCAGGAAGAACAAAACAAAAGAAATACATCGTTATTTCAAAGAATCAATGTATAATTTGCGCAAACACATTTTTTATTAGCACATCATAATGAAGATGCTACCCTCGAACGTGTTGACATTCGCCTACAGCTGGATTGCTCCTACCGTGTAGTAAAAGACGGATACTAGGTATTACAGGGTGGTGATTATTTCGATGCTCACTATTGGTATCTCGGGAACGGTAAACGATATGAAGTCGGTTAAATTAGAAGTTGCGCTTTTTTTAAAAATTGGATTATATTTTGTTTGTTTTTTTTTATTAAAATGACCTCCCCTTATGATTGACCACCAGCCGCCACTGCTGATTCTGATCAATTTTTATAATTATTATCCACATTTATTATGGTTTAATTTTGACAAATTTCCTAACCAACCATTTTTTGCAATTAAAAAAAATTAAGTTTGTTAAAATTTTATACACCACAAAAGATAAGAAAAATAAGAAATACTTTAAAATAAATTGTAACGCAAAATTTGCATTTTTGAATTGCGCATACGGATTCAGAATTGGGTCTACCTTTAATTCTGCCATTAAAAAATAAATTACCTAAGTACCTACCCTAGGTCTAGTAATCACTATTCAGTTCGCAGATTTTCTAGCAATCCATGACACGATAAAATTAAGTTGAAGAGCAATTATTATTACGCACACATGTGTTCTAGAATATAACACTAAAACTATTTATCTCTTTTTTTTATTTACACCCTGTATATACTTAAGTATTTAAATATGACATGCAATGTCCGGTTCATTAACTAAATAAAAGCAGAAAATAATGATATTTTTTACAATATGTATATCAACGACGCGGCATACAGGGAACAAATTACATATAAAGAAAGTAAATATAGGTAGCAGCAATAAACGAAGCAACCACTTCACTGGGAATAGAAACATGTTACCATAATGTTACAAAGTGTATTTTACAAAGTAAAATCTACTAGTTTCCCGATCATTATAATCACCGTTTTGAGCTGGCGGAATCGTGGCTCATTAAGAAAGGGCCTTGATAACCCGAATTGTTATTATACTGGCGGAATTATCCTGCAGTCTGTCAAAGTATTATGGCTTGAATTATAATAATAATAATAATAATAATCTCTACACTACGCGTCACCTGTTGCCAGGCCCCATAATAATAATTTAAATTGTTTGTGCTATATTATCAAAAAATATATCGCAAATATGAAGTAAAGACGTGCGGGCGAGATCTATTAACCTGAACAAGTGTCTGACCCTGAGATCACGTGCATTTATTTTTGTGATTATCCACGATTATCAATAAAGCGTAAGTTTTATTTTAAATTTAAATTTAAAACTAAGGTAAACCAAACCAATGTTCGATGGAACATTATATTCCCTATTCAAACGGGTAACCTAAATGCCTACGGATATGTAACAAATCTACCCGGAAGTCAACCACAAATTCAATATCAATCACAGCAGGGTAGTCATCTTCCCAACTCTAATATCACTTCCAAACCCTACATCAAAACTACATTAAAAACCAAGATTGAACACATCAATGGAAAGCATAGAGCCAAATCAACCTCCCGTCAGCACCAACAGATGATATGAACCCATAACAGGACTAGCCAATAAAGACTCAAATCAAATGCAAACAGATAACAATGCAACTCTAGAAAGGCGCCAAAAATATCCCCCAATATACGTACACGGCGTTACAAGCAACAAACAGCATGATGGAATATATTTCAACACTTACAGCCAGTGAACAATACTATACTACAGACCGATTCGTCTTTTAAGATTACTAGGAAACAATATTTGAAAAACTACTTCTTAGAAGACTGCTGGATAATAGTAATATACCATCACAACTGCGTCTACAGCGATTTGGATTCAGGGAAGTCCACTATACAACACAACAAGTACACAGAATAGTAGATCAAATATCAAAGAGCCTGGAGGAGAAGAAATTCTGTACGGCTGTGTTCCTAGACGAGTAACCAAGTGTTTGATGAAGTCTGGCATACTGGGTTACTATATAAATTAAAAATACTCCTTCCTAACTATTATTACCTTCTCCTTAAATCTTATCCTTCGCAGTCAAATATAATAATGAGCTATCCAATTATTAACTTATAAAATCTGGTGTCCCACAAGATAGTGTCCTTGGCTCGCTACTTTATCTAAAGCCCATGTCCCACTGTAAAAATTTGTATAAAAACTTTTTATAAATTTTTTTATAAAAACCATGTGACGTCATGCGCCGTAAAAATATTTTTAAGGCATGTCCCACTGTTAAATATTTTGACAAAAGTTTTAAAGTTGTGAGAGGGAACTTCTCATGGCGAAGGTTTTGATAAACCTGTGTTCAATTTTAAGTAATCTTTTAAAACTTCCTATAAAATCGAAACCGTAACTTCAAACCGGAATTTACTTTTAACCAGCCTTGCTGTAGGTTTGAATGGTTATGCCACGTTATGCACTTATTCAAAATAAACGTAGTAAAGGGTCTATTCTGTAAGCAACTGTTAAAATTTAACGTGGCGTTAAAATTTTAACCAATCGCTAAGCTTTATTATGACAGCTAAAACTACCATTCAACCAATCAACGCCAATGTTTTAAACTTAGCGGTTAGTTACAATTTTAAAGCCAGGTTAAATTTTAACAGGTGCATACAGAATAGACCCTATAGTGGGTTAGGTCCTGGTTACAAAAAAGAAATTATGGCAATGGTCGAGGTGGAAAATGAATTAAAGCCTGAATATCAAGATACCTACTTTCCGCGCAATTTCAAATTGTCAGTTAGCTGGGCGGGCCGCGTCAACATCCAATCGAATTCCAGTTTTCGTCAAAATTATAGAAGCTGTCCTATTTTCCAAGTTTTTATAAAAACATTTTACGTGACGTCATCGAAATACAGGCACCATAAATTAGTATATTGTATAACTAGTGCTGAAAATTGGATATTTCAAACGAGTATGAAAGTTTGAGCCACGAGCCTTGGCGAGTGGCTTAAGCATACGAGTTTGAAATATCCATTCAGCACGAGTTGTACACTGTACTTTTCCGACGACCACAACTTTTCCGACCACCACTTAATTCTGTTTTAAAAATAGCAAAATAAAAAAATTAATGAATTATAACATTTTATCATCCATATCGTCCATATCAACAGCAAAACTAAATAAAACATAAAATTATGTAAATTATTGTATTTACCTCTTTTATTTATTACAATTTACCAATTTTCTTAATAAAAATTCGGCTAGTAACAGGTTAGTAGAGGTACTGCACTTCGTTGCATTTGCTACAATTTGACGTTTCAATCTTTAATTTTTAATAAAATGAATGACGATTTTCAAAGTGGCCAACTATTTTTTATCGTCTAGCGTGTGAAATATATTGCACACGCTCATATCACACGGTTTCGTTGCCATGCGAAATATACAATTTTCAGTAACAGTAAACGGTGCGAATTTGGTCACATTTCATAGTGGTCGTCGGAAAAATATTTTTTCATGACGTCACTTTTATAAAACTGCGTGCTGTCACACTGTCAAAATAGTTTTTATAAAAAAAATTATAAAAATGTTTATGAAATTTTTACAGTGGGACATGGGCTTAATCTATATCCTTGACTGCTGACCTACCAGAAGCTGGAAGTACTGTCACAGTGTCACCGTCCACCCATGTTAACGATACTGCCAGTCTTTTCACGTTAGACGATTCAATAGTGGCATCTAAAAATCTCCAAAATCACCTAAACCTAATAAATGAATGACTTTAGTAAATGGCGCATCAAAATTAACCAAACTAAATCCGTACAAGTAACGTTCACTACGCGACTTAACGTGTGTCCATCAATATAACTCTAAATGATTTTCCGATACCTGTAAGGACGCGAACCAAATATCTGGACCTACACCTAGACCAACGCCTCACGTGGAAATCAGATACAAACTAAATGTCAACAACTAAACCTGAAGCTCCTCTAAATGTATTAGCCAATGGGAAGAAAAACCAAGCTGTCTTTTACAAACAAACTGCTACTCTGCAAAACCATGGTAAAATCAATTTTGACGTACGGTATAAACTTTTGGGGATGTGCCAAACCAACTAGGATTAAAACAATACAGCAGTTCCAATCCAAAACACTTCATACTCTGGTAGATGCACCATCGTATGGGCATCTCGGGATCTCGGCATCCCATTTGCCACAGTAGCGACCTGGTAAACCATCTGTTCAATGCTCACCGGCCCTTAAAAAACTAAATAGGATCTGGCCCAATGACCTGCAAACACTTAGGGACCTGGACACAACGGCCACTGGACACAACGGCCACCTTGGACACAACGGCCACCCTTGGACACAACGGCCACCTTGGTCTAGTGGACACAACGGCCACCTTGGACATAACGGCCACATCTTCAGGCGGACGCAACGGCCACCTTGGACACAACGGCCACTTTTCTTACGTGGACACAACGGCCAACTTGGACACAACGGCCACACGTTAAACTGGACGCAACGGCCACCTTGGACACAACGGCCACTTTTCTTGCGTGGACACAACGGCCACCTTGGACACAACGGCCAACGACGCCCAGTGGACGCAACGGCCACCGACGTCGGTCTTCACTGCTACCGTGGACACAACAGCCACTGGACACAACGGCCACCTTGGACACAACGGCCACCTTGGACACAACGGCCACCTTGGTCACAACGGCCACCTTGGACACAACGGCCACCTTGGACACAACGGCCACCTTGGTCACAACGACTACTATTCAAACAGGGGCTTAGCGGGGATACGTACTGAAGAAAACGTTACTAAAGTTCGAACACATAAGAGGTCTAATCTCGTGGATCGTCTATATGAATGTGTGCATGGTCTGTCCATAGTAAATGGAGAAATAACTTTTTAATTTTTATTTGAAAAAGAGTGAAATCGTATTTAATTTAGTGCTGTTGATTCGAACGGATAATCCGAATAACCGGATAATTCTTCGAGATTTATCCGGATATTTTATTTTTAGAATAATCCGGAAACGGCTAATCGGATAAAATTTTATCCGCGGATAAACGGATATCGATTTATCCGTCGAATAAATAATTATCCGCGGATAAACAATTATCCGCGGATAAACGGATATTATTTTATTCGTCGGATAATCGGATTTTAATTTATCCGTTGATGGTCGCATAAACATTTATCTACTGGTAAACGGATATTATTTTATTCGACCGATAAACAACTATTGGCGGATAATTTAATTTTTATTATAGACATTGTGCAATGTTTCATGACATTTTTAAACAACTAATCAAATTAGATTTTGCTATCTGCATTCCATTAATAGTGCGGGTAAAAAAATGTTTAGTGCTCTTCTAAACATTAATAAAAATTTAAAACTTGCTTATTCTTATTACGTGTTTGGCCAACAGGCAACTTAGCAAGTTATCTTGGAAAAGCCCTAAAGTAAAACACTTGGTTAAGACGGCTTAAGACTTAAGAATCTTAAGATGAACAAAAGAGCACTGTACCTACCTTTAAAGTTTAAACTTTAAAGTCTGTGCTGTTACGTTTTTCGTGAATAGCAAATATCCATGCTATCCGTAGATGAAAATTATCCGCGGATATAAATTTTTCTTGTTATCCGCAGTTAAATAATATCCGTGTTATCCGTAGATGACAATTATCCGCGGATATAAATTATCCGCGGATAAAAAAATATCCGTAACAATTATAGACGGATAACTATTATCCGCGTATAAGAAATATCTACGAATAAAAATATCCGGTTATCCGAAATCGGATAAAATCGGATAACCGGATAAATTCTTATAACCGGATAAAGAATTTAAATTTTAACAGCACTAATTTAATTATTATCTTATATTAATTGCTTATACAGGGTGCTCCTGAAAGGTTTGTACAACACGTTATCACATATTCCTGAGCTCAAATGGGACCGATTAAACCAAACATACCTTAGTATAAAAGTGCTTCCTTAAGAAGTTATGGGGTTTTAAAATAGAAAAGAATATTTGTATAGTTGAGGCACGCTAAGGGTGCATCTACGTTATCATTTTTTAATGGCGTCCATGACGTCATGAATTACTCTGTTTATATTTATTTACTGTTTCTCAAAACGTCGTTTGCTTTAATGTGTTTCTCAAACTGTCAAAGTGACGTTTGAGCAATATAAACACAATAAAAAAAACAGCAATGATCATGTGCTTGAATAGAAACTTCTAGGACCAAAAAAACACTAATTAGTAAACGTTTTCATTTTTTGCAGGAATAATATGAATACAACTAATTAATAAAAATAATAACTGTAAAATAACATTCTATGGGCTTATAAAGAGCATAGGTACTCAAAAAAAATTACAGTTTTATACTGTTTCAAGATTGGTACTACAAAATTACTTTACTATAACATTGGATATATTTCAGAAACAGGATGGCGGATAAAAAAATTGGTATACATCCACAGGGGAAGCCCAGGGAAGCCGAACATTCTCAAAATATCAAACTTATTGCATGTAGAGGGCGCTGTCGGCAGATTTTTTTCGCATGTCTTTGATCATAGCCTTTTTGTTCTTAACATTTTTGTTTTTGCGGGTAATATTTATGATAAAGGAGTTACTTTTAGATAAAAAGGTGTACTTGTTTCATGTCCATAATATGTGCCGTTTTCAAGGAAAACGTATCTAAGCCTTTCCAGCGGTATGATTGAGCTAAAAAGCTAACAAAAAAGTTATGATCAAAGAATAGACATTCTAAAAAAAAACTGCCGATAGCGCCCTCTATAATAGGTATGCAACAGTTTTAATACTTTGAGATTGTGCGGCTTCCCCTGAAGGATGTATACTAATTTTCAGTTTAATCTGCCATCTTGTTTCTGAATATTTTCAATGTTAAAATAGTTATTTGTGTACTAAGTTAGAAAAATCTGATTTTCCTAACGAATTGCACACATAATTTTTTCTAATTCGGTATAATAATTTTACTTTTTGTAAGGCCGAGATCAAAAAAAGTCTAAAACGAAAAAATTCAAAACGTCAAAAACGGAACAAAAAAACGTCTAAAACGGAAAAATCAAAACGTCTAAAACCGAAAAATCTTACTTTTCCTAACTTAAAACAGTTTTCGATACAAGTTAGGAAAAATAGTACTTTTCCTAACTGAAATGAATGTTGATAAGTAAGAATTTTCGATACCGAATTAGAAAAATAATCTTTTCTACTTTTTAAGGCGCCACAACTTCTTAAGGAAGCACTTTTGTACTTACTAAGATATGTTTGGTTTAATCGGTCCCATTTGACCTCAGGTAGCGTATTGTACAAACCTTTTAGGGACACCCTCTACATATACAACATATTACCCAACTGAATTTTTTCATTAAAATATAAACGAGCACTCAGCATTCTTATCACAACTCGATAAGATGCATCGTTTAAAAGATAAACAGAAAAATTTGTACAAGTCGGAAATTTATGTACCTAATACAATGTAAATCCAAAGGTAAATCTGTGACGTGTATAATATAAGTTGCGAAATTCATAAAACAACTGAAAGTATCAAAATAGAATGCTGTTTCATATTTTGACGAAAACATTTGAAAATTTCGGTAATCGGAAAAAAACCAAAAAAAAATGTCCACGGAAAAAAATCCACAGGAAAAAATCTATAGAAGAAAAATCCAAATTTAAATTATCTCTCTGCTCAGGGTTTTTCTTCAGTTTAATATTCTATAAATCTTTTCTACAAAGCATGTTTTTTAATATTTTTTTCAGTAAACACAATAGTACATTATAGGCCAAGGTAGAGAAGCGACAGTTTTCTCAACTGAGCATTAATTATTATTTTCCGAGCTGCGAAGTATACTATTTTTTTCACTACTAGAAATGTTATTCATTTAGATTTTTGAAATTTACCATTTCCACATGATTTTTTAAATATTTAGTAGCCTGAACCTGTAGTTGTCAAACTAAAAAACATAACCAATAACATCTGATTTATAGAAAGTTTATTTACCTAGGTAATTTTTCATTATCATTATTTACCTAGGTTGAGAAATATAACTTCTCATTAGAGAAAAGGAGTAAGTAATGGCGACTTCTCAGGTTAGTAGTGAAAAAAAAAACGCTTTAATTAAAGTATCTTCGACCCTGCATTCTATAGACACAATCTTAAATAACTTTCTATTCTTCCATATCTATATGAAGTCAAGATTTCAGAATTCTTAATTGTTTTTGAAAAATGCTAATCTATCTTATTTGGTAATCTAGGAAAAAAAGCAGTGGAAAAAAATCCGACGGAAAAAAAAGCCGCGAAAAAAAAAGCCGTGGATAACCCTGTATAAGAAATTAATATAAGATAATAATTAAATACGATTTCACTCTTTTTCAAATAAAAATTAAAAAGTTATTTCTCCATTTACTATGGACAGACCATGCACACATTCATATAGGCGATCCACGAGATTAGACCTCTTATGTGTTCGAACTTTAGTAACGTTTTCTTCAGTACGTATCCCCGCTAAGCCCCTGTTTGAATAGTAGTCGTTGTGACCAAGGTGGCCGCTGTGTCCAAGGTGGCCGTTGTGTCCAAGGTGGCCGTTGTGACCAAGGTGGCCGTTGTGTCCAAGGTGGCCGTTGTGTCCAAGGTGGCCGTTGTGTCCAGTGGCTGTTGTGTCCACGGTAGCAGTGAAGACCGACGTCGGTGGCCGTTGCGTCCACTGGGCGTCGTTGGCCGTTGTGTCCAAGGTGGCCGTTGTGTCCACGCAAGAAAAGTGGCCGTTGTGTCCAAGGTGGCCGTTGCGTCCAGTTTAACGTGTGGCCGTTGTGTCCAAGTTGGCCGTTGTGTCCACGTAAGAAAAGTGGCCGTTGTGTCCAAGGTGGCCGTTGTGTCCGCCTGAAGATGTGGCCGTTATGTCCAAGGTGGCCGTTGTGTCCACTAGACCAAGGTGGCCGTTGTGTCCAAGGGTGGCCCTTGTGTCCAAGGTGGCCGTTGTGTCCAGTGGCCGTTGTGTCCTAGACCCAACACTTACTAAAGGAGTACTCGACTGCGAAATCGAATTTTTCTACATTTTTCCACCATTTGCCATTATTACAAAAGTTATCAAGAAAATCATTACAGAGAAGGTATTTTGGTTGTCCCCTTGTTTACATAAATTTTAACTACTAGCCCCATAATCTTAAAATCTGAACCATACTTGTTATATTCATCTTTCAGGGACACACGTCCACTATTGGGAATAAATATAATATAATAACTATTCTAGCCACCAGACGGCGTATGTTAATATTTTTTTGTGCAACCGTACGCGAAGTGGGCGTTTCGCGTCCGCTGTTCAGGACGCGAAATGTAATTTCGCGGCCGCTGCTATGGTAGCCGCCGCTAAAGTAAAAATCATTGTAATTTATACAAAACTAATTGTTTTATTTACTCCATATCCATAGTAACGCGCTAACTGAAAGCCGTTTTTCTATTTACAATGAATTAAGCTGTAGGTTTTCTAAAAGCAATAACATTTACAAGTACACGTTTTTTACGGTTGCACAAAAAATATTGTGTATACCTTGTCCGCGAAATTCTTTAGCGCCCTCGAGATTGTCTTTCCTCGGCCGCAAGCGTCCTCGTCGACAATTTTCTCTCGGTACGATAAAGACACATTTCGCGTCCTTGGTATACAAATAACTAATTCCTTATGGCAAAACTTTTCCCTGGCCATAGGAACCATATCAGAGAGGTGTTTCTAAAAATAGGTTTTCCCGAGGTGGGTGTGGAAACGATTATATCATCGATTTCGAATACTACACTTAAATAGTACTCTACGTACCTAAAGAGGTGGTGGCACAATATTGTACAAATTTGAAATTAGATCATTCATTTACAACTTAAACACACTCATCACCTTTCTCAATAGCCAATTTGAATCACGGGCTTCCTTTACATCAATAAACTGTTGCAAGTCAGCGTTAGCCTTAGACTTTAACGGCCAGGATAAAGCATTCCTTAAGAGATTTCTCAAGGGAATCTATCACGTTAGACCTACTGCTCCTAGATACAACAATACCGGGAACCCTCAACCACTTCTGTTATATCTAGGAAGCTTGTACCCTCTAAAATCCCTCAGTTTGTCAAAGCTTTCGCTCATATTAGTTACCCTACTAGCTCTAGTCTCGGAACATAGAATGCAAACTTTCAAATTATCATAAAGAAAGAACATAATCACATTCAGAACAACTGCAGTAGAAATAAGGATACCTTTACTTAATTTTACCTTTTTTGTTGAACAATTAAACCAGAGTTATGCCTTGCTAATACACTTAAGTTCTATCTTGGGTTTACCAAAGATTTCCGACTTAAACGAGTTGACAAATTAGAATATTAAATAATATTAATATTAATACCTATACCAAAAACCTCAGAGCAGCAACTACTCTACTCACACTATAAGCAGATGGGTATAATTTATAATAGCAAGTACTCGGTGCGAGCGGCAATGATATTACAATTTTCTCAGGTTACAGTATAGAAGACACGCATCAACATCGGCAGCCTTCAGAGGCGGTGTAAACATCGAAACCATCAGAAAAGCTACTGGTTGGTCAATTAATTCCGACATGTTTTAATAAATTTTATAATAGGCCGATGCAGCCTAAAGGAAACTTTGCTAAAGGGGTAGATACTTAAAGGATCAAATATAAGTTTAGGAGATGACTGATTTTGTTAAATACAACGCCAAGAGATGGAAATTACATGCGTTTATGTAATCATTTCGGAGGAGATTGTTCTTATAATTTAAATTAATCTCATACAGGTAAAAGTGATTAATTTTCCAATTATATATTCATTTACCAAATAACTAAAACAAAATTCCTAAAATCAGTTTCATAAGAACCATAAAATGTAGAAACTTCTGTTTTGTTAAATCATAGATAAAAACAATGTGGCAGTACAACTTCCTTAAATTTGTAAAAACATGCCATTAAGTTTTGGTTAGTTGCACACACGCACTTAAGAAAGTATCAAGCAAGTCTCAAAGTAGACGTAATGAAACGGATGTAGGGTACTTTACTTCAGTCTTGCACAATGCAGAGAAAAATATAAAAAAACATTTATCCAGATGAAATACATACAAACAACTTTGCATGCATAAGTAGGAACACGCAAGTAGTTATGCTAATGACGAGTAATAAAAATTTACTTACTCATTGGGAAGACAATTTCTATAATAAATTCAATATACAAGTGATGTTGTAGATGTATATTGCCGATAAAGTACCACCATTGTTTTGTTATTCACCTGAGAAATGACAATAGTTGTTAAAGTAGAAAAGAATTAGTAGAATTAATGTATGAAATGTATTCTTCGACTGCGTTATTAATATTCTAATGAGTCGTTTTGAACAAAACAAAGAACATTCTTCAAAGATAGTTAACACACTTCTAATATTCTTAGTCCTCACAAAATTGTTCTTTTATCTCTTCATTCAATTAAACTAATTAACGGCATAATTGCTCAGCTCTAGAACGAAATATTACATAGATTCAAATCTTTACTAGAAAATTGGGTATCTAATTAATTTAATAGTAGAAATATTATACAAGATTTGATTTTCAAATAGTAAAGTATAATGCGTTTCATTATAGTATAACACCATTGCTAGAAAGAAAAGTAATAAAGTATTAGTTGATACCGCAAATATAAGTATATATACTATAATATAAACTATTATAGATTTCATGAAATTTAATCCAAAGCACAAATCCTAAGCAATGTGTCGTGAATAACAAATGAGAACAAGATTTATTCGTGACTTATCAAGAAAACGTAGAAATATCTTTAGAATTTGATTTTGATTACATAAATCCAACTGACCATTTAACCAGTGCATAATAAGTTGAAGACGCAATAACTTTGATAAACCTTTTAATTGCAATAGAAATTATCATCAGGGGCGGATCGGGATCTAAGCAGCCCGGGAAATGTGACAACGGAGCGGCACCGCGGTCGCCCGTTGAAATGCGGAAAAAAATTTGCGCTTTTTTTGTTCCATTTCTTTATTTTTAGTTTAAGTTCTCAATAACCAACTATACACCAATCTACTAAAGAACAACCGACAATCAGTGTTGAGAACCAAATACTACTCGCTAGATATAATTCGGGAGAAAAATACCACATGGACATACAAGGAAATGAACAAGGGAAAACATAAACAATAATTATTTTTACATCTTTTTTCCTGGTAATACAATCAATATAGGCCTAGAGTCAATGCAGAAGAAGGTCGCTACACACACGCAGGCGGTCCTTTCGGCGGTCTGCACAGGTCTCAACTGTACCAGGTCGCCGGAAAAGCCTCCACACGATTGAATGAAAATTGTGGTTTCGTCAGTTCATGTTCATTTATAAGAAGTGCAAGTTTAAAATTAATCTTTAGAAATCCTCGAGAATTATCAGTCTTCAATATAAAGAAATAAATTCTATCATTTCTTGGAAACCGGGCTCTACCACTCTCCCGCTCCGACAATGGTCATTTCTCCTTTCTTGTACGTTTGGCAAACATCACAAATCACATTTACAAACATTATGGTCTCTTATCTCTTTCATGTTATAATTTGCTTATAAACTTTATTATAATTTTCAGAAAAGTAAAAAAGTGGAGATGTAAACCTCCCCTGGACTTTCCCATACTAAAAATAAACATTTCGTTTTTGGTATTCAACAGTATAGTTCGCGAGGCAGACCCTGGAAATCATTTGAATCCGTAGCGAGAAAAACGAGACTATACGGGTTCGATATGTACAGAAGAAAGACACGTATCCATCTGTAGTAAGCGGTTGGAAATTACAGCTGGTCGACGCGCACGACGCGTTTCTATCAGAGTCCAGCCTAAATCTTCAAAATTTACACAACGCGGTTAAAATTCGCGAAATCCTAATCAACCGCACATTTTAGCTATATAAATATCTTATACTATGTGATAGGCAATTAAATCTTCCAATCGATTATATAATAATATATAGGGTGTTTCATTTAAAATAACAAAGTTGCTTATTGTACTGTGAAAAGCAAACGCCCTGTATACGTAATATACATTTAGAAAAATGCAGAATTATATATTACTGAAGAACTTTTGTATTTAAACTTTTTTCATATTTTAATTAATAAATGCGCTATAGGAGCATCAATTTGCGATTTTCAAAACCTCCTAGAAGGCGCCACAGTGAAATTCTAGCATTCATCGAAAAATAAAAATGTAGCTAATACCAAGCTACATAAGTATAGATAATTTAAACAAGATCGTGTAGCTAGTTTGTTTGTAATAATTTTTCAAAAATTTCAAAATTTTTGGAAGAGTGCCGTTGCAACCATTTTTAAATTTACTAAATAAATGGGTATAGTACCGCCAAAGAGCTTTCAAACAAGTTGTTGCGGAACCTGATCAGATAACTGGTTTTTGAGTTATGGGGCGTTAAAGTCGAAAGTTTGAAGTTTTCAAACATTTCACCGTAGTTCTACAATTTCTTCAAAAAAATATATAGCATTGTTTAATTAATTGCTAGCTGATTTGTTAATATTCGGTTAAACTTCTTTAGGAATCATTTTGTAATATGGTACGTTTACTTACTTACATTCATGCAGAATAGTCCAATAAATATAGTATATTTGTAAGTTCTCCTATACATTATTTCGTTTTGGTAACTCAAACATCTCATTACAACTTTGTCACTCCGTATTTTTAAATAAAATTCATATTTTCTTTTTTAGTATAAAGAGCAGGTAAATGAATATAGAGAACAACTTTTTTTCACGATAAGTTCTAGTTAACTAGCTGACGAAATTTATGATCAATAATTGGAAACCCCACCGCCCACATCACTAACTAAAAAAAATTGGAAAAAATTTCGTTCAATACAAGCAAAATATAAAATTTTCAACTATTTACCGTTGGTTTTTAATTATGCAGACTAGTAGAGAAAGAAATTATAGCACATAAATATTCCACGGAGCTTAATATTATACCGGAATAATATCACAAAGATGCTTAAAAAATATTTATACTTATTTACCGTTAGCGTGTTACAGAGTAGATAGTAGAATATTCATCGATGATAATGCTAGAGAACTTAATGACACATTCCAAAATCCGATTAAAATAACAGGACAAAACAGATTTGGTATTTATCAAGCCATTTTTAAATTATTGTCAAAAATTTTAAATTGATTGATTTTAATTAAGCCTGCCTATTAATCGAGTTTAAAACTAATGAATCGTGACTATTGATTAGGCATCCCGTAAACAAGATACAACCAGTATTTATCAAAAGCAGTCATATTCAGATATTTGAATGTCATTGTAATACTCGTACTTCATAACTTCAATAGGTATGAAAATTGTTTATTACATTTTTTTGTCAATATGAAATTATTATAAAAGTCATCTATATTAAATTTAATTAGGTACATGTAATTTCAGAAAAAAGAGTAGACAATACAGCATACACATCAACAGTGTCTTTAACTGATTTGGAACAACAAAAGCTGAAGTATACTCGCCGGCTGCACGATCTCCGTGCTTCACATGTTGTCTCGTCAGTAAAGCATCACTTTCATGACTCTTTTTTCATTATTATTAAAATGTCTATTTACTATCTGCCCGTGCGGTGCTATAAGTAGCACAAATAAGATGACAAACATAAATAAATTATTTTTTACACGACCTATATATAAAGACCTACCTTACTCCCTCAAAACAGGGAGTAAAGTGACCATTTTACTCCCAAGGGAGTAAAAGTACAACAAATGACAAAAAAGTTCAAAATTTTATTTCATGTCGTTCTGACGTTTCAAAAATGCAGTCACCTTAGAGAATTTTCCAATTTCAATATTATTCTTCACTCTCATGGTAGCTTTTAACATTGAAAAGAGCGAATATAACGTTGATGCTTCCAAGATTTTTGCCTTTTCGGCAAAATAAACGAAAAATATTCTCTCTGTGTAATTTTCAATGTCTTTACCCACACACCATTCAAAAAAGTCTTGATAGGTATGCTTTTTCGTATAATTTTCGCGACTTTAGTGGTAATAAATCCAACGTCACAATCGCTACCGCTTCGTCAATATCTTTCAAATCACCCATTTTCAAGAATTTTCTTAAAACACGACCGCAATTTTAGAATGGCTACCGGTTGTTTACAAATCGCCTAGGTTACGATGCTTTTGAGATGCGATTTTAATAATTGCGATTTTCACCTATCTATACCACAGCATATGTGATTGCTTTTGGAAAATTCATAATTTTTTGCAATTAAGCCCTTTAGGTCGTGTAAAAAATAATATATATACCGCAGGACTAAAGTACTTCTTCATCCCTCAGGTGATTTACTGCCCTCTCTCGCTGCGCTCGTTCAGGCATTAAACTTTCACCCTCGGGGATTAAAAGTTGTACTTTAGTCCCTTGGTATATAACATACTATTGGAAGGTTGTGAAATTTATACAAATTAATAGTAGTTATAAGTCCGGGAAGTGACTTATTAAAGTATAAGTTTAGGAGCTTCTGGATGAGGCGACGAGGGAGCCGAATCCAGAATTTCTAAACGAATACTTTTCACGAACGTGTGTCGCACTAATATATTAAAAGACAAGTTTCATAAGGCAAGGTTTTATCATATGAGTTCAAGGACGAGTGCGATAAACGGCCTTTAGTCTAGTCAAATGGTACAAAATAGGGGAAAGTTTTGGTGTAGTTTTGATATTTGGTTCCTATAAGTTTTTTGGGTCGCTGAATGCGAATATCAGGTTTGCCAACAAAAATTTTGACCGGAAATACGTTTTTTTTGCAAAAAGAGTATAAAAAACGGATTGAGGGGATAAAATTTGTTACATTTTATGTATTTAAGGTTTTTCTCACCGATCAAGGGTGTAACCACAGGAGTGTCACCAATTGGATACCCTGATGGCGAAGAGGGTGGTGCAAAAAGTGCAGAGCGTATGAAAAGAACAAGAAAACTTTGTTCAGCTGACATATTGTTTGACAACACCATCATGATACCAACGACGTCCAAAGAAATTGTCCTTGCTAACCCGAAAAACAAAAGTCAGTTAATATTAATGCTCGCTAAGAAGTTCTCATCAGCAGGAATGACTTGCAAGCAAGCGAAAGAAGATGCTAACTCCCTGATAGTGGTTACAGCATTGTCCTTGGCTCCAACAAATGAGACCGTGATTGTAGTTGGTGAGGATGTGGATCTCTTGGTAATTCTGATAGGTCTCTGCAAACATCAAAATCTATTCTTTTTGAAACCTGGGAAAAACAAAGTTTCTCCAACTACATTCTCCCCGATCGATGCTGTAAGAGAAACAATAATTGCTGATAACATTCTTTTCTTACACGCCATAAGTGGTTGCTGGTTGCGATACAACGTCAGCATTGTTCAATCAATGAAAGCTGAAGTTCAATCATACTATGACCAAGAACCCTAATCTCACCGACACAATAAATATATTCAAAAACTGAAACGCTACTCAGGAGATGGTTGCTGATGCTGGTGAACGTTTTCTTGTTTCACTATACGGCTACAGCGGAAAAAACGTACCTTCTCTAAACCACTTGAGGTATGTTTGCTACATAAAATCTGCCTTCAAATACAAGGAAAACATTGCTGCACTACCACCATCAGCAGCTGGGACCTCCGACCTTTACAGAAAAGGATGCGTCGGTGAAGATGAAGTCCAGTGTTCGAAGATGTGCTATGTGTTTTTACTATTTAATTTCGTTTATTTATTTATTTCTATATGAAGAGTCCTTTCATATATAATTTTCAGTTATTAAAAATGAATAGTTTTTAATTACTTTGAAATAAACTGGGATAATTTCCGTTTATTGCGTCTAAAACCTAATGTCGCGGCGCTAAACCGTTGAACGGAGAAAAAAACCTCAACTACATAAAATGTAGAGAATTTTATCCTCTTTCATTTTGTATAGGATCAATATTTACAAAAAATGGATACATTTCGAAATATTTTATAAAAACTAAAAAACAATCCGTTTTTTATACGCTTTTTGCTAAAAAAAACGCATTTCCGGTCAAAATTTTTGTTGGCAAACCTGATATTCGCATTCAGCGACCCAAAAAACATATAGGAACCAAATATCAAAACTACACCAAAACTTTCCTTTAAACACAGTTTTTGAGCACCATTTGACTGGACTACTTATGAAACGAGTATTTTATACAATTTTTTCTATTTTGGTCTTAAAGGATAAAAACCGCAATATTACTTTTAAAAAAACAGCGTCGATTGCTAAATACAATTTAGGGAATTTTTGCATGCAACAATGACATTTGACATTTATGTCGAAAATTTAGATGTGCGTTAAATGAGAAGTTTTTATTGTTTTAATAACACTTAAAAAGAGAATTTTGAAACGATTGTTAAACGAACAAAAGAACAAAAAATAATTACGTGAAGTTGCAGAAAGAGCAAGTAACAAATTGGTAACAGAAGGATTTTATTTTTAACAAATTGGTGTCTCACAAATCGAAAAACGAAGTACTACACCGTTTATTATTAATAAATAACAGCAGTTTTCTGCAGTCGAAAGTCATCATGTTATACATCGCTGAAAGCATAGTCAAAAACTCTATCCAATACTGTAAAAATCCAATATGCCGCCCATAAGAAAAACCAAATCTGAGGATAATTCCGTAAAACCGAAACGGGGTAGAAAAATTTTGATACCACTACGAAAAAGCTGCTTCAAGAAAGTTTTAACAGATTTGAAAAAATTTTAATAACAACCAACTTATGCCCAAAAAACAAAATTCCCATTTTTCTGTTTTTTGGTTATAATAAAAAAACTAAGGTAGATAGGTTAAATTTCTTTTTTAAATATTGATCAGCACTATACAGCGCAATTTTGCCCCAATTTAACCGTCTTCCTATCTCTTACGGTTTCCGACATCCCAATGGTGAGCCTCGAATTTGAATACTTAACTCAATAACCCTGTATATGGGATTCGAAATTTAAAAAACGAATTTATGGCTTGAGGCGTTTTTTCGATACCACCGTGTATATGAAAATCAACTAAGTATAGCTTGAGTTGAACATTAGTCAAACCATGAACTAGTTCGACTCATTCAAAAACTATTTTCACTATTAATTACCCTTGAAATTATTTACAGGAATAATTATCGAAATTAGACTGTATATAATTACTTGTAGACTTTTTCTAAAATCGATATTGAAATGCCTTCTCCGCAATGCATACTTATAACCAGTATAAATTTAACACAACGCATTCAGCAATTGTGGGAAAACAAGTTTTGCGGTCAAGTTGTATAAATGTTCATCTTCAACTTCTTGTGCTTGGAAAGTTGCGAATACCAACACAAGACGTCCTTTTATAAAAAAGAAATACATTATATGATTCATTATGTACCTATTTTATTTCATGCTGCCCGCTATATACTTATTAATTTGAGTCCGGGAAGTGGCACATTGCAGTCCTTGGCCAGAAAGTCTTGTTGTCTATTTGTGACTAAGTAACAAAAAATGTAAAGTGAATGTGTTAATTTCACAAAATTTAAATTTTATCGATGGCGTTTTATAAAAAGAAAATGCACAGATCTCGCAATTCTTGCAACCATCGTAGGGTGTTGAAAACAAACACGATGTACCTATATTTAATACGGTAATCGAATATACAGAGTGTGTAAAAATTGTGGTGCAGGTTTCAGGTAATGCAGGATATCGCACTAAAAAGGAAACTAATTTTGATTTTGTATCTAAGTAATCAATAATAAAATTTTTCAAGTTGAACGGCAGCTACACATTTAGGCTACGACGGAGAGATGCAAGTTCGTGTTTTAAACAATAGTTTTGAGCAAAACTTTAATTAATTTCGATAAACCAAATACGGCTTATAATTCGTGGTATACGATTGGCGATTGGGTAAGGGAAACAATGAATTATTAAAAAAAATATATTTTGGTGGTCTTGTGTTGTTTTCTGTAATGCTAGTGAGACAACATGATGGAAAACGGGATATTCAGATGTGAAAATCTTACAGCGCTCATTAGAAAAACACAAGTTTAACGAACATATTATTTCTTCAGCCTGAAAACTTGTTCTTTTGGGAAAACAAAATATTACTGCGGTAGCTTGAATTTATTTTAGTTACATTTTTAATATTAAGGCTGTACTTTGGAGCTATAGGTTAAATTTAGACAGCATTTATTCTAAATTTATTAGGACACTATTTATTATTTTATTATTTTTTCTTCTCCCATTCTTGCCATTTATGTTTTATATATTCTAACTTGGTAATAAGCACCTCATTGACTGTTGCTGGATATTTACATTTATAGTTGATATAATTTGTTGATGTTTAAATATTTCACAATCGTAAAAACAACGATTACAGTCGACAATTAAATTGAAGTTAAGTTAAACGATCAATGGTAAAAAATTTTAGCTATTATCACTGAATATACTCATCAAGTAACTATTTTGAAAAAGCAGCATTCTTTACTGTTACCAATTTTGAACTTTGACGACTGTAAGTTCAGGAAGCGTTTGCTAGTTTTTTTGATATCAGCTTTTTGTCTTAGTTTTGTCTAAGGAATAACTTTACCTGAAGCTTGCACCACCATTTTTATACATTCTGTATAATGAACATGGTTTTGGTTTATAATGGTTTATTATTACGTTAACAATACAAATACCAAACAGACTATTATAACAGACTAGTATACCGAGTGGTTGGTATCTGAATAAGAAGTATACATTGCATAATCACGTTTATCCGAATTCCTGCCCCTAACTGTTATGGAAAAAATTGGTAATTAGTAAACTAAAGAGAATAATATTCCGCGTTAAAAATTCTTTGTGTACTATTTCTTCAACAAAACAATATAAAATTTAAAAATGTAGCTATTTAAAAAATAGGAGGTGCGCTGCACTTGTCAAAGCAAAAAATACTCATATTTTTCGAATGTACTTTCATATGTAGGTATTTAAATTTTATATATTTATTTTTATATTATTTATTATACAAAGAATTCTTAAAATTGAACGACGCGGAATATTATTCTCTTTAATTTGGTACCAATTTGTTCCATAAAAATGGGGAGCAGGAATTCGCATAAACGTGATAAACAATGTATACGGCTTATGTACAGGGATATGACCGATATGACCAACCACTCGGTATAAATGTTGCTTACTTGGCTAAACTAATAAACTAAGTGAATACCTATACAGGGTGTCGAATTGAATTACGCTATACATGTGGAATTCAATGGTAAAATTTTAAAAGTCCCTTATTTTGGGGACAAAACCCTCAGCTTGGCACAATTTTGCGAAGATGCGTATAAGCTGTTCTGCAGCTCGATTACCCAAGTGTTTAATTGCGCAATCAAAATATATAATGTTATGAGAATAAATCAGAAACGAATATAAAAGTGTGTATATTATAATATAATATTACAGAATATCAGCAGAAGAAACATTTGGTAAAAATAGATTATTATTACGTTCTGAACATTTTGTATTTTTTGGTTTTGTTTTCTTTTCCAGTGAAGGTATTCACAACAAAAATATTTTCGGATATTTTGTAAGGACAGAATTGACGCTTCTGCGCAACCGCTTACAGAACAACGCGTGTAATCCGACAACCCAACCAACTCCGCATGCTCGCACCCTGCTTAGATCCCGCGTGACGATATTTCGTGACGCGAGAACCTATAACTTGCCTCCGTATAAGTGTTTTCAACACTAAAATAAATATTCAAATAATAATTATTTATGTTATTAGGAGTATAATAATAAGCAAAGCTTTATGTGCTGTGGCTGGTTGACTGCCGATCGTAGTGAAGCAGCCAAATCAGCCGAAGCACATAAAGCGCTTATACTCCGAATAATATATGTAATTTTTTCTCCAAACGTGTAAAATTATAATACAAAAATGAGGATCTAATTAACAAGGTTATTTCGGGAAACATTACACTTATACGAAAATCGCATTGCCTGATAGACACTTTCTAAATATTACCGTAGCAACCCACCAAACAACAAATTATTTTTTGATAAAAGTCACATGCTTAGGCATAAATAGTACATAAATACAATGATATAGTCGGGGCACGCTAAAGGTGCATCTACGTCATCAATTTTTTAATGGCGCCCATGACGTCATGAATTACTCTGTTTATATTTATTTATTGTTTCTCAAAACGTCGCTTGCTTTAATGTGTTTCTCAAACTGTCAGAGTGACGTTTGAGCAATATACACACAATAAAAAAAAACAACAATGATCATGTGCTTAAATAAAAACTTATAGGACGAAAAAAATACTAATTAGTAAACGTTTTTATTTTTTGCAGAAATAATATGAATACAACTAATTAATAAAAATAATAACTGTAAAATAACATTCTATGAGCTCATAAAAAGCATACTTTTAATACGTAATTCGCGAAAAAAAATTACAGTTTTATACTGTTTCAAGATTGGTACTACAAAATTACCAGAAAATGCGATTGATGACGTAGATGCACCTTTAGCGTGCCCCGACTATATTAGTATTCGTTTATACACATCGTCAACACATCCATAAACATGTATAAAATAAGGTTACTGGACTACTAGAGCCGTAGCGGGTGGTAATGCTTATTTTGCGTCGGGTTGTAAGATGATGTAATAGTAGATTTACAGATTTACAGGGGGGGCTGACCACAACGGCCACCGGTCACAACGGCCACCTCATATTTTGGCCGTTATGGCCATGGTCACAACGGCCACCTATAAGTTTTGGTCACAACGGCCACCTTGGTCACATCGGCCACCCAGACTCGTGTTCACAACGACCACCCTTGTTTATAATTTGTAACACCAAACAATGCTGGTCACAACGGCCACCTTGGTCACAACGGCCACCTGATTCTGCTGGTCACAACGGCCACCTTGGTCACAACGGCCACCCGATTCTGCTGGTCACAACGGCCACCTTGGTCACATCGGTCACTCGAAACCGCTATTTCCAATAAAACCTTCACCCAATAATGTATATTTGCAAGAAATAAATACATTCCTTAACAGTGTTCTTAAAAGTAAGTAAGTACCTATACCCGCCTATACCTACTGAATCCGCGATATTTTTCAAGCTTTCGTGCAAATATACATTTTTGCACGATCGGTCTTTTTTGTTTACTTACTAGATTCGATGCCAGAACAGTAAGCTGCAGTTACTGGTTGTTAGGTGTAACAAAACAGTAAGTAATTCACTTACCGTTCTAGAACAGTAAGTAGTATAATTCATTGTATTGCAGACATGATAACTATGGTTACCGTGGTTGTCAGTCAATTTATAAAAAAATAAGGTTATAGATGTACTTTTATCATTTTGAAATATAACTATTTTAAATCAATTTTTTTATTGCGATCGTGCAAAAAACGTTATAAGCATGTCGAACGTTAAGGGTTACCGGTCTCCGACAATAATTGGGGTCGTCGCTTCGCTCCTCCCCAAACAATTATCGTCGACCGGTAAACATCCCTTACCGTTCTTAATACTTAATATACTATATTGCGTGAAGGTTTTATTGGAAATAGAAACGAAAAAAATACTAATTAGTAAACGTTTTTATTTTTTGCAGAAATAATATGAATACAACTAATTAATAAAAATAATAACTGTAAAATAACATTCTATGAGCTCATAAAAAGCATACTTTTAATACGTAATTCGCGAAAAAAAATTACAGTTTTATACTGTTTCAAGATTGGTACTACAAAATTACCAGAAAATGCGATTGATGACGTAGATGCACCTTTAGCGTGCCCCGACTATATTAGTATTCGTTTATACACATCGTCAACACATCCATAAACATGTATAAAATAAGGTTACTGGACTACTAGAGCCGTAGCGGGTGGTAATGCTTATTTTGCGTCGGGTTGTAAGATGATGTAATAGTAGATTTACAGATTTACAGGGGGGGCTGACCACAACGGCCACCGGTCACAACGGCCACCTCATATTTTGGCCGTTATGGCCATGGTCACAACGGCCACCTATAAGTTTTGGTCACAACAGCCACCTTGGTCACATCGGCCACCCAGACTCGTGTTCACAACGACCACCCTTGTTTATAATTTGTAACACCAAACAATGCTGGTCACAACGGCCACCTTGGTCACAACGGCCACCTGATTCTGCTGGTCACAACGGCCACCTTGGTCACAACGGCCACCCGATTCTGCTGGTCACAACGGCCACCTTGGTCACATCGGTCACTCGAAACCGCTATTTCCAATAAAACCTTCACCCAATAATGTATATTTGCAAGAAATAAATACATTCCTTAACAGTGTTCTAAAAAGTAAGTAAGTACCTATACCCGCCTATACCTACTGAATCCGCGATATTTTTCAAGCTTTCGTGCAAATATACATTTTTGCACGATCGGTCTTTTTTGTTTACTTACTAGATTCGATGCCAGAACAGTAAGCTGCAGTTACTGGTTGTTAGGTGTAACAAAACAGTAAGTAATTCACTTACCGTTCTAGAACAGTAAGTAGTATAATTCATTGTATTGCAGACATGATAACTATGGTTACCGTGGTTGTCAGTCAATTTATAAAAAAATAAGGTTATAGATGTACTTTTATCATTTTGAAATATAACTATTTTAAATCAATTTTTTTATTGCGATCGTGCAAAAAACGTTATAAGCATGTCGAACGTTAAGGGTTACCGGTCTCCGACAATAATTGGGGTCGTCGCTTCGCTCCTCCCCAAACAATTATCGTCGACCGGTAAACATCCCTTACCGTTCTTAATACTTAATATACTATATTGCGTGAAGGTTTTATTGGAAATAGCTGTTACGAGTGGCCGATGTGACCAAGGTGGCCGTTGTGACCAGCAGAATCAGGTGGCCGTTGTGACCAAGGTGGCCGTTGTGACCAGCAGAATCGGATGGCCGTTGTGACCAAGGTGGCCGTTGTGACCAGCATTGTTTGGTGTTACAAATTATAAACAAGGGTGGCCGTTGTGACCACGAGTATGGGTGGCCGATGTGACCAAGGTGGCCGTTGTGACCAAAACTTATAGGTGGCCGTTGTGACCGAGGTGGCCGTTGTGACATAGACTCTTTACAGGTAGGTCGTAGGTAAATCCAGAGAGAATATGACATAGTTTTTCTAGAGTCTGAAGCAAAAGGGCGAAGCCCAAATGCTGCAATTGCACCGACCGAAAATGGCGTTCCCTTTAGTGGTGTACATTATACACTTTTTTCAAGACTGGGTAAGATTAAAAGAGAAACAGTATTTTTTTAACTTAATTTGTTGAAATTTTAACTAACATTTATGATTTTTAGGGTTTGTAAAGTTGGATTGTAACTTTGACAATAAATTCCAAAATGATGGGAATTTTTGTAATTAGTAGCCTACAAACATGCAACGTTTAATTATCATGTAAACAAATAATTTAAACACACGTTTCATTTCTGGTATTTTAACTTAACAAACAGTAATATTTAAAATTGTTAAATGTTTTAAAAATTATGAAATTAAATTGATCTAAAATATGCAAATATTTTGATTTTGCACACCATTTTTGTTTTCTAACAGCTATCGATGTTTTTTAAATGATAGCCCCTTAACTTATTACCTGTGTTAAAACAAAAATTGTTTTACATGACAACATTTTTGAACTATATTGCTATTCTATATTGACGAAGTAAAAACAAATAGAAAAGACATGCGAACAAATACCTTTTGCTTATTATTTGTTTTTGGCTTCTGTGAAGACTGTGCTGATAAAAGCAATAAAATTATTATTATGATTTTTATAAAAACCCTGTAACCGTTGTAACGGTTGTAACCGTAACGTGTCGAAGCTATATAAATTATGTAATCCTACTCAGTGCGAAGTGAAAATATATTTACACGAAATCGCATATTGCACCTAACGATATAATTATAAAAATCAAAGTGACGAAGAGATTAGAAACAAATTTCTTTTATACTAACTTTTGTCACGGATAATGCATGTACCAAACACTTTAGAGCAGGTAAGTTGGGTTCAATTACAGATACTATCTTGGCTTTTAAGAACATGTGCCAATGTTTTTTACAAACGTTTCAGAGACACCTTGTATAATATTTATTAATAATATCAATCATCCTTCGAAGATGTAGTTAAACATAAACTCATTAACTTTATTTGTTAATTGTTTGAATCGTGTGCCTCACACATTGTTCATAATTTAATCAGAGAAGGCAACTTTTAATTGAGTAAACTTACGATTATAGCGTTCAGTAACTGTTTTTTATAGTTATTTTTCAGTGTAAATGCATTCAGCAATTCTGTTTTGGCGCTTGCCCTCTTACGCATATCAAGTTTTCTTTGATCACAAAGCGGCGTTACACATAATTACTAAATTATGTAAAAGTCAATCGTGGTACAATTTATGTGTTAACTTTTCGTTCTTTTTTGTTTCTTTTGATTCTACATAACATATCTGTATTATACTTTTTTTTTATTTTATGTACAAAGGGAGTATTCCACATCTTTCCAATTTCCTTGATTTACAAGTTAAAATGTAATTTAACCGTGCTTAGCCTTAACCGTGTTAATAGTCAAAAAATTAAATAACTACCTACTCCAATACAAGTTTGAGGCTTACTATTGAGATCTCGGAAATTATAAAAGATAGGAAGACGGTTAAATTGGGGCAGAGTTGCGCTATACAGTGCAGATCAATAATTTATCGGGGCTTCAGACAGAGATTAGACTGAGCGATCGGCGTCGGTCGTCCGCGAACGTCTTCGATCGATCAGTATCGGTTAGCAACGTTCTAAAAATGTAACATTAGACTGAGCGACCGGTGGCGGTCGGTGGCGGTAAAAAATTGTTTGTGGTCATTGCACTGAAGACTAGGAAAATACATTTTTTCTTTTAAATTCGTTAAAAAATGTCCAGTTCAAGTGAAAAGGAACAAATGGTGACCGTTCTGTACTGTTATTAGTAGAAAAAACAAGGGCACTTTTAAAAAGTTGGGTTACGAATACTTTTGAACGTTCGTGACCGATCAAAATTCTAATTTCAAACTGTTCGTTGCATAGCGATCGAGGCCGTACGTGAACGACCGATCAATGTAACTTTGCCCATTAGAATACTTGTGTTGGAAATTTGGTCGACGGTGATCGCACAGGTGATCGTTCGCGGACGACCGACGCTAATCGCTCAGTCTAATCTCTGTCTTAGTCCGATGCCAGGGTAATATTTGTTTGGAGTTACCTTGGAAACCAAACTGCTGACCTGCATAGAAACATAGTGTTTGCATTGCAATGCAAGTGTCGCTATGAAGTGCAATCAAGCTCAGTCGTTTTACAAATAGACTCCTCCCACACAGATTTTCAGCGATGTGATTGGTGAACATCAATTTGGACCAACCAGTGAAAGAATTTTGGTTGTCTGGGTTTTGTATATAAAGCGGAGCAAATTGGAAACACATTCAGAGTCTAGTTGGAGTGAACTCACCTAACTACTCTCAACATAACCTAGAGGTTTCCTCAGGTCTTCCCATAATAATACATTTATTTAAGCTTTCTGGATGTTATGAAGAAATGAACTGCAACAAGCAAATCTAGTAGACAGCGTAGCACGTTACGAGCGATTCTACATCATACTAGAATTCCAACAGCAGTTTCACCACTTCCTCCATCACCAGTCAAGCAGACTTCTTCAACTTTACCTTCGGTTGTCAACAATCAAGAATCAGTTATTTTGTCCAAGGAAGATCCTTTAGAAATTCCCTCTTCTGTTGGTTACCATCTTGAACCTCTCAAGATATCTTCAACCAGCTACATTGGAATTTCTTCATTCTTCTTATCCAACTTGGACCCTCGAAGATTCATTGTTAGATCCAATTACCGAAGATCTCAAGAAATTGAAGTACCTGAAGACCTGTCAGAATTTCGTCATTGTTGGGATTATTTCCCTCACATGTATTAAAGTTTTTCTTTAACAATATTAATAAAGGGTACCTTTACCCACTTTACAAGGTTTTTATATAACTGTTCTATATAAGTTGTTCTGATATAATAAACATATTTGATAATCAATTGGAGTCAGATTAATTCAATATCACCAATAAGAGTACGCAAACCCCTACAAATTAAAAAAAAAATTTAACCAATCTACCTTAGTTTTTTTATTATGGCCGAAAAACAAAAAAATGGCAATTTCATTTTTTGAACATAAGCTGGTTGATATTAAAAAAATTTCAAATCTGGTAAAACTTTCTTTAAGCAGCATTGTAACTGCAACATCTTAATGGCAGTTGAAAGTCATCATGTCAAACATCGTTGAAAGCACCATCAAAAGCTCTTATCAGATGCCTTCAAAATCTAACATGGCACCCATAAGGAAAAACGAACCTCAGAATGATTTCGTCAAACCGAAACGTGTTAGAAAAATTGTGATACCACTACGGTATTGCAGCGAAAAGGTTGCTTCAAAAAAGCTTTAACAGATTTGAAAAAAACTTATGTGCAAAAATCGAAATTGCCATTTTTCTGTTGGTTGGGCATAATAAAAAAAACTAAGATAGATAGGTTAAGTTTCTTTTTAATTATTGATCAGCACTGTATAGTGCAACTTTGCTCCAATTTAACCATCTTCCTATCTCTTACCATTTCCAAAATCCCAATGGTAAGCCTCGAATTTCAATCCTTACCTATATCTATCCCACTCCCACACGCTTTCTTCATCTGAAACGACTATCTATTCAGACTATGAAAGAGGTTAAAAGGAAAAATTTCCAGACAAATCTGAAGTGGGAAACCGAAAACGACACTAACGTGGAAAGAGAGAAAAAGAGGTCTTTACTTTAGAGTGGTGGCATGACCGCTGCGTAATTTAAAAATCAACGCCTTTTTCTCCTCTTTCCAACTGGTTGATTTGGTCGGTCTCTCTTCATCAACAACAGAGCTATAATACGCAGAAAACTGTTTTAGCCCACTGCAAAAATATTTTTCATAAAGAGCTCTTTTCTTCCTTTCCACTGACATAAGGTTTGATGAATTTATTTTGATAAATAGTGGAATTATAATAGAAAAACTGGGATTTTCGTAGTAGGCTATTATAGCTCCACTATTTATTAAAATAAATTCATCAAACCTTATGTTAGTGGAAAGGAGGAAAAGAGCTGTTTACAATGGTGGCATAGAAACGCAAAATTGAGAGATTGGTGTCTTACAAAAAATCTACACCCAGTTTTGAAATCTGCATTAAGAGGTGCTTTAATGATGTCAAAACCAAACCATTTTTCACGATCTATCGCCTATAGTAATCAAATTACACAGGGAAACAGGAAACTGAAAATTTAAGACTTGTACTTGTACTGAAAACTGCGCAAAATTTATAAAAATTGATTTGAATGGTGATCACGATCGTGAATGGTGGTCGTAGTACTTAGTTTTCAATTCGTTGAACATTTCTTTTCATTTAACCAAATCTCTATTCTCTTCTCTTACAATTTACCAGATTGCCATGGATGCGCTCCTTTTCTTGGACACCCTGTACTACCTATAATATATCATTGAAAAGAAAGGGAAAGGTCCTTACTATCTAAATTCTAAATAATAGCCAAATATGGTTTCCATTTTAAAATAATATAACTTTATGTCATAACTTAAAATTTGATAATAAAAGTTTTGTAAATCTGTTAAGACCATTGCATTCTACCCAAGAAAGAGTAATAAGAATTTTGCTCACACTGTATACAAACAGGAATAATCAGTGGTAATATCATAAAAGTGCTTTCGTATATTCGAGTATACTTTTCGCGATTTCTATTCGAAATTGATGTTGCCATGTTCTTGTAACATCAATTGAGAATAGAAAGAAGAAAAAGTATTTAGAATATACGGAAGTGCTCGAATGATATTTGTCACGATTATATCACGGGTTTTTAAGTTCAATTTGCTCAAAATGTCAGTCTGACTTTTGAAACAATTAATTTATAAAAAAATCAATTATTGTTATGTACGGTTGCTACAGATACCATCGTATCACAGCCAATAGGAAGCCGAAACACCAAATCGAATATACCAATGGACCAAGAAGATATATCCGAGAATTCCCGCCGTGATTGGTTCATTTAAAAAAAAATTCTTAAATCCTATTGGTCTATAATATATGAGTGATATAATCACATAACGATGTCGTTGCTTGTTAGACTGCCACACATAATTGTATGATTATTCATAAAAATTTTAATCTGGTTTTAATTGTGAACATTCCGCATATTAAAAAAATATGCACCTCGTACATAACTAGAGTTTATGGACCTTGGTTCATATATTTGAATGAAAAAGTAACCCTTCTTACTTGATAATGCTAGGTTGTATTTTCGTTTAGTAAAATTCGTGTGGTCGGTGTGGTTGAAGAAAGTCGCATGTTTCTTCTGGGGTTAATAAGCTATCAGAACAAGGATTATTTCGTCTTTTTTGCATTAATAATTTTGGTTAAATACTGCGAGAAATAAATTTCATCTACCTATAACAGCATTCAGGAATTGCATTACCTCACCGATAAGACATTTTTGTTAAAACCTTGTATGGGATTCATTAACACTTCATACAAATCTAATGGAAATAGCAAAATAGAGTGAGTGATTATTATCACTGCAACTATGAAATCTGCATTGGATGGAGAATATAGCAGATGATCTTTTGTTGAGTTGCTCGTTGCTTTAATGCTGTTTCTGTCTTGGCCTCCGTGATAGCGGCCACCTCTAGAGGAACAACCAGTTGGTGACGTCACAAAGTAGGCAAGAGAAGAAGCGGAGTGCTGGAGTCCGGAGTGCAGTAATGGGACAAGAACCGTAGACTCTCGCGAAGTCTTTCGGTAGAAGGCTAGCGGACTAACAATATTCGCGAGTGATGTTAGTTTATAGTGGGTGATTTCACAATGACATGTTGGTATGGTGTTTTAAAATTTGATTGCAAGTGAAGACACAACCAAGCAGAAGGAATGGACGAGGTATAAAGCCGTCACATATTTTCTTCTAATAGCCGGGAGATTCGTAAAAGCATCTTTTAAACAGAAATCGATGAGATTTGTTAAATTAATCAACCAGAAGTGAAGCCAATTAAAATACTCGGCATCTAAGAAAAAAAGCAACATCTTGTTTAATTAAGGACTCATTCCGACAACTAATTTCTAATGTCTTTATTTTGTTGTCATTTTCCTCAAAACGCGTTTATTCAAATCAGGTGTTTTTACATTTATATTTAATAACAATCAGCAAATTGTAAATTTTGTAGAAGACAAATTTGCGAAACCCAACTTATATAAAATTTACTTTTTGAAGTTTTGCAAAACTAAACTCCGATGAGTTCTGTATGTATCTAGTAATTGGTTAGTCAAACTACACCATTTACTGTTAATATAAAAAATGTTAGTGACTGCACGAGCATTAAATAATATAGGAATTTAATAATGCAACGGCACTTTATATCTTTTATAATTATTTCCTAAGAGTTATCGCACTTATTTTTACGTAACTCAATGTTAACAGAGCAATATTTTGAAAATAGAGGTTGCGTAACCCAATAAAGAGATTCTAATTACCTACTATACAAAAGAATGCATTGAAGCGTTATCAATAATTAAAGCAGCGGTGCTTAAAGTTTTAATAGTCTCCTGAATCCCTCTTAATCAAAAAGTTTTCCTTCGAAATCAAAGAAACGAAAGACTACAATAATGTATACCCAACACAATGGTAGGTATATATTGGAATTTTCGATTTTTGAAAATTATTTTCTGTTAAAATAATAATTGTTCTTGTTAACCTTGGAGACTGATTTGGAAAATATCAAAATTAAAACCCTTGAACATCTATTAAACATCTTAAATCTCATAATAACAAAATTGAAACCCTTGAACCAAAAAAAGTTTAGGAGGCCTAAACGCGTTTCGGTCTGATTTCAGTCTACTGATGATGTGAACGTAGTTCCAGAAACGCGTTTAGGCTTTCTACACTTTTTGTGGTTCAAGGGTTTTAATTTTGTTATTATGGGTGATTCAAAAATGGCGCATAAGCTCTTCAATACGTTGTAGGGGACGGTTATTTGAACTGTAGAAAAATCATAAAAAAATTTTAGCTGCTACATTTTTGTAGTTAACAACGAAGAAGTAAATTGTAGATTTGGCAACACGGGTGCAGCTATGTAGTATATGAGTGGCTTTTATTTCCTTTCATTTACATAGTGAGCTTATCAAAAGTTTCAAACATCGTTGCCACATATTTTTTTCAAACAACTTGATAGGAAAATATCAATTTTGAAAGCTAATATTTCAGGATAATGAGGTGTTATGAGCATTTTATTTATTACCCACTATGAAAAAATACTTAAATTATTTTATGAAACGATGAGAAGTTTCAAAATCCACATGAATTCCAAGTTGAGTTCTCAACTTAACTTCTTCATTTCTCAGCAAATTAGCGGCTAAGAATTTTTTTACTATTTTTCCTACACTTCAATTATTATTCCCTACAACGTACTGAAGAGCTTATGCGCCATTTTTGAATCACCCTGTATTATGAGATTTAGATGTTTAATCTAAGTATTGTACTAAGGGCTATAGTTTATTTACCGAAAATTTATAATATTTTCCAAATTTCAGTCTTATTTTTAGATAGATTAGAAAAAGTCCGATTTTTTATCGAAATCCCTATAGGGCGAAATCAAAAACATGTCAAACTGAATTGAAAAATTTGATTTTTTTAAATGAACTGTAGGTCCTACATATATTTTTTTCTAATTTGAAAACCCTTACCTTTTGAGGATTTATTGGGAATTTTGAATAGAAACTCGAAAGTACTAAATCGAGAAGCATGTTTGGTTGTTATGGAAACCAATGTAAACATTAATCGACAGCACAAATAAATTTGTTTGAATGTGCTACAAGACAGTGTTTGAGTGTGTTTTCACCACGTTTTCACATACAATATCCCAAGGGATATGGTCACACTGACATTTTGAGTTTATCAGAATCAATTAAGAAGAGTAGTACCAAAATGAACTCTAAAATTCGTGATATCATCTTGACAAATATCATTCGATCACTTCCGTATATTATAAATACTAGGAAATATCCCTCGATTCAGCTCTCAGGAATAGTTCCATGGTAACATTAAATTCAAATAGAAATCGAGAAAAGTATATCCGAATATAGGAAAGAGCTCTGATGATATTACTAACGAAAATACCATACCCCGTGGTCACTGGAAAATAATGAAAGACAAATTTTATTTGATCAATTCGCATTTGATTGACTCATTTCGAAAAAATGCGTCATTTTGATTCGTCAAATTTTCTAAACTGACATATGGCGCGATTGTTGGGTTAAAATATTCAAAGACGCTGAATCTCTTAGATCGAAAGAAGAATAACAATATTCTAGTAAATATTTATAATAAACAATTTTATTAGTGATTTTTATTTGCAGTATGTATCAGCAGTTATTAATAAGGAAAATTGCTATAAAAATTAATGCTGCACAGTAGAAGATTTTAATTGATATCGAATTTAAGAAGTGTATTCTTGTATAAATCACGAAATCAGTAGTTATTGCTATAGTTCCGGTTTAATGTAAAAAACTAGGAGCTTTAATTTGATATTTGTCCCATTTAAATTTACAATACTGAGGCGTGTATACTGGGAATTTTTCAAGTTGATCAAAATTTGTAAAACTTTCCAAATGTGGTCGTAATTAAAATTACATAATTTTTTTAGTCAGACTTGTTATTTCTGATAGAACGTAAACTAGGGGTATCGCCAAATTTTGTAGAGTACTACCGAGATGAGTTTTATGCAGTTTTAGAGATTTTATAAATTTTCAGTTCAATTTAAAAGTATGATTTTAATTTTGAGAAATGATTTTTATTCAAGACAGGCGAACCGCTGATGAACATTTGTACACCAAACTTCTATTTTGAGTAGGACTTCTACGAACTTCCACGGGACTTCTACGGACTATGTATTATGTACTGACTTCTACGAACTTGTACAAACTTGTGCACGAAACTTCCACAGCGGTTCGCCCCTCTTTAAGATTTTATTCGCCACTAATTAAAGGAAAATTTAGAATAATAATTTGGTTTACTATTCAAACGTCTAGTAAGGTACCTATACCAGGTATTGTGACTAAAGTTTACATTTTTAATAAAAGCTCTTTAAATGCCCAAACCTCTATTTTAAAATAGGTATGAATTTTTCTAAACCGTCAAACCGAACTTCCCTGTACTTCTCATACTCGTACCCCTTATTCTTATTGCATATTGCTAATAGCAAGAAGTAAAGGCTATAATTATAATTTTATGGCTGCACTAATGTAATTGTCAAAAATATGGTTCCCTTTAAGAAATTAAAGTTTAAGAACATTTAGGAATACGTATTTTCAAAAATCGAATAGTTATAGATTTAAACAAGCCGTCCTTTTCTTTCCTAAAGTTTAAAAAGTATATCCAGCTTAAATCAAATAATGAATCTCACATGCTTTTCACAATTAATAGCCCACACACTCGAGATTAAGAATTGGTGTATTAAACTGTTTATCTAACAATGGAAATTTTTAGTAATTACAAAAACTTTAATATTCCTAAAAGTACATGATGTGGAATCGTAAACCTGACATAAAATTATCACTTCAAACTACAAACTAGACACCAGTTTATGTAACATTTTCTTGTAATGGGAACTAAGACGACATAATAGATGTATAAAATTGTAATATAATTTTATTTTTCCTGTGAAACATAAATCGCTTAAATTGTTTAGTAGAATACTGGTGAAAGACAACAAACAAAACTTAACGATGCAAGGTTTTTTCCTTTTTGCTAACAAAATGTACTAGTTAAAAATTAAGTACCGTAAAATAAAAGTAAAGCAAAACGATGTGTAAGCAAGGTAAATGAATTTTAATGCCTGCGAAAAACATACATTGTGTAGACAGAAAAAGGAAATGTATTATAATTAAAATTTGTAGGTATTATAGTTGACTGAATTAGATTACATGTTTTAACGTAATTTTGTAAATAAATGATATCATTGTCCTTAACTAACGTACTTTTTAAATTACATTCTTAGACTTAAGTATATGTATTTTAGTGGCATTCATTTTGGAAACCTACTCTTCTAATTTACCAGTTCAACACAAATGTAGATTTGCCGGTGTTTTTTGCTTTTCTACAGGGTGTTTCTTAAATCGCGGCCACGGAGCATAGTACAACTTTCCCCTCCAGATACCAATTGGAAAAATATAATACAATAATGCCCGTTCTTCGCTAGTTTCGGAGTTATTCTCAGTCAAAGATTGAGATTCAATTCCTTTATGCTTTGGTAAAACGGGTAAATTTTATGCGTTCCGCATTGTTCATCAATCAAATATTAAATCTTATTAAATTTGGAATTTATTATACGTTGTATTCCTTCCTCCGAAGACATTCTTTCTGATAAATATCTGTTGTTAAACTTTTTTTCAATATGTTGCAACAGTGCATTGTAGCTATGAGGTTATTACCTAGGAAACTTGTTCATACTGCCTTACTAAAACACCAAACGTTTAAAACAAAGTCCGTGCAACCATGCGCAATGTTGTCAAATTTAAAAATTTTAAAATCCGAATAACTCGGAAACTAAATACATTAGGACAAAATCGCCTATACTTTTTCAACTCAGTTTTAAGATGAGAATCGCGTAGTGCTCTCCGTGTCCGCCATTTAAGAAACACCCTGTATATCAATGCAATATCTATAATAAATAATGAATATGGGCACCAATTACTCGCAGTGGGAAATACAGAGTGTCCAAGATAAAGAGTGCATGGATGCATGGGGATCTCGTAAACGGCAAGAGATAGACATTAGGTTAATTGAGAAGAAATGTTCAGCGTATTGAGCACTATTATGATCAAATTCGATACATTTTACGCAGTTTTCAGTACGTGCTTAAATTTTCAGTTTTCCCTCTTTCCCTGTGCAACTTGATTTGTAAGTCACCAACTTTTCAAGATCGTGAATTAATAACTTTGCGTTTGCAAATATCGATCATACCACAATTGCAATGAACTATTTTTCTTCTTTCCACTGATAGATACGGTTTGATGGATTTATTTTGATGCATAGCCCAGATACAGGGTGTTTCAAATGGTGTTTCATTGGACAAAAACAGTGGTACACTGTTCTATAACTTACTAGGAATGCACAATGTAACTTTTTTTCTACAGTGGATGCATTTCTTGTAAAGGTCCTCCCAAGGCACGCATTAACCAAGGTTGAAGAATTAACAACAATATTTTTTATTAATTACGTTATGAAAAACTGCATTAGTTCACTATGAGAATTAACAACCTTTGTCTCTTGCGATATTTATTGTTGATATTACATATTGACCCCTTATTATCGACTTGTGCATTGAAAGTTGGTTAAATTTGGTCTGAAAATATATGGCAATAAGCGGCAATAAGGCATGAGAAGCTGTAGTTGTTTTCATGGAAACAGCATTAAGATAATGTAGATATAGTTGAGGCACGCTAAGGGTGCTTCTACGTCATCAATTTTTTAATGGCGTCCATGACGTCATGAATTACTCTGTTTATATTTATTTATTGTTTCTCAAAACGTGGTTTGCTTTAATGTAGCCCAATTGCACCAGTTACACTTAAATAATAAGTGTCCCTTAAAAGTTTAATTGCTATAGATACTCTTGCTAACAATTATATCCATGGGAATTATTTTTTTAAGTGACACTTATTAATTATTTAAGGGTAACTGGTGCAATTGGGCCTGTGTTTCTCAAACTGTCAGAGTGACGTTTGAGCAATATAAACACAATAAAAAAAACAACAATGATCATGTGCTTAAATAAAAACTTATAGAACGAAAAAAATACTAATTAGTAAACGTTTTTATTTTTTGCAGGAATAATATGAATACAACTAATTAATAAAAATAATAACTGTAAAATAACATTTTATGGGCTTATAAAAAGCATATTTAATACGTAATTAACAAAAAAATTACAGTTTTGTACTGTTTCAAGATTGGTACTACAAAATTACCAGAAAATGCGATTGATGACGTAATGCACCATTAGCGTGCCCCGACCATAGCTTTGATTTCATATATTGAAATTAAATTTAGGTTTGTGTGCACCGTTGCCACGTTAACAGTTCTTCAGACACAATTTCCTGGGTGCAGGGAAATATTTCAAAAAAACAGAAAGTGGGGGCTACCTTATTAAAAGGTTGTAAATTAAATTCGTTAGGTTAAGCGGGTAAATAAGACCTACCAAGGTCGTAAGTGAATCAGAAACCTTTGAAACTAAACAGCCAAGACATCTTGGATCAGCACGGTTGTTTTACACAAACACTAGGGGGAATGGGGATAACTGCTATGGTCAGATTATATCCTCCCCATATCCAGAGTTTAATTTAAAACGAAAGACTAACACCAACGACAAAATCGGGATTCGAACCTAGCACCTCATAGTTCCTAAGTGGATACATATTGACTTAGCCACCACTTCCATAAACTGTTCTCATAGGAGTGAGATTCGGAAAATTATGCTCGTCAAAAAGATCATATGGGCGAAAATATCTTTTAGATTTTGATTTTGAATTTCATAAGCACTCCAATAAAACTAACGCTGCGCGCTGTGTGCTGATTTGTCGAGATCAAAATACACACCCATTTTTTCGTATGCTCATGAACTCCTCGACTTTAGAGAACTCAGTTAAACTGCTATTTTTTAATAAGAAAAAATGTTTCCAAGGCAGTTAAACAACAAAAAAATATGTAATTATGTAACTGACACGAAAGTGGACTTTTTGACTCGCCTATTTCTGTTTCTCGCTCGCTGCAGTCGATCGGCCATGAAATGCAAATCGTTCAAAAAAGTCCTTAATTTCATGCGTGCTTGCAATTTGCAACTGGGAATATTGTTTCTCTTGATAGGTTAGTAAAAAATTAGTGCGTTATTCACTTTTATTGCTAGAAGGGCCTCCTTTCTTAAATTCTTGCATTATGTGAACTATAAATTTTTTAAGCGCTATTTCACAAAAACTTGGAAACTAAATTATTTTGAGTGTACACATGATAATAATCCGCTCATCTAAATACTATCAGAAAATTCATATGTGTGCTGTAGAAAATATCGATACGGCTATTCATCTTGGGACCAATCCGATAAGGCAATAACTAAATCCTAACCACACACCCTTTTCTTCTCGATGCAGCTGAGATTCTTGATAAACATCACGGTTATTGGAGCTTCACATTTGCATGTTTTGTAAATACTTATATCCATGAAGGTGAAACCAAGCTATCATCATTAAGATTGTCAAGAAATCAACAGCAAACCTGCATTCGATTTCAACAGTCGGTGGGCTGAAGCTCTTGTACAGCACTTATAGGGTATGGTTTGCATATGCAAATCCATTTTTAAAATAGTATTCTATTACATGTCCCATAGGATATATTACCTATGTTTGCTATAGTAACGTACGCAGTGACATGGTGGGTGTGTTGATAATGATTTCTAGACAATGTTTTCAGCAGTTAGGTTTTTGAGTTGACCATCATCTCCTCTCTTAAATTAGCGACCGCTTTTTCGGAATTTCTATATACTGAATAAACATTGACGAACTGCTTGTAGTGTTCTATACCGGTACTTTATCCATAATAAGATTGTTCGCCCTGTATACAGAATTAGCTTTCAGGCACTTCGGAATTTCAGAGAATCTTATCTTGTGCTAAACAAATCATTTACAAAAAAAGTCATGAAAATACGTAGAATATAATTAGAGATAAATATCAATAAAACAGTGTTGGTGTGTTTGTAACGTTTTCACAGTATACTTCGTATAAATACAACTTATACCTAAACCTAATCTATGTCCAAAATAATATAGTCACGCACACTGGCATACGTAGAAACTTTATTAATAATAATATTTTAGTGTTATCGGTTGCAGAAATCCTTACAGTTTATAGAATATCCTAGCTTATTTGATGATTCTTTTAAAGAACATTTCAGGAGAAGTACATCGGTGACGTCGAATAAATTGTTACAAAAATTAGTAGGTATTATTATCTAGGGTTACTTACGAAACTTGCCTACAACTCGTTTCGTAAACTTAACGCTCGTGAATAATATAGTTATTTTTATATGTTTGTTGAGGAACATAGGTACTAGATATTAATCTCGCATTATATAGGATGTAACTAAAATTCTTGACCAAACTTTAAGAGGGTGTTCTCCACACTAAGAGAAAAAAAAAAGTTCATATGAACATGGGTTGGGAAACGTTAGCCTACTACAGCCCCCGAAGGGGGCCCATTAAATTTAATCCATAAAGTACGAAGTTTCCGAATTTCCATGGCAACTGAATTTTTCGTAAAAATTGAGTTATCTCGAAAACGGTTCGGTTTATCGACTTTTAATAAGAGTACCTACTCTTTTTATGTGATTTTGAACATACAATCGTACCATTTACTCAAATTTCTAAAAACAATTGAAGATCACAAAAATAATGAAGAATAAGTACCCAGCCCCCCAAGTTTGGGACGCTCCTGGTTTAAATAATGTTACTTGAATACTGTCAGATTATAGCACCTACTAACTGATATGCCAAATTTTATTAATTTATATTAAAGGATGTCCGAGATATTAATTAAAATTTAAATTACATTCGCCCCCTTCGTGGGGCTGTAACACCCTAACAAAACGTTTCCCAACCCATGTTCATATGAACTTGTTTTCTTCTCTTGGTGTGGAGAACATGTTCTTAAAGTTTGGTCAAGTATTTTAGTACTGTAGTAGCTACAGCTACGCAAATGAACATAAATTGTCTGGAATTTTTCCTTGTTGAATAATCTGGAAAAATCATGGAATAGCAGAAGTTCGAAATAATTGATACCCTAAAGTTAGCATTTTCTTTCTAAATAGAATCTGCCCAAAATTTTTATTTCATTATAATTGCACCTCTTTTATTTTACATTTTGAAAATATTGGCATTTGCCAATTCGCCCCTTACTTTTCAAATATTCGGCGAAACCCAGACGTTGAAGACCACTGCTTTAGAAAGTGACAGCCAATTTTTGTACCTATAGGGCAATCTATAGGATTCTACAAAACTTTAATCAAATATTTAATTTGGTTCTTATTTATAGAAATGATATCGCGATATGCATCGTTATTATCTTCTTGGTTATTAGACCGAATATTAAATGCTAGTAGTTAATGCAGTTTACACTACTTTATGTAATTATTATTGTTTACAAAAGTAAAAGATTTTTAATTATCAAACCATAAATGCTGGAAATCTACGTTGACTCTTTTAATATTATCTTTATCACTAATATTGGAAATATCTAATCTCGGTTGCTAAATTCGCTGGTGAAGGTTTTAAAATTGTTAACTCGATTTTGAAAATGCATTTTTTTAATCAAGACCAAACAAAGAAATTTAAAAGTGCCAAGTCACGAAATCTGGTGGACACACGTTAACTCATTGCTATAGGAGAGTTAGCAGTAATATATGAAAAGATTTTTGGGGCCATGAGGGTTGAGCCTGTGTGCGGTCATTATAGGTTTAAGATCGGTATCTCGTGATAGACCAGGGCTGAAGCCTTTGAAAATTGTAAAAAGTGAAAAAAAATAATAGTAGGATGACACCCATTGGAAAAGGAAGAGAATATAACAAAAATGAAAGGAAAAATAATTTACGGGCGATCTGAGGTCGGGAAGTGGGTGGGAGTGAGTTTTTAAGGGTGGAAAACTGTTTATTTCGATTTCCGGCAAAACTACAAGTCCTATGGAAAAAAGTTGAATGGCAAAGTTGTAGGTAATAAAAAGATCTACAACTTTTGTATTTACACTTTTTTCACATAACCTCAAAATTTATGTGAAAAATTCAAATAACCAAGTTTTTGGTTTTTTATTTTTATCTTTTACAAAAAAAAATTTTTTTCACGAAATTTGGTGAAAACTTACCTTTTTATGTCCCAAACACACTGTAATTTTTTTGATTCAAAATATTTATTTTTTCACCTTATTTTGACTTAATATCGAAAAAGCACCCTAATTTTCAATCGAAAATTCTCACGTCAAAATATCTGCTTTTTTAAAAAACTCGGTGGCCTTTTTGTTCGTTGAAATCTCTACTTTTTGATGGTGTAAAAAAAATATACATTACTATGGTAAATGTTCTCAAAAAATGCAAAGAAGCGAAAGATGATTTCGAAGATCTACTAGAATCGGGAAGGTTTGTCGAATGTAACGATGAAGAAATGCCATCAAACATTAATCTTGTTATTTCTTAATACCTTATCTTGAATTCTAATCACTTATTCATTAGTTTTTGTCTCTTTGATGGCATTTTTTCATCGTTACATTCGACAAACCTTCCCGATTCTAGTAGATCTTCGAAATCATCTTTCGCTTCTTTGCATTTTTTGAGAACATTTACCATAGTAATGTACATTTTTTTTACACCATCAAAAAATAGAGATTTCAACGAACAAAAAGGCCACCGAGTTTTTTAAAAAAGCAGATATTTTGACGTGAGAATTTTCGATTGAAAATTAGGGTGCTTTTTCGATATTAAGTCAAAATAAGGTGAAAAAATAAATATTTTGAATCAAAAAAATTACAGTGTGTTTGGGACATAAAAAGGTAAGTTTTCACCAAATTTCGTGAAAAAAATTTTTTTTTGTAAAAGATAAAAATAAAAAACCAAAAACTTGGTTATTTGAATTTTTCACATAAATTTTGAGGTTATGTGAAAAAAGTGTAAATACAAAAGTTGTAGATCTTTTTATTGCCTACAACTTTGCCATTCAACTTTTTTCCATAGGACTTGTAGTTTTGCCGGAAATCGAGATAAACAGTTTTCCACCCTTAAAAACTCACCCCCACCCACTTCCCGACCCCAGATCGCCCGTAAATTATTTTTCCTTTCATTTTTGTTATATTCTCTTCCTTTTCCAATGGGTTTCATCCTACTATTATTTTTTTTGTTTAAAAAATTATCGACCCTGGTCTATGAGGCATATTCCTGAAAAATTTAAGCTATAGGAACCTCGTTTATAAATGTTTTTGAAAATGTCTACAATGAATAAGTGATAGATAGGAAACATATACCCTGGCAGTTGTCCCCCCCCCCTCGGAAGTTCATGTATAATGAAAAAGAACTTTTTATAATTCACAATCAATAGAATATTAAAAATCTTCTTCTCGAAATTATAATAATATTTATTTAAAAGAATATATAGAGAAATATACCAGTTAGGTGTACCATTTTAAGATCTTCCATCATAATTTTAGAAACGTGGCCATAGCAACAATAATATAACAAGGTTTTCGTTCTACCATGTAGAGTTGCGAAGGCGCTGAACGCCAAGTAATATTTATTCAAATGTACAATAGATATCCTGTGTTTTGCAACAAAGATAATGCAAAATCACGATCCATTGTCACAACTTGAATGAATCTGCATATGGATAGTTTTTTCAAAGCAGTACATGCGAGCTAGTAAACAAAAAGTCTCACGATATCAGATCCTACTCCTTTTGCTGCTGTTGTTCGTGGAAGAAACGGCAGCATCACAAAACGTTGTGTATCGCCCACGAGGTTTCTCTGGAATGTTGTTGGACAGGCGAAAATGCATGAAACTTAATTATAATTGGGCATTAAATTGGAAGTTCGGGCACACGAATTTATACCGATTCCTTGTCGTTGGATGTGATAGTTCTGGGCTTTTCTGGCCACTCCAAGCAAGCTAATGAAGACGTCACTTCTTCTGTGGCAGCTCAAGGCCGCCTGCCTTTGACTCCTCCTTATCCTTCGACTAGTTAAAATAATAGGTTTTGTATGTCTTCGTGCATAATGCAACCACCTCGTAACAAATGAGAACGTAGTATTATTAAGTATTTAAAATTAAATTCTTGTCATTTTGATATCAGATAGATATACAACATTAATATGACTGGGGGGTGCATTGACCCAATAAAAAAATGATATTCGTTTGAAACAAGGCGTCCTAACAAAAATACCTCTTCTTACCACATGTTCTAAATACTGGTGTATAAAGTATTATAAAAATGGATTTCAGGTGGTAATGAAAATTCACAATGCAAAAGAATTGCAAACAATTTTAACAGTTATAGTATAAATCCTTTCGGTAGCTCAGGTCATCTAACGTTTGAGATTCGGCTAAACCGACTCGAATTCGGTGAAGAAAATAATTGACGGACTAAAAGCGACGGTATGTTGTTGAACTGTCTATAGGTAGGTACATACAAACGCAAAAATCTTTAGCAATATAGGTAGTATATAAAATGATCACGTGTGATCTCACGATCTCAATGCACGTTAAAAATCCCTACCCTATCGGAGTTTCCAAGTGTGCTAAGGTAGGCTTCTGGCATCGGTGTTAAGCCATAGTAAAAGAAATGAGCCAATGTTAAAGAAAGATAAGAAAGTTACACATTGGAAGGGTACCCTAATAAAACAACCTGTAAATGTAGTATACCGGGTGTCCACCCTAAAAATCAAATATAGGCACAGGTGTTTTGCCATTATTTTTGTGCAGCTTTAATAAATATTAAATGTAATTAATAGGGAGTTAGTTTTAGCCAACTGAAATATTTTTGGCCAATGTCATTGATTTTTTTAATATTACCTATAGTATCATTACCTTTTCCCCAAGTTGAATTTACTTTATAAGTAAAGCTTATCGTTTGGTATTGAAAAATCCTTTAATAGGTTACGTTTTGGCGCTTCTAACGGACGCAGCATAAAAACTAACTCTGCTCCGAATAAAATAATATACTATTTTGTTTTCAAAACCCCTCTTCAGTTCATCATAAAGTTTGTTCGATACTGTGCTATATTATTTCTGCAAGGTCACGAATATTCTACTTTCGAAAGCTAAATTAAGTCATTATCTGCCAGCGGTGTATAGATATTGAGAAAGATGATCGATCAAAGTTGGTATAATTTATAATGTATAATGACTATACCCGTGTGTAAAAAAGCAAGTAATAAACTCTCCTTCCTAGTTCACTTGTGTAATATGATACATTCAGTTTCTACTTTTCAGGCGTACATTATTAGCATAACCGATTAAATAATTTCTACAGTACCTACCTAACTGATTCAAATTATCGACACCCTTACAGCACTAATGTAACAATTCTTTTTGGTTGTTAGCAACAATTAGTTGCTTGATACACATTTTATTTCTTAAAACAAGTTAAATAAAAATTCAGTTAAAATTGTCTTTTATTCGAGTGTAGGACCGCAGGATATAATCGCGTTTGTTTCTATTAGAGTTCGTTTGCCAACTTATGTTTATTAACACCTTTTTAGCAGTTTTGATGAGTAATATGGTAATCTATATAATAATCTTTTAAAAGCTTGTTGTTTGCTACACATTCGCGTGTTAGGATTGCCAAAACAGTGTACAAGGTTCGTAAATTATTTAACCTTACGGTCGTGCCACTACTCGATACTTTTTCGAAATTTTTGCGTTTATTTGAATTTGAAATATCTAATTCTGTGACTCATAAGATTGTATTGTATATTGTATTGTCCTGAAGATATTTTCAAAACTACTAGGTACTTGTAATAAGGTTTGTTCGTTTGTACTCACTAATGACACTAAACTGAACTGAAGTGACGTCACCAGTGCAAGTACAGTGCAAGTAAAGTACAGGAATAGTGCAGGTATTCCTGTACACAAACGAACAGTTAAGTGTGATTAAGTGCAAGTTCGAGGTTGTGTACTAACCTTAAAAAATTTGAAATGTTCCATAACAAAAAAACATTATCATCATTACTAGCCGAAGATGAAGGCGAATCATTATTTTTTGAAAGTTCCAGCAGCGGCGATAGTAGTGACGAGGAAACTTTATTACATGGCATTTTAGAAACTTTAGCACAAAAGAAGAAACGAAATACCATTATAAATTTTTGTGAAGAGGTATGTATGGGAGAAGTTAGCAAAAAATAATACCTAACATAGTATATTTATAGGTTGTACCGAAGTACACACACGAGGAGTTCGTCATGCATTTTAGAATTACCAGAGCCCTATATTTTAATTTGGTTGAAAAGTTTTCTAAAACGGAAATCTACATCACACTTATTGCTACAGGTAAGCATTGTATTTGACTTAACTAGTTGCAAAAATACATAAAAAAATCTGTATTTCAGCAAATTCTAGAGCTAATATAAGTCCAAGCAAACATATTCTGGTTTTTTTATGGTTCGCAGGACACCAAACTGCTTCGTTTCGAGACGTTGCAGATCGTTTCGATATATGTTTAAGCTCACTCCATGACGTTTTAACTAGAGTGATGAACTTCTTAAGCTCATTAGCTGCAGAAGTAATTAGATTTCCAACAACAATGGAAAAAGAGACAACAAAAAATTTTTACAGCAGAAAAATGTTCCGTAATGTAGTTGGTATGTTCTTATAAATATCCTGTTCCCAAAACAATTTGTCACTAATCTTTTTGTAGGATCAATTGATGGTTCGCATATTAGAATCGACAGGCCAAGTGAGCGACCAACCGATTATTTTAACAGAAAAGATTACCACTCCATTGTACTGCAAGCAGTCTGTAATGAAGAACTTCAATTCCTAGATATTTTTGTTGGATATCCAGGCTCTGTGCATGATGCCCGTATTTTTCGCAATTCTCCACTATTCAACAAACTGGATGAACTTTGTACGGATGGTGAACATATTCTTGGTGACAGTGCATATCCTCTGTTACCAAATTTAATTACACCATATAGGGATAATGGACATTTAAGTGTAGCTCAAAAGCAGTTTAATATTAAATTGAGTTCTTGTCGAGTGTCAGTAGAACATAGTTTCGGAAAATTGAAGCAAAGATTTAGACAGCTATACCATTTGAAATTAAGAGGTGGACAACGTATTTGTCATTTCATACGGGCATGTTGCGTGTTACATAATTTATCAATTAATGACAACATGGAATTGAATTTAGACCTTACACCGGATGAACAGCCAGATAATGTTTGCAACCAAGAAAATACAAATATAAGTGCTAGTAAGATCAGGGATGATATTTGTCAGCAATTATTTAGAAATGGTACGTAAACATAATACCTACAGCTGTGTAGTGAAGGGGCTTAAATAAAATAGGGTTTGATATTGTTCATACTGAGATTTATTTTTTAATTGATTAATGTTAAATAAAAGAAATTTTAAGTTTTAAAACTAATACATACTTACTTATACAGGGTGATTCAAAAATGGCGCATAAGCTCTTCAGTACGTTGTAGGGGACGGTTATTTGAACTGTAGAAAAATCATAAAAAAATTTTAGCTGCTACATTTTTGTAGTTTGAGCATTTTATTTATTACCCACTATGAAAAAATACTTAAATTATTTATATGAAATGATGAGAAGTTTCAAAATCCACATGAATTCAAAGTTGAGTTCTCAACTTAACTTCTTCATTTCTCAGCAAATTAGCGGCTAAGAATTTTTTTACTATTTTGCCTACACTTCAATTATTATTCCCTACAACGTACTGAAGAGCTTATGCGCCATTTTTGAATCACCCTGTATTTACTTTCAATGTTAAATAAAATTATTTTAAGTTTTAAAACTAATCTATGTCATACTTATATTTATTTTGAACGTTAAATAAAATAAATTTTAATTTTCTCCTAGTTATTTACATTTATATGCATAGGCATCACTCGGCGTCGGCATCAATGTTTAATAATTTGTCGAGTAAAATGTTTCGTTTTTTTAATTCGGTAATCATTTCATCACGCTGCCTAGTTTTAATTTTCTCGGTCTCCAATTTATTTTTATTTTTCTCTGCAATCGCTTTCCTCAACTCCTGCAGTTCGTTTAAAATTGGATTAGAACGTAATCTCCTCCGCTTTGTGGGGGTGCCAGCATTACCATTTGCCTCGGCACATTCTACATTTGTAGATCTACAAAAATACAAATATTTAAGATTTGAATTTTTGTGAGTAGTAATAAGGTAAACGTACCCTTCATTGCCATTCGAACCTAATGTATATGGCGGATTAATTGAATGCCTCTTTAACAGAACTTCACTTAGTTCCCTGCAGAATTATTAACATATTACTAAATTGTTTTTTTTATTAATTCATGTAATAGTACTACTTACTTTTCGTAAGGACAGTGTTTCCTCCCGCGGCCTGTTTTTCCTTTATTTTCCATCTTGGCTTTGAACGCTCTCTCCAAGCTTTTCCATTTGTTTTCAATTTGAATTATTGAATACATATGGCCATGTTGGGCCATATCAAATTTTAGTTTCTCCCACATTTTTCTTAAAGTTTTCAATTTTCCCTGTTCCACCATTGGCTTATATTTGGAATAAAGACATATTAAGAGCTTCGTGGGTTCTTCGGGCCACGTTACACCTTCATTGTTTGCCGTTTCAACCTCATGCCGATCGTCCTTCTCCTCCTCTTCATTAAATACAAGCTGGAAGGTTTCATTACCTGCATTTATAAGTTGATTTGTGTGGTTACTCACAACCACACATGGCACATGTATATGGTCCTCTGAATTATCTACAAATTTATAATAAAATACATGATATTCTCGAAATGCCAAGACGACTTACCAATTGCGAAGACATAGCAATCTTCTTCTATGAGGAAGTCCCCAGAGCCTGGTTCTCTAAGAATGTTTGCAATTCTACATGCTGAAGCTTCTGAACTCATTTTTCACTGTAAATATCTACAACATATTTATTTGCGTTATGTTGTGTTATGTGTTATGAATACTTACAAATGTTTATTTTTTTTGCATAATTTTTGAATAAAAACACTTATTAGGCTCCTCAAGAATTATAAAAAATTGTATATTAGATCGTTTAATCGAATATTAAATATATTTACAATACTTACTTGTTGCTGTATAAAATAATTTGGAACACGAGTCTCTTTTAATTTGGTTTTCGCGCGCTATTTTCTTTTCTGTGTAATTCGACACTGTACCTGCACTGTCTACACTTCCTCTTGAGCAGGAGTAGAAAGTTCCACTTCGGTGCAACTACACGAGTACAAACGAACACAAAAAGTACCGCTTAGTTCACAGCAATGCACACAAACGAACGCCGTTTCGTGCAAGGTGTAAAAAGTGCAACACAAACGAACAGACCTATAGATTCAGAAAACTCCCGCGACGTTTAGTGTGTCAAATGGAAAAATGAAGAATATAAAAATCACTATAAATTTTTGAAAATGGGGCCTTGATTATTAATAGCTAATAGGGACCATTTAACACATTTTGGCCCGGTATTACAATATCTCAGTTTAAACCATCACAGCGTCCCAGTTAAACTTCAGAATACAAAGGGAAATCTTAGGAAAATCCGGAGTTAAATTCCTAAACTGGAGTTTTCTGAATGTATTATCCTAAAGTCAGTCGCGCATCTCTATATCAACCCTATTTTATCAAACTCCCTAATACTACAACTTACATTATTGCTACTTGTTGGGTTCTACACAATAACATTTTACATTACCTTTATGTAATGGAAAACAACCATTAAAGAGTAAAGTAGTGTTAAAAAAGAAGGGAGGATTATGTACCAGCAACTCCATTGAAAATTAACAGAACTATGCAATCCAAAATATGCACGTTATTTTTGAAATGGGCAGTATTATATTAAATAATAAATACTAAATAAAATATCGATTTAATATTTATTATTTAATCATGGATTTTAACAAAGTACCTAACGCTTGAGAATGTCAATAAAGTATTATATTAATAATAATTAACGAAATGATTCAAGTATAAACTTCTATAATTTAATATTTTTATTATTTCCATATCAACTAACGGAAAGGAAAATTAAAGAACTTATTAGAAATATTCATAATAATTTTAATTTTAACTTAGAATTATTGTCAAATTGACGACAAACTGTTTATGAATTAAGATTTTCAAATTTGTAATAATCAGTTAAAATTATACAGTGCTTCCCGAAAGTAGTAACGGATAAATTTAATAAAATCGCTGAGAAAAATATTTCAAATAAATGCTCGGACACCTCGATTTTTATTTTTACATTGTCATTTAGAGATGTAATTTTCAACCCTCCAACTCTAAGCTATGCCAACTCCAACTTTAAAAATTCAAATAGCAAAGAACCCTTTCTGATACCTTATGTGATAGCTTTTTTTATGCTGAATACAATAAAAAAAAGTTTTTCAAAATCGGTTGATAAATAACGGAGATATTTACCAAAATATATTCAAATGAAAGTGCCAATATTTGAGCAGGCGTTGGTACTGCTCTAGCAATGGGTGGTAAAACACAATTTGTGTTTACATTCAATTGCAAACAAGTTGCAATTGTTTTTTACCACCCATTGCTAGAGCAGTACCAACGCCTGCTCGAATATTGGCACTTTCATTTGAATACATTTTGGTAAATATCTCCGTTACTTATCACCCGATTTTGAAAAACTTTTTTTTATTGTATTCAGCATAAAAAAGGCTATCAGATGAGGTATCAGAAAGGGTTCTTTGTTATTTGAATTTTTAAAGTTGGAGTTGGCAGCACTTAGGGATTGGGGAATGGGGGGTTGAAAATTACATCTCAAAATGATAATTTAAAAATAAAAATCGATGTGTCCGAGCATTTATTTAAAATATTTTTCTCAACGACTTTATTGAATTTATCCGTTACTTTCGGGAAGCACTCTATATTCACGAAATATATTTAAAACGAACTGCCATAGTGGTTAAAAAAATGACTCCTCCGGGCACTTAGCCATACCAAAAAATTCAAATCAAACATATTTTCAATCTATTGACATTCTCAAGCGTCACTTTGTTGAAATCCATGATTATATAAATAATAAATATTAAATAAAATATCGATTTCAACGGGAAATAACAAGATTTATTTATATATTTTCAATCACTCATATTCATACTGTTAAGGCTATTTTTGATAATATTTACTGTAATTTTATAATTATAAGGTTTACAAGTAAAAAATAAACTAAATTACCCAAACTTAACCCAAAAGAATGCTGTAAATAAAGGCTGGCGGTTATGTCATCGCGACAAAAGCACGGAACCACTAGATGGGGCCACTAAAATTTCCACAGTTTTCAGATATCATATCTGAATAGCGTGAAACATGTTACTCGTACACATAAACTGCATAGGGCACATCATGGCGGCCCCCATCGTGAATTGATTTTCTGAGTAACGCGGATAAACAAACAACTGTCCAACAAGTCCATTCATTATGCAATATAGGCATATTGCAAGTTAAATGGACCGGCCACTTTATCATTGAAATATAGCAAGCCATTATACACTGCTAACACTCTTGCCCCTCCCTTCTGATTTTGATTATTGTTTGTCAAATTACACAGTGTTTTTTTTTTAGTTTTTAATAAAGAACAAGATTCAAAACGAACGATTTTTTGGAAACATGATCTATACAGACGAAAAAAAGAGAAATGTGTATACTATATCCTATCCGCATTATCGAATTATTAATAGATAATGTTAGGGATTATTTTAGTGTAAAATTCTAACAAACCGGTCCCTAATGTAGGTATCTATATCAAGATCATCTAGAAAATTTGACACAACATGAAGAAAAAAATTGACTTAAAACAGTAACACATGAATTTGTACACATTTCTATTTTTTCTTGGTCAATATACCTAAATGATGGTTTCAATAAATTGGTAGTTTTCAATCTTGTTCTGTATTAAATATTTAAAAAAAAAACAAATTTAAGAGGTGACAAACAATAATTTATTAAAGTCAGTAAGCAGGGGCAAGAGTGTTAGCAGTGTATAATGGGTTGCCTATATTCCAATGATAAAGTGGCTGGTGAATTTAACTTGCAATATGCCTACATTGCATAATAAATGGACTTCATGTGAGTATTGTATATTACATTAACGAGCATGGAACGTAGCATCTAACACACCCGAGTGCAGAATACAACATTTGGTATTTGAGTTGTCTAACGCTATTAATTTTCAATTTCGTTGGCGTATTTTGTAACCGAAGATACGACCTAACATTTTTCATAATGTAAACGATAACTCCTGTCGTTAAATAAACGACTATGATTCGCAATAGACGCGAATGAATGTGTATCTATGACCACATAACACACAATTACAATCTCATAAGAGGAATGCTTTTTTTACTGCGTCTGATTTATACTTAATCTAAAATACACTTGAGCAAAATATATTTCTTATTTGTATCATACAATATTTTCGTTGCGCCTTAATTATAAACAACATATGAAATATTAACTTACGAAGTGAAGTTAATACACAGTAATATTAGATTTTCTAACCTACATGGCTATACATGGCAATTATTCTCATATAAAAGGTGTTTCCAATCTTGCATCGTAAATTCCTTTAGGACATTATCGTGCAGCATTCGTTATTAAAGGAACGCAGATTTTATCAGTTTATTACTTGTAGGGATTTATCTTCCTTAAGAAGAATATTTATATGTATAAAGTTAATAAAGTACATGTTTATAGATAATTTGTCTTACACTTTATTAACCTTAAGGTATTTCAGTTTAAAAGAAAATAGTAAGCATGTTATTGGTTGGTGCACGTATGAGCATGAATCATTTTGAAAGTCACTTCAAAAATGTGAATACCGAAGTTTACAAAGTGAATTATTTTTCATTAAGGTGATCGCGGAAACTGTAAGAGATTTTCAAAAGCCAATTATGTGATGTGACTGGTTGTTATACAGTACTTCCCGAAAGTAACGGATAAATTCAATAAAATCGTTGAGAAAAATATTTCAAATAAATGCTCGGACACGTCGATTTATATTTTTAAATTATGATTTAGAGATGTAATTTTCAACCCCCCACCTCCCAACCCCTAAGCGCTGCCAACTCCAACTTTAAAAATTCAAATAGTAAGGAATCGTTTCTGATACTTCATCTGATAGATTTTTTTATGCTGAATACAATAAAAAAAAGTTTTTCAAGATCGGTTGATAAATAACGGAGATATTTACCAAAATGTATTCAAATGAAAGTGCCAATATTCGAGCAGGCGTTGGTACTGCTCTAGCAATGGGTGGTAAAAAACAATTGCAACTTGTTTGCAATTGAATGTAAACAAAATGTATTGACATTACTTAGTGGAGTGTGTGTTACTTATTATTAACGATTTGAAAAATAAGATAACAAAAATGAGATTTACTGAAGCCGAAAGAATCGAAGTTTTAATGATGATTGGGGTTGGAGATAGATAGATACATTTTTTTACATTCAATTACAAACAAGTTGCAATTGTTTTTTACCACCCATTGTAGAGTCGTACCAACGCCTACTCGAATATTGGCACTTTCATTTGAATACATTTTGGTAAATATCTCCGTTATTTATCAACCGATTTTGAAAAACTTTTTGTTATTGTATTGAGCATAAAAAAGGCTATCAGGGTTGAAAATAAGGACGGGGACGAGTTGGTTCCCGTTATCAGTAGATAATTACCTTACTCATAATCCGGGGGTCGAGTTGGTTCCCGCTTGCAAAGGTAAAAGTAGGTCTCCTTATCAGTACATAATTAGGTAACTTATAAATCGAGTTGGTTCCCGAGTGGGCTATATGGGAATGAAGCCATTTAAAATAAACTACAAGTGCCACCCGACAGCACTTTTTGAAAACCAAACTTGAATTTGTCTATCATCTATCACTAACAATTGTTTGCTTTCTTCACTGTACATGACATATAAAGAACTCATGTTTGTAAAGTGTAGATAACAATTTACAACTAACTGTTTCAAATTTACAAAAGCAGATAACAACCCTCTGTATTACAAATATACAACTATGATTGGTTGTAGACAACCTCCGCCCTTACTTAAATAGTTAATCATTCGCAACATTCTTACGTTACCAAAATATCAAAATACTTAGAAATGCTTAAGATACTCATGGGAACCAACTCGTCCCTCAATGCAAAAGCAATTAAGGGTCATTAAAGGGATTGGGAACCAACTCGACTCTGCCGGAAAATAACATCTCTAAATCATAATTTAAAAATAAAAATCGACGTGTCCGAGCATTTATTTGAAATATTTTTCTCAACAATTTTATTGAATTTATCCGTTACTTTCGGGAAGCACTGTATGTACATATTTTGTATCAGTTTGATAATACTGACAATTTGACACATGAAGCAAATGCATATCATAATGAATCTATTTTTAACCCAAAATATAAAAAGGTATCTTTCAGCAAACATTTAAAAGACGAAAACCCCATTTGCATCGTAACTTAGAGAAGAGTTTGGTTCTTTCAGAAAACCTAATAATGGAGACAATTTATATATTGGTTCAAATCGAGGTACAAATAGGTCAATTACTTAGGCAACACGATTCGCAGATCTATGCCCTTCGAACTTTTCTTATGGAAATTGATGAAAAATATTTCTGATCATATAAAACAGACAATAAACCCAAAGAAGTAGTCTTAAGTACTTTTAAATACGCAGATAGATGAACTTAATTACGATTTAACTTCCAGTTAAGCTAACTAACAGTCAATTGTCATGGATACCATTGTTAAAAGATGTGTTTCCATGACAATTGATCGTGGGTTAGCTTAACAGGGAGTTAAATCCGAATTGAAAGACCGCTCCTAACTTATCCTGTTATCTACCTTCATATTTTTTGGATATAGTTAGGTATTAAAATATACGTCAAGAGTACAATAAAGGTACGCGTCCACTGGTCCGCATCGTCCGCCCCGCACGGATCAAACTAGATGGGATATTTCAACCGTAGTGGGTTTTCTGGTACGTACGTGTTGTAACGTGTCAGTGGCGTTCGAACCGTTCTTCGTTAGGATGAATTTTCCGGGAACCGTTCCGTACGGTCTGGGCCAGTGGACGCATACCTTTAGCAGATGGTTATGTACCCAGTTCGTCTTTCGTTTATCGTATGTTATTGTAAAAATACGACTGTGCTAAGGAACCTCGTGAACCATACGTCGCGTCGTCGACACATTCACAAATGTCAAACGCAGCTGTTCTGCCGATTTTTTCCACAGCAATTTATTATCAATGCTTACCGTTGCCAAAAACTGTATGAGTTCTTATGGCCATAATGCATGAAATAAACTCATAAGAAATGCACAAGATTTTACGCCTCAATGTTAAATGTTAGACTTCAGACTGCGTGTAAACCTCTTATGTCTCGTACAGACAATATTTAATGTACATTTGGATTAAAAATTACTACCATATCTATTGGTTGCAATACTGATGCCTGATGAAATTATTTATTTTATTCAGATATCGGTGGTAGTTCCAAGCGGCAGCAACTTGAGTGGGATCGATTGGTGGATTGGTGTTGCCGAAGAAGATGCCAGTTCACCATTGCCTCTGGACGCCAGCGAGGGCGGCTTGTGGTCAGGAAATTTCGTCCCTCCACCTCCAAGACCAATTTTCTTGGATGAAGGAGTCACTCCTGACGGGCTTACAACATGTGACCTTTGCTCATGGGCCTGGCAAAACAGCAACGCATTCACATTGGACACAGCAATGGGTTAGTAGTTCTTCTTCATGTTCTAAGTGATACTGCAATATTGTAATAGTGTATAAGGTCCCCACAATAAAGGACCTAATAAGAGTACAATATCTGATTATTATAACTTCACACAGAGACATGAATATTTATTCCATATTTATACTGTGTTCCCAAAATATGCAATTTAAAGTAATATAAGACCGAATACACGCATCTAATCTAAAACAAATCCGGTACATCCACAGACAATGCAAATTTTTATTGTAATCTAATAATGAGAGGATAAATATACAACTATCCTAAGAATAATCGCGGTCTCTACTGCAACCATAAGAATCCAACTAATTTACGAACACGTTACGTTTAAACCGAAAATAACCTGCTCCATATCTTTACATAATTGAAATTATACTTTAAATTGTAAAGATAATAATATACATAAGTACATAATTAATTCATTCATTTAGCACAGGATCCTTCAGAAGTATAAACGTTTTTTGGCAACCATCATAACCCCCCCCCCCCCCACCCATAAGAGAGGGAAGAGCTGTAAACTTATAAAGTTAAATTTTATTTTATAGCGTTGCTGGAAGCACCGTGATGCGTTTACCGTTTTTACAATTAGCAGCGCAAAAATACTCTTAAATGGTAGAGAATATTCATTTCGATAGTATAAAATTTGTATATTATAGGTACTTACATAAGAAAATGTTAGATTGAAAGAGAGAAAATGTCTGCGTCTTGGTAGACTAGAATATAAACAAACCGTGGCATCCAGAGTGCCGTGTCTTGAAATTTGTGTTTGCAATAGAAATAATAGTACCTAATTCCAAACAGCAATAAGAACTAATGCGGAGTTATTAAAATCGAATTATTTTTTTAGTATAGAACGACAGATGAAAATCAGGGTATTAGCGTACCTATTAGAGAGTTTTTGAGCACCGTACGCTAAGTCGCTAAGACTTAAGAGTTCGGTAACGCTAACACTAACGTCTTTGCTAAGCAAAACAATATGTTGCTTGTGTATAATTTAAGCGGAAAGTCAAATTGTCAATGTCGAGAAATTACCGTGTTCCCGCTACGCGGTCATCCGACCGCTATTTCTCTCAATCGGCAATTTGTAAGTTTGTGCAATAATGGTTAGTGCTACTAAGACTTCGGGAAACAGAACATGTTAAAGATGAGCCCTTATCAGGAAGAGCAAAACATTATGTATAAGTAGTGCTGCCGCGGCCGCCGAGAACGAGAAATTTCTCGTCTCGTCTCGTCTCGAATTTTCGAGACGAGATTGTCTTCATTTCTCGCCTCGCTTTTTCGAGACGAGACGAGAAATGAGGTGGCGAGAAACGAGACGAGATGAGAAATTCTAGCGAGACTCTCGCCATTTTGAGGATGTGGGGTAAAGCCATTATTGTGGCATATGAAAAACTTAACGTTAAAAAAGTAGCTGCTATCATTAAATAATTTGTAATTTCGGCAATTTGTTTTTAATTCTCGCAAAAGTCTGCGATCCTAAATGCTTTTTTAGCTTACCATCTTGCAAAGTATCTTTATTTGTTTTAATAAAGCAGTAAAATGAAGTAACTATAATATTATACTCTGTGGTTTGGCAATAATTTCACTTCCACTTGTTTGAGTTTTTTACTTACACGAGTTACACGCTACTGATTATTTTACATTTTTGCATTACAGAGTGATCTCTAAAATTTTCCAAATACGAATAATTTGATTTTTTCTTGAATTCGTAATTAACAAAACACTACAAACTGTCATCGATAACACTTCGAGAGCGCGAGAAATTTCGAGACTCTCGCGCGAGAAACGAGACGAGACGAGAAGCTGATACCGCGAGACGAGAGGGACTCAATTTCTCGTCTCGACATTTCGAGACGAGACGAGAGTCATGTTATTTCTCGTCTCGTCTCGTCTCGCGGCAGCACTATGTATAAGCTCTAGATGTGTTACTGGAAAATTCAAGAAACACACGTTGTTCTTATAAACAAGGTTCATTGAATTTAGAAATGAATCAAAGTTCTCTACACAGAATTTTAAACAATCAGGAGTTTTATACGTATGGTATATATTTTATACGTACCTTGTTCAAGAATTAACAATCGAATATTGTGAACGAACATCTAACATAATTATACTTGATTATACCTAGGATGTAATAATAATTTAAATTTTGTAAACCAAATAGCTACTGTTTGCATTAAAAAGGTTAAAGTAGGATTCACACTCGTGCAGCAACTAAGCAACTAGTTGCTGCATCACCTGCTGCATTTTATTGCGCAACTCCAATAATGCCACATACATTTACACTTGTGCATCAAAAAAAAATTCTACAGCGATTTTAAATTTTAACAACCAACATTATTAGTTGCTATACAATGTTGGTAACATACGAGAAAAGCGCTTAAGATTATTTAACTGATACCTATTCCTGTTGTTAGTACCTACAATGGATTTCTAAGAAATTGATTTAAGAAATTGCTTTGTTTCTAATAATTGGTGCATCCAGGTTCATCTGCATCCCTAGTTCAAAGGTTATGTTCTTGTTATGAATGCTGCAGAAAGACAACAAGAAACAAGCAAGTTGGTAATACGAATATCCCCAGAAAATCACTAGAATTGCAGCGACAAACTGCAAAGAAATACAACACGTTCTAAACTGTGCATTTATTGTGCATTGAAAATTGAAGGGAAAAAACGTAATGTGAATGCATAAGTTTATGCTGCATGGAAATGCACGAGTGTGAATCCTAGTAAAGTGAAGATTCTTTAGTTAATTGAAAGTCTGATGCTTTTAACACATTGTTTATTATACTCCTGCACTAACAAATTAATAACAATACTCACATAACCTTTACTCGAAATGTAGCGTGCCAGCAGTTGCGGTAAAAGATGGGGACGGGGAGAGAAGCTCCCGCTAGGCTTTTATATCCGTTTCCGTTATACCCTGTACCAACTTAAAAAGGTATAACTAACATCCCTACAATTCCAACTAACAATATTACTATTTGTAAGATCGAGACTTGCCGAGGTCGTCAAATTATCCGAGACCTGTAGGCGAACTTAACACGCACGTACCTTAGAATATTTTTTGCACAATCGATGATGTATTTGTGAAATTTCAATAGATATGTGAAAAAACTCCATGAACAATATTTAATAAACAAATCCACATTTTTAAACTTCCATGCTATGGTTGTTAATAGTCCTCGGGTATGGTAAAAACAACTTACTATACATGGCAGAAATGCTAGTGAGTAAACAAAAAGCTCCATCGTGAAATATAAATTTTATTACCAAATGAAGAAGCGTTAAGGAACACCTACAGTCGACTTTTGGTTCCAACATGTACCTATGTAGTACTTACGTAAATCATAATTTTCCTGAATAATGATTTTGAAGAATCGATTTTAATGAGTTGCTGCTACAGTCCCCAGTTAATCGTCCTCGACTTCATTTTATGGGACTGATTAGAAAAATAATATTTACTACGATCGCCCGGAAAAGAAGATTTTAAAATTTCGACTATATTTCGATTATTAAGTATATTAGTAATATTAATAATAAGTAATTAAATATTAAGTACCCACAAGCTCATAAATAACTGACGTTATTTTAAAATAATGTTTATGTACGACTGCATTATAAAGTACTGTTTATGACATAGTTTTGCGGTCATAAAGTAGTTCTTTATAGTACTAGTAAAATAAAGTTACTTTATTTTACTAGTACTATAAAGTACTACCTGTACGTTATCTGTCAATGTCAAAATAAATGTCAGAATAAATCCATTTAAATTTATTACATTGTAAGTACCTAAATACATTTTAACTAAATATAACAAATATGTACTATACCTGATTGTTATAATAATGGTTGTTAATATTTATAACACAATGATTGTTACTAGAAATATTTATCCCTACAATTTCGTTGCTTTTTCTTGTTACTTCCGAAATTCTTGAGTTTTCTTGACCCACTACAGAGACGCTGGAAGTAGAAGGTTCTTCACCAGATACCTCGCCTAGGATCTTCTTTGCAACGCTAATTTTGGTATTTTCACAATCATCAATATAGCCCTCCGCCACTGTAGATGAGCGCCAACCCCCATGTCTTTTTATTCCCTCCATATTGGCTCCCGCATTTGCTAGAAGGGTAGCTGAGGTGCGCCTAAAGCAATGACCCGTATATGAAGAAGGATTTTCTACACCTAGACATTTGGCAACCACAGCTGCCACATTACCGATTTTGTGTATTCCGACGGGCTGAACAGTACATTTTTCTTTAATGTAATTGATAAAAAACCTTTTGTGTGGTGTCCTGGTTGGTCGAAGTGCCATGTATCCTCTAACAAGTTCAAGTAGATTAATATTTTCAAGTTTACCTGGAACTATTATAAAAGACCGATCTGCTTTGGTTTTGGTGTCTTCAAGTTTAACTAAAAAATGTGTTTTACAATCTTCAACACATGTTGTCAATAACGTCACTAATTCTTGACGTCTGCAGGCACCAGCCACACCAAATATGAGGACAACCTACAACAAATTATGTTTTTACTAGGTATTAGATGTTCAAAACAAAACGTCATTAAGTAAAACATTCATACCTTGTTAAATAAATGTTCCTTATTGTCAGCTTTAATCAAAAATTCGTCTATATGATCCTTAGTCAATGTAAGGGACTTTTTAGGTTTATATCCTTCTCCTTTTCGTTTCAAAAAAGGAATGACACTTGGAAATTTACTAATGTCAACTCCCTCACGTAGATTTATAGTCAATCGTAGCATCGAATATTTACTCCATAGCGATGAACTTTTATACCGGGAAAGATCGCTGTTAAAATACGCTAAGATGCTGTCTTCACAAGTTTTAATTTTCTTATTAGAACACCATTTACGATACGCATTATATGTTTCTTCGTATAAATGCCTGGATTTTAATGGTAATAGGGAATCTTTAGCAGTAGCAGCGATATTTTTAATTTCCTCGTTAGTTTCTTCGTTAGAACTATTCGTTTGCATTTTAGTTAAAACACCATCCATTTCTTCGAGTATTTTAACTACCTATTTCTTTTACAAAATTTACATAAATTGCTTTTCTAAAAACAACTACTAGCTATTTTATAAACAAGTAGCTAAGCAACAGCAAAAGCACACTGTGATATATCCAGTTTTCCAATGGCAACTATATATTACAAGCCAAATTTTTGTCTGTCAAGAATAGATATCAAATTTATAAATTGAATTTTTTTCGATAATGAACCAATTTTAGCAGTCGAACATAAAGCTTTGTATGCAATTCGTACATAATCTGACTTTATTGACTCGTCATCTTTATTAGCCTCGCTCGCAAGCTCGCTCGTCAATAAAACAGACTCGCCAAATAAAGTCTTAGATTATGTACTTGTTACATAAATAGCTATTATTTGTGTTTATTTTCATTTCATAATACATACTTACTTGTAGTAATAAATTTTATTTGTTGCTTGACATACTATTGTCTTGTGTTTTCAATTGTTTTCTATCTCATACACACATTTCAAGAACTCAAGGATGCGATAAACTCTACCAAGACGCGAAAGTTTTATTTGTCCCTTTTTACATTTAACATTTCGTTATGCAAGTGTAGGAATGTAAGTTTTACATTATTGAACAGAGAAAAATAACATATTATGATACTAGTGTATTGTGTATAAGCCAAGCCTTTAAAAGCACGTGGCGACGAGTACTAGTTTAACTTTAAATAGTATGTTTTTCTCCAAGCGTATTGAACTGGTTATGTAGAAGGGCATCATTGTGTTACTAGTAAAACAATATGTTAAATAATTGTACTAGTAACATAATGTGTGTACGTATCCATAGCAACGGATGTATTATACCACTAGCTCATGTCATTGTTTTGTTTTTGTTTTTGACAGTAGTGGAATAGTATATTGATACGAGTTTTATAAGACACATTTTGTAGTACGCATGTTTCCTAAAAGAGTAAGTGCCACAAAATGCGTTATAAACGAGGTATCATACAGTATTTTATCTACTTTTCCACATTTTTAAACAAAAAGAGCAAATTTTCAAAATCTAGGGAATTTCGTTACAGCTGTGAACATTTGTGCGCGGTGCACTCTTAGATCATACATATTTACATGGATAAAGCAACGAGTAGCCAAGTGTGCTACCAACATATCACAGACATATTTTTTTTTCTCTATCTCCATCTTTAACACAAAGAAACCCATCTACCCATCATTGTTGTACCCCAGTGTCAAACCCAAGGTCAAAACCTTCAACAAAAATGTAAACATAACCTTTATATGACATGTTGTGTTTGTATAAATTGTAAAGTGATTGCAGAATGTTTAAGACAATATTATTATCTTCTACTTGCGAATAAAGGATTGTGTAGAGTACATTGTGATAGCTTCCGTTTTTGTTGTAACTGTAACAAGACATGTTTTTTAAAACCAAACAGGAAAGTTCATGGTTTATTCCTTTAGTAGTTAACACAATATTCTTTAAAAACGTCGAATTTATATACATTAGTAAACCTAAACTGTGGTAATAATGCCGCAAGGGGAAAGTTTCCTTCGGTGTATCCTTATTTGATAGCCATCGATATAAGACATCAATAAACCGAATCGATCCGAAAAAAGGAAAGACCTGAAGCATGAATTTCAAATCTAAACGGAGATAACAAGACTTAACTCGAGTTAAAGTACCAAATGACGTGAACAGTAAAACAGTTTGTAACAGGTAAATAATAGTAGTGGTTGTAAGAGATATCGTAGTTATGAATTTCGTTATCTGTTCATCCATAGGTAAACCAGCAAAATAACAAGAATAACCGCATTGGATTGCCACACAGAATATGGTTTATAAAATATAGAAGACCAGTAAGCAATCAGGAACACCTTCCTATAATTTTATTAAAATTAAATTAGACAATAATTTATTGTAAAATTGATAGACCCTGTTAAGTGTACAATTATCAAAATGTTTAGGTATATTTTTTCAGTTGCATCTTATTTCAAAGTTTCTACAAGAAAAAATCATAGTTTGATTGACATATCAATATTATTAGATAATAATTATGTATATAAGACGTAGTCCAAATTCTTCTTGTAATGCCATGCTTGCATCGAGCATTGGTGATGAACTGATAAACATGCACCAAGACGATACTGTACCTATATATTCTGGTTAACCTTTTGCAATCGAGAAGTTTGTGGCTACCAGTCTCCAAGGAAAAGGTGCATGCCGCTGTAGTACTAGGAAAATGTGTTTTCATTGCTTGATATGGCTTTTTGTTAAATGACATCCCTTTAGCCACAAAGTTCTATATTTTTGGGAAATCTGCAATGTATAATAGTAAAGAAGGATTACATAAAAAAATAAAGTGTTAGATGGGGGACTTATGATCGTAACAGTTGCTTTCCCTCGTAGTGAATGTTTAATTTCAGGAAAGGGGATTCTGAATAAATAAAATGTATTGGAACATTTTTAATACCTACTAATAATGCCCAATATAGAGTAATATTAATATTTTCTTTACATAAAAGATGTTGCAAAGTGGTTTATTCTCAACACATGCCCAAGGGATTAGCAATGTTTGTATTATTATTATTAGAAACGTTTGTATTATTGAATTTATAATAAAATACTTACCGGTGAAACGATAAAAAACTCCCTTTCTTTTGAGGAACTCCACAAACGACACATTTTCGAACCATTTTGATTTTTCAATTTGATTTTTAATTTTAAATCTCAACAATGACAGCCGTCACTTTCAAATTTAAAATTAGCCGCCACCTTTTTGCGTTTTGTTTTTCGTGTTGGACGTACGTAATTGTTAGCGATGCGCATGCGCCAACAAAAGGGGTAGCTAAAGGACAGCATCATGGGCGGTAAACAATGTAGAAAGCGATAGTGAGAAAAAGTCATGTGTAGATGTTGGTAGCAGGGACGTACCTACTTTCTTATGCAGTAGCTTTATCCATGTAAATATGTATGATCTAAGGGTGCACTAAAGGCGGCTATAATTTTTTTAATAAATTTGAAACGTCATTGGTTTTTATTTTTACATCATATCCTGTGTATATTGTATTTTATCTTAAATTAAACAAAAATTATACATAATAAACATATTTTAGGTCATTTTGGTTGATTGATTAATTGACAATGACAGTTCGATCTGTCTATTTATACTTGTGAATGTGAGTGAAATATTAGAATTGCCAATGTAAAGAAAAAAAATTACACTGTTTTGGTATTTTTATTATAGCACCCGCTTTTGTCCTTTACGATACGCAAACGCGTATCGTAAAATCCTTAGTACGAACGTAAAGTAGATAAATGACTTTTACAAAATAAACATTTATATATTATTATACAGGGTGTCCCGAAAATGGCGCAAAATATATATGGTACGCTGGTCAGTACCGCTAAACAAGTGTGAGAAAAATGTTAAAAAAAATATTTTCGCTCAAATTTGTAAGATATGAAGATGTAAAGTTAACACTTGTAACTTTTTAAAAATTGGAAATGAAACTGACTAAAAGGGTACCTACTCTATTTGTAGAAAATAATGTCTTTTATTGTTTGCAAAAAAGCACGTAATTACAAATTATTAAATTATTACTGAAGACATTTTTACATCGAGATAGCGCGAAAATGATTCTGGCAACATTGTTCTCTGTTCAAAAACCAGTCGTATGGTTTCCCTGGTAATAATGAGTAGGTAACAAATAACAATCAAAATAAATAGCTTCCTAACAAGTTATAAAATGTGGATGTGCCAGATTGTGCACATCTTTTTCAGTTCATAACTACAAAAACACGGCAGGTAGAATTTTTTGCTTGATTTTTTTTGTATTTTTCCCTTACTCCCTTGTCAGCCCCATAAATATCTTGCGCCATTTTCGGGACACCCTGTATATGTACATTGGTTATACTTGGACTGCTTGAGTTACTATATCATTTTTGTTTCATTCTTGCGCTTTGTTCTTCTAATAGGCGTAATCCCATAATCACCTCATTAGTCAGCCGATGGGGAAATTTCGCCTGAAGCACCACGTATTATGTGGGTAGTCTAACTTATGTTCACTTTTGGAAAATTGCATTATTATAACAAAATTATTTAATTGATTTATAAGATTATCGTAGAAGTTTAACAAAATCTATTTCCGTACGGACATATTACTTTGTTAGACGATACTGTGCATGCAAAGTTTGACTCAATATTCGAATTAGGAACCGAGTAATATGTTAAGCAAGATTGATTAATTAATCAAATTAAACCCAAAAATTGAACCTATAGCCAAAATATATTTCCGTACGACCAATGTACCTACTCTTTATTACAAATAATATGCAATGTCGGCAACTTTGTTGGGTTTAATTATAACCAGCGGCGGATTTACGCAAAGGCGCAAGAGGCGCAAGCCTCGGGCCCCGCACCCAGGGGGCCCCAAAATTGGCCAAATTATCAAAAATTAAAATTTAGATTTAATATTCACGGAGTTGTCATAATAAAAAAAACAATCAATTTTTGGCAATTTGGAATTACGAATGTTCGATTGGCTTTTAATATTTAGGTGGGCCCCCTAATATCCTTTGCGCCTAGGGCCCCGCAAACGCAAAATCCGCCACTGATTATAACAGCAGGAAATTACTAGAAAGATTTGTAATTTTTCCGGCCCGTCTACGGTCACTTCTCAGGGGCCTTAAGCCGAAATTTTAGTAACCCCATCTAGTGGTTCCGTGGTTTTGCCGCGATGATAAAACAGTCGACCTCTATTTACAACATTCTTTTGGGTTATGTTTGGGTAGGTAATTTAGTTTATTTTTACTTGTATACCTCGAACCATTGTACGAATTTACGAATTAGAAAGGATGTTAAATCTATAAAGAAATACGTCAAAGAATGTTTCCTCCACTAAGAAGGAAGTTTTTATTAACCACCAAAATATCAATATCACAAATTATTACAAGCATTTAGCATACCTATAAGCATTTTTCTTAAATTAATAAACAAAACTCGATTAAAACAGCCTTTTAAAAGTATGCATCTATAAATATAACTTTGTCATACCCTAGATTAAGTTATGCTTAACACAATAACACTTGTTTAAGAAAAACTTGATTCGGGTGAAAACTATGCCAGATAATGTCTAAAAACCTATTTTAAATTAGACAATTATTATATACTAACTAACGCATCTCTGACTTTTTTCCGGGTGACTTTTTTTCCGGTAACTTTTTTTCCGGGGGTTTTCTTCCGTGACTTTTTTTTCGGTGCCTTTTTTTCCGTTTACGATTTATTTCATACTTTATTTAGAACAAAATATAATTCTTGGTATAATAAAGTAAAACTAAAAACAAAAAGTCAACTCTTGAATCCTCTAATTCAGTAATTCTAATAATAATACGTAACAAACATTTGGATATTTGACAGAGCACAGAGGTAAAATCAATAGCAAACTAAATAAGAAATAAAAATTTCTATATCTCTATTTAAAAGAATTATATTCGTCTATCAGCCGATGATGCAAATTTCTCCACAAGTTTACCAAAGCCGTCTTTTAAAAGTAGTTTGTTAACTTTTTCTCGTTCTATGGCCATTAGGGCAAGTCCACTTGGGCGTTCTTCGCCTATGTTATTGTCACTATTGTGCAAATATTTTTTTAATCGGCGTAACGTCAAAAATGAACGCTCTGCGGAAGCGGACGTTATCGAACTCGATAAAGTTATTTCAAATAATTCCCAAGCTAAAGGCAGCATATAGCACAATAAAGCTTTTAAAAATGCACCATTTATATCCTGAAACTTACTACCTAAATTGTGTAAAATTTATCTTGCCCCGCGTTTAGTTCCTTGATTTTTTTTAAATTTATCATAAAAAAGTGTGGCTCCAGGCTCCCTCGACGCTACACCACTGACATAGCGTATTGTTTCTCCAAAATTTTAAGTCTGAATAAAAAACTATTTTTTCTAATAAATTAGAAACTAAGACAGTAATGGTTTAAAAGAAACAAATTGGTATGAACCAATGATAAACGTTCAATATTAAATCTTTTCATAAAATTATAGGTACGTACAATTTCCAAAGCCAGTAGGTACACACAACTCTCCTACCTTATTTCTAAAAAATCCTTAAACTTATATACGTATGGTTGTCGAAAACATAATTTTGATCTAAACCTTTGTTTCAGAAGCACCGGGAGAAATAGGATGGGTGTTAACTTTGGTTATAGTTTCATTAGTTTCAGCCGTTATAGGCGCCATCGTGATGATTATAGCTTTACATTGTAGAAGGTAGGTACCGTTAATAACATTCATATTTTATGTATGAGCATTTGAATAACTCGTAATAATTTTCGGTGTGACTAAGAGCACGCTAACGTGCACTAAATAGAAACCATTGAGTGCGCGAAAACGTCATGAAATCGAAGATGTGCAGTGTGCACGTTTACACAATGGTGACGTACACAAAAAACTTAATAAGATTATTATAAGTATAACGTATACACCTGCCCGTTGTTTGACGTTAGGCATGGGGATCTCAGTTACCTTAAAAGATATGAAATTTGTTAAAATGGGACAAAGTTGCGTATTTTAATGCTGATCAATAATCTGAAGTGAAATTTGACTTATGATTTTTACTTTCGAAAATATCCTTCAAAATTCAAGAATCTTGCATCTTCTGATGCTCGACAATGCTACGAATTTTTCACATTTCTAGTCGAATACATTCGTTCGGCGAATACAACAAGACACCTGCACTGACTTACAATATTTATAACAGCATTGAATATTGCATGTTAACAGTCAAAGGTGTTCGATAAGGAGCAAGATATGCTCGCATCGAGCAGCTCAGAAAGGCGCTCGCTACACTGTACTAACTAGCGCAGTTTAGCGAATGCTCATTTTTTGCATTATAATGTTTTGCTATAAGTTAGTCGCCGCATTTTGTGCACGTTACCGTGCCTCTAGTCACGCTATTATACAGGGTGTTCCAAAAGTAATAACCGTCCTCGTAGAAATCGGTTCAGCAAGTAAATATAGGTACATGGAAGTTGTAGTGACAAAATGACCCATTGTCTTTTTTTTGCAGAGTAGGTTAAAGAATGCGCGGCAACATGTCAGCACTTAATAAAAAATTAAATGAGCTACATATAATACAAATGCCATCTTTCGTAGGAGATGTAAAACTGTTGGTCCCGTCACAGTACGACATCGATGCACGTTAAAAATCACCATCTTGTCGGAGTTTCCAAATGGGATTATCTGATTATACATTTAAAAAAATTCACAGATTTCGCAATCCTTGCAACCATCGGAGGCATTGGAAATGATAACACTGACTATTACCATGGAAATACAGATTTAGACGTACAACCCTCGGGCTAAAGCCCTCGGGTTGTAGTTGTACACCATCGGCCTCGGCTGGACAGGAGCACGGCGCACACGCCAATTTGTATGCCCACCGTGCTATGCTGTCGGCCCGGACCGGCCAGCTAGCGGCGAAACCCGATCGCGACACTTTTGTCTTCTTTGGCCTTGACTAAAAACTCGTAACTTGGCCCCATATACGAACATAAACATTTCCAATGTTAAAACTCAATTCGATTATGCAGTAATTAATAGTTTAATGCACGGTTTCTGGAAACAAATTTATGAAACTCAGAACATTATGTATTATTTGATAAACAATCAATAAGGCAATCTATCACGTGACCCAATATCATTGGACTGCCTTATTGATTGTTTATTGAGTTCATAAGTTATGGGCACGACCTTCTTGATTTTCCAGTCAGACTCGAAAATCAAGAAGGTCGTGGTTATGGGATTCATAAATTTGTTTCTGTAAACCGAGCATAGGTAAATCAAAATTTTTTACAAATGTCATCGAATTTGTCATATTTAAAACACGTTTTGAATTAATATTTTGCAATATGAAAATCGCACCTTTTGATTCTTATTATTGGTATCACTTGATTCACAATAATTTTATCTTTCAGTTGATACCATTGCGTTTCCTGTAAGTTGAATTGACGAGCAAAACTCAGAAAAAACGTACAGTCAATGTTAAATCCCTATGTTTGAGGTTGAGATTTTGAGAACGACAGCGGGTTATATTATTAATAGTAGGCACTTTGCGTCGTTAAAAGTTCGACCCTGAAAATGGCAGCAATAAGCATCGTCACATTTGAAAATGTGACTGCATCGGAAAATGTTCTAAATTCCCAGAGTGGTGAGAAAAAATGACGAACGGGTCCTTCAATTAGTGCAAAAAGATAAAAACTTATATAACCTAATTAGAATAAGGAAGAGCGAATACCTCAAACAGAATCATATGCGCAACAGCAAACAGGAGATGTTGCAACTGGTGATAGGTCGAGTAGAAAGTAGTAGTTGTTGGAAGAAGACCCAAATCGTGGATAATGTGTACATTTTTTATTAAGAATTTCCCTGGCCTTTGGATTGAAATAGGTGGGCCAATTCCATGGCCTTTTCGATCACCTGACCAATTGTATTTCTTCTTCTGAGGATACTAAATTAAAGAACAGGTTTATGCAGATCCAGTTAACGAACCTGCAGAAATACTTTCGCGCATTCAAGCAGCTGTATTGTTAATATATGCAAACATATTTCAGCGTGTCCCTTAGGGCGCGCACCAGTTCGTATCGAACTTGAAGGCAACATATAAACTATTTTTATATCTTTTGTTTACGTTTTGTAATTAGCGCTAATTAAATGGCATTGTTTCAATTCAACAATAGACGTTAGCAATAATTTTATTGTTTGACATCACATCTAGCCATCTAGTTTTATTACTCTACAAATTCCATGGGTTTTTACTTGCTAAATTGATTCCCAACAGAACAGGAGTTAGTTTTGAAATACCCTGATATATTAGGTTTACACCTAGTATGAAATACAGTGCCTCGGTTTTTGGTAATTTTTTTGTGCAAAAATCAAGAAATCCCTCCACTCTAGTATGAAATTGATAATAAATAATTTTGCATCTTCTTCGTATTAGATAAATGCCTACCCACTACCACAAAATAGTAGTGTTAACTTTTGATAGTACCTATACATAGAACACAAACTATAAAATGATTCGTATTTTTAGGTTTGCTCATTTCACGCAATATAATAAGTAGGAAGCGTCAGTTGGAGGAGGAGGAGGAGGTTAACGGAACTGATGATTGAGAATGTATCAGGAAACGTTCAACCTGCAACGGTTCCCAATATATCCTCATTAGCCGAATTTCAATCGTTTTTATTTGCCCGATCCTTCCTATTCTAATTCTATTAAGGTATCTCTATGTTTTGTGTATTAATACAGTCCAGTGAGGATTACCTTGCGTGTGGAGATGCAGGGACGAACTAGAGTTAGGACGACCAGGAACAGAGATGCGTTAATACCTAACGCTGACATAACTCCGCTCTGCACATTCTCATTTCCAATACACCATAGAAGTGCGCTCCCGAGTCACCCTATCACTTTGACCATTGGTCATGTCAAAGTCACACGCAAGGTCGCAAGGTAATTCTTGCTGAACAGAGTAATTATGAATTACCCCCAAGGGGTAATTCCTTGGATCGTTTCAACAGAAAAAGTTCCCATAAACATGCGTCCTAAAAAAGACATCTTAGGCGTTATGCAATCATTATAATACGGACTCAAACCAATGGAAATTTAAATTTCACTTAGGCCTTTTTGGGAGGACTTAACTCACTTCAGAAACAGTTTGAGATTGAGACACATGTCCATAATCACTGTTTCTCTTGAAATGGCCTAGCAAATCACCTTCCGTAGTATGTTTGTATATTTTTTCCACAACTTCCTTGATTATGCACAACGGATGTTTTTATCTGACATTCGAAAAGTTACAATTTCCATTTTATCCTGGAGGCGCTGTATTGTATTCAGAGTACCGTGCCTTCATTAAAGATTGATACTCACGTGACCTTAGATCCGTGGTGTCCTTGGGAGTTTTAGATTTAAATTTTGAAGTCAGGTAGGATTGGTACTCGTTGTAACTAAACTAAGTAACTAAAGCGGTTTCCCTGAATGGACGGGTCAGCCGCTGAGTAAATAACTCAGCCTAAAATTCATATGCTTAGTTTTGTCAGCGATAAAACATAACCTCAAATGTTGGTTTTATTTTTATATGAGTAGTGAGAACTGAGTAGGTAAATCGTCATTAAACAAATAGTTCACAATATTTACATCTCCCATAATTTTTTAATTTAATTTACGTAGTACACAAAATCAACTTTTCCAAACATAACCTAAAAGTTCGGTAAAAATCGTATTTGCATCCAGCTTATCCATTCAGGGAAAATTGAATTGCTGCAAGTTAGTATAAAACAGCGTATTTCTGCTGTTTTGCAGCTGCTGACCGTCCCTGAATGCGCCCATTGTCTGCCCTAATTTAAATATATACAATCAGATAGGGAATTATTGGATGAAGGTTTACCAACTATGTAAGTTGGGTTGCCTATATTTTGTGGTCACGTGGGTATCAATCATTAATGAAGGCACTGTATAATAACTGCGAACCATATTCGGCAATTTGATTTTAGTTCCTAATACTTCTTATTAAAACACGCATTTGTTTCAGCAGAATGAAAAATGCCGGAATAAGTGGTAAGTGTACCTACCGTATTATCTTCTTCTTCTGTTTTCACATTTCTTGTTTACCGTTAATTACTAGATAATTAAATTACGCAATATAGGTACAAAAAGAAACAAAAGCTCATATTATATGAATTAAATTGTTTTGTCTGCTGAAAGCAAGGGAAGCGGTGCTTCCATCGCTTCCATGTACCGTACGTCACTGCGAATACCTACTATACAATAGAGCGAAAGGAATGTGTGTTGTAGCGAGAGTAGTTCGTAGCGTTCAGTTTGCCCGTTACATTTATGTTTAAATACAGAATATCGTAGTTATTTATAGTTATTTAGGTGACAAGGAATGTAAAAGCGTATTAACATTCGAGGTAAAAGGATATGAGCCGAGGTGTCGCCGAGGCGTATGGCCTACAGGGTTACTAATTAAGGAACGGAGTTGTTAAAAGATAACAGCGAAAACAGACTAATAATCTATATAAATACAAGGTTATTCTAAAGTATTCTCAAGTACTACCTACTCTAAACTGACAGTCTCTTACTGGCACTTACAAATATGGATGGCACAGTTTCTTTATCAAGACTAATCGTTGTTTGCAAATTTTGAAATTTCTTGCCTAAAACGGCCCTTTCATAATATAGAATAGCTAGTACTACCTACCCTGTAATTTTGGAAATACCTGCAATATAATTTTTGTTAAAATATAGGTACTTACCTATTTATTTTTTTCAATATTGATTATTGGTTTGATTACTATTTAAAATGGCCCCAAAATTTAGAAACTGCTTCAAGCCACTTAATTTGAATTTTAATCGAATTAGGAAACCCGTATTGCGGTTTTTAGAATTCCAACAAGTAACGCACGTTTTTGGTCGTTATTAAACTAATATTATTATTACAAACAAGATTTTTGAAAATTGTTATTACCACCATTTAAGTTGCTGACAGGAAATAGATGGCGATACTGTAGTACGGAATATTATGACATACTTTATAGAATTAGTCTAGTCTGTCATGGCCATTGAAACTGTAAAAATGGTGGTGCAATCTTCAAGTAAAGTTAATCCTTGAACAAAAATAAGGCAAAAAGATTATTGCAAAACAACTGCCAAAGGCTTGCTGAACTTACACGAAGCCCTTAAAGTTCAAAATTTGTTACAGTAAAGAAAAATGTACATTTCTTAAATTGTTATGGTGAGAGGTAACCATGCAGCTACGAACTTTTTTGCAATAAACTTTTTGACTTATTTTTGGCCAAGGAATAATTTTACCCGAAGCTTGCATCACCATTTTTATATGTTTAATGAAGTTGGTCATGCTAAGGCTCGAGGCTCAAAACCCTTAGTTTGATTGAACTATTGAAAATGACGAGGGAAAATGACAAATGACTACACATCTGATCTAACCTATGAACTACATTTGCGAATATGTAAAAATCGTCATCTGCGTTGGTTGATCTGTCAAACACAGACGACAGTAAAAATATTGTAGGATCTGTAGGACTACAAGAAGCAATTATATAATAATATACTTACAAATTTGATGATTACTTTTCTGCAAACGTTGATATAAATAGATATTCGCTGGTAGTTTACACAATAATTTTAATTAAAAGTTAAAATCGAAAAACTGACACTTAACTCGAATTTTGAAGAGCGATAACTAGATGAAACGATAGGATGAAACCCATGGTATGGTAAAACCCGTCATCTGCGTTGGATCGGTCACTATCCCTTAATTGCAAGCGCGGATCTAGAGAAAATCTGTGGGGGGGGGTAAATAATTGTGGACGGTATATGGAGAACCCCCTGGCAACCGGGGGTTCCGAAGAATTTTTAAAAATTTGAGGCATTATGCAAAATTCTCAATTTTATGCACCAAATTGAGAAGTGAATAAAAATTAAGTCAAACAGCCTTTACTTATTTCAGTTTCTATGGAATAAAAATTCAAAACATTTTTTAAAAGCAGCAAAAGTTAGAATCTAAGCTACAATAAAGTTACTAATTTATTGGAAGTACTAAAATGACAAGATTTACAAACATATTAGTATTGATTACTGTAACAAACTAAAATTAAGATATACCTATATGACCTGCGTATAAAAAATGAAAACTTACAGAAACACTAAATACAAAATGCTAACATCTAAAAAACTAGATTAGAATATACAGATATGAAAATACTATTTGAAAATTCTACGGTAAAAATATTAAGTAAGGATGGGGAAATAATAGGAGTAGGTAAACGAGAGAATTTATATGAAATTGAGTTTTTTCTAGCGAAAGTAGAATGTATGAATGTTGAAAGTATTGAAAGTGATTATATAAAATGGCACAAGAGATATGGTCATATAGGATTTTCAGGATTGAAAGAAATAATTAAAAAACAAATGGTTGAGGGGTTAGAAAATGTTAAAGTACAGGATGTAGAGTTTTGTGAGCCATGTGTGAGTGGAAAAATGACCAGATTTCCATTTACAGAAAGAACCAAAAGTAAAAGGATATTAGAGATAATACATTCTGATGTTTGTGGACCTATCACACCCTCAAATTATGATCTAAATAGATACTTTGTTACTTTTATTGATGACTATTCAAACTTTTGTGTAGTTTATTTAATAAAAGAGAAAAGGGAGGTATTTTCGAAATTTAAAGAATTTACAAGTATGGCTGATGCAAAATTTAATAAGAAAATAGCAACTTTGAGGTGTGACAATGGTGGTGAATATGTTTCGAATGAGTTTAAGAATTACTGTGTTGAAAAAGGTTGTGTTTTAGATTATACTGTAGCATATACTCCGGAACAGAATGGTAAAGCAGAAAGAAAGAACCGAAGCTTAGTAGAAAGGGCTAGAGCAATAATGAATGAATCTGGAATACCAAAAGAGTATTGGGGAGAATCGATTTTGACAATAAATTACATTATGAATAGAGGCACATCTTCAGGATTAGACAAAACACCATCAGAGGTTTGGTATGGTAAGAAACCGAATGTGAGCAATTTTAGAGTTTTTGGATGTACATGTTACAGTCATATACCAAAAGAATGTCGAGATAAATTTGATAAAAAAGTTAAGAAATGCGTAATGATGGGGTATGCTCAAGTAGGTTATAGGTTATGGGATACAGAAAAAGAAAAGATGATTATTGCGAGAGATGTTAAGTTTAACGAGAGTGAGTTTTGGTATAAAATAAAAGAGTGTGTGCAAGAGAGTGAAAGTTTTGATGAGATAGAGACATTAGATGAACAAATAGGGAAAATAAAGTATCAAAGTGAGAAAGATGATGATAATGAAATTATAGATAGAGAAAAGAACAAAAGATTAGTGAAACTACCACAAAAATACAGAGATTATGAGTTATATATGGCATTTGATGCGTGCAGTTTTGTAGAAAATGTACCAGTGAGTTTTACTGAATTAAAGAATAGAGTAGATAAAGAAAAATGGTTAGAAGCTATAGACAGAGAGTTGAAATCAATCAAAATTAATGAGACATGGGAAAAGGTGAAGAAACCAGAAAATTGTCAAATTTTAGATACCAAATGGGTATTTGCTTATAAATCTATGGAGGAAAATGAGAATGATAAGTTCAAGGCACGATTAGTTGTAAGGGGTTTTGCACAAAAGGATTATGATGAGATATATTCACCTGTAGCGAGAATGACCAGTATTAGAGCTTTGTTAATATTAGGGAATCAGTATGGATACGTATTCCAACAATTGGATGTAAAGACGGCATTTTTGAATGGGATCTTACATGAAGATATATATATTTATGCCCCAGATGCAGTAAAATTAGATCAAAATTTTGTTTTAAAACTTAAAAAATCATTATACGGGTTAAAGCAATCATCCAAATGTTGGAATGACGAAATAAATAAGTTTTTGTTGGAAATAGGATTTTGTCGTTCAGAGAGTGATTTTTGCCTTTATATGTTAGATAGTGATCATGAAAAGATTTTTCTATTAATTTATGTTGATGACATAATTTTGTGTGGATCAAACAAACAAAATAATAATGATAGAAAAAAAATATAATTTATAAAGATGTAATGTTTAATTGATTTTGTTAAATATCAAGACGAAATAATAAATATAAAGATGAAAAGTAAAAGCTGTGGTTTAATTAAAACAAGAGTTTACTCAACTCTATACTAATAGCAGTTTTCAATGGCAAACCCAAAGATCTTATCTGAGCGTCAGCAGGGCATTGTTTAAGAATTGTCTACTGGATTTACCTACAACCTGTTCAAATAAGATCTTTGGGTTGGCTGGTGAAAAATACTATACTTTGTATCTTGTTATAACAGTGATGTCAAACGCGAACAAATTTTGTTTAATAAATTTTAATACAACATACAGATCTTCATTTTCAATTTATTTATGTATTTGCTCTGGGGGGGGGGGTAATTACCCCTATTACCCCCCCCCCGTAGATCCGCCGCTGCTTAATTGTCAACGCGAGCGGCGATAAAACCTATGAACTCTGAATTCAGTGGAGAAGCGTGACAGTATCAACTAGAAAGGCCATTTTAACAATATAATTATTAATAACTATAATAAGAATTTTAAAAATATTATTTTTAAATTCACTGTTCGTACTAATATTTGTCCTAGTTAATAAAAAATTCAAGTTAGTATCGCAGACTTCAATTTAAACTGCACAAAAATGTAAACATTTTTGCACGTTTGAACCAAGACTCGAAGAAAACTGAAATAAAAGTTTAAACAAAATTTCTCTTGAAAATTATTTATTTTTATGGAGGTGTTTTTGAAAAAAGCACTTAAAGGACGCTCTACTTCTTTCTTGCCCCCAATTACTAACAGGATATGCATGTTATGTTATTTGAAAAATATATTACGTACGTAGGCTAATTACTTTTTTGTCAATAATGTGATTAGGGGTCGGCGTAGCTGAGCAGATTGCTAAGCTTGGCAAGGCGGTTCTGTAAGCAGAATATCGGGAGAAAGGAGAATTACTACCCGTCTTGGCATGTCTTGGCCATGTAGTATACAAATGGTATGTTGTATTTTCAAAAACACACTTTTTACGAAAACAACGAGTTTACAAGAACTTTAGGGCATGAAAACTAGTTTAGATGTTGCCCTTCAAAGGGAATGTTACAACAAAATAATAGAATTGTTCAAAGCATTATCTAGTGGTCAAAGTATTCGATTTGAAGACGATAAATATAAGAATATTAGTCTTACGGAGAAAGTGCACAAAACAATAATCGTAGAAAATTGTACGAATTTTAAAATGCCGTATCAATTGTTAATGTGTTACCAAGAGCTGAGATAGAATACGAACGTTTAACACTATCTTGAAAATGGTAGATAACCCTATTTGCGTAGCCTCCCGACAACTTTCCCACAATCCCCTAACAAATCCCAAAAGATCATCCAGAATGGCAGACTTTCGGGCATTTTAGACACACTGGACTATTACGCCAAGTTTTCAAATGCCTATTTTTATGTAAAATAGCACGATTTTCATATTATACCCACTCTCATTAGAGAATGTTTTTTATTGTTTTATCTGTCGAGACGTGAAATAGTTATTTACAAACCAAATGCGGGAAGACGAATTTCCTGCATGAGCGTGTTTTAAAGAACGAGCGAATTCTTCATTACGCAAACGCACGAATAACACTTTCTCGCATAAGGCAACATTGTTTGTAACGAACAACAATACTATTGATAAATTAAAAACTCAGTTTTCATACCTTTGGAATTACAAGGGTAAATATAAATAATAAAGTAGGGTTAGCAGTTTTTGATTTTTACATCATTTCGCCGCTTCCAATAAATGGAGCTCACAAATATTTTTTCTTTTATTTGTAAATATTATTGAATGAAAATCGTGGAAATAGCACTTTATAAATTACACTTAATTACTATTACAACGATTTTCTAGTAATATGTTTGAGAGGGTCAGTGTTTTTTGCTATTTTTCCCGGTTGAGTAGACCGGAAAATTGACGTTTATTCGGTTCATGGGTAGCGTTCGTGGAATGTCGTTTCCCAGGCAGTGAGTACAAAAATGTGTTTCGATGAAATCGTCTCGTTTTTCAAAGTGAAAATCATTTTTGCCACAACCCACACGCAAAGTGGCGCTTGTCGTACAAATAATATTAGATTGCAAAGTTGTGCTTTGTTTACGATGGATGTTTTCACAAGCGGATAGCCCTCACAGTTCTGCTACAAACAGCTGAATACACAAGTCCACTGGGTTTTTGTAAAAATTAATTCTCAAACTGCAACTAACCTAAAGCAAAGACTTTTTGCAAAGACTAGTTGGGCGCCCCTCGAGCTTTAGGTTAGTTGCAGTTTGAGAATTATTTTTCACAAAAACCCAGTGGACTTGTGTATATACATATACATACGCTCAGCTGTTTGTAGTGCTGGGCGATATATCGATAAATATCGATATAATTTTAATATCGATATATCGATATACCGATATATCGAATATCGATATATCGATATGTCGATATATCGATATATCGATATGTCGATATATCGGAATATCCATATATCGACATATCGATATATCGATATTTATCGATATATCGATATAATTTTGATATCGAATATCGATATCCAAATTTGAATATCGCCCACCCCTACACAGTGAGCATATTATTTATAATAATTACATTGTTAAAATATGTGAAACTACATTTTTGGCTGACTCGTACCTCCTGTTTAACAATTTTATCTATTTTTGAAATAACAGTAAGGTACAATAAGGTGCAAATGTAATGTCGCAAGTAGCAGGTAAAATGTTGAACAGGCGATACTATCACCGACAAACGCCGCTGCAAGCGAAGGGCTTCCTTAAAAATAGCAGGCAGGTAAACGTTTTTCGGTGATAGTATCGCCTGTTCAACATGTTACCTCCTACTTACGACATTATATCTGCACCTTGCTGTACATACCTAGTGTAGAATTGGTTTACGTACCATAGGAATTTCAATGCAAAAATATTTAAGTTCTTTTATTTTCTTCCCCAATTATTTTACAGCTAAACTGCTAAAAAGTTCTTAGGGCCGATTTTATAATACTAGTATAAACCTGGAATAAGCTATTCCTCAGATAATTACCATGGTTACAATTTTTCTAACAATTGTAACCATGACAATTGTCGGAGGAATAGTTTGTTCCAGGTTTATACCACTATTGTAAAATGGGCCCGTAGTAGAGAAAGAAATCTGAATCCGGACGTTCTACTGCTTTTGAATTTTAGTTTTACAAAAAGACAAAAATTGAGCGTCTGAAATGAAAATCACGTACTTTTTTTAGTTGCAACACTGTCAGTTATGCTGAGCGGACTTTTATGTTTGATTATAAACTCAAAAAAAAATGTATCTACTATAGTTTAAAGAAATACATGAGGTCATTCTTTTAATATCATCAGCTAGCTTGGAAATCGATTAATTAATTCATCAATCCTCACAACAATTCCTTCTCCGCGCGACTTTCAAATTCAGACGATCAATTTTTGCGTTTTTTCTTAAAATGGAGAGCAATGCAATGTCCGGATTTAGTATTTCTGATTATGCAAAAAGCTTCTGAACTCGAATACTTATCGATATCTATCGATATATATCGATAAATATCGATATATCGATATAATTTTAATATCGATATATCGATATAATTTTAATATCGATATATCGATAAATATCGATATATCGATATATATCGATATAATTTCGATATCGAATATCGATATCCAAATTTGAATATCGCCCACCCCTAGCTGTTTGTAGCAGAACTGTGAGGGCTATCCGCTTGTGATGTTTTCATTGTCGTTGCCATGGTAGGGAGTAGTAAAATTGCGCGCTAGTGATCTATACGCTAGTGCTCCAAAACTTTTGACGCACGCCCAGTTTGCATCAGTAATTTTGAAATCGGAATACACAAAAATAAATACAAATGCATTAGCAATGATACTTTTTTATGCATAAATAAACTAGTAGTATGTATTACCTATCTACAAAACCACTAACAAGTTAACGAAATATACTTATTATAGTTATTAGTTATATCTATCTACATATTTGATATTAGTTATTATTTACAAATTCTAAATTCTAAATGAATACTGTAACTGTGGAACCACTGCAATTGCTAAATTGCTCCCGAAGAGGTTGAATTACCCCACAGATCGGCGCTTGACCGATACTCTACGACAGGGGTGGCCAACTTGTTTCTATCTGGGATCGACTTTATTCCTGAAAAAGTGCCGCGATCTACCTCCTAAAATTATTGATATTTAGCACATTCAAACTGGGACCAATAAATGACGATGTGAAAGGGGGTATCAAACCAACATGAAATCGTGAGTCGGAAGTCACAACCTTTTATTTCGAGTCATGCCCTTGCATGTTGAAAACATCTCATGTCGGCTGCGATCGACCAAAAATCGCTCCGTGATCGACTGGTCGATCGCGGAGCGATTTTTGTTGGCCATCCCTGCTCTACGACGACGACACCGGGCCCTTGCACGTGATGGCTTATGTTTCGGCACAAGCGGATAGCGATAGCCCCTAGAGTGAACCAGCAGCAGAGTATATGTATTTACAAGTCCATTGGGGCGCCCCACTGACTTTGGGTTAGTTGCAGTTTAAGAATTATTTTTCACAAGCCCATGCTGCTGGTCAGTGCAGGGTGGGTCGCTATCCGCTTGCGATTAGTTGCAGCATAGGCTAATAACACGTCTATGGTTGCAGTTGTAAGTATTTTTCACAAGCCCAGGGGACTTGCGATCATCGATGGGCTATCGCTAGAACCTTGTTGTTTCGGCTATTTCCGGCAATGCATTTGCCAGTATTCATCACAAGCGGATACCAGCACGGCTTAGAGTGATCCAGCAACTGAGCATATGTATTCACAAGCACACTGGGCTTTTGAATACATATGCTCAGTTGATGGATCACTGTAAGCCGTGTTGGTATCCGCTTGTATTATTTCTCACGTTTTTCACTTTTTTCATCATTACTTTAAGCAGATGTTTTATGCACTAAAATAAGTGAAATAAAGTATTGTCAAGCATCACAAAGCGAGACTCGCGGTTGTTTTGTTGATTCAAATTTAATACGGTGCTGTAGTTTTCTGAATAAGTTGAAAGCAACCATGAATGTGTGTAAATGTTTGTGCATGTTAGATGGGGTGGGGGGGGCATGACCCTGTTGGTTGGACAAGCGGATAGCCCTCACAGTTCGGCTACAAACAGCTGAGTGTATGTATATACACAAGTCCACTGGGTTTTTGTGAAAAATAATCCTCAAACTGCAACTAACCTAAAGCAAAGACCTTGCAAAGACTAGTGGGGCGCCCCTCGAGCGTTAGGTTAGTTGCAGTTTGAGAATTAATTTTTACAAAAACCTAGTGGACTTGTGTATATACATACGCTCAGCTGTTTGTAGCCGAACTGTGGGGGCTATCCGCTTGTGTTGGTTGGTGCCCCCCCCCGTAAGTAGGAATAACAAAAACCCACAAAAAGATTCTCCGTAACTTTCACTTTGATATTTAAAGTTTTTTTGTATCTATCTGAAAAACCCACTGTATTGTGTAATGTAATGATTCAAAGTATTTGTTCCAGAATCAGACAATTTACCAAGCGAAACAAGACATGCTAGTCTTCGACCACCTATAAGCACACCAAATGATAAAAATGTATCACCACAATTTCCAAACACCATTAGCAACAATCATTCTAATAATGGGGTTTGGTCGTGGTTATCTCGACGGACCGCAACTGCACCACCTCAACTTGATCCACCACCAACTTCTCCTGCTGAAAATCACTACACACACATGGATGAAACATACAGTGGTGTTGGAGAAGCATTGTATGCTGAATTAGATAGAGAAAGTACCCTTGATCGAGATAGCAACAGTCCTGCTTATCAAAATTCGGCATACACAGATCCAGATGCCCCTCCATCCACTGCTCCTAGCAGTGCATACTACTCAGATTTATCCGTCACAACTGTTCCCGACAGAGCCTACGAAGTAGTCGGCTTATCTACTATGCCAATATGGGATAACAGCAATGTTGCTATTACCACAAATGGTGCAGAAAATGCAATTCGAAGATCAATAGGAAGATTAGCTGCTATAAGTGAAACTGGTACTGTCCCCTCTGATTACGTGTGAAAAAACATTCGGTATGAATATAAATGTGTATAAAAGGCAAATATCAATTTTAGTGCGAAAAAAATTGAAAATTTTGTTTACAAAGACAGTACAAAATTATAAATCAGGTATCCCTCAACAATATGGGATAAATACTGTAAAATGCTTTAAATACTGTAGTTTGTTTCATTTAATGTAGAAATAAATTTTGTTACATAATGCAAATTCAAAGTAATATTAAATGATTCGAATTCGAGAATTACTGGAATACACAATAGGGATTTATACTAAATTTTAACATGCTCACTCATCCGCAGAATACGTTTTTCGTTTTTATTTATTTGTTCCTTTTTTTTATTTTGGCTAACTGTGCCGCTCAAATGAGGGTCGAAAATCGCACCCACCCAGGGTGAGGTTAGTGGCGTGAGATGTCATCAACCATACAAAATCAAAACACGTAAAATATGCCAGCAATATAAGAAAATAAAATTTTCTCTACGTGAAACTCTGGGAAAGCGGGCCTGGAAACCGTCAGACTATAAAATATGTGCGCGCTCTATTTAGCGCATTAGCGAACTCCCATAAAGTGGATCCGCAACTGGCGCGACATGCGGTAAGCCGCATATAACCAATCAGAGACTAATATTACTTGTCTATGATTGGTTAGATGCTGTTTATCACATGCCACCTGAAAGTGGATCCGCAATTGGCGCCGTGCGCGAAAAGCTGCATCTAACCAATCACAACGTGGCAATTGCGCTATTAATGTGTGATTGGTTAGTTGCGGCTTACCGCATGCCGCGCTAATTGCGGATCCACCTTTACTGTTACAGTGCGTCCGCTTGAAATTATACATACAGTGTCCATTTATGATGCAATATAGACATATTGCAAGTTAAATGGATCGGCCACTTTATCATTGAAATATAGGCAACCCATTATACACTACTAAGCACTCTTGTCCCTGCTTACTGACTTTCATTATTGTTTGTCACCTGTTAAGTTTTTTTTTTTTTATATTCCATACAGAACAAGATTGAAAACTATCGATTTATTGAAAACATCATTTATACTGACCAAGAAAAAATCGAAATGTGTACAAATTCATGTGTCAAGTGACACATTTCTATTTTTTTTGTCTGTATAGATCGTGTTTCCAATAAATCATTGGTTTTAAATCTTGTACTTTATTAAAAACTAAAAAAAACCACTGTGTAATTTGACAAACAATAATCAAAATCAGTAAGCAGGGGCAAGAGTGCTAGTAGTGTATAATGGGTTGCCTACATTCTAATGGTAAAGTACCCTGCCATGCTATATTGCATAAGTGGACTTCACTGTATGATGCTTGAACAACAAGCAGGTAGTCTTATAGGGAAGCATGTATGGTTGGTGATGTCGCACAACATTTAAACAAAAATGCGTTTGCATTTAAACTTTTGTTTAACCAACATAAAGTTTCTCATTTTTCTGTTTGCGGTAATATAGGTGGTCACTATAGCACATAGTTTTAATTTATACCACTTTTAGTAATATTATTATAATTCCCTATCGTTTGAAGGACAATCAATTGAACTGAAAAATTGCTTGAATTGTAATGCTAATTTTATAAATGCTGCAAGAGGACACCGAAAAGTAATTCCTTGATCCCCTTGGAACTGTCTTGGACATTGCTGTCAAATTTTGGTATATAAATATTTGTTAGATTCGAGCAAATTTTTGTTTGAGCAATTGTTTGCAACTCTACTAGATTCATACAAAATGCTATATTTCGATTATTAATCTCTTCAAAAGAGACAAGATACCCTTCAAATAATTCTTAAAATTTAAGTAAATGAACTTGAAACTAAATGGTATCAGAGTTATTTTATACTTATTATTGTAGCTATAATTTTAAACAAATTTTAAATGTCATGTTTTGTATATGAAATTGTAATTAATGTGCCTGGATAATAAGTGTGATAGTTAACATTAAGCAACATAGGAATGGTGGTTTTTCACAAAATTGTAATATTATATGAGTAGCATTGAATGTTATTAATATTATAAAAAAAGAAAACTTAATAAATTGTATAATGAAACAGTTTATTATCAGTCACAAATAAATATCTATACAAAGTAGTATTTGTCAGAAGCACGGGCAAAATGAACTCTCGAAAGTGATTCATGGACTAACCAAACATTTACAAAGTAGTAAGCGACATATTATAGGCCGAAGAATCCATTTTGCCAGCTACAGATATTTAAAATATATCAATTAAAAGTAGCATTGCTTCATAAACAAATTAAATGAAGAACAGAGTAAATAAACAAAATGAATATTTTTTTAGAAAAAAAAAAAATAGAAATATAATAAGACAAATTTGATTGTTATTCCACAATTGCTGGTGCTGAAAGAAAATCTATAAATGTCATTTTAACAGATCAAATACAAGCCCTATATCAAAATGCCTCTTTAAATTTTAAAAAACAGAAGAGGTGTAATTAATTATCGACTGCATTTAGATTTTGGAAAACATTTATCTTAAAAACTTGGAAGGTTACAAACGTTACAAAATATATAACAGGAAGAAAGTTCATGCATTTATTTTAGAAGCTACAAAAAAAATTTATTTATATGCGATTTTCACAATTCGTTACTTTCCATATTTTAGCAAAAATACTGCCATTATAATCTACTTTGTTTTGACTGTTCAAATAATTTCAATCTCATTATAAAAAGTACAATTTGCACTGAATATACAATAAAGCTTAGATGATGACAATGTAAGAAGCTCACTACTAACGGAAAACGAAAGTAAAACTAGAACAATGAAAAATCAAATGGCTTTAATAATTTGAATCGCGAGTAGAATATATTTAAAATATGTAGTGCCACAATATACGATTTAAAAAGCAGTCTCGATATATGTATACAAGATAGCAACAACACATGTTCAAATATTTATTTACAATTCTACAAAACCGCATAAAAATTTTCACAAATGCTTTAAAATTGTGGAATAACAATAATAGTTCTCCCATAGACTTCGCATATAAAAGTATGTAAAAGTATGCAATTAAAAAAATAAATAACAAATTAAATTGATCAAACATGCAGCAAGTTTGTGTTTCGACAAAAAAAAAAAGAAAACTAAAATACTATAAATACAGTTCATAGAGCATAACCAAATGAACAAACGAACCCTCAAGATATGTGCCAAAACATATAGACGCTGTTAGCAACATTTAAACAAAAGGCAGCTGTATATAACAAAAAATGAGAAACAAACTTTCAGATACTGGTAAATACAAAAACAGTCCATAGTTACCGCAGCAACTAACCACATACATTACAGTTAGCTGATGTTGCAGTAAAGCCATGACTGGTACCAATTCACACTATGGCCATGTCAGTCTCCACAAGCTTCTTCTGATTTATTAGGCGACGTATCTAAATATATTTTTAAAGCACGTTCTCTCCTAGGCGAGTAGGTTTTCGAAGTAAATTTTCCTAATCGGGCATTTTCTCTCTGGTTTATTTCTTTTTTCTCTTCGGAAGATATTTGTTTTACTGGTTCCCGGCTGTCTCTATTAAAATATAAGTTAATTTTATTAACAAATTATCTGTGAATGGGGATATCACAAATGGTAAGAAATAGAAATTCGGTTATATAAGAAGAAATATTCCGCATATTAAAAACTAGTATGGAGAGTTAAAAACATTGTCTAATTAATAATGTGTGAACTAACCTATATAAGAAAACACTTCCATCATGGTAGACTTGTAAAGGCCAGCTTTCCAAAAGGTTAACGTTAGGATTCCATTCTAATTCGTTTTGTATATCTAGGACATTCATATCACAAGGAAAAGTACCTTTCTGGTAAGCCACATCAACAAACTCTTTGGGTATTTCGGATTCCTCAGACAGTTTCTTCTTTAATTCATCCATTGTGGGATTACTTAAAACAACCTCATGAAAAGGAGTTAATGTTAATGTCGATGGACACCATCGTTTGACAAATAAACAAAGCTGATTAGTGTTTGTCACTTTTTCTCCTTCTCCTAAATCTTGCAAGAATATCTCCCAGTTATGATTTATAGTTATATCATCTACAAATTTCTGGTCGTCCAGGTATATTTTACAAGGATTTTTCCAATTTTTCAAACGCAGCCGACTCTTATTGTATGCTATATCTAACATGTGTTGCTTTTTAGCGGCTAATAAGATGTCTTTTTTTACTTGCCCAACTGTTTGACCTTTAGCAATAATCCACTCAAATAAAAATGTAAATAATTCAGTGTTTTCTGGCGTTAGATGGTAAACTTTGCCAGCATATTCATCTTTCTTAAGAACTCGGCCAAGTTTAATTATTAATCTATCTCCGTCTTTGGCAGATCCCAACGTATCAGTTAGTCTATTTAGTTCTATTTCATGAGGATACTGTCTATAAACTTTGAAATATTCAACAGGCACCCCCACAATTGGTTCCAAATTCTTTTTCAATTTTGCAAGATTCATTCGTTTATCTACGTGAACACGACAACATACTGATGAATCAGCATCATTAAACATGTCAGAATTATTCATATTTGACAAAACAGTTGCTTTGAAGTAATAATTAGGTGACTTAGGCATAGGTACACGAACGTCGACTGTATCATCGTCCCAATTCATTTCTTCTGGAGGATTTCCAAACACCTCGTGATTATATGTGTCTTCTGTAGGATCGGATGGAGATGCCATATGCTGATCTGCAGGGGAATTTGAACTGCTTGATAATAAACCTATGCAATCACCTGAAACACATTAAAGATGAGTTACATAAGTTAGTACTTACTAATGAAGGAAGTTAAATTTGAAGCACAAAATTGAGTCAATAATAATACATTGACATTTTTCAATTTAGAAACGTTTAATTGTCATCCATCCACACAAGCTGCAAAATTGATTTTTTATATTTTTAACACCCTGTATATTGTTTTTAAATTGTTTTTCTCTTCAAAATTTGTAAATCTTTAAAACCAATGGATTTGAAATATTTAAATTGGAATAATATCAGCTCACAGCAGGATTGCAATGCATGCCTCGAGACAAAACATATTTAGAAAAATGATAAATAAATTACAAACTATAATACTAGTACAAGGAAAGAAGGACCACACTTGTGTTATTATGATTAGAAGCAACCATTTAAAAAAAGTTGATAGTGTATTGTTTTGCTTCAAGGTGCGCATTTGCATTGCCATGGTGTCCTGATATAACGTAAATTGTTCTTTTTTTCCTCTAAATTTTGGCAATGTTACGGCATAAAATTATAGATTCTTGAAAAAAGAATAAAATCATCTATGATCGTCACGAAAAAAATTGTATGCTATTTAAAAAAGAGGGTGGTAATGTCACAAGCGGATAGCCCTCACAGTTCGGCTACAAACAGCTGAGCGTATGTATATACACAAGTCCACTGGGTTTTTGTAAAAATTAATTCTCAAACTGCAACTAACCTAAAGCTCGAGGGGCGCCCCACTAGTCTTTGCAAAGTCTTTGCTTTAGGTTAGTTGCAGTTTGAGAATTATTTTTCACAAAAACCCAGTGGACTTGTGTATATACATACGCTCACCTGTTTATAGCCGAACTATGAGGGCTATCCGCTTGTGTATGGCAAGCCGTTTTACTTTTTATTCAGACTGCTGAAATCTGAAATAAAATTGCTCAATTACTTTTTAGATATCAAACGGACATTCCTGATATCTGAAATTAATTTTAGATTGAGCAATTTTATTTCAGATTTCAGCAGTCTGAATAAAAAGTAAAACGGCTTGCCATACTTGTGGTAATGTCATTGCGCTTTTGTCGAGTTAAAAAATAAGTAAGAGCATGTAAGGATAGCAAACAAAATGACAAATAACTTTTATTAAAAGATATTTTTGATAATATCAATATTTAGGCATCTGCAAGATTTATTCCATACTTATGCCGGACCCTGTATATTCTAATTAATACTAGCAGTATTTTTTAAACTGAAAACATTACCTGGTGCATCTCCAACAAGAGTTCTATCACTGTCACTCAAACTACTGTCCTCACTATTACTCTGATCCCCAAAACCTTCTGAAATTGCCCCTGATCCAGGTTGTGGGGATGTTCTTAAATTTAAACGATCTCCTGCAGCCAACTCTATTTTATCTAAATTTTGATTCTGATCGAGGGAAGGAATTGATAATGATTCCAATGTACCTGCAAAAGATTTGTATTACAAATATCACCTCCACTATATTTTTTACTTTGCTAATAAAATGTGTCCACAATATTTAAAATTAACTCGCACTATTAGTTCCTTTAAAAAAGTATTCATAAAGTATTAACTTTTTTAGTTTAACTTACCAACATCAGTGTCTGGTAAAATAACATCAACTGTGACAATATGTACAAAACGATCGATCACTTTACTTAATTTGGAAATACAAAAGGGCTTGTCAGGATCATCATCTAATGAGTTTGATACATACAGTTTGTATCCATTGCAACTGGGGTCAAATTTGATTTGCATATCATCATCTTCCAAATAATGAGGCTCATTACTGTAAGTCTCTTGAACCACCTACAAATTTATACTTTTTTAATCATTCAATCGTAATCATACCGATACAAACATTGATACCTTAACAGATGTAATATCCATATTTAACAATTTAGCCAAGCGTGATTTAATTTCTAAGACGGTTTCACCGGCATTGACATGGAAATTAGTAGGCCCATCTACTTCCTCCAGTTCTAAATTGATAAGAAAAACTTTCATATTTACACCACCAGGTTTGTACACCTGGAAATCGGTTCCTAAAAAATATAAATGAAATACAGGAATTAATTGTAATTGCATAACCCTACCTGATTGCTTAATTTCAAGAAACCAATCATTTTGATAAATATTAATTTTGGACGCAATATCAGAGAATTTCAAGTCTTCTTCTTCAAAACTGCAATCAATACAATCCTGCAATTTATTATAGGTAACTAATCTACAATCTTCAACAGCAACTCCTTCCAGTTTGAAACGTTGATGAGCTTCTACAACAGCTTCAGAAAGTGGAGACTCAGTAAAGACAAACAGTTTGATGTCCATAAGTTGATTTTGATTTGGTTGCCAGCAATACACTTTCAATTTGAACATATCATTTTCCCTTTCTTTAGCAGCCCGCTCATTTTCTTCCCTCATCTTCATTTGTTGTAATAGCTCTTTAATGTGGGTGGGAAATTCTTCCATAGTTATGACATTACAATTACGCTCTTTATCAATTTGACGATACATCAACATATATGCATTTGTACTTGAACTGTAAGCTCCTGAATAATACCCACGCACAGGCCCACCACCAAAGGTTTTGCGTATGTCTTCTTCGGTAATTCTACTTACGGTCTGATCATTAAAACAAAACCACTGTTTTTTTTCAAAATCTTTAATGTAGGCATAGTAGTGGCCACCAGATGCACTACCGGAGTGTATCATAATACTGAATAATTCGTACATGTAGGGCCCCTTTGGTTCTTGACGTCGATTTTTCTCATTTTCGTGATGATTTCCTGAACTCACATCAATACCTTAAAAATTATACATAATATTATACAGGGTGGGGGTAAAATGTATATTTATATTTCTATATAGATCCAGTCTTGTTACTTTAAATAAAACCTGTTTTGAATATGCATTCCTTGGAAATAAATAGCTCTTTTCTGCTGACTGTTAAAGAGTGCAAAATTCACCAACTTTGTCAATTTTCTTAAATAAAACAAAATCATTGTGATATGAAACAAGTAGTACCTTCATCATCATCCTGGTAATTGTCATCTGGTCCATTAACAGTAGATGAAATATCATTGCACTGACAACTCTCATCATCTAAAGCAGATCCAGAGTCTGTCGTACTGCAATCATCACATTTAACAATTGTTTCACGTTCCTCAGTTGTTTCATTTTCTGCTAAACAGTTGGCTGTTGGGATAAAGGAATTTAAATTAAGTATCTCCGGAAATACAACCCTGCAATAAAAATGTTACATGAGATTACTATTTGTTCACACTTCATCTTTAATCTTCATTGTAAATCATAAAAATAACTTACTTATCATTTAATTTAATTCTGTGCATTGTAGAATAATCAAAATCAAATCTTTTCAAATGCAATGTAAGTAAATACGGAAACTTAATAAATTTCAATCCTTTATGTGCATCACATTTTTTGTTACATTTTTCACAAAAGTACTGATTATTTCCATCCAATGTTTCAGGTTGAACAAAGGCGCGTAGAGCTTCTTCAACACTATTATAAGCTACAGCACTTCCAAAAGGTCTGACAGGGAGAGGAATATCCAAAAATGTATCTTCTCTAGACTTTTCAGTACCACAATCTAAACATTTCACATAATCCAGCATTTTTCCTTCATAGAGATCATTAATTAGATTAGCTTGCTGTGTATCTTTAAATTTTTGCTCGAGTGCATCAAACATAACACGACAGAGTTCTTGTATGTCATGCTGCTGCCAAGCTTCACTTAAATCCCAACCAAAACTACGTGTTAACTCTGTAGTTTCAACTGCTGATTTCGTGGATGTCTAAAACAAATAACAAATAATTAAAACTATATTAACATCAATAATAAGCACAAATTTTTCAACTCTACTACTAAAATAGCCCTTGAGCACAAATGTAAAGATGAGATGAGGATAGTAAAGAAAAAATATAGCAAACATTCGTTACCATCTTTTTGAAGACATAAAGGTGGTATACTAACCTGTAAGTTAAGAAATAACTTCTGCAATTGAAAAGGAATAGATTTGGCTTCACCCTGTCCATCAAATTCCCAATTATAAAGAGCGTTACGAAACTCTGGAGTCATGTACAGTGCTTGTAACAAACTGTTCAGGTAACATGTCATTGCCTGATTCACCAACCCAACATAACTGAAAGCTTCTCTTGCTGTTCTGAATTCTACCATAGAAGGATATTCTACACTCATAAGAGCTGGTGGGGGATCGGTAGAACTACTGGGTAATTCACCTGTAGTTGGACTAGCAGATGCACCTAATAGTAAATCATCATCGTTGTTATCGTTCACCACCAAAGTCATATTTTTAGAATTTTTTAAACTACTGATTACTATAGTATTCCGGACATTTTCATCAAAGATTACACCTATTTCACCAAGTGTTTTTTCTTTGTGAAGATTTAACACAATCTGCAAATAAATTATTTTTATTAAATGATGCATTATACAGGGTGTATCTAAAATGTGTAGCTAATCTGAAACCACATATTCTTCAGGCCAAACTATGAGGATTTAACTCAACTTAGGTATAAACAAATGTCTTTTCACTTTCAAAGTTCTTGGAAAACAAAAAACATTTTAAGAAAACTGATTCATAACAAATGGCAATATCTCCTTAAAAAGGAGAAATACATAAAGCATGATACCTAACAATTATTATTCCCCATCTTTCAATATCAAGAAAATTGCCAGTACACTGCAACAAAAAAAAGTAGCATCAACCTATCCTCCTGAGAAACCTTAATCGGTAGTGTACGGATTTGGATTTTATTTTTTTATAGCTAAACCATAACCACTGATGGTTATTTGAATTCTCGTTAGTAATATGGCAGTGTTCGAATTTTAAAACATTGTATTCACTGTCTGCACCTTTAACTTTCTGCAGACGTGTCAACTGTAACTTGGGTTTAATTATTATATTTTAGCTTAAGGAATGTGGTTTCAGTTTTGCTACACAGTTTGGATGAATAATAATTTAAATTTTGTTTTTGTGGAATTAAAGACAACATAACAGAACTTACAGTGTCTCCAGTCTTGTTGTTTTGAATCATCAATTCAAAACCATCTGGTTGGTAGTGAAAATCAGCACCTACTTCGGTAAATATAGTAGCAATGGGTTTTGATGGTGCCAAACTTATTGTGGATTGTCGTTTTGGCCCTGCACATATTGTGTCTCTTATGATGGCAACAACAGTGCCTTCACTGGAGAGGCACACCATTTCCTCCTAGAAAAATAGATAATTTGGTTTCAGTTCAACTTTTTAAAACTACTTTAATTAAAAGCAGCTGTGTAATGTTTATCATAATACACTATAACACTAGTCATAAATCATAATATGCTATAGGATTATAATAGCTGTAAATGAGTCACCCTTTAAGACAGTATTTTCATACAATAAAGAAGTTCTATGTTTAAATTGAAATCATAGATAAACTATGGAGAATATACAGGGTGTCTCTAAACCTAGTACCATAAATTTACCAGCCGCTTCCTGGCGCAAAAATAAGTCGAAAATGTCTATAAAAATTTTGTCCTAAACCGCAGCATAAGGAAGCTACACGTCTTTGAAAATGGTGTTGAAAAAAGAGAAAACAATTGCATTTTAAAAACGGTTTGAGATAAAAAATCGAAATTTTGCAGGCAGCCTAACCTATTAAAGGTATAAACTTTCTACTATTTTTTTTGTGTAAATTAACCAGGGGCGGCCCGAATGGGGGTTATCACCTTCTTCTTGTAACCCGCTTTTCTTAACCTTTTGTTTTTTTCCATTTTAGTTTAGAGATTTGTATTCCCTGTTGCCTAATTAACAAGAAAGGTACTCTTGTTTCAACTCGCTTGGACTAACCGTTTCCTATAAAATGCAGGTTTTCTGTTTAGCCAAAATCAATTTAGAATGCTGGATTTGTATGTAAATTAATTTATTGAAAAATAAATTAAAATAAAAGTAGTTACAGTAAGTGTTCGTACTGTATACCTTCAATAGGTTAGGCTACCTGCAAAATCTCGATTTTTTTATCTCAAACCTTTTTTAAAATGCAATTGTTTTCCGTTTTTCAACACCATTTTCAAAGACGTGTAGCTTCCTTATGCTGCGGTTTAGGACAAAATTTTTATAGACATTTTCGACTTATTTTTGCGTCAGGAAGCGGCTGGTAAATTTATGGTACTAGGTTTAGAGACACCCTGTATAAAAGGTCTTTTTAACAAAAATTATGTCTCAGAATCATTTTGTAGCAATAATATACACATAACTATAAATAATAACTGAAGGAGTCAACCAATACTGGCTCTCACTATTGATTATGATACAATAGACAGGGTGGCTGAAAATAACGTTTAAAGATTTATAGAGCATGTAGTATGATCGACAGCAAGTTAAAAAGTCTTACTAAACATAGGTCCCAAAATCAACCGTTTCAAATGCGCACATGCCAGCTATGGTGTCCATGTACGGTCGTGCTAATAGGAATGTTTTAGGGCACGTTGTCTCTATGATAACTCAAGCAAACCCCGGGCTTATTAAAAAGGTGGGTAAACGAAGATGTCGATCCTGTGTAGATATGGAAGGATGACATTTTGAACACTCTTTAATGTAACTCAACGTCAACCCTGCTCAGCAAACAAAATCCTTAAGTTTGCCGATAAGCACATGTACAAAAAATCGCTGTTATATCGAAAACTGTTGATTTTGGGACCTATGTTTATTTATTAAGACTTTTTAACTTTCTTTCTACAGTACTACATGCCCTATAAATCTTTAAACGTTATTCTAAGACAAGGTGCCTATGCAGGGTATCTAAGATAAGGACTGTATTCATGTATTCATTCTCGTAAATGGTAAAAAACAAAGGTTGGGTTAAATGAGAAGAAACGCTCAACATATTGAGGACTACTATGATCACTATTCAAATTTTGCACAATGAAGGCTGAGAAAACTTTAATTATAGTTAAGTAACAAGGAATGTAAGGACGTATTAACATGCGAGGTAGGTATACAAGTCGAAGTGTACAAGTCACTTTTGCCATGGATGTAAAACCTACTTACGTTGCTAGTAGCATGAAAATAGTTATTTATGCTACAAAAGTTGTAAGGATTATTTACTAGGTGAGAAGTGGCTTGAAAAGTTATGTCAATATCTTGAAAAGTTGGTGATTTACAAAAAATTTAATTAGGAATTTGAAAAATTGCCTTAATAATGTCCAAACCATTTTGCCCTATTGTCTATAATAATCTCAATTAGACAGGGAAATAGAAAACTGAAAATTTAAGATTTTTCGTGAACAGCTTTTAATTTTAATTGACTTTCTATTTTTTATTGTTTATGAAATCCCCATTCCTTATCTAGAACAACCATTTCCTGATCATAATGGAACTGTTAACATCTGGTTCCAGCGACTTGTAATAATTCTCCATCACTATATACTAAACTTCTAACACTTATTATTACTGGTCCATCAGAGCTATCTCTTATTAATGAACAAATCAAAATCATTTTTGGTAAAAAAAAGTTGCTTAATTAAGAACAATATTGTACTACAAACAAAGTACCTACAATTCAAGGTGTACTTATCTAGTTACAAAAATCAAAAAATTTCTTTCATTATTGTGTTTACAACATTTTGGGGAAACTGAATTGCTTGAGTTCTGTTTGTTTTTAGTCTGTTAAATTATCTATTATTAATCAAGTGTCATGAGCGGTCATGAGTCTTGTTTCAGGTGATTTTTGGTAGGAGGCTAACGTAACTTTGTAAGAGTTTGAGTAGACGTGTTCCACTAGAAACTAGGTCAACAATTATTGTGAATGATATTGATATTAAGTAACAATTGGGACCAGACTGTTTTAGGAACCAGTTGGTGCACAGTGCATCACCCTTTCAAGTACCGAGTGGACAGTATTATCGAACTATCCCAATCCTATGTGAATGAAATATGAAACTTATGAATTCAAAAGCACTGCTATTACAGCAGCTGATACTACACACAACACTAAATTTACTAGCAAAAAAGAAAATCATTAGGGAGAAGGGAGTCACATGACCAGCTAGTAGCTGGTAACGTTGGACATGCTCTACTCAATTTGGTAATTCAACTCGCCTGCTGGTGGAAACAATGATTGCTATAAGTTCACACCATGCTGTTGGAGCTAGCAGCCACTGATAAATCAGCCTAATGTGACCCAGACATTACAGCCAGTTTTCCAGTTCTGGTTTAAACCTGGAGTCAGCTAAACTAAGATTAATTCCCATGGATACAATTCTTGGAACAATTGTATCCATGGCAATTAAACTTGGTTTAACTGAACTGACCCATAGTGCAGCGCATGTAGATTTTATTTAAGACTGGTCTTCCAATTCGAGTATAACTCCCCGTTAAGACCATGATCAATTGTCATGGAGACAATAAATTCTTGTAACAATGGTATGCATGACAACTGACCCTTAGTTAGCTTAACTGGGACTTTATTAAAATTGAAAGATGGGTCCTTAGATTTGTAATTAGAGGTAAATAGTACTACACAATTTTAGGAATTCCTCGTACATACAAATGTTGACAATCAAAATTATATCGATTAAAAGCTTTAGATAAACATATTTATCTATTTACATAGTTTCAAATAATATCAAAGTTCAATTATAAAATATTTTCAATCTTCCCACAAATTTTGGCAATCTTTCAAAGTTGGTTTGATGTAAATGACATCGTATGTGTGGTATGATTAGGAATAAGTTTGTAGAACTAAGGCTGATCATTTCAGATGAACCTTATTGGATACAAGCCAAGATTAAATTTAGATAGACATGTGTAGCGTAAATCGTCTAACTCTACATCACAGGTTATTTGTACCAAGGAATATTCAAACTATTTTTTTTTATAAAAAAAAATACAAAACTACCAAGACTCGGTATCGACAATACTCACCGATTTTCTTTTTAGACAAATCTTTGCTGAACACTTTCAACACCAACTAAACCAAATATCCACTGTAATGGTGAACCTGAAACATTCGAACCCTGTATTCAAGTAATAAGTGCAACTCCCCATAATGTGATTGTATACCGAGATTATAATTACGAATATCGCAAATTTATATCGCTGAACTAATTTGGTATTACAACACCTAAACGTAAAAGTGGTGGATGAAAATGACACTGCAATGCGCGAAAGAATTGTTTACGTCATGTCAAATATTGCAATTCCAAACCATTTTTCTTGGGTCTTTGTTAAAACTTTTCTTAATTGCAATACTACGTGAGGGATATAGATTCTTGGCAATATAAATAATAGTTTTTAGTTTATCTTACCGGAGGAATATGACATGTGCTAAAAATCACTAAACGCCATTTTTACAGCAACTCGATTGCACACCGCTTTAGCTGACAGCAGCACTTTCCCGCCCTATGTCCGTGGCCCGTCTGATTTGGTCCGATTTTAAAGACAAACACGGTTAGCAATTCTAAGAATATAATAACCGTAATATCATTTTTGAAGAAGAAAAAACACTTGCAAAATTACAGATCAACCGAATGAATCTATTATCATTTTCTATAACGTGTGCTGCACACACTTTTCTTTTTAAATCGTCTTTTAACGTCTATGTGTTTCTACTGGTATGGTATGGCTTAACACCAACGCCAGAGAAATAAGCCGGAAATCGTCGAAATACACCGAAAACTACAGGGTGATTCAACTAAGAAGAATCCGTGCCGACAACGTTATGAATATTTTATTTAGGTCAATATTTTTTTTTAGTATATAATATATAATAGCTACTTTGTCGATGATTATCGTTTGTCATTTAGGATTTTTTTTTTGAAAATGAAAAAAGCTCACCAAGCTTACAAATGCCCCGGAAAATATGTCAACTAAATTTTGAAAGACAAGGCGCGACAATACGTCAACCAATAGCAAAACATTTATACTCAAAAGTAAGTACATTCACTGAAAAAATTCAATTGACGTTTGAAATTTTGAATAATTTCAGTGTTTGTCAGATTGTTTTGACGTTTAAAATCTGTAAAGTATGAATGTTAAATCGAGGAAGATAATTCATTCTGAAGAAATATCATTCGGAAGGTCATCGAATGAAAAATATTTACAATTATTTAAATTTGCCGCCTAAATGTTTTTATCTGTACTTTGAAAAACTGTTCGTTAGCCTGCTCTAAACTGTTCCGGACAGTTTAAGGTCCGCGCGCACTTGTTCGGTTCCGTTCCGTTCGGTTCGGAACCGTCCGATCGGCAAAAATCAAATAAAGCTCCACCAAGCTTACAAATGCCGCGGAAATACATGGAAATTACTGTCATTACGTTGATTTGATACGGCACCATCCTTTTCGTCCTCTAGACTGATCGGACTTTCGAAATTTTTTGACATTTGTCGTATACTTGGACTGAACCGAACGGGACGAAACTGAACCGACGTAATGCGCGGGCTGCCATTCATTTCCATGTATTTTATTTATTGCGAATCGGACGGTTCCGAACCGAACGGAACCGAACCGAACAAGTGCGCGCGGACCTCTAGTAGGAAAACGGCGTTCGTTAGCGTTAGTGCAGCTACTCGACACTGCTCGATATCTGTTCGTCACCCACCGAGTAACCACGTACGACTAAATCGCGAGGTATGTCGTTCGGATCCTGTTAATCGCGCATGATCATGCTTGATGATGCGCCTGCGCACATGTCGACATTTCGGACTTAGAATTTTGAACAGCTTTGAAACTCATTTTAGACCAGTTAACTTTGCGTATGCGCCAAAATCGACGTCCGGTGTTGCCAGATTGATTAAGATGCAAGTATTGAAATAGCCACCGCTTTACGCGCATGCGTGACGTATGTATATGCACAAGTCCACTGGGTAAAAATAATTCTCAAACTGCAACTAACCTGAAGCAAAGACTTTGCAAAGACACTAGTGGGGCGCCCCTCGAGGTTTAGGTTAGTTGCAGTTTGAGAATTAATTTTTACAAAAACCCATATTTCAATACTCGCATCTCAATCAATCTGGCAACACCGGACGTCGACTTTGGCGCATACGCAAAGTTAACACAATGAGTTTCAAAGCTGTTCAAAATCCTAAGTCCGAAATGTCGACATGTGCGCAGGCACATCATCATAACATGATCATGCGCGATTAACAGGATCCGAACTTAGATCATGTAGTGGCGCTGCGCTTGGTATGGATTGCTAATACTGAAACAGTAAACGTGCCAGGATTGCTAAAGATGGAAAGTATATACCTGTTCTTGTCAAGGGCCAAAGTTGTCAGAGCGCAGGCGCGGGTAATTTGAGTTAAAGTCTTCCAACATTGCCGCGTGGACACAATTTCTTTCGTACGCTTAAGCAGTTGTAGTGTTTTTCAAATAAATAAATAAATATAAACCATAGAACATTAATTGTTTTCTTGCGTAATATCAAATACATTATGTTGAGAATGAAAATAGTTAAGTGTGCCACATACAGCTTTATTTTAAAAATGTGCAGTATGCAACATTCCTAAATTAAAGTAAATTGAATAAATGTGGCATCGCTGCGCTGCAACTGTAAAGCTGTGTAAACCTCGATAATTTAAATTCTTGCACATGCGCAGTAGTGGTCGTGGCACGAGACAATGATAAACAATATCGCTCACCTCTTTTTATCTTGGCACGTTTTCAGCACACTGTGAGAATACAGTATTAGCAATCCATACCAAGCGCAGCGCCATTACATGATCTAAGGATCCGAACGACATACCTCGCGATTTAGTCGCACGTCTGAGTAACCTGCTCTCTGCTTAGAACCACACTTAGAACCAACTTAGAACAGCTTTTCTTGCTCCACGTCGTTAGGAGGAGTAGTTTCGGGCAAATAGAGCAGACATGCGCAGATGCTCATAAATCAGATGTTTTGTGCGACCACAACTAAAATTTAAAATTGCATTCCACGTGTTTTTGTCATTTTTGTTTTGTTACTATTGTGTTGTTGTTATTGTGTTTTTGTTATTGTGTTTTAGTTATTCTGTTGTTGTTATTGTGTTGTCATTGTTTTAATTTTGTAATAAAAAATAGATGCCGATCAGAAAGAGCGTTTAATTTGCGAATTAAGACGAAAGAACGACCTTCTGGAGCGCTTATTGGAAACAAAATAAATAACTTGTTATTGGATTTGTAAATTAATTGTGAATAATAATAATAATAAGTGAATAAAAAATATTGTCAAAAATAATTTTATTAATGAACAATATTAGATGCAATAATTTATTATTAAAATATAAGGCTAACTATTGGTTTTTGTTAAATATAGCTGGCGACATATTTTGATTGATTGATTGTTATTTGAATCCTGCACTAACCTACTCCAAATTGGACTTATGAATTGCACTAAAACCGTTCGTCACCGTTCGTTTGCTTCTGCTCGATTCTGCGCAATTAGTTTGCTCGACTCTGCCCAAACTTGCTCGAATGACGTCATACTGTTCTGTTCAGAACTTTTCCGAGCAGAGGTAACGAACAAACCTTTGAACAACGCCGGACACGCCCCCTTTCAACTTTGTAAGCTTGGTTGAGCTGTATTTCTTACCGTTTACGAAATCTCCATTCATGCAGGTTCTGAATAGATAGTACTAGGTAGTAGGTACCTATAGATAATGAAATCGTAGTTGTAAACTTTTTTTTCGCTTGTGTCACAAACTTCATCCTCTTCAATAATAGCAATCGTTACTGCTCGTTAGATAATATGCTAAGACATTCTAGCCATTAGTTTCTAAATGCAAAATGATGAGATGACAAATGATTGACTGGAGTGAAATTACAATGTTAAATACCTATTACAAAATTAAATGAGCCCTAAAACCGAGGGTTCATTTTCCATGCATGTTATTTAAAGTAGCCGAGATTTCCCGGCTTTTATTGTTAATTTATGTTTGTAATTTTATTTCGCGTATTTACTTTTATCTTTTATTTATGCTATTTCTTGTTACCGCACCCTGTATATAGTAGATATGTTCTTAAATCCATCAGTTGAAACAGTGAATTGCTGATTTATTATTGAGCCTCTGTAGTGTGAACCAAACTATAAGAAAATTAATTGGTTAAACAATTCCGTATATACCGTCCATAAACGAACTTTAGTTGGTCCCCACAAAACATAAAATAACTCAAATAAAATAATGGAATATCATTGAACACTACCTAACGCTCGACGAATTTCAGAACACGCTTTCTAAACAGCTGTCACTGTCATGTGTATTGCCATTTGAAACATTCAAAAAGTTGACCGTTGGTTGCCGTCGATAATCGTGATCAGTTCTCAACGTTATTTGCATTTATTCCTAATTGAAACATTTTAGAAATAGGTAAGTGCGTAGATGAAGTGTTGTAAAAATGTGTAAAGGACGGTTTATTCTTTGATTTACGTGTTTTAGGAACAAACCACCGACAAAACAATTATCGTTTTTATCAAAGAAACAACTTTAGCGCTTGTTTGTGTTTAGTACGTTAAAAAACATCTTGTAAAGTGTGTCTAGTTTATACATCTGCCTGAAATATTTATTTCCCTTAACATAAGTAGCATTTAAAACTTTTTACATGCATAATTTAGTAACAAATTACACAGGGTGTTAATACTTAAGTCGTTACAGCCGAAAATGGCAGTTAGAACTCATTGTAACAAACCACTTTTTTTAGTTTCAATCCTTGGATTTAGGTTCCCAATTCATAGTTATTCAAAGTCAGTCGATGGTTTTACTTATTGGATTTCTTTATTTAACAATCGTAACAATTCCTTTATATTTAAGGATATTATTTAAACAATGCAAAGGTTTCCAAAATGAGCTCTCTGTTCTCTACAACATTTGCCTTTACAGTTATTTTATATTTTTCAAATAACAAAATAGCGCCCAATTAAAAATTTCAAAAACTGAAATTTTGTTAACCACCCCATAATGGCCATAATTTTTTGAAAATAAAAAATTTATAAAATCCCTGAACTACCTATCTAGTACCTACTACAACATTTGACCAAAGTTTTTTCAAATCTACCCAAAAAAATATTAAACTAATAATGAATTCACTGGCTGCACCAATGCAACACTAATAAAAAGTGCAGAACGATCTATTTGCTTATGTGACGTCACGATAGTCAATATAGTCATGTAATTATTGGTGTTTATTTGAACAGGATTTAAATTCCAATAACTACGAATATCTACTGGTCTATCTGGTTTTTGGTTGTAAGCAGATCGGTTACAAGAATTTGACCAATTTATTTTATTGTGAATAGGTATTTAGGAATATTATTTATTTTGGAAATAATTTGATCATTGAATTGGCCTCTCAAATCCATATTATTTTTCCCGTTTACCTGATTCTCTATCTCATACAATTTCCAAGATCCCCATGCACACAATGCACAATAATTTCACAGGCATATACTCCCCAAGCAAATGTCTGATACGAAGAGACTCCTCAGATGACTAAAGTTTTAAGAATCTTTGGCTCACCTAATTTGTGTATTCAAGCTATTTCCAAGTTGGTCTTCCCCCTTTTTTTTGTGTAACGAATTCCCCACTTGGGTTAGGTACCCCTCGTCTGCTGCTCCCATCCCATTTCCTCTGCTAAACAGGAATTCCATGGTGAATCTAAACTTTAAATTATTCAGACTTGGTGACATCAAGCAAAAGATAAAACACCTTTTCTCTTGATTTTTAAAATGTTTTGTTTTATTTATACCTATGTAACTAGTAATAGGTAGGTATATGGCAATTTTTCAGCATTTTGTAATTTTTCAGTTATATTCAGCCAAATTTGTTAACAAAAATGGAACAACAATTAGAAGAAAAGCCATCCTGTACTACAAACAAAGAGACTCGTAATGCTGTCAAAAAAATGCCCCAAAGAAAGCTTCCTGCTGTAAAACAAACATTGACTAGTTTATACCGACTTGCCAAAGCAAATCCATTATTAATTTCAAAAAATGAGATAAATGAAGATGAAATCGATGGTCTTGGTTTGAACAACATAAAACTTCCAAAATCAATTTTACAACCGACCATACGGTGTGTTTCTGATAATGTTAACTTGACTGCCAATGCTAATCAGTCTACATCCTATATTTCTACAAAACCGTCATCTGTAATAAATAATAATAGCGAAAAACAGAAACAAAAATCTAGAACCCTCTGTCGAAGTGTTTCTTTAAAAGTTAAAAATGTACAGCCTACCAACAGCAAGATGGAACAGTGGAACAGAAACAATACAATTAAAAGACCACTAGCTATTTCAAAATATGTGCCAAAGTGTGAAACACAGTCTAGTTTCAATAACACTTCAAAAACATGTACTGTCCGAAAACAGTTGGATACTGATAGTAAAAATAAAGAAAAGGGAAAACGGCGGTCTCGGTCTGCAGAATTTAATGCCCGCAAGAAATTGGTACACACAGGAAAATCTGCACCGCTTGTGAATATAACACAATCCAATTCCAATAACATATCAAAAAATAGTGTGATCAAAAAACAGTCAGGCAGTGAACCAGTTAGAAAAGGGGAACGACGGTCTCTGTCTGCAGAGTTTCACGAACGCAAGAAATGGATTTTACCTCCTACTGTATCACCAATTAGAGATGTAGTTCACACTGTTACTTTTAAAACCCCTAATGCACATCAGAGACGCAGTGTCACTTTGGCTTCCATAACACCTACTCCTTTCCGTAAACATTTTGTTTCCACACAAAGTCCAATAGGTTTTGATCTACAACAAAACTTGGAAAAATGGTTACAAAGTAATCGAAAATCCGTTAATGCTTATAGGCATTTAAAATGTTTCGGCTTGCATCCTTCTAATCATGGCAATTATACTAAGGTAAATGAAGAAAATAAAGAAAACATTGAAGACAAGCAGAATACGCATTTAAGAAGGTCGGCAAGTTATGAAGATTTAAAGATTATTCCCGAGATTTCAGTTACTATTAGCACGGACCCAACAACAGTACACCAAAATAAAACTCATTTCGTTGGTGATAGATCCCTTGTACAAGATGCACTCACAGATTTGCATAAATTAATTCTTGCTGTAAGTATTCTTAACAATGATGTATGTGATATGATGTCTTTGTGTTGATCCCTTGAGTATAGTTTTGTGTGACTTCATCTTTTAGATGTAACATGCTTTTGAAAAGTATTCTTGCTAATTATATATTTCTAATTCTCATAATTCTTGTGATTGCACTGTTATTGATAAATAGTTTTAATGTGTGTTCCTCCAATTTTATTCATAATTTATATTAGGTCAATAATTTAGTCTTCTGTGTATATACTTTTATATTTTATCCATCATGTTTGGTGTAGTTAGCTTTTAGGCTCTTTCCCAAATATTATGTACAGGGTGGTGGCCCAATTTGGATGTCCGTATAGGATATCTTGTAACTAAATTGTCGGGAGAAAACTAGGGGATAAAATCCAGTTCAGTTTTAGAAACAAATTTCATGGCGCAGACAAAATTTTGTTATTGTTTAAAATTAAAAGGCCATTTTCCGAAATTGCCCTATTCCTCTTTAATCCTATTATGTATGAATAACTTTTTTATTTTATTAGCTATCTCAAAGCTGGAAAAACATTTTAAAAGATTCTTTTTATAGTAGAATTCAGTGGCGTATTCAAATTTTTAACAAGGATTCAAATTTTGAAAATATAAAGTATTGTTTGGATTTTTTTTAATTTGAAACAAAAGCAAAATTTCGTTTACGCCATTAAATTTGTTTTAAAAATGGAGCTAGATAATATATGGCCTCAGTTTTCTCCTTCGGATAATAGTTATATTGAGATACCCTATACAGAAATTCAAATTAGGTCACCCTGTACAAAGTTTGCGTTTTCAGATTTAGTTTTTTTTATGTTAGGTGTAATATCAGGTTGTTGTGTATTTTTTCATGCAATTATTCCATCTTATTTGCTGAATAGACTAAGGTATCTAGCATCATCTGCAAATAAGTTCATCTTAAAGGCATAGTCCCAAAAAATTTGACCTTTAAAATAGTACAATTCTTTTTGACTACTGATTTTCCATTGTTACATAGACTGGTACTGGAACATGTAGTTGATCAAATTTTTTACTTGAAATAATCCCAAAATTTCTCTAATAAACTATGGACACTTCACTGTGGGACAGTCTATAATAATATTACAATTTTACAGGGTTACCCCCATCATCAATGTGAAGCTTGGTTAAAAGTAATTGCACAAAAATATCAGGACTTGGATGACGAACCACAATATTGGGAGTGCCGTGCTGCTATAGAACAAACTAGGGGCAATATAACATCTGCTGTAGAATGTCTAAGAACTGCAATTATTCAAGGAGCTGAAGTAAGAATCATCACTGGGTATTTTTTCCAGTGTTATGTAAATATAAGGCACAATCTCTTTACCATAGTTAAGTTTTTTTTACACTTTCAAGACGACCAATCAGGTTTTTTCAATCATGTTTCCCATGAGTATGCTAACATGCTCTTAGTATACGGACTGAATATTGTCTTAGTAGCACTTTAGATTGTACAGAGAGGACTTTCCATACAGGAATACCCTCTATAATATAAAGGATGTGGATGTTCATAAAGACACGGACATGGTCTATGCAATCATTGATTCTGTCTGTGACTTTTAGGACTCCCTGTATTTAATGTATGAATCAAAATATTTTAATTAATTTTAGGTAAAATCGGTTGATTATTCCTTAGAACAGTTGCTGCAAAAATTTAGCTTATTGAATATCAGTACTCCAAATCAAGATGAGGACGATATGACCAGAAAAGATCGAGAGAGAATTATCCTGGATGCTCGTAACGTATTTAAATCATCTATTATCCAGTTTGCTGTTCAGGAAAGGAAATTGAAAAAGTAATTATTACTACCTAATTAATACCACATGCTTTTTAACTTTAAGGCGACTACTGCACCAAATATTTCAAATTAGTGCCATGAACATTTTATTTTTTTAGAAAGAGTAGTTTGTTAGTATATTCATTATTCAAAACTGACCGCTTTTATTTTTATGTACTTTTTATTAATCACTTGTTTTTATGATTCGCACTAACACATACACTAAAATTTTGTGTCTAACAAAAAACCAAAAGTATATTTAACTTTTTACTAATACAGAAAAAACGGGCAAACAGTAATCTCTTCGGAGAAGAAATTTATTGCTACCCCTGTACGACGAAGCACAAGACAAAATCGATCAAGGTATACTTCAACACCCGATGTAAAATTATATGCTTCATTACATGAATTGAATGACAGTATTTCTAACAGTTTAGATTTTCATGGAAATAATGCACTTGTTGATAAGTTGTGTTAAATGGGTTTCAACAAATACAACTTGGTGAAGTTAGAAATATAAGTCATGGTAGCGGCTAAATCCGGTGATAAAATATTAGTTGTAGAATACAGCCATACTGTTATTTTTATTATTTACTTAATATTTTTAAACTAATATGTAGAATTTTAATGAAATTATTTCGAAATTGTGTTAGTAATACCCAATATATTAATAAAGAGTTGATTTTAAATAATTTTTAGTATTTTTTATTCAAGTGTTTCTTTTTATAAATTAAACGAAGATTATTTTGTATTTGCAAATTTCAAAAATTGCAATCTCTTGATGCAAACCATAATTATAATAAGGTTAGCCTTAAAAATCTCATTATTGGGCAAAGGCCTTCAACTACTTCTATTCTCTCGTCTCCCTTCATAATGTGCCGGCATTACTTTAACTTTACCAGCCTATCTCGCTAAATATATTAGGCTGAAAATTGCCAAACCATTGCCAGAAGACGGAACTTTCTTGGTTTTGGTATGAAGAGAAGTAGCTGAACTCTACCCATATTCAACAGAATATTATTTATTATTGTATGCTTATTCCGGATTTTGTTGGGTTAATTTTGTTTATAATTTCTTGTTTTGTATTTTCTGATGATTGAATTTGTTTTGGCTTAGTTATTAGTCCTGGACTATAGGTTGTAGTTATCGTATATTTCCGGTTGTTGTTATCGACTTCTTTTTTTAGTGCATCTGAGTGCATTTAAACTTGTTATTACGGTTACTATCTCAAGCAACAGTACGATAACGAGCTCTCTTACCGCAATGTTTTTAGTGGACTTCTTGTGATACAAAAAAATATTTAGATTTTAACCATATGCATCCACAGCAAACGTTTTGTTTCAATTTACCTATGCTGATATTTTTTATTGGGAAGCTATCTTTAGATTGTGTAGTGTGTTGCCTATTTTAAGGGGTCATATATATACGGGTTGGTACTGAGAAATTATAATTATTTTTTAACGCTTAAACAAAGTTTTGCATTTTATTAAATGCATTAAATACAAAAGCTATCTGCTAAATAGCTAAATTTAGGTAACCGGAAAATAATGGAATATGGTTTTGAACAAATATCACAGGTCACAGGTTTATAGCCTGGTTTTTATAATAGCCAAAAATGCCAGTTTCATAATCAATTTTATCTTCATTGTGTTGGTAAGCCAAGCGTACGGTTGGAAATGTCTTACTAATTTTAGTGTTGTAATTTATAGTGCTTTTATTTAGTAGATATTAATTTCTCTTTCAAGAAATTATCGATTTTAATACTTACTGTATTGCTACCAGCGCTGTTTTCTAGTGATTTAATAATACAGTGCCTTCATTAATGATTGATACCCACGTGACCTTTGATCCGTGGTGTCCTTGGGAGTTTCAGATTTAAATGTTGAATTCAGGTAGGATTGGTACTCGTTGTAACTAATAAGTAACTAAAGTCACTAAAGTTACTGTCAATTTACGTACATACAATCAGTTAGGGAATTATTAGATAAAGATTTGCCAACTGTGAAAGTTGGGTTGCCTATATTTTGTGGTCACGTGGGTATCAATCATTAATAATGAAGGCACTGTATTTCCCTTATGAAGGGAGTAGCACCAGCTACTTTTAATAATTAATATACATAATTTGGGTCGTAAAAAAAACACTTTAGACATACTAATCGTGTATTTTCAAACTTCTTTGCTTCTACTCTACTTGATGTTGTTCTCAACGATTTTCATACTGTTAATATTACCAATGATATTACTATGTTATATACGTGTGTCCACAGACCATTCTCAACATGGGGATCTCGCTTATTATGAGAGATACATACTTTAGGTAAAGTTGTACCAAACCCCATAAATAAACTTTCGATATTTAATGTAGTTTTGGAAATGTGTTGGAAAAAGTGAATTTTTGGCTTTTTCATTTTTTCCTGTAACACATTTAGTTTAAGAGGAAGTCGAATTTAATTTGTACTTTCTTAAGGCACTTTTTTAATAGGAATTTAGTGGTGTATTCAGATTTTTAAAAACTGTCGTTGTATTTGAGTTACAATGGTCAACTTCATTTTTTCTTATGGAGGTCATAGTTGGTTATGTCACTACTGGAAAGAGATTTTTTTTCTCTTTTCAAAAATGTATAATTTGTTATACCTAATATCAAAACTAACGACTAAAAAATTAAAAGACCATAGAAATAAAGAATAGTTATTTTTTATACAAGACGATAAAATTATATTTTATCGACAAGCGGAAAGTGTTAATTCACGAGCGATGAAATCGCGAGTGAATTAATTTTCGCAAGTCGATAATTAAATTTTATCGTCGTGTATAAAATTCTATTTTTTTCTATAGCAGATGTTAAAAAAATAAGAAAAATTTGTAAAAAAAAAACTATTTAAAATTAGATTATATTAAACCCGAAAATCTCAGTAGCAAAGGTTTCCATTCGGTTTCCATGGAATTTCCAGAAAATTAATAGTATATTATATTATTAGGAGTATAAGCAAAGCTTTATGTGCTGAGGCTGGTTGACTGCCGATCGTAGTGAGGCAGCCAAATCAGCCGAAGCACATAAAGCGCTTCTACTCCGAATAATATATGCAATTTTATCTCCAAACGTGTAAAATTATAATACAAAAATAAACATCTAATTAACAAGGTTATTTCGGGAAACATTACACTTATACGAAAATCGCATTGCCTGATAGACACTTTCTACATATTACCGTAGCAACCCACAATAAAAGTTGAATGCTATAGGCATATAAGTACTTTATCTGCCTAAGCATATAAGTGAATCTTATACTACCAACAGTCTGTCATTTAAATGCCACTTTTATGACGTTTGGAGATAAACTACTTTATCTATCCTTGCGGTTAAAGTGTTACTTTATCTACCCTTGCGGTTAAAGTAATACTTGATCAACTATTTTTAGTCGAACAAAGCACACTTTAACATCTGCTATAGAAAAAAACTTATTTAGTAATAATTATTAATTAAGAACGCTTTGAAAAATATTAATTATAAACAGAAATTGCATAAGCTGTTCAACACTTGACCATTATTGTCCAAACATAAGTATGATCTACGAATAGTAGATTGAACGGCTTTGCGTAAAATACGCCTTGGAATATCTCGAAATGCTTGAAGCACGCGTTCTGGAAGTTCGTCTACGTTATCGTAGGTGCGAACATAGACTTGGTCTTTAATGTAACCCCAAAGAAAGAAGTCGAGGGGCGTCAGATCAGGAGATCTTGGTGGCCACGCAATTAGTCCACGAGTTCCGATTCACTTGTTTCCAAAACGCCGAGCGAGGTAATTCATAACAATTCCTGAATTATGTGCCGGGGCACCATCCTGATGAAACCAGCAATTCAGATATAGTACATCAGACGTTAGTGTTCCATTAAAAATTATTGGGCCAATCAATTGTGACCCTAGTATGTCACACCAAACATTAAATCCAAAACGCACTTGATTTCGAGCAGCTCTGAGCGCATGAGGGTTTTCTGTAGACCAATATCTTAAATTGTGTCTATTAAATAAACCGTTGTTTGTAAAATTGGATTCATCGGACTATAATATTTGAGGAGGAAAATTATTAGCATCACATTGTCTAGTACACCATTCACAAAATTCTCTTCTTCTTTCATTATCCCCTGGTCTTAAAGATTGACACACATTGTATTTATATGGATGATATTTGTGCGATGCCAATATTTTATGAGCAGTAGATTTGGGAATGCCGGTGTTACGTTGAATTTCCCGAGTTGAAGTGTTTGGATTTTTAACAATTGCTTGTAGAACGGTAGTTTTGGTTTCTTCACTTATACATCGAGGGTTTTTATAAGGCTTAATAAATGATCCGTGCTCTATTAAATTTACCCTTAAATTTCTGTAGGTCGATTCATGAGGTTGCCTTCGGATAGTGGTTTAAGTACTACATTTCAGCAGCTCGCGTCGAATTTTTGTGAGACAGAATGTAACAAGACATTAGACAACATATCAAACTTATTACTGTTACTGAACGGTTTCATTATGTTAGGAATAATGTTTATAAATAAGCAATTTTATTAATTTAAGATTTTCTTTTACTAATTTTCTTATTGAAAAGGTAAATCGCAAATAAAATAAACTGACAGACAACAACAGGTTTGTTCGTTTGTCTGCTGTCTGCACTGAACATGAACTATCTACACCTGCGCTAGAGCCAGGCGGCTAGCGCCACCGATTCTACTTTGGCTTCGAGACTTCCGCCTGCGCAGAACATTGTGGTAAATTAAAAGAATAGACTTATATATGATATTAATGACCATCATTGACAATACAAAATAAAACGCATTGTTTATTTACTTATTATAATTTTAGCATATGATTATACCTATTTGACAACAAAGTAACATAAAAAATTAAACGCGAAAAGTTAGGTATCAAATTATAAACCAATAGTATTTGAAAATCAGTGCCGTAACTAGCTGTTTTGGCGCCTATGGCCAGGTATGAAAAAGGCGCCTTCCTGAGTGAGGAAAATAGCGCCGCAGGCGAAATTTTTCTTTGAAAGTGGGCGTGGCTTATTCGACGCATTTTAAGAGCATCTGGCAAATTCTGAGATCAAATTAAAAAATCTGAAAACGTTTTATAATGAAAGTTTGTGATAACCAATCGACATAATTTAAAAAAATCGTGAAATGTTCACTTTTAGAGTTCATTATTTTAATTATGAATAGATAAAAATAACCATTTTTATTTTTCCCTCAAATTTTCAGGTGGGTAATTACCCACCTATAGATTTTTCAGGTGCGACATTAAAAAAATGCAACTTAATACTTCCATTGGGTCACTGAAATGTTTACACTCTCAAAAATAAAAATGCTTGTATACATTCAAAAAGGGCACTCTACTAAGTAAGTAGGTAATATTTTATGATCAGATCACTGGCCAACAGCCCCTGGAATGAACGAAGCAATGCAAGCATATTTTCAAATTTTATATTTACTATTAAACTTTGAATTGCCAAGATGTTATTATAGGTACACTTGTCTTGTTCATAATTATAATAATATATATGCAATAATAATTATAATAATAATTATATGCAATAGTCAACCTTATCTTGTCAAATAGAAATAGTTATTGGCCATGCCATTTTATTATGAAGTGGAAAGAAGGGCCTAAATTTAAAAAGTACTTTTTAAAAATTTTAAAACAAAACAATTTTTAACTTAAGTTTGACGCTTCCCAGGGCTAGTCCCGAGTTAGGTATAGACATTTTTAAAAATGCTTGGTAAATAAAATTGAAAAACCAATTTATTACTAGCGAAAGTTTTTAACCTGATGTGGTCGGACAAAAGGTCTATGGGTCGGACGTCCGACCATCTGGAAGCAATAATAATAAAATTTTACAACACGTCCGATTTGGGATACTCAACAAATTTCTGAGCTATGTAGGGGCGACAAATTATATCTTGTACCCGGGCTGCAGATATTTTGTGTTGTTATAACCCGACAAAAATAGAAAACAATCTTCGAACTCGGGTTCAATGTCTTTTAAATAATACAAATGGCATATTTCTTTGTTTTTAATAAAAATTATGCTTCGTGCGGCGCCTTTATTCAACCTGGCGCCTATGGCAGGGGCCATATTGGCCATAGCCTAGTTACGGCACTGTGAAAATCAATGTATTATGCGCAATATGCAGGTTAAAGTTTTCAAATTTTATAAATTTTATAAATAAATACAATATAGTAGGTACTATAATTATTACCCCCGGAGAAAAACAATTTCCTGTCAATAATTTTAGTTGTGTACTAATAATACACAACTAAAATCATTGGTATGTTTTTTCTCCGGGGGTAATAATTATTGTTATGTCATAATGAAACTGAATAGATGGTAAATCAAACATGATCAAAATGAAACAAGAAATAGAAATAGGTATTTGCTTTATTTTTACAGCTTTTTATTTTACTAAATAGTATTGACAATACTTCATCAGATTCGTATTGGATAAAGAGAGAAAGAGTTTTCTTCCGGGGTAATAATTATACTATACAATATTTGTTTATTTGTTTTTAATTACCAACTAATTCAACAGATTTAAAGCAACTGCATTTGCTTCTTGACTATCAAACTTCGAGAACTGATCTTTGCGCATGCGGAAGTCTCGAAGCCAAAGTAGAATCGGTGGCGCTAGCCGCTAGTAGTTGCAGAAAGTGCATAGATGACGTCACTTCAGTTCAGTTACAGTTAGTACTACTATATGGTTAGTACCATTTAGTGCAAACAAACGATAACGAACCAAGCGCGAATCTACAGAAATTCTGTGGGGGGGGGGGGTAAGTAATTGTGGACGGTATATGGAGAACCCTCTGGCAACGGGGGTTCCGAAGAAATTTTAAAAATTTGACGCATTATGCAAAATTCTCAAACAGCCTTTACTTATTTCAGTTTCTATGGAAAAAAAATTCAAAACATTTTTTGAAAGCAGCAAAAGTCAGAATCTAAGCTACAATAAAGTTACTAATTTATTGGAAGTAGTACTAAAATGACAAGATTTACAAACATATGTATTAGTATTGATTATACTGTAACAAACTAAAATTAAGATATAGGTACCTAAAATATATGACCTGCGTATAAAAAATGAAAACTTACAGAAACACTAAATACAAAATGAAAATGTTCGTATTACCAATGGTATTACTAATTAAAAATTAAAAAAAGACCGAATAATAGTATGAGAAGGGAGGCTGCCCATTGGCCACTGGTATGGGAATTTCAGTCTAGCTAAATTTTGTTATTTCAAGATAAAATATTTTGGAATTTGCATGTTCATGTCTTTCGTCTACTTGTAATGGGTTCAGCTTTCAATGGTTGCCATTAAGCCTTAAATATTTTAATAGTTTTTGGTAACTGGACTGTTCGGGGGTATTTCTAATTCCTTTAAAATGCTGCTTCAACAACCCCGACCGCATTGTTTGACATCTGTTTTGGTTTTTCCAAGAACGTTGACTCAACTCTATACTAATAGCAGTTTTCAATGGCAAACCCATGGCGTAATGGTGTGGGCATAGCCGGCTTTGCGCAAGTAGGCGGTGCCCGTGTGACGTAGCAGTCGAGCAAGTGCGAGCGTATTTGCATCGTATAATGCACTAATGCAAGGCAAACTACCAGTAATTAAACAATAATTATTAAATTGAAAATTATATGGAAATTAGCAGCCAATAAAACATAAATCAGGAAAAAAAGAAACACATACGTTTCAATAAAAATAAATTTGTACTATATATTTTGACGTTTCGCTTTTATAAAAGCTTCATCAGAAATAAAGAATTTAAATAAACAATATAAAATTAAAGTTTAGCATATTAAGTGGTAAAAAAATATAATATTAAAAATTATATTACGATCTGTAAGAAACAAAATTGAAATTTTTTACCATTTAATTTTATATTGTTTATTTAAATTCTTTATTTCTGATGAAGTTTTTATAAAATCGAAACGTCAAATATAAATATTTTTTTTTTTTATTGAAACTTATGTGTTTCTTTTATTCCTGATTTATGTTTTATTGGCTGCTAATTTCCATATAATTTCCAATTTAAACAATTACAACAGCCGATATTCTATATTTGTTTGACTTTTACCTTCATTCAAATATATTTTTTAAAATAATTATTAAAGTGTATCCTTTGTTTTATTTTTTAGGGTATATTGCAATAATGTATCTAAATATCTTTTTTAATTAATATTATCATATTTACTTTGGAGTATCTATTATTTCAGTAAGTAAATCACGTGATTATATATTAATTTTAATTTTGTAAGCCATTTTTGAATGACATCTAAATATTTTTCTGATGGAAATCATCAAGTAATTTTGGCTTGGAGAACTGCGAACAGCTCGAGATATGCTGGCTCGAGCTCGACTGTGACGTCATGCGCGCACTGCACTAACTTGCGATACACTATGCCCACACCATCCAATATTTACGCCATGGGCAAACCCAAAGATCTTATCTGAGCAGTGGCGGCTTGTCAGGGTAGGCAGGTGAGGCAGTGCCTCACCAAACGTAAACCCGTGCTAATCCTGATCATAAAAATTTTTTTCACGCCCAATTTTACAAAAATTTTAATTATTGAAATAGCATTGCATTGCATAGTGTACCATACCTATATCAGCATTTTAAAAGTCATATCAAACAACACCTCTAAAATATTAATTGTACTTGGAAGCGTGAAATATGATACAGTTTTTAATTTGAGGCTAGCCCATGGCTTGCCTCAAGAGATCCACACATTCATGAAAGAATGAATACAAGCATCATGACATGTTTAGTACGCTTTACCATAACGAACCGACTTGTAGAAAAAGAGGGTCTTGAGGCTAGCCTCTACTGCAAAATCAAGCGCATGGATAAAGGATGGAAGATAATACACCAGTCAGTAATTCGTTTCGGTACATTTCACCTTGCACCGATGCCTGCCGATCGAGTCCCGCGTATGTATGTTTAATACGAATACACGCTGCATAATTGCTAAGATTACATTAGTTATATTGGTCGAGGCGAATATTTTTTTCTGTTTCGATTAATTATTCAGAATCATAAAATAATATAATTCAGAATTTCAAACAAAACCAAATATAATGGCAACGGCCAGATGCAGCAGTTATGAAGAACAAGTGCCTAATTAACGTTAGAAATTTTTCAGATATTGTCGATTTCCTAATTAAAAAATGCACGTTTTAATCGGCTTTCCTATAAGAGGACAAATTGTACTTATTATATGTTAAGCAATTAAAAGGACCCTGTCCAGAGCTTAGCCAGAGACCGATTAATTTCAGTAAAAATACATCCGTTATTTGAAAATATGCATCTTATGTGTACATGTACATATTTATATTGTTTATAACAAAATTAAAACCCCTAAACTACAAAAAGTTTAGAAAGCCTAAAAACTTTTCAGGAACTACGTTCCAAACTTCAGTAGACTGAAATCTGATATTTCCGAACTAGTCTCCAAAGATTTTATATATTGGTTATAAAATAAATTTACCTATATTACAAATGTTCAAGTTATATTTTTAATATTTAAATGGATTTATATATTTTATGACGGCAGTAATACTGTTTAAAATCGATAAATATTATAATGTGTTTATATTCACCCCCCCCCCCCCCATTACCCCATACATTTATCATTATCAAAGCAGCGTACGCCACGCCACATTGTCCAATAAATATGTGCTGCCTCACCAAAATTTGAAGTCACGAGCCGCCACTGTATCTGAGCGTCAGCAGGGCACTATTGTTTAAGATTTGTCTACTGGATTTACCTACAACCTGTTCAAATAAGATCTTTGGGTTGGCTGGTGAAAAATACTATACTTTGTATCGTGTTATAACAGTGATGTCAAACGCGAACAAATTTTGTTTAATAAATTTTAATCCAATTTATTTATGTATTTGCTCTAGGGGGGGTAATTACCCCTATTACCCCCCCCGTAGATCCGCGCTTGTAACGAACAGACCTTATGTTTATAAATAAACACAACAAACAAACAAACAATTGCAGTCACAATTGATTCGATTGTGTTTGGGTTTCAGAATCTTCATATTGAGAAACTTTACATTTAGATTAAATTTTTTTTAAATTTTTTAGCAGTTAGTTTTGATATTAGGTATAACGAATTATACAGGGTGATCAAAAATGATTGAACGTGCCGCTTCATACTGATTTTTTGTTGTCCGCTTACTGCTGCTGTGGTACTTAAATAACCTTGGTAATTTCAGTGGTGTAGACATTGTAATTTAAATGACAGACGGAAATGACAGATGGAAAATAATGCGCAAGACACTGAACAGATGTAAGTATTGATAAACAACAGACTGTTTGACAAAACGGAATGCATTTTTGATAGTAATTGGACCGACTAGCGGTCATGTGACCTTCAATCATTTATGATCACCCTGTACATTTTTTAAAAGAGAAAAAAAATCTCTTTCCAGTAGTGACATAGCCAACTATGACCTCCATAAAAAAAATGAAGTTGACCATTGTAACTCAAATACGACAGTTCTGAATTCACTACTAAATTCCTATTAAAAAGGTGCCTTAATAAAGTACAAATTAAATTCGACTTCCTCTTAAACTAAATGAGTTACAGGAAAAAATAAAAAAGCCAAAAAATCACTTTTTCCACCATATACATAACATATACATACATAAAACTACATTAATAATATCGAAAGTTCATTTATGGGGTTTGGTACAACTTTACCTAAGGAGTATTTCATTCCATTTAACCAAATCTGTATCTCTCATAATAAGCGAGATCCCCATGTTGAGAATGAGTCTGTGGACACACATACAGGGTGTCTCAAATGGATTAGGATAGTATGGGTATCTTGCTTATTATTGAAGATAGAGATTCGGTTAAATGGGCAATGTTTTGCAGTTTCTCATACTGATTCATATCCCGATTAGAAAAGTTACAAATTTTCAGTCGTTCAGTTGTTATCTTGAAAAAACTGAAAAATGCGTATTTTTAAAAAGTGGAATATTTCCGTAATTTTAATATTTATGGAGAAAAGTTTCAAATAAAAGTTACTAGGTTCGATTAGCACTATTTAAAAACGTCATTCAATTTTTTTTCAAAATGGTGGTTTACAAGATATTGATAGCAACTTTCTTATTTTAAATGGGCGCCATTTTGTTTTTTTACAGAAATGGATAGCATTTTTTTTTCTGATTTCAACGATGTATAACAACGTATGTTTAAATAAAGTTTTACACTGAATTTACTGATGTTTTAATTTGCAGTCGAGTTAGCCATGAAAACAAAAGACATGAAACAAAATTTATTGAAAATTATTGGTAAAGCATGTTGCACCTGAACTACAAATATCATAAATCTTAGAAAATTTCACAACAAATGTTCAAAATGGTGACCATTATTAGCCAGACATAATTGGCACCTTTTTAATACAGAAGCAGTTACTTTGCGCAATGTGTTTCGATTAATACCATTAAATGCTTTCAAAACCTCTTAATAAATAATAAATTAATTAAAATTAATAAATAATAAATTTTGTTTTCATGGCTAACTCGACTGCAAATTAAAACATCAGTAAATTCAGTGTAAAACTTTATTTAAACATAGGTTGTTATACATCGTTGAAATCAGCAAAAAAAATGCAATCCATTTCTGTAAAAAAACAAAATGGCGCCCATTTAAAATAAGAAAGTTGCTATCTTGAAAACCGCCATTTTGAAAAAAAATTGAATGACGTTTTTAAATAGTGCTAATCGAACCTAGTAACTTTTATTTGAAACTTTTCTCCATAAATATTAAAATTACGGAAATATTCCACTTTTTAAAAATACGCATTTTTCAGTTTTTTCAAGATAACAACTGAACGACTGAAAATTTGTAACTTTTCTAATCGGGATATGAATCAGTATGAGAAACTGCAAAACATTGCCCATTTAACCGAATCTCTATCTTCAATAATAACCAAGATACCCATTATACTATCCTAATCCATTTGAGACACCCTGTATACAGGGTGTAACACAACTTATCCGAAAAAATGTAACCATATATGCACTTTTAAATAAGAAATCGATTTGTTAAAAAAAAATTTAATAAAAGTCCAACAGAAAAAGAGATAAAAATTGTTAAAGTTACAAATTAATGAAAAAAAAACACAACTTATCCGAAAAAATTTAACCATACATGCACTATTAAATAAGAAATCGATTTGTTAAAAATTTTTTTAATAAAAGTCCAACACAAAACGAAATAAAAATTGTAGAAAATGTTATTTTAACATTTTCATTATTTTGAAACTTTAACAATTTTTATCTCGTTTTCTGTTGGACTTTTATTAAAAAAAATTTTAACAAATCGATTTCTTATTTAAAAGTGCATATATGGTTGAATTTTTTCGGATAAGTTGTGTTACACCCTGTATATAATATATATGTTAATTATAGGTATTCTAAATAACAACCAGTGGCGTCACTACCGGGGGGGCAGAGTGGGCAATTGCCCCCGGGCCCGGTCATCTTAGGGGCCCTTAAATAAAACAAATTTACCATTTCTTTTGTATTATATTAATTCTGACGAATTAAGCTTGAACGAAAGATTATCAGATGCGAAAAAGTATTTTGAAACGCAGATTTTTATAGAACGTTGGATATTGTAATTTCACAATTAATAATACGGTTTCAAAGTTTAAATGAAATTTCAAGTATATTTTCTTGCATAATTCCTCAAAATATAAGCTGCACATTAACAGAAAGAGAGCTTGAACAATCAGCTTTAATATTAGTGCAAAAATATGAAGAGGATTTATCAGCAGATCTTGCAAATCAGATTGTACAATTTAAAATTTCATTTAAAAATGAACTCGACACTCTTAAATCGGTGTATGATCTAGCACAATTTTTAATAGTTGAAAATTATCTACTTGCAGCTAATTTTGCAGATTTATGTACCGCCTGCATATTATTTCTTACACTTCCTGTAACGGTTGCCCACGCAGAGCGATCGTTCTCAAAATTAAAAGTTATAAAAAACTATTTGAGGAGCTCTATGTCGGAATATCGTTTAACAAATCTCAGTATTATATCTATTGAAAAACGGAGGGCCAAAAATCTTAACGTCGAAGAAAGAATTCGGAGTTTTGCTAATCAGAAGGCAAGAAGAAAGAATATTATATAATTTGTAATTTATATCTAAGGTTTTGTGTTTCTATAGTTTTAGGTATAATTATAAATATAAAATGTGTCTACTCACGTTACGTTTTCTGTTCTTGTATTATCGTTCATTATAATCGTTTAAGTAGTGTCTAGAATCCATACGAATACAACTATATATCTACATGCCTTTGCTTATGCTATATTTTTATTTTTTACTACTCCCCTCACGAAGGGCCCTTCAAAAATTCTTGCCCCCGGGCCCAAATTTTGAAGTTACGCCACTGATAACAACATAGGATTTAATTTTACAAAAAAAAGATAGCGGAAGCAGAATTGAAGTAATTAGTACACTTTCCTTACACAGCAAAACAATAAAGAAGAGGAGTATCGTAATTATCGTATTTGCCTACCCGTATATAATATCCCATATCAAATGTTAAAATTATCTGTGTAGCAGTTTTTAAAATATCATCAAAAATAACAATACCTTGGGGTCATAACTTTTTAATAAATCTCTTTTTACGGAGGCATGTTGAGTTAAATTGGTCTACTTTGTACCAGGGTCCCTATTTTTATGTATGGGATACTTGTCTAACGTGTTGGTCTAACGCTGTATTAAATTCGATTTGGTTTTGTGAAATACAATTCTTGGTTTCTATAAAAGTTTCGCTTTCGCACATAGCTATACCTACAAAATTTTTTTCAGTCACAATTCAGACTTCACATGTAGGCCCCATCTATATCTCCTTCAGCATCGCCGGAACCAATTAGTATTAGCGAGGTATTAAAAACCATCAAATATTATTCCAAAATTGGAAATTGCCCTTAGAAAATTTTTTGACTATTTTGCTAAGGAAATTTATGTAAGTACAACTACCAACAGTGTTCTTGGTTTTTGAAGTAAAAAAACCTGTAGACTTGCTGGATTTTTGTTTGTGTTTAATTTACCAGACTTCAGAAACAACAGATTTTTAGACATTAAAAAGGTACAATTTGTTCTGTAATAAGATGGTTAACAATTTAACATAATGTTTTTGTGCCTCCGGTCGGCATCACTGAGTTTCTGCATCGCGAAATTCGCCAGAAACAGAGGTTTTGCCGGCCTAGGCCGGCAAAAGTAATTATTTTAGGTTATTAGTTGGCTGCATCGGCTCAATCTGTCAAAGTCAAATTTATGCATCGCGGTCGGAGGCGATCAAACAAATAAATTAGCAAAATTTTACAAAAATACGATTACCTATTTGAGCCACTGTGGTGATTTGAATATAATCTTTAATATGCGCCGGTGTATCCATTATTAAATCAAAGATAATGAAATTTATAAATAAACGTCAATGGAAATTGTAAGAAAATAAATGAATTAAGTTTAATGAATGCCAGGAAAAAAGGAATCTTGATTTTAAAATCATAAAAAAAATTCCTAATACTAAATTTTAAATGTAAATTTAATTTATTTAAACAAACATCGGCACAAAAAATCTTGTGTATTACACGTCCAGAAACAGTTTTGAGAGTGCTCCTACTTGCAGGACTCGGCGTTCCGCCCATATACATGTTCCGCGGCCTTACTTGTTTTTAAATAGGCAACTGGTAAAAGATACACTTACCGAAATGTAGGAAAGACCCAGACCGGAACGCAGGTAGAAGGATTATCGACAAAAGCAAAATTCCTTTTATAAATACGCTAAAAATAGGTACAACGAAAATTAATGTATATCCATTAATTTCTGGTGACAGTTTTATTCGTAGGTATTTTAGATTTCAAAAAAAATTGTAAATAAAGAAATCAGAAATTATTGGATTGTTTATGAACCTAATCAATATTTTAATTTCAAATTTGATGCATACCATTGTCGCCATTGTCTCATGCCTGAATCTAGGTAAAAAAAGCCCCGGGAAAAATGCCCCGAAAAAAAAGCGCTAGGAAAAAAGCCCTAGGAAAAGAAAGCACCGGAAGAAAAAGCCCTAGGAAAAAAAACCCGCAAGAAAAAGCCCCCTGAAAATTTTTTGAAAGTTTGTTAAAACTAACTGACAAGTAGACCTAGTATACCTTTTTCTAAATGTTTAGTCTATTATCATTTATAATTTTTTGTGATTACTTTTTGGGTAATGAGCAGATAGGTTTGCTGAAGTTACTATACATGTGTAAGATACTGGAGAAAAACACAACGAACCTAATTTAAAATCTATCTTATAAGTATAGATATACAATATATCTAATATGTTCGGAACGTCCGTCTATCGTAAAACTACCACAATTATCCTATTATTTCTTTTTTTTGTAAATCTGGGAAAACATTTGTAATGAACACTTCATTTTGAAACAATTAAAGAACTTTTCGGATTACTTTAGCTATTCTGGAAAGAATTAAAACTATCTAATAAGAGTGATGATTTACGGTGTTCTAATAATTCTTAATTCTTTCGTAATTCGGTCTTTCAGGAAGTTTTTATGATTTTTATAATCGATTTGCACCAAAGTAAAAGCAAAGACGGTTTAATACCTAGACGTCTCACCAATGCAATGGTCACACAGTTAAACCGTTCAGTTTTGCCAGGTTTTGGGTTTTTCTGCTATGATGACAGGTTTCGAAGTAATAAACGCGCTATGTTGCAACTAAGGGTGGGCGATATTCAAATTTGGATATCGATATTCGATATCAAAATTATATCGATATACATATATCGATATATCGATATTTATCGATACACAAACATTTAAAACTAGACTGTCGTCCTGTAGTAAGGTAGGTAGTTCTGATGATAACTTATTTACTTCAGGTTATTCTTAATAAATACCTATAACCTACCGGCATATAGAAAGTAAGTAAATAGTAAACAAATAAATGTTTTCATATCGATGTTCTGAACATATCAATATAATGTAATGATGATATTTTGCAGATATCGATATACCGACATATCGAGACATATCGAGATATCGACATTAAAATTATGTCGATATTTATCGATATATCGCAAAGCACTAGTTGCAACTCCTTTTCTTGCTGAGTGAAACGTTTCTAGGAAAGTCACGTTTATACAGGGTGATTCAAAAATGGCGCATAAGCTCTTCAGTACGTTGTAGGGAATAATAATTGAAGTGTAGGAAAAATAGTAAAAAAATTCTTAGCCGCTAATTTGCTGAGAAATAAAGAAGTTAAGTTGAGAACTCAACTTTGAATTCATGTGGATTTTGAAACTTCTCATCATTTCATATAAATAATTTAAGTATTTTTTCATAGTGGGTAATAAATAAAATACTCATAACACCTCATTATCCTGAAATATTAGCTTTCAAAATTGATATTTTTGTACCAAGTTGTTTGAAAAGAATATGTGGCAACGATGTTTGAAACTTTTAATAAGCTCACTATGTAAATGAAAGGAAATAAAAGCCACTCATATACTACATAGCTGCACCCGTGTTGCCAAATCTACAACTTACTTCTTCGTTGTTAACTACAAAAATGTAGCAGCTAAAATTTTTTTATGATTTTTCTACAGTTCAAATAACCGTCCCCTACAACGTACTGAAGAGCTTATGCGCCATTTTTGAATCACCCTGTATATTTAAAATTACGATGGAAAAATTGTACGGAGAAAATAAAATTATCGACGTTTCGTTTATCTAGTAAACATTATCAAGATATATAAATGGTTAAAATAAATTGACTTAAAATATGACAAAGGACAAATAGGTAATATTAAAAAGTTTTAATTATTATCTTTACAAGTTTGTTGCTGAATAGTAAGATATTTTTAAATGTTGTGACATAATTTGAACCATATTATTGTTGTTGATGAAACTGTTTTTTGTTCCGTTTTTAAAATAATATTAAAAAAAAAATCTTTACAAGAAGATTCTTCAATTCTGGACTACACCATAACAACAAGATATTAACAACAAGTTATCTACTCAAATGGATCAACCACATCAAATCAACTTTTCCTTCCAAGCAAATCTAATCATCAATCAAGATTTCTACAGTTTCATCAACAACAATTAAGCTAGTGTCACACGATCAGTTTATCGCATCAAATTTGTTTGTCAAACATCAACGGTGACGTATTTTATGACGTCAGTAACCATGTTTGTCAAACATCTCTAAATATAGGACTGGTTCTATTTCCTTCAAACATTTTGATGAGATCCTGCCTACTAATTCCGATAGGTACAAATATTATTTCCGTTTTGAGTTTAGCGTTTGTGTTTAAAAATTATTATTGTTGCGTTCAGTGTTTTTATTAAGTTTTATTGATATTATAAATAAAATGTCTTGGACGCGGGAGCATATTTCGGCCTTGATAGATGCCTACGAGAAGGAGACGGTCCTGTACATTGTAAAAAATGCCAATTATCACAATAAATTGTCAAGAACCGATGCTCTTCAGCGAATTGCAAATGAATTAGAAGGAATACGCTCAAATACATCAGGCATTAATAACACAATTTTAAAATAACTTGTCAATCTTATCTTGTAGGTACTTATTATTTATAGTGAATGATGTGAAAATCAAAATTAAAAAATAAATTGTAAAACTCCAGCTATCCTCCAACTGCAGTTCATTGTGTACCATTGATAATATCCCTCGATCTTGATCACGCTTTTGCAACCACTTACGGGTCCACACACTTCTTTCTTTTTTCTCCTTTTTTTTGTTTAAATATGCAGCTAAACCCGTAATCTAAACAAGTGCCCACAAGTTGTCAAATATTCAGAAATGTTAATTGTCGTTTACTTGTAATTGTTAAATGAGCCATATCAGATTTATGAAGCTGATGTTAATTATTACAAGTAAACGACAATTAACATTTCTGAATATTTGACAATTGGGCATTTGTTTAGATTACGGGCATTTGTTTCTTGGTACCTTTGATTCTCTTTTATCAATACTAATACCATTAAACCATGTTTAACATTTGTTAAGAATGTGTTTATTAAACATTAATGCCCGATTGCACCGTCGTCACTTAAATTTTAAGGGAGCCTTAAAAGTTTAATTGCCATGGATACAATTCTTGGTGACAATTGTATCCATGGCAATTAAGGCTCGCTTAAAATTTAAGTGACGACGGCGACGGTGCAATCGGGCATAAATAATTTATTTCTCGAAAATTTTCTTATGTAAGGTATCAACATTTTTATACTGTCATTTAATCAATTAAAAGATGTATCAAAAACGCGAAAAAAAATGGGGGTTGACATTAAAAAAAAATACTGATGACGTCATCACTTACAAACAAATGAAGGCCGGAAAATTATTTTGACATTCCAATGTGTATTTTTAAAAAAGAAAATTGACGTGTTTCGGGATTTTTAGAAAAAAACATTCATTTCGGTTTTATTTGGTATGTTCCATATGTTTGGTGCTCACTGTATATTACAAGCCAAATTTTCGTCTGTCAAGAATAGATATCAAATTTATAAACTGATTTTTTTTCGATAATGAACCAATTTTAGCAGTCGAACATAAAGCTTTGTATGCAATTCGTACATAATCTGACTTTATTGGCTCATCCTATTCATTAGCCTCGCTCGCAAGCTCGCTCGTCAATAAAACAGACAGAAATAGCTATTACAGTAGTAATGAAATAAAATATTGTACCATACACCTCCGGGAAGTTATTATTAAAATATTCGTTTAGAAATTTTGGATTCGGCTCCTCACAGCAGCAACTCGCATTCAAAATGACAAATATTTCGGTACAATTGCACTCGTTGTATTATACAAGGTATAATACCCACATTCAGAAAACTTCCGTGACGTTTAATGTGTCAAATGGAAAATCCAATTGCTATTAGTACCAATCGCCAAGGCCCCATTTTCAAAAATTTATAGCGATTTTTATATTAACAAACTAAATTTTCTATTTAGCACATTACCTAAACGTCACGGGAATTTTCTGAATCTATTATAGGTACATGGGTTTTCAACGAAAAGTAGCCACCCTCAGTATCTTTCAAAACTATTGTTTGTTTGAAAATCGCTAAGACATGTCCAGACATGTCAACAAAGACAGAATCCTAAGGGGGGCATCTTTTTACGTAAAATCCGGACGTCCGTCATCAACCCCTTAGTCGTCACACCTACCCCCTCTAAATTTTCAAATGGGGGTTGCTTTGACGGCTAAGGGGTTGATGACACACGTCCACATTTTACGTACAAAGATATCCCCCTTGCTCTCTTTGTATGACATATCTTTGCGATTTTCAAGCAAATAATGGTTTTGAAAGATACTGAGGGTGGCTCTGTAAGCTATTAAAGTCGTAGGGCACAACCCTATTACTATTTAAGAAAATTCAAGATGGCGGCCGGGGTCCGAAAGTATGAGTCAAAGAAATTTTTTCTGTAGGTACTGGCGTTTGAGCGCTACGACTTTGTTTGTTACAATAGTTATTTGTTAGAATCTGTTTAATTCATAATTGAAATTAGATTTTCTGTGCAACATAATAACATTACATGATATGCCATTTGAGTAGGTAGGTGCCTAGTCTGCACACCTGCGAGTTCATAAATATATAAAAAAGCAATAAATACTAAAACAGACGTAGGTAGTACCTATATAAAGAAAGTTCCGATGAAGTCGTAACCTTTATCAATATGATTTATTTGAAGTTACTTGCTGTGTCATTGTTAATTCCCCACTTTTCTGCATTTTACCATAACGAAACGTATCACTCGGCATTAGTGAAAAAAAGAGCTCTGCAAAAATCGCACGAAAAACCACAGGCAGAAAGATGGATGGAGGCATTTTTTGGTCGAAATGTACTGTTCGACCAAGTTCCATCCTTGGTGAACTTACTAACAATGATTTCCGAAATACATTTAGGTGGTTGTACGCCAGTTGTGCTTTACGATGAAGCAATTCAGAATAGCGAGAACTTACCACTTGAACAATTATTTAGAAATTATCCATTGGCATATATCCATGGGAAAATAAACAAAAAATACAGTGTAATTGAGCGTCGATTATTAAATTCTCTCGATAACAAGTGTGTTAGCTACATACTATTTATGGAAGACGTCATGAAGTGTAAAGATGTAATAGGAGCCCAAAATACAAATAAAGTTGTTGTTGTTGCAAGATCTTCTCAATGGAGAGTACACGAATTTCTAGCAAGCGAAGCAGCTCAAAGCTTTGTTAATTTATTGGTTATCGTACAATCGGAAAAAATAGTTACCAGTCAGGAGGTAGGTATTTTCTATTAATAAGAATTTCTTTAAAAACCGAATTTTTGTTTAATCGAACACACGTAGGAATTACCTTACATTTTATACACTCATAAGCTGTATGTAGATGGTTTGGGATCTAGTACACCCTATGTGCTCACGTCGTGGGTAAAGGGGAATCTAACAAGACCATACGTTCAACTATTTCCTGAAAAAATGAAGGAGGGCTTCGCTGGCCATCGTTTTATTATTGCTGTAGCAAATCAACCACCATTCGTCGTTAAGAAGTAAGTTGTATTAGCTTAAGTTTTTCAGTTTTCATCATCAGTATTCAGAATTTCGACTGATACTGAAGATAGTATGGTAAAATAAAGAAATAAATTGAGTATGAAACATTTCTAATTAATTAAATAAATGCCCGCTTTTACGTACCTAGGCACTGGTTTAAAAAAAAAATTAAAAAAGATATCAGCCATCCTGATATGACCCCGGTTCAAAAAAGCATGCTGGATTCAATCCAGTGTGTAACACATTGACCTAGCGCCCCACAGTTCATAACCATATAATACCTAGTCAATTTGCTGAGAATACTACTGTATGTGTATGTACTTCACTGTATTTATAATAACGGCCGGGCCTTGCAGTGTTGTTTCCTAACAGTAAAGATAATTCAAGTTTTCTCGTAGAGGGCGAGATGAAAATGATGATGTACAATGGGAAGGAATTGAAGTACGATTGGTAAAGATATTAGCAGAAATGTATAACTTTACAACTGATTTTCGAGAAGCCAGAAACGCTGAAACAATGGGGTAAGTAATATTTCTAATAATATGTATGATTACCTATTTGTTTTATTTCAGTTTTTATTTTTCCTTGCTTTACTTCTCATTATTTTATTTAGACGTATGATTTATTAGAACAAAAACCTAGAAATGACGAATTGGGACATTTTTTGAATGTCATGCTATTGCAACTAATCTTTGGAAATATTAAGAAACACCCCAAGTTAGATATTTAAAAAAATATGAACAGATCAGTTACAGTTGTTAAAAATATCATTTTATTATACTAGGGACCACTAGGTTAATTTCCCCTACTAGTACCTACTTATAAACCAGATTTATTGCTCAAATGCAAATCGCCAAAGCTCAGTTGTATAAGGGCCAGTTTTATTAAGTCTGGTCAAAGAATATTTAACGTCTGGTTGACCAAAGTGACATGTGACGGTTAGCTGAACCACGATCAATTGTCGTATCCATGACAATGGAATCGTAGTTCAGCCAACCGTCGGTCAACCAGACTATAAAACCACGATCATTACCATGGATGGATACGATTGTTCGAACAATCGTATCCATGACAATGATCGTGGTTCAGCTGAACTGGAAGAGAAATACTTTTTCTCTACGACTATTAAAGAATAGCCTCATCCTTGTTGCATATTGAATTGAATAATAGCATAAATTCTTCACACCGTGATTTCTTACAAAGAAATCGCTCTAGATTAGCCAATCACATCCTTTGATTTTTAATAATTCACGCTAATATGAAAAAATAACATTGCTTTGAAAATAAATAACCGAGCGTGTATCTTAGCAACCTCCTAAAAAGTCGCTATTTGAAACGTCAAATACTCAAATACACCAATTAAAAAAATATTAAAAGCTATGATTTAGGTACCTATATAATTTCTTATAGTCGTAGAGAAAGTATAGTCTCTTACTTGCGTGGAATGGGTATTATTCACTTAGATCCATGATCCATCCACGTGAATAACAGCCATCATTCTCATTCTACGCTCATTGAAGAATGTACTACTATATTTCGGTATACGCATCCAAAACCAAAAGTGACATTTTCTATCACAGCTCATATAATTTTCTATTCACGAAAGCAGACATTTGGCTACAATTGTTAGGCAATGTAGATTGGCTCCCGTTGATATTGAAGACAGGAACCAAAATTATTCAACAAGGAGTAAATTACATGAATTTAAGAAATATTTATTAATATTAATTGTACAATTTGTAAGGTTGTTAACACTAAACAGAAGATTTAGTAGTTCTTAACATCGAATACTTTGCCCAAAGAGTAGACGATTTGAAATTTTTACTAGTAAACGAAAAATAAACCAAAATGACATTGTCTTCTATTTTTTTGACATTGTTGCTTGTTACCTTTAAACGCAATATACTCCTTTGTGGAAGAGCATATCGCTTGAAATTGGCTCAAAGAAAATTGACATGGAAAGACATTAAATATTAGGAACTAATATTTTCTGCGCAATTTGGACAACGTTAATTGGTCACTTCATAAAACAAAAAAAGGGTAAGTAACCAACGCAACAATGCATTAGTTCCTGTTATCTGTTTATCCTTGTTGCACTGTCTACAAATTGTATTGCCCTTTCTGTCGATCTTCTTTGAACCATCAGTTGTACAGTGCAGCATAGGGATATGGTCCTTCTATAGAGGAGCAGTGTATGTTCGAGGGTTGTTACCTATTTTATGAATATTACACTTTCGTATTTTTGGCTGGATTTGCCAGGTAGGAATATGTCAACCTTTGCCTCTTCTTAAATAGCTTTAGGAACCTTACTACCATTGCATCGTCTGAATTAATGTTTTCAGTACATACAGTGAGCACCAAACATATGGAACATACCAAATAAAACCGAAATGAATGTTTTTTTCTAAAAATCCCGAAACACGTCAATTTTCTTTTTTAAAAATACACATTGGAATGTCAAAATAATTTTCCGGCCTTCATTTGTTTGTAAGTGATGACGTCATCAGTATTTTTTTTAAATGTCAACCCCCATTTTTTTTTCGCGTTTTTGATACATCTTTTAATTGCTTAAATGACAGTATAAAAATGTTGATACCTTACATAAGAAAATTTTCGAGAAATAAATTATAAAGGTACCAAGAAACAAATGCCCAATTGTCAAATATTCAGAAATGTTAATTGTCGTTTACTTGTAATAATTAACATCAGCTTCATAAATCTGATATGGCGCATTTAACAATTACAAATAAACGACAATTAACATTTCTGAATATTTGACAACTTGTAGGCACTTGTTTAGATTACGGGCATTTGTTTCTTGGTACCTTTGATTCTCTTTTATCAATACTAATACCATTAAACCATATTTAACATTTGTTAGGAATGTGTTTATTAAACATTAAATAATTTATTTCTCGAAAATTTTCTTATGTAAGGTATCAACATTTTTATACTGTCATTTAAGCAATTAAAAGCGCGAAAAAAAATGGGGGTTGACATTTAAAAAAAATACTGATGACGTCATCACTTACAAACAAATGAAGGCCGGAAAATTATTTTGACATTCCAATGTGTATTTTTAAAAAAGAAAATTGACGTGTTTCTGGATTTATAGAAAAAAAAAATCATTTCGGTTTTATTTGGTATGTTCCATATGTTTGGTGCTCACTATAATGCAAACAAACTCGCGATTCAAATCAAATCCGACAACAATGGCAGTGCTTCATGTTTTTAATTTGCCTTAAAAATTTGAAAGCCAAAAAAAAGTAAAATATGAAAGCTCAAGCTCTAAATTATGTCCACTACTTATTATAAAAACAAGTTTCCAGCGACAGGTCTGCATATTCTTTTCAGCTTTACGACGGAGTTATATAGGTATTTAAAAAAAACACTTCTCACCTTCTCACACAGTGACATGACATGGTGTAAATACTATATTATTGTTGTAGATCTGGTGATGCCGTACTGATGGAATTGAGAAACAGGCGGGCTGATATTGGTTTGGCAGGTCTGTACATTGTGTCTGAAAGAATTAGCAACGTTGATGTATCCTTTGGACATTCCCAAGATTGTGCGGCATTTGTTTCTTTGACATCGACAGCTTTGCCAAGGTAATTAAGTAATAACATCTGTAAGCGACATTGTGTCAACTTAAGTTCGAACAAAAATTGGTTTTGAATGTTCTGGAGAAGGGGAGCCATAGTCTAACTGATATTTCTACTCATTGCTTAATTTTTTTATGGGAAATCGCAGTGTATTACACAGTTCTAATATTCATTCATGTCACTTACATCAGTTTAACAAGTGCCTCCACGTGGCATATTGCTTAGCATCACATGGCTTTACATCACATCAAAGCAAGTCGATGTTTTTTTCAAAGTACCGAGTTGCCATCTTTTTCTCAAACCAAAAAAGGGCATGTTCCCCTTGGAATAGGATGATTGTGCCGAAGGTGACAATTTTTGAAATTTTCAGGGACAAGCGCAAAATTTCGGAATATGCAATTTAATTTTGGGACGTGAAATATACGTAAACGACCTATTCTTTTTTCTAAAGTACCGACACGAATTTTGACGTTTACGAAAGCAACAATAACGATCTACTTGCCACAAGAGGCGTTCCTGCCGGGTGAATTTTAATGTCAAATTTAACTTTAACTTATCTAATTTTCGATATTTGTTTAATATTTAAAGTCATAGACATGTAAACATAGACTAAAACACAGTTAAAACAAATATTAATGATTTTGTCCCAAATTTGAAATTAAAATTGACAGGTCTACAACGAGGGATATTATTGGGGCAGTGTTGCCTTTTTCATTAAAATGATTTAAAACTTGGCTTCGTGCTCCACTTTAGAAAAAGCATCGACTGACTTTATTTATTTGTAACGTCCAGCGCAACTGACGGCGATTGTACGCTTTAATGTGACAGTGTGTATAGCGCCAGTTTGATTGCTGAACTGTGTTTCTATTTCGTTCAGTATTTATTGAAATTTAGATTAGGCAGACACATTTAAATCCAAATAGGTATCAAAACACCACACAAATCACTTTAAAAAGCAAGGAGAAAAGAAGGGTACATGGAGAGATGCACCACACACGCGGCCACCTGGTGGTCATCTACCTCACAAAGTTAACGCATGCGCATTGTCATACAAAATATCGTCTATTGAGCCAACTTGCGAACCGAATTACATAGTTATAAGTTAGTAGCTAATTTCCGTACCGATAACAGATGTCTCCATTGTTGTTTCCGGATATTTCTGCATTTTGACGTTCAAAAGCAGTCCTCAACTACTACTACTACTAGTCAATGTGAAATTGCATCAATAATAAAATACTTAGCTTCTATAGTTCCATAACTGGTAAAAAGGACAATTTGGAGTCAAAAAAGACAAAAGGACATTTTCCTCAAAGAAAGGACAGTCCTTTTCAAAAAAAGACAATCCTAGCTACCGACACATAGCAAAGATATAAACCATTTTGATAAACAATGGAATAATTATGCCATATGCTCCGTCGGAGGCACTGCTGACGTGTTGATTTTAATTTCAAATTTGAGATATGCTTATTAATTTTCGCTTTAATTGTAATTGTTGTCGTAGCTATAACTTTGAATATTAAAAAAAGAACGGAAATTAGATATTTCAAAATTAAATTTGACATTAAAACTCGCAGGACAAGAGCGCCTCTTATTACGGCTAGTTGGTCGTTATTATTGCCTTTGTACACGTCAAAATTGGTGTCGGTACTACTTTAGAAGAAACAATCGACTTACTGGTTTTGCATCATATATCAATAGATTGTCGTTCAATTTGTAAGAAATGTGATAGAAAGTAATGAGAAATGTTAAATATCTTCAACATAAAATATCTAACACCGCGGTCATACGTAAAAACAAATTTGATAGCCGTATTTCGAAAACCATAGATCTTTCGAAACAATTGTTCTACTTACATCAGTCCTGAAATTAGTTAATGTTTGTCTAATTTACCCGATCATCTGTCTCTTACGGTGTCCAACATAGCCATGGTAGCTCAAATTAAAGTTTACATCCTGTATATCAGCCACTGTATATCCAGTCTTCATAGAATAATATTGTAACATTCTACTAGAAAGGGAAAAGAAAACAATCCATGGAGGGATAGTGAAATATGATACAGTGCATTAAAAATGTATTTGTTTTTCATGTCCGGCCAAGAATTTTATTTTGCTTTCGTCATACAAGGTTTCTTCGGTTTTGGTGAATTCGATGAAAGTCACTTTGCACTTTGTTGTTTCGACTGTGGATTGTATTGGGAAAACAGCTGCCTTTATCTCGTACAATGAGGGGATTTGAGAAAGTTTGGTCAACAACTAACAAGTGGGTAGAAACAGTTTTCGGAGACACAGCTTTCGCATTCCTAAATTTTCAGTAATTCGTCAATCATTCTCATCCGTAAAATGTTGATAGGCGGCCCTGCACACGAGGTTCATCTTCGGCAGTCATCTGACCTCTCCAAAAGGATTTATATCAGTTGCAATTGAGATGGTTTTTCTTCAAAAGCCCTCTTCAACTTCCCGTGTATATTATTGTGGAAGTTATGCTCTGTGCGATATTCCGCATTTCCATATTTGTAAGATGTGCATTGTGCATAATATGCATGCTTTCACTTGAATAATTAAACCATATATTATGAAAAACACTGATTTGTCATGAGACCATTCCGTTGTACTAATAGTAAAAACAACAATTTCATTACTGAATTGTCCGACCTCGAACGAAATGTAATATTTTAATTTAAAAAATGGTTAAAACAATGAAATGTCTACCACTATTAAACAGGTGGCGTGCTATTATGGGACCGTTTCAATGGACCGTTTGGTTAGTACTAACACTAACATACCTTCTAGCGATATTTCCATTAGCATTCTCCGACCGTCATAGTTTAAGATATCTGCTAGAAACACCTGAAGAAATGGAAAACATGTTTTGGTATGTTTTTGGAACATTTACCAATTGTTTTTCGTTTGTTGGTAAAACATCTTGGAGTAATTCAGATAAGATTGCAACTAGAGTATTAATTGGTAAGTTTGTGATAAATTGTTTTACCAAAAATAACGCATAATATTCTTTTAGGTTTCTATTGGTTGTTTACTATTATAATAACAGCTTGTTATACGGGCTCTATTATTGCTTTTGTAACATTACCAGTGTTCCCAGATACAGTAGATACTGCAAAACAACTGTTAACTGGTAGATATCAGATTGGAACACTAGGTAAAAAAAAATATTACATGGTGTTCAAGATAAGGAGCGCATGCACGCATCGAGTCTGGGGATTTCGTAAACGATAAGAAATGGATATTCGCTGAAATCCAAATTCTATACATTTTGTGCAGGTTTCAGTACAGATTTTCAGTTTTCTATTTCGCTTTATATTTTGATTATTATAGACTATAGCGCAAAATGGTTTTGACATCTCTACTAATTAATAAATTTTCAATATAGGTACTGACATTTTTCATAAGTAGTAAAAAATTTTTTGCAGTCGGTTAGAACCTTCGAACATACCTTACTGGGACCTGGACACAACCCCCACTGCCCATAACGTCCACCATGCCCATAACCCCCACCGTGTCCATAACCCCCACCGTCGGGTTTGTTCGTAATTTTAACTGTGCCCATAACCCCCACCGACGATTTAGGCCATAACGCCCACTGTGTCCATAACCCCCACCGTCGGGTTTGTTCGTAATTTTAACTGTGTCCATAACCCCCACCTCGTCCATAACGTCCACCGTCGGCTTTGTCCGTAAGTTTTCAGTTTCATTGAAAATGTACAAAACAAAATTAACAAGGGTGCTAAAACAATGAACGGAATCGTTCGTTTGGGCATTCCTATTTTATAAAGACTAAAGCTATTTACTATCGTGGAGCAATTAATATTTTATAAAGAGAAACAGCCTCCATGTATTTGCGAAAATATCTGTGAGTTGCGTTGCATAAGTAGGTACCTAAATTATTGCTGAAAATTTTCTTGTTTTCGAAATTGAGATTTTAACCAGGAAACCAAAAAAGCGGTTTAAAAAAATTGGTATGTGGGAAGTATGGGCATACCAACCATATCTTCCGGAACCGGAAGTGGAAGTTAGGCATGTTGTTTCGGTAACATATTTTTCAGAAGGCGTCAAAGCATTTATAGTAACATTCCTTGTAAATGTTTGTTCTCGTTTATGTAAATATTTCAGCACCAACAACACACTACTAAAAAATTCATTTCCTAAACTGAAAACTTACGGACAAAGCCGACGGTGGACGTTATGGACGAGGTGAGGGTTATGGCCAGTGGGGATTATGGACACAGTGGGCGTTATGGCCCAAATCGTCGGTAGGGGTTATGGGCACAGTTAAAATTACGAACAAACCCGAAGGTGGGGTTATGGACACGGCGGGGGTTATGGACATGGTGGGCGTTATGGACAGTGGGGGTTGTGTCCTAGACCCATATTACTCCTTGGGAATGAGCTCACGGCTCACCACTTGAAACTGGCTCAAAAAAGATTGAGAAGGACAGACATATAATAGGACCTGATATTTTTTGTGCATGGCATGTGCGCGGTAATTGGTCACTTCCAGTGGCGAAGCGTGTATGTAACCGTTGTAATCGCCGATTACAGTTAAAACCTTAAAAAATTAAAAAATTATAATAAATATGAGTAATATATTTATAAATAATAATAATTAAAATTACCCACATTAGGTACATAATTAATAAGTATAAGTAATATCAAGAATTTTAAAATAGTCGATCGCCACCAACGCGACGACGTCTTAAATGTTGCTATGTAACCGTAGGTTACTTAAACAGTCTGAAATCGGGTAGATTGTTCGCGCACGCGCACTACGTCCTGCAGGCGTAAGTAAGCTCCCGCAGCATCCGCTACCTTGATGCGGCTACACTGGTACTTGTACTATTAGTGGAGTAAAATCGCTCCTCTAGCTCGCTTATTTATGAGGGTAGGTGATTCCGAGGTATAACTAGATGAGACCTATGCCATCTTGTAGAGGACATTTTTTCACATAGGAAATGGAAATCTACAACTTTTTTTAGTAGTACCGAATTTTGAAAATGGACCTTAAAGCTGCTGAACGTCAATTCGAAAATCTACGTTTCTCTTAACATTTATCGCTGTATTAATTCAACTACATAAAGTATGATTTTGATTTTTTGTACAGGTGTACTAGGAACCTGAGCGCTTGCAATGGTCATTTGGAAATTTTCAAAAATTTGAAAATTTTTGAAAAAATAAGTTATTAATACAGAAACATCAAAAATGCGCATCTAAAACTTCACTATGCGGTCAACTACATTAACTAATGACAATTACTACACACATATATCGAGTCAAATGTAGTCAAGATAATCAAAAAGTTTTAAAAAAAAAGATTAAGTCGCTAACTTCAATATTTAATGAAATATGAATTTTATGCGATGGGCCAGCAATTGGACGCTTACGCGCGCTGCCTTAACGTGTCGTTCGGGCAGCCGCGGCAGGCATGAACGGAGTAGCATTCACGTGCATAAGAAAACCTACATAGAAATAAATAAATAATAAAATAAGTACTACGTAATAAAATTTTGTAAAATGTGAAGTGGATAAAATAATTCGTAAGAAAATGTACTTCAAATGTTTTCTTCTTGGTGATCCTCATATAAATACACGGCATTGTTTTGGCAATTTTAGCAGGAGCAAACACTACAGCATTTTAAGCCCTCTTTTATGCATACGCTTTATTGCTTTGGCATAATTTATCCGTGCAACAAATTTTCATCAGTTTCCTTATATAAATTGATATGGGATCATTTGTAGTTTAAACGGGCTCTAAAATGTCGATATTATTTGTTCATCCAAAGGTAGTAGGGTTCAGTAGAAGGGATAATTGGTACAAGGCTGCATCGTCATATGCGTAATTGATTTATGCATCTGAATTTATGATTAAATAAATGAATAGTTTTTTTCCTCAAGTTACCCACCTTAATACGTGGTGTAAAATACATTATCTGTTGGTGGTAATAATTCTGAAGCGGTCTTTATACATTTTGATATTTTTCGAAAGAATATCGTATGCTGTTTTTTTGTCAATCTTGAACAATGCGTTTGTGGTATCGCATCCTGTTAACACATGCATCGCTGGTAAAAACTCGATCTTCGAGTTTTTGCACTATTCCAGATACCGAGATTATTCTTTTTTTTATTTCCAAGATTCTGTTTAGGTGAAGTAGGTATTTGATATTCATATAGGATCCATGGAGGATCAATCTAGTATCTGCCTCATCGTGGTTAGATTTTAAATCTTGTAACTCGCGTATACTATCCCTACTTACAGAAAAACAGATCTGGATTATCAAAACCCCCAGCGACGATCAAGATTTCGTTATCTTGTAATTGATCAGCAGCATGTTCCACGAGAAAATTACACATACATTTTTATAGGGATCGCTTATTTTCAGACAGTTTTAAAAAATTTCGAAACTTCACAACTTTCTTACTCCCAGAAACTTCATAGGTATATTCATCTGTACAATCGCCCCTTCTGTTTCTTTCAAAGATTTTACTGAACTATCGTATCTATCAAAGACCACTGTTATCCTGAGTGGTTCATATTTTCGACCCAGTGAAAGAATATGCTTGAGAACAATTAATGTGAGTTCATTAAAAGTGGAGAAAGCTTCATTCAGTTCTTGAAAGAGTACCAAGCCGTCTATTACAACTGAATCCACACTTTGTGCAGAAGCAACTATTCCATGTGGTTCTAATTTTGACACTAAATCCGACTTTATGGCTTTTCGCATATTTTCATCCCCATGAAATAGAGACAATGGAACCGAAGTTAATTCAAAAGATAAGATATCGCTTAAGTTTAGATTGAAACCTACAATTCTCCTGAACATAACTTCCGTTCCGATATACTTTTTTGGAAACAGTGAATTTTTTTTTATGCCGGCAAATGTTCTCACTTTATCTTTTCTATTATTACCTAGTACTTATTTTATTATTTATTTATTTCTATGTAGGTTTTCTTATGCACGTGAATGCTACTCCGTTCATGCCTGCCGCGGCTGCCCGAACGACACGTTAAGCCAGCGCGCGTAAGCGTCCAATTGCTGGCCCATCGCATAAAATTCATATTTCATTAAATATTGAAGTTAGCGACTTAATCTTTTTTTTTTTAACTTTTTGATTATCTTGACTACATTTGACTCGATATATGTGTGTAGTAATTGTCATGGTTAATGTAGTTGACCGCATAGTGAAGTTTTAGATGCGCATTTTTGATGTTTCTGTATTAATAACTTATTTTTTCAAAAATTTTCAAATTTTTGAAAATTTCCAAATGACCATTGCAAGCGCTCAGGTTCCTAGTACACCTGTACAAAAAATCAAAATCATACTTTATGTAGTTGAATTAATACAGCGATAAATGTTAAGAGAAACGTAGATTTTCGAATTGACGTTCAGCAGCTTTAAGGTCCATTTTCAAAATTCGGTACTACTAAAAAAAGTTGTAGATTTCCACTTCCTATGTGAAAAAATGTCCTCTACAAGATGGCATAAGTCTCATCTAGTTATACCTCGGAATCACTCATAGTCATAATTTCAACACGATTTTACTCCACTATATGTAATTCGGTAATCGGTTCGTGCAGTTTGAACCACTGTGAAGAGTGTGAAGTACCTATGTAAAATGAAGGATACTGAGGATAGCCAAGAGTGCGGGTGTGTAGTAGAGGAATTATTAAATACAGACAAACCATCATTTGGGGCCCTAAAGTTTGCGCAAAAACAAGAAATTATTCGTGAAATTTTTTTTGTAATTTTATAATGCTATCTTAAATTCTCAAGTGCTTTTAAAACGCTTTTAACTAGGCCACGCCCACTTTTCCAAAAAAAAATTCGTCTGCGGCGCAATTTTCTTCCTTTTATATTTCACGGTGCGATTACACTTCTGAAGAAGTCACGCCACGCCACTGGTCACTTCATGAATAAAAAAAATGGATACCTAAGTAAAATGCATTAGTTCCTGTTATCTGTTTATCCTTATTGCACTTTCTACAAATTATATTGTCAGTAGATTGTACAGTGCAGCATAGGAATATTCTCCTTCCTGTGTATGTTCGAAGGCTAGAACAGTTTTTTGCGTATAGCTCTGTTGTTAATGGAGACAGACCAACCTAATCAACCCAGTTGCATGAGGGAAAAAGAGCTCTTTCCAGTGGTGGCATGGCTGCCTCTGACCTAGATGAAAAGCAAAGTTAATTAAGAGTTACGAGATCCCCATGCATGAGCTCGTTATCTTATTAGTGAGCTCGTTGATTAGTAAAACAGAATAATAATCTGCTTTCTTTGTCGTATTTATGTAGATAAAGGTGGGTGGCAGTACTGGTTCGATAATTCTTCGGATCCAATTACCAGCAAACTATTGAAAGATGTGGAGTTAGTTCCTACTGTAGAAGCGGGTATTAAAAATACTACTACCGCGTTTTTCTGGTCATACGCGTTTCTTGGATCTAAAGCACAATTGGATTATGTGGTTCGCACCAACTTTTCAACAAGGTAGTAAAATGTTCTATTACTTATAGTACAATAAATACTACAAAATATTGTATTCGATTACAGTAGCAAGAGATCGCTTTTACATATTAGTTCGGAATGTTTTGTTCCTTATGGAGTTGCGATGACGTTTCAAATTAATTCTGTTTACAAAACCATTTTAAATGAAGGATTAATAAGAGCAGTTCAGAGTGGTTTTTTAATTAAATTTAAAAATGATGTGGAATGGCAAATGATGCGCAGTGCAACTGGGAAATTACTACAGGTTAGTATCTACAGGGTGTCCCGAAAATGGCGCAAAATATATATGGTACGCTGTTCAGTACTACCGCTAAACAAGCGTGAGAAAAATGTTAAAAAAAATCTTTTCGCTCAAATTTGTAAGATATGAAGATGTAAAGTTAACACTTGTAACTTTTTAAAAATTGGAAATGCAACTGACTAAGGGTACTCTATTTGTAGAAAATAATGTCTTTTATTGTTTCCAAATTTTAAAAATTGCAAAAAAGCACGTAATTCCAAATTATTAAATAATTACTGAAGACATTTTTACATCGAGATAGCGCGAAAATGATTCTGGCAACCCAGGTAATAATGAGTAGGTAACAATCACCATAAATAGCTTCCTAATAAGTTATAAAATGTGGATGTGCCAGATTGTGCACATCGTTTTCGGTTAATAACTACAAAAACACGGCAGGTAGAATTTTTTTTGTAGTTTTCCCTTACTCCCTTGTCAGTCACCTACAACGCCCCATAAATATTATGCGCCATTTTCGGGACACCCTGTATATAACTAAATTATAGGTAGGTACAACACGACATTGTCAAACAATACTTATTCCGCTGGGTATAGGATCTTCTACAAAATCGGATTCTAAATTAATTACGAATTTATTATTACAGGCTACTTCCGGTACGTCAATAAAATCATTGAGTGCAGATGACCGCGCTCTTGCTTTAGATGATACCCAAGGCATGTTTCTTTTACTCAGTTTTGGATTCGCTTTGGGTGGCGCAGCGTTATTTTCTGAATGGTTAGGAGGATGTTTTAATTTCTGCAAAAGAAAACGCCGTGGTAGCACTGCTACCGGTAGAACTAGCATCTCTAGTAATCCACGTTCGTACGATATTCCAACTCCACGCGAAAAGCTCGATTCCATTCAATATAGCAGAAGTAGTCGAATGTTCGGTAGTTTCGAAGACAGAACAATCGATGAACAAGGCGAAAATGAAGACACAGAAGAAAATAGAGAAAAATTATACCCTGATCTTTCAGAAACGAATGTGTTAGCATATGAAAACCATGTAGAGATACAAAAAGACATTGAAGTCGAAATTAACGAAATTTTCAACTTCGAAGAACTGTTTGGTGAAGAAAGTTATGAAGATAGTAATATGGAAGAAGAATTGAAGGATAGTGAAATCACTGTAGAGTAGTTTGTCATTAATCCTTTAATGAATCGCTAAACATGCATCCTAATAGGGACCGGTCATCACCGTGTCTACCTCGTTGGGTAAAGAATCATACGCTCATGGGTTGTCATACAAATGCAATACATATTATGGACAGAACCGAAAGTTGTAAATCTTCGCAGGACATCTGTCATAAGCACACCGAGGTAGATCACGTGATGACCAGTCCACGTAGTAAAAAATTGGTGTTATATAATATACTGCTGTGTTATATTTGAAGTTTAGAGTCTGGAATAAGAATTAAATATTAACTCACGTGAGTTAGTTTGATTGTTTGGTCTTCTAAAGTTTAATTGCATTTTAGCAAGTATAGGTACTATCTACTATGTACAATATTCAATGGTACTATTCTCTGGTATTAGATAAGTTGATCAAGTTTCTTTTTCATTTAATTGTAAATAGTTATTTGTGTACTAAGTTAGGAAAAGTAAGATTTTTCCGTTTTAGACGTTTTTTTGATCGAGGCCGAGATCAAAAACACGTCGTGAACGGAAAAATCTGATTTTCCTAACGAATTGCACACATAATTTTTTCTAATTCGGTATATTAATTTTACTTTCTGAAAGACCGAGATAAAAAAAACGTCTAAAACGAAAAAATTAAAACGTCAAAAACGGAACAAAAAAACGTCTAAAACGGAAAAATCAAAACGTCTAAAACCGAAAAATCTTACTTTTCCTAACTTAAAACAGTTTTCGATACAAGTTAGGAAAAATAGTACTTTTCCTAACTGAAATGAATGGATAAGTAAGAATTTTCGATACCGAATTAGAGTTCGTAAAGTTGCAAAAATAATGAAAATGGATTTGAATCTAAAATAAAAATAATTTTTATTAGGGCTGTAAATAATAATAAATGTTAAATTAAAGAGTTAAGCTAGTTATTGTTAAATTAAAATAAGTTTAAATTACTGTAGCGTATGTGTTTACGATTTTAAAAATCGTTGGTGTCGTTCCGGTTATTATTTAGGCGGTTTAAAAATGGTAATGTTTTTTAGTAGGTTGTGTTTCCAGTAAATTTATTTAAGATGAGTTAGCTATTGTTGTTATTCAATGATGTTTATTGTTGTAATGATTTGTTTAAGCCTGTAAAAAGAAAATTTTATTAGATTAAGCATATGATCGTCGAAAGTTATGTTTTTCAAAAATATTAGTGTTAAAAAGATTTGCCAAATAAATTTGGGATCAGAAGAAAGAAAATAGAATGGGGAATAAAATTATATACCTAAAGACATTTGGAGGAATGATAACTTTTAATCTAGAAAACTTAAATCCTGTTCATTTAAGGGTCGCTGGACTTCTTTCTATACAGAGACGTACCGCCGTATGTGTTGTTATGTTTACCTGCACCACCAGGTGCAGTGTTACTTAATTTGAATCCCCAGCTCAATGGACAACAACTTCACACTGATAGCGTAAAATATCTTGGCCTACACCTGGATCTGGAAAACTATACTCGTTGATAAGTAGGAAATGCCAATCGGCATTGGATAATAAATTGCTGATATGAAAAGCCGTTATAAAATCCATTTGGATATATGGAATTGATCTTTGGAGAACGACCAGCAAGTACGAAATAGGACCTCTGGCCGTGAGCAACCGGCCGGTGAGTCAACTGACGCCTAGCCAACTTGCCGTCAAGCTGACTGGCTATCAAACCAAGTGGCCGCTAGAGTAACTAAACACCCGGCCAAGTCCCTGCGGAATCGTTGTCATAAGAGAGTTTTTGAACACTATACCCTAGAGTACGCCAACGCTAACGGTAACGTCTTTGCTAGGTAACATACTGCTTTGCCTTTGCTAAGCAACATATTGTTTTGCTTAGCAAAGACGTTAGCGCTAGCGTTACCGTACTCTTAACGTACGGTGCTCAAAAACTCTAATCGTAAAATGGAAGTTTGAAGTTTTCGGGTTACTAATATAGGTACCTATGGCGGTTTCCAGAAATATATTGGTTTTACCTGTCACGTAGCTGGCAATGCAATTCGCTGCGTTTAATTGATTTAGCAATCTAGCACAAACGCGTATCGCGTTTTATGCCGTCCAATATTATGCGACGTTTTCAAAAATCGAGCATTTTATTGGTTGGAACTGAAACACGGTACCTACGCGTGTGATGAGTTGCTCAGTCAATTTGAACCCAGCTCTTGTTTTTGAATGCACTGTCAACGAAAATGTAAATAGAACCTGTCAGATGTCTTTAATTTTTCACTTATCAATTCTTTGTTGTTTATATATTATGTCAAACGAGTTATATTACGCAGTCCATAACGACCTAGGGCACTAAGAGCAGGCGTTGATATAGGTACATACATACATATAATGCCTGCTTATTATGCCCTCTCATAGAAAAACACGATTCAGTTGAACCACTTGAATGCTTATATAAACATTTTTCTAATAACATATTTGAAATTTTTAAATATTGAAAGTATCTACAGTTTGAAAATGATCCACTGAAACTAGCATTATATCTCCCAATGAAGAATTGCCTAAACTTACATTGCTTCTGAATGAAGACATATTTTCGTCAGGCTTACAGGCTTTGTCTGTAACGTCAACTCCAGCAATCAACCGGGATATTTTGTTCTTAGAAGCTATACTGTCTTCAATGTATCCTGCTGCAACTGTGTCACTTTTCCATTTTCCATGTCTCTTTAGTGTTAATATGTTTGCACCTGCATCGACAAGAAGAGTTGCCGATGTACGACGCAAACAGTGACCCGTGTACTAGCTACTCTTTAGCATCGGCATATCCTAGATATTTTGAGACCCTCGATGGGATACTTCCAAAGCAAAGGTATTTTTACCAAGTGGTTGTGCACTACATCGACCTTTGCGATACGCCAAGAAAAAAAGCTGCCTCGTATTTCCTTGATCGCAACGATGCATATGTTCGATTGAGCAGTAAGGCATCCATTCTATTTTCTTCCACAATGGTAAAACGTTACGGATCCCAGTCTTTGTATCGAATTTTTACCACCACAACACAATTGCTCCTCTGTCGTCTATAGCTATCATCATCCACAGTTAACTTTAACTTCACCAGCTCGTCTCTCACCAACCCTCCAAATAGGTACACCAATCGCCAGAAGTCAGAACAACCTATAGTAGAGTGCTCAGAGGCTCAAAATGTTCATCCTGTAGGGCTTTAAACACTAAAAGCTGACACCTGTCTAAATCGATAGTTTATATATAAGTAAACTTCCAAAAAAAGTTGTCCAAAAAATGTCCTGTGCAAAAGGGCGTTATTCAAAATTTTCGAGTTACGTAGTGCATCAGATAGCCGAGGTTCATATCTTTGTTTGGTAAAAATTTTGTACAATTTTCTGTAGCGGTTTAGCTGTAAAAAAATAAATTATTTTCAAAAAAGCATTGTGTCTTATGGGAAGCGCGGAGTTTAAGTGCCTGTATCTCGATTCGACGCTCGCTAAAAATGAATTCATTTTGCCGTGTTCGTACGTTTCTCACTCCATAACTCGGAAAGGAAGCCCCAAATAAAGAAATATTATTCTTTGAAAATTAAAGGCCGATGCTTTCTGATTACGACGGTACTTCTTAATATAATTTTAGTGAAATAATAACATAAGTTTGATTAAAAAACTAAGGCAGCTACAAAATCCGCAATCGTTTAAAACTGCAAACCTCGATCACCCTCCTGCACTGCACTATTCCCCGCGCTCGGCCTTTGCCTATGTCTATCATCCAGTGAAGTCCATTTATTATGCAATATAGGCATGTTGCAAGTTAATTGGTGAGGCCACAATATCATTGAAACATAGGCAACCCATTATACAGTTAGCTAGTTTTTTTTTTATCTAACCATCTATGATCTAACCGAAATCAGCAACACATGAAAGTTTAACCTTAAAATGAAACATGTTCTTAGTTTAAAAAAAATATTTAATACTGAAAATGAAACAAATAGGATCAACAGCAAGCAATTACGAGCATTATAACAAATGTTCGAAGTGCCCACCTTGCATTTCCAAACAGAAGGCTAAACGATTGTTAAATTCTGCAATGGAATTGTTAACGAAATTAACAGGTATGTTTCGACATTCATTAATTAACCTCTGTTTTAATACATGGATGTTTTCAGCTGGGTCTACTGTATAAATTTTATTTTTCAAATAACCCCATAGAAAAAAATCATTCGGGGACAAATCTGGAGACCTCGGAGGCCAATTGATAGTACCCCTTCTTCCAATCCACAAGGGAAATGTGGCGTTAAGATAATTAACTACCTCTCTGGTACAATGAGGGGGGGCTCCATCCTGTTGCAGTACGATGTCCTGCATTTCCAAATTAATATTAGCATCTATTATTGCTTGAGGTAGCTGCACTTGTAATAGATGCAAGTATTTGGCACTATTTAGAGTACCATCTATAAATATTGGTCCTATAACCTTGCCGTTCAAAATACCACACCAAGTATTTACAGATTGTCGATACTGTGTATGTGTTTCTTGAAATGCATGCAAATTCTCTGTTGACCAATACCTAGGATCCAGGAAACAAGGGATAGTATTTAAGGAAAAAGGAACAGGAACGAACACACATACCTAACGTTTTGAGAATTTACAGCCTCAACTAAACGAAACGTGCATTCATCGGAGAACAGGATGCGATTCAATAAAATGTCGTTTACATGAATTCTGTTCATTACTGTTTCACAAAACACTGTTCTATTTTCAAAATCATTTTGAAGAAGCTGCTGATGGTTGCCATATTTATAACTTTTGTACTTGTGTTCATGAAGTATACGAAGCACCGATGTTGTAGAAAGTCCTGTCTAAATAATTGTTTAAATTAAAGTAAGGTAAATGTAAGTGGTGTAAAAACTGCATTTTCAGTTCAGAAGCGATAAAGCAAAATTCAATAAATAAATAAATAAAAGAATAATACAAGAATTTCATTTATAATTACTTGATTGGCAATCGCTTTAGTAGAAATATTTTTATTTTCCGTAACAGCTTGCAATACGTTTAATTGGGCAAATTCATGTGTCACTGTTCTAGTTCGATGTTTCTTTACATGTTGTGCCACACATCCTGTATTTGCAAATTTTCTAACAGTTCTTGATATTGTGGACACATTAGGGACTGGTCTGTTAGGATATTTTACACTAAAATGATCCCTAACAGTAGCCAAGGATAATCCGGAGTGATACATTATACACATTTCTATTTTCTCTTCCTCTGTATAAATCATGTTTACAATAAATCGTGTTATTAATTTAAGTTTAAAAAAACAACTTTAATAAATTTAATAGGTAACAAAACAATAATAATAATACATTCCTGACAATTGAAAATTTAAATTCATCAGTAGGCAGGGGCAAGAGTGCTTAGCAGTGTATAATGGGTTGCCTATATTCCAATGGTAAAGTGCGTACACCAATTAACGTGCAACATGCCTATATTGCATAATAAATGGACTTCACTGTATAGTATTTACATTTTGAGAGAGTACTTTACGAATTTATTATTTACGTACCTATTCGCTGCAGAAGTTTTATAGGGGTAAGTAGGTGTATTATATTTATTTAAATTAATTCATAGAACATATTATATTACCTATGTTAAAATAATAATTATTCCTGTAAAATTCGCGAACTGCCACCAAACCAAGCGCGGGAAATTAAAATGTCACTTTTATTTTTATGTTTTTTTAAGTTTTCGACAAAAATGTTGCACACCTTCAATTAATAATTTACAGGGTTCAGACAATGATTGACGATAGTGGATGTGCTGTTAAAAATTAGAAGTAAAAAGTCAAAGAAATGCATGTTTTGCGACAATTTGCCAGGGTCGATGATCACAGGTTCTGACAAAACATTGGATACCATAAAAAAACCCTAAAGCTTAGACAACTAATCAGCCAAATTGCTGATGAGAATTTACAAATAATAATTTAAAAAATCTAGTATGGTGAACTACAGTTACTTATCTGGCACAAATCCTGCTAGGTATTGTTCTTACATAAGTAAAAGAAACATTAATTTGTTGCGACTGAAATTTGAGAACAGAACAGATGAATGTCAGATTCATTTGCTTTTTGGGACTTCACCACCTTTATTGCATCCCCAAAATGGTTTTTTATTATAGTCAGTAACTTTCTTTTAGATATTGTACCTTTGTACCCCCCAAATCACAATACCGTTTAATAATTGTGGTTACTGAATATACCTTGTGTTTAGATAAACCATTTTTTAATTCTTCAATGAGTTTGTTCTCCACAATATTTTCACGGTTAGGGGATGAAGTACTTTTTTGTAAGTCTGAAGATTTCGTTACTGCTGTGTTTTTCGACCATGCTGCCAAAAAACATTGTGGATGGTATTTTATCTCCATAGCAATCAAAGCATTTGAACCACGACCTGCTTGATTTCCAAGACCGTCAAGTCTCGGAAATCAAGAAGGTCGTGATTTGAACCTATTCGCTTTAAAACAGTTGAGTTTATCTGGGCAATTGATTTGATTTTTTTCTCAATATTTACAGTGAGAACTTGGGATAGTATGTTCTTATTAAACCTTTTCTGACAACAGACGGATTTTTCAATTTCAAAAAGACCTTTGCGCAAGGTCAACGAGGTAGATTCTGATTCACCCGATTTTTGTAGATTATCATCAGCAAATTTATTTTACTTGAATTCTGTTCTGTTCTTCTCAAATTTCAGTCGCAACAAATTAATGTTTCTTTTACTTATGTAGGAACAATAGCAGGATTTGTGCCAGATAAGTAACTGTAGTTCACCATACTAGATTTTTTAAATTATTATTTGTAAATTCTCATCAGCAATTTGGCTAATTAGTTGTCTAAGCTTTAGAGATTTTTATGGTGTCCAATGTTTTGTCAGAACCTGTGATCATCGACCCTGGCAAATTGTCGCAAAACATGCATTTCTTTGATTTTTTACTTCTAATTTTTAAAAGCAGCGATTCGATATCGCTATCCGAAGTAGGACTACTTCCACTGTCGTCAATCATTGTCTGAACCCTGTAAATTATTAATTGAAGGTGTGCAACATTTTTGTCGAAAACTTAAAAAAACATAAAAATAAAAGTGACATTTTAATTTCCCGCGCTTGGTTTGGTGGCAGTTCGCGAATTTTACAGGAATAATTATTATTTTAACATAGGTAATATAATATGTTCTATGAATTAATTTAAATAAATATAATACACCTACTTACCCCTATAAAACTTCTGCAGCGAATAGGTACGTAAATAATAAATTCGTAAAGTACTCTCTCAAAATGTAAATACTATATGATAGACATAGGCAAAGGCCGAGCGCGGGGAATAGTGCAGTGCAGGAGGGTGATCGAGGTTTGCAGTTTTAAACGATTGCGGATTTTGTAGCTGCCTTAGTTTTTTAATCAAACTTATGTTATTATTTCACTAAAATTATATTAAGAAGTACCGTCGTAATCAGAAAGCATCGGCCTTTAATTTTCAAAGAATAATATTTCTTTATTTGGGGCTTCCTTTCCGAGTTATGGAGTGAGAAACGTACGAACACGGCAAAATGAATTCATTTTTAGCGAGCGTCGAATCGAGATACAGGCACTTAAACTCCGCGCTTCCCATAAGACACAATGCTTTTTTGAAAATAATTTATTTTTTTACAGCTAAACCGCTACAGAAAATTGTACAAAATTTTTACCAAACAAAGATATGAACCTCGGCTATCTGATGCACTACGTAACTCGAAAATTTTGAATAACGCCCTTTTGCACAGGACATTTTTTGGACAACTTTTTTTGGAAGTTTACCTATATATAAACTATCGATTTAGACAGGTGTCAGCTTTTAGTGTTTAAAGCCCCACAGAATCATTTTTTAAGCAGTTTTCGGCCGCGCGAGCACTCTTCTACTATAGCAAACAAATAATATACTAACTATAGTATAATTGAAACTTAGTGTCACCCACAGTTTTAATACCTTTTCCAGAAGGTACGTGTCGTTGGAAGCTTTAGCTAAAAATTTCAGAACATCCTCTCGTGACAAAATCTTTGATCAATGTAGATTTTAGTTTAGCATTGAATATTTGAACCATAATGAGTTTGGACTGAATGATTCTGACACAAAAATATACGCTGAAATATATAAAAATATAAGAAAATCGAGTAAAATCGCAAGAATACGTACTAGTTCCTGAAAATAACCCAATAAAACTGTTTCATTGACGACGGGTTTGACGGAATTTGTTTGAATTTGTTTTCATCCAGTTTTCAAATTTTTGGTATTCTCGATCGTAGAATGATCGAGATTTTTTTGGTAATAATTTTCTTTCAGCCTTATTAGCTCTCTCCGTTATTATTTCTGGAATATCTTCTAGCATTTTGAAGAATTTCTAAACAGCGTTCCACTTCCAAGTTCCACCACACTTCACGCGTTTCAAAAACTAAATAAACAAATCCACGAAACAAATCGCCTCGTTGTCATAGTTACAAAAAGAAACAACATCGGCAAAGCCATTTCTATTTTAACAAATTCACATTCATGATTTGCAATTTATTCAGGTATTCAAAGTGAAAAATAAAAACGCGGGATTGAAAGTTGGGCCGCCCTCGCTTCTACTATGCTTTTATTGCGTGTTTTACTGTCAGTTGGAGAAAAAATGTAATTAACGATTTGTGATTGTGATTGGTGGAAAATTATACAAGCAAAGAAATAGCTTGTCAATCAAGTCACAAAAGTTGTCACTTTTATGACCTTTGAAAAAAAAGTCTGTTTTAACGAACGATTAATTTTGATGATTTTATTAATTCAAATTTTAGCGGGATTACAGTAAAACATGCGCAATTCTATTGCGCATAAGATCAGCGCATTCTGGTAACAAATTGACATCGAGTAACGTATCGAAATTCCCAAGAACGACGCGTAATCGCCATTACAGCATTTAGTAATATTTCTTATTTTTGGTGACTTAATTTGTTTGGCGGGTGAAATGGAAAGCGAACCAGACGAGGAATCACACGACAGTAATCAGGGTGTGAGTGTTATTAGAGTACATTTTGACGAGTCTTACGAAAGTGTACCTGTGTCTTCGTCGCAACTGGAAAATAGTGGAGTTATTAAAGGAAAATATTATAAACAGACATATCGCCAAGCATGGGAAAGTATGCCCGATTTTAAAGGTACCGGTATTTTCTTTAAACATTTTCATCTATTAACAATTATAAATAATTATTATCAGGGTGGCTTCGTGGAGTTCAAGGAGAACCTACAAGAGCATACTGTCTGTATTGTCAGAAAACACTGCATGCTCATAGACTGAGTCTTCTTAAGCATACATGCACTATAAGGCATCAAAAAGCAGCACAGATACATAATATACGCAAGGTAAGATTGATAAACCCATATTTTATCATTTGTTTACTATAAAAAATTAATATTTCTAGAATAAGGAACACATGGCTCAGCCCCAGCAAGTTATTTTAGCAGGCTCCGGTTCTGGAAATCATGAAGATGAACAAGGAGAGGAAACTGAAGCGATTGTAGAGTACACAGAAGTAGAAGATGGTGAACAAGAAGAAGAAGAACAAGAACACGAAGAAATGGAAGATGAGGAAGAGGAAGGCATTCCGCTGGAGTCTATACCAGTACAATTCCAAAAGGTAGGAAGATTTGGTTATTGTCATTGTTGGTGTTTTTTATAGTTATTGTTGTAAAGCTTGAAAATCCAGTATCATTGTCATGATTAATTGGAAAAGTGTACAACTTCGTTACATTTCTATACTGTGTCTGGACTACTAATGCTAAACATAAAAGATTTATATTATAGTTGCCATATATTCAATTGTTTAGCAGCTTGTGGAAAAATATGAGTTGTTGGATAATTACTATTCAACTGTGATCTACCTATTCAATTTTATTGTGAGACCTATTGAAAAATAAAAACTACTAAATCGTTTTATGTTTACATTTAAAAAACGATTGATTTCTCCTGATGTAGGACCAAAAGGAGTAGGGGGTCTTAAATTAGGTTTTATTCTAAACTTGTCTATCCATGAACGACAACGCTGTCTGGTTACATACACCACCAGCAATAATCGACGGTGGTTTCATAAAATAACTAGGGAGAATTTCTAGTTCTATTTCTGTTTGTTGAAATAACAAGCCAGAATCTGCATAAATGTTAGATTAAATTGCTTTTTACTTGGCTTTTATAGTCCACACACAGTAAGTAATTATTACACAATTGTGTAATTATTGTAAATATTTATCTTTTCCCAAAAAATATTATTTTGGCACTAGAAAATTACTATTGTAATATGCAGAATTTGAAAGGTAGTTTCTACTATTAAGCAGCAGTTAAAACTAATTTGCTGTCATGTGCGATAACATTCAGTTTTCTTAGAGCCAGTTTTGTTAAATTTTATGGGCTGAAACATTGATGTATTTGGGTTTGTGTTACTGATAAATAAAAAGCTTTTATTGTTAATTAGACATATAATAGAACTATTTTACTGTGTAAAATTAATATTGTTTTAATGGTATAACATTTTTCACTATAAATTATTCAAAATGTTGAAAAAATAACTCAAAATTTGAATTTGTCACCTGAAACAGGTGCTTCATCCTCTTCATAATAAAACCTGCAGATAAAAAACATTTGAAAAAATAATGGAATATTGTTACATGCACACAGTTTTGATGATTTCAGATAGGTACTACTAAAATTAACAAACATTTTATAAATATGCTAAGTCGGGGGTGGTCTTTGGGAAGTCTGGGTAGTATTTGGAAAGTTTGGGTAGTTTAGTGTACACAATTTTTTACCATGGTTCACTCCTTGGAAGTCCCTGGGTAGTCTTTGGAAGGCCTGGGTAGTTTAGTGTCGTGTTTGTGTACACAATTTTTTTTATCTTGGATCACCCCTTGGAAGTCCCTGGGTAGTCTTTGGGAAGTTTGAGTAGTCTCTGGGAAGTCTGGGTAGTGTTTGGAAAGTCTGGGTAGTATTTGGGAAGTCCCTCCTGCGTAGTGCTAGGGAAGTTTTGTAGTATTTGAATTAAGGAAGTCCCTGGGAAGTCTAGGTAGTTTAGTGTACACAATTTTTTACCGTGGTTCACTCCTTACGCTAGATCTTCTAAATGGTTTCAAAAATTTAACCACCATGTGTTTTAAATAATTAAATTTGATAAATTAAGGGAAGTTTCATATAGTTTCGCTAAGTCTCGTCCTGTATTAATTATTGCTTACTCAACAAACATTGTTAATAGTTTGAATTATTATCCAAAGATGGACACCTTGTGTGCTATCAACCGTATAAAGTCTGGTCTAGATATTTAGAGAATTTCTTTATAGTTAACCTTAGAGTAGGATAAGAATATATCTGTCTCCTACTACTTACTAATGAATAATATGTTGTGCTTATTAATAACATAATAATATGAAAATATAATGCTTGCTGTTGCACCTGTATATTGTCTGATATGTAACTTTTAATTGAATGATAAATATTTCAAACTAGAGATACTATTCTTTTGGAACTTACAATTTTATTTGCTTATGTGTAGCTATCTAAAAAGTTCTCTATTGCTGTTGAGCAGTATTTATTTTTAAATTAGTAAAGTAAATTATCAAAGTACATAATAACTCATTATGACAGCCATATTATGTAAATAGCAGCTGTGATAAGAGTGAAACAATCATTTAAATTTTGGACTGTTATATTTCGGTTTTACTGAATAATTTCATCTCAAGTGGTGTGTAGTAGTCGGTAGTAGTAGTAAGTACTTTTAAATAATTTTATTGCCATAATTTTAGCAGACAAGGTTACCTTATCATTTTCTATCCTTTTAATTTTCAGCTACTATATATTTTTATGCAATTTTACTGTTTTACTTGAACATGTAAAACTGAGTATTCTTAGCCCTGATTACATTGGTTGTGTAGACTGTTGCAAAATTGTGCCTTTTAACATTTACAGCTGTAGTTAAATATTGTGAAATCTTGATAATAGAATGACTCTGGTTTGACCCTTACACTCACTGTTACTATTTGTTCAGATTGTTCTAACTGAATATGCAGAGCATTTCGGATGATGTTACATTTGTTAACAGAATATCAGTAATTAAAGGACATTTGTGTACTACTAATGTGAGTGTTACATTTCAAATTGTATTTGTTTTTATTTAAGAATTATAATAGCTGCTAATTAAATTCATTTATATTAAGACTATTATGTAATATATGAAAGGATTTTCATTTTATTTTCAAGGAAACTAGTATTTATCTATCCACCACCATAAGTAGATAAACATAGGTGTCATAAATTTTTTGGCAAATATTAATTTAATATTAAACTGTTTGTGTATCTTAATAGGCAACAAACTAGGCAAATTTCAATAAAGAACTATTTTTATACTGAAAACCAAGAAAAATACAAAAAAAGTTTTGATTGTATTTGCGATTCCCAGTCTGGCCCTAAAAATTAACTTTATATTAAATTTTTAATTTCCATAAGTTGAATATGTCTTGAATAAGCTCATTGTTTATAACATAGATTAACCCAAGTATATGCTTAGAAGTTTTCAAATTTTCTTGTAGATTTTCTCAATTTACACCCATCACAAATTTTCAACTTCAAAGAAATACAATTTTTGGCTACTAAACCAAATTTAGTATTCTTTAAGGACTTTGGATGAAGAAAGTACACTTATCTATGGTAGATCACTCTAAACTGAATTTTAGTATTTATAAGAAGTGCTTAACATATACAGGGTGTCCCAAGAAAACGAGCGCGTGCATGGGAATCTCATAATCAGTAACAAAAATAGAGATTCGGTTAAAAAATGAGAAGAAATGTTCAGCATATTGAGGACTACTATGACTACTTCAAATTCTATAAATTTTGCGTTGTTTTCAGTATAGGTTGAAAAATCTTCAATTTTCAGCTTTCCATTTCCTTGTGTAATTTTGATTATTATAGGCGCAAAATGGTTTTCACATTATTAAGGCACTTTTTAATGCAAAATTCAAATCTCTAATTAAATTTTTTGTAACTCACCAACTTTTCAATATAATTTGATATTAACTTTGGTTTTCCAAATATGCGTCACAGGCACACACCCTGTATTGGATATTACGTATCTGCAATTTTTTATTTGATCATCGATTGATTTTGTGATTTACTGATTAATTCTATTAAAAAATATTATTAAACTTTTGTATTTAAAATGGAACGTATACAGGGTGTCTCTAAAATATGGTGCCATAGCTTAACCACAGGTTCCGGGGATCAAAATAAGACGATTTAACGCAACTTACCTCTCTATCCGAAATTGCTTCGCTAAAGCGCTAGCGAACGCCAAAGATCTTCAAAAAATTTCTATTTTTTTAAATAACAAAAGAATGTTTTTAGCGATTAGGATGAAATTTGGGATGTGATTCTTTACTGGAAAAAGGTGTTTTTTGACGTAATTTTTTTGTTCAGGAGTATCGCGTAAGTGGTCAAAGGTTGATCATCCACAGGCAAAGAAGCTCATATTTTTTTAACATTTTGGCCGATAGTTTTCAAAATTTTTTTACAGAAAGACATTCTTATTTCAAATATTTTTTGTTTCTTGTTCGATTTCGGAATCTCCCATAGTTCAGGCTGAAAAGAAATATTTTGATTGGCGGCAGTGCATTTCTTAAAACAGATGTAGTAATCTAGTTGACCCGTATGCTGAGAAATAAATGACGAAGAGACAATTTTTTGCGTAGAATCAACTTTTGCATCCGGAAAAATGGTGGTCACATTGAGCATTTGCTGTAAATCTATTAATTTATCGGTGGTACAAAATAAGCTGAACCATTGGTTGAGAAATGGTTCAGATTATTTCGCACCACCCTTTACATACTTGCTAGTAATAAACTTTATATCAAATTGTCTCTTGGTGATTTATTTCTCAACATACGGGACAACTAGATTACTACATCTGTTTTAAGAAGTGCACTGCAGCCAATCAAAATCATTTTTTCAGCCTAAACTATGGCAGATACCGAAATCGAACAAGAGACAAAAAATATTTGAAATAAGAATGTCTCAGTGTAAAAAAAATTTGAAAACTATTGGCCGAACTGTTAAAAAGATATGAACTTCTTTGACTGTGGATGATCAACCTTTGACCACTTACGCGACCCTCCTGAACAAAAAAATCATCTCAAAAAACACCTTTTTCCAGTAAAGAATCACATCCCAAATTTCATCCTAATCGCTAAAAACAATCTTTTGTTATTTAAAAAAATAGAAATTTTTTAAAGATCTTTGGCGTTGGATAGCGCTTTAACGAAGCAATTTCGGATAGAGGTAAGTTGCGATAAATCGTCTTATTTTGATCCTCGGAATCTGTGGTTAAGCTATGGCACCATATTTTAGAGACACCCTGTAGATAATAATTACTACCACAATGGCATTAAATTATTCTGTTTTGTTATTGCTTAACATGTACCATTGATCTATAAAAAACATTGTTTTTCGGTAGCAATTTAGACAGCAGATTATAAATCCAATGGCTGCAACAAAACCACCCATTTCGACACATGTGCTTGACACTTCTAAAGGAGTTCCTGTATCTGGACTTCAAGTGAGCTTATACAAACTTATCGAAGGCCGTTGGACTTATATCAATGAAGGTATTACTAATCCTGATGGACGATTTGCCAATTTTCTAGAACGAACTGATTTTACCCCAGGAAGGTATAAGCTGCATTATGATGTTGATAGATTTTTTGAAGCTAGAAAACAGGACACGTTATATCCTTTTATAGAGGTATGCACTTACAATGATTGTATAAATGGTTATTACAATTTTTTTCCTTGCAGATTGTTTTTGACTGTAGAGCACCAAACGATCACTATCATGTACCTTTGTTATTAAGTCCATTTGGTTATACAACTTACCGAGGTACTTAAATCTGAACCCTACAAAGTAGTTTACTTCTTGTTTACAACTGCCTATGTTTATGTTTAGTTGCTAAGATATTTTAGTGTTATGATTAGATATAATAATCCGTTAATTAGTTTTCTCAATATTTTAAAATGGTAAAATTAAGATTAAGAATAGAAAAGTGGTAATGATGAGCTAATTAGAAAGTAAGAGAATGAAAATTTTGTAGATGCAGACTATTATCGACTGTAAAAGTCAGAGTTGTAATATACTGATCTATGCTAAATAAAAAAATCAGTGTAAATAATAATTACTTGTTTTCTTACAGTTCATACATAATTTATCTGTTCAGAGATGTGAAAATGGCAATCTCCAGTATAAACTTCTTGCCAAAAAAGTGAATATAAATTTTCTTGTTAATTGCCATTATTATGAACTACTAATGTACCGTGTGTTTGATTAAGCAGACCCCCTTCTCCCCAGCTAATATTTCAGTAAATACAAAAGTTATACAGTGTGGGTACTTTCAAAACCGAACATAGGAGAATTGCATTGTAACTAACCTTTATATAGATTCCTGCTCGCCATTTAAACCCACAAGAATGGTAATGGTATGAATACAACGACAAAAACCGCATGCGATGGTACCAATAAATGTTAGTACTGAGTTACCTTTTTCTGTAAAACAAATTTATAAAATAATGCTATTTTGAAATAAAATAGGTTGCTATGACTGTCAACTTTTTTTATCTGTCAATTAAATTATTTGACATCAGTCATAAGTTTCTGTTATTTATATTAGATATAAATAATAATGCGTATTCAGTCGAGCAGGGGGTTTTGCAATTCTCCTATGTTCGGCTTTGAAAGTACCCACTCGGTATACAATTTTGTCTACATGGTAAAACCTAAACAATACTTCCCTATACTATTTTTTCTGAAGTCTTCAATATTCATAATTGCGACTGATGGTGGAGAAAGCATGATATAAATTGCGTATGAAACCTTTCTAATTTAATGAATGGTGTTGAATTTCCCGCTATTCAAGCTTCTGATATGGAATAAATTTAATATTTTGTATTAATCTCTAAGAGCATGACCAACTTCATTCTCGTCTAAGAGCCCACCGCACTGATGAATCACATAGATGGCGCTAGGATAGTTCAATCATCATTTGAGATTTTAAGGGGTACCTTTTACATTTTGTAATTTAATATCACCGTAAATAAATGTGAATGTGAATAAAAATCACTATATTTTCAAAATGTATTCAATTTTAGAACTGTCAGATGGTTATGGCCTTATTTGATATCCACTGAATTTTGTTTATAAATTTGTATCTTAATGAAAATCTGTATTTTAATAAATCCATTAAAGTAGTACATGTAGTGTATGTATATTAATATTAAAGTACAGGTATACCTGGTTTACTATAGTAAATATCTCTAATAAGTCAATTAAAATATGGGAGTAAAAAAAAAAAGTTAACATCAGCCGTCTCCAGATTATCAATTTGCAATAAATAAAGCTTTAAATATATATAAAATAAGTGTTTTATCGCAGAATATAAATCACAGTATGTAAAATTCCAATTAGCCATTTTGCTTACAATTGGTCGCATGACCTTCCTAGAGGGCACTTCAAACAAACTACGACACATTCGTATCACATGACCCCCGTGGAGTGCACTCATTGGCCTATTCTGTTTGTGTTTTATTTCAATAAGAGTCACATGATGCAGCTACACTTTAATTGTTTGTTCTGCCTCCCAGGAAGGTCATCTGTCAAGTCATTGGAATACCTTATAGGAAATTTACTAAAAAAAATTTTGCTAAAACTGCTTATAGTCCAGTAACCTTACACATCGAACCTTACATCAAATCTGGTAGCTCTGATTTTTTGCTGAGTTGTTTATGATGTTCTTCCAATGACTAATCCAAGATTTCGACCTTGAAAGCCGAACGCAACTTTGTCCAAAAATCCAGAAAACAGCGAAATTGTTTACCTTCTTTCAGTTTTGACCTTTTGTAGGACTACTGTTACTGTAATTGCCTTTCAGGACTTTCTTAAAGTAGACTAAATTTGCTAAAAATTGAGGTAAAAATGGTCTCTGTAAGCCCAATAGTTTCCGAGATACACATTTTTAAAGTTTCTATACTTTGTTTCAAAATTTGTAATATTGTGTTGTTTTGAGTGAATGGCACACTTTTTCAGAAATTCCTCCCTCCCACCTCTCTTTGTAATAACATTTTGTATGGCCCCTGTATATTCAGATATTCAATCGAAATATGAAATATCCCTAGTAGTACTTACCCCCTCCTTGATATACTATTCAATTGTTATCTTTGGTCTATTTCTTTTCTGTATCTTTTATCCACTGTCTTATCTGTTTGGTACTTCTTAACATTAATGTGGTAAAATTAAACAACTTTAAATTAAGAACAGGTATTTTTAAATATCTACTATATCCCAAACTGATATTTTATAGTTACATATAGGGTTAGGTAATAGAATTTCCTTAATAAAAACTTGAGGATTTGAGAAACAAAAATGAAATTATTAACTCACAACATGCTCACTTCTAAGTGCATGAAGGGTGTTACTGTTGGATATCCACTGAGGATTCAGGTAAGTGGTTGATAATATTTTTAGGTTATAAACTTTCAATTTGTGGGTTACAGGCTAGTGATCTTAAGATGTCCGAAGTAGATTTTAATCCAGACTTTATATCCAAATTAATTCCAAAATTAGACTGGTCCGTGCTTTGTAATGCAGCCGAAAGTATAGGGCAATTAGAAGACTTGCCAAAACAAATTATAGATAATTTTGAAAATGACGTGGATTTTTTAAAGAAAGCCCATCGTGTTATATTGGAAGTTGATATTATTAATGGAGAACTTATTTGTCCAGAGACAGGAAGAAAATTTCCCATAAATAATGGCATTCCTAATATGTTGCTTAATGAAGATGAAGTTTAATTTAATGTTTTTAATTGTGGATTTAGAGGTACCTATAATAGGTTGTAAGTCGTATAACACTATAAACTGTATAATTATTTTAATGATGGTTTATGGTTGTCCAAAGTATAATATTTGTTATAAAAATGTGTTCAATTATTATGTTTATAATATGGCTATTAAAAAAATTTAGCTAATTTCAAATGCAATATCAATTTTTTTAATATTTTCAATCAAAAATATTTAAGTAGTTAACCTGTTCGTCAAAGATAGTTGAAATACACCAAAAATATTGTAATGAGTCTCATTGTATCTATTAAATTGGTTACATACTTTCAAGTTGTAAAGGTACGATTATAGCTGTTATTTTTATGTATTTAGGGAATACTTGACGAGGGTAGCCTACTAAATGACATTTTTTTTTTGTTTAAGCAAGGAATTTAAAAATGCAAATTCTAAAATAATATGATGTAAATATATGTTATATCGAAATGTTTATATAAAATTTGTTTTTTTGTAAGATAGTGAATAAATAAATGTATCTGCTTCAATTTATTTTCCTAGAATTTATTCAATTCCCAATATTTTTTTGTAATAAAATAGCTGCAATGATCTACAGTTGTAATTCTAATTAACAACCATGTGGTGTCAAGCCACCACCTTCTTCATTTTCAAGGCTCGACGTACTACTAACTACAGTCTTGAAAATCATGACGGTCTTGTTTCAAGCAATATAGTATCATGCTTGCAACATACACTGATCCTTTACGGAAAGAGCATATCGCTTTGAAGTTTGCAATTGGGTCAAAGAAGATCGATAAGGCAGATATATAATAGGAGCAAATACGAATAATTTGGTGTATCACAAAGTGTATTTCGTAGACTTTACACCCGTTTGTTTTTATGACAAAAATTATAATTTTCGTCAGTCTCTTCTCGGACTGGTATTAATCTTTATAAATTTAAATCTATTGCATTTATTCTCGATTAAATGTGGGATTGAACCCATTCATGTCCCTAGGATTTACTTGAATAAACTTTAGGATTAGGAATGATTTTTCAAATAGATAAAGAAAGAAGAACCCCAACTAGTTTAGTGACTTAGTATTGATTATAGAGGTCGCCACAGTTACCTCTCGTTTATCTTAAGAAATCGATGACTTGGCGACTTTATTTACCGTTAGAGGGCGCTAGGGTTTCATTTCCCTAGTAATGTTTATCTTCATTTGTTTATAAACGATGGGAAAATAAATTTCAAGTATCGCTTCTCGGCCTATGGCTAAGATCAAAGTGTAGTATCTGTTCTTATCAGCTTAATATCTGATACGACCCGCATGCGGGTCCAGTATATTAAACTGATTTTTGGAACTTGACGGAGGTTAGGGGCTTGCTCCACCTCCGTCGCGGGTTGGCCTGGTATTGCAGTACCTCCAGGATCGGCCCATCTTCAACGAATTTAAATAAAATCTCTAGAGGTATGTGTCATGTATGATTGGCGAGGGTATATTTTAAACATAAAATTGCCTTAAATTGTTATCTGCGCCATAAATTCAACTTTTGTATCATTACAATCTTAAGCCTGTGACGTCGTTTAATGTGTTAAATGGTGGTTTGTATAATACCCTTTAGCGTTTAGAAATCAAGACCCCATTGTCAAATATCCCATTAATATCACACAACAACTGATTTATTCTGCTTTACTCTTGAAAATTGTCAAAATTAGTTTTAGTTGAAACAGGTAAGGAGTAAGGATACACTAATTATATTTCAAGGCCAACCCTTATAAAAACTTTTGTTGATCATATGGAGTTTTGTCTTTCGTCAAAGCTATAATATAAAATTTTATAAAGCGCTGCAGGCCCGTTACGTAAAGACCCAATTTTTATATTCCATGGTCAACTTTTATCAAAAATTTTGGTATCACTTGGTTCCGAGAAAGGGGAGTCAATCTGAATGTATCTGTTCCTTATGGCTGCAAGTGCTGTGCACCTGCAGAGGATCTATTTGAGGTTCCGTCCTGTTCTTGACATTTTCGACACAGGTCAGAAAGAACAATTCCTATGGTGTGGAGATTTGAAATCTGCATTAAAAAGTCCATTAATCATGTGTCATGTCAAAACTATTTTGTGCTATGGCCTATAATGATCAAATTACAAGGCAAAATAATTAAACTTCCGAATTTTATTTAAATTCCAAAGTTTAATTATTTTGCCGTCGTTCTGTGTTTAAAGATGCCAATGTTAATTCGGTTGTCTGATTTTTTCTGTTATCTGTAGATGCCAGAGTTCTGGCGAAAACGTTTTTAATTTTTCATCAATTTGAACGTTTTACATATTCGTGGGATCAGACTTGGTGTTTTTTTTATTTCATTACTAATTGTACCTGTTGTCGTTTCTGTCAATGTTTGAACCATCAGTTATGCAGTGCAGCATAAGGATATGCTCTTTCCAGTCAAGGAGCAGTGTATGTTCGAAGGTGCCATGTGAGTAGCTTTTGTTTTATCACAGTGGCAGGGAAAACTTGATTTCTGATTTATTTTTTGTGTATTTAATAATAATTAAAACTTCGAAAAAAAAGTGTTTCATGTTTCTGTTTGTAATAAACATAGCAGGCAGGATATGCAGATAGGCGAGAGCTTCTGTAGCTTCCAGTTACAACATAGCTTCCCAGGTTTATACTTCTATCATTGCCTAGCCCTATTTCATTCCTTCTTTCTTCTCATTTCATGCTGGAGTTTCATAAATAAACGCTATCATTCATCGTTTCTTTCATATCATTTAAAACTTTCTTATATCTGCTGCTTTTCCTTTATTTTATTTCAATGTTTTTCTTGATTTCTTCTCTCTTTTGATTTAGGCCCAATTGCACCAGTTACACTTAAATAATAAGCGTCACTTATAAAAGTTTAATTGCCGTGGATACAATTCTTAGCGACAATTGTATCCATGGCAATTAAACTTTTAAGCGACGCTTATTATTTAAGGTCCGGAATTACAATCTCAGTTTAAACCACAGGGTCCCAGCTAAACTTCAGAATACAAAGGGAAATCTTGGGGAAATCCGAAGTTAATCCTTTAGAGCACCACAATAAAAGTTACAAAGATTCTGGTTTTGGTTTTATTTATTACCTTCAGTACAACACGATACAATAAAATTGCATTAACTCTAACACGTTAAGCTTAATATTGGACTATTATATCAAAACTATTTTTGCCTGAAATGACTAATAATAAGCAAAAATTGATTACAATCTCATTTAAAATATATTTGTTGCATATAAATTAGTTTGTTAATTTGAAAGGGAGATAAGCAACATCTATGGAAATTATTTTAGTACGAGTGGTCACTAAATTGTGCTGCTACCACTGTGGAATATCGAACATTTTTTTATTAATAATTATTTATGCTTTTCTAAAAATATTTGTTACCTCTTTACACCAAATTACAGGAATGATTCATATCTTAATACTAAGAAAGTAATAATTAGTCTACTACACAGTTTTTGTTAACTATTGCTACAGTAGGTATCTAACAAAGTTTATTACAGAGTTTTAAAAAAGCCGTTCACTAAATTGAGTAAAAAATTCTTAATAAACAGGTCTGCAAGCCAAGTTTGATAGAGATAGTTTGTAACCCTTTGTTTACTAAGAAGTTTTTACTTATTTTAGTTGGTACAAACAATAAATGTGTTACTATTTGGAACTGCAAGCAGTGCACTTGACTTATTTATTAGGTAGGTACTGTAATTATTCCTAAAATTGCCCGTTATTTAAAGTCTTTAGTGAAATAAGAAGTTCTTCAGAAAATACCCATTGTTTACACAAATAGGACAATATAATTATGTTAAGTTGTACTATTGGTTGAAAATTTGTTTTACATTGTCAGGAAGGTATTATTAATTTTATAATTTTCTAACTACATTTTATATGTATCATTAGATAACGTTAATTGTGAAATTTGAATACAAAAATATCAATTTACGCATAAAATATGTCGGTATGCCAGACCAATTTACATTATTCATTATCAATTAGTACACCTTAAAGGGCTTAATTAACAAGGTGCATTAGAAAATATACTTTAAAAAGGGGAAGTACAGAAATCACACCAACATTACAGTGTAAAAACCACCTCTGAAGATTGCGAGTTAACAATTGCAAGGATAACAAATTTAATTACACATGGTGCCAATTTTATCTTGTCCATTATTGGTAACTGTGTTACTGTTCGAGATGGGAAGTTGCTTAAATGAGGAAAGTTTCAGTATTTTTTATGCTCATTTATAATCTCAAATTTCAACTTTTTATTTTTAAATGGAATGCCCTGTATTTTTTGTAATATTTCGACTGAAAATAATGTTGGCTTTAAAAAAGTATAGCACACTATGATTAAAATTAGTGATAACTAAGATATTTCAAAATGAATATTGTTTTATTCAAACTAAATCACAATTGGCATGAAACAAAAGGCCAACAATAAGCAATACCTAGAAATGAACTGGAAGTATCACAAAAAAAGAAATTTGAGATTATAAATGAGGATAAATAGTTATTTGTATCACAAGGCTAGAAACGGCACATTTGTGAGTGCGAGTAAAGTTGCAGGGCGAGGCAGAACGGAACGCCGAGTCCTGCAAGTAGGAGCACTCGCAAAACTGTTTCTGGACGTGTAATACACAAGATTTTTTGTGCCGATGTTTGTTTAAATAAATTAAATTTACATTTAAAATTTAGTATTAGCATTTATTTTTATGATTTTGAAATCAAGATTCCTTGTTTCCTGGTATTCATTAAATTTAATTCATTTATTTTCTTACAATTTCCATTGACGTTTATTTATAAATTTCATTATCTTTGATTTAATAATGGATACACCGGCGCATATTAAAGAAGATTATATTCAAATCACCACAGTGGCTCAAATAGGTAATCGTATTTGTAAAATTTTGCTAATTTATTTGTTTGATCGTCTCCGACTGCGATGCACAAATTTGACTTTGACAGTTTGAGCCGATGCTGCCAACCAATAACCTTCAATCCCTACTTTTTGCCGGCCTAGGCCGGAGAAACCTCTGTTTCTAGCGGATTTCGCGATGCAGAAACTCAGTGATGCCGACCGGAGGCACAAAAAAAATATGGAAATTTTCCTCAACTACAGCGGCTACTACAGGAAGTGGGCCTGAAAATAAATCCGAATAAGTGCAAAACATTAACCATCGATCAACATATGGGCATTACCAACAACACCTTCACACTCGGCAACGTAGACATTCCTATCCTCACAAAATATGACACCGAAACGTTCCTCGGAAAACCGGTAGGCTACGCTCCAGTTAAAACAACAGCCGGAATGAAAGATCTTGTCCAACTGGGAACCGACATCCTAAACTCGAGACTTGCACCATGGCAAAGATTGGACGCACTCAAAACCTTCGTCTATCCTGCATACAACTTTGTCATGCGAATGCAAATATACGAGAAAACAGCCTGGAAAAAGCTCGATGACATCTTCCGAGCTGAAATAAAGAAAACGTTAGGCATTCCACAAGAAGCTGCAAACGAATATATCTACGGACCCAGGAAACACAATCTAATTGGAATCCCAAACGCAGCCGAGCTATCGGACATAGCCATAATCGACACAGCATTCAAGTTATTAACATCCAACGACGCCATCACGAAGCAGATAGCGACAGTAAGCCTTGAACAAACAGTACATAAAAGAGCGAACACACCAACTTCCAACCAGCTCATTGAAGAGTACCTGACGGGTTCAATGGACGACAAGTTTGAAAAGTCAAGAAATGAGATTTCGAATCTGTGGACCAACGCACGAAAGGCATCGCGACGACTAGATGTCACATGGCACGTGACGAACAACGGACCTGAAATTACAATCACAAATGAAACGTTAAACAGCGAGAAACGTAAGAGGGTTATGGCAACCATCAAAGCAGTGAAGGAGAACGCTAGAGCAGAACATCTTGGTAGGCTTAAAAACCAAGGCAAAACCTACAAGTGCTACAGCTCCGATAAAAGCAGCGGTCATTTCATGAACGATGGTAGATATACAAGGTTTGCTGATTGGCGTTTTGTGCACAAGGCGCGGTTAAATTTGGTGCCCCTTAGAGGGAATCAAGGATGGAAAGATGGTCCAAAAAACTGTCGGCTTTGTAACCACGATAATGAAACGCTGCCTCACGTACTCCAGCATTGCATGATTCACTCGGATGCAATGCAAAGAAGGCATAATGCCATAGTGAATCGTGTAGAGTGCGCAGCCCAAGGGAAAGGATATACCATATTGGGAGAGAACCAACAGATCATTCCGGACATCCGGCTTCGGCCCGACCTGGTAATAACAAAGAATGACACGGTACACATCATCGACGTAACCATTCCTTTCGAAAACGGCCTGGACGCATTTACGCAAGCCAGGGAGGCCAAACTGCGAAAATATGAGGCATAAGGCAGAGGTCTCCGACTGCGATGCACAAATTTGACTTTGACAGTTTGAGCCGATGCTGCCAACCAATAACCTTCAATCCCTACTTTTTGCCGGCCTAGGCCGGAGAAACCTCTGTTTCTAGCGGATTTCGCGATGCAGAAACTCAGTGATGCCGACCGGAGGCACAAAAAAAATATGGAAATTTTCCTCAATTCACAAACTTTCCATCTCCAAAAGTAACAAAGTTATCAATGGTGGACAAATTAAAATTGGTACCATGTATTAAAAAAATAAATTACTATTGGGATTCTAAACAGTTATTCACATTAATCAACTGAATTACAGATCGACCAAGCTTACAAAGTCAAAAGGGGGCGTGTCCGGCGCTGTTATAGTTTTTCAAAGTACAGTCAAAATACAAACATTTAGGCGGCAAATTTAAATAATTGTAAATACTTTTCATTCGAAGAATTCCATGACCTTCCGAATGATATTTCTGGCTTCAGAATGAATTATCTTCCTTGATTTAGCATTTATACTTCACAGATTTTAAACGTCAAAACAATCTGACAAACACCGAAATTATTAAAATTTCAAACGTCAATTGAATTTTTTCAATGAATGTACTTTAAGTATAATATTGTTTGCTATTGGTTGACGTATTGTCGCGCCTTGTCTTTCAAAATTTAGTTGACATATTTTACGGGGCATTTGTAAGCTTGGTGGAGCTTTATAAGATTTATTTTAAAGGTAATTCCACTAGCTTTACGCACACAAAACATTTTAGGACAAGAAAAATACATTTCTCTTGTTTACAAATTGGGCGGCACACATTTCAAGCCACAGCCTCCACTAAAACATGCTAATTACAACAGATGTACTGAGCTTATTATCTTTTTAGCATTAAATTTGGCTTAGTTATTCTAGATATTATTATCGATATGTATGCATAAACCAAAAATACAGTAAATTTCTGCAAACATGTTAATATTGTAGTATTTTAAAACACATTATTCTTTTAAATTCGGCTGTCTGATATGACTTGGGAGAGATTTGAAATTAAATAAGTACCATTTCAATTGAAAGCTATCTTACCATAGGGAGTAATAAGTGATTACCTTTAAATATTGCACATACTACTAACTATTATTATGTGCTTAACATGAAACATATAACATATCTCTCGACATACATGAATACATAACATTAGACTACTTTTTTTGGGAAAAGTTCAAGACAGACATAAACATAAAAGTCTCACAAAAATAAAGTAAACAATAATGTATACAGGGTGTTTCTTAAATAGCAGACAAGAAGCACACTACGACATTCTCTTCCAGATATTGGAAAAATATAATACAATAATGCCCGTTCTTTGCTAGTTTCTGAGTTATTCTCAGTGAAAGATTGAGATTCAATTCCTTTATCGTTTGGAGAAACGAGTAAATTTTAACCATTCTACATTGTTGGTTATTGAGGTTATTAACTAGGGAACTTGTTCATACTGCGCAAACATTTAAAATATAGTCGGTGCAAGCATGCAATTTGTCAAATTTAAAAATATTATAATGCGAATAACTCGGACAAAATCTAACATGAGAATCGGGTAGTGCTCTCCGTGTCCGCCATTTAAGAAACACCCTGTATACTATCAATATTTAAATAACATGTCAAAGTATAATTCTAATAAAAACACTTAAAGAAAAATTAAATGTACAATAAAATGAAATATTCTTTTATAAAAATAACAAAAACAAGTATTCTTAAAAGGTTGGCCTTAACAGTGTAGACTCCTATAAACAATTATAAACAATTTGTACCAAAGAAAAAATTGAAAACCTAACTCAATTGGTAACTATTAAAATTACAATGTTTGTACTATTGTCTGAGATTTCATAAAATCAACTCATAATTAATTATGATTTTTAAAATAGAAAAAAACGTCATCAAACTTACGTAAAACTTAAAGAATGCAGCATGAGAACTGCTATTTACCGCGTGATTCACCAATAACAACTCCTTTTAGATGTGAAAAGAGACTACCCTTAGCCAATCCAAATTTTGGACCTTTTCTTAATTCCGAATTGGGTCCACATGGTTGGTAACTGCGTGAACAGAGTAATGAAGTATTTGGACCTTTTGCCAATCCTTTTTCTGGACCATTATATAAAACGGGTTGAGGTCCTTGCCACTTAATATAGTCTTCCCTATAAACAAATTTTATTATCTTCACTTTTATAACATTTTTCACAACTTACAAGAGCAATTCTTGGTTTGCACCTTTCACCAAATTCCGATTTGCGCCTGTCGTATTAATTATATTTGAAGATCTGTAATCAGCACTATCCATGTTTCCACATTCTTCGATTACTCTGTAAGTATGTAATCTTTTTGTTAGGTTTATATTATATTTTCTTATTCTTTGTACAAACAGAAAATTTGTTGACATTAACAATTTCCATAGCAAATGAGTATTGATTTTTACATTTTCCCCTCAAGGTTATCAAGGTTATCACATACTTTTATTGCAAAATAATTTGACCATGAAAATAATAATAGAAGCCCTACAACATGTCTAAAAATCAATATTTAATGATGGGCAAACAAATTTTGTACCAGTAATTATTCTTAAATTTAAACTACAAAATAATTACTTGATTTAAAATTTTGATAATGAATGAAATTAAAAATTTAATTATTATTATACAGGGTGTCCATGAAAGGTCTGTACAAAACGCTAGTACATAGTCCTGAGACCAAATTAAGACGATCTAACCAAACTTACCTAGTGCTTTGTTAAGGCTTTACCGAGCGTCAAAGATGTGAAAAAATTTAGAAGAGCAAAGTTTAATTACTAAAAAGTAAACGAAATTATGGGGTTAAAAGAATACATTACAAATTTAAAAACCAAGCTGTCATCATGCCGGAACAATTTAAAAGCATTTCACGTTCGAATTTCAAGCGTGGTTAACTCAAATCAAGTAGTAAAATGTATTACTTTTGTCACCTAATTGAAGTACTTATCATGTTTGTTAATTGTTATTGCATTATTTAATATCAGTGTAGATTTATTAATAACTTGTGGTGGCACATGCCACATCAATCTAAATCCAAATAAATTTGTGGCAACACTGAGAGGAGGGGAGGTTGGTAATTTTTAATGATTAAATTTTTAATCATGAATTGTTTACTAATTTGATTCCATAAAATCAAGCCTCCAAAATGTTATGGTGAAACATCAACAAAATATTACTACCAGTTAGAATAATAAAAGAATAATCAAAAAAGATCCTTGAGATACGATATAAAATTTATATCGTTTCGAATTAGGAAACTGTTTACCTGCTAAAGGTGTTTGCGTCCTTCAATGAATAATCACTTTTTTCTGTCTTTAGAGCTGATTTCAAAGACTGTCGACTTTGTGATAGAGGAACTACCGATTGTACTGTAGTATCCAACTCAATTATTTCATTTTGGCTGCTAATAAGAGAAAATCACAATTAGCTTTACATTTAGGTAAAATATTGAAGATTGAAGTAGTATTTATTGGTAAATAAAAATGTTACATGTTTTCTATTATCAATTATGGGAAGGTTATTGTTAAAAGGAATATTTAATATAAAAAATTCCCTCTTTTCAAAGACGTAATACTGAATTGGAACGCCATACTGAATTTATAAATGAATGTAGAACATGATTTTTTCATTACACATTTTTATAAATATTTATAAAGCATTCATTCTTTCAATACTCTCATATTGTTTCAATAGTTCGGCGAAAAACTAAATGTACTAACCTGCCTTGCTGTTCAGTAGTGATTTTGTCGCATTCCTCTTGCACCATTATTTGTAAAATCTGATTTGCTCTTTCTTCATCATAATCAACACTTTCTAGTGCTATTGTTATCACTTGTTCTGGAGTATCCTTATATTTTTCTTGCAATCCCGATTTAACTGCAGCACATTGTAATGTAAATAGAATGTTTTGAAAAATCACACAACTTACTTATTTTTTTGTCACTGAGAGTTTTCATTTTTGGAGCAGGAATATTAGGTTGTGGTGTTTCTTCTTTAAGTTTAGCAGCTTCTGCCTTAGCAGCAAGTTGACGCAACAGTTTAGCACTATCACGTTTCTCAAAGCCCATTTCTTTTAAGGCATCCGATGCTTTTTGGATGTTGTTATCATTACTACTAAGGATGTCCAAAATAACAGTCTCCTCTGCTTTTGGAAAAATGGACTTCATGTACCTGTACAAATAGTTTAATTAGAAATTATGACTTGGACCATTTATGGACATTGTTGTTACAATTAACAATAAATGCATGCATTTTATACAAGGTGCTTCATTTATAGTACAAATTAATAAGGTAGGTAACACCATTTTAAATATTTCATTTCTATGACATGGAATATCAGGATGTGCCTAGGACTGTCTTACAGTCACATTCTACAAATGTTTCAGAATTCCTTAAATACTTAAATATTAAAATTTAAAAAATGGGGTTTTAATACACTGCTTGTGCTAAAAATTATATGACACACAAAGCACTATAATAAAAATTAAGGCCAGATACAAAATCGATGTTCCTACTTCTAGTTAAACAAATCTATTTACTTTTCTTTATTTTCTCATTAATTCAAACCAATCATTTGCAATACTTATTTTTAAATCATTTTTATATTACACAAGGGATTTTTACAGCATCTTTTTCACAATATATTTTGAAAAAAAGTTTTGGGAACTTTTGTTTTCAAAAGAACTCAATTCAAAAATTGGTCCTCAACATGCTTGCATATTCAATAGACCTTCATAAATAAAATTGGAACTAATTACGATGGTGTTACCTTCTTCAAAGTGTTGCCAGATGTAATAAGGGAGACTCCTATACTGGCCTTTGACAAAATTCCAACGAGTTGTTTTTAATTTTATTAAAGTTAATGAATTCCTGCATGATAGTTTCATTTAGATTTGAGTAATAATGTAGTGTACCTACTTGTTTTTTATTTGTTATTTCCCTACCGAAAATACACATATAAACCTACACAACCACATGAGGTTCGTATAAGGTTTTGAAAATTTGGTGTTCTATTTTTAATAATTTGGTAAACATAATATCTAGGTTACCCTGCAATTAATATTCAGAAGTCATAATCGAAATTACTAACGAGAGATCAATAAAAAAACCAATTAGGGCAGGCTGTGAAATTAAATTATTTTAAATTGGTACTGTAGCCACATCCACAGAATGACATTTCTGATATGAAAATTTATAACTGAACGCTCTTGTCTAAGTTTTTTATTTGATTATCAAATTATTAAAATGTTATCAAATAAAAAACTTAAAAACTTAGACAAGACCGTTCAGTTTTAAAGTTTCATGACAGAAATGTCATTCTGTGGATGTGGCTACAGTACCAATTTAAAATAATTTAATTTCACAGCCTGCCCTAATTGGTTTTTTATTGATCTCTCGTTATAAAACATATAAAACCTAATTATATATTATACAGGGTGATTCAAAAATGGCGCATAAGCTCTTCAGTACGTTGTAGGGAATAATAATTGTAGTGTAGGAAAAATAGTAAAAAATTTCTTAGCAGCTAATTTGCTGAGAAATGAAGAAGTTAAGTTGAGAACTCAACTTTGAATTCATGTGGATTTTGAAACATCTCATCATTTCATATAAATATTTTAAGTATTTTTTCATAGTGGGTAATAAAAAAAAATGCTCATAACACATCATTATCCTGAAATATTAGCTTTCAAAATTGATATTTTTGTACCAAGTTGTTTGAAAAAAATATGTGGCAACGATGTTTGAAACTTTTAATAAGCTCACTATGTAAATGAAAGGAAATAAAAGCCACTCATATACTACATAGCTGCACCCGTGTTGCCAAATCTACAACTTACTTCTCTCGTTGTTAACTACAAAAATGTAGCAGCTAAAATTTTTTTATGATTTTTCTACAGTTCAAATAACCGTCCCCTACAACGTACTGAAGAGCTTATGCGCCATTTTTGAATCACACTGTATATAAAAAAAAATAAAATAGTATGACTAAGGACTGGTTTTTCAATTCAGGTTTAACTTCCTGTTAAGCTAATCCATCGTCAATTGTCATGGAAACAAATCTTTTAACAATGGTTTCCATGACAACTGAGTATTAGTTAGCCTAACTGGGAGTTAAATCTGACCTGAAAGACGGTTCTTTAATTACAGACGCCTGCGTCTGTGTAATACTCCTACTGGTGCCGTTTGGATCTAGACACTCTACAATCTTGTCTTGCCTAGGTTATCAAGACCAGACTGGCAACAGTAATAATTGTCTAAAAAATTCAAGATAAAACAAGACTTGCTTATTCTAGATCAAGACTCTTGACAAAATTCTAGATAATCTTCAAGACTCTAGATTAACTAGTAACTTGTACAGGAGGCACAGTAATAGAACTCTTCGGATCTGGCTGCGAAATCGTTCGTATTTTGTAGGAGTAACGGCAACAAGTTAAAGGTGTACCTACGTGTACAACGTTTTAAAACTGGAACACTGTTACACTCCCCTATTACTACGCTGCTGAGCCAAGTTTCTGAATGTTCGCTTCATGCAGCATGGGCTGAGGTTTCTCTTAACGGTCCAGGTGTAAGTATTTCATTTTAATATGAATTTTTTACTCCCATACATTATTAGGTAAGTACAAAGTTTCGATAAAAATTGAAAACATTCTTATCAATGAAGATTAAAAAAGTTTACTTGTACATACTTCCCTACCCAATAAATCAATAAATGTAATAGTAATATAGATACACCAGTATCATCATCATAATTATGTTATCAGTCCATAGACTGGTTGGTAACGCGTCTCCACCCTTCTCTACCCTGAGGTAATCTATACCTACATTTCTTGATAGTTTGCACATCCTATATCTTTAACTATTTAAAAATTTCTATAATTCGAGAAAATTGTTATAATAAAAACACACGCGTTATTCCATATCGTTGTTACTCGCCTCGCAGAGTGGATCTGCGCGCGCATTTTCTACAAATCACTTGGTTAGTTCAGAATTCTAGTCTCGATATATAGACCAGACAATAATTAGACTTGTCTTATCTAGAAATATGAAGACAGGATAAGACAAGATATTGCGAAGTGTTGTCTTGTCTAGACGGCCCCATTATACCCTTACAAAAACTGCAATTACTGCGAAAAAGGTTAAAAGATATACATGCTATTGTCATTATTTTCAATTTAAATATTTAACACAGAATGAAATTTTGAAAACATCATCACATGCACATTAAACTAATCACTTGCAGTTATAAATTGATAATCGATATTTCACCAGTCTTGTACCACTGTAACCCACTTTATTGAGAAGTACAACACGTTTCTATATTTGGTTTCATCTTGTTAACAGCGTTACCAACATACCCATGTAAAACAATAAAAACAGCGTTATGTTAGGTCTTATATTTTTCAGAAAAGCGGGTCCAGTGGTATAACACTGGTGAAAACATTTGTCACTGACTGTACATGTATGTATATTTCGGACTAGAAACCAAATATTCATCATGCAGCATTTACATTCCTACAAAAATATGTTTCTTATACACTGAAACAGCAGAATTTTTATCATTTCTTAGTTTTTCCTTAAAAGTTCAACACTTAGGGAAATTACAATTACAAAGTCATGCTATTTTCACTTTCATGAGACTATACTACATAATCTACAACCACAAGGTGTTAATACAAGCAAGGGATGTAGTACAAGTACAAAACCTTAATTTTAGTTTAGGCGAATGAGGTTTAGGTGAATTCCTATAAGGTTCGCTTGCATAACTGCTGCTACCCCCAGAGCCAGGTCTCAATATGGGGCTTCCACCTCTAGACCCCAAACGTATGCCTAGAGGTGGAGTCATCTGCAAAGGAGCATGAATACTAGGATGTATGTTACGAGCTGGGGGTGGAGTTGCAAAAGGCCCAGGTGTTGTTATTGGATGTTTTTCCACTTGCAAAGCACTTATCACCAAAGCCTCTCGATTATGGTACCTAGAAATGTTAGAAAAAGAAGGCATAGCAAATGATGTGTTAGCAAAAGCATAGCTAAGCAATGACAATTATTTTTAGGAACAAGTTAGTAAAGGTGGTTAGTTTTGAAATATTTGGAAATACAGTTTGAGATAAAATTAATAAAATTACTAATGTACTATGGTACATATTTTAACAGCGAATGTCTGAATTGCAATGTTGTTATAATTCTTATTAATTTCATAGTATATGAAAATGGTTTTTTGTTAATTTTTTGTATTGAGCTACGAATGCTTACACCTTCACAAGCCACAACTGTAACAATTTCTTCATTACTAAAAATAATTATTTGCTATCATATTCAACAGCTTGCAAAAAATTAATAAGTAGCAGAAGCAATTAAAAGTGTAAATAACTTTTGCCAAACACTATTATGTGGACAAGAACTAAAAGTGAAAAACTGTCTTATTAAAAAGCAAAATAGTTAAAGAAAAAAAAGAAGATTGAATGCTAAACTAAATAGGTGGAATAAACGTGTTATGTCTTTGTACAGTTATATACAAGTATAGTACTAATAAAGCTCACACAATAAGTTATAATAATAATATCAAAACTCACTTTTTTAGAAGTACACGTATATGAGTATCGGGTACTGTAGGGAACATGGCACTAATTTTAGTAACTGCTTCCTCTGTATTACTGGCAGTAATTAAAGAACTGTCTTGTACACGGGCACCTCTTGGACTTCCTCTTGATATGTTACTCAAGTCCTACATACATTGAAATTAGTGACTAAAGATCATTACATAATATTAACTTTCAACTAAAAACTAAAAACTGAAACCTGAATAAAGTAGGAATAAGCTGGTAAGCAAGGTAAAATGTTACAAAAATAAATGCAAGCTACAAGTACTAATAATGCAACTTCTCTAGCTAGTGGAGCAATTTTTCAATTAACCATTAAATATAAAGCATTCAATTACAAAGTACAGTAAGGCAACTAATGTTTTTACAGAGACCAATAAAAAAAATCTGAATTTTATTGTGGTAGCCTATATGGAACAGTAAGTTTTGAGAATTTCAAAAATACGTTTTAATTCTAGAGGCCCACGACTTACTGAATTTTGTTCATATCTTTGCCGCAACAGTTTTAAAAAGTAAGCGGCAAAGATATATACAAAATTCAGTAAGTCAAAGCACCCTAGAATTAAAACGTATTTTTGAAATTAAAAATTTGCAAATTCTAAAAACTATAATATCTTGACACTATTACTATAATTATGCAGAATGTAATGCAGAGTTGAAATATGTAAAAATTTACAGGGTTTGTATTTGAAATAAGAAAGTTGGGGTCATTTCCTGCGAAACCGGAAGTGAAAGATTATTAACATTCAGTTCAAATTAAAAACTACAGGGGTGTCTTGGGGCTCTGAGTCACCCAGTATATAAGGTGGGGTAGGGAGGTTGGTAATTTCCGGTAATTTCAAAACACCAATAAAAGATCTTCAATGCATTTATCAGGACTTTTTACTTGGCAGAAAAAATATTTGTCAATAAATTTACAGATTCTACAAAATCAACGGTACTTCCATTGTTTACTATGAGAATCTTGTTTGCAAGATTGCCTGTGCAGAAGGGAATATTACCTACTTTTAAGAAGTTCTATACAGGGTGATTTCTAACGTACGGAGGAAACTGAAAGGACAACTAGAGGGTACCAAAACATAGTTGATTTTACAATAAATTTTTGATCAAAATGGAATAACAAGAAAGTTACAACAGTTTAAAGTTCTTATAAACTTGAAACATTTTTTTAATGAAATACGGTAATTACTTACGTTTTGAATTCAACTTTTGTATATTTGTAAGCTAATTAAACAAAATTCAGTGAAAATTTTTATAAGACCAAAGTTATGGCTAGTTCAAGTGTTCTTTAAAATAGTATATTATTCAACGAGCATGTTAGGATTATTACTAAATAACAACAATTTTTGTAAAAATTTATAATTACCAGAAACATTTTTTTTAAAAACTTCATCTAATCAGCCATGACATTGTACCTATATCAAAGGCAGCAATTTATTGTTTTTGATGTTACTCGAGAAACATCAAAAAATTAATACTGTGCGCGAGATTTTGCTTTTGCAAGTATTTTGTATTAAAAAAGTTAAAAATGAACAGCGACAGTGACGAGATGTCTTGTACACCACCGCATATAACAGAAGCTGCGAAAATGACTTCTTTAAGTTTGCTGGTATTGTATTGTATTTTGACATTTGTGATTTTGACGTAAGAGTGAATTATGTACCATAATTCACTCCCATAATTCACGGCAATTTATTATGGGTAGTCTTATGTTTAACAAAACACATAAATAATCGATATACCGAGTGGGTACTTTCAAAGCCGAACATAGGAGAATTGCAAAACCCTCTGTTCGACTGAATACGGGATATTATTCATATCTGATATTAATAACAGAAACTTATGACTGATGTCAAATAATGTAATTGACAGATAAAAAAAGTTGACAGTCATAACAGCCTATGTTATTTCACAATAGCATTATTTTATAATTTTTTTTTACAGAAAAAGGTTACTAAGTACCAATATTTATTGGTACCATCGTATGCGCTGTATTTTTGTCGTTCTATTCATACTATTACCATTCTTGTGGGTTTAAATGGCGAGCAGGAATCTATATAAAGGTTAGTTACAATGCAATTCTCCTATGTTCGGTTTTGAAAGTACCCACACTGTATAATTTAGTAGTCGTTTCACTAACCGGAGTGAATAATAGCCAATAACATGTGAGTTAAATACTATACTTTGTCCACGACTATTACTAAATAACAACAATTTTTGTAAAAATTTATAATTACCAGAAACATTTTTTTAAAAACTTCATCTAATCAGCCATGACATTGTACCTATATCAAAGGCAGCAATTGTTTTTGATGTTACTCGAGAAACGTCAAAAAATTAATACTGTGCGCGAGATTTTTCTTTTGCAAGTATTTTGTATTAAAAAAGTTAAAAATGAACAGCGACAGTGACGAGATGTCTTGTACACCACCGCATATAACAGAAGCTGCCAAAATGACTTCCTTAAGTTTGCTGGTATTGTATTGTATTTTGACATTTGTGATTTTGACGTAAGAGTGAATTAGGTACCATAATTCTCTCCCATAATTCACGGCAATTTATTATGGGTAGTCTTATGTTTAACAAAACACATAATTAATCGATGTATAATTTAGTAGTCGTGGATAAAATATTCAGTTATAGGTGTTTGTTTATTGACAATCACTGATTTACATAATCTGATCATGTAGGTAAGTCAAAATTACAGCAGCAATTTATCAGATTGTGTGAGAAGTGTTTCTGATGTAAAAGCGAATACAAAGTACCTACTCAAAACGTGGGCGTTAATTTATAAGAACTTTAAACCGCTGTAACTTTCTTGTTATTCGATTTTGATCAAAAGTTTATTGTAAAAAAACTATATTTTGGTCTCCTCTAATTGTCCTTTCAGTTTCCTCAGTACGTTAGAAATCACCCAGTATGTTAGGTAAAACAAAAACGATATGTGCTACCCCGCATCACGTCATCGTCTACGTAAATGTTTTGAATTAATCAAAAACGTGCAGTTTGTTCTATAGACAACCTCGATTAAGCTTTTATTTGATCATTCTGTATATTTAATTAATGTCGACCTATTTCTGTTACCACTGGTCACGGAGGATGCCATAGGTTAATCAAAATCATAATTAGTAGAATGTTTGGAAGATGAATAAGATTGTTAAAATACCGAAATAAAAAAGAGTGCTATCATCTTCAGTTTTAGAAAACACACCCAACAGCCATAGTCAAGCTCCTTCCTATAAAGCAATATTTGAATTATAATGTTTCTATTGGTCGTATTTCGAAAACCCATAAACAACGCTATACCACTAACATTATACTGTATACTCTATTTTTGCACATTTACGTCTATTTTTTAGGGTCAATTTTAAAGATGGAAGGACGAAAGTATCTTCATGTCAGTAGATAGCTATAACCATCCCCTTTGAAATGCCACTACAAATTTTTTTTCCAAGATGATAATTATTTCTGAAATACTGGATCTAGTTTTTTAAAAAATCAATAAAATCCAGGATTTTTGTTTTATGTGTTGGCAACACAAATAGCACAATACACCTTTGGGTAGGTACCTACTTTACTTTCAACCTTTATCAGACAACAGGCAAGGGGATTACAACTTTCTGTCAAGTATTAGATAGTGTTATAATAAGAATGCTTGCTTCAGGTGAATATCACCCTTAATGAGATGTAGTCAAATTTTAAAAAGCGGAGGTGCAAACCTCCCCTGGACTTTCCCATACTAACATACATAACGAGACTAATACGTGTGGCCAGTTTTTTTGTAATAATTTTTCAAAAATTCCAAAAGTTTTGGAGGAGCGCCGTTGCGACCGTTTTTGGATTTACTAAATACATTTTTCTTCATGGTATAGTACCCCCAAAGGGCTTTCAAACAAGTTGTTACTGAACCTGACCAAATAACAGGTTTTTGAGTTGTGGGACGTTAAAGTAAAAATTTTGAAAAATTCATAGCGGCCGCCACTTTGAAGTTAGAGTCCGGTAAAAAACTGTTTCCCTTGAATTATGGTCTTCTTTCATATCCCCTACTCAGATTTTCAAAATTCTGCTACCAAAAAAACATGTCTATCTTCCGGTTTTGGATTTTTTTGAAAAGCTTATTTTATCAATGAATTTTCGATATACCCCTTCAATTGAAATTTCATCAAAATCAAGAATAGATTGACATTAAATAAATTCATGTACAAAATAAGTAACACATAAATGTATTACATACCCACATTTTTTTAGTGAATGTGTAATTTTAACTTAATCAAAATATTATCACTTAACATGGCACTTTCTAATAACTACTTATCATGCTCTACAAAAAAAACTTTGCTGACAACTCTTAAATAGTGTTGGGTAATAAACCCCCTTGTTTAGTAGTAAATGTAGAGGTTACCTTGTAGGTATGTGTAAGTGAATTATTTGTGCTTAAACTAGTTTAAAATAATATACTATATACTACTGAAATAACAGGATAAAATGAAAATTTGTTCAATTAATACAAAGGAAACAAGATCAGTTAGGGATAATAATATTTATCAATGATTCAAAAACGAAACTTTAGTATTGTGTTAAGAGATGATGGAACATACTCAAGAGTTGTTGGTTTGCATTACTTGAAATTTCATGCAAATAATTAAATAAAAGTACAGGCACTTTTCTGTAATATTTTTACATTATTTTAAACCTTGAAGAGACAAATACCTGCAGGGGTACAGATTTTGGACTATAATGAGCTGGTATTTGAAACGCAGGTATTGGGGTAGTCTGGCTGGGGTACACATAGTTTCTTCGAAATTCTGGTGAACCATGCTGTGTATATACATATGAATCCAAAGCAGCACGTGTAAAAGGTGTTAGTTAAAACAGAAGACAGTTAGTAAAACATATAGCGTCTTTCAATTCGGATGGCAAATCTTTCCATTGTAGTTTGAAAAATTATCCATTACTACTTATGTGTAATTTTAAAATTATAATATTACACAGCAAATGACAATATGTAACTATAATGCTTCATATACAGTTCAGATTGATGTCCCATCCGATTTGTAACACGTCTATGTTATAGTATAATTATTATTATATGAGGAGCATCTAAATGAGCAACACTACATTATACCTGAGATGAAGTATGTTTAGTTTCATCTTAGGTACTTATCAAATGATCATGATATCCATTATAATTTTAAGGAACTGGTAGATCGTAATTGTTTACACAACTGCCATGTAGATACCTTATTCAGAATTATAAGTGTATGCATTTTCAAATAAAAGTTATATTCATATACAGAAATTATAAAGGATAATACATCAGTTGTGGTTTCTCTCTCTCATGGTTTCTGAGATCCCCATGTACCGTATCCTATCAAAAAATTGAAAAGAGAATATGAAATACAAAAAATTAAAATAGTAAAACAGATTGTTCAAGAAAAAATATCTAGAATAAATCAAATGAAGCTGTTAAACTTCTGGCTACAAGATCATAAAGAAAAAAATATTGGCTAGAAAGTAGATGAAGAAGAAATTAATTTATTTACGGAGAATGCATCGTACCCCTTGTCAACAATACAAAAATGGAAACATGCAAACAGCAAATGTAAATCTGATTTAGCGAGAATTCCTAGAATTGGTCTTCCCAACACGGAACATTTGAGAAATAGCAGTGGCGAAGAATTTAACTTTGCTGTATTAGGTAGGTACCTAATATGTAGGTAATGTAGGTTACTTAGGATCTCTTATTAATATTAGTAGAATGTACCAATCCTACCAGTAGCAGTGGTATAAATCTGCTGTATGTTTATCATTATCGTATGTATATCTGATATTTATGGTCGGTTCCGACTAGAACTTTCAACTTTAAAAATCTAACAAATTAGGTACATAATTACATGAAACTGTCACAATTATTACAATGTACTTCATGAAGATTTTCTGAATAAAGTAGTACAATAAACAGTGGTAGATATTTACCAAATAAAAAGCTTGCATACATACCTGCATTGCTATATGTTCCACGGGGCCTGGGCTATGATGAACAGTAGACGAATGACGAGGTTTATGCAGGAGTCTTGGATCTTCCCATGTTGTGGTTTTTGTATAATGGTTAATAAAATAACTACAACATTATCATTAGCATTATTAAGTACTAATGAATTTATTAATTTTGTACTTACTATCTTCCTGATTTTCTATCGAACTGACAATCCCAGCCAGGAGGTAAAGTACTTTGAAGTTCCGCCATCGTATAACTACGCTAAGAGACTATTATTATTGAATTTACACTTTATGTACTCTGTAATTAATAGAATTTATTTACTATGTGGAGTATTGATCAGGTTCGTAAATATTTTTGTGATCAGCAGATTCCAATGTTGCCAAATGAATATGAGAACATTTCGGGAGTTGGATTCGTAGTATTTCGGTAAAAGTCGGTTGAGGATGTTCCATGTAGAAAACGGGAACTCTTTAAACAAAAACGAATAAGTAAAATGACTATTTTTAGCAACAGTGGCGTAGCTAGAAATTTTATCTGGGGAGGGCTATAGAGTTTTAATGTTTTTTTAAGTACCTACAGTGGTGCACCCAGGAATATTTTTCGGGGTGGGTTTTAAATATTTGTATTTATGGTATCAGTAAATATCATGTATATACAGGTATGCGAGCGAAGCGAGCAAAATATGCGCCGAAGGCGATTTTTTTAAGTGGGCGTGGCCTATTTAACGCGTTCTACAGGCATCTGAGAATTTTGATGTCAAATGAAAAAATCTAAAGATAGTAAACTTTTTAGAAATTAAATTGAAAATTTACGGTTGAAAAACTATAATCTAGAAAATAAATTTCATTATTTCAAAAATATTATTTAGATTTAAATACAAATTAGGCATTTATAACGGTATATTTTACTTCGAATACGGTATTAGAAGTAAAATATACGATCTTTTAATGAAAATTATGAAGTTATAGTATATTTTATTTCTTTAAAGTAAGTCTGAAGAGGCTTTTAAACCCAATATAAAATAAATCTTTCCAATAATAAAAATACGCTCTTCTTAAACATTAGCGACTTATTTTTATTTCTCTCAAAAATTTGATTTTGAACTCGCGGTGCATGTGCCGAACATTTATTTTTTTTATTTGATATTCATGTCACACTTGTTAAATGTCGTGGGGGTTATCACCCCCAATCTCCCCCCTTGAGTGCGCCACTGAGTACCTACCCCTGAAAAATTAAATGTTAATAGATATATTGTGACTTTTATCTTTGTCTTTGTTCCCAAATGTTAAAAATAGAGGAGTGAATTACGGAAACGAATATGATTCCCTGAAATGATGGTGTTGCATATTATAAATAAAAGCAACGGGTAATGTGTACAGTCTAAACAGCCTTCACTGAAAGAATTTTATAGCCCCTTAGTTATGTATAACTAATCAATGTTAAATATGAAGTTTTACACCAATTACAGAGCCAGCTCCAAATGTATATTTAAAAACTTCACTGAAAGCCATTGCAAATCAGAACCACTGCGAAAGTTCTCTGGGGGGGGCTTCAGCCCGGTAGCCCCCCCCTTGGCTACGCCACTGTTTAGCAACATTTAAAATTTGCACCAATATCGATGTCCACAGTCTTGTTTACATATAGGGTGCTCCGTGATTTTCTGTCACAATTTTGGAAGGTAATAAATAAAATAAAATGCGCTATATTTAAATTAAAATCTTTCTATTGGTCGTATTCTCGTATTTCAAAAACCCATAAAACACGCAAGTACTGACATTTGACGCTTGATTCGATTTGCTGCTTGTTTTCTACATTATAATTTGTAATTTGTAACTTGTGAAACTAGTTTTTGTGTACCTGCTATAAATTCGAGGGGAGGAGCTGAACTGTCTGTTGGATACCTAGATCAACCAAATTTTACTATAAATGGCAACCTTGCCAGCTACCAACCAAATAATTGTAAATAACCAAGCAGGCAACCACATGAACAAAATTGACTTCAACCCGCGTTATTATTTTGTATTATTTTTAATGACAAGCATTTTTAAGGTTATTTTGAAGCCGAAACGTTGTTTCTAGTTTTTTCAATAATACAGATAAAATGAGTGAAGCTGCAGGAAATTGGTGTTTAATTGAAAGTGATCCAGGAGTGTTTAGCGAATTAATTAGAGAATTTGGTAAAGACATAACATTTGTAATGATGAAAGTTTATTTTTTTTTATTTTGCAGGTGTAAAAGGTGTACAAGTAGAAGAATTATGGAGTTTAGATGGAGAACAATTCGAAAATTTAAAGTAAGTCTTTGTCATTGAGTTCATCGACGGCTGATAATGCATAGAAATGTGATGTTCACCTGTATTCTCTAAAGGTTGCTCTGGGCAACATGCCTATCAATAAGAACTAAGTTTTCAGTGATGGGCATATTGCATACTAATATACAGGGTGTAGAATGGAATCAACAAACATAGAGACTTCGATGGTAAACTTCCCATATTCTAATATTGTCTTCTCTAATTGTTTTAAAAAAATTCTATTGGTTTCTTTTGTAGAGAATAAAATTCTGTATGTACCTATGTATTCATTATTTTTTAGTTTTTCGATTTCTCGTTTATCAACAAACAAAAAATAATATCAATAACATTTATGGATACAAAATTTTTTTCTCTACAAAAACATATATTACACTTTTTCTGTAAAATAATTAGGGAAGGTAATATTTGACTTTTAAAATTTTCCTATTGAAATCTCTATGTTGTGTAATTGAATTCTACACCCTATATAAACATTCATTGTTTTTATTGATAACTTACATCAACCACAATAACCCAAAATACTCTTTTTAACCTCTTTAGACCAATTCATGGCTTGATATTCTTATTCAAATGGGCAAAGGATGATGAGTGTTCAGGAACGATAGTCCAGGATAATAGATTGGATAAGATATTTTTTGCAAAGCAAGTAATAGAAAATGCATGTGCTACCCAAGCAATTTTAAGCATCTTGTTAAATTGTCGTCACACTGATTTGAAATTGGGAACAACTTTAACAGAACTTAGAGATTTTTGCCAAGGCTTTGATGCGAATATGAAAGGTCTAACAATAAGTAATTCTCCAGTTATACGGTCTGTTCATAATTCATTTGCCCGTCAGACGCTGTTTGAATTCGATAATTCTATGGCAGCTAAAAATGATGATGTGTTTCATTTTGTGGGATACATTCCAATTGATGGAAGGTTATATGAATTAGACGGTCTTAAGTCTGGACCTATTGATTTAGGCCCAGTTGCAGTTGATACGGAGTGGACAGATGTTGTTAGGCCTATTATTAGTAAAAGAATGCAGAAGTAAGTTAATTATTGCAGTTTAATAAATAATTTTAATTATATCTGCATTTTAGGTATAGTAAAGGAGAAATTCATTTTAATTTAATGGCTATAGTATCGGATAAAAAAATGCTGTATGAAAGACAAGCTCAAATTCTACAGAAACAGATTGAAGATAGTGGAATGGAAACTGATGCCCAACAAACAGAACTAGCACGGTTGAAGTTAGCAATTGAAGAAGAAGAAAGTAAACAACGTCAGTATCAAATTGAAAATATCAGAAGGAAGCATAATTATTTACCTTTGATTGTGGAAATATTAAAACTTCTTGCCAAAGAAGGGAAACTGTTACCTTTGTATGAAAAAGCCAAAGAGCGGACTTTGAAAAAACAGAAACAGAAAGCTAAAATGACTTAGGAATAAATATTTGTTCCCTAATAATAAAAAACCGCAATGTTTTTGTAAGTAATAACTTTTAAAATATACAATAAAAAAACTAGTCTTTCATTTGTTGTGTTATGTTTAATTTCATGCACTCTACAGGGTGGCCTAATTTAGTTGTCGGTGTATAGGTATCCGGTTATCTGGTATACCTGTTCCAGAGAAATAAAATGCCTCTACTGCTCCACCTAAAATATATACATTTCATTGAACGTCGATATAGTAGATTATTAAGGCTCAATTGCACCAGTTACACTTAAATAATAAGCGTGGCTTAAAAGTTTAATTGCCATGCATACAATTATTACTAAGAATTGTATCCATGGCAATTAAACTTTTAAGTGACACTTATTATTTAAGTGTAGCAGTTATCGGATTTTAAAATTCATTCTCTCAAAGTCAAAATAAGTACCTACCTACATATCTTTCTGGACGTAATTTTTATTTTTCTTGTTCGTATTTGTTGTGGTATGTCTATTTTATAACTACAATTTCCAATTTTGCACGCTTTCTCCTGAATGCCAGATGTTTTTAGGTTTCACTATTAATTTTCCATCTCATTCTACCTATCACAAATACTGTTGCATGAACTTTACTGAAGGCACGTTGGGCATATTCTCCAGTTCATTTTTTGAAACAAATTTAATGGCGCAAACGAAATTTTGCTATTGTTTCATGTTTTCAAGGAAAACGGGATATTCCGAAATTTCCTTATTTCTTTTACGTTAACTTTTTTATTTTATTAATATCTTAACTATACAAGCATTTTTTGAGTAAAATTCAGTTGCGTACCTACTCAAATTGTTAACTAGGGTTCCCATTTTGGAAATATTAAATATTCTTGTACATTTTTTAAATGGAAACTATAGTTGGCTATGTGCTTATTAAAACAATAATGCCAAAAGTGGAATTAAAGTAGGTAGTACCATTACAATATTCAATGGTAGTACGCATAATTATTTAAAAATTAAAAACGGCAAATGCGCTTTTCAATTAACATGGCAGATAATACATCATAAAAGAAAATGAAACAACCCTTAACCCAAAAATTCGATAAGTAAATGTCTAATGTAATTAAATACACAAAACAGGTTTCAAAAGAATAATCGTACGTTAAAAACTTGCTGGAATGGCATGGTATTGTTAAAGGAATGTGGATTTCTTGGTATGTAAAAGTATTAATTTAGAGTTGAATTTTCCATTTCACATAAAACCCTTAGATAAAACCACATATCGATAATTATTGTTGGTTGCTTCCTTAAAAAATATTAACATCCATAGAAAACACCAAGTACTACTAAAGGTCAAAATGAACTGTAGTATTAGCAAAGAATATTTAGTGTAAATATTCTTTGGTATTAGGGTATTTTCCTCAGTTTGTATTTAGCGCCTTGCCGGAACTACTCTGGTGGCCGGTAACGGAACTAATCTTCCTAGCAGCACCGGCAGCTACAAAGAAAATTTTAAGGGGGTTGTCTGACAAGCGGATAGCGCCAACCCCTACTGGGACCCAGCAGTTGAGAGTATGTATTCACATGTCCACTGGGCTTGTTAAACTGGGCTTGTAAAAAATAATTCACAGACTGCAACCCGTCCAGTGGATACATACGCTCAGCTGCGGGGTCCCTGTAGGGGTTGGCGCTATCTGCTTGTTTGTCTTTGCATAATTTCATGGTCTCTGCTGTACTACCGAAGGAAGTAGATGTATGGGTTGAGTAGACCCACCCAGGAGAACATAGGACATGCAGGGTTGCCTCCAAGTTGAGGTCGACCATCCCATGGTTTCGTAGGTCTCACTTACGTAAGCCATATACAGCGAAGTTCATTTTTTATACAATATAGGCATATTGCAAGTTAGACAGAGATTAGACTGAGCGATCAGCGTCGGTCGTCCGCGAACGTCTTCGATCGTTCAGTATCGGTTAGCAACGTTCTAAAAATGTAACATTAGACTGAGCGACCGGTGGCGGTCGGTGGCGGTAAAAAATTGTTTGTGGTCATTGCACTGAAGACTAGGAAAATACATTTTTTTCTTTTAAATTCATTAAAAAATGTCCAGTTCAAGTGAAAAGGAACAAATGGTGACCGTTCTTTACTGTTATTGGTAGAAAAAACAAGGGCACTTTTAAAAAGTTGGGTTACGAATTACTTTTGAACGTTCGTGACCGATCAAAATTCTAATTTCAAACTGTTCGTTGCATAGCGATCGAGGCCGTTCGTGAACGACCGATCAATGTAACTTTGCCCATTAGAATACTTGTGTTGGAAATTTGGTCGACGGTGACCGTTCGCGGACGACCGACGCTGATCGCTAAGTCTAATCTCTGTCTAAAATGGACCGCCCACTTTACCATTGGACTATAGGCAACCCATTATACACTGCTAAGCACTGATGCCCCTGCTTACTGACTTTTTTATTTATTGTTTGTCACCTGTTAAATTTGTTTTTTTTTATATCTAATACAGAACAAAATTGAAAACTACTGATTTATTGAAAACATCATTTATACTGACCAAGAAAAAATAGAAATGTGTACAAATTCATGTGTTACTGTTTTACGTCAATTTTTTTTCATGTTGTGTCAAATTTTCTAGATGATCTTGATATTATAGACACATTAGGGACTGGTTTGTTAGGATATTGTACACTAAAATAATCCCTAACATTAGTAGCTACTACTTACCTATTGATAATTCGATAATTCGGAGTGATATAGTAATACACATTTCTATTTTTTTTTCGTCTGTATAGATCATGTTTCCAATAAATCGTTCGTTTTAAATCGTATTCTTTATTAAAAACTAAAAAAAAAACAACACTGTAATTTGACAAACAATAATCAAAAGCAGTAAGTGCTAGCGGTGTATAATGGGTTGCCTATATTCCAATGAACGAACTTCACTGTATACAACTCTCCAAATAAGACTTCTCGTTTATCTGCGGTCAAAAGCCTTGGATACGACGATTTTATTTTTGGAATGCTCATATTTTGTGCCGGTTTTCAATTTTTTTACCCCCACTCCTTTCCGCCATATTGTCACAGTCAATTTTTTAAATAGATACCCATACCCCCAGTTTTTTTCATGAATTCTGATTCTCCTTTTAATTCTGCATTCGGCAATATGTACGTTATGTGGTATCAATTCAATAGTTACAGCGATATAGGCATTTCTAATTTGAAAACTAAAAATGTTAAATTGCATTAGCAGTATCATTTTTGCTGAGTTACTTAGTTGAAACAAATGAATGAAACAATATATTGAAACAAAAGGCGGCTGTTTGTTGACAGTTCTAAAGATTTTCTACTAGAACAGTTACAATAAATAGCACAAATAAAAAAATGTTTAGAACTGTCAACAGACAGCCGCCTTTTGTTTCAATACATTGTTTCATTCATTTGTTTCAAATAAGTCCGTAAAAATGATCCTGCTATTATAATGCAATTTATCATTTTCAGTGTTTCAAATTAGAAATGCTTATATCGCTGTAACTATTGAATTGATACCACACAAAGTACATTAATGTATGCAGAATTAAATAGAGAATCTGAATTCATGAAGAAACTGGGGCTATCTATTTAAAAACATTTACGGGGTGGGGTAAAACGATTTGGAAACCTATAAAAAATATAGTTACATATTCCAAAAATAAAATCGACGTATCCGAGACTTTTGGCCGTAGATAAACGGGAAGTCTTTTATTTGGAGCGTACCTACCACAGCCAACGTTCTCTCTGTATAATAGGTACAGGGTGGATGATGAAATCCGCCTGGAGCTATACAGCAATCGCAATGGGTCATTCTCATTAAACACTACGTTTTGGTGTACAGCTCGACCAAAGCTTACAAAGTTAAAAGGGGGCGTGTCCTACGCTATTATAGTTTTTCAAAGTACAGTCAAAATAAAAACATTTAGGCGGCAAATTTAATAATTGTAAATACTTTTCATTCGAAGAATTCTATGACCTTCCGAATGATATTCCTGGCTTCAGAATGAATTATCTTCCTCGATTTAGGGCCGGTTTTACAATACAAGTATAAGTTATACCCCCGACAATTGTCATGGTTACAATTGTTAAAACAATTGTAACCATGGCAACTGTCGGAGGTATAGCTTATTCCAGGTAGGTATACAGGGTGTTTCTAAACATATGCGAAAAATTTTAAGGGCCGATTCCTAGGGTTATTATGATCATAAAAGTTCATATGAACATGGGTTGGGAAACGCTTTGTTAGGATGCTACAGCCCCCCGAAGGGGGCGCTTGAAATTTAAATTTTAATTAATATCTCGGACACCCTTTAATATAAATTAATACAATTTGGCGTGAAAGTTAGTACTAGTAAGTGCTATTATCTGACAGTATTCAAGTAAAATTATTTAAACCAGGAGCGTCCCAAACTGGGGGGGCTGGGTACTTATTCTTCATTATTTTTGTAATCTTCAATTGTTTTTAGAAATTTGAGTACATGGTACGATTGTACGTTCAAAATTACATAAAAACTGTACTCTTATTAAAAGTTGATAAACCGAACCGTTTTCGAGATAACTCAATTTTTACGAAAAATCCAGTTGCCATGAAAATTCGGAAACTTTGTACTTTATGGATTAAATTCGCTGCATAGATTCAGGACATCAAGGCAATAAAAAAAAGTTCATGTAAACTTTGCCTTGAACTCGGAAAGAAACGCTTATTCAGAATTACAAAAAATATACATAGGTGCCTATTTAAAAATAAAAAGTTGACTATCACTGTTAAAATGTAGTAGGCCCTGAAAATGTTTTAACTAAAGCTCCACCAAGCTTACAACAGTCCCGGAAAATATGTCAACTAAATTTTGAAAGACAAGGCGCGACAATACGTCAACCAATAGCAAACAATCATACTCAAAAGCAAAATATACACTGAAATATCTAAAAATATAACCCTTTCATTGACTTTTCATTGAGAGTTTTCACGGAATTGGTTTTCGTCCAGTCTTCAAATGTTTGGTATTCTCGATCATTCTATGATCTTGGTAATAATTCCCTTTCAGCCCTTTCAGCTCTCTCCGCTATTACTTCTGGAATATCTTCTAGCATTTTGAAGAATTTCTAAACAACGTTCCACCACACTTCATGCATTTCGAGAACTAAATAAACAAATCCACGAAACATATACAGATTGGTGGTCGTTATTGTGAACATAGAGAGACAAATGCTTACGCGCTTTGCTTATATCGACACCTTGATTATGCATTATTTTTAAAATTGTATGTATTAGTTCGAATAAAACCTAAGAAGGCGTCTAGTTTAAAACCATAGCAGCCTCCTTAATTGTTAACTTACAGAACACAATTTTAAAAATAATGCATAATCAAGGTGTCGATACATGCAAAGCGCGTAAGCATTTGTCTCTCTATGTTCACATTAACGGACACCAATCTGTATATCACCTCACCGTCATTCAATGGGCCGACTAACGTTGCGCCGCCTCGTTGATGAATCCGTATGTTAATAATTAGTAATTTAAATGGTGTACAGTTCTATATAGTAGGTATAATTACTGAAGATTGCTGATACACGCCACGATAATAGCTCACATACTATAAACAAATCGATTTCTTTAACCCACATGTCATAGTAATTAAACAAACCAATATCTACACGGTGTACAGCGAGACATTAACTTATTCATACTTTTACTAACGTGCAATTTATTTTTTATTACATAGGAATAAATGTATAAAAGTAATAACGAACTAGAGCATATCTTTTTCAAAGAGATATAAATACCTTTTCCAATGTCACGTTTCTATTTCATTTAGTAAAGAAGTGTAGGTAGTAGGTACTTGTTTGCTAAAGTAACAGTTTTAATTGAACTATAGAAAGAAACAGGTCGGACTTCAAGAACAATCATGTGTGATATTCATTCATGGTATTCAACTATTTTTCGTAAGTTTGTACTTACATGGCTGCTCGGTGTGATAATTTCTGAATTAGTGTTGTGCTCAACTCATGATGTACACCGGATTGTTTTTAAAACTCATCAACGAAAAAACAGAGATCGTGAAAACTATAAAGTAAGTAGTACTTAGTGCTTAATGGAAAGAAGTTCGGAAGTAAAAAATAAAACTTGTAACTTGTTGAAACAATTGGGGAAAGATAATTTTTGCAATAGGGTGTACTACAAACAAACTTGATGAATGTTTTTACTGGTGGTCGGATTACTAATTAGTTACTAATTAAATGTCATAATATGTTTCATATATGTGTGCAGTATTGATTATTTTTTATTTTTTTATCTTTAATTAATTGTTTCGTTTTCGTACTGTTGCTTTCATTTATTTTTCCTTGTTTCTATGATTTTTAATTGATTTTACTTCGCAATTAAATTACCATTTCAATAAATTTTCTCAAATGTGTTAATATTATAAAAAAAATGTAAAAGAGTAGTCGGAGAATTTTTTAAAGCTTTGGAAAATTTTAGTTAGATATATTAGAGCAAATATTCATTTAACGATTTTAATGCCAGATTGGGAGATGAGTCGAAAAATAAATCGTAACTTCTAAATGACAGAAGATAATAGGAAATAGTATATTAAGTATTAAGAACGGTAAGGACATTTTACCGATCGAAGACAATAGTTTGGAGGAGGAGCGCAGCGACGACTCCAATTATTGTCTGAGATCGGTAGTCCTTAACGTTCGTGATGCTTATGACGTTTTTTGCGCTACTGAATCCGGTAAAAAGAATTTTTAATAAATTAATAATTAATACAGATTCAAATGCGATAATTGTCACTCTCCGCATCACGTTGCCGTATTGTCGATTGATATATTGCGTTTCTATAGCAATCTGTAAACAGTTACCGCCATTGCAGTTTTTTTGTGAAAATTGTTTTGAGTTCCGTGCTAAAAATTAATGAAAATGATTCCGAAACCGAAATAGAAGGAGCTTGGAATGCGTGGGGTGTTCGGTTCTCATTCCTGAGAAGTCCAGAGAGACGCTACGAAGGTACCTACAATCATTTTAAAAATTGGTGTACCAAGAAAAGTACAAATATTGATGAAAAATCGTTGCTGGCGTACTTTGTTACAAGAAATGAGAAATTAAAAGCTCCAGGATTTGTTTTAACTAACATTGGAAATTGCATTCATTTTATTTAACTAAACTGACATTTGTGACTGACATTAATTTATCAAATTACATGGCACATTCGTTTTGAATAAATTTACTTACCGTTCTAGAACCCCAAAGTATTTTACCGACGACTTTATCCTTAGCAACTAGTAAACATAACTTACTGTCTTGGAAACAGCCGCGGTAAACAATGAAATACAGCTCAGTAGCGCAAAAAGTATTATAAACAAATTTAGGTTCATGTTAGGATAAGTCATACAATTTACTTATTGTCAGCAAATGACAGATTGTAAAACCTTTATAGTTTATCAATATAAAAAAAATCTTTAGGCAGCAAATACTGCCTGAAAGTTTGTCGGTAGAATTCGTGTACACCTTGTATACAGGCGTAGTTTGTATTATTTTAGATGAAACCATTGATTAACTAGTTTTTGGTTGTTCTTATACCTGAAACGAAAATTCCTACTAAAAAAAATCACTTTTTTAATAAAATTTTTAGACTCCTACAATCTGCCCCCAGCCATAATTACTGCAATTTAATTCATGAACATATTGTAGATCTTTCAAAAATATTGGGAAATTTTATTCATCAACATCATCATCAAATACCACAGGATGTCTATGATTTTTAGAGATGCATGACTGAAAGTTGGTTAGGAATTCTATGTAAAGAATTAAAATTTTCTAAGCTTGTTATTTTCAGAATGATTTGTCAATATATTAAATAAGAAATATTATTATAGCATTAGCCATGCACCTACTGATTTTTTAATCCGGAACGTAGGCCATAAGTATGCAGGATTCTACATAGGAGGAAACCTTGCAACCATTTATAGTTTATAATATTTATATTTCTAACTAAATCTCATAAAATTCTTTTGAGCCATGTTTAAACTTCATATCGAGTGATTAAAAATTATATTTATTAACTGTCACTTTCACCTCTATTTTGTAAAAGGTCGTTCTCGAACGACAATCATTGGCGACTCTCGTAACGACAATTTGAAGGATCAAACACCGGCAATCCTTGGTGAACGACTCGTTAGGGCTTACAGAATAGGAGTGTTTATGTCATCTTCAATTCTTCAATTCTTCATTTGATAAGCTTTGAATCACTTTTCATAAAGATTCGAATTCGAACAGTAAATCTGGTTTTTACTTTCCCATACCACTACTGGTATAGGGAAGTATTGATATCATGAAAATTTTCGAAATCGAGATTTTCACGGAAATACGTCTTTTGGACCTCCAGGATCCCAAAAAAGTGGTCTAGAAAAAATGTCTGTCTGTGGATGGGTGCGTGGGTGGGTGGGTGCGTGGGTGGGTGCGTGGGTGGGTATGTAACGCCTCTAACGTAAAAACTAGTGAACCGATTTTGATGAAATTTTAAATGAAGGGGTATATCGTAAATTCATCGACAAAATAAGCTTTTCAAAAAAATCCGAAACCGGAAGCGGAAGTTAGACATGTTTTTTTGGTATCATTTTTTTCAGAAGCGGAATTTTGAAAATCTGAGTAGGGGATATGAAAGAAGGACATAATTCAAGGGAAACAGTTTTTTACCGGACTCTCTAACTTCAAAATGGCGGTCGCTATACATTTTTCAAAATTTCAACTTTAACGCCCCGTAACTCAAAAACCAGTTATCTGATCAGGTTCCGCAACAACTTGTTTGAAAGCCCTTTGGCTGTACTACACCAAGAAAAAAAATTATTTTCTAAATCCAAAAACGGTCGCAACGGCGCTCTTCCAAAAATTTTGAAATTTTTGAAAAATTATTACAAAAAAACTGGTCTAAGGAATTTGTTTAAATTTTCTATACTTATGCAGCTTGGTATTAGCTACATTTTTGTTTTTTGATGAACGCCAGAATTCCACTGTGGCGCCCTCTACGAGATTTTGAAAATCGGAAATTGATGGTCCTATAGCGCCTTTATTAGTCAAAATATGAAAGAAGTTTAAATACAAAAGTTGTTCAGTATATAGATTTGCATTTTTCTAAATTTATATCACGTATACAGGGTGTTTGGTTTTCACAGTACAATAAGCAACTTTGTTATTTTAAATGAAACACCCTGTATATTATTATATAATTGAATGCAGAATTGAATTGTCTATCACATAGTATAATGTATTCATATGGCTAAAATGTACGGTTGATGAGAAATTCGTGAATATTGAACTTTAAAACAGTGTAGGGTGAAATTTGTAAGTGCCGATATGTTCAAGTGACCATGCGCGGGACGGGAATTCCTTGTCGCCGGCTAATCCTAGCAGCCTATGAATATAAATAATCACACATGCGCAGATGAACACAATCGGCACTTGTGTTAATTTTCCATATACTAATTTTCAAGTTAAGTTTATCGGTTGTGGCGAACAATACTGTTGAATACCAAAAACGAATGTTTATTTTTAGTATGGGAAAGTCCAGGGGAGGTTTGCACCTCCACTTTTTACGAACTAGTAGGGTGAATAGTGCACCCCTAACATTAAATAATATTTTGAACGACTGTAACTGGTCTGTACAAATTTCTTGAGAAAACTTTGATGAATCTAATTTTGAATCACTCGTTATGCTACAATTGCAATAAGTATTAGTGTGTAGTGTCAAAATTAACTAAATAATTCTGAATGCGACACGAAAGTGCTACTTTCGCCCTATGTAGTCCAGAAGTACTAACTAAATAGTGCTTGTTACCACAGAGACGAGATTTAAACATGGAATTGATATTTTTTGAATTGGTTAGTATTTTGTCCATTACTGGATCTTTTTAGATCATCTATTTTACATTTAATCACGCAATTTCAGAAAAAATAGTATACAATACACGTTATAAAAGTGTCTTTAGCTGACTCGAACGAGGGCTTCATTTGTCAGTAAAGCACCACTTTCATGTTTCTATTATATGATTGCTGTGTTGTAGTTGTATACTTGTAGTTCATATTTTCTGCATTAATTAATACGTTTATTTACCACCGGACAAACGCGGATGTACGAGGGGGTTATAAGAGTATCTACCCCCCCCCTCAGAGGCCGGAGGATATAGGTACATAAAATAAACGAGCAGTAGCTCTTGGATATGGAACTGTATTAATAAATAAATAAATAAAAAAAAAAATAAATAAATTGTATGTGTTGTATTAACATTATTAAACAAAATTCAGGGTTAACTTGCTGCGTAAAATTAGGAATTTTGCCTCAATTTTTCGGAATCCTAATTTTATATTTTTTGCTTCTTCTTTTTCATCTTTTTCTTCATACTTCATTTAGGCAGTACTGCCTGTTCATTTTCCACACAAGTTATGCTGTCACTCCATCTCTTTTGCGGTTTACCAATGTTTCTGCCAGCGGATGATTTGTTCCATATTTGTTTTACCAAGCGAAAGCGATTGTCGTCCATTCTCGATATGTGTTCGTTCCGTTCTCTCCGTCTGTTCACCTAATCCACTACTGGTTCTATACCGCACGTTTGTCGTATTTTTGTACTTTGAATTCTATCTCGCAGTGTTTTATCGTTGTTTTTCGTAGCACCTTCATCTTGGTGGTTTCCATCAGTTGTTTTGTTTTGGCTGTTTCTGGTGTAGTTTCGGCGGTATATGTTATAACGGGTCTTACACTGCTTTATATACTCTTGCCTTCGTTTCCATTCTTATATATATGCTTATATTTTGCCATATTGTGTGGTTCAGCTTCAGGCATTATGTTATTTTATTTGTTTTATTTATTTGTTCCCTTATTTCTGCTTGTTTGTTTCCGTAGCTGGTTATCTGAACTCCTAGATATTTTATATTTGTCACTTGTTCTATGCTTTTGTTATCTATTAATAGCTTGCATCTTATCGGCCTTTTGGCTATTAACCATTGTCTTTGTTTTTTCATGAGAGATGTTATATTTCATTAAATTAGCCAAAACGGCATTCTAGATATTATTTATTAAGATGCTTTATACATAGGTACTTTATACAATGCTTAATATTGTGAATTAAAGCAGCAAGAGTTTGTGCTAAATAAGGAACGATTTGTAATAGTTGGTGCTAATTTTAAAAGTATTTTTAATTAACGAGATAATATTCTGTCATAATTTTTCGTCATCCTTTATGAACACTAATAAAAATGTAAAATTGCTAAAGCCTTAAATTAGAAGTACTACCTAGTACTGGTAATTATGAATTTTTATGGCAAGTTTCGTAATAGTGTCTAATTTTTATGTTAAATTTCTTTTAATAAAAAGAAAGTGTAATAATAACTTATATTACAAAATTATTTGGTAACAGTCAGCAGACACAAAATATATATTTTTTAGGTCAACAAATTAATACTAAATGATACATGTAATGCACGGTGTAGTTATTAATAATTATGATGTATAATAATGTTAAATTATTTCACTTAAATTTTATGAATTGAGGAAGTAGGTACCTCCTTTCTAAATATCCAATTTTTCTGTAAATTACTGTAAATTATTGAGCTTGATGCAATATTGTTGTAGCTATTTACGAGTACAAGCAGTGAAACGTCCCTTGTTATCAAAATTATATAATACATTCAGAAAACTCCCGTGACGTTTATTAATGTGTCAAATGAACAATTTAGTTGGCTAATATAAAAACCCCTTATTAAATTTAGAAAATGGGGCCTTGATTCCTAATAGCTAATAGGGAAATTTTTTGTTAACCAACTGAATTTTGCATTTGACTCATTAAACGTCACGGGAGTTTTCTGAATGTATTATAGATGTGCTCTTATTTTCTAAGGTCAGAAATTACAACCTCGGTCTACGCATACATTTCACTCCCCGTTAAACTTTAGATTTCCCTTTGTATTCTGAAGTTTAACTAGGATGCTGTGGTTTAATTAGTATATTTTTATACAAGTGTAATAAGAGCATGAATGATTTTGGAGCACGGCGAGTGTAGCGAAGAGTGCTCCAACAGAGCGAATGCTACAATGCCTCTTATTAAACGAGTATAATATACTATTTTGTCTACTTTGCGAAATTTATTTAATAAAGATTTGAATTTTATAATGAATTTACTATCTAGGGAGTTTCATGAACAAGTGGTAAGACTGGCAAGCTATTTTCAAAACTGTCAAAACTGATAATTTAGGTTACAATAAACTTTTAAAAGAAATCTTTATTCTGCGAGTTGTTTTCATTATTCAAAATCAAACAAAATTTCAGGTGGGTATTTTATAAGTTCTGTGTTTATTTTAACATCTCTGTAGAAGAGGAACTGCATGCCATGCCAGGAATAGTTGATGTTGATGACGTTTGATAATTTGACACATGAAGAAAATACTACCACTTTTAAGAACTAACATTTTACCAAAAGCAGTTTCACAATAGTCTCTCTCTCTCTCTCTCTCTCTGTATCTCTCTCTCTCTCTGTGTATCTCTCTCTCTGTCTCTATTGTAAAACTGTTTTGTGCAGTTTTCAGTGCCATAATGGAGCTATTGTGAACGCGAAGTAGAAAAACCGAGATTGTAATTCATGGGCCTATAGTTTCTTACTGTAAGTAAGTATATTTCTGCCGGGGTAGAGCTTGTATTTGGCAAATATTAATACTAACCCCTTAAAAGCTTGAAGTCTTATAAGCTCATTTTGGCCATAACGTCCACATTCGCGCGGACCGTTGACTGTTGAAAGAATGTTTGGAGAGCCAGAACCTTATCGAAGGGTAATTCAGATATTGTATTTAGGTACTTGAAGATAATAAATTAATAACAATAACAATACACCAGTATATGTTGTGTACAGTAGGTCCGGATTGCCCCTAAGATTTTACAAATATACACGGTCAGTCCAAATCCCTGAGCTGAGTATTATCTTTGATATCTTCAAAGTATTATTCTTTAAATTTGGCAGAAATGTACAGTAATAAGGGTACGTTTTGTTGCATGTGTTTATTATTCATCAATCAAATTTGTCAAATTATTTTTGCTGTATTTAACACCAGAAATTCTTTAAAATTAAATTTAGTTTCTTACTGTAATACACTTCTGTCGGGATAGCCGGATAGGGCTTATATTTAGTAAAGTACTTTGGTAAGTTCTGTACTGCACCAGGGGTGTTTGGTACTATTTTATAATTCATTATTGCATTGGTTCTGCAAACGTATTTAAATTAATTTGGAAAATATTATCACATCCAAACGATGACAATTTATATTAATAATAGAAAGTTACAGCAACTACAAATTCAATTTAAACTTTAAAGTATTTTAAGCTTTTTTGCTTTTACAGATAAACCGCTGAAAATGGGTGTAATTATCAATGAATGTTGGAAAACACTTATTATTGTCATGTGTAAATGTCAATATGTACTACTGAAATGCTAAAGGTCTTTTCGTTTCACCATTAGACTCCTTTGCAATCGACGACCTTCTTATTACCTATGCTTTCACAGCAAATACCACAAATTACTATTCACAATCTCTTTACAGTTTTTCCTAAAGTTACATTGTTTAGGAGTAGCTCCCGTAGCAAAAAATCGCGCCTACATGCTCGGGATTTATAGTCCAAGAGCTGGGAGTAAAATTAACTGCCTCGTAACGTACCAAAGGTTTGACATCGTAGATAGGTAATACCAACGGTAATACTGTTTGCATTAAATAAGAAATCGTGCGTGTGCCTGCCTTAAGTGGTCGTCTATTACCGCTGTAATTTTCGAAAAATTGAAAATATCGGCCAACAACTGCCTCATTTGTACCTACCAGGTCAGGTTGAACTAAACGCCAAAGTGAGTGAAATATAAATTGCATCGATTATATACTCATATATTATAGACCAATAGAATTTAAGAATTTTTTAAAGATGAACCAATCACGGTGGGAATTGCGAAAAGTATATTCAGTAGTAATTTCTATTCGAAATTGATGTTGCCATAGAAATTTCCCGAGAGCTGTGCTCGAGGGATATTTCCTAATGGTAACATAAATTGAGAATAGAAAGAGGGAAAAGTATTTAGAATATACGGAAGTGATCGAATGATGTTCGTCACGATTATATCACGAATTTTTAAGTTCATTTTGCTCAAAATGTCAGTCTGACTTTTGAAAAAATTACTTTATAAAAAATCAATTATTGTAATGTACGGTTGCTACAGATACCATCGTATCACAGCCAATAGGAAGCCGAAGTATCAAATCGAATATACCGATAGACCAAGACGGTATACACGTTGTCCCCTTGAAATTTTGAATTTTGAGTAATGTAGGCACTGTGATTTTGTTCTTCTCGATTATTATAATAGATTGTCATGGTTGTTTATTAGGTAGGTACAAATTAGAAATATTACTAATTATTTCCCGTTGCTTAGTGAATTAAAATATTTGACTCGGCTATGTAAAAAGTGAGCGTGGTAACTAAGCACCAAGAAATGCATTCAAATGTCTGTATTCAAAATTTCAGGGGACAACGTGTATACGCGCTCTTATAATATTACTACTGATTATCTATCTCTCTATGACTTCACACGGTCGCATTTTCAAATCAAACGGCGGCGGCGCGGCGTTGGAAAACTCAAAAAAACGCCAACAACCTCCTCATAAGGTGGCATCTTGTTTTTTTGCAGAGAAGTAGTATGTCGTGTAAGTAATCGAACTGTCAAATGCAAACGTCGGCAGACGGTCGCGTTTTACGAGCAGACCGCAGACGTCAGACGACACCAAAGTTTGATAAAACTACGTTCATAAATTGGTACTAACCGACCGCCATATAAATAGCAAGCTGGTTTTTGCACAAAATAAGTGAAAACATGATTAATTTTTAGAAACACAAACAATGTCTGACACCGACGATAAGTGGTCGCATTATCAAAACAGACGAAAAAGAAATGCGAGATTTATACCATTGCCATTGATTGCAAGGGTGTATGTAAATTACAACAATGTTTTAAAAGTATAATTCATAGAAAACGTCTCTAATGGCAAAAAATTAAAATATTGTGTTAACGCATAGATACTAATAACATTCAATAAAAGCCTGATAGGTATAAAGAATGTAAGTACAACGAAATCCGATTCTCAAAAAACTACTAAAAATATTATAATTCCTAAAAGCTGCACAGTAAAATTGTGAAAAAATTAGATGTCAGCTTGCTTTCACGCTGTCGAATTGAATATTTTTATAGTTCAAAAAGTTAAACGTAAAACAACCAGTCTCTCTGAATAAATCCACGGGTTTGTACTCCAGTCTGATGTCGACTGTAAAGATACTGTGGTAAAGATAAATTAATGTTCACTACTGACAGTTGATAAATTTGACATTTCAATTAATTTCGTTTGACGTTTGAGTGAAGTAATCAAAGGCATGACTTGCATTTCCACGGATAACTGGAACTGAAATTTAAATGATCACTCCTTATATCTAATTATATGCAAATGTTGCAATCACATTTTCCGAACCTGTATCTCGTCAATCGTTTTTCTTTTTTATTTCTTGGTGACGCAATATTCCGTTTACAAATTCCAGGGTTATAGTATAGTGTAGTATAGTATAGTGTTAGTGTTTTAAACGCTATTACAATATTAAATCATAGATATAAATATAGAAATAGTATATAAACTCGATAATGCAAGTAGAAGATGCCACACACATCCAGCTATCCAGTGTTATCTCTTGCCGATTTCAGCTCACAGATTTTTATGAAAAGCGTCCGACTCTTTCATTTAATTTCAATATTGACGTAAATAAGGTTGAATTACTACTATTTAACTCCGTTTTTACTATTTGTTTACATAATTTAAATAGAAAACTGTGTAGAGAAGTGTTCTTACGACAGTAAAAATAGCACCTAGGAACTGAACGCAATCTCTTCAATTTTGTAAGTGCATAGTTTGAAAGTGAAACTTTCTGCATTTTCCTTGTAGCTGACTAATGGTTATTAACTAAAAGCTTTCGCTTCATCGTTTAGCAACATTAACAGTAATAAATAAATAACAAAAATGGTAATTTTGCATAACCTAGTAGATTAGAACTGACTTGTTGCTTGCTGAGAATACCAGTTCGTAAAGTATTCCCAGATATAAACTTTGTGGTTCCTTTATTTGATTTAAAAAAAAAATAGTGTATGTTACTAACGGTTTATATTGTATCTATGCTTACTCTTACATCAACATTTGACCCAAATACACGTGGTAGGTAAATCCTTATTATTTACAGTATAAGTTACAAAATTTAGTCTGGCGTAGATCAGCGGTAGAGAACAGCTGAACTGGAAACGTCGCGAGTTCAAATTTTGCAAGGAGCAGGTACAGTAGTGTCCATGAACTTTCGTCTTAGATTTAATTATTAGATAAGGGGACATAATATGACATTATTGTGTTTTACTTTTGTGTATTTAAAAAAAATATGAAGTTATGGAAAATCACGATCTTCTTGATTTCCGTCGTGTGAAATTCAGGAAGATAGTGTTTTTCCACTGCGGCGGCGGGGTGGTTTACTTTTCTCGCCTTTGAGTCGTGAAACATGCGACAAAAAAGTTTCACTTCCTCTCGTTGTGACACAAAGAAGTAACTATCACTTTCCTACTGGATGTTAATTGTAAGAATGTATCTTGTCAGCAAGACATAAACAATAACTAAATTATAATGAGTACCCTCATATCGATATTTACAATCTCTAACAACATGTTACCAAGACGTTAATTGAATAAATGGTAAATTTATCACGAGGACCACATACTTTCGCGGTGTTGAGTTCAACTGATTGATACGCACAGTAGACATAGGGAATGTGTTTTCGAGGGCGGTTAGTATTTTATTTTATATTTAATTTGTTCGAGGACTCTTCGGTGGTAACTGCACGATAGCAGATATAAGTACTCCCGTGATTTATCATAAGCTCATAGGCCATTGAACTGCAAAGAAAGAACGAAAGTCATTACCAATGTTGTAGAAATGAAAGAATATTTTTGGAGAGGGTACAGCAGTACAACCTTATCAATAGGAATGCTTTTGGGGGGTAATTCAGATACTGGAGTTACTTGACTCCACAATTTATGCAAACTACCAACATGAGTTGAGTTGAATGCATAAATCAGAGCCCCGCCCCTGTAATGTAAAAGATTTTATGACCAGAAAATAATAGTTAGGAGTTATTCGATATCAGCAGAAACGTTCAAGCGTTCACTATGAAGGATTTTATAAATAATAAATATTAAATAAAATATCGATTTCAACGGGAAATAACAAGATTTATTCGCTTTATACGTATTTCGGCATCAATGTGCCATTGTCAAAAGCAATATAAGATATTATAACAAATGCAAAATATAGTTACTCCTTGATTCTATTATTTTAACACTGCGTGAAGCAGCTGGTCCCAGTCAACCCGTCGGAGGTCAGTCGCTTAACAAAAATAAATTAAATATTTTGGAAGCTTTTGAAATTTATAAACACACAAAAAGCAACATACCTTTAATGAATGAGCAAATTGAACTCTTAGATTCTCCTTTACTGAAGATTTTGGAATAAATATCTTTTTAAAACACACTGATAAGCGACTGACCTCCGACGGGTTGACTGGGGCCAGCTGCTTCACGCAGTGTTAAAATAATAGAATCAAGGAGTTACTATATTTTGCATTTGTTATAATATCTTATATTGCTTTTGACAATGGCACATTGATGCCGAAATACGTATAAAGCGAATAAATCTTGTTATTTCCCGTTGAAATCGATATTTTATTTAATATTTATTATTTATATAATCATGGATTTCAACAAAGTAACGCTTGAGAATGTCATTAAATATGAAGGATTTATTTAATATAGTGCTAATACTACAATATGACGAACAAAAATTTTGCTAAGGGTTGGCCAAGAAATATAATGTGGAGTGGATGTTTTGTCATGCAATATAACAAGACCTTAGATTTTTATCGGAAAATTTCAGTAGTAATTCCCGAAACATTGTAAAGCACGAGTGCACAATACATTGAAAATACAATACATTTTTTTCGGTTTTGTATTAAGTGTGCTTGAGTGCTTTAACTTGTAGCAAAGACTATCCTGAAGTCTTTACTTCATGAACTCTTCTTTTCTTTTTTGTAAGCACCCTTCCAATTTGTTATTGCTAGTTCTTCGTTCTGTCAGAGGCAAGTTCCTGCCCCATTTTATTGATTAATACCCAAACGGTGGGATGTATCAGACCCACTGGTTATACCAACCTTCTGTCGGATTGTTGGTACCCTCACCGTCTTCTAATGTCGTTAGAAGAACATTCGAAGTTTTAGGTGGAAACATTGCAGGAACGTTGAGAAGACGTATACATCATTGTCATTTCAATCCTTCTGTAAGTGCCATAAACGTATGTCTTATCAAAATAGTTCAGAAGCTCTTCAGCTCCTGCGGAAACATTTTCCTTTAGGTATTCCACGCCCCTACGCACCTTTCCGAGCCGTAATAAGGCCAAACCATTCAACATTCCCCAGAATTATTTCAAAACTTCGTCCTCTGTATATCGTTGCTGAAAACTCTGAACTTTTCTAGGAATGCTTTGGCAAAAGTGATAAAAACCGCCAGATACGTTCAATTCTTCTCCAAATATTGCCTTCTTTTAAAATCCATTTTTATTTTTCTTCCTTTGGGATATTTTTTCCACGGGGTATTTTTTCCGAGGGTATTTCTTCCTGGGGAAAAATTTCCAGGATATTATTCGTGGCGAACTTTTTCCACCACCTGTAGTATTCATATTTCTAATCTCGAGGGTATCTCGGGCCCTTAAATCGCTACTTTATATATATACCCCTTGAATTTACTATGTTTTAATATTATGATACTTTCACTTTCTTTTATGTTTCAGTATCGTTCAACTCATCGACCAATACGAAAACCTGCAGCTCACACAGTGAAAACAGGTATAGGTACTCTTTTATCATTGCAATTTGTACATTAATGTAAAATATGTTCCAGGCGAGTGGCCAGCCGAAACGATCAAAACCACCCATCAATACTACGTCTATCGCCCAAGTTATAAAAATGAAAGTTATAATAATGTTAATAGACATGGAAAATCCAGAAATTACACAACAGTTAAAATGCCAATGCTTAATGCGACCGGAGATGAATATACTACGATGTATTCAGCAAAATTATCAATTCCCATAATTGAAAGTATTTACCAAAATTATCACCCTCTTAATAATACCCTTGATTTACACAGTTCTATCGGATCAAAAGAGGATCTAAAACACTCAAATGTTAGCGGAAATGTGAGGCAACTACGACAACAAGGAAATTTTAAAAATATTTCTAAAGGTTATGAAGTTTATGAAGAAATTATTGGAGATGTTAGTCCTCCACCAACACACAACCTATTACTAAATATTGTTCAAAACTTACCAGTTGTAACTACTACGATTGCAGCAATTACTCATCAGGACGAAGAAAAACATATGAAAGAAAATGTTTCAGATTATCATGAGAGCAATATTAACATACCTGCAGAAAGAACAAAACTGAGAAGAAATCGGGGCAACGTAAAATTTGAGTAATATTTCGACAAATTATGACCTACCTACCCAGTAAAATATTGTACACATATATTTATAAAAAAACATTAATGTACTAATTTTGAATAGTTATTAGTGCCTGTTAAGAGATTTGTGTAATATGTACCTGTTTTTAACTTTTTCTTTGTAGGTTTACAAACTTTCGTTAATCTGGGAAGTTTTTTCAAAGTTCAAAGCTGGTTCTACACAGCTATTATAGCTATTCATCAAATGTTATTAGATTATTTTTGTTAAACATTTAGGTAGTGTGAATTGATGGGAGCCATGTGAAATGTTGTATTTGTACATAATGAGGAATACCAAAAATATGAAGTATTGACTAGTCCATGATTGCAGAAAAAGAATAGTACATATAACCCCTTAGTGGTAGAAATAAACGATGAGTTTACGAAGCAGTGCATGAAGTAAATACCATACGTGTGTGTCTTGAACGTAAGATGTCTAGACATGGACCTTCAATAAAGAAAACCGACGTTAAAGGAATGTGAAAAATACAGAGAACCGGAAAACTCTACAAGATTGCAAAACAAACGAAAACACTAGATACAAAATAAAAATCAACGTCGTGGAAAGAATGGCCCAGACAAAAGTGAAATATGGAGAATAAATGACTAACGGATCGTAGATGGAATAATGACATTAACCTATGCAGACCTTGACATGGCAAAAAAGCAAAGGGAAATGAGATAGCAAAATCACTTGTAGGCGTCGCATATGCGAACGGCACAGGACAGGAAATCCCATATCCCTATTAATTCTCCATGATTGGAATATGAAGCTAAACAACAAGATAGAGAGAGATAGAGAAAAAGAGCAAGGGAAAGAGAAAGAGAGAGACCGATAGAGACGAAGAAGTGTATTGTATCAGTAAATCGTTTTAGAGCGTTTTCATCAGAGAGTTAGAAATGTAGTCCCCAATTAAGTACATTCTAAAAATTGTCAAATCCATGAGAAATAGTCCATGGTGTCATGTGTTATTCGAATGTTATAGATACTTTTTCACATTTTAACCATTGCACATTTTTTTATTACTTTGTTATACCTTATACTTATCCATCAGGGTGAAAAACTAAGGAACGCTTTATCAATCCGTGGTTAACTCCTTATTAACCTAACAGTCAACTGTCATGGATACGATTCTTGTAACAATTCGTATCCATGACAATTGACTGTTGGTTCGTTAACAAGAAATTAACTACGGTTTGATAAACCAGCCCAGTGTTGCTGCCGGCTGTATAACTCAGAAAATAATTGTTACGCATTTGTATCTAATATATCGCCTATAAAAAAACAGTTAGGTACCAATATTTTCTGCTGCAATTCCTGCAGGGGCCGTCACAATCATGAATCAAGAAAAGATAACATTGAAATAGAGAGTTGAATATGGAATTTTTAAATAGAACTCGGTTCCGGGACCGGGTCCTTTTTTTGGGAACGTTTAGGCGAACGCGTGAATCTATTTTCATTAACAACGTGAACGTTTCGAATCCAAGGGGAACCCGGACATCAATAGATATTTGTATAACAAAGCCGCGAAATGTGTCTTTATTGTACCGAGAGAAAATTGTCGCCGAGGCCCGCTTTCGACCGCAAGTGGCCTCGGCGACGATTTTCGATGTTAATTCGGTTTCCTAATTTTTCATTTTAGTTTTTTTTATTAATTAATAATTTATATCATGCTGATTAATGTTCAGATTTTATTCACCATTGTATAGTTTATTTTTATGTTCTGACTTAGTTGGTAAGTTTCGATTTTTGTTAATTTTAAAAACATATTTGTAATTTTCCATTTTTCCCTTAATTGTAGTTCGGAAAATGACGCTGGCCATAATACCAACAGAATGTTGCTTAAGGATCTGTACTTCCACTCTCAACAATGAAGTACCTAGGCATTGCGGGAAATAAAGGTAGTACCGCCCAACCATCCTTGAGTACCGCCTAGCTATTAAAGATTGCACCAAATTCGTAGCGCTCAAACGCTTTGAGATATTAATTTGAAATTTAGAACACTTCACTACGACATCACTTCGCATATTTTACAGTATAGAAAAATTTTCTTTGACTCATACTTTCAGAGCCCGGCCTCCATCTTGAATTTTCTTAAATGGTAACATGAGTAACGCAATACATCATTACAAAGCCTGATTATTTTTCTTTCTAATCGTGTTAAATTAATATGGGATTACATAAGAAATAAATACTAAAAAATGAGAAAACAATTTGACGTATGCTCAGACGCCTATTTATTGTATGCTTTAAATCTAGATAGCTCTGCATTAACACAACGTCAAAGCAAACAAAAAACAAAATAAACAAACAATGAATAAACAAGGTACCTACTAAAATTAAACAAACAATTCTAAAAGTTAAAAAGCAAATATCATGTGATTGTTAAAACTATGGTATCATAAACTGTTTAAATTCACGAAGATGTTCAAACTGTTTTCTGTCACCATACCTAATCAGTTTCTGTCAAATTTCTACGAAATGTATGACACTATCATCTGCTAAATAATTACTGACTGTTTTTTTGTTTAATTTTGAAGCTCTGTTAAAGCAAAGCCACCTAGAATTAAAGCATACAATAAATAGCCACCTGAGTATACGGCAAATTTTTTTTTCTCCATTATTTTCTTATGTAACCCTATAATAATTTACCACAATTAGAAAGAGAAAAAATTAAGCTTTCTAATGATGTATTGCGTTACCCCTATTACCATTTAAGAAAATTCAAGATGGCGACCGGGCTCCGAAAGAAAATTTTTCAATACTGTAAAATATGAGAAGTAATGTATTGAAGTGTTCCAAATTTCAAATTAATATCTCAAAGCGTTTGAGCACTACGACGTTTGTCCCATCTTTAATAGCTACCTACCCTGCATGATTGTCACGACCTATAAAGGGTTTTAAAAAGCAGTGTATTTCATGAAGTCTAATAGTTATTTATTGTATAAGTGTCTTAGGTAGTATTTTATCCACGCAAGAATGTTTAAACGCGAGAACGAAGTTCGAGCATTTAATTTTCTTCAGTGGATAAAATACAACTAAGACACGTATGCAATACAACGTTTTATCCACAAACAGACCAGAAAGTGGCGTTTTCAAATTAATATTTTGGAAAAAATTTATTTTGACATTTTCAACTGACTTTTGTCATACGTGTTGCTATAGATTTACCATTGTTTTAATTATAAGACCTATGTGTTTTATTCATATCATAAGACGTCTCTTAGTAGTGGAATTATGACCTTATAATATACTGGTTGTGGATAAATATTATTTTCATTGATGTAGTTCTTATTATTCTTTAAAATCGTTTTTTTTTGTAGTTCTCATTGTTCCTGTTGTTTGAGTATATCTTTTATAATAACATGCTTTTGTCGTTCCTTTTGTTTCTATTATTTTTAAAAGAGCGAGAACAACAAAATTACGTTTTGAAGTATATAATACTACAGACTTTTTTCGCAAGCGAATTTAAAACATTTGACTAAATAGCAACGTAAATAATAGTCCAGGAGCTAACGGTATATTTTAAGACTAATTTCTATCAAGCTGAAATTTTTTTTATGAGCTGGTATGGTTATGTCTGCCAAATGTAGGTGGTCGGCAAAATAGGACCGCGGGACATAAAGCGCCCAGAATTTTTTTGTTTTTAATTATTTTTTGATGAAATTTACAAACTTCAATCAAGCTAATTCCTATTTTGCTCGTTATTTAAGACATTCCGACAACAAAAAATTAACTGTCCGACATAAGAGTCGGAACTGAATCAGTGTCTGCCGTTTGGGGTTCGTATTGTTTTTAAGACATTTGACTTATTACCATCAACCTGATTTTTTTAATAACTATATACTAATGTAACAAACACAAAAATCATCTTGTCCGACAATTTGAGCGGGACAGAAGCACTCTCTGACGTCCTGGATTGGTTAGTTGGCCAATTTTTTTTCTTAGCGCTCTATGTCCCGCGGTCCTATTTTGCCGACCACCTACATTTGGCAGACATAACCATACCAGCTCATAAAAAAAATTTCAGCTTGATAGAAATTAGTCTTAAAATATACCGCTAGCTCCTGGACTATAATAAGCAAAAACCACAATCTGATGTTCAAAATATTAAATCAACCCATCCATGACTCCTAATTCAACTTCAACAAAGTTTTATTATCGTATTTTTGCTAAAACGCATGTGTCTTTCCATTAGGATATATCTAAAAAAATGCGTTCCCTTAAAACCCTCCATAAATTTAAAAGAAATCGTTGAAAATGTAACTTTAAATACTCAGAACTTCATGAAATATATCTATCACGTTTTTTTAAGGAAGGTTCATGTGTTCGGTCAAGAGTTTACCATAAACAGTCAGTCAGTGGACGGGCTTTCGATCTAGATAGGTACATTTAAACCTGCTGTTATGTCGTGTCTTTTTTTGGGGAATAATGCGAATTCATATTGCCGTTTCCAAAGCCAGTAGGTCGTTTCTCGATTGTGGCTGAGGCTTCCTGCAGGAATTGGTAGCTGAAATTATTTTGAATGTTTCTTTTTTCATGGGCGATTTACTGTACCAGAAGTCCTTCCCGTTAATGTGGGACGACTATTTTCCCAGTTGCACCCTGTATGTATATGTTACAGCTGAAGTGTAAACTTGGCTAGTTTATAAATTGGGTAGTATATAGACTAACCAAACAGTTGGTTATTTTAGTGGAAAACATTCATATTAGCTGGCTAATTTTTGGAATTCAACGAATGACAATGAACGTGCATGAGCCCCTCAAGAATTATTTTCATAAGTAAGTAAGAGAGCATTTATAAGATTTCAAATTGTATAATATTAGAAACACAAATAAATTAAACTGTGTTGTGGTTTTATGTTTACCATGCTTGTTTTATATCGAGATTGAGCCTTATCACTGATGATGTAGTCTTTTGCTCTTTTTATAACATGAAAGAGTTGAAAATTTTTCTCTTGGGGTATAATAGGTTTTTACTTTTAGGAATTGCATCAATCAGCTTTATTCTTCCCCCCACTTTCCTTGGTTTCTTGATATTTGGTTGATATTTATATTCCGAATTATATTGCTGACATCATTTCAGTTTCTTCCAACATGGTAGCTGTTGCTCTACACGACGATGAACGAAGTGTTCGCTATATCACTGCTAAGTTAAACACAACCCAAAACACATTAGGTACATGACTCTATAAAACCATGTCCGGAAACTGGACAATACACAAGAATGGTTTGATCGGGACGTTATCGATTTATTCTATTCTAGGGATAACGCACAGTGATAGGCGAAAAGCGAGAACTATTAGTACTGTCCGTTTGGCCGAGGTCTAAGGATAATATGTTTTTAAGGACCGTGTCTCGGAGACTCAATGAAGCCAGATAGAGGTCTAAGTGTCCAGGGCTTCTGTCAATTAATTTTCCCGTGACTATGCAAATGGGAGTGTTGATGATTGAAGTTCTTGCTGTTTATAAACGAGCCCGAGATTATCCTACGTTCACCAGGAGCATGTATTACCTACGAAGTACGCAATATACCTACCTACGGTTCATCTTCAAGAACTCCATTTCATTGTCACTTAATAATGATCTGGGCAGACATTTCGTTGGAGCCCCCTATACAGACCTCGTTAGCATACAAAGCGGAGCAGTAATAGAGAGCACTGATAGATTGAAGACTGTGTAGCTTCTTATGTGGTACCTATCCCACACCCCATTTATTGGAGAGTAGTTTATGTTAATGCTAACTTAGAATATTGAATACTTAATCGAAATTCTATAACAATTGAAACGTTAGCCAATCCACTAAAATACTTGTAAATATATTTTAAAAAATAACATAGTTACAATTTAATTGTGATGCAATTACAAATAACGGATGTAAATCAAACACGACAATATTGTTTTCTTCTTCCTGATTTTAGTATTTATATTTAAATTTAAATGGAAAATGTTTTACACAGAGTGTTTCAAAATCAATTAATAAAAATCAGGGAAAAATAGATAGGTACGTTTCATTATATTAATAAATAGTCTTTTGAACATCTTAACATATGAGAAAGAAGTCGAGAATATACCACATTTGATTTATACCAGATATCGTATAACAGCCCTTCAAACAAAGTTAATATCTATTATTGGAATATCCATACAGATTTTGGTTCCTATTTTTAAGAGCAGATTTTAACGGTGTTTGTAGGGGGCTATTAGGAGGAGAATAATCTGGACTTGGTACTCTTGGTTGTGTCGGATAAATATAAGACTGGGGCAACTTTGGTGGTGGAACAGGTGCAGGGCCTTTTGGACCTTGTCTACCACCTATTTTAGCCAACCGTTCATTGGTGCTCGCTATTGGAGGCAGTTTCGGCAAATGATCTGGTGCTGGGTGCGATGGTGCAGCAATAAAAGAGTCACTTCTGGTGAAATCAGGTTTGTTAGCGTCCCACGTATTAGTATAGTTTGGATTGTGGAATCCTTGGCCTGTTGGGCTAAAAGAGAAATATATTATTGTTTTAAAAATATACGGATACGTGTTTCTTGCTGAAAGCATAACAAACGAAAGTGTAAAATATCAAAATAATAGCACTGACAACACATTGCATGATGTATGGGTAGAGCTTTCGAACATACACTGCTCTTTAATGAAAGGAGTACATCCCTATGTTGCCATTACAAAACCGATGGTTCAAAGAAGATTAACAGAAATAGCAATACAATTGTTAGAAAGTGTAATAAGGATAAAGAGATAAGACGAACGAATGCACAGTGCGCATGCGCTAAATCAAACAGCTGTGGGCGTACGCTATATACATCATCACTTAACAGCCAATTACCGCGCTCCAAATTATCACGCGCATCCGCAGAAAATACTAATTCCTATTATTATGTCTGTCCTTGTCAATCATCTTTGAGTCAATTTCAAGCGGTATGCTCCTTCCATGAAGGAGTAGTGTATGTTCTAAAGGTAGAGTCCATCATAGAAAATAATATAACATGGTATTATTTGCCTATACATATCATAAAAATAAAATAAAAGATTATCGTTCTATTAACATCTTCGACATATTTACAATGTGTTCGTAGACAATGAATAAGTGTTTGATTAATGACCTAACACTGATATTATCTTAATCTACGATTAGTTGTAAGTATATACCTTGGATTAACTTTCACTTAAACTAATCTTGTTTGCGTTTTAGTTAACAATTAGAATAATAATGAATCATACTTTGCCGAATCGGGAAGTCCAAGTTGATTAATATTTCACACTCATGTAATCTTACTATGTGTGGGTTTTACCTCTTTTATGGTGGTGGGTATATTGTTGTAGATTTTGGTTCCTGTGTGTGTTCTTCTCTTTTTGCCGATGTTGGTTCGTTAGTTTGCCATATGCAATTCACTATTTCCTCTTGGTTGGTGATTGCGTATCCGCTTATTTTTGACCAGTTTTATGTTTGATCTTTTATATTCGTTACTTGTCTCATGAATCGTTAGTGCTAAATCATATTTTATTCTCGTTTCTACAAGCATGAAGCATTTCGTTTTCGTGCAACTTTTTAGTGGGCGTTGGGCAGTGTAGACCATTAATTCCTTTTAATGCTTTGCTTTGCAACCTATGCATTCTTTGTAAGTTGCTCTTTGATGTATTCCTCCATATTCCAATTAGGTAGCTGATGTTAGAAACTATTAAAGAGTAATAATGCTTTTTAACGTGTGGTCTAGAAGATATTTTGCTATTCTTCTCATCGCCCCTATTAGAGGATTTAGTTTTTTTATACCTTGTCCGCATGCGTGTTCCAACTTAGTTGGCTGTCAATCCATAGACCCAGATATTTATAATTTAATGTGGGACCTGTTTTGCTTTTTTTTATTTAGATGTTTACTTCCTTAATTTTATTGGTTTGTTTTTGCTTGCTATTGTCATGTAGGTATTTGGTTTTATGAGTGTTTAGCGTTAATAGGTTTGATTTGAACCAGTACTGTAATACTGGCATGTCTTTGTTGATTTTCTGTTGTATTTCTTCCATTATACATGTGTCATCTGCAAATAGGTAAATCTTCCCATGCATTTCTTTATCCACTATGTGATTTACATATACGAGATAAAGGAGGGGCTCTAAGACACTTCCCTGGGATACTCCATAGCTTGTATATCCAGTATTACTGTGTGTTTCACTTATTTTTGTTGTTTGTGGATGTTATTAGTTTTAACTGTTTTCCTCTAAATCCTAATTTTTCCAGTTTGGTTTCAAGTATTGTTTTTGAAATGGTATCAAAAGATTTCTTTAGATCTAAAAACAATATTGTTACATATTGCTTCTTTTGGAATTCATCTTCTACATCTGTTATTAGTTCTGTTACTGCTTCCTTTGTCCCAATCTTCAATTGAAAAGCATACTGTCTGTCAGATAGTATTTTCATCTTCTTTAAGTAGCTGATTATTCTCTTTTTTATGAGATTTTCCACTACCTATTTTTGAGAAAACTGATGTTAAGGCTATTGGTCGGCAGTTTTCTGGCTTTTAGTCTCCTTCTTTGAATATGGGTACCTATAATTGTTGTATGTTTCAGATATTCTGCAAATTCCCCATCCTCGAATATTTTATTTGTGAGGTAAGTTATTATTGGCACTGTAATATCACTGATGTTTTTAAGCGTGGTTGTAGTTATGGTATCTGGTATTTGTTTCGACTAAAACTAACCTTGGTAGTTGTCAAGAGAAAGAAAGTAAGAATAAATCAATCGTGTGGCTTTAGTAAAGACACACTATTATATTCCATGGCCAAGCCTGATCGAAAATTTAGTTGATCATACTGTACCTATAATCTTTTAAGTCGAAATCTATGTCATTGATTTCTACAGTTAAATATGTCTAAAGAGGCAAAATCTGTTTCGTATCAAATATAGTTCGGCCTGTACGACTACACAGAAACTGAAGATTTACCATCGATCTGCGAGCGTATATCATTCATAATGTTAATCTATATTTACTTACTTTGGTTGTCCATACGCATTAACGTTGCTAGAACTACTGTAACCCTGGTTAGGTACCTAAAGCATATTTTTTTTTACTTAATGTATTATTTTTTAATAACTCAAACTACCCATTTTTTAAAGAAAGGCTTTTTTATATTTACCTCCTTGGGAAAATCTAAAGATAGTTTCATAACAATTCCTACAAGTGCAACGTTAATAATCCACAGTACAAATCCTCGAGCCACTAAAGTCATCACTACACCAGCAGCTAGAACGATGTAATTAAGAACAGTCAGGTGTGCCTACAATAAAAGATTTTCAGTATACTACTGTCAGTTGCAGTAGTTATATATCTAGAAGCATTTTCGTTAATACAAGGAAGCATAATACGTATAAAAATTTGAATTGTCGTCTGTGAAGCCTCATTTATATAAGCGCGATTATTTCTTTTTATTATTTTTGCTTAAATTTGAATTTGCCGCCAAATTTAACCAAAGGAAACAAAAAGAGAAGTTCACAAAAATAAATTGCCTTATTTATGATATTAGGAGTATAAGCAAAGTTCATGTACTGTGGCTGGTTGACTGCCGATCGTAGTGAGGCAGCCAAATCAGCCGACGCACATAAAACGCTTATACTCCGAATAGTATACTATGTAATTTTTTCTCCAAACGTGTAAAATTATAATACAAAAATAAGCATTTAATTAACAAGGTTATTTCGGGAAACATTAAACTTAGGCCCAGTTGTATAAAATATTTGACTCCCAGTTCAGCTGATCCACGTTCAATTGTCATGGATATGATTATTATAACAATTGGTATCCATGACAATTGATCGTGGATCAGCTGAACTGGGAGTCAAATCTTTTTTCTCCGATTGACAGTAAAAGCATGTTTTGACTGACATTTGACCGTCTCCAAAGTTCCACATTTACTGCCTAGGCAAAAGTGATCATTTTTGCTGACAGTAGCATTCAAAATCAGGTTGCTGCGAAAAACAAACAAATTTGAAATTTTTACTAATTAAATTTAAGTTCCATATTTTTCACGATTTCTTTAATTTCGGATGGCGTGAACATTTCTTCGTCATTTTCCATTGTAAATATATTATAAACTAATTAATATTTACGAATTAACAAGATTAAACTATTCTATTCACAACAAATAGAATGACATTTCTGAAATATGTTTTTTCATAGCAACCAATAAGAACTGCATAGCAACAAATGCTTGCTGATACTAATAGTACAAAAAATATTAAAAATAATCATTAAATTAATGTTAAATGTAAACAATCGGAGAAAAAATTATATGTTCAACACGGTAGAAATGCAGATTTACTGCCTTGGCTGGTTTCACAGTTTCGGCTTCGCCTCATCTGTGAAATACCGGCTGCGTCAGTAAATCTGTTACTTTTCTGCCTTGTTAAACAAATAACTATTTTGATAAAAGTCACATGCTTAGGCATATAAAGTACTTTATCTGCTTAAGCATATAAATGAAACTTCTACTAGCAACATTCTATCATTTAAATGCCACTTTTATGACGTTTGGAGAAAAAATATTATATTAGAAGTGTCAGGTACTTACTACTAAAAGAAGGATTATACCATCCAGTTTTAATCTCTTAAACGACTATTATAAAGACAATGACTTCAGTTTCGATATAAAATTTCATCTTTGAAAAATTTACGGCTTTCTTATTCTTTTGATTGCAATTTTTTTTAATTGTGTACGGGTACGTACTATACATATTTTTACTTTTACCTCTTTTACTTTTAATTCTGTATAATTGCGAAAAATTACACCAATATATCGCCAATATATTTTGTTGTTATGGTAAGCCTGGATGTTATAAATTTTGAATTTGAAGGTTTTTTTCTCGAATCTCCAAATTTTTAAACTTCAATAATTCCAAAAGTATTGCAGTAATCGAAAAATCGTGTTTTCCATAGAATATCGTGGTCATAGCCCGTATCCGAAAATTTAGGAATACCGTATTCTGTTTGTTTTAGAAACCGAAATTATTTACCTTTTGTTAGTGATTGATTACCTACCTCAGTAAGATTAGTCAATTTTACGATCGAATTATAATCACTTGCTAACAAACTTGCAAACACGAGGTCGCAAAAGCAGACGATTGTGGTCCACATAGCCCAAATAAGGAAAGTCTTTTTTATAACAGCATGCTTGTTTTCCATAACCACTATAAAAAAAATTCGACATTACAATTAAAATATAACAAAGAGTTTTTCAATTAGGTATCTCAGGCTGAATCTAGGAGCATACTCGAATTGCGCTCAGGTTAATGACAGGTACTTAGGTCATTAAAGGGGTTGCTTAATCTGGGTCTAGGACAACTGGCCGTCGGCGACTTGCCGTCTCCGAAAACGGTAACGTCTTTGCTAGGCAACATACCACTTTGGTCAGCAACATATCGTTTTACTGTACTCTTAGCACACATAAGAAGATATTTCTGTCAAGCTGGCGAAACTGATTCGAAAGGAATTACATTTGCAACAAAAGGCACTAGAATTACCAGTCATAGCACTAATCACCTCCGTGCGCAGTTCAGGTTTTAGTAAGCGCAATTCCAGTCTTGGATTAAAGGGCTAATGGGTTTTGTGCGCAATTCAGTTGCACCGGAATCAACATAAACGTGTAAACGTATGTTACTATAAGTTACTCTTTATACCATTAGACTACGGTAATATCAAAATTAACAAAAGTTGATGTTTATTAAAAATTTTCGTTTCGAGCTTTAAAGTTCAAATTAAAATATGCAGTACAAACCAACATTCATTGGAATTCAAATTTCTTACATGAGCACGAGGGCTCCGACGTATTTTTTCCAAATACGGAATATAAGGTCTTACAATTTACTATAGGATGTTAAAGTTATGAAGGAGCAGAAAACTGAAGAACGTGTTGGCTCCATTTACTGAAAATGCAGGAAATGTGTTTCCTTATGGTATTTTTAAATGCGAAGTATTGGACAACACATCAAAAACTGTACAAATGTTTATGTGGTTATGTTTCTTCGATGGAGAAATAACTTTATCATATGTACCCATGTCTTTATTATTGCATAAAGAAAGTGAGAGTTAAGCAAATCCTGCATTTGCACCGATTCATAAAAATGGAACATTATGGTGTACAGAATACATTTCAGTTTCAACATTCACGGTCATTCACAATGGGTTGTTAAAAAAAATTAGATTTATACCCACAAGTTCGGAAGCTTTTACCTACCAACAGGTAGGTAACAGTAACAATGCTGTGTTACATTTGAGTCTACGGGTACGTAGTTCCTGAAACGCGTTTAGGCTTGCTAAACTTTTTGTGGTTTTAGGGTTTTAACTCTTTTACGTCAAAAAATGCTAATAGAAAAAATATAAATACTTACCGAAGAGTTGGTAGCATGAAATGCTAACCCACAATATGGATATTATTAAATACAGCATTGCCCATATAAAAAACTGTAATGGCTGTATATAAACTTCAGTTACACTTTTTCTGGAATCTGGTTCACTGGAATCTGTATAAATAAAAATAGTTAAAACATTCTTGGAAATTGTTTACCGTTTTAAAAGCAAATAGAAAAGTTTTTACCAGTTAAGTATAACGAAACGATTGCGTTAGATAAGGTTTCTCCATATGTGGACATTCCTAATTTGGGTTTCCATACTTCAAGGTATATCAACCCAGCACAGAGAGCTAAGACAATCCATACTATTGCTTGCACCTTAAAAGGTAAATAAATGAATTGATTACTACTAAGTTAATAATAGCGGGATTATTATCAATTATCATACGTAGGGTACATTTTTAAAAAAGTTTATATTGGGGTATAAAAATTCGCATGCAAGCTTCACGTAGCCTTATTCCTTCGACAAAATAAGATAACAATCTTATTATAAAAAAGTTAAAGTAGTAAAGTAGTTAATGGCTACTACACTTTCCTTCATTCCCTTCTATGCCCTGGTGCCCCGGTACCCATTCCAGAGTGATTCTGTTATGGGTAGCTAGTTCACTCAGGGCTTGTAGACAACTGTGTACAGTCTTAGAGTAGACTTCCATAGACAGTCAGGCTGCCCTAAAAGCCCTACTGTGAATGGAACCCTACTCTAAGACTGTAGACAGTTGCCTACAAGCCCTGAGTGAACTAGCTACCCATAACAGAATCACTCTGCAGTGGGTACCGGTGCACCAAGGGCATAGAAGGAAACGAGAAAGCAGACTCACTAGCTAGGAGAGGAGCTGAATTAACAGTGATCGGTCCCGAGCCCACTTGTGGCATTGCCTATAGCAGCGCAAAGGGTTTTATCAAAGACCGACTCAGTGAGGCACACTACAACTACTGGAGGACAGTGCCTGGATTGAGATAGTCAAAACTGTTCCATCCAGGGATTACACAGAGGAAATCCCAAAGCTCGACAGGAGGAACATAAAACTAATAACTAGTCTTCTTACAGGACACTGCAAGATGAGAAAACACCTCAGTACATTGGGGATACTAAATGACCCAACGTGCAGAGCGTGTGATATGGAAGATGAAAGCACAATGACCACACCCAAGGAGGAAAAAAAAAGTTAATGGTTAAGGAAATTCAAAATAATATCAACTAGGATCAAGCAAAAGAAGTTAGCAGGGATAAGATCTTTATACAAATAATTCCAAGAAGAATAACAGTATATTGGAGACACTTAGCTAATCCACGATTCCATCCGAAGAAATAATAATTGTGAAAAATTCTAATGAAAACGAGATTACGAAAAAATTTCAACGAATTTAAGACTAATAATGTATGAAGGAAGTACTACACAAATCAAGGAAATAAAATTCGTATAGCAACTTAAAAACGTAGAAAGGGCTGAAACAGTAGTGCTCACTATCGCCCTATTCTTTACAACCTATCGAACTCTTAAGAAATTATTTGAGAAGTGTTATCCTGCTCTGTTTTGTAAATGTTGTATCAGTTGTCAGTTTCAGCTTAGCAGTTCATATACGAAGTACTTGAAAATGTACCATTTACAATGAATTCATAACCGTTTAAAGTATGACCAAACTTTTAGTAGCAAATGTTGAAATCCCTTACCCATATGCGATTACCAGTCAGCAGGTAGTAATGTAGCATGTAGTCTCTGAATAATAGGATTGGTGCTTGTTGGTCTGTGGTCAGGGAAACAAGCCGTGTCTTACTACCGATAGGGCAAGGGACGTACCTGGCAATGAAGCATATCAACCCCCCCCCCCGCAGGTGAACCTTTGGGGACGCCGACTGAGATCGTTTGCTCAGCCACTCATCCGAGATGTACGGCGTTTATTGCAATACCGTACCCCCGTTCACATTGGATAAAGTCACTGGACAACCTGCGACTGGACAACCCTGACGTACTCAATTCGGTGCAGAGTGTCGCGTTGCGTAGATCTCGCGACCTATTTCCAGATCACACTGTGCCCATGTCCAAGGTCTGGTACACTCTTTTTCTCCCATAACCACTTGCTACTCATGTCATCTCCAGACAACTTCCTTGACGTACATTGGACACGTTTTATGAGTCTCTGGAGCCGCGCATCTCTTGACTTGCGACCCCTGCCTCACCTCGCATTATTTCCACTGCCACATCCGTTAGCCCCAAAGTGCGGTACGATTGGACAGTTAAACAGTGGTTCTATGGGTACCTATTTAGCAGTCCTCTTCCACACATTTAATACAACCTATCACTTTCCCATTCCCAAAGTGGCATGGGCAGCATTCCAGGATGTTTTATAGAAGGTGCAGTGTGGTTCACATTCATCACCAACTCATGGTATGGAGGCTACGCTCCTAACGCTTGATGAGCATCCCACGAAGCCACTTTCGTGGATCTTCTGCCACACAATGGATATACTGCCGACCGAACCTATTACCCTAACCTTGGGATTGGGTATCGCGTCCGGCAGTTTTTTTTAGGTAGACTCTGTGTGGTCTGGAGTCTACCCCCATGTGGTCAGAGCAGCACGTAACTTTTTGGTTGTAAAATTGTTATTTTATCGCCGGAGTATATAAATGCTTTCACAAATTATCCTGAATACGTTATTAACCGCCTACCTGGAATAACCCTAACACCAGTAGCTTATCTTTAAGTCAACAGTTTAATATTCGCCACTAAAAGTTTGGTCAGATTTTATGAGAAATTGCTAAAGGTATGCGAATACAGGTAGTCAAAGAAACGTACGAATTGTTAACCTTGAAGAAGGAATACTACATCAGGTATAAGCTGAATTGATCAAAAAGCGTAGGATGGAGCGATTTGGAATATTCTGCAAGTACTAAATCTTGAATACCCCTACCATATCATGCCCCTACCACATGCAAGGCGTTCAAAGTCATCATAACTTTCCACCGCGATTTAAATTTTACTTTTAGTTCCTCCAAAAATGCACTAAAAAGACTTGATTTTAATGCATGGATAGGACTATGAAAATCCTGAATGGTGAGAAGTACCAACATTTTTTTTAGAAATAAAGTATTCTTGTTTTTAAGATATCTCGTTGGCTATAAGCAACATGTGGTATACGTATTTATACTGTAATTTAAAATCTATTGTTTACAATTATGCCAGTGCCCACTGAAATTGTTCTTCAGCATATTGGAGGAGGATGTGGCACAGTACGCGTCTCCAGCAATATTTAGGGATTTCTACAATCAATGTAAAGAAGTCTACAAAGTGGCATTATAGACAATAATGAAAGTCACTTCGGTATGTTTCTTCCATAAAGGAGCAGTGCATGTTCGAAGCATACAACTTGTACACAACGTATTTACGGTTGCCTGTTTATATGAACTTCTTTGTTTTTGAGCTTAGAATCAATTCCGAAAACATGTTCCTGATGTTCGTAAACAACCTATGTATACTATGGTTCGGAAAATGTAGGAGTGACTAATCGGCTATGTTTAAGGCGTTGCGACCTATGTTATGAAGCGGAACATTGTTTCGGCATTAGGTATTATTCGATGGAAACTAATATTAGACGAGCACCGATACTTAAGCTATAGTGAAATATTATAAATATCTGGCTATTCTATTACAAGGGAGGAACGGCTTTTATGTCGGGTTCGCAATTGAGACGTACGCGACAACTGTTTATCGCAATGCCGCTAGTACTGTCACTTTTACGCGAAATTTAATTTAATTGCATTAATATCTTATGGACAGTAACATTGGATATCACTTCGGAAAAGTTCGAAGCTAGCTGAATTTTTGCATACACGTTTATTTAGGTTTTATAAGTAACATGTAAAAGGTCCTCATCAATATCGTGTGTTCTTTAGGAGTTATTCGGGGTAAAAGGTCAGAAAAATCGATTTGTCGTCAATATCTCGCTTCTTATTAGTCGGATAATGTTTATCTTAACATGAGAGTTGTAGATTGAGCTCTTGTCTATAAAAATGGTAATATATTTTTTCGTACGAGCAACCGTTTTCAGGCTATATGAATAACAAAGCGCCAATCGCATTTAAGTAGTTCTTTATCACTTTCGAGATAGAATATAAGGTGCCTTTTTATGGTTTCCCAGTAGGCCTAATCAATGTTTTATCAAAAACTAGATAAAGAGCAAGTCGTTCTTTCTCTTTTACATAATTTTCAATCTGGTTCAGCATTTTCACCAACATATCCATCGATATAGTTCATTATTTCAGCTTCTTCTATATGCGAGTTTATTTCTCTCTCAAGTAGTAATGTATCTTTTTTAAAATCCAGGAAGTCATTGGGGAAGATGAGCTGGAGTTCATATGTTTCCAATAAGGGAATTTCAAACTCCTCAGTATATTCACCGTCTGCTTCATATGGACATAATATGTAAAATGCAATGGGGCTTAGTTCTCCATTTCACACGCCCTATGTATTGGGTAATTTATTATCTTCATTGTACTGAGTTACTCATCTATCTTATTGGTAAGGCGCCTGCCGAGTTTGAATTTTGATTTGCTTTATACATTCCCTGCATGAATCTGGAAGAAACAGCTTTCACTGACTCTATTCAGGCACTGCCTCCCGGTAGGTAACGTTTTTAGTAGCCCTGTGCATTTGTATCGATAATTCGAATAAGTTATCGAATAATTCGATATATCGAATAACGATATTGAAAATATTTTTATTCGATATATCGAATAAATTTTTATTCGAATAATTTTATTCGAATAATTTTATTCGAATAATTATATCCGAATAATTCTATTCGAATAATTTTATTCGAATAAATTTATTCGAATGATTATATTCCAATAGTTTTATTCGAATAATTTTCCGGAAACATGATTATAATAGTTACTAATCTGAAAAGCAATTTTTTTATCTATTTAATGGTGTGACATTCCAATATGGCGGCCATAAGAAATAAAAAAGTTGAGTATCGCAGCTTGAAATCTAGAAGGCCTAAAGACTGATATACGATCAATAGGGCTGTTCTACGCAAATACGACCTTGGAACGAGTGAGAGGAAAGTTCTACCCTAGTGCTTTCTTTTTCTATCGGGGCACCAATATGACGGCAAGAACAGCACTACATTACTAGCTACTATTTAACGTAACTAGATGTAGGTTGGTATGCTATACATAATTAGAGTCCAACAGAACCTCAATTTTTCCCTTGTTTCTGGTAACCCCCTGACGCAGAACTGTCATTTATGCATTTGACACAAAAATAATTATTAGTGCAAAAAGCAACCGTGCGTGTTTTCGTTGTTTTTAGTTATTGTTTCCTGTTTTTTGTTATTGTATAGCAACTTAAAGCAAATAGTAACTAATAATTTAGTGATATTTCTTCAGATTGGCATTATTGATAGAGAGAGACAACAGTAGGGTAGAGCATTCCATCTCTTTCCAACTTAAATAGAACAGTCCTATTCGAATAAGTTATATTCGATATATCGAATAACGATATTGAAAATATTTTTATTCGATATATCGAATAAATTTTTATTCGAAGAACGACCTGGCTATTTTCGCAGTACCTACCTCCCTACCATGTCTTGTGCACAGGTAGTAATTGTTTTGTCAGCCTAGTCAGCCTTGCTAAGCGGTTTTGTGCTTACGTCTAGGAGCTTCTCCCTTACTCCAGCCGGAGCGGTTGACATGACTCCCGTTATATCTGGGAATGCACGCCACTGTAGTTTCCCCAGTTTAAATTTTATGGCCATATTATTGGTATTGGCTTCATGCCACCAAATGAATTTAGTACTTATATAGCCAGTGTGGGTTTAGCCTCAAAATTTATCCTAAAAATCGACTGGTATCCGTCGACAGGACGTTTGTGACTTTTTATGTTTTCCAAATGAGAGTTAAAGTGAGACTGCGGTGTCTAGAGTGACTCCTAGGTATTTCATCTCTGTTGTCATATCCCCCAAAGTTTTAGGACTCTCAGTCCTGTTTGAGGTCCTGGTCCTGGTAAAAGCAATATGTTGTGTGTAGTTTGGGATTAATTTACAAACAGAATTTTAGAAAACGTTAGAAAACATCATATTGTAATGAACATTTTTCACGTTTGCGTTCTAGGCACAAAAAACAAACACACATTGACACTGCTGACAACGTTGGCGTTGTATCGAATCTAATGTGGTAGATTAGTTAGATAACATAGAAAAGTAGATAAAATTGTACTAATCATCATATAGTGTTTATATCTCATCCCAGTTATTAAAATACCAAAAAATCCTGTCCATTAGTTTTTCTACAATCCCTTATTTTATAAAATCAGATAATCTAATTAAATGAATACCTATAAACAAGTAGTAGTAATATTTTTCATTGAGTAGTACCTACTACGTAATTAGATCGACTAATAATTAAATTCATTATAGAACTAGCTCTTGTAAATCGTTTACCATAGCACTAGTGTAATTTAAAACAGTTTGAAGATGATACTCACTATTGCAATAATTGAAGCAGCGATACCCACTGGTTTAACAAATGGACTTACTGAAGCTGCGGCCATATCTCTCACAAATACCTTTACTTTCACATAATGAAAATCGTAATGTACCTTACTCGAATACCTAATCTAAACAATTTCTGATAAACAAATGCTTGTGAAACCGATAAGACAATAGAGATAGATGATCGATAGCACGTTTATCGGGTTACAAGGAAACGGATATAACATTGTGTAGGTACGTATATTTTCAAGATTACAGTTTTTATACTGAAATGATGAAGATAATCAATCTACTTTAATCTTCGATTCAAGACATCGACAGGTTGTTAAAGTTTAAATGGAGATATAATTCAATTATGCGTCATTCTAATTCTATGAACAGTCTTAAACAATAAATTGCATTCCATATAGATTATATGAAAACAAATCGGACCGCCAATAATGACGAAATGTAGGTACATAAGTGTTGAGTAAGAGCTACCTTCAATCAACAATATAAGTCATTGTTATATTTTGATAATGTGAGATACCAATACCAAGCAATCAATATGCCTATAAAATATACAGGGTGATTCAAAAATACACTTAACACTCGTAGGGGGTGCTCTAGACAATATAAATAGAACGTTTAAATGACCCCTGCATCGAAAATGCCTGGTTGCCGAGATATCATCCGACAAAGATGGAACAAGGAATCTTTAAACCCTGGCTGATTGAAATTGCTAAACCCCGGTTTAGTGTATGTAGAAATTTCACTTATCAATAGAAAGAGAGCTTAGATATTCTTTGTAAAAGCGTTGATAAAAGCTTGAGTTGAAAACTAAATGTTATAGGTACCCATGCTTCCTGCGTCTGTAGGAGGTCCCCAAAGTTTGGACATTCAGTCTTTATTATAGCTGCAATTTAGAATAAAGCACAACTTGGCAAAGAAAGCTAAGGATACGTTGGCGTGGTAGATTTAGACCTATCGAATTGTTACAGTTGTACATTTCTTAGACCGCGGTGACCTGTCTTTGTTTGGCTTACTGGGCTGGGCGCGTGCTATGGTATTTAAATTATTATTACCCCTTGAGAACTCTGTGACTTTCTTTATCCAATACGAATCAGATGACACAAAAACAAACTATAAAAATAAACATTTCGTTTTTGGTATTCAACAGTATAGTTGAAAGCGTAACGAGAAAAACGAGACTATACGGGTTCGATGTGTATAGAAGAAAGACACGCATCTGTAGTAATAAATAATAATAAACCGAGACTCTGACAGAAATCCGGCTTGAAATTACAGCTGGCAAAGCCGGACGATTGCTACCGCCCGACGATCCGTTTCTGTTAAGCTTGTTGCCCACTTGTCCGTCACGTTTCAGCACGGCACGTACCGCCAAAATGCGGCTAGGATTAAACACATATAATTAAATGGAGAATTGCTCACTTTTCCGTTCCGTCGCGGCCCGTCATAGACAGCAGTGAGCTATGGTAGAGTCAGTTGACGGACGGCGCTGTACCGGAACGTGACGGACAAGTGAGCAACAAGCTTTAGGCAGCAGTCTCACTGTATCGTGTACAATCGTGTGCAAGCGTCTACGATCAAGTACTGTCAACTAAAAATACTACCCCTGGTCTCACTGCGCAAGTAGCGTCGACTGAAACTTTGAATAGGTTCTAACCTCACTTTATTTTTAAATTTCTGGACTTCACCGTGCTTCAAAATGTTTTCAACTAGCAGTGATGACACAGATAGTGTGAAATTTTTAGCTTGTATTTGGTGAAGAAAAGGCTCAAGAAAAGAAGGCAGACATAGTACAGACAATTTTTTTTACACCGTGAACAATTAGGCGAATTTCACCATTTGGTTCCACAGCTGTTCATGGATGAGGAACAATTTTATAGTTATTTTAGGATGAACAGAGCGTCTTGGAATGTATTAATCTCTCTCTTCGCACTTTTGAAGCTGAGAAGGCCGCGGGAAAATCTATGGAATATGCGCAGTACCGTCGAGTGCCATCGACCGTCGACCAAAATTTCAAGCCAACTTGAAATTCAAACCGCTTGACCGTACTCGATTGCGCCCGTTCGTTGACGGTGAATCAGTGAGACCAGGCCCATAAGACTACTTGGGACTAAATTTTGGTCGGTTGCGCACGATCGTTGACGGTCGCTCAGTCAGACTGCTGCCTTAGTGTGCAGCCTAATATCCGTCACGTTCCGGTACAGCGCCGTCCGTTGCGTATTAGCGACTGCAGCTTGACGCTCACTTGTCCGTCACGTTCCGGTACAGCGCCGTCCGTTGCGTATCAGCGACTGACGCTACCATCGCTCACTAAACCGATGTGTTTCCATATCAATTAGTCAACATCAAAAGAAATCCGTAAAAATAACTTTCTAACATATTATTATCGATACCTGCATTAGCAACAATTGTTATTACTTACTTACTTAAAATAGCATGTATGGTACTGTACTGCATTATTGTATAGGTATGATGATTAGGATGCATGCGTTTCTCAGTTCCTCTTCTATAATCATCGGAATTTTAATTAAAACATTTATATTTCAGATCTTTAATTTTTAGAAAATTATAGACACAAATTAAACTTAATACAACAGTTTGAACTTAAAGTTAAAGATAGTACACATTTTGCTGTAAAGTTTCAACTACGTTTTCTGTAAATAATAACGAGAGATCAATAAAAAACATCAATTAGGACAGGCTGTGAAATTGAATTATATTAAATTGGTACTGTAGCCACATCCACAGAATGACATTTCTGACATGAAAATTTAAAACTGAACGCTCTTGTCTAAGTTTTTAAGTTTTTTTATTTGATAATAATTTTTTAATAAGTTGATAATCAAATAAAAAACTTAGACAAGAGCGTTCAGTTTTAAATTTTCATGTCAGAAATGTCATTCTGTGGATGTAGCTACAGTACCAATTTAAAATCATTCAATTTCACAGCCTGCCCTAATTGGTTTTTTTATTGATCTCTCGTTATAACCTGCTTTCATGTTACCATTGCATTATCACATATACACATATTATACTGTATTATAATTACTCGATCTTAATTAAATCAAAGGAGTGTTATATCGATTCCCGAAAATTTCTATTCGGAAGACAACGGGATGGAAGATTTGAAATCGTCCATGTGCGCACAGTTATAGTTACAAAACGATATTTAAATATAACAATTTTCCGAAACTTCTTATAATTATGCAAATTAAATCTGACTGTTTTCATGACGTGATGATGCTCGACTGGAAGTATCAAATTGGTGTTCTACATTATTCTTCTTTTGGAATTCTCATTTGGGGTTTGTTTATTTCAGCATAATCTGTAAACACAGGCACGGATGAACCTGCATGTTTGCCAGTCGTTGTATCATTTGGTGCAAACGCAGAAAAACGGTGACGGTCAAATAGATCTCGAAACTGTTTCTCACAAGCGGGCAAAGGCGAGGGAGAGGTTGACCTATCTCCTTCATATCCCCCAATCACTGCCAGATTTTGTCTGTTACAATATTGAATATCTTTATTTTTGTGCTCTTTATCCTGTGTATGATGTTTTTGCTTACTCTTTCTTCTAGGGTAATGTCTAGCCACTTGATGTTTTTCTTCGTCATCTTCATCATCATCACCATAATAAAGCTGCCAACGACGAATCCGAACAGACGCTGTGTTAACATTAATGTCTCGTACCTGAAATTTACGAGGACGTTGATTAATAACTACATTCACATTTTCTGAATTTCCTTGGTTGAACTGTTTACTTTCAAAACTTTCTTCGTCATCAAAATCTTCAACAGCGTTGACTGCCGCTTGCACAATACGGAAAAAGAAAAAGAGGTTTATAAACCACCCCACAAAGAATCTACTGAAAAGTACCATCATCCAAACTGAAGGTTTGGTTGAATCAGCCTTTGGAAATTTAGCGTCCATTTCCACTAACTCCGTTTGGTTCTGACCTCCAATGAATAGAAACCAATTGGTTAGACCCTGTGTGTTAGAAAAAATTAAAGTATGTAAACCAATTTTTGGGAAAAACTCACATATGTATAAGATATATCAGTACCGTACCAACCAGCTGCAATTCCGTCAAAAAATAAGAGAAACAGTAGTACAATAGTCCAGGGAAAAAAGAAAATAGTGGCTAAGTTTTCTTTGAACCTGTAGATGGTTCCAACTAAAAAATTAATAATATTGATACCGATTTTAACCAATAAATGCTTAACACAAACGTAATGAAAATTAGGTACTATATTATATAACGAGCATAGAATGAAACTTCATACGAGTATGAGGTTATTATCACCCTGTATAGAACAACTTATACATTTTTGAAATATATAATAATCGAAAAAAACGACGAAATAAAAGCCCATGGATGACACGTCAGATGCTACCCTATTCGATAAATCTGAATTTTTCATTACGCACGCGGGCACGCGTTACCATGACGAACCGTACTGCAGAAATATTTCCATTCAACATTCCCGCATGCAAATTGAGTGAGGGAAATATCCAATTTCCTTACCATGCGGAAATAGCCTTCAATAACAATTAGTTGCTTAGCAACAACCCTCGCGAATTTTACTGGACTGGAAGTATTGAAAAAGATTCCAGTAATATAAGACAATGCTATAATAGGATTGTAAGAAAAACGTTGTTCATAACATTTGCGGAAAAAGATTCCGAAACCCGTTTCGCTCGTTTCGATAACCCCTGCTGAATACCAGTAATATCTTGACTCGGGGAGAGAAAAAAAATACTTACTTAATAAGGCAACTGCTGTAATAATCCATAGGGAATCCAGTATAACAAAAGTGTGGAATATATTATAAGTTCTCTCAGCTACAGCTGATTCTGCGGGAAATTTAAGTTTGCTGTTCCCGGAGTTATTACTACCGATTATCATCGGTTCATGTTTGTACATGGCGAACGTGTTATTGCCGTGTAACGTTAACGAATCTCGGGAATCCACCCACACAATAATATAATTAGTGGAATAAATTAATTTGTCCAATGTGGCATTAACACAGGAATTTGCTGAAAATGAATAAAATATATTTGTATATTAATAAATATTTCATTGATACGTTTTAAAACAGAAAGTAGGTGACAAATAATCAGATTAGCGGTAAGTACACTATACACAGAGTAACTAACTGGTTTTTCATTGTCCAGCTAACATTTGCTGAAATATTAAATTTAAAAAAAAAATAGGTAATTGATGTATAAAATGTCGCGGAACAGAATGTCAGGGCCACAACCCCGTATGCCGAAAATGCCGCCTAAACATAATTCGCGCAGACACAATCGTAGGCTAATATTGTTTTATGGACACAAAAGGTCCTATACGGCCATGTAGTTGGAATGAATAAAAAATATTACAGAGAAGGAAATTAAATGTTTATATATTTATATATTTAAGATCACAATATAGTTTTTATTCCAACTTCAGAGAAACTAGACGTGTTAGAACTCCATAGAAACAGTTAAAGTTTGACTTTTCTGCATTCAGTTATTATTCTACAAAACAAATCATTATCATTAGCACTTAACATTTGATTTATAAAGAAAAATATAAGAAGAGCTGGGAACGAACTAACCTTAACATTTTCGTAATATTTTACGAGCTTTCCTAAATCGTCCCTGTATTCCTTAGGCAGTCACCTCTACAGTCTTCACCTAACTTGAAGCCAGATTTAAGTTTATCGTTGTCTAAATAAATCTACATCAATTCCATCCTATGAAGAGATTGCATCAGAAGTCCTAGCGTACAACACTTACCATCTTATTGAGTCAATCAAGATTCCTCAAGTTACGTACCAAGTACCTTGTTACGTACAGCGGAATGTTTCGTTATCATTTGTCTACCTTGCAACCCAGAAGATTTATTGTACAAAGCAATTACAGAAGAAGCCGAAAAGTTTGTCACCTTTACGTGATGGCTAAAATTATTTCCCACACTTGTGTATTCATTTTCTTCAATTAATAAAGAGAAATTGTTTCGTGAATTTTATAAACTCACGTTTAACTGTTGCTAAATTATTAAGTTGTTCTGATAAATAAACATTTCATACCCCTTTTGAAGTCAGATTGATTCAGGGATCACCCACATCAACCTCAGCAACCCCTACAGTTTCATACACTTGGATGGTCCACACTAAGCAGTGATACAAACGTACGACATATACGAGAATATTGTGTTCTCGCGACATTAAATCCAGGTGACATTTTGGACATACAGGGTTACGGTCACGACATTCTACCTGCGACATTTCTGTCGCGACATTTTGTAAATTAATCGTAGAAATGCAGGAAGCCTAAAATAGCGCTTTTTCCCCCTGGCCTACTTATTCATTGGTACACATGTTTTTTTTAAATAAATATTAGGTACTCCGTATATTTTTTCAGAATAAGATTCGAATTCAGTTTTTTACAAACATGTATCACAAGTAGCGTATTGCTATAAGTAGAGTTGCTGAACTACTTACTGTAAAAGTACGTTAAATACCAGAAATATCTGAAAGATTTTTCGTCCAGTTTGTATGTGCATTCATAAAGGTTTTTTGCCCAAATACACCAACCTATATGAACAATCGTTTGAACCTGAAAAATAAAAGTTAAAAAGAAGCAACGGTGTAAAGGAAATAAAGTAAAAATAATAGTTTAAAACCAACACCAACAAGAGAAAGTGAAGCCGAATTTAACATACAAAACATGAAACTAATATTTCAGGGGTGACTAAACAAAAATTAAACAAAATAAAAAAATGCTAGTCAATGAGCCATAGGTATCCCAGGGACCCAGGGTATTCCCTTAACGGTTTGCCATAAACTGGGACATGTTAAATTATAAAAGTAAGGGTATCTATATATATATATATCCTCTGCGACAGTCTAGCGGCTTTGAAAGTTCTTTTATCCCAAAAACCTTATCCAGACTGGTGTGGGTATATGTGAGATTATTCTGGGTTACGAGTTATTGTGGGATCGACGGCAGTGAACTCGCAAGACAGTGCAGTGCGCTGAACCTTAATTAATTATAGTCCAGAACGTGCCTTGGGATTGTCCAGGAACACATCCTATAGCTGCGTAAGCAAATAAATCTGTGAACAATTCAAAAGTTACTGGACGAGTAGACCAGAATACAACCATAATAAAGGCAGATCGATTTTTCAGTTTGGATTTAGTTCAGCTAAACTAAGATCAACTGTCATGGATACTAAAATTAATTGTAACAAGAATTGTATCCGAGAATTGACCTTGGTTTGGTTAAAGCGGGGGTTAAACCTTAGCTAAAAAACCGGCCCTTAAGACTTTCAAAGATGGATCTTGCATGAAAAGAGCTGAAAAACTGTTTGACCTGAGCAGAACTCAACTCGTTCCAGGGTTCCTAACAGGGCACGCAATTCTTACAGAACACCTTGAGAGGATCGGAAACTTTAGTGGAGAACCTACTTGTAGACTGTAGCAGGGAACTAGAAATAGCTAGGAACATTGTGTTTAATTACGATGAGTGAGTAAGCAAAATAAACGCATATCGGTCTTCCACAGATGAAACAGAAGGATTTCAAAACTCATTCAATCAATTCAATCCTGAACAGCGTTTACAGAAGACTTAATTATATCAAGTTTAATTTCAGGTAGCACACATCTCTTATTTTAATTATTATTGGGGGAAATTCGATTGGTATTCATCTATTACCTTTTTTTCTTTTTCATGCAAAAATCTCACATTTCTAGCATAGTAATATAGGAGCACCATCTTGCTGGTACCAAATAGGAACGAAAGATTAAAAACAGACGCAATTAAAAAACATAAAAATCTAATATTTAAACATCTTCTTGAAAAAAAAGCGGTCCAAAAATTTTGTTACCAATTATTATCCTTGTCCAAACATTCAATTTTTGTAGCCTTTAGGTATACCTCTTGTATGTATTGCACCTTGTCGTTTGTATGTTTATAGTTTCATTGGCATTCCTATTTGAGATTTAAGGTTACCTATTACGTTTTAGACGAGTAAGGAACTTGAAAATAAACGTGTGCCATTTTTATTTGAAAATAAAAAAGAACGTGTGTGAGTTTTCTTAAAAAATAGGTAATATACAGGATTGTTTCTTGAGGTAACATATAAAACTTACACCATGTGTTCTAGAGGTGATTCAGAACAAGAAAATACATAGATATACACTTTAGAACAACGTTCTTGAGATGTCGACAAAAATTGCATGTAAAGAACATAGATAGGAATTTGAAATTTTCCATCCATGTTGAGATCGGTTATAGCGAAAATTGCAGAAGCTTACAAATGGACAACAAGTAGGTACAATAGAAAATCGCCCCCCCTAATGCAGAACTAGCCTAAGTGCATAATTGACGATTTTGAGGTTGAAGCACGGCGGATTCAATGTAGAACCATAGACTAGCAGAACCAGTCAGGTCCTATGTCTTTTGAAAAAAAAGAAGGCAATTTATAAATATCACATCCGTTTATTTATTTAGGGTATATTTTTTGTAAAACGGTTAAAAAACATTAAACAACACTGCAGTAAATGCTAATTTCACATAAATATAAAAAAATATTAAAAAAACTTCCCCTGCAAATTGCCAAAGAGGGTTTGTGGACTTATGTAAGCTAACTTCTGCATTACGGGGACAAATTGCAGATGGGTTAAGAAGGGAAAGAGTGATGGCACAAAAAGGTATATTAAATTATAGTTTACTACTCACTATCGACCAAATAGCTGCAGAAATACAAGCAATATAGTCGCTGCAACACATTTTAATAATTTCTTTTTCAATCCATCAAAACTGTCAAATAATGTAATTAATGTAACCCATATAACCGTACTCATTTGTTAAATTTGATAACAACCTACTGACAAACAGGTACTAATCATATTTTCAGTTGTCTCTGTTACTGATTAGATAAGAAGTATTGCATAGTAAATTTATTGCAACTGTTGACATAAGAACGTTTATTGCTGTTGATTTAAAAAACAATGCTGTGTTTTAATTAAAATATTTTTCAGAAGTAGCACCCTGTTCAAAGTTAAGTGCATCGTCCAAAATCCGTTTTTCAGAGTGTAGGTTGTATCCGGGAATTATATTTTGGTATTATGAATAATGTATGCTTTATATGTATGTATAATAAATATTAATAAATCGTATTGTATATTGATATGCAACGTTTACATTTACGTGTTATTCGTATAGGAAAAACTAATTCGTATACGAAGTCGTACGAGTAAATAAGAACTAGTTTTAGGTGTTAGCTCTTGTTTACCCGTAGGTACGACTTCGTATTCGAATTAGTTTACTCGTAAATATAAACGCCGCTTAACAGGGTCATATCTCACATCATATTCCAGATACTTATACTCGAGCTCTAGAGAATTTAATACCTAAGTACCAGAAAATGATATCACAAATAAAGATTCTCACATTATATTTGTGTCAGAGTTTCAAAAAACAAATTATTCTTTCTTAAAAAATTGTGTAATTTATAAAACGAAGTTTCGTTTGGTGTGGCCGCCGCGAGCGGCTGACGCGCGTTAACCCGTTTCTTCTAGTGTGCCAGTCACAAAACATGCGTCAGTGGCCTCTGGTAATTAGTGGTAACAAAAGCTTTTCCATAATAACAGCAGATGAGATAAGACACCGCAGTATCATTCCTTCTGTTGATGGTGTGTGAAATTTTGTAGCAGCAGTAGCTATTGCATTGCCCAAATAGGGTAGCATTTGTTCTGCTGGAGGTAAACAGGTGCTTTGCAGAATAAACATTTTTAAAATTAACAAAATATTTTGGGTGCGTAACACAAAACACTATGGATAAATAGGTTTTTTAAAACAAAGTATATCTTGAATACACTGTGGTAATTTCAAACTTTTCACTACATTATGAATCTGATAAGGTTTATGGATATTAAATGCTTGATGTATAAATGAATACGATTTATTTCTGCTCAGTTCAAGCAAAGATGGTATTTCAGCAGCTAATCCAAGTTCTTTGAAAATAATTTCATCTTTCGGAGATATTAACTTCAAATAATCCTCCCAAAGGCTTTTCTGATAAGCAGGCAATGAAAAATATTTAAAAGCATTAAAAATATTCCCCTTCACTTGATAATTAATGAATATACAATATTGTATGTCCCCCATTTCAATTTCAGGACATATCTTCATACCAAGAATAAAAGCAAGAATTGGAGATATAAGATTAGATAAACGTAGTAATTCCTTTTTACATTCAAAAGAATGAATAAATGCTTCAAGTTCATCACCAAATCCATACAATTCTAAAGCTTTGTTAACTTCATTTAAATCAATAATTAATCCGAAACTTAAGCATAAATTTATGATAGTCATCCGGTCTTTCTTTTCCAAATTAAGTTTATCAAACTTCTTCAACATGGTTTTCAGGAAACTGGTTTTAAATGAATCTTGTATCAATTCAAATCCTATTGGAGAATTCAGTATCATCTGTAAACATTCAACAAATTCTGGTGCTGGAAATGCAGTTTCTCGTACATACGTGTCTAAGAACGGTTCCTCCGTATTCAAAAGGAGCTCATAGTCCACTATTTTAGACCAAATTAGTTTAAAGAGTTCGCAATTTTCATATTCAATAGAAAAATGAAGTGGTGACTTACCATAATCAGTAATACAGTCAACATTTGCACCTGCATTAACAATATCAACAGCTAAACTACTCTTAGCTTGTGCAGCGAAATGTAAACTTGTATACCCATCATAGTCTGTATCAGAAAAATCTTCGTAATAGTAACGTAACATTTGGGAAATATTAAAACGGCTTTGATAGAGTGATAGCATAAACGGTGTTATATTAACATCAGAAGAAACTGTAGCATCAGCTCCATAAGACAAAAGTAAAGAAACGCCTTCTAGATTCCCTTGATTCACCGCATAATAGAGTGGCGTGCAATGATCTTCATCGAATACATTTAAATTTGCACCACTTTTTAAAAGTTCAAGGGCTATATTCATATCCGACTGCAGCATAGCTAAATGCAATGGACTTTGTCGAGAAGTACTGGGAAGGTTTGGATCACATCCTGCTCTTACAAGAGATATCGTAAAAGAATCACTTCGAAATCTTGATAAACTCATGGTAAGTGGGGTCTCACCTTTGACAGACATTAAGTTGAGGTCGACGTTTGGATTTGTTAATAGAGTTTTGAACTTTTCCAAAGTAAAATAGAAAATTATGGAGTGATATTGGATTAGTGTGAAGCCCTATTTTTTAAGCAGCTGTGTAATGCACCGAAAATTAAATGACAGGTTACCAGATCACGTTGTTGTCATTTGTAATTTAATCTACCTCTTTATTTTTAATATTTTTATGTTATAGACACTTAAAAATAATTCAAGATTTAAAAATCTGTTTTCCTTCAATTATTTGTATAAAAAGTAAACGTGACGTCGTTTTTATGTTTATACTAAAATTGATGACTGCGCATGCGCAAATGTACGCGCATCGCAACATCAACATATATATCCACGACGCCGACGTATTTAGGCACCATGATAGGGCATCACGTGGGCACCAGCGCACAGCTACTTATAACACTGGACTTTCCACAACATTACGAAAATTATAATTCATCGCTAATTATTAACTCAATCAAACTTACTCGTTCTGCATAATTGCAACATGCAATGGTGCTAAACCGTGTTCATTTAAAGTGTTTATATTTTCGTCCATACTGCTTTATATAAATCTTCTTTAAAAGAATAATTAGAATTCAATAAAGCGGCTTCATTGAAGTCTCTAAAAACAAATGATAAATGACATAATAAATGGTAATCATGAAACCACGTGGCCCAGGTGGTTAAATCTTACTCATGCGCGTCATGGCCACGACTGGCATGAACACAAATAGCGACGTTGTCACGTTTACAAATGTCTGTTAAACGGCATAACGGCAAGTTAAAACATTGTTACCGCAAAACGCACAGTACCCTGGCCTATAGACTGCATCGAAACTGGACTAGAGTTTTCCCAAAAATATCCCAAAAAAATTCCCAAATATCATTCTGGGAAAATCCTGACGAGATCTGAAGGGCGAGAAGTTTCAGGCTACAGCAGATAAGATAAGACACCGCAGTATCATTCCTTCTGTTGGTGGTGTGTGAAATTTTGTAGCAGTAAGTATTGCATTGCCCAAGTAGGGTATCATTTGTTCTGCTGGGGGTACAGGTGCTTTACGTAGGTCATAAAGTTTCAATCTAGAGCAGATCGAAATCAGAAAGTCGCAAGTTGACAGAATTTATGGAGCACGCAAGTGCAACAAATGAACCTCCTCATAGTACTACTCCTGCTGTAAAATCCTACATTGCTATTGCATTTACCCAATAAATAAAATAATAAACCGAAGTTCTGTTCAATAATATTATTACAAGAGATATCGTAAAAGAATCACTTCGAAGTCTTGATAAACTCATGGTAAGTGGCTTTGTGAGTTCACTTGTGAACTATGTATTTAAAATTTTGCTGTTACCTAATTCTTTAAATTTCTGTACAATTTTTATTTCAATAAAATATAATATTTGAAGCGATTTTATAAATTTTGTAGAGTGTATGGCATCATACATGCGCGAGTATTGGTTTCTACCATCAAGCACTGCATCTTTATCTCCAATAGCCAATTTTTTAAAACCATGTGTTAAGAAAAGTATGCCATCATTGCCACACTTTCCCTCTAGGAACTTTTTTTTTCTGTAGTCGGTACTTTTCTTCCAATAATAATTTTGTAAAGACAAGAATTAACATCTACAAAATCTTTTTCATTAATTACGTTATGGAAAAATTGTTTTATTTCAACATTAGAATTAACAACCTTTATCTCTTTTAATTTTATTTTTTCGATTACTATTACTCCTGGGGTTTAAAGTACTCTGTCGCCATGGCGGCTTCAAATTTCAACAACCCTCCTCCTCTTGTAAAATATCACTTTGGTGACTTAAGTCAACAATAATTGCTGTCTAAATAACTATTTGTTGATCATTTGCAACACATTATATATTACCATAGGCGAAACTACGGGTGGTGCCGGGTGTGCCCGGGCACCACCTAAAGAAAGTAAAACTGAAAATGCAAGCGGCCTAAAAAACGGAAAGAGTATTTATTATGTCTTCGATACTTGATCTCAACAATATTTAAAGGGTCACCGGAAACTTACGTAATAGGTATATTAAATATTATAAAGACGACCGCTATCACTTTCGAGAATTTGCTCTAGTACGGTAATACGTCGCCGTAAGTATTAATTTCAGCATTTCGCCACCGCGTCGAAAATTACACCAATGCTTATGAATAGTAAATCGTTATTAGACTATTCAATATTGATTGCTGTAAGTATTTTGCCTTCTCAGTCTTCTTTTACACATTCGAAAACCCGCTTTGGATGTTGCAGTTTAAACTTTTAAGTCGAAAATTGATCGGTTTTTACTTTCCCATACCACCACTGGTATAGGGAAGTATTGATATCATGAAAATTTTTGAAATCGAGATTTTCGCGGAAATACGTATTTTGGGCCCCTAGGAACCCAAAAAGGTGGTCTAGAAAAATGTCTGTCTGTTGGTGGGTGTGGGTGTGGGTGTGTGTGTGTGTGTGTGTGTGTGTGTGTGTGTGTGTGTGTGTGTGTGTGTGTGTGTGTGTGTGTGTGTGTGTATGTGGGTGTGTATGTGTATGTAACGCCTCTAACGCAAAAACTAGTTAACCGATTTTGATGAAATTTTAAATGAAGGGGTATATCGAAAATTCATCGACAAAATAAGCTTTTCAAAAAAATCCGAAACCGGAAGCGGAAGTTAGACATGTTTTTTTGGTATCATTTTTTTCAGAAGCGGGATTTTGAAATTCTGAGTAGGGAATATGAAAGAAGGGCATAATTCAAGGGAAACAGTTTTTTACCGGACTCTCTAACTTCAAAATGGCGGTCGCTATGAATTTTTCAAAATTTCGACTTTAACGCCCCATAACTCAAAAACCTGTTATCTGATCAGGTTCCGCAACAACTTGTTTGAAAGCCCTTTGGCTCTACTACACCAAGAAAAATTATTTACTAAATCCAAGAACTGTCGCAACGGCGCTCTTCCAAAAATTTTGAAATTTTTGAAAAATTATTACAAAAAAACTGGTCTAAGGATTTTGTTTAAATTTTCCATACTTATGCAGCTTGGTATTAGCTACATTTTTGCTTTTTGATGAACGCCAGAATTCCACTGTGGCGCCCTCTACGAGATTTTGAAAATCGGAAATTGATGTTCCTATAGCGCCTTTATTAGTAGTCAAAATATGAAAGAAGTTTAAATATAAAAGTTATTTAGTATATAATTCTGCATTCTCTTCAATGTATATCACGTATACAGGGCGTTTGCTTTCCACAGTACAATAAACAACTTTGTTATTTTAAATGAAACACCCTATATATTATTATATACATAGTTGAATGCAGAATTTAATTGTCTATCACATAGTATAAGGTGTTCATATGGCTAAAATGTACGGTTAATGAAAAATTCGTGAATTTTGAATATTTAGGTTGAACTGTTGATGGAAACGGATCGAGCGTCGTAGCTCAAATTGCTTGGCGTCGTTGGAAAGGGCGTGGCTTGGCGAGTAAGAAAAACTTTGTTGCCGCCTTGCCGGTTAGGTTAGGTTCGGACATGAAAATGTTTTCTTCCACGGGCTTAGAAAAATTTTCGAAAAGCTTCCCCCATTTTTAGAATTGTCTGAAACGTCTTGAAAAGAAGTGTTGGAAAACAGTCGTAGCTTAAATTGCTCGACGGCGTTGGAAAGACGGATACCTCAATAGTCTACCTACCGAGTTTCAGCATCGTAGCTCAAAGGAAAAGGGAGTTATGAGCGAAACCCGACGATAGCCGATCTGATCCGAACGAGAACGGCACGTCGTAGCTTTAATTGCTCGACGGCGTTTGAAAGACGGAGACGTCAATAGTCTACCTACCGAGTTTCAGCATCGTAGCTCCAAGGATAAGGGAGTTATGAGCGAAACCCGATGTTAGCCGATCTGATCCGAACGAGAACGGCACGTCGTAGCTTAAATTGGTCGACGGCGTTGAAAAGACGGAGACGTCAATAGTCTACCTACCGAGTTTCAGCATCGTAGCTCCAAGGATAAGGGAGTTATGAGCGAAACCCGATGTTAGCCGATCTGATCCGAACGAGAACGGCACGTCGTAGCTTAAATTGCTCGACGGCGTTGAAAAGGCGGAGACGTCAATAGTCTACCTACCGAGTTTCAGCATCGTAGCTCCAAGGATAAGGGAGTTATGAGCGAAACCCGATGTTAGCCGATCTGATCCGAACGAGAACGGCACGTCGTAGCTTAAATTGCTCGACGGCGTTGAAAAGGCGGAGACGTCAATAGTCTACCTACCGAGTTTCAGCATCGTAGCTCCAAGGATAAGGGAGTTATGAGCGAAACCCGATGTTAGCCGATCTGATCCGAACGAGAACGGCACGTCGTAGCTTAAATTGCTCGACGGCGTTGAAAAGGCGGAGACGTCAATAGTCTACCTACCGAGTTTCAGCATCGTAGCTCCAAGGATAAGGGAGTTATGAGCGAAACCCGATGTTAGCCGATCTGATCCGAACGAGAACGGCACGTCGTAGCTTAAATTGCTCGACGGCGTTGAAAAGGCGGAGACGTCAATAGTCTACCTACCGAGTTTCAGCATCGTAGCTCCAAGGATAAGGGAGTTATGAGCGAAACCCGATGTTAGCCGATCTGATCCGAACGAGAACGGCACGTCGTAGCTTAAATTGCTCGACGGCGTTGAAAAGGCGGAGACGTCAATAGTCTACCTACCGAGTTTCAGCATCGTAGCTCCAAGGATAAGGGAGTTATGAGCGAAACCCGATGTTAGCCGATCTGATCCGAACGAGAACGGTACGTCGTAGCTTAAATTGCTCGACGGCGTTGAAAAGGCGGAGACGTCAATAGTCTACCTACCGAGTTTCAGCATCGTAGCTCCAAGGATAAGGGAGTTATGAGCGAAACCCGATGTTAGTCGATCTGATCCGAACGAGAACGGCACGTCGTAGCTTTAATTGCTCGACGGCGTTTGAAAGACGGAGACGTCAATAGTCTACCTACCGAGTTTCAGCATCGTAGCTCCAAGGATAAGGGAGTAGTGAGCGAAACCCGATGTTAGCCGATCTGATCCGAACGAGAACGGCACGTCGTAGCTTAAATTGCTCGACGGCGTTGAAAAGGCGGAGACGTCAGTAGTCTACCTACCGAGTTTCAGCATCGTAGCTCAAAGGAAAAGGGAGTTATGAGCGAAACCCGACGTTAGCCGATCTGATCCGAACGAGAACGGCACGTCGTAGCTTTAATTGCTCGACGGCGTTTGAAAGACGGAGACGTCAATAGTCTACCTACCGAGTTTCAGCATCGTAGCTCAAAGGAAAAGGGAGTTATGAGCGAAACCCGACGTTAGCCGATCTGATCCGAACGAGAACGGCACGTCGTAGCTTTAATTGCTCGACGGCGTTTGAAAGACGGAGACGTCAATAGTCTACCTACCGAGTTTCAGCATCGTAGCTCCAAGGATAAGGGAGTAGTGAGCGAAACCCGATGTTAGCCGATCTGATCCGAACGAGAACGGCACGTCGTAGCTTAAATTGCTCGACGGCGTTGAAAAGGCGGAGACGTCAGTAGTCTACCTACCGAGTTTCAGCATCGTAGCTCAAAGGAAAAGGGAGTTATGAGCGAAACCCGACGTTAGCCGATCTGATCCGAACGAGAACGGCACGTCGTAGCTTTAATTGCTCGACGGCGTTTGAAAGACGGAGACGTCAATAGTCTACCTACCGAGTTTCAGCATCGTAGCTCCAAGGATAAGGGAGTAGTGAGCGAAACCCGATGTTAGCCGATCTGATCCGAACGAGAACTGCACGTCGGTCGGTCGATAGCGATCTTCCAGCTTCGCCAGTTGTAATTTCTAGCCGGTACCTACTACAGAGTACAGGTAGATGCGTATCTTGGTGTCTTTCTTTCGTTCATATCGAACCTGTATAGTCTCGTTTTTCTCGCGAGGCATTCAAATGATTTCCAATGCTGCCTCGCGAACTACTGTTGAATAGCAAAAACAAAATGTTTATTTTTAGTATGGGAAAGTCCAGGGGAGGTTTGCACCTCCACTTTTTAATAAAGCTACCATATCAACCCACTTTGACGATATTTCCGCGTAGAAAAATAGGCTCAAAATTCAGAAACTTTCAGAAAAATTGGTATGATTCTTTCAAATGGCTAGAATACAGCCAGCAGTTGGATTCAGCATTCTGTTTCCATTGTCGTTTTTTTGGGTCAAACGACGCCTCATATAAGGGTCATACTGCATTTACAAAGAAAGGTTTTAATAATTGGCATAGGGCCATTGAAGCGTTTAAGAATCATGAAAGAACGAACTACTGTGCATATGCATAGTATTTAGTATTTCTTCATGGAACCATTATGAAAACGGGATCTCGATTGATATTTTGTTAGATCAAACTAAACGCGATTTTATTTCGAAAGAAGAGCAAAAGCGAATCGAAAACCACCAACTATTCGAAAGACTTATAAATATTGTTCTGTGTTTGGCTATAGGAGGGCGTCCTCTAAGAGGCCACAATGAAAAAAAGACCGATTCTGAAATATATGTTCGTTTTTGTTTATAAGATTATTATTTAATAAAAATTAATTTTATTTACTTTTGAATAGTCGGTGCCTTTTTGTAAAGAGATTCTGGAAAAACGATGCTACATTGATACAAGTCAACGCTTGGTTTCTAATACTAGCTGGCACTACCAAATAAAATACTCTAGTTTCGCCTATGTATATTACCATACGGAGCTCAGTATACACCCATTGAAAGGACAGCTAAAGGGGACCAAAACATAGTTTTTTTTACAATAAACTTGTGATCAAAATGGAATAACAAAAACGTTACAACAGTTTAAAGTTCTAATAAACTTGAGCATTTTTTTAATGAAATACGGTAATTACTTACGTTTTGAATTCAACTTTTGTATATTTGTAAGCTAATTCAACAAAATTCAGTGAAAATTTTTATAAGACGAAAGTTATGGCTATTTAAAGTGTTCTTCAAAATATTCAGTTATAGGTGTATGTTTATTGACAACCGCTGTTTACATAATCTCATCATGTAGGTAAGTCAAAATTACAGCAGCAATTTATCAGATTGTATGAGAAGTGTTTCTGATGTAAAAGCGAATAGAATAAGCTCAGCTCAGCTCAATTTTCTTGTTATTCGATTTTGATCAAAAGTTTATTGTAAAAAAAACTATATTTTGGTCTTCTCTAATTGTCCTTTCAGTTTCCTTCGTACGATAGCAATCACCCCATAAAGTGATATCTGACATCGATTGTTGCACACAAACGTGACAAATACCTACGAAATATATCTAACAAAAGTTACAAAAGTTGTTAGATGATGCACGTTAAAGACGTTTAGTAAATTAATTAGATTGTAAATGTGACTTCCCCAGTCAGTGATGATTTTTCATTTATTTATTTATTTATTTATTTATTTTAAATTAGGCTGTCCACAAACATATATAAGTATTTTGATGCAAACACACTGACGAATATCTATAATTCACTCTCGAGTCTTTTGACACAATATTGATATACATACAACAAAATTTTTATTCACGGAACGCTTACGTGTTGTATGGTAATTAATGATTAAAACTTCTAATTGTTTACCAAATGATTAGCAAACAGTGGAAACAGACATATGGTTATGTGTATATCCAAAAGTTCGTATATTAAATTAGTAGCAATTTAAATTATCCTTTACGGCTAGCTTTTATATTATTTTTTAAATTCATGCAATACGAAAGAGTATAGAATTTTTTTTCTAATTTGCGTCTTGTTTGGTGATTTTTGTTTGTATTAGGTATGTATTTAAAAGTAAGTGGATGTCGACAAATAAACAAGGAAAGAAACGATGTGTTAAATTGTTAAATACATACTTTTCTAAGAAATATCTACGTAATGTGAAAAAATTAAATTAGCGAACTGTTTGTGCATATAAAAAGCGAATAAGACTTGTTCACGTTCACTTTGAGTGTCGTAATTGAACAACATGGAAAGTGTAAGTAGTTTGTGTTTTATTGATTTTCTAAATTAAATTATAAATTACGCCCTAGGTACTTTTTGGTGTGGTCCTTGTTATTTTTGTATCCGGTTTGTGGGCTATTCCTGTAAATCCAGAAAATGATCAGACCGAAACGTTTAAAGAACATTTTAATGATACGAACGGAACAGCACACGATTTGTAAGTAAAACAAAAATTGATTAAATTTTTTTATTTACTTTAAGTTTATTCTACGCAGGTACGTGATTAGAACTATTATATACGAAGTTGGTATCTTGACGGATGCTGATAACGACACGGACAATTCCAACGAAACGTAAGTCAGAACTTATACTTATACTTTATAGAGGACACTAGGTTTGTCCAACAAGCGGTTCTGGTACAGTTCATGAATTAGTTCAGGAACGATTTTATGCGCATGCCTTAAAAAAGTACTGTCTCTGAACTGGTTCTGCTGCGTGTTGGAACATATCACAAATGACCACGAACCTTGCGCGCATGCTTTAAGAAATCGTCCCTATGAGTTCGAAGTCAGGACCAGGAACTTATTTCACCGTTCTCGAATCGGTTCGGAATTAGTTCTGTCGACGTTGGAACCACGTTGGAACGCTCTGTGAACTAGTACCAGGATAAGTTCCGTATTTGTTGGAACGCTAATTTCAATTTGCGCACACTCCGGCCAGTTCCGAACCGATTCGAGTGTTTGTTGGAACAAACCTACTGTTTATACTTAACACAATCAATAGTTACATGCCTGGTCATTTTGAACAAGTGATAAACCAGTATCCTATACCTACTTATTTTTTTATAAAAGTCCACCAAATTTGGAAATAATAGAAGGACTGTTAAAATTTGACGTGTTTCGAGATATTCGCACTTTTAAATTGCGCTCGCTTATCTTAATGTTTATGTTATGTATTTTCTAAACTTTAATAATTATTCACTGATACTTACAGTCCAAGTACAAGAATGAGATACGGATAAACAGGGAAGCTCCTGTTGCGTACACTCTGTAAAACGGCTTTGTTGTGCCAACAAGATTTGTTGACCAAATATTAGTTGATGCACAGTGATGTAACATTAAATAAGTTGCACCTATAAACATTTTCTTGTTTGTTGTCGGAACCAAACCAATTTTTGGCAGGAAATAATAATAACATATGGTAACATATTTTTGTGTTTACCCAACAAATATATCGCAACAAATATACAGAGTCATGATAAAGTATCGCACAAAAATCATATTCTGGTTATTTAATGTTTTTGCGGAAAATCCTGAGACCCGTCGATTTGTGTTTTTAAATCGCCATTCAGACAAATAATTTTCAACCCCCCACCCCTCAACCCCTAAGTGCTAGCAACCCCAACTTTAAAAATTTAAATAGAAAGATACCCTTTGTGATACCTCTTTTGATAGGTCTTTTTAATCTTAATATAACCAAAAAAAGTTTTTTAAAATCGGTTGATAAATAACGGAGATATTTAACAAAATGTAATCAAATGAAAATGTCAATATTCGACAAGAAACGGCTCAAACACGCCGTAAATGGTAGCACTTCCTGACCTAAAAGTGTGGTTTTGATCGGCCATTATTTCTACGCTGTGAAGTCATAATTTTTTTTAAATGTCAACCCCTTTTTTTACATTGATTACATTTTGTTAAATATCTCTGTTATTTATCAACCGATTTTGAAAAACTTTTTTTTGTTATGTTAAGAATAAAAAGACCTATCAAAAGAGGTATCACAAAGGGTATCTTTCCATTTAAATTTTTAAAGTTGGGGTTGCTACCACTTAGGGGTTGAGGGGTGGGGGGATTAAAATTACCTGCCTAAATGGCAATTTAAAAACAAAAATTGACGGGTCTCAGGATTTGTGCCATTATTTCTACGCTGTGACGTCATAATTTTTTGTTGAATGTCAACCCCATTTTTTACATTGATTACATTTTGTTAAATATCTCCGTTATTTATCAATCGATTTTGAAAAACTTTTTTTAGTTATATTAAGAATAAAAAGACCTATAAAAAGAGGTATCATAAAGGGTATCTTTCTATTTAAATTTTTAAAGTTGGGGTTGCTAGCACTTAGGGGTTGAGGGGTGGGGGGTTGAAAATTACATGTCTGAATGGCAATTTAAAAACAAAAATCGACGGGTCTCAGGATTTTCCGCAAAACCATTAAATAACCAGAATATGATTTTTGTGCGATACTTTATCATCACTCTGTATACACAAATTATTGGTTGGGAGAACTAAATTTTTGTTACGGCAACAATTTGTTTTCAAAGTGTACTTATAACAAGATAAATGTCAAAAATATATCTATTTTTGAGAATCCCCCTTCCCCAGCTTTCCTGCTGCATACGATATTTTGACGACAAGTCAGGTTCTAGACTTTTAACAATTTAGTGCAGACGAACTTTTGTTTTAGGTGATTGCGATCACTCTACTATTACCTATATCATAATTATATACAGGGTGTTAATAAAAAACTATACTAAATTTTAAAGACACGTAGTACCTACCTACTAACAAAAACAAGGAAACAAGTTCCTATAAATTTATATCAAAAAACCCTTCCTAAGGGAGCTATATGTAGTTCTCTAAAAGAGGTCGAACAGGGGGTTTGCTAGAAAACTATTACGAAAAAAATAATGGAATTTTGTACTTATAGACTTATCTTTTTATGCCCAATTGGACAGTAAAGAATCAATGTTCTAAATTGTTGTTCAGAGGTGTCTTTACTGGAGGAAAGGGGGGCGTTATTGTCTCTTTAGCTTTCTTTTAAATCCTGAATTAAAACTAAAAATTGCCATAGTTGCCAAAATACATTCATTTTGGATGAAAACGCATGTAAAATTGGTAATGCGTTTTTTTATTGAAAAATTATTACTTACAGCCAATTAAAGGCTAATAATCCTTAAAAGCGTTTTTTAGAAAACGGTTATAAATATAATTATCAAAACTTAGCAAAAGTGCCTTCTTTGTAGGGAGTTATGGCAATTAATTAATAAGTTCCAATCAGAATTTAAAAAAAATATTGCATAAAATAGTAAGGGAAGCAATTAATCACGGTTCACGGCCCTCCATGTATGGCGCAAGGAACTGCAGCTTCCTTAACAAGGATATTTCGACATATGTTAATAGGAACATTTTGTCTTGTATTCATGAGTACCATATGTCCTTAAAGTTTAGGATACCTTTTTATGAACACCCTGTATAGGTATCTTTTCTTTATGATAGCTGTAAAACAAATAAATATTACCGCATAATTGTCCGCTAATTTCCTGTCAAATTAAACACGATCTGTTTTTTAATCATTTTCAACACTCTGTATCTCGATAATGATCTTTTCCTCCTATTTTCATAAGAGGGACACACCCTTAATAGGATGCCGTTTAGTTTTGAAACACCTTTTGTCTACTACTAATGTACAGTCAGTGACAAATGTTTTCACCAGTATTATACAACTGAATCCGCTTATCTGAGAAATATAAGGGGTAACATAAGGCCGTTTTTATTGTTTTACATAGGTATGTTGGTAACGCTGTTACCAAGATGAAATCGAATATAAAAAAATGATATGGTTCTCAGTAAAGCGGGTTAGAGTGGTACAAGACTGGTGAAAATATTTGTCACTGACTGTACCTAGGTACAAAATATTAATATTATTGACAAAAATTTTATAGTTTCAAATTAGAACTTACAATATATTCTATTAACTGATAAAGTGATAAGCTAGAATTAAAATGGAAACGTCGTTGGAAGTTTATACAAAACTTTTATTATCGTCCTCTGCGTTGACGTGTGTGACGACGCTTATTATTACCAAAACCTAAACAGAAAAACTCGTTACATAGGAGTTTATTGTTTTAATTTATGTTCCCCTGATGGTAAAAAAAGTTAACTTATGGATAGCTGGGTTGTCTAACACTTTAGAACTAGAAACTGCAATAGAGGTTCAGGCCAGAAAAAAGATAAATTGGCAAAACACCAACTATAATTATTGCCATTTTCAAACGAGGACGTTCGCGATAAACAGATTTGATTTCTATTCTCGAAATCATGTTTACTCTTCGCGATGTTGAAGTGTTGAAGACGTTTGTCAATTTAGGTATTATTTTTTCATTAATTCATTTAATATAATTTATAAACTTCCTTCAAACGGAATATAGTAATTGTTTATTTTCCAAAACCAATCTGTTACAAGACAATCAATCAACAATAAAAATATCACTATAATTTTATGGATGAGTTATAGCAAACATTTTAGTCAGAGACTTTTCCTACTTTCACGATCTTACAAAACATAATACTATCGTCTTTTGTGCTTCTTGCTTCCATTGTAACACGTACATTGTCAACGGGCACATTTTGTGCTAAAGGAATTCTATCAAAATTAAGCAAATAGTGATGTAGGTGGTAACTCCCCTATAAAAACATTGGTAATTATATTGAACAAATTATGTGTTTCATGAAATAAGGATTTCAAAATAATAGAAATCGAATATTTTGCTATTAGTTAAAATTAAAAATGTAGGTACCTTAGGCATTGGGCAAACTCCTGGTTCTACCTTCATTTTTCGCTCTATATCCAGGATAAATTGACCAAAATATTCATGCATTGTTGCACATATGTCTTTTTCAACAGTAGATAGTAATCGAATCGGATTATCATCTCTATTCATTAATGCGTCTACTGTGACATTTAACTAAAAAAATACGTTTTAGGGAGTACTAGTTAGGTACCCCTTCCCACTTACCTACTACTTAAAAACTAAAATAATTCCTAATGAGTATATAGTTTCCGGTCAAATGTAAAAACATTTTAAAATATTAATACCAGAGGTATGGAAATGACGTAAACAAACAAATGTACAAACTGTTATAACTCAGAAGGAATACGTTGTAGTACTACATCACGTAGAAGCGAATAAGACAGAGATATAGCACACGACAAATTGCAGCGAGGGAAGGTACGGGTTACAATTAGCAGTTCTTTCCAACATACACTGAAGAATCTTGGATAGTGTGAATTTTCGAAAATAGTTAATCAGATTTAAAAAAATAATTACAGATAAATCGAAAATAAAAAACATATAAAAGCCAAGCCAAACCCTAGCCCTAGCCGTTAATTTGTATGTATAACGTGTTCAAACGGATTCTAAAAAAATTAAATAACGGTACAATCAGACTACTCAGGGAAGTAAAATTTAACGATCTAGAACGTTATTTAATAACGACCGATGCAATAGTAGTATAGTCGGGACACGCTAAAGGTGCATCTACGTCATCAATTTTTTAATGGCTTCCATGACGTCATGAATTACTCTGTTTATATTTATATATTGTTTCTTAAAACGTCGTTTGCTTTAATGTGTTTCTCAAACTGTCAGAGTGACGTTTGAGCAATATAAACACAATAAAAAAACAACAATGGTCATGTGCTTGAATGGAAACTTCTACAACCAAAAAAATACTAATTAGTAAACGTTTTTATTTTTTGCAGGAATAATATGAATACAACTAATTAATAAAAATAATAACTGTAAAATAACATTCTATGGGCTTATAAAAAGCATACTTTTAATAGGTACGTAATTCGCAAAAAAATTACAGTTTTATACTGTTTCAAGATTGGTACCACAAAATTACCAGAAAATGCGATTGATGACGTAGATGCATCTTTAGCGTGCCCCGACTATATAACTCTATTACTTGCATTGTTTCAGGCTACTATTAAGTTTTATTTATGTCATTTATATTAATAATTATTTATCTTACAATTTGACAGATTAGTAGGTCTAGGTATTATAAAAAGTACTAAACAATATAAGACCGATACTACATCGTATAACATATGTGGTATAACTGACTCGATCACTAAATTTATCCTTATCCGTTTTAAATAATTATGGTTAATATCGGGCCTAATACGGTTTTATACAGGGTGTCTCTAAAATATGGTGCCATAGCTTAACCACAGATTCCGGGGATCAAAATAAGACGATTTAACGCAACTTACCTCTATCCGAAATTGGTTGGCTAAAGCGCTAGCGAACGCCAAAGATCTTCAAAAAATTTCTATTTTTTTAAATAACAAAAGAATGTTTTTAGCGATTAGGATGAAATTTGGGATGTGATTCTTTACTGGAAAAAGGTGTTTTTTAACGTATTTTTTTTGTTCAGGAGTATCGCGTAAGTGGTCAAAGGTTGATCATTCACAGGCAAAGAAGCTCATATTTTTTTAACAGTTTGACCAATAGTTTTCAAATTTTTTTTACAGAGAGCCATTCTTATTTCAAATATTTTTTGTTTCTTGTTCGATTTCGGAATTTCCCATAGTTCAGGCTGAAAAAAATTATTTTGATTGGCGGCAGTGCATTTCTTAAAACAGATGTAGTAATCTAGTAATCTAGTTGACCCGTATGTTGAGAAATAAATGACGAAGAGACAATTTTTTGCGTAGAATCAACTTTTGCATCCGGGAAAATGGTGGTCACATTGAGCATTTGCTGTAAATCTATTAATTTACCGGTGGTACAAAATAAGCTGAACCATTGGTTGAGAAATGGTTCAGATTATTTCGCACCACCCTTTACATACTTGTTAGTAATAAACTTTATATCAAATTGTCTCTTCGTGATTTATTTCTCAACATACGGAACAACTAGATTACTACATCTGTATTAAGAAATGCACTGCAGCCAATCAAAATAATTTTTTCAGCCTAAACTATGGCAGATACCGAAATCGAACAAGAGACAAAAAATATTTGAAATACCTAAGAATGTCTCTCTGTTAAAAAAGTTTGAAAACTATTGGCCGAACTGTTAAAAAGATATGAGCTTCTTTGATTGTGGATGATCAACCTTTGACCACTTACGCGACCCTCCTGAACAAAAAAATTATCTTAAAAAACACCTTTTTCCAGTAAAGAATCACATCCCAAATTTCATCCTAATCGCTAAAAACAATCTTTTGTTAACTAAAAAAATAGAAATTTTTTGAAGATCTTTGGCGTTGGATAGCGCTTTAACGAAGCAATTCCCGATAGAGGTAAGTTGCGTTAAATCGTCTTATTTTGATCCCCGGAATATGTGGTTAAGCTATGGCACCATATTTTAGAGATACCCTGTGTATACTACAACACATACATACTACTTACTTGATTTAAATTATCAAGAGCCACTGGAAATACAACATCTGCATCCATAAACTGCTTCTTTTTGCCCATTTTAAACGATACATCTAATTTAAAAGGATAATTGAATCCCGGATTACAATCTTCAAATTTTTGTACAACGAAACCTGCGTTCCCTACATTCTGGAATAAAGTAATTAATAGGTACGACCGATTTAGATCTTTCACATAGATATTGGATTTGGAACTTACAATAACACTACAGATAAAAAGCACTGAAAGCACAAAAGTGTACGTCTCCATTATTAAAGTGACACAATCTTAATAATGATTTTCCGATCAACTTCCATTTATATAAAAGACTACCATCCCGTAAATAGCGCAAATTCTTGTACATATAAATATTATAATTGGTAATTCTAATGGAAGCATAATTCGTTTTTAACGAAAATTTAAACACAGGGTTTTACATAAACTCTACTTTAAATGTTATCTTGCGTGTTTGCCATCAATCTTTTAGCATCAAGTGTATGATTTATTCCGATCTTGTGTAATATTAATAATACCAGAAATTAAGTACATTTAAATAAAGATAAGTTCCAGGTGTTCTTGACTTAAGTGACAATATTATTTCTTGTAATTGATATTTAACATTTACGCATTTCCTTTTATTATGACGTTTACTATATTCTAGTATACCATAAATTTTAAGAATAAGATCTGGTATACCTATTATCTAACATTTCCTAATAATTTTTCAAAGTACTAAATGATAAAATCAATTATTGTAGAATTTGGAATATACAGACTGTCTTTTGAAAGGTAGCCATAATAACGTTTTTTTTTCAATTTTAAATGACCAGGCAGCTCTATAGGTTTTGCATTGCAGTCAATGTCAAATTTAGTTATTGGCGACCAACATTGATAATCCTCCATCATAGAATGTCTTTATATTCTAGAGGTGTTAGTTACATGGTCTTTAAGGTAACCCCAAAACCAAAAATCTAGGGGCGTTCGTTGCGTTAGAGTTTCTGGCAAGCTACAAATCTTTTAAATTAATCCGTAATCCGTAGTAACCAACAGTCAACTGTCATGGATACGATCAAAGACTATGCCTAGTCTTTGATACGATTCTTGTAACAATTCATGATAAAACCGTAGGTCTTCCAAATTTACGGGGTTCCAGAATTTCACTGCGGCGCCCTCTACGAGGTTTTGAAAATCGGAAATTGATGATACTATAGCGCCTTTATTAGTCAAAATATGAAAGATGTTTAAATATAAAAGTTATTTAGTATATAATTTTGCATTTTCCTAAATGTATATCACGTATACAGAGCGTTTGATTTCCACAGTACAATAAGCAACTTTCTTATTTTAAATGAAACACCCTATATATTATTATATAATTGAATGCAAAATTTAATTGTCTATCACATAGTATAAGGAATTCGCATGGCTAAAATGTACGGTTGACGAGAAATTCGGAATTTTGAATATTTAGGTTGGACTTTGACGCAAACGGATCGTCGTCGGTCAGTAGCGATCGTCCGGCTTCGCCAGCTGTAAATTCTAGCCGTTACCTACTACAGATAGTTGCGCGACTTGATGTCTTTCTTCTGTTCATATCGAACCGTATAGTCTCGTTTTTCTCGCTAGGCATTCAAATGATTTCCAATGCTGCCTCGCGAACTACTGTTAAATACCAAAAGCGAAATATTTATTTTTAGTATGGGAAAGTCTAGGGGAGGTTTACACTTCCACTTTTTTAACTTCCTAAGAATTCTTCGTGCTTTCTTCAACTTTTTTACTTTATTTCACTACATGTTTGAAACTTTTATTATAACATATTATATTTTTGTATGTTTCAGATATGAACAAGTTGATTTGACGTTTTACGATCCAGAACACAACAGCAGCGCCATAAATCTCTCGAACATTCCTATTCCATTGCAAACTAACGTCAGCGGACAAGTAATAACTGGTATAGTTCCAGCTAATTTTGGGGTAATCTCGTTACCGGCACTAGAATTAACAGGAAATGGCACTAATGGTATTGGATATTCCCCTTTTAACGTTCCAGTGCTTCCCAATATCGTTGTTAGACACACCAATAGCATTAACGCGACTGACCCAGAAGAAGAGAAGAAAATAATAGAAGGATTACCTGAAGAACTAGGTGTTTAAATTACGGTTAAAAATTGTTAAATAATTATTTTATAATTTGTGCATATATTTTCCTTTGTAAAATTTTTCGATTACATAAAAATTGTTGAAAGTAAATCAAGAATTAATTAGAAAATAGTTAGTAGGTACATATTATTAAGGGAAAGTGTTTGCATTAATTTATTATTAGTTACTTTTATCGCAAAAGTAAGGCATCAAGTGAGTTTGGACCATTTATACACAATCGTCGTATAAGATACCACCAGATGTTAAATGCTAAACAGCAGATTTTCAAATATAGGTACCTACCTACAGTTTATTTATTTAGGTGTACCTATTTACTAAATTTATAATTTTACAAAAGAAGATCTTGTTAGTTTCTATATTTGTTGCTTTTACTACTACTCGAATAACTCCGAATGGAAATCTTTGAAACATAATTATTTTTTCATAATCAAGTGGATACTCGCTAACAAAGTATACTATCCCTAAAAAAATATTCAGAATTACTTAATAAAAATTTATATAGGTACACAGAAAAAGCAATTTACCTGTGGAATTGGACAGACTTCACGTTCAAGATTTGCTTGTTGTTCCATTCCAGTAACAAACTTTTTCAAGTATTTATGAATATTTGTGCATGCATCTCTCTCAATATCAGAAAGTTGAGTAACGGGTTTACCCGTTTTGTGCTTTTATGTGAAATTTTATCTACCTACAGCAAATTATAACCAAAACAAATTATAAACAGAAATTTAACAGTTTGGAACAATAATATTTTAAGAAAATTTGAAGTAAAAGGTCACGGTGTAGCTAGGGTAGGTTGCCTCGTAACTTTTAACCAATCAGAAGCGCTGCGGAATGACTTCACAGGTATGCCGGTTTAAAATATTACTTATAAGGCGGCGCGCGCATTCTCAATAACCAAATAATACATTGCGCAGATAGCATACCAGTGTCGTAGTCATGACGCGTCATGACGTAGTAACCTTGAAGTTACGAGGCAACCTACTCACTATAGGTTCGTTTCATCGAACAGTTCTGAACGGTTCTGAAATTACTTCACATGCGCAATAGAGAAAATGTGTTTCATCAAACTTCAGAACTAAACAAGGCGTTCATGGAATTTAAAATTCTCTGTTTCATCTAGTACGTGAACCGTAGTGAACCGTTCTTCACAGTTCAAAAACGATTCCACGTCGCTAGCAAGAACTAACGAGAACTATTCCCATTCCTAACCTAAAACCTGGGTGCGAGCATAACATTTGTTGAAAAATAGTAATATAAATACGTACAACAGTCACTATAATCACTCATTTTTTAAATGTGTATTTTCAAATCACCCCAAAACACTTTCCACCTCCTTCACTGTTCGAATTTGAGGTTAGAGTTAGGGATAACCCCGTTTCATCTAGTCTATGTATGAACCGTTATGGAACCGTTCTTGTTGGTTCTTAGAATCGTTTATTTGACGCATGCTCGTAGAAGAATTCTGAATCGGTTCAAAACAATAATAGAACCGTTCAGAACTGTTCGATGAAACGAACCTTATATAAACCTTGTAGCTAGGGTGCCTTAAATGTACTAATGACAGATTTGTTTGCGTTAGGGTGCGGACAAGTTTTGACATAATAAAACTTCTCTTTTTTAAAACAATTGCACATTCATATTGAAAGCTCCTAAAGTCCTAACCAAACAGACGAAGATGAAAAAAATGTACTTCTCCTTCTAGGGCACATTAATGTAATGTAATAATGTATATGTGAAAGAGAAAGGACGAAAGTTGACTCCATCTTAACTCATACAAATCCGTCAATATCATTTAAGACACCCTAGGTGTAGGTACCAACCCCTACACCGTTCTGGTTTCATAGTGGCCATGGATTCACCTAAATCCAAACGAAACTAATTCGACAAAAGAAGAAATAAAATATCCCTAATCTTCAGCTTGTTATCAATAGGTACGGGGGTTGTCATATTTAAATTAAAATACTGCTTCTTATTAACTGTTGTAAATAAAGCGTCTAGTTTAATGTTATAGGTAATCAACGTTTGGGCCACAATCTTCAAATCTGGTTATGGCAAAATATGAGTGTTCTACGTTCTGAAACAAACAAGGCATATATTTAATTCGAAAGAGCTTATCTACATATTAATAGCACTTATAGTCAAACAACTAACCATAAGCACAAAGTATATACTACTTTGTAATTTCATCACGAAACTTCCAAAATGATGATACATAAGGTACAACGCAACAGAATTGCGTCAGCACTATTAATTTACATCAATATGATGGTGTGGCCTGATTCTCTTTTAGACCGGAACACTGTCTAGTAACCGTTGGCGTCCTTACATGCCAGACGAAGATAGAAGCGAAGATGGAGACGAAGCATTGTCAAACGACGAAGACGATAATGGCCGATGCGTCCTTTCGGTCCTTTCCATCAGATGGCCTAGCTGTAGAATACGACCTCTACAAGGGCGCATGCGCGAGTTAGTTAAGATAGCGTTAAGCTAAAACAAGCATTCTGTATTGTCATAGTAGAGAATAAAATAGTACTTCGTTTAATTAACTTTGTGTGTGATCATTTACGATATCACGACCGACGGTTTGAAATAAAAAGAAATCCTTCCTGCGCAGGAGCTACTCATTTTTTCAAACTAGTTAGCCTTTTGCCATACCTAACAAATGACCTGAACTCAATAATCGATCTAGAAGAACCATTAAAGCCAGAAAAGGCAGTAAGCCTACGTTTATCAAAGTAATATTCAAGCCACGGAAAGTAGATTTCTCTGCTGTGGATTAGGTACATCGATATGATAGAGTGTGGTCTGAATTTCAAGTAACTCCTCCACCCATTCTGTCCTGACAAACTGAAGAACACGCACCTAGTAGAACGCTCCGTGAAAACGGTTACAGAAGCTCCCCTAACAGTAGCCGGAGAAGCGTCCAAAGAAATAAATTAAACTCCATATCAGAATGCACTCCTTCGAGATCAAACAAAATTATGCAGTAGTCTAAACCAATTTCCCATATTTTGCAGTGTTGTATTCTATTGATTTATTTTTATTATATCTTGAGTAAAGTTATTTTAAACATTTTTGAAATACTACATTATAGGCCAAGGTAGAGAAGACACATTTCTGAACTGAGCATTATTATTTTCTGCAAAGCAGCGAGGGAAATAATTTACGAGGTTGAGAAAAATCTTCTTTACCGTGGTTTATATACTATTTTTTTTGTTTGGTGCATACATGTAGTGATACAGTTTATTTTATGCAGAGTGTAAAGTAAGACAAAAACCATATTCTAGTTTCTATAAGCACTTTACCATACGTTAGCGTCCAAACCGTCCCTGCGCCAAAACGTCCATACGTCAAGACCACCGCGCCAAATCGGCCGCACCAAACCAGCCGCGCCAAAATGTCCGGTTCCCAGAAACGTTAGCTGTATGATGGAAGTTTCAGACAAATGAAAATTATCTATAAAATTGGAGGAGAAGAATATTTTAGTATTCAATTTAAACGAAAAATGATGTTCCTATGAAAGTGAAAAGAAATCGTTTGACACATGTGTTCTTCGATTTCTAACATACGGTTAAAGAAAAACAATGCTCAGAAAAAAGTAACGCAAAATATTAGATGTAGCAATGCATGGATTTGGGACTGTAGTGTAATTTAATGAGCTGAAAGAGTGGCGTGGTAGTAGCAGTTGATGGTATTGGATGAGATGTTGAGAACAGTTAGGAATTGACCTTTCCCACCCCTCTGTGGCAAGTTTTGGAACTTAAAGCGGGCTACCCGATTTATCTATCTAACGTTGGCAGCGTTGCCAAAGTTGTCATTGTTAGTGTTTTTATGTTGGGGTTCCTGTGGTGTGACGTTTCCTTTGAGTCGGCTGTCACATTTGTTTATTGTCAATTCGTCAAATGTCACACCACAGGAACGCCAACATAAAAACACTAACAATGACAACTTTGGCAGCGCTGCGAAAGTTAGATAGATAAATCGGAAAGCCCGCTTTAAGTTCCAAGACTTGCCACAGAGGGTTGGGAAAGGTCAATTGGGAGAGACTGCAAGCTCTGCACCCAACAGTATAGATAATATACGTAGATAGATAACAGTAACCCCATATATACAAAACTGATAATGACGTCCAATGACTTTTTAAAGAATTTGCGATTTATTATCTTATCTCTAATATACATACTATATATAACCTACATAAGTACTTTTCTTTTGAATTAACACTCATCGAGGAATACTCAACACACATAAACGTTTAATTTAACAAACATAATCATTCTTTTTATTTCATAAACATTGGTCAAATTTACTTTCTTACAAGTAAATTTTAGGTGTTATATAAAAATGTACGCAATACAAAAACAGTGTTCAAAATTAATAACTACCCACTAGTATCTGTGTTTTTAAATTCTAAAAATTATAAAATTATTATCGATTATACGATATTCACGTTCTGCCAATTTGTCCTTATCAGTTTCATAACGTTTCATGTTTTATCAAAAATTGTTAAGATTAGATAGAGTACCTATAACTTTACAGTATACTGTTTTCATAATGTGGGTGTAGAACTGTTTAAGAAAAATGGCTATAAGCCCATTTGTAAGGCCATTTGGTATTGCCGCTGCAATTTTAGGAATAGTAAGTATTATACACTAGCATTTACCTATATCTTCATTATTTTCTTTCTTATTTTAAGATTCAAGGTTTAGTTTGGTCGATTTTGGCTATGATTGCCATTTTAATACATACAACTGCATGGCGCCCTAAATCCAATACCTTAACTTATGGGGGCCTTCTAAGCGATACAATTACCAAAGGCTACTTAAATGGTAAACAATTTGAACATTTCTTTTAGAAATAATACCACCGATTAACTGTATTATTTTAGGTGCTGCCTTGGGAAATTTGTACATCATACCTCGTATATTTTTTGTATGGACCATTATATATTTTATAGCGTCTTTATTTTGGATGGGACTTTCCTGCTATCAGCTCGGGGGTAAGTAAATTAATACGAATAGTTTATAATAATTACAAAACTTAACTAATATATAGAATACTGCGTAAATGTAATTAACTCCAAGGACATTTATAATAATATTGGAAATAGTTAAACTGTACTTCTATTTTTATAATTTCTTTGGAATGTAAAAAATAGATCTTACTCAAGACTACATTTTTTCCTGAAGAATAACATGCACAAATAATTACAAGGATAGAAGTTAAAATAAAATGCTCTCTAGTTAGAGATTACTAAACGTTTAATTGTTGATTGTTATCAGTGACTAAAACAATTTATTCTGTTTATAATACGTTATGATGCCCGATTGCACCGTCGTCACTTAAATTTTAAGGGAGCCTTAAAAGTTTAATTGCCATGGATACAATTCTTGATGACAATTGTATCCATGGTAATTCAACTTTTAAGGCTCGCTTAAAATTTAAGTGACGACGGTGCAATCGGGCATAAGTCATTTACTTTTCACTTAAATTCTGCTAAATACCATAAGATTAGAAGCTCAAGTAGCAAAACTGTACTAAAGGTGGATATATGGGAAGCATTGATTCATCGAATCTTTGAAGCTGCTGCTCATAATATAAGGGAACGTGTAGCTGTAGATGATCTACACAAAATCTCAGGTAAAGGAACGGAAAAGTATCTGGAAATTGACGGTGATCTTTTTGAAAATTTAATGTAATTGAGTATCTAAAAATTACGTTCCATTTTATTAATGGTAAATGTGCTATTACCAAAATTAACAGTGTGTGTCACAAATTACAAATAGTTGTGTTTCCGTAACACAAATACTATCACACTCTAAAATATTTCCCTTTCCTCCTAAATCACCCTGTTGTCTAAAACAGACTTGTCCAACATGAGGCCCGCTACGACATGTTTTGAAAACGAAAATATACACAAGCGAGTCATTCCTACACCAAGGAGGAAATTATGAATTAAAATAACACATTATAATATAGGCTATATGACGCCATTGGAGCTGGATAGAACGCCACAACGAAGTTAGGAACATTAGAGATCTCGCTGGACCGCTTGTGACTCCCACAAAAAAATCCAAAACATTTAGATCTGGAGACCGAGGAGACTAAGCTTGAGGACCTCCTCGACCTACACAGCGGTTCCTATACTTACTGTTCATTTAAGAATTCACGCGCAACTAAACTGAAATGTGCAGGTGCACCATCGTGCAAAAAATATGGACGTATTAAAATGGTATCCTACAACACCTGCCCAAATATTAACGAAAAATGTATGCTGATGACGACCTTCCATTATGGCATGTAGATTTGCGTCGACCCATAGATGGAAGTTCATAATTGCATCGCGAGAAAAATTTGCTTCGTCCGTTAATAAAACTTGTTCTAAAAATCGAGAATTTTACCCAATTCAACGTGACGAAGGTTTAGGTTTGAAGCTATTCTTCTAGCGCTTGTTGATGGACCGTCTTCGATTTCTTGAAGAACATCTTCTTCAATTTGCGGAGGTAGCAGGCGAGGTTGCCCATTTCCTGCAGCTCTTTTATGTACATATATGTTCTTTCCTACGGTTCTTTCATTTAGTAGGTACCTGTCGGTTTGGAAACCTTTTTTGATAAATTCTACGAGCTTGTGCTGCATTTCCATTGGCATAAACAAAATGCATATCGCACATCTCTCTATCAGTGTAATTACTCATTTTTCTATGACCAAGCAAACAAAACACTAAGGGCCGGTATTACAATCTCAGTTTAAACCCGAGATCAGCTAAACCAAGCTTAATTGTCATGGATATGATTCTTGTAAGAATTGTATCCATGGCAATTAAGCTTGGTTTAGCTGATCTCAGGTTTAAACTGAGATTGTAGGTAATACTGGCCCTAAGAATGGGCAAATTAATTGGGTAGTAAAGGTAATAAGTACCCACGATATTGGCTTCTTTTAACAAAAGGTTTAGTTTATTACAAGGGCCGGTATTTCAGTTTGGGTTTAAGCTTCAGCTTGGCTAAGCCTGCCATGCATACAATCATTAACAATAATTTGTATCTATGGCAATGATCGAGGCTCAGCCAAGCTGAAGCTTACACCCAAACTGAAATACCGGCCCTAAACGACAATTTTTAAGAATATACCTATGGCCGTTTTCACCAACGCTTCCTAAACCAGTACCTACGCAGGCATTACCTAGAGATAGGTAATTCCTAAACAGATGCGTAAACTTTATCCGTTTTCACCAGCCAAAGCATTGCTTATGTAGGAATATCTTACAGAGGTAACCGATGTTATATCGCAACGTCGCAAATGACAGTAGTTCGTAGTTCGTACATGATTTAGGTAGTTTTCTCGTCTTGACAGTTTATGAGTTACGACAGGTGGATGCACCCCAAACCACCACTGGTATTATGGGAAGTATTGATATCATGAAAATTTTCGAAATTGCGATTTTCGCGGAAATACGTGTTTTGAACCTCCAGGAATTCAAGTGGTTTAGAAAAAATGTCTGTCTATGGATGGGTAGGTGTATGTAACGCCTCTAATGCAAAAACTAGTGAACCGATTTGGATGAAATTTGGAATGAAGGGGTACTATATCGAAAATCCATCGACAAAATTAGCTTTTCAAAAAAATTCGAAAGCGGAAGTTAAACATGTTTTTTTGGTAGAATTTTTTTCAGAAGTAGAATTTTGAAAATCTGAGTAGCGAATATAAAAGAAGACCATAATTCAAGGGAAACAGTTTTTTACCGGACTCTCTAACTTCACAATGACGGCCGACATGAGTTTTTCAAAATTTTGAGCACCACGGTGATTTCCTCGTCTGATGAACATGCGTCGTATCTATCTAAATTTTCAACGAAACGCACTGCACGCATATTGAAAGAAAATAAAAAAAACTTAAAACATGTTATTATAAATAAATTCTTTATAGGTGGCAGTTTTCAAAACTCTCTAACAAAAGCGCATGAACATAAACGTCAAACAAGATGTAGGCAATGCCCAAGGTTTATATATAAACCTTGGGCAATGCCTACCGAAATGAGACAACGTCAAATGGGTTCCTAAAGTTACGCACTGCTTATCTTATTTACGAACTCGAATGTGCTTCGTGAAAACCAAATTGCAGTTAAGCAGTGCGTAACCCTTAATATAAGCAATTCTTATGTAGGCACCAGTTTAGGAAGCGTTGGTGAAAACGGCCACTCTAGTGTCAAAAAATCCATGAAAGCAGACGACTAGATCAAAAACAAATGTTTTTATCAAACAAAACAAGTTGCTACTTTTTTCATGTTTTTCATCAGAAAATGCCGTTTTCTCTAAAATGGTTCACGATCCAGGAGTACCTTTTTTGTGTAGAAAACATTGAAGGTTCAAAATGTGCTTTCATAATGCTAATTTCCCAAGTGTCATAGAAATTAGGAGCAAAACATCTCCACACAACCCTAAAATCTCCGTCAATGGCACATGAAAAAGATTGAATAATCGCTTAAAAAGTAGTTAATATTAATTATAAACTGAGTTTTGTATTTCAAACGATTCCTGAGATATGGTCAAATCAAAAAAAAATATTTCTTTTACACCCTGAATCTCGTCTTATAATTAGCCAAGAAATTTTTCTTTATTTTCCGACACATGTTTTGAAAAACCCTGTAGCCTACCTACCTATATGAATACTTCTTGTTTGGAAATGGTTCGTGGAAAGTCGGTAAGAGAAGATATTCGGGAAATCGTTTTTCTGTCAGCGTCTGGAAAATCTGTAGCAAAAATAAGCGAAATTGTGACAAATACACATCGTATATTTCTTCTAGCAGATCTATTCATTCCGCTACACAGAATTTTACTGATTGGGCCAAATCCAATGACAAGGGGGTCATATATAATCAGTAACATGATCGATGAGTATTAGTAGTATTGTTCTAGCGGTAAATATTATAAGACAAATGAGATCGTTGTTCTATATTTGATGATAAGGTCGACGATGAAGCTACGTCTTTTTCAGACTTAAAAAAATGTAAGATCCAGCTGTATAATGAATGTTCTCAATACCTACTTTAATTTCACAGATGGATTGGAGACTCGAGAGTTTGTCAAGAGTATAGCTTCGGACTTTTGTTTTCTGGCAGGACTCTATCTTTCCGACAGACCTATTAAATACCTAAAAAAACAGCAGCTGATTTGTTATTAAAATATAAAGATGAACTTGACGCCAATAAGCTGTGCTTAGAGATTGAAAGTTTCAAGTACCTATCTAACTTGTTCTTTAATACCAAATATAAAGGCAGTTAATTTAATGACTATCCTAAGCTTTATTTATGAATATGGGTTATCACTTATCATCGAATTACCTCAAGATAAAAATATGTTTTCGTTGAGCACTAACGCTACCAGTTACGTCCGCGGAAAAGACTGCAAAAGATTGCAAATAGGACAAGAGGGCTTGACAAATTTAGCCATAATGTCGGTTGAATATGAAACTGCGGAAATAACTAATTATGACGACATTATAAATAAATTTGCCAGCATAAAATCGCGAAAAGTTGCGTTGTAGTTGTGCATAAGGTCTTTGTAATCATTTTTCAAAACTGATTTGTTGTTGCAACAAAAACGTCTCATTATTTTTATTTTTTAGAAACGTAAATATAGCTTGATTCTAAATATCAATAAAATTATTACTTCAAAATTTATAAGCCTGATTGGGGAGAGGGGGGGGATCAAAAACGTAAAACCTGCATTGAGCGGCCAAAGTTCCTAGCTACGAGGCTGCTTGAAATAGCAATACAAATACTATGCAATAAAAAAGCGAAATATGAATACCAAAGATACTAGATAGTATCTTTATTGGTTTATGTTTTTAAAAGGCACTTAATTATACAGGGTGTTTCTTAAATGGCGGACACGGAGAGCACTACGCGATTCTCATCTTAAAACTGAGTTGAAAAAGTATAGGCGATTTTGTCCTAATGTATTTAGTTTCCGAGTTATTGGCATTTTAAAAATTTTAAATTTGACAACATTGCGCATGCTTGCACGACTCTTTGTTTTAAACGTTTGGTGTTTTAATAAGGCAGTATGAACAAGTTTCCTAGGTAATAACCTCATAGGTACAATGCACTGTTGCAACATATTGAAAAAAAGTTTAACAACAGATATTTATCAGAAAGAATGTCTTCGGAGGAAGGAATACAACGTATAAAAAATTCCAAATTTATTAAGATTTAATATTTGATTGATGAACAATGCGGAACGGTTAAAATTTACCCGTTTATCCAAAGCATAAAGGAATTGAATCTCAATCTTTGACTGAAAATAACTCTGAAACTAGCGAAGAACGGGCATTAATGTATTATATTTTACCAATTGGTATCTGGAGGGGAATTTACTAGTACTGTGCTCCGTGTCCGCGATTTAAGAAACACCCTGTAGATATTCTATTTCAAAAAGAAACATCCTACCATTAAAACTAAACGCTCTGGAAATCACTTTATAAACAAGCGAGGTACTAACCTATTATTATAATAAAAAAAATTAAGTATACTATAATATCCATAAAATGGATATTATAGTATACTTAAATTTTTTATGTAGATAATATTAATTATTTGCAGTTTTGTTACAAGAAAAACAAAAATTGTTAAAGAAAGCCTACTTTGGATGGGCGAACTGGACATTAATCGTATGTATTTGTGACCTTATTCTAACAAGTCTTTTGGGAAGTGATTATAACACCGTAGTACAAGAAATAAACTTGGTATAGTACTATTACTTTGATACTGACAGTCAATTATTATTCATATTTTTTAGAAAACTGATGCGTCCAAGGAGGATTATATAAAAATTTTGGCATGTGGTCTAGTGATGACTTTAGCTGCCCGGGGTTTCATTTTGTGGATACTTAATGTTACATTTGCCATTATTATAATGAAATTATCCATAGATCTACCAAAAAAGGTTTACTTTTCTAATTATTATAAGAAAATGTTATAAAAATAAATATTTAACAAAATTACATTACAGGATGATTTTTATTTTGTTTATTTGTAAGATAATTCGTGTTTTAGATATCTGAAAGTGAACCCAATTACAACAGCGCATATGGAAATTCACGGTGAGTACCATATATTTAAGTATCGGTTATTGTATCCCCTATAAAAAAAATTTGCATATAAGGACTAAACATATTTTTTCCTAACAGACCAAGGAATTGGGAACCAGATAAACCGATCTTCACGCGGAGCGATTCGGTTATTTCGTCGAAATCCTTTGGGACTTTTCACGGTTTACCAAGACTACCACCAGTACAAAGTACTAATCAACAATTAGCCCGATTAGCAAGAACGAATAGTACTAGATCTCTCAATGGACGACCACTGTCGAACAATTCTTATATTTATTCTTCGTCGCCAAGTGTTTCCAGTCCAAATCCTAATTCAACATCGAACAGCTCTTTACAGCCGCCATTGAAGCCTGTCCTTAAAGGTCGCATCTAACTTGTTTGTAACAAATGACTGGAATGGTTAAGTCCAATAGTATTTTTGTACCTACTATAGGTTATTTAAACATTTAATCAAGATTTGATGATACAGAATTCTCGTATAAGATTCAATTACAAACACAAATAAATCGCTAATTAAATTCAGCGATTACCTACCTATACCTACCTACTAATTTAATCGCTTTCTATACCTACCTAAATTTAATATATTATGTAGGTAAATATTTCTTAGATAAAAAATCAAAACTAATAATAAAATAATTTTCAATTTTGTTGCCTTTTTATACATTTTTGCTTACTTGTTATTTTATGTTTTATTGTGATTCGAAGTTTTCCATCTAGAAAAATTCATTAAATTTGTGAATATTTTATTAAATTGTTATACATGGTTGTAAAAAGGAAATCAAAAATACTATCTAGTGGTGCCAAAATCAAATATGGCGGCCATAAGAAAAAAAGAAGTTGACTGTCGTATCTCAAAATTTAGAGGTCTTAAAAAAAATGTAAGTTTATCTTTTAGGGAATTCCAATTACTGCACTAGTGTCCACTAGTTGTAGTGTGCTAGAATTCCAATCAACGAATGACGGCTGCACTACACTGGTGTCGGTGTTCCAATCGAACAATTACACGAACCGAGTGTATACCTACATTCATCTGCACTGTGGTCCATAGTCGGTGCAGTTCAGTGCAGTGCAAGTCACGTGATTACACAATACACTACACTCTGGTGCATTTATTAAATTGTCAATTTTGACAGTTTTGAAAATAGCTTACCACAGTGTTGCCGCACCCTACATAGCAAATTCATTAAAAAATTCAGAATGTGTTAGGTAAATAAATTTCGCAAAGCAGAAAAAAAAAATAGTATATTATACTCGTTTAATAAGACACCTGTAGCGTTCCCTCCATTGGACTTCTAATACTCTTCCCTACGCTCGCATATGGCTCGCGTGCTCCAACTCACTCATGCTTTGCAACACCTTTGTACTAAGAATTGCAATGATTTACGTTTGGGTTTGTGACACAGGTACGTATAATTTACTATAATATGAAGCTAGGTTAAAATTAAGAAATTGAATTATACATTATAAGATATAGATTAGAAAATTAAAAATTAAACATGTTCATATACAGGGCTTTCATTTCAAAACCAGCCACCTTTAATAACTCTGAAAGTTTTGAAATTTCCAGTTTGAATAAAAATACGTCAACTTTGATATCGAGGGGGAAGTTTAAAACCGCCATTGAAGTAATTTTATAATTTACCCCCTCCACTCCAGCAACCCCCACTTTGAAATTTCAAATGGAACCACCTACTTTGTGATATATCATTTTGCAGGTAATAAAATTCTCTATCTAACCATACTATTTTTTATTGCAACCCATCAGCCCCCCAACCCCCCCTTTTCTGATATTTTTGACATTTCCGGTTTGAAAAAAAACACGTCAATTTTTATATCGAATGGGAAGTTAAAAACCACTCTTGAAATAATTTTCTAATTTCCCCCTTCACTCCAGCAACCCCCCCCCCCTTTGAAATTTCAAATTTCCCCCTACGTTGTGATATCTCATTTTACAGGTAGAAAAATTCTCTATCTAATCACATTATTTTATATTTCAACCCCTCAACCTCAACAACCCCCCCTTTCTGAAATCATTGACATTTCCAATTTGAAAAAAAACAGTATATTATATACCAAGGGACTAAAGTACAACTTTTAATCCCCGAGGGTGAAAGTTTAATGCCTGAACGAGCGCAGCGAGCGAGGGCAGTAAATCACCCGAGGGATGAAGAAGTACTTTAGTCCTGCGGTATATATATTATTTTTTACACGACCAAAGGGCTTAATTGCAAAAATTTACGAATTTTCCAAAAGCAATCACATATGCTGTGGTAGATAGGTGAAAATCGCAATTAATAAAATCTCATCTCAAAAGCATCGTAACCTAGGCGATTTGTAAACAACCGGTAGCCATTCTAAAATTGCGGTCGTGTTTTAAGAAAATTCTTGAAAATGGGTGATTTGAAAGATATTGACGAAGCGGCAGCGATTGTGACGATGGATTTATTACCCCCAAAGTCGCGAAAATTATACGAAAAAGCGTATCAAGACTTTTTTGAATGGTGTGTGGGTAAAGACATTGAAAATTACACAGAGAGAGTATTTCTCGTTTATTTTGCCGAAAAGGCAAAAATCTTGGAAACATCAACGTTATGTTCGCTCTTTTCAATGTTAAAAGCTACCATGAGAGTGAAGAATAATATTGAAATTGGAAAATTCTTTAAGGTGAATGCATTTTTGAAACGTCAGAACGACATGAAATAAAATTTTGAACTTTTTTGTCATGTGTTGTACTTTTACTCCCTTGGGAATAAAATGGCCACTTTACTCCCTGTTTTGAGGGAGTAAGGTAGGTCTTTATATATAGGTCGTGTAAAAAATAATTTTTATATCGAATGGGAAGGTTAAAACGACTATTGAAATGCTAAATAGTCATTTTAACCTTCCCATTCGATATAAAAATGAACTTTTTCTTGTCAAATTGGAAATGTCAATGATTTGGTGAATTTCACTGAATTTAGTTCGGTGAAATCTGTTCATGAAGTGATTCTTCGAGCTTCACTTTATTCAGATCGAAACCTTCGAAAATGTCATCGACTTCATGGTGTAATGAATCTATAGAGTTTTTTTCCTCCATTTTAAAAATACACAGTTATTTAGAATAATTTAAGGGTAGTTTTTATCGAGTTTAAAATCTACTTTCGGGGGTAATACCACGAGTGCTTAAAAATTACCGATAATTTTCATGAAAACGCGTTGTTAATAATTTCACGAGCTCGTAGAGCGAGTGAAATTAGACAACGTGCTTGAATGAAAATTATCAGGTTAATTTTTAAGCACGAATGGTATTTAGGGAGAATATTTCTTGAATAAAAATACTCTAAACCAATTTTATTGTATTTTTCAAACTGAATGCAAGTTCGGATACTGGAGTCTCTCGATCGAATGTGTACTTTTTTCCGGCGCAAAATGACATAAACTGTCTCCAGACATTGTCCTTGCTCTTTTTCGTATTTTTGCATTCACTTTTAATAACATTTTCGTCAATTTCTCGTTCTGAAACATTCCCAAAACGGTTCATGACGTTTAACTAAATTTGTTTTTTTTTTTAGTAGCATGTTGTGGTCGCAAGTATGTCATGGCAACGTGGAACTATCGCTAGATTGGCCTGGCAACGTTGAACTATCACTTATTAGTTCTGTACTGTACCTACTGTTACAACAATGTATGAGTGAAATATTCGGGGTAAATTCACTATTTACCGGAAAACATGAACCATATGGTGGTGAGAAACCTGCCAACGCGGTCGGTATAGCCTGTGGTATAGCCTTGTTATGCAATCTCTAAGCTTTGGCGTCCTTTGGTCCTTACATTTGAACTATTACAGAGTAGGATGAGTTGCTGACTGTTTACGAACTTTTGAACTATTTAGTAAGCGGATGAACTTTTTTACAGAAACCTTCAAGTATCAAATTGCTTTAGAGAACATAAGGGCGGTTTTTCGGTTCTGCTTTAAACCCCAATTCAGCTAAACCAAGATTTATTGCATGGATACAATAATTATTCTTGTAACTATTGTATCCATGGTAAATAATCTCCCGTTTAGTTGAACTGTGATTTAAATCGGAAGTTAAAAATGGTATTTCTTGACACAATCTTTTGGTTTAATCACATTGAGGGTGGAAGGGGTTGAAATAGAACAAGATGATAAGGAGATTAAGGGAGAAGGGAAGGGGAGAGGAAAGTTGGAGGAGAAGTATGTAAATTGAATGAGAAAGGATGCCATAGAAAAAGAGAACAACCAAAGAGCTAAAATATTTTATGCCCTTGACTGCGATCGTGGCCTTCTTGAAGAAAAGAAAATCTATCCAGAGCCTTCTAATGTAGTCGAATATCTCACAGACAGAAATGCTTTAATTTAGACCCCAGTACTATCTATGTCTGTTTTTTTAACTAGGAGGAGCGATTCAAATTTGTCGCGCCAAAATCCACACCTGTGATTGGCTGCGGCCAGGCCGGTTTCACACCGCTAAGTAATTTGTATAAATTTTGACGTTTGACGTGATTTCATAATTATTTTTCTAGGCGCTGACAGTGACATAATTCAGGCAAAATACATTAAATTAGTTTTCATTTCAGCTGTAAATTTTAAAAAAGATAAAAATTCAAATTTACCGTCAAAACTTCGGAAGTCTTCTTTTCTAGTGACATTTCTAGTGTGAATCTGGCTTTTGTATTCACTCCTCCTAGTTAAAAAATAGACTCACATACAATCTGACTTTTCCTAAACCTTTGCTCAGCTCACCACCAAGGAACAACTCCAAACAAGTTTTCCTGAAAATGTTTAAAATTAAAAAAATTAAAACATGTTGTAATACAAATGTTTATTGCATACACTTTTAATTACATAATCTATAATGATAATCAAAAAAGAGAGCATTTAAACGGCGTTTCTGTCGTATGACTCACCATATGTCTTCTTACATTATCTTTTATTTTGCATCTATAATCGCATATACCGCATTTAAACTTTAAAGGGCTTTTCTTCTGTATGGATGAGCATATGTTGTTTTAAACGAAATTTAAGTTTGCATCTATAATCGCATTTACCACATTTGATTGGTTTTTTTTCGACATGGGTGACTATATGAGCTTTTAACTGTTCTATTCTTTTGCATCTATAATCGCAGGTACTGCATTTAAATGGTTTCTCTTCAATATGCACGCGCATATGTCGTTTCAGGTCATATTTGATTTTAAATCTACTATCGCATATACTACATTTAAATGGTTTCTCTTCTGTATGTCTATTCATATGTATTCTTAAATATCTTTTGGTTTTGTATCTACAACCGCATGTATTACATTTAAATGGTTTTTCTTTTGTATGGGTGATCATATGTAGGTTTAACCGACCTTTAGAGATGCATCTATAATCACATTTACTACATTTAACTGACTTTTCTCCCGTATGGGTCTGTATATGGCGTTTTAGGACACTTTTGTTTTTGGTTTTATGATCGCATAAATGGCATTTAAATATTTTTTCTACGGCATGGATTTTCATATGGCCGGTTAAGGTAGATTTGTCTCTGAATCCAGAATTGCATACACTGCATTTAAATGGCCTTTCTCCTGTATGACTCATCATATGTGTTCTTATCCGGAATTTCGTGTTAGTACCATAATCGCATATAGTACATTTAAATGGGTTTTCTTTTGTATGGGTCATCGTATGTTTTTTTAACCGGACCTTTGTGGTGGTTCTATAATCGCATAGATTACATTTAAAAGGTTTTTCTCCTGTATGGATCAGCATATGTTGTTTTAAGCTACTTTTATCATTGGTTCTATGACTGCATATACTGCATTTGAATGGTTTTTCTGCCGTGTGGGTCATGATATGTTGTTTTAAGTGACTTTTCTGACTGGTTCTATGACTGCATATACTGCATTTGAATGGTTTTTCTGCCGTGTGGGTCATGATATGTCTTTTTAAGTCACTTTTCGTGCTGCAACAATAATCACATACATTGCATTTAAATGGCCTTTCTCCTGTATGAGTAGTCATATGTCTTTTTAACGTATTGTTGTGTTTGAATCCACGGTCGCATATATTGCATTTATATCGACCTAAAATGCTATGGCTTGTCATATGTAGGTTTAAACTACACTTCTGATTGCATGTATACGCACAGATATTACATTTGAAAAGTTTTTCCTCTCCATGCTTCGTCACGTCGGGACGGGATTTTAAATTAGTCTTCTCTACAGCATTAAAATTCAATTTCGAAGTTATCGCGTCACTTATATGGTCAAAGTTTTCTTGATTACCATGTGTATTCAGAATATGTTCTTCTAGAATACACTTTCGTATACATTTAAAGGTAGTACATTGATTGCAATGCATGGATTTCGCACTTAAATGTTGTCTTAAACTTTTTTTTTCTGTAAATTTTGCGTTACACAAAGCACAATAAAAATATTGTTGATCTTCTGGATCCAATTCTGCACCATCATTGGGCATTGATTTGGTGTCATCGTTACTATCAGCGATTCCAACCGTAGTATCCGAAATTTCAGATACTATCTGTAATCGGTCCAACCATTGAATGTTCTCCAATATCACTAAAAGTAGCAATAAATAAATACTCTAAGAGGGTTGTTCAAATGTCGGCGATAATATTTTATTTATCACAACCCAGGGCGTTTAAAAAGAGTTGTATATTTTAAGAGTGTACAAAGAAAAACGAATCAAAAGAGCAAAAGCTAAAATACATAACGTGTTGTATGGAGACATCAAAGTCGCATCGCTTTCCGTTCGGGAAAAAATACATAGGAAGAGCGAGAGGGGGTGGTTCAGGGGAAAAATCAGAAAAAATAGAGAAAAAGAGTAAAGCACTGCAAAAGAACACCACCAGAAGCACAAAAAGCGAGTGCCGGGGAATTTAAGTCTACCTCCAACATCGAGTTAATAAAGGGCATGTCACAACAGTTGAATGCAATCAAGGAGGACGTGATATGGCTGTTAAGGTGCTAGAGCTAGTAATTAAAAACAAAGTATGGAAAGAGGAGAGTTTTCCTAAAGAGAAACAGGAAGGATTGATAGTCAAATTACCAAAGAGACGAGATTTGAAGATTTGTGGGAATGGGCTATTTCCGCCTTTCATCGCGCGGCATTTTATCACATTGCATAAAAAAAATTATATTATAGTAGCACGAAACAGGTTTGTTTGCCGCTGTCTGTGTACATGGTGCCAAGGCTTGTGTATCTAGTGTCGAGGATATTAATTAAAAAAATTAGGAAAAACTACCTGATATTATGGTCTCAAAACTCGTTCATAAACGATTGTCGGGGTTTGAACGATTTTTGGTTTTACCGCGTCCATAGAGATACGATGAGATAGAATGATCGTTCGTGAACGACTTTTTATAGAAAAGGGGTGTGTTAGTATGAAATGTTTTATATAGACACAAGATGTGTCCTACTAAAAAAAGTACCCTTTTTTTAAATTCACATTTTTCTCAAATACTGTAAAAAAGCACATACGTGAAAAGTTTTCGTACCAAAACTACGTTCCTTATTTGTTTGCACACCATACATTCGCTAAAATGTTTAAGTAAGTAGAATATATCTAAGGGTGATTTACGCAGAATGCATGCCGCTCTAAAAATGGTGATAGGTAATCTAACCGACAAATAGTCACTAGTAATATCCCGAGTGCATGTCAAATTACTGCAAGAGGGATATTCTACGAGACTATTTCCCGGACGAATTTTTAATTAAATAGCTAATATATTTGTAAATTGATAAATATGTGTATTTGAAGTTATTATGTTTTCCAAAGATCTAGCCTGTACCTGTTCGTAGAGAAAACAGTAGATATTTTTTGTTCAAAAAACTATAGCAACGTGTAAATCCGTGTAAACAAAAAATTAAAACAATAAATATTGTGAAAAATATTGTGCTTATTAAAATGAGTTTTGAACGGTTTGGTAGTGTTTCCTTTGAAGAAATAGACGAAGAAATAGAAAACATTATACCGGTAAACACTAGAAAATCAAAATTAAGTTCTTGGAAACAATTCGAGAACTTCTGCGAAAAAAATGGGTATATTTTGACTAAAAATACACCTACTGTCAAACTGGCCCTGATCCTTAAAGATTATGGTTTCAATATGAAGAGAAAAGATGGTGCAGACTATAAAGAGGGGGTGATTAAAACTCATTGGAACACAGTTGCGAAACTATTACAAGAAAAATATACGAAGGAATTTAACGTATTATTTGATCCTTTCAAGGATGCAGTATTTGAATGTGCACGAAAATCTAGGGACGCAAAAAGGAAAAAACTACAAGCACTTCCACAGAAGAGAAAAACCAGTGCTGCAAGCATGACGAAAGAAGAATACCGCAAAATAGTCGAGCTATATGATGAAAACACCCCAGATAGTCTTCAAAAGAAATTTTTTCATGTAGCATCACTTGAGCTTGCATGGAGGGGCGGTGAGGCTGTAAAATGTTTAGTGAATTTTTTCAAAGACGAGAAAAATAATTCAGGAGAGCCAACCGGTCGGATTATTTACGACCCAGTTTTCAGCAAAACTTCACAAGGAGGTGCAGCACGATTAGAGGAGAAGAAATGGCTAATTCAGAATTTTCAAAACCCGGACAAATGTCCCGTAATGTATTTTGCTAATTTATATAATCATTGATAGTTGATCGCTAAATCATGATTGTGATTGTTTTAGATTATTCAAGAAGATGATGGAAAAAAGGGGAAAGAACATAACAACCAACCGTTTATTCCTCGCTGTCAATCCAGCATGGATGAACGACTCCTCAGTTGGTTTTTTCAAGAATTGTCCAGTTGGCAGAAATGAGCTATCAAAATGGACCAAATCAGGTGCAGAACAAATCGGACTTGACACCAAAAACGTGAAATTCACTAACCATTCAAACCGATCTACGGCCGTTTCTAATCTTGCAAAATCTGGCGTGGGAGAGCACCAAATAACTAAAATGACGGGACATGGCAGCATTTACTCAATCAGGTCGTATTTACAAGTTGATCGCGAACATCATGCTTCAATAATCGAAAAAATACGAGGAAATTCAACATCCTTACAAAAACAAGATATTTGCAAACCCAGCACTTCTACATCAACTACAGAAGAAGAAATGACCGTTCAAGAGCTTAATAATACTAGCAATAACAATAATTACTATAACTGTACTTTTAATATTTCATATTAATACTTTTGTTAAAAGTAAACTAAAAACTAATTATAATATGTTGATGTTCCAATAAATATTCTTCCCAAACGATTTTAGCTATTTTAATTGTAAAAAGAATAAAATAAATATAAAACTTCTGCCAAATTCCAAAAGAAAAGTAACAAATTACCGAAAAATGTACTAATCTAAATTATCGGCAATTTGCAGGAGTCAAATTATCGGCAATTTGCACTAGTGCAAATTATCGCTGTAATTCGCATGTGATTGGTTCAACGTCAAAAATTAAAGCCTTCTGATTGGACAAAAAATAGTGAGGGAAATAGTCATATACAATATAACAAGTGCAAGGCATATTACCGAAAATTTTTTCGCGCTGTCGCACAAGTGTTTGTTTCCATGAAAACTGCCCGATCGCGAAGCGAGAGGGCGGTTTTCAAGTGGCAACAAACACGCGTGCGACAGCAAAGGAAAAATTTTAAGTAATATGCCTTGCTCGAGGTGTATTTGTTCAGACTATCGCATGAACCAAATAAATTTAATTATACTAATTGAACGTTTCATTATAATTTAAAATTTATTTGTTGTATATAACTATCATTAATTGAAGTTTAGTTTCATCTAGTCGCCATCGCGGGTGATTACCGAATATCAGCACTAGTGCAATATTCGCCTTGTCAAAATTTTCAAGTAATTGTGATTTGATTGGCTGTGACGAGACAAATGCGTAACTTTCATTGGTAGACGTCTGTCACGTGACAGGTGAATGCGATAGTCAAAGCAAGTGCAATTTCTTTTTAAACTGAAGCAAGCCACCTGGATTTTTTTTTTACATTAGCAATTTCATGAATCACACTGTATACATAAACGAGATTATTTTTTATTTTTAATTACTTACCATAAGGAGTTTGCAGTAATTTGTCGGTCAAATTTGGCACAGTAGGTGAAAATTCTTGCTTGACATTGCGTAGATCGAAGTCACCACCGGTCTTATTACTAAAAGAGGGCAGTGAAGCCAAGAGAGGGGTTTCTTCCACTTCTTCCATATCAAATATTTAATCTAGGTATCCCATCCCTAACAATAATGTCTATTATTAAACCGTAAATAATAAAATAATCAAGTGTCCTGCAAACAATCGTAGAGGCACAAAAAAACACAAAATGGGCGTGACCAGTCTTTCAAACATTTGAACCAATTTGAACTACTGCACGTATATAGGATGAGTCAACATAATTTTATTTATTAAAAGTATTTTATTTATATTTATACAGTGTGATTGATTTTACGTTTATCGGCATATATACAGGGTGAATAAAAAGTATGGAATAAATTCATTATCTCCCAAAACAATGTTTTCTCTGGAAAACGCTCGCACATGTACCTATAGCGATTTAAATTATGGCACATATTTTAACGTGTTTCAATTTTTTTTTGCGACAGTCATTTTTCTGTGGTGACGTCAGGGTATTTTTTTTTAAATGGCACCCCTTACTTTTTTTGACGGATTTCGACAGAGGACGTCATTCTGCATCCGAAAAATCAAAGTAGGCTGATTTGTATAAAAAATGAAAATCTTCAATAACTTTTAATTCTAAACAACTTTTTCTAATACATTTTTGTTATATCTGCTAAAATAAAGACAGTTTACTCTTGACTAATTTTTAGATTTCGGCCAAGAAAACACCCTGTATATTAATTGATTTGACTCATTTTTTCAATATCTTAGTTTGAGACTAAGCAGGAGCGATGCTCAGAACATGAAGATCCAACTGTAAAAAAATTTGTCATTTACACCTTACATGCACTCAATCCGTGGACACACTGTATTATACTGATCGTTTTAAATTCTACAATCATTACGTGAGTCCCTTTATCGGTTTGAATTCGGCTTTAATAATAAAAAAAATAATGATCCATGTCAAATTGTAAGTCTCATAATCGAGGCCAAAATTACAAGTAAACCTGACTTACGTGTGGGTGGATATTTTTAAATTCTAGGATTATTTTATATTAAAATAAAGAATAATAGTAGATAGATTATCGCTCGCCTGCGATAATCTCATTAACGTTTGAAATTATTTAAAAGTCGCAGTTTATTAGATTTCGTAATGTTTTAAATTGAAAACTTTGTAAAATTCCACACTGATTTTAAAATCACTATTAAAGTTTATAAAATTGTATCTATTGCACTGTTGGACAAGAACCTTTTCATAGGTGTATGTTTAGTATCTGCTTCTTCCCGAGAACGTTATATCTCCCCATGCTTTTTCTTCATATGTTTTTTTAACAACCCTCGAGTGCGTATATTTTATAGCATATGCTGCAGATATAATGGTCTTGTCTGACAACTTGTCTTGTATGGGTTTTCAAATGTTGTTTTAAATTAGTCTTCATTGAAGATCTATAATCACATAGAGCACACTTAAAAGGTTTTTCTCCCTTGTGTATTTTCATATGGTGAGTTAAATTACTCTTTTGTATGCATCCAAGGTTACATATATTGCATTTATAAGGCATTATACCAGAATGCTTTATCATATGTTCTTTCAAACTGGTAGGTCGTATAGTGCTATAATCGCATTTACTGCATTTTAGAGGCTTTTCATCTGTATGGGATTTTAGATGATACAATAAACTAGATTTGTGCCCATAACTAGCGTTACATATATGGCAATGATACGATTTTTCTCCTGTATGGGTTTGCAAAAATGTCTATCAAACTCACTCTTTAGCGCACATATATGACTACAGACGTTACATTTAAAAGAGGTGTCGCCTGTATCCTGTATGGCGCTTTTCATGTCGGTTTAAGTGACCGCGATCTCGACTACTAAAATCGCATTTACCACATTTGGTAGGCAGTGCCTACCTAAAAATTTTCAGAAATAATACGTAATTTGAAATATACAAATATGTGTAAAAAAGGCATAGGTACTACTTTATATACAGGGTGTTTCTTAAATGGCGGACACGGAGAGCACTACGCGATTCTCATCTTAAAACTGAGTTGAAAAAGTATAGGCGATTTTGTCCTAATGCATTTAGTTTCCGCGTTATTCGCATTTTAAAAATTTTAAATTTGACAACATTGCGCATGCTTGCACGGACTTTGTTTTAAACGTTTGGTGTTTTAGTAAGGCAGTATGAACAAGTTTCCTAGGTAATAACCTCATAGCTACAATGCACTGTTGCAACACATTGAAAAACATTTTAGCAACAGATATTTATCAGAAAGAATGTCTTCGGAGGAAGGAATACAACGTATAAAAAATTCCAAATTTATTAAGATTTAATATTTGATTGATGAACAATGCGGAACGGTTAAAATTTACCCGTTTTTCCAAAGCATAAAGGAATTGAATCTCAATCTTTGACGGAGAATAACTCTGAACTAGCGAAGAATGGGCATTATTGTATTATATTTTTCCAATTGGTATCTGGAGGGGAATGTAGTACTGTGCTCCGTGTCCGCGATTTAAGAAACACCCTGTATTTATTATTATTAAGAACAAAATAACTTCGTAGAATTTAAATAACCGATATCCGATACCGACAGCGTGCATGATTCCATCACCGAAAGGCTCGCCTAGCTATGGCTAGTTTACCAGTCTGTCACTCTTAGCAAGTCTGCATAATTCGTATACAAAAATTTTCTAATATTGAGATCGTACACTAGTACTAGTAGTGTTGGGGGTGTTGCGGGATTCTCTACAAGCGGAGGCTCGCCTTAGTCGCCTTTGGACTGATGGGAGTTGCATTTCCTCTCGATTCCCGATTCCTAGTAAATCCTAATGCTAATACCTACCATGCTATAAAATTTAAAAGCATTATTTGTTGCATTTTTCCAGATGTACTACAGATGCAGGTTTTATTTTTGTTTATTTCGGTCTTCTCTTTTTAGTTCGGAACTAGGTACAATAATTGCAATGAAGAAAACATTTAGTTCCTTAGTGGGAGTGTAGCGGGATTCTGTGCTGGCGGAGGCTCGCCTTTGGATAAGGAACTACTGATGGGAATTGTATTTCCTTTAAGTAAACACGTTCGCTTATTATTTATTTTGTCTGTTGGCAATTACCTCTGTAGAAAGGAACTTTTCTGCATTAGAGCGAATTAAAACTTATTGGCGCAATTTAATAAATCAAGACTGATTTTCAGCATTAAGTGCAATAGAAAAAGATTTAGTTTCCGAACTGGAACAAAGCAATTGGTGGTATGATAAAATAATCGATCATTTTGCGGCTATGAAAGAAAGACGTATTGATCTTGTATATAAAAAATAATATACGTGTTCCCTAATATACTAATTTGAATAAAGTGCTGTTTGAAATTTTGAAGTTTTTTGAATTTTTTGGATTTGCCTACCCTAATTTTTAACCCACGGACCGCCACTGATGGTCACACATACTACATTTGAAAGGTTTTTCCCCTGTGCGTGGATCTTCATACGTCGCTCTACGTTACTCTTTTGTAAACATTTATAGTCACATAAACTGCATTTAAATTCTTTTTCTCGTGCACCATGCGTATTCATATGTCGTTTTAGTTGTACCTTTGTTAAAAATCTATAATCACACACAGTACATTGATGTGATTTTTTTCCTTTATGGATGAGTAAATGTGCATTTATGGAAGATTTCGTCGCACATCGAAAATCGCATAAATGGCAACTATATGGTTTTTCTCCCGTATGGATTCTGAGATGATCTTCTAATTTAACCCTTGCATTAGTTCTAAAATCGCAGCCGTTGCATATAAATCGTTTATCCCCTGTATGAATTTTCATGTGTTGCTTTAAGAAACTCATGCGTCTAGTTGCAAAATCGCATTCTTTGCATTTGTAAGAATTTTCTACACTATGGATTAACAAATGTTTTAATGTTTTGTTATAGAACCCTCGTGTGCAGTTTCAAAATAACATACACTACACTTAAACGGCTTTTCCCCAGTATGGAGTCTCATATGTTGCTCTAACAGGGCGTTACTTGCGAAGCTACGAACACACTCATTAGCATTACATTTATGAGGTAGATTTTTGATATGTTTTTTAAGAACATGTTGCTTTAGAACACATCTTCGTAAACATTTATAAGAGCATTTCTTGCATCGTAAGGGTTCTGCATGCAGATGTTGTCTCAAGTAAATTCTCTTCCCGAATACAGCACTACATAAAGCACAAACAAATTTTTCTTCATTGTTTGTTTGGGTCTCCTCAGTTTCATTGTCTATATCTAATTCTTCAGTATTCAAAGGCTCGCGCTTAACGTAGATGTCACCATTATCAGCATTGATTCCAAAGGTTATATCAGGATCTTCAGGAATTATTTGTAGACGGTCCAAAAATTGAACACGTTCAAGTATCACTGAAATTATCAACAAATAAATATAGAAGACGATCTATTTATATTTTAATCTTTAGGATTAGTTATATTTAATCTATGTGTTAGCAAATACTAAGCACAAATGGGGCTGGGCGGAAAAGCTAGGAACTAAGAACAGCACTGGACAATCAAACAAATGAATATTAAACATGGCTGAGAGGAAAACAAATATGCAACGTTGTCAGATTTACATTAAACTACTACCAACAAGGACAATAAATAAATTCAATAAATCAGCGAAAAAAAAACATCGTTGAAGACAAAGGACAGACAAGACAACAAAAACGACAATCGTGAACAAAATAGAAAAGGAAGAGTAGATAAGAGAAATGGAAAGAGACCTTAAAAGATGACCAAGGAGGGTTCAGGAACAAAAATAAAAGGAAGACCTCCAGAGCACTAGTGGGGGACAAAACTTACTTACGGGGCAAATAAGAACTTTTTTTTTTTTTTTTTAAAAATCAGGAATACTATTTAATTTTTTATTTTAATTTTCATCATCAGAACTTACATTTACGCCAGGATATTTTAATTTTAATTTTATAACTTCAAGCTTATAACGTTTTTGTTCTATCTCAACTAATTTTTGAAGATTAACATCAATGTTTGTTAATTTATTTGTTTGTTAATTTATTAACAATATTAACTTCATTCAATGTTTCTTCATTTAAAACATTTTTGAAAGAATTATAAACTGAATTATTTTTTCGAGATTTAGACTCGGTTTCTTCATGGTGTGGACTATCAAGACGCTTCCTTTTTTCCGCGCGTAGTACCATATATTTGCAGAATCGTTTAAAATTTGCGATGTACCAGGTCCTAGGAATTGATTTGTAGATTTTTCTTGTTCTATAATTTTAAAAACAAATTTATTCAGAATGAAGAGAATATAAAAAAAATAGTGCGTGCGAGTATCGAACTCGCTACCTATAGATTGGTAGGTCAATACTCAACAACTGAGCAGCAACAAAAAAGTATTAAAAACATTCAGTGTACTATATCTATCTCTGTCTTTGATGGATCTAATTTTGAATTATTAGACCCTACGTTGGTTATTTCCAAATACTTATTCCCTACCCTTAAATATTAATATATACCTACCATTATTGCTAGGGAGAAAACTTATTTCGTCAACATCTTTTAATTCATCAATAGTTACGGTTCCTATAAGGCGTATCTATTAATTTTTCTTCGATATCGGATAATGGTTTTTCGGGGGGTTCTCCTGTTAAACTTGCGGAAAGTTTTAAAATTCTGGCCCGTTTCCTAACGGAAGATTTCCAGTCGGTAAATACCTAAAAATAAAACAGTTAAATTTTGGTGAGACAATAAAGGTATTTAACTTACCCTTTTCCAACCTGTTGTATTTTTTTGAGGACCTCCAACACTATTAAAACGATTTGTTAATTTTCTCCAGGTTAGTTCTAAAATGTTTGGATTTTCTGGATAACTTTTATTGAATCTAAAGCATTCATTCTTTTCCAGTTCTTCCAAGTACAGCATGTATTGTTTCCTTGTTGTCTTGACACACCTCCTCTTCTTATCTTCCATAATAAAATTATTATACAGCCTTAAGACTGGCATTTACTTAAAGCAAAACCGAATTTGATGTATGGAAAGTTGCATACCTACAATAACAAGAATAATGGTTGCCTTGGAATTTTGTTTCATATTTTTAAATATTTCAGAGTCTTCTGACGTTACCAAAATTGAAAAATGCAATAAAGAATAATGAATTTACTGTATTGAATATAGATTTTGTCGTTATATTATTTTAATTTTTTTTTGTCAAACAACAATACCTATTCATAGTAGAAACTAGAAAGTTGTAATCCGTTATAATCCGTCTTTTGTGTAGGTATTGGCTCCATTGTGAGTTAATGGTCCTGTTAGTTGTGTTGCCTACATGCTGAATTGCAAAAGGTGAATTATATTGATATTTCTAAAATTTTATTTCCATTATTTCAGAATTAATTTTTATTTTAGAAAAAAAAATCTTGTGGCATTTGAAAGAGCGTGGTTATATCTATCTATTGCTAGAGAGAATTTTTCGATATTCATATTTTTGTAAATACTACTTGAAAATTTTAAAGTAAAATAGAGTTGTACATTTTTTAATGCTGAAAAGTTATTTTTTAGAAATTAAACAAAAACGTTCTATGTGTAGACAGATAAAACACCAGTAATAAGAAAAAAATTTCGCCCGCCCTTCCTACTTAAACTTGGCCCTGAAAAATTGGAACAAAATGTGCATAAAATGGACTATATTTCAAGGTGTAACTCCAGCCTTAAGTAGTAGGTATATTTTGTAACTTTGAATTTTTAAGAAATTATTGCCAATTATTAGGTATCCTCCATTGGGTTTAGGTAGTACCTGGTACTTTGGGCAAATATTTTTCATGGACCGGGTAATCTTTAAGGCTTGTATTTAGTAGACGCTCGAATCTGTTTCAGCGACAGGTGATTTTTCCTATGCGCCTAATGAAAATAATATATAGGCAACTTACAATGCAGAACTTTTCAAAAACTGTTAAAGTAGGAGAGTGACGTGTCTGGCCTTTAGGTCTGGCCATCGACCATCGTGCATTGTATGTTATCAGTTGCCAACTACGTATATCAGACGTGTCTGCAGCTGGTGTAAAGCTATCTTTCGTGTATTTTTACTTTTCCATACCACCTCTGGTATTTATGGGAAATATTGATATCGTGAAAATTTTCGAAATTGAGATGTGTTTTGGACCTCCAGGAACCCAAAAAAGTTGTTTAGAAAAAATGTCTGTCTGTGGGTTGGTGGGTGTGTATGTATACAGGGTGTTTCTTAAATGGCGGACACGGAGAGCACTACGCGATTCTCATCTTAAAACAGAGTTGAAAAAGTATAGGCGATTTTGTCCTAATGTATTTAGTTTCCGAGTTATTAGCATTTTAAAAATTTTAACTTTGACAACATTGCGCATGCTTGCACGGACTTTGTTTTAAACGTTTGGTGTTTTAGTAAGGCAGTATGAACAAGTTTCCTAGGTAATAACCTCATAGCTACAATGCACTGTTGCAACATATTGAAAAACAATTTAACAACAGATATTTATCAGAAAGAATGTCTTCGGGGGAAGGAATACAACGTATAAAAAATTCCAAATTTATTAAGATTTAATATTTGATTGATGAACAATGAGGAACGGTTAAAATTTACCCGTTTCTCCAAAGCATAAAGGAATTGAATCTCAATCTTTGACGGAGAATAACTCTGAAACTAGCGAAGAACGGGCATTATTGTATTATATTTTTCCAATTGGTATCTGGAGGGGAATGTAGTACCTACTGTGCTCCGTGTCCGCGATTTAAGAAACACCCTGTATAATGTATGTTATGTATGTATGTATACCTATGTGACAGCTCTAACGCAAAAATTACTGAACCGATTTTGATTAATTTTGAAATGAAGGGATATATCGAAAATTCATCGACAAAATAAGCTTTTCAAAAAAATCCTAAACCGAAAGCGGAAGTTAGACATGTATTTTTAGTAGCATTTTTTTCAGAAGCAGAATTTGGAAAATATGAGTTGCGAATATGAAAGAAGACCATAATTTAAGAGAAACAGTTTTTTACCGAACTCTCTAACTTCAGAATGGCGGCCGCTATGAATTTTTCAAAATTTTGACTTTTAACGCCCCAGAACTAAAAAAACAGTTATCTGATCAGGTTCTGCAACAACTTGTTTGAAAGCCCATTGATCCTCTGTTTTAGTTATATGAATTTATCATATCACAAACATGAACTAATACCACAGAATAAATACCTTCGGAATTGATTCTGCGCTAATACTGAAAGTGTACATTAATTGCTTTTTAAAACCGTAGGCATATCTGTTTTGAAACCGATCCGCGCGGCTCCGATAAGAATGCAGGTACTGGTTGCAACTACCTGCAAATTTCTCCTTTCATTCTTTTCTGACCCATCGACATAATTTAACCTGTACTTGTGGCCTGTAACTAGGTTTAGAAACTTGTATAAATTTGATATAAGTAATTTTAGTAAATCATTTTGTATGTTTATGATATTCGCTTTATTTATTCAATTTTTTAATTACCTATACAAAAGTTGTAAAATCGTGTAAATTTTTCATATAGGTACTCAAAACTTTTTATAAGAATAAACCACTGTTTATGTATGGCGTAGATTCAGATCAGACAGATAGTTCCAGCAACGCACCTAAGTGTTGCCACCATCAGTACATCAGTAAACGTATTTTTTGTTTATTCTGCAAAACAAATTTCTTTAAGATTAAAGTTAGGTACCTGTAAATAATATTTTGATTTCTTTCAGAAAGTGATCTTCGCCTTCTTCTGATTCGTATTCCCCATTATTTGAGAACTTTTCCTTTTCGTATGGAATAGAATATACGTATTGGATAAATGTACCTTCGGGATGTTCATGTAGCTAAATTATACAGCACAATCAAAGAACACTTGTTAAGAAAATTATTCATTACTCATCCTTTATATCAATTTCTAATGCCTATTATAAGAGTGACTACAGTTTTATTAGTTTATTAATACAAAAAATAAAATCAAAACTCCCTTCTAAAATAACTATAATAAAAGTTCTAACAAAAATCTAATGTTTAACAAAAATTTATAATGCATAGGTACAAGATTATTTAACTTTAACTGAATATCCCCAAACTAATATTCCAGCAATATTTGTAGATATGAATAAACTGATTTTTAGAACTTGAAGGAGGTTAGGGGCTTGCTCCAACTCCATCGCGGTTTGGGCTCCAAGATCGAAAAAATTGTTGTATTTCAAGTTTATTTGTATCTGCAAAAATAGCTATACAGGTTAATGTTGGCTACTAGGAACATAGGCACATGTACGCATGCACACAGTCATACTTTTACACACTGCACCTTGATCTTTTTTAATATCAAAGTACTTCCCTATGGTACTTCCAATTGTCAAATAAATTAATGATTAGGAAGATAAGGGTACACGTTTTATTTATTTAGCATTAGTCCTAGTAATCAATAACACGCAAATAAATTTTTTCCTCTTCCTGTTCCTTTATTCTTTTAATCAATATTTTATTTGATGGTAAATGCTCTAATATTAAAAAAATCTAGGTGCATAGTGAAAAGCATCATAAAAACATGACTGTCATGCATGTCTCTATGTTCCTAGTAGCCAACATAATCTGTATAATAAAACTGATTGGAGCTGGTCAAACACCCTATGTAAATTGTAGGGTGTTTGGCATATAATTTTTAAAAGCAAATTAACATTCAGAAATTATGTAAAGATCAACTAAAGCTATGATCTATAAATTGCACAAAACAAGAAATTAAAAAAAACTGAAGGTAATTGTTGTCGGTGATCCATTATGTCACCAGCAACATTACTAGTATGTGCACAGCAATAGTTGATCTTTATATAATTTTCTAATGTCTGATAATCTTTGAGACACACTGTACCTATAATTGTTACAGGTATTCAATTTGCCACACTTAGGAATATTATTCAATACTTCTCTTTATAATGATAGAAGTAACAAAATGCATATGATACTCTAAGGCAGGTTCAAGTCAGTCTACACCTTTCCATTGCAGTCCATCTTCTGGTTGGTGGTAACAAATACCTTGCAAGGCGATCTCAACAAAATATTCAATCTGAATAATTTTTAAACATGGTAAGAATCTCTGTTGCAAGCTTCCACAGCCAATGTTCGTGGCATATGGGGTCCCCAGTTGAATGTGGTGGTTTTAGATAACATCCAAGCAACAGCAACTTGGAACATAAGTCTGCACTGCCAACATGTGGCTCCAATCACGCTCCAATGCAAAAGTCTATTAATTCATGGCAGTCAAATTTCTTACCTTTTCTTTAATGTGAAGTTTATATGAGGAAAATATATAACTCATTATTTTCTTGATCATTTTATCTACAGTATTTGTATTATGAATTGTATAAACATCTAAAATAGCATTATCGGTTTAATAGACCTTAAGTTAATAAAAATGATAACTTTCTGAAAATAAAATGTATAAAAAAAAAAATATGCAAGTTAAGTTATCCTTGGCTAACTCAAAAATAAACACTCGATGAAATGTTTGTAATTTTGTTTGCGAGTATGAACACAAAGGAATTTGTAGTGTTTTACCATTTACATACGCGCATTAGTTATAGACAGATTTAAAAGTATAGTATACCTAATGTGTTGAATTTTATTATTTAAAGAATCATTTATGCCTCATGTGGGTACAAAATAAATACAAATAAATACATTAAAATGTTATAAACATTAAAATTTATTTATTTATTTGAAACAGCACTAAGAGAAATACTAAAGAAAACACCGACGTACTTTTTGATCTATTGAGAACTTTACAGTGCGACGAATGGTATTTAATAACCTATCTAAACTGCAGTCCCGTTAAGAACATACACTGCAGTAATTAAATAATTGCTTAGGTTAACTTCGTATAAATAAATATGAATTTTACATTAATGAATTGAGATTATAATTTCACTAATCACATTCTAAATTAATATAGGTGACACGGTGATTACACACCATTCCATAAAAGAAAATGATTGGTCCGTGACTTAAAACAGTATAAAGCAAGAGTTCCAACTTAGGTGTGACACAAACTATCCCAAGAACAGTACCCACACACCACTTACTATATTTTCACTAAATGAGGTTACAGAGTCTCAGTTATCTGTTTGGGATGCTGTTTTACGACGTGCTAAACGTTCTGATCGTGATAATGAAGTACTTGATGATGGTTCGTTATTCATACCTGAAGAACAGAACAGAAATATATCCCAATGGCAATCTCAATTTTATGATGTAGAGGGTGGATTGATTTCAATGTCATTGTAGAGGATATATCAGTAACTAAGGAGAAAACTGATGGCATATTCTCTAGCTTTTTTTATATTATAGACGAAATTTTGCTATTGTTTTTCATTTTCAAGAAAAATGCGATTTTCTAAAATAGCTCCAGAATACGCAATCAGTTTTCTCCTTACAATGCTTCCTGAGATACCGTATAGGCATAGAAATTGAATCACCCTGTACAGCAGATTTTATATACTCACTTTTGCTAGTTCCTGGATTACCATTACTGTACCCTATGTTATTACGTGCACTAATGGATGTACCAGAGGTGGAAGGAGTACTATCTTCCTTACTGCTACCAGATCCATTAGTAGGTTTTGCTGGTTGTGGAATAATTGTGATTTCATCGTTAATTTTCAAAGGCTTTAAAACAGATTCATTTTTGCCAGCAGAACTTGTAGATGCAGCAGCAGCAGTCTTCTTGTCCATAACACGTTTAGCAACCACGCTATGAGCAGAGTAAACATGACTTTCAAATTGTTTATACATTCCAAATGTTGCTGTACAAACTGTACATTTATAAGATAGATGGGCTGGTTTTAAAGTCATGTTGTGATCCCGTGCTACGTGATTAAGCAACTTCCACTGATAAACCTAATAAAATAACACAACATTAGTTTCATTTTCAGGTTCCAAGTCAATCAAAATTTACCCTTCCACAAACAGGACAACGCCCAGCATCTTTACTTCTATTAGCAGCTTCTTGCATACTAGACGTAACAAGTCCATGTGATCCTAGTAAATGTCTTTCCAATCCCTGGTCAGTGAAGAATCGAAATTGGCACTTCTGGCAATTTAGAGGAGGCCTATTGTAAATCATCTTAGGATGAATTTTCACTTTATGAATCCACTGCATGTGATTTCTTAATTGTTCTAAATCTTTAATATATCCGTCACATATTTCACAAATAACAAATGAGTTCTTCGGATTGGAATCTCCTGGTTTCGTAATAGTTACTCCAGTGGTAGTACTTCCACGAGGCAAAGGAGTTATAGAAATGCTTGGCTGTTGTACTGGCTTCATTTTACTCAAAGGACTATGTTGCTGTTGCTAGATCATTGAAAAAGAATACACATATCAATGATACATATAAAATCAGGTAATTTCTAGTTATGTAATAACCAAAGGAGGATTATGATGCTTGAACAAAAAAAAAATATGGAGTATTGCAAAATATAATTCCAACCATCTCTCTCAACTCAACTCTCAACATGTTGCATATTTGATGTCTTATAAAATAGTCCTAAAATTTCCAAAACATTTTCCTCATAATTAGAAATACTACCTGTTGACCTAAATTTTAATTGCATCCTATACAGTACATCCACGGATTGAGTTACAAAGAGGCATGATTGAGCAAACATTTTTCAATTTAAATTTCATATATGGGGATTAAGTCCTACTCAGCTTGAAACTAATTATTGTAAGTATAATTTCGTATTTTTCAAATCAAGGATACAGAAATGTGTTTGATTCAGTAAAGTAGCAGATATTTCTGAAATTTTGCATGGGGGTATGATTTTACATTCTGAACAACTTTTCTTAATGAAGTTTTATCGTAACTAGTGCAGAAAAGCTACTTTAGCTGAATAAAAAATATTCCTTTATCAAGGCTACCTTGATTTGAAAAAAATTGAATATACTTTCTGAAATTTCGCATGGATGGATGATTTTGGTTTGTGAAGAACTTTTCATAATGGAGTTCTGCTATAGTTACCACACAAAAACTACTTTACTTGAATAAACAACATTTCTTTATCTACCACCAAGGCCTCTTTGATTTGAAATCAACACAAATTTTTTTAGGGCTGCCATATTTGTTGAGTGTGAACTCTTTGCCAAGATTCTGATTGGCATTATATGAAGTAATAATAATGTAATGTACGATTGTGAAAACTTGACCAATTTCAGTTCTGCTGTATCTAAACTGTCCTGGCTCTGCAGTTCCCAACAAAATGTTACCATTTCGCTTAAAACTGCATCTTGTACAGTACCGCCCAAACTTGAAATTACGTACCTGGTAGTACAGTTTGCAGATGCAAAAATAGATATTTTACAAGTCTGCAGTACAATTTGGGCTCCATCACTTTTTAAATATTTCTTTTAGTTCTGGCATGTTTTGTAAAAGCAGTACAAGTTAGTATAGTATAGCAGGAATTGACAAGCTAATCAGAATTGCTTACTTCATATTAGTAGAGATTCAAAAATGGCCCATATTTAACACATAACTTCAAAGGCAATAAGTAACTACTCTAAAGCTGTATTCTGGGTTAAATCATAATCAAATAAAAAATATTTAATGAAGAACGAGGAATAAAAGAAAATTTCCGGGAAGGTAACTTTATAAATAGTTATTAAAGTGAAGAATTAATGATGAAACTCAATGAAAAACAGCATTGAAAGGATGAATTGACTGTAACATTTGCAAGCAGTGTGACAAGTGCGTACCTGGATGGTGATTGAGTTGGGCGTGGCAGATATGTTGGGCAGAAACGCGGTGGCACTGCCTAAACGGCCGCCCATCTCCTGTCCGCCCACCACCTAACACACACATCAAAACCTAATTACTCTAGCAAATAAAACTATAACATTAAGCTTTGTTGGAGACTTCTGTTAATATATTAAAAGTGCTCATCATGAAAACAAAAGAGAACAAAAGAGGAGAAACAGTAGCTGTTAAAGTATTTTAATTAAAACATACTACTCACCTGATATAATTGATTTCCACTCAATTGGTAATTTGTTGGTACAAGAACAGAACCACCAGACATATTCCCTTGCTTATACAACATGTTTGTAGTAGCAGAAGATTGTCTGGCACCAGGTGGTGTTTTAACATTTGTAGATAAGGATGGTCTACCCCTTCCGCGCTGCATTGCAGGCAAATTAGAAGACATTTTGGACATCATTTGATACTGAGAGTTTCTAGCCATAGCCTGGTAAACAGCAGCAGCAGTTCCTAACCCCTGTTGCTTCATTCGAGGAGCTCGAGGAATTTTTGCTGGAGGTTCATAATCTGCAGGTGGCTCTAAATTACGATCTGGTTTGAATTTTCGAGTACAAGCGACTAAATGTCTTGATAGCTTTCCCTTTTGGTTATCTTCAAAAGGACAGTTAGGACATTGATGAAAAGCTGGTGCTCTTTCTAAACGCCCCCTTACCCCATGCTGGACTTCCATATGAAACAGTATATCATGGGGACTCCGAACTTCGTACGAACAAAAATTACACCGATACACATAATTCTTCATGTGAGGGGTTTCCAAGTGATACGCCATAGCAAGAGATGACTCAGTTTTGAAACTACAGAATTCACACTTTTTAGTTTCCATGTGATATGGTTCATTATTTTCTTTAGTGAACTCGAGATTTTTCGTTAAAGAACTAATAGTTCTGAGTGTTTCAGGATTTTGACCACCTTCACGTTCACGTCTTCGTTTTTGTTGCTTCAGAAGGTCCGATTGAACAGCTTCTTGAACTAAACTGTATCCAATACCCATAAAGAATTTACCTAAAGCACTATCAAAGTAAGTAGTAGGAGGTTTCCTCAACTCTGCTGCTAACGTTGTAGCAGTCGGTAATGGCATTGACGGTAAATCAGTATCTGATTTTTTTTCTTTTTTAGTATTTTCTTTGTTTTCTTTTTCATTATCAGCCGATGTATTTTCTTCTTTTTCACCCTCAACTTTTTTATCTGCAGTTTCTTTATCAATATCCGTTTTCTCATCATCTGTTTTAGCCCCATCTTCTTTCTCCTCATCCTCCTTCTCATCATCATCTATATCATCTTTACTTTTTTCTTTATCATCACTTTTCTCTTTATCATCATCACCTTTTTCCTTCTGATTTTTAAGCTTTTCTCTTTCTTTTTCTTCCTCTTTTTCTTTTTCTACTTTTTCGAGTTCCAATTTCTCTTCCATTGTTTTCTTTTTCTGTTCAGCTATTTCACTTTCAAGGTTTTTAACAAAGTCTTTTAAATCTTTAATTGGTGGTTTTTCATACACATAAGGAACAATAAATGATGGAGCTTCTACTACAAACATATCATCGGTCAATGTTGGAAGTACGGGTGCTAGAGGAGGTGGAGGTGGGGTTGGTTTAGGGGGTGCTGCTTGGGGGGTCATAGGAATTGGCGTAATTGTAGCGCGCATATTAGCAGGATAAATACCTTGTGCTGGCAGAGCCATAGGTAGCATAGAGTATGAATTTGAGATCGTAGTAGAAATGGCAGGCTTTTGGGCAATAGGAATAGGACCTCGACCTGATAAAATAGAATTCGTATCGATTATAACTAAAGTAGGTTCCTTTTTACTATTATTGTTATTATTAGCTGTTGATTTTGAAGCAATTTCAGCTAGACACTTTGTGTCCTTCACTACAATAGTTGAACTAGATATTCGCGATTTCTTTAAAATTGTTTTTTCAATTTGCAATGTAGAAGTAGGGGGAGGGAGATCTGCAACAGCCAATGGGTCTTGCGGCATGACTTCTTCAATATCAGATTCTTCTGAAGATTGTTCTTGTTCTTGTAACCGCTTTTTTTCTTGTGCTTTTATATATTCATCTTCTTCAGCTTCTATGTAACTTTTTCTCTCTTTATTTAAATTTCTTGAACTCCGCCGTGGAGGACCAGAATCGACTACCTTCTTTTTCTTTTTGGCTGGACTATCATCTAAACTTATAACATCTCCCTCATCAAATGTCGTAGGGATACTCGTGGTGTCTGAAATTTCAACATCATCACCACTTTCACTCACACTTCCATTTTCAATTGCATCTTCTTTATTATCATCCAATACTTCTATTAGGTCCTTATTATCATCCACTACTTCTATTGGATCTTTATTATCATCCAGCATAACAATATCTTCACCTGAATCATTCAAAACTTCAGACTTTTTGTCATTACTATTACTTTCAGTTTCAACTATTGCCTCGTCAGAACTATTCAAACCATTTGTGAGAGCTACAATGTTTTCTTTCTCACTTTTTGTTTCTTCCTCTACGTCACTGTTATCTATGTCATGTATCTGGTCATCTAATTCGTGTTCTTGTTCGTTACTGTCTTCATCGTGTATGATTTCTTCTACTTCCATTTTTTCTTGTTCATCATCTTCTTCTAAATCATTTTCCTGCATTTCATTTTCTTCTACACTTTCTACATCATCATCTACATCTTCTAAATGGACACTAGCAATATCTTCATCTGTTTTCTCATGATCAGATGAGTTGTCATCCTGATCGTCATTATTCGTTTCACTTTCAGCAACCTCATTAGTAACATCCTCATTGTCGTTGTCGTCATCATCATCTTTGTAGTCAGAGACATCACCATTTACACTTGCACCATCTAAAAATCAAATATATATATTAAATGTTGCCAGTTTTAGTAATCACAAACTATGGACAATAAGAATTATTACTTTAAACCATCACAATAAATAAGAACACAAAATCAATGTTTTTCTATTATTCATGTTCCCTCCTTTCCATTATAATGAATATTCAAGGATGTTCTTATACCGTACCCTTATAATTATTTTTTAATTGAAAATAACAAAATGTTGTAACAGGCAAGGAAAGTACTAACTTAAATTTGCACAATAGCTGATCTCACAATCATAAACACAAGTGAAAATTTAAAAAAAAAACAGAAGAAAACAAAGTAAAACCCTAAATTCCTTCTTTTATGTGCAATCTATTTACTTGAAAGATAAAAAGAATAAAAGAATGAAAATAGGGAGAAAAAAAGGTTAACCTTTAACCATCTCAGAAACAGTAATACAGTGGCATTTTCAGGTGTATGTGTAGTAGAAATGAATGAAAAGAATAGAAAAAAGGCCATAAAACAAAAGAGACTCTTAAGACAAAATACCAAAGGAGCAGGAGTAATACTACAAGAGTATACCCACTCCCACCAAGGAAGAAGTCCCAAAAAAAATATAAAAGCATTGAAAAAAACAGAAATTATTATAATGGGTCAAAAGAAGTTAGAACAGCAATTTTGCTTCGTCAAAAATATTTGGTAACAAGCAAAATTTCCACAGAAAGAGAATGCAGATGACCATATCCATCTACTTCATAAAAACAAGTGTTCAACCAAAGTGTACCTATAACTAAGTACAGATTCGGGAAATAACGTTTAAGGATTTCTTGCCTATAAAATATTTTCCACGATACTACAAAAAAGGTTACAGTCACATCCAAAGGAGTCTCCACAACAGAGGTTATGTAGTCACACATACAATTAAGCAGATCAGGGAAATATGCACAATCTATTTTTTAATCTAAGAGTAGGGTTACAACACACACCCCAGACAGGCTAAGCTCTTCGTTATTTAACTTAGCGCCGAAGACGTTATAAAAACAGTAAAGCTAAACTTGAAAGAGTCTAGTTTTAATAAATCTATGCAATTACTCTCCTATGCAGATGGTATTCGATTAATATTAACATCTAGAAAACAAATAAAGGAAGTGTATGTGGAACTGCACTGTAGTGAAGATATCTCTAGTGATTAATGAGAATGAATTTGAGTATAAGTGAATAAAATAAAATAGAAAAAACAAATCCTACTCATAAACACACAAATTCAAGACTACTAATAAATATTAATAAATATTGTCTAGTTCTGATATCCATTTGAATGAATGTGAACAAATGGGATTACAAGACACTTCTCCTACAAGGGATTGGTAACATGGTAGAGTACCCATTAGGGTAGGGTTCGAAAAGCAGATTTATGCTTCTGTGGCTTTAAAGGGTTTTTAAAATAATGTGCAAATAACATTAGTGCAAAGAAAAATTAAATTAACAAATAAAGCAGATTATAGATTGCCAATCCTGATAAAAGGATTTCAAGTAGGAAATATAGAGATGGAGAAGGGGTGAAAGGTGGTGCGAAAAATTAAACTTCCAGTTACATAAATGGTAACATAGTTAAATACAGAAAAGTGGTAACACTACAATGGAGAGACCATGTCCAAGATTATAATGAAGAGATTTACAAAGTTAGATGCAAAGATAATATGTTCATTAAGCAGGTAGCTTTCATGAAAAATGAGATAATAAAATGACACATCCATACATGTCAATCCTTATGGTGACAGTCTAATAATCATGTAAATATAAACAACTTAACAAGCACAGACAAAAATTAAACTATAAACTACCATAATAGTGAATACACAAAATTAACAAAAAAAACCTATAATTTATACACAAGTATCTATATGAAACCATGCACATTAGGTACAATTTAAACTTTCAGCAACTGAATAATATAAACATCAAATTTGACATCGGACAATCTTAAACTATAACTAAAAACAATCTGCTTCTATTTCTTCCATGTATAAAAATGTTTCGAAATTACGAGATGCAGACTATATGCCTTTAATTTTAAGTTTAAGAAATATTTATGCTAATGTATTGAAATTGTATTATTGTACGTGTTGATACCTTTTATGTTCTCTTCATTTGAATGGATTTCGTCCACTTCCCCCATCTCAGCAGTTGCCATAGCCCACAAGAAAACCTAAAAAATATCAAGATTGTAATCCATTACTTTCTACTAATAGATTCACTAATTGCTGCTATGTATTTATTTTCATAAGAATTACCTAGGCATACCAACTGAAAAAAAATGTAGATTTAATTTATGCCTCGAATTATGCCTTGAAACCTGTCTTTCATTTCAGAAGAATCAGTTTAGTGTAAGTACCTATGTAAATAATTACGTGTAAATAATAACTAGGGTTCATTAAAATATAGAACACCTTGTGTAACACTATTTTCCATCTTCAAACATAAAAAATTATAATGCGTGAAAGAATTATTTGAAAGAAGTGTCCTACAGGTGTTTCACCTCAAAATTGTAGCATGTGAAGATAATCTAGTCATTGTGTATCTCCAGTGCATGCTAAGACTTGAGTGGAGGATTATGTAAAAAATGAAAACTAAATAAAGTAAAGAATTGTATCCGGTTGGAAGAATACTAAAAAATGTTTGTATCAAGTTTCTTCACCAATAAAAATGGAATACAAATAGAAACAAGGGATCAGTATAATATAACCTAAAAGATATACTTCTAACAAAAATTATAGAGTAAAAAATTTAGTAGGCCGTGAAATTTAAACCCCACTCTTGGTGGAAAATTATAATAAACGGCCAGTGCTGCCACCACTGGAAAAATTAATTTAAACAATAAACAGGAACTGTGGGGAACGGAATGAGTCATGTTTGAATAAATAATAATACATTTTGTACAAATTGACTGTGTAATTACCAAAATTTAACACATTCCCGATATTCCCGCCAAAGCAATTGGGATTTTAGATCACGTCGACATTGAACAGCTGCACAGCACCAATAGTAAGTTGCTACGATCGTAAATACCCGAACCAAAACACGACCCGCGACATTTAAAACTGTTGTCACACGTGTATTTCAAAACAGCTCGCTTAGAGCGAAAATTAGGGATTAATTGTTGATTATTATGAATTATTTGTATACAAAAACATGAGAGGAAAGAGCAGCACTGTCACTAACCCCTAACGCTACACTAAACTGCCAATATGGCGTCTAACGGTACGTCACGTGACCAAAAATAGTGACGTAGCACTCCATTCCACGATGTCTTAAATTTTTTTCATTACGTAAGCGAGTGTACAAATTTGAACAATTACGATTATTATAGATTACCACATCAACAAAAATTTCCCGATCTAATTGCATTATTTGAGAATTTAGCGATTCTCTAATTTTCAAACTTCTGAATTCCCGCCAATTGTAATAATGAAAAAAATAAATATTGTTTAATCCAATTTTATTTCCTTATTCCTGCTCAGTTAAATAAAGCTAAATATCAGCTGCACCATCTAGGATTAAAATTAAATCCAATAAATAAATTTATAATCTCGTGCGCATTTCTAAGAAAAATGTTGTTTTTTTCCTAAAAGAAGACGCAAAGTTACTTTCAGTAAAAGAATCTAGTGGCGTGGTTAAAATTTTAGTCATCCTTCTTTCTTTTTCTACAACGCAGAGAATCCGGACTAAACTATAGTCCGTTCGCGGAGAATTAAGCGCTCGCATAAATTTCCTGTTACACAAAAGTAATAGTACCCAAAACATAAGTAGAAAGTCTGGGAAAAGCTTCCAATTCTCTTAGCACGGGCTATATCCCGTTGCCGTTTCGCTTGAAACGGAATACACCGCGCCCGACGTTCAAAACGCCACCCGACGCCCCCCTTTCACGAAATGGTTGCGCCCGAACCTCATTTTGTTCATGGTATACTGTGTACCTAATAACTTTTTCTTAACGTTTCCAATCGGAGTCTGCCTGGGTCTACCTCTCTGCATCACTTTCTAATGGAAAGGATAATAAATAATTATTGACGTTAAGAAAAAAAAAATGGTTATTACAAAATACATTATACAGCGTACGGGAGATATTTTTCCATTAAAATATTTTATATCAAATTATGATTAAATATTTTTCCATTTTTTTATTATTAAGAAAAAGCACATGGAACAAGCACGTGTTGGTTCTTCAAGCATTCAAAGCACGCGTTGAAAACTCCGATTAAAGAACATTAAAATAAGGCGGCAGAAACAGAAACAACAAAAATCACGAAGAGCAATTGGTTTTGCCAAAATAGCCATAAATTATCAATCATCAATAATATTACTATCAAAAACATTTTAAAGCTTATTATAAATTTATAAATCAAATAGGTAGGTATTTCTGTACGACCTGTTAAGGAACGTTACACCTGAAAAACATCCTTGCAGTGTTCTATCGATTTTTCACGAAAAGGACGTAACACAAAATAAAACTGCAGCAGCTATAGAACGTCATTCATATTTTTGTTATGAATTCTTTGATTTTCATAATTAATATCTTTTTTCTTGAAATTAATTTGATATAGGAATATATCTTAATTACCTACATATCCTTCTATCAATCCTAAGAACATTTTGAAATTAACAATAAGTCGATATACCTAATTATTTATTTGTTATTATTAACTCGCACCAAAATACCATTCTAAATAGGTAGGTACAATGAGAATTATAAATTGACCATCAGTAGGTCATAGGTGGCGAGTAGTAGGTATACAACGTGTAGTCAGTTTTACGTAATTTATATTAGGTACAGGTATTATTGTGTTTATATTTTAAAACTACCACAAAGGGCATTTTCACGATTTTCAACATATTTGTATTTATTTCAATCAACTCAATTTTATAAAACCCAATTAACAGGCATTTTTTCATGTCAACCTATTCCCTATTTATGAACTGTGGATTGACTTATGAATTGAAACCTACGCTAAGGGAATTTTGCAGCAAACTCTAACCACTACAGGTTAGAGATATGCCATAGTGCCCGATTATTGCATACTACATAATTATTCTTATTTGTTTACATATTGTCACTCACTATTCCACACTTTTTTGTTAAATTTTATCCCTTCCAAGTTTGAACCCGGGTTATGCGGGCGATGATTGCAGAGGCTAGACCGACTGCGTCACAGAGACAACATACAGACTGTTACCTAAAAAACGCCCCAAGCGGTAACTTCGTTATTTTAAATTTTGGATCCACAAACTATATACAGGGTGTCCGGAAACAACGTTCCGTAACTTCGGCAGATTATTCTACATCCAAAAATATGAAGAAAAGTTCTCATGAACAGGGGTCCGGAAAAGCTTTCTAACGGAGCTACGGCTCTTTGAAGAGGGGCCTCAAAATGTGTTGTTTTATTAATTAGTTAATCAATACACCCTACCCGTTACGCACGCCCCTGGCTTTTTTTTCTATTTTTAACATTACCAAACTATTTCCCGTACCAAATATACCCTGGGTATCAAATTTTATCAATCTCGTTTCAGTATTGATTAACTAATTAATAAAACAACACATTTTGAGGCCCCTCTTCAAAGAGCCGTAGCTCCGTTAGAAAGCTTTTCCGGACCCCTGTTCATGAGAACTTTTCTTCATATTTTTGGATGTAGAATCATCTCCCGAAGTTACGGAACGTTGTTTCCGGACACCCTGTATAATTTTAAATGATAAGGCAAAATCTATCTTTTGACATCATCTTTTTTATTTTAAATGGAACACCCTATATAATTTTACATATTTGGATTCAGTGTGAAGTTCTGCTGAAAATTGAAATGAAGGGGTATATCGAAAATTCATCGACAAAATAAGCTTTTCAAAAGAATCCGAAACCGGAAACGGAAGTTAGACATGTTTTTTTGGTAGCATTTATAACAGTGTGTTTCAATTCTTGTTTTAAATCACTGGTCAACAGAGGTCAACATTTTTACTCGATTAACATTTTATTAAATAGGGCATCAGTTGAAATTCTCCAAAATTAAATTTCACTATTACATGCTAGTTTGTATCTTCATTTTTTAAAATCTCGTCCTCGTTTAGCGAGAAATATTCTTGCTCTTTGTGAGCTCGTGGCGATAGATCTTGTAAACACAATCAGAATTGTTCTTTGATATTCGAAACGTGAATCATTCAATTCAACAAATAATAATGTATGTATATACCTATTGTACAAGTCTTTACGGTTCTACTTTACCGAATACACCAACGACTTCATACGGTCCCGGAGATATAGTAATCCAGTGGTGTTAGATCCGGTGACCTGGGTGGCAAATTAGCAGAACCCCGACGCCTTATCTAACGATTTTCGTTTAAAAATGTTACCGTCCTGCCAAAATGTAGTAGTGTAGTAAAATAACAAAGTTGCTTATTGTACTGTGAAAAGCAAATACTCTGTATAGGTGATACAAATTTAGGAAAATGCAGAGCTGTATATTGAATAAGTTTTATATTTAAACTTCTTTCCTATTTTGATTAATAAAGGAGCTATAAGAGTATCAAATTCCGATATTCAAACTTCGTAGAGGGCGACACAATGAAATTCTAGCATTAATCAAAAACGAAAATGTATCTAACACCAAGCTGCACAAGTATGGAAAATTTAAACAAAATCGTGTGACCAGTTTTTTTGTAATAATTTTTCAAAAATATCAAAATTTTTGGTAGCGCCGCACGCCGCCGCCGTTGCGATCATTTTTGGATTCACTAAAGAAACTTTTCTTCATGGTATGGGGCTTTCAAACAAGTTGTTGCTGAACCTGATCAGATAACTGGTTTTTGAGTTGTGGGGCGTTAAAGTCAAAATTTTGAAAAATTCATAGCGGCCGCCATTTTAAAGTTAGAGAGTCCGGCAAAACACTGTTTCCCTTGAATTATGGTCTTCTTTTATATCCGCTACACAGATTTTCAAAATTCTGCTTCTGAAAACAATACTACCTAAAAAACATGTCTAATTTCCGCTTCCGGTTTCGGATTTTTTTGAAAAGCTTTTTTTGTCGATGGAGTTTTTGGTATACTCCTTCATTTCAATTTCATCAACATCGGTTCACTAGCTTTGCGTTAGAGGCGTCACATACACCTCCACATACCCACAGACAGACATTTTTTTTAAACCACTTTTTTGGGTTTCCTGGAGGTCCAAAACACGTATTTCCGCGAAAATCTGAATTTCGAAAATTTTCATGATATCAACACTCCCCATATAATATAGGTATGGGAAAGTAAAAATTCAAATTAACAGAATTTTGTAACGATTGATTTGAAGTTAGACTCTATGTTTATTCTCTTTTCATCCACAATGTTTATATTATTTAAGTCTCAAGTAGGTATCCAAAACTATTACCTACGCTGTTATATACATTTCGAACAATTTAACATAATCAGTTCAAAGAGTTTTAACGATTTTATCGACGAGTAATAAATAATTCGTCAATAATTTATGTGTTTGATCAAGAATAATAGTAGGTACTATCCATACTACACTATTATTATTAATCACTAGTGAATAGTGCAGTAGGAGCTTAAAAACGTCAAAATATATACAAGAAGTTTGGATCATGGATCATTTTATTTCACTCCATGAGTAGGTATTTTACTCGTTTATAATGGCTATTATTCACTAAGTGGCTCACGGTTCGTTTCGTACATTAAGGCCCGTGAATAATCATTATTATGCTTTTAAAGTTGATCGTGCGGAATTTGCATTGTTGATAAGTAATACGCGGTCACATTCGGATCGCTAATATTTTTTTTAACCGAAGTTACGAAAAAAGAGCTTTTATTTAAATAATTTCATGCTCAATTTATTTATTTATCTTATCATACTTTCTTCACGCTAAGTTTCAAACTAAATATTGACGATTTAAATTTGTTTGTAACGAGTAAATGCACTTTCAGAAAAAATAGTAATAGGTACAGAATACATCACGAAAGTGTCTTTACGGACTCTCGAGGAGACAACCCCTCTCGTACAGTAAAGTTTCACTTTCGTGACTTGTTACGTAAATAACTATTTACTGTGTATATAAATATGTATACGGGTGGTGACTTGAGCAACGCAACATAGGAATTTCAATGGTAAATTCTTAATGTCTAATTATTGGCTTCCTTAATTATTTTAGAGCAAAAGTGTGTTGAGGTTTTTTGAAGAGAAAAAAATTCTGCATCTGTTCATACTATTATTTATAATTTTCCATTTTCCGGAAGCGTAGAAATAGAAAAAATTAGAAATGGTCTTTTTAAAGAAATCAGTGATGCCTTGGAATTATCTAAACAACCAACGTTCGCATTTAGATTTACATCTGTTATTACGGTTTGAAGTTTATAACCGATTATTAAAATCTATTATTTTGAAAATGTATTCAACGAAAGAAAAAGTAGAAATGATAAAGTGCCTTGTTTAGCGTAAAATATGTTCCTATTACCTACTCGTTTTATTGCTTTAAAAAGAAAAAAAATGTAATGAGACAGAAATGTCAGTGCGTTTGTTTGATTTTGTAATTCCATGGCATCAGTGATTTTTTTAAAAAGACAGATTTTTAATTTCTTCTATTTCTACGCTTCCGGAAAATGGAAAATTGTAAATAATAGTATGAAAAGATGCAGAATTTATTTCTCTACAAAAAAACCTAAACGCACTTTTGCTTTAAAATAATTAGGGGAGCCAATAATTGAACATTAAGAATTTTCCATTGAAATCCCTATGTTGCGTCGCTCAAGTCACCACCCGGTATAAAGGTGATGTTTTTTCAATACTGTAGAAAATTAAAAGCTGGCTGCACACTATTTGCGTACTACCTAGTTCTATTTTTAGTGTAGGTATTCTGCAAATAATTAAAATGGTAGGGAAAAGGTAAGCTTGTATTATGAAAAATATTGAGGTTGGTGGCGCTGCACAAAGCTGAGATTGTTCCTGAAGTTGGCATATACCTAACATTAATTAGTATATTATCAGTAAATACGACCAACCAGAACGTCCAGAACCAACGCATTGATTGAAACTGTCATACATAAGCATTTTGTGCGTTCTTAGAACTGACTCCGATTAGTTTATAGTTATCTCCAAATAATGACTAATTATGATTTCCAACATACAATATTTTCAGCATTTCCGAATTTAAATTTGTTTTGACCGACAAAATCATCTGTTCAAACAATCGACGAACTAAACTTTTTAAAAACCTTCGTCTACTTAAAATTTAGATATAACAATACAGGGTGTTTCAAACCGACCGCACAAAACAGTGATACGTTGATAACTTCTAGAAATGCATAGGTACCTAACTTTTAAGTTTTAAGTAATTTTTTAGTCGATTATATCATAATAAAGGACTATTTTTTGGTTCGAAATTTGAACGAGAACATCATTTTTCGTTCCAGGACGCGAAATATTTTTCTCCCGGTAAAAAATTAGAAATAATCTTTGGTATGCTCTTTCACAAATTTCTTTAGATTTTAGACACTAATTCTAATCAAGCCTTGTTCGAGGTTTTCCGGACATATACATGGGTACACACAATATGAACTATTCTTACTTTTCATGCGTCACTTTGACAGCGGAAATGAAATTTCAAGACAACTCGATTTATTTAATAATAATTACTTTAATATCCAGCAAATCATCCAAAAAATTTATTTTTTCTTCAAGCGTATGCCAGTGGCGGATTTTGCGTTTGCGGGGCCCTAGGCGCAAAGGATATTAGGGGGCCCACCTAAATATTAAAAGCCAATCGAACATTCGTAATTCCAAATTTTCCATTAGCTAATCTTGTACCTTTCTTTGGCCAATTTTGGGGCCCCCTGGGTGCGGGGCCCGAGGCTTGCGCCTCTTGCGCCTTTGCGTAAATCCGCCGCTGAGCGTATCATAATATCCGTATTGTTGTACAGAACTGGCTATGTAGAAGGAAGTCATTTTGTTAGTAGTCAAAAAATGAAAATAATGTTACTAGTACAATAATGTGTTTACGTATCCATGGCAACGGCAGTATTTTGGCCATAGCTCCGCCCCCAAGGTTGGTAGAGGGGAGAGCGTTGTCCTGTCGAAATGACTTTTTAGGAAATATTTATTTACAGCAACAGAATATTTTTACACTTGAAGAAAAAATTGTATATATTATTCGGAGTAGAACGTCTTATTTGTGTTTCGCTCACTTGCACAGCCTCGGCGCGTGCGCCTCGGCCGCAATATGGCTCAACACAAAAAGAACTCTACGACTCTTTCTACTCCTAATAATATAATATACTATTTCGTCCTTTTAACATAAATATAAAACTATTTTTTTTTACATTGGATACTTTTCTTGTAATAATCCTACAAAGGCAAGAATCAACATTTACAAACTCTTTTTTATTAAAAACTGCCTTAGTTCAACATTAGAATTGGCAACCCCTATCTCTTGCGATATTTTTTGTTGATATAACACGACCGTTATTATTTTCTTGGGCATCGAAAGTTTGTTAATAATGGTCTGAAAATATGTAGCAATCACGCATGAGAATACGTACCTATTGTAGTATCCGTGGAAATAATTTTTGAGTTTGTATGCAGCGCTGCCAAATTAACATTTCTTCAGGACCAATTTTCTGGGTGCAGGGAAATATTTTAAGAAAATAAAAAGTGGGTATTAAAATTTATCAAACTTTTGCTAACTTTTTGTGTGGTTGGTTTGAAACACCCTGTATTGAGCAATTTTATTCGAAATCAAATCGGATTCTTACGAGAAATAAGTAGTACATAACGAAACAAATAATTATTTATATATGGAAGGTATCTCCGACAAGTTTACAGAAAAGGACCACTCTACCAGGTGCCAATAAAATATTATTTTCATGTAATTTCACTGCTTCTGACGATTGTGTTCAAATGTGAACTATAAATTTCTACTGGTAACAGACATTTTATGATAAGATTTTTGGTAATCAGTATTCGCCATTGGGCAAAGTTGGTGATCCAACAAAGAACCTTATATTCAGTTTGTGCGGCCGATGTGAGTCTGTCTTTGTATTCGATGGTCGTGGGTTCAAACCCCGCTTACGTTAGTAAGGGGTTTATAAATGCGCTTTCTTTTAGAATACGAAGAAAACTGTAGAACTTGGATCAATACAAGGTGTAGAACCCCTCTTGGGGGTTGGACTTTCTCCTAAGCAAAATTTTTAATTTAGGGTGTACAAATGGCGTCATTGCTTATCCGCATACGAGGACTTCGAACCACTATACAGACAAACAAATCTCTAAAAATCAGTTTCAAACATTTTTTAAACTTGCTAATACAGGGTGAATCCGAAATGGTGCATTTCCTCTAGAGTAGTTGTACGGGACCGTTAATGCGGCCTGGGACAAATGTTAAAACAATCTATCTGCTTTTATTTTATAGTTACGAGTAAAGAACTAAAAGATAAATTTGGCAATAAATATGAATACAAACAGTGGTAAATCTGTTTGCAACAAGTGCATTGTTCAACGTTTCCAAGGAAATCATAATAATCTGTCATAGCATCTTTGCCAAATGCATTTTCAGAGACCTTGACGAAGAAATTTTGATTTTCAAAATTAAAATTATGAGTAAATTAGACGCTCGCTGTGAACATTCGATTTTATAGAAATCCTTATAGGGTACGACGCTTTTTATGGAAAATGATACCATCCTTCAAAATTCATAAAAATAAAGAAATTGCTTCTTAAGTTTACCCTCTAATTTTTCTAATTTCTTGTAGATATAGTAAATCCATTAAATTAGTTTCAGCCACCAATTCCTGCAAGTGACTCTACAATCGGATGGCGATAATATGAATTTTCGCAATAAAACACGAAATTAAGGCACACTGAAATAAGGAACGTGGGCTACCCCGGTGGATAAACAACTACACGTTCATGGGTTGTCATAGGGATGGCTCGTCACGTGGTCTACCTTGTGGTGAATCCTGGGCGAAAACTTAGGCTACTTTTTCGTATAAACTTGTAAAATATAATTTTAAAATTTTATCTCAATATTGGAAACATATAAAAACACAAATCATATAATTAAGAGACATTTTAACGAGTCACATGACCAAAAATAAAAAATTTAATGAATGCCAATCTGGTATTATCGTAAAAGGCTAATGGCTAATTCCAGTTGGTAATATTCCTCGCTATATTCCCTACATTTTTTGAAAAATTTTGTTTGACCTTACAATTCAGCATGAAATAAATTTCAAACGCTCACTGCAATTTGGATTGTAAACGGCGATAAAGAAAGTCGACCCTCTCTCAGTGTTGTATTCATAGTAAATTGGTAAATTTAATTTTTTTTAAATTCCTGTTAAATCATATTCCAATATAATGACACAACTGCATAAATATTTCAACGTTTTTCTAAGTCTAAATTTTACCACTAATAATACATAATTAGATACATGCAGGAAGTTTCAAGATTCACTGGTGATTTTAAAAGTTGAATAAAATATTTGGAAAGCGCATGTAACCAAACTGTCAGCAATGGTTAGTTGTAGAGGACACTTTTTAATGAGTTTTATCTACTTGCTACGATGTGCTAGAACGCGGGCATATGATTGTTGCCACTGCATGAAATTAAAATAATTGGGACTGAGACATATTTCGTATTTGGTTGCCCCCTAAATTTGAAACCAGTACGGCCAGTACACAACAGTCTCAAAAAATATAGATTATACGGCAGTACCGTAAGGTCTAATACTTCTTGAAACTGAAAGTGCACACCCAAAAGTAACCTTGAACAAGTGTAGTGGCCTTTCGAAATTTCACTTGAATTTTTATAAATATTTAAAATAATTAATAATAGTTAGTAATTTAATAATAATCTTTAATTAATTAAATTATTTACAAACCATTTAGGTGGAATGGTAAGACCGAGGGTAAGACAATAGGTACCTAAGCGATGTCTAGGACAAACATTACATATTATAGGTATCAATATAAACATAGATATATTCTTCCAAATACTGTCTGTGGTGCAGTACAAAGCTTAAATTATGTGCGTAAAAGAGTTAAGCTCCAACAACCCATAATTCGTAATTCAGCGCATAGTTTACATTTGTGGTTAGCCATTCCATATAAATATTTTGTACAATTTTAAAATCCGTCAATAAATCCTAAAAGTCGCTACCTACTACACAAAAAACCTACTTTTCGTTTTACTTTCACTATCGGATACCGCGACTTCCGGTTCATAAAAAAAGTACGAGTTTAGTCCTTGGAGTTTAGTAACAAAATTTTTAGAACTCACCACTAATAATCGTCGTCCTCCTCTTCGTCAAAAGAAAGAAGAGCTTTAGTTTTAGCCTCGGTTTTAGCTTTCTTAGGTTTCGGTACCGTTCCGTCAGATGACGAAGATCTTTTAGAATGGGGGGATTGCTGCGGAATGGTATCTGCAGCTTTTTTGTCTTTTGATGGAGCTTTGAAAACTATCGGAGTGCTTAGATCTGCAGGAGCTTCTTCGACTTCTAAAATACAATAACAAGTTTAAAAGTGGGTAAATTGCGAGAGGTAATTCACGATGGAATTTTGGTGTACACGTCATGTTGGGAACTGGAATTTTTGTGGAATTGTGGGAATTATTTAGCTTTTGTTTGAATTTGAGTTGTTGGAATTATTTGGGAATTTTTTTGAAATTTAGAATTTTACTGTACGCCATTTCGGTCCGTGATTCACCCTTCGGTAAATTGCAACTGACTTGGATGATTTGCGCGTTCTGTGTACACGGTGTTTGCTCAGATATGTCTCAAAAAGTGTGTTTCTATTAATTTTCCAAAATACGGAAGAAAATTCAAACAAACAGACGTAATAGATAGGTAAATTGATATATCGGTTATTATTTAGAAAAAACCTAAATAAATTGTTACTGTTGTTGTTTGTAGTAGCGCGGTCTCGGTATAAAAATCATTGGAACTTCGCATTGTACTGCATCCATATACCCCAAAATCCCAAAAGCGATCTTTTTTGTCCCAAACGCGATTGACACGAGGCTACAGATTTACTGTTACCAGGGTTAGTCAGATTTGAACCAATGCATTTGCATTGGATCCATCGGCAGTCACGCTAATATTTGTGTTACGGTAATGAATATGGTAGTAGTAATATCAAAAAGGCATATTGAATCTATTACGAAACCCCCCTTAATCGACGAATCTCTCCTCTCAATCCGAGGTTCGAAATCATGGGGCATCCTGATTGTGGTGAGCGTAAGATAATTTGTACGCCGCAGTTAGAAGAGAGAATCTTTTAATACTTACAAGCACTCGAAAAATTGCTGAAGTAAAGGAAGTAGTAAATTAAAATAAATACCCCTAAATAAAATATTTCGTGCTTGAACCGCGTCGTATCCGACAGTAAATATTCACCATAAATGGAATTTTCACAGCACCCATACCTGGGCAGAAGAGAATCCCACAATACAATTTCAAAATCAATAAATTGATGTTACCTTTATTCGGAATAAGTATATTGTCGGAACTTTTACATAGGGAAAATCGGGGAAAATTTTATCAGAATTACAAGATGATGTTCCTTTACAGAGAAGGGGGCATGTGTGGCTCATAAACGACGCCGTTCCCGTGCATGTCAGCATTATGACTAGTACCTCAAAAAAGCAATTCCCCAAAAAGGGCATACTTCGAGGTGAACCAACGCTTTCCTTCATGCTTTTTAAAAAAATTGAGTCTCTTTTCTCTTAAAAATTAAGAAGGGTTGGAAGGAGGAATTTCCGTGAAACAATTAATGACATGCGTCGCGCTTATACTTACATTAAATATTGTTTGCAAACGGCATTTATACAGGGTGTCTATGAACACAGTTGATGATACACTGTTGAGAATCATTTCCCATTTAGAAAGAAAAAGTAAAAAAAAACTACGTACGCGTTTTTTATTTCTTAGGAGCCATTTCTAAAATTTCCAACAACAAGCAACTGTTTCATTTAAAAAAAATAGTCAGATTGCGATTCATCACATTTTTGGAAAATTATAGGTAATACTCTGATTCTCGCAGGGTGGTCCATAGTAACCTCACGGACACCCTGTATGATACTTGAAGCATAATATGCCCAATTTACATTGCTAAATCTTGGAAAAGACTTAATTTTCAGATATGCCTAACCCTTTCTTCTATCTCGCTTTAGAGGGTAGAATCACATCTTAAATTTTGCAACACATTTCAGCAGACACCCTACCGCGTTAATTAAGCAATTCTTTCGATGTTTAGTAACGAAAAATAAGAAAGGCAATTTCAATATTTATGGAAGTTTTTCAAAAACCATAAAATTGCAAAATTACGTAAGTACCTACATAAAAGTTTGGAAATACACTCTTATTACAAGAACAATGAGTATTTTCAGTTGTATATGCCAAATATAACATTCAATATTTAAGTTCATAAAAAAATCAAAATAATTAAGTGGCCTTTAAAAACAGTCGCATAGCAATTTCGCACAAGTTTTCCCATGAAAATACATTTTGATAAAGAAAATTGTAGAACAACATTAAAAAAGAGGTTTTTATATTTAAATTCGAATGTCAAATCATTCTTATAGACGCTAGAAAAAAATTGTCAAAGATATTAAAAAACGACTATTGACTCCCTGTGAAGATTCTTCTAAATTGCTGGAAATAATATTTTCGAATATTGTGTGAAATAATTTTATCGGATTTGTTTGAAAGAATTAAACCCCAGTAAGACTACAAGAGTATAGGTACTACTGGATCAAAACCGGAGTTATTGATTTTAGATAGCACACGTTTTCCGCGTACTGTAAAATTTAATAAAAAATTGACCATGACATTTCAAAAATATTCCAAAAAAATTAAAATTAAAAAATCTGAAAATTTTCAAAGAAAAATTTTATTAAGAAATAATCACGTAGCAATAGTTATTTAACGCAAGTTATCTAAGCAGATTGAGTCAAAATACCGTTTCACATCGCCGGACTCAACCATTTTCACGAAAAAGGGGAGTAAGCTTCCTTCTACAGTTATTGTGAACTAAAATACATCACGTGACCAGAAAATATTCGTACGAAAACTTCAATCCTTTCTCCGTTTAACACGTTGCCGACGTGTAGTAGGAATAAAGACGGAAAGTTTACATGAACAAATAAATTAATAAATATGAGGATTCCAAGTTTTCCTGGAAATTATTTATGGATTTATGTTCGATACATTTAAATTTTAAACAAAATTTGCCAAAAATGTTTCTTTATAAAGTAGTTTTGAAAGAATCTGAAACTTTTTCGTTTTCATTCCCGCCAAATGCGTACGCATGCGTAACGAGTACGGACGAATGTTACGGAAAACACCCGATGTAGTACATTCTACAGGCGGTACTAATCTACTCCCGTTTGTAAAGTTTAGGTTATGTGTATATTCAGACCTTATTTTGAGAAATAATTGTCAATAAATTGTCATAAAGCGTCTTGTTTTCTTATCCGCTCGTTTTTAAAATTTAATTTTCACTTACCTTTCGTTAATTGTTCTTTTATTTTTACAGCTTCTTCAGCTGAAAGATCTCCTGATTGAAGGACAACAACTGTTGGTTGTTCTTCTGCAGTGTCTTCGAAATCCTCAGGGGTTGCAAGGTCCAATTCTTGTTTCTAAAATTAATAAAATAAGTAAAATTTTTTATGTGGTGTTCTAACCTAACCTACTTTCGTTTCGACGGTGGGGCCTTCCTTATATCCTACTTGTTCCTTTAGCTTTCTTAAAAAACTAGGCTCTGCTGGTTTTGTAAATGTTACACTCCTTTTTGACATGGCAACATTAATGTAATCTGAAATTTTCTAATTGCGTCGGTGAAAACTTGGAATTTCTTTGGAAAAGAACGCGAGACCACAGACACAGTCACAGTGACGCTACTTGTACGCTAAGCTAAAAAGCGGTCCCACTGTTCGAAATCATTTTTACCCTACGCCAAAAGCAGCTCCTATCGTTTAGCACCATCTTTATCTAGACTTTATTTTTCAATTTTGTAAGACAAGGATAGATACAGCTGACGTGCAAAGCTGTTTTGTTCCTATCATGAACCCTTATCTACGTTTCAAAGTTTTACACGTCACTTAATAAGGATAAAATTATTGGTGCTGTCTTGCTCTTGTTTTATATTTCATAATTTTCTAGTCCCATCTCTCTTTGCTAGTTGATCCATCAAAACCAATTTTTTATTTTTATTATTTATTCAAACTAGGTAGTGGTAATTAGTCAGAACAAATTATTTTAGATAGGTATTAATTTTTAAATTTATTTCGAACTTTTTAACTCATAACTGAAAGCGCTCGATATCGTAGCACTTCCTATTTAATTTTATAATTGCAAAACGGATTACATATTTACTTTAAACTTTAAACCGACGATGAATTCCGGAAGCCTAGATATGCTTGTAAACATCGGAATTTACTTTTTAATTAATTTAGCCTTTGGCTTTATATATTTTCATTTTCTCATTTCATTTTTCATCGAAATTGTATTAGTATAAGATATTATCAGAACGTTCAATTTTGGCAAATATAATATTTCGACCTGAATTCCCTAAATTGCTAAAATTTGTCTCCACCCAAATTCAAATATGAGTTGGCTGAAACAATTTCGTCGTTCGGACAGACAATATGATCAAATTAAGATACAATAATAATAACTATCTGCCTTGAAACAGAAATACTAACGTTTGAAAGAAATTATAATAAAGTGTTCACTTTTTACTTAATACATTCTTAAATATTTTTCACAATCCCTGTAAATATCATCAGCGAAGACAGTTTTGCTTCCAAGTAATTGGAAACTTTTACTATAACTCACAAAAAAATATTCAAATTTATTGTAAAAAGTCCAAACGTGCAATACTGTACTCTATACAGGGTGTTCGAGATAAGATGGTGTACCTACACGGGAAAAGTTGACTAGGTAGAAGTACTACTTATTGTATCTTCGAGTTTCTTAAAAAAATTTAGTTACCGGAATTGAATTCCTGTGTCCGCTTATTTAAGAATACCGAGTTATAAAAGACAATTTTCAGAATATTCCAGGAGCGCTTATAGATATGTTAAAAGTCAATACATTTTTAAAAGGGGCAAATATTTGCTCATCTCTGTAATTTAACTGACTTTCTTAAAAAACTGAGATTTCCCCCATGAACAGGCGAGGCGGTACGTTCGTGCGATCGTACCTCCGTGGAGACGCCAGTGGTCATCATCTTCGAAAACAATACTCTCTTTACCAGAATGATCTTTTCTGCTTGCTAACATCTTATGCTGTAGACCTCCTGCATCTATCAGAAACGGCATCAACATCTTCAGCAAAAATGCAACTTTATACCTGGGTGTTTGTTAACGCATCTTGATGGAAGATTTATTTCTAGGAAAGCGGTACTGAAAACAACAGCTTCTTCTGTGCAGACTGGGGACCATAAATTCATTAATTCTGTCATCTTCTGCCTAAGGATTTTATTAATTATCAGCCAAGCTAGTTCTATTCAGCAATAGTGTCAGTGGAAGTTATCTATCTTTGTTCCGTTACGCAAAGTTATAGTAGTAGGTAAAATCAATATTGCTATAAACCTGTATTTGGACTATTTCTGTGAATGCTGCGGTCGTCGGGGTTCTAGGACACTTTTCCCCGCGGGGACAACTCACCTGGATGGTATGGCCACCAACAAACAATTGTGTAGTGGAAAATAGGACAGTGGCAGTCGCAATATCAAAATAAAATGCGTAACCTATTTAAGTGAACAAAATCATAACACTACTTAAAGGAAAAGGATGAAAAATGTAATTAGTGTAATTCAAATTACGAAAAATAAGTACAATATTTCAAAGAATTCCTGTCTGTTTAGAGTTAAAGGGGCAATTACGATGTAAGTACGTATACTTCTAATTAAAGTTATAAATTAAAATTGTATTAGTTATTTTGACACGACTAGCATTTACCATCCTAAACTACACTACAAAATTGTTTGTAGGACCTGGGGGGTGGGGTTATCCGTAGGGCGTAGAGCGAATAATCCGAGGGAGAATAATTGTCCAAACCCGATTAAACTTCGGATTTCTTTCTATTCTGAAGTTTAAATGTAAATTGGAACACTGTAATTTACACTGAGATTGTAATACCTGACCTAAACGACATAGTTTTCTTGAAATATAATTGTTTTCTGTTCTAACTCCAACCACAGTTTTTTTATGGTAGGTACAATCTAGTAGGCGCTGAATTATTTAAACTTTTGAAACTGGATACAAACTGGTCCTTAAAATACACAACTTTTGTCTAATTTAACCAATCATCCATCTCTTATGGTTTCCCACATACCCGAATTAAAGTTTACACCCTTTAAAAAATACCAACTTCCTTTCATTTTTTAAACAAAACAGTTGTTAATCATACATTTATCCAAACAATCTACTTTTTCTTCAAGCGTATCATAATATCCGTATTGTTGTACAGAACTGGCTATGTAGAAGGAAGTCATTTTGTTAGTAGTCAAAAAATGAAAATAATGTTACTAGTACAATAATGTGTCCTCAACACAAAAAGAGTTCTTTCTACTCCTAATAATATAATATACTATTAATATTTATAGAACAACTACGTCAACAAATATGTTTAAGTTTTGACACAAAAAAGTATATGTTTTGCAGTACTGCCTATAAACTGCTAAGTATTTTACATACAATTAGCTTTTGCCAACATGTATTTTTCTGCCACCCAGTCTTTTCTGCGGCAACCGGAAGCGGTGATATTTTATTCAGAATTTCTGTAAATTTTTTAGGTGGGTTTATTGTTCAAGTTGAAAGATTGAAAGAGTTCGAGATGTCATATCAACAGTTTTGTTAGATGGATCTTTTGATGTCCCAGGCTGTGGCTGTATCAGTGACTTTTAACGAGTTTCATCAACTGCAATCAACTGTTTCAATCTGAGGATCGGTCAAAGGTGACGTAGAAGGCTGAACGTCTATATCAGACAAAGCTTCAGGATGTATAGAAACGTCTAAACCTGCTGCATCCAAAAAAATTAAATCTGTGAAAACATTGTGATTTAGGGGGTTCCGGAACATTCAAAACCAGATTTTGCAAATTCCATACGGCAGATTTTTGTATGATTAGCCTACTAAGACGACTATTTCAAACTGTAATCCGTTGAAAAGGGTTTTTTCTCAACCATAATGAACATGCTTCATCATGTGCATCATCGATAGATTTCATGATAGTCCTGTACAAGAGCTGCATCTTGTGTGTAGAATAGAATGGGGTGGCAGGCTTAGTACATGGACATTATTTTCACGCGCTATCGTTATAACTTATAACGTTATAACTTTGTATTCTTATGACTTCAGTGATCGTCTTTAGTTGGATATTTGATAAATTCTTCAAACCACTTGCAAAAAATATAGTATTTATCCAACTGTTCTCTTGTGCTGCAAACATGGATCCTTCTGGGGCACCAATATTTAGACGGTCGTTCATTTTTTTCCTTGGGAATATGTATAAAAGAGGAATAAATTGAGTTCTATAAGCATTAACACAAAGTAACACCGTAACACTGTTCTCCCTCGTTCCTCGTTCACCTGATGTTAATCTTCCAACTTGATTTTTGCTTTTTGTGGTTAATACTTTTAATTTATTGTCATGAACTCCAACTCTGGAGACGCCAGTTTCGTCAGCTTTAAATATTTTCGTCGATTGAAATGAATGTTTTTCCATCAACTCTTGTGACTGCTGAAAAACGAGTGACCTGCGGTTTATTGAAACCTACAGCCCTTTGCAAACTTATTAATTCCGCTGTTCCACAGACAATCCTGGATACCATTGAAGAAATTTGTAGTAAAAAAATTTTCCCGTCCATTTGGTAGTTCTGTTAAACCGGTGCCTAATTTTTAATGCTTTTGCTAAGTCAAAGGGTAGTCTTAAAAATTCTTTTCTATTTAAAGGCATCAATCGATTATCTAAATCGCACATGTGATTAAATCTACAAATAGATTCTCATAGTTTTCGATAAAGGTAGTCGTAAATCTTCCCATATCTGGTTTGATAACAACTTCCTTTCCCTTTTTCAAATTTTTTACTTTATCCTGAATAGTATATCTTAGTATTACATCGTACGAAGTAGCTGCACGTGTATCGGACATATTCCCTGAAATAACTTGCTGTATAGCTTCTTTCCTAATAGCTCGCCACTCCATTTTCTCTTTCCATCTCTATTTTTAGGATTAGGTTCGGCCATTTTCGAAAGAACCTGGAAAAGAAATCAATAAACGATAATACAAACCTAAACTACCCTTAAGAATGGATAAAATTATTGAAAACTAAATTTCTATTTCGGCCGGTACTGTAAGCCGTATTAGTGGCCGGTACTGGAGGATTTGGAAAAATTCTTCGGACCTCAAAACTAGAGTAACGACACACTAGCATGATTGCAGCGGCATTTTACAAACCATTATTTCTCCTAACTTATTACAAAACAGATTTCTTTAAATCACTGCTTTAAATGACAAGCATTTCTTATTCACCCAAGTAAAAGCGTTTCTTTATGTCTTGTTTCCTTTTCTTCTGGATGTAGGTCCTTAATATTTCTCCTTTAATCTTGGTTTTAGACTACCTTATGCCAGTTTATTGCTTTTAGCCCAAACTCTTTATTTGTTTTTTCTATTGCGATAGTTTGTGCTAGATTATTGAATGTTGTGCAGGCTGATTCCTGCTCTATATTCGTACTTTCTCTAGTCCGTGACCCATCTGGAAATCAAATAAGGCCCCCAAGTTGGAGAAAAGGAGCGATCGCCTGAGAGTCATTCTTGTTGGTTTGGGATATGAACGGTACAGATTTTACCTTCTAAAGGAGAATTAGAAGACCATATCATCGCTTCTTCTCTGAGAGACAACCCTGGTATGACCTACATTGATGTAGTGATCATCATCATTTTAATAAGAAAGTAGGTAATTAGGTATCAAGGTTGAGTGGGTTGAGTCCTAGATACAATTCCTCTATTGCCATATTCAGTGGATTTTATCCTTATTATCTGCAAACATCCCTAATTTAGCTGACAGTGGAGTTGGTATGATATAGACTACTCGCAACTAAATAGATTCAATAAAAAATAAAATCTGGGTGTACTCACAGACATAATTTTGGTATCGGAGTGTTATGAGTTTAATTGGAATGTCTTGCGATTTAGAAATGAAACAATATTATTTAATATTAGGGGTGTTTACAAATTATTGATGGATAATCGCCAGTGCCGGCATCGACTAACTAACTACTACTTATGTCGCCGGATAACTTCGTTCTTTCTGTTAGAATAAGAAAAAAATCTTTATAGAAAAATGTCTCCAAAGGTCTAGTTTGTTCTTATAAAGGTATTTTAGGCAGCTAAAATAATAAATAATTACACTTGCCTGGTGCGTTTAAGGCCTATGGCAATTTGATCATGGTTTATCTGAACTGGGGGTCAAATACTATTATACAACTGGACCTACGTGCTACGTCGCTGATCAAGTCTCTAGATCTAATGTGGTCTAGGGTGCTTCGACTAATATTGATGATGTTCCTACGAGTTGCACATACTGTTTTTCTTGTTTAACTTTTAAATGTCCCCAAAATGGTAGTATACGGGAGTGAGATCAGAAAGCCATCTTATGTTACCATCACATCGACTTCGATGACGTAATTCGTAACAAATCAGGAGGAACTTTCACTAAGAACTTCCCCATCTCCCAGATTCCTAGCAATCTCCTTACCTACAACATCGTCGGTAAATTCCTTGAAAAAATCAAGAACACACCGCTGATTCTCTAGGTATCAGAAGTGCCAGCCTGAACCCATCAATGCGCGTTTGCCGTCTTTACAGACATAGATACACCGTGCATGCATTATTATTTATTATATATTATTTAATCTCCTCGAATATTAGGTACACACAGTTTCATTTGCAGATAATCTAAACCCACATCCATCGCTAAACCAACTTGTATACCACTTTGAAGTACCTAGTCTACGACCAATGACGGGCAGGAAGGATATCCAAACTCAAAAAACAGCTCATCAGACCCGAATTCAGACTTCCTGGGGCCCGGCTTAAAGATTGTAGGTACCTACCAGCTTGTGGTCAAAACAAGAGTTTCCATTTTTAACATTTGTTGGTGGTTTCTTTTTTCCTTGAGTCATCCTCCGATATATTTCAAAACAATTCTTTATTTGAGAATAGTTTGTACCATAATAAATTTAATTAAAGCCATTGCTGCCACCCCAGCAAGTGAGACCTAGCGATTTTGACAAAAGTTGCATCTTATCCAAGGGTCCTCTCCACAAATGTCGCAATTGGTAGTACCATTGGTAGGTATCCCTTTTTTCTGCTGTTGGACGGCAGCGAATTGATGTGTGCTTGCCTTTCCTGGACCTGAATACTTTTTTTTGTTGCTTCCATTATTTTGTTTTTATTTAAGTATTTTGCTTTGAATTCATCCTTCGCAGGGGTTGACATAAGAATTTCGCTTTTGGGAACATGTCTTTTTTTGCCACCGAGTCTTCTGTGGCAACTGGAAACGTTGATATTTAATTCTGAATTTCCGTAAACTTTTTAGGTGGGTTTATTGTTCAAGTTGAAAAAGTCAGAGGTGTCATACTATCAACGGTTTTGTTAGATGGTGCTGCCACTCCAGCAAGTGAGACCTAGCGATTTTGATCCACCCCTCTGATCCAGGCCTGTAATAAGAAGAACAAGACCTCACCAGGATGAAGAGGATAACTACCTATATTTAACCCTCTTAATTATATCGTATGTCTATTGCCTTCTCAAATTCGAACATATGAAATTATCATTGTGTTAAACGTTTTTACTAATTCCTGTTCGTCAAATCAACTTACAGAACTTTAACAGTTGATGAGATAGGTAGGTATATCTGAAATCAGTAGTAAAAATGTGCCACAGTATAAAACAATTATCAAAGCCATTTTGCGCTATTTCCCATATTAATCAAATTACACAGACAAATCGAAAATTGTAAACTGAAGTTTTTTCAGCATGTACTGAAAACTGCACAACATTGATACAATTTGGATGGTGAGCAAAGCAGTCCTCAATATGTTGAACATTTCTTTTTATTTAACCGAATCTTTATTTCTTACCGTTTTCGAAATCACCATGCATCTTGGACACCCTGTATAGCGAGGATGAATTTTATAGAGCACCATACAAGCGTACAGAGTAACGGTCAATGGGAAGGAGGGAATATACTTTTCATTTATCGATATTGACGAAGATGATGTTGAATACTCTTGGTTTTTGAGACAATGAGCAACTGCGACTCACTTACTTTCATTTCATTTTTTTACGCGTGATACATTCATACCCAGCAACAACTGGTCAGTAATAAGTGATGACCGCTGGAAAATCTTTTTTGATACTAGAAAATACGTTAGCATATACTAACCTGTTCTAGGACCTCTTATGAAATGGCAGCAGATGCAGATATCTATAACTTTTTTAATATAGAACCACGCTCAGATGGATAACTGATGTCCGATTCATTACCACAGTCAGTAGTCGAAACTGTGAAACAGGACGATTTGTCGCCGGCGATTCGGCGCTGATGGTTCAGCACCGAACAATATTCAGCGCCGGACGATTTTGCGGCTAGCAAATCGGCGACGGCCAATTTTAAGCCGGTAAATTCTGCGCCAATACATAACACACGGGTAATACAGGGTGATTCAAAAATGGCGCATAAGCTCTTCCGTACGTTGTAGGGGACGGTTATTTGAACTGTAGAAAAATCATAAAAAAATTTTAGCTGCTACATTTTTGTAGTTAACAACGAAGAAGTAAATTGTAGATTTGGCAACACGGGTGCAGCTATGTAGTATATGAGTGGCTTTTATTTCCTTTCATTTACATAGTGAGCTTATTAAAAGTTTCAAACATCGTTGCCACATATTTTTTTCAAACAACTTGGTACAAAAATATCAATTTTGAAAGCTAATATTTCAGGATAATGAGGTGTTATGAGCATTTTATTTATTACCCACTATGAAAAAATACTTAAATTATTTATATGAAATGATGAGATGTTTCAAAATCCACATGAATTCAAAGTTGAGTTCTCAACTTAACTTCTTCATTTCTTAGCAAATTAGCGGCTAAGAAATTTTTTACTATTTTTCCTACACTACAATTATTATTCCCTACAACGTACTGAAGAGCTTATGCGCCATTTTTGAATCACCCTGTATTTAAAATAGACAGGGTGATACGATGTTGCTTGCCGCGGTCTGTTTAGATGGTATCTTTAGATGGTAGTGAAGTCCGTCTACATGGTGCCGAGGTTATTTGTTCTGCGCAAGTAATATACGAGGTGACACGAACCCCGGGACATTTTTGTAATCGATTTAAATACATTTTTGCATGCGTTATATACACGTAAGTCTTTCACTTCCGGGTTCATCGGAAATGATCCCAACTTTATTATTTCAAATGCAACACCCTGTCAATTTTTGCATATTTCAACTCGGCGTTGAATTGAAATTTTAATTTCAAAAATGACATGCCTTACTGACTTTCGTTCATATAATTGCCACTTAGTACTTTTCGATTGTTACATACAGTAGAAACGGTACTTTCAAAAATGCATATAAAACGTAATATTCTTAATTCTTTATTGTCTACAAAAAACACAATCATATACATATCAAAACCTCAATTTAACATTGTAAGGTCAGTAACGACAGCCTAGTATGTCTGCTGTATTTCTTTATATTACTGTTAACTTGACATTATAAAACAAATTACATAGGTACTTCAATTATTTTAGTATAAAACAATTCCTTCAAATAATATTTCTCTGCTTTATAGACTATACTTGGCGTTCACGCTTCGTAGATATCGTTAATAATGTTAATCACTTATTGATCATATCTGTACATTTTCAAAAATGCTGAAAAAACATTGGCTAGTATCACAAAAATAATCACATCTTATTCAAATTTAAATAAAACTGAATAAATAAAAATATTAAAGAGCGACGAAATAAATATTTCTAGGTACATTTGAACAAAAAATAAATCATAGTATTAAATACAGAATATGATCAAATATACTTTGAAAGTTTAAAAACCAATAACAATCAGAAACGCTTTGCGTAATTAATTAAAATACGTTATACAATTAATCACTGTCTACGCAAAAGCACTTCCTGTAATATGCTATATCAGTTTAAAAGAGTATGAAAACACTAGGTAGGTACACTTAAATGCGTTTTTATGATTTCTTCCATTTAAAGATATTATTAAGGCCTCTAAATGAATCTTTTCGATTTTAATTTTGACCAGTTTTATACAAATACAAAAAAGCACACAACATTTTAAATTTATAGCCTCGTTGCTTCTGAACTGGTAGAAACCGATACATTTCTTTGACTGGGAGTATCGCTCCTTGATGTTCTTCTAGTGCTATAATATCCCATATTCGGATCAGTGGGACTAATAACACTTTGCCGAGGACTCTGGAAAAAGCGCCCTTCCGCAGTTTCAGGTCTTGGCGAAATTGGATCAAGACATTCACAAGAAATACTAGAATCAGATAACAAATCACTGGAATATTTTGGAACCGAAAGCAAACTTTCGGTTGATTTTGTTGGCTGGATATATCTTCTTTGAGAAGTGCTATAAATAGATGCGGGTTGACTGACACACCCCGACGGTCCAGCATGTGTATCTCTACAGATACGGAAATACTGAGAGGTATTGGTTTGAGGAGCTTTAGTACCTTGTACTCTGCCATGGGGTTTTCCTGGTACACACTTGGTTGTATCCAAATATCCGTAACCAAACCCATACCCTCCGATCGCTTTAGTAGCCAAGTTATCCCAAGATTTGGGTTTATTTATAGTAGAAGTATATTCGATATAAATTGGTTCGGGTCCATGGGATATTGAGGGACAACGATGTTGATAATCATATTTCGTTCCCGATTTAACACTTTGTTGTCGCGAAGCATTCACATCACCAGAACCATCCCAATAAAGCGTATCGGTACTTAATGATGTCGTATAACTAGCCGAACTTTCGCCAGTTGTTGTAGGCGCCACAGCGCTAAGTTCACTCGAAGTACAAGAATGAAGGCTACATTGGCTTACTAGTCCCGCACCAAACTGAAAATACCTTCTGGGAACCGACTGAATCTGTTGGCTAGCGGAAATGTGGGTTTGAGAAGCTTGGGAATGTGGACGAGGCCTTTGTTGAGGCTCAGTCTGCGTCTCCCCAGTCTTTGATTCTCTTTTCCGATGATCCTTCTGATTTCTTGAACGTCTCCTTGCATTTGGAACACAATGGGGATCACAGCACGGACTCGCCAAGTCATAGGCCTCTAAACTGGTATTATCACCGTTATTATTTGCTTGAATGCAAGGATTGCACAAGTGTCCCGCATAACCATGACAAGAATCCAAATTCTTTTTATTTTTTCCATTACCCCCATTTGTTTGATTACCCTTATTTTGCTTCTGAGGAGGATCACAAGGCGTTTTCACTACAAAATGGTGTTGATCTCCCTTATACCTAGGTGGTTCAAACGTCAATAAATATTCACCACTACTAGTGGTGGATGGTTGTAGCACGTAACGATATCGATGATCAAGGTACTGATAAGCCAACATTACTGTCGGGGGTGGTGGCTGTTTTTGTTGCATTTTCGCAACATCTTCAGTGGAAACTGTAGGTCTACAATATGTGTAAGTTGTTTGGGTTGGGGTGCCAGGATCACCGACGTCGGCAGGTTGTGAAGCTTTTTTGCGAGCGGGTAAACTATGAGTTTTCCATTTTCCTTCTAAAAGTTGTCTCTCCCGAAGGCACAATTTTTCTAACTCATTCATTTTATTTTGTAGGATTCGTTGAAGTTGTATATATCGCATATGTAGTTCCACCTGAAATTAGAGAAAATGATAATCATTCCGATTGTTAGTAACTGAAAAAAAATAGTTGTATAGTAATAGATTCCGACAGATTACACAAAATGCAAAGATGGAAGCTTGCAGTCCGAGTGTAGCGAGGACTGCCAACCATACGAGGGCTGACACAGATCGTTTGCGCCAGAGGAGATTTATATAAAATTTTATCAACAACCAGAAATATTTATCAGTAAACATACTAAAGAAAAAATTTTATTTTTATTAAATCCCCTAGAACCCTATTATTATGTTCGTAAATTAAAAAAAAATAGTAATAGTTAGTACTTCGTAGGGTAAAAGGAACAAGAAAACATAGTAACCTTGGTCTTTATAATAGGTACCTAGTAAATTACAAAGATGTACTACCTTTCTCACACAGTCTTCAAATAAAACAACCATTCTCATTCTAGAATCACAGTTTTTAATAAAGTTGACTAGGGTTTTATGATCGGCCTTTTCCATGTCACTTCCATTGATGGACAAAATTACATCCCCCTCTCTCATTCCTGCTCTATATGCGGGACCATCGTAATCCACATAATCTACATATGTTATCATTTCGATCTCTTGTTCTTTTTTATAATGAATTCCATAACTTTGTAGAGTGAATCCGTATGACCCACTCTTTTTTTCGACTATAATCGTTCTTCTTCTACGATCTTCCTCTGGTTTGGTGATGGTGACTCTGTCCGATTGTACTCGTTCCAAAATTTGAGACTGTAACAAAATATAAACTGTATTCCTTATTGTTTTGATTCTAGATTACAAAAAAAATTATTATCATTATCATGCATAATTAAATTTGGCGTCAAATTCAAATTTAACCAATAGAAAGCAAACAGAAAAAGGCGCAAGAAAAAAATCGCGCTTATATGCAGGAGGCTTACGTTTACAAACGCATCAAGTAGTATTAAGGCCCGGTATTACAATCTCAATTTAAACCTTTAAACCACAGCGTCCCAGTTAAACAGAATACAAAGGGAAATCCGCAGTTAAACTTTTAAACTGAGATTATAATACCGGGTCTAAAGGAAATTACAAAATTATAAACAAAAATCTGAAAATATTATAAATAACTAACACTAGTAGGTGTAGACTACCGATACGACTGCGACGTAGTTTGTTTATGCTGCCTTCAAGGAAAGTCATGTGACAGAATGTCTTTGAAATGCCCAATTAGACATATTTCGTCACATGACCTTCCTGGATGACAGCACAAACTACTACATAGTCGTAACACGTAATTCTCGTGTTGGGCACTTAGTGCCCTGTTTTGTCTCAACAACATCACGTGACACGACTGGAAGATAGATTGTTTGTACTGCCCCCCTCCCAGGAAGATCACGTGAAATGTCATTGGAATACCTTATTGGACATTGTTGATTCAGTGAGTAGCGAGTACCTACTCTTCGTTTCTATCCTTATAATGTAGCACTTATGAACTGCATATTGTCTTGTCTATCTTACATATTCTGAATCCACCAAATGCGATAAAGCATACACGTTTGTTTCAATTCTAAAATGGTAAATGTACTAAATCGACTAAGCAATCAAACAAATGATGATATAAGAGTGTTTTATGAAGATATGGTTTCTTTACTAGTTCGGTATAGGAGGAACCATATCCATATACCACCAATAACTATAGGCGTTTACTCTGTACTATAATGATTAATGGTTCTACTGATACTGGTAAGCTAATAGTTATTTATGTACCTACCTAGGATCTTAGGAAGATGTTTATGCCCGCCGAGAGCGACAAGCTAGCAATCCCGATGGTTAGTAAGTCGCCCTAGGGCTAATACATCAAGCACCTATTGCCCGTACTACATATTTTTCGCTTTGAATACATAAATAGAAAAGCTTGAACGTGGATTTATAAAATAAAAACGGCCATGACATGACGTGGCCTTGGTGGTGATATTTTGTTTTATATCTAGACGATAATATTAGAGGGCATAATGAGCGAGGGCGTTATGAACTGCTTAATATACCTCTTTTGATAGATATAAACAACAAATAATTAGCCAGGGAAAAATAAAGATTTGATTTTCCATTTGTTAATTATTTGTTAAGCAGTCCATAACGGCATCCAGTGGTTTGTAGATGATGTTTGTTTATGTATCTATGCCGACGAACATAAAGTCCGTTTATTTTGAAAGATCCATCTTATTTTTAACAATGCTCCATATCATTCTGTCCGTTTGGATGAACCTCCAATACTTTATTCCAACAAAACTGTAATGGGAAAGTATTTAATAAAGTGTAACGTTCCATTTGAACTTACATGTACAAAAGTTCAATTATGGAAGCTGATAACTAATTTAGGATAAATGGACACTTTTATGTTCTAAATATACCGTCAATCGTAATATATCAAGGTGAAGATTCGGATACAGATTCAATTTTGAACCATATCTCTCATATGAGAGTTTAAACCGCCGGAATCTAATTCTGAAAATAATCCCAATTATTCTAATTTGCCTGAATACATTTTTTCTATTCTTACCTGTAATTATTTATATGTATATTAATTATTATAAAACTATAATACTTCATATTAAATCGGGCAAATTTACATAAACTCAGCATGTAATTAATATAATTCAACAATATTTAACAAAATATATGAAAATACTTCTTGTTAAAAGCACTTGTCAAAATTAACCATTAAATTTATTAGTCCTAACCCTACTTTAAAAATTACTAAAAAATATCACCAGCAGCGTTGCCAAACATACTTTCCAGAGAAATTGCAAGGTTGGTGGATCTTTAAAAAAACAGACTATATGTATAAAGGTATAACTTAAAATAGACATGGTTATGGCATGGCTTTGTTAGTAGGTGAAGTTTTTTAATGTATCTATTACGACGGGCATTAAGAGTGGGCGTTACCTATGCATTGTGTCAGTCGTCATAAACAAAGATCACCTGCAAAGCCATGCCATAGCCAATAGCCCTATCTATTTTATAAATCCACATTCAAGCACCATGGGCATTACTTGATGTTTTGCCCTCGAGTGTCTATTATCCGTCGGACTTGATAACCCTGGGCGGGCATAAACATTTTCATAATCCCCTTGATACATAATAGTTATTTATGTACCAAGGGCGTTATGAAGATGATAATGTCGCCTATAAAAACAAAATATTTAAAGCTATGAGTGAAATAATACCAAAAAAGTTTTAGGAAGTAGTGCAGATGTTGAAATTATAGAAATGATGGAAGAATACCTATACGCGAATTTCCAGGTAATAGACCACCAGCTGATGGAAATGATGAAGCAACGAAAAGAAGAAATAGAAAAGAACAATCTGAAGATATTAAGAAATGCAATATCCAACAGGAGAAAAGTCATATTCAAACTTAAAGCCAAATATAGATGAAGGATAAACTGTGGCAAACAAAAAAAAATAAAATAAATAACTGAATATACCTAACGAGTTACATACAAAAGGAGCATATTATAGTAGAAAACATGAGATATTGGAAAAAACAAGCTGTAACAAAAATTTTTAAATTTATTTAACGCATGTTTACACAAAAATATTACATCTAACTATCCTTCTGCACAGAAAAGGCGGTATCTCCAATCTTACAAAACTACAGACGAATTCCATCCTTATATTTAAAAAATATTATTATTAAACGCCTGGGAATCAAAATTAGACTTTTTTGTGAATAAGTCGGTTATAGAAAAAGATAATTATCCGAATTATCGAACTAACCATCCTATTCCAAACCTTATAAATGCTCATGAAAAAAAAAACGCTGTTAAAAACCCTGGCACTTTTGATTTGCACCATCTAACTACTCAGTAGTGTAATGGAACATAATGATACACCGCACACTTAAGACGTTTAAAATTAAAACAGGTACCTACTCGTGAAGACGATCTCCAAAATCTTCTTCAAAAAGGAAGAAACGTCTACGGTGAATACATAATCAGTCTGCGATTCGCAAACGATATTATAATTATTATACCAGATAACACATTAACACCATCGAAGACGCAGTAGTAATATTCAAAATAAATATGATTTTAAGCTTGTCCTGGGCGGAGAAATATTGATAGAAGTGCCATATAATTCGGTTATGAGGTTAGCATAGAAATTGCCAATGAACGTGCGACACGTTGGCCTCTAGTCGGATGGGCAGGTGTTGGAAAAGGCATAAGGAAATAGGTACATTGTTTAAAGAAGAGAATATTCGAAGACTGCGCAATACCTGCTACGGTTATAACTAAAGCTGTGAATTATATGCAAGAAAACAGAGAGAAATATGCGCATATATATGCATTAAATTAGGGTGAAATATGCAATGGATGCATGAAAATATGCAATATATACAAAAAAAATTTGTAATTTGCAGCAAAAAAAAAAGAATTTTATGTACCTACATAAAATTTATTAAAAGCATTGCAAAAGCAATTGTATTATTATTTACTTGGGTAACTGTACCTACTATAATTTCCAAATATGTTCCAAATAAATTATTTTAATAAAAGCGATATAAATTTAGAAATAAATTAAGTGAAAAATAAATACGTACTGATTTTCCACAAGGTTTACATAACACCGTATCACTCTCTAACGTAAGTTCTGTGTAAGGTTTTATCCATGAAATAATTTTCGACATTTTTATACTACAAAAACTACTGCACTTGCACACTGTACTCACTTTATTGTTAATGCTCACTATGTGTTTGCTACTCAACAACTAAACTTCTAAAATGTAAATTAAAATCTAAAATTATTTGTTTCCCTACCCCTACCCTTCTACTTTAAAGAAATAAATTAGCTAATTATATTAATTTGTTAAACTATCTACGTATCTTAAGGTATCTTAGGTACCTACAATTACTACTATTTCTCTAATCATTATGACTGGTATAGTAACTTTACTTTTAACAAAAAATTACATTTAGGAAAATGTGCAATAAAAGTTGGTAATTCCAAGCAATTTTTTTGTACTCATGCCTAAAATTACATTTTTAGAAAAAAAATTAAAAAACGTAAAATATGCAAAATTAAATTGGCTTTAATCAATGTAAAATACCGTAATTCGTTCAAATTCAAAAATTCAGTTGAGTAGGTGAAATATAAAAGATATGCATTTTGCATAAATTCATAGCTTTAGTTATAACAATGGTATAAGTAAAGACACACAATTTGTATTCCAATGTTTTTGATTATTGTATATGGTAGGTATAGTCGAGGCACGCTAAGGGTGCATTACGTCATCAATCGCATTTTCTGGTAATTTTGTAGTACCTACCAATCTTGAAACAGTATAAAACAGTATTTTTTTGTGAATTACGTATTAAAAGTATGTTTTTTATAAGCCCATAGAATGTTATTTTACGGTTACCTACTATTTTTATTAATTAGTTGTATTCATATTATTCCTGCAAAAAATAGAAACGTTTACTAATTAGGATTTTTTTCGTCCTAGAAGTTTCTATTCAAGCACATGACCATTGTTGTTTTTTTTTATTGTGTTTATATTGCTCAAACGTCACTCTGACAGTTTGAGAGACACATTAAAGCAAACGACGTTTTGAGAAACAATAAATAAATATAAACAGAGTAATTCATGACGTCATGAACGCCATTAAAAAATTGATGACGTAGATGCACCCTTAGCGTGCCTCAACTATATATGTTATGTATCTATGTTATTACCTCAATAGAGGTGGTAAATGAAAGGTTTCCAATTAGTGCGATTCTTAAAAACAATCGTATCCATGACAATTTATTGATAGTGGTTCAGCCAACCATCGATCGGTCAACCAGATTTTACAAAACCGGCCCTTAATGGCTTTACAATAATCTTTTGAAGTTGATCGAAAATTCTTTTTATTTTGACAGATTAAAATTCTGACGTTTGTGGCATATTATTTCATATACAAGCTTAAACATTGTTTTTTTTCTGCTTTTTCTTTTTTGTTTCATCCGATTCATACTGGAAAGACAGCGACAGAATTTTCCTCTCAAAAATTACAATCGGGTTTATTGCGAATCATAATCATTTATTTAAGGCGGCTTGGAATAGGGGTTAGGCAACACGCCACGCTAGCTAAAAATTGCCAAAAACCTAAAAACTTTTGTCCAAGATTACGCTTACAACGTTTTTTTTAAAAAGCTGATCGATAGTTTATTTTAATGTTTGACAGTATAGAATGGTTCGTTCGGATTTAGTTTTTTAAAAAAAAAATCCAAATTGCTTATAGAGGCCAATTTGCAATTTTTTTATTATTGAAATATAAGCTTAAATTATCAAATATCGGGAAAACCGGATCCGAACGTTCACTTATGTAGTTGATTAGAATTGAATAAAACGTAGAAAACGATTTCAACCGTACACATATTTTAGTTATCTTTGTCAAAGCATATAATATTTGAATAGGGTTTTTGATCAATCGTAACAACTTTGGAAATAATGGTTAGGCAACACACCACGCTTTTAGTTTATACGTTATGCGTAGTGGGCTTTTGGCATTTGACTGTTTTTAGGTTTTGAAAATTGACTCCGCGCTCCAGCTAGCACTAACTTCCATATCCGCTTCTACCCATATCCCTACTCTCACTTCCACCCTAACCGCGCGCCAAATTCAAAAATAAAGTTTCTAACAGACCCTATAATAATTATTATGTTGTATCAATGTATGTATGTAAGTATGTAAATGTATGTATGTAAGTATGTAAATGTATGTATGTATATATTTTTCCTTAAAATAAATAAATAATCCTAATATTATATTAGTTTTAAAAAAAATGTTAATAAATTAATTACACAAAATATGTTCTGACTGTAAACACGTAAATTCAAAAAATTCATTTAAATTGTAGAATGCATAATCCAATGTTTTAACTTTGTCTGAAAAGATGCAAAGATACATTTTCTTTTAACTTTAACGGCAGATTCCTTTCTTGTTTCTTGTTAAATATATTGTGTTATGTTATAAATAAAAAATGCGGCGTCGCGTCGTTTGGTTTAGTTTATACGAGCCCAGTCGCACATGTATTGGACCAAAATGTTTTTCAAACTTATAATTTAATCTATAGTATGTCCAAAAGTTGAGCGATACGATAAACCACGTAAACATTCTGACAAACCATGTACTTACCTAATATTTCTTAAACTTTACATATAATAATATTATGAATATTAAGAACAAATTGATGCGCATTAGAATATTAAAGTAAGTAAGTAGAATTTTAAAGTAAAAATATATATACCTACGAGCTAGTTTTATAACTTAAAAGCATCAATTTGTTCTTTCATGCCCAAAAAGGGGATAAGGGGATGTTTTCAAAACCACCAATTTATTTATGATTGTAGTTTTTCAATGAATCTAGTAATAATATGTAAAGTTTAAGAAATATTAGGTAAGTATACATGGTTTGTCAGAATGTTTTCGACACACCTCCAGGCGCGTATTCAGGGGGGGGGGCTGAGGGGCTGCAGCCCCCCCCGAAATATCTCGTTAGTTATAATAAAATTTGTATTGCTGCAAATAATATATTAAATTTTTATTTAGAAAAAATGCTGTTTTGCATGTTTATTAAGCATCCGGCTCAGACAGGTAGACTGAACTTGGAATATTCAATAGGCATCTGTTTTCAATTTGGGCTATGTAAATAGTTTTATAATCCCTAATAGTAACCCTAACAGGTTAACGGATTAGATGGATGCGTATACCTGCTAATGTGCTTGGTCCTACTGTTGGTCAACTAGAAATTTCCAAGAAGGAACTTTGTTGGGGACAGGAGCTGCTATTTGCTTACCTACCCTTGCAATTTTACACAAATATTTCTTGAAAATCCTTAAGCTAGAATTTGCATTCATAAACCAGTAAGTATGTACCGATACCATCTGTACGGTACAGATGGTATATATTATATTCATAGGAACATTCAAATTTCGGACAATGCCGTAATTGACAAATTTGCTGAAAGTGATAAACCAAGAAGGCTTAACTTTGTGATTTAAATTTTCAATTTTCGTTTTAGACTAATTATTTTTTTATTATATGTAGTGTATAGTAGAGTCTAGAGTAGAGGTAGGTAAACATGTTTTCAACTTTTTCTACAATTTAGTAATGAATCTGTCTAATTAGCTAAGCTTACCTACTTTGATAAAAAAAATTCACCAGCCCCCCCCAAAAAAATATCCTGAATACGCGCCTGCACACCTCGCTCTTTCCAGTGAAAGTAAAAATTCTGCAGTTTTCGTAGCATACAAGTCAGGGTCCGTATCTGGAACATTACCACCTTCCACGCCATAATGCTCATCAGTTGTCGTAAATCTGTAATTTGCGGTGGGCCGCTTCTTGTATCCCAAACTAACGAAAAAGTTGAACTTATGGAAATAGAATTGAATACATTAAGTAGCTACAAAGTTCAATAAAATTAAATAGAAAATTGTGCTGTTGGATACACCGCCGATTATGTGATTTAAAAAACACTTGATAAGTTTAAATGCGAAGCTTGTCGCATGCACTTCGTAAAATCCAGTAAATTTAAATATACAGATGAACTATTAATAAAAAAAAACAAGGCGTTTAGGTTTAAATGTCGAAACGGTGCTGATTTGGGAAACTTGTGCCCCCCTTTTCAACTAGCAACAAACATCGTAGAAATTTGCCTAACGGTGTTTGCAAACAATTATCCCAGAATTAAAAGTGTACTCGGCATAAGGGAAACAATAACTACATGGGTCTTCTAAGCCAGAAAAAAGCCAGATTGATTGTTAATATGTTCTCTACAGTCTACTACACAGAAAATTTATTGTTGAATTTACTATATTGTTAAGACTTCGCAAACAAACCCAAAACCAAAAAATATGAAATTTACAACACGAATAGGATACAATACCGCCTATCCGGTAGTACCTACATGTTTCCACATTCACAGATGTAATTGGAGTATTTTGTAAACTGGAAATTATGGCAGGAATTTATGAGGCGCCGTTTGTATCATAATTAAATTTCCAATATATATAGACTTTTCAAATATATATTTTCATTGTAATGCAAATATATATATAATTTTTACATATAAAATAAAATTATTCACATATATATTTTTTTTTCTTAAATATTTATAGAAACCCAAAATAAATATATATTCGAAAAAAATATATATTTAAATTCAATATATTACTACGAAATAACTATATATTGCAACAAGTTATATATAAATGCAACACATTACAATTTCAATATATTTATAAAGTAGAGTTCTGCATCCTGCCACGTGAGGGCGCTTTCGCACCGTTATACGTCTGGCAACGGTGTAAAATTACTGAGAAAGGAGTTAAAGCCGTCTCCACACGTATGTGTAATTAGGTGATTAATTATTTTAAAATCGTTATTTAACCAACATATTTCTTTTGATTTGGTACTTTTAACGTTCGAATTTTTTCTGATCTCAACCACAGTACTAGACATTTCATTTGTAAATGTTCGTTTCCTTGGTTATGAGACATTCGACGAATACGGGAATATGGCACGTTAATGTGTTGAGCCAGCTTAAGCAACTGTTTGACATTGAAAGGTTGATCAAGTACGACGGGCATGCGTATGTGTTTGAAATGAAATCTGTTAAATTGAAAATTCAGTCAAAATTGTTTTTGTATTATTGACCATTTTGAAAGTAGCTGCAAGTTAATAAGGAAATAATATAGGAAATAATGTGACGTAACAACACAGATTATAATAAATCCATGCGTAACAAGTTAATGTCAATTAGTTTTTAAGGAAATTAAAATTATGTTAGCGGGTGATTGGTTGTGCTGACATCTACAGGATGATTTGAAACAGACTGAAAACGACTCGGTGGAACAGTTCATCACCTACACATGTGGAGTGTTTTTTGAGTAATGTGATTTACCCAGAGTCAGCAGATTTGATTTGTTTTTGTTCTGTTCCTAAATTAATAAGACAATAAGTAAGTAGTACCTATTATATCTGTATTAGTATGACTAGGCTGAAGTTACATTCGAATTATAATAAAGCTATTACTGGCCTCTGTATTGGCAAAAAATTGAATAAAACTAAATAATAAGCAATAATAAGTGATTGCTGGTTTGGTGGGAAATTCCAAAAAAATCAAGTTGTCTAAAAGATTACCTATTAAGAAAAAGTATTGAAATTGCAATTATTAGGACCTATACAATAAAATATCAAAAACTTAATAATGTATTGATATTTTGATAAACAGCCTAACTTACAAAGTGCAAACTGGAATATAGTAGTACTCGTAGTTTGTATAATTTCAGATTTTAATACTGCCATGGAGACAAATAATATTAATGATATTGTATCACGGATTCTACACAGCCCGGAATTACGATATAATCTGGAAAATACTGTCAGAAATCTCAATCCAAACACTTCAGCCGTAGCTTCAACAAGCACTGCAACAACTCATTTGCTAACGCCATCGGTGGTACAGCAAGAACCAGCACATTCCGTAAGACATGAACTACATAGGCTGTTTCCAACTATTAGAAGAACCAATGAGGTAGCAAGGGGATCAAAGCGCAAAAGAAGTGCAACTCCACAATCATTTTTCCATAGAGAAATTATTTTACTTAAAAATCCAAATGCTACATGTACATTAAGAGGACCATCTAAATCATTTGCTTTTGAAAAAGGTAACCTCTTGTTTGTTGTATATTTCATGAAGCAATTCGCGTTTGATTCTCCATCTCCAAATTTTTCTTGCACAACCAATGTTTAGGAATTGCTTTAAAAATAATGAATAATCTTATTATTGTTATTTTTGTAATCTAAAATATTTATAGATTTAGATTACATTTTTATTGGAATTTTAGGTTTTGGTTTATCAAATGTGCAATTTAGTCGTAATTGGACACATGAAGAAATTTTGAAAAATATTGAGGAACTATTTAAACATCATCTAGAAGGAAAGGAATTCGAAATTATGGTTCCTATTGGAGGACGATTGATTAAACCAAGTCTATCGCCAGGAACAGCACTTGATGGCACAACCATGAAGTCCATTTTTAACCAAAAAACAGTATACGTCAGGCCCTTACAACAACTTGTATCATCCACTGCTACCTCGAGTGTGGTTGATGAGGAAAACCAAACGGTTGTATTCATCTCAGAAATGTCAAATCAGACTGTTGATATAGAACAATTTACATCTGAGACGGAGAGCAATTCGGCGCACGAAGTTGCATACATAGCAACAGAAGTAGCTTTACCCCGTACTGCATGTCAACCGATAAATATGGTAATATAATTGTTCTTAGTAAACATCAAAACACTAGAGTGGCCTTTAATTTAGAAAATATCATGAGTGTAGTTATTTCACAAATTTCTCTTTGTTTAGGAATAGGGCCCCTGGGACAAATTTATCAGGTGTGGAAACTTTTGCAAAATAAAATTTCGAATCCCTAGTACAAAAATTGTATGTACCTGTCAACATCAAAAAAATTCAAGTGTTTTATGTTTACTAAACTGAATTACATATTATTTCAATAACATAATATTGTAAGTTTTATGCAATTATTTTTCTAATAGGATGATGGTGACGTTTTGTTTGAGAATGATTTAGAGTTAGCTATGAGAAACAGTTTAAACGAAACTACCGGTGATTCTGATATTTCACTGGAATCGATCATTAAAAATTTGAAAAGCAAAGTTAATAATGAAAAAATAGCTCAGTTTAATATCTACCGAGAAGATATTTTCAATTGCTGTATTAGAGCCATGAACAGAAAAACATTTTCTCCATACAGTACAATATCTGTTAAATTCAGTGATATCGAAGGAAATTCAGAAGGAGCAGTAGATGTTGGAGGCCCTACGCGCGAAATGTTTCGCTTAGTAATAAATCATATAAAAAATAGTCGATTATTTTTTGGTGAAGAGAAGAAATATATTCGATTGGATATGGAAGCAATAGACATTCGCGAGTATTTTGAGGCAGGACGATTGATTTCACTTTCGTTTATCCATGGGGGGCCAGGGCCACATTTTTTTTCAGAAAGTTTTTACTCTGTTTTGATTTTTGGAATTTCCGATAAGTTCCCCACTATCAACGATATTGAACACGATTTGAGAGAAAAAATTGAAAAATTAAATTACATAACAGAAATTACATCACTTCAAGAATATTTGACAGAAGAGCCCTTATTTTCTATAGCCGGATATCAATTCATCAAAAAAATTGAAGATAAGAACAAATTGTTGAAGGGTAATTTTGAATATACCTATGCATAAAATAACATTTTTCCCTATTCACTAATTGTCCAAACATTTTTATTTTTAGATGTCGTACAATTTTATGGTTTTCATAGAATTAGACCGGCACTAGAGCAATTTAAAGAAGGGCTGAAAACTGGACAAATATTGGAATTAATTGAACGTCACCCCACTAAATTCAGAGAAGTCATATGCAACGATAAAATGAAGATTACAGCTTGTATTTTAGAAAATTTATTCACAATAGAATTTAGTGAACCAGGTAGCTCAAATAGAATCTTGGAAAATCGTGCCATCTCTTTCTGGAGAGATTTCCTTTTAGATTGTGAAGGTATTCGTTAAATATTTTGTAACAAATATAAATTTTCAAATAAATTTCTATTATTGTAGATGATGATATGGGACTAACGCCGCAAGATATATTGATATTTGCTACTGGTGCGGACACAATACCGCCACTTGGGTTTGATCATACACCCAAAATAGTTTTCGAACATCAAGACAGTAACTTGTATCCTAAATCTAACACTTGTTGCCTACAATTGCAGTTGCCAACGATGCATAAAACATATGATACCTTTAAATATCATCTTGCTTTCGGTATAGGCAATTGCAAAGACTTTGCTTTTGCCTAATACTTGCATACCTACCAGTATTCAAATTGGTTTTTACACCAATTTTAAATAGGAAAAGATAGGTATAGTCTGTTTTTTCATTTCGGATTCAAGTGTGCTGTGGTATTTTTTTATTTTTACAGTGTAGACCGTCATGCAATGTAAGCAAGTTGTTATGCCTTATCTGCCTAAAAAATACCCAAATAGTTTCATCCTACATGCATATTTATTGAATACCTACATAAACGTAGATTTTGTAACATTTTTTCTAATTTATTAAAAAAATCTAATATAATGTGTTCTTTTACTTATCTCAACATGGAATACAATGAATCCCTAATGCTTAAGTAATGACGAATTCCATCAAAATTATCATTTTGTAATGGATCAGGAACCCTTTCAAGTAAGCGTTGAATTTGTTGTGGTGACAAGTTGATACTTGATTCTGGAACTATCACGTTATTTTCTGTCTCAATTTCTAGAAGAGGTGTAACTTCATCTGCACCATATTGATCAGGATTTTCCCAAAATGCAGGATCTTCGTCATGGCCATTTCCTTCCATGAGAGATATATTCCACAGCTGTAGTGGCGATCTGCAGTTCATAGTACTGAGGCCATGATTATTCCATTGCATCACAAATTCTTTCAGAGACTGTCTAATTTTTGGCAAAAAAACATAACTTAAGCAACATAAGTCAATTTCGCTGTTCTCGTTGAGAATATTTTCCTGCTCCATTATTAAAAACAGATTTTTGTAATGCTTTGATACAACCCGATTTACTTCAGACCACAAGCGCTCGATCCTTTGGTTATGGACCGATCGTCCAGTAATAAAACTGCCTCGATTTAATCCCTTTTGATTTAGCATATATCTGGCAACTGCTATGTTCTCTGTACCTCGGTCTCCACGAACACGACTTGGTAACCCAAAATCAGCAACTCCTTTCGCGAATAACGACATTACAGTATCACTTTTATTGTTAAGCATACATTCCAAGTAAATTATAGCTCGACTATAACCATCCACGCATCCATGGTAGACAAACCTAAAGTTTATTAACTTATGATTGGAGTCAATATGCCACAGATAGTTTGCCCCTTTGACATTGTATACTCTTCGTGTGACAGTTTTTCGTTTTCTTAATGCCCTTCCTATTGGATCAAGTTGTCTTAAAATCCCTCTAACTCTAGATCTAGGTACTCGAATATTCGTGGCCCGCAAACTTCCAAGCACATATACCTCACCCGCATTTGGTGTTTCCATTAATATATTTTCAATGGTCGAAAATAACTGGTTGTCGTCAAAAACGGTATTAGTTATATCAAATTCACTTTTGAAGCGATACAGAGAATTTCTCGATATATGCAAAATTTTACTTATACTGGACCAATTACAACCCAGAGATCTTAAATGTAGTATTTGTTCCCTTGTTACATTGTGTTTTGGTCTGCCTACTAGTCCATTACTTATAACTGGAGCTTCCATACCACCATTGGCGATCATTCTACATTCACTAGGATCATCTATAAATAGAATATTGTGAATCATTATTGTCACAATGTAATAAATGTGAAATTACCATCATCCAACACCGTGTGTAGTGATGCATATGTACACCAGTTGACATTGTAGAGTAATATCAGCAAATCTTGAAGCGTTTCATTTCTAACATTTAAAATTAGAGTATTTAGGGTGCGACAATTATTCTCCAGTTTATTACAGCATTCTGTAAGAATTCGAACATCTGAATCGTATTGGTGTCTACGAGCTTCTTCGTAATCTCGAACTAAATCGAACATGAATTGCTCCACTTCCATTTCTTAAAAATAAATGGTAATAGGTATTTGAAAAATGATCCCATTTTACACCTTACCATAGAAGAGACCCAATTAAATAAAAATATAACTCAATTTTTATTAATAAGTTAGGTTTTTCTGGTTTGAATAAACATGATAAACATCACAACATCACACTGTTGCCAGACGTATAACGATGCGAAAGCGCCCTCACGTGGCAGGATGCAGAACTCTACTTTATAAATATATTGAAATTGTAATGTGTTGCATTTATATATAACTTGTTGCAATATATAGTTATTTCGTAGTAATATATTGAATTTAAATATATATTTTTTTCGAATATATATTTATTTTAGGTTTCTATAAATATTTAAGAAAAAAAAATATATATTTGAATAATTTTATTTTATATGTAAAAATTATATATATTTGCATTACAATGAAAATATATATTTGAAAAGTCTATATATATTGGAAATTTAATTATGGTACAAACGGCGCCTCATAGGAATTAACTTAACTGCTAGATTCATTAGTTGGTGATATCACGCATTGGAAATAGCACGATAAACATTAAATTTTCACTGAATAAATAATTTTTGTATTGAATAAAATTCTTGAGTGGTGAATAATAATATAAATATAATATTTTTATTTTAATTATTCTATTTATCTAAATATTTGTTCGGTGTTTAAATTAAAATTATAAATGAATCACAAATAATAATATAAAATAGCTAAAATTAAAAAAAAAAGTTAGTAGCCGTGGGGGTTTGACCCCACTGACCCACCGCGTCTCTAGCTATGGGCTTCAATAATTTGCTATAAATATTAAATTATTTAAAATATTGAATTTTTATCTTAGATTTTTATATTATTTTCTTTCATTGTTACTTATTTAAAACAACGTAATGTTTAAGTCTCGTGTCCATGGTAGCACCTAAACAAGCCGCACGGCCGAAATTTGATTTAACTGCCGCCCTGGTGAGTGAATCCATCCCTATCAAGTCAGGAGTTTTGGGTAGTCTACATTTTAGGGGCATCACAAAAATTCTCCAGCTGTTCCAAGCCGCCTTAACGACAATCGTTATCGTTTAAAAACGAAGCACATGTTCAGGATTGTTTGTATCGCGTGTTTTCGGGTGCTGGCGTATCGTGTAGCCGAACATATACTACTCTGTTTACACAAAGTGGTCTTGGATTTTGAAAATTTCATGAGTGTACTGTAAGTACTGTCTGGGAATGTACTTCAAAAATGTTACTCATCTAAAGGTGGATCCACATCAATAAAAATTTATGCTGTGCGTTGTATTTTGAAATTCAACAAAAATATTTTCGGCGCAAATTTAAATGTGGTCACGTATTTTGCAACATAAATATTTATCTTGTGTGTTGTACTGCCGAATCCACGTGTGTGTAGTTCTTGTTGCGAATAGTTTCCAACTATGTAGGAATAGCCGCCTTGTCCAGTAACGCCGTTCTTTTTTACTCTTCACTCTCTTTGTGCGGTGTCGATAATGCGCTTTAATTATGCACTTTTCTTTTTTGCCAAAAGAGACATGACGATAAGGCACCCAAAAATAGGTATTTACTTTTTACGTAGTAAAATACACCAACACTACGGATGCACTCAGAATCAAGTCCACATTAACATTACTGTGCGGCGCAAATCTCTTTGAAGTTGACTGGAAAACCGACAGCACCACGGATAGCGTGCGTTGTTCGTCACGAATTTTTTTGTGTGCGTTTGTATGCGGCACACAGTCCACATCGATAAAAATTTCGACGTACACGAGCAAATTTGTGTCAAATACAACGCACAACGCAAATTTTTATTGATGTGGATCCACCTTTACTAAAGCAAATAAAGTCTGTTTTTTTTTTAAAGATCCACCAACCTTGCAATTTCTCTCGAAAGTATGTTTGGCAACGCTGCTGGTGAAATTTTTTAGTAATTTTTAAAGTAGGGTTAGGACTAATAAATTTAATGGTTAATTTTGACAAGTGCTTTTCACAAGAAGTATTTTCATATATTTTGTTAAATATTGTTGATTTATGTGGATATATCCTGAGTTTATGTAAATGTAAATTTGCTCGATTTAATAAGAAGTATTATAGTTTTATAATAATTAATATATAAATAATTCGAGGTAAGAATAGAAAAAATGTATTCAGGCATTACAATAATTGGGATTATTTTCAGAATCAAATTTTGAATCATCATATGAGAGTTATAGTTCAAAATTGAATCTGTATGCGAATCTTCACCTTGATATATTACGATTGGCGGTATATTTTGAACATAAAGTTGTCCATTTGTCCTAAATTATTTATCAGCGGCCATAATATTGAACTTTTGTACATGTAAGTTAAAATGGAACGTTACAGTTTATTAAATAATTTCCCATTGCAGTTTTGTTGGAATAATGTAACGGACAAACGGACAGAATGACATGGGGCATTGTCAAAAATAATAAAGCCATAAAACCATCAGATAGTAGAGCTGGAATCAATTGATTAATCCACTCTTTAAATAGCTGACTATTCATCGTTTTGTGATAATCCTGATCATTGTTTCTGGGTCTTAAAAGCAAACTATAATCCATTCAGGAAACTCCCGTGACGTTAAAGTTACATTCAGTTGGTTAGTACAAAAATCCCTATTAGGGTGTTAGAAATTTTTATATTTGATATTGGCCCCACTTCAAATTTAAATTTAAATCTTTTGTTTGGTGTTTACTTTGACATTTGAATTATTAAAGAATTTTGTGATCAATTCTATAGATTAATAATTCATAGTAATTAATCATCAAAATATGAATGTAATGGATGAAATGAAGCAAGAAAGACATCTACTTTCGGCAAGAGAAAAAGAAGCTGTATGTAAATATTGTATAGAGCGACAAGAGATTAGTCCTCAATTAAAAAAATATAATATTTTTGAAAAAGCTGCGTATATATTTTCAGTAAGCTTTACATTTTTATCTTTGCAAACCAATTTTCCTATCCTTCATCTCCTTCCTTACAGATTAGTGTAACGCAAGTTAACGAAATCTATACAAAGTTTGAAAATGGTGAAGACTTGGAAGACGCAAAAAAAGGTGGAAGAACAGCCTCAAACGTTGATGATTATAACAGAGTAATGAGAAATCATACCTTTACCAATATTCCTCCAATTATTATTATTTCTTTAATGGAATCTGATTCTGAAAATGATTCTGATGAGGAGTTTCTTTTTTAATTCTTTCAATGTTTCGAATTTCACCTACCTAATTGCAATAAAATAAATGTCCTAATCAACTTGAATGTTCTAGTTTAATGTAACCCGTATTTCTGAAATTATTTACATTTACGTTTACTATGTTCTATGAAAAGCATCTTTAGAATTTAACAAAATGACAACTAATTTACCATAACCTTACAACGTTTGACACTCTTGACCGTTAAGTACAGTCCGGTGTATATCAGCAGGCTTTGTGTGTATCAGGTACACTCAAAATTTTCCAATTGGCACATTAAACGTCACGGATGTTTTCTGTTTTCATCCATCTAAGAAACCTCAACACACCCAGGATGGAGCACTGTAAACCTGCTTTCCTTAATTTCTAATCTTTCTTGGGAAGGTTGTAAATAGTCCAAGATTTAGTAGCATAATAGTTTTTGTAAATCGGGGTTTCATCAATAAAAATAAATCTTATATTAGAGTACCTAGTCTTCTTTATGTTTTAATTAACATTCTAAATAATTTAAATTTGAAATATAAATTGACAGAACATTTTGATTGATCTTTGAATCAATGTTGCCATATACTATTGACAAAAATTACTAAACATTTAAATTTTTTTATTATACCAACTGAAATCAACAGGTGGTGGATCTTTAAAAAAAACGGACTTTAGGCTGTGCGTGACATTTACTTAGTACCTACCTGAAATACATTTTATAATTACCTAACTACTTTTTTAGATTTTATACAAATACTGTGTTGAATACACTACTACAGTCTTTATTAATAGATATTTTTGATAAATATAAAAGTCTGACACTTCCATAAAACAACGCAAGTCTAACGGCAGTTTTTTCGATTTCCCAAACATTTTTAAAATAAACGCTCCATTATACTATAGTACTAGAATTTTGAAAAATTGTGACACAACATTCAAAAATTAATTTAAGTTTTTACTAATTATTATTGAATGTACTACAGTCAAACTTCTGTTAGATTCCAAATACGGAATTTTTCTATTTAACGATCTATAATAGAAGATAGATTCTAGTAGGTACAGTCAATTACAAATGTTTTCACCAGTGTTATATCACTGAATCCGCTTTTCTGAGAAATATAAGTGGTAACATAACGCCGTTTTTATTGTTTTACATAGGTATATTGGTAACAATGTTAACAAGATGAAATCATATGGAGAAACGTGTTGCACTACTTATGCCCGATTGCACCGTCGTCACTTAAATTTTAAGGGAACCTTAAAAGTTTAATTGCCATGGATACAATTCTTGGTGACAATTGTATCCATGGCAATTCAACTTTTAAGGCTCGCTTAAAATTTAAGTGACGACGGTGCAATCGGGCATCAGTAAAGCGGGTTACAGTGGTATAAGACTGGTGAAAACATTTGTCACTGACTGTACCTACATTACAGATTCTATTACAACTATAAATGATTCCTATTTTAATGGTATTTTTTACGAAAATTACGATTCAGGAATTAACAAAAATGTGTTTCTTGCATTCTCAATTAGTAATTTAATAATTTCAAATGAAAAATCTACCTCATACCTGAAAAATTATTTATAAAGCTGTGAATGTCCTCATTCAGAAATACCTTAATTCTCAAACAAAATCTATATTCTGTACGAAGTATACCTACAAATAGCAAACACAAAAGTACAATTAGCTATCAAAAAATATCTATGTGTATAATTAGTGAAACATGTACAACAGGTAACAGTAATTTGCGATGACATTGGATAAAAGTATGTGATGGTTGATTTTTTTTATAGTATAGAATTGTTATTACACATTATACCTACCTACCTAATTTTTAGTTAGGTACAAGGTTATAAAATATCACAATGGTTTGTTTTGTAAACTTTAGTAATAATATGCAATATTCAATTGTTACAATAGCTAGTAAAAACAAAATAAACTTTTTAGCAAGTACCTAATACTTTTCTACAAATAATTGTCGGTAAACGTGGTAGCGTTGGTTCTAAATTAAGTTTAAAAATGTAGGTAAGCTTTGTAATTAAAATAGATCAACATAATACACGGTTACTATTAATAAAACGATACTTTAATTAACACTGTTTATATGAACTTTATTAATAACGGAGACTTAATAATATGTTTAACTAAAACAATGACTCATTTACGTCTAATTTGCATTAATATGCTCACCGAGGACGCACAGTCATCGTCGGTATGATCGATTTGCAGTTGGGATGGTTGCTGTTTTCTCATTTTATTTAAACAATTATCGATCAACTCACAAAACCACAGCTGTTTTTATCACATCTCGATAAGATTGACTGACACCTTTCACTGTGAAAACCCATGTTGATGAAACTGTTACTCAATAAACGAAAACCAAGCGTGCGACGCCTGGCGTCGACCAGCCGACGCCGGCCATTTTCGCTCAACATAAACGTCGAGAAGGGTCGAATGTTACGCGGGAAATGCAAATTTATTTCACTTTAACTAACTATAAACTTTGTTTACACAAAGTAAATTAGAACAGTGCAATTATCGGAACGACTGTTCAGGGCGAACTAAAAAAAACGACATAGCTTCGACGCGACAATTCCGTATTAGGTCACAGTACTTATCATTCTCTTTGAAAACATTGCTATCGGCATATATGGAATTCGTATACAATTGTTATTCATTGCATAACTTTTGCTACGGTAGAAAAGAAATTTAAAAAAATTAACAATTTATATAATTTTTGAACAAAACTTCCATATTTGTTCAAAATAAGGTAAATCGCTGGTATTTCCATTAAGTTTGCGGAATTCCCACAAATGTATGACGTTCCTTTTAATAAATTTATGCATAGTTCAAGAAGCTTAATTCTTTAAGTAGAAATGTTAAAATTAATGACATATTGTTCGAGTATTCAGTAAATCAGGTGTTCTCGGAAAAACGGAGCATAGGCGCTAGAAAGTAAAAACAAAACGGGGTGGATAGGGTGTAATTTACGGGGTGTAAGTTTGATTGGTGCAAACGTCGGACTCTACCCGACTGCGTAAACTTCTTTTCTTTCTTACGAATTATACGGCGGTTCCTATTTTGATTTTGACAGGTCCTCTCTGTGGCACCATATATCAATTGGATATTAACGGCCAATTTCAGTCTAACAGTCTAACAGGTGTTTTTTTATTAATCAGTGTTCCCATATAGGTCAGTTCCAAGGACAGTAAACTCTATAGGACTGCTCATACTCGTAAGTCAGTCCCAAAATTTTGGTTGTACTACTCAAAAATTAATTACACAACAATACTAGCAGGGGGGGTTCATATTATTTTGCGGCGGGGCCCAAAAATCCTAGTTACGCCATTGGCGCTCCATACAGGTTTCCTTGGACTAGCCTGGAAAACGACATTCTTAATAATGCTGTGCAAAACCGAAGAAGGATCACACAGCGATCTTTGATTATAACGACCCATTCCCCTCTTGAACGTACACGCTAATATCCAGGAGAGGATCTTCACCAAACGCTAACTCATCCTCAAGCTTCTATGTAGGTAAGGAAGGGCACTTCCGAACACAACCGCTGCGCCTTTACATTGTTGGTGTGCTGTTGAATATAGAATAATCTCCTCTGGTTAGGGATACCCTCTACCTTTGTCCATATTATATTCCATAGCTTCATGAAAGGAACACCTAAAGATTAATCCCGCTTCCTCCTCTTCATCACTTCTTCCAAAACCAGATCTCTCCCGTCTCGTTTCGGACAAGCTCGTCAGACTCGACACCGAGTTTTGAAAATAGAGAGTCAATTTAAGTACCGCTAAAATCCTAATCATCCTCCTCAAACACCAACACTACCTAAAAATGTAGGAGTGACTAAAACCTGGGTTTCCTAGGGAAGCGGTGCCGTAACCCAAGTAACACACGTACATCCATTGGACGTCCATTGTACATACGTTTATGGATGTTCGGACGTCCATTGGACGTCCATATCGGATACATGGGACGTTCTATGGACGTCCATATGGCACAAGTATGGCGTTCATAATACGTCCATACATGTATGTTTATGGATGTACATGGAGGTACATTGGACGTCCTTTGGATGTACAAGAAACGTTCTATGGATGTACATTGGATGTCCATGGACGTTATATGGATGTCCATACGGACACTCTATGGACATAATATGGATTTATATTGGATGTTAATTAAACAAATTTAATGTTACTACTTTTATTGAGTAAAAATAAGACATCTTTGTGATTAAGAAATTATATTATATAAAAAAAGTGTATTATACAAAATAATTACAATTTAATATAAATTAGTAATCTATCGGGACTGCATTAGCGCAATAACAATAAAAAATCAGATATGTATCGGAAGCATTTAAAACGACTAATAATAGCTTAAGACAAGGATATTGTTTATCTCCAACTTTGGCCAAAATGTATGTGACAGAAGTATTGCGAAGGAGTGCCGATGATCAAAGCAATTTTTATTAGCTAAAGGTGCGTTCACACTGCTACATTTATTAGCTAAAGGTTTGGTTAGGTTAGGTTATTTTAGTTTAGGTTAGGTTAGCTAATGAGTTGGGTTAGGTTAGGTAAAGAGTTAGGTTAGGTTAGCAAAATGAGTTGGGTTAGGTTAGGTAATGGGTTAGGTTAGGTTAGATAAATGAGTTGGGTTAGGTTAGCTAAATGATTTGGGTTAGGTTAGCAAAATGAGTTGGGTTAGGTTAGATAAATGAGTTGGGTTAGGTTAGCTAAATGATTTGGGTTAGGTTAGCAAAATGAGTTGGGTTAGGATAGGTAAATGAGTTGGGTTAGGTTAGCGAAATGAGTTGGGTTAGGTTAGGTAATGGGTTAGGTTAGGTTAGATAAATGAGTTGGGTTAGGTTAGCTAAATGAGTTGGGTTAGGTTAGATAAATATATATAATAAAAAAATATATATATAATTTAGCTAACCTAACCCAACTCATTTAGCTAACCTAACCCAACTCATTTTGCTAACCTAACCTAACCCATTACCTAACCTAACCCAACTAATTTTGCTAACCTAACCTAACCCATTACCTAACCTAACCCAACTCATTTTGCTAACTTAACCCAACTCATTTAGCTAACCTAACCTAACCCATTACCTAACCTAACCCAACTCATTTTGCTAACCTAACCTAACCCATTACCTAACCTAACCCAACTCATTTTGCTAACCTAACCTAACCCATTACCTAACCTAACCCAACTCATTTTGCTAACCTAACCTAACCCATTACCATGGTGCATTCACACAGCAACTTATATTAGCTAAAGGTGCGTTCACACAGCAACTTATATTAGCTAAAGGTGCGTTCACACAGCAACTTTTAATAGCTAACGGTGCGTTCACACAGCAACTTTTATTAGATAAAGGTGCGTTCACACTGCAACCCTCAGTAGCTAAAGGTGCGTTCACACAGCAGTTTTTATTAGCGAAAGGTACGTTCACACAGCAACTTTTATTAGCCGAAGGTGTGTTCACACTGGAACTTTTAATAGCTAAAGGTGCGTTCACACGGCAACTTTTATTAGCTAAAGGTGCGTTCACACGGCAACTTTTATTAGCTAAAGGTCCATTGACACTGCATAATTTATATGCAAAAGGTGTGTTCACACAGCATAATTTATTGGCTAAAGGTGCGTTCACACTGCAACTTTTTTATAGCTAAAGGTGCGTTCACACAACAACTTTTTTAGCTAAAGGTGCGTTCACACTGCAACTTTTATTGGCTAAAGGTGCGTTCACACAGCAATTTTTTATAGCTAAAGGTGCGTTCACACAACAACTTTTTTTAGCTAAAGGTGCGTTCACACTGCAACTTTTATTAGCTAAAGGTGAGTTCACACAGCAAATTTTATTAGCTAAAGGTGAGTTCACACAGCAACTTTTTAAAGCTAAAGGTGCGTTCACACAGTAACTTTTTTTACCAAAAGATGCGTTCACACTGCAACTTTTATTAGCTAAAGGTGAGTTCACACAGCAACTTTTATTAACTGTGGGTGGAATAGAAAGCTTTTGTACACCTTGCTTTTTGCCGACGATCAGGCTGTGATTTCATCGGACGCACTGATGATACATATCTTATATGTTAAGGAAATTAAAAGAGACGTACTCGACAGTAAAAACGCTTAAGTAATTCATTTTATATACCTTTAGTTTCTGCTAATTCTTTTTTTACGGGTTCACATGAATAGCATGTAAAGGGAAGTTGAACTATGGGGGGAGGGTCGTTTTTTCCTCTATTGGCAGTTCACTTATATCTGAAAATAAGTAGATACCACTTACCTGTCTGCAGTGCAATAACTTTTAAATTCACAACGGAATGACAGTACACAATGTGCCAATATGACATCGCGTCATGCTTCTGTTCTCAACGACGACTTTCTAGATTTTCTAGAATTGAGTCCATAAAACGTCCATATACGGACGGTTATTTAAACATGTTACATGGGGACGTCCTTTGGACGTACTATGGACGTCCTATTTGTCCGATACGCATACCGTCCTGTGGTGGTACAGTACCGGACGTCCATTGTACGTCCATATCGGTCCATAATCGTCCATGGACGCTATGTACCAAATATGGACCTAAAATGGACGTCCATAGGATGTCCCGTGTTACTTGGGAATGTAGCGGATATATCTTGCTAAAATCTTTGTCTCTATCCATGTTTTATCTCTTCTTTGTAGTATTTCCGTTGCTGTCTGTCCCACGTTTTCCTGGGCCTTCCTCTTTTCTTATTTTTCTGTATCTTCGCTTCCCATATCCTTCTAACGACTCTCATCTCTTCCATCTTCTGTAAGTGTCCCCACCAACCCACTTGTCTTTCTTCTATGAATTCCAATGTGGAATACATTTCTAGGTCATTTCGTATTTCTACATTCCATATTCTCATAGTCTCTTTTTGTTATTCTTTTCTTTTTTGACTTTTTTCATAAATATTATGTCCGCGGTTTGTATTTTACATTTTTGTCCCTTATATGCGGAGCGTGCATGAATAGGTTTCCGCGAGCAGAAGTCTCGGTAGTTGGACTAACGACTTTTACGCCTCGTTGATTAATTAAGTATATTTTTCTCCAAGCGTAGGTACTATTGTAATATTGCTATTGTACTGAATAAACTTATTCCTCTGTAGTGATTACAGTTCTTCTCGTATCCTGTTTAGAAAATTGGCACTATTAATGCCTTTTGACAATCTTGGGGTATTTGTTCTTCTATCCAAACTCTTTCATATATTTATAGTAACATCTCTTCCCCATTACTTCCCATATTTTTGATCATTTCTCCCGTTATTTTATTGTTTCCGGGTCCTTCTATTATTCCTTCTTGTCGCATATTGCTATCTTGGTTTTTTTCTTCACTACTACCTAGCAATTCTTGAAAATATTCTTTCCATCTGTTCATTATTCTTTTTATTCATTTAATATCCCCCCCCCTGCAATTTTTCATGTTGTTTGTGTGGGTACTTTTACCTGCTTTCATCGTGTTTAATACTTTTAGGTACTTTTTTTTATGGGTTTTGTATTTTTCAAAATTCTCTAAGTACTTACGTCTTGTTATTCAGGTAGTTTTTCTACCTCTTTTTCTTTATTTTTATATGATATTTAAATTTAATCTCTCTTGTCCATCCATGTCGATGTTATTATACTTGTTACCTATTCCCTCTATTTGTTCCGCATACTCTCTTGGCTGAATTAATTATTCTGTATTTGAAGTTGTTCCGTATTGTATTGTTTCAAAATCATTTTTTTAGGCGACTACGATAAAAACAGCTGTTTTACTTCCCTGTTTTCTGGTCTCGGCTTTGCCTCGACCAGAAAATCAGTCGCGGCCGAAAAAGATTCACTTTTTGGCCATGATACAAAAATAACTATTTCCCTCGTTGTCCAAGTTACCTACTTATTTCCATTCCTCGGTCAATACTTTTTGTATCTTTCAGCTATTTCTTTATTCCTGAATTTAATCACACTTAAATAATTAATTCTCATAGAGAGACCCACGAGAGACCACTGTCCTGTTCTTCAAGTATGCAACACGTGAAGCATCTCTGACGTCACGGCGGCCATGTTGATTGTGGGCATGGATTTGAATTTTCAACTAAGAGCAATTTGAAACAGGTATTTGCAACAAAAATAATAAAAACTGCTTTTGTCATTAAAACACATACATTTCCTTTATGAAAATGACTTACTGGTTTACTTCACACCTCTGCAATTTGCGAATCGTAGTATTCGTAGAATGGTTTATATTATTTTCATATTTGATGCGTAGAATAGTGATAGAGTGATACCTATAGGGAGCAACCCTTTAAAATTTAATAATGAAATTTTTTTCAAAATAAAAATTAAAAATTAAGTCGTTGTCAGCCTATCTTTAAAAGACGAAAGTGCTTTTTTTAAGATATACAGGGTGTTAATAGTAAGCCGTTACACCCGAAAATGGCAGTTAGAACTCATTTAAACAAACAACTTTCTTTAGTTCCAATTTTTGATTTGGGACCCCTATTCGTAGTTATTGGATTTCTTTTGTTTTTCTAACAATCGTAATAACTCCCTCATTTTAGGGAATATTTCAAGAAACGAAAGGTTTTCAAAATGACCTTATGGCTAGTGCTGGGCAAAGTATCGATACTTACTCGAAGTATCGATACTTGGATTGGTATCGAGCATCGATACCAATACTCAAAAGTATCGAAGTATCGAAAGTATCGAAGTATCGAAAGTATCGAAAGTATCGAAGTATCAAAAGTATCGAAAATATCAAAGTATAGAAATATCGAAAGTATCTAAGTATCAAAAATATCGAAATATCGGAAATAGAGAAATATTCGAAGTATCTAAAGTATCAGAAAATTAATATAGCAGGCTCGCGTAGTTTTCGTAGGAGCTTTAAGGCCCCTTAGGACAGCGCGGCAAATAGGGATTCTAGTGCGCAAAATTGTTAAACTTTTGACCAAGATTACAAGAACAGGAATTAATTTGGAAAATTTCTCTTTGTTTGAGTATGTTGGTAATTACAATAGAATTTGTCCTACGAAGAGTTTTTTTCAAATATTTATTTAATTAACCGTAAATTTAAATTAATTGTTTTTTAATTACGTGTTGATATATGAAAATTACGATAACAATTTGAAAATAACTCTTCGTAGGACAAATTTGATTGCATTTTAGAATAAATTGGTGATGAGAGATTTTTTCCAAATAATTATTTACAATTACAATCTTGGTCAAAAGTTTAATAAAATTGTCGGCTGAGTATTTTGCATAAAGGTGATATTTGAAACTTAGGCAACCCGAATGACATTTATACCTGCTCGCAGATAGAAAACACTCGCGTCTATATCCCAACCCTAATCCTGTTAAGTACGCAAGCGTATCTAAACCGCGCGAACTTGCGAGTGTTTGAAATACGAGTGTGTCGCGTCTGTTGGTGTATTTAATTACCGCAGTTGCGAATGTTTGAAAATTTGATAAGATTTTCGGGTGCATGCGTATCATGCGTCAAGTAACCTTATCTATGCAGGTTACCTTGTTGCTTGTACTGGACGACTGATGGTTGATTAAAAAATACTGAAATAATTGTTCAGGAACAAGAAGAGGATTCAAATGAAAATAATTTGTTAGCCAGTGATGAAAACAATAATTCAGATGATGCAGAACAAGACATTATTACCAGTCATCTCCTCTGCCACAAAGTGGCAATAGGTACACTTGAATCAGAAAAAAATATTGCTCTTGAAAAATTGAATTTTTTTATAGCTGCAGTGAAGAGCAGTAACAATGAAAAGTATCAACATAACAAAATTGTTGAACATCAAAATCGTTGGTTACCTTCATTAAAAAAATTAAAACGGAAGAAATAGAAGTCTGACGTTGCAACTAACGATGAAGAACCTTTACTTTTGATTTTAGAGCAAAACCAAAAAAAAAAATAATACCTATTTCTATATTATTTTGTATATTATTATAAACATTTTTAAATAAAAATATATGTTCTTTCTTTTCATCCTTGCAACTTTGAAAATCATCAACATAACAAAATTGTTGAACATCAAAAACGTTGGTTACCTTCATTAAAAAAATTAAAACGGAAGAAATAGAAGTCTGACGTTGCAACTAACGATGAAGAACCTTCACTTTTGATTTTAGAGCAAAACCAAAAAAAAATAATACCTATTTCTATATTATTTTGTATATTATTATAAACATTTTTAAATAAAAATATATCTTCTTTCTTTTCATCCTTGCGACTATGAAAATCTTATCAAATTTTCAAACATTCGCAACTCCGGAAATTAAATACACTAACCAACAACACTCTCCTATTTCAAACACTCGCAATTGTTCGCGCGGTTTAGATACGCATGCGCATTTGACAGGATTAGGGTTGGGATATAGACGCGAGTATAGAAAACCCCGAGATCCCTTATCGTATAATCCACCCCGTTACCTTATAATGTGGAGTATTTGGTCATTTTACTGGCTTTCTATTTTATAGAAATAGAAAAGCAATATAAATGATCGGGATTTTTTTGATGTATAGAACCCCCCCAACAAAATAAAGCCTTTTTTTAGTTTTCTTAGCGTAAATCCTATTTGGTTAATTAACATTCTTATAAAATTAGAAATAGCAAATCTGCCCATAATAGAGAGGTTAAAAATGATTATACTAATGCAAGATTTTAATGTTCATGTCAAGAATAGAGAAAAAAGCCCGGCAGAAAAAAATGCCGACTGAAAAAAAGGGGCGATATAATCTAGGAAAAAAAGTCCCCGGAAAAAAGTCCCCCGGTAAAAAGCTCCCCGGAAAAAACGTTCCCCGGTAAAAACGTCCCGGAAAAAAAGTACCCGGTACAAAAAGTCCCTCTAGTTTGAAAAATAAAAGTCAAAATACTCAAAATGAATATAATTATATTCCTATAAAACACAAAGTTTATAAATTGAAATTAATGTTCCGAACATATTCGTTGTGTGATGTTGTGGTCGACAAAGGAGACATCCATCGATCTGGACCCTCATTTTAAAAATGAGACCGGAATTGGCAGCAGATACCACCAAAATTTTAAAAAATCAAATTGGGGTTGTTACACAAAAAAGGAAACGTTCACAATGAATCTAGGATAAAAACGCCGTGGAAAAAAACGCCGCGAAAAAAAAGCCTCGAAAAAAAACGCGTTTTTTTCCAGGCTTTTTTTCCGCGGCGTTTTTTTTCCACGGCGTTTTTATCCGCCTACGGTCCAGAATATGAAGTTCTGCAGAGTCGACTGAAACAACTATGCAAGAAATGGACTACGAGATATTCCGGATTTTCTTCGAGCAATCAGCTCAACATCAGACAACGTATGTGCTGAGCATGAATTTAAATTTATAAAGTATTGTATTTTATAGGAATAATAATTATATTTATTTCCAGTATTTTGACTATTATTTTTCAAACTATACAGACTTTCTTTCCGGGGACTTTTTTACCCGGAGACTTTTTTTCCGGAGACTTTTTTACCCGGGGACTTTTTTCCGGAGACTTTTTTACCCGGAGACTTTTTTCCGGGGACTCTTTTACGCGGAGACTTTTTTTCCGGGGACTTTATTTCCGGAGACTTTTTTCCGCCACCCAATAACAACTGATCGAATTCTTCAACCGCAACCGCGCATATGGGGGGAACGGGTTCCCAAAATTAACAAAAATATGCTTGCGTAATATTCCAATAGTAAATGGTGTAGGGTGCTAATAAAAAACCTTTAGAAAAACGTTTTGTGACCTAGTTTTAATAAACCCGGATTTTTCTAAATTTCTTAAATTACATTATCAGTATTTGTACTCATTTTTGAACAAGATAGGTACTACTATTTGCAAGCAGATATTAGAAACCACATTATACAGTTTTAAATGTTTACTCATAACCCGGTCAACTTCGCCTACCTGCACTAACAAAGGGTAAAATTCCTGAGCTGATGGTAAATTTAGATAAGAGATATCCCTGTGCGTCATCAACTGCAAATTGTATAGGAAAGTATGGACAGCCAGTTGCCTATATTTTTACACAGTAGGCGTTACGCTAAAATCTGCGAGCTGTCCTAAGGGGCCTTAACTTTGTGTATTTACAAGAGTAGGTATACCCATTTACCTCTTCATATACTTAAGTTTTTATTTTTAATTAGAATTGAGATATTAGATACTTAGATTGAACAATCAAATAGGATCAACTGGGGTAAGTATAGTTTTTCCCCCTTCTATGCCAAGAACGGACAAAAGTGACACGTGTTACGTTTATAATTTTTAGACGATTTGTTATGCTTAGCATTAGGAAATAGTAGGTGTACCCAAACACGTTCATATTCATTGTTTACGGTGTGGGTCACAGACACAGTACCTACATCAGTGTAATTAGTAGTTTAGTTACTTCGATACTTTCGATACTTCGATCGTTTCGATACCTCGATACTTTCGATACTTCGATACTTTCGATACTTTCGATACTTCGATACTTTCGATACTTCGATACTTTTGAGTAATATCGATACCACATTGGTATCGATACTCGATACCCATTTCATGGTATCGCCCAGCCCTACTTATGGCTCTCTAAAATTCTCTGAAATTTTTGATCGGCCGCCATTTTGTTATTTGAAAAAATATAAAATAACTGTAAATACAAATGTTGTAGAGAATCGTAAGCTCATTTTGAAAACCTTTCGTTTTTTGAAATATTCCTTGAAAGGAAGGAGTTATTACGATTGCTAAAAAAATAAAAGAAATCCAATAACTACGAATTGGGGCCCCAAATCAAAAATTGGAACTAAAAAAAGTTGTTTGCTTTAAATGAGTACTAACTGCTATTTTCGGGTGTTACGACTTAGTTTTAACACCCTGTATATTATTATACTATGCGCATGCGTAGCTACTTTTTTCATAATCCTTCAAATTGAATTGTGCTTAACCTCACTTTTTGAATTAAAGTTTATTAACTGTAGTGTAATAATTAGCGTGATAGAACAGTGTAATTCAAATCAAAAATGTCAAACAAATTGAAACGGTATGAAAAAATTGAGTTCCTAGGAGAAGGACAATTCGCAACAGTATACAAAGCTAAAGACATAGAAACTGGTAACATCGTAGCAGTAAAAAAAATTAAAGTAGGTAGTCGAATTGAGGTACAAGATGGAATTAATAGAACAGCATTGAGGGAAATAAAAATATTACAAGAACTCAATCATCGAAATTGTATTGGTCTGTTGGATGTATTCAGCCAAGGTTCTATGTCGAATGTATCCTTAGTATTTGATTTTATGGACACCGATTTAGAAGTTATCATTAAAGACAACACTATAATTCTAACTACGCCTAATATTAAAGCGTACATGATCCAAACATTGCAGGGTTTGGAATATTTACATCTCAACTGGATCTTGCACAGAGATTTAAAGCCGAATAACTTGTTAGTTAATTCAAGTGGGGTTTTAAAAATTGCCGATTTTGGATTAGCAAAATTGTATGGATCTCCAAACCGTTTGAATACTCATCAAGTTGTGACAAGATGGTATCGATCTCCGGAATTACTGTTTGGAGCAAAACAGTACAGTGTATGTGTTGATATGTGGGCTGTTGGTTGTATACTAGCAGAATTGTTACTTAGAGTTCCTTTTCTTCCCGGTGAATCGGATTTAGATCAATTAACAAAAATATTTCAAGTATTTGGACATCCTACTGAAGAAAACTGGCCTGGAGTAAAATCCTTAAGTGATTACGTGGAATTTAAATCATGCACTCCCGTTCCTTTAAAAAATATATTCATAGCTGCTGGAGATGATTTATTGGATGTTGTAGCTGGTCTGCTCGTTTTGAATCCATTGAAAAGGACGAGCTGTACTGAATCTTTAAAAATGCCGTTTTTCAGCAACAAACCTGCACCTACCATAAGTTCAAAATTGCCCTTACCACAGAGCATCAAAAGTACAAAGGAATTAGAAAAACCATCATTGAAGAGGAAACTCCTTGATTCTGCAGAAGGGGGAACTCTTTCTAAGCGCTTGTTTTTTTGAAATACACACTAGTATTTATATGAATTGATTAAATAATATTGAAGGTAATAAACGTTTTGGTTTATAATGTTTTCATTTTGTGGATATTTAATTTGTGTGTGCTAGGACTTAGTTAGTAGCAACCCCCTATTTTTCTATATGGCAGGGCCAAACACCATTCTAGTTTGTCATATACAAAATATATAAATTTTATATGAACGATTGAAATATTTATGCTCGGCAGTAAGATACATATTATCAACAAAATATTGCACCATATAAGAGGCAAGTGGGATTTAGAAGATGGATGTAGTGGGTATCTGCTGACTTGCTATGTGTCATCTTTTATTGTCCGCTGTGACTCCAGGCAATTAGTTGTGCCCACAAAATGTATCGCTCAGCCCTGTGGCAAATTTTAAGCAAAGAAAAAAAATGATAAGGGCATGGCAGACACAGATGTGTTATAGTTTTTTTTTTCAAAATATGAAATTTTAAGATAAGCAAAAATTTCAAGAACATTTTTACCTCATTTACATGGGGCCTTGTAATTTTTTCAAAATTTTGGCTGATACTTATGTGTCATAAAAAAAGAAATATAATTTCTTACAAATTTAATTCAAATAATAAACTTGTTACAATATAAAATACACTTAATAATCGAAACCATATTCAAAGTAGGATTGATCAAAAGTATGAACTCGAACGTATCCATCTTCACCTCCAGAACTGTAACTTTTACCATCAGGATGAAAAGCAACACTATTAATTGGACCAAAATGTCCTTTTACTCTACCAAATTCTTCCTCAAACACGAGATGGAAAAACCTAGAATCAAATTTTCCTATTCTAGTTGATGTTGTGGTGACATCCATAGCATCTTGTCCTCCTCCTAGTACTACATGTTCTGCAATAGGGCTAACCGCTGCTGAATTTATAGGACGTTCTGTTTTGTATGTTTTTAATAGCATGAGATTATCAGAATCAAAAAGTTTAGCAGTGTGATCTTTGGATGCTGTAATAAACATAGTACCGTCCTTCGCCATTTGCATGTCGTTTATTATATTGTCGTGTTCTTTAGTGGTCTGTAATTTTTTACCGGTCTGAAACAATACGATGTTGATTGATTAATAATTACAAACTATTAATTATTAAACAAACCTTTAAATCCCACTGAATAATTTCTCCATTTTCATGACCAGTTAACAAAATTTCATCTAAGGCACCCCAAAGCAATGATGAAACTCGAGGCCCGTTGACTGGTATTCTTAAAATGGGATCTGAATGGCCAATACTATCATCAGCATTTCGCACATCAATTATGAAAATTTCACACTGATGTCCCATAGCTTTATCTGTTGCATACGCAGCCATATTAGCAGAGTAACTAAAATTACAGGCACGAACTGAAGAATTTGTTGAAATATTTCCAATTGGTTTTCCAGTTTCGCAGTCCCATATTTTTAAACTGTTATCTCCAGCACCTGATAAAAATCTTGTTGTCGTCCAATCGACATCGATGCACCACACTGCTCCCTGATGGCCATTGAAAGTGCCTAAACGTTCACCGTTTAATGAATACCATACATTCGGTTTATTATCTTTGGAGGATGAAAATAATAAATCACCCTCGCGGCTGTATTTAATCTGAGTTATCGCACGTTCATGGCCGTGCAAAAGAATAGGTTTCTAAAATTATAAATTAGTTAAGTTGAGGTTAGAGTCTCGAATTTCAATATGGATTCAAAATATCCACATTAAAGACGTCTAATGCTACCCATACTAAAAGAGTAAATATTAAACTACGTACCATTTCGGTTTTCTTGACAATACGACTATTTGTTTTTGAATTATTTAGAGAATACTGATAAAATGAAATGCGGATGTATTGACAGTTCTAATGTCAATTCTTAGTGACTTTCTGGGGAGATCTTAAAAAACAAAAATTACTAAAAATACACCACTAGTCCAGTGGCGTAACAAAAGACTGGGTATTTCTTTGGTGTTTTATTTAAGTGGTGCCTTTTCATGGGTGCTTGCGCTAATTACACATGCGTTACCTGAAAGACTAATCAGTACAGTTGACTTCTTTGCGCCAAGCAATAACATTGTTTAGAGCGATTCTCTAATCTAAACAGGTGCTCAGTAAACAGTAAAACCGGATCGGCAATTGCGGCGTTCGCGTTTTAGTCTGAACCAATAGAATTGCTCTATTTTTGAAATGGCCAATTCTATTGGTCCACGCTACAGCGCAATACACGTATGCCTCAATTGCGGATACGGCATAGCACTGCATGTTACATGCGATGGACAGTTTTAAATCTCTTTCGAAAGATAGTAGGTATATCTGTTATAGGTACAATACCTTATCCATAATTTATGTAAATAATATTTTCCATTACCTAAATAATGTAAAAATTAAATGCAAAATCAATTTTGTGAAGTAGGACTTCAAAGAACTACAATTCCAGGAATGAGGACTACGTCAACATTTTATTAGAACCAAAATGTACACAAGAACAAAATTTTATTAACAATGGATGCTTTAAAAATATACAGTTACATAATAAATATGCCTAGGCACTGTACGAATGTACTATGAGGGTACATTTCAATATAAATAATAAAATCATATTACGCTGTAAGAAGTAATTTTGTCACGATGTATAATCACAGAAGTTGTATTTGCACAGTCTGATGGAAACTTAGAAAACAAGAGCGACAATGGTAAACTAATATAACATATTTTATATTACTAAACACATTGGTCAAACATGGAAATTATCTTTGTACTTTTAAATCGTACTTATTATAATAACTGTCCGACTATAATTGATAAACTTAAGTTTGATTACCTTATATAGTATATACCGGTTGCAAATATAAATAAAAAATATATGACTTACCCTCTCCCTTCCTCATTTATTAAGACAAAAAAGTTCATAAAATATAAATCGCTATCATTATAATTTTGATTTTGTTAAAAAAAAATTATTTTGAAATAAATTGAAACCTTAGGGTACAGGGTGGCCCATTATTGATGTTCATATAAAGGGTATCTCAGTAACTATTGTAGAAAGGATTTTCATAAAACGATGAATAAATCAAAGATTAGAGAGGGCGTATATACAGGGTGATTCAAATTCAGAGGACAACCATGGGGATCTCGCTTATTACAAGACACAGAGGGTAGGTTTAAATATGGTACTTTTGCAGAATATTGTGCATAAAAATGTCGCAAAGAAGTTTAACCCAACTGCATAATAACTTTGTTATTAGAAATGATATTGCAATAGCTATTTATGCAACGTGTTTCATAGAACATTTTTTCCAATTTAGTAAGTTTGAATAAAAAAAAACACATAATATGAATTAAAATTTGGTGATGTTTAAACGGCGACTTTAATTTTTCAGAAACAGTACCTTTAATCTGGTCGTTGCTATGCAATTACGCGTTGCTGTTTTGTAAACAATAACAATTAACACTAGTGATAAAATAATGTCACATATTAAAACTAGTTATAAAATGAACCGCATATGACAACTAAAATAAATGTCAAAAAGTTGACTTTTCACAACTAAATTGGAAAAAACTATAAGTACACTCTTAGGACTAATTTTTATTCGTAAAACATTTCGTTTTTTTAATCTACTTTCTTATTTCCTACGGATTCCATGTTAAATTTTTGTCATGGGGGTAAATTTTTTTGTGGCATATTCTTATCCTAAACCAAAAACTGCCAACTATAACCCTACCCCCTATCTTTTATAATAAGCGAGATCCCATGGTTGCCATTGAATTCAAAAACCCTGTATTTAAACAAAAAACCCCAGTTTTAATAAGGATATAGCCAACTATGGTTTCCATTAAAAAAACAACAACATTTAATATTTCCAAAATTTGAACCCTAGTTAAAAATTTGAACATGCCATTGAATTCATTCTACTCAAAAAAGTGCCTTTAGAATGTTGTAATTACATTGAGATAGTTAATAACATAAAAGTTATGCAACGTAACACAAATAAGGAAAGGAAATTTAGAAAAATCGCGTTATCCTTAAAAATGAAAAACAACAGTAAAATTTCGTCTGCGCCATTAAATTTATTTCAAAAAATGAGCTCAAGAATATGCCCTCAGTTTCTTTACGGTAAATTACAGAGGTACAAATATCCAAATTTGACCACCCTGTACCTTTCCTATTTTTGGACTATGAAGAAAATTGTAGATCCTTATTATACTTACATTCCCTATATTTTCAAAGCAATATAAGTATTAAACAGTGTTACAATCCACACAAGATTGCTGTACCATTATGCTGTGCTCAACTTTATGTAAACCATATATTATTATTATTGGCACTCTTGGCAATAAATAAGTTACTAATGACTCAAAATTGGTAATAAAACATTTCCTTCAATAAAAACATAGCATAAGCAAAAATGGACAGGGTATGAAGTATTAATAAATTTTACTAATTTATCCTAATAGAAGAAGGAAGCAAGTCATATTTAATTATCACCATAAAAGTAGGTATTTTATGATCCAAGCTCTTTTATGCGCAAGGACTTAATACACTACTCGATGAGACGATATTACACTGTCTATTATGTCAACTCATGATCTGATTGCATTAACAGGCACAATAAAGTAGTTCTACGATTGCATACAATTGGGATAGATTTCCATCGTTTCGTTAATCACATTACAATACTGAACAGACCATATACAAAGAAAAATTTCAATTCTTGTCTTAGGTTGACAAAAAAAGATGCAAAAATAAATTTGTTACTAGAAGCAACCAAAATATTGTTAATTATTCAAGCACCAGCATTCAAAATTCAAAAAATAAATGCTACTTCTAACTACAACATACAAATTGTATATTCCTTATAATGCATCTCAAAACTACAAATTATTTCAAAAATTACACTTTCACTGGAAAAGTATTGGTAAGAATACAAATAGGTAATATTTTAAAATGAGTCCGAGTAGTTAAACATGCATCAAATTGTTTAGTTAGAGGTTGATGTTTAGCCTAAAAGCAACTGTTTATAATTTTGAGACGGCATTAAATAAAATAAAGCAATCCTGTTACTGTAAAGAATAAATGATCCAAGATTAAGATCAGCACCATTATTAAAACTACATCACTTTATCCTATAAATTTTTTTAAAGTAAAACAAAATAATATATAAGCTCCTCCTAAATGCAGCCTTGTAATATACCACATATTTAAACAAATGTGTTTTAAGTAGGAAAAGGATTGTATCAGAATTTTTTTTAATGAAATGAAAATTTATAAACTATCTAAATAAAATGTGTACCAAAACAATTATAACTTTGAAAAATGATGTTTTTTTAACACTTTTACCCTTTGTTTAAACTATACACATAGTACATGGTCATACAAGGAAAAGTACACTTGTGCATAAACCTTATTTTTTGCAATTACTAGATTAACGCTTCACTACAATTATTAGCTTAAGCTTTTCAAAATACTGGTTAACTGCTGATTTGAACACAAATCATCTGAAAGACATTATATATGAGGCATACCAATGTTTAGTTTCTAGTGTATAATTGTGAAAATAGTTCAGAGACTCTTCTTATTTAAATTGCACTGGTTTAGTGTTAATACTGAAGCTGCATGTAGAAGTATCTTGTCAATGTGGTTACTTAATTTGTAATAACTTAACCCTATTAGAAAGCAAGTGAATAAATTTGTACTGTTGGTTACAAACAAAAAGGATATAAATTTCCAAAAAAACAACAAAAATGTGATCACCTCGTCAACTCTTTATTTTCAAAAATACAAAATTTAGTTAGCCCTGATTTATGGAATATCCTAAAATTTTGAAATGTAATAAATAAATAATAACAAATTGCGATCAATTCAATATAATATTGCTAGATGAATAATACATTTAAAAAATTAAAATAATTGTTCGTATGTTTACTGACGGTGATGGCTAACAGTATGTTAAATATAAAATACTATACAAACGGTCCATATGTTATATCTATCATTCACACTTACATTCTCAGCAGTTCCTATATTGTGATATGTTGCAAGTTTGCGCTCATATACCTTGTTGGTCAGGTTGTGGTTTGATAGTTCTGATAGTAGACCCTGTTTGTAATTTACAGCTATTCTCTTCTGTGTTTGCCGAACTTCTATACAGAAAAAATTATTAAGTATAATACAGACAACTATAAAACTTTCAATAAATACAGAAGAAGCATAGTAGCAACCAAATAGGAAATAAATAAATTAATAAAGGGAAGAACTAGGATACTAGGCTTTCCATTAAAACATCATTCCCATTTCCCTGACTAAAATGAATGATTTTTCCTGACTTTTAAAAGTAAAACTTTTTACTAAAGTTTCTTAAAAAAAAGCAATCTAAAAACTAGTAATTTCCTTTGGCAATTCTGATTATTCAATTTTTTATAAATATTACTGGTCCCCATAAAAATTACCCAGTTTTTGCGTGAAATTACGAAATTCTCCAACTTTCCTTAACCCCAACTTTTAAAAAACTAAAATGAAAGTTGTAGGAAAAAGTTGCAGAAAAGACGGAACTTGAGGGAAGAGATGCTAAGAATTTGGGAAGATGACAAAAGAAGGAACCTAGAGCACAGAAAAAAAGAATATTATTTTAATATACTTGTTGGTATAATATGGTAAGGCTTCTATTTAAAAAAATGCAATTGTTCCAAAACTTGAACACCAATTTAAAAAAAATCGAGTATTCTAATGAATTCTACTCAAAAAAATGACTGGAAAGTTTTTATAGCTTTGAGATAACTAACAAAATAAATAACAAGGGATAAAGAAATTTCAGAAACTCAGAAATTTCAGCAAAATTTTGTCTGCATCATTTGAAGTCAAATTTTTTATACAACTAATGTTTAATTTTGCTTAAAAGAATCAGCTCAGGAATATGCCATCAGTTTTCTCCATACTACCATGGATACTGAAATACTCTACAGGGTGATTATTTTGGTGCTCACCATTGGTATCTCAGGAACGATAAACAATACGGTTAAACTAGACAAAAGTTGACTCTTTTTATGACGATTGAGAATCTGAAAAGAAATACATGATATTTTGATTGCTTCCTGATTTATCACGAAAATGGTATTGAAGATAATAATTTTTTTCTGAAATAGCTTTTTTCAGTTTTTTCGTGATAAATCAAGAAGCAAGCAAAATATCCTGGATTTCTTTTCAGATTCTCAATCGTCATAAAAAGGCGCAACTTTTGTCTAATTTAACCGACTTCATATCGTTTTCCGTTTCCGAGATACCAATGGTGAGCATCGAAATAATCACCACCCTGTATATGTACATCAAAATTGGACCACCCTTTACAGTTGCAGATTTAAATTTTCCTCAATAACCTGGTAACACCAACGTGACCGCTTCTAAAGTTTTACAATGTTGAAAGACTTTTTAAAGACAAATTATTTAATGCAAACAGAAACCCCCACTTGTCGTTTTCAAATTACTAGTGCTATCTTTTGTTTTTCATATGACAACCACATTGGATTTTTGGTTAGTTAGACTTGAAAACAAATGACAATTCATATCAAACTATTTTAAAATTTAAAAAAGTTATGAGATTTGTCGAGAGTATTGAATTCTGCAAAATATTTATTCTATGAGTAGATTGTAAATTAGCAATGGAGATTTAAAAAAAAATAGTTGCTTATAATAACCGAGATACTAACAGTGAGCATCAAAATGTGGACAGACTCTATATGGAGAACCAGAGAAAACACCCATTTTATTAAAATTCAAAAAAAAGTAGATAGCTCGAACACATAGAATGACTTCCCTGAATAAGAGAACAACAAAAATCACAAATTAGCAGCTGAAGAAATTTTAGAAGGAAAAGAAATAAACGTCATAAAATTACAATACAATTTAAAATTTAAATACAAAAACAATAATCTACCAATGTTTTTTAAATAATCAAAGAAATTATTATTATGATAATAAATAACTAATCTAAAAACTTACTTTGATGGTTGAACATCAATATTAGGCAAAATAGTTTTAATAACATGACCCTGATCTCCAGCAGCTGCGATTTCTTCCTGGGCCTCCTCCACAGCCTCCTGAACTATTTGAGCAACATTTTCCATACTTTCATTCTTTGTATTGTGTTTCAAATGAATTTCTTCATCAGTTTTACCATCAATTTCAATATTTTCTACTTTTAAATCAGTTTCTACCACAGACTTCATTGCAGCTGTTGCTGAAGTTGGGGTGTTTTCTGTAGTTTCAAAATTAGCTTCAAAATTTGCAAACGAAGGAGAACTAAAATTGGCCCAGCCCATATTAGCTTCAGATGCAGTTTTTTCATTTGCAGTCCATGGATCCTCTATACTAACTGGAGCTGTAGCAGATTCGCTTTCTCTGTTTTGCGATGTCCATGCTGTAGCAGAATATATTGCTATTTTAAAGAAGAAAATTTAAATATTTCAATTAAAAGTTAACTTTAAAAAATGTATACTTACGATCAATATCCATAAAAGGATCATCAGAAGGTGGTGAATGAGGTGGAGAATCATCTTCATCACTATCACTGCTGTAGACAGCATCATGACGCTCACCTTGTTTTTCGATGACAGTTTGAAAAGTGTGATCTCGATCCTCAAATATCTGATCATCGGCATCATCCAATGTATTAATGTTTTGAGCACATACTTGTTTAAATAATTCATGCTGTTGTACTAAATCACCTTCGGACAAATCAAAATTCATACCTGTTCGGTGATCGATAGTTCTGTAAATCATTACACAAAATATTATTACAATAAAATATTATCCTTATAAATTATTTTACGTACTGTAAGGTATCATCACCATCGTTAAAGTCATCATCATTAAAGCCATAACTTTCTATAAACTGGGGGGTTAATTGATGGACTTGGTATTGGGCAAACATCTATATAATATTGTAGCATGTTATTCGATGCTCAATTATAATTAAAAATGATAAAAGACTTACTTGCTGATGGAGAAGAGTGGACTGAGGAAATGGAATATCTCCATATTCGTCACTATCTTCATTTGAGGTGTTTGGATGTGCACCTCCCTAAAACATACAATTAAGATTAGCTAAAGTTCTGTCATTAGAACATACAGCAATACCAATAGGATCTCCCTAGTTTTCTTTACTTCCTGAAGAGTAGTTTCGCTAAATGTATTAAATGATTCTGCAACTTCTGGTAAAGTATCTTTTAAAAACTGTCCTAATGGGCTTGTTGAACACAATTCTGCTATACTACTCGCTATATTGGTTAAGTGGCCCATGTAACCCTGTCGTACACCTTTAACTTCGGATCTGCAATATATTTTTATTTTATATTTTTGTAAGTGATAGTAAAAAAACTTACTGTTGAACATCGTTGTTCTTCCAAGCTTCTAAAATTCTCTCTATTAACTTACAATTAACTATTAACTGCAACAAAAGAATTCATTAGTGTTTAATACATGAAACTGGATTCTAGAGCAGAAGAAAAATATCAAGATTAACAAGTGCATGCATGGAGATCTCATAAACGGTAAGAGATAGAGGTTCGATTAAATGAGAATTAAATGTTCAGTGTGTTAAGAACTACTACTATGATCACTATAACAGTTTTCAGTACAGGCTGAAAAATTTTAAGTTTTAATTTTTTTTCATTTTCAGTTTTCCATTTGATTATTATAGGCAATAGGGCAAAATGGTTTTGACATTATTAAGGTAATTTTTAATGCAGTTTTAAAATCTCTAATTAAATTTTTTCAATAAACTCTTTTTTTTTCTACTAATATAAGGTTTGATGGAATTATCTTTATAAATAGAGGGGTTATAACAAAAAATTGTTTTTTTTTCATAGTAGGCCATGAAAAATATTTTTTGCAGTGTGCTAGAACAGTTCTTGCGTTTTGTTTAGCTCTGTTGTTAATGGAGAGAGACCAACCAAAACAACCAGTGGAGAAAGAATCTTTGCAAGGTCGACTCTGAAACATAGTTGAAAAGGTGGTGGATGATTTACAAAAAATTTAATTAGATTTGACATTTGCATTAAAAAGTGCTTTAATGTTAAAATCATTCTATCGACGACATACCCTGAAAGCCCAACTTTCCTCTTGCAAAATTAGTTTTCCCTCTCTAGTGAGGAAAATGTAGGTGGTGTCTTAAGATCTGACGCGCCCTCCCTGCATCGAACTGCGTTTATAAATAAAATTTTTGTGTCTAACATGATGTGGAGGAAAAAATTTTGTGTCTAACACAAGAGGAAAGCACTTTTTTCCACTCTCACTCGAATGCGACAAACTTGCGAGTTCAAGTGGAAAAAGCGGGCGCTTTCCTCTCTAGTTTGACAAATAAGCATCCTTGCCTATAATAATAAAACTAGGCAGGGAAATGGAAAACTGAAAATATAAGATTTTTCAGCCTGTACTGAAAACTACGCAAAATTTATAGAATTTGAATACTGATCACACCAATCCTCAATCCATTGAACATTTCTTCTCATTTAACCAAATCTCTATCTTTTACTGTTTACAAGATCCCCAGGCATGCCTTCATTGTTTTGAACACCCTGTATACAGGAGATTGCTTATTTATACCAAACCCACTTGTAATGATCTTCTGGCTAAAATGAACAAATAAGTAAATAAATATTAGACTTACATGTTTATATAAGGCATTATCGTCTACCATCTCAGACGACATGTGAGCTCCTTTTAAAGCAGAGGTAATACAAGCTTGCACCTGAGTGTGCAGGAAATTATTCCATGGAAATGCGAAAAAAAGATCTAGGAGAACTTGCATTGTACCTAACGAAATTAATTCCTTGATTAATTCGTGGTTATTTGTTGATATGACTGCAGCAAACAATCTGGTAACTTGCAATCTAGTATTGCCAAGTGGTGGGTCTAATACACCAACCGTTGTGGCAATTGGTGCTTTCTAAAAGTTTTTAAAAAATATTTATTTATTAAAATTACATATTTTGATGTTTTAATTACTTTAGGAGGATCCAGTAATAATGAGTGAAAATCTTTAAGTCTCCTTAGGACGGCAAGAGTGGTGCTTTCAACAATTGCTTGCCTTCTTTCTAAATCGTTGGCTTCATCGCAACTGTCACAGAAAACATGTTAGTAGAAACTTAATACTGTATGCCATCTGTTTGACAAAAGCCCAAACAATATTTTAACTTTTTCATAGATTTTAGGAAAATAAACGTTTCCCCACAAAAGTTGCACAAATTTTCTTTCAGATTTTTGGGTTTTGAACTGTTTTGCCAATTTCGTAAATAAGAAAATTCTATACAACTTCTGTTAAAATAGCAGAAACACACTGTATATTTCCTTACAATACACTTACCTAATTTTATTTATATCTAAAATAGCTAGAAGGACTTGAATTCCACCCACAATACAACTTTCAGTTTTATTTTCGCTTAACATATGATCTAGTAATAGTGATACTGTTTCAGGTCTGAAAAGAAACAAAAGAGTTAAACAACATTCAAATGTCTTAATAAACTACTTACGACTCTAATGTATTAAGTAAGGGATCAGGATCACTTCTTTCTGTTGTGGAATTTCTTTGATTATCTCGAGATATCTTAATAAAATCACACAGTAATTGAGCGACATTGTCGTGTCTCTCTTTATCGATAGACGGATCTAGCAGAGAGACAAGTGTTTGCATAATCCGTTGACTATCTAACCACTACAATCAAACTTTAATACCAAAGACATCGGCCATATTTAATACCTTACATTTAAAATATTTTGCCGTACTTCAACACCTTCTACTTGTGTCATCAGTTTCAGTGTCAGATCCATAATCGCAGATGTACCCAAATGTTTGAGCAGAATTGAGACAAAATTCTCTTTAGCTTTTAAAAAGTCTAGGACCTGTAAGCAAGTGAACTGATAGGATAACCAGTTCTGATGGATAAAATGGAAGTGGAATTGTGGGATTTTACGAAGTAAAGTGAAGGAAGGGAGAGAAAGGGAAAAAATTGTTATATAACATACACTAACAATATCTTATAAGCAAAGCACACACTATTTATAAAAAAATTGTAAGTTAGTATAATACTACAGCAAATATTAGTAATTTTGAACTAACCTGCTCAGTCTTTTTGGCAATAAGGACACCCATAATTTTACTAAAGAAGGAAGCCAAAAGTGGATTCAAAGGTGGTTCACTATCAAGGAACACATAAAGCTTGGAAAGTAGGTTCTCGTCGCTTGCTAACTTTTCATTCAGAGCAGGAACATCACATGTTAGAATTTCACAAGCTATATTAGAATATTTAAATCGCATGCGTTCATCCAATTCTGCAGAAGGCTCAACAGTTGTCAAAGTAACTAATTCTTCTATTATTTCGGGCCTTGTTAAACTATAAATATAAAACAAATTAATTTTGATTTTCAAAAACTAAAATTGGTACTTACAAGTCCATCAGCGTTTTATTCTGCAGTTTACATTCGTTAATAATATCCTCCTCGTCCATAAGTTCTTGTAACGTGACATCCTAATAACCGGAAAGAAATTACAAAACGAATTCTTGCAGCAAAGAAAATCTTACTCACCTCTTTAGCTAACACAGCTTCTATCTGTGAGGATGATGCGTTATTGTATTTCCAGAACATATTCGCAAAGTCTATAAAAAACGCCAGTGTGAATACTTTTGTTTAAATTGCAACACTTACATTATAAAAATGACATAAATAATACATGACAGTTTGGAGATCATTTTGATGATACATGCTTCATACTGTGACATGTACCTACTTCCGTTTTTATGTGTAAAATTATTTTTTACAACTGTAAAAATTTAATAAGTAACATTTTCTTTTACCTTTTTAACGCTTCTGAAGAGGTTGGGTTAGGTTCATTTGAAATGACCTCCGTTATCAAAAGGTTCTATAAATTGTAATAAAACAGATACAGAACCATTTATCCTAAACTACATATCACAATTTTCATTCTAATTACGAAGTACGGATAAGAGATATAAAGAAAGTTTTTAGAAAATTTGCTAAGAAATGCACTTTCTGTTGTAATGACAAACTAACCACCATTATGGTTAACCATCCCACAATGCATTCCGGATGAAAAAGTGACCTATTTAAGGCGGTAAATTTAAATGTTTATAAATTGTTTAACTATTTATTCACTGTTTCTTTTTATATTTCACCAAAACTAATTACTACAGTAATAACAATTATGCGTTTAATTTATTGACATTCTCAAGCGTTATTTAGTTAAAATCCATGATTAAATAAATAATAAATATTAAATAAAATATTAAATTTTCCCGTTGATATTTTATTTAATATTTATTATTTATATGCGTTTAATTAATTAACTACCCATATCTAATTCCTTCTAAGCAGCCAACAGGGTTGAAGCAATGCAAGTTGGTACGTACAGGATGTCCTAAAAAGAATGGGACAAGTCAACGATTGTCCGACATAGAAAGGCATACATAGATAATACAGAATGATCAACAAAATTTACGATTTGTCTTGGAATATAATTTTAGTGTGTCTTTATATCTTAGCTTTATACAGTGAAGTCCATTTATTATGCAATATATAGGCATATTGCAAGTTAAATGGACCGCCCACTGTATCATTGGAATATAGGTAACCCATTATACACTGCTAGCACTCCTACCCCTGCTTAGTACTAATTTTAATTGGTTGTTACCTGCTAATTTTTTTTTTAATATTTAATATAGAATAATATTGAAAACTACAGATTGATTAAAAACATCATTTATACAGGCCAAGAAAAAATAGAAATGTGTACAAATTCATGTGTTACTGTTTTACGTCCATTTTTTTCATGTGACAAATTTGCTAGATATTCTTGATATTGTAGATACATTAGGGACTGTTCTGTTAGGATATTTTACACTAAAATAATCCCTAGGTTACGTATTGATAATCCGATAATCCGGAGTGATTTAGTATACACATTTTTATTTATTTTTTATTTCGACTGTATTGATCATGTTTCCAATAAACCGTTAGTTTTAAATCTTGTTCTTTATTAAAAACTAAAAAAAACAACACTGGGTAATTTAACAAACAATAATCAAAATCAGTAAGCATGATTTTTTGCTTTTGCTGTTTGTTCATAAATTACATTACATTATTCGTAACTCTGAAACAGTCCATTTGCGGACCGACGCACGTTTCATCATATTTTGGGTCATACTTTCACTCCTCAAAGTTTGTGACGCTTTTTTTTAGCACCTTGTATATACAGGGTGTCCGTCTTTCGAAGCTAAGCATGGGGATCTCGGTTAGCTTAAGAGCTACGAAGTCGGTTAAATGGAGGCAAAGTTGCGTATTTTAATGCTGATCAATAATCTGAAAAGAAATTTGACCTATGACGTTTAGTTTAGAAAATATCTAAAAAAAATCAAAATTCCCGATTTTTGTTTTTCGCTGATAAAATGAAAACAAGTGAAACTACGAGTTTTTCATTAAGACATTTTTAAGACACTTTTTTACGAGGAATTTAAATATGCGGCTGTTTTTCTAATCGACTATCAACTTTTGTTTTTCTTATGGACGCCATATTGGATTTTTGCATTTTTGAATGTAACTTTTTTTTCTGATTTCAACTATGTATGGCACATAATACTTTAGCTTGTGTTTTTACCTACAATTTTGAGTTATCCGTTTTTACGCAGAGTGCCATGGAAACGAAAGCGACAATTTTGTTTTAAAGAAAATTTTGACAGTTCCTAGTACATTGCTTAAGTCGTTACGTTGTACTTCCCCTAATTTTAAGATAGGTACGTAATTTTCTAAAAGAAAATGAAAGATTCTAATGAAAAACAACGTGATATATTGGAAATTTATTATTCTTCGCATCGGAATGTAGAAATTACTTCCGGAACGTAGGTATCTGAGAAAAACCAGCCAGGTCCTAGTTATTTCTTGCGTCTTCATCTCCTTTTGTAAACCCATGGCTGAAACACGAACTGAAAAACCGGACCTAAGGGATTACATATCTCTGTTCAAAGAAAAATGATACTTAAATATTACTTACCATCCCGTTGTGTTTCGATTACAGTTTTAGTTTTTAGTAATTGCTATAATTTTCGGTTTTTAATTTTTATTCTATTGTTTCAACATTAATCATAATAGTTGATAATAAATTTTGTTATATCCCATTATTCTTCTTTTAAAACTCGCATTTCTTTCATTAAACTAGCCAAACCAATAACCTTATGACTTAAAATTAAAATTCATAACAGAATTCTCTTTAAAACAAACTTGTCGCTTTTGTTTCCATGGCACTCTGCGTAAAAATGGATAACTTGAAATTGTAGGTAAAAACACAAGCTAAAGTATTATGTGTCATACATAGTTGAAATCAGAAAAAAAAGTTACATTCAAAAATGCAAAAATCCAATATGGCGTCCATAAGAAAAACAAAAGTTGACAGTCGATTGCTGGCTATATTAAACGATATGAGAAAAACAATCGCATATTTAGATTCCTCGTAAAAAGGTGTCTTAAAAATGTCTTAATGAAAAATTCGTAGTTTCACTTGTTTTCATTTTATCGGCGAAAAACAAAAATCGGGAATTTTGATTTTTTTTAGATATTTTCTAAATTAAACGTCGTACGTCAAATTTCTTTTCAGATTATTGATCAGCATTAAAATACGCAACTTTGCCTCCATTTAACCGACTTCGTAGCTCTTAAGCTAACCGAGATCCCCATGCTTAGCTTCGAAAGACGGACATCCTGTATATAATTGACGTTTGAATCAATGTTGGGAAGTTACCTACTAAAAATTTAAAAAATTTTATACCAACTTAAAGCAACAGAAGGTGCCCAGTGGTGGATTTAAAAAGAAAGCAGCGGTCGTTAAGGACACGTCGAGATGAATGTATTGCATGGAAACGGCTCTTTAAAACCCCAAAACAGCACTTGACTGGATTTTTTCTTGATATGTGCTTGATTGTATCATTCCTCAGCAGTCTTTTGAAATAGGGTTCCCTCCTCGGCCTCCTCACTCAGTCCTCAGATTTGAAATACAACTTCGATTTTTAACCTTCCATAAAACATTTGTCCTCTTTGATCAATAAACCTTATTTTTATTGAAAGTAGTTTACAATAAGCATAAGTAGATAGTAATTTCCAATTACTTAGAGCAAGACAGTGACAGCACATTCTCACATTTTTTCATCAATAGTGCATCCACAGCACTCAAGCCTATTTCTTCAAATTTTAATGAAGCACTCGCTTATTTGTAATCGAAAATTATATTCATGGACCTTCTAACACAAAGCTGTGCTTGATTTTATTCTTTAAACTTTTAGTAATTATACCAATAGTAAACTAGAAACCAGGACCTTCTTGATTTCCAAGACTTGACACTTCAAGTCTCGGAAATCAAGAAGGTGAGTATCGAGCATCTAAAGAGTTTACAGGAACTGATTGCTTTAGAGTTTGATGAAATATTGGAGGAAAGTGTGGACGTATTTTTGCAATTTTTGGCTGATTCTGGCTACTTTAATATATTGTCGGTTGATGATAAAAAATATGAAACATCAAGATTTTCTATTTTAAAAATACCTAATTTTGAAATTAGACAGTATATCCGCGATACTTGTTATAGTGAAGAATTGAAAATTGTGAGTACATACAATTTGAGACCTACAAATATTAATAAATATTTAGATGCTCTGAAACTAGTATTAGAAAATACAAGTGAGAGGGAATTTGTTGATCTTGCAAACGCTGTATTAGTATTATTTTCGCCACAGAGGATCACGACCGAAATAGAACTTCATCATGTTTTGTATACTCTGACATATAATTCCAGATACTTGGTAACACGCAGTGAAGTCCAGATCAAGAAAATTAGAAAGGGACCAGGGAAATCCAAAACCCTAGATGTGGTGATAATGCTTAAGGAAATCGGAATCATTTTTGAATACAAAATGAATTCCAAGTCTGCGGAGGAAGCTTTAGATCAAATTTTTAAGGACTATTATACCAAATTCGATGAACCTGAATATAAACACGTTTCCAAAAAGATTTATGCTGGTTTGGCATTTAATGCAAAGGAGAAAAAAGTTTTCATTACGTTTAAAGTTGGAAATGAAGGAGAAAGTAAATCTGTCTGTAGTGATACCTACATTATTATAATTTGTAGGTATTTATGTTAAAAAAATGAAATAGGTGTTATACTTGCTTAATTTTTTATTTTATTGTGGTAATGTATTAGTTTATAGTGTTTATAATAAAATTCTAATTAAATTTTCAAATGCAATTTTACTTGTTACCAAAATCCGTTTGTTCACCAAGTTCAGCTAATTTTACTGTCCTGTTAATTCGCCAAAGGCTCATGAGTCGAAGACGAATTCAGGATTGATGGTCGTGCATGCCGATGATTCTCCTCGATAGACACATACCTATAAACGGTGTAAGCTGTCGTGATCGAGATGCTGTAAGAATAGATCGGATTGTAGTCGGGACAAAAACGGGAAATATTTTGCACTTTTTTTTTATTAACTGTAAATATTGGCGTGTTGAAAACCGAGGGATTTGAATAAGAATTTTGCCTTTTTTTTGGATCTGTCCTTTTACTTTCCCATACCACCACTGGTCGTTATTATTCTTATAATACCCTAGACCCTTAATAACTATAATATAACTTCAGTAAAAAAAACCACAAAACGATATAATTAACAACAAATTTATTAAAATAAGACTAAATGCGTAGAACAGATGATGATGAATTAGAAGACGCAACATAGAAAGCTAGCCTACGGTATTGTTACTGATATTTACAATTTGTATAGCTTTATTTCAACAAACAAGTAAATACAGTCAAGAAAATACTTTACGAGTATAAGCACAAATAATTAAATTTCAATATTCCAACGCTAATGACTGATCTTTAGCTACAGGTACAGCTCTTCCACTGATAACGATTTGTGGTCCCACATAATAACGAATTAAAAGGCTAGAGCCTCGTTTTAATTGATTACGTCTTGAAAGATCAGACCAACAATCAATCCATGATGTATAAATGGGCATGCAATGAGGTCTTCCTGCCTGAAGACCTGAGCCTGACACAGCCATACAATTTGAAACTACTTGGAAAGGGTATGTAATTGCACTAGCTATAAACTAAAATTAAAAACAAAATTAATCAAAATCCAACTTGAAAAAAACAAAGACAGATGTGGTACTTACAGACATAGTGGCTGACGTATACATCTGCAGTTCTTTTTCTTCAAATATATATGTGTTAACAGCATAAGCTAATGTACTAGCCAACACTAAGGAAATTACATCACCTAATATTCTAGGTAGCAAACCACTGAAAAATCCCTTTATTCCATTTTCTTTATAAATTTCCATTACTGAACCCAATATTCCACTGGAATGATTAAAAATGATTAATTTACTTCACCTGTTTATACACATTCATATTCAATATGGTTTTTATAAGGACCATTCATTACATGGTCTACCTTGGTAGGTAGTTGCTTATGACAGGTGTCGTGGAGAGATTTACATAAATCGAGGAGTAGGTACTGTTTTTGCTTGGACTGTGCTCTGTGCTGGTTAATAATGAAATAAAATCCAAAATGGTCTAAGCATTATTCGCAAGAATAAAAAACGAGGAAATAATCAAATAAGCTGACATACGACATTAAAACGAAAATTGCAAAGAAAAGGAAAAATAAAAGGAAAGCAATCAAAATACCTAAACAAAAATAATGGCAGGCTAAATCAACAAATAAACTAAATAAGAATAAAATAAAAATAACCACATAGGGTGGTCAAGGATATAAATAACCAAGAGAAGGATACACCTAGACTATATTACTTAGCAAGCAAAATGGGATTCACAGGAAGGAGTCGGAATAAAAGTAACAAATGATATCAACAATTAGGCATTCCAATAGCATTTGGTTACATGAGCATCCTGGAGGGCAGTACAAATAAACTACATCACAGCCGTATCACACGACCCTTATAGAGGCTGCTGTTTGCCTGTATAGTTTGTGTTCGGTCTCAACAAGAATCACGTGATACGAAGGCACCCTTCAGAAACCCCACGTAGCCAAATGTCATTGACTACCTAATGGAATAGTAAATTGGTACCCAGTAAACTCAAGAATAATCACAATGTAAATACAACTAGAAACAAAAATAACAATAATTTAAACATACGCACCCATACAAGACATAAACAAGAAAATAATAGGTACCTATAATTATTATACCTACTTATATTTTCCTTCTCTTCCAACAAATTGTGCCATCATGCGAATTGTAATTACATGAAATGGATGACTGACAATGATAGCAGTTACACGGCTTACTAGGTCTTTTTTTACACTTCTTATAAACAATTCTTTTCTGCAATTACAGGATTAGAGAAGCTCAATAAAACAAATACATTGTAGTACCGCTTTTCTTCTTCAAGTTCTTCTATTTCCTCAACATTTTCTTCTTTGTTACTTTCCATACGTTCTATAATCTTCTGACTTGCAACAGCGCTAGCTAAGTTACCACAAACCTTAGGAACCAATCCTCGATAACACCCCGTAAAACCATCGACAGACTTAATATGTTTGACTGAAAATATACTACTAGTATGGCTACAATTAAACATCGATACTACATACCATATTCAAAGATGTTTGGTAGCTTTAAAGCTGGTTTTCCGAAAAATGTTTTAGTTGGACGAGGTGCAATTGGTTCGTGGCCAATCTAAAAAATAAATGACAGTATAAATGTAAAAAAGCATTTTATTTAAATTCTGACCTGTATCAAAACTTTCGCATATTCCAATGGATGTGAAGCAGTACTAACAATGATTCTGAGAGCGTAGTTGGACCAATGATTATCTTTTTGCTTTGACATGCTATTTTGAAGTTTAAAATTTGTGCCTACACAAATTTATTTTTATTAAACAATTTTAAAAACAATTCACCTGTCAAACCATAGATTTCCTTGATTATTCATGAATTTATCAAGAAAATTATTACAACTGACTATTAGGTTATGACAATTTTATCAACAAATTTACAAAATTTTCTTTTAATAAAGCCTACCTAACGATTATATTCAGTAATGTTTAAACTTTGACCTTAAGTTGTTTAAGGTTATGTTTGAAAAATTATTAAACCGATTCTGTTGGAAGTCATTTCATAACACTGAGATTTTTTGTCTAAAATAGGAAATATAATTTATAAATTATAATGATTCCTACCAGAAACGTCATCCATGTCCTGTGGAATAATAACTATTTTTCTCCCAGATTGAATGGAGTCGCCCATATTTACTATAAGTAGGAGATTACAGTGATAAGATAGCCGAGGATAACGATAACTAGGCTCCTACCAATAATTAATAGTAGAATTTTTTCACGTTGCTATATATTTGATTATCATTATAGATAAACATTATAAAACTGTTGCTAAATCATTTTTCATATCCATTGATCTAAAAATTGGAAGATGGAGCAAGCTTTGTAAAACACAGAAGTGAAAAACAGTTGCCGCAGTAAGTAGGGGAGACCAGCAGGGGAATTTTCGACACTGGAGATCCATTCGGTATTTCAATCTATGACCTTCTATGACGCTCTTTTTACTTTCCCATGCCACAGTCCATACCACTACTGGGAAATGGAAATTAAATTGATATTACGAAAATTTTCGAAATTGAGATTTTCGGTAGTAATATCATAAGAGCCCTTTCGTATATTCGAATATACTTTTCGCGATTTCTATTTGAAATTGATGTTGCCATGGAAATTTCCCGAAAGCTGTGCTCGAGGGATATTTCCTAACCATAGATAATAGAACCTCCTAACGGTAACACATATTCGAATAGAAAGAGGGAAAAGTATTTAGAATATACGGAAGTGATCGAATGATATTTGTCACGAGTATATCACGAATTTTTAAGTTCATTTTGCTTAAAATGTCAGTCTGACTTTTGAAAAAATTAAGTCATAAAAAATCAATTATTGTTATGTACGGTTGCTACAGATGCCATCGTATCACAGCCAATAAGAAGCCGAAGCACCAAACGGAATATACTGATAGACCAAGAAGGTATATCCGAAGATTCCCGCCGTGATTGGTCAATTTTTTAAAAATTCCTAAATCCTATTGGTCTATAATATATGAGTGATCTAATCGGATATATTTTTCGCGATTTCTATTCGAAATTGATGTTCCTATGGAAATTAAGGGGTATATCAAAAATTCATCGACAAACTAAACTTTTCAGAAAAATTCGAAACCGGAGGCGGAAGTTAGATTTGTTTTTTTGGTAGCATCGAACTCTGTCGCTGGTTTTTACAGCAGCCTCCATTTCCCACAATGGATTTCATCATGAGTATCAGCAGTGGAAAACCAAAAGTATCAACTGCCACATGGCTCTTCAGATCGGAGTGGAATCGATGTTGACAGATGTTGGGCAAAACTTCCAAGAAATAAATCCAAACGAGAAAACAATGTGGGGTCCCTCTCCTCTGCTGTCCAAACTATTACTGTTGGTGACAGAAGGCGATTGTCAATTCTCTAACACTGGTTGGGAGAAGAATCCTTTCGACTGGGGGTGGGTACGCACGACCCAAGGCCTCAGCCCTAAGATGGTGACGAGAGTCTCTCAACACCTCTTGCAGATGATTTCATACAGCTTCAACAGGGGCTTTGTAGGGACACGTGTAGTTGCAGAAAGACGGGGATTGCTGAAATGTTCTGCAGTTTGTAGCCACTGCAGTCCGACCTCCGCGAAAATGTGATAGACCTCGATTTTGAAGACGACTTCCACTTCTTCGAAGAAGGCGACCTATTCGACGCCGTGACGATATGAGCTGGACGACGTTTCTCTGATGACACAGAAGATCCACCCGTAGAAGGCCCTGCTGATGCTGTAGATGCTCAACCAGGATCATCAACTTCATTGAGATTACATTTAATTTTTTTTACTTTTTTTGTACAGTCTACCTACCTATTTTTAAAAAGTTTACCTAAATAAAAATGAAAATGATTAGTTCGAATTTTGTTTTATTAGATCCCCACTTCTGTAAAAGGTGCAGCAATACTGCATAAATATCGTCGTTTTCAGAATTTTAAAATCAGATGGGGAGGGGGATCACATTTGGGTCCCGTCCGGTTAAGTCTATTTAAAGAGTGGGGTACTAGATTTCCGAAAAAAGTAAGCCTGCAGGGTCAAAATTCGCTCGAAACAACCGCTATTTCTCAAAACTACAAAATTTGGAAAATATTGGAAACTTTAAAAATGTGTATCTCGGAAACTATTTGGCTTATTATAGAGACCACTTTGGTCTCAATTTGTAGCAAATTTTAGCCTACTTTAAAAATGTACTTTTAACAAAGTTGCGTTCAGCGTTCAGGTCAAAAACTTGAAATAGTCATTGGACCAACATCATAAACAATTCCGCAAAAAAATTAGAACTGCCAGATTTGATGTAAGGTACCCCACCCCCTTTCAGGCTACAAGGTTACTGGACTATCAAGGAAAGCCCAGGAACCTTAGAGCCTGTAAAATATACCGGAATTGTCATAGCTTGTTTATGATGGGAAAAATCTATTTTCCGTTAAAGTTATATGAAAGTAAATTTTCTCTTCTTTTTGATGATGAATTATAATTATAAATAAAAATTCAAAAATCCTCAAGACAGTAAATGTAAAAACAGGTCAGCGAAAATTAACTCTCTTCTTTTCTACCTTGTTTATTATTATAAAAACTCAAAAATCATTTTTTTGTGAACTGAAAATGAAATAAAATTCTCTCATTTCTATGCCGCAGCTCCTGTTCATCCTAATATCGCTGGCTTGTGGTCTGAGAACGAACAGTATATACGTAGGTACTCTGGGCTATAAGGATCTGCATCGAAACAGCTCCTTTTCGAAGCAACCAATACCAAATATCTGAAATAATGCAGGATTATAGTCCGAGACGAAGACGAATATATCTCGAAAACCGCCGAAAACTGAGCAAAAAGAACGTTAGACCATTTGTATGCCGCAGCTCCTCAGCGTCCGAATATTGCAGGATTGTGGTCCGATACCTTAGATCATGTAGTGGCTAAGTCACTACATGATCTAAGTCCGATACGAATATCTGGCAAACGGCGGCGTAACCACACGTCAGTACTTGGGGATAGCAGTACTATATAATCTATTATCTATGAGCAGTACTGAATGCACCGTTCCGAAATTGCAATCGGAGAAATTACTGACGTATTTCGGAACATGTTCAGAAGCAGAACCCAAAATGAGTTAATCCCGTCCGCAATAATTATGCATATAATAATAACCTAATTTTTTAAAATGGTTTTTGCTACTATCGTTCCGCCTATTGTTGAAAATATGATTGAAAATTTAGTTGACTCGTGCAAGTTCAGATTCAGAAGATGACGTAGAATTGATAATAACCTATTTCTGCTCTTTGAAAGTTAAATCAATAGCATATTCTTTATTGGAGTCCCCATCAATAAATTGATATGTTATTCTGTTCTCGGACATTTTTCACACAAATTTGAACACCTCGAAATTCAAAAATTCAAAAAATGACAGTTTACTGACGCCACACTACCTCTCCACTGTCAGCTGCGCCAGTAGAAAATTCCAAAGATGTTTTTAGAATTATTAGTATTTTTTGACAACGCGTAACCAGCGCCGCATTGCTGTAACTGATTTTGGAACGACTAATCAGTAAAGTTAGTGCTGTCAGTAGATTTCGGAACGTACCCACAGACGCGCCGTGCCTACCCTGGCGTATGAAGATCAGCATCGAAACTGGTCGAGACTTCTCCCACAAAAATTTGCACCCCCCCAAAGTTGAAAACGAGAAATTTTTAAATTTTTAAATAAAGTTACTGATCATTTTGAAATTAATAACACACACAGAAAAAGATACACTGAACACGAATATATCTTGAAAACCGCCGAAAACCGAGCTAAAAGAACGTTAGACCATTTGTATGCCGCAGAGAAGCTGAATGGAATAGTTTATTGGAAATGTCGGATGTTGACGAAATATTGTTATGTACCATTTAAGAATCTCCAAAATAATAAACGGATTTGACGTTATACGTTCAAACCATGAGGTGTAAGTATTGTAATACAATAATTTTCTGGTTGTAGGACGTTTAGCCCCGACCGTTTCGCCCCCGAGGACGTTTCGCCGTCACCTGCTTCCCTTATTACCTTAAATTTATGAAATTAGTTGGATATAAAAAGTGTGATATAAAAACTGTTTTTAAAATGCAGTTTTACTTGGAAACATACATTTTAAAAACAGTATTAGCACTTTTTATATTCATCTATTCATAAATTTAAAGGCAATAAGGGAAGCTGGTGGGGGCGAAACGGCCGGGGGTGAAATTGCCGGGGGCTAAACGGTTCAGGGACGAAACGTCCACGAGGGCGAAACGGTCGGGGGTCGGGGCGAAACGACGGGGGGGGGGAAATGGTCGGGGCGAAATGGCGGGGGTGAAACGTCTACAACCCCATTTTCCCAGGGAAGTACTTTTCAACAAGGAATGACCTATTTTCAAACCTCATAAAGGTTAGAAACAGTCATATTTTGATGATTGCTTTTAATTCGAGGGATTAAAAGTGTTGCCTAAGCAACGTACCTACATTTTTTTTATTAGTGACAAAAACGTCATTTCAATAACAAGAGATGAAAACCATGAGGTGGCGCCACAGACAAAAACAGACCTGTCTTTGTATGTCGTTTTCTTAAATAGAACTTTAATATTACAGTTTAAGTGATACTCACAATCTGTAGAATACATACCCATTTAGGTATTAAAGCAGTTTCATTGAGAAATTTGTTGATTTAATGATAGAAATCATGTTTTGAAAATCGTCAATTTTCAAAAAAACGATGTAACGTATACAATTAAAAAATTATCATTAGCGGCGGGAGACTAACCATATTCATTATCTAAAATTTTAATGCAATCTGTGCAGTCGTTTAGAAGAAAACAACCGATTTGCGAAAAAAATTTGTTCGTAATGTCAAACTAACAGACGGTAGGTAAACTCACAAGGTAAACTTGCTAGTCGAACAGTTCAGCCGCTCTGGGAAAGATGTCACCCGTTCTGAAATATTTTGAATATTTCGCGCCAAATGTAGGACAGAAAATCAAATGGCGCTGTAGACATTAAATACGCGCTAAATTTGAGTTTGAATAAAAAGATTTGTACGTCCCTGTGGACACTTATTCGTGAACATAGTTTCCCTATATAACATGTATTTTCTTACAAATGCGGTTATAATTTCAAACTGTATTATTTTGTTAGAATTTAAGCAACTGCAATAAGTATTAACCTTTATTATTGTTCAAAATAAGTGAAATTCAGTAATTTATTAATTACAGTCAACGGTGTTCTTTAATTTTGTCAACCAAAAATACTAAAAGCTAAAAAATAAAAAGTATTACAATCAATATTTTTATTGAAATAGAAACCAAATTAAAAAAAACAGTTTATCAGAGCCTGGAATGGATCTTGTTATGACGTTCTGAGTGCCGAAATCATTACCACAGCTCTATACAGACAACACTGTTTTCGTTAGTTGTAGTTTGCTAAATTAAAGAACAACTTTGACGGTAATTAATAAATTATTTTTTACGTCTTTTAGACAATAATAATAAAAAGTAAATAAATTTGAAGTTCCGCTGGACAATGTAGCTAATTAATTAATTATAATTATATTAGGTACTAGTTACATATTTGCGTGGTATTAATGATAAGAAGTTTGAATTATTGTCAACGTGATAGATTTGGTAAAAACAAAGAGTGCCTGCAGTCGCGTCGCGTCGTTTAGTTTTCAGATTTTATTAAAATAATGATAATTTCAAAATAATTCAAATCAATACCAGTATCTGGTAAATAAATATAATCCTACATTTGAAAACTGAACTATCCCCCACTCCTCAAGTCGCCCTCTTAAAATGGTTGCAAAAAAATAAATTAAAAAGGGTTACCTTTTTAATTTATTTTCGTTCTCTATTTTAAGTCTTTTTTCGAAAGAAGCAACGCGGATGTCCTCATGTTCATTCAAAGAATTCGATGGGTTGGCTGCAGTGATACCTGAATTTGGGAGCTGTTGTATAGGAGTAGTAGTACAATGGATCACTTAATAATTGTGTCCTGTGAGTTTATCTCACCCCCTTCCTAAATACTTATTCCTTATCTATCTATTTTATCTATCCATTAAGCTATTGCCTAATTTAATATTATTTTGCTTTTACTGTGTCCCTAAGAAAATTTTGTCATTTATTATAATTGTTTGTTGTTTAAATTATTCTGATTACGATGCCCGGTAGATACAGATATTAGTAATAATAATAATACTTCGTTTATTTAGCAAAGTGCTATCATCAAATATTATTATATGAAAATACAACTTATATACATCTGTACCTATGCCCAATTCTTAATTACTATTATCTATACTAATTACTACACTGGGGTATATACTTCGTGGTTGGTTTAATTTATATACGCTAAGCCAGAACACGAGATTAACTTATGGACTATGGTGCTTATGGGTTTAATTTTAAAAGTTGTAAAACATATACTATTTTAAAAAACAAACATTTTTATTAATTCTTATAGTGCACATTAAACATATCTACAGTTAGTGAATCTGATATACATACCGAGTGTTACCCACCAAACCTGGCCATAGGACCTATGCAGTATGCAATACTATGCATGTTTCAAAAAAATATGAATTGCCTTGAAATACATTTGTTTAATGTCATGTTGCCAGCTTATTTTTTTAATGAAATTGCGTTATACGTCGTGCTGTAATTTGTGTTATAAACATGAACTATTCAATTGAAGAAAGGGTGTTCATGTTCAAACTATTTATTCTGGAAATAGTCAAAAATGAAGCCATCAAAATGATAATGAACAAAAATATTTCAAGGCAACTCATATATTGTTTGTGAAACATGCGTAAGTACTATGGCCAGGTTTGGTGGTTAACACTCGGTATATTCTTATTCTTGCATAAGTAGTAGGTATACCGTGTGTCCCTGGGAAGACGGAACATAGGGATCTTATAATGCTAATTTTTTAAAATGATCCACGAGTGCTTTGAAGCAATCGTCTTGAAACAATTACACGAATGTCACCGATCGTTAACGATTTCCATGCCGATCATGTATGATCGTCTCCAGATCAAATTTTTGTTTGTGTTTTAAATGTCAATATAATAAAACCAAAGACAATTAAAGGTTATGTTCATGTTAATTTTTTTTTAAATGTGGACCTACCTTACCTGAAGTACAGTTTAGAGCTGACAATCAGTAATCCCAGTTAAATTACATGTGAAATGTGAAAATTTACTTTAATAGGATGATCTTGATGTATGAACCGAAGAATTTGAAGCGACAATCAGCTTTAGACTGTATTAAGATGAAATCAAAGAAAAAGCGAATATTAATATCAGTTAGTGTGTACGAATATGAAATCTTTATTTCTACGGCAATTTGATGTGATCAAATAATTGTTACATTAAACGTATTTGATTTTTAAGGAGCCGGATTCTTGCATAGGTACCACAAAGGAAAGTTTTCTAACACAGGTCCACAGCATTATTTTGTGTAGGTACCTGCTAGTATAATTTTCGTAATTTCATTTTCAGTTTCTAATAATGCGTAACTTGCGAAAAGCCTTAATTGTTCACCTAATCCATCATAATCTGAAAAAGATCTTAGAACCATAACGTCAACTGCAAACAAATTATTTTGTATTTATTACCTTTAGGCCCGGTTTATTCACCTACCAGTAAAGTCCCGAGTAGCTACTTGACAATTAACTTTGGTAACAGGACTATATTAGTCCTGTTACCCGGGTAACCTATAGAGTTAATTGTCAAGTAGTTACTGGGGACTTTACTGGTAGGTGAATAAACCGGGCCTTAAAATGATACTCAGTCTCATTTAATTTAATTAAAACACTATCTAAATTTACATGAACTAATTTGAGTAAATAATTAATAATTTTATTTCTAACTGATTTTCAAGAGCGCGGCTGTCAATTCGTAGGTATTGTAAATAATTGTTGAATCGTTTGTTAGTATAACGCACGCATAACGCACGCACGTATAAAGCTGGATTCAGAGTCGCCGTACCGTATTGAACGCACCGTACCGTAACGTTTGAACACGTAGATTCTTATGTTGTAGTTCATAGTTGTTCGTACCGTAACGTAGTATCCGTACCGTACCGTTGCAATTGACCAATGTTCATTTCTTCGTCTTACGGTACGGCAATCGTACAACCTCGTCGTGTAAAATCGAGGGTTTTAACGCGTGTGGCGTACTATTTTATCAAGTTTTTTGGCTGCTAAGTAGCACAAAAGAACTCCAGCAGCAACAATTACGTCATCTTCATTCATATTGGATGGTTTTTAAAACTTTAAATCTATGAAATAAATATTACTACTTAAAACAAGGAGGTTAGGTTATAAAACGTCAGCCGATATCTGAACTTGACAGATCTGCTGTACGCATGCGTAAAGTATTACGTCAACTTAACTATGAATGTTGAAATGGTCTATACGGTTACTGATACGGTACGGTACGGTGCGTCCAATACGGTACGGCTACTCTGAATCCAGCTTAACACCTGTATTAGCAAGCGCGTTGAACAGCTGACATAACGACGTCGACGCTTCCACCGAATAGAAATTCAAAGCACTCGTGGATCATTTTAAAAAATTACCATTGTAAGATCCCTATGTTCCGTCTTTCCAGGGACACACGGTATACAACAGCAATAAAACATTTTAAAACAGTGAGTGGTGCTGGTGTTTTCATACTCTAGTGAAATACTACTCATATCATAATAAAAAACAGATTTATGATTGCGGGTGAAATGTGCACAAGATAAACAGAGAGGAGGTCACGCAATAGGGAAAGCAATGAGCTGAACTGGTCCTTCCCATGAAATAACCACTGCGCATCGCTTAGTCACCCGCAATCATAATTCTGTTTCACTATACGTATGATAATACATTGGTATATAGCATTGGTATGAATGGTATGACGTATGACTGTATGAGCCATCTAATTTTCAGTATATAACTTTATAATGTCCGCTAGAGCGTCTTTCGTTCCAAAGATAAGAGCTAAAATTCCTACAATAATTATAATAACGTCCTTAACAAGTATCCAATAATATCTTCCAAAACCGTTTTCCCAAAATGTAATCATTTTTATAATAATTGGTGCTAGGATGCCCGTTATTGAAAAAAAGAGGGCACCAATTAAACTAATAAAAGGACCAATAGTAGGCACAGCTATACCTATAACTACCGCCGCAATACCCATAATTGTTCTTAGGATATAATTTGCTAAAGTGGGATGATTTACAAATTTATGTTTAATGTTATTCCATGCAATTTGAAGACATATAAAAAACTGAATACCATACGTTCCATAAACTGATAAACCAATAAGAATTTGCACTGATTGCGCCATGCTGAAAAAATATAATTGTATACCTGATTACTATACACATTTCTATCTAATAGCTGTTAGTTCTTGAAGCTTACTATTCATCGTTTGGCAGATTTAAGGTAATATTAGCTAGTGTGTCATCTCCATATCTAAGATATCCTAGAAAATCCAATGCTATGTATACAATTGTAACAATAAGCATCCCTTGATTTAAAACTCCAAAACCTAGAAACTTTTGAGGTTTTTTCATATTATTTTCTAACGGCATTATCTGCAAAAAGAAATTAATCAGAGTTAACTATGGATATAAAGAAAATAAATACTTACACAGCCGATAGCCTGTAGTGCAAAGATTGTAATGCTGAAAAACTTTGGAAAAGTTGAAATATCACCTACTAATTTTTTATCATTAAAAGAAGGCACATCTTTCAATAAATAATAAACTGTAATTCCAAGACCTAAACCCACAAATAGATTAGCCGTCATGCTTACAGGTGTAAGATATTTCAAATTAGGAATATAACATAATATCATTAAAGGTAGTAGAAGTAGAAGTATATAAAGCCTGATACTTATTGTACCCCAATAATAATCAGTGACTTTATTGAAATGATTTGCTATTATCACTGTATAGGCACTGCACACTCCAAAATACGAAATGAAAATTCCCAAATCCACTAGCTGCCTGAAAAAAAAACAATAATATTAAAATTGTGTTATACAGAAATTACAGAAAGGGGATATTAATTAAACATTAGTAGTATATTATGTGACAGCATAGAATAAAACTCATTTTTGTACAAGTATGATTGTTATATAATTGCGAAAATGAGCAATTCTTGCGAGTTGCAAACTACAATTTCTCTACGATTAGCTGAATTTAAATTTAACCAATGAAAACAAAAATAATTCGATAAGTATAATACTAGCTAATATGAATTTTTCATGTTGCATCCGCTGTCATGACAAACCGTGCGGGAAACTATTCCCGTGCGGTTCCGCTTGACGACCAGGAAACAACAAGTACAGGCGCATTGATCAAAATGTGGCAGAGTGATCTGGGAGCTCACTATAACTTCCGCTATAATCTATCAAGAAGTACGTGCAATGGATTTTCTACCGGATGTTACCTACCATCATGGGTGTTAAAGCCGTATTACATTAGATAATTTCTTGCTCAAGAAATTGAGCAATTTTTGGAACAAATTGCGTGAAAAATAGAACATGTTTTAAAATTTTCCAGACACTCTAAAAGCAAGACAATATTTCACACAATTTGCTGTTTGACACTACACAATTTAGATTGTTCCAAAAATTGCTCAATTTCTTGCGCAAGAAATTGTCTAATGTAATACGGCTTGTACTCGCTATAATTTAGAGAACGGACTATAGGTACATAGTCGAAAACGTCAGAATTATCGGTACGTGACATTTGGGCGCCGCCGTTTGGTCGCCACCGATTGGGCGCCCCCGTTTGACGCCGGCCGATTGGGCGCCAGGACATGTGGGCGCTGGACGTTTTGGCGCCAAACGTTTGGGCGCCAATCTCTGATCACAGGTTGCAACGAGCACCACCATTTCGTGCAAGTTCTTATATATATTACCTGCTAAGAGCAACTAACCTGAACACAGACTAAGTCGCCATGTACACAGACCTCGGTACCATGTATACAGACTGCAACGACCACCTCCATTTCGTGCAAGTTATTTTATATATTATCTGCTAAGAGCAACTAACTTGGGCCCCATGTAATTTTAAAAATGTATTGGCGCCCAAACGGCGGGCGCCCAACATTCCTGGCGCCCAATCGGCCGGCGCCCAAACGGCGGCGCCCAAACGGCGGCGCCCAAACGGCGGCGCCCAAAAGTCCTGCTTCGCAGAATTATACATAGCGCATTCACATCATCAATATTATCCTTTGCCGACCGTAATTTCTTATGTTGTATGTTTATTTCTATAGAATATTTAACATGGAGAGTAGAAAAATACAATGTAAGTATCCGTGCCATACTACGATACGCGATTTTCATTTAAGATGAAGAGTACAAAAAAGTATTTTTAAAAAGGTAAATGTCTTGCCTGCCAAAATGATGATATTTATGACACCACATAGGACCCCTCAGACAGGCTTCTTCTGCTACATCCGCATAGGTTAATGACGTTCTACCGGATTTTCTGCATAATTCCTGTGCTGAAGCAACCTAAATTGTTGAATGTTATTATCAGATATAAAAACTGAAATTAATATATCAAAGAAATTTCTAGTGTTCTTTTAAATTAGGTAGGTACATACTAACATACCCTAAAAGTCTAAAAATTTCAAAACCGTTTTTGAAAAAAAAGAGAGTAGCTTAAAGGTGCGATTCCACATTTGTAGGTATTTGAAAATATACTGATTTAAAACTTTTAAGTTTTACTAAATATGAAAAGCCATGATTTTCAAATTCGACAGTATTGTCAAAAAATTTGATACCTATGTAGGTAGGTGCTTACTTGGCTTAAAACTATCTAAATTATTAATTACCTAGTACTTTTTTTTCACTTGTTAATATTATTTGTTGTTTATGTCTGTCACACGAGCCCTAGGCGTTATTACTACTATGAGTATATACCGCTCACTATACTCTCTAGTATGCTGTTATCGTCATAGATACATAAACAAACATCAAACATCCCAAAGCCATGTCATATCTGTGTCTATTTTATCAATCCACGTTCAAGCTTTTCAATTTATTGCGTATTCAAAGTAAAAAATAAAACGCTGTGGGTAACCACCACACGCATTCACAATACCCTAGTTAGATAAATAAGTAAGTACATAACTGATTTATTACTACGGAAATGATGGCTACATATACTTAGGCTTCAAATCAAATGTATGTTAATTGCCTATGTAAACATTTAACAATTTATGCATAGTATCAAAATATCATCAAGTGTGTTCACGTAAAAAAAGTTACCTAGCCTAATTAAGTGCAAAAAATAGAGTAATGTGCGCCTTATTATTACATCCTAGTGTACATGAGTGAACAAGACCAAGGTGTAGGTAGGGTAAATGAGAAGGAAATTAATGCCTATACAAGCTGTTCGAGCAGTAATTTTTTGTAAGAACGGCAATCACTGCGGTAACTGACTCAAGTATTGAGAATTGCCCAGGCCGCACCAGGCAATTCCCCTAGTATGTGAAAACTCTGGAAATGTTACAGAGATATTGGTTTGCCACTAAACCCCCTGGTAGTGATTGAAACAGCAAAACTACTGCAGGTGAGGACCATTATTTCCTTCGTTTACAAGCCCTTCGTGTGACAGATACAGCACGAGACCTTCAGGTAACGTTCGACAAGCTACTCAGTGCATAATAATTATGTTTAATGACAAAATTGTTCGTAGTAGACTGCACGAAGTTTATCTAAGATCCAGAAGACCCGTTAAAGTTGCCAAGTTAGCCAGGCATCATCATTGCATGCGATTCCAATTATCCAATTCCAATACCTAAACTGGCAACTGAAGCACTGCCGACGTGTAATGTATACCTATTGACGAATTCAGGTTCTGTCAGGTAATGATAGAAGTTCTCATGTATGCAGATGACTAGGAGAACTGTATTTTACCAACACAGTGCATGAAAATATTCCTTCTAGTGGAAGTTCGAAAATGGTTTGGGGCGGCACCACGCACCACATTATAAATAGACTCATAGGTACTGAGCTTGTTATTGTTAGAAATGGTGCTGTAAATGTGTAATCATAACATAAAGATAGATAAATGTTGTGTTCGTGTGGTTTACAATAAGTACAACATACAAACATTAGAATATGGATGTTTATTAGTAAGGATGTTATCAGTAGGTACACTAACAAATGAATGAAACATGTTGCTGCCTGCGTAACAAACCAAAAAGGGTTGCAGGTAGTCGGGTGATCATTCTAGTCTTCCGAGTTCCTAGAAACACTACAATACCTCCCTTTTAAGGTTAATTACTTCAACGTAAAATCTTACATAACAAATAACATTATTCCCGAAACGGTAAGGAACTTTCCTAGCCCGTTCGCTTCTGCCGACTACTGGTGTCTCTGAGGTCGAAGCACTCGGAGCTTTTTCAGAATTTCCGTCCCCAACCAGTCTCTCGTTTCTCCCCATCTCCAATCTTTATTTGAGTCATTGTTTTCAGTTTCCGTGTTACTTTCTACGAATATCCCCTGACGGCGGAGTATCGGATTAGATTTAAAGCCTGCTTCTTCATTTACTTTTACATTTACATTTCCGCCGTACCATTTGTGGCTGGGTAGAAAGGAGGCGTGCCTTATGCCGATTTTGTTTCAAAAATGTTTGCCAGTTAATTGTGTTCCATTATCGGACATAACTAATTCAGAAACCCCAACTCGTAAAAATGTGAACCTAAGTTTGTTAATAGTTTCAGCCGTAGTCACCTTGTTTTTCATGTCGTACACGTCCACCCACTTGCTATAGCTGTCTACTATAATAATTAAATAAATTTTGATATTCAATTCAAGAAAATGTATGTGTATTGGTTCGCTTACTCTAAATGGGTTTGCCCACGGTATTGGCGCAAATTTAATTGGATCTCCTCTATTTTTGGACATCCCACACTTTATCTTTATCGACCTGGGGACAATAACAATAATAATAATCTGACCCTTAATGTTTTCGGAATTATTACCCTGTAACCCCACATCAGGCATCCTTGTGCTACACTTAACTCATCTTTCCTACTGAAGTATGGTTTTACCACCCTTTCAAAACACAGTCCACAACCTTACTAATTATGGGATCCTTTTTTGATTCCTCTCCAACCTGATCGCTTTCAATAGGCGTTTCTTATGACTCAATAAAATTTAGATATGAAATTTCTTCTTATAGTCGGATTTTTTTTAGATGTCTGCCCTCGATTTACAAATTTTTGTTTGTTTGAAAGATAGAAACATACGTTTCTCGAATGGTACAAAAAAAATAGGGAGCTCTGATTCTTCCTTTCAGCCTCCCTATCTCTTTTTGTCGTATTAGGGAAGCGTCTGTTTCTATACCTTTCAAACAAACAAAAATTTGTAAATCGAGAGCAGACATCTAAAAAAAATCCGACTATAGCAGTCTTCTTTATTTTGCAAAGGTAATCGCGAAAAACTGTCCGCTACTGCGTCTTCACTGCCCTTAGCATATTCAATTTTGTAGTTGAAACTTGATAAAAGTACCGTCCACCTTTACAATCGGTTGGCTGCCATTTGTGTTACCCCTTTGTTCTCCAAAAATTGCTACTAAAGGAAAATGGTATGTTCTCAGAATAAACCTGGCTCAGTAAATAATTTTGAAATTTTTTCACCCCAAAATACAAAGCTAATGCTTCCCTGTCTATTACTGAGTAATTCTTCTCCGCCCGTGAAAAGGTTCGCGACACGAAACGTACCGGTTTGTCCGTTCCATCTGGAAACCGATGGCATATTACCACTCCTATACCGTCCTCTGAAGCATCGCTAGAGAGTATTGTCGCAATCTGGAATTATAATGTACCGGTATCTTATCTGACGCAATCTCCTTTTTTATTACCTCAAATCCTCTTTGGCAGCTTCCGTTCCACCTGAAGTTTGTATTCTTTTTCAACAATTCGTAAATTGCTGCGGCGGCTTGTGGATCAACAACTCGGGGGGGTCATTTTGAAATTAGGCACATAAGTAATTCTAACAATATCAGTATAATGATAATATTGATTGATAGAGAACGCATAACTCAAACGTGCTTGTATTGTAAATCAATTCTCCTCTCCTTCAACTCGGCAAAATAGGCTATAACACTTTCATTAACGTTTGGAATGCTGTTCACCAGCTTTTTCTCGATGCTCAACATAGACAGCGCACTAAGTCTAGATTGTCCCATCGTATTTCGTAAAAATTTTTCACATTATGAATAATGGAAGACACATGCTTCTTAATTTTGTCTTTTAAATGTTTGATATCGGTCACCCCAGCTTTGGCCCATACAATCCCATCATTTGAAAACAATAGACACGGGTAACAAAAAAACGCATTTTTCACTTCACATCCGTAAATCCAATGGCATCAATCGTACATCATTTGTATGAAGTATCTTTTGATGTCTTTACCCCTATGCTTCGTCGTTTGTTCCAGCTTCATCTTTGGTTTCGATCGGCCACTAGTTTTTTTTTCCAACCGGCGATCACAATTTAATTGACCAGCTGTTTTTAATGCACATATCTCTTGAACACTCCTGTTTTTGAAATCGGAAGCAGGTAGGAACAGTGTGCGAAAAATCAGTCAATCAGTCCGAACTACGCAGCCCAAACAAAACAAGTAATAAACTGAGCACGTCCAGTCCCCAATTTTTAAGATTAAATGTTTATCCATTGGTGCATTCGTATTTTGAACATGAACACACAAGAGCAAACGAGACAGCAAGCAAGGCGTAAATAATAAAGGAATATTGGATACTTATTAGAGAGTTTTAGAGCACTCTACACTAGAGTTCGCTAACGCTAACGGTAACGTCTTTGCTAGGCAATATACTGTTTTGCTAAGCAACATATTGTTTTGCTTAGCAAAGACGTTAGTGTTATCGTTACCGTACTCTTAGCGTACGGTGCCCAAAAACTCTCTATTAATTGCGATTACGACGCGGCCGTCGATTTCATTAGCGATATAGAACGAAAAGGTGACTCTAACTTCCATTCACGAAAACTGCTATGACAATCACTGGTTTTCTTTACGTACATTTTTTCATAAGCCATTAGAACTGTATGAGGTTTTTTGAAATACGGCTCAGCAGCTGTATATTGTAAACGACGTGACGTGCTATTTTTCAACAATACATGATGAAGTCACCAGATGTTGACGCTGTAGTCTTTAAACCGTCTGCGAATATGTTCAAACACTCGTAGGAAACCCTTTACACCAAAATATGTAATAAATTTTAAATAAGTACCTGTATGTTTCTAGACATCAATTGTTGACTTGGTATAAGAGTTTTTCCACTTTTTACAGTTTTCAGTTTTTGCAGTTTTAGTAATGTTTCTACAGAAGATGACAACTTAGTTATGGAAAAACGTATTAGGATGTTTTCCTAGCACGGATGTCTATCAGATCGTTCCGACCACAACCGTCTCGATTTGGATCGCGCGATAAAAAGCCAAGAAGATTGTGGTCGGTTCGATCTGGTGGACATCCGCCCTTAAATCATCATTCTTTCGTTGTCGAGTTTATTATCTATGTTTTTTCGTAATGAAATTTTGAATCTTTACCTTCCAGGTGAATATTCCAAGGAAACGAAATGAATGTAAAATTTTGCTTTTGTTTTAGATAAGATTGGAGATTACATTAGGTTCTAGCCTAGCGCAAGTATTAATTAATGGTTGTAGTCATGACATATCTTTCGAAGTTATGTAATCCAATGTAGGTATACCTACTCGTATTATCATCAAGGTGAAATAATCACATAATATACATCGTACTTGGTATTATATGTAGTAATATTTCGAAATTTTAAGACAATTTGATTTATTTAGTAGGTACATTTTAATTTTGAAGCAGATATCGTATTATACAGGGTGTTTCTTAAATGGCTGACACGGAGAGCACTACGCGATTCTCATCTTAAAACTGAGTTGAAAAAGTATAGGCGATTTTGTCCTAATGTATTTAGTTTCCGAGTTATTCGCATTTTAAAAATTTTAAATTTGACAACATTGCGCATGCTTGCACGGACTTTGTTTTAAACGTTTGGTGTTTTAATAAGGCAGTATGAACAAGTTTCCTAGGTAATAACCTCATAACTACAATGCACTGTTGCAACATATTGAAAAAAAGTTTAACAACAGATGTTTATCAAAAAGAATGTCTTCGGAGGAAGGAATGTAACGTATAAAAAATTCCAAATTTATTAAGATTTAATATTTGATTGATGAACAATGCGGAACGGTTAAAATTTACCCATTTTTCCAAAGCATAAAGGAATTGAATCTCAATCTTTGACTGAGAATAACTCTGAAACTAGCGAAGAACGGGCATTATTGTATTATATTTTTCCAATTGGTATCTGGAGGGGAATGTAGTACTGTGCTCCGTGTCCGCGATTTAAGAAACACCCTGTATATCATATTATTTTCGAATCCGGTGCAGTGGTTGTATGTAATTTAAGAAAAAAATATTATTAATATAAACAACTTACCAATACGTACGCACAGTGTGTGCATATAATGGAAGTGAAAAGCGTGCTAATTATTCCTAATACCAATCCTGCATTTTTGAACGCTAAAGGCATTGCCAATAATCCTGTTGCTAGACATGATTTCAAAAAATGTACAAGAGTACTGATTTCACTGCAAAATATTTCAAATTAATTTTTGCTACCTACCTTACATAAACATATTTTATATTTAAATACCTCTGCATCTTCAGTTAGTTAAAACTTGCCTACTATATCAACAGCGTACCTATACACATGGATTAAAATTTATTGCAAGCATTTAATGCCAGTTCTTACAAAACTGAACAAAACCTCTGTAAAGTAAAAATGCTAGGTAGGTAGATAGTATGTCGCGATTAACTTTTATTGAATAGCTTTATTTTGGTCAATTGCAAAAATACTAAACTTCTAAAATTATGTAATAATACAAGTCAACTTTAAGCACATTTGCACATTCCTTTGCACACCTTGTTGATACTTTTTAATAACCATTGTAGCTGATACTAAAAGCCTAGTAATTTAAATTATCAAGAATGTAAATAGGTATAATATTATCAGCAGTTACATTTATTAGCGTTTTTATTACTTTTTTATGAAATAAGACTTCTTTATTTTGATTATTTTAATTATTTAATATATTACACTTTTTGGTAGCACGTCTGCGACAAAACGTCCCTGCGCTAAACCGTCCTTGCGCCAAACTATTCCTGCATGCTTTTTATTTAATATATTACGTTATCAGAGCAAAAGAAGAAATAGGTACTACACCTTAGCATTATGGTTGATAAACCAAAAGATCAAACATAAACTAATAGGATTAAATATTCATGGGAAAAATCTCAATAATTGCCTATGTAAGAATTGTAATAGAGGAATTAGCAGATCTCTGACTAGAAGAAGGCATGGGAGGAGTTAATAGAATATAGATACAAATTACAAAATTTTAGGAGTTTTATTCAGCCACCGTAAATAGCGAAGATGGTATACAGTGTGTCCCAAATAGAGTAGTATTGCATGGCTATCTTTCTTATTAATAAAGATACAGATTCGGTTAAATGGGCAATGTTGTGCAGTTTTTCATGCTGGTTTAGATGCTGCTTAGAAAGATCAAACATTCCGAACCCTTCAAAAGATATCCGCAAAAAACCACAAAATCCATTTTTCGAAAAAGTCGATTATTTCGCTTATTATAAAAGTTACAGAAAATTGTTTTATACAAAAGTTACTTGATTCATTAAGATAAACAAAAACATGTTTGCAAAAAAAATATCACAATAGCCGTTTTCGAGATATTGATAGCAACTTTCTTATTTCAAATGGGCGCCATCTTGGATTTTCACATGAATAAATTGCATTTTTTTTTCTGCATTCAACGATGTATAACAATCTATGTTAAAAATAAAAAATAACGGCATACGTAATAGTTTTTGTATTAAATAAAGTAAGCCATGAAAACAAGTGAATTTTAACAAAAAAAACTTCGAACAAAATGTATTTACAGTTATTAACGATATTTACAATAAACGTTAAATATACAATAGCTAATTTTAATCGCAGTAAATGTTCAAAATGTTGGTCATTTTTAGCCAAACATAACTGGCAAGTAAGTTGAATAAAAGTTTACAACTCTCTAAGTCGCCTTAACAATAGGTGACAAGTAACTTAACATAAGGTCGATATTCGCGCTGAGGCTTGGACGGACTATAAAACTTCCCCAATTTGCACTGGGTTCCAGCTTTAGATCAGAATTAACAGGGATATAGCGGAGGTCGGTTGAATCGGAGGAAAACAATAAGGAATGCAAAGATCGGTCTTGTTTAGTAAAAATTGGTCAGAAAATCAAGGGGGCAAGGCGGTCGGTTTAAATAAGTCGGTTTCGGAAAAATCTAAGCAAAAATATCAGAAGTGAGGCTTCTAACGGAATGCTTCTAAATTTCAGCAGCTCCGCTGTTTATAAAGGCGGCCCAAAAGCCCCCTCTTTGTTCCGAATGCTGCGCGGTCGTGAAGGTTCAAGAGGTGGAAACTGAAGTGGGGCGGTGTGACGTCAGCTGCGGTCTTGAACGTTGGGAAGATAGCTACCGTTCTAAAATCCAAAATGGCGATTGGCCAACGCCCTAACTTGGTAGAACGGTAGCAACGTTACAAAAGCAATAGCTAGTAGGAGCAGCAGGATATCCAGGGCAATTTTTTTCGATCTGTTGCAATCCATTGAATCGGTTTGAATGTTTCAAAATACACATATTGCACAAAGGAAACAAAGGTTACAGGTGTCTTACAGGTGATCTAGGATTATTTGGCTAAGGCATTAAATTTGTTTCTTTTATTGTATTCACAGACGGAAACTGTCTTCAGTTGATCCTTGGTCCAATTCCACCAGATGCACTTAAATAATGGAATGCATTAGTATACTTCTTGTATATTACGTGCATGGTGCATCCTTCTATATCGTGTTCAAAGTTGTATTCGCCTGAACGTATACTGTATCACGAATTGGAATTCTATGTCTGAGAGTGGGTCCGCAATTGGCGCATTACTAACTAGTCTGTGGTTGATTAGATGCGACTTACCGCGTGCCCCTTCAATTGCGGATCCTCCTAGTATTTAATATAATTTGTTTTTTATATTTTCCTTGATTAGTTAATTTAGGGTAGTTGTTGAATTTCAAAATTTATAGTTAATTTGTTTTAAGTTGGTATTTGTAATTTGTACTCTTTGGATGATCTTCTTGAGTAGTAGTCTCATTGTTAGTTAATTCCGTCAGCATTTGGCAAACCAGGCAAACGGCAACGCGCAACGGTCTAGATGCGGTCTAGTAAGCATCTAGTAAGCGCACTTCCGAACGTCGTCGCCGGAAGGTACTACGCCTGCGTATTCTGCGGACAAGCGAGCGACAAGCTTACGCGATTTTTTGAGCTCCGAGTAATCATCGAAATTTTCTTGAATGAAAGGATTCGTCCTCTGGCTGAATTACAAAACAATGAGTGGTTATGGAAGTTATCATTTTATACTAACTAACTAAACATATGAATGACCTTAATTTAAATTACAAGAAGAAAACCAGCTTCTGACTGATTTATACACTCATATTAAGGAGGATGGGACAACTGGCCGTCGCCGATTCGCCGTCGGGCAAACTTGCCGTCGACTAACTCGCCGTCGGTCAACTCGCCGTCAGCGGAAACAAAATAATTATTATTTTTTGTAACTGTAATCAGTTTATTCACAATCTCATTTCATCATTGGAATGGTGTAGTTAGGGAACTTATTAATGCCCAGTTTCAGGAAACAAAGATATGAAACCCATAACTTACCACTTACCTATATGTATTCGATAAACAGTCAATAAGGCAGTCCATGACGTATCACGTGATCCTCGTGGATAGCGCTAATTGGCCTATACGAAATTTGATCACGTGACCTAATGTTATTAGAGTGCCTTATTCGCTGTTTATGGAATACATAAGTTATGGGTTTCATAAATTTCTTTCCAGAAATCGGGCATATTATATTATTATATATATTTGTTAATTATTGTAATTAGATAATGACCACCATTCCTTAAATTGTTCGTAACTGTATAATCAGTTTATTCACAATCTCGTTTTATCATTGGAATGGTGTAGTAATTAAGGAAGTTCATAGATGGCTTATGGAAGGTGCAAAGACGCAGGGATGTTTACTATGAACAGCTGGTAGCTGGTAACCCTCCACCTCTAAAATTGAAGAAGTATCAGGACGCCGATGAACGCGTCTTGTCGCTAGTGTGGAAGTTTGATGACGATATTTTGGAATATCTTAGGGGGTTAGCGCATAATTATGAAACGTGAATCAAAGATTGTATATTATAAAAATTATTATTTTAATTGGAATTTCAGAATGATTTGTTTCATAAGAATAAACTGATTGCTCTTACAAATATTTATTTTTTATTATATATTATATATATTTATTTAAGTTCCCTAACTACACCATTCCAATGATGAAATGAGATTGTGAATAAACTGATTACAGTTACAAACATCTATGTATTAGATTTAAATGTTTATGTTATTAAAAAATAATAATTATTTTGCTTCCGCTGACGACGAGTTGACCGACCACGGCGAGTTTGTCCGACGGCGAATCGGCGACGGCCAGTTGTCCTAGACCCCATATTAAGTCCTTTCGACAAAAAATAGTTTTATTTCAATCCCAATTGAACAAAAAATGTTTTACGCATTTTAATACATGCCATTCAGTCAGCAAACTGAGACTCCATTTCCGGTAGATTTTGTAATTGATGCTTTGGGTGTTTTAAAAATTTTCAGATTTTGATGCAATTGCAACCGACATCAAGATTTTTCAAAATCCTTTTAATGCCGATATAGAAACCCTTATGCCCCAGAACTTCAAATGGAAATGATTGATTTGCAGTGTAGTGATATTTTTAAAGAAAAATACTACTTAAACTCATCATTGCTGGAATTGTATAAGAGTCTTCCATTCGCATAAATTGATCAGTTGCATAAATTTGCTCATAGCGTTTTTCCGCTTTCGGAACTACTAAAAATAAATCCCGTTTCAAATTATTAAGAAATTAAATAAAATATCGATTTCAACGGGAAATAACAAGATTTATTCGCTTTATACGTATTTCGGCATCAATGTGCCATTGTCAAAAGCTATACTTATAAAATATTATAACAAATGCAAAATATAGTAACTCCTTGATTCTATTATTTTAACACTGCGTGAAGCAGCTGGCCCCAGTCAACCCGTCGGAGGTCAGTCGCTTATTAGTGTTTTTAAAAGATATTTATAAAGCGAATAAATCTTGTTATTTCCCGTTGAAATCGATATTTTATTTAATATTTATTATTTAATCATGGATTTTAACAAAGTAACGCTTGAAAATGTCAATATATTAAGAAATTGTAATTGTACACATACCTATACAGACAACGCCATCTTCTGGAACGCCACCTGCAATTCTGCGGGAAAACCGGTTTTGAACGTGTGTATAGCCAGTTCATAGGTAGATGGTCGAGACACAAATTACTTACCATGTATCATTATTATTAAAACGCTGAAATATATTTTTAATTTTGGTTTTGGTTGTATCTATGTTCCAATTATTGATGAACTTTTAATTTAACGCAAATGATTCTAAAAATAAATAAACTTTTGAAGAGTGTTTTATTAAATTTAATTGCATCATCTTTTTGAGAAGTAACAAGTCATTAATAAATTATAGTTATACAAATGTCTTGTAAAAAGTATTCAAAACTACCTACCTATATTGATAAGTAAATAACAGCAATTAAAATTAAAAAAATTAATAAACCAATTTGTACAAACCTACATAAATAAGTCGCACTTAGGTATTAAAGTAATTTACCCTGCTTTGGCTAAGATAATTGACAATACCCAGTTTAAAATAAATTTTATTCACTGTATATACTCTTGTATAATATAGGAAGATTAGTCGAAACGGTTGTTAAAAAATTTAAATTTAGATAGTATAAGTAATTATTGAGAAAGGATATATGCGATGAAAAGTAAGGCAATATTATTTTTAACTTTTCGATGACAAGTGAAATGTAAGATAATTTTAGTAGGTAAAGTAAATACAAAATCCGGAAAAATAAGGCACTTTTTTTGCAATATATATCGTAAATAAGATTTATTTGGCTTCAAAAACTTTAAACAACTGTAAATAACTTTCTTGTTTGTAGAAATAGATATTTTAATGCAGGCACTACTTTATATTAGTAGTTAAAATAAGTCCCAAAATTGATTTTTTTCTGCTTCCTAGTAGATTAAAATAGAAAATATAGGTATGTAATTAAATATATGCCAGTCTACAGATCCGTATAATTAAATTTGCTCAATCAAAAAAGACATCACAGCCTTTTAACATATAAAAATATTTATGTTAAACGCCAAATGTTACAATAAAACCTTAACAATCACACTCTTATTATTAACATAATAATAAATATTAAACATTACCCCTAATAAAAAACATACTCAAAAATGGATGTATAGTAATTTAAATGCAAACATATTGTTTACTGTAATACCTAATATATAAATATGATATGTTTATTAGTATACAATCATTCACATAAGGATTCATCAAAGAGGTGCAAGGTTAGCCTGACCAACAAAAGTGTATTCTTGAAAAAACGTAGGCCAGTCGCAAGTTTCCGATCCATCAGAAAATTCGGCGAAATTTGACAAACTTCCCTAATAATAGGGGTCTAACTTTTCGTCTAAATACAAAAAATGTAATAATGGGAACAAAAAAAAGCGAAATGGTAGCGTACGCAGTAACACAGGCGCAATTCTCGTTAGTCAGACGTAAGGTGGATCCGCAATTGGCGCGTCACGCGCCAAGCGAAAAACCGCATTTTAATACGTTACACCTCGTTAATGAATCCGACTGTCATTTTTTTATATAACCAATATAAATGAATTAAAACATTCTGAATTTCAATTTGTAAAAATAAACTTGGTAGGTAGGTATACCCACGATATTTTAAAAATGAGGTGTAAAAGTTTTTATAATGTTGTTAGCAGGCTTTCCATTGTAGTACTCATCATTGTAGTTGCATTTGTATTATTTTGAAATGTTCCATTTAAAAACAATCGTTGTGATTCATTTACTACTATTGGTTCTGTTGCATTTTGGGTATACATTGTTATAATATCTTCTACAGCTGATCTTGTACCAAAAATGAGGGCCAAAACACCTGTAGCTACTACAATGACATTTTTAATTATTTTCCAATTATATTTTCCAAAACCTTTTTCCCAAAACGTAATAACTTCAATAAAAACTGGTATCAAAAGTCCAAGTACAGAGAAACACAAGGCACCAATTAAACTAATAAAAGGTCCAATGGTAGGAACAGCGGCGGCTATTGCTACAGCTACAATAACCATAATCGTTCTGAGGACATAATTTGCTATTAAAGGTTGCTTCTTGAAGTGATCCTTAAGGCCATTCCACGCGATTTCAAGGCAAATGAAGAATTGAAGTCCAAATGTACAGAACACTGCCAGGGCAATGAGAATTTGAACTGCCTGTGCTGCACTATAAAACAAAAATATGAATCTTTATTACTGCTATAATAATTCAAAGTAAATAAGTTTTATAGCTAAGACAATTAGTAAACTGCAAAGTTAATTAATGCAGCAGATGATAAATATAAATGTAGTAAAGTAATATTATACTTACATATCTTTCTCTGGCAAATTCAAAGTAACATTAGCGTCGGTGAATTCTCCATATTTAAGATAACCCAAGAAACCGATTAAAATGTAAGTAAGAGTTACACCAGCCATTCCTTGATTTAAAACTCCACCAATTCCTATAAATTTCTGAGGATGCCTCATGTTATTTTCCAGTGGCATCACCTGTACGTAAAATAAAATCAAATAAGTGTCCAATGATACAGAGGGAGGTACATTAAAAATAATATAAGCACTTATCTAATTTATTATACTGGGTAGGTACCGTGTTTGGTAAATCATTTCTAACCACTTTCGCTTTTACGTGGCAACAAAAAAAACTATTTTAAAAAAGTTTGTACCTAGCAATCCGGATTTGCTCGCAGGTTCAAAAAAGCGTGGTGGGTTCAAACCCCCAAAAACACGTAGGTATTCTATTGTTATTTTACTAACGACTTAAAATTTCCGGTTCTCACATGTTAACGTTAACACCAGTTCCTTGTGAAAAATTTGGGAGTTAAAAGTTCTTTCAGGAACTGATTTAATTGCCTTCTTTCTTATTATCATTTTTTTAAATGTAAGTAGGTACTTAGTTTTAAATTAAAGTAAATTAAAGTGTTTTCATTTGGTTTTAGCTATGATTTGCTTAATTATTATGAAGGAAAAATTTGCGTTCATTAATCTGAAATGGTAGAATTAAGATTATGGTTAAATTGAATACTGAACCATTTTCTCTAGTTTGAGGGTATTTTCTATCTTAAATTTTTCCGTTAGGTAATTACATGTAATTTGTTTTGGTTAAAATACTGATAACATCATAAACAAATAGTACTTACCACACCAATGGCTTCCAAAGCAAATATGGTAATACTGAAGAAAGTAGGAAATGTTGAAATTTCTCCTGCTAAGTTTCTTTCTGATATTGGAGGCAGACCAATTACAAGGTAATAACAAGTAATGCCCAATCCAATTGTCATAAAAACATTTGCAATCATTGATACTGGCGTAAGGTATTTCAAATTTGGCACATAGCAGAGAATAATTAGTGGTAAAAGTAGAATGCAAATATACAGTCTTATATCCAATTCACCCCAATAAACAGTTGTGACTTTATTGAAATTCTTTGCTACTATAACTGTGTATGCACTGCAGGTTCCAAAATATGTTACAAAAATTCCTATATCCACCAATCTCCTAGAAAGACAGTGTTAAAATTTAGTAAAATTTTTATACATCAAAAAGTAAATTACCTAGCAAAACCAGCGTATCGTTTACTCCATGACGGGCCTCTCCGACATGCTTCTTCAGCTACATCTGCAAATGTCATTGATGTTTTTCCTGATCTTTTATATAATTCGTGTGCACATACAACCTGAAAAGGTATGTGTATATCAATTTACAAAATTCATTTTATGGTAAAACATAATAAAAGTAGGATGAACAATAAAAAACTTTTCTTTTATAAACAAAGAACAACATAATATAAAATTAATCTGAATAACACATACGAAAGAGAATAGGTAGAAGTAGTATACAGCACAGTACTACCTGAAATATATGGTTCTGATAGTTACTTACCAATGCATATGCACAATGTGTGCATATAAGAGATTCTATAAGTGTTGCAAATATTCCAACCACAAGTCCTGCACACTTGAATGCCAAAGGCATTGCCAAAATTCCGGTTCCTAAGCATGATTTTAGTAAATGTATAAGGGTTCCAACTTCGCTGGAAGTAAAAATCTATATTAGTCTACAAATGTCTGATACACTCGTAAGTAGGTATTAGTTAATAGTTAAAAACAATTGATAATATGCAGTTATATTTCCTTCCAATGTTTGCTGTTTGTGTATAACCCGATAATTGATATTTTTTGTTTATTTAGTGTTTATTATTTTAGTCACAGATTTATGATCATAATGCTAATGCTGTGTAATAAATAATTAACATAAAAAAGCAAGGAATACTAAAGATGTCTACTTGGCGTAGGACTATTCTATAGCCATAACGTCTCAGACTACAGAACTTCGCGGAAAGGATCCTGGTAGAAGGATTCTACATTTTAAACTGAAATCTTAATACAAAAAGGTTCTGGTTAAGTCAAACGATGTTCGAGTAAAACATAAATTTATTAATTGCTACTGTACAAAATAAGAATGCTTAACATTAAACAGTAGTCGCTAGTTCAAGAACTAATACGAAACTAAATTAAAAACTATGCTCCAATTCCCAAATTGGAGTTCAAAAGTGGTGTGGGATATTATTAATTGCCAAATACAAGAAACAGGTGACAGGGTGAGATTTTCGAACTTGGAACATTAAATATTATTTATTTGTTGTCGGCAGTGGTTGTCGGTGTCACAGAAAAGGAAACTAGGGTATTACTAGAAAAGACCCTTTTTGTAACCTGATACATTTGAACAGTTTAGGTCAATAAATATAATTCCTCCTTCCTTAGGACAGAACGTCCTCGTTCTGTGATTGGCTATGGATATAATTAATTTTGATTATTTATCTGATTTTCGAAACCCAGCTGCAACTTAGATCTAAATGCTTAAAAATAATATACAATACAATTATAATATTAGCAATACTACAACACACCAAGTGAAACTTACGTACGCATTTCAAAATAATTGTTTTACAATAATAATATAATAATAGCACATATTGCATCAATGATTAAGATTTGCAGTAATGTATCATTATTCACCATTAGTTAATAGACGGTATCTAGTTAGTAGTCGCACTTCACAGAAACTATTTGATTAATAAACACTTGAAGCACTGCTTGTATGGTATTATTATTTTATCCTCTGGATCGGGAACTAGATAAACTCAGAAATATAGGAATGGGTTAAGGATTGACACATACAGTACATGTTATTATTTTGTTAAAAGATACAACTTTAGATTTTGAAAGTTCTAGGATTGTAAACATGAGTTATGTTTAACTCAGTTAACTTTGATTGCTTACAAATAGTATTTAGCTAATTTATTAATGATTTGAATAAGTTTAGAATTTGAAATATTTATAAACTAGTTATACCGAATGTTGCTACTTGCTAAAAATATTGTTCCTTCAGTACTCCGAAGCGGGGTGTTAAGCAGTTTTATATTCATGTAATTTCATTGTATTGATAACCAGTTATAAGTTTCAATCTTGTTACTCATTGTGCTAACACATTAAATTTATGATGGTGCCTTAAATTTAGTTGTATGTACTACTTACTTAATATTTCTAAAATTAATTATTAATCGAACCTTTGAGTTGAAGGTCCTGGTTCTAGCTTAGCAGGTACTACGTTTCGCAACGAGATTTTTTTTTTCTAATTCTCTTTACTTTTCGTGTGTTGATATTGGCGGTTCTACGCGAAGTTTTTCGGATACCTATTACTTTATTGCCCTCTACTGCCGTTACATTAACTTTATCATAATATGGATCTGCTTTTCTTATTCTCTGACGAGTAAAATAAGCTACTGGTTCTCTAAATTCTATTTTTTCTTTACTACTGTTTATTTTTTCTAATTTTTCTATACCTTTTTCAAGTTGTTTATTATACAATTGTTCGTAAAAGGGCAGAACTTCGTTTTTACGTTTTTGGTTATAAGATTCATAGATTTTATTTTTATTTTATCAAGATGTATTTCATGAGCATTTAGGTTTTCGTATGGACCATACAAAAGAGTGAAAGGAGTATATCCGGTACTAGAATGAACGGATTGGTTGTAAGTAAGTACCGCTGATATCATGAAATCTTTTGCAGTTTCATGTTTATTTTGTAATTTTGCAATTCTTAAGTTTTCCAGTAAGGTGGAATGAACGCGCTCTACAGGTGAATTGGAATTGGGATTATAATTCGTGGTGAAGTGGAGAGCAATTTTGAATAACGAACAGTATTCTTGAAAGACATTATTTTTAAATTCTTTTCCTTCGTCGCAAACTATTTTTCTTGGATAACCATGGTGAGCGAAATAATGACGGAGTTTATTTAGAATGGTTATACCTGTTGCATCTTTAATATAATAAGCTTGGGTGTAACGGGAGAATAAATCAATGATTGTGAGAAATTTACTACTGTCGAAACTAAATGTGTCTATGTGAATTACATCAAATGGCCTTTTTGCAAGTAATGGGCCAGACAATTGCGTTTTATATGGATTTCTTTCGTATTTACTAACAAGACATATTTCGCATTCATTTATGACTTTGTTTATTTTGGTTTTCATATCGGGCCAATAGTATTTTAATTTAAGATTATTAAACGTTTCATTCACGCCATTATGATTTAGTTCATGATAGTCGTTAATAATTGTATGTTGTTCTTCTGAATTTTCGATATCTTTAGCAAAGATATTGCTTTTTATAATTTTAACACTATTATCAAAAAGACTTCTACAAATGTTTATAAATTTTTGTTCTAATTCTTCGTCTACAAAGTACACTCCATAAAGGGTTTTTGGATCTATTATTTGTTGCAAAAATGTGTTTAAGTTTTCTAATTCGCTTCCTCTACGTACTGTTACTTCCTGATGATGTTTATTAAACAGTTTTTTATTATTTATCTTACTTTCATCTCCTAATTTAAAAACGATTCTATTACTAAAGAGATTTAATGGTTTGTCGGAAATTGGCATAGTAAAGATTGGGTTTTCTATTGCTGTGTGCTGTGTGTGACTGTCGAGATTTTCGACATCATCCAAGGAATTATTTTCTGACAGGTCAACATTGGGCAAAATGGAAAGCCGGTCTAAGTCATCGTCGTCGGGTACTGTTTCGTGGGCGTTTATTTCTATTCGAGAAAGAGCGTCGGCTACTACATTATCCTTGCCTTTTTTGTATTCAACTTTGTACTCAAATTCCTCTAAGCGTAATCGCCATTTAACTAGCCTAGAATTTGGATCTTTTAGGGAGAAAAGTCATACTAAAGGTTTGTGGTCCGTTTCGATTACGAATTGGCGTCCGTAAAGGTAAGGCCTAAAATGTTTCGTTGCATCTACTATAGCGAGCAATTCGCGTTCTATAGTTGAATAATTTCTTTCTGCACTATTTAAGGTTCTGGAGTAAAATGCAATGGGTTTAGAATTTTGGGATAATATGCTACCTACAGCAATATTTGAAGCATCAGTAGTTACATGAAACGTTTTCTGAAAATCAGGATAAGTGAGAATGGGGGCATTTGTTAAAAGATCTTTACATTTATTAAAGACTTCCAGGTAATCGGAATCTGCAATATTAATATTTGTACCTTTTTTGAGACATTTAGTAAATGGATAAACAATCTTTGCAAAATTCTGAATAAAGCGTCTGTAGTATCCTATTAAACCAAGGAAGGCTTTAATTTCTTTTGTACTTTTCGGTAATGGGTATTCTTGGATAACTTTTATTTTAGATGGATTAGGTTTTATTCCGTCAGGTGTAATCATGTGGCCTAGAAAGGCTACTTCTTTTCGTAAAAATTCTGATTTATCCAATTGCACTTTCATATTATAATCTCTAAATTTTTGGAAAATTAGTTTGATGTGATTTATGTGATCTTGTAAAGATTTTGAAAAAATGACTACGTCATCCATGTACACAAAGCAATGTTTATAAAGGTATTCTTTCAAAATGAAATCCATAACACGCTGAAAGGAGCTTGGGGCGTTTTTTAAACCGAAAGGCATTCGTAAGTACTCGTAATGTCCATTATTGACAGAAAATGCAGTTTTTTTCAATTGAATTTTGGTCCATCTCTATTTGGTGAAACCCTTGCGCTAAATCAAGAGTGGAGAAATAAGTACATTTACCTAAATTATCTAAGATTTCATCGATCCGCGGGATGGGATATCTCTCTTCTACAGTCTTTTCATTCAGCTTTCGATAATCTATAACTAAACGCCATTTCTTTTTTCCACTTGCGTCCAACTTTTTGGGTACTATCCACACGGGAGAACTATAGGGGGAAATGCTGGGTCTGATAATTTTGTTATCTAAAAGTTTTTGTATTTGTGTTTGAATTTCGGGTTTTAAATGGTAAGGATACCTAAATGATTTGCAGAATACTGGATCATTGTCGGTAGTTCGAATTGTATGTTTAACTGCATTGGTGAATGATAAATCACAATCGTCATTGTAAAATATATCGCGATAGTTTTTACAAAGGGTAATAATTTCGACTTTTTCTTGAGAATTAAGGTGTTCTGTTCTAATTAATTTTGAGATATCTACTTTCTGTTGATTTATTTCCGGTTTACCTATTTCAAAATTAGTCAAGGGGTTTACTTCAATTTGTTGTTGAAAATTGATTTCGATCTCGCATTCTTCTTGAATCGGAATTGTACAGAATCCATTCTTGGCATGAGCTATCGATTCAGGGATCATGGTATTCTTTAGTTTTAATTGAGGGATTACTACCTGTCCTTCACTTATATTTACAGGAATCTTAACATGAGTTTTAGCGTTTTGCTTAAATGGCTTAAAATTCAGAGGGTTTAGTTCGAAAAAGAATGGAATTTTAATACCTTTAATTTCTAAGTTTTGTTCCTTATAATCTATCTTTACACCTAAGTTTCGGAGATCTTCGTTACCTAATAACGCGTCAAATCGATCGTGCCATTGAAGTACGTGGAAGTTTATACTATTATTTATTCCGTAATAATTTAGTATGGGGTATGAAATATTTAAATCGTTAGTAACAACTTGGGCTAAACTTTTTACGGAGAAAGGTTTTTTGAAAAAACAATTTTTAAAATAAGATTTTGCAATTTCTGGGTTAATAATTGAATTTGATGCACCTGAATCAATTAATATTTTAAGATTAAATCCAGGAATAGTAATAAAAGGTAGTCGGGGTTTACCGAGTATCGAGTTTAAGTCGAGGGCGGTTCTGTAGAGGCCGTTATTTGAAAATTTGCAGTTTGATTTTCATAATTCATTTCTGTTGATATTTCGGGGTTAATTTCTTCATAGTTATATCCAGGTTCGGGAGCTTGTTCGAAAAAATGGGGGTTGTTTTCACTAGGATTATACTCGATAGCTTTAAATTCTTCGATATTATGCAAACCTTCGGAAATAAAATTTTTGTTACCCGCTTGCTGCAAGTAATTTTGTTGAAATTGGCCTGGATGATTTTGTGATTTGTTAGATTGAAATGTATTTCGTGTACTCACAGACATGGGAGTAGGTATATATTCTTTTTTTCCAAAAACTTGTGAATTGCTGGGAAAATTGTATTGAATTGGTCTGGTTTGAATATTAATGGGTCCTCTAGGGAATGGGATTGAATTGCGTGGTAATTGTATGTTTTGAGTAGGTCTTTGATAATTATTATAAAACGGAGACTTTTGCGGCATTACGTACCTAGGGCTATATTGCATTTGCTGAGGTGGTGGTCTGGATGGTTTAATGGACTGTTTTTGTCTAATAAAATTTAAAAAGTTCACTTGTTGTTGATGGTTATCATAATTTCTCAATTGTGATAGCGCATCTTCAATAGAGGTTACGGTTTTCGTGGAAATAAATGAACGATATGGATCTAATAAACCTGCACAAAAGGTATTTTGGGCTCGTGTTTCATACATTGTTTTTTTAAAATTTCTAATGCTATCATTACTTTCTCTAAGGTTAACATGTTCCAAAAGACATTGTAATTTAGATTTAATGTTTTCATAATATTGGTCATAATTTTCATTTGAAGATTGAAAGCAAGTAATCAAATCGTTTTCTAAGATAGTTTCATTTCTCTGATCTCCAAAGCGATTTATAAGTGCGTCTTTGACCTGATACCAAGTTGAACAATTGGAAACAATAAGTGTTTCACGAGCAACACCAGTTAGTTTTGAGCAACATAATTCAAACAATAACTTATTTAAAGAACATTGTTCTTGACCAGGGGTGGTAACTTTATACGTATCAATAAATTTTCCGCATTGTTGAAGGTAATATGATAAATTTGTGGTACCGCCTTGGTAAGAAGGAATCGTTTCTTTAGCAAGATTTAATTCTGTATAATTGACGTCCATTGTTTTAGAAATACGGTTGCAATCAAAATTATCTCGTTTACCCTTTATAATAGGAGACCTATCTCTAATAGAATTTATAAAAATATAACATGTACTATAACTTAGTGCCTATTAAGGAAATAAAAAGGAAAAGTACTTACAGGACTAAGGGTGCTAATAACATCACAAGTATGCCTAGCGGATTTGCCCAGGGGAAATTTTCAGTAGAACTTTTCTTCAGACGATGTTGTCCAGGTGAAACTGAGCTGTAGCTAATTCCGGTTGTAGCCTAGGTGAAGTCCTTCGGGTAGGTGAAGTCTTTCGGGCGTGATTCCGTAGAATTTGCTTGCAGAAGTTTCTATTAAACACTTGGTTTCTTCTGATAGCCAATTAAAGCATTAAAATACACCGGTTTTTATAACAAATACCGTTTTGGCTATCCTGTTCGCAGCGCCAGTTAAGTCAAACGATGTTCGAGTAAAACATAAATTTATTAATTGCTACTGTACAAAATAAGAATGCTTAACATTAAACAGTAGTCGCTAGTTCAAGAACTAATACGAAACTAAATTAAAAACTATGCTCCAATTCCCAAATTGGAGTTCAAAAGTGGTGTGGGATATTATTAATTGCCAAATACAAGAAACAGGTGACAGGGTGAGATTTTCGAACTTGGAACATTAAATATTATTTATTTGTTGTCGGCAGTGGTTGTCGGTGTCACAGAAAAGGAAACTAGGGTATTACTAGAAAAGACCCTTTTTGTAACCTGATACATTTGAACAGTTTAGGTCAATAAATATATGGAACGCTTCCGTTTCGTTCCTCGCCCGAGGGTATCAAAGTTCGTAACTCTCGACAAGAAATATGGCTCGAAATAAAAAATTGCTTCGTAATACTTCGTATCTACATGGTTCATTATAAAATAATTTTATTAGTAAATTTAATAAAACAGAAACGTAGGTTTTCAGAATTTTTTACTTTCCCATACCACCACTGGTACTTAGTCTTTCCTTTTTTTTTCGAAGATTTTTCGACCCTCTCCTATTTCCTTAGGAAAATTTCAGTATGTAATATGAAGGCTAAAGACTTGAAAAATATGTGCCAAACATCCCTCATCCCCTCGCATCTGTTCAAAAAAAATTCAGAAAGGTTTCAAAAGGAATTAAGTTCTGAACGTTTTCTAACCACGCGGGAAGGAATGCGAAGGGGTGAGGGAAGTTTGCCCCATAATTTCCAAGTGTACACACCCCAAATAACATTCTGGGAAAATCCTGACGAGATCTGAAGGGGTGAAATTTTTTTCCAAAAAATGAAGAAAGACTATAATATATAGGAAGTATTTATATCATGAAAATTTTCGAAGTCGAGATTTTCGCGGACATACGTGTTTTGGACCTCCAGGACCCCAAAAAAGTGGTCTAGAAAAAATGTCTGTCTGTGGGTGGGTGCGTGGGTGGGTATGTATGTATGTAACGCCTCTAACGCAAAAACTAGTGTACAGATTTTGATGAAATTTTAAATGAAGGGGTATATCGAAAATTCATCGACAAAATAAGCTTTTCAAAAAAATCTGTAACCGGAAGCGGAAGTTAGACACGTTTTTTTGGTAGCATTTTTTTCAGAAGCGGAATTTTGAAAATCTGAGTAGGGGATATGAAAGAAGACCATAATCGAAGGAAAACAGTTTTTTGCCGGACTCTCTAACTTCAAAATGGCGGCCGCTATGAATTTTTCAAAATTTCGACTTTAACGCCCCATAACTCAAAAACCAGTTATCTGATCAGGTTTCGCAACAACTTGTTTGAAAGCCCTTTGGCGGTACTATACCACGAAAAAAAATTATTTACTAAATCGAAAAACGGTCGCAACGGCGCTCTTCCAAAAATTTTGAAATTTTTAAAAAATTATTACAAAAAAACTGTCAACAGGATTTTGTTTAAATTTTCTATACTTATTAAGCTTGGTATTAGCTACATTTTTGTTTTTTGATGAATGCCAGAATTTCACTGTGGCGCCCTCTACGACGATTTGAAAATCGGGAATTGATGCTCGTATAGCGCCTTCATTAGTCAAAATATGAAAGAAGTTTAAATATAAAAGTTATTTAGTATATAATTCTGCATTTTTCTAAATGTATATCACGTATACAGGGTGTTTGCTTTCCAAGCAACTTTGTTATTTTAAATGAAACACCCTGTATATTATTATATAATTGAATGCAAAATTTAATTGTCTATCACATACTATAAGGCATTCATATGGCTAAAATGTACGATTGATGAGAAATTCGTGAATTTTGAATATTTTGGTTGGACGGAAACGGATCGTCAGTCGGTAGCGATCGTCCGGCTTCACCAGCTGTAATTTCTAGCCGCTACCTACAGAATGCTGCCTCGCGAACTACTGTCGAATACCAAAAACGAACTGTTTATTTTTAGTATGGGAAAGTCCAGGGGAGGTTTGCACCTCCACTTTTTAGATCTTAGACCGGCAACGACTGATTTCACTATAGATCGTCTCGCCGCGAGGGTCGAGTATTATATTTTTCAAAACTTCTCCTTAAAATTGCATATCCTTTCCCAGGGATTTTCAACCCATAAGTAAATATCTCACAAACAAAAACACGCAAAATGTAATCAGAGATAAGTTGAATCAAATGGTTTTATTATTATTTTTACACATTGCTGGTACCACTAGGTAAGATTATCCCCTGGCGCTGGATGTAGCCTAAGATGCAAGGAATTGTATGAATCCTACAAATCCAATCGAGGTGCAGAAATAGGAAAAGGAACTTTTAGTCCTACCTAAGTAGGAAATACAAATGAAAAAAATGAACCAGCCTCATGGGGAGCCTGAACTTCGAAAACTCAAGTAGAAAAGCATGGTCTCTCCTACGTAAATTAGTTCTACAGCCTCACGTCGCAAAGGTAATGATGTGAACTCCACGAAACAACAAGCAGGATCGTAAACCTAAGGAAACCGGCTGAAGAAAGCAGAATTGACGCAGACTTGCTCTTGCAATGTCAGAACTTTCAAAGGAATTTACGCAACACGAATGTAACAACAGCTGACACAGACGGGATATATCTAAATTTTCCTCAAACCCGCAGGTTCTAATACAATATCACGGTTCACAAAATTCTACTCCGATATCGTAAGAATTCTGTAAGAATTCTCTCAATGTTGAAGAGAAGAAAAATAATAGGAATACTCAAATCCGAAAAAAAATGCAAATGCTGCGACAAAGTGTTAGTGCTAACGACAGATATCGAAAAAAGGTTTCCAAGACTACAAGAAACCAGTGGCACAATTTTTTGATCTGATCTCTGTATATGACACAATGTGCGATAGGACAATGATCCTTAAATTTATAGTAAAACTGTAAAACTCTGTCTATCTTGCTCAATAACATGCTCAGCAATAGACTGTTCCAGATACTACACCTAAATGAACAAGTAAGTAAATGTTTTAGATTGGATGACTCCCACAAGGCTCTGTTCTGACACCCATGATACTCTTCAACATCTACACAACAAACCTACTAAACCAAATCAAGGCTGGAAGTTTACATATACAGACGATATAGCACTAGTTTCTCAGAGAGTTCGAATCATCAGATAACTCCATAAGAAAGGATCTGGTAAAATTGGATAATACTTCAAAACATGGCGATTCAGACCAAATATACGGAAAACCGAAATATTGATTTCTTTAACTGAACAAACAGGTAAAGTATATTTTCTGAGTAGAAGTCTTGCATTATCTTACGGTCCCGGGACGGAGAATCTAAAATCGTCCTAGCCGTCATACCTAGGCCATACAGGCTGTATTCCGACCTTCCACGAACTCTCTGCGCAATTCTGGGACCATGAGATAGTACAAGACCTCTACCTACACTTTAGAGGAAAGTATCTGGAAATATCGGGACGTTTGGACTGCTCCCTAAGCTACAATGAACACTATACCAGAACGACAGCAAAAATTACGACGCGTAATAATATTCTATATAAAATTGCAAGAAAAGGTTGAAGACTTAAACGGGGCGATCTTAAGAACTTCTGTCCTAGCATTGATATAGGTATTCAGCACCGGAATACTGCAGCCCAATTTGAATTAACAGCGCATACACTGGTAAGGTTAACGGCCAACTGAATGCTACGTTAATTAAGGGCAGTTCCCGGCATGATCAAATTCACACTGCTTCGGTAGCTACCAGAAGCGATGACTCGCTACCCAGGGCCGTAGCCAGACACCAATCGTAGGAAGGGCGAAAACTTTTATAGAAAGGGCAAATATTATGGTTAATTTTTTTTAATTAAAAAAAAACATTAACAACATACAAAGTATCCCTATAAATCTACCCAACAAAACGAACTAATAAAGTTGCAGTTTTCTGTTACGTCTCCTGTTGAATTTAGTTAAAAATAAATCCATGTCAATAGCTTCCGTCCTTTTTTTCAAACGCTAAAAACACCAAATCGGCGGACTTCAAATTTCAAAAATTAATCAAAACGATTATTGTACGTCGTAGTCACGTATTTATTAAATTCGTTTAATAAAATTTTAAAAAGCGTTTACGCTGATTTTTTAAATCCGGAAACGAATTTTTGTTGCTACTAGTTAGCAATCCAATACAAAATGTAGTAGGTAGGTACTATCTCTACTGATAAGTTCTTGCAACTACTTTCAACTGTGGGCGACATACTCACGTACAGCTCGTTTATTTGATACCCATATTATTTCGAAGTATCACGTTGCCAGCAAGCATTAGTACTTAAGTATACCGAAATTCCATGCAAGCTTAGGAAGTATCGAATTAACGAAATTAATTATTTGCAAAATATTATTAATATTTACTTCTCGCTTAAGAAAAGCGGTAATTAGTCATGAAATTGGTTCAGGAAGGGCGAAAACTTTTCCAGGCAGGGCTCAGCCCTGCCTGGCCCCCCCTGGCTACGGCCCTGTCGCTACCGAAAAATGAATGAATGAAATGCTGCTAGTCTGCAGATGGCTATAGCCTATACACCCAGATTGTATAAGACAACAAACAGAGACTAAAAACCAGGAAGCAAGCCTGCGTGGATATCATAAAAAGAACTTGAACAACATGCTTATGCATGAGAACTTCGAGGTGAAGAAATCCTAGATAAATGAATAGAAAAATTCTACGTAGTGCTGAAGTAACTGAAGTTGCGTTTAGGCTCACTAGAGTAGAGTAGAGTAGAGTCTCACTAAAGATGATTCAAGCCCCATGTGAAGTGCCATTCCAAAGCAACCGTGAAGATATGACAGACATTTTAAAAAAATGGAGGCTTAGAAGTATTCTAAGACAACCGTTTGCATTAAATTCCTCATGTCTGATAATGTAAAATTATCGAGTGCTTACCTATTTGTTTCGTAATTTTTATAATATTATAATAAAAGTTTTTTTTAGCTCTTCAGGGTAGGTAGAGAGTTGCGTACCGTTTTCGTAAAATAACTGAAAATCCATCTCCCACCTATATTATTTGATTTCCGAAATCATTTTTACTTGGACAAGAATGACGTTGGTTTTTACTGAATTTGAAAACGTACAAGAAAGTATTGAAAATGTTTAGGAGTCATTCCCCCCCAGCCTTAGGCTACCCCCAAAAAAATTGGCACCCCGTTGTTGCAATACATAATACAATCTTATTTAGTGATATATAATTATTATAGCCTACCTATATAAAATGTAAATATACTTACGTTACAGGGTGTTCGAGTACTCTCGCCTTAAATGGATTAAATTCACCACCTAATGCAGCGGATGCCTCCGGATCTCCCTTTGTAACTTCATATCTGTAATAAAAAGTTATAGCTATTAAGTAATGTTTGTAGCTATATTAAAAGATATCAACTGGTTTAACCTTTTAATTTTAGTTTAAGTTAGAAAATATGTAGGTAGTAGTTGTAAATGAATAACTGTAGATACTAAATGGTGATTGCTAATAATTAGTATGTGATCCGTTTATTTAATTAAGACGTAATTTTATTGTAGGTTTATTGATCATTGATTTACAAGTAGTAGGTTATCTTCTTATATTAATAATTTTAAAAAATCGCCTATTAGTACTTCGTAATTAAAATTTTAGAGTTTAAATACATATGGTAACAGAAAATGTGATAAGAATTTTTATGTTTAATAAGTATTAATTAATTATCGTTCTTAACTTGATAAAGTAGGTAATAAAATTTTAAAACGTAATATTTCAATAGATAGACACTTCAAATTCAACCTAACAACACATTGCGGTCCACATTATTTTGACAACTTTCTTGGAAAGATTGGATTTGAAAAAATTCGTGTCCTTTACTGTATATCACCATATTATCTATGGTACTAGTCAATGTTGGTCATACCAAATTCTTTGGAAATATGGCTAAGAAAGTAGTTGCAAATAATTAAAAACTTGAAGTAAAGGCAATTTAGAAAAATAAAATTAGAACAATTTTTAAAAGTTAACACAAGAAAAAACTTACTGTATGGAATATTTCCTATTTGCCGGAACTGAACATAGTGGTGTAGTTTCTTTTAAATCTACTTGCAAATTATTTATTTTTGAAATGTTCTTAAAGAACGACATCGTTAGCTAAGCAACATGAAAACCTTACTTTACAGAAATCTAAATAGAACTAAATATTTCGCATATACATTCTCCCATGTAATATCCTTGGGGGGGTTGATTAAAAGTTAACAGAATTGAGTGCGGGTCAGATAAACTAAAGGCGACCTCGATAACTCGTATTGTACTAAAAGTTCAGTTATAATTTTTGATTAATAAATGTATAATCTATTTTTTGTTAGATTAGACTCCTGTGATTCTGTAGAAGATACAACTGGTCCAACATAAATAAAAAAATTGTTGCCGTTTTGATATTTACAAGGGATATACGTTTCTAGATTAAATAATCTTTTTATTTTGTTGGTATCTAATGTTGCACGAGCGTGAAGTCACGTGACGGCGGCGTTTACTTGTAAATTGCGTCGAGTTTTTTTAGTAAGTATACACAAGAAGGTCAAACTTTAAGGTACTACAGACTAGCAAGAAAACTATAGTCATAGCTATTGTATTTATAATTTCAAAAAATTGACAAAAATGTAATATTTACGAGATTCATTACTAATCCATAGGTTAAATCACGTGTACATTTTATTCTTCGCTTTAATAGTCACACACTCAAATTTTAATTATTTTATTCTCATTTCTCATCACATCTGGTTGACTTTGATGCACAAATCAATTGGTTGATAAGATAGTATATTAAGTATTAAGAACGGTAAGGACATTTTACCGATCGAAGACAATAGTTTGGAGGAGGAGCGCAGCGACGACTCCAATTATTGTCTGAGATCGGTAGTCCTTAACGTTCGTGATGCTTATGACGTTTTTTGCGCTACTGAATCCGGTAAAAAGAATTTTTAATAAATTAATAATTAATACAGATTCAAATGCGATAATTGTCAGTCTCCGCATCACGTTGCCGTATTGTCGATTGATATATTACGTTTCTATGTTTCTATAGCAATCTGTAAACAGTTACCGCCATTGCAGTTTTTTATGAAAATTATTTGGAGTTCCGTGCTAAAAATTAATGAAAATGATTCCGAAAACGAAATAGAAGAAGCTTGGAATGTGGGGTGTTCGGTTCTCATTCCTGATAAGTCTAGAGAGACGCTACGAAGGTACCTACAATCATTTTAAAAATTGGTGTACCAAGAAAAGTACAAATATTGATGAAAAATCTTTGCTGGCGTACTTTGTTACAAGACATGAGAAATTAAAAGCTCCAGGATTTGTTTTAACTAACATTGGAAATTGCATTCATTTTATTTAACTAAACTGACATTTGTGACTGACATTCATTTATCAAATTACATGGCACATTCGTTTTGAATAAATTTACTTACCGTTCTAGAACCCCAAAGTATTTTACCGACGACTTTATCCTTAGCAACTAGTAAACATAACTTACTGTCTTGGAAACAGCCGAGGTAAACAATGAAATACAGCACAGTAGCGCAAAAAAGTTTTTTGTTTTAAGTTTACGATACGATTAAAAATTAAAATTTTACAGAAATATGTAAATTATTATTTGACGTAGATTTAGAATTTAAGTTGAAAACTGAGGTATGAAAAAATGTGTGTATTTATGAAAAATGTATACCTAATTCGAATAAATATTTAAATTTTTTAGTTTAAATGTAAAGTGTGAACATTTTAATTAACAAAATGTTAATATTTTTGTAACATGGATACGTGTTTTTTTAAAATTTATATACAGGGTGTTCCACATAAGGCGTACATGGGGGTTTGTAAAGACGTAAATGGTAGAGATAGGACGGCGTCCAAAGTAGAGATTCAGCGAAATGAGAAGAAATGTTCAGCGTATTGACGATCACCATTGATAGTCTATAAAATTTGCGCAGATGGTTTTTTCCACATTATTATTTTTATTATGTTTAGATATTTTGTAAGTCAGCAACTTTTCTATGCGCCAGAGGCGACCATGCCACCACTGTAAAGTGCTCCTTTTTCTTTCTCTCTCTCTTTTCACTGGTTCTTTTGGTTGGTTTGTCTTCAGAGCTATACGCAAAAAGTGTTTTAGTCCACTGCAAAAAATATTTTTCATGGTCTACTTTGAAAAAAAACTGTTTTTCTCTTATAACTCCACTCCATCAAACCTCGTCAAAAGCTCTTTGTCGCCTTTGACGCCTATTTGAAAAAGCAAAATTAATGTCAAATTGGTGACTCATAAAAAATCTAAATACAGATTTGAAATTTACATTAAAAGGTGCCTTAATAACGTATAAACCAGTTTGCGCTATTGCCTGTACTTACAGCTATATAGCTTACACAGAGAAATAGAAGTTTGTAGCCTGTAGTACTGAAAACTGCGCAAAATTTTTAGAATAGAATGGTGATCGTAGTAATCCTCAATAGGCTGAACATTTCTTCTCATTTAACCGAATTTACATCTCTTACCGTTTACGAGATCCCCATGCTGCTTATCTTGAACACCCTATGTAGGTATAACGGTAAAAATTGAAATGGCCGACGAAAGACCGAATTTTCCGTAACTTAGTTTTGTAGTGAAAACCATACTTTAGAAAAAATAAAATGTTCTTTAGCTTTTGAAAGACTATAGAGTATAGACGGTGTCTCAAAGTGGCACCTAAACTTCGCGTAGGTTTACGTTTTACTTTGGAGCCACATGTACTAAACATGCGAGGGGTCAAAGAAGAAATTTATATAGATAGAATTTATGTGTTATTTTATTGAACATTTTTCTCTTTATGAAAATAGAAGCACCTGCAATGTTCTTGATTTAAATGCGCAATTATTCACAGAGGTCGCGCCCCGATGCGCTTACCAAGCAAGGGGTACCGGGTTCGACTCCCGGTCTCTTGCAGGATATTATTCGTTCTAATTTTAAATGTTAGATGCGGGGACATATGAATATAATTCTGACCTCACCAGTCTACACGTAACTCTTTAAGTAAAAATAAAAAAATTGTGGAATTATCTTTGGTGTATCTTGACGACCTCTTAATCAGCAGAGAGCATAAGTATTTGTTTTGTAGACTATTTTTTGATATCAGTAACTTTAAGTTCAGTAAATAATTGAGAAACTGTATAATTAGGTTTTGAGGTCAAATATTTAATAATAAATGGATATGAACGAAAAAAGAAAAAAATTAATCTATAGTAAACAATGGTTATTGTAATAATTTTTATTCACAATCATAAAGTAAGAATCATATTACCTTATATGTCAAAAGATGGAAAATAAACAATTTCAACATCATTTGACAATTGAAATGAAATCTGACAGTTCAGGTTGGAAAGTGGCAACTTTCTTATCACTTTGGGGTTGGGATGTAGCCACCTCCCAACCTCTGTTTTTTTATTGGTGTTCTAGATACGATCAAGACATTTTTCAATCAGGCTTATCAATATTCCTTCGGATTCCTAATCACACTATAATTAGTTGCAGGCAATATAAATTATAATACATATTAGAATATGGTTATTTTCTAACAAATACGAGCAAGGAACTATGCAAGGAACAAATACACGACGCTAGTTTGACATTTGTTCATTGACATAACAGTCTTTTGTTTCTTGCCTCGGCTTATTGCTAACCGCGGCGCTGCGCGCCTTGGTCAGCAAATTTCGCCTCGGTAATGAAGCACGTTCCACCTTGGTATATATTGTGAACATTGTCGCTAATAAAATATCCCATTAACTATCAATTTCGTACTACTTACTTTTATTCCTACAATTATGGGGGAGGGGACACTAACTATTATCAGGATCATATGCGCCCCTTTAACTTTTTAAGAAAAATACCGCCCTTTGTCGGATTCGAACCACGACTTCGCTTGGATATGGTGACCTCCGTACTCATTTAATATTTTTGTTTTGCTCAAAATAAAACATGCTTACTTTGCGTTTCCGTTGGTAACATTTGATTCATCCTTCGGGATGAATGTCACCATCTCCGTCATGTTGTTTTTCTGCTGCTCCTGAAAATATAAAATATTCAATAAGTGTTTTGCTATTCAAATACTATGAAGAAGAGGATGTTGCGACATTGTCATATTTAGAACTTCGAGACACCAGTCGTCTGCTGAGTGCTGAATATACCAATAAATCAAATAATTTGAAATGGTTAGGAATTTGGGATGATTTGAATAAAAAAAAATGTAAAAAAAAGTAAATAATGTTTAATTTGATAATGTGGGTATATCAAAAAGTTGTAATATTGGAAATGGAGCTATCTATATATATGACGAATAAGTAATTTAAAATATGATAAGGATAACCCGAATACCATAGTGCACTACATTATCCCAATGTGTTTTTTTTTGCTAACAGAGGCCATAACCAACAAAAAGTATTGATAAATAATAATATTGCAGTTCTTGCCAGATAAGTATAGCAACAAAAAGAATATTTGTTTATCCTTTGATAAAGTATGAGTTCATGGAAACAGTGAAAAACCGGAGTTATTGAAATAAAAAATTTGCAGCGGAAAATAACATTTAAACTTCAATGATACATTAATGATAGTGATGTTCAAACATATACAGCGCAGAGCAAAGACGGTGTTTCTGTTGGAAAGGTATCTAAAATAAAATAATGTAGGTAGATATTATTCTATGTCTGGGGAAAAGTGTTTTAATTTAAATTAACGAAACGAAAAATTACCAAAAAAATAGTATAAAACATTTTATTTGTTCTGTTATCCTTAGATTGGGTATTAATTATTGCAATAAAATATTTTTATTGTTCTTACCATTTTGTCTTATAGGTACGAATCTTGCTGTTAGACCAAATATTTTACTGCGCCCGTTCTGGGTTCAGAGAACTTGTATTAAATTTCGGAGTCGATGCATGCTGAAACAAAGAAATAAAATCTTAATATAGTACACGAATTTACCGCCGTTAAGACAAGATGCAAAATTAAAATTTTTATATTTTTGTTTTGTGGTGACGACGTTCGGGGGTGAACCAGTTTAGTACGAGCAGCCTCGTATTGCTTTTTAAAGACGCAGTTCAATCTGTTGAATATTTAACATGACCAAATTAGGACAAGTAGTATAATCGATCCCTACGTTTCTACAAAATTAGGCATAATAATAATACATAACATTTAAAACTGGACTTTTAACAATAGATTTTTTTTTTTGGATACAGAGTTGGTTGGCAGTTATCATTGCATCAAACACAGTAGAAGAAATTTCTACAGTGGTTAACAATCGCAAGTAGCGTGTTATGGATAGCTATAATTATTGCAGAATACGAATTTACATGCTTAGTGTAGCCTGAACGACTTAAATTATGAAAATAGTGGAGTAGAAGTAGCGGAAAAAAAAAACTTCGGTACCAACCAAAAAAGTAATAAAGTACCACTTTTAGCTGGTTCTACGCCAAAAATATTTTTGGTAGGTAATTTCTACTCCACTCTCCACTAAAAGTATTCGCATATTTTGGCTAGTAATACAGTCTGTCTGAGATAAGATAATGTAAACTCGACCCGATTGAAAATGAACAGGATTAGGCAACCCAAATTCCACATGCCGAAACTTGTACAACATCCGTCATTTGGGTTGCATGGTCCTGTTCATTTTCAACAGAACCGCGTGTACATGGCGGTCTCGGTTACCTTTTTAAAGGTTCGTTCACACAGGTTTAGTAAAAAGCTGCTGGAGCAAGTCACTAGTTAGTGACGAATAGAGTACTAGATCCAGAAAATGAAGCTAGGATAGTTCGTTGAAGACACCTCAACTTATTTGTCCTCCAGATATTTTGTTCAAGAAATGCTACTAAACTGGCTAACTAATCTCGTGTGAACGTCTTACTATTCCAATATATTTATTAGCCAAAAATATTAAGGTGAAGTGAAAACAAGACATTTAAATCTCTGTTAAGTATATAGAGCAGCGATTCTCATCCTGGAGTCCGCAGGGTCTGCTGTGCGTACGAGGTTCGCCAAACTCCTAGAAGTCTAGAGGACGACAAGGTTTCCATAGTAGATATTTATTCTCTTTACAGCGAAGCGTTAGCTTCCAAGAGATACCGAATATACAGAGTGATGATAAAGTATCGCACAAAAATCATATTCTGGTTATTTAATGTTTTTGCGGAAAATCCCGAGACCCGTCGATTTTTGTTTTTAAATCGCCATTAAAAACATATAATTTTCAACCCCCCACCCCTCAACCCCTAAGTGCTAGCAGCCTCAACTTTAAAAATTTAAATAGAAAGATACCCTTTGTGATACCTCTTTTGATAGGTCTTTTTATTCTTAATATAACCAACAAAAGTTTTTCAAAATCGGTTGATAAATAACGGAGATATTAAACAAAATGTAATCAAATGAAAATGTCAATATTCGACAAGAAACGGCTCAAACACGACGTAAATGACCTAAAAGTGTGGTTTTGATCGGCCATTATTTCTACGCTGTGACGTCATAATTTTTTTTAAATGTCAACCCCATTTTTTACATTGATTACATTTTGTTAAATATCTCCGTTATTTATCAACCGATTTTGAAAAACTCTTTTTTGTTATATTAAGAATAAAAAGACCTATCAAAAGAGGTATCACAAAGGGTATCTTTCTATTTAAATTTTTAAAGTTGGGGTTGGTAGCAGTTAGGGGGTGCGGGGTGGAGGGTTGAAAATTATATGTCTGAATGGCAATTTAAAAACAAAAATCGACGGGTCTCAGGATTTTCCGCAAAAACATTAAATAACCGGAATATGATTTTTGTGCGAGACTTTATCATCACCCTGTATATTTAAGCGAATTTAAGACTTCTGAGCAATTTGTCAAGCCATGCATAATCAACATTAACTAACGGCTTTTATTAAATACCCCGCGGTATTGTCACGGTTTTTTGAATTTTTTGTGCTGACCAAACTGCATTCATCTATTAAATTTAATATTTTGAAATATTATTAATTTATTAATTACTTTTTTGAAGTTCGAACCATACATATTACTAGGTATGATCCAGTCTTGAGAGTCCATTGAATTAGAGAAATTACATAAATGTGTGCCCTTTACCAAAATGTATTGATTTTCAAGGTTCTACAATCACTTCAACATTTTTCGATAAGCGGGCATTCCAAATTCCAATTTCGACAATTAAAAATTTTTGAGCTAATTATCTTCAGAGATACTACTCGAGACTTAACTTATTTTTTCTGATATATAATTTTATTATAAAATAAATAAAAAAAATGTCTAGTAAGAATTTTCGAAATAACAAAAAGTGACAATCGCAAGATACTCATTCACAGATTAAATTAAAGAATTTTCTTAACAATCATTTGTTATTGTCTGAGCGAATTTGTTATATGTAAGCTTTATTATTATTAAATATTATTTTTCTTACATAGGACCTACACTTGGATATTTAACCAAACGAGCATTGTTAAATTTTATTGCGAAACTACACTTGAAATTGTAAAACTTCAAATTGTAGTTTCCCATTTAAAACGATCACTGCAACTCGAATGGCATTATACTTTTAATTTAACATGTAATTATTTATTTGTATTTGAATTTAAAAAAATAGAATCATACCTTTAGTGAAAATGAAATATTTAAGTATGTTTTTGTCTGTCAGAGAGTGCTGGTAAAATTGTTCGTTCACGCACCATGAAACTGATATGAACGTCCATGTTCTTATATTTAAATATAAAACTAGAAATATTCCATAAGTTTGACCCCCAATTCATATTTGATTGCGATAAGCATTTATGTTACTGGTATCTGTAATTTTAATATTTTTGGTTGTGTAGTTGACTATAAATTGCAAAATATAGTAATAAATTAGTTATTCCCATCACAACATGTAAGTTACGAAAGAGTTATCTATTTCAGTAAGTCATAAAACTGTGCAGGTTGGTTACAAGCATTATTATGTAATATCTGCACTCTGATTTATAATCTATCTTATCATAAAAATTCTAGGTTATCACAGCCTCGTAAACAAACAGAAGAATTCTGAAAAATAGTCCGATTGAACTTTTTAGTGATAAAGTTCAGTCAATTATTTAGAAATATGAGAATAAAATAATGAACGATTACATTATCGCTAAACAAAGACAATTTTTAGTTATGTATTATGGTTGTTTACTTTTGTGGTTCAGCATATGAACCTAATAATCATTTCATTTTTCATATAAACATACGATAACGCGGCTTTTTTGGTACAACTTTTAATCAACAATTTTATGTAAACTTTAATAATTAATAAACAATAATAATAATAATAATAATAGATATTTCTTAAGTGTTTAAAATTGGTTGTTCTTGCGAAAGTGGCAGTCGAAAGGACGTAGCAGTCACGCCGTCCATGAACGACTTGTTAGCTAACAATAATCGTTGGCGACTCGCGTAACTCTGTAATGCGGTCGCGTTCACGCCGAAAAATTCATCAAACACCGACAATCATTTGTGAACGAATCGTTACGCCTTACAGAATAGGGAACCCTACTATGTTCTATGCAAAAAGTCCCTCGTAAAGAACTTTACGGTAAAATTTTAAAAATCAAATATTATGTTCCCTAGATATTTTACAGAAAAGCTGTAACATAGGTTTTTGTACAAACAAAATCACTCATACTTATTACGCAACCCCGACAAGTCAGTCCATAGGATTCCGTTTTTCGCAATAAACCAGCTTGGTCCAATAAAAATGCCTCTTCCTGTTTAAAAGGAAGGCTTCCTGTGAAAGAAAACCCCTTGTCAAGCCCGTTGCTATATTAATGTTGTTTACTTATTGGTAGGGTGTTGTGTGCTATATGAAAAACTTGGAAGAAAAATTAGAACTGATAAAATGGTATCGTTTTGGAAAGCGTAATTCTGACATAAGGCATCACTGAGCGCCAGTTGTCACAACTCAACTCCAAGGCACTATCGATTTCCGTCAAAACAGCTTTTTCTATTTCCTCATTTCTCAACCTTTAAGGCCCAATTGCACCAGTTATACTTAAGGCTGGCATTTACTTAAAGCAAAATCGAATTTGATGTATGGAAAGTTGCATACCTACAATAACAAGAATAATGCTTGCCTTGGAATTTTGTTTCATATTTTTAAATATTTCAGATTCATCTGACGTTACCAAAATTGATAAATGCAATAAAGAACAATTAATTTACTGTATTGAATATAGATTTTGTCGTTATATTATTTTAATTTTTTTTTGTCAAACAACAATACAATAGAAAGTTGTAATCTGTTATAATCCGTCTTTTGTGTATTGGCTCCATTGACAGTTAATGGTCCTGTCAGTTGTGTTGCCTATATGCTAAATTGCAAAAGGTGAATTATATTGATATTTCTAAAATTTTATTTCCATTTTTTCCGAATTAATTTGCATTTTAGAAAAAAAATTCTTGTGGCATTTGAAAGAGCGTGGTTATATCTATCTATTGATAGAGAGAATTTTTCGATATCCATATTTTTGTAAATACTACTTGAAAATTTTAAAGTAAAATAGAGTTGTACATTTTTTAATGCTGAAAAGTTATTTTTTAGAAATTAAACAAAAACGTTCTATGGGTAGACAGATAAAACACCAATAATAAGAAAAAAATTTCGCCCGCCCTTCCTACTTTAAAATTGGCTCTGAAAAATTGGAACAAAATGTGCATAAAATGGGGTATATTTCAAGGTGTAAACTCCAGCCTTAAATAATAAGCGTCCCTTAAAAGTTTAATTGCCATGGATACAACTGTCACTAAGAATTGTATCCATGGCAATTAAATTTTTAAGTGACGCTTATTATTTAAGTGTAGCTGGTGCAATTGGGCCTAAAAAACTAAAAATTAAAAATGACTACATGAGTAGACGCAGAATTGTTTTCTCCACCAAAACCTATATGGACCTTTTTTCTAAAATAATTAGGGAAGATAATATTCGCATGTTAACATTTAACCATTGTAATCCCTATGTTACATCATTCCATTCTACACCATGTATATATTTCACGTTATTTACCATACCGAAAGATATGCAACTACAAACAAATTGTTAACTTTTCTGTATGTTGCGATGCCTATCCTGTTTCTTGTGTAAACAACTTTTTATAATAATTTTAAATGGGTGGTAATAAAGACTCAATAATTTAATGCATTTTGCAGAGTAAAAAAATACTAAATGCTCGATAAATTATCCAGCTTCTATTTTTTTTTATCGAATATATATTATTTTAGGAAGCATGTGAATTTTATACGGAGCATTCATATTTATCGAGCGCTCATTATATTTATCGAATATACAGAGTAGCTATTAAAGATTGGACCAAAGCCATGGCGCTCAAACGCTTTGAGATTTTAATTTGAAATTTGGAACGCTACAATACCACATCACTTCGCATATTTTACAGTATAGAAATTTTCTTTGACTCATACTTTCGGACTATTCGGAGCCCGGCCGCCATCTAGAATTTTCTTAAATGGTAATAGGGGTAATGCAATACATCATTACGAAGCTTGATTATTTTTCTTTCTAGCCATAGTAAATTAATATGGGGTTACATAATAAAATAATGCAAAAAAATTAGAAAACAATTTGCCGTATGCTCAGACGGCTATTTATTGTATGCTTTAAATCGAGGTAGCTCTGCATTAACACAACGTCAAAATTAAACAAAAAACAAAATAAAACAAACAATGAAGAAACAAGGTACTACCTACTAAAATTAAACAAACAATTCTAAAAGTTGAAAAACAAATACCATATTGTGATTGTTAAAAGTATGGTATCAAAAAACTGCTTAAATTCACGAAGATGTTAAAACTGTTTTCTGTCACCATACCTAATCAGTTTCTGTCAACCAATCCATGTTTAACAAAATTCAGATTGTCAAATTTCTACGAAAAGTATGACAATGTACCTACTGTCATCTGCTAAACAATTATTGATTGTTTTTTTGTTTAATTTTGAAGCTCTGTTAAAGCAAAGCCACCTAGAATTAAACCATACCTAAATAGCCACCTGAGCGTGCGGCAAATTGTTTTCTAATTTTCCTCCATTATTTTCTTATGTAACCCCATAATAATTTACCACAATTAGAAAGAGAAAACATTAAGCATTCTAATGATGTATTGCACTACTCCTATTACCATTTAAGAAAATTCAAGATGGCGACCGGGCTCCGAAAGTATGTGTCAAAGAAAATTTTTCAGTACTACAAAATATGCGAAGTAATGTCGTATTGAAGTGTTCCAAATTTCAAATTAATATCTCAAAGCGTTTGGGCGCTACGACTTTGGTCCAATCTTTAATAGCTACCCTGTATATTATTTTAAACATGCATTTGAATAAATTAACGGGAAAATGCGATCTGCAGTGAGAATATAATAGCATTTAATTTGTACCCATTTTAAATTAAACTTGCGTTGCCTATTGGCATTTTCCATTTTTCTTTTGGGTACCTAAGTACGTCTTTAAAATAGTAAACATGATACCCTATTCTCTTTTTACGTTATTAAAATTACTTTTGAAATTATTGAAATTTTCTTTTCAAATTGGCGTTAGACACCAATGGACTATATAATGGTAATAGAACTAACATTCCTGAGGAAGCTTTTCTTTTTTGGCGCGTATTGTACTATTAGTTTGCTATTAGTATGCTTGTGGCGTCCGACAATTTCAGCGCCCTCTTTCATTTTAGATATTAGTGTACCTACTGAAGGGAGGTCAGGCACATGTTTTACCTTATTCTTATACAGCTTTAATTTCATTTAACTTCATATCAAGTTATTTAATGGTATTTATTGCGTATTGTCGAATGAAACGGAAGATATTAAATTTAGATCTCGGATCTCAGATTCATACTTCATATGATGATTTTTACTCTTTTTACTTTCCCATACCACTACAACTGGTATAGGGAAGTATTGATATCATGAAAATTTTCGAAATCGAGATTTTCACGGAAATGGGTGTTTTGGACCCCCAGGAGCCTAAAAAGGTGGGGGTGGCTGTGTGTGTATGTAACGCCAGTAACGCAAAAACTAGTGAACCGATTTTGATGAAATTTGAAATGAAGGGGTATATCGAAAATTCATCGACAAAATAAGCTTTTCAAAAAAAATCCGAAACCGGAAGCGGAAGTTAGACATGTTTTTTTGGTAGCATTTTTTTCAGAAGCTGAATTTTGAAAATCTGAGTAGGGGATATGAAAGAAGGGCATAATTCAAGGGAAACAGTTTTTACCGGACTCTCTAACTTCAAAATGGCGGTCGCTATGAATTTTTAAAAATTTCGACTTTAACGCCCCATCCATAACTTAAAAACCAGTTATCTGATCTGGTTCCGCAACAACTTGTTTGAAAGCCCTTTGGCTGTACTACACCAAGAAAAAGAATCATTTACTAAATCCAAAAACGGTAGCAACGGCGCTCTTCCAAAAATTTTGAAATTTTTGAAAAATTATTACAAAAAAACTGCTCTAAGGATTTTGCAGCTTGGTATTAGCTACATTTTTGTTTTTTAATGAACATCAGAATTCCATTGTGGCGCCCTCTACGAGATTTTGAAAATCGGAAATTGATGCTCCCATAACGCCTTTGTTAGTCAAAATATGAAAGAAGTTTAAATATAAAACTTATTTAGTATATAATTCTGCATTCTCCTAAATGTACATCACGTATACAGGGCGTTTGCTTTCCACAGTACAATAAGCAACTTTGTTATTTTAAATGAAACACCCTATATATTATTATATAATTGAATGCAAAATTTAATTGTTTATCACATAGTATAAGGTGTTCATATAGCTAAAATGTACGGTTGATGAGAAATTCGTGAATTTTGAATATTTAGGCTGGACTCTGACAGAATCGGATCGTGCGCGTCGGTCGGTAGCGATCGTCTGGCCTCGCCAGATGTAATTTCAAGCTGATTACTACAGATACTTCTGTTCATATCGAACCCGCATAGTCTCGTTTTTCTAGCTACGCATTCAAATGATTTGCAGGTCTGTCTCGCGAATTATACTGTGAATACTAGAAACATATTTATTGTTAGTATGGGAAGGTCCAGGGGAGGTTTGCACCTCCACTTGTTTTGCATGTCCGGCAGCACTGCAGCACCTGTAGTTTCGCCTAGCCGAGATGGTTTAAAAACTATTCAATGATCAGGATACAGAGCTTACCAGTGAAAATCTTATTCGGAGAGATTCTATAACGGAAACTGTGCTTCCGTCAGTCAAGTTGTCTTAGCTACTATCGTCATGCTACTGTATTTCAGTACCTACCTAGGCGTTTGATCTCCTTCATACAGGCGCGTTTTTTTGGGAATTTTCTTTTTTGTTTTCATTGGTTAAATTTGTCGCCAAATTTAAAACGAGAATAAAAAAACGAAAAGTAAAATTCTCAAAGCAAAATTATAGGCCTCTATGGAAGTGAAATTTATTTGTAGCGAAAGTAACTCTACGAAATGTTGTAACATTCATTATTAAATTATTGTAGAATACAAAACAATCTTTATATGCTGATCGTTATATTTTATTGCTAGATAATAAAACTGCTTCGTTATTTATGGTTTAAGAATTTATTAAAGCGTATGAAGCGAAATTGTTATTTTCAATGTCGTGGCTTGAATCCAACAAACAACTTACACCTACAAGTTTTAGAATTGGTGGACAGGACATTTCAGCTTGTAATTATTGCATTTTCATTCTTTAGTACCTACTTACCTACCCCTAAAAGTCTAAGTAGCAACACTTTATCTGTCCTCATCCTCTCAGTTGTGTTCATTAAATCCGGAACTTATTTATACAATTTGATTACTAGCATGTCGATCAATAATAAATATAGTTCAATTTTTTTGCTACTAAAATATTCAGTAGGTACCGATAGGAAAGTGGAAAACTGGATAAAGCACAACTTAATACATATTTTCTACCAATCCAATTTATTTTTATACCGTAGTTTTACGGGAATAGACTTTTGCTCGTTAAGTAGGCATTATGGCCTACCTATATAAAAGAGCTAATTATATTTTGTTACATTAAATTTTGCATTTAAATAAAGTAGAGGTACGTAATCCCATCCCCGTAACATTGAAGTTACGTTTCCATAAAGTCTCGTGTAGTACGCATCGTGTTAAACAGGACTACAAACAGGAAAAAGTAGGTTATGTTGTAAAAGGCAGTGTCAGCAAAACAGACGAATTTCTCGGCGACAACAATCCGGACCAGATATCAACAATGAAATCATGGACATGAGACTATACACTCGGGAGTCGGGACAGGGTATTCGAGATTAGGCACTTGAATCGAGAACTGTGCTTATGATGTTCAACAATTTCTTAAAAGTCGTGTTTACCAATAAAGCCTGTTTAAACAGTTTATTTTATGTTAGGGGTTTATTTTACTATGACATCAGAAGTGGGATACAAGGGCCGCGTGCTGAAAAGAGTTGCAAACTTTGTTATGCAAATTTTACAAGTGGCTGGAGGTGTCTGGATATGCCGAGCATTGATCTCGAGAGTAGATCTGGGAGATTAGCAGGAAGAGGAGGTGTAGCGTCAGCGAGCGGAATCGGGGTGGTAGAGCGTATCATTGAAGTGCTCACCACTGGCCGGGCTTTCGAACGCAGGGGTGGTGAAGGCAAGCGCAGGGGTTTTGATCCCTGAGGCGAAATAGGCTGAGCGATCAATGTTCCAGTTAGGTGAAGCCGGGTGAAGCTATCCGCCAAGGTATAGGATAATAATCTGGGCGTAATGCTAAACCAGGAACAGGTGGGTCAATTGACGCCGACAGAGCCAGAGGAGCTGGCCATCACCTAATCTAGCATAATATGGAACAGCTCATGCAGAAACATCAAGCTGATCAAAAGGCACTATTCGAAAGCAAACACAGCATACCCCACGAGTATGAAGAGGGCGGTTATCCTGTTTCGGGTCACCAGTACTCCAACAGACCACAGTCTGTTACCCAAGTGGAGAAGACCGTTCTGAGTCTCGCTGGTACTGGGGTGAGTCCGGTATAAAGTCTCTGATATCAAGGCGAGGTATTTCGGAGTGGTTGGCTTTGAGAATATGTATTATGAGAACGTATTAGGTAGGGGTGGAAAATCATACAATACGCACCTGGGTCATGACAGTACCGGTATTAGTGACATTTGTTAAGTTAAGGTAGCCATTTCTTGTTGGATTAAGTTACTTCTATTTAAATTGTTTGTGTAGGAATAATCTATGGTCAAGTTTATTTACTCTTAGTTATAGGATAGGCTCCAACTCGGATAGTAAGGAAGCTCCATTAGCAATCCGAGTGTTTGTAAAGACTCCTCAAAGACAATGTCTTCTGCTCGTTATTGAGTTTCAGCTATTACAGTCTGGATGAAGGGTTGGGAACTGGAATTGCTGTACGCAGAGCCATGGTCGAGTAGGGACACTCTCGACGGAAGGAAAGGCTATGTCAGCAAAACAGTGTCGTTTAGGTTCACCGGCCGTTAATGTTTTTTCGGCGACAACAGTCCGGACCAAATATCAACAAGGAGATTATGGGGATGAGACTACACACATTTGTTTGTTTTGGTACGGGTCCTTCAGTTTTGCTTCCTATTCGAGAGGAAGACACGCTAAAGATTTATTTGTTATTTATAAAAGTGTTATCAACGCGAGCCAGGTCTGAAGTAACGATTATCCAATGCAAAGCGTCATAGCGAGCATGGTAAGTAAGTAACCTCTAAAACCCCCTACACACGATACGATCGGTCGTACTACAAGTTTTTGCCTACTAACTATTAAACCTACAGTACGACAGGTCGTACAGTACAACTGACCATTTACCGTCTCTTTACAATAATAAATTTTATACAGTGTGTAAATAAAATAACGGAACACCCGAATAACGTTTTTATTGTTAAAAATAGAAAATTTGTGCTTGCAGATTTGTATGGTTAGTTATAAGCTTTATTTTTGGTGTGTCGAAAATTGGTTTCCGTTTCCGGTTTAACCGGAAGTAATGCTAACTTGAAAATTTTAAATAGAACACGCTATATATTTTTACATTTTTGGATTTACACTTTTATAAACTTTGAGAAACTTAAATAGGACTATCTACCAAAAACCAATAGTTTTCGAGATATTCGAGATAGAAAGTATAAATTTGTAATTTTTAATTCTTTTGATTTATACTTGTAAAAACAGTTAACGTACGCTTTTCTAAAATTTCTTTTTCTAATAAGATTGTGCGGCCCCAAGAAGGGCCATTTGTATGGAAAAATAAATAACAGTTGTAATAATGCTCAAAATGCGGGCCACATTTTCAATCTGGCAGTGTCTGATTCTGTCTTTAAATTCTTACATTATTATAACAACTGTTTACTTTTCTAACTCGCACGCTTGCGATTTACAAATGGCCCTCCTGAGGGCCGCATAATCTTATTAGAAAAAGAAATTTTAGAAAAGCGTACGTTAACTGTTTTTACAAGTATAAATCAAAATAAATGAAAATTACAAATTTATACTTTCTACCTCGAATATCTCGAAAACTATTGATTTTTGGTACATAGTCCTTTCAAGTTTCTCAAAGTTTATAAAAGTGTAAATCCAAAAATGCAAAAATATATAGGGTGTTCTATTTAAAATTTTGAAGTTAGCATCACTTCCGGTTAAACCGGAAACCGAAATTAATTTTCGACATACTAAAAATAAAGCTTATAACTAACCATACAAACTGTCTCCAAGCACAAACTTTCTATCTTTAACAATAAAAAAGTTATTCGGGTGTCCCGTTATTTTATTTACACACTGTATACAGAAAAAGTAGTATCACTTTACTGGGATATTAAAGGCGTCATGACTTGTCTTCCAAATAATTATAGGTGATTTGGTAAACATGTGTACCCTATTGGCAAGAAATTTGATGAATAACATGCAAAGAATACTAAACAAATTCTACAAATTGCTAACTGATGTGCATCCCCTATACATGTTTGATAGGTACGTCACTGGTAACCTACTGTCAGGCTATTTTTTTATATTTTTTTACTGTCCCCCGGTTGTACAACAGATTTTATGTCGGCTCCATACTGCCGTCAAACACGACCGATTGTACGATCTGGTCGTGCAACTATCGTTCAAACAGTCGTAACGACACGTTGTACAACGAGTCGTACGATGGATCGCATCGTGTGGAGGCTAAATGGTCAGTTGTACGACCTGTCGTACTGCAGGTTTGTTACGTTAGTAGGCAAAAACAGTGACTTTATTTCCAACTTGTAGTACGATGTGTCGTACGACGTGTCGTACGACGCGTCGTACGACCGATCGTATCGTGTGTAGGGGGTTTAAGTGTCTAAGCCACTCACGCAAACACAAAGAAAGATATTTTTCAAAGTATTAACGACGATTCAAACATATTTCCACTATAACAACTGTGATAATAAACAGGTTTTACTTACCGTAATGTGCGGGGTTGTCGCAATTTATTGATCGCTTTTAGAGCGGAAAAGAAGTTGAAAAAACTGTGTCTCACACATGCTAATAATGAGCAGGAGAGTGGTGGTTATTGAGTGCCAACAATCATTCTCAAGAAAGAGTGAACAAATAGTAGAGAACAAATGACCGTAGGTATAATGTAGATAAAATACTGAAGTTGCAATGTTGTATAATTGTTGATCTAGCATTTATGTAACCATCATCCTGATAACGTATTGATAAAGGGCTATTTGCTGTCTATCGATTTTCCGATTATAGTTGACATTTGATCTCCTTGTACTTGCCGTACTGATTTATTACATATACAGGGTTATTCACGAGTGAAGATGAAATGAAAAAATGTCAACGCAAATCAAGGTAGCTACTGCATAATACATATTTCCAATGTCACTAGATTTTTTAATTTTAAAATGAACTAAACTTTATTCCCTGAGACCGCGACTAGCATGTAAACAAAACCACGCGACACATGGCCGTAGTAGGATCTGTGATTTGTTGCTTACAGACGTTCCCTGTAAGCAACCAATCACAGATCTTACTACGGCCATGTGTCACGTGGTTGTTTACATGCTAGTCGCGGACGCGGGGAATGAAGTTTAGTAGTTGAATAGTAAAGTTAAAATTATGGTACGGTGCTCTATGAAAATGTATTTGGGTTCCGTTTAAAACCTTTTAGACTTATCATCACTCATAAATAACCTTGTATGTGTGTGGATTAAAATCTGCATGGCAGGTATTTGTGTTCATGAGTATAAATAGCTAAAGCTCTTTATCTGTTTACATACTATAAACTAGTGGTAGGTAGTACTCGTAAAGTATCTCCCTAAATGAGCAATTTGTAGAATAGGAGATTCAGAGATTGGTTGCGATAACAGATAACTGTCGATTACGCGGAATTTTTACAGGCAGAATACACCTTCTCCTGTAACTAATATGTAGCTACATTCTTAAAACAATCGAACAATTTAGTAATATTTCAACGTCCTTGCTTGTAATAGATAATATTAGTAAATAATATTTGCTAGTTTGCGGTGGAAACCGTTTCCTACAACGCTACTTATTTATTTTCCAAGTCATAACTCATTTGTGGTTATTGCTGTTAAAAACATTCAAATCTATTCTTATTGCGATATTCTATAATGTCGTGCGTAACACTTGTTGACCAACAATCGCTTGTGTTTAAATTTAAACAAAGTTTCTGAAGATCTCTTTCGTTTATATTGCGTTTCAACACTTTCAACTGATTCTAAAATATTGTGACATATAAGTACACATTGTCTTGATAAGTATAAATAATGAATTTCAGTTTAGAATATCCTTTCTGACCCCATCACCGCGTTTTTTCATAAACGCAAATAGGGGTGGTTTGTGCATTAGGGGCACCAAATCACGAGCTGCAGCAGAGCTCCCAAAGAAGTATTTTAAAATACTTTCAAGTAAAATAATATGTACCTAACAACTCCAAATACATACTATTAACACGCAAATCTGGCACTTAGTAGTGTGCAAGGGTTGCGTAATAGGGACACCTTTTTTTTTTAAATTAGACCATTGTTTGTAAAGTAATATGCAACACACAAAGGCATTGGTAAGATTCGTCATAGTTGGGACACCACCCTACTTCTGATGTTTCTAATAGCAAAGGAAGGTGTATTGTTATATATGTAATATGGGCTTATGGACAGAATGTGGCGGGGAAAACGTCGCAGGATAGAATGTCTTTACCACAACCCAACCCTGCTGGTACAAAATGACGAAAATTACGAAAATCCTCCTCTTCAGGAAGAGACGTCGAGACCTGCGTGGAATAGCTCATAATTTAAAACTTCGACCGCATATGTAAATGTTTTTGTTATCATCATTTTTGTAGGCATTCTCATAAACGGTATTAGGTATGTAATCTTAATACAATAGGTACATTTAATAAACAAACATTTAAATTTCATTGTCTGTATTTTTTATTCATTATAAGTACAGACCGTATACGACATTGTGACCGTGCGGTATTTTGAGCATGCGAGGATGGGACCGTGATATTCTGTCCTGCGACATTTTCGGCACAACTATCTCTCCTGACAACGCGCGAAAGACAGAATCGACGAAACGGAAACGGAAGAGCAGAAACAGCGAACTACTCCTGGTACAACAGCGGGGGAAAAAGTCATCTAACAAACAGAGGAGTTGCCATTCTCATACTGAAGAATGACAGATCAGGAGAACTTTTGGGAGATTTGGGAAAATACCTGCGGATCGGTCGTGCTACACCTGAATCACCTCTTTGGAGGAAGACGTACTCTTTACGGGTATCCCCAAACCCAGATTGGAAGACTGGGCACGAAACAAAGCTTCGATGAAAAGAGAGGTGGAGCGAATCTACGCGCAAACCGAAGAGTCGGGCTTGGAACCCGAAGAGGATGTACCAGAGGAGAAGGAGTATGTACATGAGTAAAGAGCCTGCTTGGTTATGAACATCGACTAATCTTCAGTATATTTTCCTAGTTGGACTACTTCTCCGAGGCACTGGAAAATACAGAACTAACATGTGTGGCTGTGTCGCTAACTCCCATTAGGGATACAACCTACTAACTACCTCGGTGTTACATCAGCCGTATCGTGTGGGGAATTACTGCCGGTACATTAAAGCTCTGTGACACCATGCCCATCCTAACCGCCCACTTTTCTCACCAACCCCCCTCCTATTGGCATATGGTAAGTATGGGGTAAGCTGCTTGTGATGCTTGGTAGCGGGGCGTCGGTCGCTCTGAGTGGTTCGTATAGCAGAATATACCTGGGAGGGACTTCGGTCAGCTGTATGTGCAATATTGATAATGATAACTATCTCTCCTGACAACGCGCGAAAGACAGAACCGACGAAATTGCATGAGGGAACTGATTAATATTTATACCAGAGGTGACTAAACATAAGCATATTCTCAATTCTCATCCAAATCTCGCAGAATGGTTTAGCTTTTAAGAAGGTGGATTAAATTTCAGGAAATTATTAATATTATTATTATTAAGTCAGCAGGCGGCAAGGCCAATCGCGCTTACAATCAAAGTTCACATTAACTGCAGTACAAAACTAAAAACTATAAAGTAAATTCATATTGTAACAAAATCTATAACTTTAATCAAAGTAAGAAACAAAATGTAACTACATCATTAGTATCTTATTCGATTCTTGGGCATGTCTGTGTTTCAATATTATTTAGAGTGTTTGGTTTTAGATTGCCACTGAGACTGAATTATAAATGCCGTGGACTTACAGATTGAAAGAAACCGCATTTATAAAAACCTACATTGTAAGAAACTTTGAACTTAAGCAATAAATTCAGTTTTGTGATATCGAATTTTAATTTCTTGTTGTAAAGTGTTGCTATGTTTCTAGCATTTATATGCACGAACTTTGCCATTTTGATAAGATATCAATTTCATATAAAATTTTAAGATCATATGAAAAATGTAATAATGATAATAATAAATATTTTATACTTCAAGAAATATAATTCCACTCTATACAATATTCCCAAAAATAATAAGTAACAGTTTTTACCACTGTTGACCAAAATGTTATCTTGTGCTAATTAGAGAAGTGGTTTTAAAAATAAGTTTAATATATGCCGGAAGTCATTTCAATGAGTTCAGAGTTTAGAAGTCAGAAAACCATGGAATACAAGCAGTCTGTATATACCGACAACGATTGGCAAATAATATCGTTCTAGTTTTAATTAACGAAATAAGAATATGAAAACATGCAATATTTTAAAAGGGACATGTTTACAAAGAAATTAACACGTTTGTTTAAATACAATTATGTATCTAAAATTACCAAGAAAATCTTTTCTTCCAGAAAATACAATTAACCAGAACATTATATTTTTAACACAATACCTCTACCCAAGGATACCTCTACCTACGTAAACACCAAACAGAACATGAACAGTATGTGTATTGAATAATTATCATTTTATCAACTACGGGGGGCACCAACCACTAACTAAAGTCATATGCCCCTCCTCAAGATGAAATCACTCACATACACTCCTGGACAAAGCCATACCTATTAAGGAGGTATTTTAGTTAATTTAAATAATTTTCTTTGAAACCACGATAACATTCAGATTTAAAAAAATTAATGTTGGTCTCTATTGCAATCTAGATTAGATTGGCCAAAATTAAAAATGTAAATGTTATCGTGGTTTCAAAGAAAATTATTTAAATTAACTAAAATACCCCCTTAACTGCTCCCAGCAAGATATATGACCCTACGAGGAAATGGGACATCTGTTCACCGCTATCTGGCCGCAAGTCAACCAGCCGCGAGCAGCTGGCCGCCGAGTCATCTATCTGCCGTACCAAGTGGCCGCCAGGTCAACTGCCCGCCAGCGAACTCGACAAGCGGATAGGTTTCACCATGGAGCACCCAACAGCTGAGCGTATGTATACCGGGTGGCCGGTTTCAAAGGTGTACATAGGGATTTAACATTGTATTGAAGGTTTATGCTGATTCCTGCTCGCCAATTCAACTTACAGGAATGGTAATGGTATTAATTGAAAGGTAAAATGATTGTGCTTCAAATGGTGCTAATAATAAAATTAAATGTGCTATATTTATTTTAAAATAACGATTTAAAATTTTGCGATTTTTAAATATGACGTGCCATGATTTTCAAATTTTAAAGCATTTGTCAATAAATTTGATAATTTAGTTGGCGTAAATTAGTGGATTTCTGTAAATGACAACTAATTTAACAAAAATTTGAAAATCATGGCACGTCATATTTAAAAATCGCAAAATTTTAAATCGATATTTTAAAATGAGTATAGCACATTTAATTTTATTATTAGCGCCATTTGAAGCGCAATCATTTTACCTTTAAATTAATACCATTACTGCCATTACCATTCCTGTAAGTTGAATTGGCGAGCAGGAATCAGCAGAAACGTTCAATACAATGTTAAATCCCTATGTACACCTTTGAAACCGACCACCCGGTATACACAAGTCCACTGGGTTTTTGTGAAAAATAATTCTCAAACTGCAACTAACCTAAACCTTGCAAAGACTAGTGGGGCGCCCCACTGACTTTAGGTTAGTTGCAGTTTGAGAATTATTTTTCACAAAAACCCAGTGGACTTGTGTATATACATACGCTCAGCTGTTGGGTCTTCCATGGTGAAACCTATTCGCTTGTGCGAACTCGCTGTGGGGGCCACGCCGCGCCGCCGCGGAACTATTTTAAAATACCTACTTGCAGTTGAACAACAATGAATCATTTCAAATTCCTTGAGCATAAAGTTTTGGCCAAATTAAGAATTCGCGTTAAGGTTAAAGGATTGAATTATGATCATAGAAATGTTTAATTAATTATGGAGCTTATGCTGCTCATTATGTAGGCCACTTGTACTGACGGTCACTTACCCCGCGGCCAGTTAACCCAGCGGTCACTTGTACTGGCGGCCACTTAGACCGTGGCGGGTTGTCCTAGACCGTGAACTTACGACGTTTGTAGATCAGGGGCTATATTCTCGAAATCACTCGACATTTTGTCGTGCTCGACTAAAAAAATTACACCAATCCGAAGGCTATTTTCCTGACAATTGAGCATATGTCATGCCACAAAAAATAGTTTGATTGGTTCATTTTTTTTGTCGTGTGCGAGAAAATGTCGAGTGATTTCGAGAATACAGCCCCAGCGCGTAAGTGTTAATTGTTGGGCCAATCTACCTCTGAGCTACAGCTACCCTCATATAAAATTATTTATATATCAAAAATGCACTTTTATGCATAAGTATATATAAATTGTTAAGTTTTAGAAGTTCACAACCAAGATATAATTAAAATTAAAGCTTCCAGCATAATTATAGTATAATATTCAATACATAATATACTTAGGATAGGGCTTTTGGTTTTGAAGTTCGAAATTTAAAGCTCAGATGTGGTCTGCTGTTTCTGAAAAAATTAAAGCTGCTGCAATGGTTGTTGTGATTTTATTTATACTCTTTTGAAGTATAATTTGAAAAGTATGTAAAGTAAGTCCTATATAAAAATTCTACATAATTAGACTTGTTTTGTGATTGTATGTATATAATGAAGAATAAAAGAGACAGTAAACTTAGATTGAAACAATTTATTATTAGAAATATCTATGAACCTTGGTAGTTCATGTGTTCCTAGATGTCGGTATATTATAAAATTTATTTTAAGTTTTCTAATTTTATTGAAACAGTAGTCAAGATTATATGAAATATCTTTAACTTGCGCGTTCCTTTCTAGTTTCGCCATTGACCTACCGTTTATTATAAGTAGGTAGGTAGGTACTATTCTACCAATGGTAATACGCATAAGTAAAAATGTTATCTTGTTGTTTTACCTGTTTTATAGACTATAAAATTCGAACTTGAATAACTACTTAATAGATTATACAAACATGACAAAATGACGTAAGAAAAGACAGAAGGTGTGTCTGTTTTGCCCCTTTTCCTTGCCTATTATATTACAGCATCAGGATATATAAGTACGATCTTAATTGTGTTTGGGTTTTAATTTTTTATTTCATACTGCATCGTAACACCCATGTTTAAGTTAACGATTTGAGTCCGGTAAATAAGACTTTACGGTATCAGGTCCGGTAAAAGTTTTTACCGGACTCAAATGAAATAAATCGATAATCAAACTATTTAATACCAAAAAACTACAAAATTAATAAATATGCAATTAAAAAGAAACTAAATATTAAAATTGACAATAAAATTGTGCAATAGATTTACGAAGATCTTCGTCAAAAATGTTATAACTTTCTCCCGTTTTGACAAGGCAAACAGTCAAAAAACAAACACTTCCATTTCATAAATGTCCATATTATGAATTCAAATTTTTATTTTTTATTTTTTCAATTTTAAACAAAGATTTAGTGCCTGCAGTATGAAATAAAACGCATTACGACATACGTCCGGTAAACTCTTACAGTAACTCGTCTCAAAATTCCTGACTCGGCTCCTTCGTCGCCTCGTCCGTAAACATTTCGATTCGTTACTGTAAAACTGAGTTTACCGTACTTATAACGTAAATTACTATTATAGTATTTTTGTTGTAATGTAATTTATTTATAAATCAAATGTATTTGGAGCTAGCATGTGGTGTTCAAAAATGAACCAGGTCCTATACTTGATCGTGGCTCCATGTATTAAGTACCACAGTCAGATTTGTATCTATATTTGATAGATACGTTACTGGTAACTACCTATCAAGTAAATTTATTACTCTCTGCCTTTCTGGGATTGACTATACATTTTTACAGTAAAAGAACAAGAAAATGGAAAAAGGTTATTAGATTATTATTTATATTTTAAGGAACATCTGCATTCTAAGATACCACACAAACACTGAACATTTTAATCTCAGATTTTACGAACTGTTCTGCTTTAGTTTGAGCCAATACGCAACCGAGACCAATAATACCTAATTACCAACTGTAATAATTAAATAGAGATAATTGTTTGAAAAACAGATGCAGAGATATTATTTAATTTTTGAAGTTCACAACCAAGATAATATTTAAATTTAAAACTTCCAGTATATACAATATTTAATACATAATATACTTCGGATGAGGCTTTTGGTTTTGAAGGTCAGGTTTCTAAAAAAATCTGCCTTATCGATTAAACGTTAGAAAAGGGAAACATATTATGACCCTGGCAGTTATGCCCTCTACCCCCTCGAAGTAGTACAAGTAAATAAAATAACGTAACAAATACAAATTACAATATACAAGTCATTTTAGAATGTTGTAAATTCTCCAATAATTTATTGACATTCTCAAGCGTCACTTTGTTGAAATCCATGATTATATAAATAATAAATATTAAATAAAATATCGATTTCAACGGGAAATATCAAGATTTATTCGCTTTATACGTATTTCGGCATCATTGTGCCATTGTCAAAAGCTATTATAAAATATTATAACAAATGCAAAAATATAGTAACTCCTTGATTCTATTATTTTAACACTGCGTGAAGCAGCTGGCCCCAGTCAACCCGTCGGAGGTCAGTCGCTTATCAGTGTTTTAAAAAGATATTTATTCCAAAATCTTCAGTAAAGGAGAATCTAAGAGTTCAATTTGCTCATTCATTAAAGGTATGTTGTTTTTTGTGTGTTTATAAATTTCAAAAGCTTCTAAAATGTTTAATTTATTTTTGTTATCAGAAAAGTGTAAAAATTTAATTGTATTATTAGATGTTAATGTGTGATTTTGTTCTAACAAATGTTTAGCAAAATTTGATTTATGTGCATGTTTATATTTGTAACAACGGATATGTTCTTTTTGCCTAATACTGAAATTTCTAATTGTTTGACCTATATATACTGAATCACAATGTGAACAATTTAATTTATAAATACCTGATTTTAGCAAATCATTAATTTTGTCTTTAGCATTGAAAAGAGAGTATAGAATATTTTTATTTGTTTTAAAAATGACTTTATATTTATTTGTGTTATTTATAATTTTAGCAATCTTTTCTGAAATTTTACCAAAATATGGAATTGAAACGTATTTTAATGTTTTATCAGTGTTATTAATGGAATAAACTTTTTGAATAGCTAATTTATAATTTTTCTTTTTAATTAAAGTGTCAATAAGTGTAGTGTTATAACCATTGCTATATGCAATTTGTTTAATAATGGAAATTTCTCTATTAAAATTATTTTTATCTAAAGGAATTGAGCTCTAACAATTCCTTTAGATAAAAATAATTTTAATAGAGAAATTTCCATTATTAAACAAATTGCATATAGCAATGGTTATAACACTACACTTATTGACACTTTAATTAAAAAGAAAAATTATAAATTAGCTATTCAAAAAGTTTATTCCATTAATAACACTGATAAAACATTAAAATACGTTTCAATTCCATATTTTGGTAAAATTTCAGAAAAGATTGCTAAAATTATAAATAACACAAATAAATATAAAGTCATTTTTAAAACAAATAAAAATATTCTATACTCTCTTTTCAATGCTAAAGACAAAATTAATGATTTGCTAAAATCAGGTATTTATAAATTAAATTGTTCACATTGTGATTCAGTATATATAGGTCAAACAATTAGAAATTTCAGTATTAGGCAAAAAGAACATATCCGTTGTTACAAATATAAACATGCACATAAATCAAATTTTGCTAAACATTTGTTAGAACAAAATCACACATTAACATCTAATAATACAATTAAATTTTTACACTTTTCTGATAACAAAAATAAATTAAACATTTTAGAAGCTTTTGAAATTTATAAACACACAAAAAACAACATACCTTTAATGAATGAGCAAATTGATCTCTTAGATTCTCCTTTACTGAAGATTTTGGAATAAATATCTTTTTAAAACACTGATAAGCGACTGACCTCCGACGGGTTGACTGGGGCCAGCTGCTTCACGCAGTGTTAAAATAATAGAATCAAGGAGTTACTATATTTTTGCATTTGTTATAATATTTTATAATAGCTTTTGACAATGGCACAATGATGCCGAAATACGTATAAAGCGAATAAATCTTGATATTTCCCGTTGAAATCGATATTTTATTTAATATTTATTATTTATATCTCCAATAATTCATTAAACTGCATAAATTATTTAAATCACTTTTACTGTTATCTATTTTCTTTTTCATTTATTGTTTTGTTTATATTAAATTACGCAATATGTACTACGGGACCTACTACAAGGTCATACTCATAATAATTATGTCCCCCCAGCGGCGCCGGCGGATTTGAACCCCTTGCCGCCCTAGGGAATGTGGGCCCGTGCCACTAGTCCCAAACATTTTATTCACCCTGTAGATTATAATTTGCAATACGTATTCAAAAATAAAAATAAATTTTTGTTTCAATTATTCATTGTTTCTAAGGAAACCATAATAGTGTATCATCGCATCGTATGCCAAATGATTTTCAGAGACCTTAACGAATAAATTTTGATTTTCAAAATTAATTAAATTAGACGCTGTGAGCATTAGATTTTACACAAATCCTGATTCACTATCACAATACTTTTTATTATAAATTCTGAAGATAACTTTTGGTCAACCATGGTTCTATAAACAATTAAATTAGTCCAAACCGTCAAAATGCACTACAATATAGCTAGAGTAGAAGTAAATAGTACGAAGACGAACTCGTGTAGCGTTTATTAACCACTTTCCAACGTAATTCCGCTTTTAAATTTGATAATAATTTTTTCCGTTACTATAATGGTATTAATTAGGTGACCTTAATTTATCATCTTAGTTTGTGAGAAGATTGTTCTATTTTATTGTTTTTAGTAGTTTTGAAAATAAGAAACAAAACATTTAGGATAGGTAACGCATAAAAAATAAAAAACGCTCGACTGGTGTTTAAAATTTGATATGACTTGAATGTTACAAAATAATTTTTTTCTTCGATTGACAGTAAAAGCATGCTTTGACTGACAATTGACTGGCTCCAAAGTTACACTTTTGCTGACAGTAGCATTCAAGATCAGGTTGCTGCGAAAAACAAACAAATTTGAAATTTTCTAATAATTAAATTTAAGTTCCACTTTTTTTAATTTCAGATGGGGTTAACATTTCTTCGTCATTTTCCATTGTAAATAATATTATAATTTAATTAATATACGAATTAAAGATTAAACTATTATATTGACAACAAATAGAATGACATTAATGAAGTTTGTTTTATCATAACAACTAGGCGCGGATTCACGGGGGGGGGCTATAGGGGCTGTAGCCCCCCCCAAGAAGGTTTGAAAATTATTTTTTTAATGAAATAAGTTTATATTTTGAGCAATTTTAAATACTTTGGTTTGTTACTCGATAATCTGGTTGACCTCAAACCTTAGGCTTGTGCCTTGCAGTGTTGAATTACCCCTCGGGGGAAAAGTAGTTTCCGAAGCCACGCCCCTTTTTTGAAAAAATTTTCGCCTGCGGCGCTAATTCACTCCCCACTTCCCGCCTCATTCTACTTACCCACTGTTCTACGTTTTAGTTTTAAGATTAGCCCCCCCCCAAAACATCTTCCTAGATCCGCGCCTAATAACAACCAATAAGAACTGCATAGCAACAGATGCTTGTTGATACTAATAACATACAGCTCTACCAAGCTTACAAAGTTGGACGGGGGCGTGTCCGGCGCTCATATAGTTTTTCAAAGTACAGTCAAAATAAAAACATGTAGGCGGCAAATTTAAATAATTGTAAATATTTTCCATTCATTATTAATTATCACTAATAACTTCCGAATGATAGTTCTGGCTTCCTCTTCCTCGATTTAACATTCATACATTCATACATACATTTTAAACGTCAAAACAATCTGACAAACACTAAACTATTAAAATTTCAAACGTCAATTTATTGAATGTTTTCAATGATTGTACTTTTGAGTAGGATTGTTTACTAAATTGGTTGGCGTATTGTCGCGCTATGTCTTTTAAAATTTAGTTGACATATTTTCCAGGACATTGTAAGTTTGGTGGAGCTGTACAAAACATTAAAATGGTCATCAAATTAATGTTAAACGTAAACAATGGGCGAAAAAATTATATGTTCAACACAACAGAAATGCAAACTTACTGCCATACAATATAGCCTACAAATTTAGATCATGTTGTATTTGATCATTTTGTATCAATTAGTTATAGGTGTATCTGCTTCTCTCGCATGCACAATTTGTATTTGAATATGTATTTTTATTGTATTGTTGTGTGTGTAATTTGCCTGTTAATGGGTTTAGCCTGTTGGTGAATAAATTATTATTATTATTATTTATTATTATATGACTTTTCATGACAAGCCTAGGCAGATCATGATGTTTGGTTAGGTTAGATGCTCTTTACCATATGTCCATATGCATTTACAGCATCTGCCTGATTAACGGTAGGCTCTTCATGAAATGACGTATTTCACCATGAGACTACGACATATACAATGTTGAGAAGTTGCATAATTTAAAGTGTTAATAATCACAATATGAAGGTCGAGGGTATCCATATGAGACACGATTCATTATTATCTTTGAAAACTAAATTCATAATTTGTACGGATCGAAACGTTATGTTGAATGTTGATGCAATACCATCTTTCGACTGGGAAATTCCGATAGGAAAACTGTTGCATTCACAAATGCTGCAATGGACACGAACCTATTAGGTATATAATGAGTAAAGTACTACTAAAGTAAGTTATTAACCATTTTACACGTAGATTGGAAAATTGTATAGTACATGTAACATTTCCTGTTGACGGTCGTGTTTTCGCGGTTTTATTTAACAAATAATAGTGGTCGACTTACAAAAATTATTTGATACTGTAAAACTACGAGTATTATGATTATAAAAAATGAAAGCTGAAGCTTCGTTTTGTAGGTACATTAATTTTTCTACATATAAATCGATACATACGGTGTAATTCTCCAGATATCAACCAATAGATATCTTAGCAAAGGCTGTCCAGGGGGTTGCAGAGATTGGACCTATAGAAATATCATGCTCGCTTAGAAGTTTTTCTTGTTTTTGTTTTGGAATTCGCATTGCCTCAAAATCATAAAATTCTCTACCAACATTTATATTTTTTATGCACACAGTACACCCACCCACCCAGACTTTCTTTTGGTTGATATGGAAATACCGAATAAGACTGTACCACAAAATATTTAGGAAGGATTCTTTAGGTAGTCTTAAACTTTCTGCAGTATCGAGTTTTTCTTTTTCTTACTACCCCTTACATGAGTTTTCCTATACCGTATTAGGCGCCGACTCTATGAGTGCTCCGGAACTGGAACTGAAGTAGTACCCAAGGAAATTTTAGGAACTTGTAAACAGAAAAAAATAAATGCGGCACAGTGGGGAAACGTCTTTTGAATTTCACATTGTGATGAAAAGCCTTTACTATATAATATATTTTTCCTCCACCTACAAAAAATCTGTTGCGCACTACCTAAATGAAATTTTCAAAATTCGGCGTCTATGTTTTATGCTATCAAAATCTGCAGTTGTTTGTTTAAAGATACGATGTTTTAAGAGTACTAGGTATACCCTTAACCCTTGTAGTCCAGGGGGTTAAGAGTTAAAAATAGCCGTTTGTCTAGTATTTTCAGCGGAAATTAGTTTTTTAAACAAATAAATAGTACATACCTTATGCTTCTAAATGAAAAACTTTCAATGTCATTTAAACGTTAAATTATTTAAAAAGAAAATTTAACGCGTAAATAAATCTGTTTTACCAGTCGCTACGAGTATTTATGAAAACAGAAATATACTATTACACAAAAAATATCCAACACATGCTTGGCAAGTGTTGCAAAATCTTGATATATAATTATAATATCATAAAACATGAATGGTGTAATGTTAACCTTGACATCTGCCGGGAGCAGTAAAATAAATTTAAAGAGTTCCTTCTACCGGTGTAGTCCAGTCTTGAGCAATGTAAATGTGACTCACAAGATTTTTAAATTTAGTGATTAAATTATAACTTTGCATTAGACAACTGCCCAGACTACAATGGGTTGAATGAATGATCTAAAATTCTAAACGAATCAGCAAATTGTGATAATTTATTTAGCATCATATTTATTTAAAATATACACTAAGGAAATCTATTACAACTAAACACAGTGGCGGACTTTCCAATAGGTTAAGTAGGCTATAACCTGGAACGGCAATCTTTAAGTGGTGGTAAATTTTAAAGGAGATGATTAATTTAACTTTAACGACGAGGGCACCATGGAAAATATCCGATGAAGTTTCTTTATTGAAACAAAAACTTATGTTTATTTATTATTACTTATTGCAAATCCTAATCTATAGGGGGAATAAAATGTCTGACACGAGTGGCAAGGGCTGCACCGCACGGGGCCAGTGCTGTCCAACAGTTCAAACTATCCTCATAAGTCACACAGCACAGTCAACAGACATGTCACCCTGTGTATGCCTATCTGCGACATGTAATGAAATATGTTTGGAGTTAGTATCACGTACCCCTTGTATCCATTCGAAAAAAGAACCGGCACACTGCCTGTATAGCCTAGGTCGGCAGAGGGTTCAAGTCCGCCTCCAACTAAACACGAATATATAAAATGACAATCTTGAGATTGAAAGGTGTATACTATTATGGTAATACCGTGTGTCCCACCTTACCAAAACTAGATTATCCAAACTACGAAAATACCTAGAACAAACGTTGAATGATCGATAGGAAACACACGCGTATTGCATATCATAATCGTTTATGTAACGACAGTCGTTATCGTGTGTCATAATTGAATATGAGTGTCGTACAGCCATTAAATGTGTGCATACACTATTTTTTCTATGACTAATTATAAAAATGAAAAATCAGCAGTTTATTTTCAAAATTTACTTAATTTTAAAATTGTCAGGTGATCAGA